>JAEOAD010000010.1:1292500-3905000 GCA_036365145.1 Orientallactaga sibirica
TAAAACTGAAATTTTAGCCAAGTGTGGTGGCTCTTGTCTTTAATCTCAGCACTCAGAAGGCAGAGGAAGGAAGATTGCCATGAGTTCAAGACCAGCCTGGGACTACAAAGTGAATGCCAGGTCAGCCTGGGCTTGAGGGAGACCCTACCTCAAAACCTGCCCCTAACCCCCTCAAAAAAAAAAGGAAAAGATAAAACAACTTATGTAGAGAATAGCATTCCAGGCACAAGGAAAGGAAGTTCAAAGGTGCTGAGGTCAGAATCTGCTTAGCACACTTGAGGAAAGAAGGCAAAGAGAAAGCAGTGGGAGAGTGCACTGAGAACACAGCCAGGGTATATACAAGGAAACCCTCTCATTATAAACAGAAAAACTATGGGGCTGGAGAGATGGCTTAGTTTACCTGCAAAGCTAAAGGACCTCGGTTTGATTCCCTAGGACCCACGTTAGCCAGATGCACAAGAGAGTGCACACGTTTAGAGTTCGTTTGCAGTGGCTGGAGGCCCTGGTGCGCCCATTCTCTCCCCAACCCAGTTAAATAAATAAATAAATATTAAAAAATGTTTAATAAACAGAAAGAACAGGAGCCCTTATCTTCTGCAGAACAATGCTACCATAAAACATAATAAAAAATGAATTAGCCAGCATGGTGGTGTGCGCCTTTAATCCCAGCACTCAGGAGGCAGAGGTAGGAGGCTTGCTGTGAGTTCAAGGCCACCCTGAGACTACAGAGTGAATTCCATGTCAGCAAGAAAGATATACAATCTGCAAACCAAACTTTTTAGCAGAGATCAAATGATTTAACTTTTAGACTCTTTTTCTCAAATTTGCAATTATCCTGTGGCAAGCATTATGAACCACACTCTAAAAGGCAATGATGTGACACCTTTATGAAGCATTATAAATACCTGATTTGATGTTTACTGATATGAAAACCACTCGAAGGTGTTGATCAGAGAAATATGATCTGACTCAGGATCCCTCTGGTTCCTCCGGTTAATGTTAAGAATAGATCATGGTGACTGGGGGTAGGGAGGCTAAGGTAGAAGGATCCCTGTGAGTCTGAGGCAAGCCTGGGATTACAGAGTGAGATCCAGATCAACCTGGGGCTAGAGTGAGACCCTACCTTAAAAAACAGACACATAAACAATCATGAAGATACAGATCAAAGACAAGATTCAAGAAGGCCTGAGAACTGGAAAAGATACTTTTACATGAAACAAGAAGACTATGTGAAAAATGGTCAAGTTTGAATCTAATGATTTCCAAGTAAAGATGCCCAACTTGGCATTTGAATGTTTTGAGTTCAGAATCTAGAGAAATCTCAGAGTAGAAAAAAAATAAGCTGGGCGTGGTGACGGACACCTTTAATCCCAGCACTTGGGAGGCAAAGGTAGGAAGATCACTGTGAGTTCAAGGCCACCCTGAGAATACATAGTGAATTCCAGGTCAGCCTGAGCTAGAGTGAGACCCTACCTCAAAAAACAATAAAACAAAAAAATATATAAATTACAGTATGTAGATGATATTTAAAACATTGGAATGGATGAGATCAATAAGAAAATAACAAGAAAAAAATTCAAGGGCTGGAGAGATAGCTTAACAATTAAGGCACTTGCCTGTGAAGCCTAAGGACCCAGGTTCGATTCTCCAGGTCCCATGTAAAGCCAGATGCACAAAATGGCGCATGTGTCTGGAGTTCATTTGAAGTGGCTAGAGCCCTGGCATGCCCATTCTCTCCCTCCCTCTTTCTCTCTCACTTTCTCTCTGTCTCAAATAAAAATAAATTAAAATTTTTTACAAAAAGGAAATTCAGAAGCTGTGTGTGGTGGTGCTTGCCTTTAATCCCAGCACTCAGGAAGCAGGGGTAGGAGAACTGCCATGAGTTCAAGGCCACCCTGAGACTACATAGTGAATTCCAGGTTAGCCTGGGCTAGAGTGAAACTTTACCTGGAAAAACAAAAAACAAAATAATAATAATGAATATATATATATATATATATATATATATATATATATATATATATATTTTAAAAAAGAGAGATTCAAGAATGGATTCCTTGGCATTTCAACATAAATAGGTCAGAGCTATATGGAATTAAGTCAGTTACAAAATCTAACTGGAGAAGAGGCCTATGAGGCAGAGCAAATCAGGAGGAAGTATCCTGTAGGCCCAATGAAGAAGGAGCTCTGTGGGGAGTGAACAATCTACTCAACTAGCAACAGCACAAGCATAGTAAGCATATGGCACCTCACAGATGGGCAAAGAAGTTCTAATTCCATACTTAGGACTGTCTGTGAGTTCACATTTCCTCATATCCTCTTCAGGATATGTACTATCAGATTTTAAGTTTTGCTACTATAAAAGTGTTTAGGGATGGAGAGCTGGCTTCATGGTTAAGGCACCTGCCTGTGAAGCCTAAGAACAGCCTGTTTGATTCTCCAGGTCCCACTTTTAGCCAGATGCAAAAGTGATGCAAGCGTGCAATGTTGCACATGCGCACAAAGGGGTGCACGCATCTGGAGTTCATTCACAGTGGCTAAGAGGCCCCTGGCATGCCCATTCTCTATCTGTCTCTCTCTATATATCTCTCTCAAATTTAAAAAAAAAAAAAGTGTTGGGGGGTTGTAGAGATGGCTTAGTGGTTAAGGTGCTTGCCTGCGAAGCCTAAGGACCCAGATTTGATTCCCTAGTACCCATGTAAGCCAGATGCACCAGGTAGTGCATGTGTCTGGAGTTCATTTGTAGTGTCTAAAGGCGCTGACATGCCCATTCTCTCTCTCTCTCCCTCTTTTTCTCTCTCTCCCCCTCCCTCTTTCTCTCCCCATCCCATCTATCTCTAATGATAAGTGAATTAAAAAAACGTTTTAAAATGTGTTAGGAGCCGGGCATGGTGGTGCACTCTTTTAATCCCAGATCTGAAGAGGCAAAGGTAGGAGGACTGCTGTAAGTTCAAGGCCAACATGGCAGAGTGAGTTCCAGATTAGCCTAGGTGACAGTGAGAGTCTACCTCAACCTCAAACACAAAGCAAAACAAACAACAAAAAAAAGTGTGTGAGGTGTTCTCATTTTTAAAAAGTGTCTTTCTGTTTCAATTTGCTTTTCCTCTGTTAGTACTGGATTTGAGCATGTTTCCCTATCCATGAATGGATCATGTAATGTTTGTCAGTATAACAAAAACTCAAATATATGGTATGACAAATGACACATGTGGGTAGTGAATTTATTGCACTTAGAAATTATACTATAGGGACTAGGGAAATGGCTTAGCAGTTAAGGTGTTTGCCTATGAAGCCTAAGGACCCCGGTTCAAATCCCTAGGACCCATGTAAGCCAGATTCACAAGGAGGCACATGTATCTGGAGTTCGTTTGCAGTGGCTAGACACCCTGACGTGCCCATTCTCTTTCACGCTATCTGCCTCTTCCTCTCTGTTGCTCACTCTCAAATAAATAAATTAAATTAAACTAAAATTTTTTTAAAAAGAAATTATACTATATACTAAAATACAGACTTTTGAAATATACAATGACTATTTTATTCTTTGAAAATAACTATAGAGGGCTAGGGCTATATAGCTCACTGGTGGATGAGCTACCTAGCATGGCACAAAGCCTTGGGTTCGATCACCAGCAATGCAAATGAAGAGGTTACAAAATGGCCCACCTGCAAAACTGCCTGCATACCAGCTCGTGTGTTGTGTTCTATGGCTTCTTCAGAGGCATTATGAACAGCATCTTGGTAGGAACCATTTTTTGTCCAGCTTGAATTTCGAACATGATCAGCAATATTGGCCCCATTTTCCTGAAGCAAAATATCAGGTTTATTTATGTTACTAAAAGGAAATACATACATTTTGTATATGCTGCAGGAATTCCATAAATAGAAGGTGGATATGAAATTATTAGATCCCACTATTACTAAGCAGGTTTCTTCCCTTAAAAATAAACACTTTATCTGATTACAAAAAAAATGCAATTTTCACCATACAAAAAATTTCTCACTGACAAAAACATAAGGTAAAAAATTCAGAGCCAGCATGGAGGCACACACCTTTAATCCCGGCACTTGGGAGGCAGAGGTAGGAGGATCACCAAGAGTAAAAGCTATCATGGGACTACAGAATGAACTGTACAGGTCAGTCTGGGCTAGAGTGAAAATCTGCCTCAACAAAAACAAACAAAAAAAGTAACGGACAAGAACTCATTCACTACAGTTAATATCATTTCAGATACAGGCATCTTAATGTGTGAACTTCCCTTCTATATCTCACACACTCAGAAAATGGGATTGTACTACTTATACAGCTCTGTAAAAGATGAATTTTGTTAAATGCCAGAATCAACCTGGGGATATTGCTAACTGGGAAGAGTTGCCTGCCTAGCATGCATGAAGCCCTGAGTTTGATCCCCAGCATGCATTTAACCAAGTGTGCTGATGCACACCTGTATTCCTAGCACTTGGAAGGAACAGGAGTTCGAGGCCAGCCTAGGCTACAGGAGACCTTGTCTCAAAAAAACAAACAATAACCAAAAAATTTTTTGATTATATTTCTTTTTTCTGAAATCCAGGGCCCCATGCATGCTAAGCAAGTTCTCAACCACACAGCTAATAGCCAGCCTCAGTTATATTGCTTAATTAAAATTTTCCTTTTTAGGAGTAGAGGACCACTTAAAATGCTAACACATATAGGAGGACTGACAGTTTGAAGGCAACCTAAGCTATCTAAAGAGACTCTGCCTTAAAAACAATTAGGAGTGTTCTGTGTGTGTGACACACACACACACACGTCAATGAACACATTTAGACTTGGCCTATTCATGCATGTCTTACTATCCTGATTGAAGTCCACTGGTGAAGTTAGATTAACCACTACAGTAAGCAATCATTGCCCAGTTATTCCTATCTGGATGTGGAAAGGGATTTTAAAGGGAAATCAGGCAAAACAGATAAACATTTTATAGTCTTCATTCCATCTCAGTGGGTACTTCTTACACAGCCTAACTGTGACAAGGGATTAAGAACCTAAGGATGAGAATTCACTGAGGCCTAAGGAAGAGATGGAACCAATGACTCATATGCTACTTCTGCTCTATTTTCTGTCTTTCTGCTCTATGACTAAAGTTGTCTTTTTTATACAGCATATTCTAAAGGTAAGGAAGTTGTACATTCTGCAATCAGTTATAGTATCAAAGAGTCCAGGAAGTATTAAGAACACCAGCTTTGCAGTGGGTAGTAGCTCCGAATAGACAAGCAGTATATCCAGGAAAACAAGAAATGTAATTTTTAATCACCATAAACAAAATATGTCCTACAACATCTATTTTGATATGAGGCCATCATTTAAAATATGCTAGCATCTTAACATGCCCCAGCTTCTAAACTGTGGGTTGCAACCTCCTAAGCAGTTGCATAACTCAATGTAGGGGCCTTAAAAGCAACAGTAAATGATTTCTGAACATGTGATCAAAGTCAAATGCAGGGCTGGAGAGATAGCTCAGCAACTAAGGCTCTTGCCTGCAAAGCCCAGTGAGCTGGGTTCTATTCCTCAGAACCCATGTAAAGCCAGATGCACAAAGTGGTACATGTATCTGGAGTCTGTTTACAGCAGCTAGAGGCCCTGGAACACCCATTCTCTCGGGTCTCTCTTCTATCTCTCTCTGATTGCAAATAAATAAATAAACAGAAATATATATATATTATTTAAAAATTAAATGCATAACAAATACAGGTTGTTTCTAACAGCAATGGCCAGTGTTGCATCGCATGACTTCACTGTAGCTTTGGCTCTGAATACACAGCATGTGCATGCCTTCTCGACTCTCAACACCAATGGAGGCCATCTAAACACACTGGCTCAGATCCAAGACTATTAGATGTTAGGAATTAGTGTTTTTACTGTACATACAAAGTTTCTTGCTCTTACAGAAACTTAACATTTATTTATTTATTTTTTACTTATTTGCAAGTAGAGACAGACAGACAGAGAGAAACAGAAAGACAGTGAATGAACCTGCCAGGGCCTCTAGTCACTGCAAACAAACTCCAGATACATGCACCACTTTGTGCATCTGACCTTAAGTGGATACTAGGGAATCGAACTTGGGTCGTCAGGCTTTGAAGGCAAGCACCTTAACCGCCGAGCCATCACTCCAGCCCAGAAAACATAACATCTTACTTAAAGAAACAAAGATTTGTAATATTTCTTACTGCTATGCCTCAGCATGGAATTATCAAATTAATATACTGGTTGCATTTTAAAATGACTGAGTTGTCAACTTAACAAATAATAATTTTGCCTTGACATTAAGAAAGAATTTCTAAGTGTTTCTGAAATGGTCTTACACATGCTTCTACCATTTTGTAAGACATATTTGGGCAAAGCAGTGTCAGCACTGACAATTATAAAGTCAAAATATCTATCAATTTTGAAAAATGAAGATGCCTATGTCATTCAATATCAGATATTCAGCCAAGACTTAATTCTGTTTTTGTTGTTGTTGTTGCTGTTTATTTTTGGAGGTAGGGTGTTGCTCTAGCCCAAGATGACCTAAAATTTAATATGTATTTTCAGGCTGGCCTTAAACTCACAGCAACTCCCCTACCTCTGCCTCCTCAGTGCTGGGATTAAAGGTACATGCCACCACACTGGGCCAAGACTTGATTCTTTATGAAAAAATAAACAATGGGCTGGGGAAATGGCTTAGCAGTTAAAGCATTTGCCTGCAAAGCCTAAGGACCCTGGTTCAATTCCCCAGGATCCATATAAGCCAGATGTACAAGGGGGTGCATGTGTCTGGAGTGAGTTTGCAATGGCTGGAGGCCCTAGCATGCACATTCTCTCTCTCTCCCTTTTCTTCTCTCTCTATCTCTCTTTATTTTTAGAGGATTTTTTTTTATTAAAGACAGAGAGAGGGGGAGAGAGAGAGAAAGAAAGAGAAAGGAGTGAGAATGGGCACGCCAGGGTCTCTAGCCACTGCAAACGAATTCCAGACGCATGCGCCACCATGTGCATGTGGCTTATGTAGGACCTGGAGAATCGAACAGGGGTCCTTAGGCTTCCCAGGCATGCGCCTCAACCGCTAAGCCATCTCTCCAGCCCTCCCTCCTCAAATAAATAAATAAAATATTTTTTAAAAGAAAAAATAAACAAGCATGTCTGTTACATTAGTATGCAAAACTGCTTTCATCTCTAATAAATGGTAAAATGGTATGTATACCAAAAGTTGTTTTTAAAATTAATCTCTTTATGATTTGTCATCAGTGAACACTTGATGTTTTAAATATTTAAAATTTTATTTATTTATTTATTTGAGAAAGAGAAAGAGGCAGAGAGAAAAAATAGGTGTGCCAGAGCCTCTAGCCACTGCAAATGAACTCCAGACGCATGCACCACCCTGTGCATCTGGCTTACATAGATCCTGGCGAATAGAACCTGAATCCTTTGACTTTGCAGGCAAATGCCTTAACTGCTAAGCCATCTTTCCAGCCCCAATGCCTGAATTGTATATCTTTTTGATATATATGTACAGTCATGTGAAAAGGGGTCACAAGTAGAAAAAGTTCAATTGCCCTGATTGACACAATGATTAAAAGAGTTAGTACACAGTCAGTACACAACTTCAATATTAACTGCTATTATTGTGCACGTCAATAGAGCACTGACGTAAATGCTGTTATAAAAAAATGCAAAATTCAGGCTGGAGGGATGGCTTAGCGGTTAAGGCATTTGCTTGCAAAGCTAAAGGACCCAGGTTCGATTCCCAAGGACCCATGTTAGCCAGATGCACAAGGAGCTGCACACGTCTGGAGTTCATTTGCAGTGACTGGAGGCCCTGGCGTACCCATTTTTTTTCTCGCTCTCTCCCCCTCCCTCTTTCTCTGTCAAACAAATAAATAAATAAATATTTAAAAATATTTTTTAAAAAATGCAAAATTCTCAAGCATGGTGGTGCAGACTTTTAATCCCAGAACTTGGGAAGCTAAAGTAGGAACACTGCCATGAACTTGAGGACAGCCTAGGCTACAGGGTGACCCTGCTTCAAAAATAAGAAAAATGGAGCCGGGCGTGGTGGCACACGCCTTTAATCCCAGCACTCGGGAGGCAGAGGTAGGAGGATCGCTGTGAGTTCAAGGCCACCCTGAGACTACATAGTTAATTCCAGGTCAGCCTGGGCCAGAGTGAGACCCTACCTCGAAAAACCAAAAAAAAAAGAAGAAGAAGAAGAAAAATTCCAGATCCATGTGCCCCTTGTGTGTCTGGCTTATATGGGTCCTAGAGAATCAAACCTCAGTCTTTGGTTTTGCAGGCAAATGCCTTAACTGCCATCTCTCCAGGCCCCACTTAAGTATATCTGTGTTAAAACATTACACTTCTGGGAAACTGACATATTAAACTTACATTAAAAAAAACAAATCTTGTAATTTTACCTCTTCTCTTTTTTCTCCTTCTTCCTTTGAAATATCATGGTCTGCATCATTTTCAATGCAAGGTACGTCTGAGGAAGTGATCACAGTTTCTTCAGGCTCTTGCATAAACAAAGGCTTTTCCTCTTGCTGTATCCATTCTTGATATACTTTTACCACTTTTCTCATAGCAGCTGCCTCACAAATTGGTAATAAAAAGGCCTAGTGAATAAGGAGAATAGAAATATTTTGCTATAAACCATGAGTACATCTCTATTTTGTAAGGCATGAGTTATAATGAATTTCAAAAGGTTGTTAAGTAATTCATTGTCATAAAAAGCCTCTTATCATCAAGTATTTTATAAACACATTGAAAAAGAAATGTAGCTGGTAGACATTCCTTATTTCATGAGCTTGTACTCTCATAAAATTCAATACAAATACAACCTTACTTAATAAGCAACATTTTTAAATTTTTTAATTAATTAATTTATTTATTTGAGAGCGACGGACAGAGAGAAAGAGACAGACAGAGAGAGAATGGGCGCGCCAAGGCCTCCAGCCAATGCAAATGACCTCCAGATGCACGCGCCACCTTATGCATCTAGCTTATGTGGGTCCTAGGGAATTGAGCCTCGAACCAGGATCCTTAGGCTTCACAGGCAAGCGCTTAACCACTAAGCCATCTCTCCAGGCCCAATAAACAACATTTTAAAAACTTACATTATTGCTACTCTTTGACAATTACTACAATTAAAATATATTTCAATAAAAAGATTTTAACTAGGCCTGGAGACATGGTTCAACAGTTAAGGTGCTTTCTTGCAAAGCCTAATGGCCTGGGGTTTGACTCCCCAATACTCATGTAAAGCAAGCAAACAAAGTGGCGCATGCATCAGGAGTTCATTTGTAGTGGTAAGAGGCCCTGCACACCCATATTCCCATTCTCATTCTCTCTCTCTCCTTCTAAATAAATAAATGAATAAATAATATTTAAAAGATATTTTAAATTTGACTATGTGAAGTAAAAAATCAATCACATGCTTTAAGTACACACACACACACACACACACACACAAAAAAAAAAAAAAAAAAAAAAAAAAAAAAAACAGCTGCTGGGGATATAGCTCAATGGTAGTCCTTGCCTAGCATGCAAAATGCCCTATGTTCTCTGCCACAACAACAAAAACACAAACAAAAAATTCCAAGAAACACACACACAAAAACAAACCCTTACAGCTTTTACATATCATTTTATAATCAAGTTCTATGATTTAATAATAAACCAAAGATTTTAAGTGGAATATTTTATAGTTACTCTTTGCTTCAGATATGTTCTGGGTTGCCCTAAATATTTTTATTAAAAGCTGAAACTTTCATGATAAAAATACTACATCTTTGTAGCAAAAAATAAGTAAATAAATCTAGAAAACAGTAAAAATGCTCTTACTTTCCAAAGTCCTTTCATGTTTCTATTTATGGTTATCATTATTACTTTTATTACTTACCTTTTTATTTACAAATACAAATAAGATTAAATTGTTTCCACTTTTCCATTTTACAAGCACTACCAATTAATGCCAACTTAAAAAAAAATCATAAGACTAGGGAGAGAGTAAAGTTCTTGCTTGCAATGCAAGCATGAGGAACTGAGTTCAGAACCCCTCCACCTATGTAAAAGCCAGGTGTAGCAGCATGTGTTTACAATCCTAGCACTACAGAGATGGAGATGGAATTCCTCAGGGTTTGCTAGCTAGCTAATAAAGCTGAATCAGTGAGCTACAGGTTCAATGAGAGACCATGTCTCAAAAAATAAGGAGGATGTGCTGGAGAGACAGCTTAGTGGTTGAGGCAAAAGTCTAAGGACCTAAATTCAATTCCCCAGTAACCACATAAGCCAGATGTACAAGGTGGTGCATGAGTCTGGAGTTTGTTTGCAGTGGCTAGAGGTCCTGACACATCAGTGTTCTCTCTCACTCTTTCAAATAAATAAATAGGGCTGGAGAAATGGCTTAGCGGTTAAGGCGTTTGCCTGTGAAGGCAAAGGATCCCGGTTTGATTCTCCAGGACCCACATAAGCCAGATGCACGAGGGGCACATGCATCTGGAGTTCATTTGCAGTGGCCAGAGGCCCTGGCGTGCCCATTCTCTCTCTGTCTGCCTCTCTTCTAGCTCTCTCTCTCTGCTTGCAAATAAATAAATAAAATATAAAGATGCAAAGAAAATATGAGGTGGTGAGTGAGGAAGGAAGACAATGAACTTTGATCTCTGGCTTCCACATGTATACCTGCAGCCCCCTAAACATACATATAAACGCACATGCATACACCATATATATATTTACCCACAAGAAATTCTTTTTTTTTTTTTTTTGGTTTTTCAAGGTAGGGTCTCACACTGGCCTAGGCTGACTTGGAATTAACTATGTAGTCTCAGGGTGGCCTCGAACTCATGGCGATCCTCCTACTTCTGCCTCCCAAGTGCTGGGATTAAAGGCGTGCGCCACCACGACCAGCAAGAAATTCTTTTTTAAGTCACAAGACCTTTACCAAAATCCACCCTTCTACTCTAGAGCTATCAATGATATATTTAATGATAATTAGGAGTTACAATGAATTTACTTTCTCTAAAGGAAGCCAGCAAAAAGAAAAAATTCATCATCCAAGATAATGATGAAAAGTTAATGCAATAAAAATGCAGTATGTGCTGGGCGTGGTGGCGCACTCCTTTAATCCCAACACTTGGGAGGCAGAGGTAGGAGGATCGCCATGAGTTCAAGGCCACCCTGAGACTACACAGTTAATTCCAGGTCAGCCTGGGTCAGAGTGAGACCCTACTTCGAAAAAAAAAAAAAAAAAAAAAAACTTTTTTAAAGTAGTATGTTGTTGAGTAATCTTTTTTGTTACTATTTTGTTATTATTGGCTCCCTAGCAAATTGTATCATTTGCTATTTTTCTCAAAGTAATAAATCCATTTCTAAATTCTCATATAATAATAGTCACATTTCATTTCTGATTATCACAGCCTACTCTAAAACTATTTATTTCACAGTTGTAGCAAAAATTCAGCCTTGGGCTGGAGAAAGAGCTCAGCAGTTAAGGTGCTTGCTTGCCTATAAAGCTTAAGCACCTGGGTTCAATTCCCCAGTACCTACATAAAATCAGATGCACAAAGTGGTGCATGTGTCTGAAGATCATTTGCAGCGGCCAGAGGCCCTGGCATGCATGTTTTCTCTCTCTCTCCTTTGCTTGAAAATAAAATTAAATTAATATTTAAAAAGAACTCAGCAGCTGAGCATGGTGGTGCACACCTTTAATCCCAGCACTTGGGAGGCAGAGGCAGGAGGACTGCCGTGAGTTCGAGGCCACCCTGAGACTACATAGTTAATTCCAGGTCAGCCTGGACCAGAGTGAGACCCTACCTCAAAAAAATCACAAAAAAAAAGAACTCAGCTTTAAAAAAGTTAGGCAGCTCGAGAGATGGCTCAGAGTTTAAGGCACTTGCCTGCAAAGCCTTAGGCTGCAGGTTCAATTCCAAAGTACCCACATAAAGCCAGATGCACAAAGTGGTACATGTGTCTGGAGTTCATTTGTGGTGGCTAGAGGCCCTGACACGTTCTCTCTTGTTCTATCTTTCTCTCTTTCTCTAAAATAAAATAAACTTTTATCTAAGTTTTAGAATAAATTTTTAAGACTTAAAACTACTCAAGATTACTGGAGGTGGATTGGTCTAAACGGAGTCAGGAGAAAAGAAAGAGTAAAGGGAGAGTGGAAGGATAGTTAATCAAAATTTAAAATGCTATGAACGAACTATATGAAAATCTACTTCTTTGCTAGCCATTAATAATAGGTTTAATAAAAAGAGAGAATATTTTTTAATAAAAAGAGAGATAATGGGCAGAAATATCCTATAGATGTGGATAATGGTACACCCAGCAGCCATAGGTTGTTATTAGAAAAATTTCAGTGTCAAGGGTGGTAAACTTTCCAGTGAGTTGTTGGCCAGGAAAGTCCCTGATGCCCCCCAAACACTACAGACTATTGCCAAGGCTCTTGGTTGTCCACCAAAATAAGATAGTAAGACCTATTGCTGAAAACTCCACAAGCTTGGGCAGCACGTCACTGGGAAATCAAGCTGGAGCTGAGCTGGACAACTCCTCCCTATTGACTAGCTGTCAGAAAGCTGGAAAGAGCTATGCTGCATGCCCTTCTGGGAGAGAAAAATCATCAATGGTGTTAAACAGCAGTGGACTCTGCAAACATGAAGACTGTACAGCCAGGCCAAATGTGCCAACTGGTACAATAGTGGCAAGTCTGTTATGGGGAAAACCAGAGGCTATCTATTGAAATGGAGGTCACTTCACAGGAGGGAATATATGATTGTTACTAAAACCTAGTCAAAAGCCCATGACTGGGCTGGAGAAGATGACTTAGCGGTTAAGGCTCTTGCCTGCAAAGCCAAAGGACCCTGGATTATTCCCCAGGACCCACATAAGCCAGATGCAAAAGGTGGTGCATGCATCTAGAGTTCATTTGCAGTGGCTGGAGGCTCTGGCACACCTATTCTCTCTCTCCTCTCTCTCTCTTTCTCCCTCTCAAATAAGATAGATAGATAGATAGATAGATAGATAGATAGATAGATGTATATGTATATGTATATGTATATGTATATGTATATGTATATGTATACGTATATAAAGACTATGACTGGGAAAGTCATAAGCCCTCTGGAGCAAGTACTAATACCGTTGTCTGGCTAAATGCTTGTATTATGCTCACCAAACTACTCTCTAAGCACTTTTTAATATTTATACCTATGTATTAATGCTACTCTTACTTTTACTTAGAGAAGCTTCTCTTTTTAGATAGTGGTGACCACTGGAGTGACTCAAAAATCACCATATTGTAGAGAAGTGGTAACAGTGGAGTACTGAGACATGTCTAACACACCTTCCAAGGCTCAGGGTCTATTGCGGAAGAGGTGGCAGAAACAATGTAAGAGCCAATGGAAGGGTAGAACTGCTTACAATGGCCTTAATATTCATGGCCTCACAGTGCCTGACACTACCTTCATAAGGCCATTATAATAAAAGAAAAAAGCCAGATGTGGTGGCGCACGCCTTTAATCCCAGCACTCGAGAGGCAGAGGAGGAGAATCACCGTAAATTCTAGGCCACCCTGAGACTACACAGTGAATTCCAGGTCAGCCTGAACTAGAGTGAGACCTTACCTTGAAAAATAAAAATAAATAAATACTAAAAAACTTTTTTTTTTTTTTTTTTTTTTTTGGTTTTTCAAGGTAGAGTCTTGCTCTAGCCCAAGCTGATCTAGAATTCACTATGTAGTCTCAGGCTGGCCTTGATCTCATGGTGATCCTTCTACCTCTGTCTCCCTAGTGCTGGGATTAAAGGTGTGTGCCACCACACCTGGCTAAATACTAAAAATTTAACTTAGTATTTTTTTTGAGATTTTATTTTTATTTTATTTATTTATTTATTTATTAGAGACAGAGGGAGGGAAAGAGAGAGGGAGAGTGAGAATGGGCACACCAGGGCCTTTAGCCACTGCAAACAAACTCTAGATGTGTGCGCCCCCTTGAGCATCTGGCTTACATGGGACCTGGAGAATCGAACCAGGGACCTTAGGCTTTGCAGGCATGTGCTTTAACCACTAAGCCATCTCTCCAGCCCTTAACTTAGTTTTGTTGTTGTTGTTGTTGTTGTTTTGGTTTTTCAAGGTAGGGTCTCACTCTGGCCCAGGCTGACCTGGAATTAACTATATAGTCTCAGGGTGGCCTTGAACTCAAGGTGATCTTCCTATCTCTGCTTCCCGAATGCTAGGATTAAAGGTGTGTGCCACCACGTCCGGCTCTTAACTTAGTTTTTATAAGTAAGAAACTTCACATTTTCCACTCACTTTTTTTTTCTTCAATTTGTGAGAGAGACAGTGAGTGAGTATGGCACACCTAGGCCTCTTGCTGCTATAAATAAACTGTAAGCACATGCATTGCTTAAAGCATCTGGCTTTACATGGGTACTGGCGAAATAAACTTGGGCTGGGAGGCTTTGCAAGCAAGCACCTTTAACTATGGAGCCATCTTCTCAGCCCTCCACTCACATTTTTTTAACTTATTTGCAAGCAGGGGCAGAGGAGAGAGACAGACAGACACAGAGAATAAATGGACATGCCAGGGCCTCCAGCCACTGTAAACAAACTCCAGATGCATGTGCCACTTTGCACATGGCTTTATGTTGGGTGCTAGGGAATCGAACCCAGATCCTTAGGCTTTGCTTTAATGACTGAGCCATCTCTTCAGCCCTCCACTCACTTTCTTTTTAATTAATTAATCAATTTATTTATTTATTTGAGAAAGAGAGATACAGAAATAGGCAGGTAGAAAGAAAGAGAGAATGGGTATGTTAGGGCCTCCAGCCACTGCAAACTCCAGGTGCATGCACCTCCTTGTGCATCTGGCTTACATGGGTCCTGGAAAGTCAAGTTTCGAAACCGGGTCCTTAGGCTTCATAGGCAAGCGTTTAAACACTAAACCATCTCTCCAGCCCTCCACTCACTTTTTAAATTGTAGTTATTTATTTATTTGACAGAGAGGAGGAAGGAGAAGAGAGAACGGGCACGCCAAGGCCTCCAGCAACTGCAAACGAACTTCAGATGCATGCGCCACCTTGTGTATCTGGCTAACATGGGTCCTGGGGAATCAAACTTGGGTCCTTTGGCTTTGCAGGCAAACACTTTAACTGCTAAGCCATCCCTCCAGCCCTCCACTCACTTTTGATATGAACTTACAACTCTAAAAAATAAACATTACTATAATAAATAATTTCCAGAGTTAAGATATTTATTATTGTATGAACTGCCAGACTACATTCCAAGTGTCTTGATGAACTTATTACAAACCACAGTATAAAAAGTTACACTGCTAACCTTTTTACCCAAGTTCAATTCTTGTAGGTTCTAAAATGTGATTTTACTGACATACTAAATATAGATCTGCAGGGAAGACCAGTAACAGTCATGGCTACATGGTGATATATAAAATCAGAGTGAGCCGGGCATGGTGGTGCATGACTTTAACCCCGACACTCAGGAAGCAGTGGTAGGAGGATTGCCATGAGTTCAAGGCCACTCTGAGACTACAGAGAATTCCAGGTCAGACTGGACTAGAGCAAGACCCTACCCTGTAAAATAAATAGTTTATACATTCACAATGACAGTAACTGTCAGAGAAACCAGATGACAGGGTCCATGTATTAGTCACTTATCCTTGTATGAGACGCAATAAAGAGGCTAAATAACCAAACAAATCTTGAAGAACAAGGCTGGAGCCATTATACTTCCTGAATTTCATATATATTACAAAGCTACTGTAATCAAAATATTCTAACACTAGCATACAGCAGACACACAGAGCTGGAGATATAGCATGCAAAAGACTCTGAGTTTGATCCTCAGGACCACATAAACTGAGATGTTAAGGCACTTGCCTGCAAAACTTAAAAAAGACTGGAGTTCAATTCCCTAGTCCCAAGTAAAGCCAGATACACAAAGTGATGCATGCATCTGGAGCTCATTTGCACTGGCTACAGGGCATGGTATACCCATTTTCTCTCCCTCTCTCTCTACCTCTGCTTGCAAATAAATAAATAAACTTTTAAATATAAAAATGGTCTGGAATTATTGCTCAGTGGTTAAAGTGCTTGCCTGTAAAGCCTAACAACCAGAGTTCAATTCTCCAGTACCCATGTAAAGCCAGATGCACAAAGTGGCACATGCATCTGCAGTTCTGGAGTTTGTTTGCAGTGGCTAAAGATCCTGGTGCACTAATTTTCTCTCTCTCTCTCTCTCTCTCTCTCTCTCTCTCTCTCTCTCTGTGTGTGTGTGTGTGTGTGTGTGTGTGTGTGTGTGTGTCAGGTTTGGTGGCGCATGCCTTTAGTATCAGTTCTCAGGAGGCTGAGGTAGGAGAATTGCTGTGAGTTTGAGGCCAACCTAGAATTATAAAATGAGATCCAGATAAGTCTGGGATAGAGTAATAACTTACCTAAAAAAATAAAAATAAAAATAAAAATAAAAAATCATTGCCAGGCATGGTGGCACACACCTTTAATCCCAGCACTCGGGAGGCAGAGGTAAGAGGATCATCGTGGGTTCGAGACTACTCTGAGACTACACAGTGAATTCCAGGTCAGCCTGGGCTAGAGTGAGACTCTACCTCGAAAAAAAACAAAAAAATAACAATAATGATTAAAAGAAAAGTGATAAAACAAGACATAATTCTAATAAAAGAAAGTAAAAGAGATAATACAGTAGTAGATAAAAGATTTTTACCATACTTTCTAACGGATGAAAAAAATTAAATAAATGGCTTAAGTGCCAAGAAAATAAAAACCTGTACTTTTTTTTTTTTTTTTTGGTTTTTCGAGGTAGGGTGTCACTCTAGTCCAGGCTGACCTGGAATTCACTATGTAATCTCAGGGTGGCCTCGAACCCACGGCCATCCTACCTCTGCCTCCCAAGTGCTGGTATTAAAGGCGTGCATCACCATGCCCAGCCTGTATGTTCTTATTTACAATAACTTCAAAATAGATGAAGAAAAATTGATAGAATTATAAGGAGAGAGAGAAAAAGATGGCTTAGCAGTTAAATTCGTCATCCTCCTGCCTCAGCCTCCTGACTGCTGTGACTTCAGGTATACATTACCATGCCTGGCAATTTTTTTCAAGCACACAGAACATTTATGAGAACTAACTACATTCTGGGTGAGGCATGAATTGTAAATATTTAGTGCATATGTTCTCTAACCAAAATAAAATCACATTAGAAACTTGTAAGAAAAAAAAATCTAATCTCTGGGAAATACAAATTTCTAAACACCTCACAGATCAGATCCTATCATGTTCAGGCCTGAGTAATAACAAAAATGTGCACATAAAAATTTACAAAATGCAGTTAAAAAAGTATTAAATTAATATCCTAAAATATTCATCTGAGGAAAATGAAGCTAAAAATAAATTAGCTAGGCACAGAACCACCAAAACAATCACGAGAATTTAAGGAAGGAAGGAAGAAGGAGGGATGGAAGGATGGAAAGGGAGGGAGAGAAAGAAGACAGGCAACTATGCAACAATTAACAAAGCCAAAAGTTAATTTTTTTCAAAGGACTAATACAATCAACAAATCTAGCGGAATCATCTAAAGACACACACTAAAAAAATCACAAATACTTGCTAATGAAAATAAAAGGGAAGAACATGAGTATTAATGCTTCAGAGTAAAAAGATTTTAAGAGAATGTAATAAACTTCACATTAGCAACTTGAAAATAAGTGCCATAAACAAATTCCTAGAAAAATAAATCTATACAAACTAATTTAAGAAGTTGAAAATCTGAATGAATAGTCCTGCGAGCTTTAAGATTTTTGACAACTCAAGCTGGGAGACAGCTCAGTTGGTAAAGTGCATGTCACAGAGGTAAGGACCTGAGTTCTGATGCCCAGCACCCAAGTAAATGCCAGGTAGGTATAGTGCCTTTCTCTAATCCAGGTGTTCCAGAGGTAAAGAAAGAGGATCACAAGGGCAGCTGGCTAGTGGTTGTGGTAGTTTGAATATATGGCCCCCAATATATTCAGTGTTTTATTATAGTTTGCATCTGCAGCCACCTTGCTAAAGGCAATGTCATTGGTGGGTTTGAGATTCCATTGTAAAGATATGCAAAGTGTGCCCAGTAGGAGTTCCTGAAGTGTGCTGTGCCTTTTGGCTGTGGCTTTTGCTCTCTTGCCTGGTCCTGTGAAGACAGGCCAGCTTCTCCTGGCATTATGGAACTCCCCCTGGATTTGTAAGCTTCAATAAATAATATCCCTTCCTCCATAACTGTGCCTGGTCTGGAAGTTCATCTCAGTGAACCTGAAGCTGTCTGATACAAAAGTGGTACCAGGAGTGGAGTGAGATGAACCTGACCATGTGGATATTCGTCTTTTGGAACCTTTGTTTTGGAGGAATGGGCATGGACTTGGTGCTTGCAACTGAAGATGCCTTCTGGAGTGGTAAGCTAAGTATTATAGACTATTCTGATGAGAGTTTAAGAATGCTAAGTGCAGACAGTATTGAACTTCGAGGCTTGGCTTATGAGCTCTCTAAGGGGAAGGAAAGATGGCAGAGGACTTTGTTGGAACTGGGCTACTGGCATAAGGGATGGCTGCATTCCGCTATCCACGCCCAGAAAGTTTGATCAAGGTTAAATTTGTAATGGACTGATGTGCTTGGCTAAAGATATCGGGCTGAGAGACTTAAGATTTTAAGTTGGAAAACCTCAAGCAAGTTAAAATAGGCACTGAGACTGGTTTTAGATTACTGGAGCTGCTATTGTCAACACATTAGCAATCTTAAGGAAGGTGGAAGGAAGGTGGCCCAACTGCTTTACATTAAAACAATGGAGAGGATTCTGAGGAAGGACTGTTAGAAATGCAAATTCTTGGAAAGAGTTGACTGGAGAAGGAACCTGCTTTTCAAGGCTATGATTTATTTTGTCCCTGGATTAAGAATATGGCTGTGTCCTGCACACCTGGTATTAGTATTAGAAAAATGCATGGAGTGGTCATGAATTGCACACGGTTCCAGGAGCCACTGCTAAGATGCGGCATGAGGCAGGGCATGAAGACCCTCAGGAATAGGCTGGAAGAGCCTTTGGAAGATGGACTGTGGTTTGCATGGAGACCTGAAGATGTTTTGGATATACCAGGACTGTGCAAAAGGGCTACCATGGAGTGTAGTGTTGGCATGGGATGAAAGTTTTCCCTGGCTACCCTGCCCAGCTGGAGGGGCGGAATTGGAAAACCTGGAGACTGTCAGTCTCTGGTTATATTGAACTTGAACTGCAGAAGTTTGATGACGGCTGATGATGGTTGAGTTTGCATTGTTCTAGTCTCTCCTTGCTATTCCTTATACAGTTAAAATGTTTACTCTGTGCCTTTACATGTTGAAAGCATTTAACTTGTTTGATTTTACAGGACTCACTATCTTAAGTTGATCAAGACTGTGAGAACCTTTGAAATTGGACTGAGTACAATTTACAATGTGTGATAGTTATAAATCTATTGGGGGCCAGGAGCTATATCTATTGGGGGGGCCAGGGGCGGAATGTGGTAGTTTGAATATATGGCCCCCAATATATTCAGTGTTTTATTAGTTTATAGTTTGCATCTGCAGCCACCTTGCTAGAGGCAATGTCATTGGTGGGTTTGAGATTCCATTATAAAGATATGCAAAGTGTGCCCAGTAGGAGTTCCTGAAGTGTGCTGTGCCTTTTGGCTGTGGCTTTTGCTCTCTTGCCTGGTCCTGTGAAGACAGGCCAGCTTCTCCTGGCATTATGGAACTTCCCCTGGATCTGTAAGCTTCAATAAATAATATCCCTTCCTCCATAACTGTGCCTGGTCTAGAAGTTCATCTCAGCGAACCTGAAGCTGTCTGCTACACTGGTCTAGCTGAATTGGTAACTCTGGGTTCAAGTGAGAAAGACTGTCTTGAAGTAAGTAAGTAAGGCAGAGAGATTTTGAGAGACATCCTGATGTTAAACTATGGCCTCCACATGTGTGTCCACACATGTATCCACACATGTATACACACATATAAACAAGCACACAAAAAACAACCAAGATCAGGATGCTTTAGTCTCAGATATACTACTTACTTGCTGTGACACTTAAATGACAGCCCTCAGCAATAAAACTCAATGACATTAATCTGAAAATGTTAAATACCCCTGATATAAACAGTATGAGTCTAGTTTTCATAAAGTTTATTTTCCAAAAACATTCTATGTGCTTGAGAATGTATACTTTGGGCTGGGAAAATGGCTCAGTGATTGAAGTCTGATAACCTGGGTTCAATTTCCCAGTACCCACATAAAGCCAGGCGCACAATGGTGCATGTATCTAGAGTTCATTTGCAGTGGCAACAGGCTCTGGCATGTCTATATTCACTCTCTCTCTCTCTCCCCCTCTCTGTCTGTCTCTGTCTCACTAGCTCTCAAATAAAGAATAGAAATAAAAAATATGCTACAATAAAAATGACTATGAGAAGGAAAAAAAGAAAATGGAGAGAGAGGATGTAACTTTTAATTCAAACAAGCAACAAGAAAAGTAGTTACTAAAATAATTATAAACTAAACTATTAACATTGAAAAAACTAAAAATTAAAGCCAGGCATGATGGCACAAGCCTATAATCCCAGCACTCGGGAGGCAGATATAGGAGGATCACTTGTGAGTTCAAGGCCTGCCTGAGACTACAGAGTGAATTCCAGGTCAGCCTGGGGGCTGGAGCGAGAACCTACTTCAAAAAACTAAAAAGGAAACCAAAACAAAACAAACAAACAAAAAAAACCCTAAAAATTAATTTTAAAAAACCTTTATGAAGAATTATTTTTTAAATACCTAAAAGTATGTTCAGGAACAAAAACAAAAATCTTTATTGCAATTTTAAATCTCTGAGAAATATTTTACCTGACGAAATATCTCTGTGACAAAGTTTACATTGCTTCTTTTAGAAGAAAAAACTCTGCGAACGATTTCAATGTCTGTGAGATGCTCTTCATCAATGCTACAGAGACTGGATGAGCTGGGCTCTCGTTCTGTCAGAGTGCTTGTGTTGGAGTGAGACTGTTCTGGTTCTGTAGTTCTGTCTGCTTTATCAGTATTATCATTTTTGTTTTCTTCTCTGGAGACCAAACTAGCAGCTGCTCTCTGCAATACAAATAAAAGGGAAAGACTATAGTAGTAATCATTTAACTAAGTATTTCTGTTTTTAGCAAATACTGTCAGACCCTAACCATTCTACAAGCAGCTGATAGCAGTGTTTAATATCCATACAGAGAATTCCATTTAGAATCTATTCTGAATAATTATCCAGAAATGCAAATAACATTTAAGTGATATAGAAAAACTCAAAATGGCCAGGCATGATGGTACATGCCTTTAATCCTAGCACTTGGGAGGCAGAGGTAGGAGATCACCAAGAATTCAAGGCCACCCTAAGACTACATAGTGAATTCCAGGTCAGCCTGAGCTGGAGTGAGACCCCACCTCGGAAAACCAAAAAAAAAAAAAAAAAAAAAAAAAAAACTCAAAATGCATTGTAATTTATAATCTTCTAACCTACTATTAAATTCAGGTAATGCAATTAAGTTACTAATTGAATCTATGTTAAAGAGTTTTTAAGAAACAGTTATGAACATGCAGCTCAGTTCTTCAAGAATAAGTAAATAACTTGTAAGTCAGTAACATTAGGCTTAGTCACCTAACTTGCTGAGGCAAACCAAAAATCGAGGAGAAACAAAACTTATGACAAAGAAAGTCTTTTTTTTTCTGATTTATTTATTTATTTATTTATTTAGTTAGTTAGTTAGTTAGTTAGTTAGTTATTTAAGACACAGAGAGGGACAGAGAGAGTGTGTGAGAATGGACATAACAGGGCCTCTAGCCACTGCAAACGAACTCCAGATGCATGCACCACCATGTGCATCTGGCTTATGTGGGACCTGGAGAATCAAACCTGGGTCCTTAGGTTTCGCAGGCAAGGGCCTTAACCATTAAGCCATCTCTCCAGCCCAGAAAAAGTCTTTTTTAAAACTTGAAAATTTTGAGAGAAAATTCTATATTCTACATGTTATTTAAAGAGCATTCACCAAGACTAATAAAACAATTCACGTGTTCAGGTAGAATGAGGAAACTACCACCATCTATAATAAATAGATAGGCATAGCACTGTTGGGTGGCATTTTAGTGTCAGTTTTGTTACCAACATGAGTGTTTAAGTAAATCACCTAAAACATGCCTCCTTAATTAAAAGGCTATGATGTTTGAGGATCATAAAAATAGTACTGCAGGCTAGAGAGATGGCTTAGTGGTTAAGGCACTTGCCTGTGAAGTCTAATGACCCAGGTTTGACTCCCCAGAACTCACGTAAGCCAGATGCACAAGGTGGCACATGTGTCTGGAGTTCTTAAAAAACAAAACAAAACAAAACAAAACAAAAGATCTACTTGAGAGTCTTTGGATAATAATTCTTTATAAAAAACTTGGAGTAGGGAATAGAAAGAGAGGAAGGGGAGACTTAATAGGATGGTATTGTATATATGTAAGTAGAAGAACAGATTAATGGGGGTGAAAAGGCCTAAGTGAAGTCAGGAGAAGAGATTGAGTAAAGAAATGGTGGAGTGAGGGCTAATCACAATCTAAGAGGATATAAAAAAATCTAAGAGGATATAAATAAGTCATAAGGAAACCTACTTTTCTGGACAATGGAACACTCAGAAACCATAAATTGTTACTAGAAAATTTTCAGTGCCAGGGATGGGACACCTTCCAGTGAATTGTTGGCCAGGGAGGTCATAGATATATTATAGGCTATTGCCGAGACCCTTGGTTTCCCACCAGGAATAGATGGTAAGACCTTATTGCTGAAGACTCCACATACTTGGGTGGCAAGTTCACTGAGAAATCCTGCTGGAGCTGAGCTGAAAGCCTCCTCCATGTGGACCAGCTGATAGAAAATTGGAAAAAGCTACACTGCATGCAGGTCAATGGGAGAGAGAAAACACCAGTGAAGGTACTCAACAGTGATTACTGCAAGCTTTAAATTTGGCCAAATGAGCCAACGGGTGCAATAGTGGCATGTCTGTTATGGGGGAAAACAACTGCTCTCTAATTGGACTGGAGGCCTGCTCCATGGGTGGGAACACATCCCTGATACTGAAAATGTACGACAGGGGTAGTCATGAGCCCTAAGGGTGTAATGTCTGCTGGAGTCTCGCTAAATGTATATACTATGCTCACCAAACTGCCCAGTAAGCACTTCACTTAATGTCCACCCCCATATATTAATGCTACTCTCACTTTTGGTTAGAGAAGCTTCTCTTTTCAGATAGTGGCAACCTTCGGATGACTCAGAAGGCATCATGGTGCTGAGAAGAAGGGACAGAGGAGTGCTCAACACTGAAATATCTCAAACACACTTTCCAAGGCTCAGGGTCCATTGTGGAAGAGGGGGCAGAAAGAATGTAAGAGCCAAAGGAAGAGAAAGACTCCTTTCAATGTGCTCCTCCAGACACAAAATGGCCTAGATATCCATGACTTCACAATGCCTGACACTACCTACATAAGACCATCCTAATAGGAGGAAAAGATCATGACATCAAACTGAAAAGAGAGACTGATTGAGATGGGGAGGGGATATGATGGAGAGTGAAGTTTCAAAGGGGAAAGTGGGGGATGGAGGGAAGTACCATGGGATATTTTCTACAATTAAAGAATTTCAAATATTAGTTCCTGTGTAACTTTATATCACATTTTTAAAGTCTGTGACTGTTGAAAAATAGAGGGAATGGGGATAGGTCTTTATGGTTGCATTCTAGGAAACCTTAATAAAGATTATCATAATCCTACCACTGGATTCCGATTCTTTCAACCTGTAAAAATGTATATGGACAGTTCAGAAGAGTATTACTACTATACAGCAGTTCTCCCTTATCCTCAATTTTGTTTTCATGGTTTTAGTCACCCAGACAAATGTGATCCAAAAGTAGTAAATAGAAAATTCCAATAACAAATAATTAATGAGTTTAAAAATGTTTACTATACCATATTATTAACTACTATGTGATTTTATTAATTATTGTTTATTATTAACCTCTTACTGTGCCTAATTTATAAATTAAACTTTAGTCAAAGACATGCCTGAACTGAAAAGTAGAACATTCTAAATCAGTACTATGTGCAATTCAGTAATATCCCAGGGATCTTGGAATATATTCCCGGTGGGAGGACTACTATACAATTAAGCTACTGAAATAAATTAGACACTAAAGCTAATATATGATTGAAATTATCTATATCACCTCAAGCTTTATTTTCTATTAAGAAAAATACTTATAATAATTGTTAAATTTTGGATTACAAACAGGACATAATGGTGCACACATTTAATCCCAACACTGGGGAGAGGTAAAAGGATTGATGTGAGTTTGAGGCCACCCTGAGACTACAGAGCAAGTTCCAGGTTAGCCTGGGCTACAGCAAGACCCTACTTCAAAAATTTTAAAAAAAAATTGGATTCTAGGGGCTGAAGAGATGGCTCAGCAGTTAAGGTGTTTGCCCAAAAGCCTAATAATCCACATAAAGCCAGATACCCAAAGTGAGGCATGCATCTGGAGTTTGTTTGCAGTGGCTGAAAGCCCTAACAAGCCCATTCTCTCTGTCTGTCTTTTTCTCTCTCTGCTTGCAAATAAATAAATATAAATATTTAAGTGGTTGTGGTGGTGTATGCCTCTAGAAAAAAAATTGGATTATAGCCATAAATGTGTCTGGTAGTGCATGCTTTTAATCCCACCACTCAGTAGACAAAAGTAGGAGGATCACCATGAGTTTGAGGCCAGCCTGGGACTACAGAGTGAATTCCAGGTCAGCCTGGGCTATAGTGAGATACTACCTCAAAAAAAAAAGCAACAAAAAAATTGGATTATAAAATATATTTACATAAGTAAAACATCAGTATCATTTATTTTAAATGTGCTGTATGGGCTGGTGAAATGGCTCAGAAGGTAAGGTTGCTTGTTTGCAAAGCCTGATAGATGGCTCAGCAGATAAGGGTGTTTGTTTGCAAAGCCTGATGGCTCAGGTTCAATTCCCCAGTACCCATGTAAAGCCAGATGCACAAAGTGGCACATGCATCAGGAGTTCGTCTGCGGTGGCAAGAGGCCCTATGTACCATATGAACTCTTTTCTGTCTGCCTCTCTCTCTCTCTCAAATAAATAAATAAGTAAATAAAAATATTTTGTTTAAATATGCTCTACACCTAAGGCAATTAGAATCAATGAGCTAAATCTGAAGAGCCATTTCTAACTTTAATAACCTTGCTTCATTTGTATGTTACCTGAATATTCTTTGGCAAGACTTCACCTTCCATCCCAGGAATATGAGGTCCTGTATGTGGCTTTGGCTCCAGCCAGAAAGAAACCAGCCAACGAATGACAATAACACGAGCTTTAATGAAAGGTTCCTTTGTACAATAGATTGCTTCATTGGTTTCAGCATCTTTCTTTATCATGACATAATGTGGCTTTGGTCTCATCTGTGGTATATCTATGCAAAAGGAATGAAAAACAGAACATGAAATGCAAAAAGGAAGTACCCTTAGATCAGCTTCCTCTTTTGAACATGTGAGGAAACATTCTGATGCTGTTCTGATGGTAGAAGTGTTAGTACCAAAAAAACATTTTATAATGTCTGAAGTTAACATGAAACCTAGAATAATGAGCCTATAATCCCAGCACTTTGGAAGCTGAGACAATAATAATTTGACTTCAAGGCCAGCCTGGGCGATGCAGTGAGGTTGAGGCCAGTCTACACTAAATAGTGAAACCCTATCTCAAAAGAAAAAGTTCAGTGAATCCTGTCTAAGTAAAAAAAAAAAAAAAAAATTCAGAATCATATATAATTAGATCTTCACTTAATCCAAGAGTTAATACTTATTTTGAAGTCATACAGAGTATGAAATTTTGCCTGAGCCTGTTAGCTACCTAAACTTGGCATTAGGAACATCTTTCTGCAAAAGCAGACAATTCTACATACAATCTTTAGTATATGGCAGAGATCTGCTTCTAATGTAGATGTGTCCACAAGGTTCTCGCATCAAGACTCTTAACAGATAACTTTGCAAAGCCACTAAAATTTAGACCAAAAAATGAATATTCAGCAATGTAATTATTTAGAAGTTGATTTCTATTTGATTAAACCTTTGAGGAGTTGTAAGAAAAAAAATCATACTATATAATATAAAGTCATGCATGGTAGTACATGCCTACAATCCCAACTCTCAGGAGGTTGAGGCAGGAAGATTCCAAATTAAAGCCAGTCTAGGCTACATAGCAAGTTCCAGGCCAGCATGGCCAACTTAGCAAGATCTGCCCCCACCTCAAATATAAATTAATTAATTAATTAATATTAGATAAATAAATAGTACAAATACTCTGTCAGAGAGGTTGATCTAAAGTGTAAGTTTTTAATGAAATCTTTTCATGCTCAATGAAAATTTTATGTTAATATAAATTCACTTTTAGCATTAATATGGGTATATTATCTCCACAAACCACTACAAATAATCTGTGGTCAGTTTTCAATGAGTAGTACATTTTCCATTTACATGTGATCTCTTAGAACACTCTGAACACTACCTACCAAGTACAGGGTGATACAAACTGTTCTCCTTGCAGATGTTTGGAAAAATGTAAGGCAAGTAATATTTCTTAAAATGGGAAAACAAAAAGGAAAATCCTCTTTCTTGATTTTCTTTGTTCTTCCATTCTAAACTTTTTACCTAAAATTAAACAAGATAATTAGAATCAACCTAGGAGACAGAATCTCTTAACTATAACTAATAGCTGTTATAAACAAGCTTGTACAAGGTTATAATATACTGAACCATTACACTGTGAAGATCATGAAATATATCAAAAGATTATTTTTATTAACATATTAATTATACAATGTAAGGGGTTTCATTATGCAATTTCTACACGTGCATATATATTTTGATTATACTTAATTATTTGAAATTGGTTTAATATACATTACATATATCTTTTAAAATCTTAGAATTAAAATATATTCTGCAAAATTGTGAAAAATGACTCATTAGGCTATATTAATGACAATAGCTCTGGTTAAAAGCATAGACAAAGGCATATGTGGCCATGAGTAAATGTGTGAGTAATGAGTGTTGTCAGGTACAGATAATCAAAATGCAAGCAAAGGAAAAAGGTATCCAAGAAAAGGATGTAGCTGCGGCCGCAACCTAGAGGGGCCTAGAGCTTGAAATGTATAAGAATGTCTATGAAGCAGGAGCCGAGGGACAGGAGACAGAATAATACTGTTGTGAAATTCCACAAAGATGAGAAAGACATCTAAGTAGGGGCCTGGGAAAGGCCCAAGTTGAGGTATTCGAACCCAATCAACTTAAGAATGTCAGCAGAAGATGGAAATATAATTACTTTCAAGAAGGACTGACTAACTTAATACATTGAATAATATGAAACAAGTTTCTCTCTGAAGAGAAAAGAGGAAAGGAGAGGTATGTATGTATATATTTATCCTTTTTTCCTTCTTTTAAAATATTTTATTTATTTATTTATTTATTTGAGAGAGAGAGGGGCAGAGAAAGAGAATGGGTGCTCCAGGGCCTTTAGCCACTGCAAACCAACTCCAGATGCACCACCTTGTGCATCTGGCTTTACATGAGTAATGGGGAATCGAATCTGGGTCCTTTGGCTTTGCAGGCAAGTGCCTTAACTGCTAAGCCATCTCTCCAGCCCTATATTTATATTTATATTTATATTTATATTTATATTTATATTTATATTTATATTTATATTTATATTTAACTCTAGCCACTGAGAGGATCCAGGAATAGCAACTCCCCGTAGCACAACATAGCAATCCTGAGCATGCACAGTATCCCAAGTGCCTGGTTCTGGATTCTAAACACAATTCTCCAGAGCAGTCAGTCAAGACAAGTACAAGATAATGCTGGTATGCCTTGTCTTGCCATTAAATAAAGAATTATATTGAAGGTAAATCAAAATGAATACAGCATCATCTTGAAGAAACTTCCACTGTATATACACACACATGCATATGCATATTAAAATAAGAACAAACTCCTGCCAGGTGTGGTGACTCACACTTTTAATTCTAACACTTGAAAGGCTGATGTAAGGGCATCACTGTGCGTTCAAGGCCAGCTTATTCTACAGAGTGTCTTAGGTCAACCTAGGCTAGACTGAGACTCTGACTCAAAAGGGGGGGGGGGTGGATGAAGAAAGAAAGGGAAAGAGAGAAGGAAAGAGACAGGGAGAGAGGGAGGGGAGGGGAGAAAAAGAAAATGCCACTTACCAAAGCTAGGACAACATTAACATTGAAATAAGTAGAAATAATGAATATTAACAAAAAGAGTCAAAGGAATCCATGAACCTATGTTGAGATAATTACAAGAAGGAATAAATAGGCAAATACAGAGAAACTTCTGTCTAGGACCTGAGATGGACAGACTTAGGGGATTAGAGAGCTGACTCCTAATTAGGGCTTGGGTTTCCTATCAGAGTAGACTAAAGTATTTCAAAATTGTGAGTAGGGATAACTGCATAATCCTTTCAACTGACTTTAAAAGATGACTGAACTGTACATGCTAAGTAACTGAAGAGTATAGTATATGTAAGATCTCTCAATCAAATGTTCTTTGAACAACTCTTAGTTGGAAAACATCATGGTAAGAATTTACCTAAAAATCTTCAATGGCTGCTAAAATATATGGATGAAATTTTGATAGTGAAGGGAACAGTAACATAGTTACAAAGTACTTCCTCCCAAATACTTGAAAGAGCAAAAAAGTAATAGTACACTAAAAAGGCTTGGCAGGTATCAACCTTAATCAAGGGATCAAGATATATATAAATTCACTCAAAATGACCCACAAACCTTAATGTAAGCTATAAATATAAATGTAAGATTATAAAACCTTAAAATAAGAATATATCTGTGCGACACTGGATTAGACAACCATAATTCTGATTCATAAAAGAAAAAAACTGATCTATTAGATTCTATCAAAGTAAAAGGCATTTCTGATCCAAAAGAACAAAAACTATTCAGAAGTTTGTTATGAGAACCCAGGCAGGGTGGCACACATCTGTAATTCCAGCCTTTGGGAGGTAAGGCCAGGAGGATCAGGAATTCAAATCCAGCCTGGGCCTGTTTCAAACAAACAAAGTATGCTCTAAGGCCAGGTTGTATGTTTATAAATTCAGCATTCAGGAGACAGAGGTAGGATGACCATGAGTATGAAGTAAGCCTAGGCTTCAGTGTGAAAACCCTGCCTTAAACAAATGAAAAAAAAAACAGTACCAAACAAAAAAAAAGTCTGCTATGAAAATGAAAAGGCAAAGAGAAAAAGAAGAGAAAATATTTGCCTAACATATCTCAAGACTTCCATCTGAAGTATATATATTTTTTTAAATTACTACTTAATAAGGCAAATAGTCCAATTTAAAAATGACCCAGAGCCGGGCGTGGTGGCGCATGCCTTTAATCCCAGCACTCTCGGGAGGCAGAGGTAGGAGGGTCACCATGAGTTCAAGGCCACCCTGAGACTACATAGTTAATTCCAGGTCAGCCTGGGCCAGAGTGAGACCCTACCTCGAAAAAAAAAAAAAAAAAGACCCAGAACTGGGGAGATGGCTCAATGCATACCAACAGTGCTTGCCACTCAAGCATGAGGATCTGAGTTCAGATCCTAGAACTCATGGGAAAATGCCAGGCATGGTAGTGTACACCAGCAATCCCAGTGCTGGGCAGGTGGATTCCTAGGGCTATGGCTGGCTAGTCTAGCCTAATTAGTGAGCTCTAGAATCAGTGAGAGACTTTGTCTCAGAGAAATTTAAGGACCTAAGAAGACATCTAATATTGACTTCTGACTCCATACACATACTTGCGTGTGCACATACACACATATGCTACACATATACAAACATGCATATACCTATGCACACACACACACAAAATGGGCCAATCAAGTGAACAAATATCCAAGAAGATGAAAAATACATAAAAGACACTAACGACACCATTTGCTAACTAAGGAAATGAAATTAAAATCACAAATTTGATACAAATTATGCACTCTGCAGAACAGCTAAGTTATGTTAATAAAGATGGAAAGCAACTGTAAATCTTAAAATTTTAGTAAGGCAAAACTACTAGCAGGATGTAAAAAGGTACAAGTATTTGAAAAACAGCTCAGCAACTGCTTAAAAATTTATTATCTACCATGTCACATAGCCACTGCCCTCCTAGATCTTTACTCAAGAGAGAAGAAAGCTTATGTTCCACATGATGATTTATTTACTGATAATCATAGTAATTTTACTGCTAAGAGGCAAAACCTGAAGAAAACCCAAATGATCATCATCAAGTTATAGTGACTATGGTATGTCCCACACAATGAAACCTACTAAATAATGAAGAGGAGCAAACTCGAAAGATGCAAAAGTATGGACAAGTCTCAAAATAATTATGTGAGAAAGATGTCCAAACAAAAAGAACACTTAGTATAATGATCTCATTTCCTTGAAACATGACAAAAATCACTTCAATGGTTGCTTAGGCATAGGAAGTTTTGCAAAGGGATGTATTGTGAAGGGATCCATGAAAACTTCTAGGGCCGATAGGTGTTTCTTATCTTAAATGTGTGATGAGTTCATATGAAAATATTCATTAAATTATGGGTTGGCATGGTGGTGTACACCTGTAATCACAGCACTGCAGAGGCTGAGGCAGGAGGAGGATCATGATTTGAAGCCAGCCTGGAATGTACAGATAGTTCCAAGCCAGCCTGATGTTCCAAAACTAAAAGAAACAGAAGAAAAATTCATCAAATGATGAACTTCAGATGTCACAATTATCATACAGCAGTTATTACTCAATTAGCCAGTAAGGCTATTTTAAAGAATTTATAAAACATAAAAATTTAGTAAGGCAAAACTGACAATAATGAAGGTCATAACTACCCCTCACCAAACACTGCCTGTGTGCTGTGCCCTTTTCACTCTGCACACTTTGTGCTGTTTAAGCCTCAAGTAACAAAAGCATGAGATAGTATTTTTTAAATACTTTTATTTATTTATTTGCAAACAGAGAGAGAGATACAGATAGAATGAGTGCAGCTGGGCCTCTAGAAGTGCAAACAAACTCCAGATGCATGTTACGTGGGTACTGGGGAGTCGAACTCTGGCTCTAAGATTTTGTAGGTAAGCACTTTAACCATTAAGCCAGTGAGACAGTATTTCTATTCCTATTTTACAAATAAGGAAAAACATGTACAGAATGGTTAAGTTAGTGTTTTGCCAAAAGTTGAACTATTACAGTGTGGAATCAAGATTCAAACCCTGGTATTCTGGCACAATATCCAAATTACATTCTAATGTTTGTTGTTAAAGTATAAAGAATTTTTATGTTTGGAAAGGTTATAAAAAATGTGTATGTGCTATACATATTTTCATCTATATGTTGCCTTATAAAATATATGTTCCTGGCAATTGCAAAATTATAAACAGGTTTAAGTGTAAAATACTTTTCCCTAATTCTCATCTTATAGGTCACCTTCTTCCTGTTACATCTTGACACATTGATCCCTAAATGAAACAATTACATTTTTTCCCCTCAGTTTATGAGAGGTGTGGGGAGGGGGTGTGTAGACCAGAGGTCAACATCAGGTTTCTTTCTCACTCTGCATTTTTACTGAGGCAGGGTCTCTCACTTGAGCACAGATTTTACCCATCAGCTAATCTAGTTAGTCAATTTGCCCCAGGATTCCCTGTCTCTACTTTCCTCTTGCTGAGATTACAGGTGGCTTCCGCACCCATTGTGGCAAACTTTGCTTTTAAGTTATTTGTTTGTTTGTTTATTTGAAAGAGTGAGAAAGAGGCAGAGAGAGAGAATGGGCAGGCCGGCTGCTGCATATGAACTTCAGATGCATGTGCCACCTTGTGTACATGGGACCTGGGGAATCGAACCTGGGTCCTTTGGCTTTGCAGACAAGCACCTTAACTGCTAAGGCATCTCTCCAGCCGAAGCTTTGCATTTTTTTGTTGTTGTTGTTGCTTTTCAAAATAAGGTCTCACTCTAGACCAGGGTGACCTGGAATTCACTCTGTAGTCCCAGGCTGGCCTTGAACTCCTAGCAATCTTACTTCTGCCTCCAAAGTGTTAGGATTAAAGGTGTATGCCACCATGCTCAGCAGTAACATGCATTTTCTTTCTTTCTCCCGTTCCCCCTCCCCCACCCCAGCCCACGTAGGGTCTTGCTCTAGCCCAGACTGACATGGAATTTACTATGTAGTCTCAGGGTGGACTTGAACTCATGGCAATCCTCCTACCTCTGCCTCCCAAGTGCTGGGATTAAAGACGCACACCACCACACTTGGCACATGTATTTTCAAAAATAAAAATTTGTTACTTCTTCAAGAAAATAAGCAATATCTACTAAAACAGAATAATGGTTAAGAGCAGGGGAAATTACCCACAAAGAACAAGGGGTATCAATGAAGATAAAACATACCTGAATTACTATGTATTTTAAAAGTGCTTCAAGAAAATAGCTTGTGAGATCTTCTTGTCCTTTATCTCCTGATTGTGGGGGAACAAGAGGAGTGATTTCCTCTATAGTTACTTGAGCTACCGAAAGACAAAAGGATAGTCTAATCAGAAAGCAAATGTAATACTACAAAAACAAAGCCAAATAAAACATTTACACGATGAAAGCTACTTGAAAACTAACGATTGAATGTGAAGAAAATCTGATAACCCATAATGACCATAAGCTTTAATCACCAGTTGTTTTGTGAATCTTTGATTGAAAGAATATGACATAGGAGTGAAGAGCTATGCAGTGATTAAGAGCACTAGAGAAGTACAGATAATTTAAAATTCCATTAGGGCTGGAGAGATGGCTTAGAGGTTAAGATGTTTGCCTGCAAAGCCAAAGTATCCTGGTTCAATTCTCCAGGAGCCACGTAAGCCAGATGCACAAGGGGCCGCATTCATCTGGAATTTCTTTTGCAATGGCTGGAGGCCCTGGTGCACCCATTCTCTCTCTCTCAAATAAATAAAATATATTTAAAATCCCATTAGGATGTCCATTACAAAATGTCACAGTAGAACATTAACAATAACATGCACATTCAATAAAATCACAACTATTAAGAAACTTGCATGATTTTTTTAACTTTTCAGATATTCCAAAGATTCAGTATTACAAATGCCAATGAAAGAAAATCAACTTTTAATAAACTAACTTAACTATTTCCTAAGTAGCACAAATCAGTATGCACTGGTCTTGAAACCTGCCTCAAGTAAATACTAGCCAAGTAAGTAAGCACAGAATAGATGTATGTTTCAATTCTAAAATAATGCATAGCATATTATTTCTAATACTGACTTTAAAAAACTTATTCTTGCCAGGCGTGATGGCACATGCCTTTAATCCCAGCACTAGGGATGCTGAGGCAGGAGGACTGCTGGGAGTTTCAGGCCAGCCTGAGACTACATAGTAACTTTCAGGTCAGCATGGGCTAAAGACAAAACCTTACCTTGAAAAAACAAAATAAAACAACATACCTTAATTCTCTGAAAATTCAACTTTCAATTTTTTTTTATTTAAAAACTTTTTTTAAGCCGGGCGTGGTGGCACACGCCTTTAATCCCAGCACTCGGGAGGCAGAGGTAGGAGGATCGCTGAGAGTTCAAGGCCACCCTGAGACTACATAGTTAATTCCAGGTCAGCTTGGACCAGAGTGAAACCCTACCTCGAAAAACCAAAAAAAAAAAAAAAATTTTTATTATTTTATGTATTTTTGGAGAGAGACAGAGAGAGAGAGGGAGAGGAAGACAGATAGAGAATGGGCGCGTTCTGCGAACGAAATCCAGATGCATGTGCCCCCTTGTGGTCAAGTGCGGCATTGTGCCCTTGAGTTGCTTTGCATCTGGCTAAACGTGGGACCTGGAGATTAGAACCAGCGTTCTCAGGCTTAGGAGGCAGGCGCCTTAACCGCTAAGCCATGTCTCCAGCCCAACTTTCAATTTTTATCATCTATACCTGGATTTCCTGGACCACTGTCCCCACAGAATCTTACCAGTGCTTTATTTTGTGAAGCTATAAAACTCCTTGTTATGGGCTGGGGAAATGGGTTAGCAGTTAAGGCGTTTGCCTGAGAAGCTAAAGGACCCTGGTTCAATTCCCCAGGACCCATGAAAGTGAGATGCAAAAGGGGGCATCATTTGCAGTGGCTGGAGGCACTGGCATGCACATTCTCTCCCTCTCTGCCTCTTCCTCTCTCTCTCTCAAATAAATAAATAAAATATTTAAAACTCCTTCTTAAACCCTCGCACTTCTTAGTTTCTGTAGGGAAACTCCTTATTTTCCATGTCCTATAAAATAAAAAGCAAATTTTAGGGCTTAGTGGTTAAGGCACCTGCATCCTAAGCCCAAGAATGCCAGTTCCAATCTCCTGGTCCCACGTTTAACCAGATGCAAAGTGACGCAAGGGCACAATGCTGCACTTGACCACAAGGGGGCGCACACATCTGGATTTCGTTCGCAGCAGCTGAGAGGATGCTGGAGCGCCCATTCTCTGTCTGTCTTCCTCTGCCTCTATCTCTCTCTGCGTCTGTCTCCAAAAAAAAAAACAAAAAAAAAAACAAAAAAGATGTTTTATTTTTTTTAAAAAAAGCAAATTTTATTAAGGGGAGTGAAGGGAAGAGAAGAGGAAGAGGAAGGAAGGCCAGGCATGGTGGTGCACGCCTTTAATCCCATCACTTGGGAGGCAGAAGTGGGAGGATAGCTGTTGAGTTCAAGACCAGTTCAAGATAGTGACTTCCAAGTCAGCATGAGCTACAGCGAGACCCTACTTCGGGGGGGGGGGGAGGTCAACCATAAAAATAGGAACAAAAGGCTAGAGAAATGGCTCAGTGTTTAAGGCACTGCCTGCAAAACTTAAGGACCTGGGTTTGATTTGCCAGTACCCACATGCAGCCAGATGCACAAAGTGGCGCATGCATCTGGAGTTCATTTACAGTGGCTAGAGGCCCTGGCATGCCCCCTCTCTTTCTCTATATCTGTCTCTTTTTCTCTCTCCTTCCTATAAATAAATATCTATAAATAAATAAATTTTTAAAGCCATTAATCCCAGCACTTGGGAAGCTGAAGTAGGAGGACTGCTATTAGTTCAAACCAGTCTGGGTACAGAGTTCCATGTTAGCCTGGACTAGAGTGAAATCCTGTCTCAGAAAAAGAGGAGGGGGTGTGGTAGCATAAGCCTTTAATCCCCGCACTTGGGAGGCAAAGGTAGAAGGATCAAGGCCACCCTGAGACTACATAGCGGGCTACAGCAAGACCTTACTTTGAAAACCCAAAAAACAAAAAAAAAGGGGGGGGTGGTAACAAAACAAAACCTACACTGATGCAGAAGCAAAAGTATTGGGCTGAAGGAATGGCTCAATGGTAAGGAGCTTGCCTGCAAACCCTAAGGAACCAGGTTTGATTCCCCAGTACCCACATAAAAACAGATGCACTAGGTAGCACATGCATCTGGAGTTATTTGCAGTGGCTAGAAGTCCTGGGGCATGCTCACTTGCTCCCTCTCCCTCCTTTCTCTCTCTCAAATAAATAAGTAAATAATTTGTTAAAAGAGTACTTATAAAACATCAGTTAAGAGCTGGAGAGGTGGCTTAGTGGTTAAGGTAGCTTGCTTGCAAGCCTGATGGCCCAGGTTCGAATCCCCAGTACCCACTAAAATCAGATAACAAAGTGGTACATGCATCTGGAGTTTGTTTGCAGCAGCAAGAAACCTTAGCATGCCCATTCTCATTCTCTCTCTCCCTGTCTCTCTCTCTCTACAACAACTTCTAAAATTTCTAAAATAAAAATAACACTTCTAAAATTATAAATATTTAAAAATAAAAATACTGATGATTTATTTTTTTAAAAAATCTATTTATATGTAACATCTTTACAGTCATCTACTCCAAAACATAAAACACACTTGTACTTTCATGTACATCTAAATTAACTATAGGATACAAGGTGATACATAAGAAATAAAAATTAAAGATGTATTACAGAAGTGGTATTACACACCTGTAATCCTAGCACTTGGGAAGTGGAGGCAAGAGGATCAGGAGTTCAAGGTCCTCCTCAGCTATACAGGGAGTTTGAGGCCAGCTTTGGATACAGGAGACCCTGTCTCAAAAGAGAGGGGGGGGAGAAAGAAAGAAAGAAAGAAAGAAAGAAAGAAAGAAAGAAAGAAAGAAAGAAAGAAAGAAAGAAAGAAAGAAAGAAAGAAAGAAAGAAAGAGGGAGGGAGGGAGGGAGGGAGGGAGGGAGGGAGGGAGGGAGGGAGGGAGGGAAGGAAGGAAGGAAGGAAGGAAGGAAGGAAGGAAGGAAGGAAGGAAGGAAGGAAGGAAGGAAGGAGAAGAAAGAAAGAAAGAAAGAAAGAAAGAAAGAAAGAAAGAAAGAAAGAAAGAAAGAAAGAAAGAAAGAAAGAAAGAAGAAAGAAAGAAAGGAAGGGAAAGAGAAGAAAGAGAAAAAAAGAAAAAGAAAAAGAAAAAAATCCACAAAATACAAAGAAGACATGATGCAAAACAGTTTGTATTAACCACATGTTTCCATGTTTGGAAGCTTTGACATTTGGGTCTTTGCAAACTAAAGAGAATACCCCTCCCAGGACAAGCCAATTCCTAGAGGTAGTAAATGACTAGATTGTAATAGTTATTTTCATATGCAAACCAATCAATCTTCAGTCCACATCCCCACTTCCAAAGTCAGATTCAAGGCCACCATTTCTCTTTCCCAAACACACTAGGACCAGGTACTTGACAAAGAGAGCAACTTTTTGTATACCAGAATTCACTGAAACTATTTATAGTACCTAATCTTTAATTTGCTTTACCTGGTTAGCTTGTTCCCTCCCATTGAGCTCTCCCCACAAAGTCTCTCCCCACAACTGCTCGTGCTTACTTTATCCACTCCTGTTCCCTCTAACTTCTTTTTAAAATTTTTATTTATTTATTTATTTATTTGAAAGAGGCAGACAGAAAGAGAGAGAGAGAATGGGTATGGGCATGCCAGGGACTTTTGTCCCTGCTTCTTTGTGCATCTGACTTTACTTAGGTACTGGGGAATTAAACCCCTGCTGTCAGGTCAAAACCTTTAATTATCAAGCCATCTCTTCAGCCCTCCTCTGTCTTCTGACCAACCTGAGGAGTCTCTATCTCTCCTTTTCCTCTGCCTCTCCCCCCCCCTTTTTCTTTTCTCCTCTTCGTCCTCCTCTCCCCCCCCCCCCTCACACTTCCTAGACAGACCCCTGATAAGGGATGTACTTCCTCTTGAAAGCTAAGTAACAAATCATGTTTCCAATGGCCTTCTTGATCTGTTGGTCTAACCAAATGATACAATACTAAAACCCACATTTATGAACAATGTCTCAAATTACCCATTTGATAAGTGTGCAGACCATCTAAAAAAAACAGAAAACTGGCCAGGGCTCAACAGTCAAGAGAACTCACCATTTAAACATGAGGGTAAGGCTATAGAGAGATGGTTCAGCAGTTAAGGCGCTTGCCAGCAATGCCTAACCACCTGGGTTTGATTCCCCAGAACCTACATAAAGCCAGATGCACAAAGTGGCACATGTGTCTGGAGTGGCTAGAGGCCCTGGCTAACCCATTCTATCCCCCCTTTTACCCCAGTTCACAATTTTTTTTAAAGACTTCAAAAATAAAAAGGTTTTTAAAATGAGGGTCTCTTGGCCTGGAAACTGCCAAGTTTGACTCCCAAGTTCAACTCCTCAAGACCCACATAAAATATTGGGTGTTGTCATGAGCTTTCCCTCACCAAATGATCGCTTTTAGCTAATGTGTCTAAATAACAATCTTACAGAACACTATAGTGAGAGGCATTATGTACAAATTTGTAAGTAATTCTTCTTTGTTTTTAATAACTACAAAAAAAAATCCTATGTAACAACTGCAAAAAGAAATCTTATGAAAAAGATTCCTAGCAGGCATTATACCATACCTTATTAGTGTGACTAGCATGATAGCAGCATGATAGTAGACTAGCAGATCAGTGATGCAGAGGTTTACCACGCCCTGACTTTTCTCTTTGTAATTATTGTAGTTAACAATTGGTCTCCAAAATCGAGGTGCTATCTAGCCCTTGTTGTTGTGTACTTGGTGGTTAGTAGGGCTTGAGGTAGGGTTGAAGAAGGAACTTTATTCCTACTCAGGTGTCCTAAGTTCCCGGGCTTTGTGAATGTTCTGCTTAGGGAAGAGACAGGCTTTCCAAACCCTTGCAGGCTCATTCAGCCAGGGTCTCCTTTGTGAGAGCTTAGCGTCATGATTTTTGGGCTTGCATTTTCCTGTCCACTTGTGGGATACACATATAGTGGCTGACTAGAAACTGTTAGAGTGAGAGGAAGCAACAGGAGAGAATATAGAGGCTACAGATCTCAGGTCTAGAGCAAGAAAACAAGGATGTGGGGAATTCAGGGATTGGTAGGGTATATTTTGTTGTTAGTATCTCACTTTATGTCGACTTCAGTTTATGTCCGGTTAAGTGGTCTAACACTAATTACTTTTAACATTAACATGCTGGCTTACAAAGCTGAAATATTTGGGTTTCATTATTTTGCACTAGATCCACCTGTAAATATTTGTAAACCTACATTTCAGCCACTGTTTTTTCTACTCTTTTTGCTGCTCATTAACCCTTTCATGTAGGTGCCAGAGCCATGTGTAAACAGCTTTCTGAAAAATGAAGCTGGTGATTTTTCCTTTAAACAAAAATCCATAGAACTAGCTGGGCGTGGTGGCGCACGCCTTTAATCCCAGCACTCGGGAGGCAGAGGTAGGAGGATCGCCAAGAGTTCGAGGCCACCCTGAGACTACATAGTTAATTCCAGGTCAGCCTGGACCAGAGTGAGACCCTACCTCGCAAAACCAAAAAAAAAAAAAAAAAAATCAATAGAACTTGGTCACAGTTTCCATTTTAAAATGATTTATTGAAACAAGGTAATAATAAAAATCCACAGGCACCAAGTAGGCTGCTATAAATGGTCTTACAAAAGACATTTTTATGTACTAGAATAAAATGAAGAAATATTTTGCACATGGGTAGCTTATAGGGGAAACTATGTCACCAGGTATGGTGCACAGAATTTGGTAAAGATCCAGGTGTACTTGCTGTCCTGCTGTTAAAAGAACTGAGTGTTAGAATCTTCTCACTGTGTCTTAGAGCAGGAAGTTCCTTTTGCTCTGAGACTTGGAAACAGGTTTGAGTCATACAAATATTTTCCAAACTTTTATTGTATTACAGCAATAAATCTTTTAACAGTAAAAAAAAAAAAATACTGGGGTGTGATCATGGGCTAATGAAACCTTAGTGGGGGGCAGAGATTCACTGGAGCTCCCTGACTGATGGTAGTTCCAGGCTGAGCTCCCACCTTGAGGAAACACATGGTTGAGCAATATAGACACCTGAAGTCCTCCTCTGGGCTTGCCACGCATGCACACAGTACATAAACATGTTCATACATCACACACCACACACACCCATACTACACACACAGAGAGAAATAAAACCAGAAAATATAAAATGCTGATAGACAGCATCTCATGACTCTTACTTTCTTGAAGGTTGAGTGGAGGGTTAATAAGATTATCTAAAGTTCGAGGTCCATGTTCAGATTGTGGTGCTGAAAATCCAGGGATTAAGCATGAAAACATCCAGAGCTGTTCTCTGCTACAGTTGTTTTGAAGAGCTTGCAACCATAACAAGAACAGACGAACACCTTCCCGCCTAATCTAATAAAACAGAATCAAACAAAAATAGTATCGTTAATGGAAATGCATTATTTCTCTTTGGAACACAGTTCTTTAGCCAATTACAGAATGATATTTTGCAGAAGAGAAAAACAGGGAGGTGGCAATAGATACATCTAGGGCATCTACAGAACACACATTATTTTGAAACCTAAATTCATTGAGTTTGCCTAGTTGCAAGGCCCTGGTTCAATCCCCAACAGTGAGGAGGGGGATCAGTCATGTTTTGTACAATCTTTTTAACAATGAACTTGGTTTCTAACTACATAAAAGTAATAATCTCCATTTGTGAAAAATCAAAACTTAGTGAACATACACAATCACAGAAAGACAAATGCCGCATGTTCTCACTCATCTGTGGTTCCTAACCTGGATCAGCTCGAGTTGGTGGCATAGCTGACAGGCAACTTGAGGCCTAGACAATAGGGATGGAAGGGTTTGAGGGGAAGGGAAGGGGAAATTGGGGAAAAATATACAAAACTAAACCCAAAATGAACTGGTACCATAGAAATCTTTCTCCTAGAAGGCAAACTAAAAAAGATTAACCCTCGACAGTAGTATGGGGGGATCACCTGGAAAAAAAGGCCCTGGAGAGGATGGGATGAAGTCTAACCTTAAAACATTTGGCTCTGGCACTGGAGAAATGGCTTAGCAGTTAAGGCATTTGCCTGAGAAGCTAAAGGACCCTGGTTCAATTCCCCAGGACCCATGAAAGTGAGATGCAAAAGAGATGCAAAGCCCAAGGACCCAGGTTCAATTCCCCAGGACCCACATAAGCCAGATGCACAAGGAGCACATGCATCTGGAGTTCATTTGCAGTGGCTAGAAGCCCTGGCGTGCCCATTCTCTCTGTCTCTCCTCTATCTCTCTACTTCTGCTTGCAAATAAATAAATAATTTTTTTTTGTTGTTTGGTTTTTCGAGGTAGGGTCTCACTCTGGCCCAGGCTGACCTGGAATTAACTATGTAGTCTCAGGGTGGCCTTGAACTCACGGCAATCCTCCTACCTCTGCCTCCCGAGTGCTGGGATTAAAGGCGTGAGCCACCACGCCCGGCTAAATAAAATTTTTTAAATTAAAAAAAAAAAATTGGCTCTGGCCTATAACTCCCAGTACCAGAAATCAGTTGCTACCCACTTTGAGCTACTGATTGGAGAGACCTTTGAGGTCCCCAAAACAAAACAGGCTTCTGTCAAAGTACTTGATTATCTGCCTGAGGCAAAGCTAAGATCCTATTGCTGAAGACACCATATGCTGCCAATACAGAACACAGACCTGGATGGAATCTAGAAGGGAGCCAGTCCCCAGATAGCCCATCTAGTGCTGGAAAGCACTACATGAGCTACTGGGGGAAAGTGGTCAACAACAGTGTGAGCAAGCAGGGGTCTAAGCTACTCAGGAGCAAACACCCTGAAAAGACATACACATCAGTGCAACAGTGGCACACAGCCTTGGTGGGTAACAATGGCTTTCTGATTGGCTAAGAGATCTGCTCAGTGGAAAGGAACCCATATCTGCAACTGAGAACCAGGTCCGAAACCTATGGAGACAAAGATTATGCACCCCAATGTCAAACTCCCGCTAGTCTTTGCTAAAAGAAAGGCTACATCCATCAAACTCTCTCTAAATTAACTATGCTTATCCTATCTAACCTATGCTGATTTCATTTCATTATAGAATCTATTTTTTTTCAATGGTAACGAGATCTGAGGAGATAAAACACCCCTCACACGTCAGCCAGGGCCCAGGTACAACCAGAGAAGAATTGGGGAGATGAGCAAGAGTGGCTACTTCCATGGTGAGCCTGACAATCAGCAAGCAAGGGTGAATGAGACAGACGCTGAGGATACTCAACACCTACCAAAGCAGAGATCCAGAGGCTCTTAAGAGCTCATCACTGAAGTAGACTTAAAACACACCCACAATGGCTCAGAGAATTTTGCAGAAGAGAGGGTAGAAAGATTGTAAGAGCCACAGGTTGGGACATCATACCCACAGGCATTGCCTCTTCCCCCCACCCCAATACCTTGCCTGTAGCTTTGGAAATTATCCTATTTTGTTAATGACACTGTTAAAACTATTCAACCATTGACTCTTCTAGAAACCAGTAGGAAAAAGGTATAGAAGGGCTTATTTCTTTTTATTGCTTGATGCCAACAGCATTTATAGTATGTGACATTACCTAACCTATAGCAAGATACTTTAAGAAAAGGCAAAAATAAACAAGCAAAAACAAAGAAAAAGCAAAAGCATGCCCAATGTGGAAGCACATGCCTGCAGTTCTAGAACATGGTAGGCTAAGGCTGGAGGCCAGCCAGAGCTACTTAATGAGTTGACAGCAACACTCTTACATAATAATAAGAATATCATATTTTCTTACGTATTACCTTCCTTACTTTATATCTACAATGAGGACCAATTTGCTGAATGACTAAATAAGTTTTCTTCTAGATAACACAGGAAGATATCACTGGGGAATGAGTCAATGCAAGGACAAAGTAGTTTCTCGATATCCTGGCCAACTCATATGTATTTTTTATATACTAGGTATTTTAATTCTCTCAATTAAGTTAATTAAAGGCAATCCAACAATCTTCATGGAAAAACTTGAGGTAGGAAAAGTGAAGGGCATTTTTTTTTCTTGTTTTGTCAAGGTAGGGTCTCACTCTAGCTCAGGCTGACCTAGAACTCACTATGTAGTCTCAGGGTGGCCTCAAATTCTCGGAGATCCTCCTACCTCTGCCTCCCAAGTGCTGGGATTAAAGGCATGAGCCACCACACCCAGTTCAGACATGTACATTTTGCTCCATTTTTTTTGTTTTGAGACAGTGACGTATGTATTCCAGGGTGGCCTCAAATTCCCTATACAGCTAAGGGTGATCTAGAATGCTGATCTTCCTGGGTCTGCATGCAGAGTACAGGCATATACTACCACACTTTGTTTTTGCAGTGCTGAAGACTGAGCCCAGCATGGTGTGCATGTTGGCAAGCACCTCTACCAACAAAGTTACATCCCCAACCCTTTACCTGGATTTTTAAAAATCATAGAAAAATCATAGAAAAATCATAATTATACCTTCAAGGAGTTTCCTGTGTGTAGTAGTTTCTTTAAAATCAATCCTGAAAAGAAAACATGATTTTAAATATTCATTATCTTCTTACCTATTTCTATATGTTAGAGTTCTCGGTCAGACTTGAAAAACTTTTAAAACAAGTCCTTGGCAATCCCTGTATTACTCTTGGTGATCTTAATCACCCTTTGACCAATCTTGAGATCAGAGGGCATGTAAAAAAAATCACCTTTCAATACAATTAAACATGACTTAGTTTACTGACAAAACTTAAGATCTAAAACAATGATATGTTGTTCTATGTCTCTAAGCTACACTAAAAATTTAAATTAAATATTTTATTACTGACACAGAAAACATCTACTATAAGAAGTTTTTATTTAGTTAACTAAATGAACATTTCTATGTCTAATAGTTCTTAATGCATATTTTCATTACACTAAAGTATTTAATAGTCATCTCTTTTATTATTAAACATTTCAAACCTAAAATAAAATGTTAAAACTAGTAACATACATCCAGAGGCCCATCATTCAGTTTAAACAGATCTAAACACAATTACATGTTTACATATTTGTTACCATTTAAAATATTTTTTCATTATAACTAATGTTTTACCATTTACCATAATGGTAAAATTGAAGTTTAAATCATTGTCCTCCTTTCTTTCCTAGAGGATAACAGGATACAGATTTTAGCATTAACCATTTTCAAAAATTTTTATATTATTATTACTTATAAATCTTCAAATTACTTGGAAAAATTGCTTCAAATCTTATAAAAATGGTATCATGCAAAACAATAACTGTTATATACTCTCCTATTAACTAAATATACCCAAATTTACTTTCTTTGTATTAAGACATTTGGCTTGTTCCAAATTTCTGTCATTCTTATTCATGCTTCTTTCCCTATACAAGTGATTTTTCCTGAGCTATATAAATTGCAAGTGAATATAAGAATAGCATTCTAGTTCAACAATGTACATCTTGGGCCATGTATTCTCAATGCCAGAGGGAGCATGGGAATCTCCAACAATCAAGACTGACACAGAAACTCTGAATGAGCACCAACAATTACTTACAGATCCCCCACCTGCCTTATTTTGAGGTACGGTCTCACTCTAGCCCAGGCTGGCCTCAAACTCACAGTGATCCTCCTACCCCTGCCTCCCAAGTGCTAGGATTAAAGGCATGCCCACAATGCCCAGCCAGACACCTTTTTTTAAAAAACTTATTTGCAGGGATAGAGAGAGAGTGTGTGTATGTGAGTGCACCAGGGCCTCTAGCCACTGCAAGTGAACTCCAGATGTATGTGCCACTTTGTGCATCTGGCTTTACATGGGTACTGGGAAGTCAAACCTGGATCCTTAGGCTTTGCAGGCAAGTGCCTTAACTACTAAGCCATCTCTCCAGCTCCAGACATCTTTTTTAAGCTGAAAAATCTTAAACTGACAGTTTTAAAGGACTGATAACAGAAAGACTGCCTGGCATGGTGGTGCACACCTTTAATCCAAGCATTCAGGAGGCAGACATAGGAAAACTGCTGTGAATTTAAGGCCAGACAAGGGCTACAGAGTGAGTTTCAGGTCAGTCTAGGCTATAGTGAGACCCCACCTGGAGAAACTAAACAGAAAGACTATGATCTCCTATTTGATATCTGCTAGAACCCTACAGCCAGGTAGTTTTATTGTTGTTGTTGTTCTTTTTTCTTTGTCTGTTCAGTTTTGTTTAACGACCTAGAAAGTCCTACTTTGGTCCTTTAAGTAGTAGTAAGCTTGACTGCAGTGCCCCCCATCCACTTTGTTTTCAAATCTGGGGCACAGTCAGGCAATGGTGATGCATGCATGGAATCCCAACACTTTGGAGGCAGAGGCAAAAAAGATAAAATCAGGCTGGAGAGATGGCTTAACAGTTAAGACACTTTTATGCAAAGCCAAAGGACCCAGGTTCGATTCCCCAGGACTCACATAAGCCAGATGCACAAGGTGGCACATGCATCTGGAATTCCCTTGCAATGGCTGGAGGCTCTGACACACCCATTCATTCTCTCCCCCTCTCTCTCTCTCTCTCTCTCTCTCTCTCTCTTTCTTTTTCTCAAATAAATAAATAAAAATACAGTTTTTAAAAAAGATCATAATACAAAGTTGATCTGGGCTACGATGCAACTCTGCCTCAAAAATATTGACTCCTGCCAGGAGTGGTAGCACACACCTTTAATCCCAGCACTCGGGAGGCAGAGGTAGGATCACCATGAGTTCGAGGCCACCCTGAGAATACAGAGTGAATTCCAGGTCAGCCTGGGCTAGAGTGAGACCCTACCTCGAAAAAAAAAAAAAAAAAAAAAAAAAAAAAAAAAAAAAGAGGTTAGGAATGTGTCTCCGTTTGTAGAGTGCTTACCTAGCATGCATGAGGCTCTGCAGTCATAAACCTGGCTGTCTGCTTCCTCTATATAACAAGCTCAAGACCAGCCAGGTCTACAGGAGACCCTGTCTCAAAACAAAGAAGCTGGGGATATAGCTTCTTATCATTTGCATAAGGAGATACTTATCTTGATGCTAAACCCGCTTTAATGTTTCTTACAGTCTATCATCACTGCTAATACATTCAGAGTAAAAGAAGAGGTGGATCATAAAACTACTGTGTGCCATTTTGATAAGGAATTCATATGCACATATACATAGATTTTTTTCTCTCTCTTCTTTCTGTGCATATGTTTTCTGGGCATGCAATCTACCACTGAGCTATATACCATCAGTTCCTCACATACATACTTTTTTGTGTGTGTGGTTTTTTGAGGTAGGGTCTCACTCTAATCCAGATTGACCTGGAATTCACTATGTAGTCTCAAGGTGGCCTGGAACTCATGTAATCCTCCTACCTCTGCCTCCCAAGTGCTAGGATTAAAGGCATGGGCCACCACACCTGGCTTTCACTTATATATATATATTTTTTATCTTAGATTCTTCCTGTGTTTCTATATTCCTTTTTGTGGGTCTTTCCTGACATGCAATATGGAGATTGAACCCAAGGCCTTGTGTGTGCTATACAAGCATTCTACCAATCAGTTAGGTCCCTAGCCTTATTTTCACTTTGTTAATTTGGAGACAGGGCTTTGCTAACTTGCCCAGGCAGGCCTTGAACTGGTGGTCCACCTACCTTACCATCCCAAGTAACTGGGATTACAGGACTGCAGCTCCACATTTGCCTTGTTCCTGTATTTTTGGTTTTAGTAAAACAAACTAAACTGTCAAGCCATTAAAAAGCATTTTCAAGCCAGGAGTGGTGGCACATGATAGGAGAATCACCATGAGTTCAAGGCAATCCTGAGACTACATAGTGAATTTCAGGTCAGCATGAGACCCTACCTCAAAAAAACAAAAAAAGGAAGAAAAAAAAGCATTTTAAAATATTATAATTTATTTCAAATGTGAAATACATATTTATTACTTACCAATACTATGAAACTGCCATCGCTGATGAATTCTTTCTGGAAGAAGTTGTAAAATTTTCTAAAAATCAATATAAACAAAACAAAAAGAATGAAGAACAAGTAATGAACCCATATGCTATGAAATGTGAAATGTTAAGGGACAAAGTCATTAAGAATGGTTTATATGGGTGTGGTGGCGCATGCCTTTACTCCCAGCACTCAGGAGGCAGAGACAGGAGCATCGCCATGAGTTCGAGGCCACACTGAGACTACATAGTGAGTTCCAGGTCAGCCTGGGCCAGTGTGAAACCCTACCTGGAAAAACTAAAGAATGGTTTATGTGCCAGGTGTGGTGGCGCACACCTTTAATCCCAGCACTCAGGAGGCAGAAATAGGGGATTCCCAGGAGTTCAAAACCAGCCTGAGATTTCATATGAACTCAAGGTCAACCTAGGCTAGAGTGAAACCCTACCTCAATTTAAAAAAAAAAAAAAAGAATGCTTTATTATGAAAGTATATAAAAATATCAGGGCTAGGGCTGGAGAGATGGCTTAGCGGTTAAATCGTTTGCCTGTGGAGCCTAAAGACCGAGGTTTGATTTCTCAGTATCCACATAAACCCAAGGTGGCACATGTGTCTAGAGTTCATTTGCAATGGCTGAAGGCCCTGGCATGCCCATTCTCTCTTCCTCTCTCCTTCTCCCTTCCCCCACCCCACTTTCTATCCTCTCTCATCATAAATAAAATTTTTTAAAACACCAAATAGTAAAATAGTTTTGGGGCTGAATATTCAATTTCAATACAGGAACGTTGTTCAACAGTTGAAACCAGCCGGACATAATGGCACATGCCTTTAATCCCAGCACTCAGGAAGTAGAGGTAGGAGGATCACCATGAGTTCAAGGCTACCCTGAGACTACATAGTGAATTCCAGGTCAGACTGGGCTAGAATGAAACGCTACCTCGAAAAAAAAAAAAAAAAAAAAAAAAAAAAAAAAAAAAAAAGTTGAAACCACCACCCAAAATGATAAGCAATACTAACAAAGATCTGAAACAGAAAACTTGTTAATTTAGCTCTTATAATGTTACAGAAAGTTAAGTGTATTCTCCTTGCTAGTTAACTACTAATTTTAACATATTTCAAGGTATTTACTATTTTGGGGGGGGGGGGTATTGTTGGTGGTGATTTTTTGCTTGTTTTTTTCAAGGCAGGGTCTCACTCTAGCCCAGGATGACCTATAACTCACTTTTTGCCCCAGGCTGGCCTCAACTTGAGGCGATGCTACCTCAGCCGCTTGACTGCTAGGACTAAAGGCATTTGCCACCACACTAAGCATTTACTTACTACTTTTAACATTTCTGCATTGTGGATAACACGGATGAGTGGATGAGTGGATGAGTTTTTAATTCTTTAAGACATTAGCATTTGTGACATTTTCTCTGAGTATTTTTTCCTATTTTTAAAAAAAATATTTTATTTTTATTTATTTACTTGAGAGAACGAGAGAGACAGAGGGAGAGAATGGGTGCACCAGGGCCTCCAGCCACTGCAAACAAACTCCAGATGTATATGCCACCTTGTACATCAGGGTTATGTGGGTCCTGGGGAATTAACCCAAGGTCCTTTGGCTTTGCAGGCAAACACCTTAACCGCTAAGCCATCTCTCCAGCCTCCCTCCTTTTTCCCCTCTTGTTTCAATAAACCCAGTAAAATATTTTTAAAAGATTTTATTTTCACTTATTTATTAGAGACAGAGAGGGAGAAAGTGAGAATGGGAACATCAGGGCCTCTAGCCACTACAAATGAACTCCAGTTCATGCGCCACCATGTGCATCTGGCTGATGTGGGACCTGGAGAATCAAACCTGGATCCTTAGGCTTCACAGGCATGTGCCTTAACCACTAAGCCATCTCTCCAGTATAATATTTTAATTTCATGAAAGTCTCAAGAAGTTTGTACTAATCCAGTACAGTTAATGGAAAAATGCATGCTGGAGGCGCTAGGTTTAATCCACAGCACAAAAGAAAAAAGAAAGGATAGAGAAAAATGTGCTATATAGTAGGGTGTTAGTGGCGCACACCTTTAATCCCAACATTCCGGGGGCAGAGGTAGGAGGATCACCCTGAGTTCGAGGCCACCCTGAGATAATAAAGTGAATTCCAGGTCAGCATGAGCTAGAGACTCTACCTCAAAAAAAAAAAAAAAAAAAAAAAAGTGCTATGTTAATTCATGTGAGCCCAGATACTTATAGATACCATAATGGACTTAAATAGGAAAGCAAAAATTTTAAATTTAGGAGCCCAATAATTAAGCTAAAATATATAGGCCTTTAGTTGATGGAAATTAACACATTTTACATACAATACTTTCAAATTTTTGCCTTTTACAGAGGTAGAAGGATCACAGTGAGTTCGAGGCCAGCCTGAGAGTACAGTGTCAGCCTGGGTTCGAGTGAGACCATATCTCAAAAAAAAAAAAAAAAAAAAAGAATAACAAAAATGTATTTAAGAACATCAGTTAGTACTGTCTGGCATCTTTTTCCTTTTGGAAACAAGTTCTCATTAGCTTTAACTGCTAAGCCATCTCTCCAGCCCCAAGAAACTAATTTTTAAATGTCTTCCAAGGTCTGAAAACACAGTCTAGCTTTCACTTTCTACAGGTCTCTAAATTCTCAGAGATCAGAACATTCCTTTTAATAATTCCTCAGAAAGACAACAAAGAATACATTATTTTTTTAAAAAATTATTTATTTGCATGTACAGAGACAGAGAGAAGAGAGACAGACAAGAGAGAGAGAAAAAAAAAACAGATGCACAAGGCCTTCAGCCACTGCAAACAAACTCCAGATCCATGTGCCACTTTGTGCATCTGGTACGTGGGTACTGAGGAATCGAACTTGGGTCCTTAGACTTTGCAGGCAAGCACCTTCACCACTAAGCCATCTCTCCAAACCAAGAAGTTATTTTAAAACAGGAGTGAGGCCAGGCATGGTGGCCCACGCCTTTAATCCCAGCACTCAGGAGGCAGAGGTAGGAGGATCGCCAAGAGTTCGAGGCTACCCTGACACTACATAGTGAATTCCAGGTCAGCCTGGACCAGAGTGAGACCCTACCTCAAAAAACCAAAACAGGAGTGAGAGGGTCTTACTTTTTGTGTGTGATAAAATATCAAGTTTTTGCAGAGCTCATCTCCCTCCAAACTGTGCTTCCTCCTTTGTATATGTAAACACTTGCTGAACTTTTCAATTCAAAGTAATGTAAAATAACACTTAAGATGGGCTAGAGAAATGACTCAAGAGTTGAAGGCCGTTACTTGCAAATCCTAACAGCCCAGGTTTGATTCCCCAGTACCCACATAATGCCAGAATTACAAAATGCCATTATGCAGCTGGAGTTTGTCTGTAGCAGCAGCAACCTCTGGCATGCCCATTCTCTCTCCATCCTCTCTTTGCATAAATAAGTATTTAAAAAAAAAACACTTAAAAGACAATTTTGTACAAATTTACAATGAAAAGCTGAAATGATAGGCTGGGTGAAGTGGCACATGCCTGTAATCCTTATGTGAGATACACTTGAGGGATGAAGGCAGCAGGATCAGAAGTTCCAGGCTATCCTTGGCTATATGATTTTGAGACCCTGTCCCAAAAAGAAATGATAAATCCCATAGGCATATAATTGTCACAGTTCTAAAGTAAAAATAATTCTCTGTGCAAACCTTATACAAATTAAAATTTTCTTTTTAAAACATTGACTATCATATTCATTTTGCAATATCACATGCACAAATATAATTCTGTGCCTAAAATATAATACATTGTACCTTAAAAAGTATAAATTCAACCAGGCATATACAAATCACTCACAAGGCTGGAAAATTAACCGTGTTTCATAATATGCTTAATACCTTCAATATATTCCTTTATATATGTATCCAGAACCATTTTTGAAAAAGTTAAAAAGTTATTATTCATAACACTTACCTCAAAAATAAAAAGTATAGCATCCAACTCCTCTCTTTGAGACTTGTGACCTAAAATATTTTTACAGGAAAATATTTTAAATCTATTATGTTTAAAAATTCATTGTTACCAATCATTTAATAAGTTGAAAGCACTGTCTCAAGCATATTTTTTTTCTGTTGTTGTTTGTTTTTTAGTGACCTGGTAGTAAAATGCTAAAACATGGTCTATTTACAATATCATAGTGCCTCTTCAGGAGAATGGGGGCAGCTCAATGGAAGGACATGCACTTAGCATGCTCAGCAAGCATTTAGTTAAACAAATACTACAATTTAGGTTCAAAATAGTTATGTCTAAAAACAAATCATGATTTATTATGAATACTTAAATGAGCTTTGAATAAGTAAAAGTCTATGCAAATGTACCTTGAACAAAATAAAGAAGGTGAGAAAGAGAAGGAAACAGATAACCCTAATCAGAAAAAAGCACGCCTTCTAAGTCTTCACAAAGTACTAAGGACAGACATACTATTAGTTTTCTTTCAAATGCCTATCAGTACACTTATGATGATAGTGGAAGGGGGTATCAAAATAAAACAATACTAAAATTCTAGTATCCAAGATCCTATTAAAGTTAATGCTTATGACAATTAATGAAAACATCAACATAAGCCAGAATACATAGCAACATCTTACCTTTTTGTTTAAGACTAGCTTCAATTGTCACAAAATTTTCAAAGAATACATAGTATATATGTGAAAAATGTTGGTCAAAAAACTGCTTAAGATCAATAGATTCTGCATTCTCTGAAAAATAAAAAATAATTCTTAGTGAATATTCCATAAATGTTAAATTATATGCAATAAACATTCATAGTGACAAATTTTCTTCAAAGAACTATACCTAAAATAATGAGATATGTATTTATATAGCTATATCTTTGTCTTCACAATTTCAGCCTTTATATGTTTCAGCTTTAATTTTAAAAACTGTTCAAGGTAAAATAATAATGTTTGTGGTTCTTTTTTTTTTTTCTTGGTTTTTGGAGGTTGGGTTTCACTCTAGCCCAGGCTGACCTGGAATTTACTATGTAGTCTCAGGGTGGCCTTGAACTCATGGTGATCCTCCTACCTCTGCCTCCCAAGTGGTAAGATTAAAGACGTGCTCCACACCTGGGAATCTTTGTTTCCTAAAAGAAAATAATGTCAGGGACTAGAGAGATGGTTCAGTGGTTAAAGGCACTTACTTGCAAAGTCTGCTAGCCTGGGTTCAATTCCCCAGTATCCACGTAAAGCAGATACACAAAGTAGCACATGCATCTGGTTTGTTTGCAGTGTCAAATGACACTGTTGTGTCCATTCACATTCTCTCTCTCTCTCTCATAATAAATAAATTAATTAAGATTTACAAAAAGAAAATAATGTTAAATGTAGGTGCAATTTCACATTCCTGTAATCTCAGCCTCTCAGAACACTGAGGCAGGGGCTGGAGAGATTGCTCAGTGGTTAAAGGCACTTGCTCTCAAAGCCTGAAGGCTCAGTACCCACAATAAAGCCAGAGGCACAAAGTAGAGTATGTGTCTCAGCTCCTTAGGCAGCCTGAAGGCTCAGTACCCACAATAAAGCCAGAGGCACAAAGTAGAGTATGTGTCTAATCTGGAGCTCCTTTTCAGGCTCTGATATGCCCATTCTCATTCTCTCATTCTTCTCTCTCTCTCTCACTTCTCTCCCTGCAAGTAAATAAAATTAATCCCAGTGGGGACTGAAGACATGACTGAGCAGTTAAGGCACATGCCTGCAAAACCTAATGACCCAAGTTCAATTCCCCAGTATCCACGTAAAGCTGGATACATAAAGTGGTACATGCACCTGGAGTTCGAATGCAGTGGCTAGAGGCCCTCAAGTGCCCATTCATATATTCTCTCTCCCTCCCTCTCCTCCCTGTCTTTCTTCCTTCCTCCCTCTCTCCCTTCCTCTCTGTGTCTTTCTCTCTCTCCCCAGGTGTGGTGGGGAGTCCAAGATAGGAGAATTGCTGTGAGTTGGAGGCCAGCTTGAGACTACATGGTGAATTCCAGGTCAGTATAGGCTGGAGTGAAAGACCCTTCCTAAAAAAAAATAAATAAATAAAAATTAAATCAATAAAATAAAATAAGACAATAAATTAATTAATCCATCCCAGCACTCAGAAGGCAGAGGTAGAAGGATCACTCTGAGTCCAAGGCCAGCCTGGGACTACAAAGTGAGTTCCAGGTCAGCCAGAGCTAGAATGAAACCATACATAACAAAAAAAAATTGTTTTAAATGATGACTGAGGCAAGAGGATAAGGCCAGCTTAGGCAGATACCATGGAGAGACAAAGGGGGAGAAATAATGAAGGGAGGGGGAGGGAGAGAGACTGATTCAAAAATTATTATCTCTTAATCAGGGAACTGGGTAAGAGGTTCTCCAACAGTTTGTGGCCAGCCTGGTGAGAGGAAGTAAGGTAGCTTTGTTAGGTAGTTTAGGGTGACTGGGCCCCTAAAAGTAAAAAGCAGGAATGTCTTTGGGCCTATCCTTGCAGTCTCCACTTTGCTAGAAATAGAAGATAAGTCAGCTCATGCTCAGATGGTCCTGAGACAATCTAACTCTGTCTACCTGGGTTCCCTCGAATGCTCTCCAAGACCTAGAAGTCTGCAAGAATGGAAATCCTAAAGGCGACCAGTTTGCTGTGTGCCCACTTATCCTTAACTCCTTACTTTCATTTTTTTCTCCCTAACATTTTCTTCCAGAACTGTCTTCCTGCGCTCCATCAATACACTTTTGGGGTCTTTTAGACAACCCTCCCACTGGAAGAGACTCTAACTGCAATTATTCTATGACTCCATTCAGCTGGAAGCAGTTAAAGATTGACCAGCATCGTCCTCTTTCCTGTTTCCAGACACAAAATGGCCTGGATATCCATGACCTCCCAGTGCCTGGCAATACCTATACAAGACCATCATAATAGAAGGGAAATATTATATCAAAATAAAAGAGAGACTAATTGAGAGGGAGAGGGGATATAATAGAGAGTGGAGTTGCTAAAGGGAAAATGAAGGGGAGGAAATTATCATGGATTATTGTCTATAATTATGGAAGTTATCAATAAAAAAATTTTAAAGGCCAGTCTGTTGGGCTTGCCTCAAAAAAGAAAAGAAAAGAAAAGAAAAGAAAAGAAAAGAAAAGAAAAGAAAAGAAAAGAAAAGAAAAGAAAAGAACTGGGAGAAGGTAGGACATGGTGATATTTACAATCCTAAAGCTCAGGAGCTCAAAGCAGGAGTATCTCAAGTTTAAAGTCAGCTTAGGCTACACAGCAAGACCTAGTTTAAGGAAAAAGTGAAAAGCTGAAAAAAATAGAAAGCCTGACAGAGGATATAATATTTCAATAAGCTTTAAGGATAGGAAGAACACTGAGCATGGTAGGGTTAAATAGAATGAGAATTCTATACATAAACAAAGAAAGTGAGGATAAAGAAAATTTTTTAGTAGAGCTTAGAAAATCTTCTGTTTGTTTTTTCGAGGTAGGGTGTCACTCTAGCCTTACCTCTGCCTCCTGAGTGCTGGAATTAAAGGTGTGTGCCACCACACCCAGCACTTAGAACATTTTAGTAAAAATAAAAATTTTTTAAAAGCTTGAGAGAGCTGTGAAGCCTAAGGACCCATGTTTGACTCTCCAGATCCCACATAAGCCAGATACACAAAGGTGAAGCAAGCACAAGGTTGCACATGCCCACCAGGTGGAGCAAGCATCTGGAGTTCAATTTCACTGACTGGGGCCCTGGCATGCCAATTATTTCTCTTTCTCTCTCTAAAATAAAATCTAAAAAAATTTTAAAAGGATAAAAAAGCTTGAGAGATGTAAAAATGTCTTGAGTGCAAGAAAGACAGACTGGGTGCTGGAGAGGTAGCTCAATGGCTAAGGTGCTTGCCTATAAAGCCTAACAAGCTGAGTTTGATTCCCCAGTACCCACGTACAGCCAGGCACACAAAGTGGTGCATGTGTCTGGTGTTCATTTGCAGTGGACAGAGGTTCTGATGTGCCCATAGTCTCTGTCTGACTCTCTTCTCTCCTTGCAAATAAAATAAAATAAATAAAATATTTGGGCTGGAGAGATGGCTTAGCAGATAAGGTGCTTGCAACCAAAGTCAAAGGACCCAGGCTAGATTCTCAGTACCCATGTAAAGTCAGAAGCACAAGATGGCACATGCATCTGGAGTTAATTTGCAGTGGCTGGAGGCTCTGGCATGCCCATTCTCTCTCCTTCTTTCACTCTCTCACTCTCTCAAATAAATAAATTAAATAATTAAATAAATAAATAAATAAGGCAGACTGGATTTATTATTCTAAAGCAAGATGACTATGTAGGTGTATTTAATCATATCTCTACTCAATTCTCTACACATACATAGCCTTAAATGCAGAAGATACTAAATGATTGGCTGTAGGGTAAACAACTGTGCTTATTGTTTGGTTCATTTTCAGGGAAAAATGGGGAGGGGAAAGCCAGCTTATTATACTCCATATACTTCCTACTTTCCAATTTGTTTATAAACAACATATTATTTCTCATAATAAAAAATAATTTTTTCAAAGCAACTATAAAATATTAAGGATTTTTGAACCTAAAAGTGAGTTAAGAATAGCTGGGTATGATGGCTAAATCCTGCAGTGCCCAGCTACTTGAGAGGCTGAGGTAGAAGGCCATAAGTTCAGGACCCTGTCTCTTAAAAATAAAAAGGAGTTGAGTGTGGCGGTACACACGTTTAGTCCCAGCATGTAGGAGGCTGAGTTATGAGGATCAAGTTCAGAGACACCCTGAGTTACAGAGTTATGTTCCAGGTCATCCTAGGCTAGAGCAAAACCATTGCCTGCAAAGCCTAAGGACCCATGTTCAACTCTCCATATCCCATGTAAGCCAGACACACAAAGGTGAGGCAAGTGCAAGATGGCACATGCCCACTAGGTGGCACAAATGTCTGGAGTTCGAGTGCAGTTGCTCATGGCCTGGCGTGCCAATTCTCTCTCTCTCTCTCTCTCTCTCTGAAAAATATTTTTTTTTTAAAAAGTGACATCACCTAATCTCTTAGAGGGCTTTAAGCTTCAAAGGAAGAATTAAAAGATAAGTAAAAAAGGCTGGCATCTTGGTGGTAGAACACTTACTTAGGCATGCATGAGATGCTGGCAGCAATACCCAGCACTGAAAAGTATGTAGAATAACTTAAAAGAGTTACAACATACAGACAGCACTCTCCTTTGTCTATAATCTTACCCTTATTCACAGGAAGTCTTTAGGGACATCTCATTTATGGAATCTTTCAAGATTATGCTTTGCTCTTTCACCACACTGGATTCCCTACATTTCTCTCCCATAGGAATAACAATGCTGCAAATGTGTGGCTTCTTTCCTTTTCTCAGGACTAATCTAACTTTTTAGAATAGCAGCAGTCTACCTAAGTATTACCCAAACCTAGCACAATGGAAGCAAACAATCTCTATTCAAATGTGTTTTAGTAATAATAATTGAAATTATATTGATTCCATAGCTTGGAAACTTTACTTTGAAAACATTACATAGTCTAGTGACATAAACTAGCACAGCTTCATCTTTATTGAAATGAGGACATCCAGAACCACTCCTGTGTAACACTGTGCATTCTGATTGAACCTTTTCACAGAACCAGAAAAAACACATGGCTAACACAAACTGAATGGTTTCTAGACAGTGGACACTCGTCTATGTGCTTTATGGAGATTAATTCCATAGTCTTCATGGTAACTATGAAATATATACATTGTCAATATTTGACAGATATAAACACTTAAGCAACAAAGGCTAAGCAACTTAGCTAGGAAGAAGCAAAATGAAAATTCAGATACCAGGCACCATAAATCTAGCATCCATGCTCTTAACATCTGTGCTCTTCAGCCTCCAATGTAATGCATTACAAGGAAAGAACACAAGTGATTTACCTATCATCTAACTATAACAAAACAAGAGTCATACAGCACTAAATATATTTTATGCAATATCAAAATAAAAATACATTAAACTGGGCTGGAGAGAGAGCTTAGTGGTTAAGTACTTGCTTGTGAAGCCTAAGGACCCTGGTTCAAGGCTCAACTCTCCAGTACCCAAGTAAGCCAGATGCACAAGATGGCACATGTATCTGGAGTTCTTTTGCAGTGGCTGGAGGCTCTGGTGCACCCATTCTCTCTTTCTGTCTGTCGCTCTCAAGTAAATAAATAAAAGTAAACAAAAAAAAATTTTTAACAAGATTAAAAAATACATTAAACTGAGATAAATCAGAAAAGTGATCAATTTCACTTAGATACAATGACAATGAAATAGATTTTTTTGTAATTAAACCTAAATTTTATGAAATTAATGCTTAAAAAACAATGTTCCAGGAGAGAGAAGAAAGGAATAATAACAAAAAATAAAACAAGGGGCTAGAGAGATGGCTCAGTAGCTAAACAAACTTACTTGCAAAGCCTAATGGCCTGGGTTTGATTCCCCAGATGTACAAAGTTGCATGGGTATCTGGAGTTTATTTACAGAGACAGGAAGCCCTGGTTCACCCATACTTATTTTCTCTCTGCCTCTCTGTGACTCAAATAAATAAAAAAAAATGGGAAAAAATAAAAAAGAAACAAAAACGAAAGCAAACATGACTTCACCCAAGCTATTGTCTCTCAGTGTCCTTCCCATGTCATGTTAACAAAACCTGGAAGCTGCACAATTGCTAAGGCTTACTTAAAAAGTACTGGAGAGGCTGGAGAGAAGGCTTAGCGGTTAAGGTGTTTGCCTACAAACCCAAAGGACCCCTGTTCAATTCCCCAGGACCCACATAAGCAAGATGCACAAAGGGGCACATGCTTCTGGAGTTCGTTTGCAGTGGCTGGATGCCCTAGCACACCCATTCTTTCTCTCTCTCTCTCTCTCTCTCTCCCCCCTCCCCTCTTTCTCTCTCTCAAATAAATAAATTAATTAATTATATATATATATATATAAAATTAAAAAAAAAAAAGTACTGGAAGCCAGGTGTTGTGACACATGCCTGAAATCTCAGTGGAGGTTAAGGGAGGGGGAATACAAATTTGAGGGCAGCCTTGGGCTACATAGCTAGACCTTGCCAAATAAATACATACATGAATATTAAATCAAAATCAGGCTGATTTGCCTTTTACCCTACATATTAAAACCTTATTAGCAAATAAAACTTTAGTAAGTGGCTGGAAGGAAGCTGTTAAGATACTATGCAAAGCCTAACAGCCCAGATTTGATTGTCCAGTACCCACACAAAGCCAGATGCACAAAGTGGTGCATGCATCTGGAGTTCCTTTGCAGCGGCTGGAAGCCCTGGCATGCTCAGTCTCACTCTCTCTTGCACGATCTCTCTCTCTCTCTTCCCTTGCAAATAAATGAATTATATTCTTTAAAAAACTAGTAAAGTGGTAGTCGATCCACAAAATCTACATGGTAGGAGAAACAAGGACAAGATGGATAAGACATACAAGGATTTCACTTATGAGTGAATACTGATCGTGCCATGTGCTGGTATCATCATTCTCCTGCACGTACTGCATGGTCTTTAGGAAACTGACCATGCTTTAACTTCTTTAACACTTTAAAAGTTTAATCGGGGGGAAGTGTTTTGCAAAGTGCTGAGCTGAAAGTCAGCCTTTAAAAAGAAAATCAAGGACTGGAGAGATGGCTTAGCAGTTAAGGCACTTGCCTGCAAAGCCAAAGGATCCAGGTTTGATTCCCCAAGACCCACATTGACCAGATGCACAAGGTGGCACATGAGTCTGGAGTTCATCTGCATAGGCTGAAGGCCCTGTTGCACCCATTGTCTGTCTGTCTGTCTGTCTCTCTCTCTCTCTCTCTCTCTCTCTGCCTCTTTCTCTCTCTCAAATAAAAAATAAAAATAAACTTAAAAAAACTTTTAATAAAAACAAGGGCTGGAGAGATGGTTTAGTGGTTAAGGTGTCTGCTTGCAAAGCCTAACAACCTGGGTTTGATTCCCAAGTACCCATGTACAGCCAGATGTACAAAGTGGTACATGCAAGTGGAGTTTGTTTGCACAGGCTACAGGCCTTGGTGCACCCATTCTGTCTGTCTGTCTGTCTGTCTGTCTGTCTCTCTCTGTGTTTGTAAATAAATATTTTTAAAATATTCCTCTTTTCAGAAAAATGCTATTTGTTTAAGTGTTTGTATGCTAGTATTTTGGTAAAGAAACTATATAAGTATTCTACCAGAAATTCAGATAAATTATAAAAAATGACTCAGGCGAGAAGTGATTTATAGCTTCTTTCTCCCTCCCTTCTCTCGCTCACAAATAAATAAAAATATTTAAAAAGAAAAAAAATAATCAGTAATAGGAATATGGATCCAACAACCTGGTAGATTGTCCAAACACAAACAAAATTTTCAAGACAAACAGAAATCCTGAATAAAACAAAAAACACAAGTAACTTAAAAACAAGCTCAAGAAATGAAAGAGGAAGCTGGATGTGATGGCGCACACATTTAATCCCAGCACTTGGGAGGCCGAGGGAGGAAGATCACCATGAGTTCAAGGCCACCCTAAGAGTACATAGTGAGTTCCAGGTCAGCCTGGGCTACAGTGACACCCTACCTAAAAAAATGAAAGTAAATAAAATAAATAAACCTAAGAAATGAAAGAGGAAAAGGAAGGAAAAAGTAGGATGAAGAGGAGGAGACACTGGGAAATAAAGGGTGGAATGCATACTGGATAATCCTGACGACTTGATGGGATCTAGAACCACCTGGGACACAAGTCTCTGAGCATGTTGGTGAGGGATTGTCTAAATTGGGCTAAATGAGGAAGGAAGACACATTTAAGACCATACCACCTAGAACACAATATCATCTGAGGTAAGAAGACTGACACTAAGTGTGGGTGGCACTAGCCCAACGACTGGCATCCAGGACTGAAAGTAAGCTGAGCAACTCATGGCTTTCTGCTTCCTGATAGCAAACTGAATGTGACAGCTGTCATGCCCACACCACATGCCTCCCCTTCCATAATGCACTGGGATCCCTCAAAGTGTAAGCTGAAATACACTCTTCTTCTCTTAAGTTTCAACCTGTCATGTATTTTGTCCCAGTAATAAGAAAAGCAACTAATGCAATATGCTACTGAATTTTTATGAGTACTCACTGAGAGAATAACAAAAGAATGTATACATTCTAAACATTAGAAAAACTTTCAATCTAATAGAAATAAGTAAAGAACCAAAATAAACAAATAAGTAAATAATATAATGAGTAACTGATGTAAAAATACGAGTAATTATTTAAAAATTAATATGCTAACTCACCAGTTAAGACAACTGTAACTGAATTGGATTTAAAAACACAAAAATCAGGGCTGGAGAGATGGCTTAAGAGTTAAGGCGTTTGCCTGAAAAACCTAAAGAAGCAGGTTTGATTCTCCAGGTCCCACATAAGCCAGATGCACATGGTGGAGCATGCATCTGGAGTTCTTTTGTAGTGGCTAGAGGCCCTGGTGTGCCCATTTTCTCTGTCTGTCTCTTTCTCTCTTTCAAATAAATAAATTTTAAAAATCATTTATTTGAAAAATAAGCCCAGTTTTCCAGACCCTGGTGCCTCTGTGGCTGGCATGTGGAGAATACAGGAGAGACCAAGGATACAAGAAGAAGAAGAGACAGCCAACTATCTACCATGAGATGGGTCACCTCCACCTCATCTGCCTGGTCCCAGAAGTCATTACAGAGGAAGCAGAGACAAGAATACTGCTCTCATGGCTAGTCTGAAACCAGTTCAGATACTGTGGTCACTCAATCCTCACCAAAACAGAGATCCATAGCCAGGCATGGTGGTGCATGCCTTTAATCCCAGCACTTGGGAGGCAGAGGTGTTGGGGTCCCCCCCAAGGCCAGCTCAGGAGGGACGATAGGGTCTCTGCCGAATTGGGGTGAGCAGCGCGGAGTCACGACACAGACTCCGGGAGTTGGGTGAAAGTGGAGCGAGAATCCACAAACTCGTTTATTCAGGAAGTGCACATGGGTTTTAAGGGGCTGTTAATCCTTGTATGGGGCGGTCCCCTTTTGGTGACCAATGACAGCTTGTCTCTGGACAGGACATCTCGTAGTAGGCTTCTCGTGAGCATGGGGCTGTAACTGTTGTCACATCAAGCCTGCGCAAAATGCCACTTTTACAGAAGCCACTTCCTGTTGTCTTTTGCCATGCGGTCTGGCTAGGACCAGGCCTGTATTGTGCCATACACAGAGGTAGGAGGATCACTGTGAGTTTGAGGCCAACCTGAGACTACACAGTGAATTCCAGGTCAGCCTAAACTAGAGTGAAACCCTACCTTGAAAAAACGACGACGACAACAACAACAACAAAAAAAAGTGGTATTTTTAAAATAAAAATAAAATAAAATAAAATAAAAACAGTGATCGAGAGTCTACAGAGGAAGCAACACTAAATCAAATCTCTATCTTGCCCACCAAAACTAAGGAAGCATGATGGAAGAGGTGGTGGAAAGATTCTAAGAGCCTCAGGTGGGTGGGAACAGCCTGAGACATCATGTTTCCCCATCCCTGCAGACTGACTGAGGCCTCTTGGTCCCCACAATGAATACCAATAACCACACCAAAAACCCTCAGTGGAATTGGGGTGGGGAAAGGCGGTCTATGTCTGTAATCTTTTTTATTTAAAAAAATAAATTTTTAAAAAAAGAACAGAAAAAAACCCTGCATTGTCTAAAGTGAAAAGCAACATAGAATTAACAATAGACAAGGAAAAGAAAAAAAGTAAATTGAACTTGAAAACATGGTGTGACAGTTAATCTTTTGTTGTCAACTTGACAAGATTTAGAATCACCACGGAAACAAATCTCTGGAGACATTTTCTAGATTTGGTTAACCAAAGTGTGAGGATCCACCCTAACTGTGAGTGATATGAGTCCATGAGCTGGGTTACTGGACCGTGTAAAAAGAAGAAAGAGCTAAGCACCAACATTAATCTCTCTCTGCTTCTGACTGTGGCCTGAATGTAACCAGCTGCTTCATGTTTTCCCTGTCATGCCTTCCCAGCTGTGAGAACTATACCCTCAAAAGTATATGCTGAAATAAACCTTTCCTCCTTCAGTTGTTTCTTGTCAGGTATTTGCTCCCAGAAATGAGAAAGTAACTAATATACATAAGCAAGAAAAGCTACCTAAAAGAAAACCCAACTGGGATTCCTGTTTCTAGATCCCCTCCTCAGAATCTGTTTCTCTATGCCTCTTTACTTTTGCTTCTGAATAAACTCTATTCTGGTTCACCTTTAAAAAAAAAAAAAAGTCTCCCAATAAGACTAATGAAAAGTCACTGAAACGGTCAGGTATAAGAATAAAAAAAAAAATTAGGAAAAAGAATAACCAAGAGTTTTCAATCTGAGGAACATCACAAACCCACAAGTGCACGAAGGTCAACAACTCTCAAACAAGAAACATGAAGAAAACTTCACCAAAGCACATAATAATCAAATTGTTCAAAAACAATCAGAGAATTTAGATTGACCCTCCCCCTGCCCTTCTTTTATGCATTCTCTTCCCATGGCCTTGCTTACTTTTTTGAATAATGGCACATCCAGAAGCTGAAGACTGTTACTAGAAAATTTTCAGTACCTGGGATGGGATACCTCCCAGTGAGTTGTTGGCCAAGGAGGTCCCGGTAGCCTCCAAAACATTAAAGGCTTTTGCCAAAGCCCTTGGTTTCCCTTGAGAAACAGATAGTAAGACCCTATTGCTGAAGACATTTCTTGTCTGAGAGGTAAGGTCACTGAGAAAGCAAGCTGGTGCTGAGCAGAAAACCTTCTCCCTGTAGACCAGCCAACTGAAAGCTGGAAAAAGCTGCACTGCATGCAGCGTATGGGAGACAGAAGTCATCAGCAGTGAAAACAGTGGACGCTGAATATTCAAGTTTGGCCAGACAGGCCCAATGACTGAACGGGTGCAATAGTGGCATGTCTGCTCTTGGGGTAACCAACTGCTCCATAACTGGACTGAAGGCCCTCTCTATGGGAGGGAATACATGCCTGGTACTGAAAAACCTAAGCAAAAGTCTATGGCAGGGGAGGTCATGAGCCTTAGGGGTATAAAGCCTGCTCTTGTCTGACTAAATGTATATATTATTCCCACCAAGCTGCCCTGAAAATACTACACTTCATGTTCATATTCACATATTACATATTCACATATTAACGCTACTCTCACTTCTGGTTTGAGAAGCTTCTCTTTTCACATGGCGATGACCACTGGGATGACCCAAAAGGCAACATACTGCTGAGAAGAAGGGATGGGGGAGTGCCCAGCACTGAAACACCTCTGTCACACCCTCCAAGACTCAGGGACCATTGCGGAAGAGGGGGCAGATAGAATGGAAGAGCCAAAGGAAGGTTATGACCTCTTACAATGCAACTGCCCAGACAGAAATTGGCCTTGATATCCATGACTTTGCAGTGCCTAGCAATACCTCCAAAAGACCCTCAAAATAGAAGAAAAAGATGATGACATCAAATTAAGACAGAGACTAATGGAGAGAGGGAGGGGATATGATGGAGATTGGACTTCTAAAGTGGAATGGGGGGAGGGGAGGGAAATATCAGGTGGTTTTTTTGTATGTAAGTATAAAAGTTGTCAATAAAAAAATAATAAAAAATTCAGAGAAAAAACAGGCATGTTACAGAGCAATACACACACACACACACACACATATATATATATTTTTAAAGGCCCAGGTGTAAAGTGGCACACACCTTTAATCCAAACACTCCAGAGGCAGAAGTAGGACTGCTATGAGTTCAAGGCCAGCCTGGGACTACAGAGTGAGTTCCAGGTCAGCCTGGGCTACAGTGAGACCCTACTTGAAAGAAAGTAAGCAAGTGACAGAGAGAGACAGAAAGGGAGGGAGGGAGGCAGGAAGGCAAGCAGGAAGGCAGGAAGGCAGGAAGGCAGGAAGGCAGGAAGGCAGGAAGGAAGGAAGGAAGGAAGGAAGGAAGGAAGGAAGGAAGGAAATAACATAATAATAACATAATAATCCTCTAAGAGAGAGAGAGAAAGGAAGGAAAATTGAGTTTTGCCAGAGAGAATAGCAAATTCCTATAATCCCAACACTTTGGAAGTTGAGGTAGGAAGACTGTAAATTAGAGGCCACCTTGGGCTACATAAAGACTCTCTGTCTCAAAAAAATAAAAAAGATAAAGCCTATCAAGTTGGAATTCTAATAAAAGATATTTCAAAAGTTATGGCATTTTCAGACATACAAAGGGAAAAGAATTTATCACCAGGAGTCCCACACACTACCACAAATAATGTCCTTCAGGTAAAAGGAAGTATCAGACATAAATGTGGATTTAAATAAAGGAAAGAAAAGCAGTGAAACCAGTAACAAAAGGGGTGGATATACAAGTTTAAAATTGATAGCTGTTTAAACAATAATAATACTGTATCATAGTGTGAAAATGTACGAAAGCAAAAGCACACAGTTCAATAGGAGAGAAATGTAAGTATACTTATCTGTATTGGTTACTGTCTCATAGCTGGGAGCAAAAACCCAACCATAAGCAAATTAAGGAAGGGAAGGGCTAGTTTTTATCTTACAGTTTCAAAAAGAAGTTTCATAGCAAGGATGGTATAGTGGCAGGAGTAGAGCTAGTCACATTGCCAGGCAAGAAGTGAAGGCAAACAGGAAGGAAGCCCCACTACACCTCAATTCCCTTTCCCCATGTCCAAACCCACCTGGCTCCATTAAGGTTCCACCTCTTAAAGGTTCCACAACTTTCCCAAAAAGGGCCACCACACATAGGAGACATTTCACATTCAACCACAACACTGTCATAAGGTTCTTATGCTGCAGAAGTAGTACAATCTCTGAAGTTCCTATTTGATAAAGCCACACCTATGTTAAAGATTCTACTAGGCTGACTGATTAGAACGGCATGATTTTTTTTTAATTTTTATTTATTTGCAAGCAGAGAGATACAGAGATAGAAGAGAGGCAGACAGAGAGAGAGAATGGGCACGCCAGGGCCTCTAGCCACTGCAAACGAACCCCAGATGCATGTGCCCCTCATGCATCTGGCTTACATGGGTCCTGGAGAATTGAACTGGGATCCTTTGGCTTTGCAGGCAAATGCCTTAACAGCTAAGCCATCTCTCCAGCCCCATGCATGATTTTTGAGAGTTGCAATATTACAGATCCAGAGACAAATTATCTTAGGCCATCTTTAGTCCCCTTAATAGCCATTCATTGTCCACCTCTGTACCTGACCCAACATCCTTTCAACTATCAGGTAAAACTTTGAAATGTATTAACCAGCTTCCACCAACCAGAAGCTAAGACTTTCATCAGACACCATCAGAGATCTATAGCAGAGATATAAATCCCCACTTGATTGTAACCTGCCTACTGAGGGGGGGTAGAGTTAAGGTGACTGGACCCCTGAAGGTGAAAAGTGAAGGAAAGTTTGCACTTGCTAAAAATCAAAGATTATCTGACTTATCTCTTGCCTCGTTCCCCAGACCTGGTTTTCCACAAACAGCCAGGACCCTTCCAGGGAGGGAAGTCTTTCATAGGATTTAAACATTGTGGTTGGTCAAGTTCAGTCACCAGAACTTGTGTCAGGACTAACCTCTTCCTGAAACAGCCCCTAGCCCTAACCAACCAGTGTCCCTCTGGTTCACCTGAGCCAGAAGACAGTCCACCACCCTAAAATCGTATCTCTTTCCATGCTTTTTTCTGGGCCTTCCACATGGGATCTCTAACCACGTGGATGCCTTTCCTTGCTCTGTACTTCCCTCAATAAATATAATTATTTAATAATTATCCTTCTCAGTCTTTTTTATGCAATTCTTTGATTAAAATTAGAAGTTTAGGGCTGGAGAGATGGCTTAGTGGTTAAGGCGCCTGCCTCCTAAGCCAAGAACGCTGGTTCCAATCTCCAGCGGTTCTAATCTCCAAGTCCCACGTTTAGCCAGATGCAAAGTGACACAAGGGCGCAATGCCACACTTGACCACAAGGGGGCACACTCATCTGGATTTTGTTCACAGCAGCTGAGAGGCTGCTGGCGCGCCCATCTCTGTCTTCCTCTCCCTCTCTCTGTCTCTCTCCAAAAAAATAAATAAAATAAAATAAAATTAGAAGCAAGCTGGGCTTAGTGGCACACACCTTTAATCCCAGCACTTAGGAGGCAGAGGTAGGAGGATCACTCTGAATATGAGGCCACCCTGAGACTACATAGTGATTTCTAGGTCAGCTAGAGTGAGAACCTACCTCAAAAAACCAAAAAAATAAAAAATATAAATAAATAAAATAAAATTAGAAGTGAACCTAAGAGTTTGGGGTGCAAGGACTTTCGTGGACCCTTAGCACCCCAATACACTACCTGTAGTCCTTACCAATGAATCTGGTAAATAGCTCACTTAGATTTTCTTTCTTTTTTGTTTTTAAAGATTTTTCTTTTGTTCTTTGATTATAAAAGTTGGTGTAGGGCTGGAGAGATGGCTTAGTGGTTAAGGTGCATGCCTGCAAAGCCTAAGGACCCCGGTTCGATTCTCCAGGTTCCACGTTAGCCAGATGCACAAGGGGGCAGATGCATCTGGAGTTTGTTTGCAGTGGCTAGAAGCCCTGGTGCACCCATTCTCCCTCTCCCTGTTTCTCTTTCCCCCTCTCTGTCTCTAATAAATAATTAAAAATAAAATCTTTTTTAAAAAAGTTGATGTAACTGGTTTCACACTGGGACATGTTATTTGGGACAACCTGAATCTGTGTCACAGGGCCATGGTCACTCATGTTTGGTGTAAGTTCTGTTTGGTTGAGAAAACAAATACACTTAAAGGTAGACTATGATCAGTTAAAGATGTACAATGTAAATTAGCAACTATTAAAATAACAAACAAAAAAAAGGTAATGGAAATCAACCATTAACATAAAATCATAAAAATGCTTGATTAATCTAAACAAAGTCAGAAAGTAGAAACAATGATCAGATAGAACAGAAAACAAAGTATAGGGGCCGGAGCAATGGCTCAGCAGTTAAAGGCACTTGCTTACAAAGTCTGCCAGCCTGAGTTCAATTCCTTAGTACCCACATAAAGCCAGATGTAAAAGGCACATGTGTCTGAAGTGCTCTGAAGAGGCAGAAGACTCTCTCTCTGTGTTTGTAAATAAATATTTTTTAAATATTCCTCTTTTTCAGAAAAATGCTATTTGTTTAAGTGTTTGTATGCTAGTATTTTGTAAAGAAACTATATAAGTATTCTACCAGAAATTCAGATAAATTATAAAAATGACTCAGGCAAGAAGTGATTTATAGCTTCTTTTCCCTCCCTTCTCAGCTCACAAATAAATAAAAATATTTAAAAAGAAAAAAATAATCAGTAATAGGAATATGGATCCAACAACCTGGTAGATTGTCCAAACACAAACAAAATTTTCAAGACAAACAGAAATCCTGAATAAAACAAAAACACAAGTAACTTAAAAACAAGCTCAAGAAATGAAAGAGAAGCTGGATGTGATGGCGCACACATTTAATCCCAGCACTTGGGAGGCCGAGGGAGGAAGATCACCATGAGTTCAAGGCCACCCTAAGAGTACATAGTGAGTTCCAGGTCAGCCTGGGCTACAGTGACACCCTACCTAAAAAAATGAAAGTAAATAAAATAAATAAACCTAAGAAATGAAAGAGGAAAAGGAAGGAAAAAGTAGGATGAAGAGGAGGAGACACTGGGAAATAAAGGGTGGAATGCATACTGGATAATCCTGACGACTTGATGGGATCTAGAACCACCTGGGACACAAGTCTCTGAGCATGTTGGTGAGGGATTGTCTAAATTGGGCTAAATGAGGAAGGAAGACACATTTAAGACCATACCACCTAGAACACAATATCATCTGAGGTAAGAAGACTGACACTAAGTGTGGGTGGCACTAGCCCAACGACTGGCATCCAGGACTGAAAGTAAGCTGAGCAACTCATGGCTTTCTGCTTCCTGATAGCAAACTGAATGTGACAGCTGTCATGCCCACACCACATGCCTCCCCTTCCATAATGCACTGGGATCCCTCAAAGTGTAAGCTGAAATACACTCTTCTTCTCTTAAGTTTCAACCTGTCATGTATTTTGTCCCAGTAATAAGAAAAGCAACTAATGCAATATGCTACTGAATTTTTATGAGTACTCACTGAGAGAATAACAAAAGAATGTATACATTCTAAACATTAGAAAAACTTTCAATCTAATAGAAATAAGTAAAGAACCAAAATAAACAAATAAGTAAATAATATAATGAGTAACTGATGTAAAAATACGAGTAATTATTTAAAAAATTAATATGCTAACTCACCAGTTAAGACAACTGTAACTGAATTGGATTTAAAAACACAAAAATCAGGGCTGGAGAGATGGCTTAAGAGTTAAGGCGTTTGCCTGAAAAACCTAAAGAAGCAGGTTTGATTCTCCAGGTCCCACATAAGCCAGATGCACATGGTGGAGCATGCATCTGGAGTTCTTTTGTAGTGGCTAGAGGCCCTGGTGTGCCCATTTTCTCTGTCTGTCTCTTTCTCTCTTTCAAATAAATAAATTTTAAAAATCATTTATTTGAAAAATAAGCCCAGTTTTCCAGACCCTGGTGCCTCTGTGGCTGAGGTGTTGGGGTCCCCCAAGGCCAGCTCAGGAGGGACGATAGGGTCTCTGCCGAATTGGGGTGAGCAGCGAGTCACGACACAGACTCCGGGAGTTGGGTGAAAGTGGAGCGAGAATCCACAAACTCGTTTATTCAGGAAGTGCACATGGGTTTTAGGGGCTGTTAATCCTTGTATGGGGCGGTCCCCTTTTGGTGACCAATGACAGCTTGTCTCTGGACAGGACATCTCGTAGTAGGCTTCTCGCGAGCATGGGGCTGTAACTGTTGTCACATCAAGCCTGCGCAAAACGCCACTTTTACAGAAGCCACTTCCTGTTGTCTTTTGCCATGCGGTCTGGCTAGGACCAGGCCTGTATTGTGCCATACACAGAGGTAGGAGGATCACTGTGAGTTTGAGGCCAACCTGAGACTACACAGTGAATTCCAGGTCAGCCTAAACTAGAGTGAAACCCTACCTTGAAAAAAAAAACGATATGTACGACAACAACAACAAAAAAAAAGTGGTATTTTTAAAATAAAAAATAAAATAAAATAAAATAAAAACAGTGATCGAGAGTCTACAGAGGAAGCAACACTAAATCAAATCTCTATCTTGCCCACCAAAGCTAAGGAAGCATGATGGAAGAGGTGGTGGAAAGATTCTAAGAGCCTCAGGTGGGTGGGAACAGCCTGAGACATCATGTTTCCCCATCCCTGCAGACTGACTGAGGCCTCTTGGTCCCCACAATGAATACCAATAACCACACCAAAAACCCTCAGTGGAATTGGGGTGGGGAAAGGCGGTCTATGTCTGTAATCTTTTTTATTTAAAAAAATAAATTTTTTTAAAAAGAACAGAAAAAAACCCTGCATTGTCTAAAGTGAAAAGCAACATAGAATTAACAATAGACAAGGAAAAGAAAAAAAGTAAATTGAACTTGAAAACATGGTGTGACAGTTAATCTTTTGTTGTCAACTTGACAAGATTTAGAATCACCACGGAAACAAATCTCTGGAGACATTTTCTAGATTTGGTTAACCAAAGTGTGAGGATCCACCCTAACTGTGAGTGATATGAGTCCATGAGCTGGGTTACTGGACCGTGTAAAAAGAAGAAAGAGCTAAGCACCAACATTAATCTCTCTCTGCTTCTGACTGTGGCCTGAATGTAACCAGCTGCTTCATGTTTTCCCTGTCATGCCTTCCCAGCTGTGAGAACTATACCCTCAAAAGTATATGCTGAAATAAACCTTTCCTCCTTCAGTTGTTTCTTGTCAGGTATTTGCTCCCAGAAATGAGAAAGTAACTAATATACATAAGCAAGAAAAGCTACCTAAAAGAAAACCCAACTGGGATTCCTGTTTCTAGATCCCCTCCTCAGAATCTGTTTCTCTATGCCTCTTTACTTTTGCTTCTGAATAAACTCTATTCTGGTTCACCTTTAAAAAAAAAAAAAGTCTCCCAATAAGACTAATGAAAAGTGACTGAAACGGTCAGGTATAAGAATAAAAAAAAAAAAATTAGGAAAAAGAATAACCAAGAGTTTTCAATCTGAGGAACATCACAAACCCACAAGTGCACTTAAGGTCAACAACTCTCAAACAAGAAACATGAAGAAAACTTCACCAAAGCACATAATAATCAAATTGTTCAAAAACAATCAGAGAATTTAGATTGACCCTCCCCCTGCCCTTCTTTTATGCATTCTCTTCCCATGGCCTTGCTTACTTTTTTGAATAATGGCACATCCAGAAGCTGAAGACTGTTACTAGAAAATTTTCAGTACCTGGGATGGGATACCTCCCAGTGAGTTGTTGGCCAAGGATGTCCCGGTAGCCTCCAAAACATTAAAGGCTTTGCCAAAGCCCTTGGTTTCCTTTTGAGAAACAGATAGTAAGACCCTATTGCTGAAGACATTTCTTGTCTGAGAGGTAAGGTCACTGAGAAAGCAAGCTGGTGCTGAGCAGAAAACCTTCTCCCTGTAGACCAGCCAACTGAAAGCTGGAAAAAGCTGCACTGCATGCAGCGTATGGGAGACAGAAGTCATCAGCAGTGAAAACAGTGGACGCTGAATATTCAAGTTTGGCCAGACAGGCCCAATGACTGAACGGGTGCAATAGTGGCATGTCTGCTCTTGGGGTAACCAACTGCTCCATAACTGGACTGAAGGCCCTCTCTATGGGAGGGAATACATGCCTGGTACTGAAAAACCTAAGCAAAAGTCTATGGCAGGGGAGGTCATGAGCCTTAGGGGTATAAAGCCTGCTCTTGTCTGACTAAATGTATATATTATTCCCACCAAGCTGCCCTGAAAATACTACACTTCATGTTCATATTCACATATTACATATTCACATATTAACGCTACTCTCACTTCTGGTTTGAGAAGCTTCTCTTTAACATGGCGATGACCACTGGGATGACCCAAAAGGCAACATACTGCTGAGAAGAAGGGATGGGGGAGTGCCCAGCACTGAAACACCTCTGTCACACCCTCCAAGACTCAGGGACCATTGCGGAAGAGGGGGCAGATAGAATGGAAGAGCCAAAGGAAGGGTATGACCTCTTACAATGCAACTGCCCAGACAGAAATTGGCCTTGATATCCATGACTTTGCAGTGCCTAGCAATACCTCCGAAAGACCCTCAAAATAGAAGAAAAAGATGATGACATCAAATTAAGACAGAGACTAATGGAGAGAGGGAGGGGATATGATGGAGATTGGACTTCTAAAGTGGAATGGGGGAGGGGAGGGAAATATCAGGTGGGTTTTTTTGTATGTAAGTATAAAAGTTGTCAATAAAAAAATAATAAAAATTCAGAGAAAAACAGGCATGTTACAGAGCAATACACACACACACACACATATATATATTTTTTTAAAGGCCCAGGTGTAAAGTGGCACACACCTTTAATCCAAACACTCCAGAGGCAGAAGTAGGACTGCTATGAGTTCAAGGCCAGCCTGGGACTACAGAGTGAGTTCCAGGTCAGCCTGGGCTACAGTGAGACCCTACTTGAAAGAAAGTAAGCAAGTGACAGAGACAGAAAGGGAGGGAGGGAGGCAGGAAGGCAAGCAGGAAGGCAAGCAGGAAGGCAAGCAGGAAGGAAGGCAGGAAGGCAGGAAGGCAGGAAGGCAGGAAGGAAGGAAGGAAGGAGGGAAATAACATAATAATAACATAATAATCCTCTAAGAGAGAGAGAGAAAGGAAGGAAAATTGAGTTTTGCCAGAGAGAATAGCAAATTCCTATAATCCCAACACTTTGGAAGTTGAGGTAGGAAGACTGTAAATTAGAGGCCACCTTGGGCTACATAAAGACTCTCTGTCTCAAAAAAATAAAAAAGATAAAGCCTATCAAGTTGGAATTCTAATAAAAGATATTTCAAAAGTTATGGCATTTTCAGACATACAAAGGGAAAAGAATTTATCACCAGGAGTCCCACACACTACCACAAATAATGTCCTTCAGGTAAAAGGAAGTATCAGACATAAATGTGGATTTAAATAAAGGAAAGAAAAGCAGTGAAACCAGTAACAAAAGGGGTGGATATACAAGTTTAAAATTGATAGCTGTTTAAACAATAATAATACTGTATCATAGTGTGTAACATGTATAAAATGAAAATGTACGAAAGCAAAAGCACACAGTTCAATAGGAGAGAAATGTAAGTATACTTATCTGTATTGGTTACTGTCTCATAGCTGGGAGCAAAAACCCAACCATAAGCAAATTAAGGAAGGGAAGGGCTCGTTTTTATCTTACAGTTTCAAAAAGAAGTTTCACAGCAAGGATGGTATAGTGGCAGGAGTAGAGCTAGTCACATTGCCAGGCAAGAAGTGAAGGCAAACAGGAAGGAAGCCCCACTACACCTCAATTCCCTTTCCCCATGTCCAAACCCACCTGCTCCATTAAGGTTCCACCTCTTAAAGGTTCCACAACTTTCCCAAAAAGGGCCACCACACATAGGAGACATTTCACATTCAACCACAACACTGTCATAAGGTTCTTATGCTGCAGAAGTAGTACAATCTCTGAAGTTCCTATTTGATAAAGCCACACCTATGTTAAAGATTCTACTAGGCTGACTGATTAGAACGGCATGATTTTTTTTTAATTTTTATTTATTTGCAAGCAGAGAGATACAGAGATAGAAGAGAGGCAGACAGAGAGAGAGAATGGGCACGCCAGGGCCTCTAGCCACTGCAAACGAACCCCAGATGCATGTGCCCCTCATGCATCTGGCTTACATGGGTCCTGGAGAATTGAACTGGGATCCTTTGGCTTTGCAGGCAAATGCCTTAACAGCTAAGCCATCTCTCCAGCCCCGGCATGATTTTTGAGAGTTGCAATATTACAGATCCAGAGACAAATTATCTTAGGCCATCTTTAGTCCCCTTAATAGCCATTCATTGTCCACCTCTGTACCTGACCCAACATCCTTTCAACTATCAGGTAAAACTTTGAAATGTATTAACCAGCTTCCACCAACCAGAAGCTAAGACTTTCATCAGACACCATCAGAGATCTATAGCAGAGATATAAATCCCCACTTGATTGTAACCTGCCTACTGAGGGGGGGTAGAGTTAAGGTGACTGGACCCCTGAAGGTGAAAAGTGAAGGAAAGTTTGCACTTGCTAAAAATCAAAGATTATCTGACTTATCTCTTGCCTCGTTCCCCAGACCTGGTTTTCCACAAACAGCCAGGACCCTTCCAGGGAGGGAAGTCTTTCATAGGATTTAAACATTGTGGTTGGTCAAGTTCAGTCACCAGAACTTGTGTCAGGACTAACCTCTTCCTGAAACAGCCCCTAGCCCTAACCAACCAGTGTCCCTCTGGTTCACCTGAGCCAGAAGACAGTCCACCACCCTAAAATCGTACCTCTTTCCATGCTTTTTTCTGGGCCTTCCACATGGGATCTCTAACCACGTGGATGCCTTTCCTTGCTCTGTATTTCCCTCAATAAATATAATTATTTAATAATTATCCTTCTCAGTCTTTTTTATGCAATTCTTTGATTAAAATTAGAAGCGAGGGCTGGAGAGATGGCTTAGTGGTTAAGGCGCCTGCCTCCTAAGCCTAAGAACGCTGGTTCCAATCTCCAGCGGTTCTAATCTCCAAGTCCCACGTTTAGCCAGATGCAAAGTGACACAAGGGCGCAATGCCACACTTGACCACAAGGGGGCACACTCATCTGGATTTTGTTCACAGCAGCTGAGAGGCTGCTGGCGCGCCCCATCTCTGTCTTCCTCTCCCCTCTCTGTCTCTCTCCAAAAAAAAAATAAATAAAATAAAATAAAATTAGAAGCAAGCTGGGCTTGGTGGCACACACCTTTAATCCCAGCACTTAGGAGGCAGAGGTAGGAGGATCACTCTGAATATGAGGCCACCCTGAGACTACATAGTGATTTCTAGGTCAGCTAGAGTGAGAACCTACCTCAAAAACCAAAAATAAAAAATATAAATAAATAAAATAAAATTAGAAGTGAACCTAAGAGTTTGGGGTGCAAGGACTTTCGTGGACCCTTAGCACCCCAATACACTACCTGTAGTCCTTACCAATGAATCTGTAAATAGCTCACTTAGATTTTCTTTCTTTTTGTTTTTAAAGATTTTTCTTTTGTTCTTTGATTATAAAAGTTGGTGTAGGGCTGGAGAGATGGCTTAGTGGTTAAGGTGCATGCCTGCAAAGCCTAAGGACCGGGTTCGATTCTCCAGGTTCCACGTTAGCCAGATGCACAAGGGGGCAGATGCATCTGGAGTTTGTTTGCAGTGGCTAGAAGCCCTGGTGCGCCCATTCTCCCTCTCCCTGTTTCTCTTTCCCCCTCTCTGTCTCTAATAAATAATTAAAAATAAAATCTTTTTTTAAAAAGTTGATGTAACTGGTTTCACACTGGGACATGTTATTTGGGACAACCTGAATCTGTGTCACAGGGCCATGGTCACTCATGTTTGGTGTAAGTTCTGTTTGGTTGAGAAAACAAATACACTTAAAGGTAGACTATGATCAGTTAAAGATGTACAATGTAAATTAGCAACTATTAAAATAACAAACAAAAAAAAGGTAATGGAAATCAACCATTAACATAAAATCATAAAAATGCTTGATTAATCTAAACAAAGTCAGAAAGTAGAAACAATGATCAGATAGAATAGAAAACAAAGTATAGGGGCCGGAGCAATGGCTCAGCAGTTAAAGGCACTTGCTTACAAAGTCTGCCAGCCTGAGTTCAATTCCTTAGTACCCACATAAAGCCAGATGTAAAAAGGCACATGTGTCTGAAGTGCTCTGAAGAGGCAGAAGACCCTGGCACAGCCATCCATCTCTCTCTCTCTCTCTCTCTCTTTTCTTCCTCTCTCAAATAAATACATTTTAAAACAAGAAAACAAGGTATAAATGACAGATTCCAATCTAACCATATCAATAGTCACATGAAAATAAATGATCCCTTGGGCTATAGAGATGGCTTTGCAGTTAAAGATGCTTGCTTATAAAGCCTGATGGCTCAGATTCAAATTCAAATTCCCAGCACCCATGTAAATTCAGATATGTGGAGTGGTGCATACATCTGGAGTTCATTTCTCTCTCTCTCTCTCTCTCTCTCTCTCTCTCTCTCTCTGCTTGAAAATTAAGAACTAAAAATATTAAAACTAAGTGATTCCCAATAAAGTGCCAGGCTAGATCAAACTCAATTATATGCTACTCACAATAAATATACAGTGTACATTAAAATGTATGCATGTCACTTGTACCTTAAGAATTCTGTAAAATAAAGTCCCCAAATCATTTAATATTATTCAAGGTTTTTTCCATTCCACTATGTTTTCTAACATGAGAGGGGAGAGATGGAATTGTACTATCCTAAAAATGGAGTTTCTGGTATCATTCTAGGAATTAAATTGACCCACAGATTTTTTTTGGGGGGGGGGTTTCGAGATAGGGTCTCACTCTAGTCCAGGCTGACTTGGAATTCACTTTGTAGTCTCAGGCTGGCCTCAAACTCACAGTGATCCTACTACCTCAGCCTCCCAAGTGCTGGGATTAAAGGCGTGTGCCACCATGCCCGGCTATCAGAATAGTTGTTTTGTTTTTAACCCCTTAAACTTATGCTCACTAAAGTCTGTTGCACATAAGAAAGTTAAGAACCTCTAATTTCAAACATTTGTAATAAAGAGAAAAGCAAACAAACCAAATAGTGACTACTTGTTAAAATGTGTTCACAAGTATAAACTACTACTGATAATTTCAAACAGAAAGTTTAGCTCATAGAAAATGATCAGTAAAACTGCCTTATTTATACATATGAAACCATTGTAATGCAAATGGCTAACTCACTCCTGCATTTGATGTAACAAGAAGGCAAGACAGGGACTATGAAGATGTCTTACCAGTTAAAGGCACTTGCTGGCAAAGCCTGTGGCAGTCTCAGGATTCAATTCCCAAGCCATACACATAAGCTGAACACACCTGCAGCAGCAAAAGGACCAAGTGTGTCCACACACACACACACACACATGCAAATAAATAACTTTTTTTAAAAAAATGCAAGACAAGGGCTGGAGAGATGGCTCAGGGGTTAAGGTGCTTGCCTGTGAAGCGTAATGACCCAGGTTCAATTCCCCAGTACCCACGTAAGCCAGATGCACAAGGTGGCACATGTCTCTGGAGTTTGTTTGCAGTTGCTAGAAGCCCTAGCATGCCCATTCGCTCCCTGCTGCCTCTCTCTCAAAAAAAACAAATTAATTTAATTAAATAAAGGCAAGACAACAAGCCATATGGATACGTACCTGTTTATTAGCTAATTAACGAATATAGTTTAGGTAGAAGTAGCCTGCTGGAGTGCAGAATGTTATGCCCAGAAGCCATAGGCTGTTATAGGAAAATCCTGGTGCCAGGGATAAGATACCTCTCAGGAAGTTGTTGGTCAGGGAGGTCCTTGAGACCTCCAAAACAATATAGGCAATTTGATAGTACTCTTGGTTACCCGCCATAACTGAGACTCTATTGCTGAAGATAACACTTGTTTTAGTAGCTTAACACTGAAAAATAAAGCTGGACACCTCCTCCCTACTGGCTAGCTGTCATAGTGCTGGAAAGTACTACGCATGCTGCTGGTGGAGAAAAATCAACAGTCTTAACCAGCAGTGGGCCCTGTGAGCTATATAACCCACCAGCTAAGCAAGATGTATCCACCAGTGCAATAGTAGCATGACTGTTATGGGATACTAACTGTTCTCCCATTGAGGCCTGCTCCATGAGAAGGAAGCCACACCTCGTACTGAAAATCCAGTAAGAAGCCTATGGCTTGTAAGGTCATAGGCCCTAGAGGGAAGCTACTACTGGTATTTGACTTTATAGCCATGTTGTGCTCATCAAACTGTGCTCTAAGTATTTTTTTTATGTTCATAAATTAGTGCTGATCTCACTTTTGATCAGAGAAATGATTTTGGTGGTAACTATCGGGGAGACTCAAGATTCATCAAAGTGCTGAGAAAAAGTGACAGTTAAGTGCTCAGCACCAAGTGAGACATGTATATCTCCCACCAAGGATTAAGGAGCATTGTGGAAAAGGTGGTGGGAAGAGTCTAAGAACCAGAAGATGGAAAGAATGCTTTGGAATGCTGTCTTCTGGACATGAAGTGATTCTGAAAATGAAGTGATCATTGCATTCACGACCTCATAGCCACTGTCATTACCTACACAATATTGGGCCCATAAACATGTTGTCAGGGCTGATGGAAGAAGGGGAAAAAAAGATATCTACATAGAACACCTAGCTGGAAAGAAAAGGGGGTTTAGTGGAAGGGGTACAGGGGAGGAGACAAAAAAGGGAGATAATGATCAAAATACATTATGCATAAGATACCTTAAGTCCTCTTTTTTTGTCTTGTTTTGGTTTTTCAAGGTAGGATCTTATTCTAACCCAGGCTGACCTAGAATTCACTATGTAGTCTCAGGCTGGCCTCAAACTCACAGCAATCCTTGTACCACTGCCTACTGAGTTCTAGGATTAAAGGTATGTGCCACTACCACTAGCACACAGAAAGAGAGAAATGGGTGTGCCAGGGCCTCTAGCCACTGCAAACATATTCCAGATGCATGCACCACTTTGTGCATCTATCTTTATGTGGGTACCGGAGAATCAAACCTGGACCATTAGGCTTTGCAGGCAAGCACCTTAACCACTGAGGCCTCTCTATGGCTCCTTAAGTTCTCTTATAATGAGGCAGAATAGAAAGGCAGGGAGAATTATGGGGTTATAAGAAGGAAAAGAACACTCTCCCTCAGTCCCCAGCACAATTAAAACATGCTATGAGGGCTGAAGAGATGGCTTAGCAATTAAGGCGCCTGCCTGCTAAGCCTAAGAACCCGGTTCCAATCTCCAGGTCCCACGTTTAGCCAGATGCAAAGTGACTCAAGGGCACAATGCCACACTTGCCCACAAGTGGTACACGCATCTGGATTTCGTTCACAGCAGCTGAGAGACTGCTGGCATGCCCATTCTCTGTCTCCCTCTCTTTCTGTCTCTGTGTCTCTCTCCAAAAATAAAAAAAAAAAACATATGCTGTGAATGTTGCCTATCTAGAAACAATATTTATTTTATATAGAGGTATTTTCAAATAACAATGATAAATTATCAATGAGTCATGCTTAAAGCTTAGATGTATATGGATGGCCTTTCTCCTTCCCAATTATAAGCCTGCAGTTTTCTAAGAATCCCACCTGAAGCACCATGTATTGTAAAAGTCATGTCTTAACTCCCTTATGCAACCCTTGTGGTCTGTAGTTTGATCTTATTAGATTGCAGTCCCACAAGGCACCCCTAGAGCCACCCTACAATTTCACTTAGTAAAAAGAAGAGAAAAAGTTTCTTAGCAACCCTGTGAAGTTGTAACTTGACAGCCATCAAAATGGCTTATATGAAGAAGCACTTAAGTTCTACTTTCCTTTGAGAAGGCCACACCATGCTCTCAGGTGTCTTATTCTTTCCATATCCACATAATGATTCTGCTTTCCATTGACAAGTTCCCACTAACCTTAGACAATAAAAATATTTTTTTTAAAAAATCGTGCTGGAGAGATGGCTTGGTAGTTAAGGTGTTTGCTGCCAAAGCCAAAGAACCCAGATTCAAGTCCTCAGTACCCACATAAGCTAGATGCACATGGTGGCACATGCATCTGGAGTTTATTTGCAATGGCAAGAGGCTCTGGCACCCCCATTCTCTCTCTTGCTCTCAAATAAATAAATAAAGAAATAAAATATTTTTTAAAAAATTTTAGGGCTTGAGAGATGGCTTAGCAGTTAAGGAGCTTGCCTGCAAAGCCTAAGGACTCATTCATGTTCGACTCTCCAGGTCCCACATAAGCCAGACACACAAGGTGATGCAAGCACACTAGGTCGTACATGCACACATGGGGACACACATGTCTGGAGTTTGACTGCAGTGGCTGGAGGTCCTGGCATGCCAATTATCTCTTTCTCGCATTAAAAAAAAAGACCAGTCTGTTGGGCTTGCCTCAAAAAAAAAATTTTTTTTTTTAAAGCTAGAGCCAGGCATGGTGGCACATGCCTTTAACCCCAGCACTTGGGAGGCAAAGGTAGGAGGATCGCCATGAGTTCAAGGCTACCCTGAGAATACATAGAGTGAATTCCAAGTCAGCCTGGGCTAGAGTGAAACCCTAACATGAAAAACCAAAAAATAAATAAATAAATAAAGTAGAGTTCTAGGGTCCAGATATTTATCTATAGGTCATCATGGAGTTACATAATGAAATGTGAGGATTGGGCAACAGCATAAGGTTTCTAAATACACCAATCAACCTAAAATTAATTCAAAATCAAGAGCTAGTTAGATAGTATAGTAGATAAAGTACTTGCTACAAAACTCTGAGTACTTGATCCTCAGAACCCACATAAAAAGCCAGACATGACAGCAGGTATCTGCACACCTAGGGCAAAATGAGAGTGAAAGACAGGAAACTCTCCCAGAAGTTTGTGGGCTACCTAGCTTAGCAAATCCACTGGTAAACCACCTTGCCTCCCACAAGGTGAAGGCAAGGGCTAACGTGAGATTATCCTCTGAACTCCACAAGTATGCTATGGCATAGGAGTGTGTACACACACACAAACACACACCCCTTTTTGTTTGTTTGTTTGTTTGTTTTGAGTTTACAGACAGACAGAGAAAGAGGCAGATAGATATAGAGAAAATGGACACACCAAGGCCTCCAGCCACTGCAAACGAATTCCAGATGTACACGCCACTTTGTGCATCTGGCTTACGTGGGTCCTGGGGAATCGAGCCTCAAACCTGGGTCCTTAGGCTTCACAGACAAGTGCTTAACTGCTAAGCCATCTCTCCAGCCCCACGAACAACTTTTTTTAATTGTAGATCACAGTGACTTAAAGTAAAAGGAACCTCTGACCTTCCCCATAAAAGCAACTAGACAGGATAGGCATGGTGGGACATGACTATAATCCCAGCACCCAGCATTGCTGGCTGAGACAAAAGAATCACAAGTGTGAGTCCAGTTTGGGCTACAAAGTTCCAGGCCAGCCTCAGAAACACAGACCCTGTCTTTCAAAAGAAAAAAGAAAAAAGCCGGGCGTGGTGGCACATGCCTTTAATCCCAGCACTCAGGAGGCAGAGGTAGGAGGATCACCATGAGTTTGAGCCATCCTGAGACTACAGAGTGAATTCCAGGTCAGCCTGGGCTAGAGTGAGACCCTACCTCGAAAAACCGAACAAGAAAAAAAAAAGGAAAAAGGCAGGGGTGGGGTGGAGGAGATTCAGAGGATAAAAGTGCTTATGGAATAAGCATGAGGATCTAAATTCAAGTCCCATCACCCATGTAAAAAGCCTCGCATGGCCACCCAATCCTGTAAGCCCAATTCTGAGGCAGAGACATGAGAATTGCTGGGGTTTGTTGGTCAGCCAGTAGGATCAGAAACAGCAGCTCCAGGTTCAATGAAACTCCTCAGGGAAACAAAGCAAAAGGACATCTAATAGTACTACCTCTGGCCTCCAAATGTGTGTGTACCAGGATTCATCTTCGCGCGCGCGCGCACACACACACACACACACACACACACATACGTGCCAAAAAAAAAAGAGGAAAACATGCTCAAAATCAAAGACTATAAAGCCAGGGACCTTAATTTAAAAAAAAAAAAAAAAAGTGAATTTCATTAGGAACCCTGTAACTTTTATAGGAGGAGGAAGGAAGGGAGAGGAGAAGGGGGAAGTTGGAATTGTTAACCAGAAAAAGGGGGGGTGGATGGAGAATGAGGTATTAATAGCAGACTGAAAAGCTCTGACAAATTCCTGGCAATACAGAAGGTCATACACATGCTGTCAACAAACTCAGGAAAGACTCAAGATGGCTGTAAGCTCTCACCTCAGGCTGACCTTGGGAGTCTATACATCAGGAAATAAAGGCCAAAACTACTTGATTTGAATGCTACAACACACACAGAAAGAGAGAAAGAGAAAGAGGGGGAAGGAGAGGGAGGGAAAAGGAAAAGATCCCTCTGACAATTTAGAAACACTGCTTTCAGTTTGTAAGGAAATCTCTTTTCCACCACTAGCTATGTGTTTGTGTTTGTGTAAGCATATGTGCGTATGAACATGTGGAGGCCAGAGTCCAATATGGGAAGCCCTCCTCAATCAATTTTCCACCTTACACCATTTAGTTAGTTAGTTGGAGGAGGACAGAAAGAGAAAGAGAAGGAGACACGAACAGAGAGAGAGAGTGTGTGTGTGAGTGAGTGAATATGGTAGTACCAGGGCCTCTTGCTGCTACCAATAAACCCCACATGTATGTGCCACTTTATCAATCTGGCTTTATGTAGGAAGGGGGAATTTACTGGAGAATTTAACCCAGACCAGCAGGCTTTGCAAGCAAGCTGCTGGGCCATCTCCCCAGTCCATATCTTATTCTTTGAGACAACTCTATTGAACCTAGAGCTCAAGCTGAACTAGCTAGCCAGTAAGCCCCAAAGATTCCCTGTCATTGCCTTCCCAATGCTAGGACTACAGGCATTCATTGGATCCTCACTCAGGTCCTCATGTATAACAGCAAGTACTTTACTCAATAAGCCATACATATTAAATTTTGATACTTTGCAGTCAACCTGCCCTCAATATATCCCTTCAACAATGTATGAGCATGTGTTTCCATATACTGTAACAACATACTTTATTTTCCAAGTTTTATGAATTTTATAACAAAAAATAAATTAAGGAAGCTCCCTCTTTTAAATACATGTTTTAAATACAAGTTTCTTTTCTGTTTGTCTTAATTCTGTTTATTATAAGAGTTTTACTACTAGAAATTTATAGCTTCACTCAGGCAAATTTCAGTGGTGATTTATAACTATCACATAAATTTTACAAGTGGCTTTAGAGTAGTCTTCCCTACTTCAATATTATTAAAACTTTCTATTTTTTTCTCCCAGTACACTTACAGTTTTACAATTTATACTGAAGGATTACTTAGAATTTTTTTCTGTTATACAAGTAGTGATCTATGTGCTTTAAGAGCATTCTTTATTCTTAATCTTCAGATAAACGATTTCATCCATTAGCTACCTGAGCTCTTTCTGTAGGAAACAGAATAGTCATCACACTTTTTATTTATTTAGTTAGCCAGTTAATTATCCATTTATGTATTTGGAGACAAGGTGTGATAGTTTGATTCAGGTTTCCCCCATAAACTCATGTGTTCTGAATGCTAGGTCACCCACCTGGTGGCAATTTGGGAATTGGAGCTTGCTAGAGGTGATATATTGTTGAGGGTAGGCTTATGGGTATTATAGCCAGCTTCCTCTTGCCTGTGGTTGGCACACTCTGCTACTGCTGATGTCCGCCCTCTGCTCATGCCATTGTTTTTCCCTGCCATCATGGAGCTTCCCCTCAAGTGTGTAAGCCAAAAATAAATCATTTTTTCCCCAAAAGCTGCTCTTGGTTTTCTGCCAGCAATGAGAAGTTGACTGCAACACAAAGTCTCACTCTTTAGACAAGGCTGGCCTCCAATTTACAGTAATGTTGCTACCTCTGCCTCTGAAGTGTCCTTTTACAATTTAAAATGACTATGTTAGAAAGGTATGCAAAACCCTTCTTAGAAGAGTGTACATACCCTACCATGTCAGTATCACTTCTCAGTTAAATCTCTGGATTCAAGGTAATCAAATTAAAAAACTTGGGCTGGAGGGAAGCCTTAGCGGTTAAGGTGTTTGTTTGCCTGCAAAGCCAAAGGACCCAGATTTGATTCCCCAGGACCCATGTTGCCACATGTACAAGGGAGCGCATGCATCTGGAGTTCATTTGCAGTAGCTGGAGGCCCTGACACACCCATTCTCTCTCTCCCTTTTTTCTCTGTCAAGTAAATAAATAAATTAAATATTTTTTTAAAAAACTTACTGAAGGCAGGTATGTTGAACTTTACCCCACAGAGAATCCATGAAAGGTTGAGGAACAGCTATTGTAAGTTACTCAGTAATGGGCTTTGGAAAGACTATGACAGCACCTCATAGACAAACCAACTAGTAAACTACTAAAAAGATCAAACAGGAAGAGGGGTGGAAAGATTCTAAGAACCACAAGATGAGTAGAAATATCCTCAGGCATGGGCCCTGCAACTCCCACAGGAACTGACTGAGGCCTTCATGACCCTACAGTGAATACCATAACCTCACTAAGGAGGGGCTCCAAGGTAATGGGAGCTGGGGCAAGGGGATAAAAAAGAATAACCTGTTACAATATAAAGTAACAAATAATATTAGGGCTGGAGAGGTGACTCAGCAGTTAATGTGCTTGTCTGCAAAGCCTAAGAACTCAGGTTTGATTCCCCAATACCCACATAAGCCAGATGCACAGGTGGCACATGCACCTGGAGTTCATCTATAGTGGCTAAAGGCCCTGGTGTGCTCATATACTTTCTCTTTCTCTACCTCTCCCTCCCTCTCTCCCTGTCTATCTCTCTCTGCTTACAAATAAATAGTTTATTTATTTATTTTTGGTTTTTAGAGGTAGGGGCTCACTCTAGTCCAGGCTGACCTAGAATTCACAATGTAGTCTCAGGGTAGCCTTGAACTCACAGTGATCCTCCTACCTCTGCCTCCTGAGTGCTGGGATTAAAGGTGTGTGCCACCACACCCGGCAAATAATTTTTTTTTTATTTGAGAGAGACAGAGAGGGGGAGAGAGAGAGAGAGTCAGAATGGGTGTGTCAGTGGCCTCTCAGCTACTGTGAATGAACTCCAGACGCATGCGCCCCCTTGTGGGCAAGTGCAGCATTGTGCCCTTGCATCACTTTTTGAGTCTGGCTAAACGTGGGACCTAGAGATTGGAACCAGCGTTCTTGGGCTTGGCAGGCAGGCACCTTAACCACCAAGCCATCTCTCCAGCCCTAAAATATTTTTTATATAAAAAAGGTCTTAAGCTGGGAGGAAATGTAAAAGGTATGCCAAGCATTTGAAACTCTAAGTGTCCCAACATAAATTTATCTTTTTCTACCATCAAAAATAGAAACTTCATTTATGTCTTTGTAAACTGGCAGACAGTAATGTCACTTACCAAAGAAGACATACTAATTACTATTAAGCTCTTTTCTCCAAGATCAGCTTCTATAGCATGGATACTTCAGTAAGAGGCATGAAATCATACACATAACATACATAAATTGTGAATGAATTAAAATTTTTTTAAATGGTTTAAAGCCAAACATGGTGGTACATATCTGCAATGCTAGCACTTAGGAGGATAAGTCAAGAGGACCTCAAATTCAAGGCTAGTATGGGATAGTGAATTCCAACCAGCTACTCAGTGAGAGTGAGAGGAAGTGGGGGTAATGGAGGGAGAGAAGAAGGAATGAGGAAAAACGAAAAAAAGTTTTAAACAAAAACAAAAGATGTTTTTTGTTCTAACAAGCAGAAATTTTGCAACACAACCTTTCTCTTTTTATCTTAGCCACCAGGAAGTTTGAGACCCAAATTCAATGACTTATAGCTGTAATCAGCTCATCTCTAGAACCTGATAAGGGCTCCTTACTTTACATGGTGATTAGTCAGTTGTTCTTTATCACTACTAAGTCTATACTTAATTCAATGCTAACCCATATAAAATCCTTCAGATGCAAAAAAAATCATTAATCAATAAAATACAATGCAAAAATGACTTACTCTATTTGAAATAGCCTGTTTTATTAAGTGGATTTATCAATGTTATGGTTGAATCTGAAATGTCTCCCACAGGTTGTTTCAAATGCTTGGAAACCAGCTGACAGTGCTATTTTGGGCTGTTCTAGAAACTTAGAAGATGGGGCAGAGCTGGACAAAGTAGGTCATTGACATGGATCCTTGAGAGTATTTTATTCCCTGGCTGCTTCCTATCCACAGTGATGTAAACTTTCCTCTGCAACAGACTACCACAAACATGACATTCTGCCCTATGCATGAGCCCAATCAACTATGGACTAAACTTTGTGAAACCATGAGCTAAAATGCACAATTCCTCCCCTTACCTTGTCTCTATCAGGTATTTTCCTCACAGGAGTGCGAAAATAACTAACAAAATCAGTAACACTGGACTGGAGCGATGGCTCAGCAGTTAAAGGTACTTGTTTGCAAAGCCTGATGACCTGGGTTCGAGTCTCCAGTACCCACATAAAGCTAGATCCACAAAGTGGCATATGCATCTGGAGTTCATATACAGTGGCAGGAGGCCCTGGCATGCCCATACTCACTGTGTGCCTCTTTCTTTGTCAACCACTCTCCCTCACTCTGAAAGAAAGAAAGAAAGAAAGAAAGAAAGAAAGAAAGAAAGAAAGAAAGAAAGAAAGAAAGAAAGAAAAAAAGAGAGAGAGAGAAAGAAAGAAAGATTGGTGGCATAAACCTTTAAATCACAGCACTCTGGAGGCAGAGCTAGGAGGATTGCTGTGAGATCAAGGCTACTCTTAAGACTACATAGTGAATTCCAGGTCAGCCTGGGCTAAAGTAAAACACTACCTCAAAAAAGGGGGGAGGGGGCTGGAGAAGATGGCTTAGTGGTTAAGGCATTTGCCTGCAAAACCAAAGGACCTTGGTTCGATTCCCCAGGACCCATGTAAGCCAGATGCACAAGGAGGCGCATGTATCTGGAGCTCCTTTGCAGTGGCTAAAGGCTCTGGCGCACCCATTCTCTCTCTCACTGTCTCTCTATCTCTTTCTCTCTCAAATAAATAAATAAATAAAATATATTTTAAAACATTTAAAAGGGGGGGCTAGAGAGATGGCTTAGCAGTTAAGGTACTTGCCTAAGAAGCCTAAGGACCCAGGTTTGATTCTCCAAGTCCCACTTAAGCCAGATGCACATGGTGGTACATGCTTCTGGAGTTTATTTACAGTGGCTAGAGGCCCTGGCATGCCCATTCTCTCTCTCTCCCCACCCCACGTCTCTAATAAATAAATAAAACTAAACTTTAAAAAAGTTGAATGTGAATCAATTTTTAAAAAAAGAAAAAAACAGCCTGGATTAGAGCAAGACCCTACTTCAAAAAAAAATCAATAATACTGTCTACACCAATAATCTACCCAGTAAATCACATCTTCATAAATATATAAAGTAGTTCAAAGAGATCAAATTAAATTTTCAAATCAGTAAGGTTAAAATTAAAGAATATAAATTTAAAAGTATAAGTGAGCTTGGGCGTGGTGGCGCACGCCTTTAATCCCAGCACTCGGGAGGCAGAGGTAGGAGGATTGCCAAGAGTTCGAGGCCACCCTGAGACTACATAGCTAATTCCAGGTCAGCCTGGACCAGAGTGAGACCCTACCTTGAAAAACAAAAAAAAAAAAAAAAAAAGTATAAGTGAGGGCCAAGCATGGTGGCACACACCTTTATTCCAAGCACTTGGGTGGCAGAGGTAGGAGGTAGAAGGATCGCTGTGATTTCAAGTTTAGCCAGGAACTACAGAGTGAGTTCCAGGTCAGCCATGGGCTAGAGTGAAACCTTACCTTGAAAACAAGCAAACAAAAAAGTATAAGTGAATTGAAGACTAATAAAGGACCTGATATCATATATATAATATTACTTAACTCAAATTTACATATCAAAAACTTAAAATATATCAAATTAGCTCATTTTTATAGATAGGTTACAGCTCACACATTCCCAGATCTTTAGCCAAATCTATTTCAAGATAATGTATATCATTGTCAAGTAATTTATTTAACAGATATATAGCATTTAGTGCCGGGAGTGGTGGCACACGCCTTTAATCCCAGCACTCAGGAGGCAGAGGTAGGAGGATCGACATGAGTTCAAGGCCACCATGAGACTACAGAGAGAATTAATTCCAGGTCAGCCTGTGCTAGAGTGAGACCCTACCTCGAAAAATAAATAAATAAATAAATAGCATTTAGCATATATAGTATACAATAAATACGTAGTATTAGTTGCAGCCCTTAAATACTTCTATTTTGATTTTTACATTTTGTTTTTGTTGTTGTTATTGTTTCTTTTTTCTTTAAAAAAATTATTGGGCTGGAAAGATGGCTTAGCAGTTAAGGAGCTTGCCTGCAAAGTCAAAGGACCTAGGTTCAATTCCCCAGGACCTACATAACTCAGATGCACAAGGTAGCGCATGCATCAGGAGTTCATTTGGAGTAGCTAGAGGCCCTGGCGCACCCATTCTCTACCTTCCTCTCTCTTCCTTCTCTCTCTCAAATAAATAAAAAAATTTTAAATATATTTATTTATTTCTCTTTCTCTATCTGCCTCATTCTCTCTCTCAAAGAAATAAAACATTTTTTAAAAAAGTAAGGGCCAGAGAGATGACTCAGCAGCTAAAGGTGCTTGCTCGCAAAGCCTAATGTTCCAAGTTCAATACCTCAGTACCACATAAAGCCAGATGCACAAAATGATGCATGCATCTGGAGTTCATTTGCAGTGGCAGGAGAACCTGGAGTGCTGGTTCTCATTCATTCTTTATGTTTCTCACTCTCCTTGCAAATAAATGAATATTAAATTTAAAATTAAAATATGTATACAACCATACAGAGAGTAAAAAATGAAGACCAAGGTTTTCTACATGAGGCCACCTTAGTTTGATGTAAGAGGACCTATTATTGGCATCTTTCATCCAATATCTAGAAAATTGCTACTGCTTATATATCATGTTTTATCCCCCTTCATGTATTTCAAGCAGGACATTTAGTGAGGAGACATTGTAAACAAATAAGATGTGCTCTATGACTTATCCAGTCAACTGCAGCATGCAGGTTCCGTGAATTGAGAAAGTGGAACGGAGCATCCAGGAGGTTCAAGACATTTAGACAAAGCACCAAGGAAAAGATTGCTAGACTCAGTCAGAACCCAAGAAAATTAACAGGGGCCCCTTAAATATGATCATGATAGACTTGTAACAAAACAAACCAAGACATAAGAAAAAGCCATGCAAAACAGATTAGAAGTATAAGCATCAGAGATGAAGAGATGGCATAGCAGTTAAGGCACTTGCCTGCAGGCTAAGGACCCAGGTTCAACTCCTCAGAACCCACATAAGCCAGATGCACAAGGTGATGCATGCGCACAAGGTAGCACACATGTCTGGAGTTTGTTTACAGTGGCTAAGGCCCTGGCATGCCAATTATCTTTCTCTCTGTCTCATTAAAAATAATAATTACAAAAACAACATTAAAAAAAGTATAAGCATCACATCAATTATATCTATTCCAAAGAACTAAATTATTATTTTAAAAATGAAACTCCTGAGCCAGGCGTGCACTTGGCAGGCAGAGGTAGGAGGATTGCCGTAGTTTGAGGCCATCCTGAGATGACAATGAATTCCAGGTTAGCCTGGGCTACAGTGAGACCCTACCTCAAAAAACCAAAATAAATAAAAATAAAACTACTAAGTCATTGGGTATGGAGTAGATACTCAAGATGCTCACAGCAGTAACTGACCTTTGATGGACCCATTCAACAAATCAGGAAAACAAAGTTTAAAATGATCAAACAATCTGCCTCCTTAGCGCAGTAGGCAACACGTCAGTCTCATAAAATGATCAAACAATACTCAATTAAATTACATTCCATAAAGCAAGCTCAGAAATCCATACAAATACAAAAACAGCCAAAACCAGGCTGGGAGATGGCTCACTGGTTAAAGGTGCTTGCTTGCAAAGCCTGCTGGTCCCAGTTTGATTTCCCAGTATCCATGTAAAGCCAGATGGACAAAGTATGCTTCTGGAATTTGTTTGCAGTGGCAGGAGGCATGCCCATTCTCATTCTTTCTCTCTCTCTCTCTCAAATAAATAAATAAATAAATAAATAAATAAATAAATAAAATTTTAAATGCCCAGAACCAGGCTGGGGAGATAGCTCAGTGCTTAAAGGTGTTGCTACAAAAGCCTGCCATCTCCAGGATCAATTCCCCAGTACCCATGTAAAGCCAGATGCACAAAGTGGCACATGGATCTGGAGTTCATTTGCAGTGGCAAGAGGCTCTGGCATGCCCATATTCTCTCCCTTTCTCTCTCTCTCTCTCTCTCACTTTTGCATTCTCTCTCTCTAGTTACAAATTAAATTTTTAAAAATCCAGAACCTAAAAGGTAAAATTATATCAAGATATCCAAAGCTGGAGAAATGGTTTAGCGGTTAAGGCCCGAGAAGCCAAAGGACCCAGGTTCGATTCCCCAGGACCCATGTAAGCCAGATGCACAAGGGGCACATGCATCTGAAGTTCATCTGCAGTAGCTGGAGGCCCTGGCGTGCCCATTCTCTTTCTGTCTGTCTCTCCTCTATCTCTCTCTATATCTCTGCTTGCAAATAAATAAATAAAAAATTTTTAAAAGATATCAAAAAAAAAAGATATCCAAAGATTACCAAGAATACATAGAAGAATAACCAGCTGAAACTAATTCAAAATAAAAAATAAGCCAGATGTGGTGGTGCACATCTTTAATCCCAGCACTCGGGAGGCAGAGCTGTGAGTTAGAGACCAGCCTGAGAGTACATAGTGAATTACAGGTCAGATTTGGCTAAAGCAAGACCCTACTTTGAAAAAAAAAAAAAAATAGACGTTAGGGGCTGGAGAAATGGCTTAGCAGTTATGACACTTGCCAGCAAAGCCAAAGAACCCAGGTTCAGTTCCCCAGTACCTACGTAAAGCCAGATGCACAAGGTGGCTCATGCGTCTGGAGTTCGTTTGCAGTGGCTAGAAGGCCCTTTCTCTCTATTCCTCTGCCCCCCCTTTCTCAAATAAATAAAATTTTTTTTAATCTTTAAAAACATTTAAAGATGTTAAAATGATCAGAGAAACACATTCAATTATTTTTTAAATTTTTTATTATTAATTTTTATTTATTTTTGGAGAGAGACACAGAGAGAGACAGACAGAGAGAGGGAGAGAGAGACAGATAGAGATGGGCGCGCCAGCAGCCTCTCAGCTGCTGTGAACGAAATCCAGATGCGTGCGTCCCCTTGTGGTCAAGTGCGGCATTGCGCCCTTGCATCACTTTGCATCTGGCTAAATGTGGAACCTGGAGATTGGAACCGCTGGAGATTGGAACCGCTGGAGATTGGAACCAGCGTTCTTAGGCTTAGCAGGCAGGCGCCTTAACTGCTAAGCCATCTCTCCAGCCCGACAATCAATTATTTTAATGTAGTCCACATATGCAAAAAAATTAAGAGGACATATATATTCTTATATTTTTAAATATTTTGTTTATTTGAGAGGCAGACAGAGAGTGAGTATGGACACACCTGGGTCTCTTGCCATTGCAAACAAACTCCAGACATGTGCCACCTTGTGCATTTGGCTTTACATGGGCCCTAGGGAATCAAACCAAGACAGGCAGGCTTTGCAAGCAAGTGCCTTTAACCACTGAACAATCTCTCCAGCTCTGTATATTTTTTAAAACTCCAGGTGCATTGAGTCCATGAGTTGGAGGCCAGCCTGGATAATACAGCAAGACACTGTTAAACAAACAAGCACAATGCATACCAGTGTAAAGGCTAGGAAACTAGAAAGGTGCCCAAGGGACTGGAGAAAAGAAGCATTATAGGAGCATTTTAGGGCTGGGGAAGACAAAAGAACACAAGAGATACTCAAATGGAAGCAAGAATTCCGAGGGCAAAGGAAACAATGGCCAAAGGGGAGAAGGGAAAAAGGGAAGAGAATCAACCAACAAAACATATGCATGAAAATGCCTTAAGGAAACCAGGTCTTTTATAGAGTGAGGTAGAGTCTCGCTCTAGCCCAGTCTGACCTGGAATTTTTCTATGTCATCTCAGAGTGGCATCAAACTCACAGTGATCCTCTTACCTCTGCCTCCCAAATGCTGGGATTAAAGGTGTGCACCACTACACCTGGCTCATAAGCTAATTTTTTTAAAAAATGATAATAATAACTATTAGCTATAAAAAACAGATTTTTCATATGTAGTAGAAGACTAGTAAGCTTAAAGACAACAGAAACTATACAAAATAAAACAGAAAAAAAATCTCCCAAAATGGTATTAGTGAGCAAAGAGACTTTCCAATACACTAATTGTATAACCTTCTAATATGCTAATAAATGAAGTTCTAAAAGGGAAAGGAAATAGGTACAAAATAATGGCTAATTTTTTCCAAACTTGATGAAAACTATAAATCTAAAAATCCAAGAAGCTTGATGAATTTCAAGTCAAGAAATATGAAGATAAATGAATTGCTCACAATCAATAATGAAGAAAAATCTTAAAAGCCACCACAGGCAAAAAAAAAAAGATATGCTACAGAGTAAGATACAAAAGTAATAGAAGACTTATCCAAAACATGCAAGCAAGACAACAGTGGAATTAAAAAAACATAAACCTAGAATCTAAATAGCAAAAATACCTTTCAAAAATAAAGGCAGTGGCTTATATATAAAAGAAGGGGAGCTGAAGAGCTGGCTTAGCAGTTAAGGCGCTTGCCTGCAAAGCCAAAGGACCCACGTTCAATTCCCTAGGACCACCATAAGCCAGATACACAAGGTAGTACACGTATCTGGAGTTCATTTGCAGAAGCCTTGGCATGCCAATATTCTTTCTCTTTCTCTCTCTCTCTCTCCCCCTCTCCCTCTTTGTCTCTTACAAATAAATAAATATAAAAAATAAAAAGTGTGTTTTACTAGCAAATAATTCCAACAAGAAAATGTTCATTTTTTAAGCACAAATAAAATTATAGGGAGATAGGGGCTGGAGAGATGGCTTAGCTATTAAGGCGTTTGCCTGTAAAGCCAAAGGACCCCGGTTCGATTCTCCAGGATCCACATAAGCCAGATGCACAAGGTGGCGCATGCATCTGGAGTTCGTTTGCAGTGGCTGGAGGCCCTGGCATGCCCATTCTCTCCCTCTCTCTCTCTCTCTCTCTGTCTCACTCTTTCTCTTTCTCTCTCTCTCTCAGATAAAAAAATAAAGTATATATTTTTTAAAGAATATGAGATAGATATAGTATCTATGCAAAGCAATGAACAGTACTAAAAATGGTACTTCTTGTAATCAGTTTCACATTGCAGGAAGGAACATTCAAACCAGGCACAGTTTGTGAGAGGAAGAGGTTCATTTCAAGCTTACAGACCCAGGGGGCAGTTCCCTCAGTGGTGGAACAAACTGCTTCCATACATGCAAAGAGAGAAAAACTGCAGCAAGCAAAACACTAGCACCTGCACACACACCAAAAAGCAGCAAGCAGCTAGGACCCAGGCAGAGCTCAGACTGCTCTGCATACCTTTGGCCTAGAAATCAGATCCACCTCCAGTGACACCCCTTCCAGCCAAACAGCTGGAAATCCAAGTTATAAGCTTTAATTAAAAAAAAACTGAGTCTATGTATGTCTCTATTTAAACTACCACAGCACTAAATAATTATATAAAACTTTTTATCATATAAAATCTTAACATCTGTTTAAATGAAATAACAAAACATAGGACAAATAGCATGTACAAGTAAAATCTATACAAAAATATAAAGGCTCAGTGAGAAATGGAAGTCTCGAGCTAGAGAAATGGTTCAGAGGTTAAGGTGTTTGCCTACAAAACCAAAAGCCCTAGGTTCGATACCCCAGTACTCTCTCTCTTTCTCTTTGTCTCTGCCTCTTTCTCTCAAATAAATAAATAAAAACATTTAGAAATGGAAGTCTCTTGTGGTATAATATCACTTACAGGTATAGACTCTAATAAGTTAAAAATACATGATATATAAATCGTAAAGCTATCACTAAAACAAAACAGAAGATTAGAGCTAATAAGCATACAAAGTAGATAAAATAAAATCATAAAAGTTATTCAGCTAATCCAGAAGTGAGGAGAAAGATAAGAAGAGATGGGCCAAACAGAAAGCAAGATGATGGACTCAAGCCTAACCACATGTATCCTACAATGCTAATCAGATGAAAGAAAAATGGCTACATAAATGTCACAGTAGATTCCAGAGCAAAGACTAATATCAAGGATAAAGAGGCCATCCCATAATGATAAAGGGGTCAAATTATCAAAATTTGATAATGGTGACACACTTCTGTAACACCACCTCCCTGAGAGGCTAAGACAGAATTACTTGAATCCAGGAATTCAAGACCAGCCTGGGCAATATAGCAAGACCCTCTTTCTCAAAAAAAAAAAAAAAAAAAAAGCCAGGTGTGGTAGCACATGCCTTTAATCCCAGCACTTGGGAGGCAGAGGTAGGAGGATCGCCATGAGTTCAAGACCACCCTGAGACTACATAGTGAATTCCAGGTCAGCCTGAGCTAGAGTGAGACCCTACCTCGAAAAACTAAAAAAAAAAAGAAGTCCTAAATGGAAGAACATATTTTATTCATGACTCAACCATATTGAACATAGTCTGCAAATATTTCCAGATTTCAACACAACCCCAGTCAAAATCCCAACAGCTTTCATATTGTTTAGATGTTGACAAGCTAATTGTTTCAATTTGGTTTTTTTTGTTTTGTTTTGTTTTGTTTTTTTTTTTTTTTTTTTTTTTTTGAGATGGTCTCACTATGTTGCTGGGCTGGCTAAAAGCAGTAGTAGGCACAAGTGTTCAGGCTGCTCCAGCATATGCTACCACACCACATGAATCTAAAAATCCCATGGAAATGTCAATAAGCAATGAAAAAGAGAAGACCTCTGAAGAAGAACAAAGCTGGAGGGACAACACTAGATTTCAAGATTTATTTTAGTTACAATAGTCAAAATATTGTGGTACTGGCACCAGCACAGATAAATGGTCCACTAGAACAAAACAGAGTCCAGAAGCAAGCCTATACATATTTAGATAATCAGGTTTTAACAAAAACACAAGGGATGAGGGTCCCTTTGGAAGAGGGAGGACAGAGAGGAGGATAATGGAGCCAATACTATGAATGTAAAATCAGAATAATATAAATAAAAAATTAAATTAAAAAAAACAAGGGCAATTCAATAAAGTAGCATTCTTTCAAAAACTGAACTTGGAACTGGATATTATACCCAAAAGAATAAATAAAACTATAACTTGCTTTATGCCATTATTTACAAAACAAAGTAAATTCAAGATGGATCACAGACCTAAAGAAGACTTCAAAGAGTTACACGTTTAGAAGCATAAAAGAAAATATTTATGACCATGAGTTAGGCAAAGATTTTAAATAACGTCATAAAAAAAAAAACCATAAAAGAAGAGCCAGGCATGGTGGCACACTCCTTTAATCCCAGCTTGGGGGGCAGAGGTAGGAGGATTGCCATGAGTTCAAGGCCACCGTGAGACTACATAGTGAGTTCCAGGTCAAGCCTGGGCTAGAGTGAGACCCTACCTCGAAAAACAAAAAAAATCATAAAAGAAATAGGTGATATAAAGATTTGATTAAGCCAAGGATCAAACCTAGGGCCTGATGCATTGGTAGACACTCTGCAACTGAACTAATTCTCTGCCAGATGTAATCAAAATTAAGCAAAATAAACCTTTCCTCTTTATAAGATTTTTTTTTCTTTATAAGATCTTTTTAAAAAAGAATGATAAGAGAATGAAAAGTCAACCCAAAACATGGGGAAAAAATTTAACAAGTATTTGATTTTAAAAAAAAATTATATATATATATACACACACATATATATATATATATACATACATACATACACACACACACACACACACTTACTTACTTACTTACTTACTTACTTATATTCAGAGCTGGAGCGATGGCTCAGGGGATAAAAAGTTTTTTGCCCAAGCATGAGGGTGGGGGTTCAGATCCCCAGAACCATGTAAATGCTGGACGGGTGTGGCAGTCTACCTGTAAGCCCAGTTCTTGGGAGGCAGAAGCACAAAGCAGGGGATCCCAGGGGCAAGAAAGATAGCTTTATGAGCATAATCCATGAGCTCTGGGTTCAAATAAGAGAACAATCAAAGAAGATACCCAATGTCAACCTCTGGCCTCCACATGCAGTTTCGATGTAGAGTCTCACTCTAGCCCAGGCTGACCTGGAATTCACTCTGTACTCCCAGGCTGGCCTCAAACTCACAGAGATCCTCCTACCTCAGCCTCTGAGTGCTGGGATTAAAACCATGTGCCACCACACCTGGCCAAAATAAAAAAAATTTAAAAAAACATATTTTCAATACTTGTATTCAGGGACTGGGGATATAGCTGGGAAGCAGAACACTTACTATTCTTGAGGTCCTAGGTCTCCCCAGGGAAACTAAACAAAACCACCTTGTACCTAGAATACATAAATATCTTTCAAATTTGAGTAAGAAAGCAAATTCAATCTGTAAGATATTTAAACAAGACCTTCAAAGAAGTTACACAATGGCAGGAACCTGTATTCTCATCACTGCTGTTGAAAATGTAAAATAGAATTTGATGGTTTATTTCTTGGTGTTTTGTTTTGTTGAGGCAGGGTCTTTGTTGCTCACAGGTTGACCTAAAACTCACTATGTAACTCAGGCTGGCTACAAACTCAAGGTAATCCTGCCTCAGCTTCCTAAATGTTGGGATTAAGGTGTGAAACACTACACCCCCAATTAGCAGTTTCTTAAAATGTTAAATGTGGGGGTGGGAAGATCGCTTAGCAGTTAAAGGCACTAAAGCCAGATGCACAAAGTGGTGCATGCATCTGGAATTCATTTGCAGTGGCACCAGGCCCTGGCATGCCCATTCTCATTCTCTCTCTCCTTGCAAGTAAATAAATACAATCTTAAAAAAAGAAAATATTAAATGTGCCATTGCCACATGATCCAACCATTCCACTCCTAGATGTTTATCCTTGGAAATCTAAGTACATATGTATACTAGAACTCTTCCTGGCAGCTTTACTTCTAAAAGCCCCAAACAACCCACATGTTAATCAACAGGTAAATGGAAAAGAATGAGGCTGAGTACAAAAAACTAAACCAACAGCTGGGTATGGTGGTGCACACCTTTAATCCCAGCATTTGGGAGGCAGAGGTAGGAGGATCACTGTGAGTTTGAGACTACCCTGAGAATTCCTAGTGAATTCCAGGTCATCCTGGGCTAGACTGATACCCTACCGTGAAAAAACAAAACAAAAAAAGTAAACAAAAAAAAACACTGTATAGTATCATTTCATTTATATGCTACATAATTCCACTTATATAAAACTAGGAAATGCACACTAGAATGAGAACAAATTAGTGGTTGCTTAGGGAAGGGGAGGAGGGCACAAGCAGAAGTAGAGGGAAAAGGGGCAGGAGGAAACTTGGGGAAGTCATAAACATATTCATTACTGTATGCATCTGGCTATGTTATTCTCTCGTTTTTCCTGTTTGTTTTTGTTGTGGTTGTTTTCTCAAGGTAGGGTCTTACTCTAACCCAGGCTGACCTTGAACTCACTGTGGAGTCTCAGGATGGCATCAAACTCATGTCTATCCTCCTACCTTTGAGTGGTGGGATTAAAGACTTGTTTTTCTGTTTTCTTATGAATGCTTTGTGAATGCTAGGAGCATGCCTTACTATCAAGCTACAAGCCCACCTCTGCATTTTTCTTGATTGCTTGCATAAGTTTAATGTTAACTGTTATGATGGTTTCATGAGTTATGCCTGTGTCAAAATCACTGTAAATCTTAAATATGTGCAATTTTATTGGCTGACAAATATACTTCAATAAAGCTGTTAGGAAGAATGACCTAACAATGATCCATTTTTAGCTTTAATAAGTACTTATCTTTAAGTCAAAAGGACTGAACTTCTGACTTGGACACTCTAAGCAGAAGCACACTAACATTTGGTGAGTATCTGCACCATGCCAAGAATGCCTCCAGTCACTTTCATTGTGCTGACAGACTATTGTTATCCTATGGCTGCTCACCAGTGGTAAACGGAAGGGAGGGTCAAAAAGGACACCACGAAGCTTTAGTAATTAGCAGAGGCTTTTTTTTTTTTTTTTTTTTTTTTTTTTTTTTTCTATTTTAAGAAAATCCATTAGTTCCTATACATCAAACATATAATATCAATAAATATCAGATTTAAATGTAACCTATTAGAGACAAGCTATTTTGAGACTGGATCTTACTGTGTATCTCTGGCTGGCCTAGTATTCCCTATGTAGCTCAGGGTGGCCTTGAACTCGTGGTAACTCTTCCACCTCAGCCTCCCAAGTGATGGGATTATAGATATGTGCCACATGCCTACCTAAATTCTTTATAAATTGGACTGAAACTGTCCTAGAGTGGAAACACATGCCAAGAAAAGGCTTACACTAGATATTTAAACTTTGTCCATGTTCTTATATAATGGGATGTATTGCATAAATACATCCTATAAATACCCTAAGTGAGTAGCACTTTGTTTGGTCCAATATGATTTTGTAATCAGCAAACTAATCTACTCATTATGTTTACCTTATTTAAAACTCTAGCTTGCAAAAGGGAATTTAAGTGGCTCTTCCAACTACAAATCACATACCAGAGTGGAAAACCTGAGTGTAAGCATTGTTTGACTTCTGTCATTGCATTTCTCCCACTCATCTTCTTAGAAATCATATTAACCTTATTTCAAATAACTGTCACCATTTAAAAAATAGATCATTTTTGCTGGGCGTGGTAACACGCACCTTTAATCCCAGTACTCAGGAGGCAGAGGTAGGAGGATCACTATGAGTTCAAGGCCAGTCTGAGACCACATAGTGAATTTTAGATCATTGTGAATTTCTGAGTTAGAGTGAGACCCTACCTTGAAAAACCAGGAAGAAAAAGGGAAAAAAAGACATTTTATGAAATTTAATATACTAAAACCAAGCATTGAGGCTGGAATGCAGAGAGCTTGCTAGCACATGAGGCCCTGGGTTCAATCCCTAGCAATGAAGTGGTGGGAGACCAACATAAAGTATAGAGAGGTTCAGCTTTCATTCTGTGTTATTTTTTAAATTTATTTATTTATTTGAGAGAAAGAGAAGAGAATGGGTATGCCAGAGATTGCTGCTGCAAACAACTCCAGACACATGTGCCACATTTTGTGTCTGGCTTTTTGTGGGTACCGGGGAATCAAACATAGACTGTCACACTTTGCAAGCAAGTACCTTTACCAAACCATCTCCCCAGCCCTGTTCTGTGCTTTCAAATTGACACTTAGAATATTATGAAATTTTTTCCTGTCCACTGTAAGATGTTTGTAGCATCTAGCATATTAGAATGCCAGTAGCAGCTCCCCACAGTTGTAAAAAAATTGTCTCCAGACATTGTCAGTTGTGCCAGACATGGTGGCACATATCTTTAATCCCAGCACTCATAAGGCAGAGGTAGGAGGATTGCCATAAGTTCAGGGCCACCCTGAAACTATATAGTGATTTTTAGTCCAGCCTGGGCTATAGTGAGACCCTACCTCGAAAAACAACAACAGCAATAAAATACTTTCTTTTCAACCTGAGAAAGTTAGATCCTACAAAATCTGACCTCTGTGACTTCTTTATATATATATATTTAATTATTTTTATTTAGAGAAAGAGAGAATGAGCATACCAGGGTTTCTAGCCACTGCAAACAAACTCTAGACACATGCACCACCATGTGCATCTGGCTTATGTGGACTCTGGAGAACTGAACCTGGGTTATTAGGCTTCACAGACAAGTGCCTTAACCACTAAGCCATCTCCAGCCCTCGGTAAATTCTTAATAGAATCCATTTCCCAGATAGAAAAAAACAACTCAAGCTAGAGAGATGGCTTAGTGGTTAAGGTGCTTGCTGCGAATCCTGAGAACTCAGGTTCAATTCCCAAGTACCCACGTAAGACAGATGCAAAGTGAAGCATGCTTCTTGGAGTTTGTTTGCAGTGGCTAGAGGCCTTAGCATGCTCTCTCGCTCTCTCTCTGCTTGCAAATAAATATTTAAAAAACTTAAACAACTTGATGACAAAGAAATGCACAAAAACCAATCCTTAATCAACCAAGGCACTTAATGCCACTGGAATTCAATGCTGTAATTCTGTATTTATGCAACCTACAGCATGTCTCAAATGAATGTCAAGTTCCATTAAGCATCCAGTTCCAAACTGCCATTATTTGTAATGTATCATCTGCATTCATGTTGACTTTATTTGTTCCAGCCAAATCTTTTTCTTCAATGAAAACAAAGTGATAACAACCTCTACCATAGTTTCTACAGAACAGGCCTTCTTTTGGTATTGCTAAACTGGATTTACATGCTTTCTCACTATATCCCGGGAATAAACGTAAATTAGTTGCCCATAAGCCAGGCATAGTGGCACACATCTTTAATGCCAGCACTCGCACTCGGGAGGCAGAGGTAGGAGGATCGCTGTGAGTTTGTGGCCAGCCTGAGAATACAGAGCGAGTTCCAGGTCAGCCTGGGTTACAGTGAAATCCTTTCTTGAAAAAAAAAAAAAAAAGATTAGCTTTCATAAATGTAGGAAAAGTGAAAAACAAACTAGACACAAATTTGGGCTCCTCCAGCTCTGACTCAGCCTCTTAGTAGCTGGATGAAAACAACCTCAGCTGTATTGTTTGTTAAAAAACATAAAAATGACAATGCTACCTGTGCTCCTAGACGTACTGCAGAGATTGAGTAGAATAATTTATGTGAAGCCACTTTGCAAACAGTAAAACACCATACAAATGTTGGGCATTAATGGTGGAGTGGATTCCTGGAGGTATGAGTAATGACATGGTAGATATGTCCCTGAGTTAAAGGACAATCACTAAAGATATGTCCCTTTCCAAAGCACTCATCATGAAGACAGCTTTAGATATGAACTCGGGCTTCTGGGCTCCAAACTCGGTTCTGTCTTTAGTCTAAATACCAATCCAGACAAGCTTTCCTTTTCACCTCAAATTTTTCTTTATCTGTTAAAAAAAAATCCAAGTGCGCAGCCAAAAAGTTCCCATAAGTGTTAGTTCAGCCCTTATCAACCTATTCTATGACCGTGTCTCCAAAAAATTTCGTTCACAGTACATCCAAAAGTCAAAGGACCTGCTCGGTCTTCAGCAAAACAGGAGTTGAAGGCAGCGGACAGTAAGAAAATTCTTAAGTAAAAAAAGGATTCTATACCATTCTCGACAAGCAAAGGAAAGGCTCGAGTTTTTTTTTTTCTACAATTAATAATAGCCTCCCTTCTAAATAGGCAGCAAAGAAGCACAAGGTGCCTTAGGAGCAGGGCGGGGTTCTTTCCCACAAGCTTTGGAAACCGCCCACTTCCCAAAGAGGTGTAACTGCTTCCTCCCTGTCCTCACCTGCCAAAAAAAAAAAAAAAAAAAAATCTAAAAAGAACCTGAAAGATTAACTACGATACTGTTTAAGGGAGGATTTCGCTTTTCTTTCCACTTGGGTAGAGATGGCAGTAGTCAATGCGGCTAACGCGTCCCAGAAACACCATGATCCACAAAAACACCTTGTGTCTCAAAAGACCAAAGTTTTTCGAGTGACACGAATCTCTAAACACTGAGCTCAGACCACGAACTGGGATGCTGACATCTCGGCGTTCCTAAGTCACCAGTTTGTGCCAACTGCCAGGCTGTCCCTTTCCCAAAGCTGCGCCCGGGCGCGCCTGGGCAGCGCTCGTCCCGCTCGCCCGGCCGGGGCGCGAGGGAGCTGGGGAGGGAGCCGGGGAGGGAGCCGGGGAGGCCGGGCCGGTCGCCCAGGCCGCGGCCGCCCCCCGCCGCCGCTCACCGATGACGATGCGCAGGTGCTTGAGGCGGGTCAGCGCGTCCTTCTTGGTGTCCAGCACCTTCTGGGTGGACTTCTTCACGTCCCCGTGCGGCTTCTTGGAGAACATCCTGCCGCCACAGTGGGCTCCAGGCCGCGCCGGGTCGGCGGCGGCGGCGGCGGCGCGCGGCGCAGGACGAGGACGGAGTGGGCGGGGAAGAGACGAGCTCCGGCCGCTCCTTCACTCCGCAGCCCCGCGCGCCCGGGGGAAGCCGGGGCCGCCGCGCCGAGGAACCTGGGGCTCCGGCTCCAATATGGCGGCTCCCCTGTCGGGCCCGGTGCCGAGCGAGCGAGCGAGCGAGCGCGGGAGGGAGGGAGGGAGGCGCGCGCGCGCACGGGCACGGGCACGGGTCCCCGCCGCCGCCGCCGCCGCCTCAGGCCGGCCCCCCGCACCCCTGCGGCGCGGACGTGGAGCTCCCGGCGGCCGCAGCACCGCGGCGCTCTCCCTGAGGCCCCCTTAAGGTGAAAGCTTCCGTAGCAGCTCCAGCACCGTGGGGATGGAGTTTCACGACTCTGCCGTCGGTGGCGAACGGTCCCCGTGGCAACCGCCTTCTGACGTCAAGGGCTCGTGACGTCACGCCGGCGTGAGCTCAAGCCTGGCGCTGGACCCGCTCGGTTTCTTTCCTACCCGAGCCACCGAAGCAGGGGGTCCCACAAAGGGAAGGAAAGGAATCTGCTAAGGGCTCCTTGTTGACAGGGATTCGATGTCATACCACCAGTGTTAAAAAAAAAAAAAAATCTGGGCGTGGTGGCGCACGCCTTTAATCCCAGCACTCAGAAGGCAGAGGTAGGAGGATCACCGTGAGTTCAAGGCCAGCCTGAGAGTACAGAGTGAATTCCAAGTCAGCCTGGACTAGCGTGAGACCCTACCTCGAAAAACCAAAAAAGGAAAAAAAAAGAAAAAAGAAAGAAAGAAAAAGAAAGAAAGAAAGAAAGAAAGACCTTTCATCTCCGCTATTTAATGTGTCACGGTGACTTAGGACGACGCTAAAACGTCCAAGCGGATGTACAATCGCCATAGTAACTAGATAACTCTAAAACATCAAAGGAGATGTGCTTGGTGCCAGGTCGAAAGCCTTGACTGTAAGATGATTTCACTTCCTGATTTGAATTCTGTTCAAAGGAGTTTGCTGTGTTTTGCAAAGTAATGATTAAAAATGTATTGTGGCTTAAAGATGTGTGTGTAGGATTATATAGTACATCTTTCTCAAAATTATGTTGCACAGGGCTGAGGATGTAGCTTGCTGATAGAGTGCATGCTTAACAATGGTTTAGGCGGGCGTGGTGGCGCATGCCTTTCATCTCAGCACTAGGGAGGCAGAGGTTGGAGGATCATTGTGAGTTAGAGGCCAGCCTGGAACTATGTAGTTAATTCCAGGTCAGCCTACCTACACTGAGATCCTACCTCGGAAAAAAAAAAAAACAGTGGTTGGGCTGGAGGAATGGCTTACCGGTTAAGGCGCTTGCCTGCAAAGCCAAAGGATCCAGGTTCGACTCCTCAGGACCCACATAAGCCAGATGAACAAGGGGGCGCATGCATCTAGTTCGTTTGCAGTGGCTGGAGGCCCTGGCGCACCTATTCTCTCTTTCTCTTTCTCTGTCTACCTGCCTATTTCTGTATCTCTCTCTCTCAAATAAATAATAAAAATATTTTTTAAAAAACACAGTGGTTTAACCCTCAGCATCAATAAAAAATAAAATTATCTTCCGCAAATAAATGAGGCTACCAAAAACGTATTACAGCAGAGAGAAAAACTTAGAAATATAAAGAAATTTTATTTATTTGACTGTTTGTTCATTTATTTATTTATTTATTAGAGACAGATAGAGAGTGAGAATGGGCACACCAGGGCCTCTAGCCACTGCAGACAAACTCCAGGTGCATGCGCCTCCATGTACATCTGTCATACATGGGACCTGGAGAATCGCACACCGGTCCTTAGGCTTCACAGGCATGCCTTAACTGCTAAGCCACCCCTCCAGCCCAGAAATATAAAGAACTTTAAAGGAAAATCTCTTCAGTATGTGAAGAGCAGACATAAATCCAAGAGAAGTATTGTCGAGTCCAAATCGAAACATTACCAGGGGTAGTGGTGCAAGCCTGGGAGGTGGAGATAGGGAGATGAGGAATTCTCTGTTCCCTGACACAGTCTCAAAAACAAACGAGGGCTAGGGCCATGGCTCAGTGGATAAAGCACTTGCCACACAATTTTAAGTACCTGAGTTGGGTCCCCAGACCTCATGTAAAAGCTGGAAGCTGTGGCAGGCTTCTGGAACCCTAGTGTGCCTATAGAAAGATGAGAGGTGGACACAGGAAAATCTCCCAGAAGCTCTATAATGTTGTGGTGAACACCAAAAAGAGATCCTGCCTCCTAATGGGATAGAAGGCAGGGACCCACCAATAGTTGTTCTCTGCCTGCATTCATGCATGAACACGAACAATCACAGCATTATATACTTGTTACCCTTTAATAAATCCTTCCTCCCATTGCCCACATCTGGTTCCCAGTCAACTACTGATTTGTTTTCTGTCACTGAGTTTATATTTGTTATAAATTTTTGTTTACATTTTTCTCTTAGAGGTCTACATAAAACATATAGGGGCTGGGGAGATGGCTCAGCTATTAAAGTCACTTGCTTACAAAGCCTTCAGGTCTAAGTTCAATTCCCCAGTATCCATGCAAAGTGGTTCATGCCTCTGGAGTTCATTTGCAGTGGCAGGAGGCCTGGTGTGCCCATATTTCCCTCTCTCTCTTCCTCTCTCTTTCTCAAATAAATAAAGAAAAATATTCTTTTTCTAGCTTCCTTTACTCAGCTTACTTTTTAACAGAAATGTAATGCTTTTGTTCTTTTAATAATTTTTATTTATTTATTTGTACATGTGTACATGCTGCATGCCAGGGCCACTTGCTGCTACAAACAAATGCCTGCCTGGCTTTCTGTGGTTTACTGGGGAATTGAACCCATGCCAAGAGGCAGGGCTGGGGAGATGGCTCAGTGGGAAAAGTGTTTACCATGCAAGCATGAGGACTTGGATTTGGATCTCCAGAACCCACATAAAAATGCTGGGTTGGGGACTGAAGAGATGGTTTACTGGTTAAGGTGCTTGTCTGCAAAGCCTAAGGACCCAGGTTCCCAGTAAAGCCTAAGGACCCCAGTACCCACATCAGCCAGGTACACAAGGTGGTGCATGTGTCTGGAGTTCATTTGCAGTGGCTAGAGGCCACTGCTGGGTGTCATGGCACACACCTTTAATCCCAGCACCCTGAGTGTTGACAGCATAATCCTATGGGCTGGGATCCTAGACTGAATAAAAAGGAGAAAGTGAGGGCTGGAGAGATGGCTTAGTGGTTAAGTGCTTGCCTATGAAGCCTAAGGACCCCAGTTTGAGGCTCCATTCCCCAGGACCCACGTAAGCCAGGTGCACAAAGGGGCGCATGCATCTGGAGTTTGTTTGCAGTGGCTGGAGGTCCTGGCATGCCCATTCTCTATCTATCTGCCTCTTTGTCTGTCTGTCACTCTCAAATAAATAAATAAAAATAAACCAAAAAAAAAAAAAAAAAAAAAAAAAAAGGAGGAGGAGAAAGTGAGCTTATGCCAGCATTCGCCTCTCTGCTTCCTGCTTCCCGACTATGGACATGATATAACCAGCTGCCTCACATTATTGTTGCCCTGCCTTTCCTGCCATAATGGACTATGAGCCAAAATAAATCCTTCCTTCCTTGATTTGCTTTTGTTAGGGATTTGGTCACAGAAACACAGAAAGTAATAAACACACTGATCTTCCTCCTTCAAGGAGTCCCTGAGAACACAGTATCACTATTAGTTTTCAGGAAGAAAACAGAATCTTCTTAAGACTTGTCTTCCTCTCATGTCTTTATGATCACACTTCTTACATATGTCTTCTTTTTGTCACCTCTTCTCTATTGTCACATCCTTTGGTCAAGTTCAAGGGCTCTATTGTAGCTGTGTATGCTAGAAATGGTATCCTTTTCCTCCCATCCTTTTTTCTTTTCTTTTTTTTTTTTTCTTTTTCTTTAGGAAGGGGAAGTAAAAGGTCTCATGTTACCTAGACTGGCCTTGAACTCACTATGTAGCCAAATATAGCCTTGAATTTCTGATCCACTTTTCTCCAACTCCTGAGTGCTTACAGATTTGTGACACAGCATTGAACCCAGGGCTTTGTGCATGCTACACAAGCACTCTACCAACTGAGCTATATCCCCATCCCTTCTCACCACCATCTCTTAAAAGGATTTGAGCACAGTTGACTACTTTTAAAGTAAATGTTAACAAATTTTTAAAAACTTTTATTGGCAACTAACTTTTTTTTGTTTGTTTGTTTTGTTTTTTGTTTTTTGTTCTTTAAAGATAGGGTCTTACTCTAGCCCAGGCTGACCTGGATTGGAACTCACTCTGCAGCCCAGACTGGCCTAGACTTCACAGTGATCTTCCTACGTCAGCCTCCTAAATTCTGGAATTAAAGGTGTGGCTGAAGGCTGGAGAGATGTCTTAGTGATTACAGTGCTTGCTGGCAAAGCCAAAGGACTCTAGTTCAATTCCCCAGTATCCATGTAAGCCAGATGCACATGGTGGCACATGTGTCTGGAGTTCGTTTGAAGTAGCTAGAGGCCCTGGCACACCCATTCTCTCTGTGTGTCTCTTTCTTTCTCTAATAAATAATAAAAAATATTTTTTAAGTGTGACTGACAACTTTTTATTGTTTTTTCCTTTTCAAGCAGAGAAAGACAGACAGAGACAGAGAATGGGCATGTCAGGGCCTTCAGCTGCTGCAAATGAACTCCAGATGTATGCACCACTTTGTGTATCTGGTTTTACATGGGTAATGGGGAATCAAACCCAGGTTGTTAGGCTTTGCAGGCAAATGCCTTAACCACTCTCTAGTCCACAACTAACTTTTTGTTTTGTTTTGTTTTTTCGAGGTAGGATTTCATTCTAGCCCAGGCTGACCTGGAATTCACTATGTAGTCTCAGGGTGGCCTTGAACTCAGCAATCCTCCTACCTCTGCCTCCTGAGTGCTGGGATTAAAGGCGTGTGCCACCACATCCAGCTTCACAACTAACTTTTTAAAAGAAACCAGTTTTCTTTTTTTTCTTTTTATTTTTTTATTGACAACTTCTATATTTACATTCAAAAAATGCATGATATTTCCCTCCCCTGCCCCCATGCCCCTTTAGAACTCCAATCGCCATCATATCCCCTCCTTCCCTCCATTAGTCTCTCTTTTAATTTGATGTCATCATCTTTTTCTTCTATTATGAGGGTCTTGCAAAGGTATTGCTAGGCACTGCAAGGTCAAGGATATCAAGGCCAATTTCTGTCTAGACAGTTGCATTGTAAGAAGTCATACCCTTCCTTTGGCTCTTCCATTCTATCCGCCCCCTCTTCCGCAATGGGCCCTGAGCCTTGCAGGGTGTGACAGAGATGTTTCAGTGCTGGGCCACTCCTCCATCCCTTCTTCTCAGCACTATGTTGCCTTTTGGGTCATCCCAGTGGTCATTGCCATTTGAAAAGAGAAGCTTCTCTAACCAGAAGTGAGAGTAGCATTAAGATGTGAATATGAGGCTGGGCGTGGTGGCGCATGCCTTTAATCCCAGCACTCGGGAGGCAGAGGTAGGAGGATCACCATGAGTTCAAGGCCACCCTGAGACTACATAGTGAATTCCAGGTCAGCCTGAACTAGAGTGAAACCCTACCTCGAAAAAACGAAAAAAAAAAAAAAAAAAGATGTGAATATGAACATTAAGTGTAGTGCTTTCAGGGCAGCTTGGTGGGAATAATATATACATTTAGCCAGACAAGAGCAGGCTTTATACCCCTAAGGCTCATGACCTCCCCTGCCATAGACTTTTGCTTAGGTTTTTCAGTACCAGGTATGTATTCCCTCCTGTAGAGAGGGCCTTCAGTCCAATTATGGAGCAGTTGGTTACCCCAAGAGCAGACATAACACTATTGCACCCGTTCACTCATTGGGCCCATCTGGCCAAACTTTAATTTTCCAGTGTCCACTGTTTTCACTGCTGATGACTTCTGTCTCCCATACAGTTGCATGCAGTGCAGTTTTTCCCAGCTTTTAGTTGGCTGGTCTACAGGGAGAAGGTTTTCTGCTCAGTACCAGCTTGCTTTCTCAGTGACTTTGCCTCTCAGGCAAGAGATGTCTTCAGCAATAGGGTCTTACTATTTGTTTCTCAAGGGAAACCAAGGGTTTGGCAATAGCCTTTAATGTTTTGGAGACTTCCAGGACCGAAACCAGTTTTCTTTTTTTAGAAACAGCACTTGAATATATGTCTTAAGAAGAAAAATAGTATGGGCTGAGAATGTATGTAGTCCAGTGGTAGAGTACTTGCTCTGCATTTGATCCTCAATACTGTAAAGAAAGACTAAAAAAGGGTTGGAGAAATAGCTTAATGGTTAAGGCACTTGCCTGCAAAACTTAAGGAGCTGGGTTCGATTCCCCTGTACCCACATAAACCAGATGCACGAGGTGAAGCAAGCATCTGGAGTTCATTTATAGTGGCTAGAGGCCCTGGCACACCCATTCTCTTTCTCTATCTGTCACTTCTCTCTCTCTCTCTGTCTCATAAATAAATAAATAAAATAAATAAATAAATAAATAAATAAACAAACAAATAATTTTTTTTTGAGGTAATGTCTCACTCTAGCTCAGGCTGACCTGGAATTAACTATGTAGTCTCAGGGTGGCCTTGAACTCACGGCGATTCTCCTACCTCTGCCTCCCAAGTGCTGGGATTAAAGGCATGCGCCACCATGCCTGGCATAAATAAATATTTTTTCAAAGGCTGAAAAAGAAAGCATGGATGACTGTATGGATAAGTTAACTACCTATCTCTTTTTTTTTTTTTTTTTTTTTTTGGTATGGCGTATGGCTGTTTTATATTTATGGAATGCATGACCCTTTTGTTTAAAGAACAAAAACTACATTGGCAGACTTACTTCAGAGAAACTAGAAACATGTCTAGGGTTTTTTTTTTTTTTTTTTGCACATGTATCTGTGCATGCTATGTGTGTCATGTTGTGTGAGCACATGTGACTATGTGCATGTAGAGGCCAAAAGTTGGCATGGGGATCTGCCTCAGTTGCTTTCCACCTTATTCATTGCAACAGTCTCTTACTGAATCTAGGGCTCAATGATTCTGCTAGACTAGCTAGCCAGTGAGTGCCTGGGGTTTCCTGTCTCTGCTTCCCTACCCCCGGGGATGACAGTTGTACCCTAAACACCCACATAACATGGACACTGGCCATCTGATGCATCCAAACTCAGTTTTTCATGCTTGTACCACAAGGACTACCCAATGAGCCATCTCCTCAGCCTGTATCTACTTTTTTTTTTTTTTTTCCGGTGCTCAGGACCGAACCCAGGACCCTGCACTTGCTAGACAACTGCTCATCCACTGAGCTAAATCCCCAACCCCTGTATCTAGTTTTTATACCTTGTTTCTACGTCACAGAGATTATGATCAGCATCTCCAAGTGTTTCTCTCATCTTTCCAAATGTATTAAAATAAATGTGAAAATCAAAAAGGGAAAAAATAGAAACGTTATTATTTGTGTTGGCTGTGGAGAATGTATGTTGGTGGCTTGTGTTGTTTTCCAGCAGTCATGCCTCTGATCAACTATCCCTCCCTTTCATTTGAGCTCATTTCTCACTGCCTGTTTTACTTAAGTATTCTAGCACTCTGGAGGAAATTTAAAAGTTATGGATGTGCCCAGGTCAGCCCAGTGAATCTCACTCTGTGATATTGGAAAAGAGGAGTTCTTTCTCTAATGGACTGAATAGGATAAAGGCCTGGCTGGAACTGCTGTACACCAACATGTAAAAAGGAGCTCACTAGGAATTGAGAAAACAAAGGAGAACAGACAGGACAGAGCCAGAAAATGTTTGCATAATGGTGTTCAGACATTTGTAAACAACTTTTCCTGAAGTATCATGATTGCTTCTATTTCACAAGCCAGTAGAATCTTTATTTTGCCCAAGTTTCAGTTGGGTTTCAATCACTTTTAATAGAATAAGTACTGACTTCTCTCCTCATTGTTTTGTTTTGTTTTTTGTTTGTTTGTTTTGTTTTGAGGTAGGGTCTCACTCTAGCCCAGGCTGACCTGGAATTCACTCTGTATTCTCAGGGTGGCCTTGAACTCACAGCAATCCTCCCACCTCTGTCTCCTCAGTGCTGGGATTAAAGGCATGCACCTCCACGCCTGGCTGCCCCGTCCCCATTGTTTTGAGACAAGGTCTCATGTAGCTCAGGCTGGCTTGGAACACTAGCAAAGGATAGCCGGGTGTGGTGGCACATGTCTTTTAATCCCAGCAGAGGTAATAGGATCACAGTGAGTTCTCAGCCACTCTGAAACTACATAGTGAATTCCAGGTCAGCCTGGGCTAGAGCCAGACCCTACCTTGAGAAAAAAAAATTCTACATATCAAAGGATGACTTTGAACTCCTAATACTCCCACCTCCACTTCCTCAGTACTTGGATTACAGGTGTACACCACCATGTCCAATTTTTGTGGTGGTGGGGATTGAACCCAGAGCTTCATACATGTGATGCAAACATTGTACCTGAGCCCATGACTTCCACATTTTATTTTTTCAAACTTTTTTTTGAGGTAGGGTCATATGTGTATGAATACCATGACCATTTTGTGTCTAGAAGATAGCATTGGAAAGCACTCCTCCCCTTCTTTTTGCTCTTCCATTCTTTTTACCACCTCTTCTGCAATGGTCCTTGATCTCTGGAGGGTGTGAAAGAGATGTCTCAGTTAGTACTGAGCACACCACTGTCATTTCTTCTCAGCCCTTTGGTAAGTTTTGAATCTCCCCAGTGGACACCACCACCTGAAGAGAGAAGCTTTTCTAACCAAAAATGAAAGTAGCAATAATATATGGGCATAAACATAAGTATTTGAAAGGTAGTTTGGTGGCATAATATATCCATTTAGCCAGATATGCTACATTGAATAGGAATGTGAGTATTAAAGGAAAAAAGGGCTAGATAGATGGCTTTACTGGTTAAGCGCTTGCCTGTGAAGCCTAAGGACCCCGGTTCGAGGCTCGATTCCCCATGACCCATGTAAACCAGATGCACAATGTGGCACATGCATCTGGAATTGGTTTGCAGTGGCTGGAGGCCCTGGTGTGCCCATTCTCTATCTATCTGCCTCTTTCTCTCTTTGTCTGTCACTCTCAAATAAATAAACAAACCAAAAAAAAAGTTAAAAGAAAAAAGGAAAAAAAATTGAGAACAATTGTTTTCAAGCTGCACATGGAAGCTCACAGTCCTGTAACCCCAGCACTTGGAAGTCTGAGGCAGGAGAATTGCTACAAGTTCAAGACCAGCCTGGGGTACATAGCTATATAGTGAGTACTAGACCACCCAGAGTTATATAGCAAGATCTCATCTTCAAAAACAAGCAAGGGCTGGAGATATGGTTTAGTGGTTAAGGCACTTGCCTGCAAAGCCTAAGGACCTAAGTTCTAATCCCCATTACCCATGTAGGCCATATGCACAAGGTGGCACATGCGTCTGGAGTTTGTTTGCAGTGGAGGCCCTGGTGCACCCATTTTCTCTCTCACTCTCTCTCTCTGTCTGCCTTTCTCTCTAATAAGTAAGTAAAATAAAAAATAAAAACTATATAATTAAAAAAAAAAAAAAAAGTAAGCTGGTATGGTGCTCATGCCTTTAACCCCAGGACTCAGGAGGCTGAGATAGGAGGATCACTGTTAGTTCAAGGCCAGCCTGAGACTACATAGTGAATTCCAGATCAGCTTGGGCTAGAGAGAGACCCTACCTCAAAAAATTAAAATTAAAGACAAGAAAGAAAACAAATAAATAATTAAATATAGCTCCACAATTGGATAGCCCTCCCTGAAGCCCTCTACCATGAAATTCACACACCCCCCCCTTCTCTGCTGGGGAAGACCCAAAATCAGAGTTCTGAGCTCTACACTGGAGATAAATCTCTAACACAAGACTATTTCAATGATCCACAATTCAAGACTCTCGGGGTTCTTCTCCCTGTCTTCCCCCTCCTCCTCTCCCCATGATACCTGCCACGTGGTAAATATTTAGTATGTGTGTACAGGAAGATGCAGTGAACAATAGTTACTTAAATTTGCAATATAAAAGAGTTGTCACTGTTTTAAAAAATGTTTTATTTATTTGTAAGCAGAGAGAGAGGGAGAGAGAAAAAGAAATAGAAAGAAGGAATGGGCACCTCCAGATGCATGCACCACTTTTTTTTTCTTTTTCTTTTTCTTTTTGGTTTTTCAAGGCAGGTCTCCCTCTAGCCCAGACTAACCTGAAATTCACTATGTAGTCTCAGCATGGCCTCAAACTCATGGTGATCCTCCTACCTCTGCCTGAGTGCTGGGAATTAGCATGCACCAGCATGCCTGGCTGACTTTAAGTTTTTATTATTTATTTATTTATTTATTTTGGTTTTTTGAGGTAGGGTCTCACTCTAACTCAGGCTGACCTAGAATTCACTATGTAGTCCCAGGATGGCCTTGAACTCACATCAGTCCTCCTACTTCTGCCTACCGAGTGCTGGGATTAAAGGTATGCACCACCACACCCGGTTTCATGCATCACTTTTAAGTATCTGGCTTTACATGGGTATAGGGACTTGAACCTGGGCCATCAGGCTTTGCAAGCAAGTGCCTTTAACTGCTGAGCCACTCTCCAGCCCAGTTGCCATTGCTTTTTGCATATGTATGGTGTGTATATGTGTATCTGTACATATTTGGATGCATTCGTGTATGCAGGTGCATGTGCATGTGTGTGGAGGCCAGAGATTGATGTTGGGTATCTCCCTCTATTGCTCTCCACTTTATCATTGAGACAGGGTCCCTCACTGAATCCAGATTCACCAATGCAGCTAGTCTAGCTAGCCAGCTTGCCCTGAAGAGCCTCCTGTCTCTGCCTTTCCAGTGCTAGGATTCCAGGTTGGCCACCATGCCCAGCATTGGTATGGGTGCTGGAAATCTGAACTCAGGTCCTTGTGCTTGCAATGCTTAGAGTTGACATTTTTAAAGACTATTTTTATTATTTATTTACTATTTGAGAGAGAGAATAGGCATGCCAGGACCTCCAGCCACTGCAAGGAACTCGAGATGCATGTGCCCCCTTGTGCATCTGGCTTATGAAGGTCCTGGAGAACTGAACCAAGGTCCTTTGGCTTTGCAGACAACTGCCTTAACTGCTAAGCCATCCCTCCAGCCCCAGAGTTGCCATTTTTTAATGTAAGTTCAATAATGGGTAACCTGTTTCAAGGGTGCACCAGAGGAAGGGAGAGGATGGTGGTGGGAGTAAAAGGATAAACAACGCTTGATAATAGCAACCAAAACCTAAGAAAAGTCAACATTTTATTTGTGAATTTTGAATCATAGGATCATAGGGAAATGTGTTCTGTGCTTTCCTTACATTTAGTTTCCCCCAGCCCAGTACTGGGGATTAAACCTGAAGCCTCACACATGCTAGGCAAATATTCTACCACTAAACTACAACCAGCCTATTTTTTAAAAATCTTTTATTTTCATTTATGAAACTTTAGGGATTAAATGTCTACTGTAGTCTTAAAATATCAGAATGTTGGGCTGGAGAAATGGCTCAGTGGTTAAAGGCACTTGCTTGCAAAGCCTGATGGTCTGGGTTCAATTCCCTAGTACTCACATTAAAGCCAGATGTACAAAGTGGCACATGCATCTGGAGTTCATTTGCAGCAGTAGGAGACATTCATGTGATCTTGCTCTCTCTCTCTCTCTTTCAAATAAATAAATAAATACAATCAGAATGTTATGTATATAGCTGAGATGAATAAAATTCAAAGAATAAGAGAAAAAGATAAGAAAAAAGGAAAAGGTGGCCATGGTGGCTCACGCCTTTAATTCCAGCACGTGGGAAGCAGAGGTAGGCGGATCGCTGTGAGTTTGAGGCCACCCTGAGACTACATAGTGAATTCCAGGTCAGTCTGGGCTAGAGTGAGACCTACCTCAAAAAAACCAAAACCAAAAACCAAAAACCAAAAAACAAACCCAAAAAACAACAACAAAAACCCAGCACAAAATGAAAAGGAAAAAGCAAAGTCATGTTTGCTTTACATTTACTTGATTTTTCCATGAAAATGTATAAATTATCATCACCAGAGATTGGCATAATAATAAAGCTATAAATTGGAACTGGGAAAGTGGTGCATGTCTGTAATCCCAGCACTTGGAAGATAGACATAGGATGATTGGGAGTTCAAGATTATTCTCAGCTACATAGTGAGTTTATGACCAACCTGGGCTACATGAGACTCTGTCTCAAATATAAAAAATCTTTTATAAATACAAATACTCAATTAGAAAAATGTTATTTGTTGTGTTTTCTCCTCAAATTCTCTAATGTTGTAATCAAAGGCAACTGGATTCTAATGTATAGTTATCTTCTTTTTAAATATATGGAGAATACCTAGTTTCATGTATATATGCAATCAGAAAAAAAATTGAATTTTATTCAAATAATTGTGAACAACACACTGAAAGCCAGCAAGTAGCAGTTTCTTAAAGATTCATTGTAATGTGGAACATGAATACACATTTGCAAATTTCCTATTCTCTCTACATTAAAATCTGGTTCTTGGGCTGGAGAGATTGTTCAGCATTTAGAGAGAAAAATCAAGTCATATACAAAGGCAAGCCCATCAGGATAATAGCAGGTTACTCAACACAAACTTTAAAAGCCAGAAGGCCTTGGAATGATGTATTCCAAGTTCTGAAAGATAATAACTACCAACTAAGATTACTTTATCCTTCAAAGCTATGCATTCAAATAGACAGAGCAATAAGGACATTGCACAACAAAAGCAGGCTAAAGGAATGTTTGAAGACCAAACCAGCTCTACAGAAAATACTTGAAAGGATCCTCCATGGTGAAGAGAAAAGCACGCATATAAGAAACCTGGAAAAAAGAAACCATACTCCAATACTAGTTAATACAAGAGAGCAAAGGTAAAACTGGAAGAACTATAAAACAAGAAAAATGACATAAACAAATACACACCTTTCAATAATAGCTCTTAATATCAACAGCCTGAATGCCCCAACCAAAAGCACAGGTTTGCAGACTGGGTTAAAAGCAGGATCCTTCAATTTGTTGCCTCCAAGAAATTCACCTTTCCACAAAAGATGGACACTATCTTAGGGTGAAAGGTTGAAAAACATTTCAAGCAAATGGGCCTAGAAAACAAGCAGGTGTCACTATCCTAATATCTGACAGGGTAGACTTCAGACCAACATTAGTTAGGAAAGATAAGGAAGGTCACTTTATATTGATTAAAGGAACACTCCAACATGGGGGCTCCCAATTTCATCAAATAAACACTATTAGAACTAAGGTCACAGATAACACCAAACACAGTTGTAGTGGGTGACTTCAATACCCCACTCTCACCAATTGACAGATCATCCCAGCAAAAATAAACAGAGATGCAGCTGGATTAAATGAGGTCATAGAAAAATGGACCTAACAGATATCTACAGAATATTTCACCCAAATGTTGCAGTATACATATTCTTTTCAGCAGCACATGGAACATTTTCTAAAATAGACCATATACTAGGACACAAAACAAATCTTAATAAATACAGGAAAATTGAAATAATTCCATGCACTCTATCTGATCACAATGGGATTAAATATAAATCAATAGTAAGAAAAGCTATAGAACATACATAAAATCATGGAAACTAAACAATACACTTCCAAATGATGAATGGGTCAATGAAGAAATCTAGAAGGAAATCAAAAAATTCATAGAATCAAATGATAATGAGAACACACCAAAACCTTTGGGACACAATGAAGGCAGTCCTAAGAGGGAAATTTATAGCTTTAAGTGCCTATATTAAGAAATCAGAAAGGTCACAAGTAAACAACTTAATGCTTCACCTTAAGGCCTTGGAAAAAGAAGAACAAGGCAAACAAAAAATCAGTAGATGGGAAGAAATAATAAAGATTAGGGCAGAAATTAATGAAATAAACACCAAAATCAAACAAAAAAACTCAAAGAATCAATGAAACAAAGAGTTGGTTCTTTGAATGATAAACAAGATTGATAAACCCTTAGCAAGTCTGACCAAAAGGAAGAGAGAAGAGACACAAATTAATAAAATTAGAGGTGAAAAAGGCACAATTACAACAGATATACTCCACTAAGTTTGAAAATCTGAAAGAAATGGATGGAATCAAGATGGGATTAACCACTTAAATACACCTATAACAAGTATGGAGATCCAAGTAGTTATAAAAAAAAACTCCCAACTAAAAAAAGTCCAGGCCCAGATGGATTCACTGCTGAGTTTTACCAGACCTTCATGGAAGAACTAACAGCAATGCTTCTCAAACTTTTCCATAAAATAAAAAAGGAAAGAATCTTACCAAATTCCTTCTATGAAGCCAATATCACCCTGATCCCAAAACCAGACAAAGATAGAACAAAAAAAAAAAAAAAAGAAAAAAGAAAGAAAGAAAGAAAGAAAGAAAGAAAGAAAGAAAGAAAATCACAGAACAATCTCCCTCATGAACATAGATGCAAACATTCTCAACAAAATACTGGCAAACAGAATACAAGAATATATCAGAAAGATCATTCACCCTGACCAAGTAAGCTTTATCCAAAAGATACAGGGATGATTCAACATACACAAATCGGTAAATGTAATACATTAAATAAATGGACTAAAGGACAAAAATCACATGATTATCTCATTAGTTGCCAAAAAAGCATTTGACAAAATCCAACATCCCTTCATGATAAAAGTTCTACAGTAACTGGGAATAGAAGGAACATATCTCAACATAATAAAGGCTATTTATGACAATCCCACAGTAAACATAATACTAAATGGAAAAAAACTTGAAGCTTTTCCACTAAAATCAGGAACAAGACAAGGGTGTCCACTGTCCCCACTTTTATTTAATATAGTACTGGAAGTCTTAGCCATAGCAATAAGGCAAGAAACACACATACAAGGCATACAAATTGGAAAGGAAGAGATCAAGTTATCATTATTTGCAGATGATATAATTCTATACATAAAGGACCCTAAAGACTCTACCAGCAAACTGTTAGAGCTGATAAATACTTATAGCAATGTAGCAGGATACAAAATAAGTGCACAGAATTCAGTAGCCTTCCAATATGCTAACAATAAACACACAGAGAATGAAATCAGAGAATCACTCCCATTCACAATCACATCAAAAAAATAAAGTAGGGCCTGGAGAGATGGCTTAGTTAAGCACTTACCTGTGAAGCCTAAGGACCCCAGTTCGAGACTTGATTCCACAGACCCACATAAGCCAGATGCACAAGGTGGCGTATGCATCTGGAGTGCGTTTGCAGTGGCTGGAGGCCCTGATGTGCCCATTCTCTCTCTCTCTCTCTCTCTCTCTCTCTCTCTCTCTGCCTCTTTCTATGTCTGCCTGTCACTCTCAAATAAATAAATTAAACAATTTTTAAAAATATAATAATAAAGTAGGGCTGGAGGGATGGTTTAGGGTTAAGTTGTTTGCCTGCAAAGCCAAAGGACCGTGGTTTGATTCCCCAAAACCCATGTTAGCCAGATGTACAAGGGGGCACACATGTCTGGAGTTCATTTGCAGTGGCTGGAGGCCCTGGCATGCCCATTGTTGCTCTCTCTCTACCTCTGTCTTTCTCTGCCAAATAAATAAATAAATAAAAATATTTAAAAATATAAAGTACCTTGGAATAACCCTAACCAAGGAAGTGAAGGATCTCTAAAATGAAAATTTTAAAACACTTGAAGAAATTGCAGAAGACACCAGAAAATGGAAAGACATCCCTTGTTCTTAGATTGTAAGAATGAATATTGTGAAAATGACAATCTTACCAAAAGCAAACTACATATTTAATGCAATCGATATAAAATTCCAATGGCAAGAAAAAAAAGGGGAAAAAAAAACTCCAATGGTATTCTTCATGTAAATAGAAAAAAAATCCAAAAATTCATTTGGAAGCACAAAAACCCCTCAAATATCCAAAACTATTTTGAACAACAAAAACAAGGCTGGTAGTATCACCATACCTGACGTTAGCCTATATTACAGAGCCATTGTAACACAAACAGCATGGTACTGGTGCAAGAACAGACACATAGATCAATGAAACAGAATAGAGGATTCAGATATCAGTCCAGGCAGCTACAGCCACCTGATCTTTGACAAAAATGCCAAAAATACCCATTGGAGAAAAGACAGCCTCTTTAACAAATGATGCTGAGAAAACTGGATATGTATCTGTAGAAGGATGAAACATAGATCCTTATCTCTCTCCATGCACAAGAATTAAGTCCAAATGGATCAAAGACCTTAATATCAGACTCTGAAACTGCTAGAGGAAAAAGTAGGGGAAACCTTTCAACATATTGGTCTTGGCAAACACTTTCTGAATATAACCTCAATTGCTGAGGAAATAAAACAACGGATCAACTGCTGGGACCTCCCTCATGAAATTACAGAGTTTTTGTACAGCAAAGGACACTGTGAATAGAAAAAAGAGGCAACCTACAGAATGGGAGAAAATCATTGCCAGCTATATATCTGACAGAGGATTAATATCCAAAATATACAAAGAACTCAAAAAACTAAATAATAAGAAATCAAGCAACCCAATTAACAAATGGGCTTTGGAACTAAATAGAGAGTTCTCAAAATAAGAAATTCTGGGGCTGGAGAGATGGTTTAGCGGTTAAGGCATTTGCCTGAGATGCCAATGACCCAGATTTGATTCCCCAGGACCCACGTAAGCCAGATGCACAAGGGGCATGTGCATCTGAAGTTCATTTGCAGTGGCTGGAGGCTCTGGAATTCCCATTCTCTCTCTGTTTGCCTCTCTTCTCTCTCTCTCTCTCTCTCTCTCTCTCTCTCTCTCTCTCTCTGCTTACAAATAAATAAATAAAATTTAAAAAAATAAGAAATACTGGTGGCATATAAACATCTTGAAAAATGTTCTACATCCCTAGCCATCAGAGAAATGCAAATTAAAACTACATTGAGATTCCTTGTCAGAATGGCTACCATCATGAAAACAAATGACAATAAATGCTGGTGAGGATGCAGAAAAAGAGGAACCTTTCTATATTGTTGGTGGGAATGCAATCTGGACCAGCCATTGTGGAAATCAGTGTGGAGGTTCATGACACAACCAAAAATAGGTTTACCATATGACCTAGCTATACTACTCCTAGGAAAATATTCAAGCATTTTTCTATCTTAGGGATACTTATTCAACCATGTTTATTGCTGCTCTATTCACAATAGCTAGGAAATGGAACCAGCCTAGATGTCCCTTAACTGATGAGTGGATAATGAATAAATGTGACACATTTATACAATAGAGTTCTATTCAGTGGTAAAGAAAAATGAAATTATGAAATTTGTAGGAAAATGGATGGATCTAGAAAAGGATTATACTTAGCAAGGTAACCCAGGCCCAGAAAGCCATACGTCACATGTTCTCTCTCATATGTGTATCCTAGCTACAAATGATTGGACTTCTATGTGAGTTGGAATAAAACTCAGTAGCAGAGGCCTGTAAGCTAGAAAGGGGATATAAAGGGAATAGAAAAGGAGGGGGGACTTAATAGGATGGTATTGTATATATGTAAGTAGAAGAATAGATTAATGGGGGTGGAAAGGCCTAAGTGAGGTCAGGGGAAGAGATTGAGTAAAGGAAAGGTGGAGGGAAGACTAATAAAAATCTAAGAGTATATGAATAAGTCATATGGAAACCTACTTTTTTGGACAATGGCACACCCAGAAGCCATAGATTGTTAGTAGCAAATTTTCAGTGCCAGGGATGGGATACCTTCCAGTGAGTTGTTGTCCAGGGAGGTCACTGATGACCCCAAAATATTACAGGTCATTGCCAAGACTCTTGGTTTCCCACAAGGAATAGATGGTAAGACCCTATAGCTGAAGACTCCACATACTTGGGCTGAAAGGCCACTGAGAAATCCTGCTGGAGCTGAGCTGAAAACCTCCTCCATGTATACCAGCTAACAGAAAGCTGGAGAAAGCTATGCTGCATGCAGTTCAATGGGAGAGAAAATACCAGTGGAGCTACTCAACAGTGGACCCTGCAAGCTTTCAATTTGGCCAGCCAGGCCAAATGAGCCAATGGGTGCAACAGTTTCATGTCTGTTTTGTGGGAAACCAGCCACTCTGAAAACCTACAACAAGGGAATTCATGAGCCCTAGGGGTATAATGTCTGCTGGTGTCTGGCTAAATGTATATACTATGCTCACCAAACTGCCCAGTAAGCACTTCTCTTAATGTTCATACCCATATCTTAATGCTACTCTCATTTTTGGTTAGAGAACCTTCTCTTTTCAGATGGTGATGGCCTTGGGATGACTCAGAAGGCACCATGGTGCTGAGAAGAAATGACAGAGGAGTGCTCAGCACTAAAATATCTCTATCACACCTTCCAAGTCTCAGGGTCCATTACGGAAAAGGAGGTGGAAAGAATGTAAGAGCCAAAGGAAGGGTAGGACTCCTTACAACGTGTCTTCTGGACACAAAATGACCTTGATATCCATGACTTTGCAGTGTCTGACACCACCTACACAAGACCATCATCATAGGAGGAAAAGATGATGACATCAAGATAAAAGAGAGACTGATTGAGAGGGGGAAAGTGTATGATGAAGAGTGGAGCTGGAAAGGGGAAAGTGGGGGAGAAGGAGGAAATTTCTATGGTTTATTGTCTACAACTATGGAAGTTGTCAATAAAAAACTAAAAAATAGAAATAATAAAAAAGAAAAAAACTAAGCTGTGTGTGGTAGTGCATGCCTGTAATCCCAGCATTCAGGAGACAGAGGTAGGAGGATTGCTGTGAGTTCAAGGCCACCCTGAGACTACATAGTGAATTCCATGTCAGCCTGAGCTAGAGTGAGACCCTACCTTGAAAAAAAAAAAAAGAAGAAGAAGAAGAAAAGAAAAAAGAAAAAGAAAAAACTAGCTGCCTGTACTAGCCAGGATTCTTTTAGTTGAAAGTAACAACCAACGAATCAATTCACTAAAAAGAAGTAATTTGTGTACCTGAAAGCACCAGAGGTAATGGAATACATATGCATCCAAGTGCTTAACAAGTGTCACCAGGAATTTTCCACTCTATTTCTGTTTTAATTTTGCTCTAGTTTGCACCCCTCACCCATCAAATGTGGAAAAAGAAATAGCCCTAGCAATCCTAGGCTCAATAGAACTTTTAATTTCATAAAGAAGAGAACCTCTTCCTGATGGCTCCAATCAAAGTTCTCATAATGCCCTTCTGGTCAGACTGGTCCCTGTCCATGCTGAACCAGGAGAATGGAATGTTCTGATTGATTACCTGATCCCTGTGAGCTCAATGAAGCAGAGGAGGTTCTTGTTCTTAAACTTTTTAGTTACAATGTCAATAATATAGACAACACCATGATCATAACACATTCCCAACATTCTCTTTTTCTCTTCCAAATCCCCCTCCAACTAGTCTCTCTCCTTTTTTTTTTTTTTTTTTTTTTTTTGGTAAGGTTTCACTATAGCTCAGGCTGACTTGGAAATTTAACTATATAATTTCAGGGTGGCCTCAAACTTATGGTGATTCTCCTACCTCTGCCTCCCGAGTGCTGAGATTAAAGGGGTGCACCACCACACCCATTTTTTTTTTTTTTGTTGTTGTTGTTGTTTGGTTGGTTGGTTGGTTGGTTTTTTGAGGTAGGGTCTTGCTCTAGCTCAGGCTGACCTGGAATTCACTCTGTAGTCTCAGGGTGGCCTTGAACTCAAGGCAATCTTCCTATTTCTGCCTCTGAAGTGCTGGGATTAAAGGCGTACACCACCATGCCTGGCTCTCTCTCCTATTGAGCAAGCCTTGTGTAGGTAGCATCAGCCACCAAGAGGTCATGAACATCACACTTTGTGACTGTATTGTAAGCAGTTCTCCTCTTTCTTTGGCTTGTATATTATTTCCCAGAGAAGGTTCTTGAAAGGAAAGTCACATAATGAATCTATTATCTCACCTCAAAAAAGTGGTGGATACTGACTGGAAAAAAAACAAAAGTTGTCCATTGTAAGAATGGGTCCTATCCTAGTGAGCAGGTTATTTCAAGCTCCTATATATTATTTTATTCTAAAGCAATTAGAATTAGTGTCATATAATTGGTGTAATTTAAACTGGGCCAGCCAAGTGTGGTGGTGCACACCACTTTAATCCCAGCACTCAGGAAGCTGAAATAGGAAGATCACTGTGAGTTCAAGGACAGCCTGAGACTATATAATGAATTTCAGGTCAGTCCAGGCTAGAGTGAGACCAAACCTCAAAAAAAAAAAAAAAAAATTGGGCCAGGTGTGGTAGCACACAATTTTAATCCCAGCAATAGCGAGGCAGATGTAGGAGGATCACTGTGAGTTTGGGGCCAGCCTGGGACTACAGAATGAGCTCCAGGTCAGCCTAGGCTGGAGTGAGACCCTACCTCAAAAAAAAAAAAAAAAAAAAAAAAAAAGTCTTGTGGTAGGGATGTGGCTCAGTGGTTAAATTAGGTTGCAAAGCCCATGGGATCAGGTTCAATTCCATGTAAACCAGATGTAAAGTGGCATTATGTATCTGTATCCCAAGGCGCCTCCAATTATGAGAGGTGGATCCGAAAGAATCTGAAGCTCACCATTCAGCTCATCGGACTTGTTTGCTATCTGGTAGATGGTTTGCAGCAGCAAGAGAGCCTGTCTCAAAGACAGTGGAGCGCAGACACCTCAAAGTTGTCCTCTGACTTCCACTTGTGTATGTGCCCATACACAAATAAATACTATTTTTTTCCTTTATTTTATTTTATTTTTTATTTTTTTATTTTTATTTTTTTGGTTTTTCGAGGTAGGGTCTCACTCTAGCCCAGGCTGACCTGGAAATCACTATGTAGTCTCAGGGTGGCCTCGAACCCACGGTGATCCTCCTACCTCTGCCTCCCGGGTGCTGGGATTAAAGGCGTGCCCCACCACGCCCGGCAATAATATTTTTAAAAAGAAAATAGGTTAAATATTGGTATCATCTAGTTGTCAATGTAGTTTTTTGAAGCCTCTTTTGTGGGATGAAACTTTGTATGCTGATTTGAAAACTACTCATTAGTCACAACCTCTGTCTTATTTTCGCACCTCTCCTGGGTCAAGCCCTCATGACAGTTTTGTGGATTGTGTGGCTGGTGTCTCAGCCCCACCACGTGGTAAAGTTTGGAATTGTTTGCTTCCCATCAGAAACACTAAGAGAACAAGTAAGCTTAAAGAGTATGAGAGTACATGAGAACTAAAAATGGAATTAGAAGATAGGCATAGTGGTACATACCTATAATACCAACACTCCAGAGGCTGAGATCAGAGGATTATAAATTCAAGGCTAGTCTTGACTATATAATGAGACCCTGCCTTAAAAAAGCAAAGAAATTTTACCTGCTTTTCTACATCTGCTTTATTCCAGACAAAGATGAAATTGAGCCAGGCGTGGTGGCATATGCCATAAGTTCAAGACCACCCTGAGACTACATAGTTAATTCCAGGTCAGCCTGGGCCACAGTGAAACCCTACCTTGAAAAACAAACAAACAAACAAACAAAAAGATGAAATTGAAAATAGTAGAATACAAGTTTAAAAATTATTTTGGGGGATGGGGCTGGAGAGATGGGTCAGTGGTTAAAGGAGCTTGCTTGCAAAACCTATCAGCCCAGGATTGATTCCCCATTACCTATGTGAAGCCAGATGCAGTGGCTAGAAGCCCTAGTGTGCTCTCTCTCTCTTTCTCTCCTTGCAAATAAAGATATTAAAAAAATTTGAGTCTATTGGGGAAAATAAATTCAAAGTACTGCATTCTGCCCCTGGCCCCTAATAGACTCATAACATCTCACATTGTAAATTGTATTCAGTCCTTTAACGGGCCCATAGTCTTTACCAACTTAAGAAAGTTCCAAAGTCCCAGGTCTCATCTGAGTTTTGACTGTCTCTTAATTGTGGGTCCTGTAAAATCAAAACAAGGTACATACTTCCAACATATAATGGCACAGAGTAAAAATCTCCATTACTATAAGGCATAACAAGGAGAGGCTGGACCAATGCAAGCTCAACCACTACTGGACAAACATCTGCAGTTCAAGTCTGATATGCATAACCATTGACTGACAGTCTCTGGATGTCCCAATTTACCCCTCCAGCTGGGTTGGGTAGCCAGGGAAAACTCATCCTGAGCCAACAGCACTTCATGGTAGTCTTTGCACAGTCCTGGTATATCCAAAACATCTTTAGGTCTCCATGCAAACCATGCTCCATCTTCCAATGGATTCACTGCCCTCTTTACCAGGTCATCGCCCCTGTCTTATGCTGCATCTGAGCAGGGGCTCCTGGAATGTGTGTACTTCATGATCCACTTTATACATTTTTCATGGTTCTGAAACCAACACCAGGTGTGTAGGACATAGCCATGTTGTTAATTCAGGGATGAAATAAATCGTGACCCTGAAGAGCAGGTTTCTGTATTTGTGGTGTTTGCATTTCTACTATGTTCAGCCTTTTCTCAGGCATTCTTTCCATTGTTTCAATGTAAAGTAGTTGGGTCATCTTCCTTAAGATTGCTGGTATATTTGACAAAGCAGCTTCAGTAACCAAAAACCAGTCTTTGTGCCTGTAAATTTTAAACATGTTTGGATTTCTCTCTCTCTCTCTTTTTTTTTTTTTTTTTTTTCTGAGGCAGAGTCTCACTCTAGCTCAGGCTAACCTGAACTTCACTATGTAATCTCAGGGTGGCCTTGAACTCTTGGCAATCCTCCTACCCCTGCCTCCCGAGTGCTGGAATTAAAGGCATGTGCCACCACACATGGCTTGATTTCTCCAATTTTAAATCTAGGGCTGGAGGGATGGCTTAGAGGTTAAAGTGTTTGCCTGCAAAGCCAAAGGACCCTGATTCAATTCCTCAGGACCCATTTAAGGCAGATGTATAAGGTAGTGCATGCATCTGGAGTTCATTTGCTGTGGCTGGAGGCCCTGGTGTGCCCATTCTCCCTGTGTGTCTTTCTCTGACTCTCTCAAATAAAATTTTAAAAAACTTTTAAAAATTATTTATTTGCAAACAGAAAGAAAGAGAGGGAGAAAGAATGAGTACATCAGGGTCTCTTGCCACTGCAAACAAACATCAGACACATGAGTCACTTTGTGCATCTGGCTTTACATGGATACTGGGGAATCAAATCCAGGCTGTCAGGCATTACAGGAAAGTGCCTTAACCATGAAGCCATCTCTCCAGCCCCAATTTAAAAATCTTATATTTCTCAGTTCCATATTTTTAGCCAAGCACGTCAGTCCATTACTTTTTTTAAAATTGTTTTTTCTTTTTTTATTTTTCGAGGTAGGGTCTTGCTCTAGCCCAAGCTGACCTGGAACTCACTATGTAGTTTGAGGCTGGCCTTGAACTCATAGCAATCCTCCTATTTCTGTCTCCCAAGGCTGGGTTTAAAGGTGTGTACCACCATGTCTGGAAGTCCTTTACAAATTTAATTTTGATCAAACTCTCCAGGCATAGACATCAGAATGCAGCCAATCCTACACCACAAACCCAGTTCTAATAAAGTTCTCTGTAGTCTTTCCTTCCCCTTAGAAAGTTCATGAACAGCCCGGTGTGGTGGCACATGCCTTTAATCCCAGCACTCGGGAGGCAGAGGTACGAGGATCACCATGACTTCAAGGCCACCCTGAGACTACATAGTGAATTCCAGATCAGCCTGAGCTAGAGTGAGACCCTACCTTGAAAAACCAAAATATAAAAATTAAAAAAAAAAAGAAAGTTCATAAACAAAGCCCACAAAATACAATTCTCTCCATATTTAGCATTTTCAAACTCTCATCAGAATAGTCCATAAAACCACTCTGGAAGACATCTTCAGTTGCAAGTACCAAGTCCATGCCCAATTCCCCAAAACTAAAGTTCCAAAAGACAGAAATCCATAGTCAGATTCATTGCACAACAACAACCCACTCTCTGGCACCAATTTCTATTATAATCGTATCCATGCTGCTGAAATGAACCTCCAAACTACATACAGTTTATGGGAGGAATGAGGTTTATTTCTGGTTTACAGATCCAGGGGAAGTCCCATAACAGGGAAAAAGACAAAACCCACCACCACAAGCAAGAGCAAAAACCAGCAGCCAAGCATTAGAGATCCTAGGCAGAACTCAGACTGCTCTCTGCTACCTCAGGCTGGAATTCCAGATTTGCCCCCAAACACACCTTAGGGTTGGACTGCAGGATCTGCTCACAGTGACACCTTCCCTAGACGGGCAGTTGGAAATCCAAGTTACATTTTGAATAAGACTCCTGAATCTATTGGGGGGTATCCATTCAAACCACCAGTGTCTTAGTTGGTGTAATAGACAGCTTCAGGTCCTTGAGATGAAGGATATTTATTGAAACTTACAGATTCAGGAGAAGTTCCATAAAGGCAGAAGAATTTGCCTGCTCTTACAGGACCAAACAGAGAGACAGAGAAAACCACAAGCCAAATTCTACAGCACACTTCAGGAACTCCAGGCACTTTGCATATCTTTAGATTGGAATTTCAAATCCACCACCACACCTTAGGGCCAGCCCAGTGACACCTCCTCTGCCAGATGGCTGCAGATCTAAATTACAAACTGTAATAAAACACTGAATATATTGGGGGCCATCTATTCAAACTACCATAGCTGGTAACAGAGATGTCAAGTTATATTCAGAAAAAGATAATAAGTTGGCTATTTTAAAAGGCTAATATAGTTGGGTTGGTAGCTCACACCTTTAATCCCAGCACTCAGGAGGTAGAGGTAGGAGTGGCACTATGAGTATGAGGCCAGCCTGAGACTAAATAGTGAATTTTAGGTTAGCCTGGGCTAGAGTGAGACCCTACTTAAAAAAAAAAAAAAAGACAGAAAAAGGCTAAAAATCGTTTTGGCACTGGACTGATAACACTTTCCCACAATTGCTGCAGTCCATTGTTGAAATTCTAGTAATACAGGGATAGCACTTGAGAGTTCGTTTCTTGGTTTTCCATTTGTCACACCTCACTTTGTAGTTTGCATACATGGCTTTTCTCAGGTGGTTAGGAGGCTTTCTCTTAGAATCTGCTATAGTTGATGCTGAACAGGCAAAGGGGTAGCCTTTTCAAGAGACTGATGATTGTAATAATAAAACTATAAAAAATTTTGGTATATTGCTGGGCGTGGTGGCACACGCCTTTTAATCCCAGCACTTGGGAGGCAGAGGTAGGAAGATTGCCATGAGTTCCAGGCCACCCTGAGACTACATAGTGAATTCCAGGTCAGACTGGGCTAGAGTGAAACCCTACCTCAAAAGAAAAAAAATTGGTATATAAACATGTCTATTGTGTAATCATGAACATGAACATGAAAACATGCATCAATCCAAAAGTACAGAGATAAATTATTTTAAATATATTGTAAACTTGATTTTAGCATCATCTTTTTTTTTGTTTTTGTTTTTCAAGGTTCAAGGTAAGGTCTCACTCTAGCTCAGGCTGACCTGGAATTCACTATGTAGTCTCAGGGTGGCCTCGAACTCATGGCAATCTTCCTACCTCTGCCTCTTGAGTGCTGGGATTAAAGGCATGCATCACCATGCCTGGCATAATTTGATTTTTAAAAAAGATTTTATTTTTATTTATTTATTAGAGTCAGAAAGAGAGCAAGGCAGAGAAAGTGAGTGAGAATGGGCACGACAGGGCTTCCAGCTACTGTAAACGAACTCCAGGTGCATGCACCACCATGTGCATCTGGCTTACGTGGGACATAGAGAATCAAACCTGGGTCCTTAGGCTTCACAGGCATGCGCCTTAACCACTAGGTAATCTCTCCAGCCCTAATTTGATATTTTTTTAATTTAATTTTTTTTTGAGGTAGGGTTTCACTCTAGCCCAGCTGACTTGGAATTCACAATGTAGTCACAGGATGGCCTTGAACTTGGGGTGATCCTCCTACCTTTGCCTCCCAAGTGCTTGGATTAAAGGCATGCACCACCATGCCTTATTTTTTATTTTTTAGTTTTTCAAGGTAGGGTCTCACTCTGGTCCAGGCTGACCTGGAATTAGCTATGTAGTCTCAGGGTGGCCTCGAATGCATGGCAATCCTCCTACCTCTGCCTCCCAAGTGCTGGGATTAAAGGTGTGCTCCACCAGGCCCGGCCCTATTATTATTATTATTATTTTTTTCGTTTTGCAAGGTAGGGTCTCACTCTGGTCCAGGCTGACCTGGAATTAACTATGTAGTCTCAGGGTGGCCTCGAACTCTCGGTGATCCTCCTACCTCTGCCTCCTGAGTGCTGGGATTTAAATTTGTATGAGTATGTCTTGTGATCCAATGTTACTGTATCAACAATATAGACAATATATTTATATCCTTAGCCACAAAGACCATTACAAAGACCAAATGGACTCTGTAGCTTTTAAATTTGTCATTTGTTAGTTTTTAAATTTATTTATTTAACACACAGAGAGAACCAGAGAGAAAGAGGCAAATAGAGAGAGAGGAGAGAGAGAGAGAGACGATGGGAAAACCAGGGCCTCCTGCCACTGCAAACGAACTCTTGACACACGTGCCACTTAGTATGTTTGGCCATAGGTGGGTACTGGCGAATCAGACTCAGGTGGTCATGCTTTACAAGCAAGCACCTTTAACTTCTGAGTCTTCTCTTCAGCCCTCATTTGATAGTTTTAAAATAAAACTCTAGGGCTGGAGATATGGCTTCGTGGTTAAGCACTTGCCTGTGAAGCCTAAGGACCCTGGTTCAAGGCTTGATTCTTCAGGACCCACATAAGCCGGATGCACAAGGTGGCCCACGCATCTGGAGTTTGTTTGCAATGGGTGGAGGCCTTGGCATGCCCATTCTCTCTCTCTATCAGCCTCTTTCTCTGTCTGTCTGTTGCTCTCAAATAAATAAATAATAAAAAAAACTCTAATTCTGATTATTTTCTTTATAGCACTCAATTTTATTAAAGACAGGACAACAGCTGTTTGTAGTTTGAATTTAAAAATAGCACTTTTTTTCTTCTTTCCTTGAGACCACTCTAACATGTGGGAGTGCCCTCTTGGAAGACATGGAATTGATGGGTAGGTCCTAGTAACTTTATCTGGTCTGGAGAGATTACTTAGTGGTTAAGGCACTTGCCTGTGAAGCCTAAGGACCATGTTCAACTCTCTAGGTCCCATGTAAGTCAGATGCACAAGGTGACACAAGTGCACAAGGTTGCACATGCTCACAAGATAGCACACACGTCTGGAGTTCAGTTGCAGTGGCTGTTGACACTGGCATGCCAATTCTCTCCCTCTCTCATTAAAAAAACAATTAATGGGCTGGAGAGAAGGCTTAATAGTTAAGGTGCATGCCTGCAAAGCCTAAGGATCCAGGTTCGATTCTCCACATCCCACATAAGCCAGATGCACATGGTGGTGCATGCATCTGGAATTCATCTGCAGTGGCTAAAGGCCCTGGTGCACCCATGCTCACTCTCTCTCTCCCTCTCTGTCTCTAATAAATAAATAAATAAATAAAAATAAATCTTAAAAAAACTATAAGTAAAAAAATACTATAAGTAAAAAAAAATTAAAAATTTTATCTGGTGCCACAGAAAACAATTTATGTGGCCACTGTTTATGAAGAATTGGGCTGAAGAATGGAAGAGGTCGGGGTAGGGGTCAGGGACAGATGCACATTTGGTGGTGGCAGTGGAGGTGGTGGCCTGGGGGAGGGGAGGGTCCCTCAGACTGGGCTGCAGAAGAGAAGAAGTGATGGAAAGGGACAGAGCAATAAGAGCACTGAGGAAGTAGGAGAGAGAAGTCCAATAGGGAGGGAGCCTGCCAGCTGGACCTGGATATGAGAGAGGGAATGGGGAGTCTGGCAGTGATGTCAGTGAGCTTTGAAGCTAAAAGGATTTAGCCAGGCATGGCACACACCTTTAGTTGCAGCACTTGGGAGGCAGAGGTAGGAGGATCACCATGAGTTCGAGGCCACCCTGAGATTATATAGTAAATTCCAGGTCAGCCTGGAAAAAAAAAAAAAAGAAAGAAAGAAAGAAACTCAAAAAAAAAAAAAAAAAAAAGAAGAAAGAAAGAAAGAAAGGGGCTGGAGAGATGGCTTAGTAGTTCCTTAACTTGCAAAGCCAAAGGACAAAGATTCAATTCCCCTGTGCCCACATAAGCCAGATGTACAAGGTGGCACATGCTTCTGGAGTTCATTTGCAGTGACTAGAGGCCCTGGCATGCCCATTCTCTCTCCTTTCTCCCTCCCTCTCTCTCTTTCTGCTTCTTTCTCTCTTATTTAAATAAATTAAAATATATAAAAAATTGGGCTGGAGAAATGGCTTAGCGGTTAAGGCGTTTGCCTGCAAAGCCAAAGGATCCTGGTTCAATTCTCCAGGACCCACGTAAGCCAGATGCACAAGGGACACATGCATCTGGAGTTCGTTTGCAGTGGCAAGAGGCCCTGGTGTGCCCATTCTCTGTCTGCCTCTTCTATCTCTTTCTGCTTGCAAATAAATAATAATAAAAAAAAAATATATATATATATATATACATATATATACATATATATATAACAAACAAAAGGATTTGGTAGGCAGAGGACCATAGGGGAGATGGGAGAGAAGGTAAAGAGAGGAATCCCTGACCTTGTGCCATTTCATTGGAGAAAGTAAATGAGTTCCTGCAAGATAGTGCATTTGAATGTGCCAAATTAATTTGTTGAAAGGACTGTCTTGTGGAATGGAGGAGGAAGAAGCACCCATTTTGGAGTTTTAGGTGTAGGCTGACACTAGATTTCACTTTTTTTTTCAAGGTAGGGTTTCACTCTAACCAGGCTGACCTGTAATTCACTATGTAGACTCAGGGTAGCCTTGAACTCATAGTGATCCTCCCAGCTATGCCTCCCAAGTACTGGGATTAAAGGCACGTGCCACCACGCCTAGCTGATTTCAATATCCAAGGCTGAAAGTTTGCCTGAATGGTTTGTTGAGAGTTCTTTTTGAGTGTCCCCTGAAAAACTGACAGAAAAATACTTTCTAGTGGCTTAAAGCCACTTGGAGATGTGAGTGGACCTCGAGATGTGGATCTCCTACCAGAGGGAGCTGAGACAAAGACTCCTGGGGTCTTGGAAATGAACTGAGATCCCAGTAGCCCCTGGAAAATCATTGGAAAGGTGCTTCACCTATAACTTCTTGGGCTATGGTGGCTATTGGATGTTCCAGAAACAGCCAATACTGACCACTTTTATGACAAAGATTAGGAGGAAGGAAGGGGAGAAATGAGTTTTAATGGGGTGAAGCAAATGTTCTTCCCCTAGGAGCAGTACCTGGGTGGGAGAGCAGAGCTGACTCAGAGGAAGAAGAATGTCTGAATATGGGGACTTTTTTTTTTTTTTCCCATTAGCTGTTCCAGTTTATGAAGTTACCAAGATCTTTAGGAATTTGGAGGTCAAATGTGCCATTTGAGGAAAGGCAATCAGTTTGGGGGTACCTTTATTCCTGGTTTTAAAATGGAAGACCAAAACACCTTTTGGATCAAAGAGTTTATTGAGATTGGCCAGGAGACAGTCGAGCAGAGACGCCAGTGAAGTTTTAGAAATTTGGGAACCCCTGGTGAGAGGTGCTGGGGTATAAGTCTGAGGATCAGGTGTCCCTGGTTAATTGTCTCTGACCAGAGGCTCCCAGAACAAGACAAGTCTGAGGACAAGACAAGAGAGCTGGGTCTGTTTCTCCAGGGTACCATAAGAAGACGGAGGTTGATGTACCATTTCCTTGGGCTACAGATGGTCTGATGTTGGATAATGCAGTGGATATGGCAAATGGCCTCTCCTATGGCTGCAGCAGAGAAGAGGGGAGGAGGAGAAACTTTCAGGCAGGCAAATTACCCCATCGGGCTGTCAGAGAATTGTTCCAGCCACCTGGGAGTTTTGAGGGCCCACCAAAGAGTAGCTACTACATGGTCCTGAAGAGTTGCAATTCACTATGGTGAAAGACAGAGAGAGAAGGAGCAGGATGGAGATGGAGGACTGTTCGGCTCCAGGGGTTAGCTCAGAATAAGCTGTGCTGCCCGTTGTTCCTGGGTTGTAAGAGGGTCCTTACTCTGACCATCTGTCCTGGATTTCAGCACCATAATGTAAGAAAAAAAGGTACAGAGGCAATTTGGAAAGGAAGAAGCAGGCAGATGTCTTTGGTGGGGAGTAGGGTTTTATTCTGAGGTCGCAAAGGGACACCTCACACTTTAGCAGTCTTTAGCAGACTGGAAATGTAAAGTGCATTAGTATCTTTTTTACAGGGGGCTTTATGTGGCAGAGAGGGTGGAGGCGGTGGGGGGTAGGGATGAGAAAGTGGTGGAAGCAAACTTCTTTGATCTGAGATAGCCTGCCAGGTATCTGCCAGGTATCAGCTCCCCCAGGGTCATAAATCAACAGGCTGATTTCTTTCCAGATGGGGAGGGAGTGTGCAGTTTTGCGATCTCCAGACAGGCTCTTTGGAGTTCAGCAGTAACATGTTGAATTCCTGAGAGCCTCAATAAAGAGATTTGCTAATTCCTTCAATATGTTTCTTTTTGTATGTTTTGTCCAAAAATAAAAGTGACAACATAAAGTTTCATGTACATATAACTTGTGGCCACTTCAATTTTTCATTATTTTTATTTTTGCTTTTAGTATTTTTTTGGTGTGTTAATATGTGAATGTGCATGTGAATGTTTTGATGCTCTATTAGAAGGCCTTATAAATACATATTCATAAACACAAATACTTTTAGCTTCCTAAAACCTGTAAAATGTTATCTTTAGATTTACTAAATGTTCATGAAACCTTAAGTGCTACTTGTTTGGGGCTATATAATATCCATTGGAACTTTTTTTTTTTTTTTTGGTCTTTTTTGTTGTTTTCAAGGAAGGTTCTCACTCTAGCCTAGGTTCACCTGGATCTCACTTGGTAGTCCCAAACTGGCCTTGAACTCATAGTGCCCCTTCTACCTCTGCCTTCTGAGTGCTAGGATTAAAGGCATGTGCCACCACACCAGGCTGTCACTGGAATTTTAAGACATAAGTTTCATTGGGCTATAGAGGTTAACAATGGATGCATAGATTAAAAACATTTTTTAAAATTTATTTGAGAGAGAGAGAGAGAGAGAGAATGGGCACACCAGGGCTTCTAGCCATTTGCAAATGAACTCCAGATGTAGGTGCCACCTTGTGCATCTGGCTTTATGTGGGTACTAGGGAATCAAACTGAGGTCCTTAGGCTTTGCTGGCCAGCACCTTAACCACTTAGCCATCTCTCCAGCACATATATATTTGATTTTTTGAGGTAGTATCTTGCTCTAACCCAGGCTGACCTGGAATTAGTTTCAGGCTGACCTCAAACTCACAGTAATCCTCCTATTTCGGCCTCCCCAGTGCTAGGATTAAAGGTGTGAGTCTTCATGCCTGGCCCCTTTTTAATATTTTATTTATTTGAGAGAGTGAGAAAAAGAGGTAGATAGAGAATGGGTGTGTTGGGCTTGCCTCAAAAAAAAAAAAAAAAAAAAAAAAAAACTCCCCAAAACAAAAACAACAACAACAACAAACCAGGGATAGGCCAGTTGTATAGGCACATGCCTTTAATCCCAGCACTCAGGAGGCAGAGGTAGGAGGAGCACCATGAGTTCAAACCTAAAAAAAAAAAAAAGTGATGGGCTGGAGAGATGGCTTAGTAATTAAGGGCACTTACTTGCTTGCAATTTCCCAGTACCCACATAAAGCCAGATGCCTAAGGTGGCACTTGCATCTGGAGTTCGTTTCAATGGCAAGAGACCTGGCGTGCCTATTCTTTCTCCTTGCAAATAAATAAAAACTTAGAAAGAAAACCAGTGGTAAGGCTGGAGAGATTGCTTAGCGGTTAAGGCATTTGCCTGTGAACCCTAAGGACCCAGGTTCGATTTCCCCAGGACCCACATAAGCCAGATGCACAGGGTGGTGCATGTGTATAGAGTTAAATATTTCAAAAAACAAAAACAAAAACCAGTGGTGATCTGGGCATGGTGGTGCATGCCTTTAATCCTAGCACTCAGGAGGCAGAGGTAGGAGGATTGCTGTGAGTTTGAGGCCAGCCTGAGATACAACATAGTGAATTCCAGGTCAGTCTGGGTTAGAGTGAGACCTTACCTTAAAAAAAAAAACAAAACAAAACAAAACAAAAAACAGTGGTAATAACATGCACTTAGCTATTTTTACCCAGCTAGCACCTACACCCTTTTTTTTTTTTTTTTTTGAGAGAGAGAGAGATAGAGAGCTACAGAGAGAGAGAGAGAGAGAGAGAGAGAGAGAGAGAGAGAATGGGTGCGCCAGCAGCCTCTTACCCACTATGAACAAACTCCAGATGTGTGTGCCCCCTCATGGGCAAGTGTGACATTGTGCCACTTTTTGTGTCTGGCTAAATGTGAGACCTGGAGATTGGAACTGGCATTCTTAGACTTGGCAGGCAGGTGCCTTAACCACCAAGCCATCCCTCCAGCCCTACACCCTGGGTTTTAAGCTCTGCTTGCACCCTGCTAGCTTACCAAGTGCAAATGTCTCCCATGGGACCTTCTGCAAAGTGGTGCTTATATGGGCAAAGTAGGGCATCTGCTCATGTGTCTACTTTCCCTAAGTCACACAGTACAGGCATGTGCCAGTGTTTCCTGTGCATAAGGGGCAGAAAAGAGGTTGAGCACAATTTCCTCACCCAGGGTTACATTATCCTTAATCTTCAACAACAGCTAAATGTTGGACACAGTCATAGGCCCCAGGTCACTGGAGGCTAAAGTAGGCCTGAGCTGTCAGGCATGGCTAAGGATCCCAGGCCACAGGAGTTTGCAGCAGGCCTAGACCACGATAATCTCACCTTGAGACCGGCCGCTCCCTCCCTTCACCTGGGGCACCTGGACATCCTGATAAGACTTAGGTTTCAGTTTCCCCGTGGCCATGTGACCTTTTACCACTCACCTGGTAGGTCTCTATATGTCAATGAGGTATCAGCCAGTAGCCTTCACACAGCCACTCCCCCTGTGACCCATACCCCACACCTCTTCCCGCCACTACATGAACACTTATAGGCCCACTCCCCTGGAAAATAAACGAGCTGTCCTCCAACACAGTCTCCCGGTGTTTCTTCCTGTTGTGCTCATAGCCACTCAAGACCCTGCTCCCCAGCCGCCTAGGCATCTCTGGGGTGCTGGTGTGCAATGGCCCCCCAAGCAGCCAGGGACCCACATAGGTGTACCAGAGTCTCTAGCTACTGGAAATGAACTCCACATGCATGTACTACCTTGTGTATCTGGCTTTATGTGGGTACTAGGAAATTGAACCTGGGTCCTTGGGCTTTTCCAGCAGTGCCTTAACTGCTGAGCCATCTCTTCAGCCGGGATTCATAGATTTTGATGATTTCCTTCCAAAAAAGGTTTTACAACAATCCTAATAGTTATGCAGGATTTTGGGGTCCAAGGAGGGTCCCCCAAAATTATGAATGCCAAATTTGGGTTCTGTCCTACCTTTAACAAAGAATTAATAACGAGGCTGGGCATGGTTGTCACACGCCTTTAATCCCAGCACTCAGGAGGCAGAGGTAGGAGGATTGCCATGAGTTCAAGGCCACCCTGAGATTACATAGTGAATTCCAGGTCAGCCTGGGCTACAGCGAGAGAGACCCTACCTTGAAAAACCAAAATTAAAAAAAAATCAATAAAGATGGACTCAAGAAGGATAAATTATGAATTATTAAGTTTATTTAGGGAGAAATCACAAATTGTGGGGTTTATTTTAGGGAGATTGGGAGCTAGAACAGAGTCATAAACACATGGGAAGTAGGAAACACACTGTCATATGGAAACACTGTGTAGCTTATAAGGTACACTTAAGAGGAATTGATGTTTTGGGGAAAAAAACTCGAGTAGAGCTACAAGCACATGGAGGGGAGTTAAACTGAGGCTTTCAAGGAAAGAATGAGGTAGAGCCACAAGCATGTGGAGGATAGAAATTGTGTGTATATATAGGGAGATTTAGAAGGAATGCACACAGCATCTGCCATGTGCTTTCCATGGAGGGAAGTTAAGAGGGCAAACAGTGAGGCTCAAGTAAGAATAAGAGGGAAAATATCAAAGCAGAGACCGACATTCAGAGGAGAAATGAGTGGTGAAGAGTGTTACATTCATGGTTACCCCGGGTTTAAGTAAACTACACAGGTGGTGTAGAGGTAGTGAAAGCACCCACTAGCTCTAGAATGGAAGGAAAATATGCCTGTGGTAGAATCAGAGACCAGAGGAAAATCATGCACATAATCAAAGTGAATAGTCACCCAAACTATAAAGCAGAGGCAAGCAGAAGAGTTCCCCCAGACCAAGAAACTGTATTATGCTCTCTCTGTACCCATCCAGGTTGGGTAAAGGGGGAAGCTAGAGTCCCATGTGTCCCTGCGGCCCAAGGGAAAAGGAAGCATGCAGAACCCAGCAGAGCCAGAGCCAGAAAAGCAGTGAGCAGAGCACAGAGGAGCTAGTGACAGGAAGAAGACAGCAGCCTTTATAGGCAAGGGAACGACTCAATTGGTTTGTACATTTGGCCAGTGTATCCCAGATGCAGTACAGTGAGCCAGCCCATCTAGGTAGCATGCTAACTGTGGGCAGCAAGAGGCACTGTAGATCAGTCTCGATCAGACACAAATTCCATTTCTGCCAAGAGTTCCATTCTTTTGTCAGGGCAAGGTGGCATGTGGGGTGGTATCTCCTGGTTTGCTCTGGGCCTCAATTTCTAACTGAAACTGTCTAAAAGAAACTGGCTTTCTCCTATCCTCCTTCGTTAGTATATACTAAAAGTCCTTTTTAAGATTAAAATGGATTTCTTTTCAGAATTGATGCACAAGTGCCAAATACAAAAATTTTCATTTTATGTACTTGTCAGAAACCTTTAAATTTCATTTTCATTGTAGTGATTACAGAAGATGCAATTTCCACCCCACTCCCAAAAATAGCATTCAGAAACTGGGTAGGCCCATTTGTGTATAATGATGATGGATGGCCATGTTATTAAGTCTTAAACTAATATACTTTTTTGATGGATTTCAACTTACACTTGTGACATTATGACTTAAAAATTATCACCTGTCCAGGCGTGGTGGCCCACACCTTTAATTCCAGCACTTGGGAGACAGAAGCAGGAGAATTGCTATGAGTTCAAGGCCACACTGAGACTACACAGTGAATTTCAGGTCAGCCTGTGCTAGAGCGAGACCCTACCTCAACACCCACCCCCCACCAAAACAAACAAACAAACAAACATCTTTGTCTTTCTGTGTTCTCCTCCTTCAAAACAGCTATTTTAAGATTTAAAGAAAAAATTTTAAATCAATTTTTGTTGGCTATGTTGGCACAAGCCCTTAGTCCTAGCACTCGGGAGGCAGAGGTAGGAGTATCACCATTAGTTCGAGGCCACCCTGAGACTGCATAGTGAATTCCAGGTCAGCCTGGGCTACACTGAGATCCTACCTTGAAAAAAAAAAAAAAAAAAAAATCTTTTTAAATCAATTTTTTAAAATGTCATTTTAAAGGTGTATTTTTAAAGGTGATTAAAGGAGTGTGGCACCATGCCCTGCTGAGGCTCTGTTTTTAAGATCTAAAATTTCTGCTTAATTTATATTAAGTCATATCTTTTAAATGTAGGTTTAAAATGAAAGATTAAAAAGTAACCAGACTAGAGCTGGGCGTGGTGGCGCACGCCTTTAATCCCAGCACTCGGGAGGCAGAGGTAGGAGGATCGCCGTGAGTTCAAGGCCACCCTGAGACTACATAGTTAATTCCAGGTCAGCCTGGACCAGAGTGAGACCCTACCTCTAAAAACAAAAAAAAAAAAAAAAAAAAAAAAAAGTAACCAGACTAAATCTGGGCATGGTGGTGAAGACCTTTAATCCCAGCACTTGGGAGGCAGAGGTAGGAGGATCACCATGAGTTCAAGGCCACCTAAGACTCCAAAATGAATTCCAGGTCAGCCTGGGCTAGAGTAAAACTCTACCCTTAAAAACAAAAACAAAACAAAAATACCACAGTAATGATCTAAAATAAATAAAAACTACAAACTACAAAATCTTTCTTTCTTTCTTCTTCTTCTTCTTCTTCTTTTTTTTTTTTTTTTTTTTTTGTTTTTCGAGGTAGGGTTTCACTCTAGCCAAGGCTGACCTGGAACTCACTATGTAGTCTCAGGGTGGCCTTGAACTCATGGCAATCCTCTTACCTCTGCCTCCCGAGTGCTGGGATTAAAGGCGTGCACCACCATGCCTGGCTCTACAAAAACTTTTTATTTTTTTAGGTAGGGTCTTGCTCTAGCCCAGGCTGACCTGGAATTCACTTTGGAGTCTCAGGATGGCCTTGAATTCACAGTGATCCTCCTACCTCTGCCTCCCAAGTGCTGGGATTAAAAGTGCATCACTACACCCAGCAAAACTTTGTTTTTTATTTATTCTCTCTCTTTGTGTATGTATGAATTGTCTTTATATTTTTATTTTTGCATTGCTTATATCATATCAAATTGGCTTATAACTAAATGGTCATATAAATAAAGAATGTTATTAGTCCAAATTCTTTTTCAAAAATAATATAATTAAAATTTTAAAGAAAATGTAGGGCTGAAGAGATGACTTAATGGTTAAGGCACTTGCCTACAAAGCCAAAGGACCACTGTTCGATTTCCCAGGACCCACATAAAGCCAGATGCACAAGGTGGTGCATGCAACTGGAGTTTGTTTGCAGTGGCTAGAGGCCCTGGTGCGCCTATTCTCTCTCTCAAATAAATAAATAAAAATAAAATATTAAAAAAAAGAAAAAAGAAAAGCTGGGCATGGTGGCACACGCCTTTAATCCCAGCCCTCAGGAAGCAGAGGTAGGAGAATTGTGGTGAGTTCAAGGCCACCCTGAGAATACATACTGAATTCCAGGTCAGCCTGAGCTAAAGTGAGACCCTACCTTGAAAAACAAAAAACAAAGAAAAGAAAATGTATACATAATTAAACAATCTTTTTAATATTTTATTTATTTATTTATTTATTTATTAGAGACAGAGAGAGAATGGGCACACCAGGACCTCTAGTCACTGCAAACGAACTCCAGATGCATGCTCCACCTTGTGCATCTGGCTTATGTGAGACATGGAGAATTGTACCTGGATCCTTAGGCTTCACAGACAAGCACCTTAGCCACTAAGCCATCTCTCCAGCCCTAATAAAACAGTCTTAACCAAGACTTTATTTGATATGTCCTTGTCTTAATTCAAATTACACAAAAGTCCTTATTGTTTATATTGGCTCTGACCACCTATTGCAGTCAGGTTCACATTGCTGTCAGAAAACACCCAATCAAGACCAGCTTGTGGGGAAAAAGGTTTATTTTGGCTTACAGACTCGAGAGGAAGCTCCATGATAGCAGGGAAAATGATGACATGAGCAGAGGATGGACATCACCTGGCCAACATCAGGTGGACAACAGCAACAGGCAAGTATGCCAAACACTGGCAAGAGGAAACTGTATAATACCCATAAGCCCGCCCCCCAACAACACACTGCCTCCAGGAGGCTTTAATTCCCAAATTGCCATCAGCTGGGGACCTAGCGTTCAGAATCTAAGTTTATGGGGGACACCTGAATCAAACCACCATAGCACCCTAACCGCTGCCTTAGCATAATTGCTCCCACCTGGGGAATTGAAGAAAGGAATGTTTCCTATAGACCTGAAATTCAAAAAAAGAATTGAGATAACTTATATCTTCTTTCTGCTTTCCTTGAGTAATTAACATACTTGAGTAAATAATGTACTTGCCCACAGAGTTCTACAAAGGGCTGGAGAGATGACCTAGCAGTTAAGACGCTTGTCTACCAATCTAAGGACCCAGGTTTGCTGAGTTTGTTGGTAGCAGCTGGAGGCCCTGGCACACCCATTCTCATTCATTCTCGTTCTCTCTCTCCCTCTCTCTCTGCTTGCAAATAAATAAATATATTTTTAAAAAGAAAAAGAAAACAGTCATTTCATCCACAGAACCTACGGTCTGACAGAGGGAACTCTTTCCAATCGTGGACTTTTTTAAAGCATGTCCCATGAGGCAAGAGAGTTCCTGACAGCCTGTCACTGAGTATTTGTTCATTATGTTCATTATAAATGCCTTTGCCTGAAGAACATGGCGTCTGTGTCCCTGCCCACAGTCTGTGCTGGAGCCAACGTAAAGATGACCAGCCACCTTGGCCCGCATGCAGCCATTGTCTAGAAGGTCAGAGCACAAGGTTTGTGCCTCCCGGTGCTAATGTGGATGGGCCACACGGGGGAGTGAGTGGCCCCGTAAAGTGTCTACATGCAACACACAATAGCACAAAACCAGGCAGCCGTGGGGGCCTGGATTTCTTTTGCCTCTCTTTAACTCAGCTAGTCTCATTCAACAACGCTGCCCATCAAAACGGTGCTCTACACGGAAGCCCCAATCACAAGGAAATCAAAACGGAGGTCAAGTCTAGAAGCGTCGGGCAGTGTTAAAAATGGGCTGGGACTGTGAGGAAGCTGGCCTGAACTGTTGGACATGGCCGGGGACCTTGGGCTGTGGGGGTTGCAGCTGGCCTTATTGTCAGGAACCCACCTGGCGAAGGTGACTGGCCCTCCCTGCCCTCGGGCAAGGTTGTAGTGTGCTGTCATCGCCCTGAGTGGGCAGAACTGGTGAGGCCCTCCCCGCTTGATCCCAAAGCATCTGAGCATTCCATAGTCAGGCTTTGCCCGCCCCCCACAGTTCCTGACCTTGTGGCTAGCTGCCCAAGAGACCCTTATGTGGCTGAAGTCACGTAGCTTTTCCCACTATTTCCCTTACACTTCTGTCTTTCAACCAATTAGATAGCAACCCATAAACTATGTATCCAATCGCCATATAGTCTGTATGTGCCTTCTCAACCTTTCTCAAGCATTTATAAACCCACTGCCCTGTTGGTGTTCATTGCCCATTGTCGCACTCACCCACTGCTCCAGGACTCGGCTTCGCCCCCCTCCTCCTGTGCCCAGGACGTCATTGGCCAAGGACCCCCAGGAACAGCAAGGAACCACATAGAAGGTTAGTTTACATGACAGGAGACAGTTTAGGGGCTGGGGAGACAGCTCAGTGGATGAGTGGCTATGATGGTTCAGGTGTTGTCAACTTGATCTGTTTTGTAATCCACAGAAATCCCTTTCAGGTGGGTCTCTGAGGTTGCTGCCAGGAAGGATTAACTGAAGGAGGAAGTCCTTCCCCCAGAGCATTGGGCCCCTCTCAGAGGGGGACTTTATATAAGGAAGCTCATTAATGCCCAAATCCCCATCAGCTGGGAACCTAGCATTTAGAAAACCTAAGTTTGTGGGGGACACCTGAATCAAACCGCCACCTTCCACCCCTGGCCCCCATAAAATGATAACTATCCATGATATAAAATGCAACGTATTCATTCAACTTTAAAAGTCTCCATAGTTTTTGGGAATCACAGTGATATTCACACATCCCCATAATCCATGGTCTTTTAACTGAGCCATAATACCAAAAATCCACCCCGTCAAAAAAAAAAAACATCACGGCACAGAATAAACACTCACACAGATATGCAGAGCAGTTTTAGTTTTGCTTGGGTCCCTGCTGCCTGCTGCCGCTTTGTGGTCGCTGCTTTTGGGATGTGTGCTACTGCTTGTGTTTTGCTTGCTGCACTTTTCTTTTTCCTTTCTTTTCTTTTTCTTTTTTTTTTTTTTCTCCTCTGCTTGGATGTATGGAAGCAGCTTCTTCTGCCACTGATGGAACTTTCCTCCTGGATCTGGAAGCTTGAAATAAACCTCTTCCTCCCATAAACTGTGTTCGTTTGTATGTTCATCCCAGCAATGTGAAGCTGACCTCACAGGGGTCTAATCTAACTAAGAGCCTCTGAGGGGCTAAGAGCACTGAAAAGTGAAAGAGCTCAGTATTTATGCCCATACACTACGGACAAGACTTTTGGTTGTATTCCTAGCAATGAAAAACAAAACAAAATAAAACCAAACAAAAACCAGAAGAACCTAGTGGGATGAAGAGGCGTTATGTTTCTTTCCTGTCACCACTGTAGGAGTTTGTAACATTGATTTAATACCATCTGAAATAACACTGGGAAATAATTGATTTGCTAAGCAACCTTAACGTATTTAGGGTTCTACACTGAGGCCTCTTGTTCTCTGTTTCAGAAGTTATACTTACCTGCTGTAATCTGAGTGCTCACATGCCCTCCAACTTCACTTGCTAAAGTCTTACTTGGCATTGTGACTGTGTTGGGAAGGAGCGCACCCTGTGAAGAGGCCCTCTTGAATGGGACTGGTACCCAGATGAAAGAGACCCCGTCCTCTCACTCTTTCTGCCATAATCCCCAAACCAGGAAACGCTCTGCTGACGCTGCATTTACTGTCTTCTTAATCCGGCTGTCATAACAGTGAGAGACACATCTCTGTTGCACGTAAGCCACACGAGTTTTGTGCTTTAATACACATGCACAAATGGACTAAGATACAGCCTGAATTATCCTTGGTTTCAGGTTTTCTTTAAGGAATTAAGAGATTTTTTTTTTTTTTTTTTTGGTTTTTGCAAGGTAGGGTCTCACTCTGGTCCAGGCTGACCTGGAATTAACTATGTAGTCTCAGGGTGGCCTCGAACTCTCCGTGATCCTCCTACCTCTGCCTCCCGAGTGCTGGGATTAAAGGCGTGCGCCACCACGCCCGGCCAGGAATTAAGAGATTTTTTAAAATTATTTTTTATTTTATTTATTTGAAAGCGACAGACAGAGAAAGAAAAGGCAGAGAGAGAATGGGCACATCAGGGCCTCCAGCCACTGCAAATGAACTCCAGTTGCACGTGCCACCTTGTACATCTAGTTTATGTGGGTCCTGGGGAATCAAGCCCTGAACTGGGGTCCTTGGGCTTCACAGGCAAGTGCTTAACTGCTAAGCCATCTCTCCAGCCTCAGATTTTTTTTTTAAATCATGAGTATTTTCATTTTTGTTTGTGTTTTAAAATGGGGAGTGTGGTGGTATGAATCCATTTCTTCCATACACTGATGTGTTATGAACGCTAGGTCACTAGCTGGTGGCAATATGGGAGGTGGACCCTTGCTAGGGGCAGGCCTTGGGGTGTTATAGTCAGCTCCCCCTTGCCAGAGTTTAGCTTACTCCCCTGCTGCTGTTTTCCTCCTGCTGTGGCAGAGGTGATGACCAGCCTCTGCTCATGCCATGCTTTCCCCTGCCGTCATGAAGCTTCCTTTCAAGACTGTAAGCCAAAATAGAAACATTCTTCCCACCAGCTGCTGTTGACCAGTGCTTCATCTCAGCAATGCGAAGGTAACTACAATGGGGACGTGGGGGTAGGGAGGGTCTCACCATATTGTCCAGGCTGGCCTAGAACTCTGGGCTCAAGGGACTCTCTTATCTCTGCCTCCTGAATAGCTGGAATTACAAGAATGACATCAATATTTAATCCCAGCACTCGGGAGGCAGAGGTAGGAGGATCGCCGTGAGTTCAAGGCCACCCTGAGACTACATAGTTAATTCCAGGTCAGCCTGGACCAGAGTGAGACCCTACCTCGAAAAAAAAAAAAAAAAAAAAAAAAAAAAAAAAAGTAACCAGACTAAATCTGGGCATGGTGGTGAAGACCTTTAATCCCAGCACTTGGGAGGCAGAGGTAGGAGGATCACCATGAGTTCAAGGCCACCTAAGACTCCAAAATGAATTCCAGGTCAGCCTGGGCTAGAGTAAAACTCTACCCTTAAAAACAAAAACAAAACAAAAATACCACAGTAATGATCTAAAATAAATAAAAACACAAACTACAAAAACTTTCTTTCTTTCTTCTTCTTCTTCTTCTTTTTTTTTTTTTTTTTTTTTTTTGGTTTTTCGAGGTAGGGTTTCACTCTAGCCAAGGCTGACCTGGAACTCACTATGTAGTCTCAGGGTGGCCTTGAACTCATGGCAATCCTCTTACCTCTGCCTCCCGACTGCTGGGATTAAAGGTGTGCACCACCATGCCTGGCTCTACAAAAACTTTTTATTTTTTTAGGTAGGGTCTTGCTCTAGCCCAGGCTGACCTGGAATTCACTTTGGAGTCTCAGGGTGGCCTTGAACTCACAGTGATCCTCCTACCTCTGCCTCCCAAGTGCTGGGATTAAAAGTGCATCACTACACCCAGCAAAACTTTGTTTTTTATTTATTCTCTCTCTTTGTGTATGTATGAATTGTCTTTATATTTTTATTTTTGCATTGCTTATATCATATCAAATTGGCTTATAACTAAATGGTCATATAAATAAAGAATGTTATTAGTCCAAATTCTTTTTCAAAAATAATATAATTAAAATTTTAAAGAAAATGTAGGGCTGAAGAGATGACTTAATGGTTAAGGCACTTGCCTACAAAGCCAAAGGACCACTGTTCGATTTCCCAGGACCCACATAAAGCCAGATGCACAAGGTGGTGCATGCAACTGGAGTTTGTTTGCAGTGGCTAGAGGCCCTGGTGCGCCTATTCTCTCTCTCAAATAAATAAATAAAAATAAAATATTTTAAAAAAAGAAAAAAGAAAAGCTGGGCATGGTGGTGCACACCTTTAATCCCAGCCCTCAGGAAGCAGAGGTAGGAGAATTGTGGTGAGTTCAAGGCCACCCTGAGAATACATACTGAATTCCAGGTCAGCCTGAGCTAAAGTGAGACCCTACCTTGAAAAACAAAAAACAAAGAAAAGAAAATGTATACATAATTAAACAATCTTTTTAATATTTTATTTATTTATTTATTAGAGACAGAGAGAGAATGGGCACACCAGGACCTCTAGTCACTGCAAACGAACTCCAGATGCATGCTCCACCTTGTGCATCTGGCTTATGTGAGACATGGAGAATTGGACCCGGATCCTTAGGCTTCACAGGCAAGCACCTTAGCCACTAAGCCATCTCTCCAGCCCTAATAAAACAGTCTTAACCAAGACTTTATTTGATATGTCCTTGTCTTAATTCAAATTACACAAAAGTCCTTATTGTTTATATTGGCTCTGACCACCTATTGCAGTCAGGTTCACATTGCTGTCAGAAAACACCCAATCAAGACCAGCTTGTGGGGAAAAAGGTTTATTTTGGCTTACAGACTCGAGAGGAAGCTCCATGATAGCAGGGAAAATGATGACATGAGCAGAGGATGGACATCACCTGGCCAACATCAGGTGGACAACAGCAACAGGCAAGTATGCCAAACACTGGCAAGAGGAAACTGTATAATACCCATAAGCCCGCCCCCAACAACACACTGCCTCCAGGAGGCTTTAATTCCCAAATTGCCATCAGCTGGGGACCTAGCGTTCAGAATCTAAGTTTATGGGGGACACCTGAATCAAACCACCATAGCACCCTAACCGCTGCCTTAGCATAATTGCTCCCACCTGGGGAATTGAAGAAAGGAATGTTTCCTATAGACCTGAAATTCAAAAAGAATTGAGATAACTTATATCTTCTTTCTGCTTTCCTTGAGTAATTAACATACTTGAGTAAATAATGTACTTGCCCACAGAGTTCTACAAGGGCTGGAGAGATGACCTAGCAGTTAAGACGCTTGTCTACCAATCTAAGGACCCAGGTTTGATTCCTCAGTAGCCATATAAGGTGGTGCATGATCTGGAGTTTGTTTGTGGTGGCTACAGGCCCTGTCATGCCCACTCTTGTCTCTCTATCTGCCTCTTTCTTTCAAAGAAATAAATAAAAATAAAATATTTAAAAATATTTTATTTACTTATTTGTCTGAGAGAGAGAGAGGAAGAGACAGAGAGAAAGAGAGAATGGGTGTGCCAGAGCCTCCAGCCACTGCAAACAAACTCCAGACACATGCATCCCCTTGTGCATCTGGCTGACATGGGTCCTGAGGAATCAAACCAGGGTCCTTAGGCTTCACAAGCAAATGCCTTAACTGCTAAGCCATTTTCCCAGCACAAATAAAATATTTTTTAAAAGTGTTAGCTGGGTATGGTGGCATGTGCCTTTAATTTCAGTGCTTGGGAGGCAGTGGTAGGAGGATCACCACGAGTTTGAGGCCACCCTGAGACTACATGATGAATTCCATGTCATCTTGGGCTAGAGCAAGACTCTACCTCAAAAAACAGAGCAAAACAAAACAAAAGTTTTAAAACAGAGATGCCAAAATATTATCTATGTGATGGTTGTTTGTGTCAACTTGGTCTGTTTAGGAATCCACAGACATTCCTCCTAAGTGGGTCCCTGAGGTTGCTTTCAGGAAGGATTAACTGAAGGAGGAATCCTTCCCCAGAGTGGGAGGACCCTCTTGGAGGTGGGGGTTTTTATCTAAGGAAGCTCTGGGAAGGACAGTATCCTCTCCTCCCACCTGGCTGCTGGTGCTGCTTTCCACGTGGACTGAAGAGCAGTGTCTCTCCAGGAAGCCTCTAGGCCTTCAGTGCTGGATTGGGACCACTGAGGCATCGAGCCTCGTGGACTGAGCAGCTACCGGGTTCCTTGACTCTCAGGCCTGCAACCTGCTATTGCTGGACTGTCGTAAACTAATCCAATAAATTCCCTTTTAATACAATTCATGCTATTGTTGGACTGTTGTAAGCTAATCCAATAAATTCCCTTTTAATACAATTGATTCTATCTGTTCTGTTCCTCTAGAGGACCCTGACAAATATAGTCCTGCTCTGATTTCCTTTGATAACAATCTTTTTTTTTTTCATGGCAATTCTGCCTCCTACCCAGAGAACTGGTCGTCAGTAGAGATATAAAGGAAATAATATATCTCTAGATTTAAAATGTTAAAGAAAATGTTTAGATCCAATTATTAAAGTCCTAAATAATTTGTTTAAAGAAATAAGGGTTATTAAGTTTTCATAATTCAAAATTAAATTGTGTTGAAATAATTCTGCTTTTAGTAATGGTCACAAAATACCTAATTCTGTTTTCAACAATACATTTTCTAGGCATATCAAATTGATATGTTTTCTATTAGATTAAGTCCTTATTTTGTTGGCTAAATAAAATCTACTTGTATACTTACAACAAGGTTTTTAAAATATTGTTCTGTTCTTACCAATGTTTATAAAGGTAGCTGTTGCAGTCAGGTCACATTGCTGGCAGAAATCGCCCAACCAAGAGCAGTTTGGGGAAAAAGGACATCACCCCCTGGCCAACATAAGGGGGATAGTAGCAACAGGAGAGTGTGCCAAACACTGGCAAGGGGAAATTGACTGTAATACTCATAAGCCTGTCCCTAACAACACACTGCCTCCGGGAAGTGTTAATTCCCAAATCTCCATCAGCTGGGAACATAGCATTCAGAACACCTAAGTTTATGGGGGAAACCTGAATCAAACCACCACATTCCACTCCTGGCCCCCATAAACTGATAATCATCCATGATGTAAAATACAATGCATTCATTCAACTTTATCAGTCCCCATAGTTTTTATCAATCCCAATGATCTTCAAACATTCCCATAGTCCAAGGTCTTTTAACTGAGCCATAATACCAAAAAATCCCTCCAAACCCCACAATGGCTCAGGATAAACACTCACACTGCAAAAGATGGCATTGGGATAGCAAAAAAATATTGAACCAACACAAGATTTAAACAGGGCAAGCATCAAACTCTGTAGTTCCAAGTCCAACAACTCTAGGCAATGACAAGTCTCCAAGATATATATATATATATATTCAAGGTAGGGTCTCACTCTAGCCCAGGCTGACTTGGAATTCACTGTATTGTCTCAGGGTGGCCTTGAACTCAAGGTGGTCCTCCTACCACTGCCTCCCAAGGGCTGGGATTAAAGGCATGCACCACCATGCCTGACCCCAAGACCAATAATTCTAACCAGTGACAAGTCTCTGGAGTTCTCCAGCTAGGCTACTCACAGCCCTGGAAAACTTCATCCAGGGCCAGCAGCTTTCCTTAACAGCCATCTTGTGGTCCCTGTGGTCCAGGCATCTCCACTGGGTCTCCACTGCAACCCATGGCTCACCCTCATGACTCTATTGGGTCTCCATGCAGGCATCCAGCAAACCTGCTACACACTGCCCATGGCCATTTCCAAAATACCAGACCGTGTTGAAAATTCAATGACCCTCTCTTTCCTGCATTTCTTATACTCCATAATACCAGGTGGGGTGCCGATTTGTTAATCCAGTGGGGAATAAAGCAGACTTTGAAGAATAGGACACTCCTTGAGCATTCAGGCCCCTTCAAAAGAGTCTACATTCTTCCTGTTGCCCCAGTGCAGGTCAGCTGGCCCAATCTCAAAGTTGTAATCTCTCAATTGCAGCTGAATGGGCAGCAGTTTTGGCCCAAAGCTTTCATTTCCCTCTGCTCACACTAGTCTATTTCTATGCAATACAACCCTGTACAAATGCTCAGGACAGGGGCATAACAGCAAGTCTCTCACACAAACTGCTTCTAGCCCAGTCTAAGCAAAGCTCTTTCTTACTCTCATAAGCCTAACCTCACAGTCTATAGTTCTTACTGCATTCAGGTCTTTCAAGTCTGATCAGAATAGTCTATCAAGCTGTACTTACAGTACTACAAGGCATCTCTTAGGCCAAGGTTTCAAATCCTTCCACATTCCTCTTGAAAATCAGCTCCAAAAGGCCAAACCACACAGTCAGGTGTCTATCAGCAATCCCAATCCTCTGGTACCAACTTTCCTGTTGTAGTCAGGTTTGCATTGCTGGCAAAAATCACCTGAACAAGAGCAGCTTGTGGGGAAAAAAGGTTCATTTTGGCTTATAGACTCACAGGAAACTCTGTGATGGCAGGGGGAAAGGATGGCATAAGCAGAGGGTGGACATCACCTCCTGGCCAACATGAGGTGGACAATAGCAACAGGAGAGTGTGCCAAACACTGGTAAGGGGAAATTGGCAATAATACCCATAATTTAATTCCCAAATCTCCATCAGCTGGGAACCTAGCATTCAGAACATGGGGCGGGGGGGGGGGCGGGGAGGTACCTGAATCAAACTATTACAAGGGTTCCTCTTTTCCTAACTGAAGTCTCTAATAACCTATGGTTAAATTACATATAGTAAAGATGATTACTCTGCAAAAAGAAAGAAAGAATTGGGGGATGGAGAGATGGCTTGGTGGTTGAGGCATTTGCCTGCAAAGCCAACGGACCCACATAAGCCAGATGTACATGGTGGTGCATGTGTCTGGAGTTCATTTACAGTGGATAGAAGCCCTGGCATGCCCATTCTCTCTCTCAAATAAATTAATAAAATATTTTTAAAAAGAAAGAAAGAATTGGGATTGAGCATGGTCTCCTCAAGAATCCTTAAGTCCATCATGTGGTCCCAAAAGAAAGAAAGAATTGGGAATGAGGATAGTCTGCAGCAAATATAGTAAAATGTCAAGATTTGACAAAGCCCAAATGTCATATAATATTTTAAATACCTTTTAGGTTCTTTGTATTCTTATGTAATATTAGGATATGCAATAAAACAGATTAGAGGATACAGAAGGAAAAACAGGTTTGGGGCTTGTGTGAATCCTTTCTCCTTTATTCCACTATCCTTCCACATCTACACCACCTGTCATTGTGAGAAGGTAGGATAGACAGGTTTCAGGAAGACCGGGATCCTCTTCCCTCTATCCTACTAACAGTCCCCACCTATACGACCTGCTATTGTGATACAGACATGATTGCAAACGTCCTCTTTCCCTCATTCCTCAAGGATGCAAACAAATCGACACTGTGATTTGGTCCAGCCCTCAGTTCTAGCATTTGGAAAGTTCCAGCACTTGGAGTCTCCTCAGGAATCCTCTTAAATCCATCGTGTGGTTCCAGATGCCCAGCCATTGAGGTTAGAACTTGTGCTGAATTTCAGCATTCTTATTTCCTTAAGCCCCTGAGACAACAGAGAGAAATCCAGCTCAGCCTGAGCTAGAGTGAGACCCTACCTTAAAAAAAAAAAAAAACAAAAAACACCAAGGGTTGAAGGGATGGCTCAATGATTAAGGTGCTTGCCTACAAAGTCTAATGACCTGGGTTTGATTCCTTCGTACCCACATAAATCTAGATGCACACAAAGTGGTGCATGGTGCATCCATTCTCTCTCTCAATCCTTGTTTTCTCTCTCTTTCTCTCTCTTTCTCTCTATACACACACACACACACACACACACACACACACACACACACACACACAAAATCTCCTAGCAGAAACTCCAGACACAGAGCTGAAAAGAATGATCATAAGTATTTACAAAGAACTCAAAAGACATGGATAAACATCTGAACAATATCCTGAAAAAAATCAGAGGACAAAAAAAGCACTTGCTTGCAAAGCCTGACAGCATGAGTTCAATTCCCCACTACTCATGTAAAGTCAGAGGCACAAAATGGCACATGCATCTGGAGTTTTTTGCAGTGGCAGTAGGCCCTGGTGTGCCCATACTCACTCTCTTTCTTTCAAGTCAATAAACAAAAATATTTTAAAAAAGAAAATGCAACTTAATAAAGAGAAAAACCAAATAAATAAATCTGTGAATGAAAAATACAAGTCAAACAAAAATGTTCATACTTCACCAATAGCATGGATCAAGTCAAGACCAGACTATCAAGCCTTGAAGATAAAGAACAAAATTTGGATCAACACAATCAATGAGAAATTTTAAAAAATGAATGGGACATGAGAGAAATGTGCATTGCCTTGAAAAGACCAAATGTCCAAATTATGCTCACACAAGAAGAACTTCAGGTCAATGGCATAGAAAATATTTTAAATAAAATTATAGAAGAAAATCTCCCAAATCTAGGAGATGCTCATTCAAGTACAAGAGGCATATGGAACACCAAATAGACAGGAACAGAAAGGAAATTCCATGTGTCGTATTACAGTCAAAACATGAAATACACAGAACAAAGTACGGGTGCTGAAAACTGCAAGAGTAAAACATCTCTTTACATACAGGCAGACTCATTGGAACAACAGTTGATTTTTCAGTGGAAACACTAAAAGCCAGAAGGCCTTAGAATAGTATATTTCATGAATTGAAAGACCTCAGCTGGCAATCCAAACTACTATATTCAGTAAAATTATCTCTTATAATAGAAGGAAAAAGGACAAAGTAATAGGATATAAAATTAATACATAAAAATCAGTATTTTCATATTAATCAATGATAAACATACCGAGAAAGAAATCAGAGAAACAAGCCGTGTGTGGTGGCACATGCCTTTAATCCCAGTACTTGGGAGGCAGAGGTATGAGGATCGCTGTGAGTTCGAGGCCACCCTGAGACTACATAGTGAATTCCAGGTCAGCTTGGGCTAGACTGAGACCCTGCCTCAAAAGACAAAAAACAACAACAACAAAAAAAAAAACAGGGAAGCAGGTCCATTCAGAATAGCCGCAAAAAATTAAATATCTCAGAATATCTTTCCCCAAAGAAGAGAAAAACCTATACAATGAAAACTTTAAAGAAATTGAAAAAGACACCACATGATGGAAAGATCTTTCATGCTCATGGATTGGAAGAATTAATATTCTGAAAATGTCCATCCTCCCAAAATCAATATATAGTATAGATTCAATGCAATTCCAATAAAATTCCAGTATTATTCTTTACAGAAATATAAACCATAATCTGAAAATTCATATGAAAAGTACAAAAGACCCTGGGTAGTCAAAACTATCCTCACCAAAAGAATACCGCTAGAGGTATAAACAGCCAATTTCAATTTATACTACAGAGGCATAGTAATAAAAGTAGCATGGAAGCCATGGTGGTATACACCTTTAACCCCAGCACTTGGGAGGCAGAGGTAGGAGAATTGCCATGAGTTTGAGGCCACCCTGAGAATACAGAGTGAATTCCAGGTCAGCCTGGGCTAGAGTGAGACCCTACCTCGTAAAACCAAAAAACAACAACAACAACAACAACAACAAAAAACCCAAAAAACATGGTACTGACAAATTACTTAAGCAAAATTTATAAAGCCATAAAGCCACTAATGAGCATATGCATCAGAAAATATTGTATTTTCCTATCATCAATGTAATCACTCAAAAAACTTGGGCTGCCTGGTCATGGTGGCAATACACCTTTAATCCCAGCACTTGCCAGGGAGACGTAGGAGGATTGCTATGATTTTGAGGCCAGCCTGAGATGACATAGAGAATTCCAGGTCAGCCTGTGCTAAAGTGAGACCCTATCTCAAAGAAACAACAACAACAAAAATCCAAATATTTTAAAAAACATTCAGTTCAATCAAAATCTACTACTTCAGAATCAATTGCTTTTTTTGAAGCCACAGCAACACTTAAATATGGGTCAGATTCAAATGCAGAAATTTGGTTGGTTGGAAAGCTAATTAGGCTTCCAACTTGCTCAGATAGAATTATAAAAAGGCAAAATTATATTTTTCAGAGAGATGCTGTCTATTGGAATCACCAACACTATTAATAGTACTTACAGTTCTGAGATAATCAAGAATATAGGCATCCTTTAAATAATCTTCTGTTGTTCTTCTTCCCAATGACAGGTTCATAGATGTGTGGAATGACACCATCACCTGCAATTGTGGTCTTGAGAGAGACCAAGTCCTTTTCTACATGAATAGCAAATTGCAAGTTACATGGAATAATATGAGTTCCTTTTAGTTTAACGACAATTGTTACTGAGAAGTGAGGTGATTGTTGCTTATTGCCTGGTCATTTTTTTGGCCTTTGAAAGTAGTCTGTGGGAGAAATATAGAAGTATTTGGAACTTTGTACTAGAGAAGACTGGCAGTGCTGTGAGCATACCTTGATGGGACATTCTGATGAGTTTGAAAGACCTACATCCATTAAGAAGTGTGAGCTGTCTGCTGGGCATGGTGGCACACCTCTTTAATCCCAGCACTTGGGAGGCAGAGGTAGGAGGATCACCATGAGTTCTAGGCCACCCTGAGACTGCATAGTTAATTCCAGGTCATGCTGGGCTGGAGTGAGACCCACCTTGAAAAACAAAACAAACAAAAAAACAAAAAGTATGGGCTGTGAAGGCTCAGCTTATGAGGTTTCAGAAAGAAAATAGGACTTTGTCAGAAACTGGCACCTGAACACAGGCAGTTTATGTGATGATCAGGTGGAGAGGTTGGCGCATTCTGCTCATGTCCTGAGATTTTTGAGAGCAGTTGAATTTAAAAGTAATTGATTGGTGTAGTGTGTTTGGCAGAGGAATACACAGAGCAGAAGAATATTAAAAATTTAAAGTCTTGGGCCTGGAGAGATGGCTTTGCAGTTAAGTGTTTGCCTGTGAAGCCTAAGGATCCCGGTTAGAGGCTCAATTCTCCAAGACCCACGTAAGCCAGATGCATAAGGTAGCGCATACATCTGGAGTTCATTTGCAGTGGCTGGAGGCCCTGGTGTACCCATTCTCTCTTTCTCTATTTGCCTCTTTCTCTATCTGTCTGTCTGTCACTCTCAAATAAATAAATAAAATAAAATAACTTTTTAAAAAAAGTAAAGTCTTGGGCTGGAGAGATGGCTTAGTGGTTAAGACACATGCCTGTGAAGCCTAAGGATCCCAGTTCGATTCTCCAGATCCCACGTTAGCCAGATGCACAGGGTGGCACATGCTTCTGGAGTTCATTTGCAGTGGCTAGAGGCCCTGGCGCACCCATTCTCTCTCTCTTTCTTTCTCTCTCCCCCCTCTCTGTCTCAAATAAATAAAGAAATAAAATATTTTTTTAAAAAGTAAAGTCTTTCACAGAAGTGTGCATAATTTAAAGAAATATTTATTTATTTGAGAGAGAGGCAAATAGAGACAGAAAAGGGGCATGCCAGAGCCTCCAGCCACTGCAAATGGACTCCAGATGCATGTGCCACCTTGTGCATCTGGTTTACATAAGTACTGGGGAATTGGACCTGGGGCCCTAGGATTAGCAGGCTAGCTCCTTAACTGCTAAGCCATCTCTCCAGCCCTGTGGGTGGGTTTAAGTCTCAAATCCAGAGACTGCAGCCACTGCTACTGTAATTGTTTTGTAAGAATTGATCACCATTGAGAATGGGTCAGCTGCTTTGCACTGGGACAACAGGAGGAGTACTGATTCTTTTTTTAAAAAGATTTTATTTTTATTTATTTATTAGAGACGGGGGGAGAGAGAAAGAATGAGAATGGGCACACCAGGGCCTCTAGCCATGGCAAATGAGCTCCAGATGCATGCGCCACCATATGCATCTGGTTTACGTGGGACCTGGAGAATTGAACTGGGGTCCTTAGGATTCACAGGCATGCACCTTAACTGCTAAACCACCTCTCCAGCCCACCCCCTTTTGAAAAATATTATTTATTTATTTATTTGAGGGAGAGAGAGGAAGAGGCAAAGAGAAAGAGAGAATGTACATGCCAGGGCCTCCAGCCACTGCAAACGAACTCCAGATGCATGCACCCCCTTGTGCATCTGGCTTATGTGGGTCTTGGAGAATTGAACCTGAGTCCTTAGGCTGCGCAGGCAAACACCTTAACTGCTAAGCCATTTCCCCAGCCCACTGATTCTTTTGGAAGGAGGGTGCCTGAAGGAAGAATGTTGAAGGAGTTTCCTGCTCCTCAAAATTGAGCTCTATTTCTTTTGGATTGACACATTTGGTAACAATGTCCATCTTGTACTGATTTTGGAGGTATGACAAATGCAGAAAATAGACAAGTCATTGGATTACAACAAGATTCTGGAGATGGCCATTGAGGCTTGGAAATGTGAACTAGGATCCGAGTCCTAGCAGGGAAGGCATGGGGGAACCATGGAATAGAGCTGTGAAGATGAAATGTAGGTTTCAATGGAAACCCCAGGATTTTAGAGATGCCAGGACAATGGGATAGGAGCCAAGTAAAGCTGCTGGCTTGAGTAGATTCTGCCTGAGAAGCAAGCATAACAGCTGGAGGGACAGGGTTGTCCAAGCCTTGTGGAGCCCAGAGAATTTAATCACAAATCCCAGGTACTTGACATAGTGTTGCAGAATTAGAGGCTTGCTCTACTGATTTTTTTTTTTTTTTTTGGTTTTTTTAAGGTGGGTCTCACTGTAGCCCAGGCTGACCTGGAATTCACCATGTTATCTTAGGGCAGCTTCGAACTCATGGCAATCCTCCTACCTCTGCCTCCCGAGTGCTGGGATTAAAGGCGTGTGCCACCATTTCCGGTAAGGAGGTAAGGTTTCACTCAAATTCAGGCTGACCTGGAATTAAAGGCATGCGTCACCATACCCAGCTACGCTCTACTGATTTATTTTTATTTTTATTTATTTATTTATTAGAGACAGAGGGAGAGAGAGAGAGAGAATGGAATGGTTGCGCCAGGACCTCTAGCCACTGCAAACGAACTCCAGACACATGCACCACCATGTGCATCTGGTTGATGTGGGACCTGGAGAATCGAACCTAGGTCTTTAGACTTTGCAGGCATGTGCCTTAACCGCTAAGCCATCTGTCCAGCCCTGCTCTACTTATTTTTAATCTTGATCCTGTCTTTCCTTGCTATGCCCACATTCTTTCTTTTGGAATGGGAATGTTAGTCTGTGCCATTATGTGTTGGAAGTGTGTAATTTGTATTTCGATTTTCACAGGGCTGACAGAGACTATGTTGATTCTCAGATGTGACTTTCAACTTTGGCTTTTCTAACAGTGTTGGAACTGGCAAAAACTGTGAGAACTCCTAAAGTTGAACTGAATGTATTTTGCATCATGAGATACAGACAATGAATTTATGGGCGGGGGGTGGCAGGGGCAGAATGTGATCGTTTGAATGTAAAGTGCCCCCTGTAGCCTCATGTGTTTGTGATTAAGACCCATACTTAGTCCCAGCTGGTGGAGTTTGGGTAGGTATAACCTTGCTGGGGAGAGGTGTGTTGCTGGGGATGGGCCTTGGGATTTTACAGTTCATCCCCCTTTGCCAGTGCTATCCCAGCTCACTCTCTTTACTGCCCTCCTTCTGCTCTGGAGATGTAATGCTCCACTGTTTGCTCTTGTCATGCTTTCCCTTACATAATGAAATTTTCTCTCAAAACTATAAGTTAAGCTGGGCATGGTAGCACACACCTTTAATCCCAGCACTGGAGAGGCAGATTTAAGAGAGGATTGCTGTGAGTTCAAGGCCAGCCTGGGACTACAGAGTGAATCCCAAGTCATCCTGAGCTAGAGCAAGACTCTTCCTTGAAAAACCAAAATAAAACAAAATAGAAACAAAAACAAAAAATAAACTGTAAGTAGAAATAAATCTATAAACTGCTTCTGGTGGGGTGTTTTGTGCAGCAATGAGAAGGTAACTGCTGTAAGTTTTTTGAGGAATTTCCTGGCAATTCAAGTAGCTCTGCAGCGAGGTGTTTCAGGATGGCTGCACTGTACATGCGTACACATCCATGGCTGGGTGTCCTAGATTTCAGGGGATGATGGATAAGGCCCACAAGGAATTGAAAGTTGGCTTGCTGCAAGTGTGAAACTGCCTTTGTCTTGGCCTTGCCAGAGTCCTTTGCAGCCTTATCACAGCTATTTCAAATATTGCTGAAGCTCACACAAGCATGGCACAGTAAAGATTGGACCAGTTGGACACACAGCAAGATGACACTATTTACTCTTTCATTGCACCATGATTCAAAGGGCCCACATTGCTTGGTATTGTTTTAGTCCTTTCTTGTGAGTTTATGTGTGTGCACAGTCATGTGTTCAGATGTGCTTCTGCAAGTGGGGGCCAGAGGACAACCTCGGGTGTCATCCTCAGGGTCTCTCATTGGCCTGGAGTCTTTTAAAACTTGTTTAGGGTTAGGAAACTCTTCCCTTAGGTAAAATACAATTATGCAATTCTAATTTAATACTCTATTGCTTTTCTGATTTAAACATGGATTTAATGATCACAGAAAAAAAATTTTTTTTATGTAGTTTCAGGGTAGCCTTGAACTCATGGCAATCCTCCTACCTCTGCCTCCCGAGTGCTGGGATTAAAGGCGTGCACCACCACGCCTGGCTTTTTGATCACAGAAATTTTACAGCTGGAAGAGAATTTGAAGATAATACTACAGAAAGTTCTTGTTTTACAACTGGCCAGAGCTACATTTTGCCACATTTAATCAGTGGGTTGCTTGGAGAATCAGGGCTTGAATCTATGCCTCCGACTTTCCAACTCCCTTCTGTTTGAGGCTAGCCTCAAATTTATAGAAATTCTCCTGCCTCAGCCACTGCAGCTAGGATTATAGCAGTGAGTTACCATGCCCAAATTCTTATGTCTATCTTTGCACAGCAGAAGGCGCTCACTCAGGGGCACTGTTTGCCAGTGGTTGCATGCAGGCTGTGATGCCAGACTACTTAAATTCAAATCTTAGACTTGTCACTTCTCAGCTGTGTGACCTGGCCAAATATTCTATCTGCTCTGAATTTTCTAATTTATAAAATGAAAAACACAATAACTCTCAGAATTGTTATAGAGTTTGAGTGAATTTACTTACTTTAAGCACATGACAGTGCGTGGCACATATAGTGTTGAGAATATAAGTGGTTGTTCATATTTAGTACACATTCTACTAGCTCCTGATATAATAAAGATTAACTGTAGCCAGGATTTTTTGCCCACAGCTGTAGTTTAAAAAACAAAAGAACAAGGCCAAGCATTGTGTGCATGCCTGCACTTCTTGCACTCAGGAGACTGAGGCAGGAAGATTGCCTGAGTCCAAGGCTGACTGGATTACTGAGATCCTGTCTCAGAAAACAAGTGGGCTGGAAAGATAGGTCAGTACAGAGTTTAGTGCACAAGCATGAGGACCTGAGTTTGTACCCCACCATTTAATGCCAGAGCTGAGGAGGCAGAGACAGGGGCTTACTGGCTGGCCAGTCTAGATGAATCAGTGATTTAGAGGTTCAATGAGAGATCTTGACTCAAAGAATAAGGTGGTTAGTAAGTAAAATAATAAATGAAAATATTTTTTAAAAAGCTGAGAAGTGTCTCATAAAGGGTATTAAATGTGCAAAGACATTGAAATGGGAGCCAGTTTATATATTTAGCAATTATATAGAGTTCTCTTTGGGGACTGGGGAGATGGCTCAGTGGATAAGAGTGCTTGCTGTACAAGCAGGGGGCCAGATCACTTGAGTTCAATTCTTCAGCACAAAAGTAAAATCTAGGTTTGGCCACGCATAGCTGTAATTCTAGTCCTGTGGGGAGCAGAGACCGTAGAATCATTGAAATGGCAGTTATGGGTTCAGAGAAGAGATCTGGTTTCAAGAAAATATATGGATGAGCAATGGGGGGGGGGGCGCTATCCAAAGTTCTCCTCTGGCCTACACGTGTGTACACATTCACACACACTTGTGTATATACCACACCACTGATATCACACACACACATGCAAAAAAGAAGAGTTCTGCTTTGTATAATGTAGTGAGAAGAGGTAGATAGCTGAATGTGGTCAGTCAATATGAGTTACAATGTTTATAGAAGATATATTGACTCTTACTTTTTGCTCTTTGAGGAAATATAACACCTCTAAATATCTCTAAGTAAAATATGTATTTTTTTTATTGGAAACTGAATTTAAATTAAGACTCGTGGTGGCACTGTTTGACTTCATCTGACTTTAAAACTATATATATATATGTATGTATGAAAATGTCAAGACAAAACTTCCTTCTCCTCTATATTTATGTTGGCAAACATTTCAAGAATTATTTAATTTTTTTGTGCAACATGTAAAGTTCAAAGTCTTTCCTACATTTAAATTCAATGTTAATAGTTTATTCATAGTAAAGGTACTACTAAGGTAGAAGAGACGGTTCTGAAGTTTTCCACGCCCAAAGACTAGGCAACGTCCCTCTCTGGCAAAAGACCTCTTTACATCTTACAGTAACTTTTTTGAGTTGCCAAGGAGATCACACAATCAGTGGGCAGGAAAAGAATAAGTACAGACCAAATTCGCACAATCTGTTTCTGTTTAGTTTATAAACGGGCGTTCGAGTAGGTCAGCTTCCGTGCCTTGTGGGACTTGAAGTCCATGCAAGAAGTGATTCCGACTGCGGAGCCACTGAAACCCAGAGCCCCTGAAGCGCTGAGCACTGAGGACTACAACTCCCGAGATGCACCAAAAGGCCGCGCTGTAATTATGGGCAACCAATCGAGTCCCTGCAGCACAAGCCCCGCCCCCGACTCTAGGACTGCCTGCTCCAATGGCAGAGCTCGGAGCGTAGAGCCTGCGGGTTAGGTTGCGAGGCCCCGGCCGGGGGTGGGGAGGAGTCGGAGGGGTTCAAAGCGAGCTCGGCCGCGGGGTGGGTCGGGGCGTTCGGCGCGCCCTTCATTGAAGCGGCGGTGGCCGGGCTGGGCACCGGGAGTGGGAAGCGGCGGCGCGGCTGGAAAATGCCGGTCCATTCCCGAGGGGATAAGAAGGAGACGAATCATCACGATGAGATGGAGGTGGACTACGCGGAAAACGAGGGGAGCAGCTCCGAAGACGAGGACACCGAGAGCTCGTCGGTCTCCGAGGATGGGGACAGCTCAGGTGCGCGCCGCCCCCGGGCGCGGAGCCCGAGGGGCCGCGGGGCGCGGGGCAGGCCGCCGAGCTCACGCCCGCCGCTGCGCCCTGCTGCGAGCGCGGGGCGGGGAGGGGACAGGGGGAAGGGGCGGGGACTGGCGCCGGGCCCGTGGAGCCCCGGACCGGGCGTGGGGCGCTGCCCGGCTCCGAGGCGGGTCCCGGTCGGCTGGGCGGACGCGGGCCTGCACTGGCCCGGCTCCGAGACGCCGAGCTGTCCAGCACCGGGAGTGACCGGTTCTTAGGGGCGGTGGAGCGGTGCCCGGGGCTAGCCACCCAGGTGCGGAACGCCCCCGCAGGCGTTTCTGGACGGTGGGGGGAAAAGTCTCCTTTCCTAGTCCACTGGCCTCTTACCTATTCCATCGTCGAGAACCTGTGCAGAGGTCCTTGGCTGTCTTAGCACTAACAACCTTCGCTTCGCACCTGCACTTTACATCAGAGCTCCTGGGGGGCGGGGGACACACTTTGGAACTGTAGGATTTATACTATGCCCCTGAAGTTTTTAAGACAGAAGGGACCTATATCAGGAGTGAGTTTGAATCTTCATAGGTTTTTAAATTGTCCGATTTTGACAGTGTTGACATTCCCTTAAGTCTTTTGTGTTTATTATTTTCTAGTTTGGGGTGGTTTCATTTTTGGTGTGTGTGTGTGTGTGTGTGTGTGTGTGGACAGGTACACATTTACACTTCAAAAAATAAATTCTATAAACTGTAAGAAATCGCTGGCCAAAGGAATGAATGGTATCTGTGATTACCAGGAATCTCCTCAGTTTATCCATATGAGGAGGATGAGGCGTGACTTGTTTGTCTTGCTCTGAAAGATTGATGACACCTTTTCAGGTTTCCCTGTCAGAGCACATCTCCTTGGAAGGATGTAATTTCAATAAGGTAGCCATCCAGAAATTAATATTTATGAGTGACTTCTTTTTGTTCAGTACTGGGCACTACTCAGTATGATGGATAAATAAATAGTTATGATATCTGGGCTCAGTAAAAGGGCTATCATAAGCCACGACTTGATTACATTGTCAAATGAATGCTTAACTGTAAATAATACTGTAGGAATTCGGAGGTAGAAGACTGACTTCCAGCGTGAGGTGGTCATCAGATCAGCTAGTTGAAGAAGGTGGGATTACCTTAATTGTCTTGAAGAATTTGGATTGGTGTGGTTAAGGTCGAATGCATCTTAAAAGGAATGTAAGCAGTGCAAAGGCCGGAGTTTAAGGCTTACTGAAGAGTAAGAAAACCAGTTTGGTCAGGAGACCAACTTGAGCTAAGAAAGGAAAAGGAAGGCATAGATGAGAAAGATTTCAAAGAAAGCAACACAGAACAAACCCCACAGGACTGTGAATACAAGTTTAGGAGTGAAGGTAAGAGAAAAACTCAGGTACTGGGAGAATGGTGGGTAAGCATCAACAGAAATAGAAAAGTCAAAACACTTGAGATGAAGACAGAGGATAAAGTATTTTGGGAGCTGGGGATGGCTCAATGCATTGTGTTTGCTGTGCAAGTATGAGGACTTTCGTTTGATTCCTAGAACTGTGTAAAATGCCAGGTGTGGTGGTGCATGACTGTAATCCCAGCACGGGGCTAGATAGTAGGACCACTTAGAACTACTGACCACATACACTAGCCTAACTGGTGAGCTCCAGGCCAATGAGAGACCCTGTCTCAAAAAGAAGTGGATAGCAATCCTGAGGAAGATGCCTAAGGCTGTCTGCTCACCTCCACTTGGTGCATGTTTACCCATGAATACATTATGCCCGTAACACATACAGAGATACACACCCAAACCCACCCCCCCCACAGTATTTTGAGCATGTTGCTGATGAGGTGATGGTATACTTAAGCAGGGATTTCCGCCCCCCCCCCCCCCAATGTATTGGCAGGTTGCTGTTGAGGTGATGATATACTTAACCAAGGATGGCCAAAATAGCAGAAGGCTGCCTGGGATGAGCAGAATGATTCTGAGGTCATCTGCCTAACCATGGAAGTAGGCAAGATGTCCAAATTAGCCAATTAATTTGCACAAAGTGGGGAACATAAAGAACATGTTGACTCTAAATATAGCTCTTAGCTCTATAAAGCATTCTGAGGTGTATGGTAGAGGACAGTGCCTTGCTGGGTAGCCCAGGAGTCAAACATTTTTATCTTCAAATGTTCCTTGATTATTGAGTGCTAGGATCTCAAAACTGCAGCCAGCCAGGCATGGTGGAACATGCCTTTAATCCTAGCCCTTGGGAGGCAGAGGCAGGAGGATTCTTGTGGATCTCTGTTCCAGACCAGCCTGGAACTACAGTGCGAGTGCCAGGTCAGCCTGGGTTATAATCAAACTCTACCTGCAAAAACAAAACAAAAAAACAGCACACACACAAAAAACCCCTGCATTGTTATAATTCTTTCTTTCTAAATGTGTTGTCTATTGTGGGTCTTTAAAAAATATTTTATTTATTTATTTGAGAGAGAGAAAGAGGGAGAGGGGGAAAGAGAGAGAGAGAGAGAGAGAGAGAGAGAATATGGGTGCGCCAGTGCCTCCAGCCACTGCAAATGAACTCCAGATGCATGTGCCCCCTTGTGCATCTGGCTTACGTGGGTCCGGGACAATAGAACTGGGATCCTTTGGCTTTGCAGGCAAACACCTTAACCACTAAGCCATCTCTCCAGCCCTCTATTGTGGTTTTTAACTTGTTTCTTCAATTATTTATTTGCAAGCAGAGAGAGATAGAAGAGAGAAAGAGAGAGAATGAGAATGGGCACACCAAGGCCTCTAACTGTTGCAAATGAACTCTAGATGCATGTGCCACTTTGTGCATCTGGCTTTACATGGGTACTGGGGAATCAAACCTGGGTCGGTAGGCTTTGTAAGGCAAGTGCCTTAACCGCTGAGCCATCTCTCCAGCCCAGTTCATTGTTTTTGTATGATGCAAATTAATAAAGAAGTTAGGGGTGGAGAGATGGCTCAGCGGTTAAGGCACTTACCTGCAAAGCCAAAGGACCCAGGTTCAACTCCCCAGTACCCATGTAAGCCAGATGCACAAGGGGGCACACACATCTGGAGTTGATTAGCAGTGGCTAGAGGCCCTGGCCCACCCATTTTCTCTTTGTGTGTGTGTGTCTCTTTCTCTTCCTGTCTATCTCTCAAATAAAGACAAATAAAATATTTAAAAAAACAGTGAATAATGTAATTTATAAAGTTTGCAAAAGTCATTTGAACTAAAAGTTTAAAATTTAAAAAAATATTTGAGAAAGTTAGAGGGAGAGTATGTGCCTACCAGGATCTCCTGCTGTTGCAAATGAACTCCAGAAGCATGAGTCACTTTGTGTATCTGCCTTTATGTGGGTACTGGGGAATCGAAACCTAAATCTAGGCTGACAAGCTTTGCAAGCAAACACCTTTAACCACTGAGCCATCTCTCCAGCCCTAAAAGTTACTTTTTTTTTTCCTTTTCTTTTTTTCTTTTGTTCTTTTCGAGGTAGGGTCTCACTCTAGACCAAGTTGACTTGGAATTCATTCTATAGTCCCAGGCTGGCCTTGAGTTTACAGTGATTCTCTTACCTTAGCCTTCTGAGTGCTGAGGTTAAAGGTATGTGCCACTATGCCTGGTTAAAAGTCAGTTTGTTTGTTTGTTTATTTATTTGGTTTTTCGAGGTAGGGTCTTGCTGTAGTGCAGGCTGACCTGAAACTCACTATGTAGTCTCAGGGCAGTCTCAGACTCATGGCAATCCTACCTCTGCCTCCCGAGCGCTGGGATTAAAGGTGTGTGCTACCACGCCCGGCTTAAAAGTCAGTTTTTTTCCCCCAAATTGAGAGAGACAGAGAGAGAATGGGTGTGCCAGCAGCCTCTCAGCTGCTGTGAACAAACTCCAGACATGTGCATCCCCTTGAGCATAAGAAAATCTTATTATTGTGTCTGGCTAAACATGGGACCTGGACAATTGAACAGGCATTCTTAGGCTTCACAGGCAGTTGCCTTAACTGCTAAGCCATCTCTCCAGCCCAAAAGTCAGTTTTTTTTTTGGGGGGGTGAGAGACAGAGAGAGAGAGAGACGGATAGAGAATGGGTGCACCAGTGGCCTCAGCTGCTGTGAATGAACTCCAGATTGTGTGCCCCCTTGTGGGCAAGTGTGGCATTGCGCCGTTGCGTCACTGTGTCTGGCTAAAGGTGAGACTTGGAGAATCGAATGGGCGTTCTTAGGCTTAGCAGGCAGGTGCCTTAACCTCTAAGCCATCTCTCCAGTCCCAAAAGTCAGTTTTTTTTTTAAAAAGAAAATCTTATTATTTATTATTTGAGGGGGGGGGAGGAGGGAGAGGAAGAGGCAAATAGAGAGAAAGAGCCTCCAGCCACTGCAAATGAACTCCAGATGCATGTGCCCCTTTGTCCTTTGTGCATCTGGCTTATGTGGGTCCTGAAGAATCGAACCGGGGTCCTTAGGCTTCGCAGGCAAATACCTTAACTGCTAAGCCATTTCCTCAGCCAGGTCAGTTTTTTTTAAAGTGTAGTTTTGCTTCTTCCACAATTATTTCTATTCTACCATGTCTTCCATGTTAAACTTCCTGTTTGCTTCTCTCAAACTTTGATACTGAGCAGATACTATGGCCATAGAGAAACTTCTACTATCCAGGGAACTTGGAAAGTAAATAATTTTGAGGGACTAAGTGTTGCATGTGCCATCTGTGTCCTTGTCATGGCCCTGTCCCTCCCACTCCCCATTGAGCCCAGGGCCTTGAGCATGTAGGCAAGTGGTCTACCACTGAGCTATATTTCCAGCCCAGGGACCAACTTTAAAAGAGCCTCAAAGTAAGGTATTAATAACCAGAAATTCTTTAATTTTGTTTTGGAAAATTATAAAGACATTTTGCTTGCTGTGTGAAAATAACTGAACATAATTCACCTCTTTCTCACCCTTGATGGAGATCAAGATGCAGATCAATTTGCACTTCAGTTATTTTGATGTATTGCATATATGTGGTATGAAAATAGAAGATGTGGAATATAGGACAGACCTGGTAACGAACAGTTGCTTTCTTTTAAAGTTTGCTTGTTTTTCTCCATGTTTGCCCTCTTCTCAATGACTGACCATAATGTGGGGAGAGGGAACAATTAGAGCACAACGGCAGTACCTGGTGGGACACATAATGGAATTGTCTTTGTGTGTGTGTTTATGGTCACATGTGTGTGTGAGCACATGCACTTGTGGGGGCTTGCATGTGGAAGCTAGAGGTTGACTTTGGGTGTCTTTCTCAATTGTTCTCCACTTTATTTTGCCGAGGCAGGGTCTCATTTGAACTCAGAGCTTGGTGATTCAGCTAGTCTAGCTATGCAGCCTGCTCCAGGATATCCTGTTTTGTCCTCCTGGAAGCTGGGGTTGCAGGTGGACTGTCATGCCTACCTGGCATTTTCTGTTTTTCTCAAAAAAAAAAAAAAAAAAAACTTTGAGAGAGAGAGAGAGAGAGAGAGACAAATAAACAGATGCATGCACCACTTTGTGTATTTGGCTTTATGTGGGTACTGGGAAATTGAACCCAGACCCACAGGCTTTATAAGCAAGGGCATTTAACCACCAAGCCAGCTCTGTAACCCCCCACCTGGCATGTCCGTGGGTGTTGGGGCTATAAATGCTAGTCTTCGTGATTACTTGACAAGTGCTTTATCCACTGAGCCATCTTCCTAAGCCCTAGTTTGTTTTTTTATTTGAGAGAGATAAAGAGGCAAATAGAGAGAGAATGGGCACACCAAGGCCTGTGGCCACTGCAAATGAACTCCAGATGTATGTGCCACTTTGTACATTTGGCATTATGTAAGTGCTGAGGAGTTGAACCTGGGTCATTAGGCTTTGTAGGCAAGTGCCTTACCTCTGAGCCATCTCTCCAGCCCTAGCTAGTTTGCTTTTTTTAAAAAAAATTTCTACAGATAGGCTTGCTCTATCCCAGGCTGACTTGGAATTCACTATGTAGTTTCAGGGTGGCCTCAAACTTACTGTGATCCTTCTATCTCTGCCTCCCAAGTACGGGGGTTAAAGATGTGTGCCACCCCGCCTGGCTGCTTTTTAAAAAAATATTTATTTATTTGGGGGGGGGGCAGATAGAAAGAATGGGTGTGCCGGGGCCTCTAGTCACTGCAAATGAACTCCAGACACATATGTTACTTTGTGCATCTGACTTTTGTGGGTACTGCAGAATTGAACGTGGGTCCTTTAGCTTCACAGGCAAGTGCCTTAATCACTGAGGCATCTCTCCAGCCCCTAGTGTGCTTTTTTATGTCATTCATGTGGCACTCCCCCCCCTTTTTTTCCCCCAAGGTAAGGTCTTACTGTAGCCCAGGCTGATCTGTAACTCACTCTGTAGCCGCAGGCTGGCCTCAAACTCACAGCCATCCTTCTACCTCTGTCTCCTGAGTACTGGGAATAAAGGTGTGTGCCACAGTGCAATGCCAGACCAGTCCTTTGTATTTATTTATTTTACTTGAGATTGAGAGAGAGAGAGAGAATGGGTGTGCCAGGGCCTTCACCAGCTGCAAACGAACTCCAGACTCATGCACTACCATGTGCATCTGGCTTACATGGGTCCTGGGGAATTGAACCCTAGTCCTTTGGCTTTGCAGGCAAGTACCTTAAAGCTAAACCGTCTCTTCAGCCACCCCCCTCCCACCTTTTTTAAAAGTCAGGCTGTCACTCTTAAGAGTCCAAGCTGGTCACAAACTCACCCAGTCTTGCCTCAGGTTCCCTAATACTGGGGTTACAGGCATATACCGCCACAGCTGGCATGGGGGCAATTCTAAAGGAAGAGTTCCAAAAGTGTTTTTGAACAGTCCTAACCTTTCAAGGACAGTGTCACTTTTCTAATGAACTGGTAGGAAACCAAAAGCGGGTTAATTATTTCGTAGACATAGTTTATAGTCCTTTAAGAAAATTCAAAAATGAGTAAGCTAAGGTCTAGAAATTATTTTAGATAACTTATTTATTTTCCCTTAATGTTTGATATAGCTATTGCATACCCAACTTTATATTACAGGATATTTTTCTTTTTGGTTTTTCGAGGTAGGTTCTTGCTCTAGCCCAGGCTGATCTGGAATTCACTATGTAGTCTCAGGTTGGCCTTGAACTCACAGCACTCCTACTACCTCTGCCTTCCGAATACTAGGATTAAAGATATGCACCACCACGCTTGGCACAGAATTTTTTTTTTCTATTGGAATTAACTGTGTTTTTGAAATAATTTTTTTGTTTATTTGTTTGAACTTGTTATGTAGCTGACACTAACTAGCTTTGAACTCCAGATTATTGTGCCTCAGTCTCTAGAGTGTTAAGCTTATAAGCTTGTACCACTATGTCTGGCTTGAAACAATTTAATTTTTTTTTGTTATTTTTTCGAGATAAGGTTTCATTCTAGTCCAGGCTGACCTGGAATTCACTATTTTGTCTCAGGATGGCCTCGAACTCATGGTGATCCTCCTACCTCTGTCTCCCAGTGCTGGGATTAAAGGTGTACACCACCACACCCGGCTCAATTTTATCTTTGATACATGTCTTTTTATTTTTTTATGAACAGAAATGGATGATGAAGACTGTGAAAGAAGAAGAATGGAATGTTTAGATGAAATGTCTAACCTTGAGAAACAGTTTACAGATCTCAAAGATCAGTAAGTAGTAACTTTACAAGGTCATTGTCACTGAATGTTAATTGTAGTTCATGCACACTAGCACAAGACAATTTATATTACTTTTGTGTTGTTTTGTAGAATAGCTGATCTGATCTGCAAGAAGCTTCAACTAGTGTTTACCTACCAGACCTCATTAACTGAAGAGGGCTGGGGCTAGATTTTCTGGGGGTGAGATGGAGTGTATCCGCTTGCATGTGGATGTTGATGATTAAAATGTTTTCCAGTGCTACCCCTGTGATTTTATTCTGCATCATTCATCTTTTTGTTAAATAATTGTTAAAAGGTTTTTTTTTCAATACTGAGGACTGAATATAGGACATTGCACATGCCAGGCAAGTGCTCTGCCACTGAACTATATCCGTAGTCCTCGTTTTACTTTGAAACAAAGTCTTGAAGGCTGGCCTTGAACTCACTTTGTAACTCAGGCAGACCTTGTACTTGGCAATCCTAACTGCGTCAGCTTCTGGAGTAGGTAGGATGTCAGGCCTGGCTTAGATACCATTTTTGTTAAAAAAATTTAAATTTATTTATTTGCAAGCAGAGAAAAGAGAGAGAGAATGGGTGTGCCAGGGCCCTTACCACTGTAAATGAACTCCAGACATGTGTGTCTCTTTTGTGCATGTGGCTTTATGTAGGCACTGGGGTTAAACTCAGGTCATTAGGTTTTGCAGGCAAGCACCTTAACCATTGAGCAGTCTCTCCAGCCCCAGAGATACCATTTTTTAAGTTTAAGAATGAGATAGAATATTTCTTTTTGTGTGTGTATACGCATGCATGCACATGTGGTGTATGTTCATACAGGATGAGTGTACCAGGTTCATGCATGTGGAGGCCAGAGGAGGACGTTAGATGTTGTCTTCTGTTGTTTTTCTGCCTTACTTCCCTGGGACAGCGCCTCTCACTAACCTGGAGCTCACTGTTGTTTGGTTAGGACTGACCAGGGAGCTCCAGCGATTCTCCTGTCTCCATCCCACTCAGTGCCAGGCATGGCTCAAGTGCCAGGGTTGAAACTCAAGTCCTCATGCTTGCGCAGCAGGTGGTGTTACTCACCATCTTTCCAGCCCCCGAATCTAGGTTTTGTTAATTGATTTAAGATGATTAGGTGTACCAGGCAGGTACGCATACATACATGCATACACACACAGACACATAAATAAGTAAATAAATAGAGTGATTTCAATGGACTGTGGGGTGTAGCTCAGTGGTAGAATGCTTGTCTAGCATGTAGGAGGCCCTGAAGCTGATTTCTAGCCACACAAATAGAAAAATAAGTAAATACACACACACACACATTGAAAAGCTGATTATGCTAGTGTTCTACTTATCAACTTTGAGGATTGAAAAGCAATATGTAAAATTCTTTGCCATTTGGCTGGCATGTGGTAGATACTTATTAGACACCGATATTTCTTTCTCTTTTAAAATTTTGTTTATTTTTTATTTTTTGTATTTATTTATTTAGTTTTTTTTAGGTGGTGTATGGCTCTAGCCTAGGCTGACCTGGAATTCACTATGTAGTCTCTGGGTGGCCTCGAACTCATGGTCATCCTTCTACCTCTCTGCCTCCCGAGTGCTAGGATTAAAGGCGTGTGTCACCAAACCCAGTTTATTTTTTTGTTTTTTTGAGGTAGGGTCTCACTCTAGCCCAGGCTGACCTGGAATTCACTGTGTAATCTCAGGCTGGCCTTGAACTCACGGTGATCCTCCTACCTCTGCCTCCGCTAGTGCTGAAATTAAAGGCATGTGCCTCCATACCTGGTTTCTTTTTTTATAATCTTATTTATTTGCAAGCAGAAAGAGAGAGAAGACAGACAGACAGACAGACAGAATGGGCACACCAGAGCCTCTTGCTGCTGCAAACGAACTCCAGATGCATGTGTCTCTTTGTGCATCTGGCTTTATTGTGGGTACTAGGGAATTGAACCTGGGTCTTAACCACTGAGCCATCTCTGCAGCCCTGATATTTCTTTCTGTCTTTTAAAATATATTTTTTTATTCACTTGAGAGAGAGGGAAAGAGGCAGAGAAAGAGTGCGAGCTGGTGTGCCAGGGCCTCTATTCACTGCAAAAAACTCCAGATGCATGCACCACCTTGTGCATTTGGCTTGCATGGGTCATGAGGAATTGAACCTGGGTTCTTTGGCTTTGCAGGCAAGTGCCTTACCTGCTAAGCTTCTCTCCAGTCCCTCTTTTTATTTTATTTTTTGGTTTCTCAAGATACGGTCTCACTCTAGTCCAGGCTGACCTGGAACTCACTATGTAGTCTCAAGGTGGCCTCGAACTCACAGCAGCCTTTGCCTCCTGAGTGCTAGGATTAAAGGTGTTTGTCACCTTGCCTGGCTGGCTCTTATTTTTTTGTGTGGTATAGGAGATTGAATCCAGGGCTTGTACAGGCTGGTTTTGGACAGGTCTCAGAAAATTGTTTGGGCTGCTGTCAAACCTGTTGTTCTCCTGTCTTAGCCTCCTGAGTATCCGAGATTGCAGTTGGGCAACATCATGTCTGGCTGTCCCCATGCACTGCCCCCAGCTAACTCTTATGTGAGGTTGGTAACACTAAAATGGATTTCTGTGAGTTCTTTTTCCTGAGACAGGGTTTTGCTCTGTTGGCTAGGTTGCCTTCAAACTTTTTTATCCTCTTGCCTCCACTTCCTGAGTATACCACTGTGCTCAACAAAAGGCCACTAAGATTTGAGAAAAGATAGCATAAATGCAGGTAGAAACTAAAAAATTAAAAGCTTCTAAAAGGAGAGCTTTGGAACTTGCTGTCATGGACATATGGCAACATCTCAGGGACTGTAAATGCAAGACAGAAACTTGTAAAACACCTTAATTTATTCAAAAGTTGGTTTTTCAGGGCTGGAGAGATGGCTTAGTGGTTAATGCACTTGCCTGCAAAGCTTAAGGACCCAGGTTCAATTCACCCCATAGTCCAGATGCACAAGGTGGCACATGCATCTGGAATTTGCTTGCAGTAGTTGGAGACCCTGGTATGCCCATTCTTCCCCACCCCCAATCTCTCTATCTGCCTTTTTCTCTCTTTCTCTTAAATAAGTAAAAAATATTTTTACAAAGCTGGTTGTTTCAGCTTATGCTTTCTTCATACCTTCGTAGCTTAATCTTTTTCTCTTCCCTACAGAGGCCTAAGTTAATGGGAACTCATTCAGTAGCTTGGTGTGGTGGTATGTGGCTGGTAATCCCAGCCTTTGGGGGGAGAATCAGGAGATCAAGGTCATATTCACCTACATAGTGAGTTTGAGGCTAGCCTGGGCTACATGAGCCTGCCTCAATACATAAATAAATAAATAAATAAATAAATAAATAAATAAATAAATAAATGAATAAATAAATAAATTAAAAAAACCTAGCTTGGTGGTGTGGCTCCTATGTAGAATGCATGAGACCATGGGTTTGATCTCCAGCACTGTATAAAACCAGGTGTAGTGGCCAATGCCTATAATCCCAGCACTTGAGAAGTAAGGCAGGAAAATCAGAAGTTCAAGATCATCCTTGGTTACACAGCAAAAGTTTGAGGCTAGCTTAAGCTACATCAGATACCATCTCAAAAATATTTTAAAAAGACAAGTATAAAATCTACTTATTATACCTGGAATTACCAGCCTGAATGAGAAAGATTTACTGCATTAATCTATTTTTTTCCATTTCTCCTTTAACTTTTATTGGTATTAGAGCTGAAGATATACATATTATTCCATGATAAATCAACAAATTCAAAAAAATCCAAAGTTTGTAATTTTGGCTTGGAAATATAAGGTATAATTTTCTTTTTTTCTTCTTAATGGGGTGCCAGAGCCTCTAGCCACTGCAAATGAACTCCAGATGCATGCACTACATTGTGCATCTTTTTTTTTTTTTTTTTTGAGGCAAGCCCAATGAACTGCCCTTTTTTTTTTTTTATGCGAGAGAGTGTGTGAGAGAGAGAGAGAGAGGGAGAACTGGCACGTCAGGGCCTCCAGCCATTTTAATCAAACTCCAGATGCATGCACCACTTTGTGCATATGTGCGACCTTGTGTGCTGGTGTCATGTTGTCTGTCTAGCTTACATGGGACCTGGAGGGTCAAACTTGGGTTCTTAGGCTTCACAGGCAAGTAACTTAGATGCTAAGCCATCTCTCCAGCCCCCTTTTTATTTTATTTCTTACCCAAGGTAAGGTCTCACTCTAGCCCAGGCTGACCTGGAATTTACTATGTATTCTCAAGGTGGCTTCAAACTCATGGCGATCTTCCTATCTCTGCCTCCCAAGTGCTGGGATTAAAGGTGTGTGCCACCACACATGTCTGTAACAAAAAAATTTTTTTGTTTTGTGTTTTTGAGGTAGGATTTCACTCTAGTCCAGGCTGACCTGGAATTCACTGTGTAGTCTCAGGGTAGCCTTGAACTCATGGTGATCCTCCTACTTCTGCCTCCCAAGTGCTGGGATTAAAGGTGTGTGCCACCACACTGGGCTTGACTGTAAAATTTTTTAATAGGGTCATTTTTCATTTTGACTATTTCACTCTCTCATCCCCTCTCCTCTTCACTTTGTCCCCCCTTTTTTTTTTTTGTTTTTTGAGGTAGAGTCTCACTCTAGCCCAGGCTGACCTGGAACTCACTCTGTAGTCCCAGGCTAGCCTCAAACTCACAGTGTTCTTCCTACCTCTGCCTCTAATACTGGGATTAAAGGTATGGGTCATTATGCCCAGCTGCCTTTGTTCCTTTTTTCAAAAAAGATTTATTTTTATTTATTTATTCATTAGAGACAGAGAAAGGGGGAGAGAGAGAGAGAATGGGTGCATCAAGGCCTCCAGCCACTGCAAACGAACTCCAGACCCATGCACTACCATGTGCATGTGGCTTACGTGGGACCTGGAGAATCGAACCAGGATCCTTAGGCCGCAGGCATGCGCCTTAACCACTAAGCCATCTCTCCAGCCCCTTTGTTCCTTTTGACAGTGCATTGCAGTGTACCCCCCTGCTGGCCTCAAACTTGTGACCCTTCTGCCTCAGTGTCCTGTTGCTCCATGTGCTATATGCCAGGATCACAGCAGCATACATGTGTCCCTCTGTTCAGCTCCCATTTTTCATTTGTTTATCCCTTGAATAGCATGAGGACCTGAATTTGGATTCTCAGAACCCACGTAAAGTTAGATGCTATAGTGAATGTCTGCAGTCCCAGTCCCAGCACTCCTAGGGTGAGACGAGAGGCAGGCAAGTGCACTCTGCTACAGGCAAACACAAATGGTGTTGCATACATGTGCATATACCATACTCATACCACCCTCCAAATTATACACACACACAAGCAATAAAAAATTGAATGCCAAGCCAGGCATGGTGGTGCACGCCTTTAATCCCAGCACTCGGGAGGCAGAGGTAGGAGGATCACCATGAGTTAGAAGCCACCCTGATTCTACACAGTGAATTCCAGGTTAGCCTGAGCTACAGTGAGACCCTACCTCAAAAAGCAAAAAAAAAAAAAAAAAAAATTTGAGTGCCAAAATGAATTTTGCTGTGTTGCTTAGGCTGGTCTTGAACTCCTAGACCTAGACTATCTTCCTGCCTCATCTTCCCTTGTAGCTGGGATGACAGGTATGAACCACTAGCTTGGATTTTGGTTGTATATTTTGTATTGTAAATTAACCATTAAAGAGTAATAGTGATTAAAAAAACATAGACCACTTAGACCGCTATCTGTATGATGACGTACATAAAAATCAAACAATAAAACTGAGTTTTCTACTTGTAATAATAGCAATAATACATTAATAACAATATAATAGATTATTTGAATATGAGTGGAATTAGGAAACTTATTAGCTTTTGTTGGATTTCTGAAAGTAACATCTCAATTTTTGTTTTGTTAAGACTTTATAAAGAGCGATTAAGTCAGGTGGATGCAAAACTACAAGAAGTCACAGCTGGAAAAGCACCAGAGTATTTGGAACCACTGGCAACTTTACAAGAAAATATGCAAATTGCGTACAAAGGTAGCAGGTAGGAAAGTGGAAAATTATTTTCTATATAGTGGATTCTACATCCTCTAGCTTTAAAAGATATTTGTCAAGTGTTTGTTGTTGATGGAATTGCAAATATTTTTTCACTGTTGTAGGATTACAAATATATTTATATATTTATATCGAATTATAAATGTGCTTACAGATAGTCATGATTTACACCTATAATCCCAGCTCTTGGGAGGCTGGGCCAGGAAGATGGTAAGTTTGAGGCCAGCCTGGGTTACATAAGTGAGTTCCAGGCCACCTTGAACTACAGTATGAAATCCTGTCTTAAAACAACAAAAGCCAGCTAAACAAATGTGTTTGCATTCACTCACTGTCAGTCAGCCTACTTATTATTTTAGTTTTTAAATTTTTGGTTTTTTTTAGGTAGGGTCTCATTCTAACTCAGGCTGACCTGGAATTCACTATGTAGTCTCAGGGTGGCCTCAAACTCACAGTGATCCTACTACCTCTGCCTCCCAAGTGATGGGATTAAGGGCATGTGCCACCATGCCTGGCTACTTACTATTTTTTTTCACAATGATTTATTATTATTATTATTCATTTAAAAATATTTTATTTAGAGAGAAAATGGGCACACCAAATCTCTAGCCACTGCAAATGAACTCCAGATGCATGTGCCACCTTGTGCATCTGGCTTATGTGGGTACTAGGGAATTGAACCTGTGTCCTTAGGCTTTACAGGCAAGTGCCTTAACCACTAAGTCATCTCTCCAGTCCCAGCCTACTTATTTATTCAAACATTGTTTTTTTGCTGCTTGGGGGTATTTAAAACTAATAATAAAGTTCTTCTCTAGTTTCTCACAATGTTATTGACAAGATACTAACATATGTGGCATTAGAAGCCCTGATACTTCCATTAAGACATACCATTACTGGCACAATTTAATTCCCAGTTACATAAAAGTTTAAGTACTTATGGTATTTTTAATCTATGTAAGAGGTAAGATTTTTAAAAAATATTTTTATTTGAAAGCATATATATAAGAGAGAGAGAGAGAGAGAGAGAGAGAGAGAAAGAAAATGGCATGCCCAGAGCCTTTAGCCACTGTAGATGAACTTCAGATGCATCTGGCTTTACGTGGGTACTGGGGAATTGAACTCGGATACTTAGACTTTGTAGGTAAGCACTTTAACTGCTGAGCTATCTCTTCAGCCTGAAGTTTTTTTTTTTACTTTATTTATTTGAGAGAGACAGAAAGAGGCAGATAGAGAATGGGCATACTAGGACCTTCAGCCACTGCAAACAAACTCCAAATGCATGTGCCACCTCATGCATCTGGCTTACATGGGTTCTAAGGAATTGAACCTGGGTGTTTTGGCTTTGCAGGCAAGTGCCTTAACCACTAAGCCATCTCTACAGCTTCAAGATTTTTTTTTTAAATATTTCATTATTTATTTATTTATTTATTTATTTATGAGAGAGAAATATAGAAATAGGCAGATAGAGAGAGAGAAAGAATGGGAGCGCCAGGGCCTCCAGCCACTGCTAACGAACTCCAGATGCATGCACCCCTTGTGCATCTGGCTTACGTGGGTCCTGGAGAATCGAAGCCAACCGGGTCCTTAGGCTTCATAGGCAAGCATTTAACCATTAAGCCATCTCTCCAGCCCCAGCTTCAAGATTTTTATTTAGTGTTTTAGAGATGTTGCTCTGAATTCATGGGCTCAAGCTATTCTCCTGCTTTAGCCTCCTGAGTAGTGGATTAAGAAGAGGCCAGCCTGAGGGCATCTGCCTTTTTCTCTCTTTCTCTTAAATAAGTAAAAAATATTTTTACAAAGCTGGTTGTTTCAGCTTATGCTTTCTTCATACCTTCGTAGCTTAATCTTTTTCTCTTCCCTACAGAGGCCTAAGTTAATGGGAACTCATTCAGTAGCTTGGTGTGGTGGTATGTGGCTGGTAATCCCAGCCTTTGGGGGGAGAATCAGGAGATCAAGGTCATATTCACCTACATAGTGAGTTTGAGGCTAGCCTGGGCTACATGAGCCTGCCTCAATACATAAATAAATAAATAAATAAATAAATAAATAAATAAATAAATGAATAAATAAATAAATTAAAAAAACCTAGCTTGGTGGTGTGGCTCCTATGTAGAATGCATGAGACCATGGGTTTGATCTCCAGCACTGTATAAAACCAGGTGTAGTGGCCAATGCCTATAATCCCAGCACTTGAGAAGTAAGGCAGGAAAATCAGAAGTTCAAGATCATCCTTGGTTACACAGCAAAAGTTTGAGGCTAGCTTAAGCTACATCAGATACCATCTCAAAAAATATTTTAAAAAAGACAAGTATAAAATCTACTTATTATACCTGGAATTACCAGCCTGAATGAGAAAGATTTACTGCATTAATCTATTTTTTTCCATTTCTCCTTTAACTTTTATTGGTATTAGAGCTGAAGATATACATATTATTCCATGATAAATCAACAAATTCAAAAAAATCCAAAGTTTGTAATTTTGGCTTGGAAATATAAGGTATAATTTTCTTTTTTTTTTCTTCTTAATGGGGTGCCAGAGCCTCTAGCCACTGCAAATGAACTCCAGATGCATGCACTACATTGTGCATCTTTTTTTTTTTTTTTTTTTGAGGCAAGCCCAATGAACTGCCCTTTTTTTTTTTTATGCGAGAGAGTGTGTGTGAGAGAGAGAGAGAGGGAGAACTGGCACGTCAGGGCCTCCAGCCATTTTAATCAAACTCCAGATGCATGCACCACTTTGTGCATATGTGCGACCTTGTGTGCTGGTGTCATGTTGTCTGTCTAGCTTACATGGGACCTGGAGGGTCAAACTTGGGTTCTTAGGCTTCACAGGCAAGTAACTTAGATGCTAAGCCATCTCTCCAGCCCCCTTTTTATTTTATTTCTTACCCAAGGTAAGGTCTCACTCTAGCCCAGGCTGACCTGGAATTTACTATGTATTCTCAAGGTGGCTTCAAACTCATGGCGATCTTCCTATCTCTGCCTCCCAAGTGCTGGGATTAAAGGTGTGTGCCACCACACATGTCTGTAACAAAAAAATTTTTTGTTTTGTGTTTTGAGGTAGGATTTCACTCTAGTCCAGGCTGACCTGGAATTCACTGTGTAGTCTCAGGGTAGCCTTGAACTCATGGTGATCCTCCTACTTCTGCCTCCCAAGTGCTGGGATTAAGGTGTGTGCCACCACACTGGGCTTGACTGTAAAATTTTTAATAGGGTCATTTTTCATTTTGACTATTTCACTCTCTCATCCCCTCTCCTCTTCACTTTGTCCCCCCCCCTTTTTTTTTTTTTTTTTTTTTTTGAGGTAGAGTCTCACTCTAGCCCAGGCTGACCTGGAACTCACTCTGTAGTCCCAGGCTAGCCTCAAACTCACAGTGTTCTTCCTACCTCTGCCTCTAATACTGGGATTAAAGGTATGGGTCATTATGCCCAGCTGCCTTTGTTCCTTTTTTCAAAAAAGATTTATTTTTATTTATTTATTCATTAGAGACAGAGAAAGGGGGAGAGAGAGAGAGAATGGGTGCATCAAGGCCTCCAGCCACTGCAAACGAACTCCAGACCCATGCACTACCATGTGCATGTGGCTTACGTGGGACCTGGAGAATCGAACCAGGATCCTTAGGCTTCGCAGGCATGCGCCTTAACCACTAAGCCATCTCTCCAGCCCCTTTGTTCCTTTTGACAGTGCATTGCAGTGTACCCCCTGCTGGCCTCAAACTTGTGACCCTTCTGCCTCAGTGTCCTGTTGCTCCATGTGCTATATGCCAGGATCACAGCAGCATACATGTGTCCCTCTGTTCAGCTCCCATTTTTCATTTGTTTATCCCTTGAATAGCATGAGGACCTGAATTTGGATTCTCAGAACCCACGTAAAGTTAGATGCTATAGTGAATGTCTGCAGTCCCAGTCCCAGCACTCCTAGGGTGAGACGAGAGGCAGGCAAGTGCACTCTGCTACAGGCAAACACAAATGGTGTTGCATACATGTGCATATACCATACTCATACCACCCCCTCCAAATTATACACACACACAAGCAATAAAAAATTGAATGCCAAGCCAGGCATGGTGGTGCACGCCTTTAATCCCAGCACTCGGGAGGCAGAGGTAGGAGGATCACCATGAGTTAGAAGCCACCCTGATTCTACACAGTGAATTCCAGGTTAGCCTGAGCTACAGTGAGACCCTACCTCAAAAAGCAAAAAAAAAAAAAAAAAAAAATTTGAGTGCCAAAATGAATTTTGCTGTGTTGCTTAGGCTGGTCTTGAACTCCTAGACCTAGACTATCTTCCTGCCTCATCTTCCCTTGTAGCTGGGATGACAGGTATGAACCACTAGCTTGGATTTTGGTTGTATATTTTTGTATTGTAAATTAACCATTAAAGAGTAATAGTGATTAAAAAAAACATAGACCACTTAGACCGCTATCTGTATGATGACGTACATAAAAATCAAACAATAAAACTGAGTTTTCTACTTGTAATAATAGCAATAATACATTAATAACAATATAATAGATTATTTGAATATGAGTGGAATTAGGAAACTTATTAGCTTTTGTTGGATTTCTGAAAGTAACATCTCAATTTTTGTTTTGTTAAGACTTTATAAAGAGCGATTAAGTCAGGTGGATGCAAAACTACAAGAAGTCACAGCTGGAAAAGCACCAGAGTATTTGGAACCACTGGCAACTTTACAAGAAAATATGCAAATTCGTACAAAGGTAGCAGGTAGGAAAGTGGAAAATTATTTTCTATATAGTGGATTCTACATCCTCTAGCTTTAAAAGATATTTGTCAAGTGTTTGTTGTTGATGGAATTGCAAATATTTTTTCACTGTTGTAGGATTACAAATATATTTATATATTTATATCGAATTATAAATGTGCTTACAGATAGTCATGATTTACACCTATAATCCCAGCTCTTGGGAGGCTGGGCCAGGAAGATGGTAAGTTTGAGGCCAGCCTGGGTTACATAAGTGAGTTCCAGGCCACCTTGAACTACAGTATGAAATCCTGTCTTAAAACAACAAAAGCCAGCTAAACAAATGTGTTTGCATTCACTCACTGTCAGTCAGCCTACTTATTATTTTAGTTTTTAAATTTTTGGTTTTTTTAGGTAGGGTCTCATTCTAACTCAGGCTGACCTGGAATTCACTATGTAGTCTCAGGGTGGCCTCAAACTCACAGTGATCCTACTACCTCTGCCTCCCAAGTGATGGGATTAAGGGCATGTGCCACCATGCCTGGCTACTTACTATTTTTTTTCACAATGATTTATTATTATTATTATTCATTTAAAAATATTTTATTTAGAGAGAAAATGGGCACACCAAATCTCTAGCCACTGCAAATGAACTCCAGATGCATGTGCCACCTTGTGCATCTGGCTTATGTGGGTACTAGGGAATTGAACCTGTGTCCTTAGGCTTTACAGGCAAGTGCCTTAACCACTAAGTCATCTCTCCAGTCCCAGCCTACTTATTTATTCAAACATTGTTTTTTTGCTGCTGCGGGGTATTTAAAACTAATAATAAAGTTCTTCTCTAGTTTCTCACAATGTTATTGACAAGATACTAACATATGTGGCATTAGAAGCCCTGATACTTCCATTAAGACATACCATTACTGGCACAATTTAATTCCCAGTTACATAAAAGTTTAAGTACTTATGGTATTTTTAATCTATGTAAGAGGTAAGATTTTTAAAAAATATTTTTATTTGAAAGCATATATATAAGAGAGAGAGAGAGAGAGAGAGAAAGAAAATGGCATGCCCAGAGCCTTTAGCCACTGTAGATGAACTTCAGATGCATCTGGCTTTACGTGGGTACTGGGGAATTGAACTCGGATACTTAGACTTTGTAGGTAAGCACTTTAACTGCTGAGCTATCTCTTCAGCCTGAAGTTTTTTTTTTTTTACTTTATTTATTTGAGAGAGACAGAAAGAGGCAGATAGAGAATGGGCATACTAGGACCTTCAGCCACTGCAAACAAACTCCAAATGCATGTGCCACCTCATGCATCTGGCTTACATGGGTTCTAAGGAATTGAACCTGGGTGTTTTGGCTTTGCAGGCAAGTGCCTTAACCACTAAGCCATCTCTACAGCTTCAAGATTTTTTTTTTAAATATTTCATTATTTATTTATTTATTTATTTATTTATTTGAGAGAGAGAAATATAGAAATAGGCAGATAGAGAGAGAAAGAATGGGAGCGCCAGGGCCTCCAGCCACTGCTAACGAACTCCAGATGCATGCACCCCCTTGTGCATCTGGCTTACGTGGGTCCTGGAGAATCGAGCTTCGAACCGGGGTCCTTAGGCTTCATAGGCAAGCATTTAACCATTAAGCCATCTCTCCAGCCCCAGCTTCAAGATTTTTATTTAGTGTTTTAGAGATGTTGCTCTGAATTCATGGGCTCAAGCTATTCTCCTGCTTTAGCCTCCTGAGTAGTGGATTAAGAAGAATGTATAGGGGCCTGGAGAGATGGCTTAGTGGTTAAGCACTTGAAGCCCAAGGACCCCAGTTCAGGGTTCGATTCCCCAGGACCCACATAAGCCAGATGCACAAGGTGGTGCATGCATCTGGAGTTCGTTTGCAGTGGCTGGAGTCCCTGGTGCACCCATTCTCTATCTATCTGTTTCTTTCTCTCTCTGTCTGTCGCTCTAAAAAAAAAAAGTTTTAAAAAGAATGTATAAAAACATTTTAAACATTTGATCAAGATGATACAGAGCAGGGAATTAGCCTTCAACTGGATAATTTAATAACTCTTTTAGCTTGATAGATCCGGTCATTTATTTGTGGCTATGAATAAGTAAAGATATACTATATTTGTAGCACTGGCTTTTAGTCTTCCATTTGGAACTGAACCAACCCCAGTATCATGTCCTAGTAGCCATAATCAAGATATCTACCTATTTAAATATCACAATATTTTAATAGTTGAACTAACAATTGAATTTTAACTAATGAAGCTACAATGTTTTTGGAATGCTAATTGATCCCCAGTGTGCATTTAAGTAATACTTAAGGCATTGTTGATAAGTTCTTTTGTACTAGACATTCATTAAACCAAATTTTATTCTTTTTTTAAAAAAGTTTTTATTTTAGAGAGATGGAGAAGGAGATACAGAGAGAATTGGCGCTCCACTGCCTCAGCCACTGTAATTCGATCTCTAGGCGCTTGCACCACCTAGTGGGCATGTGCAACCTTGTGCTTGTCTCACCTTTGTGCGTTTGGCTTATTTGGGATCTGGAGAGTTGAACATGAGTCCTTAGGCTTCACAGGCAAAAGCCTTAACTGCTAAGCCATCTCTCCAGCCCCAAATTTTATTCTTGAATATTTTCCACTATGTAGATTATATTATTATTAGCTTGCTATCTTTAAATATTGATATAATAACTTACCTTTATGGGTAAAAAAAGAGTCCTTAGTTTTGTTAGAATCAGTGACAAGAAAATATTGCTTGAATTATTTTCCTACTTTGTATCCTTCTTGTTTGATTTTGCAAAGAGTAGTAGGTGGGAATATGTTGAAAATGTTACAGTTCTATGTACCTGCTACCTGCCTTTACACAGACAGACGATTATGCTTCTAGTGGTGTAGAATTTAATATAAATACATCTAGAATCTTTGCTATTTCTGTGGTGCCTGTTTGCATGTTGTCTTGTTACCTGTAAGGTAATCACTCTTGGGCATCTGTCTTCTCAGAAAAGCCCTGTAGGGAGTACTTTGAACCACATAGTTTGTGTCATCAGTTTATACATTTAATCCTCTGGGGAAGCTTTGGACTCAGTATAGTGGTTTTGCAGGGATAAGTATTCAATTGTTGGTTTGAGTATACATGGATGATGAAACCATGGTTTATTTTCTCTGCTTCTATTAGGAGAAAGCTAAAGGTTGTTTTTCCTAGGAAGAGGATTGTATTCTTCATTTTGGTCATTCTCTGAAACATTTTAGGAATATTCACAGAAGGAAGGAGGCAGAATGAAAATTATTTTCATTTATATTTTCTTTGTAGCTTGTGAACTCTGGTTTCTGATCTTTGATGCATATTTGAATTGGGCCATTATAATTTTAGTTTTTAAAGTTCAAGTTAGAATCACACCATCTTCTTATTGATTCATCTGAAAATATGGCGAAGAGAGAATTCCCATAGGGAAGTAATAATGAAACTCTTTCTTGCTAACTCAGAATAATTGTGTTTGGTTGCAGGAATCTATAGAGAGCTCTGCTTAGAATCTGTAAAGAACAAATATGAATGTGAAATTCAAGCTTCTCGCCAGCATTGTGAGGTACTGTCATTTTGTTTAACTTTTAAGCTAATTGCATCTCTTCAAGTCTTTTCTGAGTGTAGTAGCTTAAAAAGTAAATAAAATAAGGAAAACAAAATTAAAATTGTACTTTAGCTCATCACTGAGTTTTAAAAAATACACTTGTACTAGAAGCTATGTTGGAAATGGGCCCCAAAGGAGCATAGAAAATAACTGATAATTTTAGAAGTTTTGCAACTGTTACTTAAATTTTTAAAAATATTTTATTTATTTGAGAGAGAGAAACAGAAAGAGACAGACAGAGACAGTGTGAGTATGGACACACTAGGGCTTCCTGCCACTGCCAAAGCACTCCAGATGCATAGACCATTAGGCTTTGTTTGCAAGCAAGCATTTTTAACCACTGAGCCATCTCTTCAGCCCCTGTTTTTCTTTCTTTCCTTCTCTCTGTCTTTTCTCTCCCTCCCACCTTTCCCCTTCTCTTTCTTTTTCCTCCCCTGTCCCTCTGTCATTTTAAAATATTTTAATTTATTTATTTACATAGGGGGAAGGGAGGGAGAGAAGGGAGAGAGAGAGCAAGAAAGTGAGAGAGAGAGAGAGAGATTGAATGCAAGCACTAGAGTATGGACAGAGCAGGACTTTCCTGCCACTGCAAATGAATTTATTCCAGATGCATGCACCATTTAGTGCATCTGGCTTTATTTGGATATTGGGGAATTGAAACTTGGCCAGCAGGCTTTGCAAGCAAGCACTTTTAGTCACTGAATCATCTCCCTAGCCCTCTTCTTAACTCACCCCCTTTTTTTGAGGCAAGCCCAACAGACTGGCCTTTTTTTGTGTGCAAGAGAGAAGGAGAGAGAAAGAGAGAGAGGGAGAGAAAGAGAGAATTGGCATGCCAGAGCCTCCAGCCACTGTAATTGAACTCCAGACGTGTGTGCCTGCCCTCTTGTGTGCATGTGCAACCTTGTGTGCTTCTGCCACTGTGCATCTGGCTTACATGGGATTTGGAGAGTCGAACATGGGTCCTTAGGCTTCCCAGGTAAATGCATTAATTGCTAAACCATCTCTCCAGCCCTTCCCTCTCTTTTTTCTCTTCTTCCCTGCTCTCCCCTCCCCTCCCCTCCCTTCTCTTCTCCTTTCTTTTCCTCTCCTCCCCCTCCCTTCTTCCCTTCTCCTCCCTTTTCTTTTTTCTTTTCTCCTCTCTTCTCTCTCCCCTGTCCCTTCCCTTTTCCTTTTCCCTTCCCCTTCCTCTTCCCTTTGTCTCCCTCCCCTCTCTTTGCTGGGGTATGATTCCAGGGCCTTTGGCAAGCACTGTACCACTGTGCTACATCATAACCTGCAACTGTTTCTTTAGAAAATCTTTGTAATGATTCTGTCATCTAACATCAAGAAAGTTATAGTATAATCAGTATAATACAGAAGTTTAGATTAAAAATGTATACCTCATGGTACACTTAGACTTTTGGACTGTAGAATTAATTTCTGGCTGCCTAGACCTGTTTCCACATTTTAGGGCAGCATTCTCTATATGAAAATAATAGATCCGTTTTTTTTGTTGTTGTTGTTTTCGAGGTAGGGTCTCACTCTAGCTCATGCTGACCTGGAATTCATTATGTAGTCTCAGGGTGGCCTCAAACTCACAGCGATCCTCCTACCTCTGCCTTCTGAGTGCTGGGATTAAAGGCGTGTGCCACCACACCTGTCTTAGATGCATTTTTATTTATGCTTTTTATTTTGAATGGTGTTTTAAAACATACAACCTAGACAAGATCGTAGAAGTCTAGTGTGAGAGGAGTATAAGGTCTGTGATGACTCAGTGTCATTTTAATATAGCATATGCGCATATGCTAAGAATAGATAGGTATAAAAGTGATGTAGCCTGTTTTTTTTTCTTTTTCCTCTGCAGGGATTTGTTATGCAGTCCAAGCTGGCCTTGAACTCTCCATCCTCTTGCCTCTGTCTCCTGAGTGGTACCACTATGCCTATGTCAGTTTTTTTTCTTTTAATGAGAGAGAGATAGAGAAAGAATAAGTTGGCATGCCAGGGCCTTCAGCCACAGCAGTAGAACTCCAGATGCCTGCACCATCTTGTACATACATGTGACCTTATGTGCTTGTGTCACCTTGTGCATCTGGCTTACATAGGATCTGGAAAGTCTAATGTGGGTCTTTAGGCTTTGTAGGTAAGCGCCTTACCTGCTAAGCCATCTCTCTAGCCCTCAGTCCCCCCATCCCCCAGGTTGGGTCTCACTCTAGCCAGGCTAAACTGGAACTCACTATGTAGTCTGAGGATGGCCTTGAACTCATGGTGATCCCTCCTGCATCTGCCTCCTGAGTGCTGGGATTAAAGGCGTGTGCCACCACTCTGGCTCAGCCCTCAGTTTTTTGATTAGTATTGGTGTAAGTATCTTCTCAGTGTTTACTAGCTGCTTGAATGTCTTTCTTAAGACGTACTTGTTCATATCACTACCTTTGTGTTGGTTTTTAGTTTTTTATTCACTCATTGACTGTAGGAGCTCTTTGGGACTTAAAAAGCATTGTTAGTTATATGCTTTAAAAATACTTTTACCCAATCAATGGAATCTTTCAGTCTTTTTTGAAGAAGTTTTGAAGTACAAAAGTTTTCAGGTTCTTTTTTTTTTTTTTTTTTTTTTTTTTGGAGAGAGAGACAGAGAGAGAGGGAGAGGAAGACAGATAGAGATGGGCGCACCAGCAGTCTCTCAGCTGCTGCGAATGAAATCCAGATGCATGCACCCCCTTGTGGTCAAGTGCGGCATTACACCCTTGCGTCACTTTGCATCTGGCTAAACGTGGGACCTGGAGATTGGAACCAGCGTTCTTAGGCTTAGGAGGCAGGTGCCTTAACTGCTAAGCCATCTCTCCAGCCCCAGGTTCTTTTTTTTTTTTTTTGGTTTTGCGAGGTAGGGTCTCACTCTGATCCAGGCTGACCTGGAATTAACTATGTAGTCTCAGGGTGGCCTCGAGCTCTCAGCAATCCTCTTACCTCTGCCTCCCGAGTGCTGGGATTAAAGGCGCGTGCCACCACGCCCGGCCCCAGGTTCTTTTTTTAAATATATATTTTATTTTTGTTTATTTCAGAGAGAGAGGCAGGTGGGGGGAAGGGGTATGCCAGGGCCTCCAGCTACTGCAAACAAATTCAAGGTGGTATGTTCCATATTGTGCAACTGGCTTACATGGGTACTGGGGAATCAAACCTGGGTCTTTTTGGCTTTGTAGGGAAGTACCTTAACCACTAAGCCATCTCTCCAGTCTTTTTTTTTTTTTTTTTTTGAGTCAGTATCTAACTCTGACCCTGACTGACCTGGAACTCTTTAGTCCAGGCTGGCCTTGAACTCATAGTAATCCTCCTACCTCAGCCTCCCGAGTGCTGGAATTAAAGGCGTGTGCCACCATACCCAGCTAAAAAGTTATATATATATATTTTGGTTTTTCGAGATAGGGTCTCACTGTAGCTCAGGCTGACCTGAAATTCACTATGTAGTCTCAGGGTGGCCTCGCACTCACAGTGATCCTCCTACCTCTGCCTCCCAAGTGCTGGGATTAAAGACATATGCTGCCACGCCTGGCAAAAGTTTTATATTTTAATACAATTGAATTTATACTCCTTCCCTTATGTGATATGTGAATTTTATATTGCCCCAAACTTGAGGGAAAAGATGTATTTTTCCTTTAAAAATCGATAGTTTGCTTTTAATACTTAGATTGCTAAACCAGCTTTAGTTAATCTTTATGTATGCTATGAAATATAGCACTGATTTTTTTGCATGTGGATAGATAATCTCAAGTCTATTACACATTTCATTTCCAATCAGCAATTCCACTTCTTTCATATATCAAATGCTCATATGTGTACTGGATTGTTTTTATGTTTTTTTTTTCTATTTGTTCCCGTGGCCTTTTTGTCTGTTTCTGTACCAGCATCACAATCTCTCTCTCTCATGTAATAAGGAATTAATAACTCAATAACAGCATTCTTGCTTTTTTTTCTTTTTAACCTTATTACTGTAAACTTTTATGTGACAATTTTTTTTTTTGTTTTTGTTTTTTGAGGTAGGGTCTCGCTCTAGTCCTGGCTGACCTGGATTTCACTATGTAGTCTCACAGTGGCCTTGAACTCATGGCGAGTGCTGAGATTAAAGGCGTGCACCACCACAGCCAGCTTAACTGACAACTTTTAAAAAATTATATTTTTAATAGAACAGCAGTCTTGTGTATTGATATAATATCAACAATCTTACCACTTATCTTGTTCTAGTAATTTGATTGCATATTATCATAGACTTACAGGTAAGAATACTACTTGTATTTACTGTAATGTGTTTCTTCTACTTTGATCTTCTTTCGGTTTGACCACCTTAAGGCACTGAGAGGGCCTCTAGTAGCAACGTGGCATGTAGCAATAGACATCATTGTTGTGTGTCTGTTATTAAAGGCATGTTTCTCAGAGTTTGCTAATAAATATGATTTAAAAAAATATTTATTTATTTATTTGAGAGCAACAGACAGACAAAGAAAGAGGCAGAGCGAGAGAGAGAATGGATGCACCAGGGCCTCCAGCCACTGCAAATGAACTCCAGACACATGTGCTACCTTGTGCATCTGGCTTATGTGGGTTCTGGGGAATCGAGCCTCGAACCAGGGTTCTTAGGCTTCACAGGCAAGTGCTTAACTGTTAAGCCATCTCTCCAGCCCTAATTACGATTTTTTTTTTAAGTAGGGTCTTGTTGTAGCTCAAGCTGGCCTGGAATTCACTCTGTAGTTTCAGGCTGGCCTTGAACTCAGGGTGATTCTCTTACCTCTGCATCCCAAGTGCTGGGATTAAAAGCATGCACCACTATACCCAGCTAATTATGATCTTTTAAAAATTATTTTATGAGCCGGGCATGGTGGCGCACACTTTTAATCCCAGCACTTGGGAGGCAGAGGTAGGAGGATCACCATGAGTTCAAGGCCACCCTGAGACTACATAGTGAATTCCAGGTCAGCCTGGACTAGAGTGAGACCCTACCTCGAAAAACCAAAAAAAAAAAAAAAAAAAAAAAAAAAAATTTTATGGGCTGGAGAGATGGCTTAGTGGGTAAGGCACTTGCCTACAAAGCCAAAGGACCCAGGTTCAGTTCTCCAGGTCCCATGTAAGCCAAATGCACATGGTGGCACATGCATCTGGAGTTCATGTGCAGTGGCTAGAGGCCCTGGTGTGCCCATTCTGTCTTTCTCTGTCTCTAATAAATAAATAAAAAATAAAAGCTTTAAAAAAATAAATAAAACAAACAAAAATATATTTTATTTATTTGCAATCAGGGAGATACAGAGAGAGAAAGAGGAAGAGAAAGAGACAGTGAGTATGAGTGTGCCAGGGCCTCTAGCCACTGCACATGAACTCCAGATGCATGCGTCACTTTGTGCATCTAGCTTATGTGGTTACTGGGGAATTGAACCTGGGTTGTTAGGCTCAGGAGGCAAGTGCCTTAACCCCTGAGCCATATTTCCAGCCCTAATTATGATTTTTTGATACCTTTTATTAATTTGAGGAAATTTCTATCATTTCCTAGAAGTTTTTTTTTTTTTTATTCTTTGAGGTAGGGTCTCATTCTGGTCCAGGCTGACGTGAAACTAACTATGTAGTCTCAGCATGGCCTTGAACTCATGACGATCCTCCTACCTCTATCTCCCGAGTGCTGGGATTAAAGGCGTGTGCCACCATGCCCGGCTCCTAAAAGTTGTTTTTTAACTATGAATAGTTATTAGATGTTATAAAACATTTGCCTATATTGATTAAGATCTATTAAGAAATTTTTTATTTTTTGCTTTTGATGTATTAATACAATGTGGTGGGGGGTTTTTGTTTGTTATTTTTAGACAAGGTCTTACCTTGTAGGTATGTGTTAGCATGCTCAATGTGTTAATATTTCTTTCTTTTTAAAAAATATTTTTTTAAAAGGGATTTTAAAAACATTTTATTTATTTATTTATTTGAGAGAAAGAGGCAGAGAGAGGGAGGGAGGGAAGGAGAGAGAATGGGTGTGCCAGGGTCTCTAGCCACTGCAAATAAACTCCAGATGCTTGTGCCACTTTGTGCATTTGGCTGGCTTTACCTGGGTACTGGGGAATAGGAATAGAACCTGGGCTGTCAGGCTTTGCAAGCCTTTAACTGCTGAGCCATCTCCCTAGCCCTCATTTTTTAGTTTTTACGTTTGACTGAGAAATAACTATGAGGCAAGACAAAGGGGAAGAAGGAAGACATTGCCCCAACTCTCAGAATAATATTTAGTTTAAGGCAGATCGTGAGTTGTTGATACATGCTTATCACTTTTGGAAATCTTTGGAGAAGCTGTTGAGTTCCCTGTGTCCTAGGAGCTCACACCCAAGGTATGCAGTTTTCCATGTCCCCAGGCTTAGCCTGTGCAAAGGTTAACCTGTTGTGGAGCAGCTTGATCTCCAGTGACTTATGGTGACTGTTAAATTCTTTTTGTAGGATACTCAAGTCCTAATGCTATTGTTTTCTGTGTGATCACATGCATCAGAGAATGCTTCAGCACTGTTTTCTAAGGCGCTTCCTCTTGGGAGCAATCCTAGCTCCCTTCTCTGTGCCCTCCTTCTTCCCATGTCCTCCTGTTGCATCCTTCACATGCTTTGCTTTGTAGATACACTGCATTTCTTTCTTCATGGGGGGATCTCTCCACCATCGGCCTGGAAATTCCCTTTACTTTCTCTCCTGCTAAATCTCATTTTCTCTTTCATTTTGGTAGTTTATCTTTTAGTAGTATCTTGAGAAAAGGTATATAGAAGTCAGTGTTCAAAGACCTCTTGCATTGCCTGTCTGTTGTCTCTTCAAACTGTAAGCTAAAGTAAACTGTCCCTTCCTGAAGTTGCTTTCTTCAGGTATTTTGTCCCATCAATGAGACAGGTAAATAATGCAAGGAAGGAAATAAAACTGAAAATAAATTTAAGTACTCTTACCTTAATTTTGTTTTATTTTATTTTTCTAGACAGGGTCTCATGTATAGTAGGCTGATCTTTAACTTGCTATGTTGCCAAGGATGATTAAACTTCTAACCTTCTGTCTCCTTTTTGGGAGTGCTTGCAGTATAGGTGGATACCACCATACCTAGTTTATGTAGTGCTGGGGGTCTAACCCAGGCCTTCATGTGTGCTGTGTAAGCACTCAGCCAGCTGAGCTACATCTTCTACTCTTCCTGTCTGTATTTTAAACTATTCTTTTTTTTTTTTTTTTTTTTTTTTTTTTGAGGGTTTCATTCTAAGCCCAGGCTGACCTGGAATTCACCTCTGCTTCCTAAGTGCTGGGCTTAAAGGCGTGTGCTACCATGCGTAGCTTAAATTTAAGGCATTTACCTGCAAAGCCTAAGGTATTCAATGTGGGGACCAAGAGGCCTCAGTCTTTGGGGGGTGGAATGCAGTACCTCAGGTTATTTTCTCTCACCCTGGGGCTCTTCCAATCTCTACCCTCTCTTCAGCAATATTCCCTGAGTTTTGGCAGGCAAAGGGATCTGATTTAGTATTGCTTTCTCTGTGCCCTCTGGATCTGTTTTGATGAGGTTTGAGTGTCTGTTGCCATCTCCCTAGACCTGGTTTTCAGGCAGCTGTCAGAGCAGTATTCGTGTCACTGCTTCCTCTATTGTGACTTTTGGGCCCAGGCAGATGAGGTGGAAGTGACCCATCTCATGGTAGACAGTTGGCTCTCTCTATGTAAAATTTTTAAAAAATTATTTATACACAGAGAAACAAAGAAGAGAGATAGAAAGGATGGGTGCCCCAGGGCCTGTAGCTACTCCAAATGAACTCCAGATGCATGGACCACTTTGTGCATCTGGCTTTATGTGGGTACTCAGGAATTGAACCCGATCTTTAGGCTTTATAGGCAAGTACCTTAATTGCTTGCAGAGCCATCTCTCCAGCCTGGCTCTTTTCTTGATGTTACGATATATCCTTGTTTTCTTCAGTGTCATCTGTTCCATATGTGCCACCCATACTTTTTCTGAGAAAGGTCCCTGTGATGTGAAGCTTTTTCCCTGGGGAGATCTGAACACATGTCTCACAGACTAGCAATGATTGCACTAAAACCAGTTTTTTTTTTTTTTTTTTTGAGAGACACAGAGAGAGACAGAGAACAAAGAGAAAGACAGAATGGGTGCACCAGGGGCCTCTCAGCTGCTGCGAATGAACTCCAGATGGGTGCTCCCCCTTTGGGCAAGCGCAGCATTGCGCCCTTGCGTCACTTTTTTGCATCTGGGCTTAAACGTAGGACCTGGAGATTGGAACCGTCGTTCTTAGGCTTAGCAGGCAGGCGCCTTAACTGCTAAGCCATTTCTCCAGCCCTAAAACCAGTTTTGGTGAACCAGTGAGTTTGTTGGGGTTACTTATAGTGCAGGATCAGGGGTTGTGAGGGTGACTCAAAGGCAGCTTTATCATGGGAAAGCCCACCGTGGCCTGGGTGATGATGACTCAGGGAAGGTGCATTGCTGGAGCTCACTGCATGACTTGCAGTCACAGCTTAGCAGGGAAGGTGGGAGATTCTGCAGCACACTGCATGGCTGGCAGACAGTTTAGTAGAATCTCTCCCAAGCAATTGTTTAATCTTTATCTAACCTTATGGAGGAATCTTGAAACCTTTCCCCTGACTTGTTGACCTCCCACTCCTTCTTCCACTGAGGAGGAATTATTTTAATTCAGAGAAAATTGTTGCACAACATTGGTGAAGGCTGCTCCTCAACAGTTGTTATCCTATAGCCTTGGGGATTTGTAGTGTGACCTTTTAAGACTTTGCTCTCCCAGACTTGGTCTCCTAAGCCTCCCTCCTCCCTTCAGGAGGGAATATATAATAAAATATATAATTAAAAAAGCAACTAGGCCTTATAGAACTGAACTCTGATCTGATCTGGTAATTTTTTTTGTTTTGTTTTGTTTTTCTGTTTTTTTTTTGAGTTAGGATTTTCTGTTAGGTCACAGGTGGGCCTGCATATACATGCAAAAGAGGCAAAACGAGCTTGCTCTGGGTTTTTTGTAAATGTTTACTTTATTTTTTATTTTTAAAATTTATTTACTGAAAGAGAGAAAGAAAGAGAGGCACAGATAGAGAATGGGTGTGCCAGGGCCTCTAGCCAATGCAAATGAACTCCAGATGCATGTGCCACCTTGTGCCTGCCTCTGAGTTTTACATTGGTCCTGGAATTGAACCTAGGTCCTTAGGCATTGCAGGCAAGTGCCTTACCCACTGACCCATATCTCTAAGCCAATAGTTTAGTTATTCTTAAACAGGATGTAATTTTATATAGTTTGTCTGTATTTATGTGCTGTGTTTTCTAGTTTCAGTTTTTTGTATATATTTGACATTTCTTTAAGAAATTTAAATTGAGGGGCTGAGAATGCATCTCTGTGGTAGAGTCTTGCAATGCACTAGCCCTGGCTTCAATTCCCAGTAGGGGGATGTTGTAGTTACCTTCTTATTGCTGGCACAAAGCACCTGATCAAAAGCAACTTTTCAGAGGAAAGGTTTATTTTGGCTTACAGACTCGAGGAGGAAGCTCTATGATGGCAGGAGAAAATGTGGCATGAACAGAGGCTGGACATCACCTCCTGGCCAACATCAGGTAGATAACAGCAGCAAGAGAGTGAGCCAGACACTAGCAAGGGGAAGCTGACTATAACACCCATAAGTCTGCCCCCAGCAACACACCTGCTCCAGTAAAGGCAGTTGTCAAATTGCCACCGGCTGGGGACCTAGCATTCAGAGCACATAAGTTTATGGGGACACCTAATTTAAATCACTACAGGGGAAGCAAACTAAAAAAAGCAACACAACCACCATATATTAAAGTATTTTAAATGACTTGGTATTAATAAAGATGAACTGGTGTTTTATTTCTTTCTATTTAAGCATCATGTTTTTCTCTAGAGTGAAAAGCTTTTGCTGTATGACACAGTCCAGAGTGAACTTGAAGAGAAGATAAGAAGGCTCGAGGAGGACAGGCACAGCATTGACATTACCTCAGGTCCGGGCCGGGCTGTCGTGTCTCACAGTGTCCTAACTAGAGGGAAAAGGGGAGACTTAGAAAACATTTCATCACATTATGATTACTTCAATTTGAACTCTTATTTTAGGAAGACGTAAAAAGTGGAGCACATGAAAAGGTGATGGGAAGGTACCAAGGGAATAGTATTGGAAGACAGCCATAGTGTGTGTGTGTGTTCTTCCCTCCGGGTCTTGAAAGACTACCAGTGGGGAGAAGGAATACAAATCTTTTGTCTTTGGCATCAGGCAAATAGGTGTTATAAGGTAGTAGATTTTTGCTTTGGTCTGATAATTAGAACAGGCCTGTGTCAAATTGGCTGTTGCACGGGTATTATACCAAGGTCTATATTGAGTAGAAATTTCATTAGATAGTCGTACCACAGTTCTTGAGTGTGTATTTTTAAAAACTTTAAAAAAATGTATTTGTGTGTGTGTATGGGTGCACCAGGACCTCTTGCCACTGCAAAGAAACACCAGAAGCCAGTGCCGCTTTTCTCACTGGGCTGATGTGGGTGGCTTGGGAATTGAATCTAGGCCAGTAGGCTTTGCAACAAGTGCCTTTAACTGCTGAGTCATCTTCCCAGCCCCTGCGTTGTTTTATGTATTGTAAATTTTATTCTCTGCTATAGAAAAGGCTAGTGAAGGTAGATATGCTAGGGGCCAGTTCTATATTCCCCTGCCCACTAGTTGGGTGGCCATGACAGTTAACTTAATTTTTCTAAATCAATCTCCTTGCTGTAGAGGAGAAGAATTCCTACCTCCGAAGTAGTTTTGAGGATTAGGTGAGATGCTGCATTATTATATAGTTTATAAAATTCCATTAGTACTTAGTCACTAATGCCAACTTGATTTTTGTTTTAAAAAAGCAATGGAAAATGCATAAATAGCTGGTCATGAAATCATATGCAGTCGCATGTCTGTTTGTATACAGTTCCCATTGAAACTTTGTGCTGTTGTTATATGTAAGTAAATAGCAATCATGAAATTATGTAGCACCTGTACTGTGTGTTCCCACCAGAAATCAGCTCACACTTCTCATTTACTTTCCAGAGCTGTGGAATGATGAGCTTCAGTCAAGAAAAAAGAGGAAGGATCCTTTCAGTCCTGACAAAAAGAAGCCAGTTGTTGTTTCAGATATCCTTTTCTAAATTTCCTGGTTTTTCTCTTAGATGCACATTTTTGCATTGTGCAGACCTTTATAACATAAACTAATACACATTGGCCTTATTTAAATGATCCTGTAATAAGCAAAGGATGATTTATAAAATGATTGAAGTCAAAAGATACAATTTAGATTAGGAAGGGTAAAGATGGGTATGGAGAGATGGCTCAGAATTAAGGTGATTGCTTGTAAAGCTTAACGACCTAGACATGATTTCTTGTACCCACATAAAACCAGGTGCACAGTGGTGCATGCATCTGGAATCTGTTTGCAGCAGCTAGAAGCCCTGGTATGCCCATTCTATTTCTCTCTGTCTTTCTTATCTCGGTCTCTCTCTGCTTGCAAATAAATAAACACATACAGAAAAAGGAGGAGGGGCAGGCTGGAGAGATGGCTTAGAGGTTAAGGCTTCTGTGAAGCCTAAGGACCCAGGTTTGGTTCCCCAGAACCGACATAAGCTAGATGCACATGTGGCACTTGCATCTGGAGTTCGTTTGCAGAGGCTAGAGGCCCTGATGGACCCATTCTCTTTTTCTCAAATAAATAAAAATAAAAAATTAGAAAAAAGTGTAAAGGAGAAGAAATTTAGTTATTATCTTAGGTTTTTTCTTTTTCTTTTTTCAGGGTAGGATCTCACTCTAGCACAGGCTGACCTGGAACTTACTGTGTTGTTTCAGGCTGACTTCAAACTCCTACCTCTCCTACCTCTGAGGCCTCCCAAGTGCTGAGATTAAAGGCATGCACTACCACACCCAGCCCTATCATCTGTTTTGAAATTAATATAGTGTATTTATTTTTTGGTTTTTAAAAATACTTATTTGAGAGCGAAAGAGAAAGAATGACAATGGGCATGACAGGGTCTCCAGCCACTGCAAATGAACTCCAGATGCATATACCACCTTGTGCATCTGGCTTTACATGTGTATTGGAGAATTGAATCTGGGTCCTTATGCTTCACAGGCAAGCCCCTTAACAGCTCTCTAGCCCCCCCTTTTTTTGTGATAAGGTCTTGCTGTAGCCCAAGGTGACCTAGAATTCACTATGTAGTCTCAGTTTGGTGTTGAACTCACGGAGATCCTCCTTCCTCAGCTTCCCAAATGCTGGGATTAAAGGCGTGTGCCACCATGCCCACCTGAAAATTAATAGTTTATCATCATCATAAGGGCTTTGATGTGAAAAAGATGTTCATTACATAGCATAATTAGTTTTTTTTTGAGAGAGTCAGAGAGAGAGAGAGAAAGAGAGAATGGGCATGCCAGTGGCCTCTCAGCTGCTGTGAATGAATTCCAGATGTGTGCGCCTCCTTGTGGGCAAGTGCAGCATTGCACCCTTGCGTCACTTTGCGGCTGGCTAAACGTGGGACCTGGAGAATTGAACAGGCATTCTTAGGCTTAGCAGGCTTAGCAGGCATGGCCCTTAACCGCTAAGCCATCTTTCCAGCCACATAATTAGTTTTTATGTACATGTTTTCTAGTGTTTATTTTTTTTGGCATCTTACATTTAAAAATTTTTTTATGTATTTGCAAGCAGAGAGAGACATACATATAGAGAGAGACAGAGAATGGGTGTGCCAGGGCCTCCAGCTACTACAAATGAACTCCAATGCATGTGTCACTTTGTGTGTCTGGCTTCAAGTAGGTACTGGGGAATTGGAACTCAGGTCATTAGGTTTTGCAGGCAAGCTCCTTCCTTAATGCTGAGCCATCTCTCCAGCCCACATATTTATTTATTTATTTATTTATTTATTTATTTATTTATTTATTTATTTTTGAGAGAGAGAGATTGTGAGCATGCCAGAGCCTTTCAGCTACTGTGAATGAACTCCAGCCACATGCACCCCCTTGTGAGCATGTGTGGCATTGTATGCTTGCATCACTGTTGCTTCTTGCTATATGTGGGATTTGGAAGTTTCGAACAGGAGTTCTTAGGCTTTGCAAGCAAATGCCTTAACTGCTAAGCCATCTCTCCAGTCCAGCATACATTTTGATCATATGTACCCCACATTACTCTGAAATTATGTAACACTTGTCCTGCTTGCTATCATTAGAAAACAGCTAACACCTTTCTTAACACTTCCCCCCCTCAGTTTCACTACTCTTTTTTTTTTTTTTGGAGGTAAGGTTTCACTCTAGCCCAGGCTGACCTGGAATTCACTATGTAATCCCAATGGTGGACTTGAACTCATGGTGATTTTCCTACCTCTGCCTCCTGAGTGTTGGGATTAAAGGCATGTACCACCATGCCCAGCACTCAATTTTTTTTTTAATTGTTTGAAAGCAGGGAGGGAAGGAGGGAAAGAGATTGAGAGAGAGAGAGAGAGAAAAAGTATAAATGGGCACACCAGGGTCTCTTGCCTCTGCAAATGAACTCAAGACGGATGTACCACTTTGTGTATCTGGTTTTATGTGGGTACTGGGGATTTGAACCTAGGTTGTCAGGCTTGCAAGCAAGTAATCTTAAGCAAGCTTTAACCACTAAGCCATCTCTCCAGCCCTGTACTCCTTGATTTTTACTATTGGCAATGCCATGGAAGAGACTGACTACCCCTCCCTGGCAACCTAAAGGTTGTCATTAACTCATTAGGGAGTTAACAGAATGCTGTTGACTGACCCCAATGTGTGCAGTCTTGTGCAAGTAACCACATCTGGTATGAGTTCATGAGTTTAATGGCCTTGTCATATCCAGATAAGAGAGTTCCACAACACTCCTCCCCACCCTTCAGTTCTTAGATTCTTTCTGTTTCACCTTCCGCTACGTTCCTTGTGCTTTGGAGAGGATGATGTGTAATGTCTCATTTAGAGTCCAGAACTCATCAGTCATCAATATTTGACCAATTATGATAAACTCTTTGCATTTACTGTTCCCACCAAAACGAGCCTTTCTGACTAGGGCTGAGAGTAGAACTTGTCTGTGGATATAAAGATACATATTTAGATAGCAAATTGACAGTGCATCCATTTAGCAATACAGCAATAGTAGGATCTTCCTTAGGGCCTACATTCTCACTGGCCAGGGACTTTTAATTTTTTTTTTCAAGGTAGGGTTTCACTCTAGCTCAGGCTGACCTAGAATTCACTATGTAGTCTCAGGGTGGCCTCGATCTCAAGGCAATCCTCCTACCTGTGTTTCCTGAGTGCTTGTATTAAAGTCATGAGCCACCATGTCTGGCTAAATTTTTATTTATTTGTTTGCACATGTGTGTGTTTATTTGTGTGGGCCAGAGTATCTTGCTGCCTAAAACAGAGCACCAGATGCTTGTACCACTTTTTGTGTCTGGTTTTATGTGGGTGGCTGGGGAATTGAACCTGGGCCAGCAAGCTTTACAGGCAAGTGCCTTTAACTTCTGAGACATCTCCCAAGACCCCTAGCCATGGACTTTTGACCTAGTTTTCAGTACCAGGCATGTATTCTTTCCTGTGGAGTGGGCCTCAAATTCAGTCATAGAGCTATTGGTTACCTCCATAACCTTCATGCCACTACTGTACGTAAGAACACATCTTGCCTGGAGGGTCAATATTGTACAGTGGATTCTTTGCAGGGTGGTATTGTTGAGACTTTTTTTCTACCAGCAGCCTTCTGGCACTATGTAGGCTACCCAGCAGGAAGGAAGCTTTTGCATCAGCTCCTGCTTAATTTCTCTATGTCCTGAGCTCCTCAGGTATAGTATCTTTTAAACAATAAGGTTTTACTGTTCAGCTCTGGTGGGCAGCCAAGAACATAACAATAGCCTGTATTATTTTGGGGGCCTGTTTTTGAGAGTATTTTTTTAAATGTATTTATTTGAGATGGGTTGGGGATTTGGCAGGCAGAAAGAGAGAGAGAGAGAGAGAGAGAGAGAGAATGAATGAATGAATGAATGTGTGTTTGGTTGTGCCAGGGCCTCTTGCCAGTGTAGTCAAACTCTAGATGCTTGCTCCACCTTGTGCATCTGGCTTTATGTGGGTACTTGGGAATCAAACCTGGACATCAGGATTTCGAAGCAAGTGCCTTTAACTGATGAGCCATTTCTCCAGTCTCTTGAGACAGTCTCATTATGTAGTTCAGGCTGGTCTTGAACCCATGATTTTGCCTCAGACTACTGAGAGCTGGAATTAACAGGTGTATGCCACCAAAGTGTGTGGTTTCTCATAATCAAGTTGACCTTGACATCTCAACGTCCATATATAGTTTATATGCTGCAAGATCTTGATATTCTTGAGGATTGGACAACAATTAGAAAGGTATGGTTAAAGAATAATGGATAAGAATCATATTTTTATTGTCTACTTTTTAAGATTTTATTTGCTAAAATTTCAAAATATAATTATGGTAAATATACTTTTCTTTACTGGGGGCTGCAAGAATACTTTAAGAATTAGAGACAGTTCAGCAGTTTATATTTTTCTATAATGTAATAATGAATACAAGATGTAGCCGTCAGGTTCACATTGCTGCAGAAATCACCCAACCAAGACCAGCTTTAGGGACAATCTTAGAGGTTGTAATCTCTCATACAGTTGCAGGTGAATGGGCAGCAGTTTCAGCCCAAATATTTCTTTCTGTGCCATATCCCTCTGCAATCACCAGTCCATTTCTATGCACTGCAACATAAGTTCTTAGGAGACAGGCATAACAGCAAACCTCTCACACAAACTGCGTCTAGCCCAGTCCAAGCAAAGCTCTTTCACGCCCTCATAAGCCAAACCTCACAGTCCATAGTTCTTACTGCGTTCAGGTCTTTCAACTCTGACCAGAATACCATCAAGCTGTACTTCCAGCACTGCAAGGCATCTCTTAGGCCAAGATTTCAAATCCTTCCACATTCCTCTTGAAAATCAGCTCAAAAGGCCAAAGCCACACATGCAGGTGTCCAGCAGCAAATGACACCACTCCTCGTTACCAACTTTACTGTTGCAGTCAGGTTGCATTGCTGGCAGAAATCACCAGACCAAGACCAGCTTTTGGGACAAAAGGGTTTATTTTGGCTTACAGACTAAGGAAAAGCTCCATGATGGCAGGGGAAACGATGGCATGAGCAGAGGGTGGACATCACCCCCTGTCCATCACAAGGTGGGCAACAGGAACAGAAGAGTGTGCTAAACACTGGCAAGGGGAAACTGGCTCTAATACCCATAAGCCTGCCCCCAACAATATATGGCCTCCAGGAGGCTTTAATTTCCAATTGCCATCAGCTGGGGAGCCTAGCATTCAGAATACCTAAGTTTATGGGGGACACTTGAATTAAACCACACCACAAGAGTACAGAAAAGCTGGGCGTGGAGGTGGATCCTTTAATCCCAGCATTCAGGAGTCAGAGGTAAGAGGATCCCCATGAAGTCAGGGCCAGCCTGAGACTGCATAGAGAGTTCCAGGTCAACTTGGGCTAGAGCGAGACCTTACCTCCAAAAACCAAAAATTAAAAAAACAAGAAGAGTACAGAGTATTTGTTCAGTTTGCCCCAGTAGTATCAGCATTCTTGTCTACTGCTTTGCCTGGTTCTGGCATTTGGAGGCACTCCAAACCACTTGTTCAATGAAATCAAGTGAGCATTCGAGCCTTGCCATGTATCTTAAATTCTGTTGTTAATGAAGAATTGATAAGCTCCCCCCACTTGTTTAAAAATGAACTCAAAAAAGAAAAGCAAACTTTTTTTTTATTTATTGATTTTGTGTGTGTGTGTGTGTGTGTGTGTGTATGGGCACACTAAGGTCTCTGGCCACTGCAAACAAAATGCCCATCTGGCTTTATATGAATGTCTGGAGCATCTAACCCAGGCTGGCTTTGCAAGCTAGGGCCTTTTACCACTGAATCACCTCCACAGCCTTCCTCTTTTTTTTTTTTTTTTTTTTTTTTTTTGTTTCTTTTGAGGTACTGGGGAATGAATTTATGGCCTTGCACATGTTAGAAGGCAAGTGCTTTGTCACTGAACTATATTTCTAGCCCATTTTTTTGTATTATTATTATCATCATCATTAATTTTGTTTTTTACTAGGCAGGTTCTCACTCGATCCCAGGTGAACCTGAAACTCATGCTATAGCCCCAGGCTAGTCTTAAACTCAACAACAGTCTTCCTACCTCAGCCTCCTGAGTGCTGGAATTAAAGGTGTGTGCTCCCATTCCCAGGTAGTCAGTCATTCTTTCCTTCCTTCCTTCCTCCCTCCCTTCCTTCTTTCTTTGTATTTTGTATTTTTGCATTTAAAACAATTTTATTTTTTAAAATTATTTTTAAAACATTTTGTTTTCTTGTTTATGAGAAAGAGAGGCAGGTAGAGAATGGGCACAGTAGGGCCTCCAGCCACTGCAAATGAACTCCATACACAGGTGCCCTTTGTGCATCTGGTTTTACATGGGTACTGGGGAATCAAGCCTGGGTCCTTAGGCTTTACAGGCAAGTGCCATAACCTCTGAGCCATCCCTCCAACCCCCAATTTTTATTTTCTTAATATTTTATTTATTTGCAAGGGGGAGAAAGAGAACATAAATGGGTATGCGAGAGTTTCCTGCCATTGCACACAAACTCCAGATACATATGCCACTTAGTGTGTTCTGGCTTCATGTGGGTACTGGCAAATTGGACCTCAGGCCATCAGGCTTTGCATACAGGCAGCTGAGCCCCCAACTCATCCTGTATTTATTTATTTATTAATTTATTAGAGAGAGAACGAGAGAGAGAGAGAGAGAGAGAGAGAATATGGGCACACCAGGGCCTCCAAATGAACTCCAGATGCATGCGCCCCCTTGTGCATCTGGCTTTCGTGGGTCCTGGAGAATCGAACCTGGATCCTTTGGCTTTGTAGGCAAATGCCTTAACCACTAAGCCATCTCTCTAGCCCCTGTATTTATTTATTTTGGTTTTCGAGGTAGGGTCTTTCTCTAGCCTAGGCTGACTTGGAATTCACTATGTAGTCTCAGGGTGGCCTCAAACTCATGGGGATCCTCCTACCTTTGCTTCCTGAGTGCTGGGATTAAAGGTGTGTACCACCACACCAACTTTATCCTGCATTTTTAATTTTGATACAGGTTGTTACTAAGTTGCTCAGGCTGAAGTTTAAATTATGATCTTCTTACCTGAGCATTCTGAGTAACTGGGATTACAAGTCTGTGCCACCAGACCTGTCTTGAAATTTACTTTCCTTATTAAAGTTTTCCCCCCTTTTTTTTTTTTTGAGGCAAGCCCACCAGAGTGGCCGTGTGTGTGTGTGTGCGCGCGTGTGTGTGTGAGAGAGAGAGAGACAGAGAGACAGAGAATAGGTGTCAGGGCCTCCAGCCACTGTAATTGATCTCCAGACACTTGTGCTACCTTGTGTGCATGTGCAACCCTGTGTGCTTGTTTCACCTTGTGCGTCTGGCTTACGTGAGATCTGAAGAGTTGAACATGGGTCCTTAGGCTTCATAGCAAGCACCCTAACTGCTAAGCCATTTTGCCAGCCTTAGTTTTCCCTTTTTATAAATTTTTTAGTTTAGAGAAATTATTTCAGATATTGCCTATGAGAGAAATTATTACTATTTATGTATATTCTTTTTTGTTTGTTTTGAGATAGGGTCTCATTCTAGCCCAGGCTGACCTGGCACTCTGGCCTTGAACTCATGGCACTCCTCCTACCTGTGCTTCCTGAATGCTGGGATTAAAGACGTGAGCCACCACACCTGGCTCTTTATGTGTACTCTTTATGGCTTTAGGTATTATAAGTTTATTAGCGGGCTAGGTATCTAGTTCAGTGGTAGAATGCTTACCTAGCATGTACAGGGCCCTGGATTCAATCTCCAGCACTAGAAAATAATTATTAGAGCAGTTAACACTTGTATTTTATTTTGTTATTAAGCCAATCAGAAGTATTGTCCAGATAACAAAATATATTTTCTACCTGAACTCAAATCTTCCCCCTCCCTTTTTTTAAAGGCAATGGCTACCCTGGGTCCACACCGAGTGAAAACAGAACGTAAGTCCTGATTTATGAAATATTCTGTGTGGAGCTTTGTTGAGTCACGGTGCCTAAATCATCTGTCAATTAAAAAGCATTCCTATTAGTGGTTGCATTTAGTCAATGACCTCTCACTGAAATATGAGAAATTCTTCTGAGCCTCCTGCTTCACATAAAAATTTCAGAGTATCTGGATGCTATATGTTTCTTCTTTCCTAGTTAAGTCACATTATCCTACTCATAATAGGAAAGTGTTTATTCAGGGACCCGGGAGGTGGATCAGTGGTTAGAGGTGCTTGCTTACAAAACCTGCTGGTGGGGATTCAGTTCCCAAACCAGAGCAAAATGTGGCAGGTGTTTGTTTGCCATGACAAAAGGCCCTGGCACAACCATATACATGCGCGTGCACACACACACACACACACACACGTGCAGATAAATAAATAAAAATTTAAGAAGGGTGTTCAGTGTTTTTTTATTGACCCAGTACTTTCGGGGAGGTATTGAAGATTTGTAGTTTGGCTTCAAGAGAGTCTGTGAATCCTCTGGAGGGGTCTGTTAAATTTCTTATGTGCGTGTGTATTTTCTGAGCAGACATTAGAATGTTGATAGTGGAGTCTCAATAAATTTATCCACCACTAAAATTAACATTTTTTAAAAATTTATTTATTTGAGAAAGAGGCAGAGAGAGTGAGAGAGAGAGTGAGAGAGAGGGAGAGAGAGAGGAAGAGAGAAAATAGGCATGCCAGAGCCTTCAGCCATTGTAAATGAACTCCAGACACATGTACCACCTTGTGCATCTGGCTTGCATGGGTCCTGGGGAACTGAATCTAGGTCCTTTGGCTTTGCAGGCAAGTGCCTTAACTGCTAAGCCATCTCTCCAGCCCATGTGTTTTGTTTTGAGACAGAATTTCAGTGAGTAGCTCAGGCTATTCTTGAACTCATGATGAACTCTTTGACTCCAGAGAGTGCTAGGAGTATGTGCCTTAGTAAAACACACATCAAATTATTCTTTCTTGAGCTGGATGTGGTGGCTCACACCTGTAATCTTAGTTACTCTAGGGGCTGAGGCTGAAGGATTGCTATGAGTTCTAGAACAGCTACATGAGACCCTGTCTCAAAAATGTCTGTCTGTCTGTCTGTCTGTCTGTCTGTCTGTCTACCATCCATTCCATTCCATTCCATTCCATTCCATTCCATTCCATTCCATTCCATTCCATCCATCCATCTAATCTATCTGTCATCTCTTGCCTTTTTTGTTCTTTTTTTGAAAGTTTTTTTGTTGACAACTTCCATAATTATAGACAATAAACCATTATTATTCCCTTCCCTCCCCTCTTTCCCCTTTACAAATCCACTCTATCATATCCCCCCCTATTAATCTGTCTTTTATTTTGATATCATCATCTTTTCCTCCTATTATGAGGGACCTGTATAGGTAGTACCAGGCATTGCGAGGTCATAGATATCCAGGCCATTTTGTGTCTGGCAGATTGCATTGTAAGAAGTCATACCCTTTCTTTGCCTCTTACATTCTTTCCACCACCTCTTCTGCAGTGGACCTGAGCCTTGGAAGGTATGATAGAGATGTTTCAGTGATGAACACTCTGTCACTTCTTCTCAGCACTATGGTACCTTTTGAGTCACTCCAGAGGTCACCACCATATGAAAAGAAAAGCTTCTTTAACAAAAAGTGAGAGTAACATTAATGCATGGGTATGAACATTAAGAAAAGTGCTTACAGGGCAGTTTGGTGTGCATAATATATGTATTTAGCCAGACACCAATACACATTACACCCCTAGGGCTTGGGACCTCCCTTGTCATAGGCTTTTGACTAGGTTTTCAGTACCAGGTATGCATTCCCTCCCATGGAGCAGGCCTCTAGTCCAATTAGAGAATAGTTTGTTTCCCCCATAACAGACATGCCACTATTGTACTTGTTGGCTCATTTGGCCTGGTTGGCCAGATGTAAGTCTTGCAGTGTCCACTGTTGTTTGTCTCCACTGATGACTTCTCTCTCCCATAGTGCTGCATGCAACATGGTTTTTTTTTTTTTCCAGCTTTCTGTCAGCTGGTCTACAGGCAGGAGGTTTTCAGCTCAGCTCCAGCTTGATTTCTCAGTGACCTTGCAGCCCAAGCATGTGGAGTCTTCAGCGAAAGGGTCTTACTCTGTATTCCTGGTGGGAAACAAGATCCTTGGCAATGGCCTATAATGTTTTGGGGGTATCAGGGACCTCATGGTTAACAACTCACTGGAAGGTATCCCATCCCTGACACTGAAAATTTTCAAGTAACAATCTATGGCTTCTGGGTGTGCTGTTGTCCCAAAAAAAAGCAGGTTTCCATATGGCTTATTCATACCATCTTAAAGTTTGTTTAACTCTCCTTTATTCTATCTCTTCTTCTGATCCCATTTAGCCCATCCAATTCCCAGTAATCTGTTCTTGTATTTACATATATACAATGCCATTCCCTAAGTCCTCTCCTCTCCTCCCTCCCTTATAGCCCCTTTCTAGCTTACTGGCCTCTGCTACTGAATTTTACTCCAACTCACAAGTCTAATCATTTGTATCTAGGATCTACATATGAGAGAGAACATGTAGCATTTGGCTTTCTGGTCCTGGGTTACCTCACTTAGTATAATCCTTTCCAGATCTATCCATTTCCCTGAAGATTTCATAATTTTGTTTTTATTTACTGCTGAATAAAACTCCATTGTATAAATGTACTGCATCTTCATTATCCATTCATCAGTTGAGGGACATGTAGGCTGGTTAGTGAGATGAGTCCTTAGGATATATGCCTAGGAGTGGTATAGCTGGGTCATATGGTAAATCTATTTTTAGCTGTCTCAGGAACCTCCACACTGATTTCCACAATGGCTGTACCAGTTTACATTCCCACCAACAGTGTAGAAGGGTTGCTCTTTTTCTGCATCCTTATCAGCATTTATTGTCATTTGTCGTCTTCTTTTTTTAATATCATTTATTTATTTGCAAGCAGAGAGAGAGAGAATGGGCGTGCCAGGGCCTCTAGCCACTGCAAACGAACTCCAGATGCATGTGCCCCTCACGCATCTGGCTTATGTGGGTCCTGGAGAATCGAACCGGGATCCTTTGGCTTTCAGGCAAACGCCTTAACCACTAAGCTATTTCTCCAGCCCGTCATTTGTCTTCTTGATGATAGCCATTCTCACAGGAGTGGGATGTGTTGGAGTCAGGTTCGCTTATGGGAAAAAAGGTTTATTTTGGCTTACAGACTTGAAGGGAATCTCCATTATGGCAGGGAAATTGATGGCATGAGCAGAGGGTGGACATCACCTGCTGAGCAACATCAGTTAGACAATAGCAACAGGAGAGTGTCCAAACATTGTCAAGGAGAAGCTGGTTATAACACCCGTAAGCCCACCTCCAACAATACACTGCCTCTAGGAGGCTTTAATTCCCAAATCTCCATCAGCTGGGACCCTAGCATTCAGAATGTCTTAAGTTTATAGGGGGACACCTGAATTAAACCACAACATTCCACCTCTGGCCCTCATAAACTGATAACCATCCATGATGTAAAATGCAAAGCATTCGGTCCATCTTCAAAAAAAAACATAGTTAGCTGGGTGTGGTGGTGCACCCCTTTAATCCCAGTACTCGGGAGGCAGAGGTAGGAGGATCGCTATGAGTTCGAGGCTACTCTGAGACTATGTAGTGAATTCCAGGTCAGCCTGGGCTAAAGTGATACCCTACCGTGAGAAACAAAAACAACAAAAAGTCCCCATAGTTTTTATCAATCCTAATGATGTTCAAACATTCCCATAGTCCAAGATCTTTTAACTGAGCCATAATACCAAAAAATCCTCCAAAAACCCAAAATGGCACAGAGTAAACACACTGCAAAAGATGGCATTGGGCATAGCAAAGAAATATTCAACCAATACAAGATTCAACAGGGCAAACATCAAAGTCTGTAGCTCCAAGTCCAACAACTCTAGTCAGTGACAAGTCTCCAAGGCTTACTGACCAAGTCTCTGGAGTTCCAATTCTGCCCCTCCAGTTAGACTACTCACAGTCCTGGAAAACTTCATCCTGGGCTGGCAGCTCCCCTTAGCCATCTCTTGGTTCTGGCATCTCCACTGCAACCCATGGTTCATCCTCATGGCTCCATCGAGGTCTCCATGCAGGCATCCAACAACCTGCTTCATGCTGCCCTTGGCTGTTTCCAAACCACAAGACCATGTTGCATATTCAGTGACCTTATGTGGATAAAATTACTGGCAAATTCTGAAATTCAACTGAGCAATATACACATTCAATCAAAACCGGCATAGAGTATTTATGCAAGAGTGGAGATTAAAACAAACAGGTTATCTAACAAAGTCAGAGTCCTTATTGTTGTGTGTTGTTCCACAACCTTAATTCTGTCAGCTGGGAGGCTGGGATTTCTGGTCTGAAATGGGTTCCAGGTCAGCCTGTGGCAGAGTGAAACCCTGCCACCAATAACGACAGAATTAAAAACAAAGGCCTTATAAATCAGGAAATGTCAAAGGGAACAATGGTCAACACCAAAATATAGCTCATTTGAGAATGGTAAAGCCAACCAAGAATACATCAATCAATTCTAACACATAACCTGCCTTGAAATGAAAGGTGAGATTAGCACTTCCAGTGTAGGCCTATGTATCTGGCTTTGTGTAAGTAGGCCTGTTACCTTTTGGGATGGCTTCCAATCTCACGTATCCTGAGGGCCCACCTTGGTCCCTCTCTATTGCACTGTGGACCCAGTTAGGCGGTTTGGATCACTGGATCTGGTGTTTTGATCTGTTGTGCTGGATGCTCTGTGTCTGGGGGGTGGTTCACTGGTGGTTCACTGCTGGTGGTTCAGCACTGGCAGTTGGGGCAAAGGAGGCTGTGCAGGGTGCCTGAAATTGTACTGGAGCTGCTCAGCCGGTCGGTCAGCTCATCCCTGCTGTCTTCTCTTTCAAGTTTCTTTCTTTCTTTCTTTTTTTTTTTTTTTTTTTTAAATATTTTCATTTATTCATTAGAGAAAGAGAGAGTGAGAGAGTGTTGGGTAGAGAGAGAGAGAGAGAATGGATGTGCCAGGGTATCCAGCCACTGCAAATGAACTCCAAATGCATGGGCTACCTTGTGCATCTGGCTTATGTGGGTCCTGGGGAATTGAACATGGGTCCATTTGGCTTTGCAGGCATGTGCCTTAATTGCCAAGCCATTGCTCCAATCCCCCTTCAGGTTTCTTGACTTTTCCAGGAGGCTGGTGTGAGTGGAAAATCTCTTCACCTGGCTTCTGTTCCTGAGGCTCAGGCCAGGCAGGTGCTTGGACCTGGTGCTGTGGCAGGAGTTTATTCTGGCTGGTTGCCTGCTTGTTGGAAGCTCTGGGTCTCTCCTGTTTCTCTGCTGAGGTTGATAATTCCTTATACACCTTCACTTTTCAGTAGAAGACTGTATTTTGCTGTTTTTCTGATTATGCCCCTCCACCCCCACCCCAGGCTGCTTTGGCATGGCTTCTAAGCTGCCATCTTACCTGGACATCCTCTTGGCTTTTTTTGAAAGACAAATGACCGCCAAAGTTGTGGTGGATATTCATGTCTTTGTTTCTGCTTTTTCATGTTAGATGTGATTTCCTAATCTTTTTAAGGGCAGTATTGTATTTTTTCAAAAGCACCTTTTAAATACTGAAAATAAATTTTTAGTTACATTTTAGCAGAAAAAGTAATCTTTAAGAGACTGATTTCCTTGTTTTCTTTGATGAGGAAGCCTTTTTTCATGTCAGGAAATTGCAGCAGTATTATACTGCCTTTGAGAATTACTGGAAGGACAACTGTTCTAGAGATCTAGATCTCTAGAACAGTGTTTATTTGTTTCTTTCTTCTTTCGAGGCAAGCTCTACAGGCAGGCTTTTTTTTTGAGAGAGAGAGAGAGAGAGAGAGAGAGAGAGAGAGAGAGAGAGAGGAGAGAGCGCGCGCAGGGTGGTGGGGACGAATTGGCATGCCAGGACCTCCAGCTACTACAATAAAATTCTAGATGTGTGTGCCACCTTGTGCACATGTGTGACCTTGCATGCTTATATCACTTTGTGTATCTGGCTTATGTGAGAGTGCTGAACATGGGTCATTAGTCTTTGTAGGCAAGTACCTTAACCACTGAGCCTTTTCTCCAGCCCTAAAACATCGTTCTTAACATAGTGGGGGCTTCCCACCTCAAGTAGCCTAATCAAGATAATCCCACAGTTGATTTTAGGTTCTGTCAAGTTGGCAATCAATATAAACCATCACATGAGTTTTTATGTTTCTTGGCTAGGTTGTAAGCATCATGAAGTAGCACCATATGTCTTTTAGTTAGTTTTTTTTTCTTAGAACTCAGCTCGGTTCATTGTATATAGGAGTGCTCAGACATTTAATGAATGAATGAATGACAAATGCATACCTACTTACTGAGCACCTTCTACATACCAGACACAACAGGGAATGAAAGAAACCTCTTGAAGCCTCCTTGGGGAAGGTAGAATGATACGTAAGTAAATGATTTAGTCCCTTATGATAGTGATGGCTTTAAGTAAATGGAAAGTTGTGATGTTGATATGCTGAGGAGTTATGGAAGACCTCTCTGATGAAGTGATATTTGAATGATGAAGACACATCTACTTCATGGTGTGAGTTAATAACATGTGTCTATACGGAACATGTTTTCCCTGCCTTAATTATCTAAGTAAAGTCATTTCTGCAAGTTAAAAAGGGAAGTTCTACCTAAGATATTCCCATTTTAGAATTAAAATTCTAGGAACCTTTGAAAATACATACCAATTCTGCTTCTTTGCAGGTATCTCATAACCTTACAGAGAGGAGATATGAAAAGTATAATTTTCAGTGGAATATATGCCAAATGATATTTTCTTTCTTTAAAAAATTTTTATTTACGAGAGAGAGAGAGGATACATGAATGAATGGATGGGTACACTAAGGCCTTTTGCAAATGAAATCCAGATGCATGTGCACTCTGCATCTGGCTTTACGTGGATACTAGGAAATTAAACTCAGACCAGCAGGCTTTCCAAGTCCCAGTGTTTTCAATACTTCTTAAAAAATGGTGCTAGTCAGGGTTGGAGAGATGGCTCAGTCATTAAAGCTTTCGCCTGCAAAACTTAAGGTCTGTGTTTGATTCCCCATTATCCCCATAAAGCCAGTTGCACAGAGTGGCACATGCATCCGCATTTCTTTTGTAGCGGCAAGAGGCCCTGGCGTGGGGTCTTTTCTTTCTCTTTTTGCAAATAAATAAATAAAAACAAAGAAGATAACTACTGTAAAAAAATGGTGCTAATAATACTGATGTACCTGCTTACCCTTTTGTCACATGTTTCATTAATTATTTCATTGTTTAGTACTGTTTAAATTAAAATAGCTAATTATATTAATAAGAGTTCCAATTCTCTTATTTATTTTAATTTTTAAAAAATTTATTTGAGAGAGAGAGAGGCAGAGAGAGAATGGGCATGCCAGGGCCACCAGCCTCTGCAAATGAACTCTAGATACATGCGCCCCCATGTGCATATGGCTTAAGTGGGTCCTAGAGAATCCTTTGGCTTTACAGGCAAACGCCTTAACTGCTAAGCCATCTCTCCAGTCCCCAATTTTCTTTCTTTTTTCTTTTTTTAATATTTTATTTATTTATTATTTATTTGAGAGAGAAAGAGGCAGATAGAGAATGGGCATGCCAGGGCCTCTAGCCACTGCAAATGAACTCTAGACACATGTGTCACTTTGTGCAGCTGGCTTTATGTGGGTATTGGGAACCAAACCTGGGTCCTGGCTTTGCTGGCAAGTGCCATAACCACTAAGCTGTCTCTCCAGCCCAAATTTTCTTGTTTTTATTAGATTTTACATTTGTTGTCCAAGAATATTTGTGGTATTTTTCATACCTGTGCATGTGTTATCTATGGTTCTGACTCTTGTTCTGACAATATCTTATTAATGTAACAGTTTTTGAACTGATCCCTTTAGCACCCGTGAAGCTAGAAAAGCATCTCCACAGTGCTAGATCTGAGGAGGGAAGACTGTATTACGACGGTGAATGGTACATACGTGGACAGACGATCTGCATTGATAGAAAAGATGAATGTCCTACCAGGTAACAGGGTTCTTACCATTGCAGTGTTGCTCAGAATTGTTTATCCGGTTACTGTCATTAGTTGCTTGTGGATCCCTTTTTCATGTGATATATATATCAATCACATGATTACATGTGTGCATAATTGTTAATATTTATTCACTAGATTTCATATTCAGTTTATGAGCAGAAACATTAGCACAAGTGGAAATGTTTGGAGCTATTTATCCATGTAAGTGATCCTATTTATCAATCCTTACAGTGTATTAATTATGATCCTAATATTAGGATCTTTAAACCAGACTATTATGAAGTTTGGTGGATAAATTAACTTCACATTTTTTGGTCTATTATGATATTTTAAAAATATTTATTGGGCTGGAGAGATGGCTTAGCAGTTAAGACACTTGCCTGCGAAGCCTAAGGACTCAGGTTTGATACCCCAGTACCCACATAAGCCAGATGTACAAGGTGGCACATGCCACTCTCTCTCTCTTTCTCTGACTCTCTCAAGTAAATAAACACAAATATTTAAAAATATTTATTTATTTGCAAGCAAAGAGAGAGAGACACACACACAGAAAGAGATAGATAGAGGCAGACAGACAGAGAATGGCATGCCAGGGCCTTCAGCCACTGCAAATGAACTCCAAATGCATTTGACATCTTGTGTATCTGTCTCCAAATGGGCACTGGGGAATCAAACCCTGGTGGTTAGGCTTTACTGACAAGAGCCTTAAGCACTGAGCCATCTCTCCACCCCCTCTTACAGTATTTTGAGATAAAAAATAATTAAAGCAGGAAAGAAATGGGAAATTAATGGAAACCTTAATAGTAAAATATAACTTGAAATTGAAAATTACTTTAAAAATCTTAATATGTCTGGGTGTGGTGGTGCATGCCTTTAATCTCAGCACTTAGGGGGCTGAGGAAGGAGGATCACTATGAGTTTGAAGCCAGCCTGAGACTACATAGTGAATTCCAGATCAGCCTGGGATAGAGCAAGACCTTACCTTGAAAAAAAATGGACAAAATTTTTTTTAATCTAGGGCTGGAGAGATGGTTTAGTGGTTAAGGCACATGCTCTGCGAAGCCTAAGGACCTTGGTTTGATTCTCCAGATCCCACGTCAGCCAGATAGATGCACAATGGGACACATGCATCTGGAGTTCGTTTGCAGTGGCTAGAGGCCCTGGAGTACCCATTTGCACTCTTCCTCTCTCTCTTTCCCTCTCTCTGTCTCTAATAAATAAATAAATAAATAAATAAATAAATAAATGAATAAATATAAAAATATATTAATCTAGACTTTAATTAAGGTTTATGTGATTTATATAGTTTCTAAGTTTTATCTAGCCCTGGCCTTTTGAAATCATTGCTTTCATTACTCCAGTAATGTAGGATTAGATTTTCAGAGTTGCAGCCTCATTCAGTAAGAAAATACCTTTTTCTAGGTAACAGTGGTAAGTAAAGTATTTAAGTATAATTTGAATACTTATTTTGCATGTGTAGTTTAATTGGATTATAATTTCATGTTTAAAATTTTTGTATTTCAATACAATACATGGTAACTTATTTTTGAATGTAAGATCTCATTGTAGCCCAGGCTGACCTGGAGCTCACTCTGCAGTCCCAGGCTGCTCTTGATCTCACAGCAATTCTCCTACCTCTGCCTTCTGAGTGCTGAAAGTGAAGGTTTGCCTGGCCATAGTAACTTAAAAGAATACTTTTATTTATTTATCTGCAAGAGGGAGAGAGGAGGAGAGAGAGAATGGGCACACCAGTGTCTCTTGGCTGTTGCAAATGAACTCTAGATGCATGTCCCACTTTGTGAATCTGGCTTTATGTGGGTCCTAGGGAATTGAGCCCAGACCGTCAGGCTTTGCAAGTACCTTAACTGCTGAGCCATCTCTTCAGCCCCGTAGTAACTTAACTTTTCTTTTCTTTTCTCTTCTCCTCTCCTCTCCTCTCTTCCCCCCTCTCTCTTTCTCTCTCCCTTCCTCCCTCCCTCCCTCCCTCCCTCCCTCCCTCCCTCCTTCCCTCCCTCCCTCTCTCCCTCCTTTCTTTCTTTCTTTCTTTCTTTCTTTCTTTCTTTCTTTCTTTCTTTCTTTCTTTCTTTCTTTCTTTCTTTCTTTCTTTCTTTCTTTCTTTCTTCTCCTTCTTTTCTTTTCTTTTTTTTTTTTTGGTTTGTCCAGGTAAGGTTTCGCTCTAGCTCAGGCTGACCTGAATTCACTATGTAGTCTCAGGGTGGCCTTGAACTCTTGGCAATGGTAATCCTCCTACCTCTGCCTCCCAAGTGCATAGTAACTTTTCTTATAGAGATTCATTGAGCTAGTTACTAGATCACATATGATAGCCTAGGATTCTCTTGTTTTATTGGTTTTGAGACATTTTACTATAGCTTAACATTGAAGTGGTTGGAAAAGAGAAGACTATATAAAAGAGGATGAAACATCAATCGTTTTTTTTTGTTTTTGTTTTTTTTTTTTTTGAAGTAGGGTCTCACTGTAGCCCAGGGCTGACCTGGAACTCACTCTGTAGTCCTAGGCTGGCTTCAAACTCACGATCCTCCTACCTTTGCCTCCCAAGTACTGGGATTAAAGCTGTGTACCACCACCACCCCACCTGGTTTGTTTTATTTCTTTTTTAATTTGCAAGCAGGGGTGTGGAGTGGATAAGTGCACTAGGGCCTTTGCCACTGCAAACAAACTCAAGATGCATGTGCCACTTTGCATCTGGTTTTATGTGGGAACTGGGGAATAGAACCCTGGCTGCCAGGCTTTGCAAGCAAGCACCTTTAACTCCTGAGCCATCTCTCCATATCCCCCCTTTTTGTCGTTGTTTTGTGTTTTTTTTTGAGGTAGGGTTGTACACTAGCCCAGGCTGACCTGGAACTCACTCTGTAGTTCCAGGCTAGCCTCAAACATGGCAGTCCTCCTATCTCTGTCTCCTGAGTGCTAGGGTTAAGGGAGTCTACCACTACACCCATCATGAATATACATTTAAATAGATTGAAATTTTTTTCTATGTAAAGAGTAGTAGTGCAAAAAAAATTTAAAGTAACATCAATGATCTGACATTGGGAGTTAAGGATTAGTCCTATATTAAGGATTTTCTACAGTTGAGGCTGAGTAGAGAGGGGAAAATACTGAGTTTTGGGTCTACACTGTCTTTTTGGGGGACTGATTGGGGATAGATTAGGATGTGCATTTAGTATAGCCATATGCAGCAACAGGGACATGTGCCACTGGGCATTTTAACAATTGAACAAACACCATTCAGCACATTTACACCATGTAGACAGTGTAGGTCTATCATCCAGCGTCACAGTCAAGTGATGAGGTAAATGTGGAAATGTGTGATGCTTTACCATAAACTTAAAAAAAATAATTAGAAGGGTTATATTCTAAATTTACAACAAAATCTGTTGTATAACAGAAAGCTGAAGATGTAGCTCAGTGGTGTTTACCTGCCATGAGCATGGCCCTGAGTTCTGTCCCCAACACCATTAATAATTATAGTAACGAAGTGTAGTATAGTCCATTGGCAAGTAACAAAAGTATTTATTATCCTGATCAAGTATTATTATTTTTTCTTTTTTCTTTTTTCTTTTTTTCTTTTCTTTTTTTGGTTTTTTGAGGTATGGTTTCACTCTAGCCCAGGCTGACCTGGAATTCACTATGTAGTCTCAGGGTGGCCTCTAACTCATGGTGATCCTCCTACCTCTGCCTCCCGAGTGCTGGGATTAAAGGCTTGCCCCACCACACCCAGATAAGTATTCTTGAATATACTTGCAAGTCTTTTTACTTTCATGTGACTGGGTCACATTAGGTTTCTGTTCACCAGCATTTCCACAGGCATGAAGAATACATTGTGCTGTGGTATGTTGACAAATGCAACTTAATCAGTCATTTTTTAAGTCCCAGTATTATTATTTTCTTAATAAATTTATTCACAAAAAGTTAGATTGCAGAGGTTCTGAGGGTTGTATATGGGTAAGGACCTAGTAAGCTCTGTACATGGGGCAGGGAGACAAAGGGAGCCTCTAGGTACATGGATACTTCTTAATTAAAAAAATAATGGGAACTACAATCACTTGCTCCCCTCCTCAATTAAAAAAGACGCAAAAATAGGTGTCTCTGAGGTAAATGGGGAGCTTGCAGTCTTAAGAGTGTTGAAAGGATTTTACAGGTGTCAGGGCTTCAAGGGGGCTTCACAGGCACCGGGGTGGTTACTGCATCAGTTGGTAAAACAGCCTGTAGCCCTCACTGGATGCTATCTGATTTTCACTGACAGGGGAGACATGAGAGTCATTGTAGACATGCTCGAGTGGTTGCAAAGGGCATGCAGGGCTTTCAGCTTTGTCGCCGTCAAAGTCCCTTAGGTTCAGCTGCTGAAATGGGAAGTGTACACCTACTCAATTTTTCTTTTTCTTTCTTTAAAAAATTAATATATATATATATATATATATATATATTTAATGGGCTATTTTATTTATTTGTCTGCAAGCAGAGAGAGAGATAAAAGAGAGGCAGTCAGAGAGAGAATGGGCATACCAGGGTCTCTAGCCACTGCAAACAAACTCCAGATGCATGTGCCCCTTGTGCATCTGGCTTACATGGATCCTGGGAAATTGAACCAGGATCCTTTGGCTTCACAGGCAAATGCCTTAACTGCTAAGCCATTTCTCTAGCCCCAATATATATATATGTATATTTATTTGTTTGCAAGCAGAGAAAGAGAAAAGAGAGAGAGAGAGTGGGCATGCTAGCCTCCATCTACTGCAAACAGACTCCAGATGCATGTGTCACTTTGTGCATCTGGCTTTATGTGGGTACTGGGGAATTGAACTCAGGATGTTAGGCTTTGCAGGCAAGTGCCTTAACTGCTGAGTCATCTCTCCAGCCCTCACCCCCTTTTTTCTTTTTTGGCTTTTTGAGATAGAGTCTTATTCTAGTCCAGGCTGACTTGGAATTCACTATGTAGTCTCAAAGTGGCCTCAAACTCACCACAATCTTCCTACCTCTGCCTCCCAAGTGCTAGAATTAAAGGCGTGTGCCACCATGCCCAGCTTTATTTTTTTTTAATATTTTTATTTATTTATTTGTAAGCAGAGAAAAAGAGAGAGAGAAGAGAGACAGAATGGCTGGACTTTTCTTGATGGAGTCTCAGGAGGTGGAAAATGGATTCAGATGGAGCACGATGATTGGGGAAATCTTTGTGCTGTCGACTTTTTTTGATACTTTGTGTTTTTTTTTTCGAGGTGGGGTCTGGCTATAGCCCAGGCTGACCTGGAATTCACCATGTAGTCTCAGAGTAGCCTGGAACTCACAGCCATTCTCCTACCTCTGCCTCCCAAGTGCTGGGATTAAAGGTGTGCGCCACTGCCCAGCTTACTTTGTGTTTTCTTTCAACATCTGTTACCCACTGGGGCATTTTCAGTTCTTGCTCTTCTTCCTTTGTGAAAAGGCTGAAACAATCCCACAGAGACATTTTGCTCCCAGCAAATCCTTTTTTGGGGATGGTTAGGGACAGGTCACAAAAAACCTCAAAGGTGGTGGAGTGATACCCACAGGCCTGGCACTTAAGGTAACTTTCCAGCTGGCCCACAATCAGGTCCACAATCTTGCTGTCCTCTTGTCCAGGTGTCCACATTAAGTTGGCTCCATCATCATCACTTAGCTCAGATTCTTCACGCAGAGCTGCTCCTGGGCGAGGTTGAGAGGGAGCTGGACCATCGGTCAGTATTGGTGGTGCCCGGGCTCCATCTGTTGGTTTTAAGGTGCAACTGTTGTGTGAGGAGCTTCAGGAACTCTTGGGCATCCTGTTGGTTGTATCTAGAGCAGGATGGAACATACTTCTGGAAGACAGCTTGAAATGGAGTAGGATTCACCGCTTCACTGGAGGCAGGGTACCAATCACATCTGCAAATGTTTCAGTGAGCTCTTGGGCCTGCCTCCTCCAGGTGTCTCTTGTCGGAAGTCCCTTCACAGGCAGAAAGTCTGAAAGAGGCTGAGTGTTGCTCAAACACTGTATGTAGCACGGCATTCATGAAGCATGTTTCCCAGGTTTTGGAGGCTGATATGACCAGAGCCCTGAAGCAGGGTATGATGAGCAGATTTGGAACCATGTGCCCGAAGGGGGCTGTAGGACGAGAGCCTGAGGTTTGTCCCTGTCCAAGCCCTAGTTTCTTGAGCCTTTTTATCAGGGGACCTGGCCGAGGAGGCAGAGGGTTTGTCCTAGGAACTGGGTTTCGTTGCTCCTTGCTGTGGGCTGAGGGGGAAATGGTAACTTTGATCCCACTCTGGGCTGTACATTGACAGATGACAGTGCTCAGAAGCCTGGGGCATTGTGGACACCACAGGCTGGATCTGTTTCCCCGTGAGGTAGCTCTAGCTCAGGAACACCCCTTTGTACCCCAGAAGACCCCTCCCCCCAGCAGAGCTGCAGCCTTAGCTGCAACTCTAGCCATCTTTGCTGGTGCCTAGTCCCAGTATTACGGAGCAGCCAGTTGTGTATGTGTTGTGTAGCACATGGCTGCAGCCCGGATAGTAAAGTTCAACCCTATTAACAAAAGAAAGGGGGCTGGAGAGATGGCTTAGCAGTTAAGGCGCTTGCCTGCAAAGCCTAATGATCCAGATATGATTTCCCAGTACCCACATAAGGCTAGGTGCACAAGGTGGCGCATGTGTCTGGAGTTCATTTGCAGTGGCTGGAGGCCCTGATGCGCCCATTCTCTCTCTGTATCTCTCCTCTCTCTCTCTCTCTGTTTGCAAATAAATAAAAAATATAAAAGAAAAAGAAAGGATGCTATATGTTACAGTGTCAGTGAATGTGAATTTTTTTTATTGCATGCCCTGTTGATAGTATAGCATTCTGGTAAAAGTCAGTTGTATACCTGAGTCTACTGTCCAGTGTTTTGGGTTTCAAAGCTGGTAATCTAGGGGCTGGAGAGATGGTTCAGTGGTTAAAGTGCTTCCTGCAAAACCCAAGGACCCAGATTTGGTCACCCAATACCCACATAAAGCCAGATAAACAAAGTGACATATGCATCTGGAGTCCATTTGCAGTGGCCAGAGGCCCTGGCGCACACATTCTTTTTCTCTGTCTCTCTTTCCCTGTTTCTTTTCTTTCTATCTCTCTGCTTGCAAATAAATTAAAATTATTTTTTAAAAAAGCTAGTAATCTAAAATGAGCAAAGCTGGGCATATGTGTACCTGTAATCCCAGAATTTGGGAGGCTAAGGCAAGAAATTCAAGATCAAGGTCAGTTTGGGCTATATAGCATGACCTAGTCTCAAAAAAAATCCCAATAATAATAAAATAATTTGAGAAGGCATATTATAATTCATTTTTTTTCTTCCCTTTTTAGTGCTGTAATTACAACAATTAACCATGATGAAGTTTGGTTTAAGAGGCCCGATGGAAGCAAATCTAAAGCTTTACATTTCACAGCTACAGAAAGGAAAATATTCAATTAAACATTCGTAATTATGATTTACGTGTTATATAAATCTACCTTATTAGTGTTTCCAAGTGTAATGTGCCATGGGAGTAGAAAACATGTTCAGTAACTTAATCTCATCAAATCATGAGAGAATGTGTATTTGTAGGCAGTACTGTAAGTAGACCTCATATTGATATGTTATTAAAAGAAATAGTAATAAAAATTTAATCATGATTATTACATTTATTTGCCTCATAGGTCCAGTGGCCAACAGGTATATTTGGTAGGTATTTTTTTAACCTTTTTTTTTTATTAAAGTGTGTGTTTCATCTTTAGTGAAGTATGGTTTTGTTTCTGTACAAGTTTTAAAATGTTTATATTTGTCATTCATCATGTTTGTAAATAATACTGCTAAAATGTTTTCCTATCCATGATTTGTACTAGTATGTTAGTTTAAATCAGAATTCAGATTTACACATATATGTATGTCTGGTATGGCATCACCAGCTTATTAAAACTGGTGGCCTAACTTTACAATCTTGTTTTACCCAAAATGAAACTATTGGGTTTTAAAGGTAAAAGGAGCACTTTTGTAGACTAGTTTTCCTTCTCCTCTTCCTTGATTGGATGAGGGTGACCTATTTTTACAAATTATACTTGATGTTAATTAGTAAAATTAGTGTCAAGTGTGAACATGTTTCTACCTGTATTTCTTGTGACCCTTTAGAGGGCAAGTATTAATGCCTGTATTTCCAATGCAGTATAGAAGTGGTGAACAGTGACTGGCAGTATTGTGGTGCTTGCTGTATATGTCTGATCTTTGGGAAAAAAAAAATTTAGGAAGCATTTTCTATAGGCAAAGCTAGGTCCTTAGTTGAATTTTATTGCTAGGGCAAGATAGACATGGATAATTTCCTTGAACCTATTCCCAAAATAAATCTTTGTTGTTTTTACACTTTAAGGCCATTTTGTGCAATTTAGAAAATGTTGGCCTACCTTCCCCTAGCCACATTCAAAATAAACTTCCAAAGCCTGAGGAGCAGAATAAAGAATTGAAGCCCTCAGTATGGCAGCACTGTTGACTGTAGCTTAGGGTACAACCAAGTCAAGTATTCCTGGTGGTCTTGTGCACTTTAATTTCTGTTAACAGTGATACTTAAAAGAAGGAGGAAGAAATTGACTCATGACCACTTAGCGCAGGGGTAGCTGCATGATTCCGTTTGTTTCTTACTGTTTTACCTCTGAAAACATCACCTTGTGCAGATCACTACTTCACAGTTGCCAAATTTACAACATTAGAGTTCTGAAATTCAGCATCGGCAAAGTTGTGTGCTTTGTTCTGTTTCTAAATAACTTTAGCAATTGTACATAATCCCTCACCCCCTTTTTTCTTTTTGGCTTTTTGAGATAGAGTCTTATTCTAGTCCAGGCTGACTTGGAATTCACTATGTAGTCTCAAAGTGGCCTCAAACTCACCACAATCTTCCTACCTCTGCCTCCCAAGTGCTAGAATTAAAGCGTGTGCCACCATGCCCAGCTTTATTTTTTTTAAATATTTTTATTTATTTATTTGTAAGCAGAGAAAAAGAGAGAGAAGAGAGACAGAATGGCTGGACTTTTCTTGATGGAGTCTCAGGAGGTGGAAAATGGATTCAGATGGAGCACGATGATTGGGGAAATCTTTGTGCTGTCGACTTTTTTTGATACTTTGTGTTTTTTTTTTTCGAGGTGGGGTCTGGCTATAGCCCAGGCTGACCTGGAATTCACCATGTAGTCTCAGAGTAGCCTGGAACTCACAGCCATTCTCCTACCTCTGCCTCCCAAGTGCTGGGATTAAAGGTGTGCGCCACTGCCCAGCTTACTTTGTGTTTTCTTTCAACATCTGTTACCCACTGGGGCATTTTCAGTTCTTGCTCTTCTTCCTTTGTGAAAAGGCTGAAACAATCCCACAGAGACATTTTGCTCCCAGCAAATCCTTTTTGGGATGGTTAGGGACAGGTCACAAAAACCTCAAAGGTGGTGGAGTGATACCCACAGGCCTGGCACTTAAGGTAACTTTCCAGCTGGCCCACAATCAGGTCCACAATCTTGCTGTCCTCTTGTCCAGGTGTCCACATTAAGTTGGCTCCATCATCATCACTTAGCTCAGATTCTTCACGCAGAGCTGCTCCTGGGCGAGGTTGAGAGGGAGCTGGACCATCGGTCAGTATTGGTGGTGCCCGGGCTCCATCTGTTGGTTTTAAGGTGCAACTGTTGTGTGAGGAGCTTCAGGAACTCTTGGGCATCCTGTTGGTTGTATCTAGAGCAGGATGGAACATACTTCTGGAAGACAGCTTGAAATGGAGTAGGATTCACCGCTTCACTGGAGGCAGGGTACCAATCACATCTGCAAATGTTTCAGTGAGCTCTTGGGCCTGCCTCCTCCAGGTGTCTCTTGTCGGAAGTCCCTTCACAGGCAGAAAGTCTGAAAGAGGCTGAGTGTTGCTCAAACACTGTATGTAGCACGGCATTCATGAAGCATGTTTCCCAGGTTTTGGAGGCTGATATGACCAGAGCCCTGAAGCAGGGTATGATGAGCAGATTTGGAACCATGTGCCCGAAGGGGGCTCTAGGACGAGAGCCTGAGGTTTGTCCCTGTCCAAGCCCTAGTTTCTTGAGCCTTTTTATCAGGGGACCTGGCCGAGGAGGCAGAGGGTTTGTCCTAGGAACTGGGTTTCGTTGCTCCTTGCTGTGGGCTGAGGGGAAATGGTAACTTTGATCCCACTCTGGGCTGTACATTGACAGATGACAGTGCTCAGAAGCCTGGGGCATTGTGGACACCACAGGCTGGATCTGTTTCCCCGTGAGGTAGCTCTAGCTCAGGAACACCCCTTTGTACCCCAGAAGACCCCTCCCCCCAGCAGAGCTGCAGCCTTAGCTGCAACTGTAGCCATCTTTGCTGGTGCCTAGTCCCAGTATTACGGAGCAGCCAGTTGTGTATGTGTTGTGTAGCACATGGCTGCAGCTCGGATAGTAAAGTTCAACCCTATTAACAAAAGAAAGGGGGCTGGAGAGATGGCTTAGCAGTTAAGGCGCTTGCCTGCAAAGCCTAATGATCCAGATATGATTTCCCAGTACCCACATAAGGCTAGGTGCACAAGGTGGCGCATGTGTCTGGAGTTCATTTGCAGTGGCTGGAGGCCCTGATGCGCCCATTCTCTCTCTGTATCTCTCCTCTCTCTCTCTCTGTTTGCAAATAAATAAAAAATATAAGAGAAAAAGAAAGGATGCTATATGTTACAGTGTCAGTGAATGTGAATTTTTTTTATTGCATGCCCTGTTGATAGTATAGCATTCTGGTAAAAGTCAGTTGTATACCTGAGTCTACTGTCCAGTGTTTTGGGTTTCAAAGCTGGTAATCTAGGGGCTGGAGAGATGGTTCAGCGGTTAAAGTGCTTCCTGCAAAACCCAAGGACCCAGATTTGGTCACCCAATACCCACATAAAGCCAGATAAACAAAGTGACATATGCATCTGGAGTCCATTTGCAGTGGCCAGAGGCCCTGGCGCACACATTCTTTTTCTCTGTCTCTCTTTCCCTGTTTCTTTTCTTTCTATCTCTCTGCTTGCAAATAAATTAAAATTATTTTTTTAAAAAAGCTAGTAATCTAAAATGAGCAAAGCTGGGCATATGTGTACCTGTAATCCCAGAATTTGGGAGGCTAAGGCCGAAGAAATTCAAGATCAAGGTCAGTTTGGGCTATATAGCATGACCTAGTCTCAAAAAAAAATCCCAATAATAATAAAATAATTTGAGAAGGCATATTATAATTCATTCTTTTTTTTCTTCCCTTTTTAGTGCTGTAATTACAACAATTAACCATGATGAAGTTTGGTTTAAGAGGCCCGATGGAAGCAAATCTAAGCTTTACATTTCACAGCTACAGAAAGGAAAATATTCAATTAAACATTCGTAATTATGATTTACGTGTTATATAAATCTACCTTATTAGTGTTTCCAAGTGTAATGTGCCATGGGAGTAGAAAACATGTTCAGTAACTTAATCTCATCAAATCATGAGAGAATGTGTATTTGTAGGCAGTACTGTAAGTAGACCTCATATTGATATGTTATTAAAAGAAATAGTAATAAAAATTTAATCATGATTATTACATTTATTTGCCTCATAGGTCCAGTGGCCAACAGGTATATTTGGTAGGTATTTTTTTAACCTTTTTTTTAAAGTGTGTGTTTCATCTTTAGTGAACTATGGTTTTGTTTCTGTACAAGTTTTAAAATGTTTATATTTGTCATTCATCATGTTTGTAAATAAGACTGCTAAAATGTTTTCCTATCCATGATTTGTACTAGTATGTTAGTTTAAATCAGAATTCAGATTTACACATATATGTATGTCTGGTATGGCATCACCAGCTTATTAAAACTGGTAGCCTAACTTTACAATCTTGTTTTACCCAAAATGAAACTATTGGGTTTTAAAGGTAAAAGGAGCACTTTTGTAGACTAGTTTTCCTTCTCCTCTTCCTTGATTGGATGAGGGTGACCTATTTTACAAATTATACTTGATGTTAATTAGTAAAATTAGTGTCAAGTGTGAACATGTTTCTACCTGTATTTCTTGTGACCCTTTAGAGGGCAAGTATTAATGCCTGTATTTCCAATGCAGTATAGAAGTGGTGAACAGTGACTGGCAGTATTGTGGTGCTTGCTGTATATGTCTGATCTTTGGGAAAAAAAAAATTTAGGAAGCATTTTCTATAGGCAAAGCTAGGTCCTTAGTTGAATTTTATTGCTAGGGCAAGATAGACATGGATAATTTCCTTGAACCTATTCCCAAAATAAATCTTTGTTGTTTTTACACTTTAAGGCCATTTTGTGCAATTTAGAAAATGTTGGCCTACCTTCCCTAGCCACATTCAAAATAAACTTCCAAAGCCTGAGGAGCAGAATAAAGAATTGAAGCCCTCAGTATGGCAGCACTGTTGACTGTAGCTTAGGGTACAACCAAGTCAAGTATTCCTGGTGGTCTTGTGCACTTTAATTTCTGTTAACAGTGATACTTAAAAGAAGGAGGAAGAAATTGACTCATGACCACTTAGCGCAGGGGTAGCTGCATGATTCCGTTTGTTTCTTACTGTTTTACCTCTGAAAACATCACCTTGTGCAGATCACTACTTCACAGTTGCCAAATTTACAACATTAGAGTTCTGAAATTCAGCATCGGCAAAGTTGTGTGCTTTGTTCTGTTTCTAAATAACTTTAGCAATTGTACATAATGTCACAATCCAATAGTATTTGACTGTACTTATATATACAATGTTTGATAAGCATTTTTATTGAGATTTGTATTTTTAAATTTAGTATGTAATAAAAGATGTGTTTGAGGGTCATTTGTAGTGTCTTATTATTTACACATATTTGGATGCTTTATTTATAACATGACCACTACTTGGAAGGATATGAATCAAGCTTAGTAATATATAAGGAATACTGACAGATTTTGGAGTACTGCACATGTGTTTCTGCTTCTCTAAACCACAGTTCAGCATCTATTAGAAGGTATTTAGATGTTCAAACCAGCTAATTTATTCTTAACTAAAAATATACATGCATTATGTTACTTTTTAAAAAAAAAAGATTTTATTTTTATTTATTTATTAGAGACAGAGAGAGGGAAAGAGAGAGGGGGAGTGTGAGAATGGGTGCACCAGGGCCTCTAGCCACTGCAAATGAACTCCAGATGCTTGCGCCCCCTTGTGCATCTGGCTTACATGGGACCTGGAAAATTGAACCGGGGTCCTTAGGCTTCACAGGCATGTGCCTTAACTGCTAAGCCATCTCTCCAGCCCATGTTACATTTTTAACAGTGTATTGTGTAAGTTTTGAAATTCTCACCTGAAAACCTTTCATTTTGTTTTAAAATTTATTTACTTAATAGAGACACACAGAGAGAGAGAATGGGCATGCCAGGACCTCTAGCCACTGCAAACGAACTCCAGACACATGCGCTACCATGTGCATCTGGCTTACGTGGGTACTGAGGAATCGAGTCTTGAACCAGGGTCCTTAGGCTTCATAGGCAAGTGCTTAACCACCAAGCCATCTCTCCAGCCCGGAAAACCTTTCGTTTTTAAAAACTATGACTTAATACATTTACTGTGGAAACTTTAATATTTGTATCATCTTTACTATCCAGGTAAGCATACACTCATCAGTAATTTATAGTGCTATAAAATATTTTGCTAAGGTTCCCCTTAGTCTTCTGGTCATAGATTGAGTTTTGAAGAGCTGTCAGGAACTCGGACGTGGTGTAACAGCTGCTGCTATGGCTCTATTTAGGATCAGCTTCTGTCGTCTGGGTCTTTTTTGTCATGGCTCCTGGTTTTTTATGTTGAGCCCTCCTTGTCCTGCCATTTCACACTTAAAGAGGATCAACAAAAAGGACCAATCATTACTTTACTAGCTGATACTAGACATTGGTGGCAGACATGTCATTCATCTTTTTTCTCTTAGTTCATATTGGTAGACTAGTGCCAAGTCATTTGATCTTATTTCAGTCTTCATGTAAAAGTCAGTTATTCTGAGCATGGAGATGAACACCTGTAATCCAGCACTTAGGTAGTAGAAGCAGGAAGATTAGGAACACAAGGCTAACCTCAGCTACATAGTAAGGCCAATACCCTAAAATAAAAATGAAAGTTGTTTTGATGTACTGTTGTTAGTCAGGACTCCACTTACAGAACAATGTACGTCTCATTTGGTAGTTGTTTAAAAAGAGAAACAGAGGGCCAGGCGTGGTGGCACACACCTTTAATCTCAGCACTTGGGGGGCAGAGGTAGAAGGATCACCATAAATTCAAGGACACCCTGAGACTACATAGTGAATTCCAGGTCAGCCTGGGCTAGATTGAGACCCTTCCTCACAAAAAGAGAAATGGGGAAATTGACCATTATTTTTAAGATTTTGTTTTTGTATCCAATAAATATAGTGCCATAGAACTGAATAAGAATGAATTTTTCTTATAAAGAAAAATAGATATAGAATGAACACACTAGTTAGGATTTATAGTCTCTTGCTAAATTGCAATGTAAGACGTTTTACTTTCCAAAGATGAGGAGATCTAAAGCAGTAAAAAGAACACTAAAGCTCAGACTAGAGTTAGAGAAAATTTGTGTTCCTTGTTCACTGGTGAGCCACAGGGATTATGTCTGGTGCTTCATGTGGGGCGGGGGTGGGTAGTGTAGTTCCTCCATTGGTCGTTGGAGGATAGTTTACGTTTCCACAGCTCCTTTATAAGTACTTTCTAGACCACATATCTTGCCACTGTGGCCCCTGACTTACGGGCATCCAGCGATAAAAATACTTGTGATTTGAGTTCCTGACACATGCCAGGACCCATGTTTAATATAGTGAAAGTCACCAATTTTCATGTTCAAAACAAAATATAAATGAGGGTTTTGACATATTTACTATTTAATGTATTTACCGTATGTTGGGAATTTTTGGCTATGATACTTTTCTTGAAGTATGAGAAGCAAAATACCATGAATCTAAAACAGCTGATGATCTCAGGTTACTTATCTTTCTGGAAACTACATATATGTTTATGCTGTAACAAACTAAAATTGGGCTGGAGAGGTGACTCAGTGGTTGAAGGTGCTTGTTTGCAATGCCTGATGTCCCTGGTTCTGTTACCCTATACCCACATAAAGCCTGATGAACAAAATGGCATGTGTGTCTGGAGTTCGTTTATAGTGGGGGGTTGGGGTCCATAGCCTTTCTCTGTCTGCCTCTTCTCTATCTCTCTCTGTCTCAAGTAAATAAACTAAAATAATTCTTGAGCTGGGTGTAGTGGCACACGCCTTTAATCCAGCACTCAGGAGGCAGAGATAGGAGGATCGCCATGAGTTCGAGGCCACCCTGAGACTACATAGTGAATTCCAGGTCAGCCTGAGCTAGAGTGAGACCTTACCTCAAAACAAGCAAGCAAGCAAGCAAACAAACAAACAAACAAAAAAATTCTTAAAGAACCTGAAAACTAGGGCTTGGAGATGGCTGAGCAGTTAAAGGCACTTGCAAGGCCTGATGGCCTGGGTTTGATTCCCCAGTATCCATATAAAGCCAGATGCACAAAATGGCACATACATGGAGTTCATTTGTAGTGGTAGGAAGCCCTTGCTTGCCTATTCTTTTTCTCCTCCTCTCTTTAAATAAGTAAGTAAATAAATATTGCAAAAGAGAAAACTGGGCTGGAGAGATGGCTTAGTGGTTAAGGTGCTTGCCTGTGAAGCCTAAGGACCCAGGTTTGACTCCTCAGTACCTATGTTAGCCAAATGCACAGGGTTGTGCATGCATCTGGAGTTCATTTGTTACAGTGGCTTAAAGGCCCTGGCATGTCCATTTTCTCTCTCTGCCTCTTCCTCTCCCTCCTTCTCTGTGAAATAAATAAATAAATACACACATAAAATCTTTTAAAAAGAAAACTAAAATTTGTCAGGGTAGAATTTTTTTTCTCTAGAAGTTGAAGCATTGTGCTTTTTCAAGACACATTTTATTAAAGGAAGGACGAGAGAAGTTAAATAATATGGGCTTTGTAGTCCATTTTCCTTCCCTTTTCTCATATAGGTCTGAGGTGTGTGACCTTGCCAAGTGGTTTTAACAGTCTACTGAGGAAAAAACTGTCATCCTTCTGTTTAGAGGATGGTATCATTTTATCTCTTCTACTGAAGATGACAAATTATGTTAAACTGAGGGGGAAAACAGACCTTTAGGTAGAGGTTAAATGAGAAGGTTCTTTAGAGGTATATTGAAAGAAATATGATTTTTTTTGTTATTGAAAGGTTCTGAAAATGGTGTCTTTATTGGGGGGGATGGTGAGGTGCCTGCACTTATTTGCAGATGAATTCATGATTTCAGAATATTATATGTAAGGACATCTTTGGGTCAGATGTCCTTTATTACTCAGCCACATATCTCCTTGAGATGGGAGGCTCTCTGAACTTAGAGCATCAGTTTTCACAAGCCTCAGGAATTCTTGTCTCCACCCCACGCCCTCTACAGCGCTGGGTTATAGGCATGCATGGCCATGCCCACCCATTTCAGAATCCAGGTGGTCTCAAGCATTCATGCCTGTGCAGCAAGCTCTCTTAACAGCTGGTCCAGCTCTCATTTTCAATTATACACTTTTTAAAACACAAACGGCAGAAAAGATCAGCTAAAAAGGCATTTGCATAAAGACATTTGTGCTACAACTTAAATAGTATTTTACTTTCTAAAACAAAGTAATTTTTCTTCTACATTGTCAAGCATTTGTGTCCTAGAAATTTAGTAAAAGTTATAGTCCCAATGCATTTTGATTAAAACCTGAAGGTGGCAGTAAGTTCCTACAAGACTTAAGTGCTTAGCTTAGAATTCATATTTTCCTTCTAATTATTAAAAATCTCATAATGATGCTGGAGTTGTATTTAATCCTATTGCATACTAATTAAGGGATATTCAGGAAGATGGCAAAATTCTAAACAAGGATTATGTTTTTATTACTGTTTACTAATGGAAAGGAATTTACTGTGTAAAAGGTTTAGAGGCATTGCAACATTGCTTTAGAGTTACTATAGAAACAAAGTATGTAACTAAACAAAAGGAAACAACTGTGAGCAAGGCAGTAAATATAGTTTGTTTTTTAAATCAATAACCATGTTGTAGGCTTTTCCTTCACATTTTCCTGATTTTATTTTGGAAACATTAAAATAGAATATATATAATACATATAAATTTTTCTTTTCTTTTTTGAGGTAGGGTCTCACACTAGTCCAGACTAACTTGGCATTTACTCTGTAGTCCCAGGGTGGCCTCGAACTCATGGTGATTCTCCTGCCTGAGCCTCCTGAGTGCTGGGATTAAAAGCATGTACCACCTTGCCCTGCAAGATTTTGTGTATTTTTGTAGCCTAACCATCTACTGAGAATTAGTAGAATCTGGGATATTATTTACCAGGAATGGCCTTATTATTTGTTTGTTTATTTTTGTTTTCCTTTTCCTGAGACATGATCTCACTCTCATTCGGTCTGGCCTTGAACTCTCAGTCCTCCTGCTTCAGCCTGAGATTACAGGTGTGTACCACCACCATACCTACCACTAAGTGAGAGTTAAATATAGGAAACTTACACTGAGCAAATTAATAGGTAATGTATACTTACATTGTAAAATGAATTATTTCATTGATCTTATTAGTGCAGATCATCCAGTACTGGGCTTTGCACATATTTAGCAAATGCCCTATTTCTGCATCTCAAGCCCCATTTAACTTTTACATAAAAAGCTAGATTAGATTGCTTCTTAATTTCTTTTCTTAAAGGATAAACACTGTCATTGGCTTATTTAGTTATACCCAAAGTTATAGGAAGGTTTTAGTGACCTCAATATATAGGCACAAGATTGTTAGAATTCTCAAAATCAGAAAGTATAGGATTTCTGTAATCTTTCCAGATAAAGTTAAACCAGTACTGTAAATACACAAAGGATTGTTGCGAGAACTGCTGCTGGTATTTTAAATATGACTGCTTACATAGGATTAAATAAATATGCAGTGTAGACATTACTGATTTGAATGAACTGACCTTGTTTGTTTTTGAGGTAGGGTCTCAGTCTAGCCCAGCTCACTTAGAACTCACTGTGTGGTGGTGCATGCCTTTAATCCCAGCACTCAAGAGGCAGAGGTAGGGGATCACTGTTTGAGGCCACCCTGAAACTACATAGTGAATTCCAGGTCAGCTTGGGCCAGAGTGAAACCCTACCTCGAAAAACAAAAACAAACAAAAAACCCATTTATTTATTTATGAGAGTGAGAAAGAGAAAGAACCAGATAGAAAGAGCATGGTCATGCCAGGACCTCCAGCTGCATACAAACTCCAGATGCGTGCGCCACCTTGTGCATCTGGCTTATGTGGGTCCTGGGGAATTGAACTGGGGGTTTTTTGGCTTTGCAAGCAAGTGCTTTAACTGCTAAGCCATCTCTCCAGCACCTGATCTGACTTTTTAAGGTGTTATCACTCCACTTATTTTTTTTTTCTTGAGGTAAGCCCGACAGACTGCCTTTTTTTTCTTTCTGTTTTTCTTTTTTAAAAAATTTTATTATTTTTATTGACAACTTATTTAATTGTAGACAATATCCCACGTTATTTTTCTCCCTCCCCCCACTTTCCCCTTTGAAACTTCACTCTCCATTATATCTCCTCACCCTCTCAATCAGTCTCTCTTTTCAGTTTGATGTCATGATCTTTTCCTCCTATTATGATGGTCTTGTGTAGGTAGTGTCAGGCACTGTGAGGTCATGGATATCCAGGCCATTTTGTGTCTGGAGGAGCACATTGTAAGGAGTCCTACTCTTCCTTTGGCTTTTACATTCTTTCCGCCCCCTCTTCCGCAATGGACCCTGAGCCTTGGAAGGTAGGTTAGAGATGTTCCAGTGCTGAGCACTCCTCTGTCCCTTCTCAGCACCATGGTGCCTTCTGAGTCATCCCAAGGTTGCCACCATCTGAGAAGAGAAGCTTCTCTAACCAAAAGTGAGAGTACCATTAATATATGGATGTGTACATTAAGGGAAGTGCATACTGGGCAGTTTGGTGAGCATAGTATATACATTTAGCCAGGCACCAGGGGATGTTACACCCCTAGGCTCATGACTTCCCCTGTCGTACGTTTTCAGCATCAGGGATGTGTTCCCTCCCATGGAGCAGGCCTCCAGTCCAATTAGAGAGCAGTTGGTTTCCCCCATAACAGACATGCCACTATTGCACCCATTGGCTCATTTGGCCTGGCTGGCCAAATTTAAAGCTCGCAGTGTTCACTGTTGAGTACCTGCACTGGTGTTTTTTCTCTTTCCCATTGACCTGCATGCAGTGTAGCTTTTTCCAACTTTCTGTCAGTTGGTCCTCATGGAAGAGGCTATCAGCTCAGCTCCAGCAGGATCTCTCAGTGAACTTGCCACCCCGGTATGTGGAGTCTTCAGCAATAGGGTCTTACCATCTATTCCTGGTGGGAAACAAGGGCCTCAACAATGGCCTATAATTTTGGGGGGGTATCTGTGACCTCCCTGGCCAACAACTCACTGGAAGGTATCCCATTCCTGGCACTGAAATTTTTCTAGTAACAATCTATGGCTTCTGAGTGTTCCATTGTCCAGAAAAGTAGGTTTCCATATGACTTATTTATATCCTCTTAGATTTTGATTAGCCCTCTCTACCGTTCCTTTACAGACTGCCTTTTTAAAATGCAAGAGTAAGAGAGAGAGAGAATGAGAGAGAATTGGCACATAGGGCCTCTAGCCACTACAATCAAATTCCAGATGTGTGCACCCCCTTGTGTGCATGTGCATATAAGGTTTAAAAAATTCAATTCAAGTTCATAGCCTGGGCTACAGTGAGACCCTACCTTGTAATATCAAAAAAAAAAAATCAAGTTCATAACAGAAATAAATTACATTATTAAACACAGCAAATATGAATTTAGTTTGAATAATTTCAGGGACTTATTCTTTTTTCTTTCTTAGCTTTTCTTATTTAGAAGTGTTATATAACTGAAAGAGTACATTCATAATTTCTTCATTTTACATTTTTTAAAATTTTTATTTTTATTTATTTATTTGACAGAGACAAAGAAGGAGAGAAAGAGAGAGAGAGAGAGAGAGGGAGAGAGAGAGAGAGAGAGAGAAAATGGGCATGCCAGGGCCTATAGCTGCTGCAAACAAACTCCAGACACATGTGCCACCTTGTGCATTTGGCTTACGTGGGTCCTGGGGAATCGAACCTGGACCCTTTGGCTTTGCAGGCAAATGCCTTAACTGCTAAGCTATCCCTTCAGCCCCTGCATCATCATCATCATTATTATTATTATTATTATTATTATTATTATTATTTGAGATAGGGTCTTGCTGTAGCTCAGGCCGACCTGGAATTCACTATTCAGTCTCAGGCTGGCTTTGAACTCACAGTGATTCTCCTACTTCTGCCTCCTAAGTGCTGGGATTAAAGGTGTGAGCCACCACGCCCAGCCTTTTTCTTCATTTTGTTCTAGGAAAAGTGCCAGTCCATTGGGGTGCAGCTCAGCAATAGAGCACTTGGCCTCATGTGAACATGTGATACATATTTATTCTGAAAATACATCTGTTTGTAATATAAAATTTCCCAAACAGCTATTCATATAATAATTATTCTCAATAATTAAAAATGACTGGTCTTTATTTACTTATTTATTTTTTTGGTTTACCGAGGTAGGATCTCACTCTAGCCCCGGCTGACCTAGAATTCACTATGTAGTTATTGCAATCCTCCTACATCTGCCTCCCAAGTGCTGGGATTAAAGGCATGAACCACCACGCCCAGCTTGACTGGTCTTTAATTGTTAAATACAGTGCAGATTTATTTTGTCTAATATTTGACACCATGAATTTAAAAGAATATTTTAACTGCAGAGTGTGTAATTCAGAGCTATTTTAATTTATTGGGTTGAATTTCATTGTGTCAGTTGGAGAATATATAGTAAATAAAAGATAGCATATGTGTGATCAGCATAAAACTATGTAGCATGAAGTCTGCATGTTGTGTACTGCAGTGGTTAACACTGGTGGCCAGCAGAGGGCACTTTGAGATTTTTATATGTTAGAATTCCAGGATCTTTATGTATAGATTTGTTTTCATGTGAGTAAATGTGTTTTGATTCCTCATGGTTTCCTGACTCTGTAGTAAGAAGGGATAGGTCATCTTAAAAGTCCAGCAGCAGTTCTTACCTCTGTAAGGTCAAAATGTGAAACTTCTGCAGGGGCGGGGAAATCGGAGGGGCTGGCAGCTTCCTGAATTTTCTCACCTAGTCCCTTAGCCTGTCTCCAGTGTCTGCAGTTCTCTCCTAGAGAACTGAATGGAGCTCAGGAATAAAAATGTGTGCCTTTAAAATGGTCTCATTTAGTTCATTTGAAGGAACCACCAAAGGGAAAAGAAAGGGAAAAGATGAAGCTAGAGAGAGAGCCAACTAGTGCCTATAAAATCTCCAAGCTTGCCAACGTGTGGTGGCGCACACTTTAAATCCCAGCACTCTGGAGGCAGAGGTAGGAGGATCGTTGAGTTCAAGGCCACCCTGAGACTACATAGTGAATTCCAGGTCAGCCTGAGCTAGAGTAAGACCCTAACTTGAAAAACCAAAACCAAACCAAAACAAACCTTCAAGCTTGTAAAAAAAAATATTTATTTATTTGAAAGAGAGGGGAGAGAGAGAGAGAGAGGGAGAGAAATGAAGACAGAGGGAGAGAAGGAGGAAGGGAGAGAGAGGAGAGAATGGGCATGCCAGAACCTCTACCACTGCAAATGAAGTCCAGGTGCATGTGCCAGTTTGTACATCTGGCTTTACGTGGGTACTGGGGAATCAAACCCAGGCCATCAGGTTCTGCAAGCAAGCGCCTTTAACCACTGAGCCATCTCCTTAGACCCAAGCTTTTGTTTTTTTTATTGACAACTTCCTTAATTGTAGACAATATCCCATGGTACTTCTTTCACTCCCACCACTTTCCCCTTTGAAACTCCACTCTCCATCATATCCCCTCCCCTTCTCAATCAGTCTCTCTTTTCATTTTGATGTCATGATCTTTTGCTCCTATTGTGATGGTCTTGTGTAGGTAGTTTCAGGCACTGTGAGGTCATGGATACCCAGGCCACTTTGTGCAAGCTTTTTTTTTTTTTTTTTAATGGCATGTGTGTGCGTGTTCATGTGAATGGGTGCACATGTGTGCAGGTGAATGTGCAACTGTGTATGCATTAGTGTGGAGGCCAGCTGCCCACCTTTTTCCCCCTAATTTATTGTTATTGTGTGTGTATGTATGTATGATGCATGTGTGTATGGGTGTATGTGTGCATGTATGGAGGTCAGAGGACAACTTCTAAGGCTCAGGGAATGTAGCAGAAGGGGGAGCATGAAAAATCCAAGAGACTCAGGGTGCATAGGCGTATTTGGGAGCACTGTCACCTGACATGAACTGACTGGTGCAGTGGGTAATGCTGCCCCCACAAGATGAGCATGGGTCTGAGCTCATTAACATTTTGACAAAGAGGACAGACAAAAGGAGTGAGGCAACAAAATGAAGGACTACCTTAAAAGAGGAGTATCTTCAGAGAATGAGGGGAATGAGGGGGAAAGATAGTAGGATGGAAACATGATTAGATTACTATATGATCATATATTAAAATTATTGATCAAACAGTTTTGTTTTAAAGGCCATTAGGGCTGGAGAGATGGCTCAGCATTTAAAGGTGTTTTCTTGCAAAGCCTGATCTTCTGGGTTTGATTTCCCCATACCCACATAAAGCCAAATGCACAAAGTGGTGCATGAATCTGGAGTTTGTTTGCAGTGGCAAGAAGCTCTGGCATACCCATTCCCTCTTAATTCTCTATCATTCTCTTTGCTTGCCAATAAATATTGTTTTCAAAAAAGGAAATTAGGGCTGGAGAGATGGTTTAGCAGTTAAGGTATTTGCCTGCAAAGCCAAAGGATCCCCATTCAATTCTCCAGGACCCACATAAGCCAGATGCACAAGGGGGTGCATGCATCTGGAGTTCGTTTGCAGTGGCTGGAGGCCCTGGCACGTGTGCTCTCTCTTTCTCTCTGCCTCTTTCTCTTTCTCAAATAAATAAATAAAAAATGTTTTTAAAAAAAGGAAATTAGAAGATTTGGGGAAAAAAACACACAATTGGAAAATTTCAGAAATGAGGTGACATCACAGAAAAGATACAACATTCCAAAAGTGAAGACTAGGGCTAGGATATAGCTTAATGGTAGACTAGACCTTGGGACTTTTCTAATCCAGCCCCTCTTACCAGTGCTACTTAGCTTATTCTTGTTGCTTCCTCTCAACTGGTGTTACAAAATGTGACTCCACCATGGTGCTTTCCCTCAAAATTGCTAGTTGAAATAAGCCTTTCCTGTTATAACCCGCTTCTGCTCGGGTGTTTTGTCCCAGCAATGAGAAGATCACTGCTTCAGGTTGGCACTGAGAAGAGGGACTGTTGCTGCAGTGAACATGATCATGTGGTTTTTGTCTTTGGAACTGGTTTGTGGGAGGAATATAGCAGCATTTAGCTCTTTGAACTAGAGAAGCTTTACAATGCAGCAAGCAGAGCTTAAAGGGCCATTCTGATGAAAGTTTGAAGGGTGAACATTCAGAGAGATGTGTGGACTGTGGGGGCTTGGCTTATTAGGTTTCAAAGGGGAAAGAAAGAACTTTATTGGGAGGTATGTTCTGGCTGTGTTCTGAGAACTTGGGTAAAGTTGAATTAAAAAATATGGACTGGCCGGGTGTGGTGGCACACACCTTTAATCCCAGCACTTGGGAGGCAGAGGTAGGAGGATTGCTGTTCGAGGCCACCCTGAGACTACATAGTGAATTCCAGGTCAGCCTGGGCTAAGGTGAGACCCTATCTTGAAAAAAAGAAAAGAAAAACAAACAAACAAAAAATGGACTGATGTGTTTGGCAGAGGAAAGCACAGAGCAGAAGGATACGAAGGACGAAGTTTGGCACAGAAAGAAAGTCTCAGGCCAGAGACTGCAGCCTATTCAGTGGCAAGTGTTTAAGAGAGAACACACACTGAGGATGGGCTAGCTGCTCTGCATTGGGATGATAGGCGGAGTGCTGGTTATTTTGAAAGGAAGGAAGGAAGAATGCTGAAGGATTTTCTGCTCCCCAAAGTTGCATTTATCCCCTGAATTAACAAGTTTGGCAGGTACACCAACTCGTACTGGTTTTGGAATTATGACCAATGCAAGAAATGGGGTCATGGAGTGCAGCTATGGTTCTGGGATCTGCTGGGGCAGGACAGTGTGAAGGCAGAGTTGAGGTCCCTACATTAGGCCCTGTGAGGACATTGTGTAGAACTGTGAAGATGAACTCTGGGTTTCAGTGGAGACCACACAATTTTGGAGATGCTGGGACTACTGGACAGCCACCAGGGAAAGCTGTTGGCTTAGGTGGATTATATCTGGGAAGCAAGCAGCACAGCTAGAGGGGTGAAGTTGCCCAAGCCTTTTAGAGCCCAGAGGATTTCATCACAAACCCAGGTGCTGAGCATGGAACTTCAAGATCTAATGTTTGCCCTGCTGGTTTTCAATCTTGCATTGGTCCAATCTTTCCTTGTTCTGCCCCATTTCTCCTTTTTGAGATGGAAATGCTAGTTTGTGCCATTATGTGTTGAAAGTATGTAAGTTGTGTTTTGATTTTAAAGGGCTCACAGTTAAGAGGTTGTTTTGAGTCTCAGATGAGACTTTGGATGACTTTAAAACAGTATTGTATTGGAAATAATAAAGAATATGGGGATTTTAAAAAGTTGAATTGAATGTATTTTGCATCATGAGATGGCCATAAGTTTATGGGAGCCAGGGGCAGACTGTGGTGGTTTGAGGGCTGGAGAGATGTCTTAGTGGTTAAGGTACTTGCCTCCAAAGCCTAAAGACCCAGTTCATTTACCCAGAACCCACATAAGCTAGATGCACATGCATGTGTCCGGAGTTAGTTTGCGGTGGCTAGAGACCCTGGCATGCCCATTCTCTCTCTCTCTCTCTAATAAATAAAATCAAATGTCCCCTGTAGCCACATGTGTTTGTGATTAGGTCTCATACTTGATCCCTAGCCAGTGGAGCCTTTGGGAGGTGGAGCCTTGCTGGAGGAGGTGTATTACTGTGGACAGAACTTTGGGTTTTAAAATCTGCCCTCCCCCCTCTTAATGGTGCTAGCTAGCTCACTGTTGTTGCTTCCTTTCAAGTGATGTGACGCCCAGCTTTCTGATCTGCCATGCCCTGCCGTGATGAAGCTCCCTCTTGAAATTATAAGCCAAAAGAAACCCTTTCCTTCCATAAACTGCTTTTGGTCAGATGTTTTTAACCCAGCAATGAGAAGGTATCTGTTACAAAAAAAACCAAAGTAAAGAACAGGGCTCATACTAAAAACCCACAGTTGGGAACTCTTTCCTGAAATTAAAAGAAGAAAAGATTCGAAGCTGAGAACAATGGCTCATAATCCCAGTACTCAGTGACTGAGATAGGATTACTAAGAGTTCAAGGCCAGCCTGGTTTATAGAGTACAAAGCTGTCTATAAAAACCAATCCTTCCCACCCACCAACAAAAAGAAATAAGATTTGAAATTATGTATTGAAAGCATAACTGAGAATATCCAATTAGAAGTACCAGAAACAAGATATTTCTAGAATTTAAAGAAAAAAAATTATTTGGGGCATCTAGAGGAAAAAGTCGTGACATAAAAGAAAATTAGATTAATACAGAATTTTAAAGTTATTTTTAATTTTTTTTTTTTTTGAGGTAGGGTCTCTAGCTCAGGCTGACCTGGAATTCACTATGTAGTCTCATGATGGCCTCAAACTCACAGAGATCCTTCCTCTTCCTTCCAAGTGCTGGGATTAAAGGCATGCACCACCATGCCCAGTTATTTTTAATTTTTAAAAGAAAATTAAAAAAATATTTGCTAGCAGAGAGAGAAAGAGAATAAGAGATAATGGATGTGCCAGGGCCTCTTGCCACTGCAAACAAATTCCAGATGAATGTGACACTTTGTGCATCTGGCTTTATGTGGGTACTGAGGAATCAAACCCAGGCTGGCAAGCTTTGCAAGCAAGAAGAGCCTTTAACCTCTGAGCAATCTCACCAGCTCTAATTTTAAATATTTTTATTTATTGATTTGAATGAAAGACAAGCAGACACACACAGAAACAGACAGACAGACAGACACACACACACTGAATATGGGTACACCAGGGCCTCCTGCCACACTGCAAGTGAACTCTAGGTACATGTGCCAGTTTGAATTGAACCCAGGCCATCAGGCTTTGCAAGGAAGCATCTACAATTGCTGAGCCACCTTTCCAGCCCTACTGGATTAAAAAAAAACCAAAAAACAAAAAACCCAGAACGCTTCATTCCAAGAAAAAAAAAAAAAAAGATGGCACAACATAATGAAAATTCCCAAGGAAAGGAAGTATGAGCCAAAGATTTTATATTCAGCAAAACTGATTTCAGATATAAACAGGCATAAATTGTTGTCAGCAAACAAGAACTCGAAACATCATTCCACTGACTGCTGTCTACAGAGAATGAGCTGCAGACAACCAAAATGGCTAGAGAGACATTAAAATCAGGCTGGTGAACATGAAAGGTATTGTTAGCTGTGTGACTAAGAGTAACTGATGGATAAGTGCCGTGCTGTGTTATTTTAGAAATAACCTACATTTTAAATTATAATGCTTTGCTTTGTAGTCTATACCCACAACTTTAGTGTGAGGTGCTATTTCTTGCAAAATTTACCATCAATTTTTAAAATTATCTCTCTGACAGCAGTATAAAAGAAACCATATTATGAGCAAAGGTGCGGCTGTTCTCTGGTTCAGCCACGAAGTCAGTCGAGTCACTGATGAATGGGATTCTTTTTGACATGAATGTTGACTGATGCTTTCCTGTTAATGAGCAAAAGAGTAACAAGACAAGCCCTTCGCTTATTTGTCAGCAACAGGGGGACTCCTTTGATGGGTTGGGTAACTGTTTTCAAATAGTTCCTCATGTTCAGGGTGCTATTCAAAATTGAATGGCTACAGACACGACACACTTTCTGTTTTCATCTATTTCTTAACCTTGTCTTCATGGTAAAAACCAAGAAAATGAGTCCTGATTTCTATGGTGGTTCCTAAGTAGTTTCACTGTGTGTACTTTCTAGGGCTACCATGATGTCACTGAATGTGGGTAGAGTTGAGAAGAGAGATGCAAGAGCCAGGCATGATGGGACACACATGTAATCCCAGCACTCAGGAGTGTGAAGCATGTCACAGGAAAGGATGAGCTTGGGTATTTTTGTCTTTGACATAAACTGTAAATTTCTGTAATTTTAATCATGGATTTTTAAAAATGTTTTTTTAACAAAAGATTTATTTTTATTTATTTATTTACTCGATATGGTGGGGGTAGAGAATGGGTGCTCCAGGGCCTCCGGCCACTGCACACGAACTCCAGACACATGTGCCACCATGTGCATCTGGCTTATGTGGGACCTGGAGAATTGAACCTGGGTCTTTAGGGCTTTGCAGGCATGTGTCTTAACTGCCAAGCCATCTCTCCAATCCTCATGGATGTTTTATAAATTATTTGCAAAGTTCCTAAGTGTTTGTTTTTGCTTGTATGTGCACACATGTATACGTGTGTGTGAATGTATGCATGTGTGTGTGTGCCCTTGCAGAGGGACCTCATATGCTCACCTGTGTGAGGGGTCACTTGCCTGTAGAGGCCAGATATCTGGTGAACTGCTCCATCTCTGTCCTCCTGATCTTGTTTTGAGGGATCTCCTTTTACTAATTACAGAGTTTGTGGGCTCCAAAGATTCTCAGGTCTCTGCTGCTCCCCTGAGGGACTGGGTTTACAGGCCATGCCCAGCTGTTTTTTTTTTTGGTTTTTCAGGTAGGGTCTCACTCTAGCTCAGGCTGACCTGGAATTCACTCTGTATTCTCAGGGTAGCCTCAGACTCATGGCAATCCTCCTACCTCTGCCTCCTGAGTGCTGGGATTAGCGCGTGTCACCACGCCCGGCTCTGCTCCTTTTTTTTTTTGTTTGTTTTTTTGTTTTTTGTTTTTTGGTCATGCCCAGCTGTTTTACATGGGATCTGGTCCCCTTAGGCCCTCAAACTTCAGCAAGAAGTACAGTTAACCACTGAACCATCTCTCCAGCTCAGTTCTTAACTTTTTTTTTTTTTTGTATTATTTTTTTGAGATAGGGTGTCGCTCCAGCCTAGGTGGATCTGGAATTCACTATGTAGTCTCAGGCTGCCCTTGAACTCACAGCCATCTTCCTACCTCTGCCTCTCAAGTACTAGGATTAAAGGTGTGTGCCACCATGCCTGGCTAGTTCTTAAAGTTTTAAGTCTTACTTTCTTGAGTTGGCATGAGCTGGATCTGGCATACTACTGGTGAAGAGGGAAAGAGTAAAGTGTGTCATAGCTTTAGCAAAGTAAATATAGGACAACTAACTTTGAATAGGAAGAATATGTGGATTTCTAAATAATAATATTGGTAGCAATATTGTATGTAGTATAAAATAAAAATATTGGTGTATGTAGTATAAAGTAAAAATAGTGAATAACTATTGGATGTATTAGTCTACCATCTTTCTTGAGAAGCAGCATTCTCATATGGATGAAATGAGAGAGACAATAGAAAAGGCATTACATAAAAATGAGCTAAAATTGGAAATAGCAATATGGATGCATCAGGTATGTAAATCTATTTCCAAAACCAAATGATGCTGAAGTTCAAAAATGGCCTCTGATCAAAGATTAACTCCAGAGCATTTCACACACACACACACCCAGAGGTATGAGTGTGAAATCGTTTGTTAAGATCTCAGCAAGTTATGTTCTAAAGTAGGGTAGCCACTAGTAAATTGCTCATATTTCAGTAAATAACTCTCAACCCACGTTCATACAAGCAACCCTAATTAAACTCAGCGGCTCTTGCACACAAAAGACATGAACAGAGGAAGGGGCTAGTTGGGAAGAAGGGGTTCAGTTGGAGGGGATAAGAGAGAGTAATAGGTGTAAATATGACTATATATGCATGAAAGTGTCATAAAGAAAATAAAGAAAACCTCAGAAAGACCTCAAGTGCCTGAGAATACTGGTTTTAGGGTTGGTGTGTGTGTATTTTTTGTTGTTGTTGTTGTTGTTGTTGTTTTCTTCAAGTCAGGGTCTCACTCTAGTCCAGGCTGACTTGGAGCTCACTTTGTAGCCTTAACGTGGCTTCAGACACACAGCCATCTGCCTTCCATGGGCCTTCCTTAGTGTTGGGATTAAAGGCTGCAGAAAACTGTTCTGAGGAGTTTAAGGACTTGATGCCTTAGTAGTCTAAGCAGAAACCCAAGATAGAAGGGCTTGACTTCAGAGATTTGAAGGTGTGGCTTTTGCCTAATAAAATGATCCCCACTAAGGCTAGTAAGAGACCATAAAAAACTTCTTTAGATTATTTTATCAGAAGAAGCACCACTGGCTTGTTCAGAAAGAGATGGAGATGATACAAAAGGAAGAGACCATTGGATCCCAAATTCTATGACAGGCAAATCTGAGGAAACTGCAAACTGTCTGGAAAAGGAAACAAGAATCAGAAGGAAAATCAGCTTCTCATAGTTTGAAGCCAAGAGTTGGGATTATTTATTCCCAGGCAGGAGTAGGACTGAAACCTAATGAGGAATGTAGGTATGGTGGCGCACACCTTTAATCCTAGCACTAGGGAGGCAGAGATAAGAGGATCATCATGAATTCGAGACCAGCTTGGAACTACAGAGTGAGTTCCAGGTCAGCCTGGAGTAGAGCCAGACCCTACCACGAAAAAAAAAAAAGTTAGTTTAAAATACTCCAATAAAATATATACATACACACACACACACACACACACACACACACACAGAGAGAGAGAGAGAGAGAGAGAGAGAGAGAGAGGATATGAGAATACAAGGGGAACTGCAAGAGGACGGAAAGAAGAGGTCTTGAGGAGGGAACAATACACAGGGAAGAAAGACAACACGTTTTCTCTCATGTAGAATCAGTTGAAACACACAATATGAAAGTAGCAAGGGGATCAGTGAGAAAAAGAAGGAGGGATGGGATAGGTAGTTGGGGGCAATCCTCTTACCTCTACCTCCCAACTGCTCAGATTAAAGGCATGCTCCACCATGTCTGGCTTAAATCTTGTATTGATGAATATTTCTTTGCTATGCCCAATACCATCTCTTACAGTATGAAGGTTTAGTAGAGAATGGTGCTCAGGGCCTCCGGCCACTGCATTACCTAACTCCAGACACATGTGCCACCATGTGCATCTGGCTTATGTGGGACCTGGAGAATTGAACCTGGTCTTTAGGGCTTTGCAGGCATGTGTCTTAACTGCCAAGCCATCTCTCCAATCCTCATGGATGTTTTATAAATTATTTGCAAATTTCCTAAGTGTTTGTTTTGTTGTATGTGCACACATGTATACGTGTGTGTGAATGTATGCATGTGTGTGTGTGCCCTTGCAGAGGGACCTCATATGCTCACCTGTGTGAGGGGTCACTTGCCTGTAGAGGCCAGATATCTGGTGAACTGCTCCATCTCTGTCCTCCTGATCTTGTTTTGAGGATCTCCTTTTACTAATTACAGAGTTTGTGGGCTCCAAAGATTCTCAGGTCTCTGCTGCTCCCCTGAGGACTGGGTTTACAGGCCATGCCCAGCTGTTTTTTTTTTTGGTTTTTCAGGTAGGGTCTCACTCTAGCTCAGGCTGACCTGGAATTCACTCTGTATTCTCAGGGTAGCCTCAGACTCATGGCAATCCTCCTACCTCTGCCTCCTGAGTGCTGGGATTAGCGCGTGTCACCACGCCCGGCTCTGCTCCTTTTTTTTTTTGTTTGTTTTTTTGTTTTTTGTTTTTTGGTCATGCCCAGCTGTTTTACATGGGATCTGGTCCCCTTAGGCCCTCAAACTTCAGCAAGAAGTACAGTTAACCACTGAACCATCTCTCCAGCTCAGTTCTTAACTTTTTTTTTTTTTTTGTATTATTTTTTTGAGATAGGGTGTCGCTCCAGCCTAGGTGGATCTGGAATTCACTATGTAGTCTCAGGCTGCCCTTGAACTCACAGCCATCTTCCTACCTCTGCCTCTCAAGTACTAGGATTAAAGGTGTGTGCCACCATGCCTGGCTAGTTCTTAAAGTTTTAAGTCTTACTTTCTTGAGTTGGCATGAGCTGGATCTGGCATACTACTGGTGAAGAGGGAAAGAGTAAAGTGTGTCATAGCTTTAGCAAAGTAAATATAGGACAACTAACTTTGAATAGGAAGAATATGTGGATTTCTAAATAATAATATTGGTAGCAATATTGTATGTAGTATAAAATAAAAATATTGGTGTATGTAGTATAAAGTAAAAATAGTGAATAACTATTGGATGTATTAGTCTACCATCTTTCTTGAGAAGCATTCATTCTCATATGGATGAAATGAGAGAGACAATAGAAAAGGCATTACATAAAAATGAGCTAAAATTGGAAATAGCAATATGGATGCATCAGGTATGTAAATCTATTTCCAAAACCAAATGATGCTGAAGTTCAAAAATGGCCTCTGATCAAAGATTAACTCCAGAGCATTTCACACACACACACACCCAGAGGTATGAGTGTGAAATCGTTTGTTAAGATCTCAGCAAGTTATGTTCTAAAGTAGGGTAGCCACTAGTAAATTGCTCATATTTCAGTAAATAACTCTCAACCCACGTTCATACAAGCAACCCTAATTAAACTCAGCGGCTCTTGCACACAAAAGACATGAACAGAGGAAGGGGCTAGTTGGGAAGAAGGGGTTCAGTTGGAGGGGATAAGAGAGAGTAATAGGTGTAAATATGACTATATATGCATGAAAGTGTCATAAAGAAAATAAAGAAAACCTCAGAAAGACCTCAAGTGCCTGAGAATACTGGTTTTAGGGTTGGTGTGTGTGTATTTTTTGTTGTTGTTGTTGTTGTTGTTTTCTTCAAGTCAGGGTCTCACTCTAGTCCAGGCTGACTTGGAGCTCACTTTGTAGCCTTAACGTGGCTTCAGACACACAGCCATCTGCCTTCCATGGGCCTTCCTTAGTGTTGGGATTAAAGGCTGCAGAAAACTGTTCTGAGGAGTTTAAGGACTTGATGCCTTAGTAGTCTAAGCAGAAACCCAAGATAGAAGGGCTTGACTTCAGAGATTTGAAGGTGTGGCTTTTGCCTAATAAAATGATCCCCACTAAGGCTAGTAAGAGACCATAAAAAACTTCTTTAGATTATTTTATCAGAAGAAGCACCACTGGCTTGTTCAGAAAGAGATGGAGATGATACAAAAGGAAGAGACCATTGGATCCCAAATTCTATGACAGGCAAATCTGAGGAAACTGCAAACTGTCTGGAAAAGGAAACAAGAATCAGAAGGAAAATCAGCTTCTCATAGTTTGAAGCCAAGAGTTGGGATTATTTATTCCCAGGCAGGAGTAGGACTGAAACCTAATGAGGAATGTAGGTATGGTGGCGCACACCTTTAATCCTAGCACTAGGGAGGCAGAGATAAGAGGATCATCATGAATTGAGACCAGCTTGGAACTACAGAGTGAGTTCCAGGTCAGCCTGAGTAGAGCCAGACCCCTAAAAAAAAAAGTTAGTTTAAAATACTCCAATAAAATATATACATACACACACACACACACACACACAGAGAGAGAGAGAGAGAGAGAGAGAGAGAGAGAGAGAGAGAGAGGATATGAGAATACAAGGGGAACTGCAAGAGGACGGAAAGAAGAGGTCTTGAGGAGGGAACAATACACAGGGAAGAAAGACAACACGTTTTCTCTCATGTAGAATCAGTTGAAACACACAATATGAAAGTAGCAAGGGGATCAGTGAGAAAAAGAAGGAGGGATGGGATAGGTAGTTGGGGGCAATCCTCTTACCTCTACCTCCCAACTGCTCAGATTAAAGGCATGCTCCACCATGTCTGGCTTAAATCTTGTATTGGATGAATATTTCTTTGCTATGCCCAATACCATCTCTTACAGTATGAAGGTTTATTCTGTGCCATTATGTTTTTTTTTATTTATTTATTTATTTATTTATTTATTTATTTTTGGTATGGCAGTTCAGTTAAAAGACCTTGGACTAGGGAGATGTTTGAACCTTATTGGGATTGATAAAAACTATGGGGACTTTTAAAGTTGGACTGAATTCATTGTATTTGACATCATGTATGATTACCAGTTTATGGGGGCCAGGGACAGAATGTTGTGTTTTTATTCAGGTGTCCCCCATAAACTTAGGTGTTCTGAATGCTAGGTCCCCAGCTGATGGCAATTTAGGAATTAAAGTGTCCTAGAGATAGTGTATTGCTGGGGGTGGGTTTATAGGCATTATAGCCAGCTTCCTCTTGCCAGTGTTTAACACACTCTTCTGTTGCTGTTGTCCATCTGATGTTGGCCAGGAGGTGATGTCTACTCTCTACTCATTACATTGTCTTCCCCTGCCATCATGGAACTTCCCCTAGAATCTGTAAACCAAAATAACCACCCCCCCTTCTTTTTCTCACAAGCTGCTCTTGGTCAGGTGTTTTCTGCCAGCAATGTGAACCTGACATTACTTGTTGGAATATTTTTACGTTAACTGCTCTAGTCTTTGTCAGATAATCTTGACAATCTCTGTCATGTTTGCATGTACTGATTTTTAAAAAAAAATTAAAAAAATTTTATTTACTTGAGAGAGAGAAAAAGAGAGAGAAAATGGGCAAGCCACTGTAAATGAAATCCAGACGTATGCGCCACCTTGTGCTTACGTGGGATCTGGGGAATTGAACCTGGGTCTTTTGGTTTTGCAGGCAAATGCCTTAACTGCTAAGCTGCTAAGCTGTCATCTCCCCAGCCCGTATTGATCTTTTTTTTTTTTTTCCATTCAGGCCAAATTCTTCCTGGTTGTTGGTACGGTGAGTGGTTTTCCACCCAACGCTGGACATTTTCATATTATGTTATGGCACTGGGTGTTATTTAAGTCTTCTACCCTGGCTGATATCCTCATCTGCTTCCTGTTTTTTCTTGTATTGCTATGTTCACAGTGAAAGTGAGGGACAATGTCATACTTTTGCTAGGTTCCCCTCTACATCTTTGTTGACCCTTGTGTCGGGAGAGTCCTTGTTACTACAGGGCAGGGTGGGAGTTCCTGCTTCCAACCACAGGGTAGTGGTCTCATTACCACGAGGGGCAGTGCTGAACGCCATTCTGTATTAGACAGCTTCAGGTCACTGGGATGAACCTGCAGACCAGACACAGTTATGGGAGGAAGAGTTTTATTGAAGTTTACAGATTCAGGGAAAGTTCCACAACGGCAGAAGTTGGCCCCCCTTTCACATGTCCAAGCAGAGAGAAAAGTCACCACCAACATCAGCACAAGCAAGCACACTCCAGGGACTCCAGGCAATGCTCAAGCATTTGCAAATCTTTAGACTGGAATTCCCCAAACATACCTTAGGACTGGACCCTAGGATCTGCCCACAGTGACACTTCCTCTAGCCAGGTGGCTGAAGATCTAAGTTACAAGCTTTAATACAACTCCTGAATCTGTTGGAGACATCCATTCAAACCACCACACCATCTCACCATTGGTTCTTCATCCAGAGAGCTGTCAAGGCTTTTTTTTTTTTTTTTTTTTTTTTTTTTTTTTTTTTTTTTTTTTTTTTTTACATCCTGAGAATGGCAGTCAAGTCCAAGGTTTCCTATTCAGTCCTTTCTAGTATGGGTGGTGGTGAGGCTACAGCATTTTCTGTGGTGTTTGGCTCCTGAAGAAGGCTTATTGTTACATGTTTGTTTTGTAGGCTTTCTCCTTCCTTGTCCTTTGGCTAAACAGAGCAAGCACCGCATGGGGCAGTTTTTAGTCTGCTTCTACTGGCAGTGAGGATCTGCTACCTTCTTCAGTTCTAAGACCACGATTCATTAGCTCCACAAGAAAACCCAGGGAATCCTTCACCCCAAGGGAAGGAAAATGAATACACCTATGTGGCCTGAGAGCCCAAATGGTGGACCTGACAAAACCACAGAGAGGACAGAGACCTTCTGCTATGTGGAGGCAGGAGGAGGTAAAGAGCCCTTGTGGAAAGTAGGGGTTAGGGAGTTTTCCCTTCGTCTTGGCACAGCTGGGCTGAGATGAGGAAAATCTCACCAGAAGCTGGAGGTTCATGAGTGGTCAGGCAGCCCAGAGAGTTTGGCCTTCCCCTGCCCCATCACAAACGTATTTATAACCTTATAGTGGTAGGCCCTACCTTCTGGCTCAGGTGAACCAGAGTGAGGGCTGACTGGTCTGGGCTAGGGGCTGGCTCAGGACACTCACTCTTCAGATGGAGTTAGCAGATGCTCTAGATAAACAGACCCTAAACAAGTGGCCATAAAACCCCTCAGAAAAAGAATGACTGTTATCATGTAGACCTGAGACACAGCTCCCCCTCAGGTCCCACATGTCCCATGCAATGCCTCTCCCTGGAAGGATCCCCTCTCCTTTCCCCACGAAGCCTTATAACCACCATGCTTCCCTGGGCAGTTGTGAAGTTTCTTTCCTCTTGCTTTGGATCCTGCCATCGCTCATCTGGCATTAAATAAATTATAGGGCCTCTAGAGACAGTTCGTCTCCAAGTCCTCTGTTATTGAACCCCAACCTTACAGAGAGGAAGTTTGAATTAGCACAGCGACAAGATGGAATCAGTCAGTCACGCTTCACACGTGGGGTGGGGACGGAGTATATAAACACTGCAATGAGTTATATTGTAAGATCAGAAGGACCTGCTTTTCACTCAAGACATGCACATCACCTAGACTGTCAATGTCAGGATTTTAACTTAACTTGTCTTTGTTCTGTTAAAAAAAGCACATCAATGTTTAACTGGATTGTGGGCTTTGCCCATATTCATTTGAATGGCAATATCTCCTCTCCTCCCTGGTTAATCTTGCTTCCCCCCCAGAATGTGAATGATCTTTTTGTTATAATTTTCTTTGATCTTTCCATGCTTTTAATTCTTCTCATCTTTTAAAATAAAACATCTCAATATTCTAGTTTTCTGACCCTCATGCTACCTTAATGAGACTGATTATATCAGAGTCACTTAACACTAATGACAACTGCCTTTTATGCAGTCCTTTGTGCTCAGAGCTCCCTTCTCTTGCTAGTAATTGTAAAGGAAGCCAAAGAACAAGCTATCCTTCCAAGGTCATTTTAAACTCTTTGTTTCTGTTATCTTTGTTTTGTTCCTCACAACCCACTTCTTTCTTTTCTGTCATTTTGTGTCTTGGTCACCTGGTGTACCTCTTTGTTTCTAGATCCTTATTTTCTTGGCAGCTGATGGTTCAGGTTTTGGAACCTGAGGTTTCTCAGTGAGGGTCTCAGGCTGCTGGGCTTCATCTTCACCATCTACTCAAATTACCAGCTTTTGTGATATGGGGTGTTAGGGGTTCAGGAACAGAGTCCTTGAATCCCAAACCCTAGGTTTGTGTTTGCATTTAACCAAAGAATTGGGCCAACCAAACAGAAAAGGATAATTATTAAATCATTATAGTTATTTAGGAAAGTTCAAAACCAAGGGAAGGAAAGTGAATACACCCATGTGGTCTGAGAGCCCATGTGGGCCTAAATGAAATGTGAAAAGAGATTTAGAGGAAAAAAGAAAAGAAAGTACAGAGAGCTCCCGCCATGTGGAGGGCAGGAGGGGGTAGAGAGGCCATGAGGGAGTAAGGGGGGTGGGGTCTCCCCTTGCCTCAGCCCAGCTGGGCTTAGATGAGGGAAACTTACCAGAACCTTGAAGTTCAGGAGCAGGCCAAGAGAGGCTTACGCTCCCCTGGTAAATGTACTGATAACTTTATGTGGGTGTGCCCTACCTTCCAGCTCAGAACGAGAGTTGATTGGTCTGGGCTAGGGGCTGGCTTATGAAGAGGCTGGCCATGACTAAAGGACTTAACAAAGGAATTCATCATATTTCTGTTGACCAGCTTTTGAACTCTTGCTTCTTTTTAGTTAATTAATTAATTTGTGTTTACAAGTATCTGTGCTCTACCTTCTTTGAAACAGGGTCTCTTGCAGTTGCAAACAACCTGCCAGACAGCAAGCACTCTGACCCACTAGACTTGGATGTTCCTGGTTCTGCCTTCCATAAGTGCAGTTGGGATCACAGATGTATGTGCCTCCGAAACGGGATTTTGGGGCTCCTTGCCAGTACATCAACTCGCCAATGCACCAATAAATTTAGGGTGCCCTGCATCCTTGTCTTATGAATTTAAAGAATTAAATCCATAGACCAAAGGGTAGGACTTAAAGAGTCTTTATTAGATTAAGAGGAGAAAGTAGAGAGTGCTCCTGCCATGTGGAAGGCAGGAGGGGGTAGTGATCCCCGTGGTAGTAGGGGTCTCCCCCCATCTCAGCCAGCTGGGCTGAGATAAGAAGCTAACCAGAGCAGGGCCTTGGAAGTTCAGGAGAGATGAACAGCCAAAAGGAGAACTGCTCATCTGGTAAGCATCTATTTATAATCTTATCTTGGTGGGCTTCACCCTCAGGCCAAGGTAAACCTGAGGAAGAGCTGATTGGTCCCGGCTCAGGGGACTGGCTCAGAAAGAGGTCAGCATACCTGAGTACAGGCGGGGAGAAAGATGATTGGATGGCTGGATCAGAGGATGAACTCTGGTTCTGCTGAAGCAGACAGGCCTGGAGTTCCCTGCTTGCGCCTGCTGTCCTGACTAGCTACCTAATAATAAAGCTATCCGACTAATTCCCCCTCCCTGCTTCACATTTGGCATTACATGCATGCTGGGAAATTCAATCAGGGCTGATGGGCTTTGCAAGCAAGCACCTTTAATCTCTGAGCCATCTCCCAAGCTCCTGGACTCTGGACTCTTGTTTCTTTCCTCCTCCTCCTCCTCTTCTCCTCCTCCCCCTCTTCCTTCTTCTCCTTCTCCTTTTCTTCTTCTTCTTAAGTTAATTAATTAATTAATTTGGAATGTGTGTGCATGTGAGCTTGTGTGCCAGGGTCTCTTGCCTCTGCAAATGTATAGACACATACACCACTTAAAAAAAATTTTTTTGTTGTTGGGTGCCGTGGCACACACCTTTAATACCAGCACTTGGGAGGCAGAGGAGGTAGGAGGATTGCCATGAGTTCAAGACCACCCTGAGACTACATAGTGAATTCCAGGTCAGCCTGGGCTAGAGCAAGATGCTACCTTGAAAAACAAGCAAAAAATTTTTATATATAACAGGTTAAACTCTTTTATCCCCTCACCTCTGCTCCCATTACCCTAGGGACCCTCCTCAGTGGGGTTATAGCACTCGCTGTGGGCTCACTAAGGTCTCAGCTAGTGCCTCAGGGTATTCCTACCCACTCTGTGGCTCTTACAATCTTTCTGCCCCCTCTTCTGCATTGTTCCCTGAGCCTTGGCAGGCCTGTTGGCAGTCTGATTTAGTGTTGAGTTCTCTGTGGTTTCTGGATTTCTGCTTTGATGTTTTTGAAAAAACATGTTTTATTTATTTGAGAGGTAGAGAGAGAGAATGAGGCAGATAGAGAACGAAAGAATGGGTGCACCAGGGCTTCTAGAGCCTCTGCAAATGAACTCCAGATACATGCGCCACCTTGTGCATCTAGCTTACGTGGATTCTATTGCGTCAAACCTGGGTTCTTTGGCTTTGTGGGCAAATGCCTTAACTGCTAAGCAATCTCTCCAGCCTGTTGCTGGCTGTGATTGACCACAGTGTCTGTCACCATTGCCCTGGAGCTGGTTGGCAGGTTAGCAGTAAGCACAGTATTCATATTGCAGCTTCCTCTGAAATTTCTCCTGGGCCCGGGCAGGTTGTGGTATGCCGGGGCTTTTTTCCCTCACCACCGGCAGGTAGAGCAAAAGAGAGAGAGAGCCGGGCCAGCCGTTTCTCTCTTGAGGCTGAGCAAGAAGACAGGTGTCGGCGACTCAAACCCCTCCCCCCACTAAAACACCGGGGAGAAAAACCACATTGAGTCGCGGAGAAACGTCTAAAGCGAAACTCGTCGTTTATTGTCAGGGGAGAGATATTTATGTGTTTTTAGGAAGGGGGCGGGAAGAGGGGATGAGAGAAAGGTATAAGGGCCAATATACTTTGAGGAAGGGGGTGGGAAGAGGGGATGAGAAAAAGGTATAAGGGCCAACAGTATTTCATCACATCAGCAGCAGCTGGGTGGAGGCAGTTTCAGCTTAGGTGCTGAGTCAAGGGCAGGTACTCAGGCTCGACTAGGCCTTACCGGGAGTAGGCCAAGATTGGCTGGGCTAACCACTCGGCTTCACACCGGGCAGGGCCCAACATCTCCCCCTTTTGTTTTTGTAAGAACGGTGGATGGCATAGTCCCTGTCCTAGGTTGTTCCCCTCTGGGAACCTTACCCGTCTCTGGGCACTATGCCTCTAGCCCGTTGACCACTCCACGCCCTGTCTTAGGTTGTCTCAGCCTGTCTGAGAGCTTACCCGTCATTGGTTCGATGGAGGCGGGGAGGGATGTTAGGTGGATAGCCAGTAAGTGGAAAAGCCATTGTCTTTGAGTCGTAAACCTGTGGTGCCTTGGCCTGATGAAGTTTAATTGCCTCAAGCTGTTGGTGAATGAATTGTGTAATCTTATTAATTACATAGGGCCCGAGAGTGAGGATAAGAAGAAGGAGGGGTTCAGGGGGAGGGAGAAGGTAGGGTAAAGAGCAAGAAGAAGGAGGGGTCCAAGGGGAGGGAGAAGGTGGGATAAAAAGCCATGTAAGCTCGTCTACAGCAGGTTGTCTTAGGAGTCCCGACTCCTCTTCTGTAAATCTTTCTGGAGCTTTTTTGGCTTCATTCAGGTCTAGTAGCATCCATACCTTCAGTTGTTCCTGGGGAAGAAACAGAGGCATAGTTCTCAGGGGTGTGACACTCCCTGGAAAATTGATTATTATCATCCCCTTGTTGGGGTAAATATTTTAAGTCTCTTGCCAGTACCCAAATAGGTCTTTTTTCCTCTTGAGGAAAGACACATCTAAATCCTCTCCCTGCTGTGAGGAGAGGGTCTGGTCCCTTCCAGGCCCCAGTTAATGGGTCCCTCCATTTGACCCAGATGGAGCTGTAGGTGACAGCTGAGGTCCAATGTTTTTGAAAAGGGGACAAGTGTCTATCTTCTTTAGAAAAATTTAAAATATTTAGGGTTAATAATGCCTTTTTTAGTTGGTCATGTGGGGGTAGAGATTCCCCCTTTTGTTTTTGTAATTGAGATTTGAGAGTTTGATGATATCTTTCCACGATGGCTTGGCCCCTCGGGTTATATGGGATGCCTGTGGAAAGTGAGATTTTTTAGGTTTGGAGGAAATCTATAAAAGTTTTGCTTACGAAGCAGGGACCATTATCGGTTTTGATTTGATCTGGCAATCCAAGGGTGGCAAAGCATTGAAGCATATGGCTAATAGCATGTTTAGTTTTTTTCCCAGCATGTGCTGATCCTGTGACCTCATGGGAGATAGACTTTATGGGTATAGACTTTTCTCTCCTCCTTAGGGGAGGGTAAACAACTAGGGAAGCTCCCAAGTGTCCCCCATCAGTGAATACAGTAAGAAAATCAGGGTTGGGTTTAGATAAAAAAAAGTCTGGGGGGTCTCCATTCTAACCTAGAGAAGGAGCTCATCTATTTATAAGGACCATAGTGACAATCAATTATACCCAGAAACCCCTCAAGGGCAATAGCAACCCTGTTGTTATTTCTCTGAAGCCAAGTGAAGTCTGTTACCTTAAAGGGGGTGACAATGACATGAGGATCCATGCCAAACAATCGGACAGAGGTGTCCCTGTCCTTTATAATGTAGTCTGCAATCTGGTTAGTTATAGAGTAAACTCTGGGGACTCCACCAAGGGAGAGGTGAATCCATTGGATGGGTTCTCCTTTCTGGGCCAACAGCACAGTGCATAATGTTTCCCCAGAGAAAATACAGAGGGAGATAGGTAAGTTAGGATCAAACCTCTTTAGGATAGCAGCATCAATGGCCCGTTGTACCTTATGTAGAATTTGTTCATGACGAGGGGGCAAGGTTATCTGAGAGGAAAGAGTAAGACCCTTTAAGAGGTCAAATAAAGGGGACAGTTCCTCAGTAGTTATGGGTATCCAGGGCCTCATCCAATTAATTTCCCCCAGCATTTTTTGGAGTTGAGGCAAAGTATAGAATTTTTGAATATGGAGTTGGGGTTTGACAGGAGAAACAGTATTAAGGAATAACCTGGAGCCCAAAATCTTGAAGGGAGAGGCAGTTTGAATTTTTTTTTGGAGACACCTGTAAAATGGCAACGCATTTAGCAGTGAGGTCTTGGAGATCAGATGGGTTGGAATGACTTAAAATAATAATAAAATATTAGGATGATTAATCAAGGAAGAAAAGATATGAGACATGTAATGGCAAGGCATTTAGCAGTGAGGTCTTAGAGATCAGATGGGTTGGAATGACCTAAAATAATAATAATAAAACATTAGGCTGATTAATCAAGGAAGAAAAGATATGAGACATGTATTGTTAGGGTTAATCCAGGGCTGACAGTTAGCAGTTTTTTATGATATTGAAGCTCATAGATCTAGGGGAAGTTTCATATTGGCAGAAGTTGGCCTGTCTTTATAGAGCCATGAAAGAGAGAAAAAGAAATTAATTAGTTATATAGTACATAGAGCAAAATTATTGTAGTTAAGCCACAGTAAGCTTTAGGAACTCCTGTTAGGTACATTTTGTATATCTTTACAATGGAATTTTAAATAATTATTACACCTTAAAATTGGTCCCCAGTGACATTGTCTTTAGTAAGGCAATTGTAGATGTAAACTATAAATTAATAAAATATTGAATATATTGGGGGACATATATTTAAATTATTATATTTTGTCCCTGGCTTTTAATAAATTTATAATAACAGTAACAATAATACTTGGTATAAGGCATAGTAAGGAGAGAGAAAACAATTTAAATTTAACTATCATTAGCCGTCATTAAACTTTTATAGTAACCAGAGATTGACAGTTTTTAGGTTTTTTAATTTTGTCCCTCCAGCTGGGCAGAGCTGTCAGGGAAAACTTTAATCCCAGGCTAACATTGTATTACCGATTGAGTTAGTTGGGCTTAGTATGAATTGAGTTAGGCAGGTAGAGAGAGAATGGGCATGTCAGGCCTCTAGCCACTGTTTACATGGGTACTGGAGAATTGAGTCTCGAATCAGGGTCCTTAGGCTCTACAGGCAAATGTTTAACAATTAAGCCATCTCTTTATCTTTATGTTAATGGGAAGGCAGCGAAGGGTGGGACAATGGTGTGTAGGATATAGTCATATAGACTTGAAAAATAGGTTTTTTTTTTTTTTTTTTTTTTTTTTTTTTTTTTTTTTTACCTCTAGCAGGGCAATACGAATGTCTCCAGTTGTTTTTTTTTTTATTTTTAAAAGTAAATACTTTGGGCCCCGCGGGACACTTAGTTAAGAGCATAGAGGGAGCGTCTAGAGGCAAAAGGGGCGGGGATGGCAGCAGCTTGCCTTATGGCCTCATGGTGGACCGCCCGCCCGTTTTTAAGATATTTTTAAAGCAAGTTAGGAGCCCGCCCATCTGCCTTTTTGTCGTTCGGTTGGCCTTTTTATTTATTTATTTATTTTTGATAAAAGTGACCAAAAGTGACGCCTGGAGGTGCAGGCAAGGCGCAGTCAGTGAGGCTCGGGGCAGTGCTCGGGCCCGGGCCGGAGTTGTCCCATTCGGCCCGCTCCCCGCAGGAATGTCGGTGGAGCCTGGCGGACCAGTGACTTGTGCTCCACGCCAGTGAGGAAAGTTAACCTCGGTTTGTATTTGATCACAGTTTACATTCACAGAAAGCTACATGGAGGAGCTGTCCTTCACCAGGGGTTTGAGCACATTTGTCTTAGGCAGTAGTTAGGGGCTGAAAAGAGCTGAAAAGATAGTTGCCGGGTGGCGGCGTGGGTGGCGGCCTTGGGAGAAAGGAGATTTTAAAAGTCAGTTTTAGTTTTTTCTTACAGTTTTTAAGGGCAAAAATGAACTTTTCCCTGGAAGAGCCTTTAAGGTTGGCAATTAAGGCAAGGAGGACTGAATTAATCCATGGGGCTAAAACAAAAGTTTTGTCCCAAGAGCCACACTGTAGGAGGAGTAGGGCAATAGTAATATATATGAGTACAACATAAGCATAAAGTCTCAAAAAATAGTTAAGCATGTTGTAGAATTTTTCTAAGATGGCGCCCCCACTCCAATGAGGGGGCAGGACATTTTGAGAGTTCTCCAGGTTTGCCCACGTGGTGAGCTTCCTTTAGGTTTGTCCACGTGGTGAGTTTTCTTTTTAGGTCTACCCACGTGGTGAGTTTCTTTTTTAGGTTTGTCCACGTGGTGAGTTTTTACCCACGTGGTGAGTTTTGTTTTTAGGTCTGCCCACGTGGTGCTTCTAAGATGGCACCCCCATTCAATTTGGGGCAGGACAAAAATGGTGGCACTGCAGAAGTGGTCTGTTGGAAACCCAAAAATGAGAGGAAAGAGAAAAGAACAAAAGATGTTGAAGTTTGGGACGGAGTTTTTATTTAAATGAGGAGGCAAAGCGTTTAAAGTCTCCTTTAGGTCTGTCCATGTGGTGTGTCCGCCATGAATGTACTCGTTTAGAAATGGCGGCAAACTGGAAATGGAAGGAAAGAGAAAGGAAGTTGAAGTAAGCACAGATTATAGAAGTAAAGGTTAGAATATTAAATATGAAGATTACCTCATAACTTATGAGGATACACCCGTCAGCAGTCCGATTAGCTCGTCAGCTTAATTTTGAATTTTTTTTTCATCACGTCAGCAGTCCGTAGTCCGTTTTGAATCCTCATACGTCCTCACATGGGGCAGTGGTTGTTGTGCCCCACGTTGGGCGCCAAAATGCTGGGGCTTTTTTCCCTCACCACCGGCAGGTAGAGCAAAAGAGAGAGAGAGCCGGGCCAGCCGTTTCTCTCTTGAGGCTGAGCAAGAAGACAGGTGTCGGCGACTCAAACCCCTCCCCCCACTAAAACACCGGGGAGAAAAACCACATTGAGTCGCGGAGAAACGTCTAAAGCGAAACTCGTCGTTTATTGTCAGGGGAGAGATATTTATGTGTTTTTAGGAAGGGGGCGGGAAGAGGGGATGAGAGAAAGGTATAAGGGCCAATATACTTTGAGGAAGGGGGTGGGAAGAGGAGATGAGAGAAAGGTATAAGGGCCAATATACTTTGAGGAAGGGGGTGGGAAGAGGGGATGAGAAAAAGGTATAAGGGCCAACAGTATTTCATCACGTCAACAACAGCTGGGTGGAGGCAGTTTCAGCTTAGGTGCTGAGTCAAGGGCAGGTACTCAGGCTTGACTAGGCCTTACCGGGAGTAGGCCAAGATTGGCTGGGCTAACCACTCGGCTTCACACCGGACAGGGCCCAACAGTGGTAGAGGTGGCATGTTTCATAGTAGGCTGTCAGCTATCTTCTTGTCTTATAGATGGATCTTGGTTCACCTCTGTTTTCTCTGCTATCTATAAGATAAGACAGATTCTCCAACCAGGAGTGAGAGAAATTTGGGTTAAAGGGGTTATGCAAAGTTATTTGAGAGACTTTTGGGTGTGCAAACCCACCCTTTCTTCTCTAGAGAGAAGTGGGGGCTTCTTTGTAGTCTATGAGTTTCTTGACCATAGGATTCTGACTTGGTTTCCAGTATCAGATACAAATTCTTCCCCACTGAGTGGGCCTCATATCCAATCAGACAACAGTTGGTTACACACAGAGGCTGTGTCCACTAATGCATGAGTGATGCACCTCTTTTTGTATAAGGCTTTGTGTGAGTACGATGCAATTGAACCCAGGTCAGCAGGCTTGGCAAGCAAGTGCCTCTAACTGCTGAGCCATCTCCTCAGCATTTCTTCTTTTTTATAATTAGTGTATAGTAATTGTACAAAAATGGATCCCCCCCTAGTTTTCCCTTTTTTGTCCCCCCTTTCTGCTTCCACTGATCCCCTTCCTCTTCCTTTTGTTGTTTTTGTTTTTAAAATTTTTTTTTAAAATTTATTATTTTTATTTATTTATTAGAGGCAGAGAGAGAGAGAGTGAGTGAGAGAGAATGGGTGTGCCAGGGCCTCTAGCCATTGCAAACGAACTCCAGATATATGTGCTACCATGTGCATCTGGCTTACATGGGACCTGGTGAATTGAACCTGGGCCTTAGGCTTTGTAGGCACGTGTCTTAACCACTAAGCCATCATCTCTCCAGTCCAACACTTAACTTTTTTTTTTTTTTTTTTTTTTTTTTTTTTTTTTTTTTTTGGTTTTTCGAGGTAGGGTCTCACTCTGGCCCAGGCTGACTTGGAATTCACTATGTAGTCTCAGGGTGGCCTTGAACTCACGGCGATCCTCCTACCTCTGCCTCCTGAGTGCTGGGATTAAAGGCGTGCACCACCACACCCAGCTTCCAACACTTAACTTTTAAAAATATTTATTTATCTGAGAGAGAGAGAGAATGAGAATGGGCACATCAGGGCCTCCTGACACCACAAATGAACTCCAGACACTTGTGCTGCTTTGTGCATCTGGCTTTATGTGGGTACTGGGAATTGAATCCTGGCCTCCAGGCTTTGCAAGAAAGCATCTTTAACTGCTTAGTCATCTCTCTCTTGACAGTTATTTACTTCATATATTTATATTATTCTTTCAAGACATCATTGATCACTTTTTAAATTAGACTTTTGAATTCTTTGTCATGTCAAACACTTCACTCTCTTTGAGTTCAGTTACTGCATACTTATGAATGTTTAGAGACGTGTTGTTTCCTTGCTGTTCTTGGAAGTTTTTATAGTGTAGTCGTACATCTCTTGAGGTGGCTGTCTCCTCTGGTTTTATATGTGTGTCTTCTTAGCAGCCTTCTTTAGACGGCTCTCCAGTACTTCTCAGAGAAGAGAAAAACTCGTGTAACAGCAATAACAATAAAACAAATCATATATAGGAACACAATAAATATCAATTAAAAATAATATATACCATGAATAGTCCTAGAAATGAAAGTGACGAGTCAAAGTAGAATACACAGTGAAGTTAAAAATTAATAAATTAGTGAAGGTAATAATTAATAAATTTAATTAATAAAAGGTGAAAGGAGGGCTGGAGAGATTGTTCAGTGGTTAAGGTGCTTGTCTGCAAAGCCTAAGGACTCAGGTTCAGTTTCTCAGTACCCACATAATGCCAGATGCACAAGCTGGCGCATGCATCTGGAGCACGTTTGCAGTGACTGGAGGCCCTGGCACACCTATTCTCTTTCACTCTATCTGCCTTCTCGCTCTCAAATAAATAAATAATAAATATATAAATAAAATCTTTATAAAAAAGGTAAAAGTAATAATAATAAAAGAACAAAACAAAGGAGGTGATAGGGAATGGGTGAAAAGAAGCAAGGTTAAATGAAAGAAAATGGAGAAGAAAAAAAGGAAAATAATATGATGAAGAGGAAAAGAGTACGAGATAAAATGTCTGGTTGCAAAATAAGGAAAAATACATAAATAAAATTAGAAGCAAGAAGAGAATAAAAAATATAAAGTGTTTCTTTTTAGTCAGATATGGTGGAACATGTCTTTAACCCCAGTACTTGGGAGGCACAGGTAAGAGGATTGCATGAGGTCAAGGCCAGGACTACATAGTGAATTCCAGGTCATTTCTAATTAGAAAAACAACAACAAAAAACACTTTTTTTTTTTTTTAATGCAGGAGAGCGAGTGAGCAAGAGAGAGAGAGAGAGAGAGAGATGATTGGTACACCAGGACCTCCAGCCACTATAATCGAACTTCAGAAGTGTGTACCATCTTGTGTGCATGTGTGATTTGTGCAATTGCATCACCTTGTGTGTCTGGCTTACCGTGGGACCTGGAGAGTCAAACATAGATCCTTAGGCTTCAGAGGCAAGTTCCTTAACCAGTAAGCCATTTCTCCAGCTCATTTTTTTTTTAAATGAAGTAGGAGACCAGCAAAAGGTAGAAAGAGGGAATGAGGGAGGGCAATGCAGGAGTGAATAAGAACAAAGTGTGTGTGTGTATGTGTGTATATATATATATATGTATGTATGTATGTATACTGTGTATCACAATGAAACCCATGTCATGGTATGCTAACTAATTAATTTATAGGAAGAAAAATAAAATGAAGTAAAGACAATATTAACATATATAATAAAGTGGCTGGGGAGATGATTTACTGGATAAAGTGTTTGATGCACAATCCTAAGTGCTTGCGTTTGGATCTCCAGACCCCATATAAAATCCACAAGAGCCAGAAGTCCTGGTGGGCTTCTGTAATCTCAGCATGTTTACATTGAGATAGGAGGCAGAGACAGGAGAATTTTCCAGAAGCTTGAATACCAGCCAGCAGAATGGCTAGCAGAATGGTAAACAACAACCAATGAGATCCTGCCTCAAACAAGGTGGAGAACAAAGACTGATACATGAAAATAATCCTCTGACCTCCACATGTGTGATGTGGTGTATGTGGGCTGCCGCTCATACACATGAGCATGCAAGCACATGCACATATACACATACATGTACGGGCACATGCACTCTGCAGCGCTGGACATACACAGTGCTTACAGCTCATGAGCTCTGGGTGAAGAAATGGGGGGCTTGGTCATGGGAACAGGAGGGGGACTTTAAGGAGTGGCCCTTTTCATCTTGTGATTCTGATCGTGTGTCAATACATTATTACAGGTTGTGTTATAACATGGAAATTCAGTCCATAGAGAAAGAAACTATACAGAAAATAAAAACTCAACTAAGTGAAAGATGAGGACACTATGTTCAGCAGTTTCAAATGCTGAAAGGTGTCAATCACATTTGACAAGGAGAGTTTTGCTGGAAGCAGCAGTCAGAGTTGTAGAGTGAAGGGGAGAGAAATATACAGGGGAGCAGGAAGGGAAGGGAGGAGAGAGGAGAGAGATGGTGGAAGGGTGGTGGGAAGAAACCAGTATAGAGAGGTAGTCTGGAAACAGAGGACAGAGAGGAAAGGAAAGAACTAAGGTGCTTGAGGAGACATAAGAGGCAGGCTCCTCCTTTCTGCAGAACAAGAAGGAAAGAAGACTCAAATATAGCTCGATTTGTCATACTGTGCTAATGACAGGAGTTCGAGGGAGTCCTGAAGACTTTGGTTTCTTCATGAATTCTGAAGTCTGGTTGCAACTGACTGTTTGCACAGTGTTGTCGTAGGGTGAAAGGTGAAAGGGGTCAGAACTCAGAAGATGGGGAGGAACTAAGATTTTTATCTATCTCTTAGAGATGATAGGATAGGAAAAACACAAGTAGAAGCAGTTCTGTAGTTATCATGCAGAGCTGAGGCCATTCAAAATTGATGATCATAAAACTGTAACACTTTAACAGATTCCCTCTATACGACTTTTCTCCAAGCAAAGCGCAGAGGATAAGGCAGAGAAAAGTGTCACTTAAGGACGGAAGGACATTAGGACAATGAAATTTAAGGCAGTGCTTTTCATGGGTAAATCATTATGCTTTCTTTGCAAACATTTCCCATTTTCCTTATGGGTACTTATCTAATGAGCATGCTTAATTCATGTTTGTAATTTTCATTTCCTCACAAGATTCAACATTCCATGATATATTTGAAAAGCTTTTCATAATTAGAGCTATGGCTTCCACTTCATTACTTTCCTTATATGTTTGGCCTTTTCTCTTTCTTCTTCCTCCTCCTCCTCTTATTCTCCTTTTCTTCTTCTTCTTTTGGCATGTTTATGTGTATGTGTTTGTGCCTGTACAGGTGTGCATGTTTGTGTTTGTGTATACACATAGTTGTATGTAGGTGTATGTGCATGTGCGGGTGGAGGCCAGATTGATTGGTAAACTCTGCTTCCTCATGAAGCAGGGTTGATGTATACTTGTTTTTATTTTTATTATGAAGGTTTAGGAATCAAGAGTGATATTGGCTACATTTAACTAAGATATGAGTATTTTGTGCTATATCTTTTTTCTTTTGTTTTGTTTTTCTTCGAGGTAAGGTCTCACTCTAGCCCAGGCTGACTTGGAATTAACTATGTAGTCTCAGGGTGGCCTCGAACCCACAGCAGTCCTCCTACCTCTGCCTCCTAAGTGTTGGGATTAAAGGTGTGCACCACCACGCCTGGCTTGTGCTATATCTTTACTGGAAAGTGTTTCACATAAATAATCCAACTATGCAGGGTTGTTTTTATTTTTATCAGGCATTGCTTTTCTCATGAATAGCACAGTTTTTAAAAACATTTTATTTATTAATTAATTTATTTGAGACAGAAAGAGAGAGAGACAGAGAGAAAGAGAGAATGAGCACGCCAGGGCCTGTAGCCACTGCAAACAAACTTCAGATGCATGCGCCTCTTTGAATACCACAGTTTTTAAAAATAGTATTTATTTGTTTATTTGAGAGAAGGAAAGAGAGAAAGAGAGAGAGAGTGAGTAGGTGCACCAGGGCCACCAGCCACTGCAAACAAACTCCAGATTCATATGCCACCTTGTTCATCTGGCTTAGGTGAGTCCTGGGGAACCAAAGCTAGGTCCTTAGTCTTCATAGGCAAGCACCTTAACCACTAAACAATCTCTCCATCCTGAATAGCACTGTTTTTAAAGTATAGATATAATCATTTTTGAAATCCTTGTCAGACATTTCATCTAAAACAGTCTCACTGGAGTCATTTCTGATGGATTTATAATTTTTGGTGGGATTGTATTTTCTTGATTATTTTGTGTTTCTTGTATTATAATGTAGAGATTTTTGCATCTTGAGCTAATAGATGCTTGGGTTTTCTAATTATCTGCAGTGTTTTCAGCTGTGTAAATCCAACTTGATATATCTTCAGGGTAGGAGTTTAAGGTGCAAAGTGTATTCTTTTTTTTTATTATTATTTTTTGGAGAGAGACACAGAGAGAGAGACAGAAAGAGAGAGAGAGAGAGGGAGAGAGAGAGAGGAAGACAGAGATGGGCGCGCCAGCAGTGTCTCAGCTGTTGCGAACGAAATCCAGATGTGTGCGCCCCCTTGTGGTCAAATGCAGCATTGCGCCCTTGCGTCACTTTGCATCTGGCTAAACGTGGGACCTGGAGATTGGAAAAGCTGGAGATTGGAAGAGTGTTCTTGGGCTTAGGAGGCAGACGCCTTAACCCCTAAGCCATCTCTCCAGCCCAAAGTGTATTCTTATACTCCAAGAAAATAGCAGGAGTGACCCTAGGTGTGGAGTTTGCCGCTATTCAAGTGTTCTGGTATACTGGGTGGAGCGATTTACTGACAAATTCTAAAATTCAACTGAGCAATACACACATTCAATCAAAACCAGCACAGAGTATTTATGCAGTAGTGGGGATTAAAGCAAACAGATAATCTAATAAAGGCAAAGTCCCTAAGGATGTGTGTTGCCCACACCCTTCTTCTTGTCAACTGTGAGGTTGAGATTTCTGGTCTGAAATGGGTTCCAGTCAGACCCTGCCCCCAATAACGACAGAAATAAAAATACAAAGGCCCTAGAAATCAGGAAACATCAAAGGCAACAATAGTCAACCCCAAAATACAGCTATTTGAGAATGGTAAAGCCAACCAAGAATATGTAACACATCACCTGTCCTGACCTGGAAAGAGGTTAGCACTTCCAGTGCAGGCCTCTGTACCTGCCTTTGTGTAAGTAGGCCCTATTACCTTTTGGGATAGCTTCCAATCTCACCAATGCTGAGTGCTCACCTCGATCCCTCTCTGTTGTGCTGTGGATCTGATGTTCTGATTGACTGTGCTGGATACTGGGTGGCTGGAAGTTCATGGCACTGATGGTTGGGGGATGGGAAGCTGTGTAAGATGGCTGGAGTTGTACCAGAGCTGCTCCCTGCTGTATTCCCCTTCAGGTCTCTTGACTTTGCGAGGAGGCTGATGTGAGAGGAAAATCCCTCCACCTGGTTTCTGCTCCTGCAGCTCTGTGTCGGCCAGGCAGGTGCATGGACCACAGCCTCTGGCACCTCAGTGGGTTTCTGGCTGTTTTCCTCCTTTCTGTAAGATCTTGGTCTCTCCTGCTTCTCTCTTGTGTTTGATAATAACTTACATACCGTCACTTTCTGGTAGCAGAGTGTTTTTGCTGCTTTTCTGCTTTTTTCCCTCTCTAGACTGCTTTGGCATGGCTATACCTGGGAGTAGCACTGTTTTCTAAACTGTTCTTTTTATTAGTATATTATGAGAAAAATATGGGAAAATGTGTACAGTGTTGTGAATCAAAATCAATGGATGTGTGTTGTTTTTTTTCATGTTTTTTTTTTTTTTTTTTTTTTTGAGGTAGGGTCTCACTCTAGCCCAGGCTGACCTGGAACTCACTATGTAGTCTCACGGTGGCCTTGAACTCACAGCAATATTCCTACCTCAGCCTCCTGAGTGCTGGGATTAAAGGCATGCACCACCACACCTGGCTTTTTTCTTTATTAGTTATATACATACTCTGTGTAAACAGCACATGTTGGTACCATCCTTAGCCTCCTCCCTGTCCTCCCTCCTCAAAAGGGACCCTCCTTGTTGGGGATGCCAGTTATCCCCATGTGGATTGTGGATGGGTCATAGTGGGGGTATCCATCAGGTATGGGAAAGAGGCAATGTCCCTGTGCATAGTGTCCCAACTTGTGGCTCTAACAATCTTTCCATCCCCTATTAGGTGAATTTCCCTGAGCCATGTTGGGTTTGTTTTAGTGATGAGGTCTAGGGAGCCTCTGTGCCTCTGGATCTCTGGTTTGGTAGGAGTTGAGTGTTCTCTGTGTCTATCTCCTTCACCCTTGTGCTGATACCAGGTTTACCAAGAAAACAGCACTCTTGCTCATTTCCCCAATAAGTCTATGGTTTCAGCTGGTGTCCTGGTGAGGTGTGATGGGCTGATTGTCTCCTCAGGTTCTGTATCCATCTGAAAAAGAGAAGCAGATTCTCCAATGGAGAGTGAAGTCAGCACCAGATAAATGGGGTAACCATTATTAGTTTAGAGAGGATTTAACAGGTGTAGGCCCTCTTGTAGCCCAAGATTGGTGGGAGCTTGATATTGGAGAGCAAACTCATTTTTCAGTTATGATTCTGACTTGTTTCCCAGTTCCAGCTATGGGTTCCATTCCACTGAGTGGATCCGTTAGCCAATTCAAGAGCAGTTGGTTACCCATCATGGTTGTGTGCCACTATTGCACTTGGGTGAGCATCACATCAGGTTGTTTGCTGTTGAATAGCTTAGACCACAAATAGCTCGGACAGATGTTGCCATTTTCCCCCACCCAGTCACTCATGTAGCACTTTCTGGCACTAAATAAGCTAACTGTCTGGGGACTAACTCTCTTCCACATTCCAGTCAGATCTCTCCATGTTCCGTATCAACAATATATGGTGTCTTTGGCAGTAGGATCTTACCATTAACCTTTGGTGGGTCATCAAGTGATCTGACAGAAGTCTGTCTTCTTATGGGAGACCTTGTAGGTCTCTCTGATCAACAGCTCATTGTGGGTGTTAACTGCATCCTGGTATTGGTGTAGGCTCTCACTCTAGTTTAGGCTGAGCTGAGACTCTGTCTGTAGTCCCAGGCTGGCCTGGAACTCACAGCAATCCTCCTTCCTCTGCCTCCTGAGTGCTGAGACATGAAGGCCACTATGACACCAGCAAAACCTTCATCTAGTTAGGTTTTTGTTACTTTTAAAAATTCCTTTTGTTGCTTTGTTTTATGAACTTGTTTTACATGCACATGCTTTATGGGTGTGCACAGGTCAACACATCACACAGAGAGATAGAAATAAAGAGAATGGGTATGCCAGGGCTTGACATTTTTACTTTAAAAGACCAGTGTGATTACTTTTGAACCAACTCAGACAATCTAGAATAATCTCCCTATGTCAACATCATTTAACTAGCTCTTTTAATTCTACCTGCAACCTTAATTATTCTTCACCATATAACCTAATGTATTCATAATTTCCTAGTTCAAAAGAATTAGGGTTTTGGTATTTAAAAATTAATGAAGTTATTTATTTCAGAGAGAAAGAAGAGGCAGATAGAGAGAAAGAGAATGGGTGCACCGGGGCCTCTATCCACTGCAAATGAACTGTAGATGCGTGTCACATGTTTCACCTTGTGTATCTGGCTTCACGTGGGGCTGGAGAGATGGCTTAGCGGTTAAGGCGCCTGCCTCCTAAGCCTAAGAACACTGGTTCCAATCTCCAGTGGTTCCAATCTCCAGGTCCCACGTTTAGCCAGATGCAAAGGGGCGCAATGCCGCACTTGACCACAAGGGGGCGCACACATCTGGATTTCATTCACAGCAGCTGAGAGGCTGCTGGCGCACCCATCTCTATCTGTCTTCCTCTCTCTCTCTCTGTGTCTCTTCCCCAAAAAGAAGAGCATGTATGAAAAATCTGGTTTGGGAGGAGTAACTGTGATAGAGTACTTGCCTAGCAGGCATATGACCCTGGATTTGAACCCTAGCACTGAAAAATAAAACCTAAAGCTAACATCATACTTAATGGGAAAAGACTCAATGAACTTCCATTAAGACATTAGGATCAGTAAAAAGGCAAGGATGATTATTCCCCACAAACTATCATCATTAGCATCATCACTGTGACAAGGTCTCTTGTAGCCTAGGCTGGCCTCAAATAATATAGTTTAGGCTGTCTTTGAATTATATTTTCTAATTTAAAAAAATATTATTTATTTATTTATTTGAGAGGAGAGAGAGGCAGATAGAGAGAGAATGGGTACACTAGGGCATCTAGCTGCTGCAAATGAACTCCAGATGCATGCACAATTTGTGTGTCTGCCTTTACATAGGTACTGGGGAATTGAACTTGGGTCATTAGGCTTTGCAGGCAGCATTTTAGCTACTGAGCCATCTCTCCAGCCTAAGTCCACTTTTTCTTGACACCCAAACACATCATTTAAAAACCATAATATTCTATCCCTGGTCATTTAATAGTGAGGCCATCTTATGACGCAAAATGCATTCATTTCAACCTCAAAAGTCCCAGTAGTCTCAACCTCATTATTTTTCAAAAGTTTGAAGTCCAAAGTCTCTTCTGAGACTCAAGGAAAACTCTGAACTGTGAGCCCCTATAAAAGAAAACAGAACAAGGTATATATAATTCTAATATACAATGGCAGCTCCATCTTGCATCTGGAGTCTTGGTGGCATCATCTGGATTTTAACAGCCTTAGAATCTTTTAAGTTCTGTCACCTGTAACATACATAGTATCACTTGAGCTGGCTGCATTCCATGCCTACAGCATTGCCTTGTACTGTGGTCCTCACATCTTTAATATGCTGGGGTCTACATTCCAATTTAGACTTTGCCTCCATTGTTTCACACAACTGCATCTCAAGGGCTCTTTGCACAGAATCCAATTGTGCCACCTCTTGCCTGGCTTCATGACTTTCAGTTCAGACAAACCTCTATGCTCCCATCACTCTTGCATTTGACATGCCCACAGCACCAACATTATGTGTATGCTGCTACCAAGTTCTACTGTCAGCTCAAGATGGCGTCTGGCCACCTTTAAAAAATTTTTAATTTTATTTTTTTTAAATTTTGGCAGAGAAAGAGAGAGAGAGAGAGACAGAGAGAGAGAGAGAGAGAGAGAGAGAGAGAGAGAGAGAGAGAATTGGCACACCAGGACCTCAGCCATTGCAATCAAACTCCAGATTCTTGCACCACCTAGTGGGCATGTGCAACCTTGAGATTGCCTCACCTTTGCACGTCTGGCTTATGTGGGATCTGGAGAGTTGAACATGGGTCCTTAGGCTTTGAAGGCAAGCACCTTAACTACTAAGCCATCTCTCCAGCCATCCGCTTTTGGTTTTTCAAGGTAGGGTCTAATTTTAGCCCAGGCTGACCTGTAATTCACTATATAGTTTCAGGCTGGCTTCAAACTCATGGTAATCCTACCTCTGCCTCCTGAGTGCTCAGATTAAAAGTGTGTGCCACAATACCCATGAGTCTGGCCACCTTTTGCTACAGTGGTTGTGGCTTCTGTGCCTCAGTGTATCCAGGAAGGCACTTCTCTAGGCAGTTGTTTTCTAGCAGAGAAACCCTTCAGTGACATTTTCTGTTCAATCCTCACCTTTCAAATGAAACTGCATTTTATAGCTAATGGTAGATGAGGTGAGGTCTTGTCCTCAAGAAACCTTTCCTATTTTCCTAGTGCTGAGCATGAGGATTCTTCTCAATTGCATCAGGGTTTTTTAATTTATTTTTTTTTTTTTTTTTTTTTAATGATCACAGCTGCTTTCTTTGCACTCTCCTTGTCAGGAAGTATAAGCTCTGTTATGCTACTTTTCTTGCCAAATTGCACACTTTGCATCTTTCTGCTCTGCTTGTAGTTCTCTTTCACTATAAAGCTAGATAAGAGCAGTATGCAGTAACCATGACAGCCTGAATGCTATGCTATTGACAGTTCTCCCTCCAGACAGCTTGGTTCATTACTTTCTGTTTATGAATGTGCACAGGCATAGAGGTTGAGTGTTTTCTCAATCACTTCCCACCTTTTTTTTTAATTTATTTTTTATTTTTGGAGAGAGACACAGAGAGAGACAGACAGAGAGAGAGGGAGACAGATAGAGAATGGGCACGCCAGCAGTTTCTCAGCTGCTGTGAACCAAATTCAGATGTGAGCGCCCCTTGTGGGTAAGTGCGGCATTGTGCCCTTGCGTCACTTTGCATCTGGCTAAAGGTGGGACCTGGAGATTGGAACCGGGTTCTTAGGCTTAGCAGGCAGGCGCCTTAACCGCTAAGCCATCTCTCCAGCCCTCCACCTTGTTTTTGAGAGAGGGTCTCTTACTGAATTTAGAGCTCACTGATTGGGCTAGACTAGCTAGCCGACAAGCCCCTAGGATCCTTCCAGTCTTGACTTCCCCAGCATGGGGTGTGCATGCCATGCCCAGATTTTTACATGGGTGCTGGGGTTCTAAACTCAAGTTGTCATGCTTGTGCAGCAAGCACTTTGTGCACTGGGCCATCTCTCCAGCTTAGTCTGTTTCTTTTGAATTCAGCTTTATTCAGGTTCTCAGGATATGGACAGAAGGTAGCCAATTTCTTTGGCGAATGCAACACGAATGGCCTCTAACCCAGATCCCAATAGAGTCCTTGTTTCTCTCTGAAACCTTATGAGCGCAGTCTTTTCTGTCCACATTTTTTTTTTTTTTTTTGAGGTAGGGTCTCCTTGTAGCTCAGGCTGACCTGGAATTCCCTATGTAGTCTCAGGGTGACCTTAAACTCAAGATGCTCCTCCTACCTCTGCCTCCCAAGTGCCGGGATTAAAAGCATGTATTGGCATGCCTGGCTCCTGTCTGCATTTCTATCAGCATTCTGATCTTCCAGAATCTCACCAGAATAGTCCCTTGTGCTCTAATTACAATATTCTAGGGTTTTCTTTGGGGGAAGGGGGCATGGCTAAAATTCCTTTAACATTTTCCCCACAAACCTGAAGGCCTAAGAACGACATGGTAGTTTTCTCACAGCAACTACCTTACTTCTTGGTGACTGATTGTATATACTAGTTACTTTTGTCACTGCTGTGAAAAAATACCTGGCTGAAAAAACGTAAGGAAGGAATGGTTTATTTCGGCTCATAGTTTAAGTAGTGGCGCAGTCCATCATGGCAAAAGGGTGTGCTGGCAGTAGTATGAGGTGGCTGGTCACATTGCATCTGTGGTCATAACAGAGGGACATGGTGGCAGGAGTATGAGGTGGCTGGTCACATTGCATCTGCTGTCATGGCAGAAGGATGTCTCTCACTGAATCTGGAGCTCACTGATTAGTCTAGACTAGCCAGCCAGCAAGCAAGCCCCAGGGATCCTCCTCTTTCCGCCTCCCCAGTTCTGGGATTACAGGTTGCCCCATCATGCCTGACATTTTATGTGGGTACTGGAAAATTGAGCTCAGGTCCTCCTTGCATGGCAAGCACATTATCAACTGAGCCATCGCCTCAGCCTTGAAAAACATCATTTAAACTAAGGATTCTGGAGTAGTTGGATATCTATCTTTATATAAACTCAAAACAAGATACTTTGATCAATACCTTGCACCATATATGAAAATTAACTAAAGATGGATTATAAATCTATTTATTTAAAATTTAAAATATATTTATTTATGTATTTATTTGCAAGAGAGAGAGAGAGAGAGCAAGAGAGAGAATATGAATCAGCATGCCAGGGCCTCTAGGTACTGCAAACCAACTTCAGATGCATGTACCACTTTGTGCATCTGGCTTTACATGGGTATTGGGGAATTGAATCTGTTGTTAGGCTTTGCAGGCAAGTGCCTTAACCACTGAGCAATCTATCCATCCCTGGATTATAGATATAATATAAACCTAAAATAATAAACCTTCAACAAAAAAAGCAAATCTGCACAAGAAGGGCTTGATAAAATCTGACTCCATGAAAATGAAAACTTTTTCTTTTCAAAAGACAATGTAAGTTAATAATAAGAAGTTAGGGCTGCAGAGATGGCTCAGCTGTTAAAGGTGCTTACTTGTAAAGTCTGAAAGCCTGGGTTTGATTCTGTATACTCATGTAAAGCCAGATACTGAAAGTGATGCATGCATCTGGAGTTTGCAGCGGCAATAGGCCCTGGTGTGCCCATTCTCACCCTCTTCCTCCCTTTCTTTCTCCTTTCCTTTTCCTTTCTCTCTCTCCTTGCAAATAAAACTAAAATGATTTTTTAAAGACAAAATACAAGGTGGAATAAAACTTTTACAAAGCACATTTGGTAATGAATTTATCCAGTTTAAAATCCAAATTAAAAATAGGCAAGAGATTTGACAGAGACATCACCAAAATATATGCAAATAGCATATAAATATATGAAAAATGATCAATATCATTAGTCATTAAAGAAGTACAAATTAAAACTGCAGTGACAGAGCTGGGGAGAAGGCTCAGTGGGTGAAGTGCCTGTCACACATGCAGGAGGACCTGCTTTAAAAAAAAAAAAAAGCTGAGGGCTGGAGAGATAGCTTAGCGGTTAAGGCACTTTCCTATGAAGCCAAAGGACCTCGGTTTGATTCCCCAGGACCCACATAAGCCAAATGCACAAGGTGGTGAATGCATCTGGAGTTCATTTGCAGTGATTGGAGGCCCTGGCATGCCTATTCTGCCCCCCTCAAATAATTAAAAAAAAAAAAGCTAAGTGCATCTGTAATATTAGCCTTGGAAAGGCAGAGTCAGGAGGATCTTTGGGGCTTGCTGGCAAGCTAGAATTGGTGAGCTCCCAGTTCAGTGAGAGATACCATTTCAAAAATATGATGGCAAGAGATGACATCTACCTGTGCTGTCCACTTGAACATGCACACAATGCTCCCCCCCCCATACACATACAAAGCACAAAAGTACAATGAGATACTACCACACATATTTTAAACATGGTTAAAATAATAAAAAAAGATAATATCAAGAGTGGGCTAGGATTTGGAAGCACTCGAATTTTCATATGGATAATGGTAATGTAAACCACTTTGGAAAATAGCTTGGCAGTTTCTGCAAATGTTAAACATATTTTTTAATAATTATTTTTTTATTGACAACTTCTATACTTACATACAAAAAGTGCATGGTATTTCCCTCCCCTTCCCCCATTCCCCTTTAGAACTCACTCTCCATCATACACCCTCCCTCTCTCCATTAGTCTCTCTTTTAATTTGATGTCATCATCTTTTACTTCTATTATGAGGGTCTTGCGAAGGTATTGCTAGGCACAGCAAGGTCATGGATATCAAGGCCAATTTCTGTCTGGGCAGTTGCATTGTAAGAGGTCATACCCTTCCTTTGGCTCTTCCATTCTATCCGCCCCCTCTTCTGCAATGGTCCCTGAGCCTTGGAGGGTGTGACAGAGGTGTTTCAGTGCTGGGCACTCCTCCATCCCTTCTTCTCAGCACTATGTTGCCTTTTGGGTCATCCCAGTGGTCATTACCATCTGAAAAGAGAAGCTTCTCTAACCAGAAGTGAGAGTAGCATTAATATGTGAATGTGAGCATTAAGTGTAGTATTTTCAGGGCAGCTTGGTGGGAATAATATATACATTTAGTCAGACAAGAGCAGGCTTTATACCCCTAAGGCTCATGACCTCACCTACCATAGACTTTTGCTTAGGTTTTTCAGTACCAGGTATGTATTCCCTCCCGTAGAGAGGGCCTTCAGTCCAATTATGGAGCAGTTGGTTACCTCAAGAGTAGACATGCCACTATTGCACCCGTTCAGTCCTTGGACCTGTCTGGCCAAATTTGAATATTCAGCGTCCACTGGTTAAACTTTTTTTTTTATACATTGTCTATGTCATTTTGCTCCTATGTATTTATGTAAGAGGATCAGAAGCTTTGGTGTAAGCAGATATATAGATGAGTGATCTTTGTAACCTTGTCTGTAACAGTCTCAAAGTAGAAACAACCCGGTTAGCCATGGACTAGATGAAGAACCTGTTGAATCTCAGGCTGGGGCTAAGTTCTGTAGTAGTGTACTAGCCTAGCGTGCTGGAGGTCCTGGGTTTAGTTCCTAGCACAAGGCTTATGAGTGTGCAGAAATAAAATAGAATGACACTCAACAATATGGATGAATCTCAGCATGATTATGCTGCATGAGAGAAGCAATCCATAGATTGTACCATTGATGTGAAACTTAGAAAATCAAACTCACTTAAAATGACACAATGCAGAACAGTGGTTGCTGGGGTTAGGTCAGGACAGCTGGGAGGAATAACAAAGAGAAATGAGGAGAGACTGTAATGATGACTGCACCGTTGCAATACCTGTATCAGCCTGCCACATATTTGTATTCAGTTTGTGGCATATCAGTTATCTCTCACTTTTTAGAAAGATGCTGTATCCACTGTTCAATTAGTAATAGGTTATGCTAAGGATAAAAAATTCAAACTGTTTTTGAGCTAAGTTTTTTAAATATAATGTTAATTTTGGAGCTACCCAAGGTCAAGTTATGAAACCACATCCCCCCCCCGTGATTTCCTTTTGAGTGATACACTGCAGTGTTAGTATGCAGTTACCTTTATTTATTTTTTAACCCAAGTAGTATTAGTCAAGAGTTTTAGCCCCACATCAGGTTTCAAAATCTTTTTTCTTTCAGTGTTATATAAATAATAGTTTTAAACATTTTTCAGTATTTAGTTTGACAGACTGTGAAGACACCTGAAATCATAATTATTATGACTTGTCTGGTTTCAGATCCTCACCAGGAAGTGCATGTCACAGAATTCTAAAGAGCAAGCACATTGAGCAAGCACGCTAGATCATTTGGCTTTCTGACTATACCATGAGGTTTGATATGCGCTCGGGTGATGTACACATAAAAGGAGCAGCAGGTTTGTTTGATATGCGCACGGGTGATGTACGCATAAAAGGAGCTGCAGGTTTGTTTGATATGCGCACGGGTGATGTACGCATAAAAGGAGCAGCAGGTTTGTTTGATATGCGCACGGGTGATGTACACATACAAGGAGCTGCAGGTTTGTTTGATATGCGCACGGGTGATGTACACATAAAAGGAGCAGCAGGTTTGTTTGATATGCGCACGTGTGATGTACACATACAAGGAGCTGCAGGTTTGTTTGATATGCGCACGGGTGATGTACACATACAAGGAGCCTCAGGTTTGTTTGATATGCGCACGGGTGATGTACACATAAAAGGAGCTGCAGGTTTGTTTGATATGCACACGGGTGATGTACACATACAAGGAGCCGCAGGTTTGTTTGATATGCGCATGGGTGATGTACACATACAAGGAGCCGCAGGTTTGTTTGATATGCGCACGGGTGATGTACACATAAAAGGAGCCTCAGGTTTGTTTGATATGCGCACGGGTGATGTACACATAAAAGGAGCCTCAGGTTTGTTTGATATGCGCACGGGTGATGTACACATAAAAGGAGCCGCAGGTTGGTTTGATATGCACACGGGTGATGTACACAGGAGTGATGTACACATACAAGGAGCTGCAGGTTTGTTTGATATGTGCAGGAATGATGTACACATACAAGGAGCTGCAGGTTTGTTTGATATGTGCAGGAGTGATGTACACATACAAGGAGCTGCAGGTTTGTTTGATATGCGCACGGGTGATGTACACATGGGTGATGTACACATGGGTGATGTACACACGGGTGATGTACACATAAAAGGAGCTGCAGGTTTGTTCCCTGTGAGATATTTATTTTTTTCTCCCTTTGTTATTAAGTCACACTGATCCTCTCAGGTTTTTTTTTTTTTTCTTAGTCCAGGCTGACCCGGAATCCACTTTGTAGTCTCACGGTGGCCTCGAACTCACCACGATCCTCCTACCTCTGCTGGGATTAAAGGCTTGTGCCACCACACCTGCTAAGTCACATTATTCCCTCCCCACTGCCCAAAGTATGCAAAACACATTCCTGGGGGAATAAAGGAGTCCCCTGAAAATTTTGGATAGGAGAGATTCTTCCTGAAATTTGTCATTGGGGATATTGAAAATTTGGGGATGTTTTCTCCTCCGGGTTTCTACCTGCAAGCTAAAGAAAATCCCTCCAGAGCTTGAGTCCTCACTCTGAGATTGTGCCATAACTTTTGAACTAGTGCCCTGTAACCGAAAAGGAGAGAACTTGGCCTCTTTGGCAATGTGCTCTGCATCCGTTCTTGCTGGTTTCCTTCAGTTGCTGATTGATTGCCTCTAATTTCAGCTAAACTATAGGGTAGTTCACATAGAATGTAAAATAACTGTGTTGGTCACCTCTGTGACATTTGAGAATGCAGGCAGTAAAGGATGTCTCTTTACAGCAGGGTAATGGATACATAGACATCAAGGGACATTACCGTCCTTTTTCTCAAATCCTTTTAGTTAATTCTGTACCTTTATGGCTAGTAATGAGCACATGTGGTTGGTACTTCTAGTTAAAGCCAAGTGAGGCAGGCCACTTGTCACTGTTCAAATTAACTATTTTCTGCATTTCAGCCCTGACTGCAGTGCTGCTTGGCACAGCTGACATCTCTGCGTTTGTTTGGTTTTCAGTTTTTTCCAGAGCTGGAGTTCAAACAATATGAATGAAGATCTTGAATAACATGCAATAAATTATTTTAACTTCTAAAAACATTAAAAACATTTTAATTGTATTTAGCAAGCTAACCTGTTTGTGTGTGCATATATATATGTATGTATCTTAATAGTGAAACTGTAAGATTCAACATAAACTTCATCAGTACATTGTATTCTGTATTTTATTTTCAAGTCATGAAATGTGGCATATATATGCCCTGTATAAAGTAATTTATTTTTATGTGTGAATTGTGGCTATAGGACTTAATGCTTGATAAGCCAATATTTGTATTTTTTATCTTGTTTTGATCTTAGTTATAATGAACCCATATATTTGACATATTTGTGGAAATTTTCACTTAAATGCCAAAACATTTAAAAATAATTTGGTATGAAGGCTCACACCTATAATCCCAGAATTTGAGAAGCCGAGGCAGGAGGATCACCATGAGTTTGAGGCCAGCCTGAGCTATAGAGTAAAGTAAATTTCAAGACAACTTGGGCTATGGACTGAGATGCTGTCTCAGAAAACCAAAATCACACCAAACCATTTAAAACATTTTAAAATACTTACTTTGAGTTTTATTAGCATTTAGTTCTGCAAATAAGAAAATAAAAGATCATGATAACTCTATAAAGTTTTTTTTTTTTTTTTTTTTTGGTTTTTCAAGGTAGAGTCTTGCTCTAGTCCAGGCTGACCTGGAATTCACCATGTAGTCTCAGGCTGGCCTCAAACTCATAGTGATGCTCTTACCTTACCTTCCCTAATGCCTGAAAAAGAGATTGAGAATGGGCACACCAGGGCCTCCAGTTGTTGCAAACAAAAACTCCAGATGCATGCACCATTTTGTGCATCTGGCTTGACATGGGTACTGGGGAATCGAATTTGGGTCATTAGGCTTTGAGGACAAATGCCTTAAGCACTGAGCTATCTCTTCAGTCCCATTTCCAAAGTTTTATAAAAGTCAATGTATATTTAAAGCATATGCTACATTCTAAACAGTTTTGAATCTGTCTTTTAATCTTGAATCTTATTCTCTTGACATTTTCTTTCAATTGGTTTCTGTTGTGGAGGCTGTAGCGTGGCTCCAGCAACATCACGGCTGGTGGTCCTGCCTTTGGGTTACCTTCCCTTAAATGTGGGTGGGACCCATTCTAGCTTACAAAATATGTGAGGGTGAGGGGATTTTTAATATGTAATTAAGGCTGCAAGTCAATTGATTTGGAGTTAGACTAGCTGGGTGGGCTTGAGTTGATCAGGTGGAAAGCCCTTAAAGAGGGTCCTCCTGAGGGTGCTCCCTGGGGAGAGATATCCATCCTCGCCCTTGCTGGTTTTGAATAAATAAGCTGTCATGAAGTAAGCAGCCACATTAGAGACTCATGTGGCAAAACACTGTGAGTGACTTTTTAGGAGCTAAGGGTGACCTGCAACAAGAAACTAAACCTCACAGTCCTTCAGCTGCAGGAAGTGAATTCCGCCAGTCAGCATATGGGCGCTTGGAAGCAGATCTGTAGCCAGGCTAACAGTGTCAAAACCAACAGGGTCCCTTTATATCCAGTCTCTTCCCCATTCACTTTCTTTCTCTTTGTTTTGGTTGTTTTTGAAAGAGAGGCTCTCTATATAGATTGCCTAGGTTGGCCTTGAACTCTCAGCCCTTTGCCTCCACCTCTTGAGTGCTGGGACTAAAATTATGTGCCTTCACTTCTAACTTTTATTCCTTGGTACAGCTGATATGATCTTTCCCTCCCTCTTTCTTTCTTTCTTTCTTTCTTTCTTTCTTTCTTTCTTTCTTTCTTTCTTTCTTTCTTTTTTCTTTGTAGGCACAGAAAGAATAAGAACGAGAGAGAATGAGCATGCCAGGTCCTCTTGCCACTGCAAACAAACTCCAGATGTATGCACCACTTTATGTATCTGGCTTTACATAGGTACTGAGAATCAAACCAAGGCTGGCAGGCTTTACAGGCAAGCACCTTTAACCACTGATCCATCTCCTCAGCCCATTTAAAAAGTGTTTTATTTATTTATTGGACAGAGAGAGGCAAATAGAAAATGGGCACACCAGGGCCCCCAGCCACTGCAAATGAAGTCTAGATGCATGGGCCACCTAGTGCATCTGGCTTATGTGAGTACTGGGGAATCAAACCTGGGTCCTTGGGCTTCACAGGCAAGTGTCTTAACTGCTAAGTCATCTCACCAGCCCCTTAGCACATTTTTAAAAAATATATTTTTATTCATTTATTTTCAGAGAGATTATGAGCATGCCAAGTCCTTTTGCCACTTCAAATGAACTTTGTATTACTGGTTTTATGTAGATGCTGGGGAATTGAACCTGGGCCAGTAGGCTTTGTAAGCAATCACCTTTAGCTGCTGAGCCATCTCTCCAGCCCTGGCATGATCTTTCTGAATGAAAATTTTGATTGTATTTCTTCTTTGCTTAAAATCTATACCACAAAGTTTTAACACCCCTACTGTGTTCATCTGCAAGATGCTGAATCCACTGATCTGCCCCTCTTTGTGTCATGTTCCTCCCAGTGTATCCCGAGCTTCTGTATCTGTAACACCTATGGTCCAAACACCGTTTCACTTCTGTGTTTTTGTGGATGTGCTATATCCTTGGGTGGTGTACCCTCTCTATGCCTTTGGCAGGCATTAAGCATATCCTCAGTATTCCTGTCCTTGACCTTCTGAACATGATGTAGTATGACACTGCCCTTCCCCACTAAAACTTTATATGCCCACGTGACTTGCTTGAGCAAATGAAAATGGAGAGCTGACCTATATCTTCTGGGTAGAGACTTGGAGAGCCAGTGCAAGGTTGATCACATCACCTTTTCCTCCAGTGGCTGTTGGTGCAGCACCACATGCTGGTGGCTATGCAGGACTGGGTCTCCCGAGTAAGCTTATGTGCAGAAGTGTCTTTCAAGCCAACATGACAGGACTGACCCTTCCTTCCCTCCCTCCCTCCCTCCCTCCCTTCCTCCTTCCTTCCCTCCTTCCCTCCCTTCCTCCTTCCTTCCCTCCTTCCCTCCCTCCCTCCTTCCTTCCCTCCTTCCCTCCCTCCCTCTCTCTCCTTTCTTTCTTTCTTTCTTTCTTTCTTTCTTTCTTTCTTTCTTTCTTTCTTTCTTTCTTTCTTTCTTTCTTTCTTCCTTTCTTTATCTTTTTTCTTTTTTCAAAGTAGGGTCTCAGTCTAGCCCAGGCTGACCTGGAATTCACTATGTACTCTCAGGGTGGCCTGGAACTCACAGTGATCCTCCCACCTCTGCCTCCTGGATGCTGGGATTAAAGGCTTATGCCACCATTCCTGGCCTAGCAGGGCTTTTGAACAAACTACAAACCTTTGTGGTCATAAGCCACTACACTTTAGGGACTGGGGTTACCAAGACATACCATATTATCCTCCTTTCCTGCAGATATAAGTTACCCAACAGGACTCAGCTCAAACTATCACTTTTCTGGGCAAAGTGAAGTGTTTTCTTTTTTGTGTTCCTCACATCTTTAGAGTACCTACCATGTAGACTGCTGGGAGAGGGACTTGAGTGCATATAGAAGGTGCTTATTAGCAATGGCTGGCACACACTATATAGGTGCTTGGAAAGACTTTGCTGCCACCATGACTTTCTAGCACTTGTTTCATTGCACTGCTTTCTAACCTATTTAAATATCTTCTTTATGGTCTGACCATCTGGAGGACAAGAACATTCTTTTTCATCACAGTCCAGTGTCTGGAATGTAGATGCTTACTAAATATTTACTACTAAATATATACTTAGCATTAACATCACGAAAAATCTTTACTTTGAAGTCTCTCTATGCAGAATTGTACTCCCAATGTTATATTGTCATGATAGGTTTTGTAGAAAGAGTAAAGGAAACTCTACTGAACAAGGGACAGTTTTAGACTAATATTTGACATTTCGATAGATGAGTTCTGTGACCTTGAACAAATTATTTACCATTTTAGCTTATTTTTCCCTAATCTATACTTACATCATTTGTTTGTTATAAGGAAGTCATGAAATAATTTTTTCTTAATTTTTAAACATTTTATTTATTTATTTATTTGAGAGAGAGAGAGAGAGAGGGAGGGAGAATGGGTGTGCCAGAGCCTCCAGCCACTGCAAATGAACTCCAGATGCATGTGCCACCTTGTGCTTCTGGCTTACATGGGTACTGGGGACTCGAACCTGTGTCCTTAGGCTTTGTAGGCAAACACCTTAACTGCTAAGCCATCTCTTCAGCCCCATGAAATAATTTTTGTGAAATAGTATAGTGCTGGACACATGGAAGCCATTTATTCATTTATTTTTACTGATTATTAGTTTTTTAATTTAAATTTTTAAAATTTTTTTTTAAATTTCTATTATTCTGATTTTACATTCATAGTATTGGTTCCATTATCCTCCTCCCCATCCTCCCTCTTCCCAAGGGACCCTCATCAATGGGGAATGTGGATCATGCATTGTGGGGGCCGTCAAGAATTCTGGGGGGTAGGCCCCAGTCTCTGTGCTTAATGCCCCAACTTGTGGCTCTAACAATCTTTCCGCCCCCTCTTCCCTGAGTTTCCCTCAGCCACATTGGGGTCATTTTTGTTTGGCTTCAGTGATGACGTTTTGGGAGCCTCTGTGTCTCTGGATATCTGGCTTAGTTGGAGTTGGATGTTCTCTGTGTTTATCTCCCTCAGCCATTTTCTGGTGTCGTGATCGCCATGGACGCTGTATTCTTGCCCTTCCCCTGCGTTGTTCTATGGTTTCAGCTGGGGCCCTGGTGAGGTGTGATTAGCTGATCCTCCCATCAGGTTCGTTGTCCATCTGAAAAGAGATGAGCAAATTCTCCAACGGAGAGAGAAGTTAGTATGAGATAGAAGGGATGACCATATATGTTTTGGAGAGAACTTTATATGCGTAGGCTCTCTTCTAGCCCACATTTGATGGTCTCTTGAACTTGGAGACTGAGCTCGTTTTGTGTACCTGGTTTTTGACTTATTTCCCAGTTCCAGCAATGAGTTCCATTCCACTGAGTGGATCTATTAGCCAAATCAAGAGCAGTTGGTTACCCACCATGGCTGTTTGCCACTACTGCACTTGTATGAGCATTATGTCAGGTTGTTACATACTGGGTAGCTTAGACCGCAAGTTGTTTGGACCAATGTCGGACATTTCCCCCTGTTGCTCGTGTAGCACCCTCTGGTACTAGACTAGCTAACTATCTGGGGACTGACCTTCTTCCAGATTCTGGCCAGGTCTCTCTGTGTTTGGTCTCACACACGTATGCTGTCTTCGACAGTAGGGTCTTACCATTAACCTTTGGTGGGTCACCAAGAACTCTGACAGAAGTCTGTTTTTTTTTTTTTTTTTTTTTGGGAAACCTTGTAGGTGTCTCGGATCAAGAGCTCATTGTGGAAGTTAACCCTGTGCCGGCACTGGGAGTTTTAAGTCTGCACCTAGGAAGGTGAGGGAAGAAAAAGATAGATAATATAAAAGATGAAGTGAGTATAGAGAGGAGAGGGATAGAGAGAGAGAGAAAGAGAAGAGAGAGAGAAGCAGGACAAGATTAGGGTTAGCCTTCATGATGCTCTCTCCAGATTCCTGTGGTTCGGGTGTTCCCTCTGTGGGCCTGCTGAAGGATCAATGTTTTAGCCTGTTGTTCAGAGTAAAGGGTTTTATAGTATCTTTTCCTTTGGGTTCCCAATTTGTATCCCCCCCTTGACCTCCCCCCACCCTCTTGTTCCCTCCCACCCATACCCTCCCTCCATCCCACCCTCCCTCTTGTCTGGGCCTCAGAGTGTTTATTAGTTTTGGCTGCATGTCACATGGATTCAGGTTAGGAGCGACAGATAAATGAGACCATGCGACGATTATCTTTTTGTTCTTGGGTGAGCTCACTGAGGATGATCTGTTTCCATGTTTGACCATGTTTTTTCAAATTTCCTTATTTCATCTTTCCTTACTGCTACATAAAATTCCATAGTGTAGATATACCACATCTTTGTTATCCATTCATCTAGTGATGGACACCTGGGTTGATTCCAGCTTTGTGCTATTATGAATTGAGCAGCTATAAACATGGTTGAGCAAATGTCTCTGGTCTGAGGCTTGGAGCCTTTAGGGTAAATGCCCAATAAGGGATAATAAAACACCTTCCCAAGAAGAAGAGTCCAGGACCAGGACGGTTTCTCAGCGGAATTCTACCAAACCTTCATGGAATAACTGAAACCAATTCTTCTCAAACTGTGCCACACAATTGGAGAACAGGGAGAGATCCCCAACTCCTTCTATGAAGCTAGTATCACCCTAATTCCAAAACCAGGCAGGGATGCCACAAGAAAGGAAAATTACAGGCCCATTTCTCTGATGAACATAGACACAAAGATCCTGAACAAAATTCTTGAAAACCGAATTCAACAGTACATCAAAAGCATTATCCACCTTGATCAAGTAGGCTTCATCCCTGGAATGCAGGGAAACATACAGAAATCTATCAGTGTAATACACCACATAAACAAGCTGAAACACAAAAACCACATGATCATTTCGATAGATGCAGAAAAGGCCTTTGACAAAATACAACATCACTTCATGATCAAAACATTGGAGAGAATAGGCATAGATGGCCCATATCTCAACATAATAAAGGCTATATACAAAACACCTAAAGCCCAAGTAATTCTAAATGGGGAGAGACTGAAGGAATTCCCATTGAGGTCAGGAACAAGACAGGGGTGTCCACTCTCACCTCTGCTCTTCAACATAGTGCTAGAAGTATTAGCTCAAGCAATAAGACAGGAGAAAGAAATCAAAGGGATACAAATTGGAAAGGAAGAAGTTAAGTTAGCCCTATTTGCAGATGACATGATTATATACATAAGTGACCTGAGAACCTCCATCTCAAAACTCTTAAAGGTGATTAGCACCTTCAGCAAAGTAGCAGGATATAAAATCAATGCACATAAATCAGTAGCCTTTCTGTATGCAAAGGACAAAGAGACAGAAAAAGAAATAACTAACATCGTCCCATTTTCAATTGCAACAAAGAAAATAAAATACCTTGGAATAACATTGACTAATGAAGTGAAAGACCTATACAATAAAAACATAAAAACTCTCAAAAAAGAAATTGAGGAGGTCCTACAAAAATTCAAGGACCTCCCATGCTCCTGGATTGGTAGAATTAACATTGGGAAAATGGCAATTTACCAAAAGAGTCAATGCAATGCTGATAAAAATCCCAACTTCCTTCTTCAACGAGATAGAAAAAAACTGTCTCAAAATTTATATGGAAAGGCAGAAGGCCTCGGATATCCAAGCTCATCCTCAGCAAAAGAAACACCTCTGGAGGCATCACCATACTTGATCTAAAGCTATACTATAAAGCCATTGTAATAAAAACAACATGATACTGGCATAAAAACAGGAATATAGACCAATGGAACAGAATTGAAGACACAGATTTTGGGTCAAATAACTACAGCTACTTGATATTTGACAAAGGCTCTGCCAACACAGAATGGAGAAAAGACAGCATCTTCAACAAATGGTGCTGGACAAACTGGACAACCATATGTAGGAAAGTGAAACTCGACCCACACATCTCTCCATGCACAAAAATTAAGTCCAAATGGATCAAAGACCTTAATATAAATCCAGAAACTCTGCATCTACTGGAAGAAAAAATAGGAGGAACTTTCTGCGACATAGGAGTGGGAAAAGATTTCCTGAACAAAACCCCAGCAGCTCAGGAAATTAAACAATCACTCAACCATTGGGATCTCATGAAGCTGAAAAGCTTTTTCACTGACAAACATACTATAACCAAAGCCAGCAGATTACCCACAGAATGGGAGAATATTTTCACCAGCTACAACTGACAGAGGCCTAATTTCTAGAATCTACAAAGAACTCCAAAACCTAAACAATAAATCACCAAACAACCCACTCACAAAGTGGGGCAGAGAACTGCACAGGGAGTTCTCAGAGGAAGAAATACAAATAGCAAACACACATTTAAGAAAATGTTCAACATCCCTAAACATCAGGGATATGCAAATTAAAACAACTGTGAGATTCCACCTTACCCCAGTAAGGATGGCTAACATTAAAAAAAAAAACAATGAAAACAAATGCTGGTGAGGTTGTGGAGAAATAGGAACAAGTCTTCACTGCTGGTGGGAATGTAAAATGGTTCAACCATTATGGACAGCTATATGGAGACTCCTGAAAAGGATGACCATAGACCTACCAATGGATCCAGTTATTCCCTTATTGGGCATTTACCCTAAAAAAAATTTTAAATTAAATTAATTTAATTTATTTATTTGAGAGAGAGAAAGAGGCGGGGGTGGGTGGGTAGAATGGGCATGCCAGGGCCTCCAGCCATTGCAAATGAACTCCAGATGCATGTACCCCCTTTGTGCATCTGGCTTATGTGGGTCCTGGAGAATTGAACTGGGATCCTTTGGCTTTGCAGGCAAATGCCTTAACCACTAAGCCATCTCTCCAGCCCCTTAGTTTTTATTTTTATCTTTTGCATTTCTTGGCTTGATTGATCTATACATTTTAATGACCATTTACAAAACTACTTACTACCTTCTTATTTATTTTTCATAGAAATGATGTGATAATTTACCACATGCCTGATTTTCATATTCTAATTATAAGTAGCACAAAATACTATTGTATATTGTTAACTATTTGCATTAAAAACAAAATCAAGGGCTGGGCAGATGGCTTAGCAATTGAAGGCACTTGCTAGCAAAGCCTGACAGCCTAAGTTCGATTCCCCAATATCCACGTAAAAGCCAGATGCACAAAATGAAGCATGTGTCTGGAGTTCATTTGCAGCAGCAAGAGGCCTTTGGGTGCCCATTCCCATTTTCTCTACTTGCAAATAAATAAATTAAAATGTTAAAATAAAAAATAAAAACAAAATCACTTGTTTCTGTTGTTATCACCTGAGGAATATACTAATATATTTGGTATTCTCAATATAATTAAACTCTACAAAGAAAAATTGTGCTTATGCAAAGAAACGTGGAAAGTACATCTCACATATCTTTCCTGTCAACATCACAATTACATCATTTCTATCCCAGGGAACCGAGTATTACCTGCGTTCAATGTAGGTGTACTGCTTTTGCAGATTCCTTGCATTTTTAGAGGTAGTTGCCAAAATACTCTCCATGGTAATCTTTCACTCGTTCCAGAAAACCTGTTCATTCTTTTCAAATGCAATTGCAATCTAGTTAAGACTAAGTATCCCTTCAGAAACAGAATAGAAGAGGGAAGAAGATTAAAAAAGAAAACGACCCAAAATATGACTCATTCGTCTGGTTTGAGGTTTTAAAGAGACATGAGAAGAAGAGCAGAATATAGATTTTCATTTCACTGTGAGTAAAAAATTACCTTCATGGCAAAGTGGATACCGTTTTGCATGAAATACTGCAATTTCTTGAAAGAGTAATCCCAAAACTTATTTGGATCATTGTTAGCAAAGTTCATACCAAGTGTCTTCAAACATAGCTCCTAATCTTTTTTGTAAAAAAAACTTTTTTATAGAGTACATGTAATGGTAGCATGAGGAAAGTATTTTTATATCAGAAGACATTTCTCTGATATTTTAATGAAATGCTGATTTCATAATTCTTTTTTTTTTTTTTTTTTTTTTTTTTTTTGGTTTTTCGAGGTAGGGTCTCACTCTGGTCCAGGCTGACCTGGAATTCACTATGTAGTCTCAGGATGGCCTCGAACTCATGGTGATCTTCTTACCTCTGCCTCCCGAGTGCTGGGATTAAAGGCGTGCACCACCACGCCCGGCACAATTCGTTATTTTAACAAGACATGTGCTACTATATGGAAATTTTAGTCCTGGTTTTCTTTTAGGTGTTATGCTGCAAAATTAATTACAATGCTTTGAAACTTATAGTAAATGAATAATTTACTTTCTCTTATAAATTGTTATTTTTCTCTTGGCCAGGAAACTCAGCTTTAATTATTTTAAACTTTTTATTGACAACCTCCATATATATCAACAATATACTATGATCATAATCCCCTTCCACTAACCTCCCTTTTCCCCATCTGGAATCCTTCCTCCACTAAATCCCTTTTTTCCAACTAGTCTCTCTTCTGTTTTGATGTCAGCATTTCCCCCCTCCTATTAAGCAGATCTTGTGTAGATAGCAGCAGGCACTCTGAGGTCATGAATACTAAAGCCACTTTATAAATGTTTTTTTTTGAGGTAAGGTCTCACTGTAGCTCAGGCTGACCTGGAATTCACTATGTAGTCTCAGGGTGGCCTTGAACTCATGGTGATCCCTCCTACCTCTGCTTCCTGAGTGCTTGGACTAAAGGCGTGTGTCACCATGCCAGATAGCTGTTGATAAAGTCCTTGCCTTTCAAACATGAGAACCTGAGTTTAAGCCCCAGAATCTACATAAAAATGCTGGGTATGGGCTGGAGAGATGGCTCAGTGGTAAAAGCATTTGCTTGTAAAGCCTAAACGTCTAGGTTCAATTCTCCAGTGTTCATGCACAAGGTGGTGCATGTGTCTGGAGTTCATCGGCAGTTGGCAAGAGGCTTTGGCACGCCCATGCCTCCCACCTTGTGGCTCTTACAGTCATTCCTCCCCTTCTTCCACATTGTTTGCTATGGGGAAAACCAACTGGTCTCCGATTGGATTTCAGGACTGGTGCTGAAACCTTAATCATAAGCCTATGGCTGGGAAGTCATAAGCCCTAGCAGAGTAACAACTACTATTGCTGGCTGTATAATACCCACCAAACAACCCTCTAGATACGATGTCTAAGCCATATATGAATACTACTCTCACTTTTGGTTAGAGAAGCTTCTCTTTTCAGGTGGCATTGACCACTGGGGAGACTCAACTCACCAAAGTACTGTGAAAAGTGATGGTAGTGTGTTCAGCAATGAGGCATCTTTATCATACCTTCCAATGCTCATCCAAGCACCACTGCAGAGGAGACGGCAGAAAGAATGTAAAGGCCAAAAGAAGTCCAGGTTAGCCTGGACTAGCGCAAACCCCTACCTTGAAAAATAAAAAAAAAAAAAAAAAGTTCAAGACCTTCCTGGTTACATACTTTGGGCTGAAGAGATGGCTTAGCGGTTAAGGCTAAGGACCCCGGTTCGACTCTCCAGGTCCCACGTAAGCCAGATGCACAAGGGGGCGCATGCGTCTGGAGTTCGTTTGCAATGGCTAGAGGCCCTGGTGCACCCATTCCCACTCTCCCTCTCTCTCTTCCCATCTCTCTGTCTCTAATAAATAAATAAAAATAAAATCTTAAAAAAAATACTGTCTTCCAGAAACAAAGTGGTATTAATATTCATGTCTTCACAGTGGCTGGTGATAGCTACGCAAGACCTACATAATAGGAGGAAAAAAATAATGACATTAAAATAAAAGAGAGACTAGTTGGAAAGAAGTGGGAAAGGGGAGATGGTGGGAAGGGATATGATCATGGTATATGGTCTATGTTTATGGAAGTCGTCATTAAACAGTTAAAAGAAAGAACACAAGCAATTTCTTCTAGTATGTGACATTTCCTTATTTTTCTAAAAATGGAAGTATTAACTCATAGTGGGGTTATATATCTATAATCCCAGTGCTTAGGAGGCTGAGGCAGGAGTATTAGGAGTTCAAGGCCAGCTTGGGCTACCTGAAACTTTGTTTCAAAAAAACAAAGCTAAACGAAATAGTAATACCAAATAAAGATGAGTGAGTCATAACATAAAAGTAAGAACTGCACATAAAAAGAAATTCCAAAAAGCCCTTTAGGCTAGGCATTGGTAGCACACACCTTTAAACCCAGCACTTGGGAGCAGGGGTAGGAAGATTGTCATGAATTCCAGGTCATTTTGAGACTACATAATGAATTCCAGGTTAGCCTGGACTAGCGCAAACCCCTACCTTGAAAAATCAAAAAAAAAAAAAAAGTTCAAGACCTTCCTGGTTAGATACTTTGGCCTGGACAGATGGCTTAGCAGTTAAGGCATTTGCCTCCAAAGCTAAAGGACCCAGGTTGAAGTCCCCAGGACCCATTAAGCCAGATACACAAGGTGGCAAATGTGTCTGGAGTTCGTTTGCAGTGGCTGGATACCCCGGCATGCTCATTCTCTCTCCCTCTCTCTGCCTCTTTCTCTCTCTCAAATTAATAAATAAATAAAAGTATTTAAAATAATCCTTTTAGAAACCAATCATACCAGTTTTTGACTTTCTAATTTGGATGAACATGTGTACTTTTTGATGCATAAATTGTCAGTCAAGACACAGCCACCAGAGTGTACGTAATGCAAGGAAAAGGCAGCATTATGGCCACAGTAAGCCCTTGCTTAGTGCAGTGTGGATGATGTGCATGAATGCAGAGGTCACACTGACCTCAGCTGCTTCTCTGGGTTCTCCCTTCTTTGTGGCATAGCATAGTCAGGTGACTTAGTGTCTTCAGTCTTGCGTGTCATTTATAAAATGGAGGTAACAGCTTCTATAGCCCAAGGTTACTCTGAAGTTTAAATAAACCCTTGTTTCACACTGCCTAGTACAGGCTAAGCACTTAATACCTGTTCCTATTATCATTATAAGTATAGTGCTTTATACTTTACAAACTGCTGATACAGATTAAGAACGATGCAGTGTTCTCCTGGAAGGTAAGTCACTCGGGACTGGCTCAGGGAGACATGGGTGCCTGCGTGGTCAGGACTGGGGAGAATTTCTTTTGCTTGGGTGCTTTCCTGCTTTGCTTTCTCTCTTAACTCTCCCTAAAGTAAATCTCATAATTCCTAATCTACCCCCCTCTGAATCTGTGTTCTCAATTTTTTGCTAACATGGATAAGAACCCGAGACCTGAGGGCTGCTGGAGTGTGAGTCTAAACCCACAGGGCTCTCTCCCACATCCATCCTTCCACACACAGTCTTTCATTTGGCATAATAAGCTCCCAGATGATACTGTAAATGTTATAACAGAATTATGTCCAATGATTTAATAAGTATGATTGTTACTTAGTTTATTCAGAGGAAAAGTATAATATTTCATTCTCTTTGCTTTGATGTAAGATCACAATGTATTAATGATACTTTATTATTTCTTCTGTTGTGCCTGACTCCAAATCATTTAAAAACACAATTTCATTCATTCACCCTTGTCAAGCTTTATCCTACAAAGCTATTTTGTAGACCACGTACAGGTGGGACAGAGAAGTATGCAGCAATGTTGGTGAGGCCGAAGGGCTCTGAGCTTTACGCCTCATCCCTTACTTTCTGATGGCATGCTGAGAATGTGCTGTCTTCTGGGCTGGCTCTGGATGGATCCTGAACATTTCAAATCTTGTTTGTAAGCTTTTGAATGCAGAGAAATGAAAAGAAGGCGTTCATACAGTGTGGTGTGAAGCCTTTGGTAGCAGCCTTGCCATCTAGCCTCAGCCGTTTATGCCTTTAATCTTCTCAGTGACCAGCAAGTGTTAAAACCATTTTAGAAAGTACCTTGTAACCTCCAACCTTAAGAAAAAGAAAAATGGCTTGGGGAGCAGTTAAAAGCCCCATTACATATTGAGTCATTTTTTTTATGGGATTTCCTGAAAGCACTCACTTTTCACCCAAAGGTTGAGACTTTTTTTTTCCTCCTTGTCTGGATGGAGTTAGAGCCTTGCCAGAGATAGCAAAGCAATGCTGGTAATAATCTCAGCATGACCTTCGAGAACACACTGCTTTCTGGGGCATTTCTAGAAAGCAGATGACAACTGCTGCGGTCCCCTCCTGCCACAACATGCTAGTGAAAGTAGTGACCTATTTTTACAATCAGCAACAATGTCTGCTTGCAACTGAGCCAAGTGACAAATTTCATTTTTTCTTCCTGAGCCTCCCAAAGAAGTTCCAAAATTTTTGTGGGAAAGAGGGCCATATATGGAGACTCCATTATTCTATTCTGAATCACATCCATTGCTATTTATGAATGGCTTCCTTTTAATTAAGAGTCTAATTTAAAACAAAGCCTGTGACTATGATAATCCCCAGTGAACAAACTTAGAACATTAGCCATTTGGGGGAGATGAGGGTGGGTGTTTAAAACAAAAACAACTTTTCAATCATAAAGCTAAAATTGACTATATAGAAAGTATTATTTAGTATTTTATAGAAGCATTAAGACAACATTATAAAAAACATTATGGAGAACAGCTTTTACTGTGAAATAAAATCTAATTACTATTTCTTTTTAAAAATTTATTTTGAGAAAGAGGCAGATAGACACATACACACACACACACACACAGAGAGAGAGAGAGAGAGAGAGAGAGAGACAGAGGGAGAGGGAGAGGGAGAGGGAGAGGGGAGGGAGAGGGAGAGGGAGAGGGAGAGAATGGGCTTACCAGGGCCTCCAGCCACTGCAAATGAACTCCAGATGCATGTACCATCTTGTGCAACTGTCTTACGTGGGTACTGGGGAATTGAACCTGGGTCTTTAGGCTTCACAGGCAAGTACCTTAACTGCTAAGTCATCTCTCCAGTCCTCTTTTTAACTTTTGAGTAAAGCAAGGTGAAAGGAGCTCTAATTTGGGTTCTTTTTTTTAAATTAATATTTTTATTGACACCTTCTATATTTACATACAAAAAAACATATATTTCCCTCCCCTCCCCTCTTCCCATTCCACTTTAGAACACCAACCTCCATCATATCCCCTCCCTCTCTCCATTAGTCTTTCTTTTAATTTGATGTCATCATCTTTTTCTTCTATTATGAGGGTCTTGCGAAGGTATTGCTAGGCACTGGAAGGTCATGGATATCGAGGCCAATTTCTGTCTGGGCAGTTGCATTGTAAGTCATACCCTTCCTTTGGCTCTTCCATTCTATCTGCCCCCTCTTCCGCAATGGTCCCTGAGCCTTGGAGGGTGTGACAGAGGTGTTTCAGTGCTGGGCACTCCTCTATCCCTTCTTCTCAGCACTATGTTGCCTTTTCGAGGTCCCAGTGGTCATCGCCATCTGAAAAGAGAAGCTTCTCTAACCAGAAGTGAGAGTAGTGTTAATATGTGAACATGAACATTAAGTGTAGTGCCCCCAGGGCAGCTTGATGGGAATAATATATACATTTAGTCAGACAAGAGCAGGCTTTATACCCCAAAGGCTCATGATAATTTGGGTTCTTAACTAGAGTACTCATTTAGAAAAGGAAAAATAAAACATTGCTTAATGTCGTGTTGCTCAGGAGACAGTAGACAGACCTGAAAGCTGGTTTGGGGACCAAAGTAAATGGAAAGGGAAACTAATTAGTGATCATAGGAAAGAAAGCTCCCTTAACTGGGCCATCAGCAAATTACTATTACCTCAGAGCTCTAACACCCTCGAGAAAAAAAAATGCTTGGCAAATAATGCTTTAAGGGTTTATTTAGCAACCTTTCTCCAGATGAAAATTAAAACAAAAATGCTTCTGGGAGTCATTCTGAGATCATCTTAAGTGTAATAGTGAAAAGGAATGGGGCTGTTTTATACTTCGTAGGGGGAAATGTTCTCATTTTGAGGAGCATTTTGTAATCATTTTTAATGAGAAAATAAAATATAGGCAACTTCTCCTGGAATCAGTATCCTCTTTTCTCCATTCTTGGTGTTTTGCAGGCTGATTAATTTGCAGTTTGGCTCTGATAGCCCCTGAAGTAAAAAAGTGTTATAGATTCTTTGTTATTCTCCAATCCACTTGGCTAAGGTTCTCTCTGTGTATATTTATGTATCTTCCCACATGGTGCATACATTGTAGCTCTGGACCTCTCCTGATTATACTGAGGAACTCGGGTGTGCTGAATGATCACGTCTTTCTGTGAAAAGGTAACTACTGCTCCTTGGCCGCCTCAGGAGAGCAGCTCTGTTAGGTGAAGTCAAATGAACCACACAAACCACTCCTTTAGAAAACAGCAAGATATATCTGGTTAAGTTTTGAAAACAAAAAGGGAGACATTTGATGATCAGAAAATTTACATGATCCATCTAGCAGCTAAGAAAATAATGATGATAAGAAAGTATGCACAACATGTCACATGGTATTCTTTTTAAAAAATTTTTTTTAATTGACAACTTCTATACTTACATACAAAAAACCCATGATATTTCCCTCCCCTATCCCCCTTTACAACTCCATTCTCCGTCATATCCCCTCCCTCTCTCCATTAGTCTCTCTTTTATTTTGATGTCATCATCTTTTTCTTCTATTATGAGGGTCTTGTTGAAGGTATTGCTAGGTACTGCAAGGTCCTGGATATCAAGGCCAATTTCTGTCTAGACAGTTGCATTGTAAGGAGTCATACCCTTCCTTTGGCTCTTACATTCTTTCCATCCCCTCTTCCACAATGGACCCTGAGCCTTGGAGGGTGTGTCAGAGGTGTTTTAGTGCTGGGCACTCCTCCATCCTTTCTTCTCAGCACCGTGTTGCCTTTTGGGTCATCCCAGTGGTCATTGCCGTCTGAAAAGAGAAGCTTCTCTAACCAGAAGTGAGAATAGCATTAATATGTGAATATGAACATTAAGTGTAGTGCTTTCAGGGCAGGTTGGTGGGAATAATAAATACATTTAGTCAGACAAGAGCAGGCTCTATACCCCTAAGGCTCATGACCTCACCTGCCATAGACTTTTGCTTAGTTTTTTCAGTACCAGGCATGTATTCCCTTCCATAGAGAGGGCCTTCAGTCCAATTATGGAGCAGTTGGTTTCCCAAAGAGCAGACATGCCACTATTGCACCCGTTCAGTCATTGGGCCTGTATGGCCAAACTTGAATTTTCCAGTGTCCACTGTTTTCACTGCTGATGACTTCTGTTTCTCATACAGCTGCATACAGTGCAGCTTTTCCCAGCTTTCAGTTGGCTGGTCTACAGGGAGAAGGTTTTCTGCTCAGCACCAGCTTGCTTTCTCAGTGACTTTGCCTCTCAGGCAAGAGATGTCTTCAGCAATAGGGTCTTACCATCTGTTTCTCAAGGGAAACTAAGGGCCTTGGCAATAGCCTTTAATGTTTTGGAGGCTACCAGGACCTCCTTGGCCAACAACTCATTGGAAGGTATCCCATCCCAGGCACTGAAAATTTTCTAGTAACAGTCTATAGCTTCTGGATGTGCCATTATTCAAAAAAGTAGGTTTCATAAGTCTTATTCAGACTATTTTGAATTTTGATTGACCCTATCCCTGCCCTTCTTTTACACATTCTCTTCCCATGGCCTTGCTTAGGCCATTCCCCTCCCTGTAATCTGTTCTTCTATTTACATATGTACAATACCATCCACTTAAGTCCTTCCCTCTCCTCCCTCCCTTATAGCCTTTTAACAGCTTACTGGTTTCTGGTACCGAGTTTTGGTTCCAGTTCACACACAGGTCTATAATTTGTAGCTTGGATCCACATGTGAGAGACAACATGAGACATTTGGCTTTCTGGGCCTGGGTTACCTCACTTAGTATAATCCTTTCCAGATCCATCCATTTCCCTGCAAATTTCATAATTTCATTTTTCTTTACTGCTGAATAGAATTCCATTGTGTAAATGTACAACATCTTTATTATCCATTCATCTGTGGAGGGACATCTAGGCTGGTTCCATTTCCTAGCTATTGTAAATAGAGCAGCAATAAACATGGTTGTGCAAGTGTCTCTAAGGTAGTGAGAAGAGTCCTTCAGATATATGCCTAGGAGTGCTATAGCTGGATCATATGGAAATCTATTGTTAGCTATCTCAAGAACCTCCACATTGATTTCCTCAATGGCTGGACCAGATTACATTCCCATCAACAGTGTAGAAGTGTTCCTCTTTTTCCGCATCCACGCCAACACTTATTGTCATTTGTTTTCTTAATGGTAGCCATTCTGACAGGAGTGAAATGGAATTTCAAAGTGGTTTTAGTTTGCATTTCCCTGATGGCTAAGAATGTGGAACACTTTTTTAGATGTTTATATGCCATCTATATTTCTTCTTCTGAGAACTCTCTATTTAGTTCCATAGTCCATTTTTAACTGGGTTGTTTGATTTCTTATTATTCTGTTTTTTGAGTTCTTTATATATTCTGGATATTAATCCTCTGTCAGATGTATAGCTGGCAAAGATTTTCTCCCATTCTGTAGGTTGTCTCTTTGCTCTATTCACAGTGTCCTTAGCTGTACAAAAGCTTTGTAATTTTATGAGGTCCCAGCGGTTGATCTGTGGTTTTATTTCCTGAGCATTTGGGGTTATATTCAGGAAGTCTTTGCCAAGACCAATATTTTCCTCTAGCAGTTTCAGAGTTTCAAGTCTGATATTAAGATCTTTGATCCATGTGGACTTAATTCTTGTGTATGGAGAGAGACAAGGATCTATTTTTATCCTTTTACATACAGATATCCAGTTTTCCCAGCACCTCTTGTTGAAGAGGCTAACTTTTCTCCAATGAATATTTTTGGCATTTTTGTCAAAAACCAGGTGGCTGTAGCTTCCTGGCTTAATATTTGGGTCTTCTATTCTGTTCCATTGATCTACCTGTCTGTCCTTGTGCCAGTACCATGCTGTTTTTGTTACTATGGCTTTGTAATATAACTTAAAATCGGGTATGGGAATAGATGTGGTATTCTTAAATGCTTTAAAGAGAGTCAGATATTCCCAGTCATTAACAGCCACTGACTTGGTCATGTGTTGTATACCATCAATACTGACTGTACTTATTTTTTCAAGGTAGGGTCTCACTCTAGTCCAGACTGACCTGGAACTCACTCTGTAGCCCCAGGCTTGCTTGAAACTATCAGCAGTCCTTCTACCTCAGCCTCCTGAGTGCTAGGATTAAAGGTATGTGCCACCACTTCCTTTCTGGCTGCAGATTTATTTTCCAGTTTTGAACAATCAATTAGATGAATTATATTGTCAATGTTCCCTGAATCATCTCTTATAAAAGTTTGAGTTAAAAGCCAGGCATGGAGGCACAAGCCTTTAATCCCAGCACTCGGGAGATGGAGGTAGGAGGATGGCTGTGAGTTTGAAGCCATGCTGAGACTACATAGTGAATTCCAGGTCAGTCTGGGCTAGAGTGAGACCCTACCTCAAAAAAACCAAAATAAATAAATAAAATAAAAAGTTAAAAATAAAAAGAAGTTTGTGATAAAACAAAGATGTGGCTGTGTGTGTGTGTGTGTGTGTGTGTGTGCGTGCGCGCACGTGTGCATACAGTCTAGCTAGGCATATTTTTCATAGATTCCTTCTTTGATCAGCATTAAATGTGGAATTATTGTAAACTGTTGGCTTTTAAGTATTCTTTTTCTGAGGTTAAATAAATGTGTATGTTGGAAAAGCCTGGGTAAAGTTTGTGTAGATGCAAAGGTTAAGCAAATCTAAGTACAAAGAGTCAAGTGTTACCACATCCAAACCTCCCAACATACCTGGTCAAGTTTTTTTTTTTTTTTTTTTCGTTTTGCAAGGTAGGGTCTCACTCTGGTCCAGGCTGACCTGGAATTAACTATGTAGTCTCAGGGTGGCCTCGAACTCTCGGCGATCCTCCTACCTCTGCCTCCCGAGTGCTGGGATTAAAGGCCTGCGCCACCACGCCCGGCTGGTCAAGTTTTTAGTCAGTTAGTGATAACTTACTGTACAGCTTGTTAAAGTGTGTGTCAAAATCATGTCAAAAATATAACAGAGGGGCTAGAGAGATAGCTCAGTGATTAAGGCACTTGCTACAAAGCTTAACCACCCAGTTTCAATTCCCCAGTACCCAAGTAAAGCCATATGCACAAGGTGGCGTATGCATCTAGAGTTTATTTGCAGTGGTAGGAGGCCCTGGTGTGCTCATTCTCTTCCCCCCCTCTCCTTGCAAATAATCAAATGTTTAAAAATTATTTAAATGGGCTGGAGAGATGGCTTAATGGTTAAGCGCTTGCCTGTGAAGCCTAAGGACCTCGGTTCAAGGCTCAATTCCCCAGTACCCATGTAAGCCAGATGCACAAAGTGGTGCATGCATCTGGAGTTCATTTGCAGTGGCTGGAGGCCCTGGCGCACCCATTCTCTATCTGCCTCTTTCTCTCTCTGTTGCTCTCAAATAAATAAACAAAAAAAATTTAAAAAATTATTTAAATAAAAAATATAGCAGAAATATATTCAAGGCTCCTGGTAGATTTCTGAAACCTAGTCTTATATGTGCCATTTCTTCCTATTTGGCCTGCAGCTTTGCCACATAAAGCTAGGGTTCACTTGCTCTGTGTTTTATGCCTTTGTGCCTGCTTTGCTTGGATACTGTTGCACTTAGGGGTCATTATTAAGTAAAATAAGGGTTTCTTGACTACAAACACTGCTAACCAGGACTGCTGATCTGAAAACCAATATGGTTACCAATTGAATCCCCCAAAGCAGAGTGATTTATAAAGTAGAGGGATGCCAGGAAAAGGGGTGAGTCATGTCATAGTGAGGTTGGAGTGAGATGGTATGAGACTGCATCACAGTACTCAGAATGGTGCCCAATTTAAAGCTTATTATTTCTGGAATTTTCCATTTACTATTTAGGAGTGTGGCTATCTGTGGGCAATTGAAATCATGGAGAGAGGAAACCATAGGGAATTACTTTACAAACTACTTAAAATTATGTCGTTGAGAAAAGTAACCCAGTTTTGAGCCAAATCTATTTTTATTCAGAAATGAACTTATGCTTTAATAATCATGGTGCCTTAAACATAATTCTTTAATTTTGTCACTGTTAAAAATATTGTTTCATTCATTATATTTTTGAAAAGTTAGAGCAGTTTAATGTAAAATAACATATTTAGCACCAGGACTGCAACTGAGAGATAAAGCACTTGCTTAGCAGGCTTTGGGTTTGGTCTTCAGCACTGCAAAAAAAAAAAAAAAAAAAAAAAAAAAAAAAAAAAAAAAAAAAGTAATTAAACTTTTATGCAAAGTCTATGTATAAAATAATCTGAATTCCTTTGTAGAAATAACTCCAGGATCTAGGATGGTGAATAAACACCATTATTGCTATTGCAAACAGCTACTTAGGAAATTTGCTCCCAATTAACCTTATAGACAAATGAAAACCCATCTTCTAAAAATGAGCACATTTATTTCTTTAAATATGTAAATTCCTCAGCATTTCTACAGTGCTGAAATCAACTATTTCAACCTATGTTTATAGATCAGAGTTGGGAACAATTTCTCTATCCTTTACAAACAGCCTTGACTGCCTACTCTGAGTTCAAAACTGTCTTAAAATGTGTCATATTTTTGGTACACAAAAGGCATTCTAAAATTGTATTATGCAGTTATTGTGCTGAAAGAATGACCCTTGCCATGCTTTGTTTACTGAATGTCAAATTTTCATGTGTATTATAGCTGTGTACCATTGCAGTTTCGGTTCTGTATGAAGGGCAACTAATGCACAAAACAGTCAAGCCACAGAGCAGTAATTAGTCTGGAAAAGATCAAAGTGTGCTCTTCTAAATCCAGCCAATTTGCTCTGGGTGTGCAAAACCAATAGTCTTTCTTTGCTAAGGTCTCTTATTAACTTTTGCTTTCGTTTGTTGCAGAGCAGCTGCTTTACTATCAATCCAACATCCTGCTTAGAAAAAAAAATCCATTTTGATAGCACAAATGCAATTTCAATGGGTTTAGCAATAATGACCAGTGTTTTCCCCCACCCCACTTCTAGGAAATAGGAACTTGAAAGTTTTCAGCAGGTGTAACTGAAAGAAAGCAACATCAGCATAGTCCTGGGTTTGTGTGAGAAGGCTGAAGAAAAGTGACCTGTAAATATTTCTGCCTTCAGTGCTTGAAACCGACTCTATCCTGACCACTATATGTTTATTGCTTTCTTCTCTTCTTCCTTGTGGTCACAATGTGGCTTTTCACTGAAAAATTATTTCTTTAAGATTTTATTTATTTATTTATTAGAGGCAGAGAGAGAAGGAGAGAGACAGAGAGAGAGAGAGAGAGAGAGAGAGAATGGGCACGCCAGGGCCTCTAGCCACTGTAAACAAATCCCAGATGCATGTGCCACTGTGTGCATCTGGCTTACGTAGGACCTGGAGAATTGAACCCTGGGTTCTTAGGCTTCACAGGCATGTGCTTTAAGTGCTAAGCTATCTCTCCAGCTCTAAAAAAATTATTTAGTGTCACAAATTATTAATTACATTCAATGTGCAGGAAAAAAACTTCAACTTGATTAATAGTCTACGCATCTCAGGATAAATACAGTAGAATAGTCAGTAGCATTTGCTGCTTTCTTATCATTATTATTTGTAAGTCAGTGAGGAAATAGCAGTAGAAGATGAGGAATGACAAACCATATCCCAATAAGTCAGTGAATAAAACTAATGAAGAAGAACTATAATATCACTTACAAAGGAAATATGATATTGGAGAGTGCATTTTTAAGTGTAGTTTATGCATTTGTTGCTTCCATTTGATATTTTCTTCTTAATATATTTCCACATAAATGTAGAAAAAGAAATACACTTTACTGATTCCTATTTATATGACAGCCTTTCTATAATCACTACCTTCAACTTTGTTCAAATATTTTACACACATAATATTTTATATATAACAAATATTTTATATATGATATAATAAATATACATTAATATATATGTATTAAATTTCTTTATCCAAGCAATGAGTATTAATGTATATTAACTGTTGAATATATTTTTCTGTATCTAGTGCTACAATTGTCAACTTTCTTTTTCTGAGAGGATCTTATTATGTATTCCAGGCAGGCCTTGAACTTTTGATCCTCTTGCGTTAGCCTCCTGATACTGGGAGTACAAACGTGTGCCATCACACCAGATGTAATTTTCCTGTTTTCCCAACAAAACGCTTAAACTTGATTCTGTGTTATAGTCCATTACAAACATGTGCCAAATATTTATTTTGGTGTCAATATCTTTGAGTGTATAGACCCTAAAACATAGCCAAGCCAAACAAAAAGTGTAATGATATGTATAATTAACATAATGAAGAGGAACACATGCAGGTAATTTACTGTAATTGATTCATAAACAAATGTGTAATGTCCATGGACTGACCAAGTAGGTTTGTTCTGGAAACACTTTTAATTGGACAGGAATTAAATGTTTTTAAAAAGTAACAAAATGCTAGGTGTGGTGACACATGGTCTGTATTCCCAGCACTTGGGAGGCAGAGGTAGGAGGATCTCTGTGAGTTTGCTGAGAGTACATAGTGAATTCCAGGTCAGCCTGGGCTAGAGCAAGACCTTATGTCAAAAAACTAAAACCAAAACTCAACCAAACCAACAACAAAAATAACAAAGTGAGTTTACTGTGAAGTTAAGGTGTCACTTCATGTAAACAAGTACAAATCAGGCACTAACTCTTGATTTTACTCTAAATAACCATGACATTAAGTGAACTTGAGTGTTAGGGGTCTTCAACCATATATGGTATTTGAATATCATACTAGAATCACTGTTACTCCTGCATTCTTTCCCACTTACATTATTGATGAACTAACTCTGAATGTTATAATAGGTGTTATGGGAGTAAACATACATTGGAATTGAAATAAATATATTTAACCTATATTATAGCTGCTACTGTATAACATCTAAAGATTTACATGAAATTTTATTTATTTTTATTTATTTATTTTTCTTTAAATTTTTATTATGTATGTATGTATGTATGTATGTATGTATGTATGTGAGAGAGAAAGAGAGAGAATGGGCACACCAGGGCACCCTAGGATCTCTTGCCGCCAGACACATACACAACTTTGTCTTTAAATAATTTTTATTTATTTATTTATTTATTTATTTATTTATTTATTTATTTATTTATGAGAGAGATGGGGGGGGGAGGGAGAGAGAGAGAGAATGGGCCAAAGTCACTCACAGCTGGCTCAGAATCTGGTGTCCCTTATTCTTTTGGATGCAAGAAAGAAATTTTAAGCCTGTTTTTCTTAGCTGCACATTTTTGTGTGTTTGTTTTGTCTCTCACTTTAACGCTTTTGAAAGTAGGGCGGAGGAGGTGGTGGGGAAACAGAGAAGAGAGAGAGAGAGAGAGAGATAGGATGCACCAGGCCAACTTTTTGTTGCTTGTGGCTTTGCATGGGCAACCGAACTTGGGCCGGCAGGCTTTGCAAGCAAGACTCTTTAATGGCTGAACCCATGAAATTTTATTGATTGTTTTTCTTCACCATCATCTAGAGCTTAAACCCAAATCTTGCTATAAAGCAATTTAAAACATGCCATTCACCATTTAAAATCACCTCAGAGAATGTGCAAGTGATCTCATTTAAAAAATTCTGAAAATAAGAGCTGGAGCTATGGCTCAGTAGTTAAGGCACTTGCTTGAAAAGCCGAATGACCCTGGTTTTATTTGCCAGGACCCATATAAAGCCAGATACACAAGGGGGCGCATGCATCTGGAGTTTGTTTGCAGTGGCTAGAGGCCCTGGTGCACCCGTCTCTGTCTTTCTTCTATCTCTTTCTCTGTTTGCAAATAAATAAAATATTTTTAAAATTGTGAAAATGAGCTGGGCTTGCAGAAGTAGGAGGATTGCTGTAACTTTGAGGCCAGCCTGGAACTACAGAGTGAGTTCCAGGTCAGCCTGGGCTAGAGTGAGATTTTACCTCGAAAATACTCCCCCTCATCAAAAAAAAAAAAATATGAAAATGTTTGAGCTGAGAATTATTTTAAAAAGATGTTGAAGAAAATGAGAGGTTTTAGAAAAGCCAATAGATTTTTACCAAAAAAAGAAAAGAAACTGATCTGCCAGCTGTAAATTTGTGGTCTCATCATCAATTTAGATTAAATGATTGAGAGGATGCTTTTGGAATCCTTGCAAGAGTAACTGTTTCTGTCAATCCAGTAAGGCCAAAAACTTATAAAATATGTAAAGCCTACAAGGAAGAGAAAATTTCGCATCATTATCAGATAATCTTTCATTTTTTTCAATGCTGGGGATGGAACCCAGGGCCAGGTACATGGCCAATATCTCTATCACTTGATCTCATAATAATCTTTCTACCTCTGTTTCCCGAGTGTTGGGATTAGAGAAAGGTGTGTACCACCATGCCTGGCCTTCCATCACCAGTATTTATCTCCCACAAGCAACTCGGATGTGACAGGTACATGAGCTTTTTCTCTTAAAGTCATTATTCTCCTGAAAATTTTAAAAGGTATTTATTTATTTATTTATTTGACACAGAGAGGGGGGAGAGAGAGAATGGGCATGCCAGGGCCTCTAGCCTCTGTAAACGAACTCCAGATGCATGCGCCACCTTATGCATCTGGCTTACTTTGGTCCTGGAGAATCGAACCAGGGTCCTTAGGCTTCATAGGCATGTGCCTTAACTGCTAAGCCCTCTCTCCAGCCCTCTCCTGAGTTTTTTTGTCAGGAAGGTCCTGTCTTGGTGAATGTTGCACTATCTGTTTCTTATGCTTGCAGCAGAACTCAAATCACTGCCATTCCAAGTCTTTCCTTGATCCTCCAGGTACAGTTGGTTTTCCAAGTTCTATTTACTTTATCCACTGTTCATATGTCTTTCCAGCACGTCGTGTTGGTTATCTCTGATTATCCCAATTGACTCAATTGTCCCCAAGCTTAAATGGCTGTTTATACTGCTTTTAGAACATGCTTTCTGAAACACAGGTGAGATCATGTTATTTCACAGTTCTAAACTCTTGATGGGTTTTGGTAGCTTTTCTATTGTGTACATGTGCCCTATCCATATGACTGGAGCACACATTCCAACATGTAGGTGTTTAGTGATTTGTGTACACGACAGAGCATATACACAACAGAAATTTTTGGTGTGGGTGTGGTGTGAGCGTATATATGCGTATTTGTATGTTAGTGGGCACACATGTGTGCTGGTGCATGTGTGTGTGTGTGTTTGGAGACCCGGGATTGCTCTCTTCCTTGTTGGCTGTGGTAAGGTCTCTCATTTAAACCTAGGGCTGGCCGACTGTGCTAGTCTAGCTAGCTAGCTTGCCCTTAGTGCGCCTTGAATCCACTTCCAAACACTGGGATTGCAAGAGACCCTGGCATTTATGTGAGTGCTGGAGATCTGACCTCAGGTCCGCTTGATTGTGCAGCATATGCTTTAATAAAAATTGAATTGGGCTGGGTATGGTGGCACACCCCTGTAATCTCAGCACTCTAATGGCTGAGGCAGGAGGATTTGGAATTTGAGATCAACCTGATCTATAGAGTGAGTTTAAGCCCAGCTGAAGCTACACACAGAGACCTTCTGTCAAAAAACCAAGGGCTGGGGCTGAAGAGATAGTTTAGCAGTTAAGGTGTTCACCTGCAAAGCCAAAGGATCCTGGTTCGACTCTCTAGGACCCACATAAGCCAGATGCACAAGGGGGCGCATGCACCTGGAGTTCATTTGCAGTGGCTGGAGGCCCTGGAGTGCCCATTCTCTCTCTCTGTTCCTCTTTCTCTCTCTCTCAAATAAATGAATAAATAAAATATTTTTTAAAAAGGGTTGAGGGTGTAGTTCAGTATGCTTACCTAGCATATTTAAAGCCCAGGGTTCAACCCCAATCACCAAAGTGTAGGAAGAACTAAATTAACTTAAAATATCCCTTAGTAACACAGAAAATTGAAAGAGCTGGTCTATTTTTGTAATGTACTTTATTTTAATCATTTATTTATTTAATTTTTTTCTGTCTTGCCATATTCCATTTTCATTTCTTTTTTTAAAATTTTAATATATTTTATTTTATTTATTTATTTGAGAGAGAGAGAGAAAGAGGGAGAGAGAGAGGGAGAGAATGGGAATGCCAGGGCCTCTAACCACTGCAAATGAACTCCAGATGCATGAGCCTCCTTGTGCATCTGGTCTACGAGGGTCCTGGAGATTCGAACTGGTATCCTTTGGCTTTGCAGGCAAACACCTTAACCATTAAGCCATCTTTCTGGCCCATCTTTTTAAAGTATTTTTATTTATTTAGTTAGTTATTTGTTTATTTGTTTTGTGGTTTTTCAGTTTTTCAGTTTTTCAGTTTTTCAGGCTGACCTGGAATTCACTCTGTAGTCTCAGGGTGGCCTTGAATTCATGGCTATCCTCCTACCTCTGAGTCCTGAGTGCTGGGATTAAAAGTGTGCGCCAAGTAGTTTATTTTTATTTATTTATTTCAGAGACAAAGAGTAAGAGAGAGAAGAGGCATATAGAAAGAGAAATGGGTGAGGAAGGGCCTCTGGGCACTGCAAAGGAACTCCAGATGCATGTGCTACCTTGTGTATCTGGTTTTACATACATACTGAGGAACTGAACCTGGTCCTTAGGCTTTGCAGGCAAACCCTTTTTAAAAAAGTTTCATATTTTTAATTCTTTTCCTAAGTTATTTTTAAGGTTCAGAAAGATTTTAGTATAGCTCAGAACTTTAGGAGGATGAAGAGATGGGGCTTAACCCTAGAACATAAGAGAAGGAAGTGAGGTGGAGCTCTTGCCCAGGGAGGCTAGAGGGGTTTGAAAAGCCCCTTTTCCTAAGTTTTAAAAAAGATTTTTTAGTTATTTATTTGCAGGCAGAGAGAGTAAGATAAAGAGAAGAGAGACAGAACGGGTGCAACAGGGCTTCCAGCTGCTGCAAATGAACTCCAGATGCCTGCGCCACTTTGTGCAGCTAGCTTTACATGGGTCCTGGGGAATAGAACTCAGGTCGTTAGGCTTTTCAGGGAAGCACCTCCACTGCTGTACCATCTCTCCAGCCCTATTTTTATTTTTTGTAATCATGTGTGTATTTGTGTGGGTGTGTACATGTGTGCACATGTGTATGGAGGCCAGAGGTCAAAGGGTGTCTTCTTCAGTTGCTGTCTGTCTTATTCCTTTTTGTGGCATGGGTTTATGTGTGAGGTATGTGTGGTATATGTGATGTATGCACATGTGCCCCGTGCACATGCATGAGGAGGTCAGGAGGAGAGTGTTGGGCATCTTTGTCTATTGCTTGCTCTCCCACATGTTACCTAAATGTGGAGTTGCCAGCCTGCCTGACCAGTGAGCCAGTAATTCTTTGGTGTCTGTTCCTCATAGCACTGGGGTTGTGGGTGACTGTCACAATACCCTGCCTTTTACGTGGGTACTGTGGATCTGACTCAGGCTATCTCAGGCCTTCTTAGACCCTCATGCTTGCATGGCAAGATGCCTGAGCCCCATATACCTTGTAATAGAGTCTCTTGCTAAACCTGTGACTTCACAGATTCAGCTAGGCCAGCTAGCCAGTTTGCCCCAGTGATTCCCTGGTCTTCCTAACCACCATGCCTGGCATGTTACATGGGTCTTGGAAACTCAAACTTGGGTGTTCATGTTTGCGTAGCAAGTACTTTATCCACTGACCCATATCCCCAGCTTTAAAGTACTTTAAAATGTTATATTTAATAAAAACTTGATTTACTAATACTTTTTATATAGTGATTCAAAGTTCAGTTTATTTTGATGTTTTTTAAAAAATTTATTTATTTTTGGAGAGAGACATAGAAAGAGACAGAGAGGGAGACAGATAGAGATGGTCACGCCAGCAGTCTCTCAGCTTCTGTGAATGAAATCCAGATGTGTGTGCCCCCTTGTGGGCAAGTGTGGCATTGCACCCTTGTGTCACTTTGCATCTGGCTAAACGTGGGACCTGGAGATTGGAACAGGGTTCTTAGGCTTAGCAGGCAGGCGCCTTAACCTCTAAGCCACCTCTCCAGCCCTATTTTGATGTTTTTGATTGCCTCAGTGATTAAATACAGGTGTGGTGGTTTGATTCAGGTGTGCTCCATAAACTGGCATTCTGAATGCTAGGTTCCCAGCTGATGGAAATTTGGGAATTAAAGCCTCCTGGAGGCAGTGTATTTTGGGAGGTGGGCTTATGGGTGTTATAGCCAGTTTCCCCTTGCCAGTGTTTGGCACACTCTCCTGTTCCTGTTGTCCATCTGATGGTGAGGAGGTGATGTCCACCCTGTGCTCATGCCATCGTTTCCCCTGCCATCATGGAGCTTCCCCTCAAGTCTGTAAGACAAAACAAACTTTTTTTCCCACAAGCTTCTTTTGGTTGGGTGATTTCTGCCAGCAATGTGAACCTGACTGCAACAGTAATGTTGGTACTGAGGAGTAGGATTGCTGCTAGACACCTGACTGTGTGGCTTTGGCCCTTTGGAGCTGATTTTCAAGAGGAATGTGGAAGGACTTGAAACCTTGGCCTAACAGATGCCTTGCAGTGCTGTAAGTACAGCTTGATGAACTAGTCTGGTCAGAGTTGAAAGACCTGAATGTAGTAAGAACTATGGACTTTAAAGATTGGCTTATGAAGGTGAGAAAGAGCTTTGGTTGGACTGGGATAGCAGTTTGTGTGAGAGGCTTGTGTTATGCCCCTGTCCTGTGAACTTGTGCAGGGTTGCATTGCATAGAAATGGACTGGTGTGAGCAGAGGGATATGGCACAGGAAAAATGAAATCTTTGGGCCAAAACTTCTGCCCATTCAGTTGCAATTGTATGAGAGATTGCAACCTTTGAAATTGGGCCAGCTGACTTGCACTGGGACAACAGAATGCAGTCTTTTGAAGGGGCCTGAATGCTCAAGGAGTGTCCTGTTCTTCAAAGTCTGCTTTATTCCCCCCTGGATTAACAAATTGACACCCTGCCTGGTATCATGGAGTATAAGAAATGCAGGAAAGCGAGGATCATTGAATTTGCAACACAATCTTGTGTTTTGGAAATGGCCATGGCTTGTGTGAAGCAGGGTTGCATGAAGACCCAATGGAGCCATGAAGATGGAGTGTGGCTTGCAGAGGAGACCCAGTGGAGATGCCGGAACCATGAAATTGCTGCTAAAGAGAGCTGCTGGCCCCGGATGAAGTTTTCTAGGACTGTGAGTAGCCTAGCTGGAGGGGTGGAATTGGAACTCCAGAGATTTGTTGCTGGTTAGAATTAATGGAGATAGAGACTTATCAATGGCTAGAGTTGTTGGACGTAGAGCTACAGAGTTTGTTTGCCCTGGTTGTTGTAAATCTTGTATTGGTTGAATATTTCTTTGCTACGGCCAATGCCATCTTCTGCATTGTGTCATTTATTTTGTGTCATTGGAGTTTGGGGGATTTTTTTTGGTTTTAGTTTGGCTCAGTTAAATGATCTTGGACTATGGGAATGTTGGGCATCATTACGAATGATTAAAAACTATGGGGACTTTTTTTTTAAATTTTCATTTTGTTTTTTAGAGAGAAGAGGGGAAGTAGAGAGAGGGAGAGAGAGAATGGGTGCACCAGGGCCTCTAGCCACTGCAAATGATCTCTAGATGCATGTGCCCCCTTGTGCATCTGGCTTACCTGAATACTGGGGAATCAAACCTGGGTCCTTTGGGTTTTCAGGCAAGTGCTTAAATGCTAAGCCATCTCTCCAGACCACAATGGGGATTTTTAAAGATGGACTGAATGCATTGCATTTATTTCATGGATGGTTATCAGTTTATGGGGGCCATCAGCTGGGAAACCTAGCATTCAGAATGCCTAAGTTTATGGGGGACACCTGATTCAAACCACCACATTTCACCCCTTGCCCCCATAAACTGATAACCATCCATGAGAGAAAATGGGCATGCAAGTGCCTCTAGCCAGTGCAAATGAACCCCATATACAAGAGCCACCTTGTGCATCTGGCTTTATGTGGGTACTAGGGAATCAAACCTGAGTCCTCTGGCTTTGCAGGCAAGCACCTTAACCACTAAGCCATCTCTCCAGCCAAATTTTTCTTTATTTAAATCAGTTCTTTTGAACTGAGGTATTACATTTTGATATTTTTTAACAACAAAACCCCTAATAATTACCTGTCTTTACAAAGTTTTACAAGTTAGAGAATTTAATTTTCATCCTTTAAAGTATGCAGATATGAGAACTGCACTCTTGTTTTAGGTAATGAAATTGCATAATAATAGAAGGGTGGGCATTTTGAATATATTCTCCCCTTACATGTTTCTTTAAACATCAGTTTTTCATTCCTGGGCTTATACCCAAAGGACTCCAAGCTCTACCACAGAGACAGTAATACATTCATACTTATTGCTACACTCTTCACAATAGCTAGGATGTAGAACCAGACTAGATGTGTTCATCAACAGGTAAATGAATAAAGAAGAGTGGTACAGGAGCTGGAGAGATGGCTCAGTGGTTAACGGCACTTGCTTGCAAAGCCTAATGGTCCAGGTTCAATTTTTCAGTACCCATGTAAAGCCAGATGCACAAAGTGGAGCATGTGTCTGGAGTTAGCCTGCAGTGCCACGAGGCCCTGGTGGGCTTCTTCTCATCCTCCCTCCACCCTTCTTTTTCTGGAAATAAACAGATAAAGAAAAAATTATATTCATGTTCCAACAGCAACAAAAAGAAACAGGGTTTTGTTGCCTAGGCTGTTCTTCACCGCCACAGCTCCTGTCATCCTCTTTCCTCAGGCCCTAAGTAGCTGGAGTTACAAGTATGCACCACCCCCACCCACAGCTTAATGCATTTGAATTATTTGCCACTTAGGTTGCATTTCAAAAGAAGAATGTGACCTGAGTATTTTGGTGAAAGTCTTGTATTTGGGAGGAGGAGGAAGTCCCAGGAACAAGGATAGGGAACAACAGTAATGAGAAGTAATGTGAAGAACTGGAAATGTCTGAAAGCAGCGCAAACTTTTTCTGAGTTGTCCCAGAACAGACTCTTTCAATCTCATATGTCATGAACAGATGTTAGTCATTAAGCACTTGGACCTGCGTGTGGGCCTAGAGTGAGCCCTTAGGCGGAGGTACCAGGTGACGCAGCAAGACACTGTTATGGCATCCAGTGTCATGCAAGTAAGACCACCGACTCACAGAATACAAGGCAAAGTTTTATTGGGCAAGGGCTGATGCATCAGGACTGCACCCCTGAGATCAGGATCTCTGAGTGCAGTCCCTTTTTGGCAGAGTAGTGAACATACTCATGTGTTCTCTACCCGATGTTCCATTATATCAGTAGATCTGGGGAATAACATGAGTTAGTATATATAATTCTTCCTGGTCTTAAAAAAATTCCAGACTTATACAAGGTGTGAGGCCAACTGTGCAGGCAAACCAGGTTGTGGGTAGACTTTTAAAAAGGTGTGGTGGTTTGATTCAGGTGTCCCCTATAAACTTAAGTGTTCTGAATGCTAGTCTCCCCAGCTGATGGCAATTGGAAATTAAAGCCTCCTGGAGGTAGAGCATTGTTGGGGGCAGGCTTATGGGTATTAAAGCCAGCTTCCCCTTGCCAGTGTTTGGCACACTCTCTGGTTGCTGTTGTCCACCTTATGTTGACCAGAGGGTGATGTCCACCCTCCGCTCATGCCATCATTTTTCCTGCCATCATGGAGCTTCCCCCTCGAGCCTGTAAGCCAAAATAAACCTCTTTTTTTTTTTTCCCACAAGCTGCTCTTAGTCGGGTGATTTCTGCCATCAATGCGAACCTGACTGCAACAAAAGGGCATGTTCCTTTTCTTCTGGCTTTATTTCTTGGGTCGTTTCATGATATTGTTGAAAAGGGAAGGACTGCAAAGGCTAGGTTGAGGACTTGAGACATGGTCCTCCTTTCCTAAGTCTTCCAGGGTTATAACCAGCTTAGGTCCTCCCCAAGGGCTTTCTTTTTCTGCCCTGGTGGAATTGATTTTCCTTATCTGTAGTTCTCCTTCCCCTCTTGTACTGTTGGTGCTTATTCCTACATAATAGGGAGGCTTTGGGTTTAAACAGACCAACAGTCATTAGTTAGGCTTTAAATAGTGTGACAATAGCAAGTCTATGAATAAGAGCCTCTTAGCTTTAGTGGATCCTCTGGATGTTCTAGAACCCACCATCTCTTGTTTTTTTTTTTTTTTTTTTTAAGTCCTTCCAAAGGGTCCTCAGGAGTTGTTCCCTTTTTTACTTGAGAGTGGTGAATTCAGGCACATGTCCAGCCACTTTCATGACTGTTGGAGTGGTTAGGATGACCTGGTGGGGACCCTTCCAACAGGGGTCCAGCATGCCAGTATGGTGTCTCTTGATCCAAACTCTGTCACCAGGCTGAATGAGATGGGGGCAAATGGGGTGTCTGAAAAGCAGCCTTGACTACCAGAACAATAGACTTCTGGACTCTAGAAGGCTTGGATAGAATGAAAAAGCCTTTCATTAGTACAGTCAGTTATCTGTTCAAGACCTATCTGGGGCAGGATGGGAGGGGGTTTTCCATGCATAATTTCAAATGGAGTAATCCCCTTTACATAAAGGGCACACCTGGCCCTTAACAGGGTGAAGGGAAGGAGTCCCATCCAACCTTTACCCATCTCTAGGGTTTAGTTAGAGTCTCCTTTAAGGTCTGATTCTTCCTTCCTACCTGTCTTGAACTTTGGGGATTATAGGCACAATGTAATTTCCAATTAATCCCTAGCATCCTAGTCAATTTCTTAGCGATTTTTGACACAGAGGCAGACCCATTATCTGATCTTGAGGGCAACCCAGAGATGGGGATTATTTCTTCTAATAATTTCTTAACTACTTGGGCTATCTCAGACTTGGTTGGGAAAGCTTCCACCCATCCTGAAAAGGTATCAACATAAATATTTATATCCATACTGACCTGGCTTTACCTCTATGAAATCAGCTTCCCAATATCTACCTGGCTCTGTTCCCCTTTCCCTTGCCCCCATTGGTGGCACCTTACCAGAGGAGGCATTTGTCTGTTGACAGGCCTGAGAGCGGGTGGTGGTGTCCTTGATGATTGAGTCCATATCTGGGAAGGAAAACTCTTTTCTTATTAGTTCAGATAACTTGTTGCTTCCCAAGTGAGTCCCTTCATGTAGTTGCTTAGTCAGTCTTCACCCTAGGGCTTGGGGCAACAACAATTGTCCATTCTCCAGTTAATATCATCCTTGTGGGGTCTGTTCCTTTATCAGATGAGAGGTGAGCTGTAGGTCCTGTTCCGTGTATGTCGGTCGCTCAGGAAGAGTGGGTGCTGGGAGAGTGTCCAGACAATCTGACAGATGCTGACAGGCAGCACTCTTTTCTGCAAAGTCTGCCAATCTGTTTCCTCTTGCTTCTGCAGTCTCCCCTTTCTGATGGTCCGGACAATGAATTATACTAGTTTAGCAGGAGCCCAAATGGCAGCCAATAAATCTAGGATCTCATTTTTTAAAATGTCTTTACTTTCTGCAATCAATAGTCCTTGCTCCCTATAGATGGTCCCATGGACATGAGCCGTGGCAGAGGCATAACAGCTGTCTGTGTAGATATTTACTGTTTTGTGCTTTTCCAATATCAGAGCCTTGGTCAGGGCTATCGGTTCAGCCTTCTGAGCCAATGTACCCTGAGGTAGGGCCTCAGCCTATAGGATCTCCTCTATGGCCACCACAGCTGCCCCTGCATACCTGATTCCATCCTGAACAAAGCTGCTGCCATCAGGACACATCACCAGATCGGGGTCTGGCCAGGCCACATCTGTCAGATGTGTCTGGGTGGAGTCCTTGGAAGGCAGAGCTGATCTATAGGCAGTCATGTGGAGGAGCTGAAGCTTCATCAGTTTCTGGCAGCAGGGAGGCTGGGTTCCAAGTATTTCTCTGGTGAAATTGTATCCTCAGTCGACCTAAGAGCAAGGCCTGATAGTGGGTTATGTGAGAGCCATTGGTCTTGGGGGGGGGGCGCTTTTTAAAAGAGTCTCTATCACATGTGGGGCCATAATTGATCAACTCTGGCCCAAAATTAATTTTTCAGCATCCTTGGTCAGAATAGCCTGGCTGCTATGGCCTGTAGACAAGGGGGCCATGTGACAGCTACTGGATCTAGCTTCTTAGACAAGTAGGCCACTGGACAATGCCAAGGCCCCAGTCTTTGGGTCAGGACTCTCCTGGCTGTCCCCTTCTTTTTGTCCATGTACAGCTGAAGGGTTTGGTTAGGTCTGGGAGTGCCAGGGCAGGGGCTGACTTTAGTTCGCAGAACACTTGTTCCTCATTTTGAGTCCAATTAAAATCTTTTTCTTGCCCTCTTGTGGCCTCATATACAGGCTTGGCCAATTCAGCAAACCTTGAGATCCAAATTCTGCAATATCCCACAAAGATGTGGAGATTTGGGTGATGGCCTGAATTCTAAAGGCTGACAGCATCCTCTTACCTCCTTGGAGTTCATATCCCAAGTAGGTTGCCTTAGGCACACACAGCTGAGCCTTCCTGGCTGATACACGATAGCGCAGATGTTTTAAGTTGTTCAGGAGATGCTGGGTGGCAGAGAAGCATTCCTCCTCCATTTCTGCAGCTAGGAGGAGGTTGTCCATGTCTGTGTATTGTAGGAGAGTTGTCGCTGGTGTTTCCTTGAGAAAGGCCTGCAAATCTTTATGAGGAGCCTCATCAAAGGGGGTGGGGGAGCTTTTAAATCCCTATGGAAGCCTAGTCCAGGTTAGTTGTCCACTGGTGCCTTGTTCTGGGTCTGTCCATTCAAAGGCAAAAATGGGTTCACTTCCCTTTGTCAATGGGATACTAAAGGAAGCATCATTTAGGTCCAGCACAGTCTATATTTGCCTTTCAGGTGGAATCATACTGAGCAAAGTATAAAGGCTGTCACACGGGGCCTTGTGCCTTCTGGAAGGTAGCCACCATAGCCTCAGCCATTTTCTTAGCCTGTCTATCTTCAGAGTGTCTCTGTTATTATGTACCCTGCCAGCAATCTCTACTAACTCTGAAAGAAGCTTACCCTCAAAACCTATTTTCTGACTCTTCTTTCTAATATCTGGTGTGGACTGAGTTACAAAAGCAATGTTAATAGCTCGCCTATTCTCAGGGACCTCAGGATCTATGGGGGATATATCCTATATGCTTCCTGCAGCCTTTCTAGGAAGGCAGCAGGGGCTTCAGTGGGCCGTTGAGTCACTTCACTCACCTTAGACAAATTTGTGGGGTGCTGAGTGGCTTCCCGGAGACCACCCATCAGAGTCTGGCAAAAGAGGTTAAGGGATGCCCTACCTTCATTGGTGTTGGGATTCCAGTCCGGCCTTGAGGCAGGAAAAACCTCTATAGTGTGAGGGTTCTCCGTGGGCTGGCCATTGGCCCCCAATACTAGTTTCTTTGCTTCTCTTCTGATTCTTTCATGTTTCTCCATGGTGAAGAGGGTCTGCAAGAGTTGCTGACAGTCCTCCCATGTGGGCTGATGGGCATAGAAGAAGACTGTCTCAAGAAGAGATGTCAGATTCTGGGGTTTTTATGAAAAAGAGGGATTTTGATTCTTCCAATTATACAGGTCGCTGGTGGAAAAGGGAGACTAAGCCATAAACATTTGGGGAGGCCACACTGGGTGGCAGATTTGCCATCGGGGAAGCCTGTCAGCATGGCAGAATGGGGGCAGAGGCCCCGAGTGTTTCAGGAGGGCCAGAATAGGCAGGCGGAGAAGGGGGTTGGTATTGAGAGCCACTGCAAGTATGGGGAGGGATGAGAAGGGTGTTCTGTGGAGAAGGCAGGGGTGGATACAGGTTAGAAGATGGCTGCGGTGCCAGAGACCTGTAGGGTGGAAGGATCTCTTCCTCATTTCGAGAGAGAACCTACTTTGGATCAGATTTACATTAGTGATAACAGAGGCATGGCTGGAGGGAGGGAGTATTTTCTTCAGCTAAGAAGGGGGTTCCTCCATGAGATATTGCCTTGCGTGGATGTAAGGAACTTGGTCTGGTTGACCTGGAGAGGAAAAAGGACCCTTCTCTGTACAGAGTAAATTAGAGATAAGTTAAAGGTGCCCTCTGGTGGCCATCCCACATTGAATGCTGGCCAATCAATTGAACAGACAGTACCTAATTTACCAGGAAAGACTTGGTTGCCTGATTCTGCCGCTTTTTTTTCTGAAAATCTTTGAGATGACTTTTGATCAACTTTAAAGGGGATTTTTCAACAGAATGGCTCTGACCCACATTTTCAAAGACAGGGACAAGACAGATGAACACAACACTCACTCATGATTATGCTAGCAACAATGGTCTTTCTGCTGCGTGGCTGCCAGACCAAAACTGAACCAGAAACAGACCTCCGAATGGAGCCACAGAGGGTCAAGGGCGGCCCCTTGGTCATTTGTCCAGGGGAATTAATGCTGCATCCAGCTTCCCTCTTGAACTCAGAAAAGCAAGCAAAATCAGAAAAAAAAGAAAAACAGAAAGGAAAAGAGAAAAAGGACCTCCAGAGGCTCCTTACCCAATAAAGGAAGGGGCAGCCATCCTAGGTGAAGGTTCTGTCAATGGCTTGCTACCGATTCCAAAACCAGGAACATGCAGACAGATGGAGATCCAGTTCTCAGGCTGAGATTAAGGGTCTTTCCCCAGTTTAGTTGCCCGTGAGTTGGGGGAGGATCTTGAAATGTGGATCCTGGACAAGCCCCCAAGATGTTATGGAGTCCAGTGTCACACAAATAAGATCACTGACTTAGAGATTACAAGGCAAAGTTTTATTGGACAAAGGCTGATGCATCAGGACTGCACCCCTGAGGTCAGGATCTCTGAGTGCAGCCCTGAACTGTTTAGGAAGTCAGCTTTTTTTTTTTTTTTTTTTTTTTTTTAAAGGTAGGGTTTCACTGTAGTCCAGGCTGACCTGGAATTCACTATGTAGTCTCAGGGTGGCCTTGAACTCACGGCACTCCACCTACCTCTGTCTCCCAAGTGCTGGGATTAAAGGCCACCATGCTTTGCCTGGAAGTTGGCTTTTATTGTAGAAAACCACAAGTTATTACTTACAAAAGCAAGACCACAAAGATATTTTTAAACAAAAGATTCATGGTACATTGTGTCAGGGACATTTTATACAGTGTAGATAACAGGAAGCACCTGTGTACAAGTAAAGCTTATGGTCACAATCAGAACTTTCTTATCTATCTGTCAAGAGACTCAGCTTGGGTAATCTTCCCATTGTGTGTGCCCTGAAGGCAAGGATCTCACAGCAGAATGTTTAACTTGGTCTATTGTTTGTCCCTTTACAACACCTGTGCAGCACAGGGAAGCTATGCACAGAGAATGTGGGAGGAGCCACTTAACATATGCTATGTCACTCTTCAGCAAGAACTTTTGTTGTTCACATTTCCTAAGGCAAATAGGAATTTATATATTATTATTACCTAACAATATTTTTGGTGTTGGGGATTAAACCCAGGGTTTTATGAATACTAGGCATGTCCTGTACTATTGGGTTACAACCCCAGTCCAGAACAAGTACTTTTAACAGACTTCATGGGTATTGTTTTACTATTAACAACCATATAAAAATACTTTAAAAATATTTTATTATTTGTTTGACAGAGAGTGAGAGAGAAAGAAATAAAAAGAGAATGGGCATGCCAGGGCCTCTAGCCACTTCAAATGAACTCCAGATGCTTGTGCCCCCTTATGCATCTAGCTTATGTGGGTACTGAGGAATTGAACCTGGATCCTTAGGCTTTGCAGGCAAGTGCCTTAGCCACTAAGCCATCCCTCCAGCCCTACTCTTTAATCTTTATCAAATCCAGTAAAGTTTTGTGATGTAAGCCCCTATATTATTCTTATTCATATGGATAATTGTGGTCAATTACTTAACTGCTCCTAACTATGTCTGGTATGGAGATGACACAATGAGCAGAGGATTAACTGTGCCCTTTCTTGTAGTTCCCATTGTGCTTACCCTATTTGAATTTTCTTCTGCTTGACATTTCTTTGAATTGGAAGCCCCTTTTTAATTGAGAAGAATGTTTTAGTTAAAATTATGTAACATAATCCATATGCCTGACCACAATCAAATGCAGTAGTATGATGGTGATCCATGACCAACAGGGTGATGAACAATGGCCTTGAAACTTAAATTTTTAAAATAAATTAAGGTAACATATGATAGCAGTTCTAATAGTTTACCCCCAATGAGGTGCTTGTGCACCCCCTGAAGTTGTGCACCTCGGTTTGGAGACCAGTAGACAACAGGACAAGATTCATTTGCCTTAATGTGGCAAACACAGACCTTTATTGTACAGTCCTTATCTATTTCTCCAACCTCAGTTTGCCTGGTTGAGCATTTCGGTTTTAATGAATCTCTCTCTCTCTCTTGCTCTCTTTCTCTGTTGTGTGTATGCATGTGCCACAGTGTGTGTATGTAGGTCTGAGATCAGTCTTGGTTGTTGATCCTTGCCTTGCACCTGGTGTGAGGCAGGGTCTCTTGTTTGCTGCTGCACAAGCCAGGCTAGATGAGCTTCTGGCATTCTCCCATCTTGCCCTAGGAGTGCTGGGACTGCACATGCTTGCACTACTGTGTCCAGCTTTCTGTTGACTCTGGGATCTGAACTCAGGTCCTCATGCTTGCACAGAAAGCATTTTACACACAGGAGGGCCATTTCCCAGGCACATAATGAATCTTTTGCATTTCTTTGGATTTATCATGTTGAATTTTTACTTTTATTATTATTTCTGCTTGGATATACTTTCTTTCCTTTTCTTTCATCATCATCACCGTTATTTATTATTATTGTTGTTATTTTTTTTGAGAGAGAGACAGGCAGCCACCTTAACTGCTAAGCCATCTCTCCAGCCCTAAAATAATATTTTTATTTATTTGCAAGCAGAAAGATATAGAGAGAAGAGACAAAGAAAATGGGTGCACCAAGGCCTTCAGCCACTGCAAACAAACTCCAGATGTATATGCTATGTTGTGTATCTGGCTTTATATGGGTATTGGGGAATTGAACCTGGTCCTTTGGTTTTGTAGGCAAGTGCCTTAACTGCTGAGTCATTTTTCCAGCTCTCTATTCACCATTTTTGTTGAATATATCTGCTAGCATTTTTAGCTCCTCCTGTAGCCACTGACTTCTTATAAGTAAGGATGTCTGATTTATCACTGTGTCTCCCATATTTAGTCTCAATCAGGAAAGTAATCGTGCTACTTGAATAATTAGCAAGGTAACATTATACTGGTTAGTCAGAGAAAAGGCTTGTGTCATTTGAAGAACTTAGAGAACTGGCATGCACTCAGAGGGAAAGAATTGTAAACATTGCCAGCAGAGCAATTCCAGCTTGGGGCCAATGTGTAGAATAACCAGCAAGAGGGATTTGGTTTTAATATAGGGAAGAATTATCTAACAAGTAGAGCTGCCTCAACATGGGATGTATGGCTTTGGGATATGGTAAGTTCCTTGCTCCTGAAGGCGTTGAAAAAGCCTTAGTGGTTAAGATAAAGTAACAGGCTGAACAGGGCTTAAAGCATAAGGAATGATTAGGGTGAGTGGATGAGAATTTAGATCATCTGTGGAACTCAGATTTGAATCCATTTGATATATCTAGTGATAGGGCCTAAACTTTAGTAGATATTCTTTGAAAGAAAAGTGACGAGGCTGCTTCAAGAAAACAACTTCTCTGTCCTTCTGAGTCTAATCTAGTACAGACAGAACAGTAGCACCACTTTGCTTTCTCGTGAGTTAAGTAGCACTGAAACTAAGCAGGTGTTTAAGTACTGACACTATTACTTCCTTTCCTTTATGATTACAACTACAGGCATCTAATTTGCCTCAGTTCAGCTTAGAAGCAGTCAGCCTTCAGCTTGTCTAAGCATGCATTTAACACTGAGAGCCTGAAAACCCACAAAAAAGTGACAATATCTCTTGGGTATTAGAATTATCTTAATCTGCCATATATGTAGCATGCTTATATAGAATTTTAAAAAATATCAGTTGAACTTAGTTGAGGGTACAAATAGCAAACATGTCACAGATAGTATAAAATAATGAGAACACTTGTTTTTTGTTCTAGACAGACTCTCACAATGCAGTCCAGGCTGGCCTTGAACTTGTGATCCTTCTGCCTCAGTGATCTTCCTGAGTATTAAAGTTTGGGCATCTGGCTTAATTATAACATCTTTAAATGGGAATAAATCTTTTTATTTTTTTTAATTAAAAATTTTTATTGTGCTCATTTCGGCAGCACATAAACTAAAACTGGAATGATACAGAGAAGATCAGCATGGCCCCTGAGCAAGGATTACACACAAATTCGTGAAGCGTTCCATATTTTTTAACTCCTACTAAGCCGGATATCCAGAGACACAGAGGCTCCCAAGACCTCATCACTGAAGTAGACCTAAAACAAACCCAACATGGCTCAGGGAAATCTGCATAAGAGGGGACAGAAAGATTGTTAGAGCCACAAGTTGGGTCATTATGCACAGAGACATTGCCTCTTCCCCATAACTGATGGCTACCCCCACAATGCATGACCCACATTCCCCAATGAGGACAGTCCTTCGGAGGGGGGAGGACAGGGAGAAGGATATCGAAGGCACCAACATGAATGTAAAATTAAAAAGTTTAAATTTTTTTATTATTTATTTATGAGAAAGAGAGAGGGAGGCAGGGAAGGAGGAAGAGGGAGATAGAGAATGGCATGCCAGGGCCTTCAGCTGCTATAAACTCCAGATGCATGCACCACCTTGTGCATCTGGCTAATGTGGGTCTTGGGGAATTGAACCTGGGTCTTTTGGTTTTGCAGGCAAGTGCCTTAATGGCTCAGCCATCCCTCCAGCCCTGGGCAAGAATCATATAATATGAAGACTCAGTGAGGTTAATGAGACTTATATAAATGCTACACATCTCATTGGTTTCAGGTTCCAGACCACATTTAATTGCATCTAATTCCACCTCCAGGATTTCTCCATTTCACCATGCTGCCTCCACAATAGAAGAGGCTGTTCCTATTAGGAAAGATTTTGGTAGTCACCTAAGGTGATAAAATTTATCCTAAAAACTTATAGAAGCCGGGCATGGTGGCGCATGCCTTTAATCCCAGCACTTGGGAGGCAGAGGTAGGAGGATCGCTGTGAGTTCGAGGCCACCCTGAGACTACCTAGTTAATTCCAGGTCAGCCTGGACCAGAGTGAGACCCTACCTTGAACAACCAAAGAAATAAAACAACAAAACAAAACAAAACAAAACAAACTTATAGAGTAAAAAAGTGAGGTGAAATATGTGCTGTAGCTAAGGTGTAGTTTAGAAAGTCAAGAAGGTGAGAAATTACAGGCTGTAGGATATGGAATGTAATCTCAGCCTGGAAGACCTGGAAACATCTGCAAATAGTTTAGAAAGATAATGAAGCTTAATTTTTTTCTTTTCTTTAGTTCCCAAAGAACATGTTGGCTTTGTCCACATCCACTCGTGCTTTCCCTTCTCTTTCCTTTCTTTTTGGTTTTACTACTCTCCATCATACTGGCCAATAGGACACCAGCACCTAATTGCAGCAAATTCTTATACATTCCCAGTTACCCCCACAAAACAGGTCACCATGGTAACCAAACAAAAAGAGACTAGAGGACAGAAGCAAAGTATTTGCTTACTGTCTGCTGGGTTCTGCATGGTTTTGTTAAGACCTGCCTATTGGCTTTCTTTGAGGGTTGGGGGCCGGCTGCTGCTTGCCTTTTAAGCCTTTAAGAGACTGAAAACTTTATCAGGCCTTTTTTATGTAGAAGAAAGTACTAAAGAGTGCAGCCAATTTATTGATTTGTCTTGGTCTGTATAAATCTTATTTAGAAATTTTGATTTATTACATAGTTAGCGAGGAACTATGCAACTCCTGTCTATAGAACTGTAGCTCATTTGATGATGGTAAAGATTGTTTAGAATGACACAAGAAAGGAAGGCAGTAGTAGATTTGAAGCAATTTCATTAGAGGACCTGCTATATATTTCTGCTATTTTCATGATACAGGTATAGACTAACCAGTTGGCATAGTGATTTCATTGCTAATTGTTTTATGCCTTTCACTAACAGAGTATGTAAATGCCATTGACAGTGCTCCAGCTGTTTTTAATTCTTTGGTGATAGAAGATTTTGACAATGGAACAGAAACCATTTAGACTGATAACATATATCTAACATTTTCTGGATTGGGGAAGAGGACCACTCTCTTCATCCCTACTATTGTCTTGGTACCTCTTTGAAGTGCAAAAACATTACAACTTCAAAGGCAGCCCAAGAAGATGGCAACTATAGCTTATCAAAAGCTCTAGAGGTACAGAGAGACATGCAGCATGTCACCAGATGGCAGGTTCGCTGGGGATCTTGGCATAATTGACTTTCCCTTTCTTAAAGACAAAAATCCGTGTTCAATAAATTACTTTACCTGATGTTTGCTTTTAAAAACCACACTCTATGTCTTGCTAAAAGTGATTCTCCTATGTAAATGTCATTTGTTGGAGAAGAAAACAAAGCTAGATGCTTGTTGGGAAGCTTGGGAGGCAGGAGGGAAGTTATTCCATGAAAAAAAAAAAAAAACTCTTCTATAGAATGTTGCTGTTCTGTGTGATACAAATTCATCCACGTGCATATCTGGAATTAGCTGTATTGAACTAAAATACTGTCTTTGCATCTTTTTCTAGCTACTTCTTTTTATCCAGCAGCTGAGTGTGGGATACTTGGAAGCAAGATTTTCTGTCAATGAAAGGATTTTCCTCTTAAGAGTAGATTTTATAGAAAGGCAAGCTAATTCCAGCCTAGAGTTGAAAGGAAGAAAGGTAAAAAGTATAATAGTCTTTTTCATGCATAGAACGCTTTGGGGGGTAATAATAACTCCATAATGACCACACACACTCACAGGTGAATGTTCACTATGTGTCTTGTATTGATGCCTCAGATGTATCTCGGCTAGTTTTATGCTTTGGAATCAATATTAATCCATTTTGCTTTCTGAACAGGGCTGCTTACGTGAAGGATGGTCGCACAGCCTTCGCCATCACCACCTAGCCCTGTAGTGAAAGTGGAAGAATTAGAACCAAGGTTATAGTTAGTTCATAGTTGGAATTATTTTGTGTTCCAACTTCCCAGTTCAGTCATTCTATAGAAAGAAGATGTTAGGTTTGAGTGGATGATGATGATGATTTATTTGAGAGAGAGAGAGCTAGAGGGTTAAAGAGAGAGGGAGAATGGGCATGCCAGAGGCCTCTCAGCTGCTGTGAACAAACTCCAGACGCGTGTGCCCCCTTGTGGGCAGCATTGCGCTCTTGTGTCACTTTTTGCATCTGGCTAAACGTGGGACCTGGAGATTGGAACCAGTGTTCTTAGGCTTGGCAGGTAGGAGCCTTAACCAACAAGCCATGTCTCCAGCCCTATTATTATTTTTTAAACTGGAATCTCACTGTGTTGCTCAAGTCAGTTTTGAATGTCCAATCCTCCTGCCTCAATGTCCCGAATAGTTGGGATTTACAGGCATGTATCATCTAGCTTGAATGATTTTTTTTATTTTTTATTTTTAGTTAGAACCAACAAGAATAAGAGTCATTGAGCATTAAGTCATATGATTACTGGAGCATTTTCTTTTTGAGGCAAGCTCAACAGACTGGCATTTTTTTTTTAAATGAGAGCAAGAGAGAGAGAGAGAGAGAGAGGGGGAAAGAAAGTGGTATGCCAGGATCTCCAACCACTGTAATTGAACTCCTGATGTGTGTGACACCTTGAGTGCATGTGTGACCTTGCACATGTGTCACCTTGTGCATTTGGCTTATGTGGGATCTGGGGAGTTGAACATGGGTCCTTAGGCTTCACAGGCAAGCATCTTAACTGCTATTTTTAAAATTATTTTTTCATTTATTTATTTGAGAGAGAGAGAGAAAAAGAGAGGCAGAGAGAGACTGGATGCACCAGGGCCTCTAGCTACTGCAAACTCCAGATGCATGCACAAACTTGTACAGCTGGCTTACATGGGTCCTGGAGAATCAAACATGGGTCCTTATGCTTCACAGGCAGGTGTCTTAACCACTAAGCCATCTCTCCAGCCCCTACTGGAGCAGATTTTTTAAAATTATTAATTTTTTATTGACACCTGCTATATTTACATACAAAAAACATATGATATTTTCCTCCCCTCCCCTCCCCCCATTCCACTTTAGAACACCAATCTCCATCATATCCCCTCCCTTTCTCCATTAGTCTTTCTTTTAATTTGATGTCATCATCTTTTTCTTCTATTTTGAGGGTCTTGTGATGGTATTGCTAGGCACTGCAAGGTCATGGATATCAAGGCCACTTTCTGTCTGGGCAGTTGCATTGTAAGAAGTCATACCCTTCCTTTGGCTCTTCCATTCTATCTGCCCCCTCTTCCTCAATGGTCCCTGAGCCTTGGAGGGTGTGACAGAGGTGTTTCAGTGTTGGACACTCCTCCATCCCTTCTTCTCAGCACTATGTTGCCTTTTGGGTGATCCCAGTGGTCATCACCATCTGAAAAGAGAAGCTTCTCTAACCAGAAGTGAGAGTAGTGTTAATATGTGAACAGGAACATTAAGTATAGTGCCCCCAGGGCAGCTTGGTGGGAATAATATATACATTTAGTCAGACAAGAGCAGGCTTTATACCTCTAAAGCTCATGACCTCACCTACCATAGACTTTTGCTTAGGTTTTTCAGTACCAGGCATGTATTCCCTCCCGTAGAGAGGGCCTTCAGTCCAATGCCACTATTGCACCCGTTCAGTCATTGGGCCTATATGGCCAAACTTGAATATTCGGTGTCCACTGTTTTCACTGCTGATGACTTCTGTCTCCCATACGGCTGCATGTAGTGCAGCTTTTTCCAACTTTCAGTTGGCTGGTCTACAGGGAGAAGGTTTTCTGGAGCAGATTTTTGCTCTAAGGAGATTGTTACTTGATCATGGTCAGTATGCCCTCAGCCTCACATCCCTGCATGTGATAATTCATGCACAGAAAGAGTCTGCAAACTCCAAAAGAATCTTGTAAAGAATTGTTCCTGAAGTTTGGGAAATTGGAGATCAACTTTTTCTTTTCTCTATACCTAGTGAAAAATATAAGTTGGTGGAAAAAAAGGGATTTCTGCTAAATCCTTTCTGTTTTCTTACACAGCTGCATTTACATGCTTGGCTTTCTAACCACCACGAAGTGATTGATATTGGCTTTCCCTCACGTAACTGTAGTTCATTTCTTGTTCCATTTCTGTTCAGTGAGCAGAACGCTAACAGTTTTTCTTGGGTGTAGCCTCAAGTAATACTTTCAGGTTAGCATCTGAAAAACTGTTGTCGAGTCTTCACTTAGTGTCCTAAGGAGGATTTAAAAATTACCTTCTTTTCCAACACCACCTTCCGAAGTCCCCCCAAAGCTGTCAGTTTACTTCACTTGATCTAGCAGGCCGACCTCAGTGGCTCTTCATTTTTCTTTTTCTTTTTGTTAGCCTGAATCTGGTAAGACTTGTCAATAATTCCTTTGAGGATCCAAAGGCATCTCAGCCTTTCTCTCGCACAGGTCCCCTTATCTCTATTAGCTTGCCTTAGAGAAAGAACAGACATCCGTGGCACCGCCGAACTTTTCTGAAGTCCAGGATGCTGTCCAAAGCAAAGTTGGGACAGTTGGGGAGGGGCAACAGGAGGTTGATGGCCGGGAGGAGGAGGGATGGGATTGGAACAGAGACAGCTGTGGCTTTGCTCACTCCTCCTTGGCATTTTGGGGAGTTTCTTCAGGATCCAGTAAAGAAAGTAAAATCTATAGCATCATTTAAACATCACAGTTGAAGGTCCTGAACTGCATAAAAAATAAATGCAAGAGAAATAATACAAGCTTGGTGACTGGATACTAATCTGGCTTGATTTTATCATTTACATTTATGGTTTACTTATTTGTTTTTGCACGTGTGTGGAGGTCACAGGACAACCTCGAGTTTTACCCTCAGGAATGCCATCCATCATCTTTTCCTTTTTTTTTTTTTTTTTTTTTTTGATACGGAGGTTTTTCATTGGCCTGGAGAGATCACCAGTTAAGCTAGACTGGTTGGCCGGTGAGCACCAGGGATTATCCCGTCTTTGTCTTCCCAGTGTTGAGATAGGTGAGCAATGACTAGGTGTGGAATTTTTATGTGGGAATTGTGAGATAGAACTCTGGTCTTCATGCTTGTGAGGGAAGTCCTTTGCTGGCTGAGCCGTGTCCCCAGCCCCTACCTAGTTAATTTTTCAAACAGGGACTGACTGCTGCTTCTTTATTTGGCATTAATGTAGGTCAGCACACCCCAAACTATGGCATCTTAGCATCTGCGATACCAGCAGAGATAGGAGAGTTGTTCTCACCTTTTCCTGGCATTTCTCCTGTGGAACAGATAAAACCTAGAAGGCTTTTCTGACCTCTCTGTGGAGCAGATTGTAAGCCCCTTATTTGAGGGTTCCTCTCTGTGCCTGAGGCAAAGACTACCTTGCTTTCGAAGACACAAGGTCAAAGAAGAATCCAGACAAATAGGATGTGCTAAACACCATCTTTTCTTTTTTTATTTTTTATTGACAACTTCTTTAATTGTAGAAAATATCCTATGTTATTTCCCTCCCTCCCCATCATACCCCCCCCCATCAGTCTGTCTTTTCAGTTTGATGCCATGATCTTTTCCTCCTATTATGATGGTCTTATGTCTTTTCTTAAACTTATTTATTTATTTGAGAGAGAGAAAGAGGGATGGAGGGAGGGAGAGAGTGAGTGAGTGGTGAGACAATGGGCATACCAGGGCCTCCAGTCACTGCAAATGAACTTCAGACTCGTGCACCACTTTGTGCATCTGGCTTATGTGGGTCCTGGGGAATCGAACTGAAGTCCTTTGGCTTTGTAGGCAAATTCCTTAACTGCTGAGCCATCTCTCCAAACCTAAACACCATCTTTAATATATCAGACCAGGCCTTTTAATCCAGTTGTATTTCTTCCACGAGTAGCTATATCTTCAAAAATCTACACTAAAATAGACAGGTTGACTTGATGCTTTGAATTTTCATTTCCCTTGTCATGTAAAATTTTTGTTGAATAAATTTGTATGATTTTCTCTTGAATTTTGTTATGGGAGACTCAGTCATGAACATGAGATATGTGAGGAAAAATTATCTCTTCACCTACAGCAATATATAAGAAGAATCCAGCTGGGTTAGCTATGGCCCCACATGGTGTTAGCTTCCTGAACCAAGACCTAAAAAAGTACCCACAGATGCTATCCAGTTAAAGGAGCAAGGGCTCTACTGATAACAGTTCCTATGAAATACCATAGAATTTAAAATTAATTAATATCTTAAATAGCTTTGGAGGAAGTATGATAATGAGAAAGAAATTTTGGAAGGAGGAAAAGATTTTTTTTCTGATTGACTAATTTGAATTTTGTTTTTAATAATTGGCCAGTTGTGGTAGTTTGTGATAGTTTGACTGTATGACCCTATAGACTCAGGTGTTTTATTAAAATTGAGCTTGCAACTTGAGCCCCTAGCATGCAGATCCCTGCTACAGGGGGTGTGTCACTCAGGGCAGATCTGAGTCCAGCCTAAGGTGTGTGGAGAGCAGTTTGGAGTTCAGGCCGTTCATGTTTATTGGTGTTTGTCAGCTGTTTGGTGCTGTCTCTGCTTCTTCTGCCACTGATGGTATTCCCCTGGAATTTGTAAGTCTGAATCAAACCCTTTCCTCTCATAAACTGTTTCTGGTTGATTGTTTGTTCCAGCAACAAGAAGCTGATTGCAATAGCAGTTATTTCTTGTTTTAAAAAGTATACTTGGGCTGAGAGATGGCTTAGCGGTTAAGGCGCCTGCCTCCTAAGCCTAAGAACGCTGGTCAAATCTCCAGCAGTTCCAATCTCCAGGCCCCACGTTTAGCCAGATGCAAAGTGACGCAAGGGCGCAACGCTGCACTTGACCACAGGGGGAGCACACATCTGGATTTCATTCTCAACATCTGAGATGCTGCTGGCGCGCCCATCTCTGTCTTCCTCTCCCTTTCTTTCTCTCCCTGTCTCTCTGTGTCTCTCTCCAAAAAAATAAAAATAAATAAATAAAGTATACTTAAGGGCTGGAGAGATGGCTCAGCAGTTAAGTACTTGCCTGTAAAGCCCAATGACCTGAGTTTGATTCCCCAGTACCCACAAAAAGCCAGATGCTCAAAGTGGCACATGTATCTGAAGTCTATTTGCAGTGGCTAGAGGCCCTGATGCTCCCATTCTCTCTGCCTGTCTCTCTTCTATCTCTATCTGCTTGCAGTAAATAAAAAAAAATTACTTATTTATGTGTGTGTGTGTGTATGTATTAGAGAAAATGGGAGAGAGGGGAATGGCAGTCTCTTGCCACTGCAAATGAACTCCAGACACATGCGCCACTTTGTATATCTGGCATTACATAGGTACTGGGGAATCAAGCCTGTTAGCCTTTGCAAGCTAGTATCTTTAACCACTGAGACCCCTCTCCAGCCTGAGCCAGTTATTTCTCTAGCATATCATGCAAATATTTACTTTTCTTAGGATATTGGAGACACACTGTTATACCTGAGTAACAGAAGATTGAGGATTCATTAACTGTTATTTTTTAACATAACTCTTTTTTGAATATAAGAATAATCCATGTCCATTTTGGAAGATTAGGAATAAGAACTGCATTTGAGGCCACATATGGTGGGTGGTACATGCCTATAATCCTAGCCATTAGTAGGCTGAGGCAGGAACATTGTGAAGTTGAGGCCAGCCTGGGCTACATAGTGAGATACTGTTAACAAACAGTCAAATGAGCAAACAGACAAGTGGTGGCAATAACAACATAAAGAGAAGACATATATTTTAAACTAAATGAGAATCATAAATTTGCAAGGCTTTCTTTATTTGATTTATAATTGACCTGGCTTGAGGCAAAAAGCAAAAACGTACTGAAATCAGCAGGTGGGGCACAGTGAAGGGGAGAGCTGCAGAGACAAGTGAGGAGGCTCAGGGCTGGCTACCCGCTCTGGGACACTTGCTACCTTCTCTCTCGGGCCTGATAACCGCTGGCTTTTATTATTATTATTCGCTGTAAGCTTTTAGCACGCATGAGCAACAGGAGTGAAGGGAGTCACCTTTGACCTGGAATGCTCAAAGGATGCTTTTGGAGCAAGTGTTCAGTGCCCCAGGTGGCTGGATGACTAGATGTCAGAAGGCCCCAGGCAAGCTTTCCCCCCCACCCCCACCCCACAGGGACCAGATACGTTATAGGACCTAGAAAGTTCCTTCCACAGCTTTTGAAAACTAGATTTTAAAAAAGTACACTTTAGTTGGAATTTCCCAATTTTAGGGCTCTAGAATATTTAAAATTGGTTTCTGAATGGTTAGAGCTCTGCTGTGTGTGCATATGCTGTGTGCTTTGTACTCTGTCCTTCAACAACATTTCAGTCTTAAATATTAGCTGAGTTGGTGGGATCTTCTACTGTTTTTTTTTTTTTTTTTTCATTTAAAATAGTTTTGAGGGAGCTGACAAACTACCTTCTTTGTACAGTGGCTTGTAGTGAGTAGCCAGGCAGGTTTTCAAGAACATGGTCTGGCACTGTGGCCCATCACTGTCACTTAAAGGATTAGGAATCAAGAGGCAATATACTTTTCTAAAATCTTGGTGTCAAGTTGGAGGAATTGTGCTATAGTTTGAGCATTTCCTGCAGAATTCATGTGCTGAAAACTCAATTTCTAAATTCTAAGATTAGTGGTTTGGAGGTGGGCCTTTGGGAAGTAATTAAGATTAAATGAGATTACAAGGTGGGACCCACATTGATACTGAGAAAGAAATCAAAGCCTAACACACATAGGGCTTACTACTATGGCACTGGGATTAAAACAATTATTTATTTATGCGAGTGTATGTGTATGTCTTGTGGCGTGTGTGTCTGGCGTGTATGCGTGTATGTATGCTTGCGTGCATGTGTGGCGTGTATGTGTGTCTGTGGCGTGTATGTGTCTTGTGGCGCGTGTATGTGTGTATGTGGCGTGTATGTAATCTTGTGGCGTGTATGTGTGTATGTGCGCGTGTGTGCATGTATGCTTCTATAGGTTCACCAGGGCCTCTTGCTGCTGCGAATGAACAGCCCTGCAAGCAAGTGTCTTTAACCAGTGAGCCATCTTCCCAGTCCCGGTACTAGGCTTTTGGAGAACCAGAAAGCGTTTCTGTGGTCAAGGTTAGGAAGTCAGGTACTAAACACAGCTCCAATTTTGTTTCTCAGTTCAGTATAGAGGAGCAAGTCATAGAAAGTGAGAGACTACTTGTTGGTTGGATGGCAAGAAGGGAAAGTTCTGGGCTCTTTGGGGCAGGCGTCGATGGTCATCATTCATTGCTCTCCACGAGCAGCACGTTTCTTTTCAAAGTGAGGGGTCATGTTCTCCACTGGGGATATTGAGCTTGTGACATCAAAAGATCATTGAGTGGCAGAGCTGGCTGCTTGTGCTTCTGTGCCTTCTTTTCTAAATTTTAATTTTAAATTATAAAATTTTATTTATTGGAGAAAAAGAGGTAGAGAGAGAGAGAGAGAGGAAAGGAGAGAGAGAGAGAATGGGTGCAACAGGGCCTTTAGCCACTGAAAAGGAACTCCAGACTTTTACTGTCTTAGCCAGCTTCACCATGAATGCTTTAGTGGCTTCTTTTTAGAGAAACCTCAGTCAACATGCATGCTGTCTCCCATGTGACACTTTTCTTTTGTCTTGATATGATGCTGCAAGAAGGTCCTGAGGTACTGAATAGAAGCTGGTGCTATTGTAGCAGTCACCTTCTCCTTGCTGGGACAAAACACCCAGCCATAACCAGCTTATGGGAAGAGAGGTTTTATTTCAGTTTACAGTTTCAAGAGAAATGTCACCATGGAGGGGGAGTATGGTTCGAGCAACACATCTTGTCATGTGAGCTGGGAGAAAGCAGTCTAAGTACTGGGCTTGGAGCTGTGCTATATTAACCCACAGCTCACCCCTAGAGACACTTCCTCCAGCAAGGTTCTACTTCCCCGAAGTTCCACTACTTTCCCAAATTGCCACCAGCTGAGAAGTAAATGATCAAAATATAATGAACCTAGGGCTGGAGAGGTGGCTTAGAGGTTAGGGCACCTGCCTGCCAAGCCTAAGAATGCCCAATTGATCTCCAGGTCCCACGTTTAGCTAGATGCAAAAAGTGATGCAAGCATGCAATGCTGTGCTTGCCCACAAGGGGGCATACATGACTGGAGTTCGTTCACAGTGGCTGAGATGCCACTGGTGCACCCATTCCCTCTGTCTGCCTCTTCTCTCTCTCTCTCCAAAAATTTATATATATATATAAAATGAACCTATGGGGGCATCTCATTCAAACTACCACAAATCATGCTTTTGGAATTCCTAGCATGTATGTATGTATGTATGTATGTATATATACATACACACATATATATATATACACACACACACACATATACATGTATGTGTGTGTGTGTATTTGATGTTTTTCTTTTGAGACAGGGTCTCTTGTAGCTTAGGCTGGCCTTGAACTTGCTCTGCAGAGGATGAACTTGAACTCTGGATCTTCCTGCCTGCCTTTTCCAAAGAATGGGATTTCAGGTGTATATCCATCATGCTCAGCTAAACTACTACTTATAAATTATCCAGTCTCTGGCATTCAACAGTGACATCAGGAAACAGATGATGGTAGTGTGACTATAATTTTGGACTATTCTATATGGAATACTAAGTATTTATGGATTACTCAGAAATTTAAGGGTCTTGAGGTAAATTTAAAGGTATTTCTGAAAATCTTGTTGGTTCCCTTTTATACTTTCCAAAAACAGTAGTTTAGAAGGAAAAGTTGAGGCCTGTTGCATCCTCTTCATTTACTCTGCTTGGGCAGGGAGAGGCTGAGGAACTGCTTTGGTCAAATTGACGCAAAACACACAGCTCTCACCTCAAAAGGGACAAGAGATAGTTTATTCTGGAAGCAAATTATGAGTGACCATGGTCCAGGAACACAGATTCAGGTTATTCCTTATGTTCCAAAGTGTAAACAATTTCATGAAGGCCTTATAGTTATAGAACAAAAGAGTCATAAACTGAGGCACTGTTTTTAAAATTTATTTTTATGTTATTTATTTAAAAGAGAGAGAGAGGGAGGGAGAGAGAGAGAGGAGAGAGAAGGGGTGCACCACAGCCTTCAGCCTCTGCAAACGAACTCCAGATGCATGTGTCCCCTTGTGCATCTGTCTTATGTGGGTCCTGGGGAATCGAACCTGAGTCCTTTGGCTTTGCAGGCAAGTGCCTTAACCACCAATCCACCTCTCTGGTCCCAAGGCACTTTTTAAACACAGTGGTAGAATGAATCATCTGTTAGGCAGGTAGCAGCATAGTGGGAAACCTGTGTTATAGGCATTAGATATTATCTGATGATATTCTTAGCTTTTGGGTGGGTGGAAGCTGGTGATCTGTTAGTACATCCCCAAAAGATTTCACCTGATCACCTCACAGTCACCAGGATGTTAGGTCAGACCACAGAGGTGGACAATAAATGGCTACTAAGGGTCTATAGGTTGCCCAAGGTAAGTAGGCTCTCTGATCCTACAACATCCCATCTCCCATGATCACAGGAGTTCTGCTAGTCCATTCAGCCTTGTTGGAAGCAGATGCAGCACTTTTCAGGAATTCTGGTTCACAGTCACCATCCCTTCATAATTTAGTTGCAACTTGAGATATTCTTTTTTTTAAAAATTTTTTTATTATTATTATTTTTTATTTATTTTTGGAGAGAGAGACAGAAAGAGATAGACAGAGGGAGAGAAAGAGATGGGCGTGCCAGCAGTCTCTCAGCTGCTGTGAACAAAATCCAGATGCGTGCTCCCCCTTGTGGTTAAGTGCGGCATTGCACCCTTGCCTCACTTTACATCTGGCTAAACGTGGGACCTGGAAATTGGAACCGCTGGACATTGGAACCAGCATTCTTAGGCTTAGCAGGCAGGCGCCTTAGCCGCTAAGCCATCTCTCCAGCCCGAGATGTTCTTTTTTGAGAATTAGCAACTTGGGACCATAATGTGACATTTGATTGTCATGGTCAAAATATGCTTTGCTGAGTTAAATCGCCCTTTTAGTGCTTTGAGGGTGAGCTCTGAGAAAATGTTTTCTTGGCTTCTGCACATCCACAAGGAAACAAAAGGACTTTAAGAAAGCATCTCAACTGGAGATGTAAATTTAGAAAAAATTGGAAAAAAATAACATCCACTTCCTCTCTCACCTGCTCTGTTTGGCACAGGCCCATTCAAAGGGGCCTGCCCAGATCTACAGAGGAGGCATGGCTCCACGTTCATCTGGAGGTGGGAAGCTGAAGAGGATTGAATCCCAGTGAGCTGTGATTTTGTATTGAAGTGGCTGCATCTATGCCACCTGTTGATAGCATGATTGGAGCATTACTCCCGGCTTGGCCTCTGCACCATTGATAATTCTGCTTAACATCGCCACAGGGGAAGCGTTGTGGGAAGCCGCAGTCACTTTGCCTCTGCAATGGTGTACATTGGCTCCCCATTCAACCCTTTTTCTGACATTAGCACATTTGAATGGGCCACCAGTGAAGCCTTTCAGCAAGAACATGCAACCAGGGTTTCTGGGTGGCCCAGGGCTGAGCTGAGAATTCTCGTTAATGGACTGCGAGATTTGGCCTATTGAGGTACATGAACTCAGTGACCAAAGAAAAGTGAGACAAGGATGTCCCTCACGGAAACACAGAGGTCAGAAGTGGACAAAAGCAGACATGGGCCAGTCAAAGCTATTTGATTACTGAGCTGAAAAGGGAGCACTGATCCCTGGGGTGGGGGAGGTGGGTGGTGGTTGCAGGTTGACTGACTTGAAGCAAACCTCAAAAATGCCTGCATACTCTGAGAGCAAGGCATTTACCAGAAGTGCAGGTGGTGTGTGAAGTTATTTTAAAACTGTTTTTCCCTTCCACTTGTCTCTGTGGCAATTTCCCATTTGGCAGTACTCATAGAAGGGCCTGGCTAACTGGACTGAAAAGAAAGGGTCACAACATTGAGCTGGAGAAAGCGTGCTTCGCTGTCAAAGGTGATCGTGTGCAACCATCCCCATACTACTGAAATGCTGAGATGTTTTCAGGCTCTTAGGGACTAGAAAATGGGTTTTGAGAACCAGAACTGTTGCATTTGAAGAATTGTAACTTTAATAAATTACCATAATTAAAACATTTACTGTAAAGAATATGATAACACAGATGTGAAATTTTCCAAACATAAGAGAAAGAGAAGAATAACTGGAAAAAGATTACAAAATTACTCTGGATCTATCCTGGCGAGGAGCAAATAGCATGGTTTATTTATTACTTTAATTAATTAAGTTATTTATATATTTTAGGCAAAGGAGATTTAGTGAGAAGAAGGTGGAAAATCCCTAAAGTGTCAGGGCAAGCATGCTTAGGATTTTATGTGGGTGCTGGGGAATCGAACCCAGGCCATCAGACTTTACAAGCAAGCACCTTAACCATTGAACCATCTCTCCAGCCCACACACAAATAGCATGTTTGATTCTCATTAATCTCACACTGTCCTTTCTTACTGTGTAAGCTTTATGGGGCATATATTGATTCCTTAGTCCTTGAACATGTGATCTATAAAAATGTATAGAGAACTAAAACTCAGATGCATATTAAATTTCAAAATTCTTTGGTAGCTTTTCAAAAAAGCATTTTAATAATGATACAAATAATTCATTCCAAACCATTTATTTATTTATTTATTTTGGTTTTTCGATGTAGGGTTTTACTCTAGCCCAGGATGACTTGGAATTCACTACGTATTCTCAGGGTGGCCTCAAACTCACAGTGATCCTCCTATCTCTGCCTCCCAAGTGCTGGGATTAAAGGTGTGCACTACCACGCCCGACCCAAACTATTTATTTATTAAAATTTTATTAAAGAATTTACAACTTCTTGAGATAGAAATGTTTTAAAAATGTTCTGAATTTTGGATTTTGTAAGATTTAAGGACCATAAAAATACCTGTGATAAAAGTAGCATAGAAGAGATTGTTATGACATCATAAATAATGCATCTATTCTTATGAAGAAGAGATGCAATTTAAAAAATGTGGCTGAGGCTAAGGGAAGAGAGACATGTTAGCAGAATCATATCAATTTATATTGAAACAGCATTTCCCAAGGAGCGGGCTTCAGGGTCCAATTTCTTTAGTCTTCTATTGTGTCCACAGTGTGACTGAAGCATATGGAGGGTTAGCAGGTTGCCAGTGACCCACTTAGTATTTAGACTCAACAGTAACCCTTAAATCTTACTATGAGAATTGTTTCTTTAGAGCAGTGATATGTTTTTCAGTTGTTAAGGGCTAGAAACATTACTTTTAGGTGGTATTCTGCTGCAGGTTGAATTTGATCAATATAAAGTTAATTAACATATTATACACATGTCTTTGTTATGATGCTTCCATTAACTCTTTTCCCAACTTTTTTTTTTTGAGGTAGGGTCTCACTAGCCCAGGCTAACATGGAATTCAGTCTGTATTCTCAGGGTGGCCTCGAACTCATGGCAATCCTCCTACCTCTGCCTCCCAAGTGCTGGGATTAAAGGCATGAGCCACCACACCTGGCTTTTTTCAAACGTTAAAAAATTTATTTTTAATAATTTATTTGAGAGGGAGAGAGAGACAGAGACAGAGACAGAATGGGTGCATCAGGGCCTCTAGCCACTGCAAATGGACTCCAGATGCATGTGCCACCTTGTGCATCTGGCTTATGTGGGTCCTGGGGAATCAAACCTGGGTCCTTTGGCTTTGCATGCAAGTGTCTTAACCACTAAGGAATCTCTCCAGCCCTTCCCAACTTTTAAAAAAGTTTTATTTATTTATTTGAGAGAGTCAGAGAGAGAGAGAGGGAGAGACAGAGAGACAGAGAGACAGAATGGGCATACCAGGACCTTCAGCCACTGCAAACGAACTCTGGATGTATGTGCCACTTTGTGCATCTGGCTTACATGGGTCCTGGGGAATCAAACCTGGGTCCTTTGTCTTTGCAGGCAAACACATTAACTGCAAAGTCATCCTCAAGCCCCCCTTCCCAACTTTTTAAAACTCCAGTAAAAGATAATAACATTCAACTTGACTTTCCTAGAAAACAAACCTTTGGGGAAAAAAACTATTTTTGCCTTTCATAACATTTCTAAAATCAGTTCTGTTTTCTTTTTCCTTCCCTCAATCCCTCTTTCTCTTACCTTTTAAAAAATACTATATTTATTTGAGAGAAGGGAGACACACAAAGAAGAGAGAGAGAGAGAATATGAATATGAGAATGTGAATGTCAGGGCCTCATGCCACTGCAAACCAAATCCAGATGAATGCACCACATTGTGCATCTGGCTTTATGTGATGCTGGGGAATTGAACTTGGGCCTGCAGGGTTTACAAGAAGGTCTTTAACTGCAGAGCCATATCCTTAGCACTCTCTCTAACCTTAACTGAACTCTTTAACTTTCTTTGGGTATATCCTGTCTACTATACATTCTTTCTCCTTACTTCAAAATGTGTAGCTGAACACAATTTTATCTGCTGTTATTCATGACAACTTTCAGGTAACTCTTCTTTTCCTCCCTTCTCTCTTCTCCCTTCCATTGAATTCCTTCTTTCCAGTTAGTCTCTTTTCTACTTTTATGCCTTTCCCCCTTTCTTCAGTATCCATGATAACATGTTGATGGGACCCAATATTATGCAATTCTTGTACAGGTAGATGATAGTCCCTGTGAAGTCATATGTGCAACCAACATTTCATATCCAGAAGACAGCATTTCAGGACCCAGAAATGTTCATAGATGTGGCAGGACACCGGGATGTAGCTGAAACTACATGCTTAGCACTTGAACTATTGTCTAGGTATCTTTCTTACAATGCAGGGAGTTGAACCCAGGACCTTACACATGCTCTGTCACTGAGCTTTACCCTAATGAAATGCCCAAGCACATTATATTGGTTGCCAAATACAGGCACCTGGCGAATCAGGTGTAATAAAACACGATATCATTTATACTCAGAGTCTGACTTCTGCTCACCTTCATCTCTGTTTCTTTCATCATTCAAGTTGCCTACCCTTTGGCTCAGTTTCTCAGGGTTAACGTGAAAATACTTTCTGAAATATGAAAGTCTAAATGATCAACTAATACAGCATCACAGTTATTTTCTGATAGTTGGAGCCTTACTCTGGTTGAAACATTCTCAAACTTGTAGTTTTTATCATCATATTTTACAGGCCTAAAATAATTTCATATAATTATTTTCTATAATTTGAGTGTCATCATACACTTTGATATATGAGGAGTAAGTTTCTCATGTTTTATGGTAACCTACATGAGAGTCTTATTTGCTTCTATTCCTTTATCTAGACAAGGAGGCCAAAGGTTGCTTAGAGAAGGCTGACGTATTAAAATACAAACCCACCAAAGGGGTGGGAATTTCACAGCAATGGTTGGTATTATTGCACTGAGAAACACAAAGCACAAACTTTTTACAAGCTCCTTGGGAGTTCAAAAAATTTTGAGGCTCAGGTCCATTCCCAAACCAAAGTGAAAATGATCAGGAGGTGGGGTCCAGGCATTAATGTGCAGCCAGGGTGAGATGTACTGATCTAGCATAACATGCAGATCAGATCTTCTCATGTATAGCATTGCACAGGGCCTTTGCAATATGGGGAATATGAAAATTAGGGTAGAGATGGGCCTATCATCGATTTGTTTGCAAAGACTCTTGCCCTAAAAATGGCCACTAATTACATACTACAGTTACTATTGGTAAGTGATGCCATTATTTTAGTAGTCAAGGCTTGTCAGAAAATGTGTAGCCTTTAAACTCTATGCTCGCTAACCCTTTTATCATGCCCTTTGGTCTTGGTAGTGGTTATGGTGAACTTTATAAAGGCCATAAAATATTTCTGAGCATTTTTTCCTTTTTTATTTTATTAATTTTTTTTGAAAAAGAGAGCAGAGAGAAACTGAGAGAGAGAGAGGAAGAGACAGAGAGAGAGAATGGGCCTGCCAGGGCCATTTCAGCCACTGTGACGCATGGACCCCCTTGTGTCACTTGCATCTGGCTAAATGTGGGACCTGGAGAATTGAATGGGCATTCTTAGGCTTGGCAGGCAGGTGCCTTAACCACTAAACTATCTCTCCAGCCCTTCTGAGCATTTTAATATATTTATATTTGTTAAGTATTTTATAAACTTCCTATTAAAGACATCAGATTGTAAAAACAATTCAGGGTTAGACATTGTGATATACCCTTTACCCATATTCATCTATTATTAACATTTTACTACCTCTGTTATTTTTTTTTTTTTTTTTTTGAGGTAGGGTTTTACCCTACCCTACCCTAGCCTAGGCTGACCTGGAATTCACTATGTAGTCTCAGGGTGGCCTTGAACTCACAGGGATCCTCCTACCTCTGCCTCTCGAGGGCTGGGATTAAAGGCTGGTGCCACCACGCCTGGTTTATTTAAAAAATTTTTAATTCATATATTTGCAAGGAGAGAGAGCGAGAGAATATGAATGAATGAACATGAATGGGCATGCCAGGGCTCTTGCTGCTGTAAATGAACTCCAGATGCAAGTCTGCACCATTTTGTGCATCTAGTTTTACATGGGCACTGGTGAATCAAACTCAGGACATTAGGCTTTGCAAAGAAGTGACTTAACCACCGAATAATCTCTCCAGTAAACTCTCTTTTATTTTGCTCCCACATGTGTATAGATTCTTCTTGTTGCCATTTTGAACCACTTGACAAGAAGTCCAGACATGGTTGCTCACCTGTGAACACTTTAGTGCATACACTTGTTCAGTAGAAGAACAATCTCTTAAATAACTTCTATACGATTTGTATATGAAAAAATTGTATCAATCTAATTTTATCTTATAGCGAACCATTTGAAAAATTTCACAATTTTAGCTAATATTTATCTATTTAGTTGTTGTTTTTTTTTTTTTTTTTTACCAGAATCCAATCAAAGCTTGCTAATTTTGCTTATAACATTAACTCTGTTTTGACTCCAGTTTTATAAGGAAACTTCTTGGTGAAGATTTATCTGTTTCCCATGATAAGGTTCAGGGTAAGTATTTTGCCAGAATACTGGATAGATTATGGATATCTTTTGAATGCATGTGTGTGGCCTGTGTGTTTGGTTTGGTGTATATGGTGTATGCACATGTGTATACAGATATGTTCACCTCCTGCATGCACATGAGGCCAGAGGAGAATGTTGGCTGTCTTCCTGCATTGCTCAGGTGTGTATTCCTTGAGGAATCTCTCTCTGAGCACCAGAGCTGCCATTTTGGGGACTTCCAGTGATTTTCTGATTGCTGCTCCCTCCAGGACTGTGGCCACAGACATGCCTGGCCATACCCGCTGCTTATGGTGGTATCTGGGAATCAAACTCATGGTGAATTATCAGGTGCTCATGTGTGAATGACAAGCACTCTTACTTGCTGAGCCATGTCACCCAGATAGTGCATCTTTCTGGATGTGTATATTAATTTTTGAATCATTGTAATACTGAGTTTGATTAGTTGGTTAAGATAATGATGACATGCCTAATTCCACTACTGCAAAATTAGTCTGTATGGTGGAATTTTAAAAGCAGTACCTTGAGCTAGGGACATAATGCAGTTGTAGAGTGCTTGCTAGTATATGTGAAGCACTGGGTTCTAACTCCATGACCACAAGAAAATCAAAAGCAAACCAAATAAGCTAAAATTATCTTTAATATTTTATCTATTATTTGTTTGAAGGGGGGGGCAGATAGAGAGAGAATGGACGTGCCAGGGCTTCTAGCCACTGCAAATGAACTCCAGATACATGCACCACCTTGTGTTTCTGGCTTAATGTGGATACTGGGAAATGGAACTTGGGTCCTTTGGCTTTGCCAGCAAGCACCTTAACTGCTAAGCTCCAAAATTATCTTTAAAAATAATCTTTTACCTAATAATTTTAACATCTGTTGGTGATTTATTTTTAAGGTAGGATCTCGCTCTATCCCAGGCTGTCCATGAATTCACTATGTAGTCCAGACTGGCCTCAAACTCACAGTAATCCTTCTACCTTGGCCTCCTGTGCTGAGATTAAAGGCATGCACCACCATGCCTGGCTGTTGGTGTTTTTTTTTTTAAACATTTTTTTTATTTTAGAGAGAACAAGAGAAAGAGAGCATGCAAGAGCATTGGCAGGCAGGGCCTCAGCCACTGCAATCAAACTCCAGACACTTGTGCCACCTAGTGGCCATATGCAACCTTGCACTTGCCTCACCTATGTGCAACTGGCTATGGGATCTGGAGAGATAAACATGGGTCCTTAGGCTTTGCAGGCAAGCACCTTAACTACTAAGCCATCTCTCCAGTTCGGCTGGTGATTTTTACATGGAGTTAGCAAATGGTGATTGAGTGCATTAGTAGGCTTAGGCTATTTAACAAAAAACAGATTAGAAGGCTTAAACAACAGGACTTTATTTTCTCATTGTTCTGTTGAATCCTTTCTTCCTGGTTTGTCTCATTTTGTCCTCACAGGCTGCTTCTCTAAGTGAGAAAAAGAGAATAAAGGAAAGAGAGGAAAGAGCGATATAGAGAAAGAGACAAGTGAGAGATGGAGGGGAAGGGTGGAGAAGGGAGATAGAGACAGAGAGAAACACCAGTGTCTTTTCCTCTTATAAGGACATCAAGTTCCTATTCATTTTAGGTCCAATCCTTAGGACTTCATTTTAATTATAATGACTTTCCTAATTTGTAAGTGAGACCTACAAACACAGAGATGTTGATTAGGACTTCAACATATGAAATTTGGGGGGCACATAATTCACCACCTAATCATTGGTATTCTATTAATGTAGAACTTTTTACATTTGTTTTTTTTCCTTTCCTTCCTTCCTTCTGAGAATCCTATGGACTTATTTAATCTATTTATTTTTGAGACAGGGTCTCACACTGTAGCCCAGGTTGGCCTGAAATTCACAATGAAGCCCAGGCTGTCCACAAACTTCTGATAATCTTGCCTCAGTCTCCTAAGTACTGAGATTTCATGTATCTATTTTTTAGTTAATATAGTATGATTTATTTCTGTCACAATTCATTTTACTGATGAAGTTGTACAAGATGTGCCTGATGTGAACACCTCAAATCAGGGTCCTTTTGACTTGACTCCAGTAGTGTATGTATTATTAGTAGCTGTGATGACTTTTGGGACCCGTTACTATTAATAGTGTTCTTCATGATATATCCATAGACCCTTTACCAGTGAAGTTTATTGAATTAGAGAGCAGCCCTTTCAAAGTACAATCACGTGTGCAGCAATCTGAGTGGCTTGGGATATGACGTGCTTAGTAGATACTGATGAACGAATGGCCTTCAATGATGGGGTTCACTTGGTGTGTTAGAAGGATCTCCATAACCAGGTGAATCTGCTCTGGCTGTTGTACGTGAAGGAGGCTGAGCTTGGGCTTCACATTTCCTCTACATTTTCAGTGTGTAACTCTTTCTCCTGGTAGTCAGAGAATGCAGAGTCCCATCTCCTGAGTGCTCTGCTGCCTGTTTTCCTAGGAAGTGACTCTATGGGTCCTCAAACTTCTCATCTGGGTTTCTGGGTGCATTCCTTTGAATTTCAGAGGGTTATGATAACTCACCATGCAAGGAATGCTTGAAAATAAATTCTTTCCCTACTTTTGCAAAGTAGCTAGCTAAGGAATTTTTTTTTTCTTACAGAGAAAGAGAATCCAGTTAAAATGAAGCCAGGAACACAGATTTCAGGGCTCTTGAGAATCTTGTATGTTTAATATCTATTCTGAGGAAGAAGGATTCAGTCACAACCACTCATTGAGGATCTATTTACTGTCAAAGTGTAATTGGATTTTGATATAGCAGTTCACTTTTGTGGGGGTGGGGACAGGAGAGTGATTACAAAATAACAAACAAAATGTAAGGGATGGGACCTTTTTTTTTTTCTTTTTCTTACTCCTGGATCCTCACAGATAGTGGGAATAAACCCTTTATCTGCCACAGTGGTCTTAGGAAATGAGGCATGCACTTCAACTACTTCTGCTGTGAATAATCCATTGAAGCCAAACAGTATTATACTGGATTCATCAGTGTTCACAGGAAGGTCATATCCTTACATATCTCTTTGAATTTGCAGGACGCATATGGTCTACCACTTCTATAGAAGAAATATTTTCATTTTAGAATTCAACTTTTATAACCTTTGGCAACATGTAGTATCAATGGCTCTTTGTTGTTAAAAAAAAAAAAAAAGTGAAACTGTAAGCTATCGCCAAGGATATGCAGGGCGTTGCTATAGCAACAGAATCTGCCTTCCAGCACCACAAGAGAAGCTATGAATAAAAGATGGTGTTCTAAGGACAACAGAATAGAAGAGGTTGTTTCGATCCTTCTAATACCTGAAATTTGCTGTTATTTTGTTAAATGCAAAATAAAAATCTTGGGGAAAGGCACAGTTCACTGAAAGGATGAATTTCTATATGGTCCTTCAGATGTCCTGGGGAAAAATACATGCTTTCTGAGCAGAGTTAGCCCATGTTAGGAAGTCCAGAGAAGGGCTCAAATATTTGATTTATGTATTTTTCTGTTTAGTTGGATACTTCTGATGAAAAAAAAATCTAAAGACAAATGTGTTAATCTGACGTACAAGTGATAGAATTATTTTAAATTTTGACCCCCAAATATACTGTTGGTTCCATATTTAAACACAGGCAAACACTACATAAAAGGCTGGACAAAAAAGAGTGTTCTAATTTCAGCTAGCATTGTCTAACCTGAATCCAGTTAATTCATGACTTTGGTCATTGAATTCTCTGCCTTCTGACTTAATCATAGCTATGTATCTACTTGCTAACCTGGTTATATTTTATCATACTGGATACTTCAGGGTCCAAGCTATATTGTCATAACTGGAGGTTTCAGTTGATATGGAAGTTAATATCTTTCTAGTGTGCAAGTGTGCGCACGCACAAAACACACACACACAACTTACATATCTTTACATAAAATTTAGCTCTTAAGGAGATTGTTTTGTGAAGCTATTGGTAAACTGTTTTTCAAGGAAGAGGTGAAACACTTCTCTCTTTTAAAATATTTATTTCTAAAACATTCATGGCTGAATTAACTTATTGCCAGAAGACATGACTGTCAGAGCAAAGGGATTGCTGTGCTCAAAATTCACATACTGAATCCCTAACCTCCAATGTGACTGTACTTGCACAAAAGTCCTGCATAAGTTAAAAAGCATCATAAGATAGAGCCATGATCTAATAAGATTAGTGTATCCTCATAAAAAGAGTTTCTGTTGGTGCTCAAGCTGATCCCAAGCCCTGGTTAGAGACACAAGTGGAGTTTGACGCTGGGGTTTAGTGGCTGTTCCTCAGTTTAATCATGAGTTCCACCAAGTACAAGTGGTTCTCCTTCCCCCACCAGAGTGTTTGCCTGGCCTTCCTTATCCAAGTCACCCTGTTTTCTTGTAGTTGGCCCACATGTGCTGATGGAAATGTGAGAGCACATGGAGAAGGTGGCCCTCTGCAAGGTAGGGGAGCCATTGCTAGAAACTGACCAAATGGGTACCCTGTTCTCAGACTTCAGGCCTCTAGAGCTGTGAGAAAAAATATTTTTGCTATTTAAGCCTTCCAATCTATAGTACTGTATTTTAAAAATTTATTTATTTGAGAGTGACAGAGAGAGAAAGAGGCAGATAGACACAGAGAGAATGGGCCTGCATCAGGGCCTCCAGCCATTGCAAACGAACTCTAGATGCATATGCCACCTCATGCATCTGGCTTATGGGGGTCCAGGGGAATCGAGCCTTGAACTGGGGTCCTTAGGCTTCACAGGCAAGTGCTTAACTGCTAAGCCATCTCTCCAGGCCCCTATAGTACTGTTTTTTGAATACTGTGTTGTAATTTATTTTAAGAAATGCATACCTATGTATGTGCACATCCACATTCATGTGGAGGTCAGAGAATAACCTTGGCTGTTATCCTCAGGAACATGGTCTGCCTTTTTTGAGATGAGGGCTTTCTTTGGTGTGGATCTCACCAATTAGGCTAAACTTGTTAGCCAGTGAGTCCCAGGAATCTCCTGACTCTGCCTCTACAGCACTAGGATTGCAGGTGTATTCTACCACGCCTGACATTTTTACAAGTGTACTGGGGACTGAGCTCGGGTTCTACCAATTGAGCCATCTGCCTGGCCCAAGTCTATGGCATTATCATTCTTAATTAAAAAAAATTTATTTATTTATTTATTTATTTGACAGAGAGAAAGAGGGAGAGAGACAGAGACAGATATAGACACATGTACCACCTTGTGCTTATGTGGGTCCTGGAAATCGAACCTGGATCCTTTGGCTTTGCAGGCAAGTGCCTTAACCCCTAAGCCATCCCTTCAGCCCTCTTTTTCCTTTTTAAAAGTTTTCTTTTGTAAACAGTTTCCATAAATATAAACAATATAAAATGATCATACTCCCCTTCTACCACCTGCCCTTCTCCCTTCTCAATCCCCCTCCGCTGAATGTCTTCTTGTTTCCAACTAGTCTCACTTCTATTTTGATGTCATTATTTTTTCCCCTCCTGTTCTGCAGGTCTTGTGTAGGTAGCATCAGCTGCTGTGAGGCTATGAATATCAAGGCCACTTTGTGTCTGAAAGACAGCATTGTAAGCACTCCTCCCCTTCCTTTGGCTCTTACATCCTTTCCTCCTCTTCTGAAATGGTCCCTGAGCCTTGAAGGGTGTGACAGAGATGTCTCATTTAGTGCTGAACACTCCACTGTCACTTCTCAGCTCTTAGTATGATATTTTTATGGAAGCTGAGATGACTTATACAGGATTAAAATATTTGGTATTATTATACCCTTACTTTTCCTTCAGAGTCAAAGTGAAGTTCTGTTTGTCGGGGATAGTCATACATAGGGGGATATGTATACATCTCAACACTTCTCTAGGGTGTCCCTTTTACTAATTTCACCTTGACAACTTTAACAAAAATTGGTGATCTGGGCTGGAGAGATGGCTTAGTGGTTAAGGCATTTGCCTGCAAAGCCGAAGAACCCAGGTTCAACTCCCTGGGACCCATGTAAGCCAGATGCACAAGGGGGTACATGTGTCTGGTGTTCATTTGCAGTGGCTGGAGGCTCTGACGTGCCCATTCTCTATCTGCCTCTTTCTGTCTCCTCTCTCTCTCTCCCAAATAAATAAAATGAAAAAAAAACCAAAAAAAAAAAACTGGTGGTCTAATTAATGATTGCTTATTTAGTTATCAAACGTATGCTTATGTTTTTTAGCTATACTTGGAAACAGGAGTTTTTGTATTTATTGGAGTAGTTTTCCCACTGAAATCACAGGTAAATAAAATGTAAGATTTTAACAAAATGTAGTATTTTGTTTTTGAGCTTTAATTAAAAATATTTGTGTGTGTGTGTGCGCGCGCGTGTGCATGCATGCCCATGACTGTGTGTGTGCACAAGCCAGGGCTTCTTGCTGCCACAACTGAATGCCAGATGGATGCACTATTTTTTGTGATCTGGCTTTACATGAGTACTGACAAAATAAACCCAGGCTGGCTGTCTTTGCAAGGAAGCACCTTTAACTGCTGAGTCAGCTCCCCAGTCCCCACACTTTAATTTTAATTTTGACATGAATAGACAAAATGTAGGCAGAATGGTCAAATAGACTGTTTAGTATTAATATTATAGTAATAAATTTTGGGAAATCATTGCCAAAATTTAAGAGACATTTCTTAGTCTGTTTTTTTTTTTTTTTTGGTTTTATTTTTTGTTTTTGAGGTAGGATCTTGCTCAAGCCCAGGATGACCTGGAATTCACTATGTAGTCTCAGGCTGGTCTTGAACTCACAATGAACTTCCTACCTCAGCCTCCCAAGTACTGGGATTAAAGGCGTGCACCACCATGCTCGGTCCTTTCTTTATTCTTATTAAGAATTGTATTCTTGGCTGAAGAGATGGCTCAACAGTTAAAAGCACTTGCTTGTAAATCCTGATGGCCAGGGTTCAATACTCAGTACCCATGTAAAGCCAGATGCATAAAGTGGTGCATGAGTTCATTTGTGGTAAGAAGAAACCATGGTCCACTGAGGTTCTCTCTCTCCCTTCTTCTCTGCTTACAAATAAATACATAAAATAAACAAAAGAGTCATTTCTTCTTGATTCCCTACCTCCACAGTTTCAAATCACCAGGGATTTTCCGATAAGAAATCTATTCAACCTTCTTCACTATATGACTTGGCACTTTTGCCTACTCTAAAAATGATGTTAATAATGGTTGGTGGAACATAGGTGATATTTTTTCCTCCTTACCTTTCTAAATTTTATATAATCAGTCATCACTTAAATTTTTTTATTATTTATTTGAAAGAGAGAAAGAGGCAGATAGAGAGATGATAGACACAGAGAGAGAGAGAGTGAGAGAATGGGTGTGCCAGGGCTTCTAGCCATTGCAAATAAACTCCAGATACATGCCACCTTGTGCATCTGGCTTACATGGGTACTGGGGAATTGAACTTGGGTCCTTTGGCTTCGCAGGCTAGTGCCTTAATGATTAAGGTATCTCTCTAGCCCTCATCATTTTGATAAGAGAAAAATAATAAAGTTAAGAAATACTAAGTATTAGAATAACTTATTAAAAAATCCACCTTCTTTGAAGGAGAATTTGAGGTGGCTTGCAATAAAAGACATTTGTACCATAAAGCTATTCAAGCTAAGAAATAGAAGCCTAAAAGTATGAAAAGACGAAGGAATTAAATAGTCTAATGTTGAGATTTAATATAGTTAGGTAATTGAACGTTAAATTTACTTCTGAGTTTCCCAACAGTCAAGAAAAAGGAATAATAAATTAGAGAATTCTCATTATCTGATTGAGAGATAGTATACCAGCACTTTGTGAAAAGACTTTTTTCCTTGACAGATGCCTAAAGGAAAATGGACATAGTTATTTGTGAAACCTAAAAGAATATCTTATGTGCTTTTAAATGCAAAGAAAAATGTCTGATTTATTGATAGAAACATGAAATCATCAATCACTTTTTTTCTGCATGGCAGAAATGCTCCTTCATTTTGATGCCCATACTCCCTTCCTCAATGGAACTGCTTCTCCTGTAGATTGGTTAGGAATTTATGGGCCCTGGCAACTATAGTTCATCCTTGACCAAAGCCAAGTCAATCATCATATTCCTAGACTCAGAACATATCCCTGTGGGGAAAAGCCATTTTCCCTTGAGTGACAGGGATGCAAAGATGGGATCCCACATTGCCTCTTCACCACAATGCATGACCCACAATCCTCTTGGGGATAATGGGCATTCCCAATGAGAAGGGTCCCTTTGGGGGGGGACAGGGATGAGGGTAAGTATGGTACCAACATGTGCTGTTTACATACCATGTACATAACTAATAAAAAAAGACATGCATCTCTCACAAACATCTGCTTTCGCTAATGCTGGCCTTGGGCTGTATTAAATTATGTATTCAGCTCTTAAACTATTACAGATTCAGGTTTTGAGAACGTACTGTGAGAAAATACTGCACCACTAGCAGGAACAACAGCCCCATTCATTTTGCATTTTTTTGTTATATATATATATAAAAGATGTGATCTCAGCCATTGAAAACCCTATTCTCTATCACTTAAGAGAAATAAGAGTCACTTAAACATGTATGCAGAAATAGATCAGAAGTTCCCTTGGGTCACTGGGGACTGCTCTGGTTTCTCTAGTAGCCCTGACCTTCCCTACTAGCATTCCAATTCCTCTCCCGCATCTAACTTACTTTACAGGTCTGTCATTTATCGTAGGAGCCCTGACTACTTTGGCTACCTCTGGAAGTTAGAATTGTGAGCTCTGCAAAGAGGATAGACATGGGAGACTTACTTTTATAATGAAAACACCATTTGAAAGGATGGCAAATGAAATTTACCATGAGAAAATGTGCTATTGGAGCCTTTCTCAGAAAACCCTTGCCCATGTCTATGCCTTGAAGTGTTATATATTTTCCTTTAGCATTCTCAAGGTTTTAGGTCTTACATCAAGATCTTTGATCCAACAAAAGTCCTGAGTAGGGCTGGGGAGATGGCTTAGTGGTTAAGGCACCTGCTGGCTAAGCCTAAAAACGCTGGTTCCAATCTCCAGCAGTTCCAATCTCCCGGTCCCACGTTTAGCCAGATGCAAAGCGACGCAAGGGCGCAATGCCACACTTGTCCACAAGGGGGTGCACGCATCTGGATTTTGTCCACAGCAGCTGAGAGACAGCTAGCACGCCCATTCTCTGTCTCCCTCTCCCTCTCTCTGTGTCTCTCTCTCTCTCTGTGTCTCTCTCCAAAAATAAATAAAATTAAAATAAATTAAAAAAGTCCCGAGTAGATTTTTGTGTAGGATGAGACATAGGAATCTATTTTCATTCTTTTACATATGGAATTCCAGTTTTTCCGGCACTGTTTAAAAGGCTATGTTTTCTTCAATGTATGTTTTTGGCACCTTTTTCAAAAGGTGAGGGTTTATTTTTGTGTTCTCTCTTCTCTTACATTGGTGTACATGTCTATGTCTATTTTTGTTATTATGGCTCTGTAATATGATTTGAAATTAGGTATTGTGATAATTCCAGCATTGCTCTTTCTGCTAAGGATCACATTGACTATTTTTTAAAATGTCCTTCCATATGAATTTCAGTACTGTTTTATTTGAGTTCTGTGAAGAATGTTATTGGAGTTTTGAGGTGGATTGCATTGATTCTGTTGACCGCTTTTAGAAATACTGTCAGGTTTTTTTCTGGGTATTATAGCACATGCCTTTAATCCCAGCATTTAGGGAGGCAAGTAGGAGGATCTCTGTGAGTTTGAGGCCAGCTTGGGCTGGTGGTCTAATTAATGATTGCTTATTTAGTTATCAAACGTATGCTTATGTTTTTAGCTATACTTGGAAACAGGAGTTTTGTATTTATTGGAGTAGTTTTCCCACTGAAATCACAGGTAAATAAAATGTAAGATTTTAACAAAATGTAGTATTTTGTTTTTGAGCTTTAATTAAAAATATTTGTGTGTGTGTGTGTGTGCAGCGTGTGCATGCATGCCCATGACTGTGTGTGTGCACAAGCCAGGGCTTCTTGCTGCCACAACTGAATGCCAGATGGATGCACTATTTTTGTGATCTGGCTTTACATGAGTACTGACAAAATAAACCCAGGCTGGCTGTCTTTGCAAGGAAGCACCTTTAACTGCTGAGTCAGCTCCCAGTCCCCACACTTTAATTTTAATTTTGACATGAATAGACAAAATGTAGGCAGAATGGTCAAATAGACTGTTTAGTATTAATATTATAGTAATAAATTTTGGGAAATCATTGCCAAAATTTAAGAGACATTCTTAGTCTGTTTTTTTTTTTTTTTTTTTGGTTTTATTTTTGTTTTTGAGGTAGGATCTTGCTCAAGCCCAGGATGACCTGGAATTCACTATGTAGTCTCAGGCTGGTCTTGAACTCACAATGAACTTCCTACCTCAGCCTCCCAAGTACTGGGATTAAAGGCGTGCACCACCATGCTCGGTCCTTTCTTTATTCTTATTAAGAATTGTATTCTTGGCTGAAGAGATGGCTCAACAGTTAAAAGCACTTGCTTGTAAATCCTGATGGCCAGGGTTCAATACTCAGTACCCATGTAAAGCCAGATGCATAAAGTGGTGCATGAGTTCATTTGTGGTAAGAAGAAACCATGGTCCACTGAGGTTCTCTCTCTCCCTTCTTCTCTGCTTACAAATAAATACATAAAATAAACAAAAGAGTCATTTCTTCTTGATTCCCTACCTCCACAGTTTCAAATCACCAGGGATTTTCCGATAAGAAATCTATTCAACCTTCTTCACTATATGACTTGGCACTTTTGCCTACTCTAAAAATGATGTTAATAATGGTTGGTGGAACATAGGTGATATTTTTTCCTCCTTACCTTTCTAAATTTTATATAATCAGTCATCACTTAAATTTTTTTATTATTTATTTGAAAGAGAGAAAGAGGCAGATAGAGAGATGATAGACACAGAGAGAGAGAGAGAGTGAGAGAATGGGTGTGCCAGGGCTTCTAGCCATTGCAAATAAACTCCAGATACATGCCACCTTGTGCATCTGGCTTACATGGGTACTGGGGAATTGAACTTGGGTCCTTTGGCTTCGCAGGCTAGTGCCTTAATGATTAAGGTATCTCTCTAGCCCTCATCATTTTGATAAGAGAAAAATAATAAAGTTAAGAAATACTAAGTATTAGAATAACTTATTAAAAAATCCACCTTCTTTGAAGGAGAATTTGAGGTGGCTTGCAATAAAAGACATTTGTACCATAAAGCTATTCAAGCTAAGAAATAGAAGCCTAAAAGTATGAAAAGACGAAGGAATTAAATAGTCTAATGTTGAGATTTAATATAGTTAGGTAATTGAACATTAAATTTACTTCTGAGTTTCCCAACAGTCAAGAAAAAGGAATAATGGATTAGAGAATTCTCATTATCTGATTGAGAGATAGTATACCAGCACTTTGTGAAAAGACTTTTTTCCTTGACAGATGCCTAAAGGAAAATGGACATAGTTATTTGTGAAACCTAAAAGAATATCTTATGTGCTTTTAAATGCAAAGAAAAATGCCTGATTTATTGATAGAAACATGAAATCATCAATCACTTTTTTTCTGCATGGCAGAAATGCTCCTTCATTTTGATGCCCATACTCCCTTCCTCAATGGAACTGCTTCTCCTGTAGATTGGTTAGGAATTTATGGGCCCTGGCAACTATAGTTCATCCTTGACCAAAGCCAAGTCAATCATCATATTCCTAGACTCAGAACATATCCCTGTGGGGAAAAGCCATTTTCCCTTGAGTGACAGGGATGCAAAGATGGGATCCCACATTGCCTCTTCCCCACAATGCATGACCCACAATCCTCTTGGGGATAATGGGCATTCCCAATGAGAAGGGTCCCTTTGGGGGGGGACAGGGATGAGGGTAAGTATGGTACCAACATGTGCTGTTTACATACCATGTACATAACTAATAAAAAAAGACATGCATCTCTCACAAACATCTGCTTTCGCTAATGCTGGCCTTGGGCTGTATTAAATTATGTATTCAGCTCTTAAACTATTACAGATTCAGGTTTGGAGAACATACTGTGAGAAAATACTGCACCACTAGCAGGAACAACAGCCCCATTCATTTTGCATTTTTTGCCATATATATATATATATATATATATATATATATATATATATATATATATATATATATAAAAGATGTGATCTCAGCCATTGAAAACCCTATTCTCTATCACTTAAGAGAAATAAGAGTCACTTAAACATGTATGCAGAAATAGATCAGAAGTTCCCTTGGGTCACTGGGGACTGCTCTGGTTTCTCTAGCAGCCCTGACCTTCCCTACTAACATTCCAATTCTTCTCCCGCATCTAACTTACTTTACAGGTCTGTCATTTATAGTAGGAGCCCTGACTACTTTGGCTACCTCTGGAAGTTAGAATTGTGAGCTCTGCAAAGAGGATAGACATGGGAGAGTTACTTTTATAATGAAAACACCATTTGAAAGGATGGCAAATGAAATTTACCATGAGAAAATGTGCTATTGGAGCCTTTCTCAGAAAACCCTTGCCCATGTCTATGCCTTGAAGTGTTAACATATATTTTCCTTTAGCATTCTCAAGGTTTCAGGTCTTACATCAAGATCTTTGATCCAACAAAAGTCCTGAGTAGGGCTGGGGAGATGGCTTAGTGGTTAAGGCACCTGCTGGCTAAGCCTAAAAACGCTGGTTCCAATCTCCAGCAGTTCCAATCTCCCGGTCCCACGTTTAGCCAGATGCAAAGCGTCGCAAGGGCGCAATGCCGCACTTGTCCACAAGGGGGTGCACGCATCTGGATTTTGTCCACAGCAGCTGAGAGACAGCTAGCACGCCCATTCTCTCTCTCTCTCTCTCTCTCTCTCTCTCTCTCTCTCTCTCTCTGTCTCTCTCTCTCTCTCTGTGTCTCTCTCCAAAAATAAATAAAACTAAAATAAATTAAAAAAAAAGTCCTGAGTAGATTTTTGTGTAGGATGAGGCATAGGAATCTATTTTCATTCTTTTACATATGGAATTCCAGTTTTTCCAGCACTGTTTAAAAGGCTATGTTTTCTTCAATGTATGTTTTTGGCACCTTTTTCAAAAGGTGAGGGTTTATTTTTGTGTTCTCTCTTCTCTTACATTGGTGTACATGTCTATGTCTATTTTTGTTATTATGGCTCTGTAATATGATTTGAAATTAGGTATTGTGATAATTCCAGCATTGCTCTTTCTGCTAAGGATCACATTGACTATTTTTTAAAATGTCCTTCCATATGAATTTCAGTACTGTTTTATTTGAGTTCTGTGAAGAATGTTATTGGAGTTTTGAGGTGGATTGCATTGATTCTGTTGACTGCTTTTAGAAATACTGTCAGGTTTTTTTTTCTGGGTATTATAGCACATGCCTTTAATCCCAGCATTTATGAGGCAGAAGTAGGAGGATCTCTGTGAGTTTGAGGCCAGCTTGGGCTACAGAATGAGTTCCAGGTCAGCCTGGGCTAGAGTAAGACTCTACCTTGAAAAACAAAAACAACACAAAAAAACAAAAGAAATATATCTATTTTTACAACAGTGAGTCTTCCAACCCATGAGTATGAGAGGGTTTTCAATCTTCTGATTGTCGTTCTTCAGTATCTTAGTTTTCATTTAATGGTCTTTCACCTCCATGAAACCTTACACTGTCACCTGTTAATTTCCTCTGCCCACATCCTTAGACATCATTAATCTACTTTCTGATGCATGAATTTGCTGTTTGCTATTTCTGGACATTGCATGTAAATGAAATGCATGTGGCTTTTGTGTCTAACTTCATTTGCTCAGCATGTGTTAAAGATTGAGCCATGGCATGACAGGGTTTAGCTCTTGTGCCTTAGTGTGTTAGAGTTGATATCTCATTCTGGTTTTTAACTTGCAAGTCTTTCTGGATCTCTCCCTTACCTTCACTACTAAAACACAGTTGTCTTTTTTTTTTTTTTTAAATACTTTTTTGGGTTTTTAATTTTTCGAGGTAGGTTCTCACTCTGGCCCAGATTGATCTGAAATTCACTATTTAGTCTCAGGGTAGCCTTGAACTCATGGCGATCCTCCTACCTCTGCCTCCGGGTTGCTGGGATTAAAGGCGTGCGCCACCACGCCCGGCCAGTTGTCTTTTTGCTTAAATATTTATATATGTTGTCTTTTTCCACCTCCATGTTTTTAGTTCTGCTCTAATTATTTCTCAAATTAATTATTATTTCTCTAATTAGTTAGCAAGTATTTATGAAGTGTCTGTTATAAGTCAAGCACTGTGGTAGGCTCTGAGGATTCAGTGGGGAGAAGTTAACTGTTCTAGATCTCATGAAGCTTGTCGTCTATGGAGCTACTGCTGTACATGCTGACTGATCTTGTTGCTTCTAGAGCACATGCTTAGTTCATCCTTTATGGCACTGCTTGAGTTCTTTGAAAATGTGAATCTGATTAAAATCATTGTTTTGAGGATAAAATATAATTTCTAGTCTTGCACACAAGCCATTCATAACTGGGTCACTGCCTTTGTTGTTATTTCATTTTTTCACTATCACAGCATGAGGAGTCCCGTTGGAGTGAACCACGCTCCAAAGTCACTGCTAAAACTGATCCCATTCACTTCAGGCTTCATAGTTGGGTAAATACACTTGATACTCTGTATTTATAAAAAGAATATGGAAAAAATTCTTGTTCTATTTTTTAAAAATGTTTTATTTATTATTTTTTTATGAGGGTACTGGGGTTTGAAGTCAGGGCCTCATGCATGCTGAGCTATCTCCCCAGTCCTAATTACAATTAAAAAAATTTTTTTTTTTGGTTTTTTGAGGTGATGCCTCACTTTAGTCCAGGGTGACCTAGACAGTCTCAGGGTGGACTTGAACTCACAGCAATCCTCCTACCTCTGCCTCCCAAGTGCTGGGATTAAAAGTGTGTGCCACCATGCCCAGCTTTAAAAATTTTTTTATCGACAACTTCTATACCTATAGACAATAAACCCTACTAATTCCCTTCCTTCCCCTCCCCCATGTCCCCTTCACAACTCCACTCTTCATCAGATCCCCTCCTTCTCTCCATTAGTCTCTCTTTTATTTTGATGTCGTCATCTTTTTCTCCTATTATGAGGGTCTTGTGAAGGTCTTGTTAGGCACTGTGAGATCATGGATATCGAGGCCAATTTCTGTCTGGACAGTTGCATTGTAAGGAGTCGTACCCTTCCTTTGGCTCTTACATTCTTTCAGCCACCTCTTCTGCAATGGGCTCTGAACCTTGGAGGGTGTGATAGAGATATTTCAGTGCTGGGCACTCCTCTGTCACTTCTTCTCAGCACTATATTGCCTTTTGAGTCATCCCAGTGGTCATTGCCATCTGAAAAGAGAAGCTTCTCTAACCAAAAGTGAGAGTAGCATTAATATATTAATATGAACATTAAGTGTAGTGTTTTCAGGGCAGTTTGGTGAGAAGAATACATACACTTAGCCGGACAAGAGCAGGCTTTTTACCCCTAAGGCTCATGACCTCCCCTGCCATAGGCTTTTGATTAGGTTTTCAGTACCAGGCATGTATTCCCTCCCTTAGAGTGAGCCTTCAGTCCAAGTAGAGAGTGGTTGGTTTCTCCCAGAGCAGACATACCACTGTTGTACCTGTCTGGCCAAACTTGAGGCTTCCAATGTCCACTGTTTTCACTGCTGATGACTTCTGTCTCCCATAGAGCTGCTTTCTGTGCAGCTTTTTCCAGCTTTCAGTTGGCTGGTCTACAGGGAGAAGGTTTTCTGCTCAACACCAGCTTGCTTTCTCAGTGACCTTGCTGCCCAGGCATGTGAAGTCTTTAGCAATAGGGTCTTACCATCTGTTTCTCAAGGGAAACCAATGGCCTTGGCAATAGCCTATAATGTTTTGGAGGCAACAGGGACCTCCCTGGCCAACAACTCACTGGAAGGTATCCCATCCCTGGCACTGAAAATTTTCTAGTAGCAATCTATAGCTTCCAGATGTGCCATTATCCAAAAAGTAGGCTTTCATATGTCTTATTCAGAATATCTTGAATTTTGATTGACCCTCCCCACCTTTCTCTTACTCAATCTCTCCCCCTGGCCTCACTTAGGCCTTTCCACTCCTGTAATCTGTTCTTCTACTTACATATATACAATACCATCCCCTAAAGTCCTTCCCTCTCCTCCCTCCCTTTTCTAGCTTACTGGCCTCTGCTATCAATATTTGGTTCCAGCTCACACACAAGTCTATACATTTGTAGCTAGGATCCAAATATGAGAGAACATGCAATGTTTGGCTTTCTGGGCCTGGGTTACCTCACTTAGTATAATCCTTTCCAGATCCTTCCATCTCCCTGAAAATTTCATATTTCATTTTTCCTTACCACTGAATAGAACTCCATTGTGTAAATGTACCACATCTTTATTATCCATTCATCTATTGAGGGATCTCTAGGCTGCTTCCATTTCCTAGCTATTGTGAATAGAGCAGTAATAAACACAGTTGTGCAAGTATCTCTAAGGTAGTAAGAAGAGTCATTAGGATATATGCCTAGGAGTGCTATAGCTGGATCATATGGTAAATCTACTTTTAGCTGTCTCAAGAACCTCCACACTGATTTCCACAATGGCTGTACCAAATTACATTCCCACCAATAGTGTAGAAGGGTTCCCCTTTTTCTGAATCCTCACCAACATTTATTGTCATTTGTTTTCTTGATGGTAGCCACTCTTACAGGAGTGAAATGGAATCTTAAGGTAGTCTTAATTTGTATTTACCTGATGGCTAAGGATGTAGAACACTTTTTTAGATGTTTATATGCCATCTCTATTTCTTCCTTTGAGAACTCTCTATTTAGTTCCATAGCTCAATTTTTGTTGGTTTGTTTTATTTCTTTTTTTTTTGAGTTCTTTGTATATTCTGGATATTAATCCTCTGTCATATATGTATAGCTGGCAAAGATTTTTCTCCCATTCTGTAGGTTTGCTCCATTCACAGTGTCCTTTGTTGTACAAAAACTTTGTAATTTCACGAGATCCAAGTGGTTGATTAGTGCTTTTATTTCCTGAGCATTTGGGGTTGTATTCAGAAAGTCATTGCCTATGCCAATATGTTGAAGGGGTTTCCCTACCATTTCCTATAGCAGTTTCAGAGTTTCAGGTCTGATATTAAGGTCCCTGATCCATTTGGGCTTGATTCTTGTGCATGGAGAAAGACAATGATCTATTTTCATCCTTCTACATATAGATAACCAATTTTCCCAGCAGCACTTGAAGAGGCTATCTTTTCTCCAATGAATATTTTTGGCATTTTTTGTCAAAAATCAGATCACTGTAGCTGCCTGGATTAACATCTGGGTCTTCTATTCTGTTCCATTGATCTATGCATCTGTCATTGCACCAGTACCATACTGTTTTTGTTACTATGGCTTTGCAATATAGCTTAAAATCGGATATGGTGATACCACCAGTTTTATTTTTTTGTTTCTCAAAATTGTTTTGTCTATTCAAGGTTTTTTATGCTTCCAAATGAATTTTAGGATTTTTTATTTCTGTGAAAAATGCATTTGGAATTTTAATGGAAATTGCATTAAATATGTAGACTGCTCTTTGTAAGATTGACATTTTCACAATATTGATTCTTCCAATCCAAAAACATGGGATGTCTTTCCATTTCCTAGTGTCTTCTGCAATTTCTTGCTTGAGTGTTTTAAAGTTCTCATTGTAGAGATCCTTCACATCTTTGGTTCAGTTTATTCCAAGGTACTTTTATTTATTTATTTATTTATTTATTTATTTATTTATTTATTTATTTATTTTTGAGGCAATTGTGAATGGGAGAGATTCCCAGATTTCATTCTCCAAATGTGTGTTGTTAGTGTACAGGAAAGCTACTGATTTCTGTTTTTTTTTTTAATCCTGCTACATTTATAAAAATGTTTATCAGCTCTACAGTTTGCTGGTAGAATCTTTAGGATCCTTTATGTATAGAATCATATCATCTGCAAATATTGATAACTTGATCTCTTCCTTTCCAATTTGTATCCCTTTTATGAGTGTGTCTTGCCTTATTGCTATAGCTACGACTTTCAGTACTATATTAAATAGAAGTAGGGACAGTGGACACCCTTGTCTTGTTTGTGAATTTAGTGGAAAAGCTTCAAGTTTTTCCCCATTTAATATTATGTTGGTTATAGGTTTGTTATAAATAGTCTTTATGTTGAGATATGTTCCTTCTATTCCCAGTTTCTGTAGGACTTTTACCATGAATGGATGTTGGATTTTGTCCAATGCCTTTTTTAAATTATTTATTTATTAGAGATAGAGAGAGGGGAGAGAGAATGAGTGAGAATGGGTATGCCAGGGCCTCTAGCCACTGCAAACGAACTCCACATGCATGCACTACCATGTGTATCTAGCTTACGTGGGACCTGGAGAATCAAACCGGGGTCCTTAGGCTTCACAGTTATGCGCCTTAACTGCTAAGCCATCTCTCCAGTCCCTTGAATGCCTTTTCTGCATCTATTGATATGATCATGGGATTTTTGTCCTTCAGTCCATTTATATAGTGTATTACATGTATTGATTTGCATATGTTGAACCATCCCTGCATCTCTGGGATAAAGCCTACTTGGTCAGGGTGAATAATCTTTTGTTTTGTTTTTTGTTTTTTGAGGTAGGGTCTCACTCTAGTTCAAGCTGACCTGGAGTTCACTCTGTATTCTCAGGGTGGCCTCAAACTCACAGCAATCCTCCTATCTCTGCCTTCCCAAGTGCTGGGATTAAAGGCATGCGCCACTATGCCTGGCATAATCTTTTGATATATTCTTATATTCTGTTTGCCAATATTTTGTTGAGAATTTTTGCATCTGTTTTCGTGAGGGAGATTATTTTGTAATTTTCTTTTTTTTTTTTGTCTTTGTCTGGTTTTGATATCAGGGTGATGCTGGCTTCATAATAGGAGTTTGGTAGGATTTCTTCCTTTTCTATTTTATGGAAAAGTTTGAGAAGCAGTGGTGTAAGTTCTTCCATGAATGTCTGGTAAAATTAACCAGTGAATCCATCTGGGCCTGGATTTTTTTTTTTTTTTTTTTAGTTGGGAGACTTTTTATAACTGCTTGGGTCTCTGTACTTGATATAGGTCTATTTGAGTGGTTTATCTCATCTTGATTTAATTTTGGTGCATCATATGAATCAAGGAAATTATCCATTTCTTTCAGATTTTCAAACTTAGAGGGGTATATATTCTTAAAGTATGTCTTTATGATTTTCTGAATTTCTTTGGTATCTGTTGTAATGGTGCCTTTTTCATCTCTAACTTTACTAATTTTCACCTCTTCCCTCTTTCTTCTGGTCAGATTTGCTAAGGGTTTATCAATCTTGTTTATCCTTTCAAAGAACCAACTCTTTAATTCATTGATTGATTCTTTGGATTTTTTTTCATTTCTATTTCATTAATTTCTGCCCTAATCATTATTATTTCTTCCTGTCTACTGATATTTGGTTTGCCTTGTTCTTCTTTTTTTCTAAGGCCTTAAAGTAAACTCTCTAATTTTTTTTTTTTTTTTTTTTTTTTTTTTTTTTCAAGGTAGGGTTTCACTCTAGTCCGGGCTGACCTGGAATTCACTATGTAGTCTCAGGGTGGCCTCGAACTCATGGTGATCCTTCTACCTCTGCCTCCCGAGTGCTAGGGTTAAAGGTGTGTGCCATGACACCTGACTCTAATTTCTTAATATAGGCACTTAGAACTATAAATTTCCCTTTTAGGACTACCTTCATTGTGTCCCAAAGGTTTTAGTATGTCTCATCATCATTTGATTCTATGAATTTATTGATTTCCTTTTTGATTTTTCAATGACCCATTCATCATTCAATGTACTGTTTAGTCTCCATGAATTTCTGTCTAATTACAATTTTTATATTTCATTCCTTGGCTCAGAAAATAAGAGATTCAAATATTTGATTTAGAAATTCCTTTACATTTTATAAAATGTGCTCTTCAAACTAAAGGTGGATTTAAGGATAAATTGTTAGGATTTTGGTATGGTTTGAATCTGAAATATCCCTCACAGACTCATGTTTTGAATGCTTATTCCCCAGTGGGTGGCTATATTTGAGAGGCTGTAGAACCAATAAGGAGATAGAGTGTAGCTGGTGGAAATAAGTCAGCAAGGGTAGGCCTTTGAAGGTTATGTGCAGTCCTGGTTCTAGCCCTTCTGCCATATGAAGAAGTCCTAACCACACATTCCCACCTCCATGGACTGAGCCATTCTGCTATGACTTCCCCACTGTGTCATACTCTGGAACCATGTGCTAAAATAACCTTTCTTCCTCTAAGTTGTTTCTGCTAGGCATTTTGGTTTAAATGACATGAAAGTAATACAGACTAACAAGAGATTTTTTTTTAAGCAGTGTTACTGGATATAAGGTTCATATATAATAAAGAGATTAGAACTATAAAAAACAATGTCATTTGCAATAGAAACAAAAGAATGTTAAGGTATTGAGAATATATTCGACAAATGATGAACAAGATCTTAAAGGTGGTCACTCTTTCAAGCTTGGTGGTTGGTAGGTGGAGTCCCATGTGGGTTCAACAAGTGAATGGAGAAGTGCTATTTATTTTATTAATTTATTTGAGAGAGAGAGAGAGAAAGGGAGAGAGAGAGAATGGGCATACCAAGACCTCCTGCCCCTACAAATAAATAACTTTATGCATCTGGCTTTATGTGGGTACTGGGGAATTAAACCCAGGTTGTCAGGCTTTGCAAGCTAGAACCTTTAACCACTGAACCATTTTTCTAGCCTGAGAAGAGTTCTTTTTGCTCACTTCCCATCCATCCTGACCATAGCATGATGTTTGTCCACAATGACTCCAAGGTGTTCACATTCTGTAAATTCAAATGTTATACTACCTAGAAATATGCAGTAAATTTATGTGATAAGGCTCATTATTAATACCATTTCTCTTCAAGTTAATCCATAAATTGGAGTTATTTTATTAATTCTACCAAGCTTTTTCCTTGAAACTTGACAATTAAAATTCACATGGGATAATAAAGTGCCAGGAAGAACCTATGTAATTAGAAGAATAAATTGTGGGAGGGATATCCTATTGTGTGACAATGCTTAATATGAAATGATGGCAATTAAAATAGTGTGGGGCTGGGGTGTGGCTCAGTGGTAGAATACTTGGTTAGGATGTGTGAAGCCTGGGTTCAATCTCTAGTGTGCATGCACGTGCGCATACACACACACACACACACACACACACACACACACACACACACACACACAAAATAAAACCCAATCAGGAAACTTAAACAGACCAAAAATGAAAGCAAAAGTGCAACACTGACAGAAGGAAAGATGATTAGAGTACATATATGTGAGGTGTTGTCATATGACATAGCACTAACATATATCAATAAGAAAATTATAGGCCATTTAATAAGCAGTACTGGGACATTTGGCTATCTATATGGAAACAATCTGGATATTTATTTCACATCACACACAAAACTAGGTCCTAAAAAGATTAAAGATCTAAAGAAGATCTAAAGGCCCTAGGTTGGCCTAAAAGCTCGCTCTGTAGACCATGCTGGCCTCTGACTTATGATTATCCTCTTGCCTGTGCCTCCTGTGTGCTAGAATTACAGGTATGCAGCACCATACCTGGCACAGAAAACTGGAACTTAAGCAAAATTAACCAGAGAAAGACAACTACTATATGTGTTACTTTTCTCATTACTGTGAGCAAATACATGACATTAAAAAAAAAAAAGGATTAAAGGAAGAAGGGTTTATTTCATCCCATGGGTCAGAGGGATGCAGTCTGTCATGATGGAAGGCACCGCAGTGGGAGAAGCTTGCTTTTTGGTGTTGACCAGGAAGCAGAGGAAGGGATGCCAACATTTGATAACCTCTCAGCTGCTGCCAACGAAATCCAGATGCATGCACTCTCCTTGTGGTCAAGTGTGACATTGCGCCCTTGTGTCACTTTGCATCTGGCTAAACGTGGGACCTGGAGATTAGAACCAGTGATCTGAGGCTTAGCGGGCAGGTGCCTTAACCGCTAAGCCATCTCTCCAGCCCTTTGCCTCTTTTTCTTTACTTTGGAACCTCAGCCCATGGGATGGTGGTTCCCACATTCAGGGTGGGTTGTCCCTTCTCATGCAAACCTCTCTGGAAACTCATTAATTCCCTAGGCATTTCTTAATTCAGTCAAGTTGATGAAGATTAAGCATCACAAGTCCACCACTTGTCAACTACACCCAAACATATCACACTTTGCCCCTGGTCCCTATAGGCTCACAGACTACTCATAATGCAAAAAATCATTCAGTCCAACTTCAATAGTTCCCACAGTCAAGCCGGGTGTGGTGGCACACTCCTTTAATCCCAGCACTTGGGAGGTTGAGGTAGGAGGATTGCCATGAGTTCAAGGCCACCCTGAAACTACATAGTAAATTCCTGGTCAGACTGAGCTAGACTGAGACCCTACCTCGAACCCCCCCACACACCAAAAAAAGTTCCCACAGTCTCTAACAATTTCAACACTGTTTAAAAATCTAAAGTCCAAAGTCTCTTCTGAGACTTAAAACAACTTCTTAACTTTGGGTTACTATAGAATCAAAAGACAAGTTACATACTTCAAATATACAATGGCATAGAATAAAAATCCAGTTCCCAAAGTACAGGATGGGAGCCTCACAAGGAAAGATGGAGCCAAGGCAAGCCTGAAACCCAGAAGGGCAGATACCAAATCCTGCAGCTTCCTGTGTGGTATCTTCTACTTTGTCACTTAAGTAGATGAAGGGTCAAGTAAATGTGAAAAATAAAAACAATTCCATAAAAAGTCAGATGATATTAAATGTCAAATCAGAGAAGAAGCCCTAAGAGTTAAGATATGAAAAATGCCTTCAGTGATAACATAAACACGAGTTAAAACTATAGGCATTAATGGCCATTGGATTGGTCAATTTGTTAAATGTCTGGTAGCATGAAGCTCTGGTGAAACCATGTGAAAGACAAGGCTTTATTCTGAAGAGCATTTGGCAAAACCTGGTAGCGTAGACAATGTACATAGCCTTTAGTTAGTGATCCTGCTTTTCTATTACACCCTAGGCAAATTCTCACAGATTATATAAAAATTTTTATCAGTGTACTTTTTTTTTTTTTTTTTTGGAGAGAGACACAGAGACAGACAGAGAGAGAGGGAGAGGGAGACAGAGATGGGCACACCAGCAGCCTCTCAACTGCTGCGAATGATATCCAGATGCGTGCGCCCCCTTGTGGTCAAGTGCAGCATTGAGCCCTTGCTTCACTGCATCTGGCTAAATGTGGGACCTGGAGATTTGAACGGGCGTTCTTAGGCTTAGCAGGCAGGCGCCTTAACCACTAAGCCATCTCTCCAGCCATCAGTGTACTTTTTAATTTTTTAAATTTTATTTATTTATTTGAGAGAGAGAGATAAAAAGGCAGATACAGAGTGAGAATGGGCATTCCAGGGCCACTGCAAATGAACTCCAGATGCAGGCGCCACCTTGTGCATCTGGCTTACATGGGTCCTGGGGAATTGAACCTGGGTCCTTTCGTTTTGCTGGCAAGCATCTTAACCACTAAGCCATCTATCCAACCCATTATCAGTGTACTTTTGCAAGAGCCAGAACTTGTTAAATCTGAAATGTCCTTGAGAAGTGGACTGGAGATGCATTATTTTATATTTAAATATTTCATTTAATCACTAACATAGTTAGGTTACAGATAGTCTTTTATTTTATATTCACCCCATATTCTTTGTCCCCTTATTTCTTCATCTTTTTGGCTTTTTTATTTATTTACTTATTTGCAAGCACAAAGAGATAGAAGAGAAACAGACTGAGAGAATGGATATGCCAGGACCTCCAGCCACTGCAAACAAACTCCAGACACATGTGCCACTTTGTGCAGCTGGCTTTATGTGGGTTCAGAGGAATTGAACCTGGGTCATTAGGCTTTGCAGGCAAATGCCTTAACCACTAGGCTATGTCTTTAGCCCATCTTTTTTGGCTTTTTATGATTTCATCCCCTTCCCCATTGCTTTTTTGTGCTATTCTTTTCATGATTATCTTTGACATTATGACATGTATCCTTGACTTAATTAGATTTATAAATTAATACTTTTACCTTTTCCCAATCAACCCAAAGTGTCTAAAACACTTTATTCCTATTTAATCACCTTACTCTTGTGCTCTTGTTTCTCTATTTCTACATATGTTCTAAACCTACAATATATTATCATTGCTTTGTAAAGTCAGCAATTATTTGAATATGACAATACACTTACTATTCCTTGCCTTTCATTCTGTCTTGTTTTCTGTAAAAGGACAAGGGATCATTTTACTTTTGTTTGAAGAATTGCCTTGAATATTGATTTTCAAACACCTACGCTCAAACTGTGTTCCTGACTTAGCCTCCCTAGTAGCTGGGACTCCAGGACCGTGGATGCCGTCCTGCCCAGCTGGATTTCTATTTTGCAGTGCATCTTTGGTAGTAAGTTTTCAGGTTTTATTTTCCTGAACAGAGCTTTTTCTTTTATGTTTGAAGTATGTTTTTGCTAAGTGTATGTCAAGTTGAAAGTTATTTTCTTTCTATACTTTAGAGAAATCAATTCATTTTCTTGGGTTTTGTTGTTTTCTGTTGACAAGTCAACTAATGTCTTGTTTCTCTAAAGCTAATGTGCCTTTTCTCTGTGCTTTTAAGTTGCCTCTTAGACTTTAGTTTTAAACAGTTAGGTATGATGCATTTCTGTGTGGTTTTCTTAGTATTTAATCTTTGTGTTCAAAGGCCTTCTGAAATTTGTCATTTGAAATTGGTCAGCTTTTGAAAATTCTTTTTTCCTTGTTTTTTTATTTTTCAATATATTTTTTATTAGTTATGTATATAGTATATATACAGCCATGATGGTACCATCGTTAGCCTTCTCCCTGTCCTCCCCCTATGGGTAATGTGTGTCTTGCCTTATGTGGGTAGCCATCAGTTATGCAGGAGAGGCAATGACTCTGTGTATAATGACCCAACTCATGGTTCTAACAATCTTTCCGCCCCCTCTTCCATGAGTTTCCCTGAGCTATGTTAGGTTCATTTTAGGTCTATTTCAGTGACGAGGTTTTGTGAGTCTTTGTGTCTCTGGATATCTGATTGGTAGGGGTTGAGAGTTCTTTGTGTCTGTCTCCTTCGCCCTTGTGCTGGTACCAAGTTCACCAATAAAGCAGCACTCTTGTTCATTTCCCGTATAACTCAATGGCTTCATCTGGTGCCCTGATGTGGTGCGATGGGCTGATTCTCTCCTCAGGATATGCGTCCATCTGAAAGAGAAGCAGATTTTCCAATGGAGAGTGAGGTCAGTGCAAGATACATGGGTAACCATTATTATTTTAGAGAGAATTTAATAGGTGTAGGCCCTCTTGTATCCCACTATTGGTGGGAGCTTGTTATTGTAGAGCGGGCTCATTTTTGGATATGGTTCTGACTTGTTTTCTGTTCTCAGGTTTGGGTTCCATTCCACTGAGCCAAATCTAGAGCAGTTGGTAACCCACCATGGCTGTGTGCCACTACTGCGCTTGTGTGAGCATCATGTCAGGTTGTTTGCTGCTAAGTAGCTTAGACCATGAGTTGCTTAGACAGATGTTGGTCGTTTTCCCCCAGTCACTCATGTAGCACCTTCTGGCACTAGACAAGCTAACTGTCTGGGGACTGACTGTCTTCCAGATTTCAGCCAGGTCTCTCCATGTTCCGTCCGAACAGCATACGGTGTCTTCAGCAGTAGGGTCTTACCAAGAACCTTTGGTGAGTCATCAAGTACTCTGACAGAAATCTGTCTTATTTTGGGAAACCTTGTAGGTCTCTCTGATCAATAGCTTCTTGTGGATATTAACCACATGCTGGTACTGGGAGTTAGAGGACAGAGCCAAGGGAAAAGAAAGAAAAAAATATAGGTAATAGGAAAGAGAGAAGAGGGAATGATACAGAGAGAAACAGGAAAAGATTGAAGTTAGTCTTATTGCACTTCTATACCACTGTTTTAGTACTTCATGTCTGAAACCCAAGTTTTACAAATGTTAGTGTGTTCTGGCTCTTGTGCTCTTTTCATATTTTTTTCATGTTTTATTTGACATTTTCAAATATTTACTTATGAGAGAGAGAGAGAGAGAATGGGCACATCAGGGCCTCCTGCCACTGCAAATGAACTCCAGATGCATGCTCCACTTTGTGTCTGGCTTTATGTGGGTACTGGGAAATTAAACCCAGGCTGTCAGGCTTTGCAAGCAAGTGCTTTTAACCACTCTCCATCTTCTGAATATATATGTTCTATGTTTTTTGAGACAGAGTCTCATGTAGTCCAGGTTGGTCTCAAATTCATTATGTAGCCCAAGTTGACCTTGAACTCCTGATTGTCTTGCCTCTATCTCACAAATGCTGGAGTTACAGATACATATCTCCACACTCAGTGTCTACTTGGCATTTTCTTATCTTTCAGTTACAGACTTTTTTCTTTTTTTCTCTTTTTGTGTCTAATGTGTCCTTTTTATTTACCGAGTTTTTATTTTTAGCTATTGATTCTTAGAGACTTTAACTGTTTGATGAAATTCTTCATTTTCTCGTATTCATAAAAATGTTTTGCCTGGGCTAGAGAGATGATTTAGCAGTTAAGGCACTTGTCTGTGAAGCCTAAGGACCCAGGTTTGATTCCCCAGTACCCATGTTAAGCTGGATGCACAAGGTGGCGCATGTGTCTGAAGTTCATTTGCAGTGGCTAAAGGTCCTGGCATACCCATTTTCTCTCTCTATCTGCCTCTTCCTCTCTCTCTTTCAAATAAAGAAATAAATAACATCTTAAAAAATGACTGGAGAGATGGCTTAGTGGTTAAGGTACTTGCCCATGAAGCCTGAGGACCCAGGTTTGACTCCCCAGTACCCATGTAAAGCCAGATGCAGAAGGTGGCACATGTGTATGGAGTTCATTTGCAGATGCTGGGAGTACCTGATGTATTCTCTCTCTCTCTCTGTTTCTGTGCTTACAAATAAAAAAGTAGATATTTTTGGTGGCACACGCCTTTAATCCCAGCACTTGGGAGGCAGAGGTAGGAGGATCGCTATGAGGGTGAGGCCACCCTTAGATTATATAGTGAATTCCAGGTTAGCTTGGACTAGGGCAAGACCCTACCTCGAAACAAACAAACCAACAAACAAAAAAGTCTTAGCCTGGTGTGGTGGCTTATTCACTTGGAAACTGAGGTAGTGGATCACCTCCTGTTTGAGGCCAGCCTGGGATATCTACTGAGTTCCAGGCCAACCTGTGCTACAGAGTAATACTGCCTCACGAAACCAAACAGGATTGAGGAGATGACTCCACCAGTAAAATGCTTATAATGCAAGCATGAGGATCTGAGTTCAGATCTCCAGTACCAATGTAAATGCCAGGTGAGTAATGGGGGCCCACCTGTCACCCCAGTGCTTGGGAGGCAGAGACAAGGGAGCCCTGGGAAAAGCTGTCAAGTTAGAATAGATGAATTGGCAAGTTCTGGGTTCAAGTGCCAGAACTTGTCTCAGTAGATGGGGTGGAGAGTGATGGAAGAAGATACCTCAGGTCTGGCCTTCATGTGCACAAACACACACATGCATGCACACTTGTACACACAAATACTCCCACACACATGAAAAAGTACGCACATGTGCACCCCTCCACAAATCCCCCCTGAAAACAAAAACAACAATTTAAAGTCTAGATCCCTTTTTGGTCTATTTATTTTCTTCTTTTAATATCTTAGGTTTGGGTCATTTGTCTCTTTTCTGGCAGGCTTAGTAATTCTTTAAAGAGTTTAACGTAGGCTGGGATGCAGTTCTGTGGGTAGAGTGCTTCTCTAGCATGGAGGAATCCCTGAATTTGACCACCAGCATGGCATAGATTAGGCTTGTTTTGTAGCCCATGTCTGTAATCCCAGTGCTTGAGAGGTGGAAGAGTACTTGAGGATCAGAAATTCAAGGTTACCCTCAGCTACATAGCTATGGTGGTTTGAATTACGTATCCCCATAAATTCATGTACTCTGAATGCTGGGTCCCCAGCTCATGGCAGTTTGGGAATTGTAGCCTGCTGGGGGAGGTATATTCTTGGGGATGGGCTTATGGGTGTTTATAGCCAGCTTCCCCTTGCTAGTGTTTGGCACACTCTCCTGCTGTTGTTGTCCACCTGATATTGGCAGGAGGTGATGTCCAGCCTCTGCTCATGCCATGCTTTCTCCTGCCATCCTGGAGTTTCCCTTCGAGTCTGTAAGCCAAAATAAACCCTTTCCTCCCATCAGCTGCTTTCTGGTTGGGTGCTTTGTGCCAGCAATGAGAAGGCAACTGCAATAGCAGAATTGGTATGGAGAAATGAGGTCATTGCTGCTAGAAACCTGACTGTGTGGCTTTTAGCTTTTTCGAGCTGATTTGTGGGAGGAATATGGAAGGATTTGAAACCTTGGACTAAGAGACATGTGTAGTACTGTAAGTATAACTTGATGGATTTTGATCTGAGTTGAAAGACCTAAATGCAATAATAACTTTGGACTGTAATGTTTGGCTTATGAGAGGAAGAAAGGACTTGGTAAGCACTGGGCTAGAAGAAGTCTGTGTGAGAGGCTTGCTGCATTTTGCCTGCCTGCATCCTGAGAACTTGTGCAGGGTTGTGTCATATAGAAATGGACTGGTGTGAGCAGATGATATGGCACAGAAAGTAATGCAAGCTTCAGGCTAAAGACAACAGCTTAGTTCAGCTGTAGTTGTTTGAGAGACTATAATTATTGAGACTGGGCCAGCTGTTGTGCACTGGGGCAACAGAAAAAATATAGACTCTTGAAAGAAAGGTGTGTGGGGGTGAATGCTGAAGGAGTGTTGTACTTTAAAGTTGGCTTATCCCCCCTCCCAGATTAATGAGTTGGTAGTGTTCCTGATACTATGGAGTCTAACAAATACAACAAAGAGAGCATCATTGGATTTGCAGTATGGTTTTGATTTTTGGAAATGGTCATGGACAATGTGGAGCAGAGTTGCTGGAAGTCCCTGCATGGAGCCATGAGGATGAACCATGGGTTGCATTAGAGACCCAGTGGAGATGCCAGGACTATGGGATGGCTGCCAGTGAGAGCTGCTAGCTTAGGATTGTTCCCCCAGCTGTATGTCGCCTAGCTGGAGGGTGGATTTGGAATGCCAGGCTTTGTCACTGGTTAGAGAGGTTGGACTTGGAGCTATGGAACTTGTTTATTTACCTTGTTTGTTTGAAAACTTCTATTGGGTCAATATTTTTGCTATGTCCAATGCCATCTTTTGCAGTATGAATATTTATTCTGTGTCATTATGGTTTTTGGTTTTATAGGCTAACAGTTAAGAGATCTTTGCTTATGAGGACGTTTGAACAACACTGGGATTTATAAAAAAAAAAAAACAAAACACTACAGGGACTTCTAAAGAAAGACTGAATATGTTGCATTTTATATCATGTATGGTGAGAGTTTATGGGGGCCAGAGACAGAATGTGGTGGCTTGAATTAGGTATCCTCCATAAGCGCATGTATTCTGAATGCTAGGTCCCCAGATGCTCATCTAAGCTGGATGTAAAAAGTGGCACAGGTGTTCGGTGTTCATTTGTGGCTTTAAGAGGCCCTGGAATACTTTAATTGATTAAGAAAAACCAAAACAAACAAAAGATTGAATGTAGACACTGTATAAGGGAAATTGAAAAAGCTTTGGGTAGTGTTATCCTACTCCAGATAGAAAATAGTTTTTATTTACTGATTTCTAAGGTAATATTTAGAATAAGAAAAAGTCATCCTGATCCACCCCCCGATGAAGATAATTATTCAAGCTTGGACTTCAGCCTTTGCAAGGGTAAGTTTATTTTTGTCTTGCCTTCTGCCAAAGCATAGTTTTTGATGGTCCTGATATGAAAACCTGAGGTATTTATCACATAGTTTGTTTCTTTCTCAGTGGACTCTGAACTCCAAACTATACCTCTGCCATTGGAAGATAACCTACAAGTTCATCTAGAGTTAATGTCTTAGTCATTGCTTTCCATTCTCCTCTTTGGTTTCTCATCTTTCCTGGTTTAGAGACAGGTCAGTCTCTCAAGCAGAGACATGGCCAGGCACATTCAGTTCACTTCTCTGTGTCCCCTTGATCCAGGATATTCTGGTTCTTGGTAATCCCACTTTTAACCTTCTTGTTCTAGATGACTGACAAAATCAGTCTTATCTCCTTGACCTCTTATCCTTGAACCTTTTAGGAATTGATAAGTGCCTTGGAAAGAAAGAAAGGTGAAAGGAGGTGTCATGCTCACCTTAAAGTCTTTACCTTCTTGCAAGACTAGGCCTCAAAAGTCCTGGAGGGCTTGGTCAGTCTCCAGTGCTTTGGGAAATGATGTGTGTGTGTGTGTGTGTGTGTGTGTGTTTGGTAACTTATTGAGATTTTATAGTTATTTTTGGCAGGGAGGCTAGTTCTATGTAGAAAAGAAATTATACTAGCTCGCCTCTAACTGATCCAACACTATTAACAGGGCATTAGCATATCATAATAAGTAAGATGGTTGGAATTTAGTATGGTCAGAGGATTATACTTAATTCCTGCAGGAAGAGTTTATCCACATTAAAACTTAAAAAAATTTAAATTTATTTATTGGAGAGAGACAGAGCAAGAGGCAGAGAGAGAGAGAGAGAGAGAGCAGCAAGAGGCAGAGAGAGTGAGTGAGTGAATGGGTACACTAGGCCTCTAGCCACTGTAAACAAATTGCAGACTCTTGTGCCACCTTGTGCACTGGCTTTATGTGGATACTGGGGAATTGAACCTGGGTCTTTTGGCTTCGCAGGCAAGCACCTTAACTGCTAAGCCATCTTTCTAATCCTTAAGTTTTTTAAAAAAATTTTCTCTAACAAGAGGCTGAAACTATCTGCAGGAATAATACCTACACAAGACTATCATAATAGGAGGAAAAGATGATGACATCAAAATGAAAAGAGAGAGTGACTGAGATGGGGAGGTGATATGATGGAGATTGGAGTTTCAAAGGGGAAAGTGGGGGGGGGGAGGGAAGTGCCATGGATATTGTCTACAAGTAAGAAAGTTGTCAATAAAAACAAAACAAAATAAAATAAACACACACACACACACACAAACACACATACACATATTCCTTTATTTTTTGGTGTTGCACTCAGGGTCTCCCACTTGCTAAACGAGTGCTCTGTCCTTGAGCCATATTCCTGTTCCATACTATATTTGTCACGGTTCTGTGAGGAACTGATAGAATGAATTGTATTAAAAAGGAATTTATTAGATTAGCTTGCAGCAGTCCAACAATAGCAGGTTGCAGGTCTGAGAGTCAAGGAACCTGGTAGCTGCTCAGTCCACAAGGCTGGATGCCTTAGCAGTTCCCAGCATTCCCAATCTGGCACTGAAGGCCTGGAGGCTTCCTGGAGAGTCACTGGTCTTCAGTACACACTGGAAAGCAGTAAGCAGCACTGGCAGCCAGGTGGGAGGAGAGGATACTTTCCTTCCCAGAACTTCCTTAGATAAAGCCACCCCCTGCCCACCCCCCCAGAAGCAACTTCAGAGACTCACTTATGAGGGTTTCCTAAACAGATCAAGTTGACACAAAACTTATCCATTAAACATACTATGTTTTTTAAGAGAGAGAGTGTGAGAGTGAGTGCCAGGGCTTCCAGCCACTGTAAACAAACTCCAGACACATGTGCTACCTTACGCATCTGACTTAGGTGGGTACTGGGGCATAGAACCTGGGTCCTTAGGCTTCACAGGCAAATGGCTTAGCTGCTAAGCTATCTCTTCAGCCCTCATACATTTATTTTTATAGTCATTAAAGCTCAACAACTAGGAAGAATAACTTGTAAAACTTTCCTCCACTGACTTCATTAACCCTCCTTTGGTCTGGGTATCATTGAAAATCCCCTTCTAAGAATCCTAAGCTTTCACTGCTCTGTTTCTTCATGGCCTGACCTCACTGAGTCAAGAACACATTATCCAGGATTCAGGTCAGAATTTTCCTGCACAAAGTTCTCTCCATCCATTGGCTCTAGCCACACAGTGTAAAGTTTATAATTTCAACATGGACTAGGAGTACAGATCCTTTGATTTTAGACTTGTTCTGCTACTGATTGTGTGATTTGGACCACACAGATTTCTTTGGACCACTCTTTGCTTACCTATAAAATAAAGCCATTAAAGTAGTTAGTCATTGTAACTGATTTCAAAGATGGTGGTACCAAAAAATCATACCTCCTCTCACATGACCTTACACTGTGACTGATGGACACTGCTCTAAGGACTGGAAGGCAACATTTTCTTCACTCATTTGGAATAGGAACTTGTAACTGCTTCTACTACTGCAGCACAAGTGATGCTATATTATCTCTGAGCTAGACTACAGAGTGATATAATTTCCATTTTATTCCTTCTCATTTGGGACACTTGCTTTTGGAGCCCAGTGACACCACTGTGAAGAGGTCCACATTTGCTTATACAGAGATGGAAAGAGAATAGACCCATCTGAAGGGAACTGTTCAAACTTTCCAGCTTTGTCTTGTATCCTGCCTTCAGAAGTACAGAACTTCTAAAGTTCTCGGTCCTTCTGTAAAATTGCTCACTTTGTGTTGGCTTTCTTTACTACAGGAATTTAGTTTTTGACCTTCCATAATCCACTAGATTAATGACCATGTGTGGCGATGGGCTAGAAGAACAAACTATGGGAACAGATTGTAATAACCATGGGAATGAACTGGGAATATTTCTTATGGACCAAATAGCTTTTTTTCTGGGGGGGGGGGAGAGAGACAGAGAGAAAGGGAGAGGAAGACAGAGATGGGTGCGCCAGCAGTGTCTCAGCTGCTGCAAACAAAATCCAGATGTGTGTGCCCCCTTGTGGTCAAGTGCGGCATTGTGCCCTTGGGTCACTTTGCATCTGGCTAAACGTGGGACCTGGAGATTGGAACCGCTGGAGATTGGAACCAGCGTTCTTAGGCTTAGGAGGCAGGCACCTTAACCGTTAAGCCATCTCCGCATCCCCCAAATAGCTTTTTGATATTATTATCAAGAGATGCTAAAATTTTTACTTGTAACTTGCTTTAAATTTATTCTTACAACTGTGTAATCCACCTGCTTAAATCTATGTGGCTGGGTTTCCTCTGTCTTGCTGTGCCTTTTGCCTGAACAGCACAGATGATCAATATTGAAAAGCAATGTTTTGAGATGCTGACTGGTATTAAGCTAGGGTCCTTTTGTCAAAGGCCTGGTTGGACTCTTGACTCAGAGCAAACATACATACATAAGAAGTAGTGATCATAGTGTTGAAGACAACAGGATCTGCTGAAAGCAACAGGTGGGCTTAATGTGATTGCTCTTGTGATAGAGAATATGTGTCTTCTGGATCAGCAGAATCCAGCAGGTCAAACCCCTAAATCCCTTCCTTTAGCCAATGTTTAAGGATTATCCAAAGTTGAAAGTGCTTTACCCTTTGCTCATGCAATGTACTACTTGTTCATGTATTATTGCTACTTTTTCTGTTTAATAAAAGTGCCAATGAGTGCCTTTATGCAGAGGAACCCAAGGCCACAGTAATATCAGAGCTGTTAATTTTTCTTTTACAGAGATCAAAGGTAATGCAGTGAAGAAAAAAATATCGTTTTTGAAAAAAGAAATGTCATTGGAACAATTGGATACTTGGATACAGAAAAATAAACTTCTGGGCTGGAGATGTAGCTCAAAGATTTATATGAAAGGGCCCGTGTTTAAACCCCAGTACCAGAGGAAAGAGAGAATCCAAACCCTAAATTTAATCCAAATCCGTATGAGCTCAAAATGTATCACAGACCTAAATACAAATAAGAGAAATCGGCAAAGACATATGTGAATCTTGGTCAGACACAATCAAAAGTTGAATAAGTTGATCTTCATAACAATTAGGGGGCTGGAGAGATGGCTTTGCAGGCACATACCTAAACTGCTAAGCCTAAGGACCCAGTTTCATTTCCCCAGAACCAACATAAAACCACAGGTATCTGAAATTTGTTTGCAGTGTCTAGTGGCCCTGGCATGCCTATTCTTCCCCCTTCCTCTCTCTCTCCTTCCCAGGCATGGTGGTTCATGGCTTTCATCACAGTACCGGGGAGGCTGAGGTAGGAGGATTGTTGTGAGTCTAAGGCCAGCCTGAGACTACATAGTGAATTCAAGGTCAGCCTGAGCTAGAGCAAAATCTTACTTTGAAAAAAAACAAAACAAAACAAAAAAAGAACTTCTGTACTTCAAATATCACTGTAAGTAGAATGAAAAAATAAGACACTGACTGAGGATAAATATTTACAAACCACATTGTGAGATTATACAAAGAATTTTCAAAACACAACAATAAAAATCCAAAGAATTAATTTATTTTTATAAATTCACTTAAAAATATTTTTAGACCTTTTTTTTATTTAGTTATTAGAGACAGAGGGAGAGAGAGTGAGAATGGCATGCCAGGGCCTCTAGCAACTGCAAACTAGCTCCAGACACATGTGCCACCATATGCATCTGGCTTATGTGGGACTTGGAGAATCGAACCTGGGTCCTTAGGCTTTACAGGCATGAGCCTTAACCACTAAACCATCTCTCCAGCCCTTAAAGATATTTTTAAAGAGAGTAGGCACTTTTAAAATTTTTTTTGAGAGTTAGCATTTTTAAATTATTTTTTTATTATTTTATTCATTTATTTTTTTTGGAGAGAGAGACAGAGAGAGAGAGAGAGAGAGGGAGAGAGAGAGGGAGACAGATAGAGATGGGCGTGCCAGCAGTCTGTCAGTTGCTGTGAACGAAATCCAGTTGCATACGCCCCCTTGTGGTCAAGTGCAGCATTGCGCCCTTGCATCACTGCATCTGGCTAAACGTGGGACCTGGAGATTGGAACCAGTGTTCTTAGGCTTAGGCAGGTGCCTTAACCGCTAAGCCATCTCTCCAGCCCCCTTAAAGATATTTTTAACAAATATCAAATAAGACAGATGATGAAAAGTATGTGAAAAAGATGCTTGGTGACATTAGTTATAGAAATGCAAATACAAACTGCATTAGGAGCCTAGTACATCCTTTTCAGAGTGATCAGCATTGAAAGGATAGACCTGATCAAGTGTTGGTGAGGCTATGGAGCAAATGGAGCTTGCCTACATTGCTGAGAGGAAGGCAAAATGACCCCAGATACTAAAAAACAGGCATATTTATCCTATCCATGCAATTATTTTACTCCTAGGTGTTTACTTATAACAAAAATAAAAGCATGGTCCATAGAAAGGGTTGTCATTAGTGTATAGTCCAAATGTCTATCAATGGCTGAATAAATAAACCAATCATTATATAACCAAAAATGGACTAGTACTTGGCAATTAGCAGATATTAAATATTGATATCTGAGCAAGATGAATAAATCCACAAATAATTATGCTGAAGGACAGAGCCACACTAAAAATAACATGATTCAATTTATATAAGATTCTAGAAAATGCAAACTTATCTATAGTGAAATAAAGCAGGTTGGTGGTTGCCCAGGTGTGGTGAGGAATTTCAGTGGTGTAGAAGAGCCCCTTGGGAGGGAGTGACAGTGGTGTGTGGTGTTCACTGTTTTGATTGTGCCCCTTTTGTCCCATCCATGTATACATGTATTATAACTTACCACATTGTACGCATTGAGCAAGGGAAATTCCTTCAGTGTCAATACAACTAAACCTAAACAAAACAAAACTTAAATGATGACTTATATATTTTAAATATCTTTTAGTGATTTTATGAGAGAAAACCCCTCAAAGTTAAAAGAGAAATTGTGTCTCTGAAGAGTTCAAAGTTGTCATTAGAAAGTGCTCCACTAATTTAGAAGTGTTTTTTTTTTTTTTTGCTTCTTTTCACTTGGAAATATTAAATGACAACTAGACACTATTCAGTATGCATGCCAAATTGAGGTTGATTAACCTCTGACTTTTTTGTATCATTTAATGAGGCAGCATGCCTGCTGGTAGGAAGTAGACCCTGTCAAAATGTGGACTTTGAGATGATTCCATTTCTCCAGCTCTTTGTTTTGCTTCTATCCCACCTAATTTGACTCTTGGGCTCATATAAGACTCAGGAGAGCTTTCTGTGAATCCCAATCAGTTACAGTTGTTGGGAGAGGCAGCCTGCTGGAGAATGCTTCTCTTGTGGGTGTTCATGTATGAAGATATATATGTGATCAAGAGAAAATAAAACTTCCTTTTGTCTCTGGTCAGTACAATTTAGTAATTATTATGTCATTTGAAGAAAATGTCAGTGTAGTCATTTCATTTGGATTATTTTGTATTTTGATGAGCTAAGAAAAGAGAGTGACTGCAGAGATCAGTGTTGTATGACAGCCAGCCGACTGAATTTTCTGTGCTGTATACAAAGACTGAAAACAAATTGCCCACAGATTGAAATAATTTCCATGGGGTCAAAAGTGTCAACAACATTGTTCAGAATTGGTTTTCTTTTTAAACTGGGAATCTTTCACGATGTTTTCTAGCTATGAAAACGAGCCCCACATAAAACATGTTTCAAGCCTTTAGAGGGCAATTTGGAGATCTTAGTAATGTGTCATTCTATTATTTCTATCACTGTTATCAAAATCATCACTGTCATCATTAAACATTTACTGATTGCAGTGTTCATGGATTAAAAAAACATGTGAACTGTACACTTAGAACAATGTAAAATTAAAGGCTCTCTTTATGTAGTTTGATTTAATCATGTGACCAGTCTATATGTGATGAAATATCTGTAATTCTCACAAAAGCCACATAAACTTTCTAGAAGTTAGTTTTGCAAAGGTAAAGTTATTGTATGATAACTATAAGCTTTAGGTTAAAATATGCTTCTAGAATCTTCCCACCTTTGTTATATAAAATGGACAAAAGGACTATAGAAGCTCTTCAAATGGAGACAGTAACTTGGGATTGAGTTTCATAGAAGCCAGTGCTGTAATTCATACACGACTGAGAGAAACAAACTGAGACTTCCGGGTAAGATGGTGGCATACTGGCCACACCAAAGCAGCTTAAGGAGGGAAATAAACAGAACCACAGCAAAATATACTCTTCTTTCAAAAAGTGAAGGTGTATATGTTATTATCAACCATGGCAGAGAAGCAGAAGAGACCAAGATCATGCAGAAAGGAGAAAACCGGCCAGAATTCCGGTGAGGTTCCAGCGGCCCAATTCATGAGCCTGCCTGCTCAGCAGTGAGCTGCAGGAGCAGAAACAGGATGAAGGGATTTTCCATTCACATCAGCCTCCTTGCAAAGTCAAGAAACCTGAAGCAGAAGATTGCAGGGGCAAGCTGAGCAGCTGCTGAAGGAGATACAAACAGGACCAGCTGAGCGGCTCCAGTACAGGCACCCTGCATAGCCTCCCATCCCCCAACCATCAGGGCCATCGACATCTGGAAAACTCATTCATGCCCGGCAGCCTGGCACTGATCAAGGTGGGTATTCAGCATTGGTTCAATTGGAAACCATCCCAAAAGGTAACAGGGCCTATTTATACAAAGTCAGATACCTAGGCCTGTACTTGAAGTTCTACTCTCTTTCCATGTCAGGAAAGGTTATGTATTACATTTACATGATATATTCTTGGTTGACTTTGATGTTTCCTGATTTTTAGGGCCTTTGTCTTTTTCTTAAGTCATTATTGGGGGCAGGGACTGACTGGCCCCCGGCTGACTTGGAACCCATTTCAGACTAGAACTCTCAACCTGCAGTTGACAGGATTAATGGTGTGGAGCAACACACACCCTTAGGGACTTTGGCTTTATGTGATTATCTGTTTAGTTTAATTCTCATGCTTGTATAAATACTCTGTGCTTTTGATTGAATGTCTATATTGCTCAGTTGAATTTTAGAATTTTCCAGTAATTTGCTTCACCCAGTCTACTACAATACCTGGATAGCAGGCAAACTCAACACCTAGGTTGACTTCTGCTGTTTCTCATGGAGTATAAGAGCTACACCTGGCACCTTTCACTCCTACACTGAAAAGATATAAAGTCAAATCTACATGGCTAAGAATACTGCAGATAATTAGAAAACCCAAGCATCAAATTAACTCAAGATACAAAAAAAACCCTCTACATTATAATACAAAAAACACAAAGAATCAAGACAATACAATCCCACCAAAAATTATAAATCCATGAGAAATGACCCCCAGTGAGACTGTTTTAGGTGAAATGTCTGACAAAGATTTCAAAAAATTGATTTTATCTATACTCAAAGAAATTAAAAAATATATCAAAGAAATCAAATAAGAAAACAAAGAAGAAAACAAACTCCTGAAGGAGAACACAGGAAACCAACTTATTGAAATAAGGAGGTCATTACAAGACATGAGTGAGGAAATAGAAATAATGGAAAAATACCAAATAGAAATACTAGAAATAAAAAACAGAGTAAGTCAAACAGAAAACTCTGCAGAAGTCTCACCAGTAGAATGGATCAAGGAGAGGACAGAATAAACTAGAAGACCAGATGGCAGATCTAATACAGTCCAACAAAGAGAAAAACAAATAGGAAGGCATGAATGGGAATTTCAAGACATTCAGGACAGTGAAGAGATCAAACATAAGAATTCAGGGCAGAGTAGAGGAAGAATTTAACTCCAAAAGAATAACAGGTATTTTCAAAAAAATCATAGAAGAAAACTTCTTCCAAGTAGGGAAAGTAATGCCAATACAGATACAGGAAGCCTATAGAACTCCAAATGGACAAAATCAGGAAAGAACCTCTCACTATATTATAATTAAACTACCAAACACACAAACCAAAGAAAATATATTGAAAGCAGTTAAAGAGAGAAAAATCAAATCACATATTAAGGCAAGCCCATCAGGATAAAAACAGATCACTCAACACAAACTTTAAAGCCAGAAGGGCTTAGAATGATGTATTCCAAGTTCTGGAAGATAACAACTGTCAACCAAGGTTACTTTATCCTGCAAAGCTATCCATTCAACTAGATGGAGAAATAAGGACATTCCACAACAAAAGCAAGTTAAAAGAATATATGAAGTCTAAACCAGCTCTACAGAAAATACTTGAAAGGATCCTCCATGCTGAAGAGAAAGAAAAGCACACACATAAGGAACCTGGAAAAAATAAACCATACTCAACTACTAGTTAATACAAGAGAGCAAAGGTAAAATTGGAAGAACTACAAAACAAGAAAAATGGCAAAAATAAATACACACCTTTTAATAATAATTCTTAATATCAACAGCCTCAATGCTCCAAACAAAAGACACAGGGTTGCAGACTGGGTTAAAAAGCAATATCCTTCAATTTGTTGCTTCCAAGAAACTCATGTTTCCACAAAAGATGGACAATATTTTAGGGTGCAATGTTGGAAAGCAGTGTTTCAAGCAAATGGGCCTAGAAAACAAGCAGGTATCACTATCCTAATATCTGACAGGGTAGACTTCAGACCAACATTAGTTAGGAAAGATAAGGAAGGTCACTTTATATTGATTAAAAGAACACTCCAACAGGAGGACATTACAATCCTAAAAATGGGGGCTCCCAATTTTATCAAACAAATACTACAAGAACTAAGGTCACAGATAACACCAAACACAGTTGTAGTGGGTGACTTCAACACTCCAGTCTCATCAATTGACAGGTCATACCAACAAAAAATAATCAGAGATGCATCTGGATTAAATGAGGTCATAGAACAAATGGACCTAACAGATATATACAGAATATTTTACGCAAATGCTGCAGAATATACATTCTTTTCAGAAGCACATGGAACATTCTCTAAAATAGGACACAAAGAAAATCTTAACAAATACAAGAAAATTAAAGTACTCCTTGCACTCTATCTGGTCACAATGGGATTAAACTACAAATCAACAGCAAGAAAAGCTATAGAACATACACAAAATCATGGAAACTAAACAGTACACTACTAAATTATGAAAGGGTTGATGACATCGAGAAGAAAATTTAAAAATTCTGTGGAATCAAATGATAATGAGAACCCAACATACCAAAACCTTTGGGACACAACGAAGGCAGTCCTAAGAGGGAAATTTATAGCTTTAAGTGCATATATTAAGAAATTAGAAAGCTTGCAAGTAAACAACTTAATGCTCCACTTGAAGGCCTTGGAAAAAGAACAACAAAGCAAACCAAAAATCAGTAGAGGGGAAGAAATAATAAAGATTAAGGAAGAAATTACTGAAATAATACTGAAACAAACAACAACAAAAAAACCAAAGAATCAATAAAACAAAAACTTGGTTCTTTAAAAGGATAAACAAGATTGATAAAACCTTAGTAAATCTGACCAAAAGAAAGAAGAGACACAAATTAATAAAATTAGAGATGAAAAGGCACCATTACAATAGATACCAGAGAAATTAAAAAAAGTATAGGGGCATAATATAAGAACATATATGCCACTAAGTTTGAAAATCTGAAAGAAATGGATGATTTTCTTGATGACTTACCAAAATTAAATCAAGATGAGATTAACCATTTAAATAGGACTATAATAAGTACAGAGATCCAAACAGTTATCAAAAATCTCCCAACTAAAAAAAGTCCAGGCCCAGATGGATTCACTAGTGCATTTTACCAGATTTTCATGGAAGAACTAACACCAATTCTTCTCAAACTTTTCCCTAAAATAGAAAAGGAAGGAATCCTACCAAAGTCCTTCTATGAAGCCAGCATCACCCTGATCCCCAAACCAGACAATGATATAACAAAGAAAATTACAGACCAATCTCCCTTATGAACACAGATGCAAAAATTCTCAACAAAATATTGACAAACAGAATACAAGAATATATCAGAAAGATCATTCATTCTGACCAAGTAGGCTTTATCCCAGAGATGCAGGGATGGTTCAACATACACAAATCAATAAATGTAATACATTATATAAATGGACTGAAGGACAAAAATCACACAATCATCTCATTAGATGCAGAAAAAGCATTTGACAAAATCCAACATCCTTTCATGATAAATGTCCTACAGAAACTGGGAATAGAAGGAACATATCTCAACATAATGAAAGCTATTTATGACAAACCTATAGCCAATATAATACTAAATAGAGAAAAACTTGAAGCTTTTTTTTTTAATTAAAATCAGGACTAAGACAAAGGTGTTCACTGTCCAACTTTTTAAAAATATAGTACTGGAAGTCTTAACCATAGTAATAAGGCAAGAGACACACATAAAAGGGATACAAATTCGAAAGGAAGAGATCAAATTATCATTATTTGTAGATATGATTCTATACCTAAAGGACCCTAAAGAGTCTACCAGCAAACTGTTAGAACTGATAAACACTTATAGCCATGTCGCAGGGTACACAATAAACACACAGAAATCAGTAGCCTTCCTATATGCTAACAACGAACATGCTAAGGATGAAGTCAGAGAATCGCTCCTATTCACAAATGCATCAAAAAACAAAAAACAAAAAACCCCAAAAAACAACAAAAAAAACTCAAGTACCTTGGAATAAACCTAACCAAGGAAGTGAAGGATCTCTACAATGAAAACTTTAAAACACTTGATAGAAATTATGGAAGACACCAGGAAATGGAAAGACATCCCATGTTCTTGGTTTGGAAGAATCAATGTTGTGAAAAATGGCAATCTTACCAGAAGTAATCTACACATTTAATGCAATCCCCATCAAAATTCCTATGGCATTCATTCTTCATGGAAATAGAAAAAGTAATCCTAAAATTCATTTGGAAGCACAAAAAAATCTCAAATATCAAAAACAATACTGAGCAACAAAAATGAGGCTGGTAGTATCACCATCCCTGCTTTTAACCTATATTATAGATCCATAGTAACAAAAACAGCATGGTACTGGCACAAAAACAGACAAGTAGATCAATTGTACAGAATAGAGGACCTTGATGTAAGTCTGAGTAGCTATAGCCACCTGATCTTTGACAAAAATGCCAAAAATACTCATTGGAGAAAAGACAGACTCTTCAACAAATGGTGCTGGGAAAACTTGACATGTATCTATAGAAGGATGAAAATAGATCCTTTCTCCATGCACAAGAATTAGGTCAAATGGATCAAAGACCTTAATGTCAGACCTGAAACTCTGAAACTGCTAGAGGAAAAAGTAGGTGGAACCCTTCAATGTATAGGTATAGGCAAAGGCATTTTATTTTTATTTTATTTTTATTTATTTGAGAGGGAAATACAGAAATAGGGGTAGAGAAAGAGAGAATGGGTGTTCCATAGCCTCCAGCCACTGCAAATGAACTACAGATGCATGTGCCTCCTTGTGCACCTGGCTTACATGGGTCCTGGAGAATTGAGCCTTGAACTGGGTCCTTAGGCTTCACAGGCAAGCTTTTAACTGCTAAGCCATATATCCAGCCCCAAAGGCATTCTAAATATAACCCCATTTACTTGGGAAATAAAACCACTGATCAAACCATTGGGACCTCATGAAATTGCAAAGGTTTTGTACAAGCAAAGGACACTGTGAATAGAGCAAAGAGACAACCTACAGAATGGGAGAAAATCTTTTCCAGCTATATATCTGACAGATGATTAATATCCAGGATCTACAAAGAACTCAAAAAACGAAATAATAAGAAATCAAACAACCCAATTAAAAAATGGACTATGGAGCTAAATAGAGAGTTTTCAAAAGAAGAAATACAGATGGCATATAAACATCTTAAAAAGTGTTCTATATCCTTAGCCATCAGGGAAATGGAAATTAAAACTATTTTGAGATTCCATCTCACTCCTGTCAGAATGGCTACCATCATGAAAACAAATGACTATAAATGTTGGCGAGGATGTAGAAAAAGAGGAACCCTTCTACATGGTTGGTGGGAATGCAATCTGGTCCAGCCATTGTGGAAATCAGTGTGGAGGTTTCTGAGACAGCTAAAAATAGATTTACCATATGACCCAGCTATACCACTTCTAGGCATATATCCTAAGGACTCATCTCACTACCTTAGAGATACTTGCTTAACCATGTTTATTGCCACTTTATTCACAATAGCTAGGAAATGGAACCAGCCTATATGTCCCTCAACTGTTGAGTGAATAATGAAGATGCACATTTATATAATGGAGTTCTACTCAGTGGTAAAGAAAACTGAAATTATGAAATTTTCAGGGAAATGGATGGATCTGAAAAGGATTATACTAAGTGAGGTAACCCAAGCCCAGAAAGCCAAATGTCACATGTTCTCTTTCATATGTGGATCCTAGCTACAAATGATTGGACTTCTATGTGAGTTGGAATAAAACTCAGTAGCAGAGGTCAGTAAGCTAGAAAGGGGATATAAAGGGAATAGAAAGGGAGGAAGGTGGACTTAAGAGGATGGTATTGTATACATGAAAGTAGAAGAATAGACTAATTGGGGTGTAAAGGTCAGGGGAAGAGATTGAGTAAAGGAAAGGTGGGGGAGGGCTAATAAAAATCTAAGAGGGTATGAATAAATCATATGGAAACCTATTTTTCTGGACAATGGCACACCCAGAAGCCATACATTGTTACTAGAAAATTTTCATTGCCAGGGATGGGATGTTTCCCATGAGTTAATGGCCAGGGAGGCCTCCAAAATATTACAGGCCATTGCCAACGCTCTTGGTTTCCTACCAGGAATAGATGGTAAGACCCTATTGCTGAAGACCCCACATAAGTGGCCTGCAAGGTCACTGAGAAGTCCTGCTGGAGCTGAGCTGAAAACCTCTGTGCAAACCAGCTGACAGAAAGCTGGAGAAAGCTACACTGCATGCATTTCCATGGGGAAGAGAGAAATCACCAGTGGAGGTAAACAACAGTGGACACTGCAAGCCTTAAGTTTGGCCAGCCAGGCCAACTGAGCCAAGGAGTGCAATAGTGGCATGTCTGTTATGGGGAAAGCAACTGCTCTCTAATTTGACTGGAGGCCCACTCCATGGGAGGGAATACATCCCTGATACTGAAAACCTATGATGGGAAGTCACGAGACCTAGGGGTGTAATGTCTGCTGGTGTCTGGTTAAACGTATATACTCTGCTCACCAAACTGCCCAGTGAATACTTTTCTTAATGCTCATACCCATGTATTAATGCAACTCTTTTGGTTAGAGAAGCTTCTCTTTTCAGATGGTGATGACCTTGGGATGATCCAGAAGGCACCATTGTGCTGGGATGAAGTGACAGAGGAGTGCTCCACACAGAATTATCTCTATCATACCTTCCAAGGCTCAGGGTCCTTTGCAGAAGAGGTGGTGGAAAGAATGTAAGGGCTAAAGGAAGCATAGGACTGCTTACAATGCACTCTTCCAGACACAAAATGGCCTGTATATCCATGACCTTGAAGTGCCTGACACTACCTACACAAGACCATAATAATAGGAGGAAAAGATGATGACATCAAAATAAAAGAGAGACTAAGTTAGAGGGGAGGGGATATGATGGAGAGTGGAGTTGCAAAGGTAAAGTGCGGCGTGTGGGGGAGGGAATTACCATAGTTTATTGTCTATAATTATGAAAGCTGTCAATGAAAAAATCAAAATAATAAAATTGAGTTGAATCACACAATGAGAAGAATAAATGATGGAAGAAAAGATTGGTAGAAACATTAACATTACCTTTTACTTAAAGATAGCAGGTTATAGAAATAAACATGCTTTAAGTTATAAAAAAAACACAAACTGGCATCTCTCACATCTTCCAGCATGAATGCACACATTCATTTAGATCTGCTTATGGAACAGCTAGTACCCGCAGTATTCATAAGTGACAACCACTTATTTTGGAAAGAATATGAATGTGCAGAGGTATGATCTGGATAAGAGGCACAAGGGGAGCTCCCAACTTCATGTTTGTCATAAAAGGCCTTATGCAGGAGGTGATCCCTCAGCCTAGATACAAAGGAGATAGGGATCTTAATAAGATAAAAGGCGTAAGGAGGGAGAGGAAGGTCGGGAGCAGAGGACAGTGCACGTGAAAACTCAGAGAAGCGAGAGAATGACATGGCATATTTGTACAAATCAGTGCTCTAGTCTAGCTGGGATACAGACTGCGTGAGGAATGGTGAAACATGCAGCTAGACGGTGAGCAAGGACCAGAGGAGGATGTGATCACAAGGCCAATAGAGAGCCGTTAAGTAGTTTATTATTTTATTTATTTTAAAATATATTTATTTAAGAGGAGAGAGAGAAGCAGATAGATATAGACAGACAGACAGACAGAATAGACATTCCAGAACCTCTAGCCACTGTAAATAAACTCACCACCTTGGCTTTATGTGGATACTGGATAATTGAACCTGGGTCCTTGGCTTTGCAGGCAAATGCCTTAACTGCTAAACCATCTCTCCAGTCCTATTATTTCATTTTAGAAAGGATTAAAAGATTATTGCCCAATAAGCAGGAAAATTATTAGATTTGAAAGCAGATTATATAATATTATAATGAAAATTACAGCTGGCTGTGGTGGTACACACCTTTTGTCACAGTACTCAAGAAGCTGAGGTAGGAGGATTACTGTGAGCTCAAGGACAGCCTGGGCTACAGAGTGAGTTACAGGTCAGCCTAGGCTACAGTGAGACCCTGCCTCAAAAAAAAAAAAAAAAAATTTTTTTTCTAAATATATAAATGCTAACAAACATTGTGATTAATTTAATCCCCTTTGGATATGGTTTTGTGTAGGTTAACATGTTTTGTTGCAAGATGGCCTTTGAAAAAACTCATTCATGTCTGAAGCAATTTAAAATTAACCTCAGATTGGTAGGCTATTTCACTTGGAAGTGGGGAGAGAAAAGGCACCCAATTTTAGTGAAGAAAATAAATTTCATTCGCTCAAATACATTAACAGTGTTTCACCAACACAAATGTCATTAAAACATGGAGTGACCTGGCTGGAGTCTGGAAGAGAGTAAGTCCCCAGACAGTTAGCTTGTCTAGTGCCATAGGGTGCTACACGAGTGACTGGGGGAAAATGACATCTGTCCAAGCAACTCGTAGCGTAAACTACTTAGCAGCAAACAACCTGACGTGATGCTAACACATGCAATAGTGGCACACAGCGATGGTGGGTTACCAACTGCTCTTGATTTGGCTAACAGATCCACTCAGTGGAATGGAACTCATAGCTGGAACTGGGAAATAAGTCAAAACCATGTACAAAAAATGAGCCTGCTCTCCAATATCAAGCTTCCACCAGTCGTGGGCTACAAGAGGGCCTACACATATAAAATTCTCTCTAAAATAATAATGGTTATCCAATCTACTCAGTGCTGACTTCTCTCTCCGTTGGAGAATTTGCTTCTCTTTTTCAGATGGACACCAAACCTGAGGAGAGGATCAGCCTATCCAACCTCAGCAGGGCCCCAGCGGAAACCATAGAGTAAAGGGGGAAATGGGCAAGAGTGCAGCTTTCTCTGTGAACCTGACATCAGCACAAGGCTGAATGAGATAGACACAGAGAACACTCAGCTCCTACCATACCAGAGATACAGAGGCCCCCAAGACCTCATCACTGAAGTAGAACTAAAATGAACCCAACATGGCTCAGGGAAATTCGCAGAAGAGGGGGTGGAAAGGTTATTAGAGCCACAAGTTGGGTCATTATGCACAGAGACATTGCCTCTTCCACATAACTGATGGCTGCTCCCACAATGCATGACCCACATTCCCCAGTGAGGAGGCTCCCTTCAGAGGGGGGGAGGACAGAGAAGAGGCTATCGAAGGCACCAACATGAATGTATTCACATTATGAGCCTAACTAATTAAAAAAAAAAACCTGGGTCCTCTGTGCTTGAGTGCAAGATGTGGGCAAATGATTTAGCTACCTCTCTCTCTCCAAGCCTCTGAAGAACCTCTGGACATTCTGCCAGTACTATTTATGCTCAATGAGCTGAAAGTCCTGATCTGATCACCTCTATTCATCAGTTTTGCAATGGGGATGGCAAAAAGCTGGCTCAAAAGTCAGTTGGTGGCGCACGCCTTTAATCCCAGCACTTGGGAGGCAGAGGTAGGAGGATGGCCGTGAGTTCGAGGCTACCCTGAGACTATATAGTTAATTCCAGGTCAGCCTGGACCAGAGTGAGACCCTACCTCGAAACCCCCCCACCCCCCCCAAAAAAAAAGTCAGTTGAGCATTGTAGAATCAAGGAAAAAGCTGGAAGTGTGGAATGAAGTTAATTTTTTTTTTTTTTAAATGAAGCTCTGAGGCTTGGAAACCCTGTGGTTCCTGCTGGTGACCAAGCCCCAGACTGTGAAGTAGAACTGTTTCCCTTCTCTCATAATAAAAGGGACTTTTCAATAGTTTTTATCTTTGCTTTATGAAAGTCTTACGGGTTGAGGTCTATAACTTTTTCTTACTAATGAGAAAACTGCGATTTGTGAAGATTAAACGGAGCAACAGGCTCTGTGGTTATTTTTTCATGACATCATGTCTGAGTTACAGAATTGGTTCTTTAACGAATGGGTGTGAAGTGGCACCTATATTGGATTTACTACATTAAGGCATAGGTAGCCCTTTATCTGTAGCACAGGGAATGCATCTTGATTGGAATGAGTAATTATAGGTGGAAAACATCACAGTGGTGACTTGTTTAATTCCTCAGTTATTTGTTAATGAAGGTAAGTCTAGATGTGGGAAAGCAAATGTCACATGACAGTCAGTTTCATTAACGTTGATTCTTTCACTACTAGAAACAAAGTTGTTTTCTCTCTGCAGCACGTTGTCAAGAACTTTGCTCACTTTGCTTCTCGAGTTTTCTGATCAAAAACCAACCAGTCAGCCAAATTATTAGACTATTTGCTGCAAAGGGAAAATTTATGTATTTCACTAAAGTTTGCTTCTATAGCCGCAAGTCAGAACAGCAACCTTTTTCATGGAGAAAAATTTTTTTGCATGCCATTCCAGTCCCCAGCAGTTCAAATCCAGTTGTCCAGTTGCTTACTGTTGCTGGTGCATGTCTTGTTGAAAATGGATTTCTTCTTTAAGATTCCACTGAGGGTATACACATTGAAGACAATCTTAAATGCCTCTAAAACCTAATTAGTGGAGCATTACAGCTACACGGGAAATCCCCTGTGGTAGGCTTCTCTATTATGCTGCCATGCCTGACATGTTTTAAACATAGTTTCTCCACCTTGGAGAGACATTAATGTATAATGTGACTGTGATTTAGTGAAACCCTCCTCAAATTGATACATCCATATAGGCACAACCATTGATAACAGATCTGTTTCATTTAAAATATTGTTACTTTTGTTTCCTATTTTGCAAAGCCCACCAAAACAATGTAGTGGCCAGGGCCCAGGGATTCCATAAGGCCTAAGGACCAATCAACCCCATTTGACAGTATAATAATTGCATGGTATTTAACAGACCTTCATGAATCATGTATGCCAAAGCTTTCATGATGTCATAATCAACAGCATAATCAGTTGTTTATTTCATTAAATTACTATGCATGGGAGTAGTGGTAAATAGTTCTGGCTCTGTTGTTGAGAAATGCTAAGTTAAGGTCTGGATCTCCTACTTACTAGCTATGAGATACTCATCAAGGCTTTTGTTGCTAAGTTTCTGTTTCTTCATGTTATCATGGAGTTAACAATAATTTCCATCTAAGAGTGCTTCTGAGGGTTGAATGGGACCATGTAGGTAAGGCGTTTGGAACAGGACTCAGCACACAGACTAGAGTAAGGGCTGTGATCCTGTCTCTGTTAGTCTTCGGTATGCCTAATTGGACCCAGAGGAAAGAGGGACTGGTTAACTTTTTCTTTTTGGTCTTTGTTGTACCTCTTATATATAGATAGATAGATAGATATCTATAGATATATAGATATCTAATCCATATCTATTGTATCCTAAGTGGCTAAAAGAGTCTGCTTCATGCAAAAATAAGCTGGCAAAAAGTGATGCTAATTTTTTAAAAAATATTTTATTTATTTATTTATTTATTGGACAGAGAAAGAGAGAAAGTAGAAGAAAAAGAGAATGTGTGTGCTGCGACCTCCATCCACTGGAAATGAACTCCAGAAGCATGTGCCACCTTGTGCATCTGGCTTACATGGGTACTGGGGAATTGAATCTAGGTCCTTTAGGCTTCTCAGGCAAGTGCCCTTAACTGCTAAGCCATCTCTCCAGCACTGATGCTAAGTTTTTGGGGGTATTTTTTTGGGGGGAGAGAGAAAGAATGGGTGCACCAGGACCTCTAGTCACTGCAAACAAACTGCAGATGCATGCATCACTTTGTGCATCTGGTTTTACATGGGTACTCTGGGATTGAACCCAGGTCATTAGGCCTTACAGGCAAGCACCTTAACTGCTGAGCCATCTCTCCAGCCCCTGGGTATGTTTTTAAATATTGGGTCACCTAAGATAATTTTCTTGCAAGTATATAAAGGTACTTTGAGCTTACTCCTCCCTGTAACATCTACTCTTTCCTTTCTTACCCTTCTTATCTCCGAATAGTACACATTGTTCCCTACACAGTTTGGATTCTACTTTCATGTCACCTGTACATATATGATTTTATGAATCTATATAAAAGCTGGAACCCACAAATAAGAGAATGCATGTAATATATGTCTTTCTGAGACTGACTTAATTTGCTTCTGGTCAAACAAAAAACAGCAGAACTATAATTTACATACAGGAACCCTTTCTCCAGAGCTTTAGTGCAGATTAAATTTAGATAAATGTTATAGATAATTCTCTAGGTGCCTTCATCTCAGGTAGCATGGGGTCAAGTTCCAAAGGGTCCTGGATCTTGAACTGGGCCCTCAATTATACAGGGATATATGGACCTCAACCAGTACCAAAACCAGACCAGAAAGTGTGACGGACTGGTATACTTGCTTCTCAATCTTGAGTGTCCCAGACTATGTTAGGGATAGACTTCCAAGGGTCATTTTGCAGCAATTCAAGCCAGCATCCTCGCTCTTTCACTGACCTGACCATCCACTTTGAACTTCAGCCCATCACCATTGTATACCTTTAATGCCCATGTAGTTGGACTGCCTGACTGCATTCTAACAATAGTCTTGGTTTCAGAGTATGCTTTGTACTTAAACCTGCTCTGTTTTTAGTTCCTCCCAGTAAATATTATACTACATAAAAAGTGATGTCTAGGTCTCCACTCATGCTTGCATCCAGGTGTAGCCATATGACAAATGATTGCCAGTGGAATATCAGCGGACAGGAGCTACTTTGAGTCTGTGCCCTAAGACCCAGGACATACACTCTTCCACATGCCTTCCTCCCCTTCCTGAAAGCTGTGATACACCAGTGACTGTGGCCCAGCTTGGATCAAACAAGCAATGACAACACCTAGAGTCTTGGTATTGAGAGAGTGATCCACAGTCTGGAAGCCCAGCATTACCAAGGAACTTGTTAGATATGCAAAATCTCAGGCTTGATCCCAGACTACTGAGTCAGAAACTACATTTTATTTTTATTTTTCAGTTTTTGTTTTTTTGAGGTGGGGTCTCACTCTAGTCCAGGTTGACCTGGAATTCATTCACTATGTATAGTCTCAGGCTGGCTTCGAACACATAGCAATCCTCCTACCTCTGCCTCCCAGGGAGCTGGGATTAAAGGTGTGTGCCACCACACCCAGCTAGAAACTACATTTTAAACAAGAGTCCCAGGTGATTGGCATACACTTTAAAACTGGATGAACCGACAACAGAGGAAGTCCAAGGTCTTCAAGTGGTCACACAGAGCATGGCTACCAGATAACTAATCCTCTGATCTCAGGACTCTATGGCAAGAATAGAACTAGTACCTATGGTGAGCTAGCTATACTTTGGTGCTCTTTGGTATAATGATTTAGTTATCCTATGTAATGAAGTATTATTTTCTTGCTCTTAAGGGTGAGAGAGCTGAGATTTAGAAAGTGTACCACCAGAATGCAAAACAGAAATGGGATTCAATTTGGATGGCTTGATTTTTTAATTAAGGGAAGGTTGGGAGTGGTTAAGGAAAGACCGCTAGTGTGTGCTCCTTCTCGAGAAGTTGGCAGAAAAGGGGAGGAAACCAGCTGGTAGCTGGAAGTAGTCAAGAACCAGGATGTATTGGTGGTTGTGGGGATGATGCCCATGAAAAGGAAGAGACAGAAAGGGAGAAGGGGACTCATGACAGGGGGAGCCAGGGATTATTATTTTTTCTTTGAAACAGGAAGGAGGCACAGATGTGGTCAGTCAGGTTGTGTGTAGGGTTAGGCTTGAGAGGACTTAGACCTTCTTTGAAGAAGGAGGTGAAGTTTTGTTCTGAGCGAGAAGGGCTATTTCTTGCACTAGTCTGAGACCTTATATGAATTGTGGAGTGGAGAGAAGATGGTAAGTTGCTTTGGGGGACGGTTGTGTGAAGTTTGAAAATCTCTATTGCGTTAAGTATCTCTGCTTTGTTCTTGCATACAAGGTGGTCAAATTAGAGTACCACTCTTGTCTGGCAGGAAATCATGGTTTCTGATGAGGAGCCTTCGATGTTAAAGGTTGGTAGAGAATATCCTCAGAGTAAAATATAGACAATGGCATCCTATCTTGAACTACTACACAACATTGAAGTACTCAGATTTCATTACCAGTTCTCTGCCCTCTGTCAAAAGTTGCACTCTGGACCTAGGGCTTGAGCTCATATTTTCACTTCATTGCTCTCAGAGAAGGAGACCACAGCACAAAAGAGCAGCCTTGCGCAGGTTCACACCTGAGAACTCTTCCCAGGGAACATTGTGTGGAAAGTGCTATGACCAGAGCTGAACCCAACACTTCTGTGTTTTCTGTGTATTGTGTGCCAGATAGCCTGGTAAGATGCAGACTTGCCCTCAGGGATTCAAGTTCCTTGCTACCTACTTAGCAGACTCTGGAGAGTCTCAGGTCGCTGGGACGCTGCCATTTTATAATCATCTCCATGCTAGTGGGCTTTGCTGGCCATGTCCGCCAGCTGGTGGCTACTCTTTGGCAGCTGTTTTAAGAAAAAGATTTATTTTGTAGAGACAATAGATTTTTTTTTTTCATCCATGTTTGAAAAGAATTGGGATCTGTCTTCCAGTGCTGAATTGTTTATCCAGCTAAAAAGGAAATTGAACTCTCCAGCTTCTGGCGCTCTTTAGGATAAATGGGCTTTACTTGGTACTGGCTGTATGTAGACATTTTTGAATTGTTGATATGTTGGACTGTCATGTAAATGAGCAGGGGATGATTTTAGAAACAAGGTTCATTTATATTCGGATAAAATTTTATATCAGCATAAAATAATGTAATACAATGCTAGACATTAATTTCATGTTTTTGACATGAATAAATTAAGCAATTTGATGTAAATTCTTGGCCTTTTTTCTTAATTTGAAGAATAAAATAACTGATCTTTCTTGGGATAGTTACCTTTCTCTGAAGGCTTGCTTATTTCTCCTGTCCTTTCCCCTCCTTTCCACTCCTGTCTTCTCTATCTGCTGTGGTGTGGTACCTTTAGGACCACTCACATGCTAGGCAAGCACTCTACCACATAGCTACATTGACAGCTCTGAATATTCTTCCTTCTTTCTTTTATCCTTTCTTCCATCCTTTCTTCCTCCCTCCCTTCCTTCCTTCCTTCCTTCCTTCCTTCCTTCCTTCCTTTCCTTCCTTCCCTTCTTCCCTTCCTTCCTCCCTCCCTCCCTTCCTTATTTCCTTCTTCTGTCTTTCAACAAAAATGTATGTTCGATTATCTTACTTGTTTACTAAACAGAGAGAAGCAAATTAAAACTTAATGGAATAATTCACTGCATTAGGTTTTTAGGTATTTTGGCTAAAGTAATGTATTTTGTTCATAAAACTGTTACTACATCTATTTTCCATCTATAGGCAAATAAACATGCATAGAAACAGTGCTCATAGGTGTCTTTAAATGCAAAAAGCGAGTTACAAAATATGTGCAGTATAATTCTCAAGCTTCTAAAGCCAAAAGCAGTATGTGTATATAAAACATTAGATAAATCCACTTATGTATTTATGGTTTTTAAAAATAACAGGAAGGAATGCTGAGATAATTTATTTCATTTTTATCGACTCTTGTATATGCTGTTTCCTGGATGGAAATGCTTCTTGCATGCAGCCAGATGGGGGTTCTCCTTATATGTGGAGGTTCTTAGAAATAAAGACTAGGATGCATCTGGTAGGAGGGAGGTGACTAAAGACTTCTGGTGAAGGTAAAGTGCTGAGAGATGTCACATGAATTTCTAGGGGCAGAGTCTGAAATAATTGAAACATTATACAAACACACACGTGTGTGTGTGTGTGTGTGTGTGTGTGTGTGTGTGTGTGTAGGGCACATGTGTTTGAGTACATGTGGAGGAAAGAGGTTGATGTTGGGTGTCTTCCTCACTTGCTCACCACCTTCATACACCTGAATGTGTAGCCCACAAATTCAGCTAAACAAGCTAACAAGGGAGCCTCGGCAATTCAGTCTCTGCCTCCATGATGCACAGGAGGCACCACCATGCTCAGCATTTATGTGGGTTCTGGGCATCTGAAATCAGGTTCTCATGGTTGCATGGTGTGGTAGTTTGAATATATGTCCCCCAATATATTCAGTGTTTTTTTTTTAGTTATAGTTTGCATCTGCAATCACCTTGCTAGAGGCAAGGTCACTGGGGGCCCCTGGTCTTAAGGTGTGGTGATGGTTTGAGATTCCATTGTAAAGATATGCAAATGTGCCTAGCAGGAGTTCCTGAAGTGTGCTGTGTGACCTTTTGGCGATAGTTTTTGCTCTGTGTGCTGTGGTGGCTGGTTGGCTTTGCTCTCTCTGCTTGGCCCTGTGGAGAGCAGGCCGCTTCTCTTGCCATTATGGAACTTCCCCTGGATCTGTAAGCTTCAATAAATAATATCCCTTCCTCCATAACTGTGCCTGGTCTGGAAGTTCATCTCAGCGAACCTGAAGCTGTCTGCTACACATGGCAAGTGTTTTACACATTGAGCCATCTCCCCAGCCCATATTTTGTCCTAAAAATATGTAAACTCTGTGCATTCATTTTCCCAAGTTTTTACATTGTCTGTGGTATATATTCAAAGCTAAGACAAAATTTATTATATCAGACAATTGCTATTAAAGAGAGGGAATTTTCAAGCAATAAATACAAACAACACTTTGTTACCTATGAAAAAAAGGTACTTGATTTTAAACCAGACATATCACATTTGCTGTCAGCCATGCTGAGGCACCTTGTCGAACCAGCACTGAGAGTGGAAGCAAGAGGACAGTGAATGTGAAACCATCCTCCTTTCCATGGAGAGTTCTAGGCTAACTCAGGTTACAAAAGGAGACTGTGTCTCAAGAACCAAATGAAGAAATACAACAACAAAAGCCCAACAAACAAAACAAACGGACAGAAACAGAAAACAAAACTAACAACTCCAAAGCAACAGAAAAAAAAAAAAAAAAAAAAAAAGCCCAAAGAAATCACATCCTATTCACTGCATTAGCAGGTAATTCTGAGACGGTGGTTTGGGAAATGAGACTGGAACGCACAAGGAAGAAATGAGCATGCAGCACGCACCGCATCTGTAACTCTGGCTCCTCTCATATCCCTCAGCAGCGCGCATGTGTGCAGTGTGTCGAATCGTTGCAGAAGGGATGCTAAGAGCTGAACGGATCCACTTTTAGCAGAGCGAAGACATTTTACAGTGGCCCAAGAACGAGGGTAGTCTGATTTCCAAAGACTTAAAAACACAACCACAGTCTAAAGAAGGCCCCACGGGCTGCACGTGGAGCACGCTGAAGCCCGAGGCAGTTGATTGGCAGAATTGAATTCTGGTTAATTTCTGTAGAGCCAGCGTGCCCAGCGTTCTCATTAGCTGCGCTAGTTACAAATGGAAAGGATGTCTTTGCTGAACTAGAGCCAGCCTCCTGAGAGGTTCCTGGAAGATTGGTTTGGAGCACAGGAGGTGGTGTGGGGGTCTCGGGGGTACGGTCAGGGTTTCCTTTGGTCTCAGCAGAAGGTTCTGAAGGGAGATTTTGTGCTTAGGCTGGGCACCCTCACTGACAGCGCCTGTGTGTGGATGCTGGAAAGAACGGTTCAGCTCTTTGACTCCCCTTCCCCGGGGCTCGGAGAGGAGAGGAAAAGGAAAGGAGGGGAAGACCTGAGAGGTGTATACCTTTATCGGAAATGCAGAGGCTGTGGATGAGTCTGGAGAAGACTGCACTCAGACCACAGACCTCAGACCTCGGCAGAAGAAGGGGAGTCAAGGATGATTACAAACTAGAGAACCCTGAGTTCAGGCACCCTGGGAGACTGTAGAAGGGAGGGGAATCTGAGAAGAACAAGCTGGGATAAAGAGTAAAGTGGGGCAGATTTACAGAGCGAGGGGTTACCTGCATGACACAGGATGTTGCGACCTGCTCATGTTCCCGTTTGCTGTTGTACTTACTGTTTGCTAATGTAATGCACAAAAGGATGGCTTTTCACTTCATTAGAGAGAGAGAGAGAGAGATGAATGGCTACTGCAAACAAACTCCAGATGCATGGGCCCGCTCGTGCATCTGGCTCATGTGGGTCCTGGAGAATCAAACCGGGATCCTTTGGCTTTGCAGGCAAACGCTTTAACTGCTAAGCCATCTCTCCAGCCCAGGGTGGCTTTTCTTAAATGAGACCATAGGAATGATTTCCTTCTCACTACAGTGAGATAAGGTGGAGGATAGGGAGGGGATCTGGAAGACTGAGTTTTGCGTCAGAGAGGAGAACAAAGTGGTCCCAGAGATGTATCTCCTGCTCCCCGTGCAGTGTGGTCAGGCTGGGTGTTTCCCAAAGTTCATTGTGTTGAACCTGATCCCTAAGGGGAAGAGGTGGGAGGTGATTCAGGAGATGATTAATGGCAAGGAGTTTGTCATCATTCATAGGACAGGGGCCATTAAAAAAGGGCTTGTGAGCCGGGTGTGGTGGCGCACGCCTTTAATCCCAACACTCGGGAGGCAGAGGTAGGAGGCTCGCCGAGAGTTTGAGGCCACCCTGAGACTACATAGTTAATTCCAGGTCAGCCTGGACCAGAGTGAGACCCTACCTCGAAAAACCAAAAAAAAAAAAAAAAAAAAAAAAAAAAAAAAAAAGGGCTTGTGGGAGAAGTTCAACCTCCCTTTGACCCTCTTACCTTTCCTTCTTCCTCCGTGTGCCAACACAGCAGAAAGGCAGCCTTCACCTGCCCGCTGAACCTGCTGGACTGCCTGGCTTCCTGTACTGCGAGGAATACACTTATGTTGCTTATAAGTCACCCACAGTCGGGCATTTTGTTATATAACAGTACACTCAGAGACACTGTGGTAAAGGAAAGGGCAAAAATACTTCAGGATGACCACTCTGGCATTGGGGGTGATGCCAGCCTGGCATGTGAAGAATTCTGAGATAAAAGAACACTGTGGGTTGAGACCAGGTGTGTCACTGAAGCTGGCAAGAGAGAATGTAATTAGAATTTCAATAGTACAACTGGAGAGTCAAGCTGAAAAGAGAAAGGAAGAAAGAAAAGAAAGATTGTGTTAGGGATTGCAGGACAGCTCCGGGAACTGAACAAATAGGGCTAGATCTGTCAGCAGATGTCTAGAGAGCAAGTAGAATGATTTCCTTCATGTGCCGAGACAATGGCGGCAGAAAATCAATACAGGGGAATAGTGAGGAATTGACATAGAATAGGGAGACATCTACTGAAGGATCTCCCCAAGCCCACAAGGCCCCAGAGAGAGCTATTACATCTACAATGAAAGACTTGGTGTTTTAGATGAGAAATTCCCTTAGTGAACATGGCAAAAAGTGAGCTATCATGGTATGGTTCATAAAATTTCAGTGACTGCATGCTTCTCTTACCCCTACTCCATGATTAGAGAGATTGGGCTCACCTCCTCAATTGTTGCTTTATGAAGCATCTATCTCTATAATTAAAATAATTATTTTCTTATTAAGAGAAAGGGGGAGAGAGAGAGAGATAAAAGAATGGGCACACCAGAGCCTCTACCCACTGCAAACTAAGGGCAGATGCATGCACCACTTTATGTGTTTGATTCTACATGGGTCCCGGGGAATCGAACTCTGGTTGTTTGGCTTTGCAGGCAAGCATTTAACTGCTGAGACATAATTCCAGCCTCCAAAAGCCATTTTGTAGTTATAGTTTTGGTTGATGTCTTTGGAGACAACATTTTGTGTGAAGTATTCTGAGAAGTTTTTTTTAGTAATGTCTAGTTTTCAGGCTTAAAATAATAGGTGGCCTTATTTATTTTTCTTTATTGTTCTTTAAAGATCACCCAGCTTTATTAAAGTATAAATAAGGGGCTGGAGAGATGGCTTAGTGGTTAAGGCACATGCCTGCAAAGCCTAAGGACCCAGGTTCGATTCTCCAGGTCCCAGGTAAGCCAGATGCTCATGGTGGCACATAAATCTGGAGTTCGTTTGCAGTTGCTAGAAGCCCTGGTGCACCCATTCTCCCTCTTGCTCTGATTGTAATAAATAAAAAATAAAAGAATAAATCTTTAAAAGAGTATAAATGGCTGGGTGTGGTGGTGCATGCCTTTAATCCCAGCACTTGGGAGGCAGAGGTAGGAGGATCACCATGAGTGTGAGGCCACCCTGAGCTAGAGTGAGACCCTACCTCGGAAAACAAAAACAAAACAAAAGTATAAAACAACTGTAAATATTTATAGTGTACAGTGTGTTGTTTTAATATATGGTATACATATTTCTTGTAATCATTATTCTATTTTATGCTTCTGAGTGGGTTTTTAGGGTTTTCCATGAGAGGTCATGCACTGTTTGTCTTTCTGTGCCTGAAGTAGTTTACGCAGAAGAATGTCCTCTAAGTTCATCCATGTTATCACAAATGACAGACTGGCCTTTCTTTTTGAGGTCAAGTAGTGACCTGTTGTGTATGTACACCACATTTTCTTTGATAGACATTTGGATTAATTCCTATTGTGAACAGCAGTGCAATAAACATGAGAATGTAGCGATTTCTTTGACATGCTGATATAATTTCCTTTAGCTTTATAAAAGATATTATTAAAGGGGACTGGGGAAAATGACTTAGTGGTTAGGGTGTTTACCTGAGAAGCCTAAGGACACCAGTTTGATTCCTCAGGAACCACGTAAGCCAGATGCACAAGGAGGCACATGCATCTGGAGTTCGTTTGCAGTGGCTGGAGTCCCTGGTGTGCCCATTCTCTCTTTCTCTCTGCCTCTTCCTCTCTCTCTCTTTCTCTCTCTCAAATAAATAAATTATATATATATATATATATATATATATATATATATATATATATATTTAAAAGATACTATTAAAGGGAAAGCTTGAAAGTTGTAGTATTCTTTGCGTGCTTAGATTGACTTTCTAATACAAGAGACCAAGCCAAGAAACTTGTTTGGCTTCTACTGTCTGACTCCTTTCCCTTTGTTATGGGTGTGGATGCTCAAATTGGAAATGATTCGCACTTAATTCCACAGCTTTCCATGCATGTAGCATGATACAGACATGTGACTAAGTCTTGGCCAAATATGGTATCCGTGTGGGTCTCTGAATTAGTCGATGACAACAAGGAGACGCATTGAAAGAGGGACAGCGACAGTGATACTTGCTTTACAGAGCCATAGGGACAGCAGTGCCCAGGCTACCGTAAGCTGGGGACTTTTCTGCTTAGTTATGTTGTCATTGGTTAGTTCTGAGGCAGTGTTTTTGGTCTCCTGGTATTCCTTGTTCCTGCTTGCTTTCTTTTTTTTCTTCTTCAAGGTAGGGTGTTGCTCTAGTCCAAGCTGACCTGGAATTCCCTATGTAGTCATAGGCTGGCCTTGAACTCACGGTGCTCCTGCTACCTCTGCCTCCCATTTTTCCCCATTTCTTTTCAAATATTATGCTAGAGACTTTAAAAAAAATATTATTTGTTTGTTTGAGTGAGAGAGACAGAGAGAAAGGAAGATAGGGAGAGAGAGAGAACGAGCACACCAGGGCTTCTAGCTATTGCAAATGAACTCCATGTACCACCCGGCTTACTTGGGTATTGGGGAATCAAACCTAGGTCCTTAGGCTTCCCAGGCAAGCACCTTAACCACCAAACCATCTCTCCTGCTGGCTTCCTTTCTGATCTTGGTTTTACTAGTCTTGCAGCTTTGTGAGCTTTCCAGTATCTTCCAGTACACTGTGTTGCCAATAAGATTCTTTTACTACTGTGTTTTTATGTTTGGCAGGTTGACCATATTGAATTAAGAAGAGCCTGTGTTTTTAAAAACTTTCAAGTCCTATGGCTAATTAAATAGGGGTACTGAGAGTCCTGATTTGTGAGGACTGCAGAGGTTTCTAGGATGCATGACATTTCAGTGCTAAAATTACACACGTCCCTATATTGAGCTGGTAGACTCTACTAAGTAGCCATGTGGTCTTAAACGTGTTTCGAATCTGCTGTATCTATTTACAGTCACACTTGCTGTTGTTCAGATCAAGTCAGATATCAAAACACTCTGGCACACATGAAGGACCATGCAAAAGCAAGGTGGCTCTATTGTTGAGAACTTCTCTCAAGAATCCTCTGACTCCTTAGCCAGACTCCCAGAATGGCCCTGGGATCTGCATGACAACAATCTGTTAAGCTGCATAAACTGTTGAAAGCTTGCTTGCTTTCTCTCTCTCTCCTTCTTTTTGTCATCACCATCTTTAATTTTTTCCCCCAATATGTCTCATTGCTCAGGCTGCCTGTGATCTTTTGACCCTGCTGCCACTCCAAACCTGCTGTGTGAAAATTCCTGGGAGTGAATTACAGTAATCTCACTTTACAAACTTTCCAGATGTCTCTAATTCACCTTGAGGTTTGAAAGGTCTCGGCTGTGGAAGCAGCTCCTCTTCTTGCTGCCCCTAGGCCTGCTGTGTTCTCTCAGTTCTGGAGGTTGTAGTTTATCTTTGTTAGCTGGACCTTAGTGTTACTGTGACCAAACAGCCGACATAAAAACCGAAGGGGTGAGAGATTTGTTTTAGCTCATGATCTCAGAGCATTTGGTCTGTGGATGTGTGGCTCCATGTTTCTGGGAGCAGGATGAGGGAGAACATCACAGTGATGGGAGTGTAAGGAGAAGGGAGGCTGTTCACCTCATGGTGGTCAGGAAGTATAGTGAAGACTGGAGGGACCAGAGAAAGATAGGCCCTTCATGACACATCCCCAGTAACCTATTGCATCTAACCAGGCCCCACCTTCCTCAGTTTTCACTACATCCTAACAGTCTATTCAAAATTTGAATCAATTGATGAATGTATTAGGCCAGAGTCCTCATGTTCTAATTATCTCTGGCAACACCCTCACAGACACACCCAGGTGTGCTTTCCTAATTGCGTAGAATTTCTCAGTTGAATCAAGTTGGCTTTCAAGATTAACTGAAGGGGCGGGTGTGGTGGCGCATGCCTTTAATCCCAGCACTCGGGAGGCAGAGGTAGGAGGATCGCCAGGAGTTCAAGGCCACCCTGAGACTACATAGTTAATTCCAGGTCAGCCTGGACCAGAGTGAGACCCTACCTCGCAAAACCAAAAAAAAAAAAAAAAAAAAAAAAAAAAAAAAAAAAAAGATTAACTGAAGGGTGGCCCATGGCCCAGCAATGTTAGTATCACCTGGACACTTGTTAGAACTGTAGAATCTGGGACCCATCCTAGGTATACCCAGTCAGAATCTGCATTTTAAAAAAGTATTTTATTTGAGAGAGAGAGAATGGGTGCACCAGGACCTCTAGCCACTGCAAGCAAACTCTGGATACATGCACCACCTTGTGTGTCTGGTTTACATGGGTACTGGGGAATCAAACCTAGTCCTTAGGCTTTGCAGACAAGCGCTTTAACCTCTAAGCCATCACTCCAGCCCAGAATTTGCATTTTTGACAAGATCTCCAGGTGATGTGCTTGCACAGTGACTCTGATAAGCAGTGTTCCATATAAAGTAAAAGCCAGGTGTAGTGGCCCCACACCTTTAATCCCTTCACTTGGGAGGCTGAGGTAGGAGGATCACCATGAATTTGAGGTCAGCCTGGAGTTAGATTGAGTTCTAGGTCAGCCCCATGTTAAGTTAATGCCAAATGACAGGGGAAGGCAAATATGTGCCGTTACTTTTTGACTGAGGAAAATTGGAGGACATGACAATTAGGATCAAGAAATAGCCCTTCTCTGAATTGAATCTAACCTCCATAATGCCCGGATTCCTTGGCAGTTCTGCTTTCTTAAATCCTCTTTATGATCAGGGCATGAGACCAAGATATCCTTTTCTGTAAGCAAGCAGAACCAAGAAGCAAAAGGGCTGAACTCAACTGCTATGAGGAAGTCAGGCCTTTCCCCTAGGCAAGTTGCTCCAGCTGGAGATTTTAGTTGTCAGAGTTCTCCTTCCTGGCAGCAGAGGGAAGAAATCTTGGAAAGTTTATTGGACAAAACTGTTTGTAGCCAGCCCAGGTGACCACAGACTCCCTGTAATATAGGATCTGGGATGACATCTTGTGGACTCTGGATGAGCAGTCCCTCTTTCCTACCCAGCTGTCTTCTTCATCTTTTCATAATATGCTATGTCTGCAGCTGCAAGTTTTGAGAACCCCATGAAAACGCAGGTGGTGGCCACATCTGCCTATGAACTTCCCAGAGGCAGGAGACAATTCAGGTGAGAGGGCTGCCTTTCACCCCTTGGTAGGATAAGGTTACGTTGGAATCATCTGTCCATGAAGAGGCTGTTTTCCTTCCAAGCACAGGTTCCTCACCTCCATTACATGAAAATGACTGAATTCAGACTGATTGCCCTAATGCCCGGCAGTGAGTTAGTTGTCAGTGATATGCAAAAACCAAGCATTGAGCTGCAGTGTGCCTAGCACTGTCTAATCGTTTAATTTACCATAATGATTTTATTATCTGGGTTTTAAAATGAGACAAATGGCAATTTTTGTCCAAAGTGCTTCCAGGTTGATTACATATGTAAAGGGGAGGAGGTATGTAATATCTATATGCCCAGTAACTGCTTCTTCAAATTACATTCATTCCTCTTTATTTTATTTGAAAGTTAGGGAGTTCAATAGAGTTCAAGGAAAGCATTGTGGTAAACAGCCAGATTAAATGTGAGCAGTGTAAAGAGCAGCCGCTTGCAGAAATATTGCTATAGATACTAAGACCGTATCCTGCTTCCATACAGACCGCACATAATTGAATCATGTTCAATAGAAGGCCATTACAAAACCCAACTTATTTGCAATGCTAATGTGGGGAAGACAGCTGTCACAGGGAATTAAATATGATCATTCAGAGCTTGAATAAATGAGGTGTCCATTATCTTCTGGCTGTGTTGCAGGCTGCTTGACGAACACAAATAAATGATACTGTTGCAGTAACCAGCCCATGGGCTTTCTCTCTTTCTTTCTTCCTTCTTTCTTTCTTTCTTTCTTTCTTTCTTTCTTTCTTTCTTTCTTTCTTTCTTTCTTTTCTTGTCTTTGAATCCTAGAAATATGAGCTCTATGGAAGTGAGGGTGGGGGATAGGGATATAGAAAAAAAAGCTTGCAGATAAATATAGGCAAGTGGGTGAAGAGTTTTATACCCTCCTCCTGTTAAAGAAAGCATGAAAGCACAGACAGAATCAAAACTCCATTTTTGATGCCTGAGATAGAGTTTAATTCTATTAAAGATTTTTTTAAAAATCAAGATTCCCTTCTCTCTGAGACTCAAATCACAGACAAGTCACAAAGGAGACTGAATGTGAAAGGGTAGAGTGGGGAGTAAACAAAGCTAATCCTTTTGTCCCTTCCCCAAGGCCTTCCTTCCCATCCAAATGGATAATAAAGATAACAGAGAACTTCTTCATGGATAATCAATCTGCCAATGAGCACAAAAGGTACTTGGATCAGCACTAGTTTTAAAAATGCCATTAATTATCCAATTAAAAGAAAGGGTGTTTTCCTTTGATTGGATCTGAGCTACAAATCAGTTTTCTTATGTTAATAACACAAGATACTAAGCTGTCCTCTTTTGACACATAATAAAGTTAGGGACATTTTTTTTAAAGCTTTTAAATATAAGACCATTACCTGATCAAATGCAGGTAATTCTAGATCATAGCTTATTAGTATGAAATTACATGACACTGTAATTAGAAAACTCAGGCTTCTGTGAGCAGCAGCCGGCAAGACTCTTATGAACATAGCAATATGACCCCTTGGAAATAAATAAGGGCCTTGAAAGGCCCAGATTCTTCTGTTTTTGACTTTTCTGTACACTATCAGCCAAGTTAGCAGTCATCCCCAAAACAGAGAAAAGTGATAGTTAAAGTAATAAATAGGTCAGGTTGGTGTGTTTCTATTTTTGTATATACCAAAAATGGTAGCACTGGATATTATCTTTATTGACATATATGAATTACATTTATTCACCATATTGATTTTTAAAATGGTTTTATTTTTTTGAGAGAGAGAGAGAGAGAGTGAATATGGGTGCACCAGGGCCTCTAGCCAGTGCAAACTCCAGATACTTGTACCACTTTGTGTATCTGGCTTTATGTGGGTACTGTGGAATCGAATCCAAGCCATAAGGCTTTGCAAGCAAGCATCTTTAATTGCTGAACTCTCTCTCCAGCCCCACCATCTTAATTTTATTAAAAATTAGATTTGTAGCTTCTAAGAACTCTTGAGTGTCTCAGACTTGCTTGTCAATGAATTCTTTCTAACAAGCTGGTTTTAAGCCTTTGTGCAATATTTGAGATGTGCAGTATGAGTGTTTAAATAGAATCCCAAGAATTGGGAGTGTGATAGAACTTACATATAGATTATTCTTCCAAATAAAATGCCTATCCTTTCAGGGTACACATATGTTTTAGGTGATTAAAAATCTGTTTCTTAGAAGCCAGATGTGGTGGGGCCTGCCTATAACTCTAGTTTTTGGGAGGTGGCAGTAGGAGGATCAGGGGTTTAAGGCCAATTTCAGCTGCAGAGTGAGTTTGAGGCCACCATGAGCAACAGAGACCCTTTCTTAAAAAAACAAATAAAACTAATCCTTAAAAATAAATACCTACTGGGATCTTTATGATGATAGGAAGGGAAAAAGATCAGGTTTAAAATTCTAAAAGACTTCTCTAGAATCTTGGCTTGGAAGAAAGTAAGTTGCACCATCAATACCTGTGCTGGGAGAGCTATTCTTTTTAATTTATTATTAATCAGTATTGACAATTTCATGAGAAGCAGTACTGAGAATTCCATGTATATAATTTCAACATCTTTCTTTTCTTTCTTCCTTTCTTTCTCTCTTTTTTTTTTTCTTTCTCTTCCTTTCTTTCTTTTTTAGAGACACACACAGAGAAAGAGAATTGGCTCACCAGGGACTCAGCCATTGAAATTGAACTCCAGATAGTTGCGCCACCTAGTGGGCATGTTTGACCTTGCACTTGCCTCATTGTGCATCTGGCTGATGGGGGATCTGGAGAATAGAATATGGATACTTAGGCTTCACAGGCAAGTGCCTTAACTGATAAGCCCTATCTCCAGCCCCATTTTTTTCTTTTTATACATAAATCTTTTCTTCATAGATATGTATGGTATAATTCTAAATGTTTTATTCACTTAGTTGTAAATATCTGATGATTTTTCTGTTTTGTGTGCTTTATTTATTATGTTGTGGGCTGTGCTTCCCTAGAATGCTCAAGGCCCTGTGTTTGATCCCCTGAACCATGGAGGGGAAAATGGTTTGTAGGCCAGATTCTGACTGTTCTTTTCACCTTCCAGTTAAATAAAGTTTTATTGGGGCACAACCACCCTCACTTGTTTACATATTGTCTGGATCTGCTTTAGTGCTACAATGGCATGGGTGGGAGCTGCATTACATAATAGTCTGTTCAGTGGAAGTGTTCACTGTCTTACCCTTTATAGAAAAAGTTTGCCAACTTTTGATCTAACCTTCATTTTGGTGGGGTGTATAGGCTGTTTCTAATATTCTAATAGAAAAGTAATTCTTCAATGAATATATTTATCAATTTATCTTGGTATGTTTACTCACATCATCTTTAGGGATAAATTCTGAAAGTTAGAATCACTGTATGTTGCCTTGACTGCCATAGACCATGGAGGTTCTATTTGCTGAATTTCTAGTTTCAAGGACACCTCATACCAACTAATTCTTAGTGACATAGATTTTTAGAATCAGAAAGGTCTGTATTCACTTTCTAGCTCCCCAATTACTTGCTGTGTGATTATATAGGTTTCTTGGATGTAAGCAACAAAAATAAATTATAGTTAATTCAAGTAAAAATATTTATTAACTGTTATGTTGTAAAAGGCAAATTCACCAGGTCCCAAGTTGCCAAAGCTCTCAAATACTCCCAAGACAGGCCTGTCTTTAGGAGGACAGCCCCTCAGCAGACTCCAGAAGTTAACTAGCCCTTGACGTATCCTTCATGATGAAGGTGGCTTTTATTTCCAGGGCTTTGACCATTGTTACTTCTGTGACCTCTGAGTATGTGGGGAACTGAGTAGCTCATGTTGGTCACACATGTAGCCCGCCTGTGTGTGTAAACCTCGATAAAAGGCCTGAGTGGGCTTCCCCGATTGACAACACTTTTATATATCTTCACACAATACTAATGAGAGAATTAAATGATGTCTGTGCACCTCTGCTGGGAGAAGATAGCCCAAAACCTGAACTGTATCATTCCTGGATTCCATCCTCTCTGGCCTTTTCCCTCGGTGACTTTAATCTGTATCCTTTTGTTGTAATAATCCATAGTTGTGAGTTTATCTGAGTTCTGTGAAATCATCAAACCTATGTGTTTTTGGAAACCCTTGATTCTCCCTATGCATGTGCACAGATGCACTCACACAAATGCATGGACAGAGAGAGATCACAAATGTAGATTAATTGCCTAGAGAGTGAAACATGGAATCAAGACAGAACCTGAACAAAAAGTATGGCCAAGCATAGTTTCAGTCATGCCAGCATCATTGACATCACTGGGTCTAATTTTCCTGAGTTTGTGTCATCTTTCTTCTTTAAATTCAAAGCTCCTGGCTTAGGGCATGTACCTGCCTTGTGGCACTGGGGGAGGGGGCCCATGAGGCTTTAGGACCTTTGCTGTTGTGGGAAAACTGCATACAGCTCATTCAGGAAACATTTATATCTGACAGCTACTTGTGCTTTAAGGATTGGGGATACATTGAAGAAACCATCTTTGCCCTTTGGTACCTATGTACTAGAAAAGGTATTTCACCAAAAAGGAATTGAGGTTCTGTAGGAACGAGTTGTGGAGGTTGGGTAGCCAATATATATATATGTATATATCAACTCTCTATTCTGGTAGACAAGTTATTCAAAATCTCCAGGTGACTAATCAGATTATTGTATGGATTAAAGGAAGCAATCTTTATGGTTGGCTCATAGCAAATAATAAAGAGTATTTCTTATTTATGGCTAAGAGCGAGAGTTTTGAATTTTGACCTGAACTGCTAGTACAGACTTGTAATCCCAGCACTTGGAAAGCTGAGGCAGAAGGGTCTTGAGTTTTAGGCCACCCTGGACTACAGAGTGAGATATTCTTTCCTAAAATAAAACAAAACAAGCAAAACAGAGGATTCTGAATTTTAAGGTCAAACTGCCAGCATTCACGTTCTAGCTGCTTGTTAGGTTTTGGTCTTATACAAGTTCTTTAACTTCCGAAAGAGGGAACACCCCATAGTTCCCACACTTGACTTTGCTACCGCCATTTTGAAGTTCTTGTTTTTATTTATTTATTTGAAAGAGAGAGAGAGAAGGAGAGTGAATGTGGGCTTGCTAGTGCCTCCTGCCACTGGCAAACGAACTCCAGATAACACATGCACCACTTTGTGTATTTGGCTTTCCATAGGTACTGGGGAATTGAACTTGGGCCATCAAGCTTTGCAAGCAAGTGCCTTTAAGTGCTGAGCCATCTAGGAAGTGCAGAGAGCTTCTGTCATGTGGAAGGCAGGAGGGGGTAGGGAGCCATGTGGGAGTAGGTGTCCTCTGCACCAATCCCAGCCCGGATGAGCTGAGATGTGTGGGGGGTGGGGATTAACAACAGAGCAGGGAACTGGAAGTTCAGGAGAATTAAACAAAGACCCCAAAGTTCTTAAATTTTAACAAGAGGCCCCGTGTTTTCAGTTTGTTCTGAGCCCTTCAAATCATTACCTAGTTCTATCTCTGAGCCCTACTTTACTCAAGCAAACAGAAATAATAAAAACCATGTTATTTTTTAGTGGTCTCTTTTTTAACTGCTGGTTTAAAAGTCATGTTTTGCAATGATGAATCATATTCTGAATATTTCAACATCTTTCACAGACCACTCAGTGTTTTTGTATGAGGAAATTATTGCATTTAAAACTGAAGATATAACAAAATGTAGAACAATTCACAAACTTATATAATAGGACCACAGCTGGTCCTTGAAGATTGCTGCTTTGATGTAGAGTGTGGTATGAAAGCAAACTTCAGTACTGTTAAATGCCCTCTCATAACTAATTCTTGCAATTTAGGTCCCTGTAGTGTAGGGCCGAGAGAAATAAAAACTATGTCCCACTATACTAGACAAAATAAATTTGAAGGAAAGATTGAAGTAAAAGGAATAAACCATTTCTGAGTACTTTAAGCACAATGGCATAGTTGTCTTTTTAAACAGAGTACTTGTATTTAATTTCTACCCATCAGTAGGTAGGAGGAGAAGTGAGAAAGAAGAAATAGCTTTACAGATCAACAGAGACTGTTGAGGTGATAAGAGGTCTGATGTAAGCATACATTTAAACCCTAGTAGTAATTTAAAAATTTTTCATATTTGGATTTCTATCTTCAACACTAGAAAATTAAATGTTGGGTCTGAAGTCTAGTACCATTTTGAGTCCTTGCTAAATGTCTGAAAAGTGTGAGGCATCCAAACAAGGCTGTGTGTGTGTGTGTGTGTGTGTGTGTGTGTGTGTACACGTGGAACGTGGTTCCCTGGTAGGAAGTGATTGAGACTGCTTCATGGGGAGGTGAGAGCTTCTTTTAGTGGGTTTGTGATGGCCTATATGCAAATAAGTCAGGATTGTATAATTTGGCAGACAGTGTTTGTTTAACAATTCTGAGAAAAGCTATATGTAATGTTTAGGGATAAACATTAAATTTTTTAAATTATTTATTTATTAGAGAGAAAGGGAGGGAGAGACAGAGAGAGTGTGAGTGAGAGCATGCCAGGTCCTCCAGCCACTGCACATGAACTCCAGACGCTGCACATGAACTCCAGACGCTGCACATGAACTCCAGACGCATGTGCAACCTTGTGCATCTGGCTTACATGGCTCCTTGGGAATCAAACCTGTGTCCTTTGGCTTTGTAGGCAAGTGCCTTAGCCACTAAACCATCTGTCCAGCCCAGGAAAAACTTTAAACTCATTTTAAAAACACATCAGTGGAAGCATAGTTTGTAAAGAAGTAGACATTTAAGTTGTTAAATAAACTGGTTGAAATTTACTGAATTAAAGAGGATTCCTTCTGCTTTCCACTAGCTAATTAGCCATGAAGAAAGAGAAGAAGGATGAGTAGAGCCACATTAGCAGGCTCGGCACTATGGGGAGTGAGGAGGGTGGGGGAGAAAATGGTGCACTGTTCTTCAATGAAGAGCTTTTAATTTTGCAATTAATAGGATGTTTTATTTTGTACTAAATTTAAGCCTTCAATGCTACCCCCACTTGAACTTTAACAAATAAGAGGAAAACGAGTGTTGGCATGGGGTCCAGGAATGGGAGAGTGAGAAGAACACGTGGTTTTAAAATTCATTGTTCATTAGTTCATGTTGGTGGCTGAATGCTTCTCAAAGGTCAACAGTGTAATAATGTTCTTTATTACCATAATTATTATAAATAGTTACCTTTTGCCACTTTGAAAAATTACTTTTGAAAATAGTTTTCCAGTTCTTACCCTCTCTCATCAGAGTGGCAAAAGGGAATTACTGGTGTTGAATCATGTAAGAATGGGGAGGTGGCAGAAGTGGGTGGGTATAGAACACACCGTGCATGTGTTGGGGGAAGGGTTAGTGAAGAGCAAGAATCTATGGTGGTTTCATTTCTTTCAGTGGGAAAGTGATTGGATTTCAGTTTGAAAGAGTGAATCTTGGATTTATTCACGCTGCTTATGGAATGTGAGTGGCACATTCTTGCTGTGTGTTCATGTACGACATGGATATGTTAGGTTCTTCTCAAGGACTTCAGAGATAATGTAACTTGAACCAGTGGCATGGAGTTGGGTCAGAGTTAGGAAGAAATCCAGCTGGGTTCCACAGCACAAACGGGGACTTAAACTGGCAGAATAGTCTGGCTTTTATATATAGCAACTTTTATAGTTTTTGTTAAGTTCAAGAGAGGAGTGTAGGACCTGACAGTAGACACAAAAGAAGCCTCGATAAAACTATTTCTTTAAGATATCCCTAAAGAGGACTGCATAGATGGCTCAACAGTTAGGACTCTTGCCTGCAAAGCCTAATGAGTTAGGTTTGATCCCCCAATACCCACGTAAAGTGACACATGCGCCTGAGGCTCATTTACAGTGGCTGGAGGCCCTGGTGCACCTATTCCCTCTCTCTCTCTTCTCTCTACCTCTCTTTCTGTAAATAAGTAAAACATTAAAAGGTATTCCTAAACAAGGATGTGCTGAAGTTTGGAGAAAAGATAAAGGGGAGGATTAAACCTGCTATGGTTCGGGTGTTGTGTGTCCCCCAAGGGTTCATATGTTGGAAAGTTGATCCCCAGTATGGTAAGGTTTGGAGTTGGTAGAACCCTTAAGTGTGGGGCCTCATGAAAGTTTGTTAGTTTGTTGGGGGAACTACCATCAGAAAGAATTAAGGTGCTTGAATTAATTCTTATGATAGGAAGTTATTATAAAAGAGTCCCTTCTATAGTTTGACTTCTTGCCACGTGACTTCTCCCTTATACACATGCTGCTGCTATAATTTTATCCATCAAAACGTGATTCCTCCAGGGTGCTTCTCGCCAGAGCCACCACTATGCTGTGTGGACTTTCAACCTCCAAAACAGTGAGCTAAATAAATCTGTTTTCTTCTTAGAGTTCTCAGTCTCAGGTATTTTATTATCGTGACAAAACAGATTAATATTAAATCTAAAAATGGAATGCTTCTGTATCAGCTCCTTTCTCACTGCTGGACAAAATACCTGACCCCAAGCAGCTTATGGAAGGAAAAGGATTTAGTTCAGTTTATCATGGAGGAGCAAGCATGTCAGGAGCAGGGCACTGGCATCACACCATCACTTTTATAGGGAGGAAGTAGAGAGAGGCAGCGGCAGCACAGCAAACAGGGCTGGTCTGTAACACCTTGAGGCCTGCCCTCAGGGATGCACTTCTTCCAGCAAGGCTCCACCTCCTACAGATTGCACAGCCTTCCCAAACAGCTGAAGATCAAAGTGTTCAAAGCCTATGGGGGACATTGATACTCAAATCACCAAGACTCCTCCAGGACATGGAAAAAATCTCAAGAAGATTTTACATTTTTATGTTGTTGAAATATTCCTGGGTTATAGTATAATTTGCTGTAATGTAACTAGGCAAAAGGCTGCTGCTCTGTTAACTAAAAGGCATATTTCATACCAGACATTTGTTAACTTCTAGCCATGCTACATTTTTTAGTCTTTCTTTTTTAACTTTTTGTTGATGACCTCCATACTTACAGACAATATACCATGATCATAATACCCTTCCACCATCTTCCCTTTCCCTCTCCCCTATAGTCTCTCCACTGTGTCCCTTATTTCCAGCTAGTCTCACCTCTCTTTTGATGTTACATTTTTTCCTTCCTGTGATGCAGGCCTTGTGTAAGTGGTGTCAGCCACTGTGAGGTCATAAATACCATGGCCACTTTGTGTGTGGATGACAGTGTTACACAACACTCCTTCCCTTCCTTTGGATCTTACATCTTTCAGCCACTACTTCTACAATGGTCCCTGAGGCTTGGAGGGTATGATAGAGATGTCTCACTTAGAGCTGAACAATCCACTATCACTTTGATTGTTTGAATCTCCCCAATGGTCATTGCCATCTGAAAAAAGAAGCCTCTTTAACCAGCATTAATTGACTAGCGTTAATATGTTGGCATAAACATAAGTATTTAGAGGGCAGTTTGGTGGGCATTATATCCATTTATCCAGACAATATATAGGAGTCTCCCCCTAGGGCTTATGACCTCCCGGTCGATTAGGTTTTCAGTTCCAGGCATGAATTCCCTCCCAAGAAATGGGCCTCAAATCCAGCCAGAGCAGTTTGTTTTCTCTATGACAGACTTACCACCATTGTACCAGTTGTACCATATTTGGCCTGATTGGCCAGCCATACAGCTTGCAGGGTCCACTGATGGTTAAGACCATTGATGACTTTTCTCCCCTAACAGGGTACAGAGGTCTTTCCAGCATCCTGACAACTAGTCAATAGGGAGGAGATTTTCAACTCGGCTCCAGTTTGATTTCTCAGTGTCTGAAGCCCAAGCATGTGGAGTCTTCAGCAATAGGGTCTTATCTATTTCTGGTGGGAAACCAAGATCCTTGGCAACAGCTTATAATGTTTTGGAGGCACCAGGAATTTCCCTGACCAACAAATGACTGGATTTAGCTGTCTCAGGAACCTTCACACTGGTCTCCACAATGGCTGTACCAGTTTATATTCCCACCAACAATGAAAAAGGGTTCCTCTTTCCCCACACCCTCGTCATTTGATTTCTTGATGGTAGCCATTCTGAAAGGAGTGAGATAGAATCTCAAAGCAGTTTTCATTTGTATTTCCCTGTTGGCCAAGGATGCAGAACATGTTTTAAGGTATTTATTGGCCATTTGTATTTCTTCTTCCTCCTCTTTTTTTAATTTTTATTTTTTTTGTGTGTATTTTATTTATTTGAGAGAGAGAGGAAGAGGCAGAGAGAAAGAGAATGGGGGCTGGGAAGATGGCTTAGTGGTTAAAGCACTTGCTTGCAAAGCCAAAGGACCTCGGTTCAATTCCACAGGGCCCACAAAAACCAGATGCACAAGTGGTGCATGTGTCTGGAGTTCATTTGCAGTGGCTGGAGGGCCTGGCGCACCCATTCTCTGTTTCTCTTTGTTCATCTCACTCTCAATAAATAAATAAAAATATTAAAAAAAGAGAGAATGGGCACACCAGAGCCTTCAGCCACTGCAAACGAACTCCAGACACATTTGCCCCCTTGTGTATCTGGCTTACGTGGGTCCTGGGAAATTGAACCAGGGTCCTTAGGCTTCGCAGGCAAACGCCTTAACGGCTAAGCCATTTCCCCAGCCCTGTGTGTGGGTTGTTTTGTTTTGTTTTTGTTTTTCAAGGTAGGGTTTCACTCTAGTCCAGGCTGATCTGGAATTCACTATGTAGTCTCAGGGTAACCTTGAACTCATGGTGATCCTCCTACCTCTGCCTCCCGAGTGCTGGGACTAAAGGTGTGCGCCCGGCTGGGTGTGGTTTTTTAGAAAGGGAAGTTCTCAGTGTAGTCCAGGCTGATCTAGTTCTGGGTGATCCTTCTACCTTAGCCTCCTGAGTGCTGGCGGGAGCCACGAAGCCTGGTGGGTGTTGGTGTTTTTTTTTTCCCCCAAGTAGGATCATGTTCTAGTCCAGGCTGACCTGGAACCCACTATGTAGTCTCAGGGTTCAGGCCTTGAACTCATGGTGATCCTCCTGCTTCCACTGGGATTAAAGGTGTGAGTAGCACACCCAGCTTTTTTGTTTGGAGGTAGAGTTTCACTCTAGCTCAGGCTGACCTGGAATTCACTATGTAGTCTCAGGGTGGTCTTCAACTCACAGAGATCCTCCTACCTCTGCCTCCCCAAATGCTGGGATTACTCCTCTTTTTTTTTTTTTTTTTTTCAAGGTAGGGTCTCACTCTAGCCCAGGCTGGCCTGGAACTAGCTCTGTAGTGCCAAGCTGGCCTCAAACTCATAGTAATCCTCCTACATCTGCCTTCTGAGTGCTGGGATTAAAGGTATGCAAATATGCCTGGTTGTATTTCTTCTTTTGAGAACTCTGTTCAGTTCTATAGCACAATTTGTTTGGGTTGTTTGATTTCTTATTATCTAGTTTTTTGAGTTCTTTGTATATCCTAGATATTAATCCTCTGTCAGATATAAGAGTAAACAATTCTATATCCAGGAGTTTAGGACAGCTTAGCTTTGTTAGAGGCTGTGTTGTAGGAAAGCCTATGATATGTCAAACATTGGCCCATTCTGAGTGCCTCTAAGTACCAGTCCCAGAATAGAGTCCTCTCTCCCTAAACTAGTGAGTTTCTTGGAGGCAACAAACAGAAGAACCCTGCCTTTCCATCCAATCTGCAAGTCTGTGCTTTGCTTGAGGTGTTGAGACTACTGATATTAAGTTATTATTGAATGGTATATATTAATTCCTGTAATTATTGTTGATTTTATAGTACTTGCTGTTTTCTTTTAATTACTCTCTTGCACAAACTATTATCCAAGCATGGATTATTCTTTCCAAAGGATCCCTTTGAGTATTTCTTGTAGAGCTGATTTAGTAGTGATGCATTTTTCTCATAGGACATTCTTTCTGCTTCAGTTATGACACATAGTTTTGGGCAGTTGTCTTTCAAAACTTGTAATGCATCATCCCAAGTTCTTCTGTTTTTCAGAGTTTGTGTTGAGTCATCTGCTGTTATCCTGATGGCTTACCTTCATAGGTGACTAGGTGCTTCTCTTTTAGTGTTTTCAGTGTTTTTTTCTTTAGTCTCAGTGTTTAGTAGTTTAATTATAATATGGCTAGGAGAGGTTCTTTTCTCATCTTGTCTGTTTGGTGTTAGATCTAAATGCCTATTTATCTGTATTCTCTTTCCTTATTTTTGGGGAATTTTCTTCCATGATTTTGTTGAAAATACTATACTTTAGACTAAAAATCTTCTCCTTATTCTATACCCTGAAATATTTTAAAAAATTGTTTAAAAATATTTATTTTTGGGAGATAGCTTAGCATTTAAAGGTACTTGATTATTAGTAAAGCATGGCAGTCTGAGTTGGGTTCCCCAGTATCCATGTAAAGCCAGATGCACAAAGTGGAACATGTGTTTGTAGTTCATTTGCATTGAGTGGCAAGAGCCCTGGTATGCCCATACTCTCTCTCTTCTTCTGTCCATCTCTCTCAAATAAATAAATAAACATATTAAAAATATTTTTTGAGGCAGAGAGAGAGAGAGAGAGAGAGAGAGAGAGAGAGAAAGGGAGAAAGAATGGGCCTCTCACCATTACAAATGAACTCCAGATACATGTGCCATTTTGTGCCTCTGGCTTTACATGAGTACTGGGGAGTCAAATCTGGGGTCATCAGGCTTTGCAAGCAAGTGCCTTAAACCACTGAGCCATTTCTCTAGCCCTATCCTGAATTCTTAAATTTGATCTCTTCAGAGTGTCCTGAATGTCTTGAAATTTCTACATCGTTTTGTCAGACATGGTGGCACACATCTGTATATTTTTCAAAATATTTATTTATATTTATTTGAGAGTGAGAGAGCGAGGCAGATAGAGAGCATGGGTGTGCCAGGATCTCTAGCCACTGTCAACGAACTCCAGATGCTTGTGCCACCTTGTGCATCTGGCTTACATGGGTACTAGGGAATTGAAACTGGGTTTTTAGGCTTTGCAGGCAAGTTTCTTAACCACTAAGCCATCTCTCTAGCCCTCCACTCATACATTCTTCTTAATTTGTCTTTTTTTTTTTGGTTGATACCACCTTGACTCTAAGCTCAGATATTCTATTCTATCCTTGATCTTTTCTATTGGTGAGACTATCTACAGAGATTTTTTTATTTGACTTTCATTTCCAATTTTTTTTTGTTTTTCATTTCCACTTTTTTGGATTGGTATTTCTTCAGTATTTCTATTTCCTTACTCATATCTTGTATCAATCTCCTTATTTTATTAAGTTAATTTCTTATTTTCTCCTTCAGGAGTTTGTTTTCTTCTTTGATTTAACTGAATTCTCCATCTGGCATTTCATCTAATTCAGTCTCACTGGAGGTCATTACAGTTGGATTTATAATTTTTGGAGGAGTTATATTGTCTTTATTAAAATATTTTATTTATTCACAAGCAGAGAGATACATACATACAGAGAGAGAAAGAGAGAAAGAGAGAGAGAGAGAGAGAGAGAGACAGAATAGGTGTGCCAGGGCCTCCAGCCTCTGCAAACAAACTCCAGTCACATGTGCCACCTTGTGCATCTGGCTTATGTGGGTCCTGGGGAATCAAACTTGAGTTTAGGCTTCATAGGCAAACACCTTTATTGCTAACCCATCTCTCCAGCCATAGGGGTAACTTTCTATCTCATCTACATAGAGTGTGAAGCTGTTTTCCTCTTTGGTGCAATATGGGCTCTGCTCAGCTGGTTAGGCCAGCCTGCTTCTCAGATCATCTGTGCTGTACTGATTGCTGTGTGTGGGAGGGGTGGGTCTGATCCCTTGGCATCCTGGGATCTCCCCATTAAATTTTTTTTAAATTTTATTTGTGTGTGTAAGAGAGATGATGTGTATATAGGCATGCCAGGGCCTCTTGCTACTGCAAACTGCAGATTCATGTTCCACTGTGTATCTGGCTTTATGTAGGTACAGGGGAATTGAATCCTGGGCTGGAATGGTTTGCAATTGCCTTTAACCACTGAATAATCTTCCCAGCACCCTCTTCATTTTTACTGGATGCTCAGAGACTTCTACCTGATGCTTCAAACTTGATGGTGTTATCTAAGTATGAATATATTATCATGGTTAGCTAATCTAGTACATACAAGGACAATCTGCTAAACATAGTCTCTGGGATGGCAGGGTAAGAAAGAAATTAGAAAAAGAGCACTCTAAGATGAAAGCAAAAAATAGATAGAGGTCGGGTTATAAGGTCCCTAAAGGTCGTAGACCTATGATTTTGTAAAGCTATTCTGGTGGTATTGTGAAGGGTGCATTAAAGTAGGTACAAGGTAAGAAAACCAAGTGTGTCATTGCCAGATGAGAGATGACAAACTAGAATCATTCCATGTTTGCAGGAAAGGAGAAAGAGATAAAATTATTTACTGAGAAGTTTAAAAGATGTGGAATGATGGATGAGATGGTGGAGGGAAAAGAATGGGTCAATGGTGACCAAGCTCCGATAACCCTGTGGTTTATCACTGAGGTCAAAGGAGAGCAGAGCTATTCTGATGGTGCTCACGGTGGGTACAGTAGGCTGCAGCAACAAAGCACCACATTTTGGGTGGCTTGAACATCAGAAATTTGCCCGTCTCTTTCCGGTGGCTTGAACCTCATCATCCAAGTACTGCCATGATATTTCTGAACAGTCCAGGGAAGGTTCTGTTTCCAGCTTGACTTCTAGTTCCTGGAAACTCCTTGTATAACTCTGATCTTCACATGGTATTTTTCTATGTATAAATTTCTATTTCATAAGGGCACTGGTGATATTGGATTGGTGTCTTTTCTATTCTTTTTAAAAATTAATAAATTTATTTTGAGAGAGAGAGAGAGAATGAATTAGCACACCAGGGCCTCAGCCACTGAAATCAAACTCCAGATGTGTGCACCACTTAGTGGGCATGTGTGACCTTGTGCTTGCTTCAACTTGTGTGTCTGGCTTATGTGGGATCTGGAGAGTTGAACATGGGTCCTTAGGCTTCCCAGGCAAGCATGTTAACCCCTAAGCCATCTCTCCAGCCCTCCTCTCTATTCTTAAACACTTTCATCTTATGCAATTATATTGATAAAGTTCAGGCTATTTGAGAAAATAGCAGCAATATAAAGTCACTCTTAGAGTCTCCTTGTCCTTCTCCCCTGGAGAATGCCATAAGGTCTTTATTTAAGAGCTGGGTGTGGTGGCATATGCTTTTAATCACAGCACTGGGGAGGTTGACTTAGAAGAATTTCCATGAGTCAGAGGCAAGCTACATAGTGACTTCCAAGCCTGGGTTACATAGTGAGTTCCAGGTTACCCTGGGTTTGAAGAATCCTGCCTTAAAAGACAAACAATGGCTGGAGACATAGCTGAGTGGTTAACACACTTGTCTGCAAAGCCTAAGATTAGATTCCCCAGTACTTACATAAGCCAGATGCACAAGGAGGTGTATGCATTTGGAATTTGTTTGTAGTGGCTGAAGGCCCTGGCATGCACATTCTCTCTATCTACTTCTCTCTCTAATACATAAATAAACAATTTTTTTTAAAAGAGGGCTGAGCCAGGCATAGTGGCACATGCCTTTAATCACAGCACTCGGGATGCAAAGGTGGAGGATTGCCATGAGTTCGAGGCCATCCTGAGAATACAGAGTGAATTCCAGGTCAGCCTGGGCTAGAGTGAGACCCTACCTCAAAAAAAAAAAAAAAAAAAAAAAAAAAAGGCTGGAGAGATGGCTTAGCAGTTAAGGTGTTTGCCTGCAAAGCCAAAGGACCTCAGTTCAATTCCCAGGACCCACATAAGCCAAATGCACAAGGTGGCATATGTACCTGGAATTTGTTTGCAATGGCTGGAGGCCAAGCTGCACCCATTCTCTTCCTCTCTCTGCTTCTTTCTCTCTCACTCTATCAAATAAATAAAAAGAAAAATTTAAAAAGTATAGGATTAAAAAAAAGACTCCATTTTTTTTAAAGTAAAAAAACAAAACAAGAAGAAATCCATGCCCTATGCTCTAGAGAAAGGAGCCTGACCCACCAAGGATGGCCAGAGGAATCTGAGCATTCTTGCTGAATTCCCCTGTGTTCATTACCTTTAGCTCTTGTCCCCTTTGACGAGCCATATTTTGCACGACTTCACCTTCTCATCCAACCTAACCAAAAATACTCTTTACCTATTTCTCTGGATTTTCTTTTTTGAAAGGCTCCTGTGACACACACACACACACACACACACACACAGAAATACATTAAATACATTTAAATTCTTGTCTCTTGTTAATTTATCTGTTGTCATCAGGGCCTCAGAAGGTGAGAAAAAAATATTTGTTTCCCCTACAATGTCTTTATGAGCAAGGCTTTCTGGTCAGTGGTTTAATATCTGATCTTTCAGTCCTCACGTGGCCCTAGAGAGGGAAGGCAGGAATGGAAAGAGGGCTGAGGTAATTTATTACATGGATGCCTCTGGATTTGTATATAGGTGGATTTGATGTCACTCAAGATGCTGCCTCCTCCTGGTGAGAGTCTAGCTAGAACAAGAAAAGGACTAAATAGAAAACCTCAGAGCAACTTGCATCACTCAGGAGCTCCTCAGCAGGAGGCAGTGAGATAGCAAGGAGAAAGGAAACCCAGGAAAAAGCCTAAAGAAGTAGGGGGTGGGCAACAGTCTTAACTATTTTAGATGGCTAAGGACCTAGAAGTGTCTCTTTGGTTTAGTGGCCTCTCTGCTCTTTGAACGTCCATTTGATTAAGAAGTGAAATTAGAACAAATTTTCGTCCACAGTGATTACAGGCAACAGATTCACTGTAAAATAAAAAGAGAATTACTGTCAATTTTGCTCTGAGTTCACCACAGTCAATGTGCTGTTGGGGGAGAAACACCAATTGTGACAAATTGCTCCATCTATGTATGCATTTTGACCTTGCCATAGATTTGGAGGCATATTTTTTTTATTCAAATTCTCAGTCTCGGAACTGGTTTCAAGGTTGTGGGTATACACTTTCCTGTGTACATGCATGCGCTGCTGTTTTGGCTATTAAGAAATGCTTTTATTCATGTACGCCTGGCATATAAGCTAGCAGAAACACACCTGGGAAAATGTAAAGGCTCGGCTGAGGCATTTGAGGACATGTAAGGCTATTAGGTGATAAATAAGTACCCACTGGCTTGTTGCCCATACAAGCTTTATATTCATTTCAAAGAACAAAATTTTCATTAAAAACAAAGCAGTTAAAATGTCAAGGTGCCTATTCTCTTTTTTCAGACTCTCCTTTTTACATTGCAAAATAAGTAGATTGACTAAAGCCTAAACTGCAGCTAAATACAGGCTTTTCTTGGCATTCCTTGGAGAAATCAAATCCAAGACAAGTGGTGAAAGGTGATTGTACTACATCCACTACACAGACTATTTCTTCTAATTATCAGCACGAATGTAATTACTTAGGAGCAGCACAGGCTCCTATGATCATGTCCCTTAGGGCATTTCATCTTTAATGATTTTTCTGGATAGAAAGCCAGTTGGAAGCATTTGTTGCATAACATTGCTCGACCAGAAGAAAAATGCGTACTTCTCAGAAGAAAGATCTGTATGCTTTCTTTTCAATGGTACTTATATTCTGCCAGAATTTGATTAGGAGCTATCTTGGCACAAAGATTGCTAATGACCGAGTCAAATAACTTATATAGATTAAACAATTTCTTGGAAAGAAATACAATGTAGCATGGTGTGTCTTTTCCAAGAATATTGAAGTTCAGAATTGTAGCCATTTAAGGTGAATTATTAAATGCTCTAACTTCTCAGGGCAGATATGGGAGGGATGGGCTCCTGAGGGAGTTTGCAGATTCTTAATGGGAGATGGTTTGAAAGGAAGACATTTTGGGGCTGGTGCTGAGACAAAAGTGTGGATTCATATAATGAGAATTTTTAGGTTACCTAATCCCCCTCCTTTGAGAAATGAACGACCTACCAGATAAGTCTAAGTGATTTAGTAATGCACAGAGGCTGTTGCTGTTAAGAGTCCTTCCCAGTATTCTTTTTTAAAAATTATTTATTTACTTGAGAGTGACAGACAGAGAGGCAGAGAGAGAGAGAGAGAGAGAGAGAGAGAGAGGGAGAGACTGAGAGAATGGGTTCACCAGGGCCTCTAGCCATTGCAAACAAACTCCAGACACATGTGCCACCTTGTACATCTGGCTTACGTTGGTCCTGGGGAATTGAGCCTTGAACCAGGGTCCTTAGGCTTCACAGGCAAGTGCTTAACCTATAAGCCATCTCTCCAGGCCCCCAGTATTCTTTCCATTGTCATTTTTCTCTCTAGGATTAGAAAAAAATCACAAAAGATATTGTTCATCTGGTATTATTAAGAAACATGTTTTGGGCTGGAGGGATGGCTTAGCAGTTAAGGTGTTTGCCTGCAAAGCCAAAGGACCTCAGTTCTATTCCCCAGGACTCACGTAAGCCAGATGCACAAGGTGGCACATGTGTCTGGAGTTTGTTTGCACTGGCTAGAGGCCCTGGTGTGCCCATTCTCTCTCTTTCTCTCTCTTGGCCTCTTTCTCTCTAATTCTTTCAAATAAATAAATAAAATAAAATAAAGAAACATGTTTTAAGTGTTAGCTTTCTGAATAACTAAAATTTACCCCATCACTATTATTTAAAAGTGCTTAATGGAGCTGGTCATCTTACAGAGGATATGAAATGCAGTTAGCTTTTTCTTGAGGAAGTAGTGTCAATATTATATATAGTAATTATTTTATTGTGCTTGCATTAAATCCACAGTTGCCCTCTGGAGTAATTGAGATGGAAGGACCATTGCCATCCAGTATCCACTCAGTTCCTTCTGCTATCTTATTTCCATGTCTCTTAGTATCATTTCACCATCCAGTACACAATTTCCCTCCTGCTGCTGCCATACTCTCCAAAGCTGCTGTGTTCCCTCTTGCTGAAATGAATGGAAGGAAGCCTTACTTGATGAATAGAACACAAAGTTTTGCAATTACTCTGTGGTTAGAATTTAGCTTTGTTTTTGCTTGAAAACAGAGTCCGCTAAAATGGCATACTATTTATAATCTGTAATCTTGACTCTTTTAAAGATGTTTGTGATAATTTAAACAAATAATTTTATGTTTTCACCATGGGACATCTTTATTTTATTTTTATTTATTTATTCGAGAGAGAGAAACAGGCAGAGATAGCATAAGATACAGAGGGGGAGAGAGAAAGGGGGAGGGAGAAAAATGAGCATGCCAGGGCCTCTAGCCACTAAACAAGAACTCCAGACACATGTGCCACCTTGTGCATCTGGCTTATGTGGGTCCTGGTTAATCGAACCTGGGTCCTTTGGCTTTGCAGTCAAGCGCCTTACCTGCTCAGCCACCTCTCCAGCCTATTTTATTTTATTAACAATTTTATACATCTATATAGTATATTTTTATTATGATCTCCTCTTTCTCTTATCCCCCTTCATGATTTTCTTTTACTGAACCCCTTTTTCCCAACGAGACCTTCTTAATTCTTTGATGTCTTTTTTATTGTGTGTGTAGAGGACAACCTCAGGTGCCATTCACCTTTCCTTGAGATGGTCTCTCACTAGTTTGGAGCTCCCTTAGAGCTTGCCATGCAACTGGCTAGTCAGCGAGTCTCATGGACCCACCTGTCTCTGCCTCCTCAGCGTTGGCACATGCCACCTCATGCACAGCTTTTATTTGTGGGTTCTTGGGATTGGACATTGGTCCTCATGCTTGAATAGCAAATACTTTCCCAACTGAAACCTATCTCCCAGCCCACCATGGGACACCTTAACAGAGGGATTTAATTGTTGAAGGCACGAAGCATACACAGAGGTCTTGTTGCCCTCAGTCACTCCTGATTCTTGAGTCCGTAGCTCTCCTGCCTCCAGATGGTCTCTTTTTAACTAGGAGAAGTTTTGGAATTGGACTTTGCCAGTGGTTCTTCTTCTTCTTCTTTTTTTTTTTTTTTTTTTTTTTTGGTTTTCACTCTGGCTCAGGCTGAGCTGGAATTCACTATGTAGTCTCAAGGTTGCCGCAAACTCGGCGATCCTCCTGCCTCTGCCTCCAGAGTGCTGGGATTAAAGGCGTGTGCCACCACACCCTGTAGGCCAGTGGTTCTTAAACTTCAACATGCATCAGATTCCCCTGGAGTCTTGTTAACTTACACATGCTGGGTCCCACTCTGGCTTTCACATGCAGTAGATCTGGGTCAGCTCTGGGAATTTTCACTTTAAATAAGTGATAGGAGAGATCTTGTTGCTGCTGGACACTTTGAAGAGTCACTGAGAAAATTATTCTCCATAAAGAGAGAACAAGAGGGCTTGAGGTCTGTTTGGACCTTTAGGCACTTGTTGCCAGAGGGCATTGTTCAGAGCTGCCCCCATGTTTAAAGAGTCTTCTGTGGGGGTGCTCTGGTCAATGACTTCTCATATATGAGAACAAAGAGGCAGCACTCATGTTAGTGTTAATAAGTTCCTAGCCTTTGATTTAGGAGTCTTAAAAACTCACATATTTACTGCTGTCATTGTAGCAAATAGGCTTTATTCTTGCTTCCTTCATTTAGAAGAGTTATTACTTAATTAGATTTTTTTTTGCATTTGCATCTGTGAGGTATGGAGTAATTTTCAGAGTCAAGAAATAATAAACCCTTTTTATTCACTTTTACATACCATTCTCAGAAAATGTGAGTCTACCTGGATAATAGATCACTTTTTAACTCTTCCTGTATTGATCTTGGTCTATTTCTCTTCTCTCTTATTTGGATGCCTATGTTAATGTGTGTGTGTGTGTGTGTGTGTGTGTGTGTGTGTACATGCACATGTGCACACACACACACCCTACAGGAATTTAGATTGATGCTACCAAATGACATCATCCCTAAGTACTTCAGTATCCACATTGCTAACTCTGCCAACTCTTTTCTTCCCCTCTCCTTCCTTTCTTTCTCTCTCTCTTTCTTCCCTCCCTCCCCCCTCCCCCTCCTTCCCCTCTCCTTCCTTCCTTTCTTTCTTTCTTTCTTTCTTTCTTTCTTTCTTTCTTTCTTTCTTTCTTTCTTTCTTTCTTTCTTCTTATACCAGTACAGAGAGAGAGCGAGAGAGTTGTATTAGGGCCTCCTGCCACTGCAAATGATGAACTCCAGTCACTTTGTGCATCTGGTTTTACATGGATACTGGGGAATTGAACCCAGGCTTTCAGACTTTGCAAACAAGCAACTTTAACCACTGAGAAATCTCTCCAGATCATCTCTGTCAACTCTTGATCTTTACACAGCATATGGAAGTGTTGCCCCCAACACTCTGTCTACAATGAGTTCATTGCAGTAGACTATGGCACATGTCTCTTGACCTCCCCATTCTCAATCTTCCATTTTTTTCCACATACTGAGTCTATGCTAAAAGATCGAGTGGCATAATAGAAACAATGTAGGCATTACAATGAGGTAGACATAAGCTTATGTTCTTTTCAATAATAGCCATATTGCATGGTTGTTGAGACAATTCAGTTAAATTACGTTTGTAAAGTACAGAGCATGTAGAACAACATGATTGAATATTGTTATTATTATTATTTTGGTTTTTCATTTTTCAGTTTTTCAAGGTAGGGTCTCACTCTAGCCTAGGCTGACCTGGAATTCACTATGTAATCTCAGGGTGGTCTCGAACTCATGGCGATCCTCCTACCTCTGCCTCCCGAGTGCTGGGATTAAAGGCATGCGCCATGACATCTGGCTGAATAGTATTATTCATTAGCCTCCTAGCACTTCAGCCACTCATAGGATGGGTGTCACCTGCCACTCAGATTTGCTCTGCTGCCAAAATCTCAAATCTGGATCTTCTGTCTAGAGTCACCACATACCATGTGGATGCAGGGTGGCATGAGGATGCTAGAATCACAGCGGTGGGAGAAGAGAAGTTACTGAGAGCTAGCTGTTCTATGGTAAAATTAGTATGTTGGCTTAGACAATGCCCAGCTTGAACATACAGTTTCCTATTCTGTTACTGTACTGAGTCTCTTCACTGCCATTACCATGACTTTTAATTACTTCTTTTTCAACAGCTCATTCGTTCTCATGGCAAACTTGCATTCCATCAACCTTTTACTTATTCCTCTATTATAAATCTTATATTCTAGAAGATTGTTTTTTTTTCTTTGAGGAAGTGTCTTGTTCTAGTCCAGGCTGAACTGGAATTCACTATATAGTCTCAGGGTGGCCTTAAACTCACAGTGATCCTCCTACCTCTGCATCCCAAGTGCTGGGATTACAGGCATGCACCATCACATCCAGCTCACAAATGCTATATTTTAGATTGTTTTCCTTCATAGCAAGTATTTTCTCTCCTAATCTCTTATTTGCTTATTTTTGGCTTTCATCTGTCTCCCTGTATAGAACAAAAGCTCCTTGAAGGCACAGACTTTTGTTCATTGCTATGCCTTGTTCTTAGACTAGTGCCTAGCTACCAAAAAAGCATGATTAATTTTTGTTGAATAAATTCTCTGCCTAGCCTTTACACTTCTCATGTACATATTCTGTAGGGTCACCCTAATTTCTGAATGATTGTGACTGGAGCAGGAAGTATATTAGAAATGTAAGGATGGTATCATCTTCTTGATTTGAAATCTGGCCTGATGCTGCAAGTCTTCTGTGGCAGTGGACTTGCCTACCAGAGAGTTTTGTTCTGCTATTGGTCATGGTCCAAGGTATGTGTGTCCATGGGCAGTGAGGGCTCACCTGCTGACTACCTTATTGGGTTTTTAATGAATTAACTAATAAATACATTTTTTTGTATTTGTATTATATTTTGATCATATACCCCTATTACCCTCTCTTATCTTCCTCCAACTCTTGCTGAATCCTTTCTTTTTTTCTATTTCCCCTTCCTACTTTCATGTCTTTATTTTTGGGACCTATTGAGTTTAATGGGGTTGCTTGCACATTCATGGGTGGGAGGTTATTTACTGAAGCATGAACAATATAACTGTGGTTACAGCATTGATAAAGTGACTCCTTCTCCCCTAGGAACCATTACTTGCCAATAGCTCCCTAGAGAAGGGTAGGAGACTCATGAGTTCCTTCCCTATCCATGATGGAATGGTGATGGGCTCAATCTTGTGTGCAGGTCTTATGCAGGTCTTATGTGTGCAGGTGGAAGGTGGTATTCCATAGCACACTTCTCCATCCTCTGACTCTTAAATATTTTTTCTGCCCCTTCTTTTGTGATGTTCCCTGAGCCTTAGAGAGAATGACATAGATGTCCTGTGTAGGGTTGAGCACTCAACAGTCATTTATTGTCATAACTTTGGTCAGTTATGTCTATGCATTAACTGCCACCCAGTGTTGAAAGAAGGTTCTTTGACTAAAGCTGTGAATAGCAATAATCTATGGGTATCAACATGAATATTTAGAAAGCAGCTTGTCATGTCTATTTAGCAAAATAATAATAGTAGCTTTCCTACCAGGGCCCATCATCTCACTATCCATGAGCTTTTCAGCATGTTTATAGTACTAAGTATGAATTCTCTCCTATAGTGTGGGCCTCAAATCCAATTGGAAAGTGGTTGGTTACCCCATAACAATCATGCCACTATTGTACCAGTAGCACATTTTGCCTAGCATATTGGTATTGTAGCATGTAAAGTTCACAGCTGTGTCGGACCCTTGATGACTTTTTACCCTTAGCAACCTGCATAGCACCTTCTGCCACTGGAAGTTAGCCAGCAGGCAGGGCGCTTCTAGCTCTATTTCATGTCAGTTATGTCCTGCAACCACGGTGTTGTAACCACATCTTTAAAAAAAATATTTTGTTTATTTATTTGCAATGGGAAGAAAGAGAGAGAGAGAGAGAATACGAATGGGCCTGCATGCCAGGGTCTTATGCTACTACAAACGAACTACAGATACATGTACCACTTTGTACATCTAGCTTTATGTGGGTACTGGAGAATTGAACCTGGACTGGCAAGCTTTGAAAGTAAGTACCTTTAGCCACTGAGTCATGTCCCCAGCCCTACATCTTCAGCAACAGGGTCTTACCTTAGAGTCTTGGTGGGCAACCAAGAGCACTTATTGGGGCTTCTACCCACCAAAGCACTTTCCCTTTTCTCCCCGCCAGGCTTACTGCATTAGGCCTAGCACACTATCAATTACAACAATGTTAAATTCTCTTCATGTCAGATTAACTGGCCCAAAGCATGGAATGGCTTTGGAGGTGGGGAACAAAAGGTAAGGATCCTGGTTCTTGACACTTGGTGTCAGACAAATCAATTACTTCAAAAACACTTTTTTAAATGATACACTTTACTTTTTTTAGACATTTTTAGGTCCACAGAGAAATTGAGCAGGAGACATAGGGTTCCCATAGGAATATGAGGGTGGTTTCTGCTAAGAGACAGCAATGCAGTCAGGAAAACAAGCCACACGTACATGAAACCTTCTTGAAATGTGCTCGGTTTATCTCATTTTCACAATCTATACCCTAATTTTCTCCACCTCTAAACTCTGAACCCTACCTTTAAATACCACCCCTCTTGTTTCCACTACTGTAGCTTCACCATTTCTATTTCTGCCCCTTCTGATCTATTCTTTTAAAAGTCTCCTGGTGCTCTTGTACTTGAAGCTGCCTCTTGGAGATGAATTCAGTTGAGCCCTTCACCCTGCCTCCCTGGGGTCCTTGTGTGCCCACCTTTCCTCCCTCATGTTTGATCTTCCCTCTTTACCAGCTATAGTACAGTCACAGACATCTTCTGCTATCTTAAACACTCAGTGTCTCTCTCCCTAAATACTTCTTGCATTTCTAACTCAAGCCTCTATACAGGCTGTTGTTCTGTCAGAAATTCTCTGGGTCCCATGATCTCCCAGATTCTGGTCTTCTCATTCCTGAAGTCCCAGTTAAAAAGGAGAGTCCTAGGCTAGAGAGATGGTTTACCTGTTAAGGTGCTTGCCTGCGAAGCCTAAGGACCCAGGTTTGGCCCCCCAGATCCCATGTAAGCCAGATGCACAGAGTAGTGCATGTGTCTGGAGTTAGTTTGCAGTGGCTAGAGGCCCTGGCATGGCCATTCTCTAATTAATAAAAATTTAAATTATATATAACTAATATAAACATATATTATTGTATTATATATTATATGTATAAATATAATAAATATTATATATATAAAAGGAGACTCCTTAGAGGCTTTTGTGGAATCAGATTCCTGGTCATTTCAATGCCAGACTTTATATGCTTCTTCATAGATCTTATCATGGACACAGCAAATTTTTTGCTTGTTTGTCCCTGTCACTAGATAGCAAGCTCTCTAGTGACTTCTTTAATATGCTTTCTACCCTTGCAATTTTAATGTCCATAATTACCTGACATGCAGTCAGCCCTTAGCAAACATTTTAACACTAAATAAACAATACAAATAGGCAACTGAGCCTAATGTTCCATAGGTTAGTGTTGAGTGTCTGCATAAGCTGGTGAGTAAGTGAAAGGTTTTATTAATTATATATTTGTGGTGATTTCTCTGTGCCAGCTGTTCTCAGAATACTTTTACAAAATTAAAAATAATCTGTTTCTAGCTGGGCATGGTGGGGCATGCCTTTAATCCCAACACTCAGGAGGCAGAGGTAGGAGGATTGCCAAGAGTTCGAGGCCACCCTGAGACTACATAGTGAATTCCAGGTCAGCCTGAGCTAGAGTGTGACACTACCTCAAAAAAAATTATTTATTTATTTATTTATTTATTTATTTATTTGACAAAGAAAGACAGGGAGAGAGAATGGGCATACCAGGGCCTCCAGCCATTGCAAATGAACTCCAGATGCATGTGCTACCTTGTGCATCTAGCTAATGTGGGTCCTGGGGAATCAAACCTGGGTCCTTTGGCTTTGCAGGCAAATACCTTAACTGCTAAGCCATCCCTCCAGCCCAATGATTTGATTCTTTAAAATCATCTATACTTCCATCATTAAATAAAATTCTATTCCTCCATATTGGATATAATTAGATTTGTGAGGTAGGTGGTATATTTCAAAAAGTCACATTTATTTATTTATTTATCTATGAGAGAGAAAAAGAGGCAGATAGAGAGAATGGACACAGTAGGGTCTCTAGCCACTACAAACAAACTCCAGACATATATGCTACCTTGTGCATCTGGCTCTATGTGGTACTGGGGAATTGAACTCTGGTCTTTATGCTTTGCAGGCAAGTGCCTTAACCACTGATAAATCTCTCCAGCCCAAAAGTCATATTCATAATCTCTATCATACTGTTTCATTTAAAATAAGTAATTGGGAACTAGAGAGATAGCTTAGTTGGTAGAATACCTGCCTAGCACACATGAGGCCCTGGGTTTGATCCCAGCACTGTCTAAAACTGGGCATGGTGGCACTGCCCAGTAATCTCAGTATTGGGGAGGTGGATCACAAATTCAGGGTCATCTTCAGCTACGTAGTCGGGCCTTCCTGGCTGACTTGAGACCCTGCCTCAAAGACACCATCACCACCAACAACAAAAACCATACTGGGGTTTTAGTCTCATGTTCAAAAACATTTTTGAAAAAGACAGTTGCATTTTTCAGGAGGTGACCCTCCTTCTCTAAGGGCCCCATACTCAGAGCCCCTCTATAGAATCTCTTTCAGACAATCTAAGAGTGGAGGGGCCTTTATTACAAATTCTTCTGTCAGGCACTGGATTCTCACAGTCTTACTGGGTGGTCACAGAAGGTAGCTTTCTCAGTTGCATCAACCAATAAAGAACGATTGTGCTGAAATGTGTACTGTGTGCGGACAATTTAATGAAATCCCTGCTTGACATGGTTGTGCCTCATTTTACGAACACTCTGCATGTAGTACTGAGCACAGTGCCGTCTTCTGAGAGAGCAGATGCCACTCTTTCCATCTGACCCCTTCTTGATTTTACCATCCTTGCCAGATTCAGTGTCCTGCCTAGTGGCACTGGAACATGGGCTCCATGCCTGCTGGCAGCTCTGGCTGCTGCTGGGTGCTGTTTAGTTTTATCCCTTTGATTGTTGAGCTGTTTTGTGTTATTGATAAATTACAGGTATGGTACTCAGAGGGAGGTTGGGGGCAGCTCAGAGTGAATGGTAGCACCCTTGGGTATGAGGCTCACTTGGACTCATCTATCTAGACAATCCTATGTAGTGGGAGGTGTGTTTATGGGATTAGTTATTAATCACAAAATAGGATAGGCGTTACTTGACCGCTAATTATAACACTGGATGAGCACCTAAAATCTTTGTAATAAACAATATCATCCCTGTAGGACCCTTCACATGAAATCAGTCCTGCCAGACAAATGGTTATTTACATAACACAGAATCTTTTTTTTAAAAAAAATTCTTAACCCCCCCCAACATCAACCAAATAAGCAAAAGTGTGTATAGAAGCTAATAAAAATTAGTACCTTAAAAAATAATTGTAAGCTATGTTTTCTGTAATTATACAAAACCCTAGAGTTTTAACCATGTAATAGTGATTTTTTTAGTGTTTTTGCCATTATTGTCCTTTTGATTTACTTAACTATGTCTAACTTGAACAAACAATGTTAAGTGGGGAAACAGATGCGATTAAATAGCCTGTAATTATGTTTTTAGTCAACTGCTACCATCACAGGCTCCTCCTGCTACTCGGACCAGAAAAAAAGTGACCTAACTGATGTCACCAACCGCTTTGCCAGGCCCTGATGCAGAATAGATGGCCTTATTAAGCAATCAGAAAATCAGCCATTACAGAGGGATGGTAATCAACAGTGTTTATACAGCTCACACACTAGCCCCACAATACACAATCAGGACCATGAATTCTGCTAATTGGGTACCTTCTGTGTCCAGAGGTGCCTGCAAAGGGAAACAAAAGGGACTTAAAAATTAGTGTTTGTAGCAATTAGTTTCTGTCTAAAGGCTTAACCCAGTTCAGGGAAACCATGATTTAAACAGGGATTATTATAGCAACTTTGGTATTTAAATGTCTTCTGCCATTATCTGAGGTAGGATTTAGCTTGGCAAAAGTAATGTACATTTGTCTCCTTAAAAATTTTTTTTTTTAAATTTACTCAAAATGATTTTTTTTTTGTTTTGAACTTTTCAAAAATTAAAACCATTAAGTCATTTGCTGCTTTAAATTTTCTGGCATTCAGTTTTTGTGTGTGTATGTTTTATACCTAAGATCTTGCTGAAGACCAATTGAAAAGACTGTTAAATACATGTATTGTTGAGAAGGGATTGCTCAGAGGAATAATACAGTGAGTTTGTTGTACCATTATTTCTCTCAGAATGATCTGTAGTTTAGTGGGATCTGCAGGGTATAATTCTTGGTGAGGGGGAAAATAGATAGCAAGTGTTTTATTTATAAATGTATGTACAAATTCACCTTTTAAGTAATAGCATTAAAATAGTCCAGGAGGAGAATGTAGGTTATCTGTGTGCATTTTATCTAGGGAAACTAGCACTGCATTCTCAAATGGACCCTACTGAAAGCCTAGTGGATTTTATAAAATCACTAACAACAACAACAACAAAAAGCCTTTGGCTCTTTTCTTCCCTTTTAATGTTTAGCAATTCTGACGTAAGAATCACATAGACAAATCTCTATGCTTTGCGTCTGTCATTATAGACTCCCTGCTGTAGATGCTCAAAGGGCACATTAACAGTAGCACAATTCCAGGGACCTCTTGACCTCCCCGGGAAAGCATCAGCTGCAGGTTCTTGCCTTCCCGGAGCTCTGCACACGGTTATAGAAGGATCCTAACAATGAAGCACAGAAAGAAAAGCTTGGGGAGACCTAAGGCAAACCTGACTCAGAAGATGATCACAGACATAAATATCAGGCTTTCATTTTCTCTGATTTAAAGGCTACACGAGCAAATGACAGTTTGCCTTTTTAAATTTATTAATAATTTACTCTCTCTAATTTCTTAAATGATGGTTAATCAATGTGTCAATAAGTATAGTAAAATTTTTATTATTAACACCAAATTTTATATTATGAAGACAGAATTATAGAAAGGATATTGGTACTTTGCAGACAATCAGAATGATAAGTATGATAGTTTTAGAGACACTGTAACAACATTTTACTCCTGACTGATTACATTGCATATTGATATTAGTGAGCACCAGTGTGGAGTGCAATCAGTCAGGAGAAAATGAGTGAAATGTGAGCTAATGAGAGCTAATTGTATCACATAGTAGCAAGGACACAGAATTCTATCAATTAAATTAGTTTGAGATGAAACAAATATGAATATAATAATGTTTATAATAATGAGGCAATTAGAGCTAATGAAATAAATGGTAATGAAGGCCAGGATTCCTAGCCCATTTCTTCCTGTCTCCCCATTCCTCCAAACTTTGAGTTCTGTTGTATTCACCAGAATATTTTTTAAAGTGTGTTGGGAAACACAGCAATGAAAACCAAGCGTGCACAGTCTGCATGGTTCTTGCTTTCTACCTGCAGGGAACTCCTCAAGGTTTGAAGTATCTCTTGGCAAAGTATCCCTCTCTCTGAGATAAAGAAACCACGTCTTACTCTACGTGCTTCTTTTCTTGATCCAGAATACAAAGTTGGCACTTCTCAGTGTATACCTTGATCTTTACCTTCCCAACATGATGGAGAGTTGACTGCTCAACGCTTGCGCATCTGTGTGGCACAATTCAACTGGATTCTGCTCACTGGTCACTTCCTTAGTGTCCTTAAGTCTGATGCTCATGCACTTAATACTGACACAAAATGACAACTAGGATGGCAAAGCCAGTTTCTTAGTAGATACCTGGTCACAAATATACGCCCCAGGAAATGGCATTGCAGACCCAGCATTGTTGACATCAGTGAAACAATCAGGAGTTATATTCTGCATTAGATTTGAATCTAGTGAATAGCGATATTCCTGATAGTTTATAGGATCGTATGTATGCTGCATAGCAGTGTATTTCTGATCAACTTAGAAACTCATCCATTTACTAAGAAGACTGTCTTCCAAGGACTAATACATTTATATTGCTGATGAATTAATAAAAAGTTTTCTGTGGTACATGCTGGTTCCATTTTTATGGGAAACTTGAAAGATTTTCGTAATTCTTGACTTAGCGTGATTTGATTTGGATACTGATCTGGTTGGGGTAGTTGCATTTGTCCTCACCATAGGCTACAGTTCTTAGTGTTGGGAAATGATATTTGATCTTTAAAGTAGGTGGAGCTCTGTGCTGTGAAAGTCTTCAGCTTTCTCATCTGGTTTACCATGTTTTTATCATGTAGATTATGGATGCTTTTGCTTCTGCTTTTGTATTGCATTAAAAAGACATCAGGACGAGCCACAAGTTAATGTTTCACTTGTAAAAGGTTATGGATTGTGCTCAGCTGGTTTCTTTGGCAGACACAGAGTTCATGATTAGAAGAATGAAAACAAACATGAATTGAAAATGTCACTAACCTTTCCTGGGCCCTGAGAATCCTGGAGTCTGCGTGACAGGAGGCTTGCCTGTTTCAACAGTGTAAAGAAGGTTGAAACAAAACAGCACAATCTTGGCTATTTACATCTGTTAATGAATGCTCTTCACGTTTGGGTTCTTTTGTCTTTCAGTTTTTAAGGGTTTAGCTGTGAAAAGTGTGGATGGTATCACATATTCTTATAAGCCATGGAGCAGACACCTGTCTTGGTTATTTTTTCCTCCAAATTGTGCTAATGTAAAGAGCATACAGCTGTGCATGTATAAGGTGGCCAATTAACCATTTGCAAAGTCCACCAGCACTGAGCTGGAAACTATTTTCCAGGTAAACTTTAGCTACCACAGCGTGTTTATGTCAGTGTGTGGTGAGAGAATATTTAAAATGAGATCTGATATCTAGGTGTGATAGGACCCTTAGGTTTGAATCTGATTTTATCTTTAAAATTTTTTGATAAATAATAAACAGCTGTATTCACACCCTGTGTTCCAGAGCCTCATTAGACTTCAGAAAGCAAAATAAACTGAAATGTTCTGTTTATATAAACTATACAGTGTACAGAGGTGGTGAGTTACAGGTGGTTGCATATCCAACTGGAAGTAATTTCTTAAATTTAAGTCCTCTGTCTTGTTTCCTTCCAGTAACTTGGGTTTAGATTTTTTTTTTCTTTGAGGTAGGATCTCACTCTAGCCCAGGCTGACCTGGAATTCACTATGTAGTCTCAGAGTGACCAGGAACTCAACAGTGATCCTCCTACTTCTGTCTCCCAAGTACTGGGATTTAAGGTATGCGCCACCATGCCCAGCTTGTTTTTGACCTAAATATGAATAGCCTTGCAGCATGTGAAACATACTGCCTTTTTCTCTGCCTTTTTCTCTCCCACTTTATGTCACTGCCTGCTAGCTGTTGATCTGGCATACTTTGTACAAATCGTTTTTTATTTAATGGATTTCATATGTAAGTTGAGAAAATATCCTATGAAGACCTCTAAGGAAATCTCAAAATAAAGTATTGTGAGTATTCAGCAAAGGAAAACCTCTATGTGTATTTTTATTCCCATTATACTTTACTCCTCCTCCTCCTCCTCCTCCTCCTCCTCCTCCTCTTCTTCTTCTTCTTCTTTTTTTTGGAGAGGGACACAGAGAGTGATAGAGAGAGAGGGAGACAGAGAATTGGTATGCCAGCAGCCTCTCAGCTGCTGTGAACGAACTCCAGACACGTGCACCCCCTTGTGGGCAAGTGTGGCATTGCGCCCTTGCATCACTTTGCATCTGGCTAAATGTGGGACGTGGAGATTGGAATCGGCATTCTTAGGCTTAGCAGGCAGGCACCTTAACTGCTAAGCCATCTCTCCAGCCCTACTATTATTCTTTTAACATAAAAATTGTTTTTTATGTTAAAAGATTGAAGTAATATTTTTCTAAAATACAAAGCATTTTCTTTTTGTTAATTAGGTATAATTTTTCTAAGGCCAGTTAACAATAATCTAACAAAGTAAAACATATGTCCAGAGAGTAAACTTTAAGATCAGCATTATTTTTAGGCATACTTAGGGAACTTAGTTGGTAGAAAGGAAGTTACTATTTGTTTTACTTACAGATGACAATAATTTTACTCATACTTCAATTTAATATATTTATTCATGCACATTATATTCTTTTATTTCAGAACAATGAGTTAAAAATAATGTTTCCTATTTGGAATAATATAGCTTTTTTATTTTTACTTTTTTGAGAAAGCAAACCACTCACACTTAAATTAGAAGGACTGCAGGTCAGGAACCTGTTTCCAATTTTGTCCTTGATCCTTTTGATGACTTAAGCAAGCTGGAATGTCTCGTACACTCTGTATTCAGATGTCCTTCATTGGATAGCTTGTTTTTATCCTCACTGGCTGAGGAGGCTAGGAAACCATAGAGTAACAAACAAACCCTAAATGGTAGTAAAGAAGATGTGCTTTTTACTTGTTAAAGAAATTATTTATTTGTTTATTTATGAGAGAGAGAAAGAACAAAAGAGGGGGAAAATGGGCATCACTTTGTGCATCTGGTTTTATGTGGGTACAGGGGAATCAAATCCAGGCCTTGAGGCTTTGCCAGCATCTTTAACCACGGAGCAATCTTCCCAGCTCAAGGTGTGCTTTTCATTCATACTTTACATTCATTATGGATCAGTTGGAAACTCTGTTATCAAAGTTATTGTTGTTCTAATGCTGGAACCAACTTTGGTGGCGAAGACTCCACAGGACATGATCCTTGCCAAGGAAGAAGTACGTGTAGCAGAGACGCAGATGCATACCACTTACTTGAAAGAGAAAAGACACTGCTCCTTGTCAATAACCTTAAGAATACCATACTCTCACCACCCCAGGAAATTAGACCATCTGAGCCGAGAAGCTTTAGCCTTAAACCGAGGAGGAGGAGGTCAGGCAGAGCAAGTCCTCTTGAAGAAAGGTGGCCTCAGGAGCAGGTTTCAGACTTGCTTCCACAGACAGAATGCCACACAGGAGGAGCACCCTTTGTGATGGCATCAAGATATATGCAGCTGCTCCCAGGACCCCTCAGGCAGGGTCATGGTCACAGCATAAACCCAGGCCCACCCAATAGCCATTACAGAAACCCTCTGTGATCTGGTGCTGGGTGTGGTGGAGGCCAATGTGGGAATGCTGCTGAAAGGGCTCAATGGACTGGATTGAGTTGTACTTGGCCCTGGAGGATATGTAAGGACACTACCCACCTCTTATCCCACAGTCCCATATTTACTGCCCTCTAGATATTATTTCACAATAAAATCTGCAAATTTGATAGCAAATTAAATCATAATCCTGATACCCTGCCAATCTTCTTGTTTTGTTTGTTTAAGTACTTAAATGCTTTGTCAGTGTGTGTATATAATCTCTATATATCTGCACTTTTTTTTTTTCTTATTTGTATTGGCTGGTCAAATATAGCAATACTCACTAATGCTGGAAAGTCTGATAATGGAAGATTGAATTTATGTTGTCAAGGATTTTTGAACCTGTCTATATAGCTTGGCTATAATTTTGAGTTGTGAAATTCATATAAAAGAGAAGTCTGGGTAAATACAAGGCAATAGCTTATATGTGGAATATAGTAAACTACTTTGAAAATCTCATGGTAGTTCAAAATGTACGTGTGTGTATAAAGTGCACATGGATAGTTTTAAATGAAGTACAGTAATTTTTTTCTAAACTTTCAGTTAAATTGTGTAATTTTTTAAACACTTATTTTACTTTATTTGAGAGAGAGAGAGAGAGAGAGAGAGAGAGAGAGATTGAGACACACACAGAGAGAACAGGAGCGTCAGGGCCTCTAGCCACTGCAGTCAAACTCCAGACACATGCGCCACCTTGTGCATCTGGCTTTACATGGGTACTGGGGAATTGAATTTGTGTACTTAGGCTTTGCAAGCAAGAGCCTTAACTGTTAAGCCATCTCTCCAGCCCAAAGTATGTAATTTCTTAAATATTTTATTTTTATTTATTTATTTGAGAGGGAGATGATGCAGAGAAGAAGAGAGAGTGAGTGAGTGAGAAAGAAACAATGGGCATGCCAGGGCCTCCAGCCACTGCAAACGAACTCCAGATGTATGTGCCACCTTGTGCATCTGGGGAATTGAAACAAGGTCCTTAGCCTTTGCAGGCAAGTGCCTTAACCATTAAGCCATCTCTCCAGCTCCCAATTATGTAATTTTTAATGTGAGAACTGAGAGGAGGGTAGAGTTAGGGTGACTGGACCCCTGAAGGTGAAAAGCACAGGCTGACTTCTCATCTTTTGCTGAGTTCCCTAGAGACCTGTTTTTCCACAAACACTCAGGACCCCTCCTGGGAGAAAGGTCTTTCATAGGTTTAAACATTGTGGTTGGTCAAGTTCAGCCCCCAGAACTTGGTGTCAGAGCTAATTTTTTGCTGAGACAGCCCCAAGCCCTAACCAACCAGTGTCCCTCTGGTTCACCTGGGTCAGAAGACAGCCGACCACCCTAAGGTTATAAATACCTTTGCAAGGGGAGGGCACTCTGTCTCTGTGATCACCTGGGAACTTCCAGCTCTGGCTGAGTTTTTCTCTTGGCTGGGCCTGTGCTGGCTTAGCCCACGCCCAGGCCCAGCTGGTAGGGCCCCCTAGCCCTTACTCTCCGCATGGGTTCTTTATCTCCTCCAGCTTCCCACATGGCCAGAGCTCCTTGACACTTTCTTTTCTTTCCAGGCTTTTCCCCCAGATCCCTTCTGGTCACATGGACTCCTGGGCTTCATGTGGCCCACATGGGCTTTTGGGCTCCACATGGTGTCCTTCTCTTTTCCCCACTTTATCTCCCCTTATCTCCCAGCCTTCTCCTTTCCCCAGTCCTTTATAAAATCTGAAAAAATGTGGTATTTTAAAAATCATTCTCTTGAGTCGAATTGCCAATTCTTTGGTTAAGTTTGCAGATATGAACTCACAGCTTGGGCATTCCAGGAAGCACTCCAGAACCCCTATTTCCCTGTTACATAATGGAAATCCCACTGAGATATCTTGAGAATGTTTTTTATACAAATAACCACATTTTTATTTGGTTTCCGCACTTCTATGAGCCGCTCATCCACTCCAGCTGCTGTTTCCATCGGTTCCATGGGTACTCCAGATCCTTTATACTTTATCAGTTTCTGGGAGTAAACAAACTGCCCCTCTGAATTTTACTCATTTCTTGTAGTCTTACACTGAGGAAGATATAAACTGAACAGAAATCAGATTTATGGTTTGCATTTTGCTCTCTCTCAACTCTGCCATGCTCTATGACTATACAAAGAATTCTGGGCCTACTCCTGGCTCACCTTTCCTTCTCTCAAATTTAAATTTAGAGTATACCTTCCTTTTCTCTGGAATACTAAGATGTATGTTTCAGCAAGTACTAATGAACACATGGTTAAGTAAAGATGGCGCCCACCATGTGTCTTTGCCCTAATCAAAGATGGTGCAGACTATGTGGCCTTTCCTCCATTAAAGATGGCATCTACCATATGGTCTTCCAGGGTGGAAATATAGATCCTCCTTCTGTACTCCAACTCAGTAATCTCTATAACTAATTTAAGGGGATTGTACAGGATTACTCCACTCCAATGAGTGGGTGAAGCTGCTGAGCTGGTTTCCAACTTGCCGTTTCCACGGTACTGGCAAACAAGGCAACTGGCATCAGGGTTTTCTATGTTCCTGATTTAAGGCAACACTCCTGACACACAACAACTGTTCTTAATATTCATAATTTTTTTTCCTAGACTATCCTATGTTAAGGAAGGTTTTTGGTACCATAGAACACAAAGGCCAAAAACATTAAGAGGAGATTTAAATGGATTTTTCTTTTTTTTTCTTTTCCCTTTAAATTGAGGTTTTAATATGTGTTTTACATCAAGTTGATGAAAAGAAGTTGTAAATGCTGGCTGTCAGAGTATGATTAATAGGAAGGAATTAGTTCAGTGGTATTTAGATTTAAGGATAATAGCAAGTGTTATATTGGTAGAAGTACTAATGGCATTGGCCAGGCAGGGTCAGCCATCCACCTTGGCTTCTCTGCCTGGCCTGCTCCTCCCTGCTTGGATCAGAGCCCTACTGAAATGTGCTGTCACCTGAGGCCAAGCTGGTATAACACCAGGCAGGGCTCTTTTGTAAAGGTGACAGCTTTTGTAGGGAGATGCACTGGGTTGAGCTTCTCTGACCCCAAGGCTGAACTCCTCCAGAGTTTGGGAGCTGGTTCTGCTGAGCTGAGGGGAGAGGCCTCATGGCCACATGGAGGCTCTAGAACCAAAGACCTCTGGCCTAAATGTCCTCTAGGTTTTTTTTCCTCTTTCCATTACAAGCTACTGAGCCACAAGTCTCATGCCTGCCTGGGGGGGGTGGGGTGGGAGGTGGGAGGTTGGACTCCTACTCTGGGCTCCACCCATCTTGCAGCACCAACTGCTGCACTTCCGGAGCAGAGGGAATCCTCATCCACAGACTGTGGGTCTCTGGCCACCTAAATGAGGGGGAGACTGAAAATGCTCCAGCCAAGCCCCAGCCTAAACACTGGGCGGGAAAGCTTTTTAACAGGCCTGGGCCCAACCACATGTTTCCTCCCATCTATGGAGCTGAGGCCCATGACAATGTCAACTGGGTAGAAGAGGTAATCATGCTGTCTCTCAGGAAATACAGAGACACAATGGCACAGGCATACCTGATGGTGCTTGCTTGATTTTCTGCTAAATTGTTCTAAGACAGATACATCTTTTTTTTATTTTTATTTTTATTTTTTTAGGTTTTTCGAGGTCTCACTCTAGCTCAGGCTGACCTGGAATTCACTATGTAGACTCAGGACTCATGGAAATCCTCCTACCTCTGCCTCCTAAGTGCTGGGATTAAAGGTGTGCACCACCATGCCTGGCTCAAATATATCTTTATAAAACTTGTAAATCATTTATTCATGTAGGTATTATAAACAGCAAAATGAGTTAGGCCTGATGGCACAGGCCTATTCTAGCTAGTTGGGAAGGTGAGACAGGAAGATCATCAATGATAACCTGACTCCACATTTTTAAACCATATGACTTTTAAATTACTTGGTAAAAATAAGTACATAATTTTAATTTGAACTGTGTCTGATATTTTATTTTGTCTTTTGTGTGAACTTTAAACAAATAAGATATTGTTTATAGACACCTTTTGGTTTCTTTATTAATCCAAACAGTCCAACAGGTCCCTCCTAAAGTTTTTGTTGGCATTTGATTTACTTCAAGGTTTTTTGCTTTTTGTCTTTAAAAGTCAGATTTAATTAAAGCCTATGATGAGCTGAAATTTTATATAAACAAAGCCATATTTTGTTACAAGATATCATAAATATAATTACTGAGTTTATGTTCTAGGTCCTTGTCAACTTAAACAGAGGATTATTGAAAACAACAAAATTCTCTCAGGTGATGGCTTATAATTTGCCAGATATTTTAAAAGACTGTAACGACCTATTACTTAAAAGGAGGAGGCAACTGACCTGAGTTCTATGCCAGCCTCCTTCAAGACAAAAATAAAAAATTGCCTTAGTTACTTCTAATAAAAGCATTTCCAAGTGTGTTAGAGTTATTGATAAAGATTATCCCCCAAACAGTTGTTATGTTTTGCCTCTATTCATAAAGTGTATTTCGTAGAGTTTATTAATAGGAGATATCTCAACTCAATGGGTTACATAAAATCTATAGGTATACATACTGGTATTATAAAACAAGTCTGGTTGTCAGGTAGAGCTTTTTGGTGACATAAATACTAAGGAAGTTGTAAGTTTTTCTGCTAAGGCTGTTTTTCTATAAATTTCCAACAATAAGATGGCTAACTCTTTGAAGCTAGGCTACTTGCTTCTTTGTCAGTGGGTAATAAGATTAATCAATTTGGTATAGTTTCTCTTAATATTCTTATAAGAAAGATGGTTAATTATGGGTTGAGATGAGATGATTGAAGGAACTGGGAAGGAAGTTTTCAATGTTGGGCATAGAATGCTTGTTAAAAATGTTTTTTGGGGTTGGAGTTTTTTTTTTTTGGTTAAATCTTAGATCAGAATGTTAAGGATCCTGATTTGTGGATGACTCTCCAGGTGTGCATATGTAGAAAGGATATAGATGATCTAAAAGTCCAAATTTTGCCTAAATTTATTTTTTCTTTTTCTTTTTCTTTTTTTTTTTTGAGGTAGAGTCTCACTTTCTAGCCCAGGCTGACCTGGAACACACATAAATAAATAAAAATAGGGTGGCCTCAAAAAATGCAGCAATGGAACTACCTCAGAATATTAAAATATGGGATGAAGGGAAGGTGTGCACCACATGCCCAAAAGGATATTTTAGATTTAAAAATTAATTTTACCTAAAATTAATTTCCTTTTATAAGGAACAAAAAGCTAATTTTCAGGCTAAACATACATAAACACCATGCCTAAAATTAAAGATTTTTCAACTGTCTACAGACTCTTAAGTATGCTCTAAAAGTTTTATATAGGGATGTAGGCTTAATCTAAATTCAGTTTACATTAGACACAGGTGATAGCCTGTGCTAGGTGGGTCACAAAGTCATAAGCACAGATGTAATTCATATTCTTTGGAGGTCTAACCAGATTAGACATAGACAAGACCCTCTCACCTTATGTATTGCAAATGGGTAAAATAAATTTCCTAGGCACAACCAACCAACTTCAGAATAGGGTAAAGAATGTCAAGTTACTTAGCTCTCTGCTCTGTTATTTCCTTTTGCTCTTGCTTACTGTTATATGATATTTAAAGTCATGGTAAGCTGGACTCTGGAAAATGGATGACACCCCACTTTATGCAAGTTTAAGCCATGTGTCCCCCAGACCCTGTACAGAGACAGAATGGCCAATTGTCTCTAACAAGTAAAAGGGAATGACAAATAGTATAGAACTTTATTTCTCTTTATAGTTCCTCTCTTTTGAACACCTAAAATCTCCTCTCTCAAATGAGATTTCTCACTAGACAAAAAGGTCAAATAGGTAAACTGAGTCAAAGTATTTTATCAGGTTACAAACTCCTTATATAAGATGAACATCAGATGTACCTAAAATGTATATCATGGTATAAACAGATATGATAAAAAGGCATCAAATAAGTGATGGCTTAGCAGTTAAGGTGCTTGCCTGGGAAGACTAAAGACTTAGGTTTGGTTCCCAAGTACCCATGCAAGCCAGATGCACAAGGTGACACACGTGTCTGGAGTTTGTTTGCAGTGGCTACAAACCCTGGCATGCTCTCTCATAGCTCTCTCTTTTTCTCTCTCTCAACAAAGGGTAGGATCCCTATATTTAAGGTAATAAAACTAAAGATTACATTTAAAATATTACCCTTTAGTCCCTAGGCCACTCTGAAACATTTGAAAAAATGGGGGGGGGCATATCCCCAGCTGTCACAGAGCAGAGAAGGGAAACCAGTCCTAGGAACCCCTCCCCAAGAAGGGCAGATAGGCTGTCAAGACAGGAGTAGATGCGGAAGTCTTCACACTTGGGCCTATCTTGCCAATGGCACTGCTTACATGCCATGACTTAAGACATGTGCAAGGCTAATGTTGGAGGTACTTGAGCTTGGGAGCTGGCCAGGAGGATGAGCACAGATATCCTGTCCTGGACCTTCGTTGCTCCCAGAGGCACATAGACCACACTACGTCCCCACACTATGTGTTTGGTTGGGGAGAAAACAGGGAACTTTGGGTGAGGACTCCTGTAGGAAGGAGATAAAAGAGCCCTAATTTCTTCTCCCAAAGGTGGTTGGAGGGATTCCCCCCTTCTCTGAGAAGATGTGAGCTAGGATTGGGCATAACATGACTCTAGACTCTCCTTTTCACTTTCCTCCACTTTGGTTCAGATGGGACAATTAGCTTCTAAGATACCCCCCAAGTCTCTGCTAGACTGTCTCCTGAAAAACTGGGCTCATTTAGGTCATACAGGGAGAACAGGAACTGTCCATTACTTCTCTCCAGAGACTTAAGGAGACAATTAGAAAACATACTAATATTACTCCAGACACCATAGAGGAGGAAATTCTTCTTAAAGATAAATTCTTAACTCAGTCAACATCTGATATTTGTAAGCAAGTATAAAAATTGGTAGCCAAAGCTGATAAGAACTTAACAGTTGCTCCAGGTGGCAACTTCCATTTTATTATAATCAGGAAGCCAAGAAAAAGAGAAAGGGACCAGAAAGAGAAATAATGAAAAAAGGCTAGATGTCACTAGGACATTATAATGATAATGAAGGTTGCTCAGGGAAGGGACCCCTTCACTGAAACATTAAATTGGATAAAATCTAATGTTTACCTGATGCCAAGGTTTTAACCAGTAGAGAAACTGAGTCTTATGGTTAAGGCCCCACTCATTAACAGCTCACTGATGCCAGTTTGTTGTGGTTTAAGGGTTATAAAAACTGGCTTTAAGACCCTCATTAAAGTAAATTAGGTTCCTCTATTCTTCAAGGTTTTAACTATTGGAGAAGCTGAGTCTTAAGATAAAGGTTCACGTATAAGTGTTTAATTTCCAAAGATGAGGTACTCACGCCTAAAGACTTTGTGACTTTAAAGGTTAATTCTATTGAATGGTCATCACTAGGTTTATCACTTAGGATTAAGTGATTTAATTTCAGTCACTATAACCTTTATGCTCCTGTTAGGTAAAATATATTGGGATAGCTTGTCTAAGCTTTATCAATTTTAAGTCTGGGGTAAGACATAAATTATTTTATGTTAATAAAATTTTCTATGGTACATAAAATCAATTGCTATCAAGATTAAGCTAAAAACATTGGTCTCAAATGGTGTTTTCACTTTCAAAACAGATTTGTCAAGGGTTGTATTAGAGCTTAGCTATTTTGGCTCAACAATGACCAGATTCTGCTCTATTATATGTAAAGTAACTATCTCATTTCTGACATCTCAAGTCCAGTGCTTATAACAAAAATTAACTCTTAAGACATATTCCCTACTTTAGGGTACAGTCTCATGCTCAAACAATGGTATGTCCTCATCTGAGAGAAACAATTTCAAGCTCTGTAGTTCTGTTCCTGAAGTTTCTTGAGTAACTGGTACCCACACAGGTATCTGGACTAATCAAAGATGTTTTCAAACACAGGTGCTAAGACTTAATACTGTCTTACTTGTCCTTTCCTGACAATTTCTAGGTTAAGTTAATTGGTTTAAATTTGTATTGTCTTCAAGACTAGTAACAGGTTCTGCCTGTATTTATAGCTATTAAATATTTAAAGGATATGCACCTACTTTCTGTGCCTCAGATACAGCCTATGCTGCCACAGGACAACCAAATTTTAAAAGGTTGGACAAAATGACTTTAAGCTCCAGTGCCATTCTTTAACTAGATCTATTTCAGTAATCAAATGTGCTCCATGAGTACATACATCCAGGTAGGTGTAACTTCCTTTCTAATTGTTTTAATAACCTATGTAGAAACCAAAGCCAATTGGAATCATCAGAGCTAAAAAGGCCAATATTTTGGCCTGTGCTCCCAGGTCATGAGGCCACTGGAGATGATGGGACACTGCTACACTGACCCCCTGGTAAGTCACCTGTCTTCCTGATCAGAGAGGATATGGAGACCCAGAAACAAAAAATTGGTGTATAGTCTGAAACAGGAGAGTCACAACTAAGGAAAAAAAATCTGTCCTCCTGGCTTCCCAAAGAAGGGAAAACTACTTGGCCACCACAGCTCTGACTCTTCCTAACAGACAGAAAACTATAGGGCTATAGACAGAAAACTATAGTAGCTATAGGGCTACTCCTGGGTCCCTAAAGTGTCCTTTGGAGAGCCATTAGTGACCTCCAAAACTAATCCTTGATTAAATCTTGGCTATCTGCTTGGTCTTAAACACTCAGATTGAAATGTATAACCAAAGATAAAGGGATACCTCATATATGAATGGCCTATTAAGTAATACAACATGAGCTTTTCAAGGGGGGAAACAAACAAGGCCTTAAGACACGTTATCCCCACCTCTAATAGTTCTAATTATGTAATAAGGAAAAATAGCCACAGATGTCAAAAGAGTTATTTTCAAATCTAGACTATATATGGATGACTCTGACCAAGGCTCGCTTATTTCAGAAGACTTCCTTATAACAGGAACAATGGTGAATCTCTTAACTTGTGCCAGTGAAGGACCAGCTTACTAATGTGCTACCTTTGCTTCTATACACTTGCTTGCTTGCTTGACACTAGTGCAGCCATTTTATGATAGTCACCATGTTAAGATTAAAAAGTTCCTGTACCAGCTTCTGAGAACTCCCCCACCCCAAGCCAATTCTGGGAACAAACAACCAGCCACAAGGTCCCTGGTCTCTTGAGAAAGATAAGCTCTGCAAACAAGTTGCTGACCTAAGATAAGTGGCCTGCAAAGTTTTCACGCGCGCCCTCTTAGAACCAATCAATTTAAAAGTCACAATATGATGTAACCACTGTGTTTCTTTCCCTTTATAAACCCCTTCCCTCTGAGGGTCGGGGCTCTCTGCCACTACCGTTGTGCCAGACTGTGTGGATGGAGGCCAGGCCTAGGCTTGCAATAAAGAAAGCTGTTGTGTTTTTGCATTCGAGAGTCTCGGCTTCAGTGGTGGTTTGCTGGGTGACTCCTGGGTGACTGAGGGTCTTGGCCCCTAGTCAGGGGGGTCCTGGCACTTCACCAGGACATCCTTAAATCAGTCCTGAGACCAAAAATATATATTTACAACCTTTAATGGCACACAATGACTTTTTGGCACCAACCTTTGGCCCTGGCTACCCACAGGACAAATTTTTAAAAAGTACACTCTGGAAGGCTATGATGTATACGTTTCTGATAACTCTGCTAATATCTTGTTTGTTTTACAAGCCATACACAAACAGATTCAGACCATGTCAGACACTACTGTGTCACTTGATGAACAGTTCTGAAAATATTCTCAGCCAGCTCATGCTCAGATGGTCCCAAGACAATTCAATTCTGTCTACCTGGGTTCCCTTAAATGCTCCCCAAGGCCTAGAAGTCCACAAGGACAACCCTGAGGATGACAAGATTGCTGTGTGCTCAGTTCTCATTAAGTCCTTACTTTTATTCTTTCTCCCCACCATTCTCATCTAAGACTGTCTTCCTGCACTCCATCAGCACACTTTCAGGGTTTCTTTAGAGTAGTTCCATTCTCTGGGAGAGACTCGACCTGCCACAATTTCGAGCCTCCTTCGGCAGGAAAGAGTCCATGGTCTGACATCATTGCTCCTTGTCCTCTAACAGCCATCAGAGTGTCTTCTCATGAGAGGGGGAAATAAGAGGGGGATAGAGTTAGGGTGACTGGACCCCTAAAGGTGAAAAGCACAGGCTGACTTCTAATTGTTTGCCTAGTTCCCCAGAGACCTGCTTTTCCATGAACAATCAGGACCCCTCCTGGGAGGGAGGTCTTTAATAGGTTTAAACATCTTGGTTGGTCAAGTTCAGCCCCCCAAACTTGGTGCCAGAGCTAATCTCTTTCTGACACAGTCTCTAGCTCTAATCAATCAGCTGGCCCTCTGGTTCACCTGGGCCAGAAGACTGTCCACTACCCTAAGGTTATAAATACCTTTGCAAGGGGAGGGCACTCTGTCTGTCTCTGTGATCACTTGAGAACTTCCAGCTGTGGGTGAGTTTTTCCCTCTGCTGGGCCTGCGCTGGCTCTGCCCATGCCCAGGCCTAGATGGGAGGTCCTTGGCCTAGGCCCTAGCCCAGGCCCAGCCAGGACAGCCCCCTAGCCCTTACTCTCTTCATGAGTTCCTTATCCCCTCCAGCTCCCCAATGGCAGGAGCTCTTTGAAACTTTCTTTTCTTTTTTCTTTTCACGCTTTTTTTCATCACATCGGATCTGGTCACACAGACTCCTGAGCTACATGTGGCCCATATGGGCTTTTGGGCTCCATGTGATATACTTCTTTTTTTTCCCCACTTTATCTCCCCTTACCTCCAAGCCTTCCCCTTTCCCCAATCCTTTGTAAAATCTGAATAAAATGTGGTAGTTTAAAAATCATTCTCTTGAATCTGGAATTGCCAATTCTTTGGTTAAGTTTTCAGTTATGAACTCAGGGCATGGGGTTCCAGGAAACACCCCAGAACCCCAATTTCCCCATTACGAGAACCTCATATTCTGGTTTTAAAAATTTAGTGCAGTTGTGGGGAATTATAGGACTTGACTTACCGTATAGTGTTCAATGTTAGAATTTTGCAAGCACTGAGCTTATGATGACACAAATATGGTGAATTGTACTGTGTTACATATCCAATTAAAGCTTTTATTTCCCAAGTGTGGTCATATGGTGATATATAGGCTGAATATTTTTAAGCATTAATGTTTGTAATGGTATTATGGTGCTAAAATCTTGAATTTGTTATGCATAAAGCATTTGTTTGTGATAGGCAAAGCAAAGCTTGCTGAGGTCTTATCACAGGAGTGTCCTATTTTCCTTTACTTCTCTTCAGAAGTTTCTTAGAGGAGCATTACTCAGTGAGGTACTGTTTTTACCTCATTGAAGCAGTCCTTGAAAGGAAGATGTTGATAGCTATTGAGTCTTACATATATTCTCCATCCTTTAAATTCCCTTTTTTCAAAAAAAAAAAAAAAAAAAAAAGATTTATTTCTTTGCCAGCAGAGAGAGATATAGAGAAGAGAGAGAGATAGCAAGAATGGGTGCTCCAGGGCCTCTAGCTGCTGCAAACAAACTCCAGATGCATGTGCCACCTTATGCATCTGGCTTTATGTGGGAACTAGGGGATCAAACCCCAGGCAAGCTTTGTAGGCAAGCACCTTAACCACTGAGCCTTCTCTCCAGCCCCTAACTTCTTTGAAGTTGTATTTTCCCTCCCACTTGAGTGTAAATTACTTGAAGATTTTGTCTGTATTTTTTCCCCAGGGCTGTATAGTATACTAGAATAGTATATGGTATTTAGATCAATATTAAAGAATTTGCTACATGGGTAAGATTCCAAAAGCTAAACATTAGAAACTGTCCTCATGTCGTGTAGAAGCCAAGCCATTTTTGTCTTAAAGTAATGGTTTTGGCAAATCCGTGTCCAGTATTATCATCTCTAGGAATTGTTCTCCCTGTCCTCAGCTTCCCAAGGACTGGGGTTAATGTGAATGCACCTAACGCCATAAAACTGTTCCCTTAAAAATGGTTAAAATTGGACTGGAGAGATGACTTAGCAGTTAAGGCTCTTGCCTACAAGGCCTAAGTACCAAATTTGATTCTCCAGGACTCATATAAAGCCAAATGCACAAAATGTTGCATGCATATGGAATTCATTTGCAGTGACTAGTGGCCCTGGCCGCTCATTATATCTGCTTCTCTGTCTCTCACTCTGTCTCAAATAAATACATTTATTTATTTATTTTAAGATATATTTTATTTGTTTATTTATTTATTTGAGAGAGAGAAAGAGGAGGGGGGTGGGTGGGTAGAGAATGTTACACCAGGGTCTCCAGCCACTGAAAATGAACTCCAGATGCATGTGCCCCTTTGTGCATCTGGCTTACCTGGGTCCTGGAGAATCAAGCTGGGATCCTTTGGCTTTGCAGACAAACACCTTACCCTCTAAGCCACCTCTCCAGCCCCATTTATTTATTTTTTTTAAAATGGTTAAAATTATAAATTTTATGTTATGGATATTTTGTAGTAGAATTTTTCTTTTTCATTGTTAAAGTAACTAATGACCTTGAAGTTTCCAAGCCCTATGATGAGCTCTTTGGATTTACATTTCCATCTGCTGCCTTTCCCTTGATGTACAGATTTATGTAGACACAGTTTAAAATCCAATGAAAATCCTGTTGGTAATCCTACCTTCCAACTAAGCCCCATCTGACTGCGTGTGACTGTTGTTACTTCTGATGCCTTAGTCTGTGTTACCACTGTTTTCTCCTGGGCCAAAGCAATGTTCTCTGTTTGTCTTCTCGCTTCTAATCAGTTCCCCTGGTTGATTTTATTCCTAGGGACTTCCAAAATCTAATGGGGCAAAGACTCTAATTCTTCCCCTATTTAGAGGAAACTAAACTACAAGACTAAGGGGCTTGGGGATGTGGTGGTTTGATTCAGGTGTCCCCTATAAACTTAAGTGTTCTGAATGCTAGTCTCCCCAGCTGACGGCAATTGGAAATTAAAGCCTCCTGGAGGTAGAGCATTGTTGGGGGCGGGCTTATGGGTATTATAGTCAGCTTCCCCTTGCCAGTGTTTGGCACTCTCCGGTTGCTGTCGTCCACCTTATGTTGACCAGAGGGTGATGTCCACCCTCTGCTCATGCCATCGTTTTTCCTGCCATCATGGAGCTTCCCCCTCGAGCCTGTAAGCCAAAATAAACCTCTTTTTTCCCACAAGCTGCTTTTAGTCGGGTGATTTCTGCCAGCAATGAGAACCTGACTGCAACAGTAAAGTGGTACCAAGGAGTGGAATTGTTGCTAGACACCTGACTGTGTGGCTTTGGCCTTTTGTTGCTGATTTTCAAGAGGAATGTGGAAGGATTTGAAGCCTTGGCCTAAGAGACACCTTGCAGTGCTGTAAGTACAGCTTGATGGACTATTCTGGTCAGAGCTGAAAGACCTGAATGCAGTAAGAACTATGGACTGTGAGGTTTGGCTTATGAGGGTGAGAAAGAGCTTTACTTGGACTGGGCTAGCAGTTTGTGTGAGAAGCTCGCTGTTATGCCCGTGTCCTGAGAAGATGTGCAGGGTTGCTTTGCGTAGAAATGAACTGATGTGAGCAGAGGGATCTGGCACAGAAAAAATGAAATCTTTGGGTGAACTCTACCCATTCAGCTGCAATTGTATGAGAGATTCCAACCTTTGAGATTGGGCCAGCTGACCTGCCCTGGGGCAACAGGAAGAATGCAGACTCTTTTGAAGGGGCCTGAATGCTGAAGGAGTGTCCTGTTCTTCAAAGTCTGATTTATTCCCCCCTGGATTAACAAATTGGCACCCTACCTGGTATTATGGAGTATAACAAATGCAGGAAAGAGAGGGTCATTGAGTTTGTAACGCAGTCTTGTGTTTTGGAAATGGCCGTGGGCAGTGTGAAGCAGGTTTGCTGGATGCCTGCATGGAGATCCTGTGGGGCCATGAGGATGGACCGTGGGTTGCAGTGGAGACCCAGCGGAGATGCCAGGACCACGAGATGGCTTCTGAGGAAAGCTGCCGGCCCTGGATGAAGTTCTCCAGGACTGTGAGTAGCCTAACTGGAGGGGGGGAATTGGAACCCCAGAGACTTGTTGCTGGTTAGAATTATCAGACTTGGGAATTTGTCACTGACTAGAGATGTTGGACTTGGAGTTACAGAGGTTGATGTTTGCCCTGGTTGTTTTAAATCTTGTATTAGTTGGATATTGCTTTTGCTTTGTCTGATGCCATCTTTTGCAGTGTTAATGTTTATTCTGTGTCATTATGGGTTTTTGGGGGGGATTATTTTTGGTTTTATGGCTCAGTTAAAAGACCTTGGAGTATGGGGATTGTTTGAACATCATTAGGATTGATAAACAATATGGGGACTTTTAAAGTTGGATGAATTTTACATAATGTATGGTTATCAGTTTATGGGGGCCAGGGGCAGGATGTGGTAGTTTGATTCAGGTGTCCCCTATAAACTTAAGTGTTCTGAATGCTAGTCTCCCCAGCTGATGGCAATTGGAAATTAAAGCCTCCTAGAGGTAGAACATTGTTGGGGGTGGTTTTATGGGTATTATAGCCAGCTTCCTTTTGCCAGTGTTTGGCACACTCTCCGGTTGCTGTTGTCCACCTTATGTTGACCAGAGGGTGATGTCCATCCTCTGCTCATGCCATCGTTTTTCCTGCCATCATGGAGCTTCCCCCTTGAACCTGTAAGCCAAAATAAATCTCTTTTTTCCCCACAAGCTGCTTTTAGTCGGGTGATTTCTGCCATCAATGCGAACCTGACTGCAACAGGGGAGATAGCTCACTCAGTCAAGCGCTTGCTGCACAAGCATGGGGCCCTAGGCTTGATCTCCAGAACATCTGCTCACAAAACCTGGGCATAGTGGAACATGCTTATAATTCCAGTGCTGGGGAGGAAGAGACAGGGCATCCCGTGAACTCTCTGATCAACCAGTCTAGTGTGCTGACCAGCCCCAGGTCAGTGAGAAGCCTTGTCTCTAAGAAGATGGACAGTGCCTTAGAAATAATCCCCAGTGTTGTCCTCTGTCCTTTACACACACATGCACATGGACCCATATCACCCCCCACAATTTTCTTAAATTATAAAATGCAAACATTCTTTTATTAAGCCATGTTTGGTCAATATTGTGGTACAAACATGTGCATCCTCTCCCAAATTTACATGTGGACGCTTAAGCCCCAGTGCAATAGTATTAGGAGGGAGGTCCTTTGGAAGGTGATTAAGTCATGGCGGCAGACTAATGTCCTCATAAAAGAGGCTGGAGGTAGGCTGCCTGTCCCTTCTATCTCATGAGGGCATAGCAACAAGGCACCATCTGTGAAGTAGAGATCAACCCTCACCAAACCGCAGATCTGCTGGTGCCTTGATCATGGGCTTCCCAGTCTTCAGAGCTGTGAGCATGCAGATGATGCCTTGATGGTGGGCTTCCGGGCTTCCCGGCTTCCAGATATGTAAGCACACAGCTCTGTTGAGTGTTAATTTACCCAGTCAAATATTTTGTCTAGCCGCCCCAAAGGAGGAACATCACCAAGTTTGTTTTATGACTCTTTTTGCCCATATTTTATGATTCTCGGTGTTAGAATATAACATATAATCCTGTGTATACACCAAATTGTCACTTTCAGCTTAGGGAGCATCATACTCTTCTTTCCTCCAATTATCTGTGTCCCTTAAAGGACCTGGTCAGACAGTAGTGATGATGATGGTGATGGTTAAAGGAACTATGCCCACTTCTCTTTCATTATTTTCAAAATACTGCCAAGACTAAAATGGGAAGGAGGCCAAATTAAGAAGCAGATCAATCCTCATACTTTGTTTTCTTTGCCAGTGATTTTAAAGCTTTCGTTTTTCCCTTATTTGATCCTTTTGACTTAAATATTTAGGTTAAACTTCTTTTTTAATTCAAATTTGCATCCCATATCATCTTTTTTTTTTCTATGTATGCTATCAAGTCTGTCTGATCATAATCTCCCATGCCCCCTTAGTTTCTGAGGACTCTATATAATCTGACAACCACACACACAGGTGGATGAGATGGGGCAGCAACATCTGAACTAAGGGCATTAAAAGAACTCATCAGGCTGTCACTTAAGGCTGCTTTCTGCAGTAAGCTTGTTAGTATTTTATTCCTTTTTCTTTCCATGCATGTGCATGTGTATGTGCATACATGTGTCCTGGGTATACATGTGTGGAGGCCACAAGAAGATATCAAATGTTCTCTTTCGCTCTTCTGCCATATTTCCCTGAGACATAGTTTCTCCCTGGCTCTGGAGGTCCCCTCTTCTTGATTAGCCTCGGTAATACTCCTGTCTGCTCCCCTAAGTGCTGGGATTACAGGCATGCATGGCCATGCCTGGCTTTTTACATGGATCCTGGGGATCAAATTCAGGTCTTAATGCATGAGCAGCAAGCATTCTTACCAGTTGAGCCATCTCCTCAGCCCATGTCCAGTTTGTCTTAAAGGCCTTGTGTAATCGGACCTCCAGCTTATAGTTACAGACAGGTCATGTTCCAGAGAGAAGCGCCTTACTTTAACAGGAGATAAATAGATTTTTGCTGCACAGAAATACTGATCTAGCTTTTTATTGAGCTCTTGTATCTGAGCAGATACATTTAGTGACATTGTGACAATGTGTAACAGCACTCGCAAAGGGATAGGAACAGCTGGTAGGTCTCAAGGTGACTTTGAAGTGTCACAACATCCCATGCTGAGTCACAGCTGCAACCAACAGTTCTGAAACTTGCAGTACCTTTACATGGTGCTCATTATTTGGATATTGCTTGACTCTTTTCCAACCCTTGTAGGTCTTAGAAGAAAAGAAAAGATATTATTTTATTGGTGGGAATGGTGGTTAAATATACACTGCTAGGAATGACGTCTTCTATTTTCTTAGCCTGGGCAAGCTATTAACGAGCAGGTTTTTCCATATGCTACTCCTTGTATTTGACCTGGTGGGGCCATGTCTGGCCTAAACCAAATAGCTTGTGTTATGCCCAATATTCTGGGAGAAAATTCAGATGCATTGCATAGTTGTTTAGATTAACTCTAGGTACCCTAACTTTAATTTTATGCCTAGACATATCCTAAATTAATATGCCTTTTCCCCTTCATCTCTCCCTCCCTCCTTTTCTTTCTTTTGTTCTTTCTTTTCCTTCCTTCCTTCCTTCCTTCCTTCCTTCCTTCCTTCCTTCCTTCCTTCCTTCCTTCCTTCCTCTCTCTCTCTCTCTCTCTCTCTCTCTCTTTCTTTCTTTCTTTCTTTCTTTCTTTCTTTCTTTCTTTCTTTCTTTCTTTCTTTTGTTTTGCTGTGATTTAAGGCCCTGTTGCCTGGTAGGCAAATACTCTGCCACTGAGCTTTATCCCCTGTCCAGCATGGCACTTGTGTGGTGGTATTGGAAGAAGTGTAGGCAGCTTTATGCCTCTTATGTTATTGCCTGCACAAGTGTGCACTAGGTTAATTCTACTTTCAATGCTTCCATTATTTTATCTATGACACTTGTATTTTAATTTTGAGTCCTCTTGCTAATCTTGCTTGAAATATTACAGACTGAGTACAGAAAGACTCTGTTAATAATAGTAAAGCAATGAGTACTCATCTGTTAACCAAAGTGAAGACAACTCAGAACAGGCAGCTTTCACCTGCACTGACTGGTACTTGTAAATTGAGTTCGAGAAGGCACTTTCTCTTTGTGGCCTCCCAGGCCTGGTGCTATCCCAAACTCCAAGTTCATTCCCTATGATGCTCAGTGACAATTAGTCTAGGTAAGTAGGATCATCAAACTGTTTCGAAAGAAACAATGAACCAGTAAGAGAATTGTTGCAGTTCCCTTTGCATTGCTGGATACACACACCACCAAATGCAGCTTGTAGGAGGAAAGGGTTTATTTCAGACTTACAAATTCCAGGGGAACAGCATCAATGGCAGAAGAAGCTGGCTCAGTTATATAGATCCAAGCAGAGAGACATCATCCAACAACTGACAAACACCACACACCTCCAGAGTTCAAACTGCTCTGAACATACCTAGTAGGGCTGGACTTAGATCCACCCTCAGTGGCACACTTCCTGTAGCAAGAATCTGCCTGCTAGGGGCTCAAGTTGGAAGCTCAGTTTAAAAAAAACACCTGAGTGTATGAGGCCATATAACCTATCACATTTAAAGTATAACAAGAACTGCTTGGGTAGCCTCTTTTATTTCTGAGGAGACTGATATAACTTTGGAAGCTACACACACACACACACACACACACACACCCCACAAAAGATTTGAGTTTTACCTTTGAACTCTGGTAACTGGAAAGAGAGTGAAAGTTCTTGAGTACTGTCAAGAACTTTGATCTCAGCACAATATGGGAGAACTTTGATCTTTTAACAGTAGAACATAGACTGCTTATTTTTCTACAAATCTATCTGTAAAGTTTGCCCTTTTAAAATGTATCTATATTTTAGTACCAATTGGAACTATATATGTTTTTTAAATTCTTATTTTATATTCACAAGCAGAGAACCCCCCCCCCCACACACACACAGAAGGAGAATGGGCATGCCAATGCCTCCTGTCACTACAAACAAATTCCAGACATATGCGCCACTTTGTGCATCTGGCTTTTATTTTATGTGGGTACTGGAGAATCAAACAGAGCTACCAGGCTTTGCAAGCAAATGCCTTTAACCACCAAGCCATCTCTCCAACCCCATGAAACTTTTTTTTTTTGTTTTTCAAGGTAGGGTCTCACTCTGGCCCAAGCTGACCTGGAATTAACTATGTAGTCTTAGGGTAGCCTCAAACTCATGGCAATCCTCCTACCTCTGTCTCTGGAGTGCTGGGATTAAAGGTGTGCACCACCACACCTGGCTGAAATTCTATTTTTTAAGATGATCTTTCATTCATTCATTCCAAAACTTTACTGAGCATTCTGTACACCCCTCATTGTGTTAGGTATTGGTTATGTAGCTATGGATACCTGTTCTCATGGAGCTTATACTCTAGTGGGAAAGTTGTGGCAAAGAATTATAAAAATCATGATTTTGTTCCCATTGTAATAAGCCCTTCTCATTTGTTGGTTCCAGACATGTCTAAACTTATGACATTGTGACACAACATTTTCATCTATAAAGTTCATAGTCAAGAACTGAGTAATTGAGTTACAAAATGAAAAATATTCCAAAAAAGTCTCACAATGTTTTAATCAAGTTTGATTTGTGCTGGGTTGTGTTCATAGTTATCTTGATGGGTGGGATATGATCTGTGGGCCACAGGTTGGGCACACTAGAATGTTAAGAATGTTTTTCTCTCTAGTTTTGTCAATTGTTGGTTTTGGGTAAGAAGAAATTCTGTTCTTTTTTTTTAAAAAAAAAGTATTTTATTTATTTATTTATTTGAGAGGGGGAGAGAGAGAGAGAATGGGCACTCCAGGGCCTTCAGCCACTGCAAGCAAACTCCAGATGCATGCACCCCCTTGTGCATCTGGCTTATGTGGGTACTGGGGAATCAGACCTGGGTTCTTAGGCCTTGCAGACAAATGCCTTAACTGTTAAGCCATCTCTCCAGCCCCCTGTTCTTTCTTTCAAGGAAGATTTATCAGCTTTTGATAAAACTAGACACTGATTATACTTATACACCATTGGAAGTAAACATTACAGACTTGGTTTTAAATAAAATTTGACTAGTATATAGTACTTTCTGTAAACCAAAACTGCTCTAATCATTTAACAAATATAGACCAATGGCTGTATTTGTCTATATTTCAGTTTATTTTCTGCTACTATAACAGAGCCCCACAGACTGGATAACTTATAAACAATGGGACTTTGTTTGGCTTCTGGTTTTAGAGGCCAGATGTTTATAAGCATGGCTATAGCATGTTTTGTGCCAGAAATGGTGGCTCAGGGAGCATGTAGAGCACAGGGCTGGATGGATATGGGAAGGAATTTATGCTTTCATTAGGAGTCCAGGCCCTCAGTAACTAGTCTACTCTCACTATAATGGTATTAACCCATTCTTGAGGGTGGTGTTCCCATGACCTCATCCATTCTTAAAGGTTCCACATTGTAATTCTTCATGTCAATTAAATTTCAGCATGAGAGACTGGGAAGATGGCCCAGTGGTTGGAGGCACTTTCTTGCAAAGTCTGCTGGCCTGGGTTCAATTCCCTCATCACATGTAGAGCCAGATGCACAAAGTGGCACATATTCATTCTTTCTCCCTTGCTTTCTCTCCCTGTTTATCTTCCTCTGCTTGCAAATAAACTTCAACATGAGTTTGGAGGGGACATTCAAACTGTCAGAATGTATCTGTAAAATGTTTCATACATAACAAGTGATTCAAGACATATAAAAATAAACATAGTATATATAAGACAGTCTGTGAAAGATATCTTGAGAATAAAAAAGGAACAATAGGAGGTCAGAGGAAAGAGGCTTCCATTCATACAGATGATCAAGGAGACTTTTCATGGGGTCATGTCTCAATTAGTCCTGAAGGATGAATATTTAATTAAATTTCAATTATAACAAGCTCATTTAAAAACTTAGAATATATGCAAAATCATAAGGAAGAAAATAGAAACTCTCCACAATGACACAAGGTGGATACAGAGAGGGTTCTCCAGCATATCTTTATCTTGCTTTTTATGTGCACTAACATGCACAATTAAAAATAAGCCATTCATATAGTTTTGTGGCAGATCATGGAAGACTAAAGGAGATAAGGAGAGTGGGAGATAAGAAAAAAGAGGAAAAGAACAGTGGTAACACAGTGAAAAAGGGCTGAGAAGACCCACTTACTTCTGAAAGTAAGAGAAGGAAATGACAGATGAAATACTGACCTCTGAGATAGTAATTTGTTCATTTATCAATTCATATTTTGTTTACACATAAAGCTTGAATACATGTTTATTGAGTACTTAGTATCATTTATTTCTTCCCAATTTAAAAAATTAAGTTTTAAATATTTCACTTCATACTTTTATTTATTCATTTGCTTATTTTAAAATCTTCTTTTCATCACTCCTTTCCTTTCCACTGAACTCCTTTTTTCCAACAAGTCCTTCTTCGATTTTGATGTAATTTTTTTTTTTTTTTTTGCTTTCCACCGTCATTCATGACAACGTGTTGATGGGTCCAATATTATGCAGGTCTTGTGCAGATACTGACAGCCACTGTGAGGTCATGAACACAATCCCCACTTTGTATCTGGAAGACAAAACACTCCACTGTACTCTTTTATTCTTGCATTCTTTCTGCCACCTGTTCCTTGATGGACCCTGAGCCTTGGAGAATGTGTTAGAGATGTCTCATTTAGCGCTGAACACTCCACTGTCACTTATTCTCAAGTTTCAACTCATATTTTTTATTAATTTTTTAAATCTTGTGTAGGCATGTGTTTGTGTGTGTGAGCATGTGCATGCCATGGCATGCGTGTGGAGGTCAAAGGACAACCTTGGGTGTCAGTCCTCACCTTCTTCCTTGTTGTTCTCTGCTGTGGATGCCAGATTGGCTGGCATGTGAGCTTTGGGGAATTCTCCTGTCTCTACCTCCTGTCTCACTTCAGGGGCACTGGGATTACAGCTGTGTGCTACTGTGTCTGGATTTGTGTGTGTTCTGAGTATCTGAACTCAGGTTGTCACATTTGTATATCAAGTGTTTACACACTGAGCCATCACTCTAGTCCTTACTTTAAATAAATAAAAATACTTATTATTTATTTATTTATTTAAGAAAGAGAGAGAACAAGAGGCAGAAAGAGAGAGAGAGAGAAGAATGGGCATGCCAGGGCCTCCAGCCACTGCAAACGAACTCCAGATATGTGTGCCCCCTTGTACATCTGGTTTACATGGGTCCTGGAGAATCAAACTGGGATCCTTTGGCTTTGCAGGCAAGTGCCTTAACTGCTAAGCCATCCACCCAGCCCAATCCTTTTTTTCTTTGAGCTAGGATCTCACTACCTCCTGTGTGATGTAATTATAGGTGTGTACTACCATTCCTAGCAACTCCTGGACTTTTAATTTCTTTTTTGTTGTTGTTGTTGTTGTTGTTTGTTTTTTGTTTTTTGAGGTAGGGTCTCACTCTAGCTCAGACTAACCTGGAATTCACTATGTAGTCTCAGGGTGGCCTCAAACTCATGATGATCCTCCTACCTCTGCCTCCCGAGTGCTGGGATTAAAGGCTTGTGCCACCACACCCGGCTTCTGGATTTTTAGTTTCTAAGAATAGTTCTTACTTTCTGTTTGTAATTATGCCATGGACATGTTTTTTAAATTAGCTCTATGAAATGTTTTATTTTATTTTATTTTGATGTGTTATTGCAGCTTTCTTCAGTTGTCTATTTTATCTTTTTCTTCTGAGTTCTCTTGTTTTTGGTTTGGTTATTGGAGCTTTTTAAATTTTTAAAAAAATATTTTATTTATTTCTTTGAGAGAGGGCTGGAGAGATGGCTTAGTGGTTAAAGCATTTGTCTGCAAAGCCAAAGGACCCCAGGATCCATGTTATCCAGATGCACAAGGGGGCGCATGCATCTGGAGTTTGTTTGCAGTGGCTGGAGGCCTGGTGTGCCCTCTCTCTCTGTCAAATAAATAAATAAAATTAAATTAAAACATTTATTTGAGAGAGAGAAAAAGAGACAGAGAGAGAGAGAGAGCGAGAGAGCGAATGAACGTGCCAGGGCTTTCCAGCCAGTGCAAATGAACTCCAGATGCATGCAGCACCTTGTGCATCTAGATTACATGGGTACAGGGGAATCAAACCTGGGTCCTTAGGCTTTGTAGGCAAGCACCTTAACTGCCTTGCCATCTCTCCAGCCCTATTGGAGCTTTATTACTTTCCTCTGGTGCAGTCATATTGTCCTTTTTCCTCATGATTCTTGCATTCTCTCACTGATGCCTAAGCATCTGATGAGATAATCATCTCTTTCGGCATTTTTACGTTTGCTTTGGTAAGGGAAAGAGCATTACCTGGTAGTCCCATCTGGAGTTCTGGACATGCAAATAAGTGATGACTAGGAGCCGATGAGGGCTGCAGTTGGGATCTCTATGTGAGTATGGCTGCTGCGCATACCTAAAGTAGAGAGGGGCTGCTGGCTGTGTTTAGCAGTCAGGCGGGGATACAGATTAGATTCCTTGGTCATCTGGGACTCATGGCTGTGCTCCATTCTGGTAAGGGTACCACTGGACTTCCGGGTTGAGCAGGGCTCCAGTTGGATAGGACTGTTAGGTGGCTTCCTGCTGAAGCAGAGCTGCGGACGATGATGTGCTATTGGATAGGACTGCTCTTACAATTCCTAGCTCAGGCGGGGTGGTAGGGCCAGGTTCCTCCATTGAGTCAGGTGATGTGGTAGTTTGAATATATGGCCCCCAATATATTCAGTGTTTTATTAGTTTATAGTTTGCATCTGCAATCGCCTTGCTAGAGGCAATGTCACTGGGTGGTTATTAAGGTATGGTGGTGGGTTTGAGATTCCATTGTAAAGATATGCAAAGTGTGCCCAGTAGGAGTTCCTGAAGTGTGCTGTGGCTTTTGGCTGTAGTTTTGCTCTGTGTGCTGTGTGGCTGGGGGCTTTGCTCTCTTGCCTGGTCCTGTGGAGAGCTGGCCGCTTCTTCTGCCATTATGGAACTTCCCCTGGATCTATAAGCTTCAATAAATAATAATCCCTTCCTCCATAACTGTGCCTGGTTTGGAAGTTCATGTCAGCGAACCTGAAGCGGTCTGCAACAGGGGGCTTGCCACGCCTTAGCAGTTGGATATAGTTACTGACTGAAGGCTGCTTGGGGCAACCAGAATATACACCCTGGCTTTTGCTGCTGAAGCTTTTCACTGTTTTCAGTTTAGTCACTGAAACTTTCAACTCTAGTTTGAAAAAGCTTTAACTTAATTAATTTAATTTTAATTTTTTAGCTATATTAATGAGCCTATGTGTGTATGTAGGGGTGTGCATGTGCCATGGTGCTGGTGTACATGTGGAGGTCCGAGGACAACGTGTGGGTCGGTCCTTGCCTGGCCACCTCATTTGAGGCAGGGTTCTGTCTTCGGATCTCACTCTGCTGCACTGCGGTGAGTGTCTGGGGAAATCCTTCTGTCTCATGAGCCTGCTGGGATTTGAGAGCTCACGATGGCTTCTGGCTTTTCACTGGGGATCCATATTGGCTACTCAGGCTGGAGTAGAGAGTGTTTTATCCACTGAACAATGTAGACTTTTTTTTTAAAAAAAATGAGAGTGCTGGGGTCCTTCTCTATCATTCTCCCACATAGTTTCCTTAAGACAGAATCTCTCATTGAACATGGAGCAGTTTTTTTTTTTTTCTGTCAATGGTGACCAGTGAGCCCCAGTGATCCCCTGTCTCCCTTCCTACAGGATGGGGGTTACAGGCACCTGTGACCATGTCCAGCTGTTTGTGGAGGTGCTGGGGATGGGGCTCAGGCCCTCCCAGGCCCTCATGCTTGCATGGCGAGCACTCACTGAGCTATTTCCCCAGCCCTTAAAATATTTTTAAAAATTTAAATTATTTCTAACTTTTTTTTTTCTATCCTTAACTATCTTTTTCCTTTCATTATTTTGTCATTTTAACCTCATCTTTTAACATATTTTTGTTGTTGCATTTTTTCATGTTATTAATTGTAAGAATAATTGTGAATAGAATTGTGGACATCTTTGCTCTCATGAGAGTCAGTGTCTTGTCTTTTCCTACCTCCTCTCTGTTGTTGTTTTTTAAAAATATTTATTTATTATGTATTTCAAGGTGATCTTGGTCTAGCCCAGGCTAACTTAGAATTCACTCTGTACTCTCAGGGTGGCCTTGAACTCATGGCAATCCTATCTCTGTCTTCCAAGTGCTAGGATTAAAGGTATGTGCCACCACACCTGGCCCTCATTCATCTTTTGTTGTTGTTTGTTTTTTCAAGGTAGGGTCTCAGTCTAACCTAGGCTGACCTGGAACTCATTCTGTAGTCCCAGGCTGCCCTTGAACTCACAATGATCCTCCTACCTCTGCCTTCGAAGTGCTAGGATTAAAGGTGTGCGCCACCGCACCTACCTTCCTTGTCATTCTTAGCAGCATCCTATGTCTATTGCTCTCTTAAAAGAATTTTCTAAATATTATTTAAGTCCCAATGCTCCCCCCTAAATATTTGCGCTTTGGCTTTTCATGACATAGATATTCCATTAGTCCATCTTGTTACCCTTCCCTTCCTTTAGTTCTGTTTCTTCCCTCTCATAGTCCCCTTTCTACTTTCCTGTTTGCATGTGTACAACACACACACACACACACACACACACACACACACACACACTAAAACTGACATTCTACATATGAGAGAAACCATGTATTACTTATCTGAGTCTAGCTTATTTTACTTAGCACAGTAATCTTCAGTTCCATTGACTTTCCTGTGAATGTTATAACTTTATTTTTTACAGCTGAACAAAATACTGTTGTGTTTATGTACCACATTTGTTTTATCCATTCATCTGTTGATAGACATTTAAGTTGGTTCCATATCTTGCTATTGTAAATAGTATAGAAAGAAATATGTTTTATATAGTGTATATTCAGTACCTCTGTAATATAGTACTTGAATCTTTTTGTATATATCCAGGAATGGTATACATGGGTCATGGGTCATATGGTAGTGTTATTTTATTTATTTTAATTTTTTAAAGTTTTCTTTTGGTGTTTCAAGGTAAGGTCTCGCTCCAGCCCAGTCTGGCCTGGAATTCACTATGTAGTCTCAGGCTGGCCTCAAAGTCAAATCAATCCTCCTACATCTGCCTCCCAAGAGTTAGGATTAAAGGTGTGTGCCACCACGCCTGGCCGGTAGTTTTATTTTTAGATTTTGGGAAAGCGGCCACATCAGTTTTCACTCCCACCAGCTGTATATAAGGTTGTGGAAATATATAAGGGTTTCTTTCCCCTCCCCATATCCTAACCATCATTTGTTTCCTTGGTGATAGTTATTTTGACTTGGGTGAGATGGAATTTCAAAGCATTTTAAATTTGCATTCAGATGGCTAAGGATGTTAAACATTTTCAACTATCTATCTATCTTTTGAGAATAGGCTATTCAGTTAATTGGCCCATTTATTGATTGGATAATTTTTCAAATCATTTGTTTATTTGCACGTGTGAATGTGTGTGTGTGTGTGTATGTGTGTGCATGCACACATACCAGAGCCTCTCTCTAGGTTCCATCAGTGTTCCTCTGCTTAACAGGATCTTTCTTTAAAGATGTTGATTTACTTATAGTTAAAAAAAACAATTACGGGACTGGGGAGATGGCTCAGTGGGGAAGAGTTCTTTCTAAACAAGCATGAGGACTTGAGACTGAGTTCAGTCCCCAGAACTCACATAAATAACTGGGTATGGCCATGCACATCTGTAACACCAGTTCTGTGGGGAGCAGAGACTGGTGATTCACTGGGGATCGTTGGTCAGCCAGTCTGACCAAAGCACAGGTGCTCCAGGCTCAGTGAGACATGCAAACGAGTGACGTAGGGCCATACTTGACATTATACTCTGACCTCTGCTCACATGCACATGGAGTGTGTGCATGTGCACATGCACAAGCATATACCTCACCATATATATTACACAAAAGAAACCAAAACAGAAAATTACATATGTAATATATACACTATGTATATCAATTACCCATTTTAAACATGGATATATATTGTAAAATAACACTGTTTCAAAGGGAGTGAGTGGATTACCTAACAAATAGCTTCAAGGTGATTAGAGTAGAATTCAGCAAAACTATGGATTTGCATTTTACATCATTTGAAATAAATTCAAGTAGATTAGGGAGCTAAATATGGAAGAATCAAATTATTGAGAACACATTTTGATGAAAAGAAGTTGAATTTTGTTGATTGCTTTTTCTGCATCTATTGAGATGATACACTTTTAGTCTTTTCATATTTTTGGTCAAACTGCAAACATATCTTAAAGAGTTTTTTGTTCTTTATAAGTAGTTACAAGAGAGATTGGTTAGATTTCTTTCTCCCTCTCTTGTTGGCACTCAAACAACAGCCAGATTGTTCATGGTTAGCATTGCTCATGACTACTGCATTGCATTGCTGTAGTAATAAAGCTTTTTGAATGTTTACTTAGACTTAGCAATAAACAAAACTTGTGATGTTTATTATTTCAAAAATCTATGATGGCAGGTGTGGTTTTGGATGCTGTTACACGCTCAATTATTTCCAAATTTAACTTTTCATTTTCTCTGGAGACTATGGTTGGAACTACAGAAAATTTCAGAAGCAACTGTGGTTTTCTGGTTCTTACAACATAATGGCACTTCTGTATTTTTAAAAGAATTCAAGATTGGTCACTCTACCACCTATTTAAGGATATATACAAGACATCCATGTAGGTGTATGTTATCAAAGTTTGGCCAGAAATAAAGATTTACATATTTCCTGGTTATAGATATTGAACTTAGTGCCTAACTGTATAAAAGATAGGGGATTGAGTGTATACTGTATCTGCTCTTTTCCAGGATTTTGCTGAGATTACACCAAATGGTGATGAGAAAGTGTGCACAATTTAGTGTGGATATTTAGGGAAAATGTTCATTGTTTTCAAATGTAGTGAGAGTTTAATTGCCTTGGTTATTTTGTAGAAGGAGGTTTGGTTGTAGAGTTTAAAATCAAATATGCATAACCTTTGAAGTAGCAATTTCTCTCCTAGACATATGTTCTCCAAAAATACTTAGATATGCATCCAAAGATGTATGGGCTAGGAAATTCACCAATCTGAATGTTTACCCAAAGCAACATCATTAAATGAATGCATGAATGTGTGCACCCATACTGATACAGGTAGCACAATTATATTTATAAATATTCAATATGCATGTTTATGTGGCACTAGAATGTTTTGAGAATGCTTGCATAGTAAATCCTGAGCAATGTGTACCCATAAAAGAGGAATGGGACTTAGTCGAAGTGCCATGAGGAAATGATACTTATTTTTTATACTGTATATTTTAATATTGTTTGAATGAATTTCAAAAGTGTATCAAAATTGAATGATATCGGGGCTGGATAGATGGCTTAGCAGTTAAGGCACTTGCCTGCAAAGCCTAAGGACCCAGGTTCCATTCCCTAGTACCCACCTAAGCCAGATACACAAAGTGGCACATACATCTTGAGTTTCTTTGCATTCCCATTCCATTCTCTGTCTATATATTTGCTTTTTTTCTTTCAAATAAATAAATAAATAAAAACAAAATATTTTTTAAAATTTAATTTTACATCTTGGTGCCTCTGGTAGCCTCCTCCTTGACCTCCCCCCTCTGAAGGGACCCTCCTCATTGGGGAATGTGGGTCGTGCATTACGGGGGTAGCCAACAGTTATGGGGGAGAAGCAAAGTCTCTGTGAATAGCGATCTAACTTGTGACTCTAACACTTTTTCTGCCCCCTCTTCCGCGAATTTCCCTGAGCCATGTTGGGTTCATTTTAGTTCTACTTCAGTGATGAGATCTTGGGAACCTCTGCGTCTCTGTATATCTGGCTTAGGAGGAGTTGAGTGTTCTCTGTGTTTATCACCTTCAGCCTTGTGCTGGTGTCAGGTTCACCAAGAAAGCTGCACTCTTGCCCATTTCCCCGTTACTCTATGGTTTCAGCTGGGGCCCTGGTGAGGTGCGATAGGCTGATCCTCCCCTCAGGTTCGTGGTCCATCTGAAAAAGAGAAGCAAATTCTCCAACAGAGGGAGAAGTTAGTACCAGTTAGATGGAATGGCCATAGTTATTTTAAAAATTAAGTGATATGAATGAGATTTCTCCCAGCTACTGTTTCACCTATACTCATTTTTTGAGGAACACAAAACTTCATATTTACCTTGCCTATTTTTGCTATAGATACTATGTTACAAATTCTGCATATTTTAAAATTAATACGACTGACTTTATGACTGAATGTTTAGATGACATCTTTTTCTTGATACCAAAGTTTGTGAAAGAGTGCTGACCATTAAAAACAGTAGTTATTTGTTCTTCATTCTCTTGAGATAAAAATGGTAAGTGTTAAACTAGGTTCAGTTTTTAAATAACACAGTTGTTGGTTCAATATTTAAGTGACTATAGTACCTGGATGTATTATCATATGTAGAATAGACATGTTGTGCATTCATTATTTCTACAGTATGAACCAAAACCCCACACAGAATGAGAAGCCAAAGACGGAGCAAGTGTATTTTATTTATTATGATAATCCTCCTCAAGTCCCCTCTTCCTGCTTTTGATCTAGGAGAAAGCAAGCTGAGAACCTAATGAGACCAGCAGATACAATGTGAAAAAAAAAAATCTATTCTGACCAACCAGGTTTTGAGGTTGAAGTTAATTAAGAGCAATATACAAATAATCCCTGCAAATGGTGACATTTAAACATGCATGTTGAATATTCTGAAGCAGTTATGTAAATTACTGAGAAAAAGACTCTAGAGGAAATGTAACACATTCAGGCTTACCTTTTAATACCCTTTGGTAATGTTTTCATTAGACTTAATGTTTGCTGGGGGATTGTGTATGTGGAGGTAATCTCATTGTGGAAATGGAGCTCCAAGAGATGGGGAGCCTCAGGAGAGGGGGCTGCCCCAGAGTGGGACCTGTAGGAGGGGTCAATGGTAAGAATAAGAAGAAGACAGTACTGACTGGTTCCGTGGAGGTTTGAAGCCTGCCTACAATGCACGAAGCAGAAGGAGTATGCTGAGGAAGCAACACTTTAGACAAGGCTGTTTCCCCGTGGCTCTTGAAATGGGGATGAGAAACACTATAACCTGGAATTTGTATTATTTGTGTTACAAATTGTGTGGACATTCAAAGGTTTCTAGTTTGTGGATTTCAGTAGGACAAGTAGAGGGCATGTGGTAATTGCTTTTATTATTACATAGCTGGGGAAAACAGAATATTTAGTGACATTTCCGAGACCACACAACTGGCCAGTGGCGTGATTGGAACTGATGCCTGGCCTTCTGGGTTTGTTTGTTTGTTTGTTTGTTGTTATTTTGTTATGTTTTTTACTGAAAATTTTCATCCATGAAGAGAATGTAATTTGATCATAATCCCCTTCCAATACCTTGTTTTATCTCCCACCTTGTCCATCCTTCTTCACTGAACTGCTGCTTTAAAAAAAAAAAAAAACTCTTCTTTTAAAAAAATTTTTAAAATTTTACATTTATCTATTTGAGAGAGACTAACAGAAAGAGGCAGATAGAAAGAGAAAGAATGGGCATACCAGGGCCTTTAGCTACTGCGAATGAACTCCAGATACATGTGCCACCTTGTGTATCTGGCTTATGTGGGTCCTGGGGAATTGAACCTGGGTCCTTTGATTTTGCAGGCAAATGCCTTAACTGCTAAGCCATCTCTCCAAACCCATTCTTCTACTTTTAAAAAAATATATTTTTATTTATTTGCAAGGGAAGAAAAGGAGGAGAGAGAAGGAATGAGAATGGCCACACCAGGGCCTCCAGCCACTGAAAACAAACTCCAGACACATATGTCACTTTGTGTATCTGACTTTATGTATACACTGGTAAATAGAACCCAGGCTGTCAGGCTTTGTAAGCAAGCACCTTTAACTGCTGAACCATCTCTCTAGCCCACCCTCTTCTTATTTTGATGACTAGGTCTTACCTTTCATCATCCATGTCAAAATGTTGATGGACACATGTTTGTGGAGGCAATGATAGGACTATGAGGTAATAATGTAACGGTGACTTCTTGTCTGGGTAGTTTCCCAAGAGCTCCTCTTCTCCGGTTTTACATTCTTGCCCCCTTCTCTTCTACAATGTTATAGATGTCTCAATTAGTGGTGAGCAATCAACTTTCACTTATTGGCGTTCCTGTTTAACTTTTATAAGATATCTGCAATTTTTGGGTACAATTTCTGGCACAGCTACTCTAGAAACAGTTTTCTTCATACAGGACACAGTTCCACTATGAATTTCTTTTAAAAAAATTTTTTTTGTTTATTTATTTGAGAGTGACAGACAAACACAGAGAGAAAGAGGCAGATAGAGAATGGGTGCACCAGGGCCTCTAGCCACTACAAACAAACTCCAAATTGCACGTGCCACTTTGTGCATCTTACGTGGGCCCTGGGGAATGGAGCCTCGAACCAGGGTCCTTAGGCTTCACAGGCAAGCACTTAACCACTAAGCCATCTCTCCAGGCCCCACTATGAATTCCTTTTTAAAAATATTTTTATTTATTTATTTATTTGAGAGAGAGAAAGAGAATGGGCACACCAGGGCCTCCAGCCAGTGCAAATGAACTCCAGACGCATGTGCCACCTTGTGCATCTGGCTTACGTGGGTCCTGGGGAATTGAACCAAGGTCCTTTGGCTTTGCAGGCAAGTACCTTAACTGCTAAGCCATCTCTCTAGCCCTGAAGTTCTTTTATTTTATTTTATTATATTTGAGAGAGAGAGAGAGAGAGAGAAAAGTAGACAGGCAGAGAGAGAGGAAGAGAGAGAGAGAATGGGCATGCCAGAGCATCCAGCCACTGTAAACGAACTCCAGACATGTGTGCCCCCTTGTGCATTGGGCTAACATGGGTCCTGGGGAATTGAACCTGAGTCCTTTGGCTTTGCAGGCAAGTGCCTTAACAGCTAAGCTAGCTTTATTTATGACTGGGGGTGACGAGAATGGGCACACCAGAGCCTCTTACCACCGCAAATGAACTCCAGATGCATATGCTACTTTTTGCATCTGGCCTTACGTGTGCACTGGTAAATCAAATTTATAATGGTAGACTTTGCAAGCAAGTGCCTTTAACCACTGAGCCATCTCTCTAGCCCCCATCATGAATTTCTTTCTGTTTCTCTCTTTTGTAGTTGCCTTCTGCTCCATTGTTGGCATTGGCCAGCTTCTTATAAAAGTCATAACTTGGGCTGGAGAGATGGCTTAGCAGTTAGAGTGCTTGCCTGTGAAGCCTAAGGACCCATGTTCAACTCTCCAGGTTCCATGGAATCAGACACAAGATGACGCAAGTGCACAAGGTTTCACATGTGCACTAGGTGGCGCATGCATCTGGAGTTTGATTACAGTGGCTGGAGGCCCTGGTGCACCATCTCTCTCTCCCCTCTCTCTTGCTCCCACTCTTGCATAAAAAGTCATAACTTTGTTCCCCTCCATGGTTTATTATTCAAACATCTATTTTCTATTCATTTTTTCTCTCTGTGTGTGTGTGTGTGTGTGTGTGTGTTGTTGTTCACCTTATAAATCATGAATTCTCTTGTACAGTGTCACTTCTGTTCTGCTTGGGTATTGATTTTGGGCAGTAGAGAGGGAAATTGGGCTGATCTATTTTATAGAGCTCAAAATTTGACTTTTAGACTACCAGAGACTGAGAAACTGGAAATGTGCTCTACATTTTGCCTATCAACAATACATTCTTTGCCAGCAACATCCAAAACAAGTGATTCTAAGCTGTGGCTTGGAAATAAACTCCTTCATTCATTTCCATTTATAGTTTTATTTGCTTTCATCATTCACAAATATTTAGGGAATTTTCCCATTTTGAAGAATTTGATGCACAAATTAAGATATTTCAGTTAATACCATTTAGGAACTGCTGAGAAATTTCGAGTTGATATGTGAGCCTATGCTGAGTTCCCAACAGTAATCTACTGTACTTAGAACATGCTGTTACACACACATGTCTCAGTTACAGGAAGACTAATTGTCTTTGGATTAACAAAATTAATTTAATGAGACTGTCTTATTATTCAGACCCCAATCTGCAAACACATGGGGAGTATTTTTGTTGTTTTGTTTTTGCTTTTTTTAGCTTTTCTTTGATTTTCCTCTCTATAAGTTGTCTCATAGTAGCTAGCAAAATTACTCAAAATTAATTTAGACTCAAAGCAAAAGCACAGACTACCTGTCTGGTTTATCAGTAGCGGAATCAGATAACAGATAGGAACAGGATAAACAATTTTTAGAATACTCATGGGGCTGGAACTCTGACTTATTTTGAATTAACTCATGATTGGAAACATCTTTGAAAATTCATCCCGGGGATCAGTGTGTTGAGATACTATTTCTAACTGAAAACGGGGAAGAAAATCAAATGGAAGAAATGTTGAAATTCACAGAGCTATAAAAATAAAATAAACCTTAAATACATTAAATTAACCTAGGATTTATCTTGCTAACATGGCAAGTCATTATATACTTATCACAACTGAGAAACATGAGTTTGATGAGATCATTTCTTAAAGCAATATTCTCATAGTACATGAAATGTAGGAACTTAGGATAACCCCAAATTAACCTTGGGAGAGACAGTCAAATGCTCGTGATTTTCTACGGCGAGCTGAGATGACAAATCTGAAGAACCTGCTGTGTAGACACACAAGCTCTCAAGCTGTGAACACACGTGTCTCTGACTATGTTTAGAATCACTAGTTTCCAGTTTTTTTAAGCACACTTTCCCAAATGGTAATACTGGATTCTCAATAATGTTCACTATCTGTTAGGCACTTTCTAAGATCTTAGGTGACTCATTTAATTCTTCTAAAAAAATTTTATAATTGAGGGTTTTTTTGTTTTGTTTTGTTTTTGTTTTTCGAGGTAGGGTTTCACTCTAGTCCAGGCTGACCTGGAGTTCACTCTATATTCTCAGGGTGGCCTTTAACTACAGTGATCCTCCTACCTCTGCCTCCCCCGTGCTGGGATTAAAGATGTGTGCCACAAAGCCTGGCTAATTTAGGTTTTAATTGACCTAATTTTGTAGAAGGATCTGAGGCACAGAGAAACTTGTTAGTTTACACAGCTAGTCCCAGACGGTTTAGTTCTAGAATGTAGTGTGTGTGTGTGTATAAGTGCTCATAGGCCACAGTGAGTGTGTGGAGATTAGAGGACAACCTTGGGTTCTGGTCCTCACCTTTTACCTTGTTTGAGGCAGGTCTCTTGTGGAGCCTCACTGTGTTTGCCAGGCTAGGCGGCCCACACACTTCTGGGGATTCTGCTTCCATCTCCTTTCTAATCTTGGGTGTGCTTTGACTATAGATACTATTGCAGTTACCGTCTCATTGCTGGGACAAAACAACTAAGAAATGCAGCAGATGGGAGGAAATGGTTTATTTTTGCTTCCAGCTTTGACGTCAAGTTTAATCATGATGGGAAGAATGGCAGGCTTGAGCAGGAAGCTTGGGTCACATTTCCACATCAATAGGAAGGAAGTAGTCCGAATGAGTGAGGCCTAACACACAGTGGCTGGACTAATAAACCTCAAAGGTCCTCCCCCAATGACCACCTCTTCCAGCAAGGCTCCACTTCCTGAAGACTCCACAACCTTCTTCCCAAACTGCCACCAACTGGGGACCAAGTAGTCAAAATACATGTGCCTATGGGGGCATTTCATTCAAACCACCATGAATGCCCACCATAGCATTGGCTATAAGTGGGCTGTGGGGAAGTGAATGCAGGCACTCACACTTACATATGAAGTGCTTTATCCAATGAGCCATCTTGCCAGCCCAATTCTGTATTCTGAACTCCTACGTAAAGACATGCTGTTGTTAATTATAATTGGGTTCTGTTCTGAAGATTTATTAGATTACAATTTGCTCCTCACAACAAAATAGTTTTACTTTACTCATGATTCAAGATGGGCTCATCAGGGCAGCTTGCCTTTGTTCCCCTTGTGTCCACTGAGGTGCCCAGGATTCACTTCCTGCATGGCTCAAGGCTGGAAATGGGGCATTGGATCAGTTGGCCTTCAACTGGAATTGTGGCCAGGGTTGCAGTTGCTCTCCATGGGGTCTCTCATGGGATTATTTAAGCCTCCTCTCAGAATGGCAGCTGAATTCTGAGGGTGAGTGGTCTAAGTGACTATAAGTCTTAGGATGTCGACCTGGGAAAGGAACACAGCACAATTTCTCCTGTGCTACTTTTGCCAGAGTAGTGGTCAGGTCAGTAGATTCAGTCTACTTCTTAACCTACCACAAGCACTCTGAATAAACCATACAAGACTAATATGTGACCTAGTTATCTTCAACCTCTCTTCCTATATCAGCTTAATTTCAATTTAAATTTCGCTTTTAAAAATGTGTACTTTATAGCTTCTAGTATTTGTGATTCTTTCAGAGAAGGGTGAATTACTTTTAAATACAAAATGCCTATGACAGAATGGGCATTCTATTATATGTTTATTGATAATCTCTGTGAAACAGTAGGTACTCAGTGAATACTTAGGCAATGAAACTTAATGGGAAAATAAAGTCAATGTATCTAAAATAATATACCAGCAGTCCAATTTACTAATAGATGTTTGTATTCTTGAGAATGTAGTGGACTGATGACCAGTGAAACATAAATACATTTGGTGGTGTGACACTTTAGTATATGCTTGCTATTTATTATTATTATTATTAATTTGTTGTGTGTGTGTGTGTGTGTTTGTGTGTAGATGCATGCACCCCATTCATGTCCATATAGAGGCCTGAGGAAAACGTTGGTGTCCTCTTATCCATCATCCATGTATTTCTTTCTTTGAGACAGGTTCCTCCCTTAACATAGAGCTGCTGTCCATCAGTGAGTCCTAGAGATTTTCCAGTCTCTGCCCCCTACAGACTGGAGTTTCAGACATGTGTGGTTTATGTGAGTTCTGAGGAGTTGAACTTGGAGTTCTCTGGCTCAAGAAGCCCTTGTGCTTAAACAGCAAGCATTCTTAACCACTGAACCATCTCTCCAGCCCTCATGATTTCTATTTTAAAGTTTTAAAATATTTGTACACCAGGGATATGTATCTTCCTATTCTGATAAAGAAATTTAAAATGTGTAAAGTTAATGCACTGTTCTAAGGATGTGTATCAAAAGCTATTTATCTCTATTTCAAAAGGTAAAATCTTTGTTTTTTTGAGTGAAAAATGTATCTTAACTAATGAACTTATGTTAGGTATTTTCTATTTATTTAAAATTGATTTAACACCAGATACTTGGTGTGTAATACTGTTTATTTTGACTTTGAGTTTCTCCATTTGGATTTTTTTCTCAGAAGTGATAAAAATAAATTGGAATGAACATACAGAGCTCCACTTAGCTTGAACTTTACTTTCTAGATACCAGGCATATGCTAAGGCTTTGTTTTGTGGCCCAGGATCAGAGAAACCATACTGTTGATCTGTCTCATAACACATCTTGCTCCTCTGAACTGGTTTGAGATTACTCAGTCTTTCTCTAAATGTAGAAATGTTGCTTGTTAACATATGGAGGAAAAGGGTTGGAATAGAAACTATTGTCTAGGGATTGTTCAACTATTTGATTTAAAAAATAGGATTATAATGTTACTTCAAAAAAGACTAGCTGGCCATATTAGTAATTTACAATGGAAAGTTATGTTGTTAATCTTCAACTAAAGCCTTCTAACTTGAAGACCTCATATTCAGGTTCAATGGTGTATCAGACAGCTTCAGTTTCGCTGAGATGAACTTCCAGACCAGGCACTGTTATGGAGGACAGTATTTATTAAAGCTTATAGATCCAGGGGAAGTTCCATAATGGCAGAAGAAGCTGGTCTGCTCTTATAGGACCAGGCAAAACAGAGAAAGCCAAAAGCCACACAGCATAGCACACCTCAGAAACTCCAGCTAGGCATACTTTGCATATCTTTAGCTTGAAATCCTAAACCTACCACCACACCTTAAGATCTGCCCAGTGACATTGCCTCCAGCCAGGTGGCTGCAGATGCAAATAACAAACTAATAAAACACTGAATATATTGGGGGACATCTATTCAAACTACCACAAATGGTTTTCTTGATTGTGAGCTGCCCTATTCACTGCTTTTTGTCCAAAAAATGAGCCCATTTTCCAAGATCAAGCTCCTACCAATCATGGGCTATAAGAGGGTCTACGCATGTAAAATTCTCTCTAAAATAATTATGGCCATCCCATCTATCTGGTGCTGACTTCTTTCTCCATTGGAGAATTTGAATTTCTTTTTCAGATAGATGTTGAACCTGAGGGGAGGATTGCACTTCACTAGGACCCCAGCTGAAACCATAGAGTAACAGGGGAAATGGGCAAGAGTACAGCTTTCTTGGTGAACCTGACACCAGCGCAAGGCTGAAGGAGATAGACACAGAGAATGCTCAACTCCTTCTAAACCAGATATCCAGAGACACAGTGGCTCCCAAGACCTCATCACTGAAGAAGAACTAAAACAAACCCAACATGGCTCAGGGAAATTCATGGAAGAGGGGTGGAAAGAGTGTGAGAGCCACAAGTTGGGTCATTATGCACAGAAACATTGCCTTTTCCCCATAACTGTTGGCTACCCCCATAATGCATGACCCACATTCCCCAAGGAGGAGGGTCCCTTCGGAGAGGGGGAGAACAGGGAGGAGGCTAACGGAGGCACCAACATGAATGTAAAATTAAAATAAATAAATAAGTAAAAAACTTTACAGTTGAAATAGGCCCTTTAGTTCATATATTGCTTTGGGTAACAGTTATGATTTAGCAAAGCAATGGCTGGGAAAGGAGAATCTTAAATTCATTTGACTACTTATTTTGGGTTTTAGTTGCAGCTCAAAGACTATAAAATTAGAACAATTGGATAGAATCATAGATATTTATATTTATTTTATGATCCTTTTAGTGACTGCCTTGCATGGTAAAGATTAGCTGTTTATGAGGATCAAGACTCAGGAAGAGATGTGGAGTGAAGAAATGATTAAAAATAAAAATAGGAAATTTAAAATTTCATAAAATTTGTGGGAGATATTCTATAAATTAGTAAAAAAAAATCAGGAGTTCTAAATGATTTTCTATCTGAAAGATACTCATAACAGTAAGAAAAACTTGTACTCTGGCCCACACAATTAGAAATGAGAATAAGGTAAAGTGAAGGATGACTGATATGAGGCATTTTCTTGGCTCTTTCACATACTTCCCTTGCTCCAATCAAAACACACCAAAATCAAAATAGAAAATGAAGTAGAACATTAAAAATCCCCTCAGGCTGGAGGGATGGCTTAGTGGTTAAGGCACTTGCCTGCAAAGCCAAAGGAATCAGGTTTGATTCCTCAGGATCCACATAAACCAGATGCACAAGGGGGCGCATGCATCTGGAGTTCATTTGCAGAGTTTGTTTGCACTTCCTGGAGGCCTTAGTGTGCCTATTCTTTCTCTCTGTATCTGCTTATTTCTGTATCTGTCTCTCTGTCTCTCAAACAAGTAAATAAAAACAAAAAACAAACAAAAAAACAACCCTCACTTCAAACTTCATACAGGCCAATTGCAAATGACTTATTGCAGAGAAATGGGAACACCTTCAGCCCAGCAGTTTCAAGGGGAAAGGGATGTATTTCAGAAGTACACACAAAAATTATGAAAATGAGCATGTGTGGAGGTTTAATAGCTAATTTTCCAAGTTGATTATCTTGGCCAGTTCATTGGGATGCTTTTGCTTCTTTGCTAATTTAATTTGTTTCATCCTTTTTATTGTCTCCTTTAAATAGCAATTAGGGAAGATAGCACTCCATTTTGCCTCCTACTTGCCCTTTTGCTAAATCATGATTTCACCCTGTGCCAGATAGTTATGGGTGTATGAAGAGATGGAACTGGTAAAAGGCAGAGTGGTGAACACACTTGACTCAAGCCTGAGTGATCCAAGAGAAAGTTGCCAATGATCACATGATCAGTGTGTGTGTGTAGTGAATACCATAGAACAACTTATGTATTCACATGTTTAGAAATGTGAAATGTCTATTCTGAAGTTCAAATTCACTTAATGCCAACCAGCATGCTGCAGTGATTTGATTTCATCTCACCCTTAAAAATGTATCTTTGTTTTAACCTTTTAAAAAATGTTTGCATATGTAACCTATTTGTTTAATATTTTTCCTGTTTTAAAATTACATGTTTTGTATACTCTGGTGCTGACCAAGAAGCTAGTTCAGGGTGGCTATAATGATACCTCTTTTAGTGCTATTATTATTACTAAAAGGCATTTTTCAAGTGCTTGTTTTTAACATAGCCTTATTTTAGGCACCAAAATGGGACCTCTTCAATATGCAGCACTTCACTAATAAATTTTGCAGTCTGCTTTTAAAAGCAGTGTATATTCTTGTGAGGGTAGTATAAGAGGTCTCAATTCAACACATATTGATTTTATTTAAAAAAATGGTAGGAATAACAACCCTCTTCCTAGGCACCTTTTAGTGTGGGATGTCAATGAAACAGGATGCAATAAATGGCATAACTGTACTGAGGACTTTGAAGCCTAGGACGGTTAGTGAAGCTGGTAGCCTAGAAACCCTTGAGGTGATGAAATCTTGGTTAGAGATAGTGGTTGACACGACATAGGTGTTAACTAGGAAGGTTCTCTGCAGAAGATGGCCCTTGCAGCTTTGCAAGATCTGCAAAAACCCATCCACAAAAATTGTCCTTGGAGCAGTTTCCTTCTCAATGATGAATCGAAACACCTGATTAGAAGCAGCTTATAGGAGGAAAAAGTTTTTATTTTGGCTTACAGCGTCTAAGCTTCATCATGGAAAGGAAAAGCATGGTAGAGCAGGCAACCAGGGCATCACATCTCATTACAACGTCAGAAAAGAAGCAGTCTCAGAGTGAGTTATTGCTGAACAACCCAGTGGGCTGCACTGATAAACCTCAAGGTCCTTCCCCAGCAACACACCCCCTCTAGCAAGGCTCCACCTCTGAAAGGCTCTGCAGCCTTCCCACACTGCCACCAGCTGGAGACCAATTATTCCAAAACCATGAGGCCATGAGGGACATTTTACATTCACACTACCACAGTCCTCTTTCTCTTCCTTGCCCCTGAGTTTTCATGTCCTGTGTTGCAAAGTAATGAAGGGAAAATGTACAAATACCAGCTACAGTACTAAAGAGAGAGTAGACATTTGTAGCTCATTAAAATAGAACTTGCTGACTTCTTTCTTAAGGGGAGGGCTTTGAGGAAGGAGATAATAGATAAATAAGTAGAGGAGAGGAACACTGGGAAGAGAATGGTTAGAGGTGGTAGATGGAGGAGACTAAGAGGTGGGAGGAGAAGGGTTAGTCTACAGAGGTTATGAGTAAGCCATATGGAAGATTACTTCTTTTTTAGATAATTAAAAATATATGTTTTTAATTAAATTTTTATTTATTTGTTTGCAAGCAGAGAGAGAGATAGAAGAGAGGGGGGGTGGGGGATAATGGGCATGCCAGGGCCTCTAGTCACTGCAAAAGAACTCCAGATGCATGCGCTCCTTGTGCATCTGGCTTACGTGGGTCCTGGAGAATCAAACCGGGATCCTTTGTCTTTGCAGGCAAAGGCCTTAACCACTAAGCCATTTCTCCAGCCCATGTATTTTTAAAAGAGAGTTTTGGTAGAAGTACCCCACATGGGTATAAATGCTGTTCCCAGACACCATGGGTTGTCACAGAAAAATTTCAGTGCCAGGGTAGAGATGCCTCCTAGTGAGGTATTGGTTAATGACCCTAAAATTCCTCCCCCACACACAACAAAATACAGGCCAAGGCTCTTGGTTGCCCACCACACCCTATTGCTAGAGACGTCACATGCTTCAGTTGCAGGGCTCTGAGAAATAAAACTAGAACTGAGCTGGAAGTCTCTTCATACTGGCTATCAATCACAGTCATAGTGCTGAAAAGTGCCAGGCAGCCTTCTGGAGGAGAAAAGTTATCAGTGGGCTTAACCAGCAGTGGATCCTGCAAGCTACACAACTGGAAACTTAGGCAAAAATGCACCCACTAGTGCAATAGTGGCATATCTGTTATGGGTGTAACCAGCTGCTCTCCAAGTCAATCTGAGGCCCTCTTCATGGGAAGGAATTAATGCCTGATTCTGAAAACCTAGTCAAAAGCCTATAGCTAGGAAAGTCACAAACTCCAGTGGGGCTGTTATTAAATTGCTCTCTATAAATACTTATGCACAAATATTAGTGCTGCTCTCACTTTCTGCTAGAGAAATTTCTCTTTTCAGATAGTAGTGACTGCTGGGGACACTGAAAACTCACCAAAAGACTGAGAAGAAGTGACAGTTGAGTGCTTAACACTTAAAGCAATATCTATATCACATTCTCCAATGGCTCAGGGACTATAGCAGAAGATGTGGCAGAAAGAATGTAATAGTCAAATGATGGGGAGGAATGATTTGTAATGTTGTCTAGCAGACATGAAATGGTTGTATTCATTACCTCACAGAAGCTGTCATTATTTGCACAAGACTTGCATAATATTAGACCCCCCAACAGCTTCTTGTGGATAATGGAAGAGGGTTATAATAATCAAAATAAAGAGGGAATAATAGGAAAAATAGGGGTTCAGGGGGGGTGGAGGGTCAAAGGAAGATGGTGAGAAAGGATTATGTAAATTTTTAATCAAGTTTTTATTTTATTTAAAATTTTTAATCATTTTAAAATTTTTGTTCCATTTTTATTTATTTATTTGAGAGTAACAGAGAGGCAAATGAACTCCAGATGCATGCACCACCTTGTGCATCTGGCTTACATGGGTAATGGGGAATAAAGGCTTGAACCAGGGTCCTTAGGCCTCATAGGCAAGCACTTAACTGCTAAGCCATCTCTCCATCCCCTTATTTAAAAATTAAAAAAAAAAACAGTATTTGCTTTTAAAATAATAGTATCTCCTGTTAAATCATGAGGGACTTTAGCATTGCAATTGTTAAATTTATTTTTATTTGAGACAGAGAGAGGGAGAGAGAGAGAGAGGAGAGAGAGAAAGAGAACTGGCATGTCAGGGCCTCTGGCTTCTGCAAACAAATTCCAGACACATGTACCACCTTGTGCATCTGGCTTACATGGGTCCTTAGGCTTTGCAGTAAGTGTCTTAAACACTAAGCCATCTCTCCAGCCCAGCATTACAAGTTTTTATTTTTCACTTTGTTGTATTTTTGAAGGTATAGTCTGAATGCATTCATTTTACATCATGAAAAGGTTTATGGGGGGAAGGGTGGAATGTGCTGGTTTAAATCAGATGTCCCCCATAAAGTCAGGTATGCTGAATGCTTGGTCCCCAGCTGATGGCAATTTGGGAGGTGGAGCCTTTCTAGAGGAGGTATATTTGGGGCAGGCTTAGGGGTGTTATAGCCAGATCCCCTTACTAGAACTTGGCTCACATTTCTGCCACTGTTTTCCATGTACTGTGGCAGAGGCGATGTCAAGCCTCTGCTTATACCATGTTTTCTCCTTTCATCATGAAGCTTTCCCTCGAGTATGTAAAACAAAATAAATACTTTCCTCCCATCAGCTGCTTTTGGTCAGGTGCTTTTTCCTGGCAATGAGAAGGTAATGACAACACTGGGAGAGCCTCAATGGGAAGATGATTTCCCTAGAAAGAAGCATAATAATTGCATACCAGGATAAGTGTGGAAGAGGAAGAGTGATTTAGAAGGCCTGGATGAAATATAAGGTGGGATAAAGTGGCCTCAGGCTTTCAGTACTTCAGAGACAGGGATGTATGTGATTTTATCATCTTTTGTCCTATACTCTCCCAGAAAGGCATGCCTTCCATACAGCCTACACACAGTAGGCATTCACCACAAATTATTGATAATATGCACCCATTAAGAAGCACAGGGATGCTGGGAGTGGTGGCGTATGCCTTCAATCCCAGCACTCAGGAGGCAGAGGTAGGAGGATCTCCATGAATTTGAGGGCACCCTGAGACTACATAGTGAATTCCAGATCAGCCTGAGGTAGAGTAAGACCCTACCTCGAAAAACCAACAAAGCAAAACAAAACAAAAAAGAAACACGGAGACAAAAGAAATACAGGAGATCAGGCTGGAGGTTCATTGTTTTTAAGTGCTAGGTTTGTCCCAGGTTGCTAAAGTCCTTTTGTCAAATTAGTTCAAATTGTCATAGGGCTTTCCTATGGAAAATAGAGTCAGCCTTCTATACAAGTTACAAGGGCAGAACTACAGAGACACAGTAGATGTTAAAGGGAAATATCTTAGTTTTCTAGTAACAAAAGTTGTTCAGTATCACAAAAACACTGCCTTTAAATAGGAGTGCACTCCATAAAACATAAAGTTTGCAAGAAAAGGGAATGATCATGTCTTAGGGCTGCTTCAATGAAGATCTTTCATTGGGAAAGAGGTTGGTCCCTTTTTCCATGAAGAGCTTAATATTCACTCTGGTGTTGTGTTAACAACTACTTTAAAATACATGCAATCTGGGAAAGGAGATTTAAATATAACACTGAAAAGGGCAATAGAGAAATAGACTACATCTATATGCTTATTATGTCATCATATGTTAATTTGTTTAGTATATTAGAAAATGTTTCAGCTTAGTTTCAACTATTTATAATGTATGTAGAAGCAGATCTGAGTAAAAAGGGAAACATTGGAGATGAATGGAGTCATTAGCAAAGGCCTTATGGAATGGCTGGCTCTTTAGCAGGGCTTGGGAAATGCTTAGAGGGAGGGCGGGTGAAGGGGAAAGTCCCTCCAGGGAAGGCTGCAGTAGTATCAGCCAGTGGAGGCTGCTGTGAGCCTGGCCCATGGGGGGTGTCGGGAGGAGGCAGAGTGATTGGGCTCACTCAGGCTCTCTGTGTGCGCTTTGCACAGAGATGATGGGAACAATCAATGGTCATTTCAGGGAATGACACACACTTAAGTCCCTCTTGTCTGAAATCCTACAGTATCCTGAGTTCCATTGGCCCGAGAGTTAAGAGACCTGGGAGTCCCAGCTGGTTTCCTAACTCGCTGTTTGGTCATGACACATCACTTAACCTCCCTGAGCTTATTTTCCTCATTATAAGCCAAAGGAGTTGGTTAAAACATGCTTCTTAAACTTCAGTGTGCAAATGGGATACTGATATAATGCAGTTATGATAGGCTTGGGATTCTGCATTGCTAACAAGCTCCCAGGTGATGCTGGTCTGCAGTGCTTTTAGAAGCAGGTGGTTGGATGGCTTAAGTTCACTGTATGAACACTAAGAAATCTATACAAAAATAGTTTTAATTATGGGTTCATGCTTTTTCATAGTTTGTTATAGTTATTTTCTTTCTAGTTTATAAGATTTAGGAAAGTCTGGCATTGAGTTTAGTTTATATAGGGACCAAATAAATATTTGTTTATTTATTACATGAAGTTTCTCCTTTGGGTATTGTGCATAAAATTAGAAATGCTGTCATTTTGATTATTTGATCTTACATTAATTCAGGCTCTACAAATCTAATACACATGAAAGTTTCAGCACCTTTCTACCTCCCTTCTCCTCAAAACTCCATTTCTTCTAGTAAGAAAGAAAGGAATATACTGTTCAAATGCTTGTCATGCTGTTTTAGGGAAAACCAATTACACTTCCTTGTATATGCTGAGTAGAAAGAGTGAAGGAAGGCTTTTTTGTGCTAACACACATTCCAAGAGCTATTCTAAATTCTTGAAATATGCCAAGGAATTTTAGGCAATGTACCAGAATTGCCACTGGTTACATTTTGCCACTTGCTGCAGATAACCAGCAGTACTACAATTACTTATTTGAGGCTGAAAATGAGGTAGAATGGTTTATTATGTATGCTACCAATTTGTTTTAATGTTACTATGCATTTTATCATAAGGCAGATTAGTGTCTATCTTAAAGGATGGAGGAAAAGGAGATTTTAGGGTTCTAAAACTGAATGTGGGTATAAATATTGAAAAGAATATTTTTGGACTGAAAGTAGTAATTTAGTAGTATTCTAAAAAAGTTACATTGACTAAATATACATATATTTAATTCAAGATTTTTTATTGGACTTAAGATGATTTTCAACAAAAGGTTTTCCTTTTATAACTGGCTTTCCTATTTCTTCTTCCCTTCTTATTTTCTTTGAGAGAGAGAAAAAGGCAGAGAGAGAGAAAGAGACAGACAGAGAGGGAGAGAGAATGGGCATGCCAGGGCCTTCAGCCACTACAAACGAACTCCAGACATATGATGCATCTGGCTTATGTGGGTCCTGGGTAATCGAACCTGGGTCTTTTGGCCTTGTAGTCAAATGTATTTACCACTAAGCCATCTCTGGCTTTCCTATTTCTGAAACACTATTACTCACTGAAATCTGACTAAGGGAAATGTACAATTTACACTGGAAAAATGGTGCTGACTTGAGGTTTGCTGGCTAACATAAGGCAATGTTATTGACAATGAAGGGAAGAGAGGAAATAGACACAAAGGTGTTTCTATCAAGTTATTCTCATAGCCCAGTGAGACAAATCTACTGCACAAGTTGTTCTGAAAAACCTGCTTATTAGAGAAATCTATTACAACAATTACTTCACTAAAATCTCTCTCTAATGCTGAATTTGTTTTGTAAAGAAATAAATTTTGTGTGCCCAAGCCATATTTAAGGAGTACTTCATAATTTATTTGTGTTGGGAAAAACTTGTCTGAGTCACTAGATTTTAGGTAAGTGTCTTAATTCCATATTTAATGAATTTAGGCAAAACAGGCAATTAGTGGAAAGATTTTTGGATAGCTTATATTGATTGAAAAAGCAGGGCAAACAAACTTCCAGAAAGATAGGGGAAAGATGCAGTGTGCAGTCACTGAGAGCTTTGAGCAAGAAAGTTCTGCTTGGCAGAACTTTATTCTCTTTCCAGTTTCTGCTTTTCTTGGTGTCAGCTCTGATTTCTCCCACAGCAGATCTGCCCTCTTCACTGGGCAGTTAATGAGGCTGTTGATAGCATGTACAGGAATTTCCCATCTTATGACTTCTTCCATCAGAAAGACAGAATCTCCCAGGCTCGTTACTAAAGATAGTGGGGTATTTGTTGTATCAGGCAGTCACTTTCTCTGGACTCACCAGCTGTGCATTGAAGGGCATGATCATAAAAGATCATGCAAAATCCTTTTGTAACAACATGATGGGAGTTGGGAGGAGGGTGTAAAGCCCCAAATAAGGGCAGGATACACTTGTCAGAAGCCACGGGTAAATGACTGGGCAAGTGCTGGCAGTGTGTTAGTCTATTATCTACTTTGAAGTAGTTGGGTTCTTGCTTTGTAAATTTAATACTCCTTGTCCCCACTACTGGTTATAATTCCAAAGTTTGGAATTACATGATAGATATCCTGAAGTTTCATTCTATAAGTTTCACAGGCATTACACTCACTCTCTGCTCCTTAGGAAATAAAGCTGTTAGTGTTTCCTGGGCTGTCCATTTGTCTAAGTGGTACCAGCTCGTCTGCTTCAGTAATTGAATTGTGTGAGTTACAGAAGGAAGAGAAAGGGTAGGCTGACAAATACTGTGTGTAGTAGGTATAGAGGATCCAAGAGTGTCTTCAGACAAGACCCCTTCCTGTTCTTCCCTCCTCTTCCTCCTTAACAGCCAAGGAAACAGGTATGGTCCATACAAGCAGACTGACAGCCACCCAGGAGGCAGAAACAATAGCCCATGTATCTGGATTTTGAGCATCTCTGAATACAGTTCTTAACATGAAAGCAAAAAAAAATATCTATAGAATTGATCTGAGTTTAAATTTAACCTGTGTAGTAAACATGTTAAGGACATAACTAAGGCTACATTGTGACTTTAAAGGAGCTCAGATGTGAGCATTTTACATTTAATATCTATGCTGCTATTGTTTCCAGTGTGAATAATAGGGAAGAGTCCTGTTTGTTACTACAAAATCTATTTTTAATAAGAGTATTCTACATCTACAGAAATTCTAATTATTCCCTAACAACAAATGAATCTAGGTCTCATGTAAGAAATGCAAGATTTTTGTGTTTCAAGTACATTATCTTTTACAAGCAGATACTAATGAGTCCTATAAAGGCAACAGACACTAGAAAGAGAAGCTGAATCTGAACAAACATGTTCATTAGTTGCACTTGTCTTTTGATGATAGGTAACTTGAATTTTAGCTGGACACAGGTCCAGATTTAAACTTCTTTAAAACAGAGAGGTTATAATTTAACAGAAAACTTTATAATCAACAGATTATGTTATCATTTATTGCAGAAAAGAATTTACTCCTGATGTACACCATGAAGATATTTTTCCTAAATGGGTATTGTTTTATTACCTTTTCTTGATTTTAAAGTAACATAGTCTCATTGTAAAAAAAAAAATCAAACAATCCAGAGTTAAGTATTAAATTTAACAGTAAATCAAAACTCCCAGAATTCCATTTTTCAGAAATATTCACTACTCATGATTTGATACATTTTTATTTTATTTAACAAGCACTTGTACAGCAATTTCTATATACTAAGCACTTACCCAAACACTTTACAATTGTACCTCATTCAATCCTCATGATCTCCCTGTGAGGTAAGTATTATTATTCCTCTATTTACAGAGGAGGAGATGGAGTCTCAAAGGCATTAATAACCTGCACAAAGACACAAAGTCATAAGTAGCAGTGTTGAGATTCAAACACAGGCCATCTGACTTCAGAGCACCTGCTCTTAATTGCACCAGGCTTCTAGGCACTTGCCCAGGACTTTATTTACATAGTATGTTTCCAATTTGACTTGCCTCCTGTAGTCACTTTTCCTTTAATAGTCACTTAAAATGGCTCAAGACTCATGTGAATTGGAGAGTCCAATATGCCTCCTTAATATTTCTGTGATTTTTCCTGCTGGTGTTTGTATTCCAGGACATTCTTTTTTGGAACCCTAGTCCTTTGCTGTATCTAGTCCCTGCACTTGATATTCTCATTCTATTGTTGGAGGTACTAACCTCCTTATTTTCCTTAGAATATGGCTAACACAAAGCAGTTGTATATAGAGGACTTTCCTTAAAGATAAAGGTTAGAGAATAAAGGAGAGATTTACAAATTAGAACAAAAATTAACACAATGGTTAAAATGATTTCTTATGAGTCTGAGGGAAATTAAATGATAAAAATTTTCAGATATGCCTATATGGTCACATCCCAAAATTACTTTTGGGTCCTGTGGGTTATTTTCAATTAGATCCTTTCTCGCAATGACTCTTTTTCCTGTCCCATATCCTTTACCCCCTTAAAAAAAATCTATACAGAGACACCTAAACTCCAGATCTTCCTTCCCTTCTAACTTTAGATCCTCTAACTTCTAGACCTATCCCTCCATTTCATGACAAGTAAACTTTATTGTTCACAAAATAATTTATGGTGGACATGTGTTGTTTTACTAATTCTCAATGGAGAGTAGGGTGAGGGTACTTTTGAGCTAAAGGACTTTTTTTTTTTTTTGGGGGGTCACAGCAACAAAGAATTGTCCACTTCAAATCTCAAGAGTGCTAGTGCCATGGCTGAAAAACTCTGGTGAATAATAAATATTCACCTTGCTTTGGGAACTTTTTTCCTTTATGTTAATAATGTAGTGGAGAGATCCAAGACTACATAGTAGTCATAGAACTTATGTAGTGAGTCATAGTACCTACTGTCCTTTTGAAGTGATGAGCACCTGATAACTCAGGCTGGGTGCAGTTTTGGAGCTTTATCTCTATGGCCACACTAGCAGTATAGACATTTGAACTAATCTGGACCAATCTTTGCTAGGGAATCTGTGCTATAGATGTACTTCTGCATGCTGGAGGGTTGAAAAGACTGTTAATTGCATCATTGTAATTCCAATATCATCAGTGCATGACTGTGTAAATCAATTATGCCAAATATTTACAAAGAAATAGTGTCATAGCATTTGTACCAGGTCACCTGGGTAAAGCTAGGACTACCAGTACAAGAATTCTCTTCTTTCTAGGATTTCAAGTTAGAACTGGCCCAAAGAAGAATGGAAGACTTGAGTGTAGGTGGAAAGAGTTGGATTGTGAATAGTACCTGGTTTGTTCGTTCTTTTCTTTCCTTCTTTCCTTCTTTCCTTCTTTCCTTCTTTCCTTCTTTCCTTCTTTCCTTCTTTCCTTCTTTCTTCCTTCCTTCCTTCCTTCCTTCCTTCCTTCCTTCCTTCCTTCCTTCCTTCCTTCCTTCCTTCCTTCCTTCCTTCCTTCCTTCCTTCCTTCTTTCTTTCTTTCTTTCTTTCTTTCTTTCTTTCTTTCTTTCTTTTTTTTGGAGAGACACACAGAGAGAGGAGAGGAAGACAGAGATAGGCATGCCAGCAGCCTCTCAGCTGCTGCAAATGAAATCCAGATGCATGTGCCCCCTTGTGGTCAAGTGAGGCATTGCGCCCTTGTGTCACTTTGCAGCTGGCTAAACGTGGGACCTGGAGATTGGAACCGCTGGAGATTGGAACCGGCATTCTTAGGTTTAGGAGGAAGGCTCCTTAACTGCTAAGCCATCTCTCCAGCCCTCTTTTTCCTTTTTGTAAATTTTGTTTGAAAACTATTTGTCAGAACTTAAGGTCACTCCATGTAGCTGAAAGCTCCTGGAACAGTAACGTTTTCCTCCCCTTCTTTGCTCTTCTGCTGAGGAGCTTGACCTTCATGATGACAGGCTGTTTCTCCAGAATTCTGAGGTAGCATGATTGCAGCACACTAGAGCTGGGAGTGGTTCCAGTCTTATTTCTGGTGGCATTCGCCTACGACTGCTCACTGATCAAATTTACAATCTGCCAAGGCTGACAGCTGGTCAGAAGCTCTGCATCCCTCATGTCAGCATCTCAAAGAATCCCTGAGGGGAATTTGCCAGAGTCCATCCTGTGATGATGCACACCCTCAGCATTACCTGGGAGCTTCCAGGTCTTGGTGATGTGTTTGTTTGCTCAAGAGGCTCTGAAAATTCCAGGTCTTGTGTAGTCTGGATGCATGTTGGCAACTGAGACAAAAGAGATCTCTTATACTCTTTGAAGTCATGGGATTGGATGGGTGACCTTCAGGCCAAAGAGGTGCCCATAGTTTGCAGCAAGTCCTCAGTCGTTCTTTGCTTCATATCTAGCTCCCCTGACTGGTGCTTCACCATAGCCTCCGAGGAACTGTGTTCCACACACCTTACCAACTTTCACTCTGCCGTAGTTTCACTTTTACCTGCTGGTCTGGGCTTCTCAGATTGACTCGTGATTCATTTGAAATGTCATTTCTTCCTTGCAGATCTTTACTTCTTTATCTCTTCATACACTTGTACAAAGTCTGGTTCCTACATTTCTCTTACATTGTAACTTTAAATAGTTTTTATTTTTCCTGAGGGATTCCTAGCTGAGCCACCAGTACAGCCTTTAAAAATAACTAGACAGCTACATAGACCAATATAAATTGATCTCCCAGATATAAGTAAAAGGAGCAAGGTGTTGAACTGATGAAAAATATTATAGATAGAGTTAGAGGCTCGTTTGACCAATAACACTAACTCCTGCTCCCTATTTCTTTTCTACAGAGGTAAATACTGTTATTAGCTCAAAATCAATTCTTATGGTCTGGGAAAAGAGTCCTCAGCAAACTGCAACTCCCATCATGGTTATTCTAATAGAATTCCTTTATTGACATATAACATTGACATACAATGTAATGTATGGATTTTAAGTGTCCACAATGATGAATTTGATAATGGTATATGCCCATGCAACTATCATCCCGTACAAACATAGAAGATTTCCATCCACTCCCATTTTCAAAGTGAAGAAGATATATGCTTGTACAACCACCATCTCATTCATTTCTGTCTCTATAGATTAATTCTAATGCTATTTAATATATATATATATATATATATATATATACACATATACATACATACATACATACATACATGCATACATACATACATACATGCATACATACATACATACATACATACATATATACACATAATATTTTAGGCTAGAAACCTGAAATACTTGTACAAATTTATTAATTTGAATAAATACTTTTCACTTTTGTTCTTAATAGTAAGAAATGGAATCATGTAGTACATGCTCTTTTCATCTTTCATTCAGCATAAGCTTTGTGAGACTTGCCTATGTCTCATGTATCAGTCACTTATTTTCATTTTTTTCTTCTTTTAAAATTATTTTTATTTATTTATTTGAAAGCAAAGAGAGTTAGAAGAGAGAAAGGTAGAGAGAATGGGTGCACCCGGGCCTCCAGTCACTGCCAACAAATTCCAGATGGATTCACCACTTGGTACATCTGGCTTATGTGGGCACTGCAGAATTGAACCTGCATTGTTAGGCTCTAGAGGCAAGTGCCTTAAAGGCCCTGCATAGCCTTTCTGATGGAGCATGAAGCGGCTGGAGGCCCTGGTGTGCCCATTCTCTCCATTTTTCTCCTCTCTTTCTCTCTGCTTGCAAATAAATAAATAAACAAAATATTAAAACTATCTGAAAACCTAAGTTAGCTGAAATTTGAAATTTTTGAGCATCCACACACTACTCAAAGTTTTCTAAGTTTGGAGCATTTAAGACTTTCAGATTCTTGGTTTAGGGATGTTCAATCTGTATTATTTTACAAACTTCTTTATTTTCCCAGGAAACTTTACCTCCTTCCATAAAGAATCACAAATTTATATGAGAACTTACTATTTAGACTTTTTCCCTCCAACCATAGCTATGAGAAAGAAGACACATGAGTTTGCCTTTATGTTATAGATGAAAGACTCCTGTTAAGATTTCCAGGACTCTCAGATTCTCAAAATGAGTCATTTGGTGACTCCAGAGGCAGAGGCTTGTTGAAACAACTTCATGACACCAATAGAAGGCTGGAGTATATTTATTCAGACTTGTGGGCCACCTGGAACCCTCAATAAATACCACACAGCTAAAACATGGAGCCCTCAAGAGGACTTTAGGGGGAGCACCTGAATCAAAGGGCCCTGGAGAGGGTGAGATGAAATCTAACCTCAAATTTCTCCTGTTTCTCTTTCTTCTCTTTTTTTCTTCTTTCATTTTCCCTTGGTGCTGGCCTGTAATTCCCTGTACCAGGATGTGGTCTCTATCCACAATGAGCTGTTGTTAGAGAGACCTACTAGATCTCCCAAAACAAACAAGATAGACTTCAGTCAGAGCACTTGATTACCCACCAGAGGTTAATGGTAAGACCCTACTACTGAAGACACCAAATGCTGAGGGCATGGACCACAGAGAGACTTGGCTGGAATCTGGAGGAGAGCCAGTCCCCAGACAATTGGCCCATCTATTACTGGAAAGCGCTGCATGAGCTACTGGGGGAAAGTGGCCAACATCTGTCCAAGCACCTCAAAGTCTAAGCCAATCAGAAGCAAACAACCTAAGTGATGCTCACACAAGTGCAATAGTGGCACACAGCCATGATGGGTAATCAACGGCTCTTGGGTTGGCTAACAGATCTATGCAGTGGAAAGGAAACCATATCTGGATCTGGGAAACAAGTCAGAATCACATCCAGATAATGATCCTGCTTTCCATTGTCAAGCTCCCACTAACCTTAGACTATAAGAGGGTCTACCCCCTTTTAATTCTCTCTAAATTAGTAATGGTTAGCCTATTTAATTGGTGATGACTTCATTCTCCATCTGGTTCTCTTTTTCAGACAGGAGCTGGACCTGAGGAGATAAATGACCCAGTGCACTCCACCCCAGCCCCAATGAAACCACAGAAAAATTGGGGAAATGAGCAGGAGTGCTCATCAGCCCAAGGGTGAATTCTATAGACACTGAGGACAATACCTACAAAACCAGAGATCCAGAGGCTCCTGAGTGCCCATCACTGAAGTAGACTTAAATGCTCTCAGCATGGCTCAGGGAATTTTGCAGAAGGGGTGGGGGCAGAAAGATTGTTAGAGTTATAAGTTGGGACATTTTACAGAGACATTCTCTCCACCCCCCATAATGCATGACCCACAATCCCCATGGGGTTGACCTGCATCTCCGAGGAAGGCCTCTTCAGAAAAGGGGCAGGGAGAAGGGAAAGGATGGTACCAACATGTGTCCATATCTAATAAAAAAAATAACAAAAAACCACACAGATAAATCCCAGTTGTAGCTTTTAAAGAATGGAAGGAACAGTAACCCATTCTAAAGCCTGCAGCAGAATATACCTTAGGGCCTCTGTGACATGGTGGTAGACTGTCCTAGAATGATGTGAACTGAACTATCAGCAACCAGATAATTGAAACATCACAAAACGCACAAGAAGCCTAAATAAGCTAAATGAGTCTTTCTGTAATTGGACAAAAATAAAATTGTTCTTTTTAACTGAAACCAGGGCCTGAAGATCATGGGAATTCTGTGATTTAGAGCATCTAGTGCTTATTGAGAATTTTGAATAATAATTTTGTTTTACAAAATTGAAAGGATATATTGTTTTCCTTTCAGCATCTAGTGTTAATTAGTGGGGCTAACATAAGGAACAGTGGCCGAAATATACAATAACATTTCTTAGGATGGTAGAGTATTTTGAGTAGCATGTTTAAAAACTGGTTTTGCATTAGTTTTACCCTGACTTCTTCTTTGTGAGGTAATTCTTTTTGTGTATTCATTATTATTATTATTATTATTATTATTATTATTATTATTACTAGAGGTGGTGTAGGGGGATAGAGTCTCATGTATCCCAGTCTGCCTTTGAATTTTCTATGTAGCAGAGGGTGGGTGACCTTGAACTTCTGCCTCCACCTCCTGAGTGCAGAGCTTATAGGTGTATACCACTATATCTGGTTTTATGTGGTAATTGGGGAATGGAATCCAGGGCTTTCTGCATGCTAGGCAAGCATGCTACCAACTGAGCTGCAGCTCTAACCCAATGTGTTGAAATTTTTAGATAAAGTTTAGGTAAATTAATTTGCTAATGAAAAATGGCATATATTTTTTTCAATAGGGATTTTCATGAAAGTCATAAAAATTTAAATGTTAAAAGATTTTCTCTTAGAACAGTTATTATATCAAAAGCTGTTGATGAATTTTTGAGTTTTGATCTTACATGTCTTTATTAATTAATGAAATACTTAGAAAACAATGAGAACATTTGTTGAATTCGTTTTTAAAGATGTTTCATTAATACAACTGACTCTTAAAGCAACTCTTAAAAAGAAGATTTTCGCTTGAAGTATGCTCAGAGCTCAAAAGTTAATATCTATAGTAATTTATTATGTTCTCAGTCTAGATTTGAAGTCTTGAATGATTTAATATCATTGTGACAGATATCTATTTACTATGATAGTAGGATTCGTTATTTACTGAATAAGATTTACTTTGTGATTTTTCTTCAAGTGGACGTATTAAATACCATGAGAACAAATGAACTTAACTTCAGCATGATGCTCTCTCCCTGCTCCCCGTCCCCAGGAAGGTTTTGTTTTTCATGTTATAGATCTGGCTTTTCTTTTCTTTTTCTTTTTTAGAAAAAACATTTTTATTTATTTGCAAGCAGAGAGAGAAATAGAAGAGAGGCAGACATAGAGAGAATGGGCATGCCAGGGCCTCTAGCCACTGCAAACGAACTCCAGATGTGCCCCTTGTGCATCTGGCTTATGTGGGTCCTGGAGAATTGAACCAGGATCCTTTGGCTTCACAGGCAAATGCCTTAACTGCTCAGCCATTTCTCCAGCCCCTGGCTTTTCTTTTTCATTGCTATATATTTTTTTGTTGTTGTTCATGTCTCATGAGCAACAGTATGTATGGATTTTAATCTCAAGCATACTCACTTTTATTTTTTAAAGAAGATAAATTTGGGGAGAACAATGCTTTCAAAAGATTGCCTTTTTACCTAAATGCAGTGTCCATTTGGCATTATGGTACCCCAAAAAGCAGACTGACTGCAGTTTGGATTGTGTCAGTCACCTGTGAGTGAGTTAGTTTCTTTCTTTCTCTCTCTCTTTTTCTTTCCTTCCTTCCTTCCTTCCTTCCTTCCTTCCTTCCTTCCTTCCTTCCTTCCTTCCTTCTTTCCTTTCTTTCTTTCTTTCTTTCTTTCTTTCTTTCTTTCTTTCTTTCTTTTTCTGGATTTTCAAGTTAGGATCTCTCTCTACCCCAGGCTGACCTGGAATTCACTCTGTATTCTCAGGGTGGCCTCAAACTCACAGCAATCCTCCTACCTCTGCCTCCTGAGTGCTGGGATTAAAGGCGTGCACCACCATGCCTGGCTGCACCTGCGAGATCTTTAGTCTCATGTTTTGTTCTGTCTGTCCAGACTAAGGTCAGAGCCAGATTTGGAACTTGGAATCTTTGGTTCCTTGAACCAAACTAAGCTTATGCTTTAGGAAAGGAATCATTCAAAGGCTTGCCTTTCTCTCCTTGTGAAAAAGGAGCATGACAGACATGCTCCTTATTCAAATGCTTAAAGAACTCTTTCACCCTTGTTATTGCCTCACTGCTTACCTACCTATGATACAGACCATGGATCAATAGCCTTTTATTTTTTTGAGGGAATCTGCTGAAGACAGGCTGCTGATAATGCCATGGGCCTGCTTTTCAGTGGAACACTCCATCATGTAGTTGTACATGATTTGCATGTGTGAAAAGAAAATATATTTTGAGATTTGACCAAATGGGGGAGTACTTTGTCTAGTGTCACAATGTCTTCTCTGACCTGGCCTGGATCTCAGTCAAAATCCCACACAGGACTATTTTGTATCTAATCCCATTGGACACCGTTCACTTAGCTTTGTCTCCTGCAGTTAATATTGAACTATGGTAGCAAGTTATTAGTATTCTCAGCAAATCTGCTGTAGTCTGAATGTTAGTGTACCCACAGACGTCTTCCAAAATGTTGGAATCTTATCTCCTAAGGTGATAGATAGTATTAGGACATGGGGGGAGTTGATTAGGTTGTGAGGGTGGTGTTTTCATAAGTTGGTTACATGCCCTTAGAAAACTGGCAAATCCAGGTTTGATTCCCCAGGACCCACATAAGCCAGATACACAAGGTGGCAAAAGCATATGGAGTTTGTTTGTCGTAGCTGAAGGCCCTGGCGTGCCCATTCTCTCTCTCTCTCTCTCTCCCCCTTTCTCAAATAAATAAAATAATTTTTTTTTAAAAAAGAAAACTGGCAAAAGGGAATGTGTTCATCCTTCCTCCATGTGAGGGCGCCAGTGAGAAGGTGCCATTTATGAACCAGAAAGTGGGTCCTCACAGGACAGTGAATTTACCAGCCCCTTGAGGTTTTGCTTCCCAGGCTTCTAGAATTATGAGAAAAAGATTCAGTTGTGGGCTGGAGAGATGGCTTCGTGGTTATGGCGCCTGCCTCCTAAGCCTAAGAACGCCGGTTCCAATCCCCAGCGGTTCCAATCTCCAGGTCCCACGTTTAGCCAGATGCAAAGTGACACAAGGGTGCAATGCCACACTTGACCACAAGGGGGTGCACACATCTGGATTTCGTTCGCAGCTGTTGAGAGGCTGCTGGCGCACCCATCTCTACTTGTCCTCCTCTCCTTCTTTGTCTCTCTGTGTCTCTCTCCAAAAATAAAATAAAAAAAAAGATTCAGTTGTTTCTAAGCGACCCAGTTTATAGTGTTTTGAAAAATCATACTGCATGGATTGTAGTATGTCTGCAATGTCTGACACATTTTGCTGATTTGTTTGTTGACTGAAGCTGTCCTTTCTTGCCTGCAATATCTCCGTGTGCTCACATCTTATGGAGTACCATAGCATGGCTGAGAAAGCTTGAGCTTGAGTTCTGGAAGCAGAGTGTTCCTTCTACTTGCTTGCCTTGGAGATGAGATGCATTCTTAACCCAGATGAGCCTCGACCTATATGTACATAATAGTTGTTACTGCCTCTGAGGGTTGTCATGGCCTCTCAATGAGTTTATGTTTGCAAAGCAGATAGTTCAGTGGCCGACACATGAATGGCTCATGACTGCTATTGTAAGAACTGTTTAAGGGCTGGAGAGATTGCTTAGTGGTTAAGGTTCTTGCCTGCAAAGCCTAAGGGTCCAGGTTTGACTCCCCAGAACCTACATAAGCCAGGTTCACAGGGGGCGAATGTGTCTGGTGTTTGTTTGTGGTGGCTAGAGGCCCTGGCATGCCCATCCCCCCTCAAATAAATAAATAAAAATATATTTTAATTTTTAATTTTTTTAAATTATTTTTTATTTATTTTTGGAGAGAGAGAGACACAGAGAGATAGACAGGGAGAGGGAGACAGAAATGGGCGAGCCAGCAGTCTCTCAGCTGCTGTAAACAAAATCCAGATGTATGCGTCCCCTTGTGGGCAAGTGTGGCATTGCGCCCTTGCCTCACTTTGCATCTGGCTAAACGTGGGACCTGGAGATTGGAACTGCTGGACATTGGAACCAGCGTTCTTAGGCTTAGCAGGCAGGCGCCTTAGCCACTAAGCCATCTCTCCAGCCCTAAAAATATATTTTAAAAGAACTACTTAAGCCTCCAGGACCTAAAAGTTTTTTCATTTATTTTTCCATTTTCATACATTTCTATAATGTATTTTGATCTTATTCTCCCAATTATGATCTTGTATACTCTTCCAGTTAACTCTTCTTTTCCACGGATTAATCCCCATCTTACTTTCATGTACTGTTTTTAAAGCTACTGAATTAAATTTGGGCTGCTTGCATGATTATCAGTGAAATGTTACTTACCATGGAATTGGTAACTGACCTGTGGCTACACCACTGGTGAATATGACTTCCCTCTCCCAGCATCCATTAGCTATCCAGGAAGTGTGGGGTCTTGGGTATAGGATTTTTTTAGGTGTGTGTGTTTATGTATGTATGTGCATGTACACATGTCATGGCACACATGTGGAGGTCCTGTAAAATTGTAGTGTGTTGTAGTTTGTTGAAATGTGGACTACTCCAGCTTTGGGGTTCCGAACTACAGGAAGGGCATATGATAATATAATCAATATTGTATTGTGAGTCACCAAAGTTGACCCCCATGAAGTCTGCTTTTTCGTACTCAACCTGCTTAGTTTTCTTCTTGTGAACTTTCTAGAACTACATCTATGGAGTCATAACTCAAAATTCTGACATAGTTCTTAGGTCAGGTGTGAATAGAATCCTCAGAATTTTTGAGTCCAGCTTGCTTTTAGCCCAGGGAATGCTAAGGACTCAACACTTGTGAGTCTAGATCCACCCACTGTTCCCAAGTTAGTTCTGGAAAGAGCCAGTCATGGGGCCGCCAATCCCACTGTGCAGAGACAGTCATGTTGGGAAGCAGCAGTGTACCAAAGTTGAAAATGGTGGGAGTGGTCATTCAGGGTGTGGAAACAAAGGAAGAGAACTTCAAAACAATATTAAAACCAATGAAAAGCCAGATTAGCTGGGCGTGGTGGTGCATGTCTTTAATACCAGCACTTGGGAGGCAGAGGTAAGAGGATCACTGTGAAGTCAAAACCAGCCTGGGCTTCAGAGTGAGTTCCAGGTCAGCCTGGGCTAGAGTGAGACCCTGCTTCAACTCCACCCTCAAATTTAAAAGCCAGTCTTCCTCTTCTCATCCCTATGCACAAACATGGGCTAGAACATGCCTTCCAATAAGTGGACTGCTCTCACTGCCACTCTCACCTGCCCTCTTCCTACAAGCCAACCCATGAAGCTCAAGGTAGTCATGTGGCAAAAGAGATAGCTGCCTTACCATTCCAGCCCAGACACCAAGTTGTGAAAGAGAAATCATTTGGGATAAACTGCCCAGTGTGGCTTTCAGCAGACTCTAATCACTGCTGTCCCCACAATGCAAATGCATGGAAAATGAAGCCATAACCATCCAGCTGAGCCTTGTCAATCAAGACTATAAGAGATGACAAAAGGGACCTAGTTTGGGGGCAGTGTGTAATATGGCAATTGATAACCAGGAAAGAGAAGAGGCATGCAAGAATGAAAAAGTTTTGCCTATCTCTCTCCTAAACCCTCCTCTTTAAAGGATAAAATAGTGCCCAGCTAACCTTGGCTGCACAGGGTAGCTAGAGATCAGCTTATCATGATGTTAACAGAGTCCAAAAATACTTGATTTCACCACTAGATGGAAATTATATCTCTGTAGATGTTGCTAAGCAACAGGAGATCCGAAACCTGTAAGAAGTGACCACAGAATGCAAAGCATTGAGTCACCCTACTAAGTTCTTGCTGCACTTCTTTTTGAAAATCTGGTTATCAGATGTCTATGCTGTGTAGGGAGAGACAAGTCTCTGGCACCTTGAAAGGATGATGCGCGCTTACTGACCTGCGAAGATGAACAAATAAAACAGATAATATAACTTGACAAATGATCATTTTTTTGTGACTTAAAAGAATAGTAATCATTAGGAACAAATTTGAATAGTACTGGAAACTTTGTCTCCTCTCATTCTCACATCTTTGAAAAAGAAACATTTATAAATGCTTGAATCTTTTTTTTTTTTTGAAAAACGTCAAAGCTATAAATTATTAAAATGGGCAAATTAATAGGCAATAATGTCTTTCTGCATTTTAAAAGTATATTCTTAGTTGATTAGTGAATTTAAGGCTTTTCTTTTTTCTTTTTTATAAGACAAAATCAATTGGGCAGTGGGACCCATAAATGTTTCCTTTGGCTGGCTGGTGAAGCAGTCTGAGAAAAGTGGAATCTTACCCAGGGCTTTGTGAATAGCCAGTAGCAGGTGCATATGAAAACATTAATGGTCAGAATAAAATCTACACCCTTAACTGTTCCTTACCAGCAATCACTTTCATTATTTCTTCTTGGTGACCTTTCATCCTTCCATTTTCCTCTGATAATTAGGTTTTTTAAACTAAAAAGGTAGGGAGAAAAAAAAGGCAGGCTCAATTGAAGATATCTAGGAATTGAACGTATGTATTTATTTTCAACATGTTTTATTTAGCAAGACCTATACGTTCCCGCAACACATACACATTATTGGAGCACCTGCCAAGGTCTTTGCGGAGACATGGGCATTCAGGGAGATAGCCGTGCATGGTGAGGGGCTGCCCTCCGCCTGCCAGCGTTGCTGTGGTGAGCCCTGCTCTGCCGAGCGCCGACTAAAGCAGACCCACCAAATCCCATGTAAGTGGCCAGAGCACAAATGAGCCTGTCGGTGGGTAGTCCTACCCTATTCATGAGCTCTTTCAGAACAATTTTCATTACTTTTTTTAAATACTGTTTTTGGCAAACACTTGATACTTGAAATAAAAAATGCATGAGTCACCTACTGGGATAGGCACAGTGTGTGGTTCATTGAATTTAGCTAAATTGTGAGTCATCCATCAATAGTCCTCTTGGTGAACATACTTGTAATAATTTCACACGTTACAAACAAAAATAGGTATGATTTTCAAGATTCTTGAAGCTATTTCCCTTGGAGATTCTCTGGATTGTGTTTAGTGCTTTTTTTGTTTTGCTAGGTGGTGAGAAAATTGTGAGCCTTGTTTACAGATACATCCAAGGCTTGTCTCTGTCATGCAGCGATAGAACTTTGCATTGGGTAATGGGGGGCAGAGATCTGGGAGTAAGGAGCTAGAGGAAATACAAATTAGTGATTAACATTTGTTCTTGCTAGATCACCGACCTTTTCTATTAATCTTGGAATACCAAATGATTGGCAGCACCCTCAGCACAGATTCAGAGCTGCAAGAATATATACCTGTATCCCCTCCCCTCTTCTGATAGGAGAGAGCAGAGGCAGGGGGGTAGGTGTGTCATTGCACAAGCAGGGAGTTAGGTGTCTGAGCGTCGCTGCCCTCTGTTGGATGGCACTAGGGTTTCTCCAGGTCTGCACTCAAACTGAAGAAGTGCTTCTGCTTGGGTATTAAGTGACCCGGGAAAAGAAGTTAGTATTGAACTGACGTCATTTAAAACAAAACAAAACAAAAACTAGATTGGTGATAAAAGCTGAAAGAGACCCTGTGCTGTCATGGAAGTAGAGTGTAGGGTTCCTTCCGACCTGCAAGGTCCTTGCTCTCCCATTCTTGCAGCTGTTAGGGAAGAGGCTGCCCTTTGTTGTGGAATGGCCTGTCAAGTATGATTGCTCTGCCAGTTCGCTCCTTTCAGGTCAAGATAATCACAAGAGACAGTGTCTCTATTTGTTTATTTTTCCTTCATGAAACAAAGCCATAAAAGAGCTTTTGCTTTTGTTTCACAACTAGAGGTGAACATTTTTATGTAGAAGGTGACAAATTAGGGTTGAGAATGTAGCTCAGTTGGTGAAGTCTTTGTCTTGCATGCATTAAGCCCTGGGTTCCATCCTCAGGACCACATAAAACCAGGATGGTGGTTCATGCTTGTAAACCCAGCACTCGGGATGCAGGAGGATTAGAAGTTCAAGGTTATCCTCATCTATACAGTGAATTCAAGGCCAACTTGGTCTGTGTGAGACTCAATCTCTCCCCAAAGATGAGAAAGTGATGCTCTTTCTGAATTATGCCTAACGCACTTATATTTGTAGGGTTGTGCTGGTGTCCCAGAAAATTGGCTGGAAAGTTGGTTTTGTTGCACAAACTGTGCCTTCCTTCACCGTCTCCAGGGTGGCAGAACTAAATATTCAGACTGGAGCCAGGGGATCCTGTCCGGACCTCCTGGATGAGTAACTTGGGAAGGATGTGTGAATCTTGGGACCTCATTTTTCTCATGTGTAAAAATGAGGCATTAGAGGAGATGATATCTATCTCACAGTCCTTGTTTCTAAGATGTAATGCCTGTCTTTTACCCTAGATAATAGTATAAGCACAAGATATCTAAGGACGAGGAGAAATAAAACCTTCACTGGGAAAACTGTTCTCTGTGCTAGTTTTGCACCAGCTCTGGAGGTGGTAGGGACGTCTTTCTTTGGATGGCTTGCGCCCTCTACTCACAACCCAGCTGCACCGGCAAGCATCCCTCAGAACGCCAGCAGATGGCGCGCTTGCATAGCCCACACAGTTTCCAGGGTCCCAAGGTAAATGGTACTGATTAGTATCCAGAAATAACAGAGACTGCAGTTTGAACACATTACAGCATTTCCCAGGTCACTAAAACCATGGTACCTCGTGAACTGGAACATTTGCTGATATTTAAAAAGATTAGAAGGATTGTTAATTTACAATACTTTCAGGTGCTAACAGCCCCTTCTTGACTATTTTATATTTATTTACGAGAGGTCGGGGGAGAGGGAGGAACCAAGGGAGGGGGAGGGACTGAGAAACAGAGAAAGAGAATGGGCGCACCAGGGTCTCCAGCCACTGCAAAGTGTGTGCCACCTTGTGCATCTGCTAACAGCCCTTTTTACCCTAGGCTTGGTAATGCCCTTAATAAGTGGGATTTTTTTTTTTTTTTTTCAGGTGGAGGAATTAGGAAGGTCAGTTGGATAAGGTCACAGCAGAACTAGTTCCAGTAATGCAGACCCTATGCTGTGATCATATTTTAAAAGTGTCTTACTCTGCCTTTTTCTAATGTCAATTTCTCTTGCTTGTGCAATGGAATGAATAAGTGTCCCTATTTTGATTGCAGATAAGAAATGGAGGGTGTATATCGTCTAAACCCAATCATCTTAACTCCTGACATCCGATTTACTGAACATTATGTGACACTAATAGATGGCATTTATTGATTACTTGCCTTGAACCAGATGTTGTTCTATGCATTTCGCACATTTTAATCATTTAATCCTCCCAGTAGTCTCATAAAGAAGGCAGAAAGCAAGTAACTTGTTTGGAATACAAACATGTAGTTGGATTTTTCGAGACTCTGAAATCAATAAGGACCTTAGACTATTTTTGGCTCTAGGTATTTTTCTTTAGATAATAGATCATTGATTTTATCTTAATTTTTAAATTATCGGGAATGTATGGGAGCATTGCTTATATAGTGTCAGCTTGGTTGTATTAGCTCTTCATGTTTTTGTTGGTTTAGAAGAATTCTTTCCACAATATCATTCTTCGAGGAAATAATTAATCAGACATGGAAAGATGTGAATGAAGTGAGGAAGTCTGGCAGTGCCACTCCCACAGTGAAGGTTTCCAAATTAACCCATTGGCTATGACGAAGGACCAGGCCTGGGTTGGAGATTTCACTCTAACCTTTATTTATTTCAAAAGCAGACATTGAATACTGCATGCTGGGTTCATTTAATCCTTATTGAAATTATGCTGAGCTCCAGTTACAGATGAGGAAACCAAGGCTCAGACATCTAAAATGACAGATGAGGATTTCTGATCAGCTTCTCATTTCTGACTTGTGTGACTGCGATCAGGACCTGAAGATTCCAGCGGAATGTAGAGCAATTTAACTGGGGCCAGAGATAGAGACAAACACTTAATTTCCTTCTTCCTAACAGAAATTCTTATATAAAAGTATGTTTTTTTTTTTTTTTGAGGTAGGGTCTCACAGAAGCCCAGTCTGACCTAGAATTCACTCTGTAGACCTAGAACTCGCAGAAATCTTCCTACCTCTGCCTCCCAAGTGCTGGGATTAAAGGCATGTGCCACCACACCTGGCTTTAGGAAATAATTTTTGAAATAAAAAAGTAAGACTAAGAATAGCCAACTTAGACATCCAACTTCACAATGGATATTAATATCTACAAAGAACAACAAACTTTGGAGGGAACTACAAATGCTTCCTTTTTGTGATCCTATTCACCCATTTAATTGCCCTCTCTCATCCTTCTCCGTTCTTTCTTTTCTGGACTCAACATATAAGCGAAATGTGTCTTGTGTCTTTCTGAGTCTGGCTTATTTCATTTAACAGGATGGTTGCCAGTTCCATCCTTCTTTCTATGATTTCATTTTTCTAATGGGCCAATAATATTCCATTGTGCATATATGTGACAGTTTCTTTACCCATCCACTCATTGATTGTTACCTAGGCTGCTTCCATGACTTGGCTACTACAAACAGTGCCAAGATAAACATGGGTATGTAGGCATCTTAATTGTATCCAGACGTAGTACAGCTGTATCATATGGTAGCTCTCTAGCTTCAATTTTTCCTACAAATATCTCCCTTTTAAAATATTTTATTTATTTATTTATTACACACAGAGAAAGAGGCTGATAGAATGGGTCCATCAGGGCCTCTAGCCAGTGCAAACAAACTGAAGATGCATGTGCCACTTTGTGCATCTGGCTTACATGGGTTCTGGGGAAGTGAACTTGGGTTCTTAGGCTTCACAGGCAAGTGCCTAAACTCCTAAGCCATCTCTCCAGACCTCCTACAAATATTTTTAAATGAGCATTAAAGTTTATGACACTGAGAAGAATGGTTAGTTCTTTATTTTTCACTCAAAACTAAACAAAACAAAGTTGCATCATCTCACAGCTGTATTGGACTGAACATCTGTTGTTTTTATCTCCTCCTGTAAATGACATCACCCTCCACGGCAACTTTCCTGGGTGAAAAAACTTCTCTTATTTTAATGTGCATGTGTTACTGGTGTCTTATTTAAATACTTGGAAATGACACACAAAAAGTGATGCAGCAAGAAATCAGTAAAGAGTAAAGCAAAAGTACCCGAAAAAGATTTTTTAGAAAAAGGTGTGGGGAGGGATTATGCTGCAAGGGAACTGTGGGGATCCTTAAGCTTGATTGCCTATGAACACTGGGTTCTTTTAATGGGGTCTAGGAGAAGGAAGAAGCTGTTACTAGGGGTGTAGTTTAGGTGGTTCTCTTTTGTTTGACAGAATTGAGTTATATAAGGTTTTCTCTGCCTTCATGTTCCTTTACATATGATGCATCTGACTTTAATTATATGTTTTCCCCATTGTAGCAGTTACCCTCCTATAGCTGGGACAAGAATACTCAGAGCAGCTGATGGAAAGAAAGGGTGTTTTCAGTTTAGTGGGGATGTTTCATCAAGGTGGAGAAAGCATAATAGGAGTAGACAGCTGCCATCACCTCTCTTCTCAGCAGGAAGGAAAGAGAGAGGATGAGCTTTGAACACCTGGGGATTGGACTAAGAAATCTCAAGGCCTGACCCCCAGTGACACATCTCTTTACCAAGGATGCACCTCCCCAAGGCTCCACCAGCTGGGAATTAAAAAGAACAGATTACAGGCAGGGGAAAAGCCTAAGCGAGGCTAGGGGAAGAGAACGTGTAAAAGAAAGGTGGGGGTGGGAGGGTCAATCAAAATTCAAGATATTCTGAATAAGACTTATGTAAAATTACTTTTTTGAATAATGACACATCCAGAAGCTATAGATTGTTAGTAGATAATTTTTCAGTGCCAGGGATGGGATACCTTCCAGTGAGTTGTTGGCCAAGGAGGTCCCTGTTGCCTCCAAAACATTACAGGCTATTGCCAAGGCCCTTGGTTTCCCTTGAGAAACAGATAGCAAGACTCTATTGCTGAAGACCTCACTTGCCTGAGAGGCAAAGTCACTGAGAAATCAAGCTGGTGCTGAGCAGAAAACCTTCTCCCTGTAGACCAGCCAACTGAAAGCTGGAAAAAGCTGCACTGCATGCAGCCATATGGGAGACAGAAACCATCAGTGGTGAAAACAGTGGACACTGGAAACCTCAAGTTTGGCCAAACAGGCCAAATGACCCAATGGTGCAATAGTGGCATGTCTATTCTGGGGAAACCAACTGCTCTCTAATTGGACAGGAGGCCTGCTCTATGGGAGGGAATACATGCTTGGTACTGAAAAACCTAATCAAAAGTCTATGGCAGGGGAGGTCATGAGCCTTAGGGATATAAAGCCCGCTCTTGTCTGGCTAAATGTATATATTATTGCCACCAAACTGCCCTGAAAGCATTATACTTAATGTTCATATTCATATATTAATGCTCCTCTCACTTCTGGTTAGAGAAGCTTCTCTTTTCAGATGGCAATGACCATTGGGATGACCCAAAAGGCAACATAATGCTGAGAAGAAGGGATGGAGGAGTGTCCAGCACTGAAACATCTCCAAGGCTCAGGGTTCGTTGCGGAAGAGGTGGTGGAGAGAATGTAAGAGCCAAAGGAAGGGTACGACTCCTTACAATGCAACTGTCCAGACAGAAATTGGCCTTGCATGACCTTGCAGTGCCTAGCAATACCTCCACAAGACCATCATAATAGGAGAAAAAGATGAAGACATCAAACTAAAAGAAAGACTAATGGAGAGAGGGAATGGATATGATGGAGAGTGGAGTTCTGAAGGGGGATGGTGGAGGGGAGGGAAATATCATGGTTTATTGTCTGTAGGTATAGAAGTTGTCAATAAAAAAATAAAAATGAAAGAATGGGTTTAATCACAAACACATGAGACCATGGGGGCACTTTAAGCAAGTATCTCCCCAGCCCTATGGGGACACTTCAGGTTCACACCGACACACCAATCATGCACAGGTGTAAGATGGTAGACAGTGGATTCCTTTTAGAAGTCCACTCAGAGCACATAGTTTGCCGTATACACCATGGACCCAAACCTGTTCAGGCTGGTTTCACAGGTCTCCCAACACCAGATATATCTTGGAATATATTTGAATAGAAACTGGCCACAGAGGGGGAAAGTTCATCTCCGTGAACCTGAAGCTGTCTGCTACACAGATTTAGGCAATGAAGCCTAGCCATTGAGAAGTGAAGCAAAGAAGAGGAAATGCAAGGAAGTGAGAGAACAACAAAGGATGCAGCATACATTTTTTGAGACTTGAAGAGAAGCTGTTATCAAGAACACAAGTCAATAAAGTTCCTTTCTGTCTAAGATAGTTTCTGTTACTTGCAATTAAAAAAGTGTTACAGGGCTGGAGAGATGGCTTAGTGGTTAAGACACATGTCTGTGAAGCCTAAGGACCCCGGTTTGATTCTCCAGGTCTCACATAAGCCAGATACACAAGGGGCGCACACGTCTGGGGTTCGTTTGCAGTGGCTAGAGGCCCTGGCACAACCATTCTCCCTCCTCTTTCCTCCTCTCTGTCTTTAATAAATAAATAAATAAATAAAAATAAAATCTTTTTAATAGTATTACAGTTGATTTGAATGTGAAAATGTTCTCCACAGGCTCTTTGTTGAATGCTTGACTCCTGCCCTGCAGTACTATTTTAGGAGGTGATGGAAACTGGGAGTGAGGCCTGCTGGAGTTAGTGGGTCACTGGGGTCATGCCTTCAAAAGTCCCAAGTTTTATTATTTTAGTTTCAAAATATTTTATTTATTTGTGTGGAGAGAGTGAGGGGTGGGAGAAGGGCACACTAGGGTCTCTTGTCACTACAAACCCACTCCAGATGCATGTACCGCTTTGTGCATCATGGCTTTTCATTGGTACTGGGATTTGAACCTGGCCTGAACCTGGGTCAGCAGACTTTGCAAGCAAGTGCCTTTAACTGCTGATCCATCTCCCCAGGTCCTTCTTTGCTTTCTGTCCATCATGAAGCAAAGAATGCCTGTCACATGCTTCCACTGCTAAAATGTTCTTCCCAGGTGTATGGGACCATGTGGCCATGGACTGAGCTCTCTGAAATCATGAGCCAACATAAATCTTTCTTTAAATTGTTTTCTTAGGCATTTTGGTCACTGCTATGCAAAACTGACTTATACAATGTAACCAATACAGGAAGGATTTAGATGTAAGGAGAATTCTTTACTGCAGCTGGGGGTGGGGTGGTATTTGCAACGCTTACTGAGGGCAGTGAGGAAGAGACACTGAGGGGATGTTGGGAAGAGCTATAAGAGTAATAGTAAAATGTTTAACAATCATCTGGATCATCAGTCCCATGAGACACCAGCCACCGTGACACTTTGGTGCACTAGTTCAACATGGGCCTTGATGATGTGGATGCCATTTGTGGTAAGTATAAGATTATAATATTTTTATTTATTTATTTATTTGAGAGAGAGGCAGAGAAAGAGAGAAGGAGAGTGGGCACACTGGGGCCTACAGCCACTGCAAACGAACTCCAGATGCAAGTGCCACCTTGTGCATCTGGCTTGCGTGGGTCCTGGGGAATCGAACCTGGATCCTTTGGCTTTGTGGGCAAGCACCTTAACCACTAAGCCATCTCTCCAGCCCCTCAATATTTTTTTAATGCTAAATCCTGTATTCTATAGCTTTGCAGAGGAAGCTTTAACTTAAATATATTGAACTTTATTTGAAAAAAAAAAAAACAAGTAATATCACCAAGAAATTGACAACAGAGGAAGTGGAATTTGTTCTTTATATAAAATTGGTGTATATTCATTGTATATAGTGATATGCTTTACAAAGATATATTTATACAGGTATATCAGATACTTTTATGTAGTACACCTCTCATTATCCTATTTCTTTCCTCGGGCAGTTTTGCATCTATGTTCATTCTTATATGCACATGATTTTATGTATTTATATAGCATCTATGATCCATAAATGAGAGAAAACATGTAATATTTGTTACTGAGTTCAACTTATTTTGCTTAATATGATGATCTCCAGTTGCGTATATGAGATTTTTAAATAATGTTTAAAATATAAAATGGGGGCTGGAGAGATTGCTCAGTGGTTAAAGACACTTGCTTTTAAAGCCTGAAGGCCTGACTTTGATTTCCCAGTACCCTCAGAAAGCCAGATGCACAAAGGGGCACATGTGTCTGGAGTTCATTTGCAGTGGCACTAGGCCCTGGCATGTCCATTCTTTTTCTCTCTCTGCTTACAAATAAATACAATTATTAAAGATATATAAAATGTTCTCTTACTGTTTTATAAATTTGAAATTTTTTCCCTCAATACTTTTATATATAGGATGCATATGTTGTTATGCCAGGTGGAAGCCTTCATGTTTTATTTTTAGAATAATATTTAGTGCTTTGTCTTATAACATTAACTTCAATATACCTAGTGTTCACTAAAACACAATTGTAGTACATTATTCTGAATGTAGTAAGTGGATAATTGATTATATTACAAAATGAAAGTCTTCAATCTTAAGGAGTTTTAGAATGTAAATTGTCAAGAGTGACATTACAATTTGGTTTTATTAAACATGATAAAAATCTGAAAGAAGTCTAAAATGAGTCAATTTCCAGGAGTTGTAACTATAGTGGACTCTGTCTTTAAATACATTGTTAACCTCAGTAGAAAAAGAAGACATTCTTGTAGACTATGGGTTGGTGGACAAGGGGGACAATGGTGATGAGGGATGTCTGGAGACTTAAGCCCAGTGGCATTTTTAATACTTCCTTTGCTGACTCAGTTTATAAGGTGGGAACATTGCACTAGAATCCCAGAGACCAGGAAGTGGGGAGTTAGTTTAACACCTTGCTGCATTCAGCTCTATAAATTTCCACCCTCAATCCTCTGTGAAGACAGCTTGTTTCCTAGCCATCAAGTTCTGGCTAGGGAACCAGGTGCTGTCCATTGTAGTGAAAGGGACTATGTGCATGCTCTTGGGACCAGAAAAGGTCACAATGGTTTTTATATGAGAAAGCAACATCCCAGAGCAATCTAGAATTACTCTAGACCAGAATATGGGATGGAGATAAAACTGGGGACTATGAAAAAATTAAAATGCGTCTTTGAATTTAGAACACACATCAAGCCTTGCAGAAAACTGAACTACTGCACACATATAGTGCTATTTGTTTCTAATCTATGCACATGTTATTTTAATGAACAAATTACAGTTCTTTAAAAAATTATTTAATTGCACACACGTGTGCGTATGTGTGTGCATATGTGTGGGTGCACTGTGATCTCTTGCTGCTGCAAATGAATGCCCATCTAGCTTTATGTGGGCTTGGAAATTGAACCTGGGCTGGCAGGCTTTGCAAGTAAGCTCCTTTAACTGCTGAGTTACCTCCCAGCTTGCAATTATAGTTCTTAAAAGTAGAAATGAAATGTTTTGGGGAGATGTATCAGCAGTTAAAGGAGCTATGAGGGGCAAAGACTGGAGAATCACAGAAGCTTGCAGTTGGTCAGCAGTTCTGGGCTCAGGGAGAGACCCCGTCTCAGGGAAATAATATAAAGATGAGTGATAAGGGGACACTCTGCTTTCTTCTCTGGCCTCTATATGCATGTGCATACACTAGACAGCATACACACCTTACACAGCACATAAGACAAACTACACACACACATGCAAAAAGAAGTAGAAATGAATTCATTATAACTTTCTCCTATATTCTTACTATGGATATACTATTTGAAATATAATATACTGTAACATTTATGATGGTGTATACCTTTAAAAATGTAATCTGGTGAAAAAAATAGATTCATGGAATTTTGCAGGTAACTTGGATTTAAAGGAATCTAAACTGAAATTCTTTCAGCATTGAGTGTGGTTTTGGTTTTTAAAAATTTTCCCTAGACTGATCAGAGGGTGCCCTCTCTATGTCCTTAGGACTGTGAAGAACTACCTAGAGGCAAGACAAGAGCTCATTAATTAAACACTTCTGTGCTGGACACTCATCCTGCCTGACAGTTCTCTCATTATGCGCCCCTGAGAGGAATACTAGTTGTCATCAGCTGATGTAAAATAATTTTCTCGCTGCTATAACTGCATGAGAAAAGGCCTGATAGCAGTTCTTCATGTCTATTAGGTAAATCATCTGAGGGAAAAATGGTTTGACACTGAAGGGAAAGTCAAAACATATCATGAAAAAATCTTAAAATAATTTGTTTTTTGGTGACAAGGAAAAAATTAACTTTATCCAGATGTAAACATCTCCTGGTGCCCCAGGGACCTCTACTTTTGCCATCTCTTTCCTCAGGTATATTTCTCTGTTTATTAGCATAGAGGGAATATTCTATGGATCCTGATGTGCTGTCACTGAAATGGGGAATGTGAAGAATTCAGTTGTTTTTTAGTAGCTACTATAAGCTGAGACATTCTGTAATCCTTTGTAGTCTTTTTTTTGGTGAGATCTCTGAGTATTGCTATTATACTTTTTCTTGGCAAAGATGGGCAGAGATAAAATCCATGCCTATGTTTATGAGCTATGAATGATGAGTATGATTAAAATTTTGCTTTGTGATTTCTTTTGACATGAGTTATAAAAGCATGGGTCTGGTCATTTGTTCAATTATATCAGTTTCAACAAATAAAACAGTTCCTATCCTGTTTCTAAAGGTGATTAAAATCAAACAAAAGGAAGTCACATCTTAAAATGTATAAAGTCATCAAAGACCTACACGCAGGAATGCACTGGTTCTAAATAGTTTTAAAGTAATTTTTATTTATTTTTTTTATTTTTATTTTTTATTTTTTTGGTTTTGCAAGGTAGGGTCTCACTCTGGTCCAGGTTGACCTGGAATTAACTATGTAGTCTCAGGGTGGCCTCGAACTTTCAGCGATCCTCCTACCTCTGCCTCCCGAGTGCTGGGACTAAAGGCGTGCGCCACCACGCCCGGCTTGTAATTTTTATTTTTTAAAAACATCTCCACACTTATTTCCATTGTGGCTATATCCATTTACATGCAGTGGCTATATCAGTGAGTTCCTCTTCCCAACATCCTTGCCATTATCATTGTTCTCTTGATGATGAAAGTTCTGACTTGGGTAAGACTGAATCTCAAAGTGGTTAATTTACGTTTTCTTAACTATTATATGACCTAGCCTTACCACTGCTGGGTTTATATGCAAAGACATCTAAGTCAACATATTACAGAAATGTTCATCTATGTTGATTGCTGCACTTCACAGTAGCTAAGCAATGGAACCAGTTTAGATGTCTGTCAACAAATGAATGAATAAGTAAAATGCTTCCACCTCCCTGTAGCTGAAATTACAGGTATGTGTCACTATGCCTGGGATTTTATTATGAGTGCTGGATCCTTGTATAACAGGCACTTTACCCTCTGAGCTATCTCCTTAGGCACTCTCTTGATACTCATTTAGTCAATATACAAATAGAAATAAATCAGTGATTCCTTTAACAATTCTAAGACATTTGATTTAACACTCATTATTCTAAGAACCATTGTTAAACTTCAAATAGAAAAAAAAAACCTTCCTTATTATATGTATCCATTAGGGTCTATTGGAGAAAACAAAATGTGGATGGTTAGAACCAGATGCCCCCCCCAGGAGGGGAGAGGGCTTATGGGAGGGTTTAATAAAGATGTAAATAGAATACTGAGGGTGTAAATGTTTAAGTGGGGTCAGTGCAAGGGGATGAAAAAGAGGAGGGGTGAGGGAAGGTTATACAAAACTGAAGATGTTATGAATATGAATATGGAAACCTATTTCTTCATTAGCTGCTTACAATATATAATTAAAAAATAAGAGAGTTCCCCTGCATGGATGGAGAATACTAAACCTAGAAGCCATAGGTTATTACAAGACCTGAACAATATTGAGCCCATCAACCTGTTGGCATGGATGATGGAAGAGGACAAAAAGAAACAGACATCAAAAGAGAAAGACTAGTCAGAAAAAAATAGGAGGTTCAGTGAAATAAGAGTAGGAGAAGGAGGGGAAAGAAGAAGGTTAAAAAAAGAAAGTCCAATTACTTAAGAATCATGTGGGAGGGCTGGAAAGATGGCTAGTGGTTAAGGCATTTGCCTGCAAAGCCAAAGGACCCAAGTTTGATTTCCCAGGATCCATGTATGCCAGATGCACAAAGTAGCACATGCATCTGGAGTTTGTTTGCAATGGCTAGAGGCCCTGGAGTACCCATTATCTCTCTATATATATCTGCATCTCTCTCTCTCTCATAAATAATTTAAAATATTAACAAATCATCTGGAACAATAAATTGATAGGCATACAGGAATATATCCATAAATTTTGAAAAAGTGGTGAGGTAAAAGGGGACATGCATTATGAGATATTTAATGTGATGTGAATAAAAATGTAATGTAAGCACCTTGTTTTGTACCAAGAATAGACAGTGCAATCTTAGTAAAAAATTAAAAATTAGAAGCAATGTTCAATGTGCATAAGATGTTAGTATATGATAAAGGAAAAATTGTAATTTATCATTATTAATAATGAGAAACTGGAATAGTGATTTGCAACCCTAGTCAAAACACATTTAAATAAATCCCCTTCTGTTTACATTAGGTAAAGTTATTAAGTAGGTTTGAAATTTTCTGTGACAACTTAAAGAATTCATATAATTCTGTCAATCTAAAGTTCTATACCCAGCAAGCATATCATTCAAAGATAATCTAAACTGAAGATATTCTTGAAAAATTTGAGAAGATTGTTCACCAACAGAACTCCAGTAAAAAAAAATGAGAAGCAAAATGATCTTAGGCAGAAACACACACACACCATGAACAAATGACGAGCCACAGTAAAATCAAGACCAACAATTGCAGAGTATACTTTCTTTTCAAGTACACACAGAACATTATCAAAGTTGAACATATATGGACCTATAACACATTTGTTAACAAAATTTAAAGAGAAAAATTATATACAATATGTTTGTAGGTCTTAGTACAATTAAGATAGAGAATAACAGAAATATATGAAAATAACCTAATAATTGGGAATATGCTATTACTCCAGGGTCAAAGGAAGATAGCATGATGAAATCTAGTAGATAGTTTGAGCTGAATAATGAAAATATTATATATTAAAACTTATTGTAAGGAAACTTATTAAAGCTACACAAAAAAGAAAATGGAGTTTTAACGTGTTTACATGGAAAAAGCCATGATCCAAGTATTCATTTTCAGAAACGAGAAATGCTACAGAAAATTGAGCCCAAATAAAGGAGAAAGAAGAAAGCAATGTAGACCAGAACAGATATTAAAGACATAAAAACAAATATAAAACAGAGGAAACGAAACTTCCAAATTTGGTTTTTTGAAAAGATTAATCAAATTGATAAACTTCTCATGACACTTATAAGGAAAGGAAAAAGTAAAGTCACACAATTGTCAAAAACAGGGATTCAAAAGGGGACATAACTTCAGATCCCATAAAATGAACAAAAGATTAGGAAAGTTTTTAACCTTAATACCCCCAGACATAACAATGGTATAAGAAAAAAATATTTTGTGAACTAAGATGAAAAATTCTTAATAAAATATTTACTATTCAATCTAATAATTCATAAAATATATCATAGACAAGCTACCTCTATTCCAGGAATGATGCTTTCATATTTAAAAATCCAGAAGCAATTTACCAAATTAAAGAATAAAAAGAAAAAAATAGGTTTATGACAAAAGTTGCAGTTAAGCATTTGATAAAATTCAATGCTTACGTATATTATTTAAACTATCTAGAGATAAAGAAAAATAATTTGAAAATATGCAGCTTCAATAACCTGCAGTAAAATCATACTTAATGGTGAGATATTGAAGGTTATACAAATAGAACTTCTAGAAGAAAACAGAGAATATCTTCATGTCCTTAAAGGAACAATGAGTTTTGAAATAGGAATAGCAAAGCACTAACTCTAAATGAAAACACATGGCTAAGTTGACATTAAAGACAATTGTTCAGAAAACGGCAATATTAAGATAGTGAAAAACCAAGCTGGATAGTGAAAGATATTTGAAAAATTATACATATATATAATTAGCTATATCACATCCAAATTTACTATTTAACACTGACAGCCCAACATAAAAGTGGGCAACACAATTAAATAGATACTTCATAAAAAGGATATCATAATGGCCAATAAACCCATGTTAAAATAGTCAATGCCATTAGCTTCATAAAGAAATTCAAATCACACTAGCATGCTATTATTTTGATGAAACCTTTCCATTTCTAAGTGTTTGCCATAGGAAATGATGATTTCCTTTGAAGATTAATATACAATGCACTTAATGTATGGATATTTATTTACAATGTTCACTTCAAAACACTATCATAATTTCTAAAAATTGGAAGCAATTAAGAAATTCACCAAGTTTGGTAGTACATGCCTTTAAATCCAACACTTGAGAGGCAGCAGTAGGAAGATGGCCATGAGTTTATGAGCCTGGAGCTACAAGAGTGAGTTCCAGGTCAGCTTGTGCTAGAGTAAGGCCCTGCCTCATAAAACAAACAAAAAGCAAAAAGAGAAAAAGAAAGAAATTCTATTTAAGAAAATATGCTTTTGGTTAGTTTCAAACACAAAATCAATACTGTGTGGGGAGGTGAATTGGGCAGAAAGGTAGATCAGGAGGATGAGAATCAACTAAATTAAATTATATTTGAAAAATGCCAGAATGGATGATACCTAAATCTTTGTATTCTAACTAAAAAAACTGAGCTGGAGAGATGGCTTAGCAGTTAAGGTGCTTGTCTATGAAGCCTAAGGACCCAGGTTTGATTCTCCAGAACCCACATAGGCCAGATGCACATGGTGGCACATGTGTCTGGAGTTCATTTGCAGTGGCTATTATCTCTCTCTCTAATGTAAGTAAATAAATATTTTAAAAGTTATTCCCTTACTGGCCATTTATCCTAAATGCTCCATGCATCAATACAGAGATATTTGCTTAACCATATTTATAGCTGCTCAATTCATTATAGCTAGTAACTGGAATCAACCCAGGTCCCTATCATTGGATGAATGGATAATGAAGTTGTGGTACATTAACACAATGGAATTCTACTTAATAGTAAGAAAAAAAAATGATACTATGAGGTTTGTAGAAAATTGGACAGACTTGGAACATCAAATAGCATCTAGTAAATATTAATACTTTTTCTTTTTACATTATCTGATTGCTTTACATATATATGGCTAATTTTATGTTGGCTAAGTATGTAGCTTTTTGGTCAAACAGTATTCTAAATGTTTCTGGAAAGGCAGTTTTTGTAAGGTGAGGTAAACATTTAAACCAGTAGGCTTTTCTTTTGTATGTGTATGTATGTGTAGTATGCCTGTGTATGGACGCATATGTGTGTGCATGTGAAGACTAGAGGTTGACATTGAGTGTCTTTCTTGATCACTCTCCTCTTTATTTTACTGGGGTAGGGTCTCTCTCTTGAGCCCAGAGCTCACCAATTCTGCTAGTCTAGCTGGCCAGATTGCACAAGGAATTCCCTTTCTCTGCCTCCTGTGTATTGGGATTCCAGGTGGCCACCATGCCCACCAGGCTTTATGTGGGTGCTGGATATACTACTCATGAAGCTTTGAATCAAGCAGATTGCTATCCATAATGTGGGTGGACCTCATTCAAACCAGTTGAAAGTCTTAGTCAAAAGGGGCTATTCCCAGACAAAAGAAAATTCACTTATCACTCAAATTGTGACTCTTTCTTGGATATCCAGCTTGCTGGTCCACTGTGCAGAATTTGGACTGACAGTCTTTACAATGGGATAAACCAATTCCTTAAAATAGATCTGTCTAAATGCACTTCTGATTGGTTCTCTGGAGGATCTTGACTAATACAACACACAATAAGTATTTAATACTTCTCTAAGAACAAAAGCCCTTGGGAGTGGGAACTGGATGCTATTTCTTGGATGTGTCAGCCCTCCGCTCTTATCCATATCCAGGATCTAGCGTATGAAAGGTTTTTACTAATTTCTTGTGAAATGGATGACTGAATGCTCACATGAAATCTGCAGAGGGGCTTTTGAACAAAGAAGCAAAAAAAAAAAAATCTTTCATTTAATTAACTTAGAAAGTTAAATCACAACATGGGCAACATGGGACTAGTCTTCATGTGATTTCCCTTCCGTGGTGGTTGGATTCAGGTGTCCCCCATAAACTTAGGTGTTCTGAATGCTAGGTTCCCAGCTGATGGAAATTTGGGAACTAATGCCTCCTGGAGGCAGTGTATTGCTGGGGATGGGTTTATGGGTGTTATAGCCAGTTTCTCCATGCCAGTATTTGGCACTCTCTCCTGTTGCTATTATCCACCTTATGTTGGCCAGAGGGTGATGTCCATCCTCTGCTCATGCCATCATTTTCCCCTGCCATCTCAGAGCTTCCCCTCAAGACTGTAAGCCAAAATGCTCTTTTTTTTTTTTTTTTTTTCTCCACAAGCTGCTCTTGGTTGGTTAATTTCTGCCAGCAATGAGAACCAGACTGCAACATCTTCTTTAACTGTTGAGCTATCTTCTCAGTCCTGCTTTCTCTTCTTCACTTGTTACTGAACACTTAAATAGAAAGCATATGGCTTATGGAGTTTCCAATAATTGGAAGGGGAACTTTTGCTCATTAGTTAGGATATGGGAAGAGAATAAGCATTTCATTTTCCACACTTGGCTTTGGTAATAGATATGCATCCAATTCAGAAGTAGTTCTGTTTGAGCACCAGCAATGTCCCTTTGAAAGACACTCCCAAACAGCAACACAAGTAAATAAAACTATAAGGCCTATTCTCTGTCTTCTGTCTGTCTTATATCAATCATGTATCTAAGTATCTATCATCTAGCTTTCAATCCATGATCTACATCCATCCATCTATCTTATCTCATCTCAGTCTAATCTTATTATCTATCTATATTATCTATCTTATCTTTCATCTATCATCAGTCTGCCTATCTATCTATCTATCTATCTATCTATCTATCTATCTATCTATCTATCTATCTATCTATCATGTCTAATCTATCACCTTTGTGAAAGTGACCAGAGGTAAAAGATGGGAAAAGCTGTGGGACAATGAGGGGCAAAACACTACTTTTTGCCCAGAATTTACAAGTGGGATTACAAAATGGAGCTCAGGTTTTTACAAAGTGATCAGATCACACACTGGCAGGAAGAAACAAAACTTAGAAGTAGAAGATGGCACCTGGCCTGGAAAGCAATGAAGCCTCTGCTACTGATGAGGCTCAGAGAAAAGGGTCAGAATGTTATGAAAAGTGAAAACTTCCAGCCACAAGGGCATCTGTGGTAGTTTGAATGTGTGTCCCCCATAGACTCAGGTGTTTTATTGAGTTTGTCACTTGGATCTCTACCCACCTGGCTGGAGGAGGTGTCACTGGGGGTGGATCCTGGGGCCCGCTCTAAGGTATATTTAGAGGTGGATCTGATTTCCATCCTAAAGGTATGCAGATTAGTCTGAGCTCTGGCGGGGTTCCTTCTATTTGCTGCAAGTTTTGCACTTGTTGCTTTTGGTGTTTGCTGGCTGGGGATGGTTTCTCTCAGCTTGCATCTATGGGAACAGCTTTTTCCATCACTAATGGAATTTCTCCTCTGGATCTGTAAACCAGAAATAAATCCTTTCCTTCCCTAAATGGTGCCTAGTTTGGATATTCATCCTGGCAATGTGGAGCTGACTATAATAGCATCAAAAAAGAAACTGTCTATAAGATTATCAGAAATGCACCTTTCCCTCCTCTGCTGAAAAGCCATCCCTTTTCTCTTACCTATCTCACAAATTACAAATTACTCTTGCTTGAGGTTGGTCTGGGGAGGTGTGTTGCCTTCAGATTGGGTAATTTATGCTTCTTTAGGGGCAGTTCTTCACAACTTCAAAAAAAGTTGCTCTGGTTCCAGGGTCTAAAAACTTCTGTTGTGAAAAACAGTTGAGAAGAAGCAAGAACCAGCTTTTCTAAAGACCAGCTAGTGAACTAATAGTATATTATTGGCTCGATTTATGACTCTAAGGATGAATCACTGAACAAAGCCAAGTTCCTGTGCTCATGATACATAAATTCTAGTGGAGGAGTAACATACAACAGACAGAAAAACACAGAATGATTCAGAGAATGACAAGTGTTAAGGTAGAGAGAGACTGAGGGGTTCTGTTTATCAGGTTTGCACAGGAACACCTTGATATTATAGTTGAGATTGCTTGATGAGAAGGAGGCAGAGGAGCAGGTACTTCAGGGAATAGACTTCTAGGCAGAGGGTGTGATCGAGGGACAGAAGAGCAGAGTGCCAGAAACACCATTTGTGAGGGGGAGATGGCAAGAGATGAAGTTGGAGAGGGACACAGAGGTCAAATTGCATGGCTTTGGGAGCCAAGATTAAGAGCTTCGGTTTTATATTAATTGCCATGGGAAGCCATGGGAAGATTTGAAGCAAGAGAGTGATATGATCTGATTTATGCATTCCATGTATTGTTGACCCTTTCTCTTGAACTTTGGCTAGTAATTTTGAGCCCAGTAGTACCATTAGAGGGCCTCCAATTACTGGCTCTAAATCAAATTGACCACAAGTGCTGTCATTTTTAGCAAAAAGTTGAAGTCAACATAGCAGGAACCAACTCAATTTAAAAATGAACAAAAGATTTTAAAAGACACTTCATAAAAAGAAGATATATGAATGGGCAATAAGCATGTAAAAGGATGCTCAACATTTTTAGTTAAGACAATGTAAATTAAAACCACAATGAAGTGCTATCACATGCATACTAGAATGTCTAAAATTAAAGATGGAGTATATTAAGTATTGGTGAGAATGTGAAGTAGTAATTGGGACTCAAATATTGCTGATAGGAAAGCAAAATGGTGCACTTTGGTAAATGGCTTGGCAGTTTCTTATAAAGTTAAGCAATTACTTTATGATTCAACAATTTACTTCTAGGCATCTATCCAAAAGAAATATAAGGGCTAGAGAGATGGCTTAGCAGTTAAGAAGTTTGCCTGCAAAGCCAAAGGACCTTGGTTCAATTGCCCAGGACCCACATTAGCCAGATACACAAGGGGCCACATGCATCTGGAGTCTGTCTGCAGTGGCTGGAGGCCCTGGTGTGCCCATTCTCTCTCTCTCTCTCTCTCTCTCTCTCTCTCTCTCTCTCTACCTCTTTCTTTGTCAAATAAAGAAACAAGTAAAAATAAAACAAAAGCATATGCATGCACAAACTCTTGTACACAAAATTCATAGCAACTACTCACAATAACCAAAATCTGAGAACAATTAAGATGACCAACTGCAGGTGTATATATATAACACATTCTCAAGTACTCATTCAGTGAAATTCTACTCAGCAATACAAAGGCATGAATTACTGCTACAAACAGCACAAATAAATATAATTTTTTCAACAAAAGAAGATAGATACAAAAAGAACTTATGTGAGAGTTCACTCAAATAGAAATTCAGAAGAAGCCGGGCGTGGTGGCGCACGCCTTTAATCCCAGCACTCGGGAGGCAGAGGTAGTAGGATCGCCGAGAGTTCGAGGCCACCCTGAGACTACATAGTTAATTCCAGGTTAGCCTGGACCAGAGTGAGACCCTACCTCGCAAAACCAAAAAAAAAAAAAAAAAAAAAAAAAAAAAAAAAAAAGAAAGAAATTCAGAAGAAACAACAGTCCACAATTACATAAAATACACTGGTGATCCTGGGGTTTAGGACTGGGCTATAAAGTGCTTGAGGAAACTTTTCTGAATGATGGAAATATTCTATATCTTGACTATGGTGACTTGACCACATGGATATATACATTTGTCTTAAGTCATTAAAATATACATTTAACAATGTGTTTTATTGTATATGAGTTTAAAAAGCAGAAATGCTTTCTGTATGTTTTAATTAGGTATTCATTACTTCTTGTGAATCATCTAAGCAAGTTCTGTCAGGCCGTGGCTTAGAGAACAGCTGTAAAGTTAGACTTAGTTAACACAGAGATACATTTTTTTATTTCTCCCCTCCCCTTTCCTACTGACAATTAATTCCCTAAGGTTTCCTTTATCTTCCACCCTGAATATTTGAATATTGGGTTATAGAATTTTCTGTCTCGGTTGTATAATTTACATAAATAAGTTTTATTAGGTTGTTCGAAAGATTTAATTTTTTTGGTAGTTATGATCCAATTTTATGACCAGTATTTCTTTTGGGAATGTTGGCTAGTTCACTTTCTTCTTACACTGTTTTTTTTTTTGTTTTGTTTTTGAGGTAGGGTTTCACTCTAGCCCAGCTGACCTGGAATTCACTATGTAGTCTCAGAGTGGCCTCACACTGATCCTCCTATCTCAGTCTCCCCAGTGCTGGGATTAAAGGCATGTATCACCATGCCTGGCTTCTTACACTTTTTTATATCAGGTAATTTTGAAAGACTTCCAGTCCAGTCTATTATTTTTTGCTTTGTTTTTCTTTAATTAGTACATAGTAATTAATTTTTAGGCTACAATGTGAAGTTACATGTATATATTACACAATGATCTTATCAGGGTATTCAGTTTATCTACTACCTCAAATAATTCTTTCTCATTCTTAGTTTAGTACTTGTATTTTCCTGGGACCATCCAGCTTATTCTAATTCTCTCTATTTACCATTCTTTCCATATATTGATGTAAATGTGTATATACTGTGTAGATAAATATATGCACCATAGAGGAAATAGAGCATCCATAAATGCCAACACATATATGGACTATTGCAGAGAAATGAATATAAGACTTTTTTATCAGCACCCTAACTGTGGGGTGCCTAAAATTGGGTCTACCACTTGAGTAAGTGGCTGAGTTAAATATTTGGACTTGAATTTTATAACTTGTCACAATGATCCCATTGGCAGTAGAATGGTGGGTTGCCAAGAAGGCGATTAATTATCTTTCTGTCTCCCTGTGTATTAAATTTTGTTCCCTCTCCCTAAAGAGAGGTGATGCTATGGCTTACAACTACTATCCTCTTGCAGAGCTCTCCACACCAATTAGAAGGGTTCTGTGTTATGACATTCTTTGATAAGATGTTATGACACTCTTTGATAGAAAGCCGTTGTCCTATTGAAGCAGAAACTTCATCAGAAGTACTGAGAATCAAGGGTGTCCTCCAGATACCCTGAATGGGAGGGGACTCTGTGCTCACTGGTCCATCAAAAGAAGGGCCTCCCACATAGGACATTCCATGGGATCCAGCTTGTTTCCTGCATTTATCTCATAGTTCCTACCTTTATTTAGTTCTAGTTGGAAGGAGGCCCATAATATGTATAACATTTATACATAACATTTCTGGACTTACCACTAGAACTCTGTTTATTTAAAACTCCAAAAGGCTTCATTTTCAAAAGGCAAAATTAACTTTATCACATCTGTGGGTAAAGGGTTGATGGGGATATTTCTTTTATTATTTGTTTTGAGATGAGAGGCCTTTCTATGACCTAGGCCAGTCTTGAATTTCTGAGCTCAAGTAATTTCTTCACCCCAGTCTCCAGAGTGCTGGGACAATAAGTATCACAACAAGCTGGTTACTTGTTGATTAGAATTGTGGCAGTTTAAATGTAAAGTGTCCCTATAGGCCCATGTGTTTGAATACTTGGTCCTCAGAAAAGTAGCACTTTTGGAGAAGATTGCATAACCTTTAGAAGGTAGAGCCTTTCTGGAGAACATAGGTCACTTGGAGTGGGCCTTGAGATTTTGTAGGTCAGCCCCACCTACTGTTTACTTTCTGCTTCCTGTCTGTCAACATGATGACCAACTCCCTGGTCTCACCAGGCCTTCTCCAGCACAATGGATTTTGCCTCCTAGAATTGAAAGCCAGCAAGAACTCTTTCTTTCCCCAAGTTGCTTCTGGTTAAGTATTAATTCATAGCAATGGGAAAGTAACTAATACAGGAATCTTTTTTGTTGTTGTTGTTGAGAAAGGGGAATAAGTGAAGTTATGACATTTCTTGGAATCATAAATTTTAACATATCCACCTTCAGTATTAACTTCTTTTAGAAAGGCCTGTCACACCAAGTTTCTATCTGGAAAGTAGGAAGTTTAATCTCATTGATGTGAAACAAAGTTGATAATTACTTATTACCTGAGATTGTTAGATACTATTGTATTTTAATTATGAGAACCAATAATGACATAGATAACTAATTTAATCAATTTTATTCCCATTTCTTTGTCTTTTTAGATTTAAGTAGATTAGTAATTTAAATAGCAAATAATAAGAAAACAAAACAACATAAAAGTAGAGATTAAAAACTTGTGATTTTTTTTTTCTTTGACCTGAGCCTCTTTTGATCAATATAGCTAAAGCTGAGCATATAAAATCTCTCTTTATATAGAAATTTTATGGTAAGAGATATAATTAATTCAACTATGCACAGCCTTATATAGTTGGGGAGCTGCTGACTTGGATATACCCATTCTTATCATCTTTGTTGGTACCTTTGAATCCAAATAGAATCTGTTTAGACCTAATGTGAGGAATTATGTTGAACTAGGTGAAAGTTTTCAAAAGCGGGCAAAAATATTCATGTTAATGGTGTCAAACTGCTCATTTTCATCTTGGGAAGCTTCCCAGTATTTGGAGAATTCTTCTTCTCATATATTTACTTATGATCCTTCTTAATGCCTATATTTTGGCTAGGACTACCCTTTGTTTTCCTTTATCAATATCTAGCAGTAATTACCTTGCTGTTTACTATTTATGAGTTTCATTTATTTTGGCTTGAAGTTTGACATGTATAAATATATCAGGAAATGATGAGGTAATGGGGGTATCACTCTCAGAGAATGACAAGGCAATAAACTAGAGAATACTGACCACAGGGAAAGAACTGCAGTGTGAGTCAGGAAGCCTTGACTCTGATCCAAGCTATTATTTTCTAGATGTATAACTTCTTTAAATAGTGTGTTTACCTATTTATCTGTGAGGGGGGGATAGGGAGAGAGAGAGAAAGAAGGAGAGAGAGAAAGGAAAAAGAGAGGAATATAGGCACGGCAGGGGCTCCTGCTGCAGCAAATGATACTCTAGAAGTATGTGTATCTGGGTACTGGGGAATTGAACATGGGATACCATGCTTTTTAAGCAAGTGCCTTTAACTGCTGAACCATCTTCCTAGCTTTAGATGTTTAATCTTGGGCAGACCACTTAATGTTGACTTAGTTTGCTGATGTGAACTTTAAGTGGATATTATATACAAGTAAAGGGCATCACAGACTAGATGTTAAATATATGGCCATTAATTTTACATCTAATAATTAGTGTTATATAGGTCTAAGTTTTCACAGATTCTAAAATATCTTTAAAATTTAAAAATGTGCTAACATATACTTAGATTTCTCAAGGCCAGTAAGTGGGAGAAATTGACAATTGTTAGGAAGAAGATAATGGGAATAAATTCTGCAGTATGCATTTTAAAATATTCTTTTTAAAAATTTATTTATTTATTTGGTTTTTTGAGGTAGGATCTCACTCTAACTCAGACTGACTTGGAATTCACTATGTATTGTCAGGGTGGCCTTGAACTCATGGTGATCCTCCTCCCTCTGCCTCCAGAGTGCTGGGATTAAAGGCATGCACCACCATGCCTGGATAAAAGTTATTTTTATTAGATTATGGACATACTTAGTATGTAACATGTTGGTGCCATCCTTTCCCTAATACCTGCCCCTTTTCAGAAAAGTCCCTCCTCACTGTGGATGCAGGTCAACCCTGTGAGTATTGTGGGTCATGCATTATGGGGGCAGCAGTCAGTTATGAGGAAGAGGCAATGTCTCTGTGCATAATGTCCCAACTTGTGGCTCTAACAATCTTTCTGCCCCCTCTTCTGCAAAATCCCCTGAGCCATGTTGGGTGCATTTTAAATCTCCTTCAGTGATGGGCACTCAGGAGCCTCTGGATCTCTGGTTTGGTAGGAGTTGAGTGTCCTCAATGTCTATCTCCTTCATCCTTGTGCTGATATCAAGTTCACTGAGAAAGCAGCACTCTTGCTCATTTCCCCAATTCCTCTGTGGTTTCAGCTGGGGCCTGGGTGGAGTGTGCTGGGTCATTTATGTCCTCAGTTCCCACTCCTATCTGACAAAGAGAAGCAGATTCTCCAACAGAGAGTTAAGTCAGTACCAGTTAAATGGGATAACCATTATTAATTTAGAGAGAATTTAAAAGGTATAGACCCTCTTATAGCTCAAGATTAGTGGGAGCTTGACATTGGAAAGCAAAATCATTATCTGGATAAGATTCTGACTTATTTCCCAGTTCCAGATGTGGTTTCCTTTTCACTGAGCAGATCTGTTAGCTAATCCAAGAGCAGTTGGTAACCACCACGGCTGTGTGTCACTATTGAACTTGTGTGAGCATCATGTCAGGTTGTTTGTTTCTGAGTAGCTTAGACTTTGAGTGTGTCTCTTGTTAATTTCTAGCTTTAAAGCATTGAGATCTGATATGATGCAGAAAATTACTTCAACTTTCCTGACTTTATGGAGGCATGCTTTATGGCCTAATATATGCTCAATTTTGGAGAAGGTTCTGTGAGGTGCTGAGAAGAATGTGTATTCTGTAGAGTTGGGGTGGAAAGTTCTGTAGATGTCTGTTAGGTCTAGTTGATCAATGATGTTGTTAAGCTCTATTATTTCCCTGTTGACTTTCTGCTTGGATGATCTGTCTATTGATAATAATGGAGTATTGAAGTCTCCGATGATGATTGTGTTGGTATTTATTTCTGTTTTGTTGTCAAGTAGGTTTTGTTTTATAAGCTGTGGTGCATCTGTGTTTGGCACATAAATATTTATGATTGTGATGTGCTCATGTTGGATCATTCCCTTGATGAGTAAGAAGTGGCCTCCTTTGTCCTTTTTATTTTTATTTTTTTATTTTTATTTTTTGGAGAGAGACACAGAGAGAGAGGGAGAGGGAGACAGAGATGGGCACTCCAGCAGTCTCTCAGCTACTGTAAACAAAATCCAGATGCATGCACCCCCTTGTGGGCAAGTGTGGCATTGCGCCCTTGCATCTGGCTAAATGTGGGACCTGGAGATTGGAACTGGGTTCTTAGGCTTAGCAGGCAGGCGCCTTAACTGCTAAGCCATCTTTCCAGCCCTCCTTTGTCCTTTTTGATTACTTTTGGTTTGAAGTCTATTTTGTCAGATATTAATATAGCAAAACCCACTTGTTTTTTATTTCCATTTGCTTGGAGTATCATTTTTCATCCTTTCATCCTGAGGAGGTATCTATCTTTAGTGGTGAGGTGGGTTTCTTGAAAACAGAAGATAGAAAGGTCCATTTTTTTTGATCCACCCTGATAACTTGTATCTTTTGATGGGTGAGTTAAGACCATTAATATTTAAGGTTATTACTGTGAGGTTTGAATTAATCCCTGCCATGATGAGGTGTTTTATAGGATTTGATGCTTTCTTGTGTTTTGTGCTATCTTGAGCCTAATCTAGTTTTGGTAATTGTGATCTTATTATTGCCTCTTGAGATTAGTTGTTTGACTGTTCCATGTGGTGCATTCCCTGAAGTATCCTTTGTAGGCTTGGCTTTGTGTTCATATAATCATAGTCTTGACTTTTTCATGGAAAGTTTTCCTTTCACCATCTATTATGAGGGATAATTTTGCTGGATAGAGTAGGGTTGGAAGCCATAGTTTTTTAGACTTTGAAGTGTTCCACAGACATACCTACAGATGTACTTCAGCAATATCCTAAATATTTTTAATCTAATCAACTTGACAATCAAATTTAATCACCACAAGTCTCCCCCTTGTCAACATAAAGCCAAAACACATACTTTAAAGGTGTGCCTGAGCTTAGCTAGCTTTCTTTCCTGCTTTTACTCCTTTGGGTCCTGTAGGATTGTGCCATCTACATTCAGGATAGGTCTTCCTCCTTTAGTTAATACTCTATGGAAATAACCTCATGTAAAGATCCCAAGATTCCCCAGACAAAGCTTACCTAGTGAGTCATTTTTGCCTGTGAGATACATAGCATTGTCTGTCAGGAGCTCTCAGCTATGGTCCAGATGGAATGTATACAGTAGAGACTTCATCTGTCCTGGGCAAGGTTTTTCCAGACTCAAGGGTCCTAGGCTTTCTTTTCACAAAGGTTCTAGTCTTCCTTTGTTCCTTGTGCTTCTCTGTAAGTACTAAATCAAATTTATGGAAAAATACAAACAAGATTATTATTCTTGCCACTTCAGAACATAGTCTTAGGTCTACCATACATACAATAAGAAGCCTTTGATATTGATAAATTAATTTTATTCTATATAACATTTCAGTAGAAAACTATTATTTGTAACAGTTAAAGAAGTTTTTATTATTATTATTGAAAAGTATATTTTTATTTGTTACTTTTTGACATTTTCATATGTATATATTGCATTTTTATCATATGTACTTCATATTAATCTCTTTTATTCCTCTCAGTCCCACCACACTTTTTCCTCTTCTTATCACTTACTAGAGAGAGAGAGAGAGAATGTGCACACCAGGGCCTCCAGCTACTGCAAATGAACTCCAGATGCATATGCCACCTTATGCATCTGGCTTACTTGGGTCCTGGGGTATTGAGCCTCGAACCGGGGTCCTTAGGCTTCACAGGTAAGCATTTAACTGCTAAGCCATCTCTCCAGTCCAACTCAGGCGTTTTATTAAAATTGTGTTTGCAACTTCATCCCCTAGCACTAAGATTCCTGCTACAGGGAGATGTGTCACTGGGGAAGGATCTTAGAGTCTAATCGTAAGGTGTGTTTGGGAGCAGACCTGAATCCTAGTCCAAGGGTGTGGTGAGAGCTGTTTGAGCTCTGGCTGTACTTGCTTGCTGTTTGTTGGGGTTTGCTTGCTGTAGCTGTCTCTCTCTGCTTGGATGTATGGAAGTAAGCAGCTTCTTCCACCACTCATGGCACTTCCCCTGGATTTGTAAGCTGAAATAAGTCATTTCCTCCAATAAACTGTGTCTGGTTGGATATTCATACCAGCAACTTGGAGCTGACTACAACACTTTGTAACAGTCATGCCACTATTGCACCAGAGGGCAAATCTTGCCTGGAAAGTCAGTATTATGGAATATATGATTTACTAGTGGGTGATAACGTTGATGAGTTTTCCCCCTCAGAAACTGTATAGCACTTTCTGACACTATGAAAACTAGCCAGCTTCCACCTCCGTTCCAACTTGACTCCTCTGTGTCCTGTCACCAAGTGTGGCATCTTCACCAATAGCATCTTACCTTTTAGTTCTGGTGGGCAACCAAAAGCCATGGAAAGGCCTATGTTATTTGGGCAGCCTCAGAAGCTTTCTGACTGACCATTAATGGAGTGGTATTCCATACCAGACACTGATATTATTGTTTGATTACCCATGGCTACTAGGAACAGCATTATCCATTTGTGAATAGTACATCTGTTTATTCTATTATTTTTTAAAATGTTTTTTCTTATTATTAACAACTTCCATAGTTATAGACAATAAACCATGGTAATTCCCTCCCTCTCATTTTCCCCTTCAGAACTCCACTCTCCATCATATCCCTACCCCTTCTCAATAAGTCTCTTTTTTTGTTTTGATGTCATCATCTTTGCCTCCTATTATACTGGTCTTGTGTAGGTAGTGCCAGGCACTGCAAGGTCATGGATATCCAGGCCATTTGTGTCTAGAAGAGTGATTATAAGGAGTACTATCTTTCCTTTGACTCATACATTCTTCCCGCCACCTTTTCTGCAATGGACCCTGAGCCTTGGAAGGTATCATAGAGAAGTTTGAGTGCTGAACACTCCTCTATGGTGCCTTTTGAATCATCCCAGAGGTCATTACCATCTGAAAAGAGAAGCTTTTCTAACCAAAAGTGAGAGTAGCATTTATATATGGGTATGAATGTTAAGAAAAGTGCTTACCAGGCAGTTTGGTGAGCATAATATATGCATTTAGCCAGACACCAGCAGGTTTTACACCACTATGGCTCATGACTTCCCCTATCACTGGTGTTCAGTATCAGGCATGTATTCGCTCCTGTGGAGTGGGCCTCCAGTTCAATTAGAAAGCAGTTGGTTCCCCCATAACAGATATGCCACTGTTGCACCTGTTGGGTCATTTGGCCTGGCTGGCCAAACTTAAGACTTGCAGTGTCCACTGTTGCTTATCTCCACTGATGACTTCTCTCTCTCCCATGGAGGTGTATGCAATGTAGCTTTTTTCCAGCTTTCTGTTGGCTGGTCTACACAGAGGAGGTTTTCAGCTCAGCTCTAGCAAGATTTCTCAGTGACCTTGCAGCCTAAGCCTGTGAGGTCTTCAGCAATATATACTATTATTTTTTATTTATATATTTGTTAAATATACTAGCAGGGTTTTATGACTTTTTCCTGTCTCTTAAATTTTGGTTATATCTTCTCTCACTCCCTTTACTCACCTATCTCCTTATCCTTATCTCTGCTTAACTCTCTCCAAATCCAGTACCCTACCCCACTGCTTTCCTATCACTTTCCTTCACTGTCACCTCCTTTTAAGGTATTTTCTCCCCTTGCCAGTCCCTTTTAAATTTTTTTGGTGTTGGCAGACACTTCAATTGTACTCAAAGGTCTGGAGACTTGGAGTCGGGATCTGCCTATGAGGGAGGACATCAGGTAGTGTTTGTATTTCTGAGCTTGAATTACCTAACTGAATGTAACTTTTTCCCAGTTCCATTCATCTTCCCCAAGCGTTCATATTTTTTTCTTTATAGCTGAATAACATTTCACTGTGATACATACCATATACACCAACTTTTTTTGCATTTGTCATATGTGTGGTGTATATAGTGTATGTGCAAGATGTGTACACCCATATGTGCACATGGAGGCCCGAAGAGGATGTTGGGTGTTCTTCCTCTGTTACTCCCAGTGTCTTTGCTGTGAGACTGAGTCTCCCTCTCTCTCTATGTGGAGCTGTGGCTTTCGTGATCTCCAGTGATTCTCTGGCCTCTGCTCCCCACAGGACATGAGTTGCAGACATAAGTGGCTATGCCCAGCTGTTTATTTGGGTTCTGGGAATCAGACTCAAGTGGTCTCAGGCCCTTATGCTCGAGGCAAACCCTCTTACCTGATGAGTCATCGGCCCAGCCCTACATTAAAAAATACAGCTTTATAGAATTTTCTGCTTGGAGCAAGAGTTAGTAGTTTATTCTTTAGTCCAGCATGATTTCTGTTGTATTTCTCCATATTTCCCTTTAAAACTTCCTATAATCATGATTTACTTTGTTACTAAGAGCTAGTAAAGCCAATCTCATAGTCTCTCTTTTCCTCTATTTTCCCTTTCTATTTGCTTATTAGTTATGGCATAGGCTAAGTTCTTATAACAAAGGGCCCCAGAAATGCAGGAGTACTGTCTTATGAGGTCATCGAGGACCTGGCCTGGTGAATCAGCTCTACCATATTGAACATAAGGCTTTCCAGTGAGGCATTCAGGTTAGCTGCTTCAATTACTTATGTTGGTAGCTATGGAAAGGGGCAGAGGAAGTCCATGGTGAGCAGTTTTATCATTCAGGGGATGACTTAGTAGCTATACATGTTACTTGTGTTCCCATTATACTGTCCTGAACTTAGTTATGCTGCTATTTTTAGCTGGGAAAATGAAAAGAGAGTGGGCATTGGTGGATGACTAGCAGTACCTACTGCATTCACTTACTTCTCCATCTCATGTGATCATTTTTATTTTTTTACTTTTTCATATCTTGATTGACAGTATAGGAATGTAACTGACAATCACTGAAAGACAAGAATACTAGAATGTTACTAGACATTGGGATTGGTTTGCTCTATTATCTATCTGCTAGCCATGTATCTATCATTTATTTTCTTATTTTTCTCCATACTCTCATAAGTTTGAACCTCTTGAGATTGGGTTGATTCAATTTTGTCTATCACCTACCTGTCTGTCTACACATTAGCAAGACAGTAACTGTATTCAAATAAATAACTAGGAGTTAACCAAGAGTAGAAATAATTATAAAGCACTTGTCCAAAGTGAAGTGCTATAGAAATGATAAAAAATATGACACTACGAAAAAACTGATTGTCGTGACTTCAAAGGAAGTGTTAGGTTGGAGTGTTTTGACGTGTATGGCATTTAAATGATCTAAATCAGTGTTTAGGTACTCACATGAGAGATTGTTCTAGCTACTCAGGGGAAATGAGAGTCTGTTCTACCCACTCAATGTTTAGATGCTTCCGTGAAATTTTTATCATCTTCAAATATATTATTTAAAAAGTAAGGATTGTGTTGTCTTGATTAAATTCATCCTAAAGAAGGACATTGCCTAACAAAAGATATGAGATCCTTCTAAGACTGCCTTCATTTTTCATCCTCATGTCCCTGGAGAGTTTGCTTATGATATGACTCAGTGACCCTGGGTCTGTGTGTTGCCTGGACACACAAGAGCTCATGCTGTAAATTAGCTGTGATTTTTATTTATTTATTTTTTGCTGGAGTTAAAGCTTTAGGTTAGTCAATGTTCTTATTTTAAGGACATGTCTTTTAAATATTTATTAGTTACAGAAGACCTTTCCAAAGGCAGTAATTTGGTAATTTGAATGCTAAGTGTAAGAGAAATGGATTATACTGTTTATATCATCAGTTCAAAACTAAGAAAAGGTAAATTCTTTGCATAATAACCTCTAAGTGTTTGAGATGTCCCTGAACTCAATACTAATATTCTGATGTGTTTCTTAGCAAGGTGGTGAAGCCTGACTGGCTCTGGACCTATTCAGAGTTGAAGTGAAAGTTAGTTAACTCAGAATACCACTGAGGTATTACTTGTTGAACCCACATCTAGGGTTGGGGATGTAGGTCAGTGGTACAATGCTTATCTAACATTCTTGAGGCACATACTATGAATGCTTGAAAGGCAGGATGTGGCCTTTACTAATGTTGTATCTCAGTAAACAAAAAATTCCTCTTTATGTTTTGTTAGATGCTGTTTACACAGAACTGATCTTGGTCACATATGACAGCCAAGCAATAATCAAACACAAACACCGATTAATCCTTGCCTACTGCATGCTCCACAAATTTTTCTCTCTCACTGAAGTAAGAAGGAAGCTGGAATCTAGAATAAAAGATGACAGAACAAGCAAACAGAGTGATCTGCAGATCCCATTTTAAAATGCATTTTTAAAAATCATTTAAAAATTATTTTAAAATGCAGATCTGGGCTGGAGAGATGGCTTAGCCATTAAGGCACTTGCCTGGAAAGCCCAAGACCAGGTCCCATGTAACCAGATGCAGCAACACAAGCATGCAGTGTTGCACATGCACACAAGGGGACACATGTGTCTGGAATTCCTTTGCAGCAGGCGGAAGGTCCTGGAATGCCCATTCTCTCTCTCTCTCCCTTCCTCTATCAAATTTTAAATAGTAAAAAAATAAAATGAAGATCTGCCAGGTTACTATTTTCTTCTTGCAGGCGATGCTCACCACCAAATGTTAAATTACATCTACCCCCAGCAATGGGCAATGGAAGTATAGAGATGCTGCAGATGCAAAGGGCATTATTTCATCATTCTTTTATTATTTAAAGGTGTCATGTTTAATTCTTTCAGGAGCCTTTTCTGAGGTAAAACTTTTAAAGATTTCCCCATGGTGCAAAGGTGAAGAGGGTGGGTGGGTGGGGACCAGGGTTAAGTTTGGGGCTTTCTTTCAGAAGATGTGCACGGGAGTTCCCGAGCTGTCCACTGGCTGTGCTCCCATTGGCTATGGAAATGGGCGCAGGCCAGCCTTTTCCTGCCGTCATGATCGGCCAGGACACAGATCTTTGCAAAGTTGACGCCTGCAGCATGAGGATCTGTCCTGCATGTGTTCTCCAAGAGCACTCTGGCCCACCCCTTGACCTGCCCTTGCTTTCAGCTAAAGAAGGAAGGCGAGTCTCTTCCAGAGCTTGTTGAGGTGCGCCTTGGTCCTGAGCTCCGGCAGGATACAGCCACTGAAGTGTAATGTATTTTGAGAAAACTCTTTCTGGGAAATGAAAACATGATTTTCAAGTAGTCTGTAGTATTGAAATGCACACTCCGCTTCTCTTGGAAGCAAGACTTGTTGGAGGCTCACTGGTGCAGAAGGGTCCTCCAAGCGAAGAGGCCCAGAAACAGCAGGAATGGGATCTTGAGAAAGGTATCACTCATCCTATGAAACAAATTGCTCTAATTAAAAAAATGTGTCATGTTAGCAAGAGTAGTTCAATTGGAAATGTGAGGGTTGGAGTGAGTTGTTAAAAGCTTCCATAGAAATATCTGCTCTGCTGACTTCATAACCAGTTGCTGTTTTGAGAGGTGACACATGGAACTGGAAAGCCATGACCAGTGTGCACTTCCTTCTCTCATTCTCCTTTACCAGGAACAGAGATGGTGGAAAAATTTTCCTTTATATCTTCCTCTATGAGTTCATGATTGCAAAAGGGGGGGGGGGGGAGATTCTTCAAGACACCCACCCCTGCACACTTTTTTTTTTTTTTAATCAACTTGAGGCTGTTTTAGCTATCACCCACAAATTCCTATGGAATATTTAAAAAAATTTTTTTCTTTTTAAAAAAAAATTATTTATTTGCAAGTGCAGAGAGAGAGAGAGAGAGAGAGAGAGAGTGCGAGCGAGCTAGCAAGGAGACAGACAGAGGGAGAATGGTGTGCCAGGGCCTCTAGCCACTGCAAACGAACTCCAGACACATGCACCCCCTTGTGCATATGGCTTACGTGGGTACTGGGGAATCGAACCTGGGTCCTTTGGCTTCACAGGCAAGTGCCTTAACCACTAAACCATCTCTACAGCCCCCTATGGAATCTTGAACACTTAGGATTTATACATTTGTGGAATGGAGAGATTACTCAATGGTTAAAGGTGCTTGCTTGCAAAACCTGACAGTCTGAGTTTGATTCCTTCGTACCCATGCACAGATACACAAAGTGGCTCAAGCTTTTGGAATTTATTTTCAGTGGCAAGAGGCACTGGTGTGCCCATACTCTGTCTCCTTGCAAATAAATAATAAAATTATTTTTAAAGATTTATACATTTGTGCATTTATACAAAAAAAATGTGCCCTTCATAATAATAGAGTAATGAAAGTAAAACTGGCTTCACCCTGTCTCACCTCCCTTATGGCAGGAGCTCTCTGTACTTCCTCCTCTTTCCTTCTCTTAGTCTAACAAAGTCTCTCTAAACCTTAAAAAAACAGGGCTGGAGAGATGGCTTAGTGATTAAGCCACTTGCCAACAAAGCCTAAGGACCCAGGTTTGATTCCCCAGTACTCACATAAAGCCAGATGTACAGGGTAGCACATGTGTCTAGAATTCATTTGTAGCAGCTAGAGGCCCTGGCATGCCCATTCTCTCTGTCTCTGTTCTATCTCTCTCTGCTTGCAAATAAATAAATAAATAAATAAATAAATAAATAAATAAATAAAATGTTTTAAAGAAGGAAATGCTTAAATGTCACTATAATTGAATTATAGTGTCTATTAATGTTTGAGATCCTTGTTCTATTTCATAATAGAACAATTTCACTCAACCAAAATAATGTGTTGATGTGAAATATACATGTTTAAGGATTATAAATCTCTGTAGGTTCTTGGAATTATTAGAATTTCCATTAGATGTTACAGGTGGTCTCTGTGTGTTTCCAGGTTCTTGGCACCTTATTCAAAGAACTAGAAAGCACACACCCAAAAAGTAAAGCAGCAAAAAGCTATTAAGAACAAAGCAAATACATCCAAGAGGGGCAGTGGGTCACCTATGTGGAAAAGTACTTAAAGGCCCCAGGATGGAGTCTGAGGTTCCTCTGTATGGGACTTTACAGACAGGAAGATTCACTCACTAAAGTTGTAGTTTGGGAGGTTCTCTGGTTTGATTAATAGGTTTATATTTTATAATCTTTTCTATATCGTGTATGTCTCTTCCATGATGCATCTGATTTTAATCATATGTATGTCCAGTTGTGCATACACATAGGATGCTGAATGGGAGATTGTCCCTAGAAGTTCACTTAGAGAACAGTTTGCCTTACTGTATATAGTACCCCAAACCAGTTCGGGATGGATGCCACCCTGCTGTTCTGATTCCAGCTTTATCTAAGAACATATTTGAATAGAAACTGACTGCAAAAGAATTTTAATTAAATTTGAAATTTTGGCTACAACTTAGTCATACTCAAGCTCCTTTTTCTTAAAGGAAGAAAACCGATATTCACAAGTCAGTGCTCAGCAAGTGCTCATCTCTGTACCCTCACATCTCTTCAGCAATGTCTAAAGAGTCATTGGAGTTTCTCTTTTGTTCTCTTAATCATGTGAAATTTAACTTTCCATTCTAGATATCAATTAGAGATAAGTGGTTTTCTAAGAAATGTACTCCGTTTTCAAGATATTTCCTCTCCATTGAGCTTTTACCAACATCCCTGAAGAATATTTAGTAATTAGCTATGAAAGCTTTTCCCCATACCATTGGCTATAACATAAAAACAAACATTTCAATTAAATTATGATGAAATAATCAACTTTTAATTTTAGTTATTTAAATGTTAACTCTACTGTTACTATATTAATTTCTTGAAGGCAACATCTATTTATATATGATGGTTTATATTGACTGTCAACTTGACAGAACCTAGAATGACTTGTGAGAGAGAATGCAGATTAGGTTAACCTCTCTGTGCATGTCTGTGAAGGATTACCTTGATCAAGTTAATTAAGGTAGGGAGACCCACCTTAATTGTGGACAACATCATTCCCTGGGCTGGGGTCCTGGCCTGTTTAGAGAGGAGGGCACTGGCTCTGCTGCAGCATTTGTCACTCTTATTTCCTCTCTGCTGATATGACAATGTGACACAGGCTTCCTGTTCCTCCCATGTTTTCCCTGCCAAACAGACTCAGTTCTTTGGCACTGTAAGCCGAAATAACTCCTTTTCTTTCTGTCAGTTGTTTCTAGTTGGTCACTTTGTCCTAGACAACAAGAAAACAACAGATACAACACATTTTTTTTTCATTTTGTAACTATTGTTGCCAATAGAGGTTTTGAGCTGGCATCCCATAACACATGGGGGAATGAAGTAAAGATACCATGCTGATATTAAGAGTCTAGCAAAAATTCTAACAAATGATAATGGCCATTCTTGTGGAAACCTAGAGTTCTTTTTCATCTTATGACTTAAGGACTTTCAGATAAATTTATGCCTGCTGTTGGCCTGTGTTTTTATCTGAATCTTAATTTTCCCAATGAATATAATGAAATGAATGAATGAAGATAAAATATTTGTCTTTAGGAGAAAATAGTAAGAGTCACCTATAGGTATGAGTGTTTATTGACTATCTTGTATAGAAGTAAAGAGACAAATGTTACGCACAAAACATCCTGGGTAGGGTCAAGACTTTCTACCCTCTTGGCAAACAATCCTCTCTGTGCATTACAGTGTGAGATTTTGTTATTGTTTTCTCCATATAGAAAGATTATATTGTCTAGCCTTCATTATAGTAGGTTTAGAATAATATAGCTGAATTTGGAATATGGAATGCAGGTCAAAATCATCAGTGATGTTTCCAGATTGTAGACTTTAAAACATTCTACTGCTAGGCTTTCCTTCTCATTCTTTGGTAATCTTGGAAACTGCTTCCCCCAAACAGGGTACTCATTAAATAAAAGCAGCTTTGTAACAGATGGCTGGTTGGAGATTCTTCTCCATATCATAGCCTCTTTCTTGACCTTTGTAGTCTCTGTTTCTTAGTCATCCCTTGCCTTTTCAGCACCTCTGTCATCTTTCTCAGCATTTTACAGATCCTGCCCTCCATTGCTTTCTATAAGTCTCCAGCTGCCTCCTAGGGTTTCAGCTCTTCAGCTTCCTCCTAGTTTCCATCTGCTTTTCATGCAACCAGCTCAGCTCATTCTACCTTTGATAAAAGCCACAAGTGGGCAAAAGAATATCTGGGAGTTTTATTGGACCCTAATGTGGCAGTATGGGTGGGGGTATAGTACATTTGAGGGAAGCCTCCAAGACCAATCCAGAAAGCACAGGGATCACCTTGATAATCTAGGCAGAAGGGAATATGACATGAGGAAGGCTTGCAAATGTGAGATTATAATTTACATTAATCATAGCACAGCTTCCAGTTTTACCAGACCAATCACAACCCTCACATAAGGACCAATCACAAGGACTGGGGGTAGAGTTCAGTGGTAGAGTGCTTATCTAGCATATACTGTCCCCTGGGTTATGTCCCTAGGACTGCAAATACAAATAAAAACAAAACAACCACCCCAAACCTAATCTGTCAATCACAAACTATTTGCTGAATCACTTCCTCCTGATCTGTGAACTGCTAACTGAGGCTTGTCATGGCTAAGGTGAATTTTTTCCCAGTTAGCTGCTACTAAGGACTAAAACAGAAGTTAACATGTCCAGAAGCCAAGGGTGAAGTGTTCCTGCTAATGTAGCTTCCACAAGGAATCCCTCAAGTGTTCAAAGCAGCTGGGTTGCCACAGTGGCAGTCCAGCAGGTTGCCAGCAAAAGGGGCTGCTTGATTGACAGCTTCCTACTCAAAGCAGCTGGGCACAAGAGAAGGATTTGACAGCTGTCAATCAAAGAGTCAAATTAGCCTGGCCCCCAACAGCTTAGCTTATTAGAAAGAAAAGTAAATCTAAAAGGGTCCTTACAATAAAGACCTGACATTAACAGATATACATTCTTCACAGTGTTTAGCTGTGCTTAACTCTTAGTGGGATACTCTCAGGGAGAGTGGGGTTATTCTATGTCTCAGCTTGAATCCTGGGATTGGAGGATAGCTACCTAAGAGAGCCCCATAGCCCATGTTGGACTGTGCTGTGAATTAGAAAAACAAACAAACTAATAAAAATTGTGATTATGTTAAACCACTGCTATTTCTGTGGTTGGTCATTCTGATTAATATATTTACTGACACTTGTAACTGATTTTCTAGTCTGGGGGAGGGATGGTAGATGGAAAAAAAGATAAAACAAGAGAGATGGGTTGGTGGGGCTTGAGAGGAGAGGGCTAGGCATGAGGATACTGTCTGAAGAGGAGACTATGTACTCAGTCATTCCAGTCTTTATATGCAATCACTCCTTACCATTAAACAAGAACCTTATTGCTGGATTTATTGGTGTATCCTAATCACTTTTTTCCCATCGTAGTAAGTCCCCTATTGACGAGACATGATATTTACCTGTATTTCAAAACTTTGGTTTTTATTGAATTTAAACAAGTTGGACTCTTCTCTCTCCCATTCCTGCATGCATAAAGTTCCTGCTCTTATGTAACAGTGGAATGGGAGGAAAAATTTTCATTGATGTTCTTGATAAAAGGCATATAAGACTTGCTCAAGAGCAAGGAGAATGAGAAGAAAACATAATCCTGTTATAAAAAGAGTTACTCTTTTTTTTTTTTTTTTTTTTTTTTTGGTTTTTTGAGGTAGGGTCTCACTTTAGCTCAGGCTGACCTGGAATTCACTATGTAGTCTCAGGGTGGCCTCGAACTCACAGCAATCCTCCTACCTCTGCCTCCCAAGTGCTGGGATTAAAGGCGTGCGCCACCACGCCCGGCTTAAGAGTTACTCTTTAACTAGGAAATATGTTCCTAGCATGTTGCTAAAGACTAGACAGGTAGCTTCTTATTTAACAACCACTTTCATGTTAGGTAGAAATTATTATTATTATGTTTCATAAAAGAATTGAAACTCAGAAAAGGTACATAAATTGTCCTTATCCCACAGACAACAAATGAAAGACCAGAAGGAATTCCCATTGCTTTTAAGAGAAAGACCATATACCTCTAAAGTACCTTACAGACTTCTATATGATCTGATTCTTATCTAACAAACTATCTCACTACTGAAGCCAGACACACTGACTGTTTGTCTATTATATAATATTTTTTTCACTAGAGTACTCTTTACTCATTTTCCCTATCTGATATTATGGCTTGTTCTTCAAATTTTAGCTCAAAGACCATTTTGTCTGATTCTACCTTGTCCAACTTCACTTCTGAAATTCTATCAAGTTTCCCTGCTCTGTATACAACTCATTGTACTTTTTCCTCCTGGCACCATCAGAAACATCTATTTGTCTTATCCTTGAAGTGTTGTCTGAATCTTCTAGAATATCATTTCTGTGAGTAAAGGACTAAGGATGGTTAGCTCATTATCTTTTCTCAGTGCATATTAAACTCACAATAAGTGTCAAGAGAATGAATAAAAGGAATGATCTTCATATTCTCAATTGGTTCCTAGAATAAATATTGATGAAAGGTATGATGAGAGTAGGTGAAAAATATTGCTAGTTGAAAAGAGCTATGAGAACCATATTTCTGGCTGGTGGTCTTAATAGTTTGTGTTGAAAAGGGAATTTGTTTTTTTTATTCTTTTCATAGTTCTACAATAAGAAGTACTCTTGATATTTTGAAGATATTATTATTATATAAGAAAACTTAGAAGTTTCCAAACTCTTAGGTGGCCCTGAATTTATTACAAAAGATCCTTGAATTTATAAAACTATTGGTCATTATGTATAGACTAAATAAATAACATGGCTTTAAATATGTGTGACTATGTGCATTATTTTAAAAAAAGTGAATATAGATGTCATTATAAGTAATACTGTACCAATATACTTAAAGGCACTAATGAATTCCTAGTAATTTTGAAATAATTATGACATCAAAATAGAAGAGGAATTAGTTGGAAAGCAGGGGTTCAGTGGAGGGGGAAAGGGAGGGAAGAAAGAAGGGGAAAAGAAGAGTATATATGGGTACATTGTGTATGTGTATGGAGATGGTCAATAAAAAGTTTAAAAAAATAATTAAGTATTTGATTCTATCAGCAGGTATATGGCCAGTTTTTAATTGGGTGATAAGTGATAAATTTGAACATACTTGATTTTTACAAACAAATTCAAACTTATCTATAGAAGATAGTGATGTCTGAGTGGATGGGAGAATCTGCCCAAAGTTTACAAGATTAATTTCATCTGGTTTCTCTTTGTCTTGACTATACAGATAGCTTTACCTAATGGTAACATGTACAGTTAAAGGTGTGCTCAAACTGGGTATGGTGGTGCATGCCTTTAATCCCAGCACTTGGGAGACAGAGGTAGGAGGATTATCATGAGTTTGAGGCCACCCTGAAACTAATTCCAGGTCAGCCAAGGCTAGAGAGAAACCCTACCTTGAAAAACAAAAAGTAAGTAAGTAAGTAAGTAAGTAAGTAAATAAATAAATAAATAAATAAAAGTGTGCTCACATGGAAAAATGGGGAACTTAAATCTAGTTGCTTGCATTGAAGTAGTGAAATAAGACAAGTTAGAAGGCATCATATACATAATTACTATATAGTTTGCTGCTTTTGTGTTTGGTATAGATTATGTGAAAACAAAGACAGTCATTCACTAATAGCTTTTGGACAATGAAGCGATCATAAATACTAACAAAGATATGAAATACAAGAAAAAGATTCACAGAACATGACATTTACTCAAAGTACTCAGCAAGACAAATGTAACACTAAATTGAAAATGCATGGATAATCCATTGTCCTATGTTAAGAAAACAATGGAAGTTATGTATATTCCTATGAAGGTGAATTAATGATTTGAAGAACTTTTATATAAAAAGATTTTCAGGGCCAGGAAGATGGCTCAGTGGTTAAAGGTGCTTGCTTGCAAAGCCTGTTGGCCCAGGTCTGATTACAAATACCCATGTAAAGCCAGATTCACAAAGTGATGAATGTGTCTGGAGTTGGCAGTGGCACGAGGCCCTGGTGCCCCCCCCCACTCTCCTTCTCTCTCTCTTCTCACAAATAAATAAAGAAAAAATACTTTAAAAATGTTTTCAAGTTGAAATGTTTAATCTCCTGAATTTCAAGATGAACACTTATTTTTTCAAAGGCTCAAGCTCATTCAATGCTATTGTAAAATACAAGTTCACATTGTGGAAAGGTTTTGAAAACCACATGCATTTTAAATTTTGAATATATTTACAGGCACACACTCTTAAAAAACAGACCCACTTTGGGGTTTTTAATATATGCAGAATACTTTTTCCATTTTCACTATACATCTCCCATGAGGTTATTGAGAAGATAAACATTGTGTCAGGAGCAAGACTCTGCTATTCTGAAATGAAAGTCTTATTTAAGATTACTTGGTATTAAGAATGCTAACACACACTTTGTAGTATGTGTATGCTATTGAGTTCAAAACCATCTATGGAAGCTGCCCAATGTACTTGGCTTTAGTTGCATTTTGGGAAGATATGGAAAAAATAATTAAGGGAGTTCCTTTTGGAGTGCAGAAATCATGCTGTAAATGAAGAATTCACTTCCTATGGGATGGATGGATAGTGACTTTGCAAGTTTTAATTTAGGATTTTAAGAATTGTTGTGGGGCAAAGAATGTTAATTCTTTTAGTTTCTACTTAATGGTAACATTATTGTGGGTGTATCATCCTTTTTCTCTTATTTCAGTTATGATAGAGGCAGAGAACCTATCTTTTTTAGTTCATAGGTTATGAGACCCTGAGGGGAAGACTGAATAAAGTTTAGAGATTAGATTGAACTCAAAAGTTTTCCCCCCTTTGGTGGTTGTGCCTTACTTGTGGAAGGAAGAATGAAACATTTTAGTGACCAGAGGGAGACAAAGATTCTATCCATCCACCACACTGGGAATTTTCTTTTTTCTTTTTCTTTCTGGACAGGTACAAAAACCACTTCCTAGCTTTCATTTTCTCAGCAGAAAGGATAAAATGATCTTCATTTTAAACTAGACTGGATTCGGAATCATCTAGGAGATACACCTCTGGGCATGTCTGTGAAGGTGTTTCCAGAGAGTTAAGTTTAACTAAGGAGGGAAGATCTATCCTGAATGTGAGTGGCACTGTTGCATGGATTGGGGTCCTGGACAGAATAAAAAGGAAATAAAAAGGAGAAAGTGATTTAACACCAGTATTCAACTCTCTCTGCTTCTTGACTACAGACGTAATGTGCCCAGCTGTCCATGTTCCTGCTGCCACAGCTAAAACTTCTCTTGACCCCACACCTTCTCTGCCATGATGGCCCATGCCCTCAAACTGCAAGCCAAATAAACTCTTTCTTCTTTAAATTGTTTGTGTAGTATATTTTATCACAGCAATGAGAAAAAGTAACTAATACTTGGGAGTATTCTGTAAATGGTCAGGGTCTATAGATTTGAGATCTAGCTAATGAGCTCTAAGGGCAAAAGTTAGGGAAACCACTTTTAACCTGATAATTATAAAAAGATCAAAGCTGGTATTATGGTAAGATGAAAATAACTGGAAGATTCTGAAAAATAAATACCAGCAGGTAAATTGAAACAGTATAGAATTTGTAGTATAATCTAGTTAATAAAGAAACTGCCATTCTTCTCCTTAGTATACCATAACTGTTTTCAATATTCCTGGAAACCTGGAAGTGAAATATGTTGTATCTCAAATCAGGGAAAGCTGAAGTGCTCTCGGAGAAGCCTCTAGCACTGGTTCGAGGCTTGGGAAAGAAAACCATTAATGTAGGAGGAGAGTGCAGAAATAACCAAACTCTCATGTTCTGATTGCTCTCTTTTTTTCTTACAAACTACCCACTTCTCCCCTATACTTTTCATTTTCTTATACGCTACCCACTTCTATCCCTTGAGGCAATTTTACCAAAGTGGCAAGAGATACTGAAAAACCCAAAAGCCAAAATACTGAGGAAAAGGCAACTTCTTGTCCATTTGGTGAAATTGTTTTTTGAAGGCTGGGGTGAATACCTGTTGATTTTTCTCTGTTTTTCTCTGTCCTTTTGTCATACACAAGTCTGTTCATGGACGTATTGTGACACAGAGTGTAACAAAGCATAGACTCAACTTTCTGTCTGCAGGACTGTGTTGGGGAGGTCCCAAGAATGAGTAGGCACTGGAGACATTGTGGAGAGGAAGAGGTTTATGAAATCAACCCAATAATAACATGAATTTCAGAGCTCATCCTTCATCTGCACAAATACAGATATAATCCTCATTTACATATCAGAGATTTTTGGTAACTAAACAGATTCACCACTGTTCAGGTCCAAGACTGACCACTAAGGGATGCACACTCAGGAAAAATTCAAAAAGCATGACAGGGCTTTGAAAGTTAAACTGACTTTGGAATTACAGTAGAGCAGATTAAAATTTTCAGTCTGTACCCAACTAGATCAATTGCCTGTTAAAGGAAAAACACCAATATTCTCAATATAATTTAAACAAAACCTAAAGTCCCATATTACAATACTGCAAGTATCCAAAATTATTTGGCATACAGAGAACCACAAAAACTTCATTTTACCTAGTAAAAGTTCATCAATGGATGTTAATATTGCAAGAAGGGAGGTTGTATGACAAAGACCTTATGGAAGCCACTATAAAAAATTCTTGAGTAACTATATACATGCAATAAAAGATCTTAGGGAAATCGATTATATAAAGAAAAACCAAGTGCAGATTACTTACTAAAAAATAATAATCAGTGAAGATTTCTTGGAGAGATTCAATAGCAAACAGAGTGTGGTGAACTTGAAGATTACTCGAAATCAAACTGAAAAGTTTTAACAAATAGAAAAAGAATTAGCAGAGTTTCAGGGATTGTAGCTCAATAAAATATATTTTGTTATAAAAGTTTCATATAAGGAAAAAAAGAATTCTATGCTAAAATATTTGAATAAATAATGGATGGAAGCTCACAAGCGTGATGAAAGACATACATTTACAGAATCAAGAAGTTGAGAAGAACCCCAACAGAATAAACTAGGGAAAATCTACAACCCCACTGAGGAGGGTCCCCAGTGGAAAGGAATCAGGGAGGAGGGGAAGAAGGTACCAGTACTCATGTACTCATGTATCCATATGAAATATGTTGTGAATAATAATAATAATAGTGATAATAATAAAAGAAAAAGAAATACTCCATGTCCAAACACATTATGTTTAAACTACTAACATTTAAAATTAACCAGGGTAAAATGAAGCATTGTGTACAGGAGAATGAGGACTTGAATGCCTAAATTTCTTATCAGAAACAATGGAGGCAAGAAGAAAGAGGTATATTTTAAAACTATTTAAAGAAAACTATCAATCTAGAATTTTATGTGTAGCTTAAATATTCTTTATGATTAATGAAACATGCAGTGAATTAAAGGAAAACAAATACAATTTATAGATAGAAGCTCTGTTCCAAAATAATTGCTAAAATTTGCCAAAATCAAAATGAAATAAACCCCAAAAAGAAAAGTTGAACATTAGGATGAAAGGAAAAACAGTAGAAATGGTAAATTTTTCAGTAACTATAATTATAGGTCATTATTACCCTCTCAAAGTTCTTAAAACCATGTTTGGCTATTGAAAGCAAAAATTATAACATTATCTGATGAACTTCTCAATGAACATTAAAGCAGTGGCTAGGACAACTGTAATATAAATGTATTGTGGATGGGACAGCTGTAGTATAAATGTGTTGCTCAAGGAATATACAGTGGTAAGATATCTACATTCCAATCAAAATGGCTTTATAATAGACTAGAAATTATACAAATGTATATGTGATCATTAATAATGAAATATGTAAAATGCTAATTAAAATCAAAATGATATATTAAAGTTAAATACTACAAATGTTTAATGAAGCCATGTGTGATGGTGCTTGCTTGTAATTTCAGCACTTGAGAGGCTGAGGCAGAATAATTACAAGTTTACTGTTATGTTAGCATGGGTGACATAGCAAGGTTCCATCTCAAAAAAAGTCTAATTGAAAGAAGGCAGGAAAGAAAAACAAAGTAATCTAAAAAGAATAAACAAATAAAAATATAAAATAAATGGAATAATTGGAGACCTAAATCCAAACATACTAATGATTACATTATATATGAATGATCTAAGTGCACCAATGAATAGTCATATAATGACATATATTAAAAGATAAAAGGGTGAAAAATACAACATGAGAGCAGTAATAAAGAAAATTGGAGTGGTTCTATTAATACCAAAGAAGTCTTTAGAGAAAAAAGTTATCAATGTATCAGCGATAAAGAATGCTATTATATACTTCTAAATAAATTCTTTATGAGTATATACAATACTAAGTGTACATACAATTGATAACAGATCTTCAAGATACATGAAGTAAAAAATGACAAAACTGGTCTGGAGAAATAGCTCAGCAGTTAAAGGTGCTTGCTTGCAAAGCCCAATGACCTGGGTTTGATTCCCAGTACCTATGTAAAGCCAGATGCACAAAATGGAGCCTGCATCTGGATGTTTTTACAGTGGTAAGAGGCCCTGGTGTGCCCATACTCTCTCTTGCTCTCTCTCTCTCTCCCTTTGCCTCTTATCTTTCTCTGTCTCAATAAATAAAAATATTTTTAAAATTAGGAAGAGGGGGCGGAAAGATTGTTAGAGTCATAAGTTGGGGCATTATGCACAGAGACTGGGGCCTACCCCCCAGAACTCTTGACTAACCTCACAATGCATGACCCACATTCCCCATTGATGAGGGTCCCTTTGAAAGAGGGAGGACAGGGAGGAGGACAATGGAACCAATACTATGAATGTAAAATCAGAATAATATAAATAAAAAAATATATTTTTAAAAAAAGAAAAGAAAAATGAAAGGAGATATAGACAGATCCATCATTATAGTTAGAGTTGAGGATTTCAAAATTCCTTTTTTAGTTTTAGGTTCAATGAGTGCATAGTAGGTGAACAAAGATATAAAGAAGTGAAGAATACTGACCCCTAGATCTGATGTAAACAGTATAATAGACACCAGAAGAATGCACTTTTCAAGTTCATGTGGAACACTTGCCATGAAAATCCATGTCATAGACCATAAAGAGAAGCTTCAACAAATTGAAAAGCACTAAAATGTACAAAGTATTCACTAACACTATAATGGAATGCATTAGAAATCAACAACAAATATAATAGGAAACATTTAAATACTTAGAAATTACTCATCAGAAATTTAAACAATGGGTCAAAGAAAAAGTTCAAATGAAATAAGTCAGAATTTTGAAGTGGATGGAAATGGAAATGCAAAAATATGGGATTAATTTAAGAAGTGCTTAAAGGGCCAATTATAGCAGTAAGTGTATATAATAGAAAGAAATGACCTTAAGTCAAGAATTTAAGCTTCTACCATAAAACACTAGAGGAAGAGAAAATTAAATTCAAATCAATCAAAATGAATGAATTATAAAGAACAGACACCAGTCTAACTGAAAAGAAAAAGTAATGGAGTGCATGAGTGAATTAAAATACTGATTCTTTGAAAATATCAGTGTGATCCTTGAGACTTTAGCAATACAAAGTAAACAGGGAAGATATAAATTTATGTCAGTAGAAAAGAGACATTAAGCATGTAAATATTAGAAAGAAAATAAGGGAGACAACAAGCAATTCTATCACATTAGATATTCATCAAATTAGATGAAATGGAACCATCCTTGAAAGTCACAAACTCCCCAAACTCACTCCAGATGAATCAATAATCTCAACAGTTCTACAATAGTAAAGAAGATAAATCTTTAGTTTAAAACTTCTTGAAAAAAAATCCCCAATGGTTTCACTGGAAGATTTTATGAACTATTTAAAGAATTAGTACCAAGTCACAGAGTGTCTTTTGGAAAAAGAGAAAACTGGACATTTCTCATTTTATGAGGCCAGATTAATTGCCCCGAGGCTCAAATCAGACAATAACTAATAGAAAATAAAACTATAGAACATCTCTCATTAACAAACCTATAGATATCCTGAATAAAATTACCTGATTCAGGTGGGAAGATAATGGTGGTGGTGGTGATGTACCACAGCCAAGAGATGTTGAGAATGCACATTTTTTGCAATATTTAGAGATCAAATCAATTTAATTCACCATATTCATTGTGCAGTAAAACCCATATGATTGTATTAATTTGAGGATAAATATAAAGGAAAACAATATAGGCAATTTCCTGAATCTCTTAGATAAATCTAAAAATTGTATATATAAAATGATACTTAATAGTTTATGTTTTAATGCTTTCTGCCTAAGATTGGGAACATGGCAAGAATGTCCATTCTCCCTCATTCATATTCAATATAATACTGGAAGTTTTAATCAACATGAAAAGGAAAACACAGGCATACAGTGTTGGCTAAACTTGCTTGGATTGAGAAACATGTGGTAAAGTTGTATAGCACTCTTCTGGATGTTTGTAAAGGCAGTTCTGAGATCAGTTAGCTTATGAGAGAGCTAAACTAATCAGCACTTTGCTCCATTGATGGATTTAGAATTTGGGTATTTGGAGGTTGAGGAACTGTGGAAGGTGGGCCTACTTGGAGAAAGTGAGTCTCTGGAGTATGACTTTGAAGTGTATACCTTGGCCCTGATCCCTTCTTCTCATTCCCCCTTGCTTCCAGGCTGTTATGAGGTGAATAACCTTCTATCTTGCCCTTCATCCATGATGTTCTGCTTTGCCAGACTTCTAAGAGGAATGGAACCAGACAACCATGGACCACAACCTCTGACTTCCTCCTTTGAACTGTTTTCTCAAGTATTTGTCATGACAATTAAAAGTCTGGTGGATACATATGTATATAGGAAAGAAAGAAATAAACTGTTCCTGTTTATAAAATATCAAAGAATTCACAAAAACTTTAAGAATTAATAAGCGAATCAAGGTTATAAGATTCAAAATTTACAAAATCCAATTTTATTTTTATACCTTAGCAATATAAATTTGAAAAGTAAAAATTAAAAAACAATCAAAGCTATTTAAAATCTCAAAACAAATCCCACAGAATATTTGGTTTGATTCCCCAATACCCTTGTAAAGCTGGATATACAAAGTGGTACATACATGTGGGGTTCATTTGCAGTGACAAGAGACCCTGATGTTTCCATTCTCTCTCTCTCTCTGTAATCTATATATCAAATAAATAAACAAAAATATTTCTAAATAACCTACATTGGCCTGTTTTGTGAGCAAAACTAAGCAAAACAACTTTTACTCTGTCAAGGTACTAAAATTTGAGTTGTTTATTAAAGTGGGTAACATGAATTATTTTGACTAATGCATGTATGAAATGTCAAAGTAAATTAATACAATAATAATTTTTAAAAATATGAAAGAATTGTCAAGAGAAATAGAGTATAGATTGAACTCAAAAATAAGACTAGTAGGAAACTCAGTCATAAAAAAATGGAATGAATAGTAGAGAGGCAATAATTGAAGAGAAATCGGTTGATAATTTTCAGAATTGAAGAAAAACACTAATATTCAGAATGAAAGTACACCAAATGCTGAGCAAAATAAATACAAGTCAAAGGGTGATAACAAAGAAAAATTACTTTGTAATTAGATAAAATGTACATGCAGATTTACACCAACTGATTTTATAGCACTTGCACACATTACATATTTTAGAGTAAGTTGAATAAGCAGTATTATTATTTTATTTATTTATATTGCTCTCCAAAGTCCCAAGAAAAGTTCTTAGGTCATTGTAAGCACTCAGTTAAAAATTTTAAACTAATGAAAGAAAAGTAATTAAAGAGAAATGACTTTCCCTTATCTTGCTTTTCTATAACTGATGATTAATCAAGGCATAACTGCCCCATGCTGACTTCTCTTCCAGTAGCAGTGGGATGGAAAGCATGAATTTGGGTCTTCTAAGTCACTTTTCAAGGGTTTAGCACACCTAAGGGAGGATTTTCTAAAATTTAAAGCCTGAACCCATTTTCTGTCTCTACTTCATATTCAGAGCATTTCTGGCAAGAGCATTCCAGTCTTACCTTCCTGAAATTCCAGGCTTGGATTCAAGTGTGACTTCTGCCGGCTACATTTTCTGCTGGTCTCTCTCCAGCTGCTGAAATCTAGCTGTGAGGGTAGTTTGGAGTGAGGACTTGAGCTTAGAGACCTTCTTCAAGCAGTGAAAAGCAGTATAGTTTCCTCCTGTGTTGTAAACAGAGATTTTTTTTTTTTTTTATCATTTAAGCAAGTGGTTTATTCTCCTTAATAAAACGTGGAGCTTAGGATCATTCAGCTAGCATCATGCAATCTGCTTTCATAGCTGTCTATAGGCAATTCATCTCTCTTTTTTTTTTTAAATTTTATTTATTCTTATGTATATTATTCTGGTTTTACAGTCATAGTGGTGACTCCATTATCCTCCTCCCTGTTCTCCCTCTTCCCTAGGGACCCTCATCAATGGGGAATGTGGTTCACACATTGTGGGGGTAATCAGGAGTTCTGGGGGATAGGCCAAGTCTCTGTGCATAATGCCCCAACTTGTGGCTCTAACATTCTTTCTGCCCCCTCTTCCGCAATTTTCCCTGAGCCACATTGGGGTCATTTTAGCTCTACTTCAGTGATGAGGTTTTGGGAGCCTCTGTGTCTCTGGATATCTGGCTTAGTTGGAGTTGGATGTTCTCTGTGTTTATCTCCTTCAACCTCTTTCTGGTGTCATGATCCCCAAGAACACTGAACTCTTGCCCTTCCTCCACATTACTCTGTGGTTACAGCTGGAGCCCTGGTGAGGTGTGATTGGCTGATCCTCCATTCTGGTTCGTTGTCCATCTGGAAAAGATAAGCAAATTCTCCAATGGAGAGAGAAGTTACTACTAGGTATATGGGATGGCCATAGATAGCTTGGAGGGAGTTTTATATGGGTAGGCTCTCAGTGATGTTTTTAAAGCCAACATAGATAGCCTGCCATGCCTGACTTTCTGCACAAACTTCTCCCCTGCTGTTCCAGAGCATGTCCCATCTTGTCTTCTGTCTTGGGCAGCAGCAATTCTGGCCTTCTAGAGAATCAGTTTTTCAGTTTCTTTTTTACTTTTCATACTTGCTTGTAATGAAAAGGCAAATGATTTAGGTGATGATATAGGTATGGACTTCCTAATACCCTCCATATTTCTTCCATCTTTCTACACATTGAGACATAATCCTAATCATCTGCTTTAAAAATCGAGTAAAATCTTGATTAAAAAAGTAATGCAGATTTCTGTGAATTTCCATCTTCTCCACCCTTCCTATAAATTTCCCTCCTGTGGAGTCCAAGGTCATTCAGAGAATACTGAGCTAATCAAAAGCAAATCTATCTTCAGTCTTTAAACACTGGTTTTAAGGGATTATTTGGGGGGGGGGTGTTCCTCTCTATTGGTGTCATGAGATTTCAGAATTTCCAGTTAGATACATGGAAAATGGCTAAAAATTAGTTTGTATTTAGAAAACAATATCTTTAAAGTTGAATAGGGATTGCTATTCAAAAGTCACTGACATCATTGTGTTGTTGATCACAAGACTGCTATGCCTCATCATCTACACAGAACTTGAAGATTTTCTTCCTCTTTTCTTAACAACCTGTGGATTTATGCTGTTAACAGTGAAACACTTTCTAAATGGAGAGTTGTCCCTTAACTAGGGAAATATCACTTATGCTCTATGATTGTAGAAACAAAAAGTATTAAAAGTAAGAAATACATTTACACATTTTATTAATAACTTGCAAATAACTATCACCTTATTTTTGTCTATGCATAAACATTAAACACACCAGTGATGTCACTGAATATTTTGTAGGTGTTGTACATGATGAAACAAGATGATTTTTATGTATGTGGCAAGTTATAACCGGATACATTAAACCCTTATTCTGGTTTCTAGGTGTAGGGTTCAAATTAGGAAAAGAATGGCTGAGAAGGGAGGTCTTTTAAGATTATTCACCCTTTTAATTTACCAGATAAAGACCAAGTATTTTAAATCATAATCATGTTACAAAGATCATTAATAAAACTTAACAGTCAAACAACAATAGCATTTTATATTGTAGCATTGAAACAGAAAGAAACACGGGGAAGTTGTAGTATTTCCCACTGTTAGTTTACAAATAACAATATTTAAGCACAAAATATTAAACCAACATAATTAAGGCACTTATATCTCAAGAGTCAGTTAGCAATAATATTGAAAGTATCTAAATTACTAAATGGTAGAGGAACACACTCCTGTGTAGTCTAGCTACACAAAAATAGAAATGTCTAAATTGAAGTCAATGGCATGTTTCTTAAAGGACCAATCAGGTTTCTGCAATTGGTTTGAATAAGATGCCTGAAGTATAAAGTTGACTGTCATATACTGTGACCCTCTGGAGCTCTCCAGCACCAGGTTCATGCTTCTGTGGTAAGTATAGATGCTTGAAGTCTCGTGTAAGAGCTGTTGAGCAGGAGAGTAAATTTCCTAATATTCTCCTACTTCGGGGAGAGAGTAAAAAAAGAGATAGGGACTTAAAAATACATTTTTTTGCAAACATTTTTTGAAGATTTGAAAGTGGAGAGGTGAAGGTTGAATAGGTCAAGTCTAGCAGTCCTTGAGCAGCAGCAAATTTTCCACTGTATAAAAAATTGATAGTCTTAGGGCTGGTTCAGATGTATACCTCATGATAATTGAAACTTTCACCAGAGGATTTGGACTTTCTATAAGGAAAAAGACAATAATTGGAAATTGTTCATTGTGAATACGATAGATTTGTACAGACAAAACATTCATGAAGTGCAATTATAGCCAGTCTTGCTATATTAGTATGAATGTTAATAGCATGTTTGTTTTTGAAATGGGTTATGCATTCTGATAAATGTCTGCTTTAATCGAGTCATCTGTGTATCACTTGTCTAAGTACTCTCATTTAAGATGCCATATCCCTTCTTGTAGCAATAAAGGGGTAAAGCAACATTAATATTAAATAATTAGAAAAACAAAAGGGGAATGATTAAACATATTTACATAATTGAAATAACACTGTGTCGCAGTGGGAAATCGGGACAATGTTGTCTCCTTTCAAAGTAATTCATAATTCAGATTTTTAATTATGGCATATTCATTCATTTAAAGATGATTCTGGATGAGAGGGCCACTAATGAAATACAATCATTAGCATCTAAACAAAGTAATTTACAAAGTCTCCTTTAGGGGAAAAGATTTCTAGAACATCATCAATCACACAAGATATGCAAAAACAAGCAATTAAACCACACACAAGAACTACAACAGCCTTATATATCAGTAATGTACACATGAAAACATAACTGATTACAATGATTAGACTAGGGTAGTGTGGTTAATTTGTATTTTATGTAGTGATTCCATGGAAGAATGCACCCGGACAGACCCATTACACACAAGAGGAACTTCGTCTCATTAATCCACACTTAAAACACATTATCAAAGAAAGCACCTCCAAACCAACCTTGAATTTTGAGTCACTGACTGGCTATCCATGTGGGATCAGAGTCCTGCATACTTAATAACACATCTTCCTGAACCTCTGTTTGTTTGCGGTTTGCTTTAATAAGCTAGCAAATGTGGGATTCAGAAAGATTTTGTGAGAGGCAGGTGCTGCATGCTGCATTGGGTTTTATTATTTGTTCAATGTTACTCTAGGCTTCCAATGACAACATGCTTCCACCCCTCACCCAGTCAGTGATTTTTGGACTCTTCCTCCATATGCACAATCACAGATCGTTAAGCATACAGCACCATTAAATGGATAGTATAATTCTCTAATTTTTAATGTCTGTGTACAGTTTCTTGCTACATAGACCCATGAAAGGAGCAGGTTTCAAACACTAATACTCCAGACTGTTGAAAACCTATGCTACTTACGCTGATCAGCTGAGTTTTCTTTGTGACGGTGGAAGGAGGGATTGGGTGGAAAAGGAGAAGGAATTAGAAGAGTGGTGTTGGGTTGGGGAGGAGGGAATCTATGGAGGAAGCTGGCACCCTTGGTGTAGGCTGAGCCGCCTCTGATAACCACCATCTACAGAAGCCAAAATATGCTCTATTGGGTACTCAAAGGATAAAAATACTGGTTAATTTTCAACAGTGCTCCTTCATTTGACTTTACAATTTACAACAGTGAACATTAATGCAGGCATGGCTTGGTTGAGGAGGAGTTTAAAATTAGAGCCCCTCTTCTCATTAGCCCCAACAGCCTGACCCAGGGTGACTGAGAAGCAATTTGTCGCCAGATTCTCATTTTGCTTCTGTTATGGCTCCTTGTAAATGAAGCGCGGCAATTTATTGTAGCACCTCTAGGAGTCAAGAACATAATGTGTAAAACACATACAAAAAAATCTTTCTTCACATTCATTAACACCCAGCACATAGAGGCTGTTCACTTTTCCCTCTAATGAAGGAGGGGGATCTTAAATCTAAAGCTCTCCATCATGTGAAAAAGTCCTCTTCAGGCCATTAGGCGGAGGCTGAGTTGGATTGAAGAAAGGTCATTGACAAAAACGGAGAATGGCAATATGAGGAAAAATAGAAAATGGATAAAAGGAGAGACTTTACAAGCCTCGAAGAATGGAAAGTACATTTTTGGCATCAATGATCAACCCTCCTTGTCTCTTGGTGTGTTTTCTGTTGTCAGTGAAGAAAAGAATATCTGGCTTTTTATTTAGGTGGAAATTGCTCTAGTGTTTGTCCAATTCTTATTTCTTCACCCTTGATCTGACCTTGTAAGAGGCATTAAGTTGGACTCATTTGAAGAGCTTATTGTCTATGATCTTTAAAACACGTTTGCTTATTCTTTCCCGCTCCCGCCCAGAGCCTTTACAAAAAATGCACTGTCCATGCTTTTAATATGTTCTGATTACAGAGTGGGTTACTGTTCCACAAGGCTGGCTATGTGCCTTCCCATACTTCCATGATTAATTCTGATTAATGGTTTGGTTTGTGGTAGTCTCACAAAAGTCACCTGGAGATGAACCCAATAATAAATTACTATATGGGAAGAATCACAAGAACGGATAAAACTGTCCATGCGGGTGAAATGATGAATGTATGTGTAATGTACTTGAATGCTCTGACCTGTCTTGTGACATAGGAGTAGACATTCAATAAGTATGGTAATAATAGTGTTCATTCAAAGCTCCTTTCAGAAAACTCACTGACACCAAGTGAAAGTGCCATTAAAACTGGAAAGATTTTCTTTTGAGAGTTTATTGAGTGTTTAATAAGTGCCAGGTACTGTGCTGGACAGATAACAAGACTTAACTAGGTCACCCTTCACAATTCCATATTATCATAAGTAAAGTGGAAATAGACGATTGTACGCAGTACTGTAAAGTTCAGCTACTACTTCAGTTATTATTATAGTCTTTCCTTCCTACAATGTACACGAAGGAGTCAAGGCACAGAGAAGTTAAGCTGTATGATCAAATGCAATGTTAGAAAGGGACCATTCTATTTTATGAATTCTCCTCATGTCTTCTGGGCCATACCACATCTCACTAAGGTACTTTAAATTAATTAATTAATGTGTATTTGCATAAACAAACACCAGATACTTGCAGAACGTTTTGCATCCAACTTATGTAGATTGCTTGGAAATTGACCCTTGTCTGGCAGGCTTTGCAAGCAAGTGCTTTTTGACTACTCAGCCATCTTCACAGCCCCTGGAGGTACTTTTAATTCCAAATTCCAGGAAAACTTTCCTCTTTTTTTTTCCATTAAAGTTAACATTTATTTTCTGATATACTTCTATTTTACTGAGCATATCAAAATTATTTTAAGGATTTTAACATTACTGTCTCTTTTCTGCCTAACTTCAATAATCAACTTCTATTTTCCTCTCTCTATCCCTCTTCCCTTCTTTCTCTCTCTCAACATAGTCTAACTATGTACCCCAGGTTGGCCTCAAAGGTACTCTGTAGCTCAGACTAGCCTTGAACTAATGACCTCTTGATTCAACCTTCTAAGTGGTAAACTTAAAGGCATGTGCTACTATTTCAGGTGTGTTTTCTTTTAAACAAAAGATTTTATTTGTTTATTATGTTTATGGGTTCACATGCTAAGGTCCAAGGACAACTTTTAAGTGTCTGTAGTTTTCTTTGAGAAAGGGTCTCTTGCTACTGCAAACAAACTGTCATGCATAAACTTTATGTAGATGCTGGGGAAATTTAACCTGTGCTGAGATGGTAAGGTTTACAGATAAGTGCTTTAACTGCTGAGTCACCTCCCCCAATCCCCTGTTTAATTTTCTTAGTCCTACTCTTAGCACAGCTGAGATTTGGTCTGGTATTGTCTTATCCAATTAAACTTTTGTTTTAATATTTTGTTGTCCTCATTCATAAATTGGCTACTGAGTTAATATGATTAATCTTTGAAGGACAATATTTTGCATGTAAAATTTAAAGAAAGTAAAAACATCTAAAAGTCCCTTTCAGAACAATTCTCTGTTTCTGTCTGCTTTATTTTTTAATTCCTGGGCAGTATGTAAGGGCTTCACAGCTGACCAGTGGTGCCAGGTGCTATGCAGAGCTCATTCCTAAATGATATCTCAGGTTTCCTTATCTGGGCAGCTGCTGCCACCTGCAAATGGCATGAAGCAAAGACCTGAGCACATTGAGGGTGAAAATGCACTTGATGCTCATGGACATAGCCAGTGTCTCTGTCACCTTGGGACTGGGATGGTGTGAATCTTTCAAAGCTCTGCTAGACTGTTAGCTCCTTATGGAGGGGGCATATCTGACTTAAGTGTTCCTAAGGGCACAGCATGGAGTCTGCCATCCATCAGACACACACAGGTTGTTATTGAAGGATAATACTTAATGAAGAGATGCTGGGAGCATGTGCTATGTAGACTTCAGGTAAACTTTAGCAATTTTTTTTTTTTGAGTTTTTGTGGTAGGGTCTCACTCTAGCCCAGAGCATGGACTAGTCTCAGAGTAGTCCCAAACTCATGGCAATCCACCTATTTGCCTCCTGAGTACTGGGATTAAAGATGTGTACCACCACGCCTGGCTTGACTTTAGTCAAATGTGACACTAGCCAGGAACTGCAGGTCAAGCATCTTCTCATTGCCTGCCATTTCATTTAACATCATACAGCTTCTTTGAATTACTGCAATTCTTGTTTTCCTTAAATGAAACGTGATTCCTTGGAGCCAAGAGATAGCTTTTCCACACAGTACTTGGTGTATGGTAAACAATAAATATAAATCATGCTGAATAGTCTCAACATTTCTTCATTCTATTCTGAAGAAGGTTAAGAATAGTGAGTCAAATACATAGACAGATATAACAGATACATAACAAATTCCATTCAGAGTTGTTGTTTTTGTTGTTATGTTTTTTGAAGTAGGGTCTCGCACTAGCCCAGGCTGACCTGGAATTCACTGTGTAGTCTCAGGGTGGCCACGAACTCACAGCAATCCTCCTACCTCTGCCTCCCAAGTGCTGGGATTAAAGGAGTGTGCTACAACGCCTGGCCCCCATTCATAGTTTTTTTTTTTTTTTTTTTTTTTTTTTGAGGTAGGGTCTCACTCTAGCTCAGGCTGACCTGGAATTCACTTTGTAGTCTCAGGGTGGCCTCGAACTCACAGCAATCCTCTTACTTCTGCGTCCCAAGTGCTGAGGTTAAAGGCATGCACCACCATGCCCAGTATCCATTCATAGTTTTATAACTGAGGAGCCAGTAGCTCTGCCTATTCTTCTAGCTCCCCATGATTGTGTGGCTAGTATATTTAGATGATTGCCTCTAGCCTGGGTTTCTTCTTTTTCTTTCTCTTTCTTCTTTTTATCCTCCTCCTCTTACAATTTCTATTTATTTATTTACTTATTTATTTATATGAGAGGGGGAGAGAGGAGAGAGAGAACTGGCATGTTAGGGACTCTGGCCACTACAAATGAACTCCAGATGCATGCATCATGTTGTACATCTGGCTTTATATGGGTAGTGGGGAATTAAACCTGGTTTTTAGGCTTTGCAGGAAAGTACAATATTAAGCCATCTCTGCAACTCTTCCCCACCCTCATTTTAATCTTTGTGTTATCAGGACTATGGAAAGCACTCTACTATTTAGCTATACTCCAGCACCTTATCTCTTGCCTTCTCATGGCTGTAACTTTGGTGTGGTATGGAGTCAAGTGTAAAGATGGAGTTAATCATGCTTAGTGTTTGAAGCAAATCTATCCAGATCTTTAGAGTCATCTCATTCAGTTAAATCTTAGTCTAGTATCTGAATAATGTTATTTGAATAGCCCAGAACTGTTCTTAGATCCGTTTAAAGTCTTCTAGTTCTTTCTCTTCATACTTCCTATTCTTGCAAAAGCATGAATACCATAATGAGCAAGTTTGCTGTGAGGCTAAATTTCACTCACCTCATTGAATAGCACCTTTAAAGTGTGCTCACAGGGGTACACATCTTTGTAAACTTGCTCCATTAGCCACTGCTGTTTCATTCTACTTTGACTTCCCTTTCATCATACTTGCTCTCAGGTAGTGCAACCCAGTGTCCAGAGCATTTCTGGGATACAGGGAGGATATTTATTTGAATCTGCATACTGTTTGGACTCACTGAGACTCATTTATATAGCTCCCCATTATTTTGCATATAATGGAGTGACTCCAGCTATGATAGCCCTGATTTGAAATTTGAAATGAAACATGGAATTTCTAGGGTTTCTGAATAGTCAACAAAGGGCTAGGGTGTGACTCAGTGGTAGAGACTTGCCTAGCATGTTCTAGGCCCTGGGTTTGGTCTTTAGCACATTAAAACACAATAAAACAAAGGTGAAAGCAAACAAAAATTAATACAGGTTAAATAGCCAAAATAGTCTTGAAAAAGAACAAAGTTTAAAGATTCACAGTCCCTAAATTCAAGACTTACTGCAAAGCTTCACTAACCAACACTATACTATGGGCATAAGGATGGACATGAACACCAATAGCCTAGGAATAAACTCTTATGAATGATGACTGATTACCAACAAGGGTGCCAAGAGCATGCTATTTGGAAAGAACAGTCTCCTCACAAGTAGGTCTGGGAAGACAGAATACCCACATACAGATGAGACACTTAATATTCTGTAGCCAAAACAGGGGCAAAGTATGATAAAGGTATTTAATCAGTTCATTGACATAAATATTAGGTAATTTTTAGGAATTTTGTGATACTTTGGTAATATCTACAAATCTGATATGATTTTATTTAAAATAGTAATCTTCATATCTAATTTTATTTTTCAGCATTATGTGTGTATATAATTATAGTGTTATAATTATTTTGTATAATTAAGTGTTCCTCCTTTACCAGTTATTTCTGTTTTTGCCTCTGGAAAGCAGCCGACTAGGCACATTGTAGAACAAGTATAATAAGGCTGTATTTCAGCAGCACTTGCTTCCTTGGCTGGATGCCCTGGTTAAAGTAGATACTGTAAGTTCTACATAGTAGTCCTATCACCTTTTCAAATGGGGTTAGATCTTTTCAGCATAAAGTGAGACTTATCTTTTTTCTAGATAATATTGGTTTGGTTTGAGCATTTAAAAGTGCTAATGAATGGAGCAAGAGGCAGACCTGGCTGCTTAGGCATCTGAGAAAGGAGGAGCACCAATTTAAGGGTTCCAGAGTGAGTTCAAGACCAGCCTAGGTAACTTAGTAAGGCTCTGTCTCAAAATAACTAAAAGGAGGGCTGGGGATATAGCTCAGTGGTAGAACACATATCTATAATATGAACGATTTTGGATTTAACTCCCAGGGCAGTCAACAAAAGGGGTGCTGGGGAGATTGCTCAGTGGTTAAGGTACTTGCCTGCAAAGTCTAATGACCTGGGTTTGATTCCCTAGTACCCAAACAAAGCCAGATGCACAAAATGGTGCATGAGTCTGGAGTCATTTGTAGTGGCTAGAGGCACTGGTGTGCCCATTCTCTCTCTCTCTCTCTCTCTCTCTCTCTCTCTCTCTCCCTCCCTCCCTCCCCTCTGCCCCCCTCTCTGTTAAATGAATAAATAAGTAAAATATTGAATACAAAGAACAAGGTGTTAATGACTGTAGTTTAGATATTGAAGTGATTTAGCTAAACGTGTTTTCCTTAATTTAGGAAACATTTATTGAGTACCTTCTCTGTTCAAGCTCCTGGAAGAACCAGAAAGCTGAATGTGACTAAGTCTTCTGCTCAAGTCATAGTCTGGTAGAGGAGCTTAGGCATACCCATGAATACGTATAATGTCATAAAACAGTGATTGGTCTTAGAGAGGCTCCCAGAATCAGTGTGAGTAGAGTGAAAATATAACACCTTGTCCAGACTGGGACACTTGAGTGAAAGAAGATGGCACTGATAATCACCCTGAGACAACAGACATCAAGTGGGGCATTTCTGGAGAAACCAGAACTTATGAACACTCTAGATCTAAAGAATTGTAAGAGGAATCCCAGTGGAAATGTGCATCCATGTTAGATAAAGAAACAGAAAGCAGAGGACTAGTGGGTTGTATATAGAATGTGAAACAACTGACAGATCATAATAATTTCATCACCATTTGTCTCAAGGTTGACCAGAATCTAGTGCTAGAAATTAGTTCACTGTATGTTATCTTAGACCCTGCAAAAAAGACACTAATGAACTCAAATGTTTCTGAGTAGTACCTATTCTAAGCCATTTGTCCAATAGTATTTTTTTTTCAGCAGTTGTCCAAAGCATTTTCTTAGGACATACTGTTTTCTATCAAATGCTGTTTTAAAATTGTAGCACTATACTGTCTTTCCTACCTTTGCAACCTGATTAGTTGATTCAAAGATTATTATTTCCCTGTGCTCAACCCATATATCCGCAAGAACAGGGCTGAGAGCAACCAATCAAAGCCCAGCGTTTAGAAATGGCCGGCTATCATGAGGAATAATCCATGGTCCATTTTAGATACTAAAATTCTGACAGCTTCCTCTTGTGACAGAGTTGTTAACAAGGAAAGAAAATGGCACTAATTTAATCTATTCTTATAGTTCATTCTAAAATGAGACTAGCATGACACCAAGTTATAATAATAAATACTATAGTAATTTCACAATTCTTCCTACATGCTGCTCGCAGTCCTTTCACATGCAAATCTGCCATCCAGTGCTTCATGACAGCCATTTAAGTACATTAGAGAATTCTGAATTTTCTTATACTTATCTCCTAATTATGTTGCAGGAACAGACATCCAGTAGTACCATGTACTGGTGTCTATCTAGTTTATTACATTCTTCACACATGGGTTCCCTTGACATAACAGAAGCTATGCTCAGAAATATAGACTTCCTGGTGCTGAGTTCACTCTCCATGGGAGACTCAATTCTTTTTTTCAGATGGACACAGAACCTGAGGAGAAAATCAGCCCATTGCACCTCACCAGGGCCCCAGATGAAACAATAGAGTTATTGGGGAAATGAGCAAGGGTGCTGCTTTCTTGGTGAACCTGGTACCAGCACAAGGTGAATGATATAGACACAGAGAACACCCAACTCCTACCAAACCAGAGATCCAGAGACACAGAGGCTCCCAAGACCTCATCTCTGAAGAAGACTTAAAATGAACCCAACATGGCTCAAGGAAATTTGTGGAAGAGGGGTTGGAAAGATTGTTGGAGCCACAAGTTGGGACACTATGCACAGAGACATAGCCTCTTCTAGTGGCTACCACTAGAATGCACGACCCACATTCCCCAATGAGGAGGATCCCTTTGAAGGGGGGGGACAGGAAGGAGGCTAATGATGGTACCAACATGGCTATATAAACACTATGTCCCTAATCAATAAAAAAAGAAATACAGATTTCACCAACAAGATAACCACTAAGGGGAATGAAAAAGAAAGTGAGAGTTGCCTCTAAGTCATTGTAAAATATCTAAAACGTCATTATTTTGCAATATACATTAGCATTTATGTACATTTCTAAAAACAGAGAACTTTGAAATATATTTTTTCTATAGTTTTTGAGAATTAATGTGAAAAGGCTACATTATAACCATGAAAAAGAAAGGAGATTAAAGGCCGGGACTCCTAGGTATCCCATTGTTCTTTAGGGGTCTGGGTCAAGCTTCTGGCTTCTAGGCAGAAGCATAGGGTTCTTTTGTATGAGATTACAAAGTAGAAATGCTACAGTTCTTCATGAAACTTGAACCCAAGACTGTATTAGTCAGTTTTTAATCACTATTTTATACACCAGAGTAAAATAACTTAAATGGAGTAGACATTAATTTTGGCTCATGGTTTCAGAAGTCTCAGTCCAAGGCCAGATAGATCTTTTGCTTTGGGTCTTAAGTAAGGCAGAATATCATGGTGGTGTGAGTGTGTGGTGGAGTTATCAGATAACATATGGTCTAGACTAGGGTACTTTTAAGAATGAAAGAAGATGGTGCTGAAAATCAGGCTGCAAAAATAGGCATGGAGTGAAACAATTCTGAGGAAATGGACTCATGTTCACTCTAGCTAGGGAGAACTCTGAAGGGAAAAATTTCATAGTGACCAGAAAGGAGAATGACAGGAAAGGGTCAGGGGCAGCTACACCCTTCAAAGGCATACAACCCCAGTGACCTACATTCTCCAAGTAAGACCCACCTCCAAATAGCCCATTCAGCTAAGAATTTATGAGTGAATTAATCTATTGATTAAGCTAGTGACCCTATGATCCAATCATCTCTCAATGAGCCTTTTGGAGCACCTTTCATTATCTAAACTACACAGACGCATGGAAGTTTTCTATGTGTTTGTGAATGCTAGTGACATACAGAATTTTTAAGTCCAGTATGCTGAGTGAATATGGAGTTCTTTGTACCTTTGAAGAGTGTGAAGATTCCAGGGCAAACATCTGACTGTGACAATCTAGTTTATGATCAATAAAAAGGTACCATTGAAAAGGTAGCTCAAAGAAAATATATTGGAAAATATACTTTGATGAAATGTTGAAAAAAATGCTATCAATTTCTTCCCGTGTTTTTATCTTTAAATACATCTTTATGTTGGGTGACTCACTCACTGGTAAGAAATTGTTCAGAACTGAATTAAAATGTCTACTTTGGGGAAGTGCCTTTGTCCTATGTCCCCCTGGTTCTTATGAATAGAGAATTGTGACTGAGGAAAGTGCCTGGTGACAGTCTTCCTCACCTATTTCTTCAGTATATTGCCACCAGGAGACTGAAGACAAGGTTCTAACATGGTCAGTAACTTCCCTGCGTGCTCATGTAACTTATTAAACCTCTAAGTATACTGCAACTTCTGAGCTCAGTGTACTAGCCTTAATTATGCAGGAAAACCATACACTGTGTAAATTAATACACACCAAACTTGGAGCAAGGTGGACAACATTTTGTTGAAGTGCAACCTTAAATGAGTCATTTTAAAGCTGATAAAATATAGTCTTTGTATTTGAGAGCTAATGTGTTGAATTGTTCTCTCAGAAACCTTGTTCCAATTGCTCTAAAATGCCAGGTAGGAGGAAAATAATAAATTCGATGTCTTCTGAGATAAAAACCACATTTTGTATTAGACTGCTGGGTGGCACAATCACTGTAATTTAGGAAGGTTGCTATTACTGTATGAGCAAACTTTTTATATTATTACTGTTTATTTTAATGCAAGGACGTGTTCTCTAGGAGATACATAATGAAAATGGCCTTGTATTAAAATTGTTTACCTGCTGTTTGCTGAAAGGAGCTATAAAAATTAAAAATAGAAAAATACCTCCCAAGTCACCTAGTTCATTCCAGAAAGGACAGAGAAAAAGATTATACCCTAAAACAGCTTTTCTAGGGAAACTAAAATAGATTGCTCTTTCCATATATCTTACTGAGCAGATTGCTGAGGCAGGATAAGATCATTTATGTCAATTCAGAAGCAAAATACAGTACTCTTAATGGTTTAGGGAATGGGTGATACCAATATATTGGCAAATCTGTTGACTGAGATCCCACATTTGAGGACTTGAATTTTTTGAAATTCATTTTCTTGAAATTCTTTTGAAAAGTTTTTGAAATGCAAGTTGACTGTGCTGATTTTTATGATCATATAGGGTCTTCTTGTTAACTTATTCAATTATCTGAATACGTACATAAGCCTTGCAAGGAGAAGGCCATTCTTTCATACTGAAGATAAAATATGACACTGGATCAATTGGAATTTTATTACCTCTCCATTTCTCCTGATTTCCCAGAGGCTATAAGAAACAAAAATAAAAGTCACATTAAATCAGAAAGAAGTAGTTGAGACTCAAGGCCTAGGCAACTCGTATCAAGAATGCAACAGGAATAAAGCAGAAGTAACCCTTGGCAAGCAATTCTTGCTGTCCCTCCTCTTGGTTTTGGAGACATTTTCATTCTTTTTTGTACCATTGACCTCTCACCTGTCATTGCCCACTCAATCTTCTGTCCTTCCCAAGAGCCCAAGAATCCCCCCCCCCACCACTCTCTCTCTCTCTCTTTCATCTTCTAGAACCTTCACCAAAGTAAACTGGAAAGGAATTTATGTTAGATACTAATCTGTATGTACATTACTAATATAGCTTCTCTTTCTGGAACATTTTCTACCTCTTCCATCTGACAGGCCCCACTGTGATTAGAAAATGAGTTACTTAGCAAGTCTGGGCCTTTATACTAGTGACTATGAGGAGAGCTGCTGTTAAGGCCTCCAGTGACTACAACTTCCTGGTGTCCTTCCCTGTGTGTCGTTTCCTTGAGTATGAGCTGAATCTGGCAACTCATTTCTTACAAGTACAATATGGCAAAAATTATGAGCTGCCATTCCTGAAATTAGGTTTCAAAAAGACTATGGCTTCTTTCTTAGGATCTCTCTTGCTCTCAGTGACTTTTTCCTATTTGAAGAAAGGTTATTATATTGTGAACTTCCCTATAAGAAAAAGTAGAAAGAGGCCTGTGGTCATTTGATTCAGGTGTCCCCCATAAACTTATGTGTTCTGAAGGCTTAAGTCCCCAGCTGGTAGCAATTTGGGAATTGAAGCCTCCATGAGACAGTGTATTGTTGGGGGTGGGCTTATGGAATTATAGCCAGCTTCCCCTTGCCAGTGTTTAGCACACTCTCCTGCTAATGTTTTCCATTTGATGTTTGCCAGGAGGTGATGTCAAGCCTCTGCTCATGCTATCATTTTCTCCTGCCATCATGAAGCTTCCCCTAGAGTCTGTAAGCCAAAATAAACCCTTTCCTCTCACAAACTGCTCTTGGTCAGGTGTTTTCTGCCAGCAAAGCAAAGCTGACTGCAACAAGGCCTTTGGTCAAAAGTAAGTCAAAACTGAAGTTTTCTAATGACATGGCTGAGCTTGAAAGCTGATTCTCCTTCTGTAAAGCCTTTTGATGACAGTATAGGTTTGGGGGCAATTTATCTGCAACTTCTTTTTCTTTAACTGACATTTTTTTTTTAAATATAGCTTATTTATTTATTAGAGAGAAAGAGGCAGAGAGAGAGAGAGAGAGAGAGAGAGAGGGAGGGAGGGAGAGAATGGGCACTCCAGGGCCTCCAGCCACTGCAAAGGAACTCCAGATGCATGTGCCCTCTTGTGCATCTGGCTTACGTGGGTACTGGGGAATCGAGCCTTGAACTGGGGTCCTTAGGCTTCAGGGAAGTACTTAACCCCTAAGCCATCTCTCCAGCCCTTCACTGACAATTTTTATACTTGCATACAATGTATTTTGATCAAATCCCTCCCATTATCTTCTCCTGTCACCCCTCTCATCCCTCCCTCTGAACCCCTTTTTCTTCCCAACTAGTCCCTCTTCTACTTTAATGGTGTTTGTGTGTGCACGTGTGTGTATGTATGTATGTATGTATGTGCATGACTCACAGAGTTTGATAAGGGGTTTCTGCATAACCATGGGTGGGAGGTTATTTACCAGAGCACATGTAACCTATCAGTGGCTATGCCATGGCAGAAAATCTTTCCTGCTCCCTAAGAAATCATTAACTGTCAATAATTCCTCAGGAAGATGGAATGTTGATGGATCCAGTTTTATGGAGATCTTGGTAATGACATCTGTTGTGAGCTCATGAATGCAAATGTTGTCGTGTCTGAAAGATAGCAGTCCATAGTTTTCCTTCCCAGCCTCTGGCTCTTACATTCTTTAAGCAAGCCCCCTCTTCTACAATGTTCCTGAGCCTGGGAGGGGGTGATATAGATGTCTCATTTAGTGCTGAACACTCTGCTGTCACTTATTCTCAGCACTTTAATACATTTGAAGTATCTCCAGGAGACACCACCAACTGGGAAAAGAAACTTCTCTGAATAAAAAGTAAGAGCAACACTAATCTATGGGCATAAGCACAAACATTTAGAGATTAATTTGATGGGTACAACATATCCATTTAGCCAAACAACAGTAGTAGTTTCCCTCCAGGGCCTATGACCTCCCCATTTATAGGCTTTTGACTAGGTTTTCAGTGCCAGGCATGAATTCCTTCTTGTGGAACAGGCCTCAGATCAAATCAGAGAGCAGCTGGTTAGCCCCATAGCAGTCAGGCCACTATTGCACTGCTGGGCACATCAGGCCTGGATGGTTGGTTTTGTAGCTTTCAGGATCCATCACTGAGTAAGACTGTTGATGACTTTTGCCTACCAGCAATCTGCATAGAACCTTCCAGCACTATGACAGCTAAACCTGTTTGTAGCCTCTTTAGAGACTGAGCCAGAGGCATCCAGATAAGCCGTGCCCAGGTTCCTGATTAACAGAGACTGTGAACAATACAGGTTCATTATTTTAAGCTTCTAGTATTGGGTTATCTTCTATATAAAAAATAATAGTGAATTAATTTGTTTTGTAATATAACAATAAATTTTCAATTAAAATGATAACCAGTTATTTAAGTAAGTTCTGATGGTTAAACACAAGACTAGTAAAGCCAAGTTTGAGAGAGAGAGAGAAAAAAAGAGAGAGAGAGAGAGAAGTGGCATGTCAGGGCCTCTAGCCACTCTAGACATATGCACCACCTTGTGTGCATGTGTGACCTTGCATGCTTGTGTCACCTTGTGTGTCTGGCTTATGTGGGACCTGGAGAGTTGGACATGGGTCCTTAGGCTTTGCAGGCAAGTGCCTTAGTGCTAAGCCATCTCTCCAGCCCTGAGTTTGTAATTTTTGACCCACTTGTGAACTCAAGTAGTAGTTTATAATTAGTCTTGATCAAATCATACCATTTTAACTTGTCTTATAAATTATTCCTTCAACTAAGGGCATTCTCACATTTAGTTGTCAGTGGAACCCTTTTTCAGGCATAAAGTACCAGGACTATTGCTCTAAGAGCATACTTGAGAAAAAAACGGATGCACTATTTCCTGTCATTGGACATTTTAATTGCACTGTTTAGCTATTATGAATAACTTCTATCTCTGAGAACATCTCAAACATTTCCTGGAATATATCCTAAAAGTGAATGCCTGAATGAAATAGCATGCTTAGGCTGGAGAGATGGCTCAGAGGTTGAAGCACTTGCCTGCAAAGCCTAACCACCAAGGCTCAATTCCCCAGTACCTACATAAAGCCAGATGCTGTCACAAAGTGGTGCATGCATCTGGAGTTCATTTGCATTCTCTGTCTCTCTTCTCTCTCTGCTTGCAAATAAGTTAAAAAATATAAATAACACTTAAAATTTTAATAGAAATTCTTAAATTACTCTCCAGAAATATTGAGCAAGTTTTATAGTCCAACCTTAGTGTATTTTCCTTAAATGCTAATACTGGATATTATCATTGAAAATGTCAATTTGACAAGTGAAAAGTATATAATGTATATGATAATACATTTTATTTTTTATTATTAGTGTAGTTAACACTTAGACTTTAGTAAACTGTTTAGTTTATATATATTCATATTCATATGATTTTGCTTACAATTTGTATATTTTCATGTGAATATAGTGTTTTGAAGGCAAAGATCAGTGTAAGAGATGAGAAGAGTGACAAAAGAATAGGGGTTGGGCATATTATTCTAGATCACTTGGAAAGACAACTCAGAGAATGTGTCATTTGTTTATCTGACACATTTATTTTTGCCTTTGTCAAGTATTGTACATTTGCCTTCATCCTATGCACTGGTAGATTGGACTGTATGCACTAGATCAAAAACCTCATCCTAAGATGGGTGTGGTGGCACACGCTTTTAATCCTAGCACTCTGGAGGCAGAATGTTGTAGTCCGGTTCATATTGCTGGCAGAAATCTCCCAATCAAGAGCAGCTTTTGGGAAAAAAGGGTTATTTTGGCTTACAGACTCTAGGGGAAGCTCCATGATGGCAGGGGAAAACAATGGCATGGGCAGAGGGTGGACATCACCTCCTGGTCAACATAAGGTGGACAATAGCAATGAAGAGTGTGCCAAACACTGGCATGGGGAAACTGGCTATAACACCCATAAGTCCACCCCAACAATACACTGCCTCTAGGAAGTATAGTTCCCAAATCTCCATCAGCTGGGAACCTAGCATTCAGAACACCTAAGTTTATGGGGGACACCTGAATCAAACCACCACACAAAGGTAGGAGGGTTGCCTTGAGTTCAAGGCCACCCTGAGACTACATAGTGAATTCCAGGTCAGCTTGGGCTAGAGTGACACCCTACCTCGAGAAACAAACAAACAAACAGCAACAACAACAACAAAAAAAAACCCTCATCTGGCCTCCTGTTTGGCTTAGCAAATGTGGAGCCCAGCAAGGAGAATAAAATTATATGTATTTCCTTGACAAGTTCTTAGAAAGAAATTTCAGCCAGATTGTGCTCACTGACTGAAGGTATTGCTTCTCTAGAAGGCCAGCTCTCTTTGTATGACCCTCTCTTTTTTGGATCTACTAGTCCTGTCTTCAAGTATACTGTTATAAAAATTGTTTTAAAATAGAGTATCTTTAATTTTTAAAATATTTTATTTATTTGAGAGAGAGGGTGAGAGATCGAGAGAGAGAGAGGCAGATATATAGAGAGAAAGGGCGCATCAGGGCCTCCTGCCACTGCAAACAAATTCCAGACCCGTGCGCTACCTTGTGCTTCTGGCTTACATGGGTTCTGAGGAGTCGAATCTGGGTCCTTGGCTTTGCAGGCAAGTACTGTAACCACTAAGCCATCTCTCCAGTCACAAATATAGTATCTTTAAATAATCCTAATTTGAATTTGCCATCTACTTCTTTTTGGGATCTTTCTATGAAGCCAGTGCATCCATCGTTCACTGCTGGGAATGTCAGCTACTAATATCGTACAATGGCACACTTATCTTGAGAACTGCTTTTGACTTATGAAAGCCACCTGCCCAGAAATGCCTGAGAAGTTGGTCTCTCTTGTTATGGGTGTAGCCTGAAGCCATTGCTGACTTAGCCAATGGGCAGGAATACAAAGACCAACAGCCAAGATGACTAGAGAACAAATGGTAATGAATGAATGATTATTATTTTAAAATTATTTTATTTATTTGAGAGAGAGAGAGAGAGAGAGAACTGGTGTGCCAGGGCCTCTAGCCACTGCAAACAAACTCCAGATCCACTGGATTATTTCACTAAATGCAAGGCAGTAACATGAAATAATATTATTTATTTAAAACTGCAAGAGCTGTGCTCACATAGATTAATCAACCAACAAAGGAGGGAGGCTTAAATCAGACAAACATATATTTAGAAGCTTTAAGCATGAAACCATTAGTAATAAAATAAATACAAAAATGCCAGTGAAACAGGCTTATTAAACTGTAAAAGATAAAATTAGGTCCCCATACTTACTCACACATTCCAGATAGGTGAATTCTGTTAATCAGAAGCAATACTCTAAAACTTTTAAGCAAAAAAAAAAAAAAAAAAAAAAAAAAAAAAAAAAAAAAAAAAAAGGAAATACCTCTATGACACTAATAGAAGATAATTATCTTGGTTTTTTGTTTTGCTTTGTTTTGCTTTTTGTTTTTTTGAGGTGGAGTTTCATTCTAGCCCAGGCTGACCTGGAATTCACTATGTAGTCTCAGGGTGGCCTCGAACTCATGGTGATCCTTCTCTACCTCTGTGTCTTGAGTGCTGGGATGAAAGGCGTGTGCCACCATGCCTGGCTCATAATTTTTTAATGGACCGATATAAATTGTATATATTAATCTAAACCTAAAGGTTCAAGACAAAAGATAATTAAGAACAGGGACAAGGGCTGGAGAGATAGCTTAGCAATTAAGGTGCTTGCCTGCGAAGCTTAAGGACCCATGTTCAATTCCCCAGATCTCACATAAGCCAGATGCTCAAGGTGACATGTGCTCAATGTCACACATGTGCATAAGGTGCCACACATGTCTGGAGTTCATTTGCAGTGGCTGGAGGCCTGGACGTGCCAATTATCTCTCTCTTTTGCTCTCATTCTTGCTCTCTGTATTTAAAAAAGGCAAGTCTGTTGGGCTTGCCTCAAAAAAAAAAATCAGGGATGAAATCAATGAATTATTAAGGAAGAAAACAATTTTTTAAATTGATAAAATGAAGAGTTGGTTCTTTGAAAAAATAAACAATATTGATAAACCCCTACCCAAAATTAACCAAAAGAAAGAGAGAAAAAACCCTAATCAAGAAGAATAGAGATGAAAAAGGAGTTATTACAACAGACTCCAATGAAATTGAGAGTATCATAAGGACATATTTTAAAAATCCACATTCCACCAAACTAGAATACTTGGAAGAAATGGATACATTTCTCTTTAATAATATTAATATTGTTATTGTTGTTATTAATTTATTTGAGAATGAGAGAGTGTGAATGGATATGTCAGAGCCTCCTGCCATTGCAAAGGAACTCCAGACATATGTGCCACTTTGTATATCTGGATTTACATTGGGTACCAGGAAATCAAATCCAGGCTATCAGGATTTGCAAGCAAGTGCCTTTAACAGATGAGCCAACTCCCTTGTCATGGATGAATTTCTTGACATATATGATCTATGAAAGTTAAACCCAGAAGAGATGAGTAGTTTAAACAGAACTATAACAAATAATGAGATTGCAGCTATAATTAAAATTTTTAAATCTCCCAACTGAAAAAATTCCAGGCCCAGATAGATTTGCTGCTGAATTCTAACAGACCTTTACAGAAGATTGAGGTGATTGGCTAGAAGATCTGAAATGACTGCTTTTGAAGTTATTTCATAAAGTTGAAAAGGAGGGAATGCTCCCCAAGTCCTTCTGTGAAGCCAGTATTACACTAATAGCAAAACCAGATAGAGACATAACAAAAAGAAAATTATAGACCAATATCCTTGATGCATTTAGATGTAAAAATTCTCAATAAAATTCTTGCAAATCAAATGTAAGAGCACATTAAAAGTATCATCCACCTTGATCAAGTAGGTTTCATTGCAGGGATAGTTAAACACTAGATGGTTCAACATTCAACATGTATAAATAATACAGATCGACGTAAGGACAGAAATCACATGATTATCTCTACAGATACAGCAAAGGCCTTTAACAAAATACAATATCCCTTCATGATAAAATAATTTTAGAGGTTAGGGATGGAGGGATAATATCTCAACATAATAAAAACTATGGAACCTAAAGCTAATATAATACTTATGGGAAAAAGCTTGAAGCATCCTCACTAAGATCTCGAGCAAGACAGGGGTGTCTACTCTTCCCCTCTATGTAACAGAGTACTTGAAGATTTAGCTCAAGCAATAAGACAAGAGAAAGAAAGAAAATGGATACAAATTAGAAAGGAAGAAGTCAAACTAACCTTACTTACAGATGATATGATTCTGTACTTAAGGGACCCTAAAGACTCCACCAAAAATCTCCTAGAACTGATAACCTCTTTTAGCAAAGTAGTAAGATACAAAATAAACACATGAAAATCAGTATCATTCTTACATACCAATGACAAACATACTGAGAAAAAAGTCAGATAAAGTGTCCCATTCACAGTAGCCACAAAATTAAATATATCAGAATATTGCTAACCAAGGAAGTGAAAGCTCTACACAATAAGAACTTTAAAAGAGAAATTGTGGAAGACATGAGACAATGGAAAGATCTTCCATGCTTGTGGATTGGAGAAATTAATATTGTGAAAATGGACATCCTACCACCAAAAGCAATATACAGACTCAACGAAATTCCAATCAAAATTTCAGCACCATTCGAAGACTTCAATTTAAGACTGGATACTCTGAAGCAACTGAAAAAGTAGGAATAATACTCTAACATCTAGGCATAGGGAAAGATTTTCTGAATCAGATTCTAATAGCCCCCAGAATAATACAAAATATTCAACCTATAGAATCTCATAAATCTAAAAAGCTATTGTACAGCCAAACAAACCATCAACAGAGTCAACAGACAACCTAAAGAATGGGAGAAAATCTTTCTCTGCTATACATCTGAGAGAGGTCTAATATTTAGAACAAAGAACTCAAAAAACTCAAAAAAATAGGGCAGGGTTTGAACAGCATTCTCAAAGAAAGAAATAGTCAATAAACATAATATTTAAAAATGCTCAACATCTTTATCCATCAGGGCAATGCAAATTAAAACTACTTTGAGAGCCCATCTTACTCTAGTCAGAATAGTGATCATCAAAAAAAAAAAAAAATCAAACAACAAATGCTAGTGTGGATGTGGGAAAAGAGGAACACCTATTCACTGTTGGTGAAAGTGGAAACTAGTATAGCCACTGAGGAAATCACTAGGGAGGTTTCTCAAAAGCCTGAAAGTCGATCTCACCTAAAATATGACCCAGCTATATTACTCCTGGGCATGTATCCTGAATACTCTACACTTTACAATAGAGGTACTTGCTTAGCCATGTTTGTTGCCACTCTACTCACCATAGCTAGGAAATGGAATCAGCCTAGATGCGCATCAACTGATGAATGGATAATGAAGATGTGGTATATATACAATGGAGTTCTACTCAGATATAAAGATAACTGAAATTATGAAATTTGCAGGAAAATGGATGGATCTGGAAAATATTATTACTAAGTGAGGTAACTCGGGTCCCTAAAAAACTTCATGGCCGGGCGTGGTGGCGCATGCCTTTAATCCCAGCACTCAGGAGGCAGAGGTAGGAGGATCGCCATGAGTTCAAGGCCACCCTGAGACTACATAGTGAATTCCAGGTCAGCTTGAGCTACAGTGAGACCCTACCTCGAAAAACCAAAATATATATATTAAAAAAAAAACACTTCATGCTCTCACTCATATATGGATCCTAGTCTTGAACAGTTAGATTTGTTTGTCAGTCGTACTAAGCATCAGTACTAGTGGTCAGGAAGCTAGAATGAGGCTTGGAGAGAGGAAAGGTGGGGAGCTTAGGAGAGGGTATAGTACTTAGGCAAGCAGAGGGACAAAATCCAGGGGTGAAAAGATCTAAGAGGGTATAGTGGAAAGTGGAAGAGAGGTGGGGGAGATATACACAAAACTGAAGATTGCATGAATAAGTACCAAAGAAATTACTTTTTTAGCTAATTAGATGTAATATTTTTAAAAATGAGAGAGAAAGGAGAGAGAGAAAGAGAGAGAGAGATTGTGCAGACGTACCCTGCTGGGGCTGAGTAAGTTTACCCTGAATCCATTGGTTGTTGAAGATAAATCTTAGTGTGGGTCACTCTCTACAGCAAGCTGTTGGTCAGGGTCATTGCGAAAGCTCTTAACCTACTAGACGTAATTGGTAAGACCTCAAAGCTGAAGACACCACAGGCCTTGGTCAGTCACAGTACACTGAGAAATTAATCTGGAGCTTAAATAGAAGCCATCTCCCTGCTAGATAGCTGTTGTGATGCTGGAAAGTGCTATGTGAGCTGCTGAGGGAGAAAAGTCATCTATAGTCTGAGCATGCATTAGATACTACAAGCTACAAAACCAACCAGCCAGGTAAGATGGTCTTATGGTTGCAAAGTGGCACAAAAGTTAAGAGGGTAATTTATTGCTATCTGATTGGATATGAAGCTCCCATCAGTAGGAGGAAATTCATATCTGATACTGAGAACTGAGTCAAAAGCCTGTGGCTTGGAAGGTCATAGACACAAGAGGGCCACTTCCACTATTCTTTTACTAAAAAGAGATGTTGTTCCCATTAAAAGCCTTCTAAGTGTGTTTATTTATGCCCTTTGATTAAGGCTTTTCTCACTTTTAGTTAGAGAGCCCTCATTTAAAAGATGGTAGCAAATACTGGGAAAACCCAAGAATAATAAACATGACAACAAGAAGAGAAAGCTCAGTGCTTGCCACTATGACACCTTCCAGGGCTCAAGGAACTTTACAGAGGTTGTGATGAACAAATATGAGTGCTGCTCTTACTGCTAGCCAGAGAGCTGTCTCTATGGAGATGGCAGTAGACATTTCAAAAACTCAAAGGTCATCAAAGTAGGAAATAAGAAGCTGTTGAGAGTTCATCAGTTTCTACTATTATGTCCATCAAGGCTCAGGGAATGCAAAAGAGGAGGTAAAAGAATGTAAGAGCCACAGGGTGAGTAGATGTACTTTGGCACACTGCCCTCCTGACATGAAATTGCTGGTGCTTTGATGACCTCACAGTGGTTACTGATATCCCCACGTTGTGAGCTTATCAATGTTTTGACGTGGCGAATGGAGGAGGACAAAGGGAATGAGACAACAAAACAGAGGAAGGCCTACCTTGAAAGAGTAGGGTACTCAGACGTTGGGCTTGCAGGGTGGAAGGGAGAAGATAATGAGATGGGAATGTGATCAAATTACTGAATATTCATATATTAGGTTCTCACTAAAAATTTTTAAAATTGTAGGTATTTGTCATATGATATTTTGAAATATTTATACATTGTGGAATTATCCAGCAGAGGTAATTGATATATGTATTATCTCATATGCTTATTTTTTTGTGCTGAAAACACTTTTTTTAAATTATTTATCTATATCATGTGCATAGAGCCATGATGGTACCATCCTTAGCCTTCTCCCTGCCCTCCCCCCTTGGGGATTGTGGGTCTTGGATTGTGGGGATAGCAATCAGTTATGGGGGAGAGACAATGTCTCTGTGCATCATGACCCAACTTATGGCTCTAATAATCTTTCTGCCCCCTCTTCCACAAATTTCCTTAACTTTTAAAATCTACTTTCAGTTGGTTTTTCAAAGTCTAATATACTGATCAACTTTGGTCATCATATTGTACAACAGAATTCCCTAACTTATTCTTCCCCCTAACTGAAAAATAAAATAAAATAACATGAAATATGAAAATACAAACATGGGGCTGGAGAGATGGCTTAGCAGTTAAGGAGTCTGCCTATTAAGCCTAAGCAAGACACAGTGGTGTAAGGGCGCAATGCTACAAGGGCGCATTGCTGCACTTGCCCACAAGGGGGCACACGTGTCTGGAATTCATTCACAGCAGCTCTGTCTCTGACTCTCTCAAAAAAAAAAAAGAAAAGGAAAAATACAAACATGGCTCTGATTAAGATGGTGGAATAGGAGCCATGCCAAGAATATCAGGCCAAAGTAGAGATGAGTCCACACAATAGTCCCTTCTCCCAAAGCGTGAACATGGCAGAGAAAACTTGGAAGATTTGAGTTCCATCAATATGACAAGAAAAGATAGCCAGCTGCCTACCATCAGATGTGCCATCTCTACCACATCTGTTAGGGGCCATGGGGCGGGGAAAAATTTCAGAGGAAGCAGCAACACAAATACTGCTCCCACTGCTATCCTGAAAACCAGATCCAGGGAAAAGGAGGTAGACAAACCAAACCAGAAATTTAGAGGCTACAGAGAACTCATCACTAAACAGAGTGCTAACAGATTTGCTAAGGCTCAGGGACCATCCAGGAAGAGGGGCCAGGAAGATTGTAAGAGACACAGAGTGGGTCGAAATGTCCTGAGGCACAGCCCCCTCAAGACTGACTGAGGCCTCGATTACCCAAGAGTAAACAGCGACAACCCCTCTTAGGAGGCGCCTCAGAGAGAAGAGGGAAGGAGGAGAGAGGATATAAGACTATAACCTTGGGCTGTAGAGATGGCTTAGCCGTTAAGGTGCCTGCCTGCCAAGCCTAAGACTGCCCATTTGATTCTCCAGGTCCCATGTTTGGCCAGACACAAAAAGTGATGTAAGGGCACAATGCCGTAATTGCCCACAAGGAGGCACACACATCTGGAGTTCGTTCACAGTGGCTGAGAGGCCGCTCGCATGCCTGTTCTCTCTCTCTGTCTCTCTCTCTCTGCCTCTTCCTCTCTGTCTCTGTTTCTGTCTCTCTCAAATAATAATAAAAAAAATTAAATTAAAAAAGACTACAACCTTTGTGAAAAATATAAAAATATACAAACATGACATATTAAAAAATAATCTTTAGCATGATAACAGGTGATAAAAATAAGAATTCAAATAATAAACCAAGAAAACACATCTGGAATTTTTGCAGCTCATATTACCAATAAAATATCAATACCCAAACTATGTAAAATGTTCTTAGAAATCAATAATGTTAAACAGAGAAACATTGCTAAAATACATTACAGTAGATTGACGGAAGAGGAAATACATGTTTTCAATAAATATATGTAAAGATATGTGATTTGTTTTGTAACAAGGGAATGTAAAATAAAATAAAATGAAGAGGTAACATTTTCTATCTATAAATTTAAACTTGGAACTATCAACTGTTAGTGATAATTGAGATAAATGACCCGAAGGCACAGTTGGAGACAGGTAACATGAGAATAATCACTTCAGAAAGCTATTTGGTAATATTAAGTTGAAAATACAACTTCTCCATAAGCTGACTATACTTTTGAGGACTCGCTTACCAGGAAGAAAACTCTTGTTCAAAGAGATATGTACCAAGATATTTATTTCTGAGTAATTCATTAATTGTGGCAAGATTAAGACAACAGATGAATAGAAACATACATTGTGATTTGAGAGTCCACTGGAACATATAAAAATAAAAATGAGGGCTGGGGATGTAGCTCAGTTGATAGTTGCTTAGTGTTATAGCCAGCTCCAAATTGCTGGGCTGAACATCTAACCAAATACAGTTTATAGGAGGAAGGGATTTATTTCAAGCCTACAGATCCAGGGGAAGTTCCATCAATGGCAGAAGAAATTGCTTACTTCCATACAGCTAAACAGAGATAGAAAACTACAGCAGCAAACACCAACACCAGCAGATACAAACTCCAGAGCTCAAACTCCTCTCAACAGCTTTGGGCTGGGATCTGATCCACCCCCAGAGACATGGCCCTTCCAGCAGGCTGCTAGAAATTTAGCCTTAATAAAAAGTATCTGAGGCTATGGGGGCATAAATTCAAACCATCACACTTAGCATGCATAAAGTACTGGATTCATTCTTCTATACCACGTAATACACCTGGTACGGTGGTGCACACTTGTAATGTGAGCACTTGGGAAGTGGAGACTGGAGGGTCATGAGCTCAAAGTCATCCTTGAGTACAGAGTGAATTGGAGGCCAGCCTGGGATATTTGAGACTGTCTCAGAAAAAGAAAAAACAAAAATGAACTAGATTTAAACATGACAAATCTCAAAAGTATATAAATATATAGTTTTAAAAGATTTAAGTATTGACAAAGTACCAAACATTTGTGAAGAGCACAAGAAAGGCAAAAACTATCTGAGTATAATAATACTTATTTCAGAAAATGCGTTCTCTCTGAGGAGACAAGAATGAGGAAGGAATGGAATATAAGATTATAGCTGTACTTGTAATGTTCTATTTTCTTTGAAAGTACATATAATCTAAACAGAATATTGAAACACATAAGAGATAATATTAGCAGTGAGTAGACTGATATCATGTACATTTCTATTGGGCACTGGTGTGTGACCTTTTTCTGAGGAGTCATGAACTAGGACACCAATGACAAAAATAAAGAAATGATTCTATGCAAATATAGCTTGGTAAACCAATAGGTTTAATTTTGGTTGCTTAAAGATTTATTTATTAAAAGCCGGGTGTGGTGGCGCACGCCTTTAATCCCAGCACTCGGGAGGCAGAGGTAGGAGGATTGAGACTACATAGTTAATTCCAGGTCAGCCTGGACCAGAGTGAGACCCTACCTCGAAAAAAAAAAAAAAAAAAAAAAAAAAAAAGACTTATTTATTTATTTATTTATTTATTTATTTATTTATTTGAGAGAGAGAGAGAGAGAGAGAGAGAATGGGAGTGCCAGGGCATCTAGCCACTGCAAACAAAATCCAGATGTATGTGCCACCATGTTTACCTGGCTTATGTGGGACCTAAAGAATTGAACCTAGGTCCTTAGGTTTTGCAGGCAAGCACCTTAACCACTAAGCCAGCTCTCCAGCCCTAATTTTGGTTGCTTAAAGGAGTACAGGCAACTTATGTGTGACTATGCTGCTGAAGAAAATCTCTCTCCTTCCCTCCCTCAGCAACTGCTAAATGTCTACATATCCTTGAAGAGGGGGGAGGCATGGCTTATGAATTACCCACCACTACAACCATTAACTATCTATACATCTTTATGGAGGACCAGAGCCTCACAAAGGCCTCACCTCTTCCATGATGGAAAGCTAATGGGTATAGTATTGTATAGCTGCTGACAGTTTAAGAGAACAAAGGTCATGGCATGCCTGGAAGGCAGCATTCCACAACCTTCTAATATATGATAAAAAAGATTTAGAGGCTAGGAAGATGGCTCAGCTATTAAATGTGCTTGCTTGCGAAGCCTACTAGCCTGGGTGGGTTCAGTTACCCAAAACTCATGTAAAGCCAGACACAAAAGAAAGTGGTGCATGTATCTGGCATCATTTGCAGAAGCAAGAGATCCTGGCATGCCCATGAATTGAGTTAGCTCCCACACTGAGCTGTTGGCTAGGGAAACCCATGAATTCCCCAAAACAATGCAGGCCTTTGCCATGAAACTTAATTACCTGCCAAAACTAAAAGGTAAGACCCCATTGTTGAAGACACCACTGGCTGCAGTCATAGGTCATCGAAATACCATGTTAGAACTGAGAGGGAAACCATTTTCCTCCCAGCTAACCCTAATAGTGTTGGGAAATGCTGTGGGGATTACTGGGGACAATGGTCACCAACAGCATGAATAAGCAGGGGACTCTGAAAGCTATGAAATCAACCATCCAGGTAAGAAGTACACACATGTGCAATAGTGGCTACACAACCTTTGCAGGTAACCAACTGTTCTACAACTGGACATGAGGCCCACTCAGGGGAGAACTCATATCTGGTACTGGAAACCAGGTTAGAATTCCATGGTCAGGAAACTCATAGACTCCAGAAAGAAGCTCCCACTGTGCTCTGAATAAGAAGAGTGGGTTTACACACCCCAAACTCTCAAGTAACTATGCATATCCCCTTTAATCCAAACTGCTCTCAGTCTTGGTTGGAGAATTTTTTTTCCAGATGGCAGAGAAAACTCAGGAGATTCAAGATCCATCAACACAACAAGAAAAGATAGACGACTGCCTACCATAAGACATGTCATCTCTACCACATCTGCTGGGGCCCAAGAGAACTCGCAGATGAAGCAGTGACATAAGGACTGCTCTCACTGCTAGCCTGACAGCCAGCTCCAGGGAATGGTAACACACTGTGGTTGATCAAAACACATTGAATCAGAAACCCAGAGGTTACGGAGAACTCAACATTAAACCAGGCTGCTAAGAGACCTGCCAAGGCTCAGGGACCATTGAGGAAGAGAGGGGTGGCAAGATTGTAAGATCCACAAGGTGGGTAGAAATATCCTGAGGCACAGTCCCTACCTGCCAAAGACCGACTGAGACCTTATTTACCCAACAGTGATCACCAATAATCCTATCAAAGAGATCCCTCAGGAAAAGTGGACCAGGGAGAGGGGGTATAAGACTGCAACCTTTGTTTAAAAAAAAAAAAATGAAAGTAAGCCTGGTGTGGTGTCACATGCCTTTAATTCCAGCACTTGGGAAGCAGATGTAGGAGGATTGCCATGAGTTCGAGGCCACTCTGAGACAACAGAGTAAATTCCAGGTCAGCCTGGGCCAGAGAGACTTTACCTCAAAAAAAAAAAAAAAAAAAAAAAAAAGAAAGAAAGAAAGAAAGAAAGAAAATAAACTTAGAATAAAAAAATAGAAACTACAAAGCTTAATTTAAACACACACACTCTGCAATTAAATACATAAAAATGTTTTTAAAATATAAAAATTTTTAAAGAGCACATTAAAGCTATCACATATAAAATTAATGATAAAGTTGTAAACATAGTGTCCAAATTATTTGTGTTTCCATGGTTTCAAAACACTGATTAAAATGTTGTTGATGGAGAACATACCTAGGGTAATTAGTAAATACAAAATCGGTCTTATAAAGAAAAAAAAGCCGTAAGCCTTTTGCTCCAAGATGGCACATCCATGTGGTGCTGCTCCTCACACTCCAGACATTCCCCACGATCAGGGCTGAGGCTAGACTTGGGCTTCTTCGGCCTTATTCTGATTCCCTTACTTCCTTCTAAGTCACTCAGGAGAGATGTGTCTCCTCGAATAACATACAGGAATCCCTGTTCCAGACTATGCTTCTTGAGAACACAGTGTAAGCTGGCACACACAGCCTTGGTTCTTGAAACAAGTCTAGGTTCTGACTAATAAGGGAAGCTGTGATTCTGTTCAGTAATGGACATTGCTTCCTTAGTTTTCCTTTTCTCTCTGACTGCTTTGATTCTTTCTTTGGTATTTTGAAGGTTTGTTATAATATGCCCAAGTGTGTATTTCTTTCTGTTTGCCTTTCTTAGAATTGGTCGGGCTTGCTGAATGTGAGGACTTATTACATTCATCATTTGGGAGAATCTCAGCCCCTTAACTCTTCAAATATTGATTATTTCTATCACTCCTCTTCAGAGCTCCAATTAGATTTTTTTAGCCTCCTTGTTTCTTAAAATCTCTTTTGTATTGTTTTTCTCTCTTCTTTTATATGCTATGATTTGTGTAATTTTCTTAGCCTTTACTCATTATTTTCTCTTCAAGCATTTCAAATCTGTTTTCTATTGTTATAGTAAAAATCTATATAGTAATTTGATGGTATTATATTTATTAATTAACATGTTGATACTTATTGGTCAAGAATATTAGTTATAGTTATTATTTATTATAATTTCAAAATTCTCTCTCTATATATAGTTCTAGTATCCATTGTACTTGAGAGTTTTTTTCTGTCTGTAATTTCTACTGACTCTTATTCATAACATATTGGTTACTCTTGTATTTGTTACTATTTTCCTTGTAAGCATATGTACTTTTGCTTGTTTTCAGTTGAGGCCTGAGATTAATGTGAATTCTTCAATAGCTGATTTGCATTTGCTTCTATCAGAAACATGGAATTACTCCCAACCCAAGATCACTTAAACAGACTTCTTAGCTTCACATTTTGTGTCACAGAGATATGAGAAATTCTGGTCTTAGACATACCTCAGGATATGTTGTAGGTATGAATGTCAAGTCTTTCTTTCTTTCTTTCTTTCTTTTTTTTTTTTTTTTTTTTTTTTTGGTTTTTCAAGGTAGGGTTTCACTCTGATCCAGGCTGACCTGGAATTCACTATGTAGTCTCAGGGTGGCCTCGAACTCTCGGCAATCCTCCTACCTCTGCCTCCTGAGTGCTGGGATTAAAGGCATGCACCACCATGCCCGGCTTTGAATGTCAATTCTTTCTTTTATTATGGATTAAAGATTTAGGTATAAGGTCTTCCCCAACCTTCTTTCTATTAGTGAGGAAATGGATCTTTCTCCTCATTCAATCCTTCCTTCCTCATAGGTATCACTATTTCTTTCTTTGTTTCTTTGTTTCTTTCTCTCTCTCTTCCTTCCTTCCTTCTTTCCTTCCTTCCTTCCTTCCTTCCTTCCTTCCTTCCTTCCTTCCTTCCTTCCTTCCTTCCTTCCTTCCTTTCTTTCTTTCTTTCTTTCTTTCTTTCTTTCTTTCTTTCTTTCTTTCTTTTAGATATGGTCATACTCTAGCCCAGGCTGACCTATGAAGTCTCAGGTTGGCCTCGAACCTACATCAATTCTCCTACTTCTGCCTCCTGAATTCTATTAAAGGTGTGCACTGGCAGAGAGAGAATGGGTGCACCAGGACCTCTAGCAGCTGCAAATTCCAGACACATGTGCCACCCTGTGCATCTGGCTTTATGTGGGTGCTGGGGAATTGAACTCAGGTTGTTAGGCTTTGCAGGCAAGTGCCTTAACCACTGAGCAATCTCTCCAGTCCAGAATTACTATTTTTTAGGTGGCTTATACACCAGAGTTAAGAGAAAGGTTTCAATGACTTCTACATTGAATGGCTTCTAGAGATTTTTTTTAAGCTAACAGAACTTTCGATGGTGATAGAATCTATATTGTCCAATATGATATTCACTAACCACTGTGGTTTTCACACACTTGAAATATGGTTTGTGTAACTGAAGTATTGAACTTTTAATTTTACTTGTCCTTTTCAAGTTTAAATTTAAATATTGATACATATCAGAGGGATGTATTGGGCAGATAGATGTAGAGCACTGTCAAAGAACCCTTGCCTCTAGGGTAGGCCTTGCTTTCAATGAATTCTTCATTTTTCAGATTAATGTTTTAATTTTAAGTTTTGGTTTCTGTGGTTTAAAAACTTTATTAAAATATGTGTTAACATGTTTTTTTTAACTTTTGGCTTTGAGTAACTCTTGGAAAATGTTTTATTTAGATCTACAATTATCTGCCTTGTTGGAAATAGAAATTGGAGGTGATAGATAAGCAAATAACTGAATATCTAAGGAAGGAATTCATACAAAAATGGGTTTCAGGTATGAAAAAAATGCATAGGCCCTGGAGGAAGAATAGACACAAATATCCAAGGACTGTCAGTGAGGCAAGTGTAACTAGTGTGGAGTGGCAAGGGAAGGGAGTAATAGAAAACTGTCCTAGAGTTAGGTTGGAAACAGGCCTTGTGACAGTTTTATAGAACATGATAAGCATTCTAGATTTTATTCCAGTTTTGGTAGAAAGCCATCAAGAGTAGTTTGAATGAAAGAATAATGATGTGATTTATATTCTTCAAAGATTATTAAAATTGTTCTACAGAATACAGTTTAGAAAAGAAACGTTGGGTTTTGGTGTGGTCCAAGTGGGAGATGTTGAGGACTGCGTGGTTGTTTTAGTTGCCATGGCAAACAAGCAACATACACTGAATACCTTAGCACATTGTCAGTGTTGCCCAGGCTGCAGTGCCCTCACCCCTACATCTGCTATGAGGCAGGCTACTTGGGAGATGAGATGAATTCACATAATGGTGGTTTTTAATGTTGTAATTTTACTTCTGCAAACTCTGCTTCCATTAATTATTTTCACCAGTATATTTTAGTAAGTTCCACAGTCTTCCTGTTTAAGGTAATTTCTCATCTAGCTCCACAAATTACTTGGAATATATTATTGAATTAAATAGAGTATCTAGGTAGAAAGGCTGTTTATGGGCAGGGCATCGTGTATTGCACATAAGTGCCATTATTCATCATTATGCTCATTACAGTACAAAGGATTTATCTGCTTTTGACATCTTGCCCTTTAAAGTGACCCAATTTTGGCTGCATGTGGAGGGTTAAGAAGAAGTACTGCCCATTTCTCTAATGATAGAGCTATAGAAGCTAATGGCAGCATAAGCCATTCTAGACAACTAAGAACAACTTGAGTAGTACTTTTAAATACTTTTAGAAGAAAATCTGAAAATATATCAAGGAGCAAAAATGGAAGTTTATAATGAAAGAGCTCTTCTTGTTATTATCGTCATGGATGGGCAAAAAAGGAAGCAAATATGCTTAAAATATTAATATGAATAGAATTTACATTTGCATGCTTGTGTGTGTGTATGTGTGTGTGTGTTCATGGGTAATTTTCCTTAGAATCCATAAGTAATAGAAGACAAATGTTATGAGAGATCTGAGTTTGATTTCAAGTTTTGGTTTAGTCATTTATGTAGTGGCCCTAGACACATTAGTTTGCCTTTTTAAAAAGGATAATTATAACACATAGTTATTGTAAAAATTGATGAGATTTACTTTGATATTTCCACAATGCACTTATCATACATTGATCATATCCAGTCTATCATTAATATGCTACAGTTCTGCAGTCTTTCTTCTCTTAAAAGAAAGAGGGTGGGTGCAGTGACTCATGATTATAATTCCAGTACTTGTGAGGCTAAGATAAGAGGATCACCATGAGTTTGAGGCTACATAATGAGTTCCAGGTCAATCTGGGTTGGTGTGAAACCTTGTCTCAAAAAACAAAAACGAACAAGGTGTCAATTTGCAGATGCATCTGTCTGTACTTAATAGCTGTGATGTCTGCCCTTGAAACTGTGATCTCAAGAAACATTGTTCCCCAAATTTTCTGTCTTCTGCTTACAAGTGCCCCACTCCAGTGCTAGGGATTGAACTCGAGGCTTTGTACATGCTAGGCAAGTCCCCTACTACTGAGCTATTTCACCAGTCCTTTCATAGGCCTTAATCATAATTTTTGGTGATAAAAATAGAGTTGATATTGACATGCATGGCCTTGATATTTGTTGTATTTTAAGTCTACTTTTTGTTAGGAGGTCTTCTGTGGTAGTTTGAATGTTATGTCCCCCCAGTAGACTTAGATATGTTTATTAAAATTTGAACTTCCAGCTGCCTGGCTGGAATTGTCACTGGGGGCAGATCCTGGGGTCCAGCCTAAAGGTGGGAAGATCTGAATTCCAGCCTAAGGTATACAGAGTGAGCTTTGCTGGGGTCCCTGAAGTTTTGTGCTTTTTTGTGGTGCTGGCTGGCTGGCAGTGGATTGTCTCTGTACATGAATCTGTAAAAGGGGACCAGCTTCTTCTGCCATCAGTGGAACTTCCCCTGGATCTGTAAGCCTGAAATAAATCCCATTCCTCCTATAAGATATGTCAGGTTTGGACATTAATCCCAGCAATGTGGAGCTGACCATGACACTGTCTAAGAATTCATCCATAAATATTGACACTGTGAGTATAATTTATCTATGATACACACTGTTTTATTTCTAAATGGCATTGGTGGTATAGTCCCCATGGACCATGCCTCCCTAAGAAAGAAAAAAAAAAAAAAGAACAGATGAAGGGTAGCCATTAGAGATTTAACTCCAGTGTTGTTTTAAATGTGCCACCTTGTGTATATGGCTTACATGTGTTATGGGGAATTGAACTTTGGTCCTTAGGATTCACAGGCACGTGCCTTAACTTCTAAGCCATCTCTCCAGATCATATTTTTGATATGTATGACTTTTGAAATTTTCTAGTTGTGCTTGAACACAAAGCAATTTCTAATAATATAGCAATTTCTTGGTTTGTATCTAGCAATATTTATTCATAAATTAAGATATATGTATATGTATATGGGCTGGGGAGATGGCTCAGTGGATAAAGCATTGCTTCTCAAGCCTAAGTTCCCAAACAGATCCAGAAATCACATGTAAAAGCTGGAAGCAATAGCATGAACAATGAGAGCCCCTGTCTCGAAACAAGGTGGAAGGTGAGGAACAACACTTGACAGTTGTCCTCTGACCTCCTTGTGCATGCAAACATAAACACACCAAAAGTAAATTTATTTATTTATTTTTATTTATTTATTTCAGAGAGGGAAAGAAGGAGAGAGAGAGAGAGAGAGAGAGAGAGAGAGAGAGAGAGAGAGAGAGAATGGGCGTACTATGGCCCTCTGCCCTGCAAATGGACTCCAGATGCATGCCCCCCACCCTTGTGCATCTGGCTTATGTGGGTCCTGGGGAACTGAACTGAGGTCCTTTGGCTTTGCAGGCAAGCGCCTTAACCGCTAAGCCAAATCTCCAGCCCCCAAAAGTAAATTTAAAAATACATATAAATTTAATACCATTTCTCATTTCTTCCTAACATAAAAGATCAGTGCTTTTTGTTACTTGGCAGAGAGGGAAAAGAAAAGAGAGGAAGGGTTAGAGCATTATAGGTAATTCATTGGTTTCTAGGATTGTTTGAGGTCAAGTTTTGTGGTAGATTATAAAAAAAATAAGTGCTCTATCACTGAAATACACACTTAGGCCTAGTACTTTAAAAAATATATTTTTGGATCAGTAAAATTATCTGGTAAATTATACATTTCAAATGTTGATGGTTTTTAAATAAAATATTATTTCTACATGAAAAAAAATGTTCATGAGTTGTTATCATTACTGTCTTTCTGTCCCCCCTGTGATATGGCTTTGTAGAACCTCCAAGAGGCAAAGTTTCTCTATCTTGATAGTAGACTGTCCACCCGACTGGAAGTTGTGACTCAGGTAGTGGTTTGAATGTGTCTGAGCTTTGGGGATTACTGCTTTGTCACACTTGCACTTCTTAAGTCACTAAAGAGTAAGAGGTCATGTTGAGGAGATCCAAGAAGTCCTAGCCATCACAGGGGAAGGGCAAGAAAACAGCATTCGTGGTGATCACGACACCAGAAAAAGGCTGAAGGAGATAAACACAGAGAACATCCAACTCCAACTAAGCCATATATCCAGAGACACAGAGGCTCCCAAAACCTCATCACTGAAGTAGAGCTAAAATGACCCCAATGTGGCTCAGGGAAATTTGTGGAAGAGGGGGTGGAAAGAATGTTAGAGTCACAAGTTGGGGCATTATGCACAGAGACTTGGCCTATTCCCCATAGCTCTTGACTACACCCACAATGCATGATCCACATTCCCCATTGATGAGGGAGGACAGGGAGGAGGACAATGGAGGCAATACTATGAATGTAAAATCATAATAATATCAATTATATATATAAAGAAATTTTAAAAAGAAGTCCTAGCCAATAATCAGCCATGGTCATGTCAATAGCCTACTCCATTAGTCATGTGACTGAGGCATCCTTGAACTTCAAACCACCTGTTCAATTGCTAGCTGATTAAACACAAATATAGGGAGAAACATTACACACTGATGAAAGTGTTAATCAATTAGAAACATCTGCTAATTCCAAGTCCATATGCAATCAGTAGCAATGGAGTCCAAGTGTATGTAGCTCAAACTGACAGAATTGAAAGGAGTAATAGGAAAATCCACAATCATGGAAAAAAAAAAACATTTTAACACACTAATAAAAAGTAAGTAAAAGAAAGGAATTGTATCACAATTACAAAATTGGCATTACATGAAAACACTGATTTTAGAAACTGTACAATGTATTTTCTCAAATAACAGAGGAAACTTAGCCAAATTGACCATGGGCTGGCTGCCAAACAATTCACAATACACTACAAAAATTAAACTCATACTAAGTATGTTCTATGATAATATGAAATTAAATTAAAAATCAAAAATATAAAGTAAAAAAGTTCACAGATAAAAGAATAAATCACATTTTAAATTTGTACAATGCATGCATCTTAAACATTTCAATGGAAATTTATGTCCTTTCTTGCAGGTGTCAGAAAGGACAGGCTATGAGTTTGAATATAGTTCTTTAACCCTGATCTGATGCAGGGGTTTAATCTGCAAAGCATATGTTAATGTTATTAAGATAGCAAAAACATAATCTGATTATGGTCTTTAGAAAGAATCCCTCTGGAAGTGATTAAGTTTTGATAAGGTCATTAGGGTACAGGCCTCATGATTAAATCCTATTAGTTGTGTAAAAAGATGAGAAGAGAAAAGTGGCAGAGACTAGACAGACTACACACACACACACACACACACACATACCCTTTCTTGCCACATTGTATTCTATACCTTCTCAGGATTCTGAGAACTGAACAGGTGCCAACATTCTCCCCCTGAGACTCCCCAAAACTGTGAGCAAAATAAACCCCTTTTTTTCTTATGACTTAGCTGACCATCAAGTATTTCATGACAGTAGATAAAAAGATTCAAAATTCTTGCCTTGGAGTTTTATGAAATACATGATACATAATTGTGATCCAAATTTACCCTCCTACACAACAGCACACCAGAACTTCTTACTGCTCTTTACTGATCAACCTTAATTGAATGCCCCAGGTACCCTTACTCTCCCTAGCCTCCAGTAAACTACAGTTCACTTTTAGCTTCAATGACATCAACTTTTTTTTATAGTAACATATAAGATCATGAAGTACTTATCTGTCTGTGTCTGTCATAATGCCCTATTTAACATAATGTTCTACAGGTTCATATTTGTTGCCACAAATGAGAGGTCTTTATTTTTTCTATGGCTGAATTATATTCCATTGTATATCTCAGTCAGAGCTCAAGCACTCTGCATACCTCTAGGCTGGAAATAAGATCCACCCCCAAACACACCTTCAGGCTGGACCCCAAGATCTTCCCCCAATGACAAGTCTTTTAGCCAGGTGGCTGGAAATCCAAGTTACAAGCTTTAATAAAAGTCCTGAGTCTATAGGGGGGACATACATTCAAACTACCACACCAAGTGTTCAAAACATGAGCTTGTGAGGGACATTTCAGATTGAGATCATGACAGGAGATGCACTAAGTTGAAATCAGGAGCATACAAGGCATAGTGGATTTGCATGATTTTGTGTAGAGGAGAGTTTGAACAGGTTAAAACTAGGCTCCATGAGGGCCATCCAGGAAGAGGTGTCTCATAAACAGTTCAGGTTAGTAGGTTAACTATGTAAATTTTGGGCTGCAGAGATGGCTGAGTTGATCAGGTGTTTACTGCACAAGACTGAGGACCTGAGGACCCATGTGTGGTGGTTTGATTCAGGTGTCCCCCATAAACTTATGTGTCCTGAATGCTAGGTCTCCAGCTGATGGAAATTTGGGAATTGGAGACTCCTGGAGGCAGTGTTTTTTGGGGGACAGGCTTCTGGGTGTTATAGTCAGCTTCCTCTTGCCAGTGTTGGTCACTGCCGCTCTTGTCCACCTGATGTTGGCTAGAAAGTGATGTCTATCCTCTGCTCATGCCATCATTTTCCTCTGCCATCATGGAGCTTCCACTCAAGTCTGTAAGCCAAAATAAAGCCTTTCCTTCCACAAGCTGCTCTTGGCCAGGTGTTTGCTGCCAGCAACACAAAGCTGATTGCAACACCATGTAAACGCTGGGTGTAGCAGCATGCACCTGTAATTCCAGCACCTAGGGCAAGCTGGTGAGCTAGACTAGCAGTATCTGTGAACTCTGGGTTCAATGAAAGACCCTGTCACAATAAATAAGGTAGAGACCTATTGAGGAAAAACACATGACATTTACTTCTGACCTCTACATGCAAGTGCACATATGTGCACATGTACTTGCACACACATGTGCAAACATACTCATGCATGCACACCATGCATATACATATAAAAAAATGGAATTTCAACATTTTCCATAGTTGTTATTTGATAGTTTACTCAATCTAACTGCATGAGGTGGGTCAGCAAATAAAATAACTAGATCTGAGGGATAGAGAAATTGCTCAGCAGTTAAAGCATTTGCTTTCAAAGTCTGCCAGCCTGGGTTCAGTTCTCTAGTACCCACATAAACTTACAAGACACACAAAATGGCACATGCATCTGAAGTTCATTTGCAGCAGCAAGAGGCCCTGGTGTACCTATACACTATCTATCTATCTATCTATCTATCTATCTATCTATCTATCTATCTATCTTTCTTTCTATCTATCATCTATCACTATCTATCATCTATCTCTATCTATCCTTCTATCCATCCATCATCTATCTATATCTATATCTATCTATTATCTATCATCTATCTAATCTATATCTATCCACCATCTCTCTATCTATCATCTATATATCTGACATCTATTTATCATTATCTATCTTAAATAAATGAATAGGACTGGAGAGATGGTTTAGTGGTTAAGGCACTGGCCTCCAGAGCCTAAGGACCCAGGATCAATTCCCCAGTACACACGTAAGCCAGGAGCATAAAGGAGGCTCATGCATCTGGAGTTTGTTTGCAGTGGCTAGAGGCCTGGGTGTGCCTATTCTGTCTATCTATCCCCCTTAGATAGATAGATAGATAGATAGATAGATAGATAGATAGATAGATAGATAAATAGATAGATAAATATTTTAAAAATAACTTGATCTGTTATATCAGCATCTCCTGGCCCTGTGAATTAATGGGACACACACACACACACACACACACAGAGAGAGATAGAGAGAGAGAGAGAGAGAGAGAGAGAGAGAGAGAGTGAGAACATTTCCCCTGCCATCCTGGAGCTTCCCTTCAAGTCTATAAGCCAAAATAAACCCTTTCTTTCTACAAGCCACCTTTGGCCAGGTGCTTTCTTCCAGCAATGCAAAGCTGACTGCAACAACATGTGTGTGTGTGTGTGTGTGTGTGTGTGTGCGTGCATGTGTGTATCATGTACCTGAAAAACAAGGGTGGCAAGATCATGCTCTCTGATGGTATCTTTTCCTGCCTAATTTGAGTTTTCATGACAGAAATCATTCCTCAGAGAAAAAGGTACAAATTTTTGCAAGACCATGCCAGCACTATAGAAAATGAGGATTAAAAGGATTAGAGTTATGCTTGCATCATCATTAAAGATTCCAACCTGTGCACGGTGGTTCACACCTGTAATTCCAGTACTTAGGAGGCTGAAGCAGGATTCCTGTACAGTTGAGTCTAGTTTGGGTAATATAGGGAGCTCCAGAGCAGCCAGGGCCACAGAATAAGACCCTGTCTAAAGAAAAAAAAAAATCAGTAAGGATTGTAAAGTTCAAAACCAAAATGGTTATATTAATGAAATTCTAAGGCAATTAGACAACTTAGAACCCTTTTTACTCCCTATCTATATACCCAGTGTGAATCAAGAAAGAGCAAATTGGGATACAATAAAGCTTTTATAATAAATTTTGATACTCTGGTTTCTCTTCAGATCGAATAGTAAATTTTGAGATTAGATCATTAAAACTTTTCATTATAAAGAAAACTCAGTTTGACTAGTTGGATAGAAGGAGTTCAGCGGAAGAAAGGAGGGGAGTATTATCAAATTGCATTATGTTCAGGTAAGTAAATTGTCAATTAAATAAAAAGAAGAAACATCAATATGATAGTGTATTGCTACTATAGATGTGTAAGTAGCTGGTTGCTATCCTAATGTGCCATGGTTTTACAAATGACTCCTTAATGTAGACACTTTTGTACCATTAGTCTTTATAATCATTTGTAGCATAAGAAGTAGTCTGAATAGAATGTCATCCTTACCTGACACAGGAATAAAGATTATGTTACAGCATAAGTTCAAATTTCACCCACCTGCACAGTTCAATCTGTGAAATCTCTTTGCTATACTTGCTTGATCTAAAAAGTCTTGGGTTAGGGAGATTGCTCAGTGGTTAAGGTGCTTGCCTGCAAAGCCTAAGGACCCAGATATGATTCCCCAGTACCCATTCAGAGCCAGATGCACAAAGTGGCACATGCATCTGGAGTGTCATGTATCTGGAGTTCATTTGCAGTGACTGGAGGCCCTGGTGCACCCATTCTCTCTCTCTCCTTCTCATTTATAAACAAACAAACAAACAAACAAACAAACAAACAAACAAATAAATCTTTCCTTTCTCTGCTTCCTATACAATCCTTATATTTGGATGCCCAGGGTAATAGTAGTATCTCACACAACTTAGTTGTTAAATTTGATATTATGACCAATTTTTGGCATGGAAATTTCTATTTCTAGAAAGTCAATTTCTGGCAGATCATCTTTTTTTCCCCTTCTTTTTCAAAAGAGCTAGGCATGGTGGTGCATGCCTTTAATCCCAGCACTTGGGAGGCAGAGAGGTAGGAGGATTGCCATGAGTTCGAGGCCACCCTGAGATTACATAGTAAATTCCAGGTTAGCCTGGGCTAGAGTGAGACCCTACCTTGAAAAAACAAAACACAATCAAACAAACAAAAAACTCAAAAGAGACCATTATCATTGTCCTCACTTTAGGTGAAAAAGCTAATAAAGCAATGAATTAATTTCCTAAATTATGTAGTGAATGGATCAATAATGGAATTTGTATTGGTACGAGACCTCCAATTTTGATTCCAGACCACATATCTTTATGGAATATTAGTTCTCTTTAATAGTTGTGTTTCAAAATATTTTGTTAAGAGATGAGAATGATGGAAGGTTTCATTTTCTTTTTGAGGAAAATGTTAACTATCTTTATACTAATAGCTACTTAAAGATTGATAAGTGAAACTGAAAGAAATGATGTTTGTTTCTGGTTTAGTGGTACAAATGGAGTTAATTAGAATAAAAATAAACACAAATGAAGACAAATTAAAAAGATATTAAAGAATATTTTACTTGTCCCAACTCTTTCTGTTTGCCTTAAAATGTAGGTTTTTTTTTTTTTTTTTTTTTTTTTTTTTTTTTTTTTTCGAGGTAGGGTCTCACTCTGATCCAGGCTGACCTGGAATTAACTATGTAGTCTGAGGGTGGCCTCAAACTCACAATGATCCTCCTACCTCTGCCTCCCAAGTGCTGGGATTAAAGGCATGCACCACCACACCCAGCTAAAATGTAGGGTTTTTTTTTTTTTTTAACTCCTCCCCCCTTTTCTCCTATAGAGCTAAACTTCAATAGTGGCAAGGAGTAGAGACAATGCTGACAATCAGGAGAGAAGGAAAGAACTGAGAGAGAAATTAAGGATTAACAACATAAAGAGAAAGGAAGAAAGAGAGGGAGGGAGGAATGAGTGAAAGAAAATAAGAAGAAAAAGGGTTGGGATTTAGTTCTGTGATAGAGCACTTTTTTTTTTTTAAATCAAGCATAAGGTTCTGGGTCCCCTCCCCAGAATCAAAGGGCCACAGGTAAAGAAAGAATGACAAAAAATAAGTAAACATTGGATGTTGACTCTAATGGAAGGGGATACCGTCTAGGTGTCAGGGCCCCATCAGCTGATAACATGTTTGGGATTTGATTTTAGAGGAGTATATATGTAGGTGAACTTTGGGCTGAAATTATAAATCTTAAGCACACATTGTGATTGCTTAATAATATAAGACAGTTTTAATAATATATTCAAGGTCAAGAAATGTCTCTTCTTAAAATATAAGGCTACAAATCCTCATTTGTCACACTCATTAACAGAAAATGATTTTTTTATTATTTTTCAGTGGGTTTCTAATCAATTAACATCTAGTGCAAAAATAATTCCAGGAGCTAAGATTAAGTATTGTTTAAATCATGGAACCAAGACCTACTGTCAGATGTAACCTCAACAATGCAAATATATTTGTGAATATCTGGGCAGACTCATTCATCCAACAACAGACAGTGTCAGAAGAAGATTAAAATATATATGCACTGCATAGATGAAATAATTGTAATCAGGATAGTAGAATTACCACAATTGGAGAATTTCACTGAATAGCTGAATTTCATGTATAACACAATCAAATTTTCTGCCTTGCTCAGCCTCACCAGTATTCATTTTCTGGATGTTCTGATTAATTTAAAGTATTGTTAATTGAACACTGAAATATTCAGGAAACCATTGCTAGGAACAATTTTCTATGGCCAATTTCAACCTGTACTCTTAAGACCTAAGGTCCACATGGATAAAATGAGGTAGGTAAGATAGATTATATTTTCAGTAAATGTCTTTCATGGGAATAAAGATTTTGCTGAAGATAATGTAAAGGAAGGGGCTATAAAAACACAGGGATCAAAACAGTTGAAGAGAAGACTAGAAATAGTTACATATTTCAGTATTCATTGGTAGAAAAGATTTCAAACAATTTCAAAGTTGTAATCCTGAAACTAGGCTTGCATTTATGAGTTTTTTAATACAGGGGATTTGCCTGTTTAAATGCACTTTAAAACTAGTCATCCTTTTCATCAAGATAAATTACAGGTATTTCAAGGAAAAGGTTGTAAGTTAATTACACTTAAAAGAATTTTTGTACAGCAATTAACCATAGATATTTGTAACTTTATCGACTCTGTTTTCAGATCTAGACAGAGATTTTTAAAGCAGAGTATTATAATTTATGTATGCATTCTCTTATTATACCTCACCTCATATCCTTACCACTTTCACTCAATAGTCATGCATTGTTGCCAGTAGACATCAGAAATAGTTTAACAATATGAATACATTTAAAGGAATATACTCCCTTATTATTGCTATTTAACAATGAAGAAGTTGTTATACAAACCTATATTTTTCCAGGTAGTATCATATCTTCTTTTCACAACTTCTGGCAGCCAGTCACAGTCTTCTCATTTTATTGGCTGAGCAGTGCATTCATTAAATCACACACATTAATAATAACCCTTAAAAGTCTGTTGATCAAAGCCACCTTAAAGATGAACTCACATAATTTGAGCCTGCATAATGTCCAACTCATTGCCATTATTATCATTTTAATGGTGACTTAACTAAACATTCATCAGTAACATCAATCCATCTAATACATGCTCACATATGTTATCTTTCAGCCCAGGATCATGAGCCAATGGCATCTTCCTAATTGTATTCAATGATCATTAAACACTCCAAAGCATCTAACACATTGAGACAGGGTTTGTGAGGACAATCTGCAGTCATCCAGTAATTATTAGGGACATCATCAGCACAACAGCAGATACAGTACTGAAGAATGATCAGCAAGCCACACTGTTGATATGAGGAGTACGTTTACAAAGGGATGAAAATAGTGAATATTAGACCTGGAAGTAATCTCTGACTATCTAGACTAATGGCTTTGTTGACTAGTCCAAGATCACACAACAAGTACAGAACTATTTTCCAGGACACCAGGTCAGTATGGTTGGCTAGAAGTGGAGGGAAGGGGAAGTACATAGAGCTGTGTATAAGACTCTACCAAGGCTAGGTCAAAGAACATTAGCTGTTAGAGGAAAATATTGAGAAAGCAGGAATATGTGACATGAAGAGAAAGTGATCTGAGGGTGCTGTCTTTTGTGCATGCCACATTGGACCATGAACAGCTGTCCCTCCCTGCAAATGCATATTATCCAAATCCTCTGCTGTCTCTGTGCCTATTGTTTGTCCCTCCATGTGCTGTTAACTCTCTTCCTCCCTGTTCTCTTTTCCCGCTTATGACATTATTTAAATTTTGACCACTGCCCACATTTATTTACCCTTAGCACAATGACAAAAGATTGACAGTTAAAAATTAAAGGGTGGATAAAAAAAAGAAATGGTTATCATAAGTACTTTCTATAAGTACTCCTCTTAATACTCTTATGATCTCTCTCCCCCTCCCCATTGCAGACCCAAAACTCATCAAAGGGCTGAAGAGATGGCTCAGTTAGTCAAGTGCTTGCTGTATAAGCTTAAGGACCTGAGTTCAGATCCCCAGCAACCATGTCGCAGCAGGTGGGTCAGTGAACACCTGCTATCCCAGAGCTGGGGAGATAGAGACAGAAGGATCACTGGCACTTACAGGTTAGCTAGTCTAGACAATCAGTTAGCTCTTCAGGGTAAAAGGAAGGTGAGGAGAGATTGAAGAAGTCACCCAACATCAACCTCTGGCTTCCACTCATGTACATGGATGCCTACAAACATACAAACACATATGCACATGAATGCACACCACACATACACATGCAAAGAAAAAAATTGTCTCAGATATTTTACTGACCTCTTTTCTTTAACCCAACTTTGGTTTCAGCTGAGGACGTTAATGAAACAATCAGGCAGCTGTTTCCTAGTTTATTAATTTGTCCTTCTTGACTTTGATGAGAATGGTGGTGAGCCTTTGAGTATCTGCTGCAGATTGATAGTAAAACTAGTGATTTAGGACCAGCCAAAGATTTGAAGGGAAAAGGTCTCACATTTAGTGAGGCAAACAGAATTTTTATGTTTTATTTTTTTTTTTTTTTTGGAGAGAGACACAGAGAGAGACAGCGAGAAAGGGAGAGGAAGACAGATAGAGATAGGCACACCAGAAGCCTCTCAGCTGCTGCGAACAAAATCCAGATGTGTGCGCCCCCTTGTGGTCAAGTGTGGCACTGCGCCCTTGCGTCACTGCATCTGGCTAAACGAGGGACCTGGAGATTGGAACCGCTGGAGATTGGAACCAGAGTTCTTAGGCTTAGGAGGCAGGTGCCTTAACTGCTAAGCCATCTCTACAGCCCTGGTTTACTATTTTTAAAATTGTTTTTAAATAAGCATATTGCTTTGTAACTCATGGAATATACCCAATATCAAAAAGTTGCCAATAAACACAATGAAAATTTGCTTTCCAACACAGTCAGAAGTATTGTAAAGACCAGCAAACCTGCTGCAAATTCAAAATTGCTTAGAAGAACATCCATCAAAGGTGTGCTATAAGACTCCTTTAGTGTTGAGCTCTCAGCAGCCTCTGATTTTCTGCTTTGATGACTTTCTTATATGTTATTTACTTGAAATGAGAGAGAGAGAGAGATAAAGCCCCTAGCCACTGCAAATGAACTCCAGATGCATGTGCCACTTTGTGTATCTGGCTTTACATGGGTACTGGGGTATCAAACTTGGATGGTTAGGCTATACAATCAAGCACCTTAATCACTGGGCCATTTCTCCAGCCCTTTGATGAGTTTTGAGTCTAATACTGATAACCCCACTGAGGCAGCCTCTCAGTGGAATGGGGAAAAGGAAAGAGACTGTAGGAGTGGGAATATGATCAAATTTGCAACATATTCATATATTAAAGTTCTCAATGAAGAAGAGCAGCCATTTCAGAATATTGCTTCTCAGTTAACCAAGATAAATGGTGCATTTAAATGGTTTTTCAAGCACCTGTTCAAGCTATTTCATCTGCCTACCTGTCCACCCTATGCTTATATGTACATTATTTAATGCCATGTGGTATAGTAAGTATGTTAGGCACTGGGGAACAACAGCCTGCTCACAAACTCCCTCTGACCTCAGGCAAGATTTCAGCCCTTAATGTCTCTTCAATAAAATATGCTATAGAGAATATAATGCTTTATATCTGTAAAGAATATTTCAAAAATATGCTTTAGATTTGCAGTGGTAAATGATGTTTATGTGAGGCATGATTATTGCTAATTGAAAGATATGCTTTAGAGAATTAAATATGTTTCTGAAAAAGGCAAAGCCATGTTTTAAAGCTCTTCATTTCAATGAAACTAACATATTAAAATTTTCTTTGTTAAAAATTCAACTATTTTTGACAACACAAAAACATGTTTTCAAGCCAAATGTTTGCTATGTACCTTCCAGACTGAAATATGGCCACTTTGTATAGTCTTGTGTCAGTGGACTCACATAATACGTGCTGTGCTGCATCCAGCTTTTGGCCCTGAATATATCTGAGGAATATTTCCTTCATCGATGCAGTTGTCCCCCACATTTCTCCATGGTTAATAGGGTATTGCCTTTGTTGTTGTTGGATAGTCATATTCATGAGTCAGGCAGAAGAAGGTGTTTTCTACTATATGTCTGCTCTTTCCTATTGAGGAGTTAAAAGATTAACATAAACAAGAAGCTAAACACTGTTGGCCTGTCCAGAAAGGCTAAGAGTGTATTTTTTAAGATTACAAGTATTAGAGAAAACAGTACTTGAAATTTATAATCACTATCAAATTGCATCAGGATAGGCAGTTAGATTCCTCTGGCCATGAGTTTTAAGTAAATCAAAAGGAATATAGCATATTTGTCCTCTCTGTAGTATAGAATGACTTTGGCTGATGAGCTCTGAGGCTGAGAAGGTCAACTTCCTGCACATTATGTCAAGAGTCTCTGTAAAAGAGATCATTGGAAACTCAGCACTGCTGAGTGCAAAGTTGTCTCAGCACTTTTCTCCTTTCTGGAGGATGGCTAATCTTATTAGGATTTCATCATTTAGGTTATGTGGAAATCTTAATTTTTGTCTGATAAGTACTAAGAATGAAAGAAGCTAGCAGACCCAGTTCTACTATGTTTTGTTAATTCTTTTGCATTCTTTGAACACTGGTGAAAAATATAGTGATGCTTGCTTCTACAGATGCCATAATTAATTATATTATCATAAATGGCTTATTCTAACTGGACATCCAGAACCACAGAACAGAGAATTCGATTTCTTTTACAAAGAGGAGTGAGAGGAGTGAGCCAATTCTTAATTCCTGTATCAAATGCTCTGAATAGGCTGACTTTGAAATTTTTGTTGAGTCCTGGGTAGAAGGTTGTTGTCTTATTATGAAACTTCAGCACTGAATCTAGCTTCTACATACTATCTATTTTTAAAATTTTAAAAATATATTTATTTATTTGCAAACACATACACACACACACACACACACACACACACACACACAGAGAGAGAGAGAGAGAGAGAGAGAGAGAGAGAGAGAGAGAATGAAAATGGGCATAGCATACCAGGGCCTATTGTCCCTGCAAGCAATCTCCAGATGCATGTGCCACTTTGTGCATCTGGCTTTATGTGCGTGCTGGGAAACTGAACCTGGGCCATAGGCTTTGCAAGCAAGTGCTGTAACCACTGAGCCATCCAGCCCCTACATACTATCTAAAGCTGTTTCTTTCCCACAGACCCAACTCTGCTCCTAAAGCCTAGAAGAGTGTAAACAAATCCTTCTCCCAGGTTTACATAAAAGCCAAACAATAAATAAGCTGGTGAAGGAAAGACCCAATCAAACCTTTTGATTCTGAGACTAAGGGAAAAACACTTTGAAAAACATAGTATGCCATCAAAGGCAAAAATAGGGGCTCTGATTAAATGGGACGAGAATTCATTTTAACCACTCTAAAATGTTAAGATTTCTAAAATACAGTGCTTAACTTTCTCTAGAGCTACAACAAAGAAAACACTTACCTTAGTATTTACATGACAAACTTCTGCCAAACCATTTTATAACATACCTTAGAAAAACTTCACATTTTCTCAAAAGACACCCTCTGCTTCCCCTGCTGATGATCTGCATGTTACAAGGCATGTGAATTGTATGCTTTGGAAGTTTCAGTGATGCTCATAGCTTGAGGTAAAGCTCTTGCCAATAATATTGTTGTTGCACCTATATTCAAAACTTGCTGCTGAATGCCTTACTTTCTGCCTAGCTTAACATTTTCTCTACCTGATTGTGGAACAGGATTTCGTATTCTGGAAAGTGAAATTAACTAACACTTGTTAGTTCCATTTCTTCCTTTAAAACAAGTTCTTAGTATGTATTTATTGTACAATGTTTCATAATGACATTTTCATTTAAGTATATCATGTATCACCCCTAATTACCCTCCCCTATTCCCCTTCTCCTTTTGCTGAGCTCTTTCCTCCTCTCAAATAGTCATCCATCTATTTTACATTAATAAAAGCTATTATAAGATATTTAGTTAGGCTACCACTTCTGGTTTTATGGGTTTTTCCCCTAGTTTACATGGTTATAGAAGCACATTAATCACATGCTAGATGTAGAGTCCACACAAAACTTTATAAATACCAAAACTTATTACTTTCTGTTAGAATGGAATAACATAAGCTGAGATCAACAAAGGAAGGAAAGAAAGAAAGAAAGAACTTAAAATAGTTTAGAACAGCAGTAAAAATAAAAATATGACTACAATTGCATAAAACTTCCGAGCTGAAAAAGGACCCTTGGAGACTAGTTGACCCATTTGTTATATACACGAAGGGAAATTATATGAGAAAATTATATGAGGGGACCGAACCTGTCATTTGACTCAGAGATCTGCTAATTTTAAAAGTTATATCTGGTATGTAATATTTAACTACTCCTCTGTGGAGCAAACTGCATTTTAAAACACTGCCTTTGAATTGTTAAAATCTATGAGTAAGGTGTCCTAAATATATAATTGTAATGTAAGATTAGAATAGCACTCAAGGTTCTATTTATGTCGATTGCATAAATAATACACTTTAAAAACATTTATGAATATGTATTGCCACTATAAATGGTATCTCAGTTCTCTACTAAGTATTGCTGTGTGTGTGTGTGTGTGTGTGTGTGTGTGTGTGTGTGTGTGTTGAATGCATGTGTGCAAGAACACAAGTTCCTCTGGGAGAGAATAGGACAAATGGAGTCAGATCCTTTTAGAATCTCTTTAAAACTTTGTTTCTGGCATCAGTTTTGACTAGAATCGCTGTTCAAAGAGTAGAAGTCTTTGATGTTTTACTCTAGTTGGAGATTATATATTCAATGACAAATTAAACGGGAAGTAAGAATGCAGAGAATTTTTTAAATTCTATTCATCAACCCACATGTAGATCTAGTTGGGTTTTGTAAAACAATAAGTAAAACCTCTTAGCTTCCTGTCACAGATTCTGTATGAAATAAGAAAAAAAAAAAATTAATGGGCCAGATGGGAGAGGAAGAGCATTTCAGGTGGTGGAGCTCTATGCTTGTGGAAGGAAATTTAGGGAGTTGAAGAAAAGCATCACTTTATACCCATGTTGAGCTCCTTGGCACTATGCAAGGCCCTGAAGAAATGGCAGTAAGGAAAACATAGTCCTTGCTTTCTGAGATCTCATAGGTAAGTAGAACAATTTGATTCACAATAAATGTTTGTGATTTTTCAGCCTGAGGTGGTGGTTCGTGCCTTTAATACCAACACTAGGGAGGTAGAGGTAGGAGGATTGCCATGAGTTCGAGGCTGCCCTGAGACTACATAGTGAATTCCAGGTCAGCCTGGGCTAGAGTGAGACCTTACCTTGAAAAACAAAACAGAACAAAACAAAAAAAAGTGAGTTTATGCATTAGGGCTCTAAACATGCAAAAAACTAGGATCATTAACTCTGAAGACTAACTGTTCCTGCAAATAACAATGTGTACAGGATTGTGTCATTTGGGTTTTCAGCTTCATGTATGTTCCAAAGGCTATTGCTGTGTTGCTGGGGGAAGGACATTATTGATGCTTGTTTCACTTTTGGAAATGTCAGTTTGTTCTGTCTTATGGATAGAAGGTATTTAGTACATATTGATATCTGATGCTTGACTTCAAATCTGTTTCTCAGCAGCAATAAGGAAGGAAGAACCTCTACTCTATATTCTGAACAAGACCTTGTTTAGCTCCATAACTTAGTCAACCAATTAGGCAGATTTTCATAGGCTTGTTGGAGTTGAAACTTTACATTCATTTCCACATCCTTCAAATATATTGTATTTCTCATACACATGTACTATAAGCCTTCCTGTGTTCTTTGTATTTCAAGTATAAACCTTAGGGCTCAAAGCTAATAGTTTTTGCAATTTGTTCAACATCACATCACTTGGTATGGTCTGCATGTCCAGTGTATTTCGATAACCTGGAGTTTAATCACTTGGGCAGAGCCCATTTGAATCAGCAATATTTGAAGACTTCCTCTGGGATCCTGATTGAAGAATTCTTTGATGCCAAATTGCCTTTTCTTAGGCTGTCTATTGTTTTGGGAAATAAAGAGAAAATTGCCTATTTGATGGGCTGACAATTATTTTTTTCCTGAGAATTCTGTGGTTATGAGTTTGTTTTGGGGAGGAGTGTCCCAGATCCCAAGTGCTTGTCACAGTGTCTGGGATTACAGAATACGAAGTATTGAGTTGGGTTATGAAGTGACAAGGGTTACTAGATTAGCCCATAAAAGTTTATTTAATGTTGAATGTAGTTAAAATATCATGTGTTTCTGATAGTATAATTTTCTGCTACTGTAATTTTCATAGTACTTATATTTTCAACTACATAAATAAATAGACTAGCTACTTTAGAGTAGGAATCTGTCACTGAGAATATTGTTTCCATGGAAATATAGATTTTTTTGAGTTTAAAACAATAGACTAATGAATAAACTTTTAGAACGCAACCTTTGTAGGTTAAAATTTCTCATGTTTACATTTTTATTATTTCCTTTTACTTTTTTTCCTATTGTCTCTCTCCAACACTGAGGTCTAATGGTGATTGAATGTGATTAGAAACACATACTTTACACTTCTTCTTTTCAGGTAGCAGCAACTAAAATAGCTGGATATGATATAATAGGAAATGGAGATGATAATAGCTACACATTTCCTACTTTTCAACAATGATAGAAAAATAATTGAGGCAATATTTCTGAATACTAGAGAGAGATGTGCTATATAGAAATCTGAATGTCATTATCCTCCATATGTTGTTGCAGGAAGAAAATGTAAACATCATTATTGTTCATCTCACTCCTTTTATCCTACACTGAGTGACCTTTCGGAGCCCTTTATTCTGAAAAATATAATTGGGCATTTCTCAAATATATATGGATGATGATTTCTATAATCACATTGCTTTCACACATGAGATATATACAGAACCACTAACCAATCCCCAATATAATATTTATTTATAAATTCAATGGGATATAAAAAATGAGTTTCAACCCCTGAGGGGAATAAACATCCAGGACAAACAAAAAGAATCCCTGAATAAAAAGCTGATGAAAGCACAAAGTTTATTTTTTAAAAAAATGTTTTGTCATATAAAGAGGCTATTTAGGTGGCAGAACAGGGATGCCCAGAGATCTCCCGACTTTCTGCCCCAATAACCCTCTGACATGAATGTTCATCCCCAGACAATATTAGCAAACATGATGACTTAGCATGCCCTATCTACCCTGTTCTCCTTCCCCAACTAGAAGCAACAGCAAGGCTCTGGCAAAGGATAGCAAGGAAGAAAATAAAAGCTGAAAGTTCTAATCAAAACTCTAATCAGAAAGATGACAAGTGGTGAAGATTATTAAGTTTTCTTTGCTCCCTTGATGAATTTAATAAAGAACTAATCAAAGACCATTAGAAGGCTTTTGTGTCAGGCTTGCATTGTAACAGGATTGCAATCTGAATTTGTGTTTTAGTGGGCTTTTTGGATTGGGTTGGACATGTAAATATATTAAAAGCTATAGATGGCGAGACTGTTTTTAGTGTTTTTGATGTACAAACCCATGAAAATGTATAAGCTATTTATTCTGCTCACTAAAACATGGAGGATTTTGATTTTGATCTTTAGTAATTAGAATTTAAAAATTTTGTATCACTGTCTAGCTCAAAATTTTTTCTAATGATCTTTGATTAGTTCTTTCTTAAATTAACAGGAAAATAAAAAAGGTATCATTTAATTTCCAGAGCATAAAAATATGTAAATAACTCTGTAACTACTAGAGCCACTAGAAATTTATAGAAAATTATGGTAATGGCTGAAGAGGTTTCTCACCCCCTCCCCAATTCTGAACATTTGCTATTCCTTGTTTTCAAATGATCTCTTCATAGCCTTCCAACTATATTTTATATAATACATTTTAAGTACTACATTTATAGTGTCTCATACAGTGTATATTTTGACTTTATTATTTAAAAATATTTTATTTATCTGAGCAAGAGAGAAAGAGGCAGAGAGAGAGAATGGGCACACCAGGGCCTCCAGCCACCACCAACAAACTCCAGATGCATGTGCCACCATGTGCATCTGGCTTATGTGGGAACTGGGGAATTGAACCTGGGTCCTTGACTTCACAGGCAAGTGTCTAAACCACTAATCTATCTCTCCAGCCCTTGATTTGGTTTCTTATGCCGTCTGCAACCTATCCATATATTTTTCATGTCTCAGTGCCTGATTGGTCTTAGGAAGTCTCCTTCCCACCTATTGTAGACAGTTCCATGTTTCTGGGATGAACATCCAAACAAGATGCAGTTTATGGGAGGAAAGGATTTATTTCAAGCATACAGAGCCAGGGGAAGTTCCATCAAATGGTGGAAGAATCTGAATCCCATTCACAAACCCAAGCAGAGAGACAACACCAAACAGCCAGTAGCACAAGCAAGCACAGCCGGAGGTTAAAACCTCTCTGCATACCTTTATGCTGGAATTCAGACCTGAGTCTATGGGAGACATACATTCAAACTATCATTCCTTAGAGTACCTCATTACCACCTGTAATTTAGGATAGTCCCTCCAAAATCAGAGCATGTAGCAGACAGCTTCAGGTTCGCTGAGATGAACTTCCAGACCAGGCACAGTTATGGAGGAAGGTATATTATTTATTGAAGCTTCCAGATCCAGGGGAAGTTCCATAATGGCAGAAGAATGGCCTGCTCTATTACAGGACCAAGCAACAGAGAAAAAACCACCAGTTACACAGCACAGCACACTTCAGGAACTCCCACTAGGTACACTTTGCAAATCTTTACAATGGAATCTCAAACCCACCATCACTCCTTAAGAACGGCCCAGTGACATTGCCTCTAGCAAGGTGGCTGCAGATGCAAACTATAAACTAATAAAACACTGAATATATCGGGGGCCATATATTCAAACTACCACAGAGCACGTCCCAGCTATTTGAACTTATCATATTGAATTTTGATTTAGTAGCAAAATACCTTTACATTCATCATAAAATAATTTGGCTCTTATTAATATAAATAACTTAATATTTTGAGTTTTTAAAAAATACAGTTGTATCTTTAATAAGATAGTTTTTAGACTTCTACATATCCTTTTCTAGAACAGAAAAATTATCTTTAATTATTAGAATGAATGCAAAATGAAATAGTGGGCACTTTTAAAATAAAAGAAAATTATTTAATTCTTACTGTAATCTCATCATATTCTTCAGGTAAAATATAATTAACTTTTTGATATTTATCTAAAACAATTATATATTTAAAGGATATGAGGGCTGGAGGATGGCTTAGCAGTAAGGTGCTTGCCTGCAAAGCCAAAAGACCCAGATTTGATTCTTCAGGACCTGTGTAAACCAGATGCACAAAGTGGTGCATACGTTTTGAGTTTGTTTGCAGTGGCTGGAGGCCCTAGTATACCCATTCTCACTGCATATAATGTCTCTTTCTCTCTTTTTATCTGTCTCTCTCAAATACATAAATAAATAAAAATTAAAGAATAGGACCTAATTCTCAATGTAAATTGGAGAAAAATCTGTTTCTGAACCCGTTTCTACCTTCTTTTTATGAGTTACAATATCTTTTTTTTATTACAGGCATACTTAGTATGGAAGCATCATGTGTTGGTACCATTGTTTCCCTCATCTCTACCCCTATTCCACTGGGGCTTCCTCAGTGGGGTTGCAGGTATTCCCCATGGGGTTGTGGGTTATGTATTGTGGGAGTAGCAGTCAGTTATTGGGGGAGGGGATGACTCTGGGTATGATGTCCCAACCTGTGGCTCTTACAATCTTTCTGCCCCCTCTTCTGTAAAACTCCCTGAGCCATGGTAGGTGTGTTTTAAGTCTACTTCAGTGATGAGCTCTTAGGAGCCTCTGGATTTCCACTTTTGCAGGTGTTGAGTGTCCTCAGGGTCTGTCCCCTTCACCCTGGTATTGATTGTCAGGTTCAGCATGGAAGCAGCACTCTTGCTTGTCTCCCCACTTCCTCTGTGGTTTCACCTGGGCCTTGGCTGAAATGAGAGCATTGGTTTATCTCTTTGGGTTTTGCTACCTTCTGAAAGGAAAACATATTCTCCAATGGAGAATGAAGTCAGCATGGGCTAAATGGGATAAACATTGCTAATTTAAGGAGATTTTGATGGATGTAGCCCCTTTTATAGATAGACTAGTGGGAGCTTGACATTGGAGAGCATAATCTTTGTCTCCATAGTATTCTGACCTGGTTCGCAGTTCCAGGTACAGGTTTCTTTCCACTGAGAAGATCTCTTAGTCAATCATAAAGTCATTCCTGAAATGAGTGACTCATATGCTTGTTTGGTTTTAGAGTTGTCATGAGTTAACCCAGGAAGGTACCCCAACATGGTTGGAAGTAGAAGTTCAAGAGTCCTACCTTGATTTTAGTCCTCCCTGAAATCATAGTTCCACAATGGGAATCCAGCCTCATGGCACTTTCCCTAGAAAGTTATTAAGTAACTCCCCTTTGGTTGCAACAAGCTCAAAGGAAAGTCTATATTACACCATTTAAGCTCAAAATTATATAGGGTACACTTAGCAAAGTGCCTCATAAAAGCATGTTCTTTTATGCATTACTAAATTATTTGCTATTTAGTAGGGAAAAAAGCTGGAAGAGCCCACTCTATAGAGTTACAATATATATATATACTACTAATTAACTCTAGATTTGGGGCCCAACATTATATTTGTTATGTGTTTCTTTGGAATGACTGGGGTGACCTCACTAAAAAACATTAAAGAAAAATCTAGGTAGAAGTTTATATTTATAATTTTCTTAGATTTTAGCTTCTGTAAAGTACTTTTTGAGATTGAACATCATTATTTTAGTTTTCTTGCCAAATGAGATATATTTCAAGTTTGGCAACTGGGATGCTAACATTGCATGTGAGCGTGTATTTTTTTTTTTTTTTTTTGAAACAGGGTCAGAGGCTCACTGTGTAGTTCAGTTTGGCCCCAGTTAGTCTTGAACTCATGATCCCCCTGACTGAAGACTGTTTTTAGTGCTGGTATTGTAGATATTTCCTTGCCTGGCCCTGGGGTGGTAGCTCTGAAAGTGTTCTCTCCGTTTCAGAAGGAGCTTTTGTTTCCACAGTTGTACTGAAGTCATCTAGACAGAACCAACGATAAAAGAAAAGTCTGTATGGCAAGTAGTAGTTTTACAGTATCAAGGAAATGGGGGGAAGCTGTTCAATTAAGAAGATGATATAAACATTTTACATATATACATACATATTCATAATGGTGGGCAAATGATTAAATTTTCTTTTTTCTAGAGAGCAATATTAAGATCTCAATGGGCCAAGAGGGTATGCAGATACATTGTAATTATATCTTTGGGCAAAACATGAAGGATGCAATAATTGCAAGCTAAGGATGCCACAGTGAAATGCCACCACTTATAGAAAGATCAACAGACGTAAGAAGAACACTTAAAAATGAGGTCTAGTGTCACAGCTCAATACTGTGTCTTAGACCTGACACTTGTTCTGCTTGACCTTTGACCTAGCTCTTCCAGTTGACTTTTTTTGAAATAACCTTTCTTACAGGCAGAGTAGAAGTAGAATGAAGTTATGAAAGTGCTGATATGGGAATTCGGGATGTCTTTTAGAGTAAGGGAGCTTTTCTCAGCTCTTGACTGGGCTGTAACTCAGGAGTTAGGGTGCTGGATACTCACAGCCACACAAAACTTCCACCAAGTCAGTGGCCTCCAGATTCTTTTTTTTTTTTTTATTTCTTTATTTTTTTATTGACAACTTCTATACTTACAGACAATAAACTATGATATTTCCCTCCCCTCTCCCCATTCCCCTTCAGAACTCCACTCTCCATCATATCCCCTCCCTCTCTCCATTAGTCTGTCTTTTAATTTGATGTCATCATCTTTTTCTCCTATTATGAGGGTCTTGTTGAAGGTATTGCTAGGCACTGTGAGGTCATGGATATCAAGGCCAATTTCTGTCTAGACAATTGCATTGTAAGGAATTGTATTCTTCCCTTGGCTCTTAGATTCTTTCCGCCCCCTCTTCCACAATTGGAAGGTGTCAAAGAGATGTTTCAGTGCTGGGCTCTCCTCCATCCCTTCTCAGCACTATGTAGCTTTCTGGGTCATCCCAGCGGTCATCTCCATCTGAAAAGAGAAGCTTCTCTAACCAGAAGTGAGAGTAGCATTAATATGTGAATATGAACATTAAGTGTAGTGCTTTCAGGACAGTTTGGTGGGAATAATATATACATTTGGCCAGACAAGAGCAGACTTTATACCCCTAAGGCTCATGACCTCCCCTGCCATAGGTGTTTGATTAGTTTTTTCAGGACTAGGCATGTATTCCCTCCCATAGAGCGGGCCTCCAGTCCAATTAGGGAGCAGTTGGTTTCCCCAAGAGCAAACATGCCACTATTGCACCCGTTCAGTTATTGGGCCTGTCTGGCCAAACTTGAAGTTTTCAGTGTCCACTGTTTTCACCACTGATGATTTCTGTCTCCCATATGGCTGCCTGCAGTGCAGCTTTTTCTGGCTTTCAGTTGGCTGTCTACAGGGAGAAGGTTTTCTGCTCAGCACTAGCTTGCTTTCTCAGTGACCTTGCTGCTCAGGCAAGTGAGGTCTTCAGCAATAGGGTCTTGCCACCTGTTTCTCAAGGGAAACCAAGGGCCTTGGCAATAGCCTGTAATGGTTTGGAAGCTACAGGGACCTCCCTGGCCAACAACTCACTGGAAGGTATCCCATCCCTGGCACGGAAAATTTTCTAGTAACAATCATTAGCTTTGGCCTCCAGATTCTTGTCTTGTGATTTTGATGAATGAAATCCACAGAGCATAGAGGACAAAGTTTAGAAAGGTTTTATCATAGAGCTTACAGATTTTAAGAGAAGGAAAGAAGGCAGAGCTCACATCCAGGAAAATATTCCCAGAGATGAGAAAGCCCACCTGGTGAACCTGATGGGTATCTTTCATGGGAACGTGTTGGATACAGGGCTGAGCTGGTGAGTCTGGCCCCTACCTCAGGTGTCTAGGCACCTACCATTTTCCAGAACAGGGAGTAATCCTATTTGCATTCCTAGGAAAGAAAGAGATCAGGAAACAAACAGATCCCATACCATATATTAAGCACTTAGTAATCTTATTCATATCCTCCCATGGAGTTCTAGAGAAAAGAAAAAAAAAAAACCAGATTCTCTCTTACAGGCTCAAAAATATTCCTCATTTGTGCTTTGGGGGGAAAAAAACTGATCCCATTTGATTTCCTTGGTAGTAGGCCATTGCCAATTCATACTGCCACCCTCCCACGATTTTACACTTCACTGCTTGAACTTGAAGGTGCTGTATGTACTGAGAAGTCTGAAGAGGGAGTTTGCATTGGAAACTTGGCCTCTGTTATTTCTGCCAGATAAGCAATTCTTCATGCTTGAAGTTGAATGTCCATTATAGGTTTTCCTGAAGAAGTTCTGGAACTAAGCCTACAAGATTATTCATAGAAGCAAGTTGTGGGGTGGCCATGTCTAATAATGCTGCAAAGAAATAAAGTAACAAATGACAATATTACAAAGAATGAGTTCAATATTTTAGTACTATTTATATCTTGGATCTTGTGTATTCACTTCATGGTGAACATGTGAGTGTATCTAAGGTTTTCTGTCTTCACTGTCACAATTTAATAGAATAAATTTAGGCGACAATCCCTTCTCACTTTCTGTGTCCATTTTTCTGGCATAAGCAGTAAATGCTATAGCTTATTAATTTTAAACAATGAAAAAAGTTTCATGTAAAAATTATGCATATAACCCTAGTATCCTTAACCCTCTATCTCTGAGGCCATTCTTTTCTATAATTACCATGACGTATGTGTGGGAATTACAAGGTGTTCTTCAATTCTTCAGTAGGTTCTGGAGTTGAGACTTAGTCCTTACCATTTTGTCTTACTCCCGACTTTGCTTAATATCTTCTCTCCCTCTGATCACTGTTGTTACAGTGGTCAACCCCACCTGGTGGTGTCCGTTTTCCTTCAAGATATAGACTCACCACCATGTTCTTCACGCAAGTTGTCTGATGACTGGCAGTGGTTTATTGCATTCTGTTGTCTTATATGCGAAACACAGAAGAACAGTAGCACCGGACTCACTATTCCAAGTCACGGGGAATCTCAGCCTCAAGAGGTCTTTATTGGCTGGTCTCTCACTCTGCATTTCTGGGACCTGACCTCAGTCCTCAAGAGTCTAGGAAAGCTTTGTGTTTTCAATTACTCTCTCTTATGGTCTGACTCTCCTTTGCCTTGTAGTGGTTGGAGGAACACACTCAAAATTCCTATGACTTTCTGATGCAGAGAAATTTGGCTTTTTCTTAGGCCCATAATCTCCTATCCAGGTTCTCCTAGGATGTATTTTTGCTCAGTTTTAAAAAAAAAAAAAAGAAGAGAAAAGAAAAAACTCATTGACTTCCTTTCCAAACAAAAGAGCAGTTTTCTCAAGTGAAACTCCTAGAACAATCAGGTAAAATGTTTTATGGGGTTTTTTTTTTTTTTAGTTATAGAAAAATTTCTTTAGAAATAAGCTTACATAATGTTTTCAACAAGGTGATTTGACAAAAGTTATAATAAAGTGATAGACAAAAACAGAGGCTGCAGTCTAAAGAGAGGTGATTCTAGCCAAGGCATAACAAATGAAATGAAAAGGCCTTTGATTTCTGTCTTTTTCTTTGAGTGACCCCAGCAGTATATGAAAGAGGGTTGGTTCAACAGGCAGTGATAATTGTCTAACCTGGCTTCTTAAAATATGGGGAATAATGTTACCTTAAAGTAAAGTGATTAAGGGAGGAACCACAATCCATAAAGAAGAGATGAAGTCTCACCTAAGGCTATGTAGGCTGAGAAGCAATTCCCATTCTGACTGGGGTAAGACAAAAATCACAAAGTGGTTTTAATTTGCATTTCTCTGATGGCTAGAATATTGAACATATGAAAATGTTTTTATTTATTTTTTGCAAGAAGAGAGAGAGAGAATGAGCATGCCAGGGCCTCCAGCCACTGCAAACTAACTCCAAATGTATGCTCCACCTTGTACATCTGGCTTTATGTGTATACTAGGGAATCAAACCCAGGTCATTAGGCTTTGCAGGCAAGAGCCTTAATGGCTGAGCCATCTCTCCAGCCCCTATTGGACTTAAAAAAAAATAACTGTTGCTCAATGGTGTTTCTTCTGAGAGGTATCTGTTGAATTGTTTGCCTCTCTTTGAGATTTTAACCTTCATCATCAATTTAAAAAATCATACATATAACGAAGTTGGTGGCTTGCTTCCTTGAATGTGTTACAAAACAATATATAACAAAAGCACATAGTTAGTAGTTCTTACATGTGGAAGTAGATAGTGTAAAGCAGAATCAAAACAAAAAAGTCAAAATTAAATGTAGTTATGACTCATTTAACAATGGGGATATGTTCAGAGAGATTTGTCAGGCATTTTTGTTGCTGTGAGAATATAACAGAGTACATTTATCCAAACCTAGATAGTACAACTTACTACACAACTAGGCTACATGGCATATATATGTGTTTATATGAATATGTATAGAATAACCTATTGTTTCTAGGGTCATGATGAATAAAACACTTGATTAAATCAAGTACAAGAGAAAATGAAGCAATCAAGAGATGGAGTAAAGATAAGATGATGAGGCTGCTGCCAGTGTAACTCAGGGCACTTCTCTATAGTAAACTTTTTTGTTCTCATGAGTAATATACTCTTAAATAATGACAAAATGTATACTACAGCAAGTACCTAAACCAGCAACTATTAATATCATGTATTATTCAGCAGTGTGTTGCTATACTTTTTTTTTTTTTAATGGAGTTCCAGTGGGCTTTTATTGAGATAAATTAACAACAACAAAAATCAAGATTTTTCCCAACCATCTTTTCTGAACCTTGTAAACTCAGCAAGGACTCTGGTCCATGTACATACAATTTAACACATCCCAACAAAAACAGCTCCACTGGAACATTTGCCAATTCAACAGAAAGCCAATTTTCCCTTTCCCCAAAAATTATTTTCAAAATTTTAAGTTCCTACTGTTTGCATGGAACTGGTCCCTTGTGGCTAGGGACATTAGAATTTTCTCCCATTTTGATTGAACAGAAATTACATTTTTTTTTAATTTCAAAAAAGGGAAATGACTTTGTGATTATAAGCAGAAAACAGGAGAGATTTTAAATGAGACAGTTCTCTTCTACGTGCTAACCTCTCTTAAGCAGGGCTGGATCCTTCAAAGACATAACAGCATTAACTTGATAGTCAGCAGCCCTTGTTTTATGGTTAAACTTTTCCCAGCTCATCCCTGCTAAAATAATCTTGAAGCTCACAGTGATAGATTAGAACCTCAAGTAAATAGATACACATAGCAAGGGCTGAGTTTAGAAGAGGTGATTCTTTTAAAAATCCAGAGAACTGGGCTGGAGAGATGGCTTAGTGGTTAAACGCTTGCCTGTGAAGCCTAAGGATCCCGGTTAGAGGCTTGATTCTCCAAGACCCACGTAAGCCAGATGCATAAGGGGGCACATGCATCTGGAGTTCGTTTGCAGTGGCTAGAGGCCCTGGCGCACCCATTCTCTCTCTCTCTCTACCTGCCTATTTCTGTATCTCTCTCTCTCTCAAATTAATAAATAAATAAAAATAAAATATAAAAAAAAATCCAGAGAACTGTCCAGGAACTGTCAGTTACTTAATGTGCTACTGTCATGTAGTTTTGCAAAGGGTGAAAAGATATCAGACTGTATTATAATTGCTAGCATTTTATTGATAATTGCCAGCTAAGTGCCAAAAGAGAGAAAATAGGAAAGAGAATTCAGAAACAGAGCTGAAATAGCAAGCTGTCATCCCCTGGGTTCACCAAAGCACGGCTAATACAAAGGGTAGTTACTTAAAGCAGTTCTCTGAGTGGTTCTCTGTGAGAACCATGGTGCCACCTCTGAGGCTGTGATTCTACTTGAGAACCCAGCAGGAAGTGTATGAAAACTGCAGAATGTACAGGTTACCATCTTTCTTGAAGCAGGCACCATTTACTGAAAACAAGTTAGTCACTATGCTAATGCTGAATGTTCAAGTGTTTAAGAAATACTTTTCTGTATCATGACTTCTACAATGGAGAGAATAATTCCTTGGAAGAAGACAAAAGGAAGTACAGAAAGTTCAAGGCAGTGCAGAAATGAAAGCTCCAAGCTAGTATTCAGGAAAATGTGTTCATGTGAAGTCCTTTCCTTAGAGATTGTCAGCTTTTATGATCTGTGTAGCCCCCATGTACAGCCAATGGTTACTGGAATAACTCTTCTCCTGAGCACTATTGGTGAAAGGAGTCTAAAAGACAGAGGAGAAGTCTCTTCAAAATTAGTGTTCCCTTAGGCTGTAGATATGGCTTAGTGGTTAAGGCATATGCCTGTGAAGCCTAAGAACCCCAATCAGTATCCAATGTGAACAACAGGGGAACTGGACCAAAGCAAGACTTAAGCCCAGGGCAAACATTATACTTTGTAGCTCCATGTCTGGCATCTGGCACTTGCAGTGGCATCATCTGTGCTCTAATGGCCTTCAATAGCCCTGCCATACTGGCCCTGCCACCTGTAAATACATGTGATCCTTTGGGGGTAGCTCTCTTGATGCCTATAGCTTTCTACTCCAGGTGTCTTCAGCATCCTGGGGTCTCCATTACAACTTGTGCTCTACCTTCACACTTTCATGAAGAGCCCATTTAGGGGCTCCAACTCTGCTACATGTTGCCTGGCTTCCATGGCTTTCTGCAATTTGGGGGTAAGCCTCTAGACCCCATAAGTTTTTCATTCTACATGTCTATAAAACCAGCACTATGTGGATGATGATGCTCAGTCTATGGCAGGTCAGGAGCATGGTTTGACTCCCTTTTGGATTGTGGCAGTGGCTTAATGCTTGGGTGTCTAAACCTAGGACTATATTTCACTAGGCAGTCCTCTTGGAGCAGGGAGCTCTTGTGAATCTATCTTTCCTCAGGGACTGGACCCTCTTCAGGAACTCTCATTTTTTAAGTTAATTTGCATTTGTATATTGGAACTTTTGATAGGTGAGATTTTTGTCCTCAAAGTGCCTTTCTTATTGTCCTGGTTTAAAATGTGGGCTTTCTAGGTGTAGCAGACAGCTTCAGGTTCACTGAGATGAACTTCCAGACCAGGCACAGTTATGGAGGAAGGGATATTATTTATTGAAGCTTACAGATCCAGGGGAAGTTCCATAAAGGCAGGCGAAGTGGCCTGCCTTCACAGGGCCAAGCAAAGAGAGAAAAAAACCAACCAGGTACACAGCACACAGAGCAAAACTACAGTCAAAAGTCACAACAAGCTTCAGGAACTCCCATTAGGCACATTTTGCATATCTTTACAATGGAATCTCAAACCCACCACCACACCTTAAGACCCCCCCCCAGTGACATGGCCTCTAGCAAGGTGATTGCAGATACAAACTATAACTAATAAAATACTGAATATATTGGGGGCCATATATTCAAACTACCACACTAGGTTTTAGGGTTAGGGAAAAGACAAAAAAAAATAATAATAAAATGTGGGCTTTCTCTTTAATGATGCTAATATCTTTAGCAATTACAGTCATGGCTTTGTACTCACCAGCCTTATGTACAACTTTAAATGGATTCTTGTTCTTTTCCTCACTAAACTGTTCTTTTTCACATCTTTGTGCTCTACTTTCTACTCATTCTTGCTTCCTCTCCCTCTTGCTCTCCCTGGCTAAAAGCAGTGAGCAGCAACTATACCACAGCCTGAATGGCACGCTGTCTTGAAGTTTCTTCTATTGGCTGCAGAGATGGCTCAGCACCTAAGGTGCTTTTCCATAAAGTGTAAAGGCTCAAATTCAATCCCCCAGTACTCACATAAAGCCAGATGCACAAAATGGCACTTACCCAAAATTTCTTTTGTCAGATAAATTAGTCTATTACTTTTTGATTCAGCCTCACTTCAGTTTTCAGGGCATCAGCAGAATATAACCATATGCCTTGTCACAGTGTACCAGAAATGACCTCTACTCCAATTCCTTTGGAGTCCTTGTTCCCCTCTAAAACCTCACAGCACAGCCCTTACCATGATCCCCATTTCTATCAGCATTCTTGTCTTCTGAATTCCCACCAGAATGGCTTAGTAAGTACTACTATTATCATTCCAGCATTTCAGTAGCCTACAGCTCCAACTTTTTCCATGCTCTTCCTGAAAACCCATTCCAATGGTCCAAGAACCACATGGTCAGGTTTACTACAGCAACAACTCCACTCTGGTAACAATTTCCTGTATTAGTTACCCAATAAACAGCAATTAAAGAGAGAAAATGAGGAAGGCTTTGTTGATTTTGGTGTACATGGGAGTGCACGTGAGTGGGGGGTATAGAAACATTCAAAATTTGTGGGGACATCTGATTTAAACCACCATAGAAAGGATTGGACTTTTAAATGATATAGCTGTTCTGTGAGTCACCCATGTACCTTTAAGTAGCCTTTGACCCATGTTCTTGTAAGCAACACCACCAAAACTCATTGGCTCACCAAGCTAGACTAAGATGGAAATCATGCTTTGGATTTTTGATGTCCTATTGGGGTGACTGACTATTTGTGTAGCTCTCCCTAGGAAAAGTCACACAACAAGTTGGTGCCTAAACAGGGACTCAACATAACCAAAGATGAGTCTGCATAGAATAATGGCATGCCTGTGTACATACAACTGAGGCAGACTCAGCAGAGAGGAAAGCATTGCTGAAGGCAGAAAGAAATCAAGCTTGGACTGAGCCAGCTGACATCTGCAGTGCCAGAAGGTGTTATGTATGTTTCTAGGGGATAAGTTGCCACCAATGGTCCTGTTATGCTATAGACCCTACATGTTATACAGCCAGCAGGCCAGGCAAGATGAACCTGCTGGTGCAATAGTGGCATTCCTATGACAGGCACGATCAACTGTTTTCCAACTAGAGTTAAGGTCCACGTTACAGGAGTGAAGCCATTTGGTAATATAAGCCAGGGCAAAAACCTGTGGCTGGGGAAACCATTTGGCCCCCACTGGGAGGCTGCTGCTATTATTAAGGAGATGTGGCATGCCTGTCAAATTGCCTTCCAAAATTGTGCTTATGCTTATGGACTAATACTACTTTTGATTATGGTAGAAGGAAACTTATTTTTACAGTGGGTAGCGGTTATTTGTGAGAACTCAGGACTGGTCAAACTATTGAGAATAAGTGTCTGTTGCTGAGGTCAAGACTGTTGCCATGGCATATCAGCCCAATATACAGAAAATAATCACATATTTGTATGATCCTTCCAAAGGCTCAGGGAACATCATGGAAGAGGAGACAGACAGAAGATAAAAGCCAGGGGAGTAAGTGTATTAGAATTTTGTCCTATGAGAATGACATGACCATTGCCATATTGAAACCCAAGTGGCTTTGATCACCTAATTGAGACTCTCACAATACTTCATAGAAAGGGAAGAAGGTCACTGTGAGAGTTAAACAAAGTACCAGGGAGAAATGAAGGCACACTAATATCAGATATTAAATATTTTTCCATTATCAGAGTTTCTCAGAGTTGACTAGTGTACTACAATCATCAGAATCTCCAAGGGAGCATGTTAGGAGATAGATTCCTAGAACCTCACTGACTGGACCTACCAAAGTTGGAATTGTATTGGACTTTGTTATTGATTCCTGACTTTTCCAGGAGAAACACAAAAAAATGCCTATTTAGCCCAAATAGAACATCAGCAGACAAGTCCAGCTGGTAAACCAGTGAGTTTTAGAGAGGTTATATACAGGAACATGGTGACACTTCCACAGCTCTATCACCAGTAAGCCATACCCCTGCATGTGTTATGACACCCAAAGGCATCTTTGCTAAGCTCACCCCCCAATCAATCTTCTGCCTCCTATGTATTCTAGCATGCATGCCCCATGACCACAGACAGCCGGGTGAGGATTATGTGCAGCACAGGCAGAAGGAAGTCGTGGCTAGAATCTGATGATAAAAAAGTCATTGCAAACCTTGACCCAAACAATAAATATTAATAAATATTTGCATGAGCTGTTGTATGTTCCAGGGTCCTGCTCATATCCTGGCATGATGAAACTTCCTCTTGAAACTGTAAGCTGAATAAACCCTTCCCTCCTATGAGTTGCTTCTAGGTGAGTGTTTTGTTCCAGCAATGAAAAAGTACCCGGAACACATGTATATGCATATTTGTGTGTGGTGTGGTGTGTTTGTGTGTGCCTGCACGTGGAAGGCAGAGGACAACCTTGGGTGTTATCTTTAGGAGCACCATCCACCTCCTTCTGAGACAGTCTGTCATTGTCATTGAGCTCACTAGTTAGTCTAAACTGGCTAGCCAGCGCACTCCAGGGATCCTCCTGACTCCGCCTCCCCAGTTCTGAGATTTCTAGGCATTCACTACCACACCTGGCATTTTACAAAAGTACTGGGGATCAACCAAAGGTCCTCATATTTGCAAGTACTTTACCCACTGAGCTATATTTCCAGCCCATAATCATCTTTGTTGCTCAATATTACATCTCTTCTAGTTCCCCATGATCCCTTTTAAGATAAAGAGATTAAACAGAGATTGTGCCTCCCTTGTCAGGGTCTGTTTTTCAAAGTCAAAAATTACTATTGGCTGGTTCAGAGATCACCATATGTGCAATCAATCAATCTCTATGAGAGAAGGATATTTTTAGGATATAGCCAGCACCTCCTGCTCTTCATCTCACTTTAATTTCAACTTACTGACTATTGGTCATTAACCCTTTTAGAATGAAAACCAGCTCAGTGCTTTCATGCTCAATTATCTTTGACTTTCAATCTAAAACGAACCATTTGCTGAGCAAATGGAGAGAGAAACATTAAAAGCAAAAGCTATTAAAGAATTATAGACTTAAGAAGCCACACAGTACCTGTACGTATTGCTCTGTAGTCCAAGAACCTGTGAAATTGTACACACCTTAGGAGAAAAGTTTCCACCCAGCATGCATTGATTTAATGGAATAACACCCAGTCATGTAAAGTATGGACCTTGATTCTTAGGGCACATTTTGTTGTTATCCTGTACTTAATAGGACAGGGTTTAAAAATATGCTACTGTGCATACACAATAGCTGCTTTTTCACTTATGCTTTTATCTGTGCTGAAATTATTTTCTCTGTCAAAAGATTAAAATGAATGCATAACAACTTTTCAGAATTGCTAATCCAAGTAAACTTCTCTGAGAAAATTCAGTATGTAAAAGTCATGAGCCAGGCTTGCGTGGTGGCACGTGCTTTGAATCCCAGCACGTGGGAGGCAGAGGTAGGAGGATCGTGGTGAGTTTGAGGCCAGCCTGAGACTACATAGTAAATTCCAGGTTAGCCTGGGCTAGAGTGAGACCCTACCTCAAGAAAAAATCATCTCAAACCTAGACCCAAACATGAAATGTTAATAAAATTTACTTCTTCCTGCAACGGACAATGGCAAAAATGAGATAGATGTATGATTTTTTTTTCTCTCTCCTTAAGATAAGATGGTGTTGAGAGAAGTTAGTTTATACATTACTATTTTGTAGGGTACCAAATAAGACTGAATTTATGTGTATTTTCAACTAAAATAGGAATGAAATCAAGTTGCTATTTGAGTCAAGTGGATAATAGGATAGAAAGGTAAATGGGTATAGAAAGGAGTTCTGTGAACCTGAAGTCTAGAATTGGGGCCTGCCTCTGTCTTGTGGCCTTGAGTGAGGTTTGATGGGTTTGGGAAGGAGGAAGAGAAAGCAGTTTCTTCATGCCAGAAACTATGCTAGAAACTTGCCTTACACTGGCCTTGATGACTCCTCCTCCTCATTCTCTTTTTCCTTCTGTTTCTTCAGTTCTTTTCAAATTCCCTTAGTAGAAAACCATTTACTCTGTTAGGATGGAATAGTCAGTATTTGACCTTTTTGTGTTTTTCACTTACCTCTTTGCTTGTTTCCTGATTGCTCTGTCTTCTGCTGGTGCTTTTCCAGGCCCAGGGAATCTCCAGTCAGAATTAGTCTCTGGTGAGTTGAAGTTCTAGCTATACAGCCCAGGCTAGGATTGCTTATGTCTGAAATGTCTTTTAAAAATTTTTATCTGCAGCCCTTGACACATATTCCCTTTTTGTTGTTTTGCTGTTTGTATGTGATCTGTGTGGTGTGTGCACATGTATGTGCTCTCCCAGTGCCCCAGGTGCTCACCTGTCAGAGGGGAGGTGGGTAAGGACAGCCGCTCTTGCCTATGGGAGCTAAAGCAGAGTGTTGGGTGTCCCACTCCATCCCTCTTCTGTCACTTCTTATTATTTATCTTTATTTATTATTATTTGATAGCAGAGCTTGCTATTTTTCTGGCAGCCTGAAGATTCCCTGATCTCTGCTGCCCTTTGTGGCACTGGCATTACAGGAATGTGCGGCCATGTCCATATGTTCATATGGGATCTGGAAATTCCAACTTGGGCAGTTTGATCTATCTCAGGTCCTTGTGATTGCACAGGAAGTAAACATCTTTCCAGCTGACATAGATTTTTTTTTTAATGGCTCAGTTACCCGCCCCCCCCCCACAGTCTTTCTTTTCCCGATATCATTTTGTCTTGCTTTCTTTTAGGATCCCAGTTGAGTCATGGCTTCACACAAAAGGAACTCTTTATAAGCCATTTCCTGGTGTCTGCTTGGGTAGCACAATGCCCTATTTTTTAAAAAATAATTATAGAACCTGAAGGATATAGGAAGCCATCTAAACCCAAATCAACGTAGTTTTTAGGTCAATCTTAAAGAGATTTGAGAGCTGCATGTGGCCTTAGAGAAGCTGTAGTTGATTATCAGCTTATCAATCAAACTGAGGTTTTGATTTGCCCAAGATTAGAACTTTCTTCCTCTGACTTTAGGCTGAGGTTATTTCTACCACATCAGATGAACAAAAGTTCAAATGTCAATGATAGCTCAACTATTCTCTGGGAAAAAATACCAGTATTATGTGCTTTTTCCAATTTTTTAAAAAAAATAGGCCTGCATATTAATATTTTATCTTGAACCCTGTTCCTTTTTTGGCCTTGTTACTGGCATATCACATGCTGATATGGCTTTGCATATTAGTGGCAGGTGGGGAGAATATGTTGGTGAGAAACAAATGGAGTCATAGAGTCAGCTGCATATTGTTTTGTTTTATAAAGTGGCTTTGCTTGAACTCACTTGATTGTAGAATTTAAGACCATCATCCTTCTGCTCCATATCCTGCCCCCCACCAGGTTACCACACCACGTCCAACTGTTGTAATGCAGACACCTACCTAGTCTAGTCCTTTCAAACCTTATTGTGCTTAACTAATTCAGTTTTGATTAAGTATGCCTGCTGAGGGGACTGAGAATGTGGTTTCTTAGCAAGTTCTTAAATCTTGCTGCTGCTGTTACTGGGTCAGGGCCATAAATATCTAAATAGTTTTCAAGTGCTCAGCTCATGAGGAATGCTAGACCTTCCTTTTGGAAGGAGTGACCATTGATTGGTTCAGACATTTGAAGGGGCTTAGCCAATAGGTAGCAAGAGCATTATAGAGCTAAGAGTAGGATAGGGAGGGGGAGGAGAAGAGCATAGGTGACTGAGGACAGATGATACTAGTTTGTTGGAAAATATCCTCAACCTTATTATATTTTAATTCATTGGGTTAATCTATCATCTACATATATATAAAGTATAAAGTAATTTTTGGAAGTATCTCATTTTAGTAACATTAAGATAAAAACATTTTCTGAATGTGGAAATACAACTAAATCATCTTTTTGGCTTTTCTATGCAAATATTGTTGTCTTCTATGGGTTTCTTACAAAATCAGATGATATAATGTACAAATGAAAATTCCACTGAGTGCCTTTGCAAGTCATTAATAAAGAAATGAGCAAACTGAGATGGTATAAAAGAGAAATACATTCCCTAGAGAAAAAAGAGAAAACAACAGGGAAACAGATACCATGTAAGGAAGCATCCATACGTCCAGAAGTAACTTAAACACACCATGTGGTAGTGATGATAAGCACTGGCTGCCAAGTTGTAGAGAGAAAAGCATGAAATTGGTTTCAGATCAAGCTCTATCTATGAGTTTGGAAGGGGTGAAAAACAATGGATTAGTGCAGAGCTGGTTTGGGCTTACAAACACCGGCTGACAGATTTTTGCTAACTAAATGCTGAGTCTAGCATTGCTTCTTTCCAATAAGAATTAGAATAGTAAACCCTTTTGGAATTCTGTTATTGATTCCAGATGAATTTATCAGGAATTTATAAAGTGAGAGAAGAGAGAGATGAGCCTCTCTGATGTATTTTCTGAAATGCATGGACCTTTAAGCTATCTCTTCTCTGGTCTCTTGTTTTCATTGCAAAAGGCACCATCAGTCTTTTGGGCAATAGTGGTGATTTTCAGTGACAGCTAGAAACACAACTGAGAAAGAGTAAATAGGAAAAGTACTTAATGTTTGTGGTAAATCAATGAAACTGCTACAATTTCATGTTTTTGGAAGAATAGAATTCATTCTGAACTCAAATGAGTTTATCTAAGGAAAAATCACAAGCAAACAGCAAAAGCCTGATATTGTTTATTCCCTGTAGATTGAGCAAACTGGTCCCTACAAAACAAGGTAAATTTGATCTTAGTAAGAACTTAGGTCATTTAGGCCCATTCCTTAACTTTGAGAGTAAAATCAGATGTCAGTCTCAGTGCCACTCTCAGAGTGAGAATTTGGGAATAGGCCTATGAGTTATTGGTTTTTTTGAGTAAAGGCAACCATCAAGAAAATATAGTCCAATTTGGGAAGAACAAACATAATTGCATTCCCCCCCCACCCGGAAATTCTCTTCCCTTCATTCCTGCCTGAGGGTGCTGCCAGTTGATTTCCACCATAGCATCTGAAACTGTAGGCATAATTTCTTGAGTGCTGGGTAGCTTTGTTTTCTTTCTTTTATGATTTGGGAGAAAAGTCAAGAACCTACCAGAGAGCAGGTAGCATTACAATAGGATTTCACGTCTATTTCAGTTCTGCAAATTCCTTCTTTAAAAAAAAATGCTTTTTCCTTTTTTAAAAAAAATTATTTATTTATTTATTTATTTAGAGACAGAGAGAGGGAAAGAGAGAAAGGGAGAATGGGTGTGCCAGGGCCTCTAGCCACTGCAAACAAACTCCAGACACGTGCACCCCCTTGTGCATCTGGCTTATGTGGGACCTGGAGAATCGAACCGGGGTCCTTAGACTTCGCAGGCATGCGCCTTAACCGCTAAGCCATCTCTCCAGCCCCCCCCAAAAAAATGTTTTTTAGAGACAGTGAGAGAGACAGAGAGACAGAATTGGTGCACAAGCGCTTCAGCCACTGCAATCCAACTCCAGATGCTTATGCCGCTGTAGCAGACAGCTTCGGGTTCGCTGAGATGAACTTCCAGACCAGGCACAGTTATGGAGGAAAGGATATTATTTATTGAAGCTTACAGATCCAGGGGAAGTTCCATAATGGCAAGAGAAGTGGCCTGCTCTCCACAGGGCCAAGCAGAGAGAGAGAGAAACCAACCAGCCACCACAGCACACAGAGCAAAACTACAGCCAAAAGTCACATAGCACACTTCAGGAACTCCTGCTAGGCACATTTGCATATCTTTACAATGGAATCTCAAACCCACACCATTAACACCTTAAGACCAGCCCCCAGTGACATTGCCTCTAGCAAGGTGACTGCAGATGCAAACTAAATAAAATACTGAATATATTGGGGACATATATTCAAACTACCACAGCCACCTAGTGGGCATGTGTGACCTTGTTCTTGCCTCACCTTTTGTGCATCTATGCATCTGGCTTATGTGGGATCTGGAGAGATATCCAACAGGGGCCTTTAGGCTTCACAGGCAAACACCTTAACCACTAAGCCATCTCTCCAGCCCAAATTCCTTCTTTTTAAATAGTCTGTTTTATATCTCCCTCAAGGCATATATACCATCATTATGAATTTCTTCTACACAGCTGCAGTTGAATTTACAAATGCTCTGGTGATACAAGGGGTTTCATCAACAGATTCAGGCCATTCACCATCCACAAGGCAACTGCAGAGCATCCCAAACATTATTGTGTTTCCATAAACAGAAATCTATTGACCAGTGGAACCAAATAAAGAGTCCAGAAATAAAACCGTATGTACAGTATATATATCCACTGATTGATAAGGGTGACAAAAATATACAATGAGGAAAGAGCAGTCTCTTCAGCAAGCTAACCATTCTCTCATATACGTAAAGGTCAGATTGGGTGAAAATTCAATCAGCCAATCAAATATTTAAGTATATGGGAAAAATCATTTCCCTTTAATATTCAATTATTGCTTTTTTTTTTCTTTTTAGGTTTTTCAACGTAGGGTCTCGCTCTGGCCCAGGCTGACCTGGAATTCACTATGTAGTCTCAGGGTGGCCTTGAACTCATGGTGATCCTCCTACCTCTGCCTCCCAAGTGCTGGGATTAAAGGCGTGTACCACCACACCTGGTACAATTATTGCATTTAAATTTATAAATTAATATGAAAGCATTAAGTGAGATTTTGTAGTAGGCACCATAAATACATTTCTTATAGTGCAGACAAGAATGATTGATGATTGGTTTACATATTAACAAAAATATTTTATTTAGGGCTGGAGAGATGGTTTAGTAGTTAAAGCACTTGCCTGTGAAGCCTAAGGACCCAGGTTTGACTCCCCAGGACCCATGTAAGCCACATGCACATGTGTCTGGAGTTTGTTTGCTGTGGCTGGAGCACCTGGTGCACCCATTCTCTCTCTCTGTTTATCTGCCTCTTCCTCCCTCTTTCAAATAAATAATTAAAACTGAAAAAAAATTTAAAATATTTTATTTGGAATTAACTATTTAGTCACTAAGTCAAAAAAAATCTGTGGGTTATTTTTGCTTTTGTCCTATTTCTTGATCTAGTTTCTCTCTCTCTCTCTCTCTCTCTTTTCTTTCTCTGGAACTGCTGGCACTTTAATGGAGAAAATAGGCTCAGGCTCATTTGTCTTCTAATGAGCTTTGATTGTACGGTATAAGGAAACCTATACTCTGGAGAGGGCATGAATGTTGGCTTCTAAGAGCCCCAGCATTTGTACTTTTGACTCCTTTATCTTTTATCATGTAACAAAAGACATAAATGAATAAAATGAACTATACAAAGTACCTGTAACTGTTTTGTTAACCCAGGAATCGACCTCTTTACAGGTGGGTTCAAGCTTAAAATCAGATCAAAGACCACAGCTGGGTCTATGAGTGCACTGTAACCTCCTCCATTGAGTCTGAGTAGGTGTATTTGGGTCATCTCCTCATACCCAGCAAGCTGATGCTGGGTGTTGGAGTCTGAGTTGCCTGCTTATGAGGACTGGGAAGGTGAAGGCAGTAACATGGAGCTAGTGAAGAGGCCCCTCGGCCCCTATGATATTCCCTCACCTTCTCAAGAGTCCTTGGCTTGCTGGAAAGAATGAAAACCAGGATGTCAGGGTTTTTTTTGGGTGGGGATGATTCTTCAACCTTCAGAAGTTCTCCTTAGCATTATAAAAGGCAATTCTGGGGAGGGAAATATCAGGTGGGTTTTTTTTTTTTGTATGTAAGTATAAAAGTCAATAAAAAACAATAATTTTTTTTAAAAAAGGCAATTCCTTATCAAGTGAATTGGGGAAAGGGCTAAATAGTGTTCTTCTTTGACTTAAAAACGTGTTTTAAAAGGGAAGAAGATGAATTTACCATAGTTTCCTTTAAATTTTTATTTTCAAAAAATTTTAAATTTTTAGAAAGGTACAAAAATAGTATAAAACCCCCTCAGATTCACTGGTTGTTGACCTTTTGTCTCACTGGTTTTTTTCACCCCGCACTGTCTGTAGCATTTGAGAGTTTCTCCCACATTGTTCCTCTTTGTTAGAGTGTTTCAGAATGTAGTTCTAAATACAGTGATATTCGCTCACATAATTCATCACATTCAAGGAAATTAACATTATCAAATAAATAACCCATTAGATATTTTATAGTTGTTTTTAAAAACAATAATGTTTTGTAGGTCACTTTTTCCCCCTGCTTCAAGAACCAACACAGGGTTACACATTATATTGACCTACTATGTCTCTTTAGTCTTTTTTTTCCCAAGCAAATATCATCTCATTTTATTGACTTCATGGCAAAATTGGCTTAGAACTGTATCACTTGGTGCCCCCTTATCTTACCTCCTCTGGTTCAAAATGCCTTCATCTCTTAGTAGCCAGCATTCTCATAGATCTGCAGTTGGGCTCAACACACTCAGCCTCGGGACAGTTGTCTTCGACGTTTTAGCCTTTTGCCAGATTATTGGCTTACTCTGCCCACCAAAGCCACTCTGCTTCCTGTCATAACGCCACTTTCCCTAGGCATACAGAGAGCCCTGTCCCTTCTTGTACTGGGTCTCTTTGTGGGGATGTGCTTGCTGCCGTTCTGGCAGGAAGTCCGGCCTGTTTGGGGAGCATTCACCAAGTTGGCAGGAGTGCTATCAGTGCTGAAAGAAAGAAATAGGGATAGAAAAGGAAGTATCCAGAAGCTGGAATGGTCCTCTGTGTCTTGCACAACTTTGACATTTTTTTATAAAATACTTTTATTTATTTATTTCCAAGCAGAGAGAGATAGAAGAGAGACAGACAGAGCACGGGTGTGCCAGGGCCTCCAGCCATTGCAAATAAACTCCAGATGCATACGCCATCTTATGCATCTGGCTTTACTTGGGTCCTGGGGAATTGAAAACTGGTCATTAGGTTTTGCAGGCAAGCACCTTACCTGCTGATCTGTCTCTCCATCCTTAATTTGGTTTGTATGGATCCTGGTCATGACTGTGTGGAGGTTAGATGAATCAGACAGGGGTGTTAAATGATACTGTGGTTTTGTCAGTTCGTTATGTCATGAGGTACATAATATGATATAAAAATTATAACAATTTCATGAATAGAATTTTTTCCATTCTCATTGGACTTGGGCTCTATCCACAAGACTGTTAACAAGTGGACATGCTAAATTATCCAGATGGAAGATTCAACAGCAAGCCTGAATATTTTAGTTTCCACCTACAATTTTTTCTGTATGCCATACAGCCTAGATAAAACCACTCCTGCTCTCAGCTAAAGAACTCTTGGTAAGTTTGAAAGACATGTGGAGGCCTGTTGTACAGAATTCAGATGCCTTCATTGTGGAGCCCACATGAGGGTGTGGTGGGTTGTCACCTTAACGATCACCTTGCTAAGTTCCTGTCAGGCAGGATGTGCAGCCCAGCCAGTGACATCAAGCAAGGGTAAAACAAGAACATGGACCTCCTCACCTTTTCTCTGGTACTTTTAATCTACATTGTTCCTCTCCTTAATCGTTCTTTAGAAGTCAACATGGACTTTTTTTTTTTTTTAAATAAAGGAGTTAGAGAATGACTTCATACATAAGCACATATCACAGTTCTCTCAGACTTGCACCATAGATCCATTGTATTATTGATGCCCCTAATAAAAAATAAAATAACGTTGGCTTCACTGGGCTCCTTTGGGGCACTGTAGTGTTGCCGCAAAGCAGTAGATGGCACTGTTAATATACACTCATTTTACAATAACATCTGGAAAAGGGAAGTAGTACTCCAAAGGTTTACTACGTGGTTGTTCCAAAGTTAGTGATAGTTATTTATTAAAGTCCTACAGCTCTATGGCTGTTGTATTGGTTTTCATCTCTAAGATCATTTGGGCTATGGAGAATTTGTTTGGGAGTTCCCCCTTTCATAATTAATTAATTGTTAAGCTTATGTCTATGGGTTTGCTACTTCATTTGCCATTGGAAGAAGTCATTTATGTGCCAACACATGATGCTAGAGACTCAAAGGATATGGAGTCTCTCTAATAACTTTTGTATGTTTCTTAGCAATAGAAACATAGTTTAAAGCATTTCTGACTTTTGACCCATTCATGTGATGCTTAAATAAAAAAAAATTTAATGCACTCAAATTTTCTGACACTCAGTTTAGTTTCAAATAAGTAGGTGGTTGATTATTTTATTTCTTATTTCAATTAAAAAATCAAGAAGATAAAAGTGTTTTATATTTCACAATACCATTTTTTGTGTGTTTAGGATGAGTAGACAAGGCATTTTATAAATCACACACAAAAGAAACCTCGAAAAATCTGGAAACGTTAGGCTCTCTGTAATCCTTAATGAATTCTGGCCTTGATTATTTGCATTGAATGCACAGCTTTACTGGCTGATCAGCACCGTTAAACAACTCTCTTAAATTATGCAGATAAAATTACATTCTGTCCTTTTACTAAAAAAAAAAAACTTGAAGATATCATTAAAACTATGTTTAACCAATGCTTCAGATGAGAAAAATCATAAGTAATGAAATGGTATTCAAATTTGCTTCATTTAAAAAATATTTCAGTTTTCCATCTCAGGGTAAAAGAAGTTACACCTTCTAAAATAATGACATCATATGAAATGTTGACATCTATTATCAAACCAATTAACTATTTGCTCTTCAAATTGTGGTGAAAGTACATTGAGACTTCTTTTGTACTCTTATCACTTGTTTAATACCAAATTGCCTGGCATCTGTGTATCAAGGCTTTGATCTAATGCTCTGTCGGTTGTTGGCTCAGGCACAAGAGACTACAGAGTACACAAAGCTGTCGCTGTAGACTCCAAGGGAAAAGGGGCTGTTGATATACAGCCCTGATTAGCTAAGTCGGTCAATATTTGCATGATGCAATGATAATACCTTCTTTATGCTAGATTCTTGTTTTACTGAAACAAGTAAGAAGCTTCCTTTTCAAGAGCTTGGCCCATTTTTTAAAATAAATTCTTTTTCCTCTCAGGTACATATATGACATATTTTCTTTCATCTTTCTCCATTTCCCTTCCTGTTTCCAACATTTAACCACACACATGCAAAATAATAGTTCCTATCTTTGAGGAGTTCATACTATTTTTAAAGATTAATATGTGAAGGAATTTTGTTAAACAATTATCATCTTGCCAGGAATATACCAAAATTTTAGAAATAGAACTTCATGTTTTGCTTTCATATGCCTTTAATACAAAAAGCTAGCAGTTTTATTCCTATTTTATTCTCCAGTCTTCAGCTAATCGATTTATAATCTCAAAGCACTCATTGCTATTCTTTATATAGTTTTAAAATTGATAAATTATAGTAATTACATGTCCGTAAAGTACAGTGTCTAAATTTAATACATGAATACAATGCATGATGATGAAACCTGAGTATTTAATATTTTTATCTCCTTAAACATTTACTTTTGTTTGTTTGTTTTTGGAGGCAGGGTCTCACTCAAACCTAGGCTGACCTGGATGGAACTCAAAACATCAAGAAGCATATAGCTCAGGATATGAGTACAGTCTCTTCAATTAAGCAATACACAGGAACATAGGAATCATGATAAAGTTTGGTATATTGTATATTCTGGGCACAGGGGAAGAAGGACCAGGTCTACCTGGGCTGTATGGCCTGATGAGCTTAGAGGCAAAGGCAGCTTAGGAAAAGCTTCCCAAGAAGAGCATGGGGGCTGGAGGGTGGAGAAGATGACCCAGTGGGTTAGGGCACTCACTGTGCAAGAGTGAAGAGCTGAGTTCAGCACCCACATTAAAAAAAAACAGGCTGGTCATGTGGTCACGGTTGCATATGCCTGTGACCCAAGCTCAGAGGGGTGAAAAGAAAGGATGATCACTAGGGTTCACTGGCCAGTCATTCTTACCAAACAACGGGGAGCTTCAGGTTCAGCGAGAGACTCTGTCTCAGGGGAGAAAGGCAGAAGAGTGATAAAGGGGGACACCTGATGTTTGCCTCTGGCCCCCACATGTGAACCCATTGCATGCATACACCAAGTAAAAAAAAAAAAAAAAAAAGAAGGATCCAGACAAAGAATACAGTGTGAAGAAAAGTAAGAAGGCAGGGAACAACCAAGACATTAGGAGCAATTTAAGTATTAAAATTTTATCATGAGTTGGAGCCAAAATATAATATGGAAAGAAAATTGAGACAGGAAAAAAATTTGGCAGGCAACCAGACTGTAAGAAAACCTTCCTAATACACTTGGGGCTTATCTTAAAATAGATAAGAATTACATTTAAAAATAGGAGGGCCAGCAAAGGAAACTCAAATCAAAACTACATTTTAATCCAGTTAGAATAGCATATATAAAACACAGGGCCGGGAAGATGGCTCAGTGGTTGGAAGAACTTGAGGGCATCATATCTCACAGTGGGAACTGTCAAGTTCCACTCCCCCAAACAACCCATGTGAAAAACTGGGTATGGCCACACACCTCAGTAACCACAGGCTTTTGGAAGTAAAGACCAGGGAATCATGGGGGCTCACTGACGACAGCAGCTCCTGGTTGAGGCAGAGACTCCTTCTTAAGGAAATATGCAGGTGAGCAGTAAGAGGGCACCCAGGGTTCTCCTCTTGCCTCCACAGACTCACGGACCTGCACATACACATGCACACTCCACACTTCACGCATACCACAAGCATGCAAAAAGAATACAAAAAACTGGGCAAAGGTGTGGTTAAAAAAAAATAAACACATACACTGTTGATAGGGATATAAATTAGTGCAGCCACTATAGGAAACAATTTGGTGGTTCATCAAAGTCTAAAAATTATCTCACTATCCTCTCCTGGGCCAATAGCCAAAGTAAATAAAGTCAGTTTATAAAAGAGGTAATTGCATGCTCATGTTTATTGAGGTGTTAGTCACAATAATGAAGATACAGAATCTTTCTACATGTAAATCAAATGAATGGATGAAGAAAATTTGGTGTACAAGCATAATGGAGTATTATTCAGCCATAAAAGATAACATACTCATGTCATTTGCAAGAAAGTGGATAGAACTAAAAGGCATAAAGTTAAGAAGAGTAATCCAGACACAGAAAGACAAGTATCAGCTATTCTTTCTCACATATGAGCACTTCCAGTCAACCCAAGAGTGGAAGATTCCTAGGGAGTGGAAAGGGTACCAGTATGGGGATGGGATACAAGGATACATGGACATGATCAATTCATAATGTATGAATGTGTCCAAATATCACAGTGAATCTCATTAATTGTTGTGTAATTAATATGTACTAGAAGAAATTTAAAAAGAATGTATACTTTGGAAAGTCATTATGGCAACAAGATGGAGGCTAGGTTGAAGAATGAGAGGGCAAGTAGGAAGAATGACTACCACACTAGAACAGAACAGACAGAGCTTTTGTTCTTAAACTTTGAGGTTCTGGTTCCTTTTTAGAATCACATATGAATGTACACACATATTATTTTTTGAAAATATTTTATTTATTTTAGAGAGAAGAAAGAGAAGAGAGAGAGAGAGAGAGAGAGGGTGTACCAGGGCCTCCTGCCATTGCAAATGAACTCTACCTTGTGCATCTGACTTTATGTGGGTACTGGGGAATCAAACTCTAGTCCTTAGGCTTTGCAGGCAAGTGTCTTAACTGCTGAGCCATCTCTCTAGCCCACATATTCTTTATGTAAAATGTTGGGTGGCCTCACAGAGCCCCTGCAACCACCCATGATGTATCCAGACTAGAACCTCATATATATTATATTTATTACATTATTATGTTATATTTATTTGTAAGCAGAGAGAGGTAGAGAGAAGAGAGACATCTAGAGAGAATGGGTATGCCAGGGCCTACAAACTGCTGCAAATGAACTCCAGATGCATGCATCCCTTTGTGCATCTGGCTTTACATGGGTACTGGGGTATCAAACTCAGATTGTTAGGCTTTGCAGGCAAGTGTCATAACTGCTAAGCCATCTCTCCAGCCCAGTCAGAGCCTCTTGAATAAGTGATGAGAATATGAATAAATGCAGTAGCAGTAGGGATAGAGAGTGACATGTGGACATTAGTTTTTTTTTTTAATGGATTCAGGCTAAAGAGATTGTTCAATGGTTAAAGCGCTCCCTGCAAAGCCTAAGGATGAGGGTTTGATTCCCCAGTACCCACATAAAGCCAGATGCATAGTGGTGCATGAATCTGGGGTTTGTTTGCAGCAGCTGGAGGCCCTGGCACACCCATTCTGTGTGTGTGTGTCTGTGTGTGTGTGTGTGTCTTCTATCTCTTTCTACTTGCAAATAAATAAATAAAAATATTTTAAAAATAGGATTTGACCAATTGCATATGAGAGGTGAAATATGGTTAAAATGTCTGTGTCAATCAGCTTTCAGTTGCTGTGACAAAAGATCTGAGAAAAATCAGCTTAATGGACAAAATGTTTATTTTTGCTCAGAGTTTCAGAGGTGACCACTCATGGTCAGTTGTCTCTGTTGTTGTTGGGCATGTAGCAAAGCAGAACATTATGGCTGGAGGGTACAAGGTGGAACAAAGCTGCTCAACTCATGGTGGCTAGGAACAAAAGAGAAAAGGCCAGAAGCCTTATAATGGCCCTTCCAAGGACATGCTCCAGTCATTTAACTTCCTTATACTAGGCCCTGCCTCCTAAAGGTTCCCCCACATCTGAATATCAGCCTTCAGCATATGGGCTTTGGGGTTACATTTGAATGTAATCATAATAGACTTCTAGATGATGCTAGGACATTAGTCATAGTGACCAGGCAGCCAAAGAGAGCTTTCATCAAGATAACCATAGAGAAGAAGTCATATGTGATTGACATTGTAGAATACTTGTAAAGTATCCTGGTGGAGATGTCACAAAGGAGACCTAAGCATCTAGAGTTCAATCAGGGTATCTATGACAAAAATGTTAATTGCTTTAAATTTTGAGACAGTAAGTAGAAATTAAAGCCAATGGAATCATATAGAGAGAGCAAGGAAGAAGGCCAAAGTGACACCAGCTTGGAAGAGCCACAAAAGAGGGAGGAGCAATGGAGACTGAGAGTTCAAAGGGAAAGAAAGAGGGTCTTAGAATCTAAAAGAAGAACTAATTAATATCAAGGAAGGCATCATCCAGTTTTTCATCATCAAAAATTTGAAGCTGCAGGAAAATTCATGGATGAGGGGCAGAAAGATTGTTAGAGCCACAAGTTGGGACATTATACACAGAGACATTGCCTCTCCCCATAACTGATTGCTTCCCCCAAAATGCACTACCTACAATTCCCATGAGGTGACCAGCATCCCCAATGAGGAGGGTCCCTTTGGAGCGGGTGAGGGGGGGAGACAGGGATGAGGGTAAGGATGGTACCAACATGTGCTATTTACACACTGAGTATTTGTAATTTTGTTTTTGTTTAATTAAAATATTTTAAAATTCCTCTTTTGAAGAATTTGAAGCTGATCATATATAAATGTTATAAAATTAAGCCAAATTAAATGAGCATCCAAAAAAGTACCATGCCCTAAAATCTGTAATTTTTTTTTTTTTTTTCCTAATAGGGTTAGGTAGGACGGGGAAAGACTTAACAAATGGAATGCCTTTTTCATTCTTATTTTATTCATTTTGTTTGGAAGTCCAGTAGCATTTCAACCTGTGGTACAAAGAAGGCTAGTAAAAAAAATTCATGGTAGAGAGATCATGCAGCTCAATAGCACATGCTGACAAGACTAGTGATATCCTTTTATTTTCAATTTCAGGAACTTTTGGTTTGCTATCACTGACTTAGAAGTATGCTCTCTAGTTCACAGATTTCATAAAAATATTTAGATATTTATTTATTTGCAAGCAGAGAGTAATAGAGAGAAAAGAGACACACAAAGAGAGAATTGGCATGCCAGCGTCTCCAGCCACTGCAAAGGAACTGCAGATGCATGTACCACTGTGCATCTGGGTTTATGTGGGTAGTGGGGAATTGAACTTGGGTTGTTAGGCTTTGTAGGCAAATGCCTTTGCTACTGAGCTGTCTCTCCAGTCCCATAATTTTTTAAAACTATATTTATTTGCAAGGAGAGAGAGAGAGAGAATTGGGCACACAGAGCCTCTTCTTGCTGCTGCCATCAACACATGCACCATTTGTGCATCCATTTTACATGGGTACTCAGGCCATCACGTTTTGCAAATAACCTCCTTAACTGCTGAGCCATCTCTCTAGTCCTTTGTTTATAGATTTTTTTTAATGCTAATTACACTTTCACTTCTTCTTTTGATCACCATCATACTTTTTAGTATTCTCCTCTGAAGAAAGAAAGTGATTAAATAAATGGGTATAACTTGATCTCCTTAGGCCTAGTTTGAAAGTTACTAACTTTGTAGGGAATATAAATTGAGCTGTTTGCTAAAATGGGCTTTTTGGATTAGTCACAAGGGAACAATAATTTCACGCGTATCTTCTCACTCTGGTTAGTGTTTCAGTGGTCACCATGCTAGAAGTAGGCATCACAAGGGCCTAGAGAATGCATGTGGGACAAATACTCCTGCAGGGTCAGAATGCTGTCAGAATTTCCTCAAAAAACCCATCTCAATATCGGTCTTTATTCTGATTGAAAATCACCAGTGATTTGTTAAAATTCAATTTAATCCTGTTCAATTTCCAAGAAAGAGAGAACCTAGAATGAAATGAATTTAACAAGGTCAATCATCACCAAACACTACAGAGAGCAGGACAGACCACCATATGCCAAGGGTGTTATAAACAGACCTCATCCTGCCTGGGAAAGTTGACACTGTGCTGAGAGGTGGGGACAACCAGCAGAGGGAAAATATCCCTCAAGCCAGAAGCATTCCTCCATTCAGAAGATCTGTTCATGTGATTTCCACCAAAGCACTGCCAAGTTGTCATTGTATTTTGTGATTAGCTGAATTCTTCTGGGAACTGAGGAAACAAATGAAACCACTCTGAAAGCAGTCTTTTCTTATTTCATGTCTCGCCTAACGGTAGGACCCTCATTCTCTCTGAGGACACCTGCCCCACCTACTAAAAAGATATTAAATCTGAAACAATTCTGAGTGTCTTCTAAACTCAAGCTAAAAATATTTCTGCCTTGAAGGGGCAGTAGTGTAGTGTACTGTAGTTTAAAGACACAGGGTTTGGAATAAGAGAGGATAGCTTTATAGGCTGACATGCATACTCTGAATATGACCTTGGATGAATCATTTAACTTCACTGAGCTTTGTTTTTTTTTTTCCTTACCTATAAAATACAGATAATAACCTCATGGTGTAGGTGTTAGAATAAGTGAGGAAGTGCTTAGCATATACGCATGTCACATTGTAGATGCTCAATGAACATTTATATTATTAGTATTATTATTAAAGTCGTCAAAGTGCCAAAAAATATTTTCATGTACCCAACACTTATAGTGTGTTTACTAGGTACCAAACTTGCTTAGTTCTGAAATGAAGATTGCCTTACTCAGTTGCTAGGATAAGAAGCAGCATCTCTCTTGGCTGACAAGGCAAGTTCTACTTCCTGAATTTAATTTTTTAAATATATATATTTATTTGAGAGAGAGGGAGAGAAAGTGAAAGAAAGAGGCAGATGAGAGAGAGAAAGAAAGAGAGCAGGCCAGGACCTTTACCCAGTGCAAATAACTCCAGGCACATGGGCCAACTTGGGCATCTGCCTTTACATGGGTACTGGGGAATGAAACTCAGGTCCTTAGACTTTGCAGGCAAGCAAGCGTCTTAACCACTGAGCCTTCTCTCCAGCCTCTAATTCTTTTTTTTTTTTTTTAAGTTGGGAGTAGCTTTATTGGTTTGTTTTTGTTTCCACATGTAATTGTCTAGATTTAAAATGGGAAAGCATCCTGAATGTGTGTAGGAAACTGCGAGCCCCCAGTGTTCTATCTGCCTGGTTCATATCTCATGCCTCAGATTTCATCCGAGGGAGCTGAGGACTGAGATGGAGCAGCTGGGAAGGAATAGGGGATCTGAGATTCACTCAGCATTGAAAACCTCTGTATGCCTCACCTGCCAAAGAAGTGTGCTCTATTCATATCATACATCTTTATTTCATAAGGAAAACCCTCCATAAACTGCTGTCACACATACCTTCTCATGTAAAGCACAATGACCATCCATAATGATGTTTGGATGTTCATTTCATGCCTATTCCCATGATGTGAAAGGTTCACCTACACTGAGTGATTGTAAAATAAGGATAACAATGCCTTCCTTGCACTGCTACAGGGGAGTACAGGTTATGTATTTAAAGTGCCCAAGAGACAACATAACACAAAGACTACAGTACACGATCTGTACTCAGTCTTTTGGATTCAAATCCTGGGTCTCTTTGCTTACTGTGCAGTTTGGGGGGAGCTATTGAACATCTCTAGATTTAGTCCATCATCTGTAAATCTGACTTTAATTCTTTGAAGACAAAATTTAACAGTGTATCACTCATATAGACAGACCAGCTAATGGTCACATCAAAAAAAGGTTTTAGGCTAATGTATTTTAGTGATGTTTAATGCATAACGATAGCAACTGACTGCTATTTAAAATGAAATATGGAGAGTAGGGATGCAATCAGGATTGTGGCAGGGCCCAGCATTACCTGCAGCTATAATGCTTTTAAGTGAATTGTTGCTTTTGTTTTGGTTGAAATCTGATGCATGCAAAGATTTGCATATGTGTAGCCACTTAGGTGGTCTGCATCTCCGTGAGCCTGGAGTCCCTCTTGCAGGCATATTTGCTTGTGCCTCTAGCAGCTAGAAGGTGCATCACACAGACTTTCCATGTGAACATGTCGCACTGTCTATCCCCTGAGTGAGTGTACCCGCAAGTCCATCTTCCTGGAGTATGTTCTTTGGAGCAGGGTGGACTGTGCGCCAAGGAATTGTGTGGGCTTTTCATTAATCTCTGAAGATGGGAGGGTAATCCCTTCACAAATACAGGAATGGGAGCTGCTCTGAAGCTGGCAAATAATAAACAATGAGGTGGTTATTTTTTATCCTGGATTCCTTCAGCCCTCCTCTCTGTAGTCCTCTGCAATAACTTAGCCCTTGTCTTCCTCTCTGAAGGATTTAAATGGAATGACCTTAATTCTTGCTTTGTTTGCACTCTATCTTTTAAGGACCTGCTACAAAGACCAAGACAAACAGTAGATTAACAGTGGTACCTTTTATATGGCTGATTAGTTCCTAAAATATGCTGAAAGGAAACAAAACAAAAAACGAAAAACTAAGGAGTGGATTGGGGGTGAGACAGAAGCCTTTGTTGAGAAGTTTGAAACAGCCCCATTTCTTTCAGTAGCTGTAGATACCGACCTTCCTGTGATGTCTCTCTCTCTCTCTCTCACACACACACACACACACACACACACACACACACACACGGAGTGTGTGTGAGAGAGAGAGAGAGAGGGAGGGAGAAAGAGACAGAAAGCTCTGCAACACTAGTATTTTTGGTATTAAGCAAGCGTCTAGTATATGTTCCTTAATAAGATTATTTCACTGCTTAATTTGGGGCTGAGGGGAGATCTGTACTGGGATGAATTCAGAAAACATTTGATAATGCCTTGTCTGTTTCTCCACATAGTGGAGGCCATCAAGTGGATGACAGTCTCCAAATCAGAATTCCAAAGATGCTGTTATATGGAGTCATTAAGAAGAGCACAGCTTCTTCAGTCTCCTTCAGTTCTCTGGATTTGAAGGAATTTACAGAGAAACTTCCAAGGCATCTTAGCTATATCCAAATGGAAGCCAAAGCATTAGTGTTTGGCAGAGTTGAAAATGTGTCTCTGGAAAGAAAAAATATATAAAGCTACCTAAAAGATATTTGGGGGGCATTGATTTCACTTTTCTTTAATGGATTAAGGGGTGTCCTTAAAATTGTTTGACGTAATTTAAAGTTAAACAAAAATGTGAAAGGCTAGAGTATTAATAAGATGATCCACCTGCTTATAATAATAGGATAATTCACATCCTCATTGTTCAAGCAATGCAGTCTTTGATCAGCTCAATCATTAAACTCAATATGTTTCATTCTTTGGTGCTGTCTCACTTAGATTCTCAGCACCACTTGTCTGCCATTCTTTTCCACTGTGCACCTATATTGCAAATTTAGTTCCATTAGATAGATGCTCACACCATTATGCAGCCTGATTTCATAATTTTCAAAGTGCCTAGCCATTTAAATACATCCCAATCCTTGGTCATGTTTAATCCAAACATTTATACACATCCAGTTCCTTCTTATCTTTTTAAATAGGATACAGGGCTTATTTTTAAATTACCTCCTCATCCATGCTCCATAAAAGCATCAAGAGAAACCATCCATGGGATTAAAGTCAGGTGCTGCTTCTAACTCCTGGCATGGCTAGTAAATCCTAGTCTCAGCCTCATTCTCCACATGACACTTTTGTGCCAAGGCGGGACAGACAAAATAGAAGGAGCCATTTTTATCTCTCCTATGTCTTACATGGTGCTGGACTGGAACTTTTGCTTTCTTTTCTGCATATGTCTAACTTAAAGAGTACTTTTAATATGGGTCACAAGAAATGCAACATCAATAGGAAGTTAGGGTGCTGCTGTGCTTGAAATGAGTCACATGCTGACCAGAAACAGGCTTGTGTGATTTTTTTCACCATGTTAATTACATGTGCATCTCCTTGAGGTAGGTTTCTGGTAATAAAATGAGTCTTGCCAGTGACGTCAGCACTGTGCCTAATACCAGAGCATCCCAATAAACCAGAATAATCTAGTGTTCCACAGACTCTTAGCATGTCTGCTCTGAAAGTTCCTTTCCTTTTCTATATGTTCCTTCATCATTAGGTTTCTGACCTCAGCTATTCATTTTAGTTATAGGAGAAGTGCCCTGAAAATAGATATCTGAGCTCATTTCTATCTTTTCTGTTCAATATTAGTATCATATGACATCTGTCTTGTCAATTTTAAAGATGTTGGGACAAACTATTTACTTAATTACACACACACACACACACACACACACACACCCCTTGGCCCTTAACCTACCTAGTCTCACTATGCACTGGAGGAACCAAGCCTGTCACTGCATTGGGACCTGTAGGAGAGGCTGTGAAATCCCCAAATGATCACAACCATGTAATTGTCCTGGGTGCACTTCTTTGATAGGCTGCCATTTGTTCCCACTCACCTAGAGAGCTTGTGGATAGCCTGAGAGGTTTGTGTGCGTGTGTGCGTTTTAACAAATTTTCAAAAGTTGCCATGGGGAGAGAATCGCAAGAAAGCCCTTCAAAAAAGAAAATTATTTTCACAGCATCATCACCAGAAAAACATCCCTGCCATGGGTATCTTTGAAGGTCGACTGCAATCTGAACTAATTGGGGAGGGAAGGGGAGAGCCTTCACTTTTGCTCACCTTTCATAATGGGCCTCGGAAAAGTGATCGGTGGCCAAACGCTTCCTGCAATGAGTGGTTTGGGCACTTTCGAAGCAAAAGGGAAGGCTTCTCCAGCTTCTTCTCGTTCGTGTCACTAAGAAAGGTCACCACCTGGCTTCTTCTACTCGCCACTTCTGATTATTGGGTAGATTCTGCTCCAAAAGTTATCTTTTGTCGTGAGGACATTAATCTTCTCTCCAGTGTTGAAATGCTCGACAAGAAGGGGTGGGTGCTAGAAGCAGGAAGGCTGATCTCAAAAGCCTCAAGATCACAGCCAAAGAACATTATTTATAGGCCTTTACTGAAAATCTACTTCAATCTGTGAGAATGTACTACATTAAGCCAATAATAGACAACAAGCTTGTGAATATTTGGTGTGATGATGAAATTGGCCAAAGCCCTTCTGCTGTGGGGAGGAAGGGAGGCACAATCGGGGAAGTGCTGGTACTCCTTTTTGGAGTGTGTCTGTTGTGATTGCTAGCTGGTTTCCACAGATCCTTGCTGAATATTATGCCATTAAACAGTATGAAAGAAAATCAAAATATATGTTTACTGGGTACTAAATAGTAAGTGCCCTTTCAAATGCTCTTTAGTGGCAAGGCTTTAAAGTCATCATGGAGCACCCTCAGAATCCAAGAGCAGCGCATTTCACAGATTTCTGAGGCTGTAAACCACCATGGGAGGTGGAATGAATGTGCTCTGAGACTTGCAAACACCCCATAATGCTGGACGCTTAAAGCCATACTCGGAGAGTGGAAATACTTTCTGCTATACATATAGCAGAAAGTTTTAATAGGAAAAGTGTTGATATCTTATCAGAAGTTGAATGACAGTCAAGCTCTGTTTTGACATGATAGATACATTTTTTGGGGGGGGAAACATTACTGGTAACAGAAATTTAAAGTGATATTGTGGTGCTACTTTTTGCTACTGGATGCAGTATAATTTCAAGAGCTCAGTATTACCCTTTGTTGACAAGGAATGGGAGACAGGAACTTTTTCACTGTTGATGGGAGTGTAAACTGGAATAACCTCTACAGACAGAAATTTAACAATTTTCATCAAAATTTAAAATGCAAATATACTCTTTAATCTAGAAATTTCAGTTCTTAGATTTTATCTTTCACATATTTTTGCATATATAAGAAATAAAAATAATATGCATGGTTATTTTTTACAAAAGCAAAATAGTGAGAACAGTCCAAATGTCCATCACTGAGGATTAACTCAATAAACGACAGTGCATTCATATAATGGGCTACTGATGCTGTTGTAAAAAGAAGCAAAAAGAAAATATCTGGATATTCTGGTATAGAAGGACAATGAAATAGTGGCAGTGAGAAGTGCAGAACATGGGAATAAGATGATACCGATTGTGTATGCAGACAGCAAAATAAGACTCTCTATTAGTGTTTTCAAATACCTGCCTAAGAAAATTCTGAAAAAACTACAAAAATCTTAGTGATAATAGTTCTAAGTAACATGATTCAAAAATAGGAGAGAACTAGTCAGATGGGTTTCAGACTTAACAGTGAAATCTTATATAGGTAAACCGTTATTTTTTTTTCTTCATTTTCAGATAATATTTTTACCAAATGTCACTGACTTAAAACTTTGTAGATTTAATTAAGTGATACAGCTAAATAAAAAGTATGCCATTCTATAATTTCCTTAAAAACATTATACCAGTACATTGCAAGTATTTATTGATTAGAAGAGATGTAAGTCTACCAAATCAATGATGGGAAATGACTTAAAATCGTTTTTATAGGAATCATTATTAATTTGGCCCTTGTCTCCAGTATACCATTTATCATTTGCATAGATCTCTCCATTTCCTAACTTAAAATTAGGAAAATTTAAAATGGATGATGAATTATGCTTATTTTATTTTCAAAAACTTTTTAATAATTCAAATAAAACATCCTTTGTAGTCAGCTTTTAAAAACTTTAAAAAATCTATGTTCCAAAGTAAAAATTGACCGGCACTATCTTATCACCCAAAGAAAATTTGCCCAACTATTAATTCTGTCTCCATCTTAATGTCTGACATGATATCTTTAGGTTAAACAGAACATAAGGTTAAATAGCACAGCCTCCAGAATGAGAGAGTTGATGCCACAATTGTGTAGTTAAAAACTATATTTACTCTAAATTGCAAAATGGTAGGTATTGTATGTGATGTTTAAGTTGCAACAATTGTTCTAGTAATAAATGTAATGTTCAGTAGCATTTTTCATAGACAACCCAGTTCATCATTAGTACCATTTTGCCTCTTTATAATAATGTGCACTTTCCTTTAGAAAGAGCTTGGTTATTTCTTTGGTTGGGCCTATTTGCTCCTTTTTTATGTGAGATTTTTCAATACTATGAAATGATGCAGAGCGAAAAAGGTCCATCCACTTCACTTGAGTTGCCTCCTGCGTTACCTAAACCACAACAGAACAATGACAGACAACAGAGCCTTTCTCCTCTCTAACAATGCAGTCACCATGACAACCAGCAGAAGAACGTTGGGCCAGGGAAAAAAAGCATTGAGCTTGAGGGACTAGACTAATCAAAAAATGGAATAACATGGCAACAATTACACTGATGAGAGAGAGGGAAGCTACAGATGCATTCAGACACCTATGGCACTGCGGACTCAACGCATTCAGCATTTCGTGTTTAGTGTCTTGTGTTTTTTGAGAGCAGGTAAATAGACAAGATCGAATTGTGTAACAGAATGTCAGTGCTCTAGTTAAATAGAAAATTCCTTTCCTTCGCCAGTGCTACTTCAAGCGCACTGAAGAGGGTTTAGGGGAGATGAGGTTTTGAAGTGAAATGTGTAATAGATACAATATGAGTGCCACAAGCCAACGTTATTTAGTTTTAAAAAAAGTAAACTTGGGTATGTGTTCCTCCCCCTTTTATCAAATATATAGGTACAAATAAAGGGAGAAATGCCATTGGGTTAGTGACTGACATGATCTCAAATCCAGCTTCATGTCAGGAATATACAGGATAGAAGCTTTAGCATGTTCCTGGGGGTGGACGCTAATTTCTACAGACATCATGAGGCATCACCATCTTCGTCATGCCATTTCTAATGTGTGGAGACAGTTAGGCTGACAGAATTGTGATTGCTCTGTGGTCGGATGAATTAGGGTACAGGAGTTTGGATGCATTATCATCATTTCCTGCCTCCACAACTACCTCGATGTACTTCCTTCAGAATTTTCTCCCCATTTCTGAGGAGCTTAACATAATTTATTTGCTTCTTTTAAATGGCATGTGTATTGGCATTCCTTCTTGATTGCAGACCTATGTAGGTGAGTTGTAAGTAGGTTTCATTAACAATGACTTCTGCCTCAAATGGTCTAATTTTTTTCTCACTTTATCTTTTGTGTTTTATTAATTTGGTGGATATTTTAATGAATCATATGGTCTGACTTTGAGCTTTGTCCAAGGCTATCTTGTTTTCTGACCTCTCAACAGAAAAAAGAATTAATTTAAATTATTTTATTAATTCATAAATGTAAACTAACATCCTCCCCTCAAAAAAAGTAAAAGGGCACCGGGCGTGGTGGTGCACGCCTTTAATCCCAGCACTCGGGAGGCAGAGGTAGGAGGATCGCCGTGAGTTCAAGGCCATCCTGAGACTACATAGTTAATTCCAGGTCAGCCTGGGCTAGAGTGAGACCCTACCTTGAAAAACCAAAAAAAAAAAAAAAAAAAAAAAAAAAGTAAAAGGGGGCTGGAGAGATGGCTAAGTGGCTGAGGTGCTTGCCTGCGAAGCTTAAGGACCCAAGTTCGATTCCCTAGTACCCATGTTATTTAGCTGCACAGGTGGCAAATGTGTCTGGAGTTTTTCTGCAGTGGCTAGAGACTCTGTCTCTCTCTTAAACAAATAAATAAAATATCTTTTAAAAAGAAGTAAAGAGGTGTGAAGGTGTGAGAGATAGCATGCTCACCCTCATTGGAGGTGAGGGGAATAAGGCTGACCTTGTAAGTTGTCCAGTGGAGATCACTGGTGTGAGGATGGAACTATAAAACTTTTTTTTTTTTTTTTTTTTTTTTTTTGGATTTTCAAGGTAGGGTCTCACTCTGGTCCAGGCTGACCTGGAATTAACTATGTAGTCTCAGGATGGCCTTGAACTCATGGCTATCCTCCTACCTCTGCCTCCCGAGTGCTGGGATTAAAGGTGTGCGCCACCACGCCTGGCTCAGGAACTATAAAACTTTGACTTGCACACTGAGCTAGCTTTACACCCTCAGCTGTTATCATTTGTTATCTTATCTGTAACCTAGTATACTTTCTTCATCTAGTTATTTTGACTTCCTGTGACTCTGTCTATCCATCTATAAAATGGGACGTTTTTTGACTTTAGTTACTAGAGTAACAAAGCAGGAATGACAAAGCAGGAAGAAGAAACAACAAAATAAATTTATTTTGACTCCATAAGTTAATGTTTGTTGATAATAAATTTTCTGTATGAATGAATAAATGGTTTAGTTTGATCTTGGTGTGAGGCCAAAACCTTCTGGCTAGAATTCCCTCATTCGGAAGATGACTAAATTTTCCTGGCTTGTTGGTTCCCTGGGGTGGAACTTACCTTGGGAGGTGAAGAGTGGGAGGCAGCCGATGCACCGCCTCAGGAAGCTAGCTTTCATCAGAATCGGATACAGCCCTCCTAGAGGAGCATTTGTCCTTGTGACCTTGGCTGATGCACATTAGGAAACATTAGAGGAGAGATTGGGACAAAGGAAAGAGAGTGGGGAGAACACGCTCTCCTGGGCCTAAGGAAGAAATCTGAGTCCCTGCAAGTGAGTTACTATAGCTTCTTGGAAATCACCATTAAGAGGAAGGCTTGAATTTGGCCAGTGTATTTGTTTCTCAGAAAGACCTTCTTGCATGCAGGGCAAAGTAGATAGCAACTGAATACTGGGAGGGGGTCTTCAGGTGCAGTTGGCCTCCCTCTCTGAAGAATGCTGAAGAGCTGCTTCCAGGAGATTTCATGCCAAATACAAATGAAAAATGAGGGTTTTCTATGAGATTATTGTGAAAAGGTGAGAAAACAGCTAAATCATCTTTGTAGGAGATAAACAATGATATCTTGAGCAGACCCACACTTTACAAAAGCCAGATCTTTTTATTTTAGATAACATAAGCATGATCATTCTTTCTATACATCTCTGATGTTTTATTTTACTGTGAAGAAAATCTGCTTATCAGTTTTAACACCCTCCTCTGGGTTGCCAGATAAAAGGCCACAGCAATTGGAAGAAATTTATCTGTAAAATATTTCTATTATGCTCAGTGGCAGTACCATCACCACTAAGGACTTCTCTAGTATGTTTTTTTTTTTTTTTCCTATGGATGAAACAGGAATCAAAAAGGACTTTTCCCTTTGCCTCAGGAGAACAATGCGGGCATGCAAACCCTGAGCCTGGCATTGCCGTAAGCCCTGAAAATGCTTTAGGGAACTGGATGCCGTGCACATGCATCCAGGCAAGAGTCATTATATTCTAGGAAATTCATCTCAGAATGACAATTTGTGTGAAGCTCCCAAACTGAGTTTGTTCCTATTGAGTTCTCCCTCTTTTTTTTCTTCCTTCCTTCCTTTCTTTCTTTCTTTCTTTCTTTCTTTCTTTTTTTTTTTTTTTTTGCCCCCTCTGGAGTGGCCTCATAGTCTGGAATATTTCTCAAGGGAAGGAATTCACTGAGAGCTGAGACAAGAGAAGTCCATTGGTGTAGTTCAATTTCACTGCAGGACAACAGGGCTGTCCATTGACAGGGAATCTCTCTGCACGGTGCAGAGAAAGTTTTAACTCACAATACTCTCTTACTCTGCCTGAACTGATGAAGTAGTCTAGCATTTCCTCATTTCAAACATTATAGGAGGGGCTTATGCTCTAGGCTGCACACACCCAACTTTGAGGGCTAGCGCTAAAGTGGTCAGGGCCATGGCTCCATATTTAGAAAATGGGAAATTAAGTTAGCCACCCACAAAGTAAGTGGCCTTGCAGCAACAACAACCAAAGGGTCAAGCCATTTGAGGTCGCGTTTCCTGTTTCACATTGCTGCTTCTCTTGGCTAGTGCTCATCTTCTGCTTTGCTAGTTTCCTGAGGTTAGGAGCACTGATCTGTGAGCTCAGATACCTTTCAGCTTGATAATGTTAGAAAAATTATTTAACCTCTGTAGCCTCAACAATTTTATCTGTATAATGAGAATTCTAATACCAACACCCTAATTATACTCAGAAGCCTAAGTGAAATTGCATGTATAAAGCCTTTAACACTGTGTCCAGTACATGGTAAGTGCTTGGTAAATGTAAAATATTATTATCATCTTCACTGTGGCTCTCTCTCCCACAGAGGGGCCTGAGGGGCTATTTGACTTCACTTAGCATTGAAATCTCTCTGCTTCCTTCCCTGGCTTGGCTTTGCCCCATAGCTTGCCAGAGTTATTTTGTTCTGACCTACGCTTGCACTAGTTGTAATTTTTTAATATATTTTTTATTTATTCATTTGAGAGAGAGAAAGAGGGAGAGAAAGAGAGTGAGAATGGGCGCGCCAGGGCTTCTCACCACTGCAAACGAACTCCAGATGCATGTGCCCCCTTGTGCATCTGGCTTATGTGGGTCCTGGAGAATCGAACAGGGATCCTTTGGCTTTGCAGGCAAACGCCTTACCTGCTAAGCCATCTCTCCAACCCACTAGTTGTAATTTTGCTGTTCATACTAGGAGTTTCCAGAAACAAAGACAGGTAACTGTCCTGTACTAAGAAGCATGGGTAACAGTCAGTGATAGGCGGGGTACTATGAATACACAAAAGCAGCATCATTTTCTGTAATAAGCAAATAGACATGGCAAAGTAAAGTAATTATGCTCCCATCCTCCTTCCTAAATCCACGGCCTGAGGCTTCTGTTTTGCCTGCCATAACAGAGTTGTAGAATTAGGTGAATCAAGAATAGACCTGAGGAAGGACTCTGGTTCTTGAGACTCACACAAGGTCAAATTACTACCCTCTACCCATATGTCTACTTCCCCTGTTAGACAGGAGACAACATCAAAGAAATGACATAGTTTTCCTTATCTTTTATAAAAATATTTAATTTAATTTATTTATGAGAGAGAGAGAGAGAGACAATGGGCATGCCAGGGCCTTTAGCCACTGCAATGAACTCCAGATGCATGCACCACCTTGTGCTTACTTATTTTTGTTGCCTTAGTATCTTTCATAGCACCTAACTTATACTTGTTATAAGTTCTCATTAAGTATTATAGAATGACTAAAGAATTAATATGAGAGAAGACCAACAATTCCATTTAATTTTTGCTGCTTCAAATTTATATCATTATCAAAAGGACTTGGAAAGAATATGCCAAATATAATGTAGAACAATGACTTTCTGGTACATTTATGTATTAGTGTATTTGTGTAGAGTATTATGTATTAGTGACATAATAGTTGCTGCTTTTTATGGAGAAAGGGCTTTGACTTTATTTGTGGGTGGAAGATGTTGGCATTTCTAGAACAAGGAGAGGCATGGTATTGTTGCATCCTTGAATGAATCAATGTAATGGCTCAGTCGCAGCATCGTCTTGACCCTATTTTGTTCAGGCATAGAACAGATCATATGTAATATGCTTTTGTACTTTAAATTATAGCACTCTTTCACAAAGGTACAGTACTTTAGAGCCTTTATTCAGCTGTCTAGCTTAAGAGCTGGCACAACCAATTTCAGTAGATGTATAATCAAAGACACTGTGTCTTCAACCCAAGTGTAAGTCCTGCACTATACTCTCTTGTAATAACCTTTGATTTCTTAGCTCAGAGTAACCATGCCCCAGCCATGTGATAAATGATTATGTATATAAGAAATAAGCTGGGCATGGTGGTGCATGCCTTTAATCCCAGCCCTTGGGAGGCAGAGGTAGGAGGATTACTGTAAGTTCTGAGCTAGAGTGAGACGCTACCTCGAAAAACCAAAAAAAAAAAAGAAAGAAAGAAATGAGACAAGATGTTTAGTTCTGTTCTGTTTATAGGCAGTATTATTAGCTTAAGAAAGTTTCATTTTTCCTCCTTTCCCTGCTGCCACTAACTCTAATAACTGGTTGTTATTAAGTAATGTGGTATATAGTAGCAGTGACCTACATACACTTATCTCTTTGTAATTTCATAATCTCTGAGCTATCTGCTACCACTGGGTCTGTGATATTTCTGTAAAGGTTACGAATCACTGAAGAAAATGTTCAGGCCAATCCTTTCCCTGAAGATTCCACATCTTATTTTGAAAATAAATAAATAAATAAATAAATAAATAAATAAATAAATAAAGCATGTCACATTTGGTTCTTGAGCCTTTGGGGCCTACAGAAGAAGGTGACTTTGCTTCCTGGTATAATTTCAATAGCAGACCAGTTGCTTCCTTGGCTTGTTGGCATCACAGGTACCCTCTTCCCCTTCTAGTTGCTTCTTTGGCTTCTTGGCATCACGGGTACCCTCTTCCCCTTCTAGGCCAGACCGTACTCTGAAATCAGATAAAGAGTGGTTCACATAGCCTGAGAAATTTCTAAAATGAGTTATTCTTGTTATATTTTGTACCTCTTTAAAAAAAATTAGTTACAGCATGAGCTGCATTCTACTAAGCATATGGTTTATTATGCAGTAGTAAGTTAGGTGATTTGGGAAGATAAATCAATTGAATTCATCTTAATTGACATGTTAGTCAACTAATGTGTCCTCTTTCGCAGGTATGTGTTTTGCTTAGTTGGCTTGTACTTATTTTGAAGATGCTAATGGTGGACACCCGTGGCCTTGTATGTGTCTTTGGTCAGAAGGTTTTGGAGGTTATGCAAAACCCATGCTAGAAAGGACTCCTAATAGATCTCATGTCAGGAAATCAGCTTTTTAGGCAGGCTTTTCAGAAAGTTTAAAGTCGAGCTCTTTACTACTTTAGACAAAAATTTTAATACATTCTGGGAAATATAGGTCTCCAAACTTTTACTATAAGAATACTTGATCTTGCTTACTTCATGGGCTGTTAGGAGGTTTTAATGGGCTAAATGGTGGTGAAAGAGCTGTGCCCATCCAGAACCTCAGAATGTTACCTAACTTGGAATAAAAGTTTTGTAGATATGATTAAGAGAGGGACCTCCAAAAGTGCTCATTCTGAGTTGTCCAGGTAGCACATAAATCCAGAGACATATCTCTTTTAAGAGACAGAAAAGAATAGATAGTGAGGAGAACATATGGTCAATGAGAGAGAACAGAGAGAGACGAGAGAGTGAGGAGAGAGACTTTGCCAGTGCAAGCTGAGGACTACCCAAAGCCGTTGGGATCTAGGTGAGTGATAGGTGTCCCCCTGTGAAACTTCAGAGGGACTGTTGTTCTGATTACAACCTTAATCGGGAGTTTTTGGCTTCTAGAACTTCTGATCTTCTATTGGTTTTAAGTCAGGCATTTGTGGTAATTTATTACAGCAGCATAGAAGAATAGTGCAGGTAGGCTAGAGAAGGTTTGGAGCTCTAAAGAATGGAAAAGTAGCTTTTTTTTTTTGGCTGGGAGAGGGGCTTATACTAACTTTATTTACTTAGACGTCTGTATCTGGTTGATTTGTTTGGTTATATTACCTGCTAACACCTAATGAGACACTAGGAATTTTGGGATTCAGCCCCAAAAGTCTTAAAGTGTATTACACAGCTAGTGGGCCTCAGACAAAGGGTGATTATGAATGTAACTAGTTTTTGAATGTATTTTTTGAATAAGTAAACAAATGTTCCCCAAGACCCTTTCACGGAGAGTTCACCTTCTTAAAAAACTCAAAATACAGAACACCAAAGGCATGAACAATAATTAACTTCTGATTATGAGGTGGGGCCAAAATGTGCTGTTTTGTTATCAGTTCTCCAAATCTCTGAGAGATTAAACATTTGATTAAACATATTTCAGCAACAGAAACTACTGAACTGGCTTTTGAACTATTTCAGTCACGTAGCTGTGTATTTACCCTCTACCTAGTGAGACAACTTCCTGCACTCCTGCTCATTTGTTTATGTGCTTGAAGGCACTGGGCCTTCATGTCTGTTCATTCTGATCTTTCTTAAATGTCAAGGAAATGGTTCCATTCAGGAAATATTTGACCAGTGCCTACTATGTGCTGTGGACACTATTGGAGGTTTGTGGGCCAATCCAGGAAGGAGACTGTCCGAGTGATACTTGTCACAATACATTCATCATCCAGGCACTTTTGTCCCCAGCAACTTTTTTCTCCTGCACTATCCCTCCTCTATCAGCCATTATATGGAGGAGGAGTCCCATAGGTTCATATAAAGGCCTCTTTTCTTCTCCCTTTATCTCTTTCCCAGGGAAAAAAAAGAAGAAGGAGGAGGAGGAGAAGCAGCAGCAGCTGCAGCCGCCACCACCACCCATGGTCACTGTGATGGTTCATATTGATCATCAGCTTGACCAAACCAAACCTAGACTCACGCAGTAAACGAGCCTCTGAGCAGGCCTATCAGGGATTATCTTGATTAAGTAATTAAAGTGGGAAAAGCCACCTCATTTGTGGGCATCACTAATGTGCTGGAGTCCTAGATTTTATAAAAAGCACTCTTGGCTCTCTCACTACCGACTGAATGTGACCAGCTGCCTCAAGCTCCTGCCACCATCCCTTTACGACTATGATGGACTATGAACTGAAATAAACTCTTCCTTACTTAAGTTGCTTCTGGTCAGGTGTTTTGTTCTAAAAATGAGAAAACAACCAATATTATGTAGTCATCTGCTAACAGCATTTTTGTGAGCTCTTCACTGCTATACAAAACTGCTTGGCATTTCGTGGATGTCCTATAGGCATCTCACACTTAACAAGCATAAACAAAACTCATGATTTTTGACCCCTGCTTCTGATCTGATCATCTTTCCATTTTCTGTTTACAAGACCAGAAAACGCAGAAGCCAAAGGTTTTCTTTGATATTTCATCTTCCTACATTATCAGATTTTTTTTTCTCAAATTAATGATTATTTCTATTTCTGATGCCAACCTCTTGGTCTAAAGTATATTACCTTAGTGAGTTTCCCATACCTCTGCTACATTCTGTTGGTTGGAAGCAACTCATAGGCCTCACTAAGCCCCCAAAGAGGGAGATTATATAGGCACAAAGTCAAGATGCTAAGATTATGGGCTATCTTAGAAATCTGCTTACCAGAGATCTCAAATCCAGCTCCCTTCTCAAAAGAAATCTTTCCCAATCTGAGAATTAGGTCTAATTATATCATTTAGGTATGTGGAACACTCTGAGACATCTCTCCAGCCCCTCAAACTTACTCTTACATAAAAGCGCAGAAAGACCATGGAAGCTATAGTGCAGTGTTTTGTCTATAAATTTTGTTGTCCTGATTCCTTATCAGAGAAATCAGAGAAAAATCCTGCTTCTGAGCTACTTATTCACTTCTATTGTGGGAATGCCAGCAACAAGGAACCAATGGAAGTTTGAGACAGAGGAGTTAGGCTTTTATCCATCATTATGCACACAGGAGAATTATGGTTTCTAAAGTCCTAAAGCAATATACATTCCAAATTGACAACAAACGTTAGAAGAATGAAGGATGGGATAATAACCTCCAACTACCAAAGAAAGTTTTAGTCCCTGATTTATTTTCATCTTGTTTTCTGGGATTGCAAGTTAGCATATATCACAGAATCTGTGCTAAGTCATTGCCAGAGATAAGTTGACATGACTGTATTTCAAAGGGGAATTATGTTCAGATTCATGTGTCAGCAACTTTAGAAGGCAAACATTTACTTGGTTACCTGTAGAGTGCCTCGGGAATGGCTCAATGACAAGAGAATCATCCTTATCTACTTTGCCAGCCTGCTTGTAGGTGCTACAAAGAAGCACATTGATGCATGTACCCTTAACCAAAGGTGGGCTCCAACACTATAGGGAAGATTCATGTTGAATGCCAAGCAAGGAAGGGGACACTCACCTAATCACCCAGGTGAACCCTGGTGAATGATGGGGTGATAGGTGTCATAGACAGATTGTCCTCAAGTTCCTAATCTACTTTGTGTAGGTAGTCATCACTACCACCACCATTACCATTCCTGGCAACTATGCAACACTTCATTTATCCAGGCCCTGCACCAGGCAGTTTACGTGTGCTGTCTCCTCAACTTACCACAATCCCGGTAAGTATCTAATACAACAGTGATTCTCAAATTTTAACAAACATTAACATCACTTGGAAGGCAGTCCAATCACAAAGTGATGGTCCTTACCACAAGTTCCTGATTCAGTTAATGTGGTGTGGGACTTAGGAACATGCAGTTCTAACAAAATCCCTGGAGATGTGCTGCTGGTTGGGGGACAGCGGGTTAAGAACTGCAACTGTAGAAACTAAGCATTTTTTATCATTTCCCATTTTAGTGATACAGAAACCAAGAGTTAGGTTAAATAAAGCCACTTGACCAGGCAGTGACATAGTCGGGATTCCATCCAAGTCTGCTGGCCCCAAACCACTAGGTAACACCAAAACTCAATATTTTTGCAAGCCCATTAGCAAAGGTCTGCCTAGACTAACAATTCTCTACCACTTTGGCTTAAGTCACCATTCAAATAGTCACATTTGAAGTGGCCATTTTATTAAGCTTCAGTATACTAAAATCTCAAATAATGTAAGAAAAGTTTTCTCTAAAAATGATAGTTTGGAAGTCTTGATCAAGAAAGACAGAAATCTACAAGGTATTTATGCAAGATGAAGAAATCTCCCACCTGGATTTTATGGAGGATAAAAGCAGATTGGTTAAGGACAGACCAGAGCTGAAGCCTGGCCTTTTCTTGGATGAGTCCAAGAAGAGAAAACTCAAAGTCAGACCTGGAAACCTGAAGGTACAATGTGGTAAGAACTGGAGGATATGGGCTGGAGAGATGGCTTAGTGGTTGAGGCACTTGCCTGTAAAGCCAAAGAACCTATGTTCAATTCCCCAGTACCCATGTAAGCCAGATGCACAAGGTGGCACATGTGTCTGGAGTTCATTTGCAGTGGCTAGAAACACTGGTGCATCCATTTTCTCTCTTTCTTTCTCATAAATACTATATTAAAAAACTGGAGGTAATTTTCATATCTGGCTTAATTAAGACTTGGCCAGAACTGTCTATATTTGGTGTTTAGAAGTGAGATCCTTTTTCTATGTTGATCTCCATTGCTTCCTTTGGACTCCTCTCACTGAACGCAAAGGCTTTTGCTGATTTTCCAGCCCCAGGTGTTCCTACCTCATGATTACCAACAACAGCAACAACAAAACTCTTTTTTTTACATTATTCTCCCCAATACCAGAGATATGTTTAAGAATTATCAAGGCCATCCTTCTTGGTTATTTATTTCACCACCCTCACTCTTTGCTATTACTTAATGAAACTTGTGTTTCAAAAGTTTGTCTTGCTCTTCCTTCCTGTCTTTTCCACTTTTTGCTCACTGTAATAATAACTTTCAAGCAAATACCTTTACCTGCTGAGCCATCTCCATAGCCCTTCAATAATTCTCTACCTTTATGCTCAATTCAAAACTCCCCTTTCCTTGGACAACCTTTTATAATTGACTTCACATAGTGCTGGAATTGCTCATTGGCCTTTTTGGGGCCAAATTGGTACTAATTGAGTTAATATGTTTGGAAAAGTTCTTCTAAGTATCCTTTAGCCACTCAATGAGTGTTTTCTGGCTCTTCAGATAGACTACTACAAGTCTTTTGACAGCAGAGAATTTTGGGGGTGGGGGTGGGTCAGGTATCCACTGGACCTCATTTCTCATTCACTCATTCCTTAGATTTGCATCAAGCACTCTCTATGAGTCAAGCACTGAGCCCACCTTATTTCTGTGAGAGAGAAGTCTGATTGTTTTCATAAACCCTACACTGTATGTGGGCCTTCTAATTCAGAGCCTTGGACATAGATTTTGGTACTTGTTTCATTTACTTGTTGGAGAAATTTGAAATACAGGTCAGAAAAAGAGATAAGCTTTCCTTGTTTGCTATTTTCCTTTGGAAAATATGAAGTGGAAGGGAGAGCTTGCTTCTAATGGTTTTGCTTGAAGTAAGAGAATAACCATTGTATTTTCAATAGGCAGAGACTGCACGAGTAATTGAACTCAATGAGAGTACCTTTCTGAGTTCATCCAACTTGGAAGACTTTGAACTTGGGTGACTTTGCAGTAGTATCGTTGTTTCTGAGTCTCTCATCTGGAAAAGTAGGTATTAGAATTGGTACATTAATAAACCTGTTAACAAATTTTAAACTTAGAAGTAAGTGCCTTGAACAATTATGACATTGCATAGACACACACATTATGTATAACATTCTCTATTCAGTATGATTACAAAGGCAAATAGAAATTGGTTATAATCATGAAAACACGTTAAAGCTACATTTTTCCTCATTCTACATATTGATGATTTCTCCAGCCTTCCAGTATTATAGTGCTGAAAAGACAAACTTCAGCTCCATTGTCCACCTGTCCTACTCTGGCTGGGGCAGTCTACCGCATTCCCCTCTGACAGTTGCAGGAGGGGGCAGAGCTCCTGGATCTTGGGGAGTGTCTTACATGGAGAGGACAAACACAAAGGTCATTGGAGGATGTCTTAGGAGTCAGAGCCAAGCAGTCCTCAGCCCTTGGGGGCTGAAAAAGAGCCACTGTAAGATAACTGTATAAAAACAGAGCTAGGTAATCTCCTTGCAAGGTTTCCTCAGTCTTCATCTTTTCCTTTCTGTTCCTCCACTGCATAACTTTCCCTTCTTCATCTTGTTTCTCTAATCTAAAACAATGCCAAGACAGGCAATCACACCCTTTTTATCCATTTCAGCCAAAGGGACATTCTCATCATTAATACTTCCCTTTCTTACTCCTATCACAACCCAATTGAAAGGCAATTCCTCAGGTTGTCATGTCCTCCATTTCCAAGACTGAGGTAAGAAGGCAAAAAGCCTGGTGGTGAGAGAGATGGAAGGGCCACCCAAGGTAGAAATGGCCTGAGGAGTGTGGACAATTTCATTTTCTCATCATAGTCCCTAAGCAACTGAGGAACTATGGGGAAGACAAGTGAATGAAATTTTCCAAATGGATTATACTGTTTGTGTAAATACAAGCATACAGAGTCAGAGAATAAAACAATAGTTCCTTGAGGCGGGGCAAGGAGAAGAAATGGGAAAGAAATAGGTCAAATGGTACAAAGCAGCAGGTACAAAGATGAAAAATCTAGAGATCAAAGACTAAGTACACAATATGAGTACGATAATTAGTAATAGTTTATTTTTGTAAGAAATTTTCTGAATCAATCTCTCTCACACACACACACATACACACACACAGGTCAAGGGGATGTTGATGGAATACTGGCTGTTCCTGCTACTAGCAGCAGCAATAATACTTGTTTCCTTATTTGTAATCCTCTTACTATCTGCATGTATCTTCTTCTATAATCTCATGTTTCATATCTTAAATAATGCACTGAAATTTATATATATTTAACAAGACTCGTGGTGAATTAATTTTCCAGACAAAATTTAAAGACAAGATATGATATGTGGCTTGGTGTGCTTATTCTCATTCTTTCTCCCTCTCTCCTGCCCTTCTTCCTTACCTGTGTTTCTCTCTGTGTTTGCAAATGAATAAATATTTTTTAAAAACTCATCATGAAGCTGGGCAAGGGGGGGTGAATGCCTTTATTCCCAGCATTCAGGAGGCAGAGGTAGGAAGACTGCCGTGAGTTTAAGGCTACCCTGAGACTCCATAGTGAATTCCAGGTCAGCCTGGGCTAGAGCAAGACCCTACCTCAAAACAAAACAAAACAAAACAAAACAAAACAAAACAAAACAAAACAAAACAAAACAAAACAAAACAAAACCTCATCATGGAAAACTAACTTATGGGGACTGGGGTCAGAGATTAACTGGATGCTGGAACTTTCTGGGGTAGTCAGGTGTTATGTATCCTGACAGAGCTTGGGTTCTTCAAGTGTCTACATCTGCCAAAGCTCAGTACACTTACTCATGCCCTTAACTGTGTATAAATATGATTCCAAAGGAAATAAAAGATAAAAACTGTATTCTGGTTAATGTTGTGTATAGTCAAGTATTTATAGAAAATTGTACTAATAACCTACCTTTTTGAAATTTTCAAAAGATAAAGTGGACAGAGGAGGTGGCAATAAACTGTCCTGTGAAAAGAGTATAGTGGGCTGGAGAGATGGTTTAGTGGTTAAGGTGCTTGCCTATGAAGCCTAAGGACCCCGGTTCAATTCTCCAGGTCCCACGTAAGCCAGAGGCACAAGATGGCGCATGCGTCTGGAGTTCGTTTGCACTGGCTAGAGACCCTGGCATGCCCGTCCTCTCTCTCTCTCTCTCTCTCTCTCTCTCTCTCTCTGTCTCTCTCTCTCTTTGTCTGTCTCTAATAAATAAATACAATTTGAAAAAAAATGAAAAAAAAGAGTATAGTGAGTAGGAAAATCTAGATGCTTAATAAATGAATGACCATTGTAAAATCCTTGAAACTTTATATTTGAAAATTTTTATAATGGAATATTACAAGAAAATTATTGTTGACATATTTAGCATCATTCATGAGCTAAATAACGTCATTTTGGAATATCCCAATTAATCCTGCTACTTTACAAGTCTAATATTTTATACAGCTCACGCTAGGTTTTAGGGGTCTCTGTGTAGTGTGTGCACGTGTGAGCAGATGCCCTCACGTGTGGAGGCCAGGAGAGAACGACGCTGGGTATCCTTTTTGCCTTGTTTCCTTGAGACAGAGCTTTCTCACTGAACCTGAAGCTGCCATTTTTCTGTCAGACTGGCTGTTAAGGTGACCCTCAGTGTTTCCACCTCCTCACGATTGGTATATGTGTCCATATCTGGTGTTTTTATGTGGGTGCTTGGGTTCTCGTGCTCATGGGGCAAGTTCTTACTTCTGTTCTTACGTACCCACTATCTCCTTAGCCCTTCATGATAGGTTTTTTTTTTTTTTTTAAGAATTTTGGGATTGGAGAGATGTCTTAGTGGTTAAGATGCTTGTTTACAAGGCTCACAGCCCAAATTTGAATCCCCAGTATCCACATAAAGCCAGATGCACAAGCTGGCACTTGTGTGGAGCTCATTTGCCCAGGGCAAGATGCCCTGGCACGCCCATCTTCCTTCTCTCTCTTTCTCTGCTTGACTATAATAAAAAATAAGTTTCAAAAACTAAAAATAATTTGAAAAAATACATTGATGTATTTGCTGAGAGTGAGAGATTGATCATGATGTTTTTAATGTTTATTTTTTATTTTATTTTGTTTTCGCTTTTTCCAAGGTAGGGTTTCACTCTAGCGCAGGCTGACCTGTAATTCACTATGTAGTCTCAGGGTGGCCTCAAATTCATGGCAATCCTCCTACCTTGGCCTCCCAAGTGCTGGTATTGAAGGTGTATGCCACCATGTCTGGCTCTAATGTTTTATTTTAGAAGTATCATCTGGCTTTATATGTCCCATGTATAAAATAATTCTTTATAGAAATAATGCCTGTCTTCAGTTGAGCATATGCAGTTTAAAGAATGCTAGATTTTAAAAAATTAATATTTCTATTTATTTGCAAACAGAGACAGATGGAGATAAGAGACACAGAGAAAATGGGTGTGCCATGGCCTCCAGCTGCTGCAAACAAACTCCAGATGCATGAGCCACTTTGTACATCTGACCTTACATGGGTACTGGGGAATCGAACCTGAGTCATTAGGTCTTACAAGCAAGCACCTTAACTGCTGTGCTATTCTCCAGCCCAATAATGCTAGTTTTAAGGTGAAGGAACAACATTTAGCCTCTCTAGCACTGGCATTCATTTTCCTGCAAACACTGCTATATTAGTCATATCCATTTCAGATATTTCTGTGATTTTTTTCCCGTTGTTTTATGTGAGAAATTCCAAACAAAGTGACATTTTAACTGGATCTTGAAGGATGAGAAGGAGCTCACTAAGAATCAACCTGAGAATGGGGCGTAGTGGCTCAGACCTTTAATGCCAGCACTCAGGAGGCAGAGGTAGGAGGATTGCCATGAGTTTGAGGCCATCCCAGGCCAGCTTGTGCTAGAGCAAGACCTTACGTCAAAAAACTAAAATAATAAATAAATAAATAAAGTACTTTGATTAGAAAAAAAAAAAAAAACAGAATCAAATGGCGGAATCCAAGCACTTTGGTCCAAGCCTAGCATGTAGGAAGGGGACGAAAGATAGTAAGTTTGAGTTAAGCCTGGACTACATTTAAAAAAATTAAAAACAAAATAATTGGGGGTGCTGTTGAATTTACACAAATCAGTATCAGAGTGTAGGAATACAGGAATTACAAATTTTCATTTTACACACATATCACAATGAACAGATCTTAACTCATCCCCTCTCCCAGATAGTATACCGACCTTATAGAGACCTGCTTCAGAAACATGGCCTTGTGAGAGTCTATAGCTTTAGCACAGAGTGAGCGGTCAACAGGTGGGAATTAAACAATACATGTATGTAAGGCATTGAGTGTACTACCTGGCCTATAATTCTTAGTTCTGTAGTCATATCATAATCAGAATTACCATGCCTGTTCCTTCTAGAAGCAGACACAGCAGAAAGTCGGTCCTCATCTCCTCGGCAGTTGTTACTGATATGCATGGTGGCTTCCAGCGGCAAATATCTAGGCCTGTTTGCTGATGGCTTCCTCTGATAATGTTCTCTGGGTCCACATGTGTAGTAGGCCAAACATGCCAGGGAGTTAATTAACACTCTAATTACTCCTCAGCTAAGGCCGATGGGGGAAGTTGGATGAAACAATCCTGTTCCCTTGGCCTTGCTTGGCTGGAATGAATCCCGAGCAACACTGACTGCACCCCATAGTTACCTAACAGGGCTGGGCCCCTCTTGTTTACTGCAGAGAGGGCACCTTTCCTATCTTCTTTTTCCCTGTCACATTCTCACTCCCCACAAAGCACCTTGACATCACCATAGTTTCATTCATATGCCTCAGAGATACTCACCTAATAAATGCAAGTTGCAAAGTGAGCCCATTAGAAATATCAACTTTATTAGAAAAACCTGTCATTTTTCTTGACTGTGAAGTTTCATAGTGACAGTGTAATAAGAAAACTTGGAGGTTTTGCCAAGATTTGTCACCTTTCTGGGAGAATTGAGTTTATACGAGGACAGAAGATGTTTGTGGTTTTTAAAATTTTTTTATTGAGGGGAGAAGCTAGAGATTAAACCCAGGGCCTTGTGCATCTGAGCAAATGTTCTTCTACTAAGCTACATTCCCTAGCTCTTTAATTTTCTTAAATAAGTAGTCTGGCTTTTTCTCATCCAAATTAATCAAGGTGTGCCTAGTGTTTCAACTTTTGGAACAGCATTAAAATCCTACAACACTTTCTTTTGACAATCTTCAGAGAAGATAGGTTTGATTTCTAGAGCAAGAAGTTCATGCAGAGGCCAGCTTCACCAAGTAGGGTTAATGCTGGAAAGGGGTACAGCCATAAACTGACCCTGATGTTTTTGTGATTGCCTTGCAAGAATGGGTAACTTGAATTTGATCCTCTGTTCTCACATAAAATGTTGCGTGTGGCTCCTTGATACCTGAGGTTATCCTTTGGCCTCCATACACACATGGACTTGTACACACACATGTGTCCACATACATATACACATGGGGAAAAATTTCTAAAAGAAGAATTTCAAAAGTAATTTATTATTATTATTATATATGTATGCATATATATACATGTATATATACATATGTTATATATGTATATTTATATTTCCAAGGTGACTATTTGGAATGACAAAGCTTGAATAAAAATATACATATATACTCCCTAACTGGGTTAATGAACTGTACAAAACTTTTCAAATAAAGCAATATAAATGGCCAATAAACATAGGGAAAAAATTGCCATGCTGCAAATCAAAACTACATTGATATTTCATCTCAAGCCATCAAGGAAACCAAAACACAACAAATGGTGAAGGAACATCTACACACTGTTGGTGGAAATGTGCTTTAGTCACTATGGAAATAAGCATGAAGATTACTCAAATAATTAAACACAGAACTACCTATGATCCTGCTATACCTCTTCTTGATATATACCCAAAGCAACGAAGGCCACAATAACAGATACCTGAACACTCTTGTTTATTGCTGCTGTTCATAGAAACCAAGTCAGGGCATTAGCCTAGGTGTCCATCAATGGGCGAATGGAGAAAGAAAATGTGTGTGTGTGTTTGTGTGCATGCGTGCATGTGGTACATGCATCTGTGTGTGCCCCATGCATATGTGTGCAGAGCCCGAGGAAGACATCAGTGTCTCCTCTATTGCTCTTCTGCCTTATTTCCTTGAGACAGAGTCTTTCACTGAGTCTGGAGCTCCGTGGAGCTGGCGAAATAGGAAGTACCAGGTCTCCTCCTATGACTGCCCCTCTCAGGGCTGGGGTTATAGACATGTGTGGCCATGCTCATCTTTATATGTTGATGCTGGAGATCAAACACAGGGCCTCATGCTTATTCAGTAAGCATTCTTACCTGCTGAACCATTTCTCTAGCCCCACAATGGAGTTTTATTTAGTCATTAAGAAAAATGAAATCTGTATTTGCAAGAAAATAGATGAATACATCATGGGACATCATATTAAGCAAAATAAGTCAAATTCAGAAAGAAAATATCAATTTTTTCTCTTGTATATGGAATCTTAAGAAAAATAAAAATATGCCAGGCGTGATGGCGCATGTCTTTAATCCCAGAACCTGGGAGACAGAGGTAGAAGGATCACTGTGAGTTCGAGACCACCCTGAGACTATGTAGTCAGGTCAGCCTGGACCAGAGTGAGACTCCACCTCGAAAAACTAACTAACTAACTAAATAAATATAATAAATAAATAAAAATAAACAAAATAAATAAACAGACAGACCTGAAAGTAGAAGGGGAGCTATGTGTCAGGGAAAAATAAGGGGACATGTCAGAGGAGAGAAGAAGGGCGATATATGTTGGTCATGGGGGCACATACAACAAAACACCTTACATAAGTTTGAAAGTGTCATAATGAAACTCACTATCTTATATAATTAATATGCAGTGATAAAAAGTTATTTCACTTCTGTTTGCACGTGTGCGCGCACACACACACACACACCCACACACCCCCACGGTCACCTAGGAATGTAAGCAGAGTAGGCCAAGGTAGACTCAGAGAAGAGCAGAGGGAACTACACTTACCAGCCCTTTGTCTTCTGAAAAGCACCAGCAGTGGTCCCATGCTTTCCCTGGTGCCTGTTTCTACAAAAGCAGTTCCTGAAATACAGCTATTTCATATTTGACCCTGTGCTAAAGCACTGACGATAGGCAAGCTGTGCTACGAATGCCCCAGAATCTAGCAAGAAGGAGAAAGCAATCATTCACTCCGTGGCCCTGGTATTCACAGAGATCCAGCTGCTGCAAAAGTGGGGCCAGGTGATGGTCCTCAGGTGATAAAAGATAAATGTGGAAAATGGAAACAGCCTGAATCATGCCTGCTGAACTGAACCCTGAAGCAGTGGCAAGAGTGCATTGTGTGGGGAGGCTTAAAAGCAAAATGAGGTGTGGGATGAGTCACAGCCAGCACTTTGAAGGTACAAGAGGGTAGGAGATGGTGTGGGTGGGACGAGGCTGAACTTGTGCTCTGTGGGCAGTAAGTTAGGTAACAAAAGAATAGGAAGAAACCAGGGGCCAGGGAGCCTTTGAATGCTCTCCTGCTGCATAAGACAATTAGTGGATTGTTATGTTTCGGAGTCTAGTGGCTTCGAGTTTTCATACTTAATGTTTTTGGTTTATCCAGGTTATCCTTCCCCTTCAGTGACTGCCTCCATCATGACTCTCCAGACAGAGCAATTATTTAGTGCCTTTCATTTAAGTGACATTTTGTCATCTTCTATTTTCCAGACAAATATCATGGCAGCCTAGCTATTTTGCAATAACACTCCAACCTCCCCTTTATCCCCATATCTTCCTATTACTGAAAATTTGTGAAACTAACACATTTAAAACATCGAAATTTAATAGATGGGGCTGGAGGGATGCCTTAGTGGTTAAGATGCTTGCCTGCAAAGCCTAAGAATGCTTGTTCAAATCTCCAGGTCCCACGTTTAGCCAGATGCAAAAGTGACGCAGGCGCACAATGTTGCACATGCACACAAGGGGGCACATGCATCTGGAGTTCATTCACAGTGGCTGAAAAGGCCCTGGTGTGCCCATTCTCTCTTTGCCTCTTCCTCTCTCTCTTTCTCTCAAATAAAAACAAATAGATGAACTCCAAAATAACTTGCCTTGTCCCAAGAGTCCTCTTCTGGAGAATTCCTTTCTTCCTTCCTCACTCCCCTTTATTTCAGGGAATTGTTACTTGTTTAATGACTGGTAGTAAGTGCTCAGTACACATGTTGTGAATGAAAAATGAAGTCAGTTTTACTTGATAGCACAAATCTGTCCCAGATAGCATAATCCTCATACTTTCTAGAAGCATGAATGCTGATAACGTTCTAAAATGTCTTTAGGGGTTGAGGATGTAGCTCAGCAGTCAAGTTCTTGCCTGATATTCACAAGACACTGGGTTTAATGTTGAGTTTCTTTAGGTGTTTAGCATTGAACATTTAAACACATGCATTTAGAGGACATTCAAAAAGTGAATCTATGATCTTCTGTCAGCATCATGGGACATAAGTTGTGGGGAGAAGTATAGTATGTATAAATATTTGTGTCATCACACAGCACACAGATACACAATCTGGTTCTTATAATAAGTTCTTATAAATATAATTATAACATAATGTGGTAGTTTGAATATATGTCCCCAATATATTCAGTGTTTATGCAAATGCCTAGCAGGAGTTCCTGAAGTGTGCTGTGTGACCTTTTGGCTGTAGTTTTGCTCTGTGTGCTGTGGTGGCTGGTTGGCTTTTTCTCTCTCTGCTTGGTCCTGTGGAGAGCAGGCTGCTTCTCTTGCCATTATGGAACTTCCCTGGATCTGTAAGCTTCAATAAATAATATCCCTTCCTCCATAACTGTGCCTGGTCTGGAAGTTCATCTCAGCGAACCTGAAGCTGTCTGCTGCAACACAAAGTGGTACCAGGAGTGGGGTGAGATGAACCTGACCGTGTGGATATTCGTCTTTGGAACCTTTGTTTTGGAGGAATGGGCATGGACTTGGTGCTTGCAACTGAAGATGCCTTCTGGAGTGGTAAGCCAAGTTTTATGGACTATTCTGATGAGAGTTTGAGAATGCTAAGTGCAGATAGTATTGAACTTGAGGCTTGGCTTATGAGGTTTCTAAGGGGAAAGAAAGACTGCAGAGGACTTTGTTGGAACTGGGCTACTGGCACAAGGGATGGCTACGTTCCACTATCCAGGCCCAGAGTGTTTGATCAAACTTAAATTTGTAATGGATTGATGTGCTTGGCTAAAGATATCGGACTGAGATTTTAAGGTTTTAAGTTGGAAAACCTGAAGCAAGTTAAAAGTAGAGGCATTGAGACTGGTTGAGCTGCTATTGTCAACACATTAGCAATCTTAAGGAAGGTGGAAGGAAGGTGGCCTGACTGCAGTTGCATTAAAACAATAGAGAGGATGCCTGAGGAAAGACTGTTAAAATGCAAATTCTTGGAAAGAGCTGACTGGAGAAGGAACCTGCTTTTCAAGGCTATGGTTTATTTTGTCCCTGGATTAAGAATATGGCTGTGTCCTGCACACCTGGTATTAGTTTTGGAAGCATGAAAATGCATGGAGTGGTCATGAATTGCACACGGTTCCAGGAGCTGCTGCTGAGATGTGGCATGAGGCAGGGCATGAAGAGACCCTCAGGAATAGGCTGGAAGAGCCTTTGGAAGATGGACCGTGGTTTGCATGGAGACCTGAAGATGTTTTGGATATACCAGGACTGTGCAAAGGGCTACCATGGAGTGCAGTGTTGGCATGGGATGAAAGTTTTCCCTGGTGACTCTGCCCAGCTGGAGGGAAGGAATTGGAAAACCTGAGACTGTCAGTCTCTGGTTATATTGAACTTGAACTGCAGAAGTTTGATGATGGCTGATGGTGGTTGAGTTTGCATTGTTCTAGTCTCTCCTTGCTATGCCTTATACAGTTAAAAATGTTTACTCTGTGCCTTTACATGTTGAAAGTATTTAACTTGTTTGATTTTACAGGACTCACTATCTTAAGTTGATCAAGACTGTGAGAACCTTTGAAATTGGACTGAGTACAATTTACAATGTGTGATAGTTATAAATCTATTGGGGGCCAAGAGCTAAATATATTTATTATTTTATAGTTTGCATCTGCAATCACCTTGCTAGAGGCAAGGTCACTGGGGGCCCGGTCTTAAGGTGTGGTGATGGTTTGAGATTCCATTGTAAAGATATGCAAATGTGCCTAGCAGGAGTTCCTGAAATGTGCTGTGTGACCTTTTGGCTGTAGTTTTACTCTGTGTGCTGTGCTGGCTGGCTGGTTGGCTTTCTCTCTCTCTGCTTGGTCCTGTGGAGAGCAGGCCGCTTCTCTTGCCATTATGGAACTTCCCCTGGATCTGTAAGCTTCAATAAATAATATCCTTCCTCCATAACTGTGCCTGGTCTGGAAGTTCATCTCAGCGAACCTGAAGCTGTCTGCAACAACAGTAAAGTGGTACCAGGAGTGGGGTGAGATGAACCTGACCGTGTGGATATTCGTCTTTTATGGACTTGGTGCTTGCAACTGAAGATGCCTTCTGGAGTGGTAAGCCAAGTTTTATGGACTATTCTGATGAGAGTTTGAGAATGCTAAGTGCAGATAGTACTGAACTTGAGGCTTGGCTTATGAGCTTTCTAAGGGAAGGAAAGACTGCAGAGGACTTTGTTGGAACTGGGCTACTGGCATAAGGGATGGCTACGTTCTGCTATCCAGGCCCAGAGTGTTTGATCAAACTTAAATTTGTAATGGACTGATGTGCTTGGCTAAAGATATCGGACTGAGATTTTAAGATTTTAAGTTGGAAAACCTGAAGCAAGTTAAAAGTAGAGGCATTGAGACTGGTTGAGCTGCTATTGTCAACACATTAGCAATCTTAAGGAAGGTGGAAGGAAGGTGGCCTGACTTGATTTACATTAAAACAATGGAAAGGATGCCTGAGGAAAGACTGTTAAAAATGCAAATTCTTGGAAAGAGCTGACTGGAGAAGGAACCTGCTTTTCAAGGCTATGGTTTATTTTGTCCCTGGATTAAGAATATGGCTGTGTCCTGCACACCTGGTATTAGTTTTGGAAGCATGAAAAATGCATGGAGTGGTCATTAATTGCACACGGTTCCAGGAGCTGCTGCTGAGATGAGGCATGAGGCAGGGCATGAAGACCTTCAGGAATAGGCTGGAAGAGCCTTTGGAAGATGGACCGTGGTTTGCATGGAGACCTGAAGATGTTTTGGAAATACCAGGACTGTGCAAAAGGGCTACCATGGAGTGCAGTGTTGACATAGGATGAAAGTTTTCCCTGGTGACTCTGCCCAGCTGGAGGGAAGGAATTGGAAAACCTGAAGACTGTTAGTCTCTGGTTATATTGAACTTGAACTGCAGAAGTTTGATGATGGCTGATGGTGGTTGAGTTTGCATTATTCTAGTCTCTCCTTGCTATGCCTTATACCAGTTAAAAATGTTTACTCTGTGCCTTTACATGTTGAAAGTATTTAACTTGTTTGATTTTACAGGACTCACTATCTTAAGTTGATCAAGACTGTGAGAACCTTTGAAATTGGACTGAATACAATTTACAATGTGTGATAGTTATAAATCTATTGGGGGCCAAGAGCTAAATATATTGGGGGCCAGGGGCGGAATGTGGTAGTTTGAATATATGTCCCCCAATATATTCAGTGTTTTATTATTTTATAGTTTGCATCTGCAATCACCTTGCTAGAGGCAAGGTCACTAGGGGCCCGGTCTTAAGGTGTGATGATTGTTTGAGAGTCCATTATAAAGATATGCAAATGTGCCTAGCAGGAGTTCCTGAAATGTGCTGTGTGACCTTTTGGCTGTAGTTTTACTCTGTGTGCTGTGATGGCTGGTTGGCTTTCTCTCTCTCTGCTTGGTCCTGTGGAGAGCAGGCCGCTTCTCTTGCCATTATGGAACTTCCCCTGGATCTGTAAGCTTCAATAAATAATATCCCTTCCTGAAGCTGTCTACAACACATAATTCTTTGACAATGAATCTAGACAATAGTGCTAAAGCATGCACGTTTAATGAAGTATTGAGTGCCTCATGAGTCATATGTGTAATGCAACTCATGGACCACTTAAACTCATAGATTGATCAGTGTTAGAAATAAAGTGATCATAAACTGGGGTTCAAATGTAGATAAGGAGAACCAGGCCCAGAGAATAGCAATGGGCTTCTGAATTCACATGGGAAAATATATGTCCATCTGCTTTTTGTCACTGTGACCAAATATCTTAAAAAACAACTTAAAGAGGCTGGAGGAATGGATTCATGGTTAAAGCACTTGCCTGCAAAGCCAAAGGATGCAGGTTCGATTTCCCAGGTCCCAGATCCCAGGTAAGCCAGATGCACAAGGTGGCACATGCACCTGGAGTTCCTTTGCAGTAGCTGGACACCCTGGTGTACCAATTATCTCTCTCTTTTTCTCTCTGTTTCTCTCTCTCCTTATCTCCCTCTCTCTGCCTCATTCTCTGTTTCTCAAATAAGTAAATAAAAATGTTTTTTAAAAACCCACAATTTACAGAAGGAAAGTTTTATTTTGGTTCATAATTTCAGGGGCTTAGGCCCATGTTTAATTAGTTTAATTTCTGTGGGATAAATTAAGAGTGCCTTTGTGGCTCTGATCACTTGGAAACTTCCAGCTTTGGGTGAGATTTTCCCTCAGCTGGATTCCAGCCCAGGCCCAGCCAGGTTGAGCAGAGGGGAGGGCCCCCTAGCCCTTACTCTCCACATGGGACTTTTATCCCCTCCAGCTCTCCACATGACAGGAGCTCCTTGAACTTTCTTTTCTTTACATGTTTTTTTCAGGCCCTCTATGTGGGATCTCTAGTCACATGGGTGCCTTTTCTTGGTTCTGTACTTCCCTCAATAAGTATAATAATTCAATTTACAAAAAGAGTTCCCTTTTGATATAAAATTTCCTTGGGAAAGTTCCTATCTTAAATCACACAGGCCATGGATGTAATAAACACAGAAGAATTCAGAATGTCACTTGAAAAGAAAAATACATTTAAAAAATCCATCAAGTGGGGCTGGGGAGATGGCTTACAGTTAAAGCCATTTGCTAGCAAAGTCTGCCAGCCCAGGTTCAATTCCCCAGCACCCACGTAAAGCCAGTTGCAAAATGATGCATGATCTGTGATTGTAGTGCACCTGACTATTGAAGGTTCCAGCTAGTCTAACATTCATTTGTAGTCTGGAAATTCCTTTGCAACGTTAAGAGACTGTTATAAAAAAGGTGGTGCACAGACACATGGGTGGTGTTCTCTAACTTCCACATGCATGCCACAGCATGCACATTAATTACATAGGCACGTACACAAATAAATATATAAAAATAGAAATTTTAAAATCCATCGACCAGAAAAAGCTATTGATCTTACAGTGGTGGGTTTTCAAAATTTTCTGAACATGTTTTATTTAAACTTTTATTTTTATGTGTAATAAAAAACAAATTCTCCCACAGCTAAAATACATTGTTTTCATTTCTATTGCTGTCCTAAAATATTATAGCTGACCAGATGGTGGAGCAATTACATTTCCATAGCTCTTAATGGCTATATTGCATAGGTACTAGTAACTTAATTAGGATCAAGAAAGAGACTTAATATTCTAAGGAATAGCCAAACAAATCTCAAACTTGCAGCAGAAACAACAGACAAAAATCACTTTAACAATATTCAGCTCACTGAAGATCAACTAATTAAATTAAAGTGGTAATTCCATTTACGACAACAGGAAAGCTCCTTCTTAAGTCACTTCAAAGAGGAAGACCTCATCCAGGCAAAGCCACACTTGGGTAGAAATGAGTAAGAAATGGTGAAAGGTTGGCTTCAGAGCTCTAACTCCTAGATGCATGATTTTAATGTAATTATAATTTTAATGGCAAGCCAGATATTATTTTTTATAAGATCACACAGTATAGGTTTCAATGTAATTATTACTGTCTTGGCTTAAGCAGCTGTCCAAGAGAGACAGCCTCTGGGAAAACAATTGGCTCAACCCTAACTGACTGGCTTGAATAGTTGAGTGTTTGCCAGTACATCTTTAAGTCCCTCCAAATTTTCATGGCTACTTACATGTGATTAAAAGTATAACTTTTGGGCTGGAGGGATGGCTTAGTGGTTAAGGAATTTGCCTGTAAAGCCAAAGGATCCAGGTTCGATTCCCCAGGACCCACGTTAGCCAGGGAGTGCATGCATCTGGAGTTTGTTTGCAGTGACTGGAGGCCCTGGTGCGCCCATTCTCTCTCTCTCTCTTTCTCCTTCTTTCTCCATCAAATAAATAAATAAATAAAAATAAAATATTAAAAAGTATAACTTTTATCTGTGATATCTTAAATGAAAAAAAATGTAAGAATCAGTATAATTGTGACTATGTCAAAAAACGAGTCCTTTGAGAAGACAAAAGACCATCCAAATTATAACATTCTAACAGTGGTCTTAGTAGGTCCGATTTAAGTTTTCTTATGTGTTTCTTCATCTTTGCTATTTACTAAAATATATGTTTACTACTTTTAAAGCTATGTGGGGTTAGGGATGTATAACATATGTGAGGACCTAGGTTTGATCCCTGGGATTAAATGTGTGCACATGCGTACACACACACACACACACACTCTTAAGGCGTTATTCAGAAAATAGGAAATTAGTGCCAATGAACTTAATATGTATATAAATATATTGGTACAAAAATTATTCATTTTATGACCAAGAAAGCCTTAAAGAATTCACCAATGTTTTGTATTAACTCATATTTTTTTTACTTTGTACAGTAGGTAAACAGCTTTATAACATGAGCAAGGCAGACTATTATTCAGACCATATAGACAATGCATGAGAAATGTTAGCAACAGCATCTTGCAGTAATGGTACTCTGCTCAGCTAAGCTTCCCAAATTAGAACTATGGCTCCTATTTTACTATCTGTGTGTTCTAAGGAGTACTATCTTCAAACTGTCTAAAGACATCTTTATCAGGGGAACTGATGAGTAGAGAGGCCAGAAGCCTGCTTGTGGTTGAAATCAAGATCTAGCCCATGCATATTGGTAAAATTATGCATCCTGGCAAGCTATAGAGAAAAGTAGTTGATCAACATAGATTAGAACAGGGTAGAGGCTTTATTTTTTTTAATCTAAGTGTCCCTCATACATGTGTTTTTAGAGTCAGTATTAAAATAAATAAGTATCACTATGTGTTAAACACATTTCTGGACTCAAAATTGAGTTACACAGTAGGTAGAATAGAGATCTCTATTCTCTAAGAATATGTATTTTAAATTTGAACTTAAAATTGAATTATTTTAGATGAAGACAAGAACAATAAAGAGAAGTAAAGGAGACGGATGAAGAACTGGAAAGAAGAGGGGAATCTCGCTCTCTCAAATGGTGACTACAGGGCTTGAGAGATGGCTTAGCTGTTAAGCCTCTTGCCTGTGAAGCCTCAGGACCCAGGTTCGATTCCCCAGTACACAGATAAGCCAGACACATAAGATGGAGCATGTGCTGGAGTTTGTTTGCAGTGGCTGTAGGTCTTGACACGCCCATTCTCTCAGTCTCTCTATCTGCCTCTTCCTCTCTCTCTCCCTCTCTTTCAAATAAATAAATAAAATACTTTTTTAAAGACTGACTACAGAAAGCCTCACTGATCAGGTTTTATTAAACTAATATCTGAAAATCATGAGAGTATCTTGTGTCAAAGTTCTATGCAAAGAAAGTGGCAAGTTCAAATCATAAAGCAATGTCATAAAATAAAAGCATGCCTGGATGCCCTATCAGCAAGGAGGCAGGTGTGCCTAGCACAGACTGTGGAAGGAACAAGTTGAGGTCAGTGGTATAAAAACTCTGGCTTGTACTCTGAAAGTAAAAGTTGGGTAAGAGGAGTGACTTGACATGATTTTTAAAGCATCCCTCTGGCTGCTTTATTGAAGGAGATTCTGGAAGGAGAATCAAAGATAGTGAGGGGAACGAGTTAGGAGGCCATTGCAAATGTCAGCTAGTAGCACTTTGACCATCTTTGATGGTTTATAATATGCCCACGAACCCTCTGAAGCCCACTTGGAAGCAGAGTCTCAAGCCCAGTGACTTAAAGCTGACTTCTTGATTGAAATCTTATGGAGACCTGGCTTCAAATTCCTGAACCAGTCTGCTCCTGAGGTCCTGACCCTCAGAGACTAAGTTAATAAATGTTTGTTGTTTTGTTGTTCTAAGTTGCTGCATGTTGAGATACTTTTTTAAAGATTTGAAAAAATTTTTATTTATTTATTTGAGACAGAGGGGGTGAGGCAGAGAGAGAGAGAATGAGAATGGGCACGCCAGGGCTCTAGCCACTGCAAATGAACTCCAGATGCATGTGTCACCATGTGTATCTGGCTTACATGGGACGTGAAGAGTCAAACCTGGGTCCTTAGGCTTTGCAGGCAAATGCCTTAACCGCTAAGCCATCTTTCCAGCCCCTGAGATAATTTTTATACATATTTAATATTTTATATAACAATGTGAAATTAATATTTTATAATATTCTATAAACAGATGATTCACAAAGTGAATCACAAAGGACTAGAAAAATTAAAGAGACAAAATATTTTTTGATGATTATATGAGGAATGAAGCCAAAATCTGGAAGAAAATATACATGAATATTGCACTGATCTAGGAACTTGTAAAAACAAACAAAATAAAATATTAAGATATAAAAGCTAGGCTGGACAGATGGCTCTGTGTGTTAAAGGCACTTGCTTACAAAGCCTAACAGCCCAGGGTTGGATTCCCCAGTAGACATATTGAACGAGATGCTCAAAGTAGCACATGAATCTGAAGCTTGTTGGCAAGAGGCCTTGGTGAACCCATTTTTCCCCACTCGCAAATAAATAAGATTATAAATATATCCTTATTAAATATATACTGTAACTGTTATGTGGGAAAATGTCACTATGGCTCTCAGATGTCAACCATAAAGACCATAATGCTGACCACTGATGAGCACACACAACGGACAACAGGAACCTTCATATATGGCCATTGCAGCTATAAAATGGTTCAACAAACAAAATGTTTGTTTCTTAAACATAAGCCTATCTTAGATCTAGTAATTCTATTCTGAGGTTTTTACCCAATAGAAATAAAATCTCAGGCTCACAAAACAATTTATATAAGAAGGTTCATTAGCATCTTTTATTTAAAGTACTCAAAAACTGTCTTCATCAGTAGGAAAATGGATAAATTTGTACATTCATAAAGTAAAATCATAACTCTCAGTAAAAAGGAACAGGCAGTGTCTGAGAAGATGGCTCAGTGGGTAAGGGGCTTGCTGCACAAGCACAAGGACCCAAGTTTGGATCCTCAGCACCGACATAAATAGCTGGGTGCGGTGGTGCTCATGACAGAAGAGCCCTGGGCCTTGCTCTCCAGCTAGTCTGGCCAAATTGGTTAGCTCCAGGTTTAAAGATAGATTCTGTCAAAAAAAAAATAATAATAAGGTGGACAGTGATTGAGGAAGACATGGGTTTTAGCCTCTGGCCTCCACATACACACACATGCATGTGCCCCACACACAGGAACACATACATATATAACATACACACACAAAGAACAGGAAATCAATACATAAATGGAATGGAAAAAATCTCAGAATCATCACACTGGAAGGAAGAAGCCTTATACAGATAGATCTTAGTCAGGGGCAGGAAGTTCAAGGCTGGCTAGATAGAGCTACTCTTTTGGAAAGGGACATAAGGAACTTTCTGGGGTTGATGGCAATCTTCTGCCTTTATAGGAATGTGAGTTACACAGGTGTTGCACTTATCAAAACTCAGTATATGTACAATTAAGAGTTTTTGAAATTAATTGTATGCAAATTTTCCCAAACAGTCAGACCTATGTACAGAGGAAATGAGCCTCCTGGAGGGTAGGAAGGTCCTCCAAGCACTCTACATCAGGCCAAAAGAACACAGGTAGGAAGATTTTAAAATAGGTATTGGGGATTTTATAGTTGCCTCAAATTCATTACGTGACATAAAAAAACAATGGAAAGAACTCTTGTGTAGTCAAAATCTGTTCCAAATTCCATACTAGCCCAGGAGAACAAATACACTAATGCAAAACTTCCTTTACCATTTCACATGCAGCCTGACTCAGTTTGTAATGGGAAAGACACCAAATCAGAATTTTTTAAATATCTTATGTGCTATAAGAATGGTGGAATAATTAAAATGTGAAAAATTGTTCAGTACTTAAGTAAGAACTACACTTAAGCCTGCATTATCTTACAGAATCCTCTGACAGCCTATAAGAGACACAGTGGAGGACAGAGGCTTTTCCCAGACACTGTAAAGCTGAGAGAAGCAAGATTGGTCAGGACACCTGGGCACTTCCTGTTTACCTCTCTCAAGTGTGACCCTTGTTGGTGCTGCCAGTATTTGTAAACACTTCCTTACAGAAATGTACAGATATAGTTCAAGGATGTTTTGCTGGCTTTGTTTCCTTCTGTTAATGTCAGTAGAACCTTGCATGATGATCCCAGGGACAAAGGAAAAGCCAGGCTGCCTTCACCCCTGCTCTGTAGGAGGTTCTGTCATTGATGACTGCACTCCCGAGCGTGCATGTTGGGCGGGGGGTGCTTATCCAGGGTTCTTTTCCTGTCAAATAGGAGTTTATCTTCAAAGATATCCATTAGTACTACATCTTTATTTATCATAGAGAAGGAAACCAAAGTGGAGACACTGGTTAGGAGAGCCTGGCCTAGAATGATTGATACCAGAGCTTTTGGGGTGGAATCTAGATGAGAACAAAAATTTCCAGAATATTACTCAAACAAGTTCCCAGTCAAATCTATAAAATCCTGTAAGTTTGGCAGTTCATATTTAAAAACAGAACAAAAAATCACAAATAGCACTTTGAATGTATTTATAGTTCAGAAAATTCTGAATGCTGTCAATTTCCTGAGTATTCTGAAAGTATTTTCTAAGAAGACAATATAGTCAGAAGGCAGTGGGAGCTTGAAGAAAGAGTTCTGGCTTGGGCACTTTTGGTTGATGCTCCATTTTACCTGGGGCCTTGGTCCAAGATATTCTGGCTATCTGTCCTGTTCATAAAGGGGTTCTGGAACTGTTTTGTCTAAAATAAGCCAACCAAGAGAGCCAGAGTGATTGTACACATCCACACCACAAATCAAATTAGAGTTCAATAATCATGTCACATTTTGGAAATCTTCTAATAAAAGACCAGCATAGGATGGAGTATTTATTTCCTTCTCATTTCTGGGACAAATTACCTGACCTCCCTCTGCCCAAAAAAAAAAAAAAAAAAAAAAAAAAACAGTTTAAGAAGGGTTTATTTCAGCTTACAGCTCCTGGCTACAGGCTATCATAGCAGGGAATAAGGTAGCTGGTTACATTCATTCTACAGTGAGGATGAAGAAAATGATGAACACTAACACACAGCCAGCACTCTCCCTTTTATATAGTGAAGTATCCCAGTCCATGGAATGGACTTCCCACTTCAATTAACCTAATGAAGTTAATTCCTCACAGGCATGGTCAGAGGCTATCCTAATCTAGGTAATCCCTCATAGGTGATCTTAGGCCTAGACCAGTTGCAGTCACTATAAACCATCATAGGGGCTGAAGGGATGGCTTAGCGGTTAAGGCATTTGCCTGCAAAGCCAAAGGACCCAGGTTAGATTCCCCAGGACCCATGTTAGCCAGATGCACAAGAGGGCACACACATCTGGAGTTTGTTTACAGTGGTTGGAGGTCCTGGCATACCAATTCTCTCTCCCTTTCCCTCTTTCTCTGTCAAATAAATAAATATAAAATATTTTTTTAAATATATAAACCATCATAGACAGAGACAACAACATATTTCAATAGTCCCAAATTGCTACTTTGAAAAGATATCTTAAACTAAAACTTAGAAAACCTTTAGTGACATTTTTCAAAATTAGGACAAGCACAGCTGACTTTTTTTCACTTAATGTCTTCAAAGGTGCAAAAATGCAATCAAATATAGACTAATATTAATATTGATTTAATAAAGTGGAGAAATTCCTGTTGTTCCTAAGTCAAAGGCCTCTCTCATGTGTCAGGACTGGACACTAAGAGGCCAGGTTCATTGACTATTTTGCAATCAATAGTAATTTGAATATTAACTGCTTCTGCAATGTTTGGGGTGGCTACAGCCTTCACTAAGGACTGCCAGGGAAAATGTTCAGAGGAGCAATGCCATCCTCATGTCTCCAGATACTGAAGCTTTATCCATTCCTAAAGTATTTGCATTTCCTGGCTCTCTCCAGACTCTCCAAGCAACCTTTGCTAATAACTGTGTGTGGAGTTGTCTGGGACAGGAGCTCTGGGCTCCAGGATGCCCTGGCTTCTGAAGCCTCCTTGCTCCTTTGCTTTCACTGTCCCTGAATTCCTCCCCAACTCCACACTTGTATGAAACCAAGTCAATTCAAGAGTTATTTCTGAAACCAGGCTTCTGTTAAAATGTAATGCCAGTGGAAGAACTAATAACATTATTCAGCTCCATGTGAGGACACTTATTGGATTTCTTTACGAAGAAGGTTTGACTGACAAGAATACTTAGTGTGTCTTCTTTCCTAAAGAATGAGGAAAGAAGAAATTTCCCAAAGGGGAAGCTAGAAATATGGACACCTTTGAGAAACAACAGTTTGTCCTGCCAGCCTTGATCTTAAGCATTAAAATGTTTTCCATACCTATCATGAAATCTTAACTACTTATCTGATAAACTGTTCTGATCAAAAGTTACATCAGATGTGTGTGTGTGTGCCCAACTTTTCCCTATCTTGACCAAATACAGGAAATGAATCACTTCTCCAAGCACACAGTGACCAGCCAAAGCAATCTGCAGGTTATGTAATTCTCTCCCAGCTCGTGCACTATGTATTCAGCGAGGACTTCAAGAGAAACTTCATTCTTGGTCTCCCTCTCCAATGCACACACCCACATTTTTTAAAGTAGACTTGTGGGCTTGAATTTTGCAACCTCCTGTTTTGAAACAAGAAGAAAATAGTAACACTTGTATTTATTTTGTGCCTTTTGTTAGTGCATTGTTCTCATGTTGTATATAATGAAATAGACTATTGACTAGAAAAATATATAAGGATCCCCTTTTCCTTGCGCAAGCGCGTGCACGCACACACACGTATGAAAACCAGGAGAGCTTAAATTGGCATCTGAGACAACCCTATTTTTAGCACAGGATTTAGCACCTTCAAGGACAGGGGAAAATTGATGTTTCTCAATCACTCAGCAAGCTATCGACAACACCTAGAACTAGACTCCTGCTCCATAGATACCCTTTTATTCTTGTTTACTGCATCACACCAACTGTAGAAACACTATACTTTCTATTTCTGATGCTGTTTTAAAAGCATCTAAAGTAAGCAGATATATTATTTTTGCTAAGAGATGATATGATGTTCTCTTAAACTATACTTATCACTGAATTCAAGTACAGGATCTTTATAAAGTCTCTATGCCATTTTCAAACTTCAAAAGCATATGAGGTAGACATGATAGTAAACTGTAAATGGAATTTAAAGGCAAATTCAATTTTCTTCTTAGAGCTGTCATGAACTTCAATTCTGCTGGCCATATTTCATTTGTCACAGGATCTGAAATGAGTACATATTGTGTGCAATTGTGTAATATAGTTGTCCTAAAATTTAATACATTTACTTTTGAGTACCGTTTACAGATTGTTTCTCTAACACGCACCACCTGAGTTATTAAAGTTTAAAAGTGCACAGGGCCCTTACAAAGATTCTGTTTATAGCTCAAGTACAGAGCACAGGAATTCTGGCTAAATTACCTCCTTTGCTGCCAACCCATTCTTTTTCGTTTTAAACAAGAGAACTGTACACTGCTTTTTATCAAAAAAGGACAGATTCTTAAACTCTAGTATTTAGTGAATAAATGGTGCTAAAAAGGCAATGCTACAGTTTTAAAGTGGCTTCCTGCTTAGAATGCACAGATAATGTCAAGATCTAACTGGAATGATACAAGGAAAGGTAGAGCACTAAGTCAGCTACTTAGAAGGCTGACCATCCCAGATTTGAACGCCACTCAGCAGCTATTAACTCACATTCTTTTACTTGGTCTATTTCCATGAACGTACATGCCATATTTATTTTTTTAATTATATATTTTTTATTAGTTATGTATATAGTATATATACAGCCATGATGGTACCATCATTAGCCTTCTCCCTGTCCTCCCCCATGGGTAATGTGGGTCTTGCCTTATGTGGGTAGCCATCAGTTATGTGGGAGAGGTAATGACTCTGTGTATAACAACCCAACTCATGGCTCTAACAATCTTTCCGCCCCCCTCTTCCACGAATTTCCCTGAGCCATGTTAGGTTCATTTTAGGTCTATTTCAGTGACAAGGTTTTGTGAGTCTCTGTCTCTGGATATCTGGTTCAGTAGGGGTTGAGAGCTCTTTGTGTCTATCTTCTTCACCCTTGTGCTGGTACCAGGTTCACCAATAAAGCAGCACTCTTGCTCATTTCCCCTATAACTCAATGGCTTCATCTGGTTCCCTGTTGAGGTGTGATGGGCTGATTCTCTGCTCAGGTTATACGTCCATATGAAAGAGAGAAGGAGATTCTCCAATGGAGAGTGAGGTCAGTGCAGGAAACATGGATAACCATTATTATTTTACAAAGAATTTAATAGGTATAGGCCCTCTTGTATCCCACTATTGGTGGGACATTGATATTGGAGAGTGGGCTCAGTTTTGGATATGGTTCTGACTTGTTTCCTGTTTCCAGGTATGGGTTCCATTCCACTGAGTGGATCCATTAGCCAAATCTAGAGCAGTTGGTAACCCACCATGGCTGTGTGCCACTACTGCAGTTGTGTGAGCATCACGTCAGGTTGTTTGCTGCTGAATAGCTTAGACCAAGACTTACTTAGACAGATGTTGTTAATTTTCCCCCAGTCACTTATTTAGCACTTTCTGGCACTAGACAAGCTAACTGTCTGGGGACTGACTCTCTTCCAGATTCCAGCCAGGTCTCTTCATGTTACATCTGAACAGCATATGGTGTCTTCAGCAATAGGGTCTTACCAATAACCTTTGGTGAGTCATCAAGTACTCTGACAGAAATCTGTCTTCTTTTGGGAAACCTTGTAGGTCTCACTGATCAACAGCTCCTTGTGGATGTTAACCACATGCTGGTATTGGGAGTTACAGGTCAATGCCAAGGGAAAAGAAGGAAGAAAAAATATAGGTAATATGAAAGAGAAAGAGAGAAGAGAGACAAGAGTGAGTGATAAAGAGAGAAGCAGGAGAAGATTGAAGTTAGTCTTCATCATACCCTCTCCAGGCCCCAATGATTCAGGTGTTCTCTCCGAGCACCTGATACAGGTTCAACCTTTTATTATGTCCTTCAGGATGTAAGGTTTTATGGTACCATTTCCATTTGGGTCCATTTTTTTTGTCATTCCCACCTCCCATCCTTTCCCTGGCCTCCCAACCACCATCCCTATTGTCCAGTCCTCGAGATGTTTAGTAGGTGTGTCAGCATCTCAGGAAAATACAAATCAGGAGCCACAGATGAGTGAGACCATGTGACACTTATCTTTCTGTGATTGGGTGAGTTCTGTAATTCATACAGAGATATATCTCTTCTCCACATTCCTAAAGCATCTTTAATGTGGACCTGAAGGCAGACATCTGTGCTGTTCGTGGTAAGAGTTGAGCTTGAAACTCTCTGTTTTCTTTCTACCAGACCCTGCTCTTATTTTAGAATGGGATGGTCAAATTTATAGATTTTAGGGCAAACCAGATCTAACTGATCTAAGAGAAGAGGAATCAAAGATGCCCAAGATTTTAAACCTAGATGGCTTTGGAAATACAGGGAGGCTCACACTGAAGAAAATAGGGAGAAATGTGATCTTCATATTATACATACTAATTTTGAATTGATGGCAGAATATTAAATCTATTTAGCCTGGCTATCTAGGACCTTGGGAATAATAAAAACTAAAAGAACTTTAAGAATTTATTAAAGAGCTAGGAATCCTTGTAGAGTGACAGACGAAGGAAGTTTTAAGCTTGGTGATGGAGAAAATTTAAAGCCTGATTCAGTGGTCTGGGTGGTGAGGAGCCTGCTCTGGCATGCCAAGCTTTGTTCCAGTGATGGGCAGCATAGCTCCAGAACTGTTTCTCCAGTAGTAACACTGGTCTTTTCATTCAGACCAAGGCTTTTTCTTGGCTAGCCACATTCGGTAGGACAAGTCAGCAAATTACAACCTACAGACAAATTCTGGCTTACTTCTTAACTTGTTAGGTAGGAATGTTTGTTCCACTCTTCAATGGACAAAAGATTCCAAATAACGATAATATTCTGTGACGTGTGAAAATTATAAGAAATTTAGATTTCAGTGTCCACAAAGTTTCATTGGAACATAGCTATATTTTCTCACTTATATTAGATAGGCTTTTTTGACACTATATCAGCAGAATTGAATATTTTTAACAGAAAACTATGTCCCAGAAAGCCTAGAATTAAAGTTCTGACTTAGAACAATTATCTTAGGTTTTTAAGAATTCAGACATCTGAAGATGACTTCTAATCCTTAGGACCCGTTACTGTTCATCTATCATCTATCTGTCTATCATCTATTTATATATCTATCTATCTATGTCATCAGCAAGACAGTTACCATCTATTATTTATCAAGTATGTACTACATGTAACCCTAAAAAGCCCCAAGACCTAGCCTCTGCCCACAATACCAGTGTTATACAGCAGTGCAGTGCTATCTTTGGTAGGAATAATATGACATTCTGTTGGAGCATTAAAAGGTAATTTCAAAATTTAAAAGGTAGTTGAGTATTGCATTTTTGGCATCCTTTGCTTCCCATTCATTAGGTCTCCCTCAAAGCACCATCCCAGGGGCTGGAAGAGGGACTGGTCTTTTGAGTAGGGCTGACACTGCAGCTGTCAAATAGGGGCCCTTGTTAGATGGTAGAGGAACATTGCTGAGGCTGGAAACAAGATCAGCTTCTCCCCAGCTGGTGAGAGCTTGTTTGTCCTCCTAGGTGAGGCCATATTAAGATGCTTGTGGGCCTCTGGCACTTTTACCTTCATGGGCACTTTCCTCCATAAAATAATAATACTACTGATAAAAATTTAAATATTAAGACTAGATTAGCATAAATAGTAATATGAAGCAGTCTGGGCTTATTATTTTTCTACTTTATTATTATTATTTATTTGCAAGCAGAGAGAGAGATAAAGAAACGAGACAGACAGAGAATGGGCACACCAGGGCCTCCAGCCACTGCAAATGAACCCCAGACCCATGCGCCCCCTTGTGCATCTGGCTACGGGATACTGGGAATAGAACCTGGGTTCTTTGCTTCTCAGGCAAGCGCCTTAACTGCTAAGCCATTTCTCCAGCCCTATTTTACCACTTTTAAAAGAAATACACTAATATTTTTTGGACCCCTGAAAGTATTGTGAGCCTTAGGCACTATGAGAACTGGTTTACAGGATGTCAGTCCTAAGAAAGAGTAATAAAATATAATTTACTGAGGCTGAGGGACCCTCATTCTGCCTGACCTACCAAGATACAGCATGGATCCAGAGTTTGGGAACTCCACCATCAACCTTTCTTATGGAGTTATGTTTATAGACAGAATTTCAAATTGTGAACTGTATTAACATCTGTGTTTAACCTAGATTCCATGTTTTGCTAGATTCCTCAGTACAATTTTTTCATTAAACTTTTATGCTTTAAAATATTTGATATTTGATAATGAAATCATTGATGGAATTCAAATTTGATTTCTCAGTAATAAAAAAATGATTCTAGAGCTAGGCAGGGTGGTGCATGCCTGAAATCCTGACACTTGGGAGACAGAGGTAGGAGGGTTGTTGTATGTTTGAGGGCATCCTGGGACTAGAGAGTACCAAGTCAGCCTGGGCTAGAATGAGACTCTGGCTCAAAAGAACAACAAAACATCATTGCTATGGCAGTGCCACAATATTCTTTTTGATCTAAGACTGTCTTTCTAAGGCCTTGTGTATGAAAGATCGCTCAGTTCTACACTGAATATAACCAGCTTGCACCATCATCTTGTCCCTTTTCCATTGTCATTCTGCATATGTAACTACAGTACTATCTTCCTTATTTTCTCTACAAAATGCCTTCTCTTCTTTTTAGGAGTGTGGTGGGAAGGATGAGTTCTTTAGATACCCTTTCTCATTCAAAGCAGTGGATTTACTTGGGTTACACTCACTTAGAGGGATCATGTAACACCTGGAAGCCTCATTGACTTACATTCCCAAGCTAGGAAGCACACATGTATCTATACAGACCCTCTGCAGCATTTCCTGCACTGGGCCCACCCTGCCCCAGCCTGTTCATGGAGTGTGACACCAAGCTCTTGTGTAGACTGCTCATCTTCTCTAGCATCCCACTTCTTACTGGTTTCTCGGAAAGGCAATTTCAAAATGTAAATAGTTGAGGAAATGTGGGTCAATCAGGAACAATATTTTCATTTGCTACCAATGCATACCTGGTTCAGGGAAATTGACACCTTGTCATACATTTAGCAGGAGTGCAAATTATAATGGTTTTGAAAGAATATTGTATATTTGAAAATACACATTCAAAGCCTTAAAATAGAAATACTACTTTTGACTTCCATCATTCTACTTTTGTGAACATATCTTTAAAGTAATCTTGGGTCTATACAGGTAACTTTGGGTTTGTTTCTAACAGTGAAAATTTGGAGATATTCTATATGACTTATGGTAGAATAGCAATTAAATTAGAATAGTTCCATTTTAAATGATACCCTATAGCCATTAAGAAAATATAGCAAATATTTAAATATACAGGAAATATATGTTGAAAAGTAGGAAAAGATATAAAACCAAACAAACATTAAATTTGTTTCAAATTTTCAATTTATTTATTTATTTATTTATTTATTTATTTATTTGAAAGAGAGAGAGAGAGAATGGGCATGCCAGGGCCTCCAACCACTGCAAATGCACTCCAGATGCATGTGCATCTGGCTAACATGGGTCCTGGGGAATTGAACCTGGGTCTTTTGACTTTGCAGGCAAATGCCTTAACCACTAAGCCATCCCTCCAGCCCTGTTTCAAATTTTAAAATGAATATACAAGCATTTATGTATAAAAAGAAGTGCTATAGTAAAGTATTAGTGGCAACATTATAGGTGGTTTCATCTTTTCCTTGTGTACTTTGTACTTTCTATATATTCTCTAAGGCATATTAATTATTTAATAATCAGAGAGATAATAATTATTTATTTTAAGGTGCTGGAGACCTATGCCCAGGTCTTTGTCCAGAGTTAGACAGGAGATAGTCAAAGTTGAGGGCAAGTCCATCCAAAATTTTCTGTGTGGAATTTCAGTTAAGAATGCTTTCAGGGCTGTGCATGGTGGCACACACCTTTAATCCAAGCACTTGGTAGGCCGAGGCAGGAGTATAGCAATGAGTTTGAGGCCAGGCTGTACTACAGAACCAGTTCCAGGTTAGCATGGGTGGGAATGAGAGACTACGTCAAAAAAAAAAAAAAAAATCACTGGTATGGTGTGTAGCCACATTTACTTTTCATCTATCATGTCTGAAGGTAGGCCGTTTCAGAACTGGCCTAAAGATTCAGCTGTTATCAACATTCAGGTTTTTGCTCTGGCATCCTTGAAGCGTCACCTGTTTGTTCATACGTGTGTCCCTATATGATCAAGATGGTGTTCTCTCACCTCCCATCCAAGATAGGAGGAAGTGGAGTGGGCTGCACTGGCATGGCTAAATACCATGTCATTCTAGGCCAAAAGAGAAGGGATGTGGGAACAGTTGTATAAGCCAGTGAAAAGTACTGGCCCCAGCTAATAGATGCTGTTTTCTTCACTGAGATGAGTCATAGACTGATTATTTTTCTCATTACAGCTTCCTCAGTCTTGCAGTTATTTTTTTTTAAAAAACCTCTGAGATGCTTGCAATGAGTTGTAAGAGATTTCTTTCTCAGTCTTTCTGGGATTTGTAAGTGGATACATTAAAGCATGCTATTCGAAAACATTTTCGATGGAGTTGTTTGCATTTTTAAACACATTATTTGTCTCATATAAGCCTGTGACATAAGAAAGAAAATTATTCTGCAATTTTTTTTTTTTTTTGGTTTTGTGAGGTAGGGTCTCACTCTGGTCCAGGCTGACCTGGAATTCACTATGTAGTCTCAGGGTGGCCTCAAACTCTCGGCGATCCTCCTACCTCTGCCTCCTAAGTGCTGGGATTAAAGGCGTGCAAATTTTATATATGACAAAATTGAGAGTTAGAGAGACTAAACATTAAGAAAGACAGATGGACATAAGACAGGATGTAATTATGGTGCTCAAGGACAGCTTATGATGAGCTCCACATAGCATAGCAGGTGTTTAGTACTTAGTCTAGGATAGATACAAGTAATTTATATTGAATCTAATTCTACTGTCAGGTCTAATGGTAAAAAAAATTTGAGAAATAAAAGACACACAGATCATAACATATCCTAAGTTTTTGGTTTTTGTTTTCATTTATGTGAAATAGCCACATAAGTGGCCCAAGCTGGCCTCAAATTTGCTATGTAGCTAAAGATGGCCTGACACAACATATTTTGGAAATCCAAGAGTTTCTTTTATGTCATTGTAACATAATCACCCCAACCCTCATCTTTCTCTGGTATGAATATTACATTAAGAGAGTTTTCTTTATTCCTTCACCTGTAAACTGGAAATTATTTTATATAGTACTTGCATTGCTGAATGACATTTAAATTAATTTGTTAATGTGCATAATAGGCTTCTTGAACTGAAAAGTGCCAAGTATTACTATTACTCCTTCAAATGTAGTATTTTGTGTGCAAAATAGAACAAGACACTTTGGAGCATAAAATCTGCTGTAATAGGTAGTCCTTAGCTGATAATCTTGCTAGCTAAATGGGCAGGAGTCTATTGTAGTACTCTCTGATCTAAAATGAATCTAGAAAATAAAATTAAATGAGTTTCATTTAGAAATGAAATAAATTTAGTGACAGAATTTGTCTGACCTTCAGGCTTTGACTATTTAGCATCAAGATTTTGTGACATGTCAGTATCACCCTAGTTGTGTTATTCAATTCATTGTAGCTCAATACTTATTATTTTCCCATTATTTCCTACAGGTAACCATTGTTGAATAATGAATTATTCTCTCTCATATCTGCCACTATACTTTTCAAGTGAAATGCTTCCTTAACATTTTTCAAGCTACTTCTGTTTAATATAAAACCTTCATCATGTCTATCTTTCTATTTCACAATGAAATTTTCCCCTTTGATTTCCTATGTGTATATATTTATTCTCTAACTATATTAACTATAGTGTATATATTTATTCTCTAATTATATCCTTGAGTTTCTCTGGAAATCCTAATGACAATGTATTAACATAACAAACATTATATAACCCTTTATTTTTACATACATATTTATAAACAAAATCAAGTATAAATGTATCATCTACTATCATCTTCAAAGTACTTTTTGCCTCTTGGTTCATTTGGTCTTCTCTAGCATATACATTATTATTCCTGCAAAAGCATTCATCATATATTTTTCTTTCTTTTTTAATAACAAAGAACAAGTTTCATGATATACTTTTTCATCTAAAATTTGTTTTTATCATTTCTTTTCTCCTCCCAATTTTTTCTTAGTAAATGGAAAATAAATCTTACAATCAATTTATGATTTTTAAAGTCTTTGGAGAAACATTAAATTAATATTTTCTTGACAAGAGAGGTTAAAGGATGTGTCTAGAGTCAACTGCTATTTGGTAAACAGTATGAGAACAGCACTTTTTTATTATTTATTTATCACAGAGAAAGAGGCAGGGGGAGAGAGAGAGAATGGGTGCACCCACCAAGGCCTCCATCCACTGCAAATGAACTCCAAATGCATGCACCACCTTGTGTAGCTGGCTTACGTAGGTCCTGAGGGATGGAATCTGGGTCCTTTGGCTTTGCAGGCAAGCACCTTAATTAACCTCTAAGCCATCTCTTCAGCCTGAGATCAGAACTTTTAAGAAGGTACTCTCTATGAGTAGACATGAAGAATGAGGTGGACATTCTTCCGTGGCAAAGGAACTCAGTGGTCTTTTTTTTAAATGGCTTTTTCAAAGACGATTTGTTTTTGTTGATTCCCATCCCCCCTCCTGTATAAGTCCCTGCAAATCAATGGACAATTGAGTCCAACTTTACTGTGCCAGTTCAGCCTGAGAGGTAACAGAGACTAGGAGACATGTGAGGAGCAGGAGGTAGGAAGAAGTGAGGATGTTTTTACTGAAGACTGAATCTTGTCAATGAATAAAAATAAAGATGGGGCTGGAAAGATGTCTCAGTGGTTAAAGTGCTTGCCTACAAAGCCTTATGATCTAGGTTCAATTTGCTATCACCCATGTAAAGCCAGATGCACAAAGTAACCCATGCATCTGGAGTTTGTTTGCAGGGGCTGGAGGCCATGGCACATCCATTCCCTCTTTCTTTCTCTCTCTCTGCTTGCAAATAAAAAATAAATAAGACAATACCAACAACTTTACATTTCACTATATTATAGTTATTTGTTTACCTGTCCATAGTTCCTACTTAACACTGAGCTCCTCAGTGCCATTAGCCATTTTGTGGAGGATAATATTAATATTTATTCTTCACTTCTTGCTTAGCCCCAGAATCCTGACTTTTTTGGCTTGATGAGTGACACCACAATAAATCTATATCCTTCAGCTTTCCTTGTACACTGTGTGACTAAGTTCTGGCAAATGAGATGTGAAGATAGATATGTGAGAATCTGGGAAGACTCCGTAAGGGGAAGAGGTGTTAACATTCATCACCTTCCATCTTTCATCTAGCTGCCTTCATTACAGATGTAGTAGCTAATGTTTCAGTAACAATCTTAGACCATGAGATGTCCTTGTGAATGGGAATTTAAAAAAACATAATAGGAGAAAAAGAATGTCTCTGGGTTTCCTGAGGGTTTTGTAGAACGCCTATTCCCTGAACTGCCTACTTGGTCTTACTTTATGAAAGAGAGTAAACCTAAGTGAGTTTAAGCAATGTAGTTATTTTTTTTTAATAGCAGCTGAAACATATCCCTCCAATATACATGGTATCTTGGTATTCCCATCAGAGAGCTTTGTGCCTAAATTGGTAGTTGCTTAAAATACGTGCATTTTAAATTTTATTTAATTACTTGTAACTGCCTTGTACCAAAAAGAATTAAAGATGCAATGCCAATTAAATAACTGCAAAATTATAATTATACCAACTTACCAAGGAAGAAGACAAAGATCAAATCAGGGAAACAAACATAGGAATGAAAAGCCAGCCCTTGAAATATAAAATCAGAGACTACACAGAGAGATGTAATGGCAAATGTCACTTCTTTTCTAAGAAACAAAAATCTGGCAATATAAGTTAAAATTATTTTCAAGCATGAATAATGAAATTAAAAATCTGAAGTAATTAATTGGCTCCAAGTATGATTTGCTAATGCATTAAAAGGCAAGGATCAAATTCAATGTGATAATTGAGAATTGACCCACATCCAAGCTGGGAAAAGTTGAGATGTAAAACTGGGTGAGTTATATTTGAGGCAAAAGAAATTAACTAGTAGGATTAAAATGAAAATTAGCCAGATCAGAGAATTCTATGCTAAGTCAATGCTGTGAACTATTTAGTGAACAGTAACAAACAATTTTTCTAGACTCTACGAAGATCATTTTATGGAGTCCACATAACAATGAGTAGTGATTGTATGGTGCCTATTTCAAATGGGGAAACATCTTTAAATGCACTCTGTACCTCAAGTAAGCCTTGAACTTGTGATTCTCTTGCCTCAGACTCTTAAATCACTGGGATTACTGGCCTGCACAGCTGCATTGGAGGCTGTTTTAATCCCTGATCCTGTAAAGTGAAGACAGATAACAAAATTGGTATCAGTTCTCCTGTAGACATTCTTAAGAATTGCTCCCTATAATTCACATTAAGTATACAGAAACTGAAACTTATTCTGCCTTTCTCCCTATTGTCTTCCTAGAAATAGCCTTGTCCTCCAATATTCTATTCTATGACATTGCCATTTGAAATTCAACCCCTCACTCTGTGACTGGAAAGAGGTGACTGGAGGGAGCTTAAGAATCCATAGCTTTTCTGGACACTTCCATTTTAAGATATTTCCCCACTGTGCCTGCTGGTGTGTGTTCACAGCCCTGAAACAGGTTGTGAGCTTTCTCAGGCAGGTACTGCCTAGCACATGGGCAGCACATGCTCCTACCTGAAAAAAATGTGCTGAATGAAAACAAAAGACCAACTGACTTGTTGTATGCAGCATCCTTGTGGGGACGTGTGTCATCCAGAGAGGGAAATAAAGTTTTGCAAATGTTTCTTGAAGCTGGGCCATGATGATGGACAGATGCAGAGCCTGCTTGCTCAGGACAATACCACAGACAGAAGGCAAGGTGCCAAGAAGTTAGATGAGGTGTTTTTTCTTTAGAGATGACACCTACTGACCTTGTCCTCTCTGGCCAGGAGACATCATTATCGATTCTTTGACCTTTGTCCTTTGAGCAGTAAAGAAAACATCCCTAGAATAGCACTTAAAACAATAGGAAGATGAAAAGGAGGGAGAAATTGAACCTTGGGAATATGTAGCTTTATTGTGCAGCCTTAGTGCTTTGGCTATGACCTCTTTACTCCCCAAGGTCAGGTCAGCTTTGCCATAGCTTATGGATTAAACCCTTCCGACCATCCTAGAGCCCAAGCTTTAACTGGTCTCAAGGAAGATGCACCCAAACCTACATATTCCTTTCTTTTGCTTCTTTTTCTTTTGCCTTGGAGGGTCTGGGGCCTCCATTTTAAACCCAAGGTTCAAAAGACAGTAGCTAGAATTTATGCTGAAGTGGAGTAACAGGCTTTGGAGCTGAGCAGTGTCCTAATGCAGGTGAAAAGCATGTATTGATTACTTAAAGAAAGTTAAAATAAAAGCAATTTTTCTTCCCATTTCGGCACATTGCAGCTTTTGGCCTATCCACTCATAGCTAAAAAAGCATTCTTTCCTGATAATCAAGCTTCAGCTGTCTGAATTTCAGGCCGAGCCTCTCCTCCTGAGCTCTGCTGAAGAGCTGCTTTAATTAACCATTATACCACAGATGTTATTGATTTTTTTTTTCAAATCTGGTTGAAACATCATTGTGCTGGATCATAGCCAAAACCAAGGCCTGAATTTGTGTGTGTGTGCTGCTTTACTCCTTCTGCATACCTTATTAGTCTCCGTGTCTGTTAAGTGCAATCCTTAGTATTAAGTCAGAAAATATAGAATTGATTTTTAGCTCAGCAGTCGTGATCTAAGGGCTCCTAATTTGAAATCTGAAAACCTCAGTTGCTGAGGAAGTCTTTCTGCTGTTACTCTACCCTTCCTTGAAGTGAGCTTTTTATTCTTTAATTTAAAGAAGAAATCTCCCTCTGCTTTTGCTTCACATACACACACATACATTGGTAGGTTTCACAGGAGCAGTACCCCGTGTTTATGGGGAAAGGAGCACACCCCCCCCCACCCAGAGTCTTATTCTCGTCTGTCCTAAATGTCTGTCTGACCTTCAGTGTCTACTGTATGAAAATTTGAAGTTGAATGTCTCAACCCTTTCCATATTTTGAAGGAAAATTTGGAAGGCTTTGAATAGCATTCTTTGAGCAAAGTGCAGGATATCAAAAACAACAGGCATCTGCATTCCACTTACAGCCTGCCTTCCAGGGATGACAAACTCAAGGACCAAACAATCACAGTGGGTTCCTCAGTTCTGATAAGGTTTCTGTGAGTTTAGTGATACGTTCTTTAAATGTAATTTGAAGCTTTTAAAATACTGTAATGGCAGCTCTTGACCTTTAAAAATCACATGGAGCAAGAGGTGGTGAAAAATGTTTATTTACTCTACATTAGTGCTAAACTCCCAGTTCTTCCTAGAACCGGTAGTTCTTTTATACTCAGGAACTCACGCATATCACCCTCATTCTTCCCACATGAACCAGACAGGCCCACTTGAGATGGAGAAACAATGGCCTGTAGTGGGTCCTATGCCTCAGTGCGAAACAACAATGCAGGCCTCTTGACAAATTCTGGCGTCGCGAGTGGGATCTTGCAGTTCAACATGTCTGCTGAACAGAAGTTGGAAAAAGAAAAGATCATCTTGTAAACAATTAATTAATGTTTGTCATGAATTATCATTTTTACTTCCTTCTCAAGAGGCTCAAAGGGAATAAAAAGGCATTTTTGCAGGTGGTGGCATTCAAACGAAGGGCAATCAAAGGTTTGAGAGCCAGGCACAGCACTCTGAGTCTCTAAGGGTGAATGGTGCTAGGATTAGAGCACAGCAGGGGGTTGAGGGCTTCAGGTGTGAAGCTTAATGTTTGTGATCAGCAAAAAAGTCTTGAATTTATCTAAACTGCTCTTCTGCTAACAGTACTTCTAGCACATAAATGTTCTGAAACTGACAAGTGTTCTCATTGCTCTTCTAATGCAAACATGATCTGCATTTGAAAGATGCATCCCTTTTGCCTAATTTAGAATGTGCATCACAAAGAGTGTTAGATGATGACCTCACAAAGGTACACACACACACTCCAGACAAGCTTGCTGTATGCATCCACACACACACACACACACACACACACACACACACACACACACACACAAACTCTTTCTTGTCTGGATCTTCATTGAAGCACATAGCAAGCATCCTGGAGAATTGTATTTCTCTGGAATTCTAAACTAGAACCACATGACTCAATAGCCATCTGACCAGTGAGGTCTAATTCCTTTTCATTTGGTTTGGATAAATGCTTAGAACTTGCTATTATACATTTTAATTTACAGACTTTACCCTGTCCACTTCCTATTACAAGCAAGATATTGATGGTATATAATATATATGTATGCATACATACATATATATAGATATGTGTGTGCTTATATATACTTAAAATATATACCACACCAATGATATTGAATTATGGAGAATGTTTGTGGCCCCTACAACCAACAATCTAGGCAGGTATTGTTTCTATCTTTTAAGGTTGCTACAGTCCATATAACTACATCTGATCCCTTCATGAATCCTTTTCATACTTTATTGCTGGACTCTTTATTTTCTTTATCATCAGTAGACATCACCTACTGAGTGAGTTCTAAAAGGAAGCACTAAGGTAAATGTTGATGAGACATCACTTTATGAAAATAAGTCATAGGCAAAAACTAAGGTAAGTTTGAGAGTTTAATTTTGATCAAACTTTTCAAAGTGGTTCTCTCTCCCCTTGGTGTGTACCCATGTTCTTTTCTATATTCTGTATTGCCTCCTTCTTGTGGCACTAACCCTCTTCCCCATATGCACTTGGTGTTAGGGAATGAAGCCTGGAGACTGAGATAACAAAAGACAACATAATTGTCAATATTTGCTTCCTTTTGCCTCAACTCTTCTGGAAATGACACCACAGAGTGCCACACTGCAGTCGGTGATCATCATCCTAGCCCATGTCATGGAGATATGCCTTGGATTCAGATATGTAAATACAGTCCTGTGGGCTTCAACTTAGGGAAGACCTGCAGAATTTATACAGGCTTGAGCAGAAAGCACCAAACTGGAGTGTACTGTCAGGCCAAGGACCTAAGGGGAGATATGGTAAGTGGAGAAAAGGACCTGCAAGGAAAGAAAACCTGTACAGCCCCTGAGACAGAGTGGAGGGAAGTTGTAGACATCGAGGAGCCTTTCCTGAAGCTCTGGTTTAACTTCTTAGATAAAAGTGACTTGTCATAAAAAATAAATTATTTTTTTTCAAAATTATCAAAGTTCTTTAAACCTAAAGGTCTTACTGACTTAATTTCTCCACTTTCTATAAAGATGTTAAATGTCTAATTCCAACTGCTATACACACTACAAACATAAACACACACACACACACACACACAATGAGAAGTAAGTAACAGGGGCTGCAACTCAACTGAAAAGGAAGAGTTGATGACACCCAGCACCCAAAGGAACTCTTCAGACCTGTGGCAGGGGTTGTTTCTACATCCTAGTATCCTGGCCCTTTGTCAGGGTATTCAGGTCTGGCTGGTGGTCTACCCAGCAGACTGTTTCTCCCAATCCACCTCATCTCCCTTGTCGCCTTGCTGAACAGTGTGCTGTGTATGACAGTGTCTTCAGAAGGGACCACTTGTTTGGGGGAAGGTGAGCCCACCTTTACTCTAGGCTCCATGCCATGTGCTGTTCATCATTATTTGGAACAGCTGTGACTCCACTCACTAAAGGCTTGAAGGGAAGTGGTTCAAAAGCTCCCCACACTGAAAATGGGAAGTCTGTATGGCATGAATTGGTATTATACATCAGTTGGCCTAGATTTAGTAGAAAAATATTTCCCCAGAGGATGAATTTTTACAAAATCATTTATCTTTCAAGTAAATATCATTAATTCACCAACGATCAAAGGTATGCTCAGGGTTGGCGAGAGGGCTTAGCGGTTAAGGTGCTTGCTTGCAAAGCCAAAGGACCTGGGTTCAATTCCCCAGGATTCACATAAGCAAGATACACAAGGTGGTGCATGTGTCTGGAGTTCGTTTGCAGCGGCTGGAGGCCCTGACATGCCCATTCTCTGTCTGCCTCTCCTCTCTCTCAAATAAATAAATAAAAATAAAATATTTTTAAAAGTATGTTCAAAGCAAGTATCAGTGTGGTGCCTTTCCCAGGAGGCAAGACATAGATTGAAAAATAGAAAATAGTTTCCATATTCTCTTTTTCCTTGTAAACAGTTAAATGTCCCCAAGTGTTTAGGTTCAAGTAGCATTAACCCAAAGCAACAAAGATTCATTTTAGGGAGTATTGCTCAGAATATAGGAATATATTTTCTTCCTCCCACAACAGAGAACCAGGGTTTGGGGAATGAAGTCCTCCTATAAACCGCTAATGAATGAATGCTCCCTCCAGCCACCCAGGGATGAGTTGATGATGAAAGAATTAAAAATTGTCACCACTTGAAAGGCTCTCCTGGCTGGATCTGTCTTTTCCAACGGGATTGACCTTTCTAGGACTTCTGCCTGAGTGAGTGGTCCCACCCTGTTACTCTTTTAAGGAGATCTGTGAAAAGGCTTCGTATTTTGCGTCCCTCCCCCCACCCCCATTATGCCACCACTGTGTGCTAGTGCTTGAAATTAATCAAGGGCCCCTTCTGGGGAAAGGGATTCCTCTTTGAGAGAAACGGAACTGGACACTTCTCGGCCTTCCGCCTCCCTTCGCCCTGCCAGCCCCTGCTCCCCCAAAGCTCGCAGACAAAGCCGGGGGACTGGGGGAGGCCGCCAGGATCCCAGACCTGCCCTTGCCAGACAGCTGCTGTTTGAACCTAGTTCTGACCGTAAAATCAAAAGTGGGTCCGAGGGAAGCGGTAAACACTGTGCAATGAGCCTTTTGAAGGCAGCTGATGCCTCATTTGGGGTGACATGTTGTGGCTGATGAGTGTGGATGATGTGGGGTTTTCGGTAAGTGCCTCATCAGTATCCTCATCATGTTCGTGTTGCTCCGCCGCGGCGTGTGCCCTGACTTGATTGTAATTGCCCGAATCTGCTCCCGCTGCTCAGGCGCGCACAGTAATATGCAATAAAACAGCAAGAAGTGAATGTTAACCATCTGAGTTCTGACACGGTGGCTCTGCAGTTCAAGATCTCCATTAAGGACCAGGAAGGGGGGAAGAGAAGGAGAAAAAAAAAAGCCTGTAAGAAAAGAAGGAATCAGAAATTTCCCAGGGCGCGCTTGTGTGATGATGGAAGGGGAAGGCCTGACCTTAGGAGCTGCCTAGTGGTAGATGCATACAGGTAGAGCCTAACAGGTAGTTTGCTGGCATTTATTTGTAATTATTTTTTTTTTTTTACAGCCCAGGTGTCCCTGTTTTGCTCATTAGCTCTAATAGCATGCATGGCTGGGCTGTCAGCCTTTCTCCAGGTGCACATGGTGGTCACCTTCTGCGGGGTAGGCCAAGCCCTTCAAGCTGCCACTGTTCAGAGTGTGTTGTGGGCATGTCAGATAGTTTAGTGTATAGAATGCAGTTTTTCAGAGAACTTAAGAGGCAGCCACCTGAAGCCAAGCTTAATTAATCAAATCTCCCCTGCCCTCCAACCTGTCTTTCATCTGCAGTAACATGCAGGGTGACCTGTTGTCTGCTCTCTTCTGTCATGTCCACACACCTAGGGAGGTCTCAGTTGGGTGCTTTGAAATCAAACCTAGTAGAAGAAGTAGCTGAAGAAGCAGCTCCCAGGGGGAGGAGGTGGCCCCAGGATTGCGTTCACAATGGCTGGGAAAGAGGCCTCGAGCAGGTGGGCACATCTTGGCTTTAAAATGTGAGTGATTTTAAATGAGGGGTAAGGGAGGGAATGGAGTCTGTTTTGAAAGAAATGAGATCATTTTCATAGTTGAGTTCAACTTCGTACAGCCTGGATTCCAGTGTACACTTGGAAATCTAATTTCTATATTGAAAACATATTTTTAAGCCGGGTGTGGCGCATGTCTTTAATCCCAGCACTTGGGAGGCAGAGGTAGGAGGATTGCTGTGAGTTCGAGGCAACCCTGAGATACAGAGTGAATTCCAGCTAGAGTGAGACCTTACTTCGGAAAACCAAAAAATAAAATAAATGAAGACAAAAAAAAAACCTTATTTTTCTTAACCTTAAACCCCTCCCTGTTTTTACCTTAGAATGAACCACAATGGCTTATGTTTTGAGGGTAAAAGCTACTACCCAACCTATTTTCTACTTAGAAATACATCTCAAAGCATCTCAAAGAAAATACCATCTTCTTTGTGGTTTCCTGTTAATTGAATCCTTTGGGAGCCAGTAGTAGTGGTAACTTCAGAATGAGAATTTAATTATATATGGAAAACTTTACAGTTATTTTTCATTTTAAAGAAAGTTTGCTTAAGAGCATTTATTCTTTCTCTCTTACCATTTCAGAACTTTGCCATTTGTTTAGATTGTGGGTTTTCTCCTTTAAAAAAGAGAGAGAGAGAGAGAGAGAACCCTCACGTTGTAAACTAATGAATTCGGCCTATACTCCCACTTGGAAGCCCCCGTACAGATGGAGTTTCATTAACTGTTTGAATGTCTGTATCAGTAACTGCTCAAGAGAAATAATTCCTGCCCACATGGATACTTAATAAAACACTTCACAGAAAACACCATCCCTGACAGCAACTACCTGGCCCTTGCTTAAGCAAACCTGTCAGCCTTAATTTCCTCCTGCCTGTGACAATTCTTTCCTCAAACAGCCAGGAGCATCTGTTCCTGTGGTCTGAGCAAGCGTAACTGCTTCAGCCTGCCAGGTTTTGCCCAACTTGGGTAGACATGAGCAGAGAATGCAGTTATCCTTGGCTTCCAGCCTCAGTGATGCTGTAGGAGGCAGCCTTCCTCTGCCCAAGGGCATGCCTTGCTTTGATAATAATGGCCCAATCTGTCCTTTATTTTTAGTCAATTTTTAACCCTGAGTTTTTGGATAGAGTTCTCATTTGAGGTCATCCAATTCCATTTTGTAAACCCCCACCCCGACCCACAAATTCAGCTGTAGTCTTTCCACCTTGTTCTTCCCATAACCAGGTGTGCAGTGTGTGCAGGGCTGAGCTTTTACACAGCTGTTCCTTTTGATCAAAGAATTGGCTGCATTTCAGAGGAGGGCGATTCCAGGGCCGAGTTCTGCCTCTTCTAGTCAACTTGACATTCTATTGAAGTTTACAAAACATGGGCTGAAGAGATGGCTTCACGGTTAAGGTACTTGCCTGCAAAGCCTAAGGACCCTGGTTCTATTACCCAGAACACACATAAGTCAGATGCACTTGGTGGTGTATGGTTTTGTAGTTTGTTTGCAGTGGCTAGAAGCCCTGGTAAACCCATTCTCCCTCTTTTTTCTCTCTCTCTGTCTAATAAATATATAAAAATAAAATAAAAATATGTCTCTTTAACAAGTGACTTGCCAGTGAAGGATTTTAATCTCTTCAAAACACACACTAAATAGGAACAGTTTTAAAACAGTTTTTAAAAAAATATTTTATTTATTTGAGAAAAGAGAAAGAATGGGTTTCCTTAAAACAGTTTTGTACCAGAAACAAAAATGAATAAACAGGGGTGGAGAGATTGTTTAGTGGTTAAGGTGCTTGCCTGTGAAGCATAAGGACCCAGATTCCATTCTCCAGTACCCACGTAAGCCAGATGCTCAGGTGGCTCATGTTTCTGGAGTTCATCTGCAATGGCTAGAGACCCTAGCATGCCTATACTTTCTCCCTCTCTTCCTTTTTCTTTCTATATTTCTCTGTATCTCTCTGCTTATAAATAAATACTGTTTTTAAAAAGGATAAATAGTTTCAGTGAAAGTGTTAGCACCCTAATTTGGTGTTCTATTGAGATCTCTTCTGGAAAGAAAAGGTTAAACCAGGAAATGTTATCATATGTGACCAGGACACCAGACAATTTCTTTCAGAAACTAATAATTGTGAATTTTTTTTCCCAGAAATTGATGATAAATAATGTGTCAGTGAGCAAACATGATTTCTAAAAGATATTGGTATGCAAGAGATTTCTAAGATTCTGTTCTTAATATCAATCCATTTTCATTCTGGCTTAGAGAAATAGTAAATTGAAAAGGAAGCTAGGCAGAACTTTCTAGATATATAAAATATGTGCTTTTTAATTCATATTCAAGTATTGCATGTGTACATACATTGTATGTATGGGTATGTTTACATAAATCTGAAGTAAAGGTTTGTAAGAGAATTAGTGCCTAAAAATAGTTTTCTTCTATAGCAATTAAGAAAAAAACTGTGAAAAGAGGAAAATGAATTCTGAAATGTAAAAAGCTTCTGTTAACTGGCAGGTATAGTCAGTGAGAATGATTAAGTCAGCTTTTGGATGGTACAGCAAACCCATTTGGAGTCAGGTTTGTAAGTTCTGGCTGTGAATTCTGCACAAGTTGAAGGATGTACAGTTCATTTCAGAAAGGTTCCAGAAAGAAAATGCAAACAAAACCCAACCCTGTGGTAACATTTCAGCACTAGTAGATGGGTTGCCATGGGCACCAGGAAGCCTGAGTAGAACTGCAGCTTGAGTTTGCTTGGAGGGATGGGCGTATGCAGGATGTACTTGTGGGGCCTGGCATCATCAGCTGCATGGTGGTGGCTTGTTTCCATGGCACCACAGCCGGTGTTGTTTACTGATGGCTAGTGGAAGTAAATGCTTGTGTATCCCTGTTAAGTGAGAGATCACCAGTAAACTAAGTTTAGAGGACATAGAGAGAAGATCTCTCACTTGGTCAGGCCATATGAACAGGGTAGAGAATCACCTGGTGATCAAATGTAGTTGCCCCTATACTTGTCCTTTCCCCATGTGCTATATTTTAGGAGGGTGATTAGGCAAGTATTTTTCCAGATTAGCTCAGATCAGAATTAACCCCAACCTGAAAATAAGGATTGAAGTTTGCTAAGCTCACATAACCATAAGCTAAAACCAGCTAAAATCAGGGAAGGACTCCATACAGATCCAAGTCTCAAATGTAATTATTGGAAAATTGGAAGTTTTTGTCTCCCCAAGTAGATCACCTGTCCCGACAGAAGTTCCAGCCTCCCCAGCAGCCTGGACAGATCTTTAGGCCAGGGGAAAAAAATATATATATATATATATATACATATATATATATATATATATATATATATATATATATATTCCTGAGTTTTAGTTTTGAACCACAGCCCTGTGATCAAAAAAGCAATCCAACTTATTAGAATTTACTCTATTCTGTGATCATGTCAAAGGAGCTTTAATGATTAATAGTAAATTCATAGTACAGAATCTATTGGCATTAGGGTCAGAAAAGTGTCTTCAAGATAAAGAAAATGGTGGTGGTTATGGGCATAGCAGAGAAAATGAGCCCATGTCCCAGTGTTGATGATCCCCATCTCTCCTAAACTTTTACAAAAGAGATAAGCAAAGATCTGAGTTTTATTCTTTTCTTTTGGCCAATAAGGAGAACTTTTAAAGAAAAAGAAACCCATGAGACAAACTAGAAGTGTGCCTCAAGACAGACAAAGGGAATGCAAAATTAAACTCTTGATGTGAGAAGAGGCACAATGGAACCTTCCCTATGAGATACCTCTGGAGAAAATTTCAATTTCACTGTTTCTTTTCTTGCTTGCTTGGTTTCTTTTTTTTTTTTTTCTTTCTTCTTTCTCAAAGATATGCTCTGTGGAAAGCCTGAAAGCCTTTTTATTATTTCTTGTTTTCTTTCTCTTTTTACTACATGGTATACATTCACCTTTTTTTTTTTTATTTCCCTTCCAATGTTGAAGCAGTTCCCATTTTTCTAGTTTTGTTTCTGACACCTAGCTGTGCCCAACAATGCCTTCCATTCAATCCTTTCTTTCATCTGCTCAATTTCTCTCATTTCCTTCTTTTCTCCTTTTTCTTCACCTCCTCCTTACTTCTTATTAACCCTTGAAGTTCCAGGTAGATTATGATTTTCATGAAAATGTACTTCATTTTTTAAGAAAACTATTTACTACATGAATTCAAGTTTCTATCTATGACTTCCTCTAATTAAATTAATGGACTCAGTCTTGTTAGCAAATAGGGATTTCATATTAATTTACTGTATATCACACAATTTTGCCATTTTTAGGGTGATTATAAGATGGCGCTTTTCTTAGGGGGAAAAGTACATTTTAGTCTATGTGCACAGTGTCACCAATAGCTTTATATTGTATTGACTTGTAAAATTATGAACTTCTGAGAGTCTCTAACACTAGGTTGGGACATGACTTGAACATGACATGCTGTTTTTGTTATTTTTCTATATGCTTTTTCTTATAGAAAAGTGATGCTTTTCTACTGAGTGGCATTTATGTCAAGAAAAAAAATAAAATATCCAGAGAGCTAAACCCACGAGAGACCAACTCAAATATAACATTTTCAGATAATTTCAGTGTCTTGAGCATCCAGGTTCATGTCAGTAAGGTTTGAGTGCATTCAACTTGCCACCATGAAAATTCCCAATTTATGAATGAATATTATCTTATTCTTCAATATTTGCTTTTCTTTGTTGTATTGTGGCATATGCTTCTTTTTTTAACTTTTATTTATTTATTTATTTATTTATTTATTTATTCATTCATTCATTTATGAGAGAAAAAGGCAGAGAGAGAAAGGGTGAGAGAGAATTAATGGGTGCACCAGGGCCTCCAGCCACTGCAAATGAACTCCAGAAGTATGTGCCACCATTTGCATCTGGTTTACATAGATACTGGAGAATCTGGTTCATTAGGTTTTGCAGGCAAGTGCCCAAACGGCTAAGTCATCTCTCCAGACCACATCCCTCTATTTTGATGCTACATTTCTTTTGCTCTGAAACTGATACAACATAATAATACTCTTGACAACTTGGATTGTATTTGCTTATAGATGTGGAAGATACAAACTTTTCTTTAATAATAGAAAGTCAGAGGAAAATATTCAAGTGTGCTTATTTACCAGAAAAAAGTCTTCCTTCATATATACCTGGCCAAGGAGTTTTAAAAACTCATTCTTTGACTAAGTATACAGGGTTCAAATATTTGAAATCTCTGTAAGATAAAGAACTTGTTGGAAAATTGATGAATTATAGGAAAATATTTTGTATGAATCACCAACTGCATTTTTTTTTTTTTTGAAACTTGATACCTTGGAAATTTTTTGGTAGTCTTCTCCACTCTGGAATAAGGTTTAAGGAAAACTTCTTTTTATCCTCTCTTTCAAGGAAAAGTCAACTTTTAACAATATAGAAATAAATCTTCTGTGTTTAAAAAGTATATAAAACACCTTAAGTAAATGTAAACTTAAAAATCTCCAGGAAAAACTTTTTTCTGATATATCTGAGTGACAAAACAGTAGTACTATTTTGTGATAATATAATCATCCCATGTAATTTTACTAACTAGAGCAATTTTTTTTAAAAAAATTAAAATAAATCATCTTGAGAAAAAATCTACTGTCTAGTCAGGATTAAATGGACTTGAGAAATATTTAAAGAAGCTTAGGAACTATGTAGTAGAATATCTTGAAACTCTTTTCCAAGTTACTCTTTTTCCAAATTCAGAAAATGCATTAACTTTACCAGTTAGTTGTGTGTCACAGAAAGTCATGGAACATAGAACTGACTTCTACACTTTGTTAAAACAGCCACAAAACTGACTCTAGCTAAAGGTTCAAAACATTTATTAATGCATCATAGACTTTTTTTTTTTTTTTTTTTTTTTTTTTTTGGTTTTGCAAGGTAGGGTCTCACTCTGGTCCAGGCTGACCTGGAATTAACTACGTAGTCTCAGGGTGGCCTCGAACTCTCGGCGATCCTCCTACCTCTGCCTCCCGAGTGCTGGGATTAAAGGCGTGCGCCACCACGCCTGACATCATAGACAACTTTTTGACACATTTAGTGTCAAAATGCATGATCTTAGAATTTAAGAAGAAGAAAGTTCTGGCAAATGGTTTTTTGTTTTGGGATCAGTTAGTTGCTCTTTTTAGTATTTTCCTCTCTTTTCATAGTTGTCACCTGCAGCCACTTCCATTTTCATTATCTAGGTTCAATATTTTTTATTTTCATTATCATGTGTTTTAGGGGAGATCTTTCACATAAGTGAATTGCAAAGACTGTGAAATTTGGGTATAATTTTTCTTTGATTCATGAATGTGGAAGTATTATACTAGGAAAGTATGCTTTCAGGATTGCTGAGACATTCTGTTAATCGACAACAGTAATTCTCTCTAATTATATCACTCAGTGTCAGTCTAAGAATCATGTACTATCAGTTTTGTATCATTTCCTCTGGAATTTCCTGTCTACTATGCACCACTTTTAACTGTTTTAACAGGCTTTCTAATTGCCATATGAAAGGTTTACTTGAACTCCTTTTAAGATATAATACATTTGACCATAGTAAAATCATGCATTTGTAGTTGACTATGCATTTACATCAAACTTATAGCTTTAAATTTCACTTAGGAGAAAAGCCTCATATTTTAATGCAGGTTTTGAATGCAGATTTACTATAAAATAAGTGAATAATAATGCCAGGTTATTTTGGAAAGTGTTCTTTTATGCAATCACTGCATTTAATACAATCACAAAATGGCTGCCCAACAGGTGGTCTTTTCAGCATGTTAAGCCACAACAATCAGAACAAAAAGGACACCAGAATCTAATGTTCTTCAGAATTTAAAAAGCTGTTCACTTTCTTTTGTTAATTTTCAGATTTAGTCATGTTCATTATTGTGGAGGCCCAAATGCAGGACATTCTTTTTTGACATTTTGCCCTAAATAGACACTGACCATGGCTGACTCTCCAGCTAGCTGTTTTGTCACATACAAGCAGAAACTAGTTGTGAACAATGAGTGTGCATTCTTGGAACTTAAATGGCTGCAGAACGGACCAGTTTTGACATGCTGCAAATCTGGCAAATTCCGGGTTAACAAAAGTATGTTTGACAAAAGATAAATTTCTTTTCCTATATTTTCCCCAAATAAGTATTTAATTATGTCTTAACACATTTTCTTCTCTTCTTCCTTCTCCTCCTCCTCCTTCTTTTGCCTAGTGGATTATATGCTTCAGTGACAGTTTCTAAAGTTATGAAGTTATTTGTGTGGCATTAGAGATATGTTATTTTAAAGCCTGCTATGAAACAAAAATATTCCTTAACCAATAATCATACACTTAAGAGACAATGGTTAATATCTACATAGATATAGAAGCTTCATTGTAGTGTTAATATTACACTTTAGTGCTAGCATTTTAGGTAAAGTTGTTTAAGGAGTTTATTGGTAAATTTGAAAAATGTGGCAAGCTATTTTTCTAAGCAATAGATCGGGCTATATTAACTACAAGAAGGAAATGCTACAAATGAGTTGAATTCATAAATAGATAATCGAATAATGGAAAAAAATTTATACTTAAGGGCAGGATTTAAAGATACCTTAAAGTGAGTGATTAAACATTCTAAAAACCATTGTAAAAACTGCTGCCTTTCCAATTGAGCTTTAAAAAATATTAACATGTACGAAGTGTGGCATCCCTTATATTTCTGTAAGGAAAAAGAATCCTTCACTTAAATAAAGAGTCTAGTACTAGGTATTTGTGAGAATGACATAAATATAGATTTTATGATATGGATAGATTGAAGGAACATATTTAATATAATTCCACTTGTTTTCAATAAATGAAAAGTTAAAAATATCTGAAGTGGCTTTTGTCTAGGTGATATCAGAGAAAGATGGAGCCATTAAAAATATCTTGTTTTTAAAGGTTTTATTTGAAAATGCAGTTTCAAGAACATCATGAGCTGTGGGCCATTCTCTGTATCGCCCTTGTTGTCTGTACCAGCAACATAGGTCAGAGAACACTGATATATTTGTGGAACCTGAGGTCATTAGGCACGGCCTCATAGTCACAATCATCGGGGTAAAAACAAAAGATCACACTATTTAGGGTAGCTTTTAAAACCCTCCCTGTGTCCTGTATGTTTTATTTTAGTACTTTATAGTCAGCAATAGGTGTGTCCTAAGAACTTTCATTTTACAAAACATAGAATATTTTAAAATGTGTTTTTAATGCCTATAAACTTTTATTAGATTGTCTAAACAACATTTTTTCTTTAAGAATTCCAAGGTTTTCTAGCTTAGAAAGTTACAGTCTAATCACCTAAAATTCTATTTGATTTTAAAAGTCACTTTGTTTTCTCAAATTAATTTTGACTTGGCCTCAGAATCTGGTGAGAGACCAGGGGAAATAAGACTAAGCTCAGAAATGCTACACATCATGCCTTGTATGACTTCCACTTACATTTCATTGGCCACGGCTCAGTTTTGAGTTTCCTACTTAACTGCAAAGGAGTCTGGGAAGTGTAGTTGTCTCTTAGGTTCAAAGAAAGAAAATAATATTGATGATCTCCTGACAAATCTTAGCCAAAGTGATCTTTAGTAGATGACTGAAGGTAACTTGTCTTTCCTCTCAATTACTCAGGGCCTACTACCTCCTAACTTTAGTGTCTCTGTGACATCTCTGTCTGCATCATAGACTGAATCATTAACACTTGGGGAAAATTATTATGCTACCCTTCCAGTCTTTCCAAACATTTTAACTGATCTAGATTTCAGGGAAACAATTTTCATTAGCTTCTAGAAGTATAAACAAGGCTCTTTACTTAATAAATAATGGTGCGGAGATTTATTTGGATCTGTCCAAGTGTCAGATCTAAACATAAAACACAAGATAAATTCATACTTAAATTTATACTATAAATTCCAAGAAAATAAAACTGAAAAAAGTTTTTTTATAGATACTGTGAGATTTCAATGACTTTAATTATAATTCAAAGTAAGATTATAAAGGTATGAAAGTCAATATAACTCATTACTAAAGTGATTTAAAAAATCTTCCATTGAAAAATATCAGAGACAATGCTATCAGTGAATTATTGATATGACTATGGCCCTCTGGATCATCAAATGTATATCTATTAATTTTTCAATATATGATTATCCTGTGCCTTACCTACTTCAAAATTACAAGGAGATATATAAGTCTGTATTATAAAGTTTAACATCAAGTAGCATTGGATATGACTATTCTTTTATTATATTCTTGGAGAGTTTGTATTATATTGTGGAACTAGAAAATGATGCTATAATTAATTTCAGCAGCTAGTCCAGCTACATAGACAGAAGCAATTCATCTGCACTTATGAAACAAATTGGTAGTGAGAATCTATTTTGCTGCTGAGCCCAAATAGATTTTTCATGATATTGTTATGCTAAGTTGAACATCACACCTTTTATGTTCTCTCCATTTGGCCTTGAATAAACATTAGCACAATAATAATTTAAATGGCTTGTAAGTAGTCATGAGCAGTTGCCCAGCTGCCTTGGACAAAAATTATACAAATCAATTACATGGACATAAAAGCCAAACAAATGTGGATGAATCAACAACAGAAAGGAAATGAACTCTTAAGTTTTGTTCATCATATATAACCCCTTCAGTAACCAAATATGAGTAAATTAGACTCATTAACCTTGAAAAATTAGATGATTTGTACATAATAGTTTGAAACAATACTTTCTATCTTGGCTATGGTGAGTATTTTATCAATGGTACACTATTGTTTAATGGAAGGTCTACAAAGGGGATTATTATTTTGATACAGTTTGTACCTTCATAGGGAGATTATTCCATGAAGTTGGTTTGTATTTGTTTTCTACTCAAGAACCCAAACCTAAAACTCCACTTGCTCAGTTGTGTGGAGATAGAAGTGAGTGAGCATGGAGTCTCACTGGAGCCAAGAGAATGTACATTTCATTGTGTACATTTAGTTGTAAGAAATCAGGACTGAGCCTGTGGTCAGGGGTTTTGTTTGCCTTTAATAGAAACCAAAGGAAATATTATTTAGCTTTCCACCAGGCATTGCTCAAGAGTCTTAGAAAATTATTTATTACTGCCATCAAAAGACTATCAATGGGGCTGGAGAGATGGCTTAGTGGTTAAGGTGCCTGCCTGCCAAGCCTAAGAATGCCCTATCAATTCCCTAGGTGCCACGTTTAGCCAGATGCAAAAAGTCATGCAAGCACGCAATGCCACACTTGCCCACAAGGGGGCGCATGCGTCTGGAGTTCGTTCACAGCAGCTGAGAGGCCGCTGGTGGGCCTATTCTCTCTCTCTCTCTCTGCCTCTTCCTCTCTGTCTTTCTCTCTCTCTCTCAAATAATAATAATAATAATTATTATTATTAATAAAAAGACTATCACTGAAGACAAGTTGTGTGTGGCATTAAGATGAACAAAATCTGAAACATGGAGCTTTTTTGGAGAGTGTTCTTATTTCAGCAAGGTAAGACTTTACAAGGCTATTGCAAGAGCAATTCTTGTGGCCATCAGTGCAGGGACACTCTGAGGCAGAGGTTTCTCACCCCGGTTTTATTTCCATCAACACCATTCAATCTCACTACCTTTTGGTTGTTCCCTTCCCTGTCAGAGAACAATTTATAGCATCTGGGCTGAAAATCCCAGTGGTTTCAGAATGGCTGTGGAGGAAGCCATTTGCTACCAGTTCTCCAAACTAAGAACCTTTGCAGGGAGAGAGGGGCTTGTGCTTCAGAAAGGGAGAATGGTTTGATCACTAAGTGGTTCGACTGGAAGAAGCTGTGCACACTAATAACCACACCTAGGAAACTTCATCAGATGTTACCAGCTTGTCCTTGAGTTTCTTATCTTTCTGCAAATCTACCACATAAAATGACCTCAGAAAAGACTTTTCATTTCATCCCTACCTTTGTTACTGATTTTTCCTTGTTTCTTGCCAACTTTATTAGGTACGTACTCTTCGTTAGGGCCTCTACAAAGAGCTTTGTCTTTCATTTTCTTCCTACTCCTCTCCCTCCTATAGTTTCTTTTAAAATGAGATGTGATATAATTCTAGCATATTGCAAACCTTAAGTTTTTAGCTTGCTCTGACAGTATGTCTGGGCAAGCTTTCTAATTTCCACTTGTAGTCTTTCTGTGCATGTTTTTTTTTTCCCTCTACCAGCACCTGCACACATCTTGAGTTTTTAATCATTCAGCATTGCTGCTTACCATTGTTATGTTTACAAAGCTCTTCATGCATCGGGATTAATTCAGCTTGGCACTGGGGGAGTTAAAACACTTGAGGAGTAGTGTAAGTTCTTAATTAATACAGAAAGAAGAATCACTTATAATTTATTTCAAAATATCCAGTGCTGATCCAAATAATATTTTGTAGTAAATGGGTGTGTAGTGAACAGTCTTCCATGGTTCCTCATTCACGGATTCTTCCTGCTGGTGTGAGGGCTGTTCAAAATAGCACTTCACTTTTTGGTTTATTTATTAAGATCCTGCACTCAACTATAAAAAATTAGCCTCCTAGAGGTGAATCACTTCCTACACTGTAAAGAAGAAATCTGTTCCTATAGCAAAGAAGAAAATCCTGCCTACATTCCTGAAGCAGACAATAAAGAAAAGATCAAGTAGGTTTATTGCATAGCCCATTCTAAGTGTGAAATAGGGCAGTTGGATGTTTTAGTAATGTGCACTGAGTGTCTGAAAGGGTGATCTTGTTACTTCCCATTAGACAAGGGGTGCGTCCAAGATAGGAGTGTGATTTTTTTTGTGTGTGTGTGAACTTTTAAACTCACAGCTCTTTAGTAATTGAAAAATGGAATAGCTCGAAGAAAAGTGTTTTCCACCACATGGGATATTCTGAATGCTAATAGCATAACTGCACTGGAAGAGACATGGAGAGGGCTCCAGTGGAGCCAGGTGTCAGGTATGCAAAATGACTGGGCTGGAAGTCACAGCCTGCTTCTGTCATCTACAAGGTGCTCTGGAGCTGGAGTGCTCCCTTCTCCTATCTTTTCTCTACATTCAAAAACTTCTCTTTACATTTCCTGATAATTAATAGCAGTTATACTGTAAGTATCACAGCAAAAATGAATTTCTCTTGGGGCTGGGTAGATGGTTCAGTGGTTAAAGGTGCTTGCATGCAAAACCTGCTGACCCAGGTTCAGTTACCCAGCGCCCATGTAAAGCCTGGTGGGCATTCATTTGCAAGAGACCCTGGCATGCCCATACAAACTCACACACATGGACACACACACATACAAATATAAACATTTAAAAAATGTGTTTCTCAAGCTGGGCGTGGTGGTGCATGGCTTTAATCCCAGCACTCAGGAGGCAGAGGTAGGAGGATTGCCATGAGTTAGAGGTCACCCTGAGAATACAGAGTGAATTCCAGGTTAGCCTGGGCAGAGTGAGACCCTACCTTGAAAAACAAAACAAAAGAGCAAAACAAAACAAACAAACAAAAAACCAAAATAAAGGTTACCCCAGGGTCAAAGTTTTCCAATTTTCATTTAAACTGCTTTCCTGAGTGATGCAGTATGTAAGCCTCAAAAACCAGACAGAGGCTAAGAGCTTTAATAAGATTTGGTCATGTCTCTCTTCACTCCTCCTCCTCCTCCTGCTTTTGCTATCTTGTAATACATGGAGAAGAATAAAAATATCCGTCTATACTTGGAAGATAAAAGCTCATGCACAGCTCATACTATGTTCCACAGAAAGGGTATACATAACCTTTATCACCATTTTTCTCAGCTAAGCAGTTTTTTTGTCAGTAAAAATTTTGTCACATAAGCATTAGTTTGAGGATGATTACTGAGTCCTACTTTTCATGCTTTCAAAAATTATAGGAGAAGCCAGGCGTGGTGGCGCACGCCTTTAATCCCAGCACTCGGGAGGCAGAGGTAGGAGGATCGCCGAGAGTTCGAGGCCACCCTGAGACTACATAGTGAATTCCAGGTGAGCCTGAGCCACAGTGAGACCCTACCTCGAAAAAAAAAAAAAAAAAAAAAAAAAAATTATATGAGACACATTTATATAGCACTGACTGTGTACACAACTCTGGGATACATTGAACGTATAGCCCCCAGCCCCTTTACCCGAGTAGATTCATCTACTTCCTGCCTTGCTGGTTCTTCTTTGAGGCAGGTTATCCTGGGCAAGCATTCTCATCCACAGCCTCCCTGTCAAAGCCACCAGCGTTGTGTTCCATTCTCTGGAGCATGTGGTAGCTGATCAGCCAGTTGATGAGCGGGTCGTGACTCTGACTCTACTATGTTTATTCAAAGGAGGGAAGGAGGCTTATTTTAGGAAGAAGACATTCATTTCTCATGCTTATCTGATCTTCAGATTTCATTCTATGGGTGACTATTGGCTGCCCGAATAGTTTGGATTAGTCTGTATAATAGAGATGGTATAAAGTCAAAGTGACTAACTCTCCTTCCAAAGAGACTATTCCAGAGTTTGGGACACAAAGCACTGTTCCCTGGCTTTCAGAGGATTTAGCTGTTGGTGGATCCTTGCTGGCCAATGTCAAATTCTAGGACTTGTGAGAAGGATTATGTTAGGTAAGTTCATAAGAGTGATTCAAAATTATTAGTGCCAGCCAGCTAGTTATTCCCATTTACTTCATCTTTTTCCGGCCTATCCATGAGTAAGAAAAAAAAAATCAAGATTGAGTAATAGTTCACAGTTCCTATTAAATTACTTTATAAACTACATTTAAATAGATTATAATATTTAAAAATTTTAAAGAGTATTTAAAAATATATCCATGGCAGTTTCTGTGAAGGGATTATTTTCTGAATTTTTTACTTTGAGACTTAGAGGTTAGAGTTAAGACCTTTTTGTCATAAAGACTTCTTAATCAAATTCATGAACCAAAGAATATTCATCTGTTCTGCACATTGTAGTCAGGAGATAAGAGTGAAGACTGAATGGGTCATCTCCCTGGTCCCTTCACCCAGCCCGTTAACTGGATTTGCAAAGCCCTTTGGATCTAGACCCTTTCTCTGTCTCAAGTGCCTGTCTCACTTCCCTCCCAGTGCCTGACATAGGGCTCTATACATGGCAGCTGAACAATGAGATAAGCTGAATGACTTAAGTGAAGAACAAGGTGGTTGCACTCTCTATAGCTTTTATTGAACTACAGAATTTAATCAGATGGCCTTGCTGCTGCAAATAAGTTAATTTATTAACTTTAAAGTGTATCTACATTTAACTGCTATCTAAGTATATACAATGGAAAAATCCAGTTAATATGTTCAGATTTTTTTTTTAGTGTGATGGTTTTTCCTTATTGGAACTCTGTTTTATAAGCCATATAAATGGTGCCCTTTGGGGAAGATTAACTACTATAGTTCATAGCAATTAATTTCATAAACATAGGTGCATATATAGTTAATCTATAAAAATAGTAAGAATAGAAATATGTAAGTGCTGTATTTCTCCATGTATTTTTATTTTAAAAACGTTCAACTCTTCATAACAGTGGACAATAAAGATAGGGACAAAACTATTTAGCTACAGATGACATCTTACTTTTAGGCTAGAATTGCTCAGAGGCAGATGATTTTCCAGTGAGGAAGGTGACAATACACATGATATGTAAGTAAATTCTGTGGTTTTTAGGAAAACAATGAGTATTAGGAGTCAAAAACCTAGAGCAGGTTAAGAGGAATCTAGCCTTAGGACTGGAAGGGGAGGCAAAATGTACCTTGGTCAGGGTAAACTCCACTGTAGGCTCTGATATTGAGGGGGAGAAAAAAGTCCAGAGAAAACGATACCCAGTTACATGTGAATTTCAGATAAATACCAAACATTAAAACGCTACTCTTGTTATCTGAACTTCCTATGTAACTGGTGCTCAGTATTTTTTCCAACAATCTTCCTCCACTGAAAGAGTAATTCCAGCCAAGATAGGAAGGGCATTAGGACAGTAACCTAGAAGAGTGTCGGGGCTAGGCAATCCAAGGATGGCTGGGACTCTGGAGTGAGGGCAAGGGAGGATTTTGGGGTCAGTAGATTATGTAGGACCCTATAGGCCTTTGCATGGGTTTTGCTTTTTCTCATGAGTGAGCTGAAAATCCGTTGTAGAGCTTTCAGCAAAATGGCATGAGTTGACGTTGTATTGTAAAGGATCACGTGACTGTAGTGTTGCGACCTGAGCAGATTCAGGAACTCCATGGTGGGGGTGGGATGGGGTGTGTGTAGGGGGGTGTCAGTAATCCCCAGATTAGTGTGTCCAAGGTCCACCCTGGAGTTTAGCAATGAAGCTATGAAAACCCTTTGGAATGGGCACATGTTTTGAAAACAGAGGCAACACATTTAGGACATGAAGGATAAGGAGACAAAGAGCATCCTAAAGACCATTGACCTTACAGCCTGGAAAGAAGGGAGCTGTTTATCACCCTTCCTGGTGTCACATCCAGATGAAACAGCCATCCTGCCAACATAAAATGGCCTTAAAGTGAGAGAGCAGAAACTAGTGAATTAACCAGCTTGGACTTCTGCCTGGTTCTGTAAGAGCGGGCCAGCTTCTTCTACCATTTTGGAACTTCCCCTGGATCTGTAAGCCTCAATAAATCCCTTCCTCCATAACTGTGCTTGGTCTGGAAGTTCATCTCAGCAAACCTGAAGCTGTCTGCTACAGTTTGTGTTCAGTAACCCTCAGGAAGGAGTATTAACTCCATGTCACCCACAATACCTGTCTTTCACCTCCTGCATTCATCTTGCAGACATCATGACATCTCACATCATCACAAGAAAGGTGATACAATATAGTAAGATATTTTGAGACCACATTCTCATAATTTTATTACAATGTAGAACTATAATTGATCTACTATATTGTTTCTAGTCTCTTATTATGGATAACTTACAAGTTAAGTTTATCACAGTATGTGCACATGGTCAAAAACAGTATATATAGGATTCACTATATCAAGCCTGACCACAGTGCTTGTTTAATATATGTTGTATAAATAAGTGAAGTTTTCATAAATTCCTTTTTATTAAAAAAAAACCAACAGTATATTGGACTGATAACCTCAGGCAAGAAACTAAGGATAACAAAATACTCTTAATTCCCCCTGTGCAGATTTTTCTTCATAAAAGTAAATAAGGGTCAGAGGCTATGACCTTCCTAGCACCAATCATATATATTTTTTCTCAGACATGTTAATTGCATGACAGTTCAACTACTGCTGTCTTTCTCTTGAGATGGGAAAATGAGTCAGGGTTCTAAGAGCAAGGGAAAAAATGGTGTAGACTAGCTGCTATTTAATTGGCTTTCACATGAACACTGGAGTTCTTTAGCAGTGCAATGACTTTCAAAGTTTAATTCCTAGGCTATTAAGGTCTAACTGCTTACATCATTTGATAAGTTATAGGAATAGAAACAGAATTATCAGTCAAAAATGATATACATTTTATGCTTGGCTATCATTTTCAATTATTTGATAGATCCTGTTTTTTAAAATTATTTATTTAGTTGGAGAGAGAGAGAGAGAGAGAGAGGGAGGATGCTCCAGGTCCTCCAGCCACTGAAAACAAACTCCAGGTGCAGATGCCACCTTGTGCATCTGGCTTACCTGGGTCCTTTGGCTTTGCAGTCAAATGCCTTAACCGCTAAGCCATCTTTCCTGCCCAGATCTTGGTTTTGTCTTTAATGAATAATTTGTTAATCCACATCATTCTTTTAAGATTAAATTCTGGTAAATTTCTGGGGGAACTTATTTTCCAAGGTTGAAAGCTAAGTGCTTGGAAAGCTACTCATTCTAGAGTCAAAATGCACAGATCAGAAATGGAGTGGGGGTGGGATGGGGGTGTTCTTCATGGTTAAAGTGCTTACATAGCCTGCTTAAAACCCTATGTCCTCTCTAGCAGCATTGAAAGAGGAGAGAAGAGAAAAGCAATAGAATACATGAGAATCATGCTTGTAGATTTCAGGACTGTGATTCCTTTTGGGAGGGAGGAGAGAATGGGGGGCAAAGAAAGACATAGTTCTTTTTGTATTTCATTCTATAGAACTGGCTGGCCTGAAGTAAATAGGCAAATGTGAACATCTGTTAAACCTTAGTGGTGGGCTATGGTTGTCTAATTTTCTGTACTTTTTTGTATGTTTAGTATTTTTTTCTTTGAGGTAGGGTCTTGCTCTAACCCAGGATGACCTGGAATTCACTATATAGTTTCAGGATGGCCTCAGACTCATGGCAATCCTCCTACCTCTGCCTCCCAAGTGCTGGGATTAAAGGCATGTGACATCATGCCTGGGCATACATGATATTTTTTTTATTAAGTAGAAATTTTGTATGGACACAACATGTGTTAATACCATCATTTCCTTCCTCTCTGCCCCCATTCTGCTGAGGGCTGTCCTCAATTTTAGGACAACTTTGAAAACAGTTCCATTTCATAGTGATTTATAGTGGCATACAGACCATTCTAGAAAGGCCACTTAAAGACAAGGAAATCATCCTTTAAAAAATCATTTTATTTGAGAGAAAGTGTGTGTGTGTGTGTGTGTGTGTGTGTGTGTGTGTGTGTGTAAGAGAGAGAGGAAGAGAGAGAGAGAAAGCATATATGGTCACTCCAGGGCTTCTTGCCACAGCAACCAAACTCCACTTTGTATGACTGGCTTTCAATACTGGGGAATTGAACCTGAGCTGTCAGGCTTTGTAAGCAAGTGCCTTTAACCCCTGAACCATTTCTCCAGCCTGGCAATTATACTTTTAATAAATTGGGTTCCTCAGACAGTTCCCAAAGCTGCAAGTTTTAAGAAAAAGCAATACAATTTGAAGCATGTTGTCCTACAAAGGCTTTTTTTTTTTTTAAATTGAAGTAAGTCTAAAGGCAGTTTTAAACTTTATTAGAAATTTAGTAAGAATTCACACATAGTGAACACAATTTTTCTTATTTAAAAAATACATGACCTTGTAGTGCCTAGCAATACCTTCACAAGACCCTCATAGGAGAAAAAGATGATGACATCAAATTAAAAGAGAGACTAATGGGGAGAGGGAGGAGATATGATGGAGAGTGGAGTTCTGAAGGGGAATGGGGTGGGGAGGGAAATATCATGATTTATTTTCTGTAAGTATAGAAGTTGTCAATAAAAAATAAAAATTAAAAAAAATACATGTACTTGAAGTGGGTAATGTTGGTTGAATGTAACTAGCTGTTTATCACCTGCCATGAATAAACCTGAAACATTAATTTACACATAGTGATTCCAGATTTTAAATACATTTTTGTCAGGTTCTAGTTTATCATTACTTTTAGTTCTTGTACTTATATTGCTAAAGTGTAATACTTTAAACAACTCTGACATGAGTATGTTGAAGGATGGTAATAGTTTTGTTTTTTTACACTTATAAGCACCAATTAGAAAGGTCAGTTACCATTTTTCAACTCATGACATCTAATTCCAAAACTACATGTCCAGGTACTTGTTACAAACCTGCATTATTCAGCCTTTCCAATTGAGTAGCTGGATAGGATACTGTATTTCATTTTGAGACAGGACTCACCATGTAGCCCAGGCTTGCCTGGAACTTGAAATCCTCCTGAGTGCACTTCCTGAGTCCAGAGGTCGTAGGCAAGCACCACTTCATCTGTTTTCATATGACAATTTATCTACAATATGCACCTGATGCTCTTGGTATGAATTTTTGCTTATGGGATCAACTTACCAGCCTCATTAGAGTCTAGAGTACCACCTTCTCTTTAAATCTACCTTCTGATTCCTTTAATAGCTATGGAAATTCCTGTTTGGGCTAGTACTTGTCATTGCTGTGTTTTTTTTTTTTTTTGTTTTTTGTTTTTAAAGATGCTTTACTCTCAAGTATGTTCTTTGAAAGTTAAGAGGCAAACTTGGCAGAGGTCTTTAAGTATGTTCTATCTAGTCTTTCATATTTTCTTGCAAGATGATGTACTTTGGGTTACATAAAAACTGGTCATTTGTTGCATTTTAACATTGGCCTTGTAAGTAAGTCCATCATTGTCAAATCTTAAGTCCTTTTTTCTCTATTTTTAGTAGTGTAGTTGAGAATTGGTTGGAAATGATTAATTCTTGGAATAAGGAAATATCAAAAGGTTTCAAAAGATGCAAGGAAAGTTAAATCACCAACTTGAGTGTGTCATACATTTATAAGAATACAATGAACCCACCTAGGAATAGTGATGAGTATCATTCTATTTTTAAAAGTAAATGTCACTCCCACAGAATCGAAGGAAGAAGCTAAAAAGAAAGTCAAACTAAAACTCTGTCCGCTGGACCTAGGATCATAAAACATTTTCAGTTAATGTCACTGAACATGAATTATTTCTTAGGGAATTGAAACTTATAAAGGCCAATTTTATGTTGACCAGACTAGATCACAGGTCAGAGGTCCCGGCCCATGCTTTCTTTACTGACTGTGCCCCCTACTTCCTAAGGAACTGGGCACATGTAGCACTTTTTTTAAACATTCATTTTAATTTTTAAAAGATTTATTTTTATTTATTTATTACAGAGAGAGAGAGAATGGGCATGCCAGGGCCTCCAGCCACTGCAAACGAACTCCAGATGCATGGGCCACCTTGTGCATCTAGCTTACATGGGTACTGGAGAATCTAGCCTTGAACTGGGGTCCTTAGCCTTCACAGGCAAGCATTTAACTGCTAAGCCACTGCAAGTGCTACTTTGTGCATCTGGCTTTACATGGGTCCTGCAGAATTGAACTTGTGTCCTTTGGCTTTGCCAGCAAGCACCCACCCTAACCATTAAGCTATTTCTCCAGCTCATAATTGATAATTTTTAATATCATTTTCCCTACTGGTATTGCTGGTATGTTGGTAGTAAGTTTCTAAATGTAGATACTATTCTGGTAGGATGGTATCATGGTATCAGATGGAAACTAGAGATGCATTTGGACCACTTTAGCTAAGAGTATTGTTGAAGTGAGTTTGCTCTGCAGAGTTCAAGTATACAGATAAGACATTGGTGGAACTGATCAGCTAACTTATTTATGTCTACCGTTTAGGAAAGAACTACAACTCCCTCTCCATTTTCAAAGCTGCCACAGTTATACAGGATTACGTGTACTCTGCCTTTTCCCATAAAAGGTCTTGAACCATCATCCTAGCTGCAACTGGCAAGGAGGACTAAACACAGATTTAATGTTGGAAGAACTGCAACTGAGAGAAAGCAAGACTGAAGCAAGCAGTGGTTCTAGGTGCTGTCAAGTTGTAGTGTTGGGCCCAAGAGTGTACACCAAAGCCAGTCAAAGGCAGAACCTGGCTGAAGTGACAGAGACAGGACTAACATGTTAGCCTAAGTGGGGAAGCAGAAATGGAGAGATCTTCACTCAGTCCTCAAGTAGAGAAGGCTGGAAAAACTGGCCAACAGAGAAAGAACATACCAGAAGCATAAGCAACCACATGGAAGGAAGAACGTACAACAGGAGACAGATACAGAAGGAGAGGGAGGCAGAGAACAGGGAAAGTAGGGTACAGAGATAGAAGCAGAGATGCACAGCCAGGATGGTCAGAGACACAGAAATTAACTACTGATGAATTTTAAGATTCTATGATAATTATTTAACAACTCCTCATTTTCAAGTGATTTGAGACAGATTTCTATTTTTTTGTTTTGTTTTTTGGTTTTTTTGAGGTAGAGTCTCACTGTAGTTCACGCTGATCTGGAATTCACTGTAGGTCTCAGGGTGGCCTCGAGCTCACAGTGATCCTCCTACCTCTGCCTCCCAAGTGCTGGGATGAAAGGTATGTGCCACCACAACCAGCTCTTGTTTTCTTTCTTTTCTTTCTTCCTTCCTTCCTCTTTCTTTCTTTCTTTTTTCTTTCTTTCTTTCTTTCTTTCTTTCTTTCTTTCTTTCTTTCTTTCTTTCTTTCTTATTTGAGATAGGGAAAGAGGCATAGTGAGAGAGAGAGAGAGAGAGAGAGAGAGAGAGGGAGAGAGAGAGAGAGAGAATGGGTGCTCCAGGGCTTCCAGCCACTGCAAATGAACTCCAGATACATGTGTCCCCTTATGTATCTGGCTTACGTGGGTCCTGGGGAATCAAACCAAGGTCCTTTAGCTTTTCAGGCAAGTGCCTTAACTGCTAAGCCATCTCTCCAGCCCAAGATTTCTAATTTTGTAACCAAATAATTCTGAAATAGCTACTTCATGAAAGGCTTTGGGTATAACTACATCTGCTTTTCTAAACACTTAATCTGCAATTTATCTACTGTCGTTACTACTATCCCAAGACAGACTGGGTTTTAAACAATAAGAGCTAACCTTTACAGAATTCCTTTAGCTCAGTGTCAAAGCCTGTACAAGCACAATCTCACCAAATCTTCCTAACCATGAAGTAGGTAGGCTCTGTTCTCATTCCTCTTTAGAGAACAGGAAATTAGCATAAAAAGAGATTAATTTGTTCCAGGTCACACAGGCAACAAATGGGTTGGATGTATTGTTTATTTATATTAACAAGGCCAACTGAAAAATACAAGTTTATACATGCATTTAAAATTCATTTTAGTTCATAACTTTTGGCTGAAGTCTCATTATATGCAAAGTACAAATTTAAACTAATAAACTGGTTAACCAATACAAATATAAAGTCGTTTACAATATCACTATCAAAATATCTTCCTTCTTGAGGTCACCAGAAAAAAATGTACTTTCAAATTAAAACTTTTTAATATCCAAAATACCTCCTTTAAAACAGAAGGGAATAAACTGCAACAATGCTATTTTCAATGTATTCATTATTCCAAGTCCATTGGAACACTTGAAGACTACTTGCTACAAGCTAAACTCATGTAAAAATACACAAAAAAATACACAAAAAAGTATATATGATAAGTACACATCTGTTTAATTAGCTGCAGTGTAAGTTACACACATGTATATAAAAAAGGAAAATGACAAGGATGAGGGGTTCATGGAAGGTGGTGAGCTGCCATGGACTCTGTGTCTCTTGATTTTCTGAGCAGGGCTTGTCTGAGGGCACTAATTTTCTCATCAAGTTCAGCCAGTGAGTAGTTCTGCTATAAACAATAAGAACACAATTTGCTGAATAAGACTCTGAAGTATCTTAATACAAATAAAGTGCTAAATGAATTATAACTACTTAAATATTCAATAGCACAGGAAAATGTTACTTTTTTCCTCATAAGAATATTTTGACTAAACTATATATGGTGACTATACCATACACTTAAAGGCGTAAGATAGTAAGGCTTAAAGATTCCTACTTTCCTGTACGTTATGTACTTTGAGAAACTAATAAAAGCTTAAAAGAAAAAAGAAACAAATATACTCATTATCAGTATTTTAAAAATTAAACTTCTTAAGTTAGCTTAACTGCTTAAAATACCTACTTATCTTTTGAGAACTGTAATCAACTACTTCTGAAAAAAAAAGACAACTGTCAAAAAACCTACTCAGACTTTTGTAATAAATATGGAATAAGCTACTCTTTGGGGCATGAGGCAGTGTAGTGGTTTGAATCAGATATCCCCCACAAATTCATGTGTTCTGAATACTTGGTCCCCAGCTGGTGGCAGTTTGGGAGGTGGAGCCTTGCTGGAGGAGGTATGATATTGGGAGTGGGCTTTGGGGTGTTATAGCCAGTCCCCCTTGGCAGAATGTGGCTCATTCTCCTGGCTACTGTTTTCTACCTGCTGAGGCAGAGGTGATGTCCAGCTCTGCTCATGCCATGCTTTCCTCTATCATCATGCTTCCTCTCAAGACTGTAAGTGAAAATAAAAACTTATCTCCCATCAGCTTCTTTTGGTCGGGTGCTTTGGCCCAGCAACAAAAAGGTAACTACAACAGTCACAGTCTTACTATGTAGCCCTGACTGGCCTTGAGCTTTTGATTCTTCTACCTCACACTTTAGCATGTTATACTAAGACATAAGCCAAAGACGTTTTAAAAAAGTTTTCCCCAGGCTGGAGAGATGGCTTAGTGGTTAAGATGTTTGCCTGCAAAGCCTAAGGTTCCACGTTCAACTTTCCAGGTCCCACATAAGCCAGACACACAAGGTGATGCAAGTGTACAAGGTTGCACATGTGCACAAGATGGTGCACGCATCCAGAGTTTGACTGCAGTGGCAGGAGGCTCTGGTATGCCAATTCTCTCTCTCTTTCTCTCATTAAGGAAAAAAAAGATTAAAAAGGGCTGGAGAGATGGCTTAGTGGTTAAGGCGCCTGCCTACTAAGCCTAAGAACCCAGTTCCAATCTCCAGGTGCCACGTTTAGCCAGATGCAAAGTGATGCAAGGGTGCAACGCTGCACTTGCCCACAAGGGGGCACACGCATCTGGATTTTGTTCACAGCAGCTGAGAGACTGCTGGCGTGCCCATTCTCTGTCTCCCTCTCTCTCTGTCTGTCTCTCTCTGTGTATCTCTCCAAAAAAAAAAAAAGATTAAAAAAAAGGTTTTCCCAATATCTTCTACTATTAAAAAAACAAGATATAAAGCCAGGCGTGGTGGCACATGCCTTTAATCCCAGCACTCGGAGGCAGAGGTAGGAGGATCACCATGAGTTCGAGGCCACCCTGAGACAACATAGTGAATTCCAGGTCAGCCTGGGCTAGAGCAAGACCCTACCTCGAAAAAACAAACAACAACAACAACAACAACAACAACAAAAAACCCAAGATATATAGTTTTTTTATTTAACTCACAGGTGTCTTCTGTGCTCTTAAAATAAAACTATTTTTCTAGTTGAAGTATATTAATTTATTCCACCTTTCTTTAGTCCTATGCTTACCATGACTTAAAAGTAACTACAGTAAGAACTTTTATTAATAAGATATAAAACTCATCAATCTCCTCCTGAAGTCAAAATGAAGATGCAGCAATTCATCTTACTTGTGGTGGTTGCACTTTTCTTCTTTTTCCAGAGAAGTTCTAATTTAAAAGTAACAAAATAAGAGATGATCAATGTTTAGAAAATATAGACATTATTTCTTTTATAGAGTACTGTATACAACATGGACAGTCTTTGAGAACCTTGAGAGAAACAAAGACTACAAATTTAGCAAGCATTATTTGTAAACAGTACTTACCTTCTTATATTTAGTTGCCCCCTGGAGATGATGACATTTTAAGTGCATAGTACGTAGTTAGATTGCAACACACTTGTCTCTGGTGAATACTTTCTCATTAATTACAACCTTCTTATTAGGCTGAGTAGGTATGGAATGAGGTATTCCTAGGATTTTCTTCTTAAGTTTCTCTTTTAAAAGCAAATAAATTTTTCTACCTCAAAATACTGAACAAGTGAAACAGCAATGGACAGTAAAATAGGATTTAGTTTGCCAGCAAAAGGGTGAACACGCATAGTCTCATACACACAACTGAGACTATGAGCACTGTGCTTGCCCAAGCAAGCATCTCTTTACTTACTCCTGTGTGATGTAAGGGAATGAAGAGCCTATTATCATTGGCATTCCTGCTTACTTTATAATTCCCATACTGTTTAAGGTGGTCTGTGCTCAGATTTCTTACAGTTGGGTTGAAGATGTGACACAGTGGCAAAGCACTTGTCTAACATGCAAGAAGTGTGTGTGCTTTTGAGTTGAATCTGACAGCACTCACACTGATATATTCAGCCCTTTAAACTGATCAGATGAACTCTTCTTATACTTTGTTCTTAGTATCACAACATCCTAAGTTTTTGAATGGCAAGTTAGAAAATGAATATATTTATCAGAGAAACTGTGAATGCAGATGACAAAATTTTCTCATGAGCATTTCTGACTACTAAGATTTACAAGACTAAAAGTCATATTTTCTTTTGTGTCAAAAAGAAGTTAAGCCAAAGAACATCTAAGTATGCCACTTACCAGTAGCTTATTTATTTATTTGAGACAGAGAGAGGGAAAGAGAGAGAGGGAGAGTGCAAATGGGAGTGCCAGGGCCTCTAGCCACTGCAAACAAACTCCAGACCCGTATGCCCCCTTGTGCATCTGTCTTATGTGGGACCTGGAGAATCAAACTGGGATCCTTAGGCTTCGCAGGCAAATGTCTTAACCACTAAGCCATCTCTCCAGCCCACCAGTAGTTTTAATAAATGGGAATTAAGTGGTCAAATTATTAAATATGGAATGGCATATCTCAGATAAATAAACTCCTTCCTTTGCCAAGTGGGGCTGGATATTGTAGTGGGGCCTATGGGCAGGTAGGCTGAACATTCTACTAGTCCACCACTCAATCTCCTACCTCCCCAAGATGTGTGCTTTTTATATACTGGAGGAAAACATACTTCCTCTTGTGGCCCTAATAGTTTAGCCAGTAGAATATTGGTAGTTTCTATATCCTAGGCAATCAATTATTATTACTCTGGAGCTCAGAATGAAGAGAGTAAGGACATCAGTGGAACAATGAACTAAATATAGTAAAATCGGTGTTGGGGGCTTATTTGAGGTTGGAGCACACTATTTTCATAACAGCATTTAGACACACCACACTAGTCTACCAGATTTGCTTTAAAATTTGCTTTATGTATAAGGACATCTCATATAAAGATGGAAAATTGAACAAGGAATACAGCTCACTAGAGGAACAGGTATGCAAGAACAATTCACAATGATCTCTTTCTTCTCACTATTTTACCCTGGCAAGTAATTTATGGTTCCATTTATAATGCCAAAAACAACAACAAAAAGTGTTACACATAAAGGTCCAGGAAGCCTATGCTCTAAAGCAACTCAAGTAAGGATGTCTATTTCATGACCAAGCACTTCTTCCCTTTTAATCAACTGTAAAGGGCAAATGATTTTACATGTGCAGTATCTTTTCTTGTCTCATTGCCTCGATTCAAACCTTTATTTCTCTCTAGCTTGGACAATGACATAGTTTATAAATTCATTTCCTTGACTTCAATTTCTTTCCAACTCAGACTTCACAATAATACAGCCAGAGACCCAAATTACAGGTTTCTCTTTTTTTCTCAAAAATGTAACTATGTTCAGACAATACTGGAAGTACAAATGGCTAATGTGACCTTTGGGGCCCTCCAAAATGTATTTACAACCTAACTTTCCAGCTGAATCCAAATATGCATATGACGCAGACGTGGCCATTAGCATTCCCCTCCACCAACCCACTCCTTTAAAATCAGAAGCTACTGATTAGAAATTACATATAGTCACTACTTTGGAGAAATATTAATATACCTTTAAATATCTAATAACTAACCATCAGCCATGCTCTATCCATTTATCCACTCATTACTCAATGTCTAACACACTGTGTACGCCAGGATGAATGAGACACAGTTCTTGCCCGAGAAGTTAAAATATAGTGAGAAAATCAGATATAGAAACAACTAAGTGCTAAGTTCTAGAATATGAATAAAGTACTATAGAAATATAGTTGTAAACTATGCTGTATCTACTGTTATCAAGTGTCAATTTAAAAATCATCTTAGTAAATACTCATAAAGGTCATATCTTTTAAATAGACTATTAAACCACACTCTTAAAATATTAAAATAAACATATCTGCATTTAATGTGAAAGATCAAGGTCTTTAGAACAATACATTAAAAGATGCAATAAATACTGATGCTTTTCGTTACTTTTGTCTTATTTTAACATTATAGAGTTTAAGGATTTATCTAATTTTTGTGTTATAATAACATTCTAGAGTTTATGTATTTCATTGAATTATATTAATGTGGTATGAAACTGAACTTTAACTTTCTTAAGGGTTACTTTAGCTCTAGTTTTGTTTTATGAACCAAATACAATTTATATATCTTTATTTCTGTTAATGTGGGTCTTAATCAACCCAATTTTTAGAAATTTCTCTGTTTGGAATCTATATGTGGATCAAATTTTCAGAGTTCAAAAATCAATTTTTAGAAAAGCTCAATTTTAAGAAATTTAGTGGCTTAACTTTCTCTTATGCTTTAACACAAGAATCTAGAGTACTGTGATACATATAGTCTCTTCTATTCACTTTGAAAGATAAATATGTAAAGTGGGCAGTCTCTCTACATGTTCTGCCAGCATGAGGACGGTGACCAGCAATGTGCTATAGGGCACACAGTGTGCTCAACTCCCTCAGGAGGCAGATGACTGTTGAGCTGGCTTTATTCCAAATGAGGCATGTGGCGCCTAGGACTCCTTCATCATGCTATAGAAGGTGAAGATGAAGTCTTTGCCTTTGTGCTTGGGCCTGGAACATAGTAAGACTGGATGCTTTGGATGCTTAATCCTTCCCAGTTCTTTACTTTGTTGTCGCTCACTATTAATTCAGGCAGGTTATTTCGAATGCTAATCCAAAGGGAATCTTCTAATCAAAGACAGCATTTTTAAAGATTTGGAAATACTTTTATGAAGCTCTCATTTTGTCACAGGTTGCCATCATACTTCCTTTTCTGAATGCTGAACCCATCCAGGATAATCCTGTCTATATTTCTAATTTTTCTTGCTACTGCAGTTAGGCAGTCAATAAGCTTTGGGCTTCAAGCCTCTGACAGCTGCAGTGTTCTCATCCACTGGTTTAACTAGCTCCTCACATAAATTCTTCCAATTGTCTCAAGTGTAAGTCATATATCTTGAAAAGCTTACCTGATATTTCTATTTTCATATCCTCTTACACTTTCAAATTCTCATTCCCTAAAAATTATGTCCCCTCCAGATTTTCTCATTTCTACCAATTACTTTTTTAAAACCAGAAATTGGACTTATTCTTGCTTTCTCTCTCTCTTTCTTCATCCAACCATCAACAGCTGCCAATTTTTTTCTGCTTGCATTAACTTTTCCTGTTCTTCTTGTCCCTCTTTCAGGATCTCATTTCATAGCTACGTTAGTATAGCGCTGTCTCTTCACCTTTAGGTGATCTTCTATGCTCCTAGAGCAATAGTAAATAAATATTTCTATGTACTGATTCCACAAGTTACTTTTCTGTTCAAATGCTTTCAATAAATCCCACTCTCCCAGCCTGGAGAATATATTCAAAGCTCCTGACATTTTATTTAAGGTTCTTTACAATCTTGTAACTTTTACTTCTTCAATGGAGCATTATATCCTATGTTTAACAGGTCCATAATAAAAACACCACATACAAAAAATATGACAATATGAAGGCATTGTTCTTTTGTTAATGAAGTCACTTTATAAGTTTTTATAGAGCAGGTTCACAGAGAAGAGACATATGACCAAGAAAGGTCTCACTGGAGGTACATGATACTACTACACTGTCTAGTTCTATTGCTAAACAAGAATTATATTAACATGGTATGAAACTGAACTTTAACTTTCTTAAGGGTTACTTAATGAAAGCAGCTTTATTTGAGAAAAACAAGTAGGAAACAATGTCTTAGAACATCTTCTCAGAAGAAATATTCAAAGAACAATTCAAGACCTTTGTAATTTGTAGTTCAACCAACATAATTCCCAAAATTAGATTACTTACAGGCAGAGGAAATAACTGACACTTTTCTACAGCTACCTCACAAATGTGTCTGAAATCAAGTAGTTGCTTTTACTGAGTGAGGTTTTACCAAGTGCTATACAATATGCTAAAGTCATGGCATCTAGTCAATGAATCTTTGCTTCAGGCCTGAGTACTTGGGATAAACTTCATTTTACCTTTGAGTGCTGTCAATTTTTGCCATTTAAGACTTCATGCCCATTTTTGTTTTGTACCTTACTCAACTATAACTTAAGATTGCTAGTCTGACAAAAGTGAATTTTAAATACATTTTATCCATGATTTATATGATCCATGATCCATGCTAATGAGCTATTTTATATAATTTTTTGTTTTGTTTTTTTGTTTTCAAGGTAGGATCTTGCTCTAACCCAGGCTGATCAGGCTGGCCTAGAATTCACCGTGATCCTCCTACCTCAGCCTCCTAAGAGCTGGGATTAAAGGTGTGCATCAACATGCCGGGCTTGTTTTATATAATTTTTTGGAAATAATTTTAGTATAATCTCACTTTTTAACATGGTACTGTTTACAAAAACAGAATCACGGGCTGGAGAGATGGCTTAGCAGTTAAGGTGCCTGCCTGCTAAGCCTAAGAACCCGGTTCCAATCTCCAGGTCCCATGTTTAGCCAGATGCAAAGTGACTCAAGGGCGCAATGCTGCACTTGCCCACAAGGGAGTGCACACATCTGGAGTTCATTCACAGCAGCTGAGAGGCTGCTGGTGCACCCATTCTTCTATCTGTCTTCCTCTCCCTGTCTCTCTCCAAAAATAAAAAATAAAAATAAATGTAAAAAAAAACAACAACAAAAAAAACAGAATCACAAGCAAAGATACAAGCAAACACAGCCAGGCATACTGATGTATGTCTGCAATACCAGGAGGCTGAGGCACAAGGTTTGGGAGTAAAAGGCCAGCCTAGACTACATAGTGAGCCCTTGTTTCAGAAAAGATATAAAAACAAAGCACCAAACCCCCCACAAACCTCAGAGAAGGTGAAAAATCACCTCAGAAGAATGTGGAAGCAGGATGTGGACAGGATGGTTTGAAAGGAAACATGGGATGTGCTGAGAAGATACTTACTAACAAACACCTTATGACCTTGGAAAAAGGGCAAGGTGAATGAAAGTCAGAGTTCAGGAATCAAACTAAAACTAGTCTTTCAAAAAATTTGTGTTAAGGCAACAGTGTGAGATATGTGCTTGGTTAGTAGTGAGAAACTGAACTGTCTATGAGCTGAGGAAAACAGTCTGGAGGGAGATAGACCTTTTAAAGAGACAAGGAGCTAACAGGTCTAAAAGAAAGTATTTGCTTAACAAGACAGCAAGGTCAGTCACAGAATGAACTCAGGCTGGTTAATTATGCCATGAAAACAGTCTAGAAGATCTGAGTAAAGTATAGTCAAAAGTATCCCTAAATTGTTAAAAGGCACTCAGAATTGGAAATTTTAGAGACCTTAGACAACCTACTATGTAGGACCGTGTTCCTTTGTCTTTTTCTTTTTATTTATTAGCAACAGACAGAGAGAAAGAGGCAAAGGGACAGAGAGAGGGAGAGAATGGGCGCACCAGGATGGGCCACTTTGTGCATCTGGCTTGCATGGGTACTGGGGAATCGAGCCTTGAACCGGGGTCCTTAGGCTTCACAGGCAAGCGATTAACCAATAAGCCATCTCTCCAGCCCTCCTTTTTCTTTTTAATTAATAAAACTGTTCATCATTAAGATCATTAAATTATTACAAAATGAAAAGTGCTAAGTTCAAACAAGACTTCATTTTTTTAAAAGATACTTATACTTACTATAGACTGAAAATATTCAGGAGAGATGCCTTCCAATTCAAGGATTTTATCTTCAAGTTTCTTAATTCTCTGATAAATGTCTCTTGGCACTGGACCACCTATATTCATAGAAAAAAAACTCTGAAATTTGAATGAATAATTTGTCCTTATAATTTTAATTCTTAAAATGGCATATAAAGTCATTTATGCAAAAAGTGAAAAACATTTAAACCTAAGAAAATAAAAACAACATAAATTGAAATTCTTATACTTTCACATTGTATTTATAAGACAAATTATACTACACCTCTTCTTTCCAAACTCTGCTTATGCTTGTTATATTGCTAGGAATTTTGTGTTAAATTCATCTTATCAGATATTGAATAGTTTCTATTTAGAACAAACTGTATGTCTCATAAACTTTGGTACTTAGAAGGAAAAAAAATGACAATCCAATTCAGTGGGTACAATATATCATATCATTATTTTCTTCAACTTAACTTTTCTCTCAACATGACACATTTTCTCCTCTGACATAGAGGAATATTAAAAGCTTTTCCATAATTCTGAACCAAAAATCTTTTGGAAAAGAGGGAAGGCATATTAAAGTCACTCATATGTCAAGTTCATGATTATACCCTGAATCCTCTACTTCTTACCAGCACCACTGCAACCATTCTCTCTGGTCTCCCTGTGTTGCCTTACTTCCAAAGAATATATTCTCACCCCAAGATCCAGTCATTACTTAGCATGTAAGTAAGAACATGTCTTTTCTGTTAGAACCCTTCAAATATTTTACCATTTACAGTCCTTACAATGGCCCCCACACTCTCAACACTCTTGTACTCTTTCCATACACATGTTTCTAGCCATTTGATTTCCTTTGTTAGGTTATTCAACTGGGCCAAGCACTCTGATAGTTTTCACAACTGTAGTTCCCTCTGCCTCTACAATCCAGAGGTTTATTTTGACCAACTTCAGGTTTTGGCTCAACAGTTACCAAATATGACAAGACATCTCTGATTCCTTTTAAAAGGACTAGGAATGAAGTATTACTACTTTCCTTTACCCGGTCTTCCTTTTCCCCACGCCAAGATCACTCAACAATGTGTGTCTTAGTTGTGTGCTTCCACTGGACGAGTTCTGCAAGGACCGGGCTTACTCGTGTGCTGGTGGCTGTGCAGCCTGTGTGCAACATCAGTTCACAGACTGCAATGCCAGGCACAGCAGAAACTCAACAGAATGAGTGATGATTAGACAGTCATTGTATCAAAAGTATCAGCTTGTTAAGTAGAAAAACTAGGATTTATGTTTTTTAAGAATGTATTATCTCAGTAAAATGAGTAACCTATCTTGATGTTGCACTTGCAGCACCCTTGACCTACAAGTTCCCACCTAACCCTGGACCTCACAGAGCCAGTCCTGGTTTCTGAGGCCCTGCCTGCATCTCTTCACACAGTTTACTTGTGCCCCCATCATGCCCTTAAACACTCCTCTATAATTCCAGTTCATTCCTTTCTCCCAGACTGTGAAGGCTTTGCGAAGGCATGACTATCATGTCAGCGTTCCTTGTACCTCAAGTATTAAGGACAAATAGTAACCATTCAAAAGGTATTTTTCAAAAGAATAAACTACTTGATGCTTTTAGAGAGATAACCAGTCAGACCTTATATATAATAACATTTTTAATCAATGTACTTTTAGGAGGGATTAATTCTTAATACTAGTGTGTTATTATCCTTAAAGATTTATTCCTTCTCTTAGCTTCTACCTCAAACCAAAAATGCTCTAGCTAGGTCCAGAAATTTCCTGGACTGTATTTTGTACCTTTGTCCCTTTTTTTGTGGACACAATTCCCTTTTTGTAAGTTCTTACTACCCTTCAAAGGCTCAAATAGTACTTCACCGTGGGTGGCATTGCTCAACCTCCCACAAGAGAGGTGTGTGTCCCATAGTACTATGCACACTCTGAAACAGTGAAACCAGCACAAGAGTGAAATCAGCAAGTTTCATTCAATAACTGCTTGAGTTTCTGCTTTGTGCCAGGCCTTGTATGGGTTCAAAATGTACTGACCATGGCAGACATAATCCCACCCTATGGTAATTTGAATGTGATAGTTTCAATGTAAGGCCCCACTCACATAAACTTAGGGGTTTTATTAAAATTGAGTGCATGCATCTGGAGTTCATTTGCAGTGGCTGAAGGCCCTGGCACACCCACACACACTCTCTGTCTCTCTCTCTGCCTCTTCTCTCTCAACAAAATAAACATTTAAAAAAATGAGCTTGTAACTTGAGCCCCTAGTAGGCCAATCCCTGCTACAGGGGGTGTGTCAATGAGGGTGGATCTGAGTTCAGCTCTACTAGGTGTGTTCAGAGCCGTTTGAGCTGAGTTCTATTTGTGCTGTTGGTGGTGTCTCTCTGCTTGGAATCTGGAAGTGAACCAGCTTCTTCTGCCATTAATGGTATTCCCCTGGAATCTGTAAGCCTGAAATAAACTCTTTCATTCCATAAGCTGTTTCTGGCTGGGTGTTTGTCTGGCAGTGAGAAGCTGACTGAAACACACCCACCCTGACAGACCTCATTACATACTTGAGAACATGGATACTCAACAAACAGAAAGCTACAGTAGCAGCTTGAAAGGAGTGCAGGGAGTAGAGGGTATAGGAAGCTACACAAAAGGAAGATCCACATTAGACTGAGATCAGAAATGGTTGTCGGGAACCATTGGGCACTAGGTAACCAAAAGTGCCTCCATCTTGAGTAGTGACTCCATTGATCTGTTCTGGGAAGTCACAAGGTCTGCAGTTATCTATTAACCCATGCACAGAGATTGAGGAAGTCGTTATCTTATGGCTTTGGGGCTGGAGCCTTATCCTGTGGAACATCTTATAGCCTTGGGGCTGGGGTCTTATCCTGTTGAAACATAATTATAGAATACCTAAGATACTTCCCTGTTCTGCTGTATAAAAGGCACCCTGGGATTAATAAAACTCGCAGCTTGATCAGAACTTTGTCTTGCTGTCGGTTCCTTGTGTCTCTTGTCCCTTTCATTTCAGGTTCTCTAGGGTCCTTGCTCCCGTTGAAGCCCCACTGGCCGGGGCAAATGGTAGCATGGCACCAAAGATTATCAGGCAGTAAAGTGGGAGACAGGAAGCCCAACAACATGTCTGGAGCTATAAGGGGTGGATGATCCTGTTAAAAATTACAACTTTCTTTTCCTCATTTTGGCCAAGTTGTTCTTTAGCCCTACTTCTAGCAGGACATGTAATTCATTAATTCCACAACCTATCTCTCCAAAATAGAACTTCTATTTAGATGTTTCAGCTTCTAGAACAGTGCCTAGATTACAGCAGAAACAGATTTGCTGAATGAAAGGATAAATAGTGTTTGGTTTGCATGTAAAGGCTACAGAAAACCACTAAAGAGTTCTTATTGGGTATAAACAAGATCAGATCTGAACTTTAAAACAGGCAATTTGGCCACAGGGTAAAGAATGATTAAGAAAAAGTTTAGTGGCAAAAAGACCAGCTGAAAATCATCCCTCACTTCAAGACAGAGATCATAGTGGCTTCATCTACAGCAATAGCTGTGGAGAGAGAAGTAGCCAGATTTGCGAGGCATTTAAAAGGCAGAATCAATAGGCCCTGGTGACTAAATGGACAGACTCAGCTTTGGCAGCCGGTTAAGACTTTTGCTTGACTTTCAGTTGCTACTATCTTGTGTATGTTGCTTGGGCTCTCTGAACTTGTTTCATTTTCAGTGTGATAATAACAGCAATTAATGCCTGAATAGAGTACTGGTAAGTACTAGGTGGACATATGTACAACACTTTCCTGACTGGCAGCATTGCTCAATAAATGTGGGTTCATTTTCCTATGGCATTGATTTATTTATGTTTGTTGGTTGGCTAGTTTATTTATGTGCTTAGACTGAGATTCTTGAGGACTTGGACCACATTTACCAACACTCTGTAGCTGGCAAAGTGAGTGATAAAAAAATAGAGGTAGTCATGGTAAGTTCTGAAATTAGCCATAGGAAAAAAAGACTAGTTTTCAGCAGTGTCCATAATACACTGAAGCTAACAAAATCTATTTGGAACCTGTCTTCTATCTACCAACACTTTCTCAATTTTAGCAAGTGGCAAGAAGAGTGAGAATGCTTACACACAGACAACTGTAAATTCCAAGACAGTAGTGACAGTGTTTATTCATTTCTTTTTCACTTAGCCAGAGTACTGGTTTTACATGATGGGCACTCAACGAAAATTTAAAGTAATGAATGCAATTTCTTTTACCACTTGAAGATACATCATGGGGCACCACCTAACATCTGCTTACCTGTCTGCAATCGCAAATGAGCCTCAATATTCTGTAGTCGTTCTTCTACAGCCTGATTACCACAATCTCGAAACGTGCCACTAAGTTTATGAACTGACCCTTGAAGTGCTTCAGGTCTAGTTTGTGGTCCATATGTATTTACAACTCTGGAAACTAAGAAATTTAAGCGTATGTAAATTTAATTTCAAAAACAGAAATAGAAATTCTATTTCCCCAAGAGTATATTCTTTTCATCTAACCACATATCCCAAAATGAAGGAGTATTTTTGTTTTAAAATAAATAAAATTTAGATAGGAAAGCTATTCCTGCCTATTTTGCTAATAATCACAGAATTTACATGAGGAAGTTATTTGTTTTATTTTATTAATAGTCTAGAATGAATGTCTGCCAAGGATGAAGAGATTGTGTGTTATTACTTACCCTTCACGTGACTTTTGAATCCAGGGTAAGGGGTAAAAACAGCATCAGTTCTTGCACAACTATTTTCTAAGGAGAATTTAAATGAATGTTAGTTTGAATATTCTTCATTACAAATATGACATTCTGACAAACTTTAAAAAATTCATATTAATCCAAAAATATAATTTTCAGTAATAGTAGTAATTAAATTACTATCACATACACAATAGTTTTTATCCTGTAAAATGAATCACATCTAATATTTTTATATAATGTTTAGATTTACACATATAAAAGCCATTAATATTAAGTGGCATAGCTTAGTATAATTTTTAAAAATTTTTTAATGCTATTTATTTATTTATTTGATAGGGACAGAGGGAGAGAGAGAGAGAGAATGGGAGTGCCAGGGCCTCTAGCCACTGCAAACGAACTCCAGATGCATGTGCCATGATGTGCATCAGGCTAACGTGGGACCTGGAGAATCAAACTTGGGTCCTTAGGCTTCACAGGCAAGTGCCTTCACCGCTAAACCATCTCTCCAGCCCGCTTAGTATATATTTTTTTTAAAATAAAAACTAGTATCATTAAAAAACATTTGGGTCTTTGGAGAAAATCATTTATATACTACAGGACAGTGTAGTCTACTGCCATAACAAAAACCAAACCCACCTCTACTGAAATATCTTTTTTTAATCCAGCATTTTTTATATTATCAAACTAGTGAACATCTAACATGAGGATCAGCTGTGTGTGTGATTTCAGAACTGAACATTAAAAAAACACCCTGAACCTCACAAACACGTACTTTTCTTTCTACCTAGATTTCCAATACTCACTTTAAAAAAAATCTTGTCACCAAAGTCTTCTACTTCTTCCCATCCTACCTTTCAAAATATAACTTGAGAAAAGATTGCTATGAAAACTTGTTGCAATATATTTTCCAAGCTGAAAAGTACAATTTCTTTCAAATTAGGTATCAATAAATAAATTGTAAGGGATGCCAGGTGTGGTTGCACACACCTTTAATCCCAGCACCTGGGAGGCAAGGGTAGGAGGATCGCTCTGAGTTCAAGGCCAGGCTGGAACTAGAGTGAGTTCCATGTCAGCCTAGGCTAGAGTGAGATCCTACTTCGAAAAACCCAAAATAATAATAATAATAATAATAATAATAATAATAATTAATAATAATAACAATAAATTAAGAGGGAAAACTAAAAAGATGTTAACATAAAACTAATTTAGATAAACATAATTATTTATGAACATACACTATATAATACTATTATAAATAGCAGTGTATTATTGAGGTAACAGTATAACCATGCATTGGCAATAAATTTTCTGCAAACTTTCCATAATTATTTTTTAATGGAAGCTAAATGAAATATCCATTTTTTCCTCTAAGGAATTTGATTTTTAAAAATTGTTTACATTTAGATCAATTGAGAGGTCTTGGAAGGAATACAGTAACATATTAAAATGTATTACTGTAGCTTAATTTTCTTTAAAGGTTCTGCTGGTAAGTCAAACTGTGTATATAAAACTCCAAATCCACTCATATTTTATATCTAGAGACTAAGCAGAGTCATTTTCTGTTCTTTTTTACTTTTTGGAGATACCCTCAATATATTTAAATGACAATTATTTCTCAATTCTCTTTCTAAACTATCTTTGGCTTAAGGGTTTAAAAGAAGCCACTATCATCCATTCCAGAGCTATATTCCAAACATACAGACCCAACAGTGCAAGATTCAGCATGGTGTAAAGACAGGGAATGCAAGAGTGCTAGTCGCTCCTCACAGCAATTCTTGCTAGCATGGTTTTGAGCCAGCAAGGGACTGAATGGGCCAAGGAATCCTGCTGAGCATTTCAATTCTTGTCAATTTCTATCCTCTGGTGGTTTATCATAATAGAGTTAGCAGGGAGAAGAGAGGAGTAAGGTTAGCGACACATGTGCTTGCTCCCTCAACAAACCCTTTCTCTCTCAGGAGTTGCTCACAACTGGACTGTAGCACCTGAGACTCTGCCACTGGTGTATTTGTTCTGAAAAGCGAAGGGATAAAGATATGGAATTTAAAGGGACATATGTAAAAGTTAACTAACAGCAGAAAAGGTTGAATTTAGGACCCAAACTAAACCTACAGTATTTTCATAAGGGAATCAGTGTATCGATGTGATGAATCATTTCTGACAATTGTGTGTTCTGTGTAAATAATTAGCCTAGATAATATAAGCAGCAAGAAAAATGTTCAGTCCATTATGAAGCCTTCTCTATCACTTTTTCTAATAACCACTTGCTCTGATGGTTGCGAGGATGACAGGTATGACCTATGGCAGTGCTGTGTAATAGCTGGTATTCTGGAGGTATGCTGGAGAGGCATGAGCATAATAAAGCCTCGAGTGAAAAGGAAAGGAAAATCTGATGATAAAATGTATGCGCTCTGAGAAAAAGGAAAGAAGTCCAGCCCATGGTCTTCATGACAAGCTGCTTATACTGTGACAAAACATTTCACATAATCAGGAGTAATGAGAAAACGGCTCCCTCTTGAGGAATACCATTAACTTTACAAAGTTCACTTTCTATATTAACATAATGTCACAAGCACATTTACAGCTTCAAAGTCACACTGCTTTAGCTACTTCATGGCAGTGAATCTGGCCAACCCTGCCACCCAACAATCCATCTTCACCTCTTATGGGAACCTTCATCTGAAACCTGTGATAAACATTAGTCTCTTCATGTTAGTATTGTTTTCAGTTTTGTGTAACTAAAATGCTAACCATCTTTGCAGTAGTCTATTATTAAAGAGGAAATTCCACTACTTTAATTATTAACTAAAAACCTATAAGCAAAAATGAATTGTGTTCTTAATATTGTTTTTTTAAAAAGATTAGAACAGCTGTAAGAAATTATGCTTAAATTCCTATTAAAATTAACTTCTAGTTACCTTGATTACAATCAATAACATTGCAAAATTCCCTGACGTTGTTTTCATTGATTTCGGCTTGCTTTCTTTCAATAAATGCAGATATTCGTCTGTCAATCTACAAACAACAAGTATGTTTAACAATGTAAGCTTCATGTAAGTTTTATATGTGACCCATATATGACCCCCAAACTTCTTACTTCTGCTTTTCCAGCCTTTATTTGAACTACTTCTGGATCAAAATGGATGTGTGTCTTTTTTGTATCTCTTAAATCACAGTCTTCAAGTTTTTCTTCCTCTTGTAGGTCCCCAGTGGGAAATTCAGAATTTAGCTCATTCTTGTTCTCTGTTTCTGGTTTTCTTATGTCCTCAACAACAGCTGAATTCTCTTTTATCAAAGGATGAAGTTTTGCTAAAAATGGCTGAGAAGAAAAAAATTCCAAAGAAATCAAAATTAATTGCATAGTATATTTACATAAACTTCAGCAAAGGAGATGAAATATATAGTATCAATTATTAAATTTAAAAAGTTAGTATATACGATAAATAGGTCTGACCATATACAATTGTTTGCTTTTCCTGCTACTATGACTATTAGCATTTGCTATAAATTTGTATAGAACAAGAAAAAGAAGGAAAACCTAAGAAAGTTTAAAATTTTCTTTGAGGAAATCACTCTGTCATTCATCTTTTATTTTGTGCCAAATGAAAGCCATCAGCCTCTGGCACCAATGCCACTTAATTAACATGTCATTCAAATGCTTCCTCAGAGCACTAAGGCTTAGTATCTTTCCTCCTTGACAGGAGAGCCAGTGCTCTTTCAGAAAAGCCCTGCATTATCACTGTATCACTGGAGATTCTCCACTTGAAAGTACAGTTGGCCAAAGTGAATGAGCGAGCATGGACATGAAATACATAGGTGTTATGCTGAGTGAACACTCAGCCTTTTCCTGACATGGTAAGATATCTTCTTGGGTCATGTGATTAAATTTTACAAAAGAAAATGCACAAGGGGGGGGGAGCCCTACATAGATCCACAGCTGAAAACAGTCACTTATTATTGTAACTACAAGAGGTTGGGGGGAAAAAGCCCTGCTATATAATGTAAATTATTTACTCATTCACTTCCATTCCTCCTAACCATCACCCCTCCCATCACCAAATCAGGCCTCATTTTAGTTCTATCGCTCATTGCTCTGCCCTTTAACGATAGGGTTAACTATTACTTTTAACACAAAACATGGTTAAATTTTCCCAGAGTCAATGAATAAAGGGATAGAAATTAATGGCCATTCCATTAGGCAAAATATACCAACATTAGCCAATATGCCAATTACCTTTTCATACTATAAATTTGCTTCCATTGTTTGCTATATCAAATACTCTTCTGAAACCTTTTAACACCTTAATCATAGTAAAATGACCAATCCAAATAGTCTACTCATCTTTCTGTCACTTCATATTTCACAATTTGATTAGAGATTAACCGTAACATATATCAATTATTACTGCAGAGATGTTCAATAACAACCAGCAAAGTAGCAATACTGTGGGTTTATTGAGCTGAAATATTAAAATATACAATACTATTATAAATAACAGTTCAGTATTGGCCTCAAATATCAAAGATGAATTATTTCAAACTATTGAGACATGATGAAATAGTGACTGGCTACTTACTAAGATGAGACATTAATGTCACAGAAATTACTTTCTTTTTAAAAACTATGCTGAAACTGTTTAATTGCAATAGACACTCCAGGATGTGTCATGCTGGGATAATGCCACTTCTTGAACCACTGAAAGCACTCCATGAGCCTCCAAACTCACCCAAGGCATGGAATCATTATCATAGCATGACACACACCTGCCGTGTCTTATTGCTTAATTATAACCCACCATAGATGGAACTGCATTGAATTTTCAGTACAAGCCTAGAATTGAACAGAATTGCATTCATTCAATCTCATACCCACATTGACCTATTGGGCTATGTTCTCATAGCTATTCTGATCACTACTAAAATGAACAGATTTAGATTACACATGGATTTAAATAACTTTTATTAATAATATTCTTAATATAGTATTATGGCAGAACTGACAAACTCTCTAGCTAATTTACCTTACTTATCTTCTATTTTCAACATCCAGTTAACATTTCTAATAAGAAATTTACCTGTAAATATAAAATGTGTTGCTCAAGTGCACTAAAGAGTAATGCAGGCTGGAATGCTGAGAGGCTCTGGAGTTTGTTCCAATCGATTGTAATTTTCACCACATCATCTTTGAGGTTAAGCTTCAAAGGGGCAAACCAGCAACATCACAAAAATTACACGATTAAGTTGTATGTCTGGGATTGTCACAAAAATAAGATTTTTATGGTGTAACACATGCCTATTTTGCTAGGTTACCATGTTTTAATGATACATTAAAATACTCTATACCTAGTTACCATTTTAAAAGATCAAATAGGTAGTTTCATTTAAAAAAATAGAAGATCTATTACTCTAATTTTATTCTTAGGTCTGTGTAATGGGACTATTTTAGAGGTAAAACCATCCAAGGAAGATAAAAAGATGAAGGCTCCTTTGATACATCAATATCTACAATACCTTTGAATGGAGTCCAAAATAGATTTGCCCTATTCAAAATACTAATTCCAATTTAGTTATAACTGCTTTGCAAAAGTCCTCTTATGTGTATTACTCTGTTAACTATATACATAAATATATCACTAGTCTGATGTTCTGAATTACATTTTGATCGTTTTCAACTTCAACCAATCTTTAAAAATAATTTAAAAATCAGTTTTACTCAGATGGATGAATAGATGGCAACATCTCCCTCAAATAAAACCTTAAAAACTACTATTTAATTTAGCTGTGAAATTCTCAAACTGAAAAAGAAATAATTCTCCACAACAGTGAAGTAAATTGCCAAAACATGGATGAAATATCCATTTTTTTTTTTTTTTTGCTAAGTGTTGTTTTCTAGTAAGATACACAGAAATTTCCTATCAGTTGGCAATTTATTATAATAAAAATCTTAGCCATAAAGCAACCAAGACTCTGAATATAAGATTAATAACATAATTTTAGAGCATGTCTATCTGAATGAATAGAAGTGAACACCCATAAACTTTTCTAAGGATGTGTGCTAGAACACAGTATAAGGATACACTCTATCATGGAATCTAGTTAATTATATTTTATTTTACAAGAACAATTTATTAAAAATTAGTCAGTTTCTATAAAGATACATGTTACCTGAGTTCAAATGCAGATCTTATGAGTTGTGAGGATAATGAAACAAAAAGAGGAATCACTGTTCATGGAACCCAACAGAGCCCAAATTAACAATAGGCAGTGTACTGAACAAATGACTATGTTACACAAATTTACTGCCATGAGAACAGAAACATTTGAAGTCTATGTTAGACAGACGTAAAGACATAAAATTTTATATAGGCTGCACTGGCAAAGAAGCTTATGTTACTTAATATTTTTACATTAAGATAAATACCTATATAGATTTTGTTAGACAATACCTTATATATGGAAGTAACCCATTATCATGGTTTTATAATACACTCCAGAGATCTAATGTTGATTTTGGAAAAATAAAAAAAAAATTGTGTGGGGAAAACACAGGCAAATCTTCAACCAAAATAAAGCATCACATTTTCTAGAAAGAATAAAGAAAATAACTCCTAATGTTTGGGCCATAATTTCATGTCAGTTCAGGAGAATTATGTAAGTCTTCAAGTGCAATTATCTATCTTTTATGAAAACTACATCATGACATCACAAATTAATGTTAAAATGATTCTAATATACCCAAACTGTTCATCCAACAAATTACTTATTAGTAACATGAACTTTATGCATTTTTACTTGACAAGTCTTAGAATAGTAAAGCACTCAAAAAGTCTCTATTAGTATGCTATTAATGCCTATTTAAATATATATTTTCAGTAGAAACATTATTAAATTGCTACAAAATTCTAAACTAATAATAAATCTTTATCTTGGTAACATAGGCCATCCAGAAGCAAGCAAAAAAGGTTAAATTGGTCCATTCTGCAATCTGGAGGAGAAAATCCTTTTTAAACATTCTGCTTTTGATTAAACTGAGGAGCATTAATAATACAGTGGTACTTAAGATGACTTTAGGCATATGACAATTTACATTTTGAAAATCTTCTAAACTCACTGTCAAAGAAAACACTTCTCAGGGGCAATCTTTTAAGTGTTAGTCTGGCTTTTATCTGAAATAAGTCATCTCAAAATATAGATTAGTACCAAAATCACTAGCATTTAATTGACACAACTTTTTATTTTTTATTTTTGACATTTGTATAAAAGGTCCCTTCACTGTTATAGAAAATTCGTAAATAGTTTAACATTTTTTGACAGATGATGTAAGTAAACTTTAATCAATTCTTTACTTGACCCTTTAGAATACCAGAATGCTTAAAATTTTTAAATGATTGTTTTTCAAATTCAGTATGCAAAATACTTCAAGAGATTTTTCAAATCATTTTTAAAACCTCTGTAAGTAGGTGAGTATACATCGTTTTCATCATAATGTCAGAATATAAATAAACCTTCAAGTTGCAATGTCTATGCCCAAAAAGTTCTCTTCTAAACAATTTAAAGATCTGGGTTCTTAAGGCAGAAATATTATTAACAATCAAAGTGTCCAAAAAAGACCAAAAAAAAATCGGGGGGGGGGAGATAAACAATTGCGTTTAAAAATGTATTTTAACTTTTAGAAGACTATTAATAACTGCACCTTACACAATACTGGATGCACAACTTACAGTAGTGTTGTCAATCATAACAAACATTAAGGTTTATAATATTTTATTTTAAAAACTTAAGAAATTCATCCTATATTCAAGGATTTAAAAATAATGCTACATATCAAGCAAATATTCTATTCTCACAGGAATTTACCACTTCTCTTGACATACCTGCTGTGCCCACGACATACACTATTCCATCCCCAAGAAAATTTTTGAAAGCAGGCAACATACTTTTGTTTCTCTTTTAAAATTTGCTTTCTTACAACATGAGCGACTTTATCAAATAAAAGTGTAAGGAGCCCATTTTGTTTAAACCCAGTTTTAGTATGACATTTCTGGAAGAACAACTTATCAGGCCAGTTAAACTAGTTAGTAGTTATAAACGATAACTGTAATTAGCATTGCCATACATAAACTTATCTAACAACTTAGACATATTATAATTTACATTTTAAAAATCCTTTTACTTTCCTCCTTGATTGAAAGAGTAATAGATGCACACAATGCCCAGCCAGGAAAAAAACAAAACAAAACAACAACAACAACCAACAACAACAAAAACCCCACAGTTCGTAAGCCTCATAAGAACAAATCACCTCCCAAAAGGTGGAGAGGGAGCTTTTCCAAAAATGTCAGGCTGTACTGTCCAACGCACTTCTATAATGAAAAAACTGGAGGCAGCAAAGCCCCTCGGCGCCAGGCGCCTCCTAAAGCCTCAGGGCAGCTCTGGCGCACAGGTTCTGGGCACGCGCGCCCCGCTCGGGGCCGGGTTTTCCTAGGTGCCCACTCACCGTGGGTGCGGAGCTCCTCCGCGCTGGGCACTCTCGGCAGCGTCCCACCGCCTGCAGGCCTCGCCGCCCCTCCCCGCCGAGCAAGAGGACAGACGGGGAGGGGCCGAAGGGTCCCCACTCACCTGTCCTGCCAGGGTGTGCAGAGAGCGAACGATTTCGCAGAGCACCTCTCGGGCGAATTGGGGGCTGGAGCCTCGCTCCAGGCGCCTGTCACTGCTGCTCGAGGATCCGAGCTCCGTGGCAGCAGCCATGACACCTTCTCCACAGCCTCAGTACCACCGAGGTACGCTCACAGCCCCAGCCCCGCCCCTTTCTGCTTCGGTCGCACTGTGATGACGCAAAACACAGCGCGTCTAGTTTCGACTCGGCCTTGAAGGCCCACCCTCTTGATGTGACTGACAAGCAAGAACGCCAATCAAAAGCAAGAAGCCGTGTGCGGAGGGCGGAGGTAAGCGCTGACTAGGCCGAGGCAGGGCCGGGTGACTGAGATAGGTTTGCAGTCATCTGCTCGGGCTTTCAAGCCTTCCTTGACTCTTTAGATGCTTCTTGTCAGTGTTGGTGGGAGAACTCTTAACAGCTAAATGTTAAATCTGAATCTCGAAATTTAAATTTTAACGTGGAGGCGTGGAGTTTTCTGGCAGATAGATTGCGGGTCAGGGCTGCAGGTGCTCCCTCGATTCTGGAGACTGGAAAACCCCCACGGCGTGAGCATCACTGGAGAGAGCGTTGAACTCTCCGCCCGGCTGTTGGAGCGCACACAGCAGCGCTGCCAAGTCCCCCTGCGGACGAGGGCGGAGCATCGTGATCACGCCTGAGTACTGTCAGGGAGCGGCGTGAATGACTTGACCACTGCCGACAGGTCACGCCTTCGCCACAGGTGCATCACTGTCTCACGGCAGACACTCAACTCTGAAAGTACTTCAAAGTGAAGTCCTATCAGTATGAATGCGCAAGTAATTTATACCAAGTAATTTCACGTAACCAGACACCGAAATCTGGAGAACATAAAACAACTGAAACTTAACAAAATATTATGTGTCCAAGAGCTTTATAATAGAGACGTCTGAAGGGGCTGTAACTTTCTAGTCAGATTCGAACATTAAAAAAAAAAAAAAAAAAGTACCCAACTGAAAAACTCGTAACAGGATTTTTGTGTAGTGTTCTATTAAAAAAGTTTAAAGCAAGTTTAGAGACGGGCAAAGGGTTTAAAGCTCTTCGTTCTAACAGCAGTGCATTTTCAGCAGAGGAAGCAAAGGCGGAAACTTGCACCACGTGCGTTTGGTGGTTGTAGAGCAGGCTGAAGGAAGATAGGACTAAGGCTTCAAGGAGATAAGGATGGTGGGGATAAAAGAACTCCTTTGGCCTGTCTCTAGAGAGACTCCTAGTTATTTCCAAAGACTTGTGGGATCACCAGGCTTGACGGGATTTTGAGAAATCTTGTCTGTTCCCTTGTTAGCAACAAGATATTCAGCTGACGTCTAGGGATAGAAAAAGCCTCCACAATATCCAAAACCAAACAGCAATCCTCTCATTCAAGCCACTCGACCGTATAGCTAATGTAAGTTCACAGTTCTTTGCAATGTTAGCACATTGTCTTTGTCTCTAGTGCTCTTGTGAATGGGGAGTAATTGTAATGTAGACACTAGGTGCTTTGGTTCTGTAACCAAATTAGTAATGAACTTCAATCATTTTCTTCATCAAGGTGTTATACAACACATTTGGGAATATGTGCTTTGTACATCTTTAGTTTGTGAATATGTAGTAAATGACTAAGATGCTAATTATTCCTTTCTTTGCCATGATTGGTTATGAAATTTCAAGTCTTTCTTGATCCCTTGAACCCATGATATAAGATTAAACTAATGGTCATTTGATTCATCTATCAATTCCCTAGTAATTCTGTTATTCAACATACATACATATACTTGTATCTTACTGTTGCTTACCAAGGTAATACCTAGAATTTGTTAACTCCTTCATGCATTCTTTCTTCTGTCTGGTGATGTTTCCTACTCCTTCCTGATGCTTATTGAGTGTATTTGGGAATTTTTCTTATTTTCTTTTTTTATGATAAAAATTATAAGTGGAAGAGCTTATAGGCTGACAATGTGGATTCCTTTGGTTTAACTCCAGATAGAAACATATGGATATTAATTTGTAGCCAAAAATATAATAAAGATTGAAATTTAAAAGGGAATAATTTGCCCTTTATAGAAAGCTAATTACAGTTTATTAAGTGGGCTGCTGAAAAAAATCTGCTGCTTAGCAGAAATGATTCAAAGTGTTGGTGTTGGCATGAGCAACAGAATTAGAAATACTGTCCTGTCAGTTTATGCCAAGAATCAATTGGGAAGATAGAGACTATAAATGAAATCTAGGCTATCTCCCTTATCAACAAAAAATGTCATGTTGAAATGAATTTTAAAGGCATAGTCCCATTAAATAATCCAATGCCCTTAAAGATCCCTGAGGTTTTAAAAATTTGTTACTATATGACAACACAAATTTTCCGAATGCAGAGAAGAAAACAAACACATTGTCATTTCCATCTCCTCATTCTTTAAAATGACATATATCAGGCTATGCATGATACATCTGAACTGTGCCTAAAATAGCAAGTTCACTTCGTTCACAAACCATCTAGTGCTCCTGAAGTTTACCTTTTCAAAAGTTTACTATTTCTTGCCTCCATGCATTTTTTAATGCTATTTGCCTCTTTTGCACAGGAAATTCTTTCACCTTCAAATTTTCGTTAGTAAACCGTCTGTGGGAGTCCTCCTCATAAAGAATTTATTTTATCTTCAAAATTTCTCTTACAACTTGAATATTCTTCTATTACATTGAAATATAAATTTATTTGCATGTATATTCCTACTGAACTATCACAGTTTCTGGTACAGAGTAACTGCTCAGTACAATGGTCCCTCTTATCTGAGGGAGGTATGTTCCAAGACTTCTGAGTGACTGCCTAAAATAGCAAACAATACCAAACCCAATTTTTATTCTGTGTCCTACTTGTCATAGATATGAGCAACTTCAGCATACATAAGGCTTGTTTGTTCTTTCCTTGAGCAAAGAAATTTCATCTCTTCACTTAGAGGAAGCACTTTAGATTTTCTCTTTGGTATACTCACATGCCAGTGTCATTATTCTCGTGCTTTGGGGCAATTGTTGAGTAAGGTAAGGGTTATTTGAACACAACAGTATCATGGCAGTTCTGATAACTGACATGGTTACTAAGTGTTGTACAGACAGCATATATATTATGGATAACTTGGTCAAAAGAGTCATTCGTGTCCCAGATAGAATAGAATGGCATAAGATTCATCATACTACTCAGCATCATTATGAAGTATTTATTTCTGGAATTTTCCACTTGTATTTTCAGTCTATGGTTGGTCATAGGTAACTAAAATTGTGGAACACATAAACATGGACAAAAGTTGAACAGCCATATATGATAGCTGAGCTTAACTTAAATGCCTAAAATAAATTTATAAAATGGAGTAAAAGAGTTGAAGATGCTCCGCAGTGATTAAAGTCACTTTCTTGCAAAGCCTACTTAACCAACTTTAATCCTCCCAAGCACTCAAATAAAACTGGATACAAAGTAGCACATGCATCTGTGATCTCAATGCACCTAAGACAATGGAAGGCCCTTAGGAGACTATGAAACTAGACAGGCATTGATTTGTGGCAGCAAGAGATCCTGTCAAAAAGGTGGACGAAGAACACAATATGTGTGTACACACACACACACAATGAAAATTTTTTAAGAATAGGAAAAATAAGATATTCTATTAAAAGTCCCTCCCACTTCTAATAACCAGCCTTGTTCATTTATCCACTGTTGCAGTTACCTTCTCGTTGCTGTGACAAAAACTCTGACCAGAAGAGCTCTTGGGAAGAAAGGGTTTATTTCAGCTTACAGTTTCATGGTGGGTAAAGAATGACAGGAATAAGCAGGAACCCTGGGTCATATCTCCACATCAGCAAGAAGGAAGTAATATGAGCAAGCTAGCTCTGAACACTTATGGGCTGGACTAACAAACCTCAGTGTCTGCCCCAGTAACACATCTCCTCCAGCCAGGTTCCCATCCCAAATTGCCACCTGATGGGCACTAAGTATGCAAAATACATGATGAACCTATGGAAGACATTTCATTAAACCACCAAATCCATTAACAGTTATTGAAGTCAAAGGGGCCATTGCTGTCAATTTGTTACTGTGACATTTTCATAGGAGACATATCCACTAGCTTTGGTTGCTTTGAGAGTAATACATCAGGCATTTTGAGTTGCTAGACTGAGGCTATAACTTCTAAAAAAACATGCCTAAAAATACAGCAGACAAAACCAACAGAAAATCCAAAGAATGAAAGAAACCAAGATACAAAAATCTCAATGCTGTAATATAAGTAATGTGAAAAATCAAAACAACATAATTCCTTCAAGAATTATGAATCTCAGAGTAATGACTTCTGGTGAGATTGAATTATATGAAATGTCAGAGAATTTAAATGAATGATTATAATTATATTCAAAGAAATCAAAGAAGAGAAACACATGAAGGAATCCCAAGAGAATGCAGAAAAACAGTTGAACAAAATAAGGAGGCTGTTACAAGATATGTGCAAGGAGACAGGAAATGCTGAAAAAGAACCAATCTGAAATATTGGAAATGAAAAATACAATAAGTTGAATAAAAATGGCATGAAGCTCACCAGTATGATAAATCAAGGAGATGATAATACATGAGCTTGAGATTAAGGTGGAGGACTTGGAACATTCCAATGAGGAGAAATAAGTTAATAAGAAGGTAAGAATGGGACTTAGAAGATATCTGAAACACCATGAAGAGGTCAACTCTAAGATTTCTTGGTATACAGAAGGACAATAATTTTAGTCTATAGGCATAATAACTATTTTAAACAAAGAGATGTCAATGCAGCCACAGGAGGCATTTAGATCATCAAACAGACAAGACTGGAAAAGAACCTCCCATCATCACATTATAACTAAACTACTAATTACATAGACCAAAGAAAGAATACTGAAAGCCGCAGGACAGAAGCATCAAGTCACTTACAAAGTCATGCAAACCAGAACAACTTATTTCTCAGTAGAAACTTTAAAAGCCAGGGCAGCTTGGAATTTTTTCAAGTTCTGAAAAGATAACAACTGCCAACCCAGAGTGCTATACCCAGCAACTTTGTCATAGTTGCAAGAGAAGAAAGAGCTTTCCATTATAAAAACAGACTAAAGGGATTTAAAGACATGACCTAACCACCTGTTGATGAATGTCATTATTATAGCAGGAAGTTAATTATGTTGAGAGTTGGTTCCTAATAAAAGGATGAGTTTGGCTCACTTTTCTTTTCCTATGTTCTCTTTCCCTATCACCTTCCATCATGGTATTGTGATTTAACTCTGATGTCCCCCATAAACTCATGTGTTTTGAATGTTTGGTCCCAAGCTGATGGTAATTTAGGAGGTGGAATCTTCTTGGAGGAAGTATATTGTTCAGGGCCAGCTCCCCTTGCTAGGGTTGGGCTCACTTTCCTGCTGCTGTTTTCCACCTGCTGTGGCAAGGAGGTGATGTTCACTCTGTGCAAATGCCATAACTTCTGCCATCACGAAGTTTCCCCTCAAGAGTGTAACCAAACTAAAAACTTTCCTCCCATCAGCTGCTTTTTTTCTTTTTCTGAGGTAGGGTTTCACTCTCTCCCAGGCCGACCTGGAATTCACAATGTAGTCTCAGGGTGGCCTTGAACTCACAGAGATCCTCCTACCTCTTGCCACTCAAGTGCTGGGATTAAAGGTGTGTGCCACCACGCCTGGCTCATCAGCTGCCTTTGGTCAGGTGCTTTGTCTCAGCAATGAGAAGGTAACAACAACAGGATGACATAGGAAAAACTCCTTGCCACAGATAGATATCCTTGATATTAGACTTTTCAGCTTTCGAAACCATAGAAATATTTGTTCTTGATCAATTGCCTTTTACTTTTAATACTGTACTCCTTTAGTATTCTATTATAGCAGCACAAAGAAGACACATTCGATTTTCTGTGTGTGTGTGTGTGTGTGTGAGAGAGAGAGAGAGAGAGAGAGAGAGAGGGAGGGAGGGAGAGAGTGAGAGGTTTGGTGTAGTGTGGTGTGGTGTAGTGCCCCATATACTCACCTGCAGTGCGGGACACTTTCCTATGATGCTTGGAGCACAATGTTGGGTATCCCGTTCCATCACTTTTCTGCCCAGTCTTGTTTTGAGCCAGAGTCTATTTATTTATTCTGGAGTTTGCAGACCTCTAATGATTCTTATGTATCTGCACTACTGGGGACGGGGATTACAGGTGCACTTGGACATACTCAGCAGTTTACATGAGATCTCAAGATTAACTCTGGTGGTCTTGGCCCCTCTCATGCCCTCATACTTGTATAGGAAGCACTCTAAACCACTGAGCTCTTTCCTTTATTTTTATTCTGCCTAGGGTTCATTAAGTTTCCTGGTGTTTAGGTTCATAATTTTCATCAGTTTTAGAAATTTAAATTTTTTATTCAAATAATATTTTCACCTGTTTTTGCTTTTTTTCATTTTGAACTACCATTATAGGTGTTAGATTACTTGATATTACCTTCTGATCTCTATTGATTCCCCCCCCCCAGTCTGCCTTTACTTTGTTTTTGATAGCTGCTGTTCTTACAGCCTCAAGTTAACTTATATTTTCTTCTGAAATGTTTAGTCTGGACTAAATTTTTTCCACTGTACCTTTTACTTTTAATACTATATTCCTTTAGAAATTTTCTTGACTCATTATTTAATACAGTATAATTCAATATAATTAATAAAATTTAATATATTAATTATTTCCTATATTCATACTTCCTCAGATTTTCTTAGACATGCAGAACATACTTATTTTATAGATTTTACTATCAGTTACATGATCTCTTACTTCTAGATCTGCTTCTTTTGAATGATTTTTCTCATGGTTATAGGCTATAGTTCTTTTAATGTGTATTATTATTATTAACAACAGATTTCGTATGGATACATCATGTGTTGGTACCCTCTTTTCCCTCTCCCCTGCTCCAATTCCACTGGGGATGCTCCTCAGTGAGGTTTCAGATATTCCCCATTGGTTGTGGTTTATGCATTGTGGGAGCAGCAGTCAGTTATTTTGGTGGACATGATGTCTCAACCTGTGGCTCTTACAATCTTCTGCCCCCTCTTTCGCAAAATTCCCTGAACTGTGATTGGTGAATTTAAAGTCTACTTCAGTGATGAGTTCTTAGGAGCCTCTGGATGTCTGCTTTGGTGGGTGTTGAGTATCCTAAGGGTCTGTCTCCTTCACCCTGGTGCTTATTATCAGGTTCAGCATGGAAGCAGCACTCTTGCTCATCTCACCAATTCCTTTATGGTTTCATCTGTGGCTTAGATGAAGTGAGAGGGGTAGTTTATCTCCTCTAGTCTCCCTACTATCTGAAAAACAACACATTCTCCAATGGAGAGTGAAGTCAGCATAGTTTAAATGAGATAAACATTATTAATTTAGGGAGAATTTGATATATGTAACCCCTCTTTTAGCTGAAGACTAGTGAGAGCTTGACACTGGATAGCATAATCTTTGTCTCCATGGGATTCTCTCTGATCTGGTTCCCAATTCCAGATATGAGTTCCTTTATACTGAGTGGATCTCTTAACCAATCAGAAAGCTGTTGTTTACCCACTGAGGCTGTATGCTACTATTGTACTGGTGTGTACATCATGCCAGGGTGTTTGCTCTGAGCAGCTTAGACCTCTGGTTGCTCACAACTTTGTTGGCCACTTTCCCCTACTACTTCATATAGCACTTTTCAGCACTAGACAGGCTAACTGTCTGGGGACTGGCTTTCTTCTGAATTCTAGCCAGGTCTATCTGTGTTCTGTGTCAGCAGCATATAGTGTCTTCACCAATAGGGTCTTAGCTTTTGCCTCAGGCAGGTAGTCAGGTGTTTTTCCAGAAAGCTTTCTTGATTTGGGGACCTTGTAGGTCTCTCCGATCATCAGCTCAATGTGGGTAGCAACCAATCTCTGGTACTAGGAGTTATAGGTCAAAGGCAGAAACATTAAAATTCTTTTTAGCTTAAGCTTCATCTCACCCTCTCCAGGGGCCTACTTTCCAGATGCTCCCCCTTACTCCTGTTGAGGGTTATATCTTTTAGGCTATTTCCAAGGATAAAGGTTTTATGATATCAGCTTATTTTAGATTTAATTTTGTGTTTGTTTACCCCCGTCTTTTTCCCCTTCCCCCAAGCCCTTCCATCCCTATTGTCTGAGCCTTGAGTTGCCTATCAGGCATGTCAGCAACTCGAGCATGTCCAGGTCAGGAACCACAGATAAGTGACATCATGTGGCATTTGTCTTTCTGTGATTGTGTGAGTTTGCCAAGTTATAATCTGTTCCAAGTCTGTCCGTTTTTCTACAAATTTCATTGTATCATTTTTTTCTTACTGCTGAGTAGAATTCCATTGTGTAAACGTACCACAACATCTTTATCCATTCATCCAATGATGAGCATCTGGGTCAATTCTAGTTCTTAGCTATAATGCATTGAGCAGCTATAAATATGCTTGAGCAAATACCTCTGTATTGATGCATGGAACATTTAGGGTAAATGCTCAGTAAGGGAATAACTGGGTCTGTTGGTTTGTCTATGTTCATCCTTTTCAGGAATCTCCAAATTGATTTCCATAGTGGTTGTACAAGTTTACATTTCCACCAACAGTGGATGAGGGTTCCTCTTTCCCCACATCCTAGCCAACATTTGTTATTGTTAGATTTTTTTTTTTAAATGATTGCCATCCTTACTGGAGTAAGGTGGAATCTCATGATTGTTTTAATTTGCATGTCCCTAATGGTTAGGGATGTTGAACATTTTCTTAAGTATCTGTTAGCCATTTGTAATTTTTCATCTGAGAACTCCCTATTCAGTTCTCTGCCCCATTTTTGGAATGGGTTGTTTTATTTTTATTGTTTAGTTTTTTGAGTTCTTTATAGATTCTAGGATTAGGCTTCTGTAAGTGGTATAGCTGGTGAAGATTTTCTCCCATTCAGTGGGTAGTCTATTGGCTCTGCTCATGGTATGATTGTCTGTGCAAAAGCTGTTTAGCCTCATGAGATCCCAATGGTTGAGTGAGTGTTTACTTTCCTAGGCTATTGGGGTTTTGTTCAGGAAGTCTTTCCCCACTCCTGTATCATGGAGTTTCATGTCTTATATTTAGGTCTTTAATCTATTTGGACTAGAATTTTGTTTATAGAGAAATGAGGGGGTGTAATTTCATTTTTCTACATATGGCCAGCAATTTGTCCAACACCATTTGTTGAAGGTGTTGTCTTTTCTCCAGTGTACATTATTGGCACATTTGTCAAAGATCAACTAGCTGTAGTTACTTGACCTAAGGTCTGAGTCTTCAGTTCTGTTCCATTGGTATAGGTTTCTTTTCTTATGCCAGTACCATGCTGTTTTTGTTAGTATGGCTTTGTAATATAGCTTTAGATCGGGTATGGTTATAACTCCAGAGGTGTTTTTCTTTCTTTTGTAAAAAAAATTTGGGGGGTGCTGTATGGAGTGCAGTTTTTTCCAGCTTCCAGTCCACTGGTCTACAGGGAGGAGGTTTTCAGTTCAGCCCCAGTTTGATTTCTCAGTGATCTTGCCACTCAGGCATGTGAAGTCTTTTGTTTCTCCTGGGAAACCAAGGGCCTTGGCAATAGCCTGTAATGTTTTGGAGGCAACAGGGACTTCCCTGGCCAAAAACTCATTTGAAGGTATCCCATCCATGGAACTGAAAATTTTCTAGTAACAATGTATGGCTTCTGGATGTGCTATTATCCAAAAAGTAGGTTTACATACGTCTTATTCAGAATATCTTGAATTTTGATTGACCCTCCCCCTTCTTTAACTTAATCTCTTCCTATGGCCTCTCTTAGGCCATTTCACTCCCTGTAATCTGTTCTTCTACTTACATATATACAATACCATCCCCTTAATATCTTCCCTCTCCTCCCTCCCATATAGTCTTTTTCTAGCTTACTGGCCTCTGCTACTAATTTTTGGTTCCAGCTCACGCACAAGTCTATACATTTGTAGTTAGGATGCACATATGAGAGAGAACATACAATTTTATTAATTTTTGTCTCTTCTCTCTTCTGGTCAGATTTGCTAAGGGTTTATCAATCTTGTTTATCCTTTCAAAGAACCAACTCTTTATTTCATTAATCCTTTGGATTGATTTCTTCCTGTCTACTGATTTTTGGTTTGTCTTGTTCTTCTTTTTCCAAGGCCTTAAGGTGAAGCATTAAGTTGTTTACTTGGGAATTCTCTAATTTCTTTATATAGGCACTTAGAGTGATAAATTTCCCTCTTAGGACTGCCTTCATTGTGTCCCAAAGGTTTTGGTATGTTGTATTCTCATCATCATTTGATTCTATGAATTTATTGATTTCCTTTTTGATTTCTTCAATGACCCATTCATCATTCAATTGTGTACTGTTTAGTCTCCATGAATTTGTTTATGCTCTGTAGTTTTTCTTGTTGCTGATTTGTAGTTTAATCCCATTGTGGTCACATAGAGTGCAAAGGTTTATTTCAGTTTTCCTATATTTGTTAAGATTTGCTTTGTGTCTTAATATATGGTCAATTTTAGAGAATGTTCCATGTGCTGCTGAGAAAAAAATGTATATTCTAAGCATTTGGATGAAATATTCTGTAGATATCTGTTAGGACCATTTGTTCCATGACATCATTTAATCCAGAGGTCTTTATGCTTATTTTTTGCCTGTCAATTGATGAGAATGGGGTGTTGAAGTCACCCACTACAAGTGTGTTTGGTGTTATCTGTGACCTTACATCTAATAGTGTTTGCTTGATGAAACTGGGAGCCTCCATGTTAGGTGCATATTCGTTTAGAATTGTAATGTCCTCTTGTTGGAGTGTTCCTTTAATCAGTATTAAGTGACCTTCTTTATCTTTTTTCCAACCAATGTTGGTTTGAAGTCTATTCTGTCCGATATTAGGATAGCAACCCCTGCTTGTTTCCTAGGCCCATTTGCTCGAAATATCACTTTCCATCCTTTTACCCTAAGACAGTTTCTATCTTTTATTGAGAGATGAGTTTCCTGGAGGCGACAAACAGCAGGATCCTGCCTTTTAACCCAGTCTACAAGCCTGTGTCTTTTAGTTGGGCATTGAGGCCATTGATATTAAGAGTTATTGAAAGGAATTGTGTTTTTTCTTACCATTCTTCTTGTTTTGTAGTGGTTCCTGATTTCCCTTTACTCTCTTGTTTTCACTGTTATTTGAGTATGGTTTATTTTTTCCTATTTCCTCATGTGTTTGCTTTGCTCCCTCTTCAGTGTGAGGGATTCCTTCAAGTATTTTCTGTAGATCTGGCTTAGTTGTTATAAATTCCTTTAGCCTGTTTTGGTTGTGGAGTGTCCTTAGTTCTCCTTCAATTTGGATAGATACCTTCCAGGTTCCATCTCACCAATGCTGAGTGCCTACCTCAATCCCTCTGTGTTGTGTTGTGCTGTGTCACTGGTGCTGTGATCAGCTATGCCTGGTGCCCTGCCACATGGGGCTGAATGTGTTCTCCAGAGGCTCATGGTTCTGACAGTTGGGGAATGGGAGAATTCAGGAAGCCTGGAGTTGTACTGGAACTGCTCAGCTGATTCCAAGTGTATCCCTTTCAGCAGCTCTTTAGCTGATCTCCGCTGTCTCTGCTTCAGGTTTGATTGAGTTTGGACTATCCCCTTGTTTGGTCTTTGCTCCTGCAGCTGAGCACTGTGCTGGCCGGGTACATGATGCGTGTGGGCCACAAATGCCTCTGTGGGATTCTGACTGGGTTTCTCCTTTCTGATAGATTTTGGTTTCACCTGCTTCTTTGCTGTGCCAATAAAAACCTATATACCTTCACTTTTCAGAAGAAAAGTGTATTTTGCTGTGGTTTTGCATAAATCCTTCCCTAGACTGGTTTGGTGTGAATGTAGCCATTTTACTCCAAAGGTGTTTTCTATGGTGGATATGTTTGGATATCCGAGGCCTGCTGCCATTTCATATGAATTTTGAGATCATTTTTTCTAACTGTGATGAATGATGCTTGGATTTTTATTGATATGGCATTAACTCTGTATATTGCTTTTGGTAGAATTGCCATTTTCACAATATTAATTCTACCTATCCAGGAAGCATGGGAGGTCTTTCCATCTTCTCAGGTCCTCCTCAATTTCTTTCTTGAGTTGTTTTATATATATGTATTTTTTATATATATATATATATATATATTTTGGTTTTGCAAGGTAGGGTGTAACTCTGGTCCAGAATGACCTGGAATTAACTATGTAGTCTCAGGGTGGCCTCAAACTCTCGGCGATCCTCCTACCTCTGCCTCCCAAGTGCTGGGATTAAAGGTGTGTGCCACCATGCCCGGCTTGTTTTATATTTTCATCCTATAGGTCTTTCTCATCCTTGGTTAGTGTTATTCCAAAGTATTTAAGTTTTTTTGTTGTTGTTACTGAAAATGGGATAGCCTCACTGATTTCTTTCTCTGTCTATTTTCTTTTGCATACAGAAGGGCTAATGATTTTTGTACATTGATTTTGTATCTTGCCAATTTACTGAAGGGATGAATCACCTTTAGAAGTTTTGAGATGGAGACTTTCAGGTCACTTATGTATAGGATCATGTCAAGTGCAAATAGGGCTAACTTGACTTCTTCCTTTCCAATTTGTATTTTTTTATTTTAAATATATATTTTTTATTTATATTATTCTGATTTTACACTCATAGTATTGGTTCCATTGTCCTCCTCCCTGTCCTCCCACTTTCAAAGGGACCCTCATCAATGGGGAATGTGGGTCATGCATTGTGAGGTTAGTCAAGAGTTCTGGGGGTTATGCCCCAGTCTCTGTGCATAATGCCCCAACTTGTGACTCTAACAATCTTTCCGCCCCCTCTTCCGCGAGTTTCCCTGAGCCACATTGGGGTCATTTTAGTTCTACTTCAGTGATGAGGTTTTGGGAGCCTCTGTGTCTCTGAATATCTGGCTTAGTTGGAGTTGGATGTTCTCTGTGTTTATCTCCTTCAGCCTTTTTCTGGTGTCGTGATTGCCATGAACGCTGTATTCTTGCCCTTCCCCTGCATTGTTCTATGGTTTCAGCTGGGACCCTGGTGAGTTGTGGTTAGCTGATCCTCCCTTCAGGCTCATTGTCCACCTGAAAAAAGATAAGCAAATTCTCCAACGGAGAGAGAAGTTAGTACTAGATAGAAGGGATGACCATATATGTTTTGGAGGGAATTTTATATGCATTGGCTCTCTTCTAGCCCACATTTGGTGGTATCTTGATCTTGGAGACTGAGCTCATTTTTTGTACCTGGTTTTGACTTCTTTCCCAGTTCCAGCAATGAGTTGCATTCCACTGAGTGGATCTATTAGCCAAATCAAGAGCAGTTGGTTATCCACCATGGCTGTTTGCCACTACTGCACTTGTGTGAGCATCACGTCAAGTTGTTTCCTGCTGGGTATCTTAGACTGCAAGTTGTTTGGACCAATGTCGGACCTTTTCCCCCAGTTGCTCGTGTAGCACCCTCTGGTACAGGACTAGTTAACTGTCTGGGGACTGACCTTCTTCCAGATTCTGGCCAGGTCTCTCTGTGTTTGGTCTCACACACGTATGCTGTCTTCAACAGTAGGGTCTTACCATTAACCTTTGGTGGGTCACCAACAACTCTGACAGAAGTCTGTCTTTTTTGGGAAACCTTGTAGGTGTTTCAGATCAACAGCTTATTGTGGAAGTTAACCCCATGCTGGCACTGGGTGTTAAGTCTGCACCTAAGGTGAGGGAGGAAAAAGATAGATAATATAAAAGAGAAAGTGAGTATAGAGTGGAGAGGGGAGAGAGAGAGAGAGAGAGAGAGAGAGAAGAGAAGGAGAAGCAGGACAAGATTAAAGTTGGCCTTCATGATTCTCTCTCCAGGTTCCTGTGGTTCAGGTATTCCCTCTGTGGGCCTGCTGAAGGATCAATGTTTTAGCCTGTTGTTCAGAGTAAAGGGTTTTATAGTATCTTTTCCTTTTGGTTCCCAATTTGTATCCCCCCCCTTGTCCTCCCTCCCACCCTCTTATTTCCTCCTACCTTTACCCTCCCTCCATCCCACCCTCCCTCTTGTCTGGGCCTCAGAGTGTTTATTAGGTTTGGCTGCATGTCACGTGGATTCAGGTTAGGAGCGACAGATAAACGAGACCATGCGACGATTATCTTTTTGTGCTTGGGTGAGCTCACTGAGGATGATCTGTTCCATGTTTGACCATTTTTTTTCAAATTTCCTTATTTCATCTTTCTTTACTGCTATGTATAATTCCATAGTATAGATATTTTTTTAAATTTCTTTATTCTGTCTTTTTGCTTGGGTTAGTTCTTCTAGTAGTATGTTCAAGAGCAATGGTGAGAGTGGGCACCTCTGTCTTGTTCCTGATCTCAATGGGAACTCCTTGAGTCATTCCCCATTAAGTATTATTTGGGCCTAGATGCTTTATCTACAGCCTTTATTGTGTTGAGATATAAACCCTCCATGCCTATTCTTTTTAGCATTTTGATCATGAAGTGGTGTTGTATTTTGTCAAAGTCCTTCTCTGCATTAATTGAGATGGTCATGTGGCTCTTATGGTTGAGTTTATTCGTGTGGTGCATCATGTTGACCGATCTCTGTATGTTGAACCATCCCTGCATCCCTGGGATGAAGCCTACTTGATCAAGGTGGATAATGCTTTTTTAAAAGTTTTTAATTTTTTCTTTATTAGTTATGTATATACTCAGTGTGTAAACAGCATATGTTGGTACCATCCTTAGCCTCCTCCCTGTCTTGTGTGTTGTTGAATTTGGTTTACAAAGATTTTGTTCAAGATCTTTGCATCTAATTCATCAGGACTTGGCCTATAGCTTTCTTTTCTTGTTGCATCTCTGTCTGGTTTTGGTATTAGGGTGATGGTAGCTTCATAAAAGGAGTTGGGGAGGATTCCCTAGTCTCTGATTATGCAAAACAGTTTTAGAACAAGTGGTTTTAGTTTTTCAATGAAAGTTTGATAGAATTTGTCTGAGAAGCCATCCAGTCATAGACTTTTCTTTTGGGGAGGTTTTTGATTACCTTTTCAATCTCCATGGATGTGATAGGTCTGTTTAGGAGATTAGTCTGCTCTGAGTTTAGTTTTGGTAGGTGGTGTGTGTCTAGGAATTCATCCAGTTCTTCCAGATTATTCAATTTTGTGGCATAGAGGTTTTGGAAGCATGCCCTGATGATTCCTCTAGTTTCATTGATGTCTGTTGTGACCTCTCCTTTTTTGTTTATGATTTTAATTAATTTGAGACTTTTCTTTTTTTGCTTGATCACATTGGCCAAGGGTTTGTCAATATTGTTTATTTTTTCAAAGAACCAGCACTTCATTTCGTTGATTTTAAAAATTGTTTTCTTAGTTTCCAATTCATTAATTTCTGCTCTGATCTTGATTATTTCTTTCCATCTGGAGTCAGATTCTTGTTGTTTTTCCAATACTTTTAGGTGGACAGTTATGTTATTAGTTTGGGATCTCTCTGTCTTTGTTATGAAGGCATTTATTACTGTGAATTTTCCCTTTAGGGCTGCCTTTATTATGTCCCATAAGTTTCATTAAGTTCTGTTTTTTTTCTGTTTTCATTATCATTCAGTTCTAGGAATTTTACAATTTCTTATTTGATTTCTTCCACAACCCAATCATTGTTTAAAAGTGTGCTGTTGCCAGGCATGGTGGTGCATGCCTTTAATCCCAGAACTCAGGAAGCAGAGGTAGAAGGATTGCCGTGAGTTCAAGGCCACCCTGAGACTACATAGTTAATTTCAGGTTAGCCTGGGCCAGAGTAAAACCCTACTTCGAAACAACAAAAACAAGCAAACAAACAAAAATCGTGTGTTGTTTAGTCTCTAGGAGCTGGTGGAGTTCTTGATGTGTCTTTTGCTGTTAATTTCTAGCTTTAAAGCATTGTAATCTGGTATGATGGAGGAAGTTACTTCAGTTTTCTTATATTTATGGAGGCACACTTTATAGCCTAATATATGGTCTATTTTGGAGGTTTTGTGGGGTGCTGAGAAGAATGTGTATTCTGTAGAGTTGGGGTGAAAAGTTCTGTAGATGTCCATTAGGTCTAGTTTATCTATGGTGTTGTTGAGCTCTATTATTTCCCTATTGGTTTTCTGCTTGGAGGATCTGTCTATTGATGCCAGTGGAGTATTGAAGTCTCTGAAAATGATGGTGTTGGTGTTTATTTCTGTTTTTTTGTCAAGTAGATTTTGTTTTATAAACGGTGGTGCACCTGTGTTTGGTGCATATAAATTCATGATTGTGATGTGCTCATGTTGGATCATTCCCTTGATGAATAAGAAGTGGCTTTTTTTTTTTGTACTTTTTGACTACTTTTGATTTAAAGCCTAGTTTATTAGATAGTAATATCAACACCTGCTTGTTTCTTATTTCCATTTGCTTGGAATATAATTTTCCATTTTTTCACCCTAAAGAGGTGTCTGTCTTTAGTGAAGTGGGTTTCTTGAAGACAGCAGATATAGAAGGGTCCATTTTTTTGACCCACCCTGTTAACATGTGTCTTTTGATAGATGAGATATTCCATTAACATTTAAGGTTATAACTGTGAGGTTTGATTTGATCCCTGCCACGATGAGGTGTTTTATGGGGTTTGGTGCTTTCTTGTGTTTTGTACTTTTTTGATTCTAGTCTATTTTTGGTTATTGTGATCTTCTTCTTGTTGGCTCTTGAGATTGGTTGTTTGACTCTTCTGTGTGGAGTATTCCCTGAAGTATCCTCTGTAGGTTTGGCTTTGTGTTCATATAATCATAAAGTTGACTTTTTTTCATGGAAACTTTTCCTTTCAACATCTACTATGAGGGATACTTTTGCTGGGTGGAGTAGCTTGAGTTGGAAATAGGTTTTTAGATTTTGAAGTGTTCCATTCCACGACCTTCTAGCTTTCAGTGTTTCCATTGAGAAATCTGAGGTAATTCTGATGGAATTGCCTTTGTATGTAGTGAGTTTTTTCTCTCTTGCTGCTTTTAGCACTCTTGGTTTTCATTGTTAAGAGTTTTATCTATGATGTGCCTTGGAGAGTTTCTTCTTTGGTCCTGTCTGTTTGATGTTCTGTGGGCTTCTTGTATCTGGATGGGCCTCTCTTTGGAGAGACTGGGAAAATTTTCTTCAATAATTTTGTTGAATAAGTTCTTTATGCCTCTGGCCTGGATTTCCTCTCCTTCTGGTATACCCATGATCCAGATGTTTGGTCATTTTAGGGTGTCCCATAGTTCCCTCATATTCTGTTCACTTGATTGTTTGAACTTAGCAATGTTGTTGGCCTCCCAATCAATTTCTTCTGTCTTGTCTTCCAGGTCAGAGTTTCTGTCTTCCACATGAGTAACTCTGTTAGTGAGGAGTTCTAGAGAGGTTATTATAAATTCTATTTGATTTGTGTTTTCTGTTGTGTTATTTGGCATTGTATCCATTTCTTTTTTGAGGTACGATTTCAGTTTAAATTCTTATTTCTTGATATACATATATATGCATTTATTTATTTTTGCATTTGATCAAGTCTTCATTAAGCTTATTCAATTGGTTATTGAGAGCTTCCATTTGTTGACTCACCTTCAGTTCATTTATATCTCTTTTTAGGGTTCTAACATTGTCTTCAATCAAGGTAAGGCTACTGTTGAAAGCTGAACACTCTAAGAGACAATTCTGCTCAATTTTATTGACATTGGAGGCATCCTTGGTGGAGATCTCTCAGTTTTCTGACTTTCGTTGCTTTTTTATTGTTCTGTTTTTATATTTTATTTTGGTTTTTCGAGGTAGGGTTTCACTCTAGTCCAGGCTGTCCTGGAATTCACTCTCAGGGTGGCCTCAAACTCATTTTTTTTTTTTTTTTTGTATTGTGATCTACCATGTTGGAGAAACAGTTTAGTCTGTTGAGAAACAAGTATTTGTCCTTGTAGGAATTTCAGGGGGTGTTCTGTTTTAAATGTGAACATGATTGGTGTACTGGTGTATGATGAGTCTATAGTCACATATTCACAGATTGTGGAGATTGCAGGTACATCAAAGGTACTTGGGGAACTGGGAGGTCTGGCATACTCCCTATAGTTTCTTGATTCCCAGACATATAGTATGTTTAGTTTATATGTATAGTTTACTTCATTTCTGAGTTTTGATACATTCATTTAAATATAGTTTTATTCTGAAATGTCATTAAGTTACATATGATCAGTTAGAAGCTTTTGAGACTTGTAAACCTTGTTGTGGTATGCTCAGAGCAGCTTTAGCTGAAGGATACTTTAACCTGACAACTAAAGTATTCTCTAAATATGCTAAAAATATTATAAGGTCTTTCCAGTTTTGTTAGCAGGAACATTTTAAGACTAATATGGAATTTTTTAAGACTATTGGAATTGTTCTGCCTATTAATTTCCACCCTTGTGTATTTTTTTTACACGCTCATGGTTCAATACTCAGAGGGACCCTTTTCAGCTACCCAAAGCTGTGTTTCTCTGCAGAGTTCCTTTCTCTTGGATAATCTGCACCACAGATTCTAGCTACATTGCCTTCTCAAATTCTGATCTCTTTCTCCTCAAACCAAAAATGATCAGATTTTATTTAGATTCTATTTCTACCTTGTAAAGGCTAAAATCTGCCTTTAGACAAGACACACCTGAAATGATGGGATAAATTGAGTTGTTTCCTTCTCCTTTGAGGTTTACAGCCCTGTGTAATCTCTTACTTGAACCAAATTTGGCTAGTCTAGCTAGCCAGCTTTCCCTGGGGAATCCCCTGTCCTCTACCTCCTGAGTGCTGAGTCCAGGTGGCTGTTTCACCTACCAGGCATTTATTTGTGTGCTGAGAATCTGGACCCTAATCCTCACACTTGTGTGGCAAGCACTTTACTCATTGAGTTATCTCCTCAGCCATCATGTTTTATGATTGAATAAAACATCATTGTATATGTGCGTATTTTTCATATCCATCCATCATTTGTGGCCACTTTGTTTCTATAACCTCAATATTGTGAAATACATCATAGTGTATAGACTTGGTACTTTTGGAGTGGTACAGCTGTATAATATGGTAGTTCTATTTTTAGTTTTTAACTTTTTTATTTATGTATTTGCAAGGAAAGAGAGCGGGCATGAAAATGAGAATAGGCATGCCAGCGTTTCTTGCCACTTCATATGAATTCCAAACACATATATTACTTTGTGTATTTAGCTTTATGTGGGTACTGTGGAATTAAACTCAGGCCATTGGACTTTGCAAGCAGGCATCTTAATTACTGATCCATCTCTCTAGCCCTATTTTTAGTTTTTTTTAAGTTATTTTATATATTTAAACAAGAGAGAGAAAGAGGCAGACAGAGAGAAAGGGGAGGGAGAGAATGGGCATGCCAGGGCCTTCAGTCACTGCAAATGAACTCCAGACACATGTGTGACTTGTGCATCTGGCTTATGTGGGTCCTGGGGAATTGAACCTGGGTCCTTTGGCTTTGCAGGCAAACTCCTTAACTGCTAAGCCATCTCTCTAGCCCTATTTTTAGTTTTTAAAGTAACCTCTGTTCTGATTTACAAAGTGGCTTTACTAATTTACATTTCTATCAGCAGTTCCTTTCTTCCTACAGTGTTGATTTTCATGATAGCCAATATAAATGGGGTAAGATGGCATCTCAGTGTAGTTTTGGTTTGTATTTTTTTTAATTTTTAAAATTTTTAATTTTTCATGAGAAAGAAAGAGAGGGAGTATTGGCATGCCAGGGTCTCTAGCCACTCAAATCTAACTTCAGACATGTGTGCCACCTTGTGTGCATGCACAACTTTATGAGTGTGTGACACCTTGTGCGTTTGGCTTATGTAGGTTCTGTGGTATTGAACCTGGATCCTTAGGCTTCACAGGCAAACACTTTAACTGCTAAGCTATCTGTCCAGTGATTTGCATTTTCTTAAGGGCTAAGGATCTTGAACATTTTTTCATGTATTTGTTGGCCCCTTTTATTTCTTTTAACAACTATGTGTTCAATTCATTTTTCCATTTATTAATTAGAATATTTTTTCTTTTGATATTTACATTTTTGAGTTATTTATATGTTTTGGATATTAACCTCTTATCACCTAATATCTGGGAAAAATTTTCTACCATTCTCTAGGCTATTTCTTCACTGTTTATTTCTTTTGCTGTAGAGAAGCTTTTTGATTTGACATAATTCATTTGTCAGTTCCTGCTGTTATTTCCTGAACTATTGAGATACTGTTTGGAAAGTTATTGATGATGCTGAAATCTTGAAATACTTCACTTATGCTTTCCTCTAGCTATTTTATATTATAGGACTTTAGTCTTTGGTCTATTTCTAAGAGGTGTGGTGGTTTGATTCAGGTGTCCCCCATAAAGTTAGGTGTTCCGAATGCTAGGTTCCCAGCTGATGGAGATTTGGGAATTAAAGTCTCCTGGAGTCAGTATAATGTTGGAGACGGGCTTATGGGTATTATAGCCAGTGTCCCTTGCCAGTGTCTGGCCACTCTCCTGTTGCTGTTGTCCACCTTATGTTGGCTGGGGGGTGATATCCACCCTCTGTTCATGCCATCCTTTTCCTCTGCCATCATGGAACTTTCCCTTGAGTCTGTAAGCCAAAATAAACCTTTTTTTCCCCACACACTGCTTTTGGTCAGGTGATTTCTACCAGCAATGAAAACTTGACTGCAACAGTCAGTTGATAGCGAGGAGTGGTGTCATTTGCTGCTAGACACCTGACTATGTGACTTTGGCCTTTTGGAGCTGATTTTCAAGAGGAATGTGAAAGATTTGAAACCTTGGCCTAAGAGATGACTTGCAGTGCTGTAAGGACAGCTTGATGGACTATTCTGGTCAAACTCAAACCTGAATGCAGTAAGAACTATGGGCTGTGAGATTTGGTTTATGAGGGTAAAACAGAGCTTTGCTTGAACTGGAATAGAAGCAATTCATGTGAAAGGCTTGCTGTTATGCAGGGTTGCATTGCATAGAAATGGCACAGAAAGAAATATTTGGGCTGAAGCTTCTGTCCATTCATCTGCAATTATATGAGAGATTACAACCTTTGAGATTGGCCACCTGACCTGCACTGGGGCCAAAGCAAGAATGTAGACTCTTTTGAAAGGGCCTGAGTGCTCAAGGAGTGTCCTGATCTTCAAAGTCTGCTTTATTCCCTCCATGGATTAACAAATTGGCACCCTACCTGGTATTATGGAATATAAGAAATTCAGGGAAGAGAGTGTCATTGAATTTGCTACATGGTCTTGTGTTTTGGAAATGGCCATGGACAGTGTGTAGCAGGTTTGCTGGATGCCTTCATGGAAACCTAATGGAGCTGTGAGGATGAACCGTGGCTTGCAGTGGAGACCCAGTGAAGATGCCAGGACCATGAGATGGCTGCTGAGGAGAGCTGCTGGCCCCAATGAAGTTTTCCAGGACTGTGAGTAGCCTAGCTGGAGGGGGGGAATTGGAACTCCAGAGACTTGTTGCTGGTTAGAATTATCAGACTTGGAGACATGTTACTGACTAGAGTTGTTGGACTTGGAGTTACGGAGTGTGATGTTTGCCCTGTTTAAATCATGTATTTGTTGAGTTTTTTTTTTTTTTTTTTGCTATGTCCAGTGCCATTCTTTGTAGTATGACTGTTTATTCTGTGCCATTATGGGTTTTGGGGGATTTTTTTTTGGTATTATGGCTCAGTTAAAATATCTTGAATTATGAGAATGTTTGAACATCACTGGGATTGATAAAAACTATGGGGACTTTTAAAGTTGGACTGAATGCATTGCATTTTACATCATGGATGGTTATCGGTTTATGGGAGCCAGGGACAGAATGTGGTTTGATTCAGGTGTCCCCCATAAACTTAGGTGTTCTGAATGCAGGTTCCCAGCTGATGTAGATTGAGAATGAATGCCTCCTGGAGGCAGTGTATTGTTGGGGGCGGGCTTATGGGTATTATAGCCAGTGTCCCTTGCCAGTGTTTGGCACACTCTCCTATTGCTATTGTACACCTTATGTTGGCCAAGGGGTGATGTCCAACTTCTGCTCATGCCATCTTTTTCCACTGTCATCATGGAGCTTCCCCTCAAGGCTGTAAGCCAAAATAACCCTTTTTTCTCAAACGCTGCTTTTGGTTGGGTGATTTCTGCCAGCAATGTGAACTTGACTGCAACAAGTGGTTTCTATACACAGTGGGAGATAGGTCTCTACGTTTAGTCTTGTATGTCTGGATATCTTTTTTCCCCAGAATCACTCGTGTTTTATCCAACATATTTTGAATGCTGGAAACCTTTGTCAAGAATCAGATGGTAAGCTGGGTGTGGTGGCACATACCTTTAATCCCAGCACTTGGGAGGCAAAGGTAAGAGGATCTCTGTGAGTTAGAGGGCACCCTGAGATTACATAGTGAATTCCAGGTTAGCCCAGGCTAGAGCAAGACCTTACCTCAAACAAACAAACAAAAAATCAGATAGCTGTGGCTATGTGAGTTTATTTTGGGGTCCTATTTTTTTCCATAGATCTTCATATCTATTTTTTTGCCAATATTATGCTATTTTTCACTATTACTTTGTAGTATAATTTGAAATCAGTCATTATACCTTCATCATTAGCCTTTTGGCTGTGTATGTGTGTGTGTGTGTGCGCACACACCCATACTTCTATATGAATTTTAGGTTTTTATTTTTCTTTGAAGAATATCATTGCATTTTTGTTGATTATTGCATTGAATATGTAGATCGCTTTGGTAACATAATAGATCAATATTTGATATCTTTTGAATATTTAATGTAAAATTGTTAATTATTCTCAAAATATGCCCACTCACTATTCATTCTATTCTTTCCTCCTTAAAAAAAAACTACCCTAAATGTAGCCTTTATGATATAGGAGAATCAAAGTTTGGATCCTCAACATGCTAAACAAATACACTATCACTGAACTACACTCCTAATCCCCTTATTGTTTTATTTCATCTGCTTATTTGTTTGAGACAGGGTCTTGCTATATAGCCCAGGCTGGCCCAGAACTTCATATATGGCCCATGTTACCCTAGAACTAGAGACCCTCCTTGCTTTAGCCTCCCCATAGCTGGAATTACAGGTATATACTACTATATCTGGCTTTATATACATATATATGTATTTATATATATGTAATATTTGTACATATTTTTATATCTTGGTGATGAGAACCTTTTTCAGTGTTATCATCTAGCTCATTCGTTTTCCATCTGTATTTTGTTGTCCATTTTTCTGTCTTCTGATTTATAAATATATATGATTTATATATATATATGATTATAAATATATTTTATTTATTTATTTGAGAGAGAGAAAGAGGGAGAGAGAGAAAGAGAGAGATAATGGGCACGTCAGGACCTCCAGCCACTGCAAACGAACTCCAGATGAATGTGCCACCTTGTGCATCTGGCTTATGTGGGTCCTGGAGAATCGAACCAGGATCCTTTGGTTTTGCAGGCAAATACCTTAACTGCTAAGCCATCTCTCCAGCCCATTTTTTTTTAAATTTCATATCTAGTTTTTGTATTTCTGGGATGTCTAACTGGTTATTTTCCTTAATTACTTTTTTGTTTAATCACCTTCTACCTTTGTTTGCTTGTTGATTTTCCCTCTTTGAGGCTATTAAAAAGTATGAGTTGAAAAGCCTGATCGAAGACTGGGGAGATAGCTTAATGGATAAAAGTACTTGCTGTGCAATCACAAGGCCCTAGGTTTGGACTTTCAGACCCATATAGAGGCATATGCAATTGAGGATCTGTAATTCTAATACTCCTATGGTGAGATGAGAGGCAGAGACAGGAGCAGGAGAAAACAACAAAGGTATCCAAAGGTACCTTGTCTCAAACCAGGAAACAAGGTAGAAGGGGAAGAGGGAAGCCCTACTCTCTCTATTATCCTTATCCTGGAGTAAATTCTTCTACTTAATATTTAAATGTGCTTGTCTTTGTATTATTGGTCTGCTCTTTCAATTAGGAAGTCATCTTTTATAATTAATTTTTTTAAAGAACATTCCCCCAACCAAAAAAAAAAATTGTAAGAACTCACAGGTGTTTCCTATTGGATTTAATCACATTTTCCTTAGTGTGGAGGTGGTAGAACTTTATCAGACTTTGGATTTGTGCAAAGTATAGAAGTATAGAAGATCTATAGTTAAATAGGAGTATGTTACTGAGTTTTGGCCAGTGAAGGTATGCAGAAGTGGTGTGCACCATATCCAGGTTACATTGCTGGAACTTCCTTCATAGTTCTCTGTGTTCCTTTTCCTTCTTTTTCCTGTAATAAGATGCAGACCATCTAGGACAGAACTTTGAGGCAGGTCTAGCAGATTAGGATTCCTTTTCTGGGAACCACATACCTTACAAGGAATTTACTGACTGAAATAAGGACATCCATAAGCCTGATAGTACCAGCCTTTATCAAAAATTTATAATTTAGAACTGTGAAAGAATAAAGTGCCATTAAAGCCACCAATTTGTGACCATATTTTCAATTTATTATCCCAGCATCATTCTTCTATATATGAGTATAGTTTTTCCTCTGTATTTGTGGGTTCCACATCCCTGGATCCACTGAATTATAGATCAAAAGTTTTCAGGGAAATAAACTACATCATTGGTACTTAACAGGTATGGATTTCCCCTTGTTATTACCCCTAAACAGTGCTGTATAATAAGTATTTACACAACACATACTATATTAGGTATTATGATTAACCTAGAGATTATTTCAAGTATCGAAGAGGATGTGTGCTAGTTACTATGCCATTTATTATAAGGGCCTTACATATTATCTGATTTCGGTATCAGATGGAGCTTTTAGAACCAATCCCTTCGGGATAATGAGGGGTGACTATAGATATCCTGGTCTTTCCATTCTGTCCTATTGGTTATTTCCTGTCTTTTATTTTGCTACTTTTAGTACTCATAACTAGTATGATTCTGAGTAAGTTAGTGAACCTCTCTGTACATTTGTCTTTCTTAACTACACAGTGAGAACAATAACAGATCTATCTTATGTGATTACTTATGATATATGTTTTTATTCATATAAATGCTTAAAGAAGGTCATAGAATATAATAAGCACTCAATAAGGTTTTGCTCTTATTGTTTTTAAATTGTTATGTCATTCAGCAAATAAGGTTTAGATTGCTTGCATAAGAATCACCAATAAAAGCATTGGTTTCCTTTCTCTCTCTCTTGGAGGGCTGTAAGGTATGTGTAACTAAATCATAAGTAAGGTTGAAATTAATTTTTTTTCTGTTAGAAGACAGGCATACATTTCTAACCACAATATTACTTATAATTCCATAGTAGCAAGAAGGGTGAAGTTATAATTGATGAGAGTTGTTTTATGGGATTAGTGCTAAGTCAGGTAAATAAAGTAATCTTGTAATTAAGCATGTATATGTATGCATTTCTAGAGCAAAGAAATCTGAAACAATGTGAAATAGCAACAGAAACTGTTGGGCCATGAATTAATAATAGTTCACCGGGCAGAATGTATTGAATAATGTTCATTCTTCAAGCAATGGCCATCCCAGGGGAAAGCATGCTTGAAATGTTAAAGGTGGTTGAATGTATGTAAAAGGAGTATGCCTGCTATGGGATATGGTTAGGGTAACAGTAGTAAAGATAGGGTTGGTTTGCTATCAGCAAAAGAACATCTGCCTAGATTTTTGAAAGTCACAACTTGTTTCTGTGGACATGCTAATTTTAGTGAACATAACTCACCCAATATGTCTTTGAATTATATTATTCAAAAATCACTGGGCTAATCCTGGAAAAATCATAACAGTAAAATAGCATGTGTTTTACTCAGTGTATTACCCATGAACTTAATCTACTATTGGTAATCAGTTTTCAGTTACTGTAACAAATACATTAAATAATTAAATTATAAAGACAAAAGGTTTATTTTAGCTCACAATTATAGAAGCTTCCATCCATGATCAGTTAGTCACATTGCTTTGGGCCTTTAGTGAGGCAGCATATCATGGATGGAGCATGTGGCAGAATAAAACTGCTCACTTCATGGCTGGGACACAAAGAGGAAGGAGTTGGGGTCCCATTATGTCTTTCAAGGGCATGTTCCTAATGCTCTGAAGGCTTTGCCATAGTCTTTACCTTTGATAGTTCCATTTTTTAACTTTTTAATTATTTATGTATATAGTGTGTATACAGTCATGATGGTACCATCATTGGCCTTCTCCCTGTCCTCCCCCCATGGAGATTGTGGGTCTTGCTTTGTGGGGGTAGCCATCAGTTATGGGAGAGAGGCAATGTCTCTGTGCACAATGACCCAACTCATGGCACTAATAATCTTTCTGCCCTCTCTTTTGCAAATTCCATTTTATCTCAATAGTACCATGCTGAGAAGAAAGCCTTTAACATGTGGATCTTTGAGGAACATTAAAAGTCCAAACTATAACATCTGCCAAGGTAATATCTGTGCAGCATCTTCGCCCCTCTCTTCTTTCCTTTCCCCTTCTCCCCTCTTTTCTCTCCTCTCTCTATCCTCTCTTCTCTGTTCTTTCTTTTCTTTCTCTCTCAATATCTCTCTATACACATACACACATACACACACGTCCATGTGGAAGAGACTATATAACAAAAATTATATTCTCCCTATATTTTTATTCCTTCCTCTGAAGCTGTTGATTAAGGCTTTATGATATATCATAGAGAATAGAAGGCATTTGAATACTATAAATAGGCTTATTCACAAACCCCACATTGCCAGTATGGTTCTTTACCCTTGTTCAGATATGACCAAAGGGCTTACCTCTTTGCTTATATTCAGAAAATAAGATCAGCTTCAAGTCTGGTATTTCTATTCCTTTTTCCTCAGACCTCTGTCCAGCTGGTTTTTGCTGTAACACAACACTGAGCATATGGGGAATCTTTATGCCTATTAAGTACATGTTCTTATCCCTTTTTTCTTCTTTTTATTATTATTAACTAAAATAGATATTTATTATTACCAAACTTCTGTGATGTTGCCCTCTGTTTCCTGAATGCCATGATTTCTTTTTTTTTTTTTTTTTTTTTTTTTGGTTTTCCAAGTTAGGGTTTCATTCTAGCCCAGGCTGACCTGGAATTCACTATGTAGTCTCAGGGTGACCTTGAACTCATGGCAATCCTCCTACCTCTGCCTCCCTAGTGCTGAGATTAAAGGCATGTGCCACCATGCCTGGCAAGACCCATGATTTCTAATAAGCATGTTTGGTGCTAGAAATGTTATGCTTTTTCACTGTGAGCTTAAGAGGTAACTCTGCCTTATGTTCTTTTATTACTATTGACTATGAATTTTACTGTATGAACAAACCTAGAAATTGAGAATATTTTCTTTTTTTAAAGATGTTATTTTTATTTATTTATTTATTTATTTATTAGAGACAGAGAAAGGGACGGAGAGAGAGGGAGAGAGGGAGAGAATGGGCATGCCAGGGCCTCTGGCCACTGCAAACCAACTCCAGAGGCATGCACTACCATGTGTATCTGGCTAACATGGGACCTGGAGAATCGAATCAGGGTCCTTAGGCTTCACAGGCATGTACCTTAACCACGAAGCCATCTCTCCAGCCCATAATATTTTATCTTTAACACACTAGACCCTTGTTTGTCTACCTCATCCCTGTAGCTCCTGAAGGTGCATGTCTGTTAGAGCAGAGCACAGGCACTGGAGCTCTGACTAAGCAATTTGATTAAGAGAGTGTAGGTTGACTATTTTTCTCTAAATGTGTAGGTTATCTTTGCTTTACCTTTGCATATTTGAATCTGCAAATTATTTAAATATATACAGTTTATTATTCATATTTTATGCACACCATTTTTGTTGGATGAAAATAAATCCACATTTTAAAAGATGAATTTGAGCAAGTCTTAGAATGAAATGACAAGCATATTGATTTTTAAATGCACTAGCTATGCCATTCTATGATCTTCTTGGTATCAATTATCATTTCTGAGCCAAATATATTATCTATTCAATGGTGTGATAGTTTAGATGGCCCCAATATATTCCGTGTTTTATTAGTTTGTAGTTTGCAGCCACCTTGCTGGAGGCAGTGTCTCTGGGTGGATCTTAAGGTGTGGTGGTGGGTTTAGGATTTCAATCTAAAGATATGCAAAGTGTGCCTAGCTGGAGTTCCTGAGGTGTGCTGTGCTGTGTGGTTTTTGGCTTATGGCTTTGCTCTCTGTGTTTGGACCTGCGAAGGCAGGCCAGTTTTTTCTGCCATTATGGAACTTCCCCTGGATCTGTAAGCTATAATTAATCCCTTCCTCTGTAACTGTGCCTGGTCTGGAAGTTCGTCTCAGCGAACCTGAAGCTGTCTGCTACAAATGGTAATCATTAATGCCATGGAGTTTCTCAGCTTAGCCCAGACATATATAGCTTCTAGTGTTTTGACATCCTAGTATTAGCATTTAAGCCTGATCTCCAAGCATCTTCCTGTATGTACATTATCTTAAAGCATATTTGCAAGTCCAGACTGACTGAATTCTTTATGGTCCCTTTAGGTTTAACTGTCTTTGGTTCTTTCTTGCTGAACCCTGAAGTCTCAAATTTTCTTCTGCTTTTCTTCAGTCATCCAAGACTTATAATTCTTTTAAAGGTTATCTGTTTAGATTATCTGTCTGTTGATGATAGTGGGTATTAAAATCTCCTATTATTGTGTATTTCTGATTTAATGTCTAGTAGATTTTGCTTTATAAAATTTTGTGCACCTGTGTTTGGTACATGTAAGTTTATTATTATTATATCCCTTTGCTAATTTGTTTCCTTAATGATCATGAAAGGCTCCCTTTGGTGGATGTGGTGGTGCACACCTTTAATCCTAGTACTCAGGAGGCAGAGGTAGGAGGATAGCCATGAGTTTGAGGCCAGCCCGAGACTACATAGTGAATTCCAGGTCAGCCTGAGCTAGAGTGAGTCCACCTCAAAAAACAAAAACAAACAAACAAAAAACCTTCTTTATCTCTTTTGATAATTTTTGGCTTAAAGACTATTTTGTTACATATTAGTATAGTCAGTCCTACTTGTTTCCTATTTCCATTTGCTTGGAATATCTTTTTCTAACCTTTCACTATAAGGAGGTACCTATCTTTAGAGGCAATGTGGGTTTCTTGTAGACAGTAAATGGATGGGTCCACTTTTCTGATCCAGTCTGTTAGCCTGTATCTTTTGATTGGGGAGTTGAATCCATTGATATTCAGAGTTATATTGGAGAGGTGTGAATTAATCCCTGTCAAGTTAAAGACTTTGTAGAGTTTCATGTTTTCTTAGTCTTCATATGTTTTCATGTCTGTGCTAGTTTTGATTATTGCTTTTGCCCTCCTGTAGCCTCTTGAGTATATTTGTTCATCTCTTCAATGTGGAGTACTCTATCCAGTATTCTCTGTGGGGCTGGCTTAGTGCTCATATATTCATAAAGACTGCTTTTATCATGCAAAGGTTTTTTTTACATTCTATTGTGAGGGTTTTGCTTAATATAGTGTTTGGGGCTGGCAGTCATGATCTTTTAAGATTTGAAATACTCCATTCCAAGCCCTCTGGCTTTTAAAGTTTCCATTGGAAAATCATAGGTAATTTTTTAAGTAATGGGCTGTTTTCCTCTTGTAGCTTTTAGTACTCTGCCTTTGTTTTCTGTGTTTAGTGTCTTAACTATCATGTGACATGGGGAATTTCTACTCTGATCTTGCTTATTTGGTGTTCTGTGTGCCTCCTGTATCTAGATGGACTTCTCTTTTGTAAGATAGTCTCTATATCCTTGGCCTGTAGTTTTTCCCCTTCTTGTAAGCCCATGATCTGAATGTTCTGCCTTTTTAATGTGTTCCATATTTTCCTCATGTTCTATTCACACATTTTTTTTGAAATTATCATTGATTTTGGACCCTAGTCTGTTTCCTCTGTTTTTTTGTCAAGCTCTGGTAGTTGGTCCTATACATGATCTGGTGAGGGTGTGGGGAAAGAGGAACCCTCATCCACTACTGGTGGGTGTACAAACTTGTACAGCCCACTATGGAAATCAGTATAGAGACTTCCCAAAAATCTGAAAATAGTTCTACCATTTGAGCCAGATATATAACTCCTAGGCATATAACCTAAAGAAGCTACTCTTAACTACAGAGATAACATTTGCTCAGCCATGTTTTCTATTGTTCTATTTACAATAGCTAGGAATTAGAATCTAGCCAGATATTTATCAACTGACAAATGGATAATTAAGATGTGGTGCATATATACAATCAAATTCTACTCAGCAGTAAGGAAGAATAAAATAGTGAAACTTGCATGAAAATGGATGAACTTGGAAAACATTATATTAAGCAAGGTTACCCAGACTCAGAAAGACAAACTTTGCATGTTCTCTTTTATATACAGTTCCTAACATGGAACAACTTGATGTGTTTATAAGTTGTATTAAGCATCAATAGTATTGGCAAAGAACTTGAACAAGGCTAGGAGAGAGTGGAAACAGGAAAGTATGAGAAGATAGGATACTTGATATTCATGAGGGGAAGAACAGAATACAGGTTATGGAAGGATCTTGTGGGGGCACAGAGGCAAAGAAGGGGGTGTTGTAGACAGTTTAAATTGTTGGGATGAACATCCAAACCAGACACAGCTTAAGGGAGGAAGAAAGAGATTTATTTTAAGCTTACAGATTCAGGGGAAGTGCCATCAGTGGTAGAAGAAGCTCCCATTCATGAATCCAAGAAGAGAGCAAAACCACCAGCAGCTAGCAAACACCAAAAAGCAGCAAGCACAAATAAGCAGAAAGCAGAACCTGCCTGAGCTCACACTGCTGTCCTCATCTTTGGGCAGGAATCAGATCCACCTCCAAACAAACCTTTGGGCTCGATCCCAGGATCTTCCCCCAGTGACACCTCCTCTAGCCAGGTGACTGGAGACCCAAGTTACAAGCTCTATAAAACACTTAAGACTATGGAGGACATACATTCACATTCAAACCACCACATGGGGAAATACACAAAACTAATGATGGCATGAATCAGTACCATACAAACCTTCTTTATGGTTAGCTAATAAAAAATATAACACTTAATGTAAAAGAAGGGGGATACTCTTGGCAGAAGTATCCTGTAAGGTGTGGAGAAAGTGTAACCATAAAACCATAGGCTCTTGCTGGTTAACTCTGCCACAATGAGCTATTGATTAGGTAGGCCCGGGAGGTACCCAAAACAATTCAGGCAATTGCAAAAATGCTTGTTTGCCCACAGAAGCTAAATGGTAAGACCCTATTGCTAAAGACACCAAAGACTGCAGTCACAAGATATCAGGAGATCATGCTGAACTGAAAAGGAAGCCTATTTCCTGCTGGCTACACCTTATAATGCTGCAAAATGCTATATGAGCTGCTGGGTGATAATGGTCACTAATAGTGTTAACAAGTAGGGGATCCTGCAAGCTACAAAATTAGCCAGTCAGGCAAGATGTCAATACCTGTGCATTAGTGACCCACAGCCTATGGGGTACTCAGCTGCTTTCTGATTGGATATGAGACCCACTCAGTAGGGGGGAATTCATCCTGGTTCTGAGAACCAAGTCAGATCCCTATTGCTTGTAAAGTCATAGACTCTAAGGGGAAGCTTCCACTGTTCTTTGGCTAAGAAGAGAGGGTATGCCCATCAAAAAGTCATTTAGATGACTATACTTAGCCTCTGATTTATGCTGCTTTCACTCTTGGTTGGAGAACCTGCTTTTTACAGATGGCAGAGAATACCAAGGAGATCCAAGATCCATTGGCACAAAAAAAAAGAAAGAAAGAAAGAAAGAAAGAAAGAAAGAAAGAAAGAAAGAAAGCAAGCAAGCTGACTGCCAAGCATGAAACAAGTCATCTCTATCACATGTGCCATAGCACAAGAGACATTACAGAGGAAGTGGCAATTTAAACACAAGTTCTGCTCACACTGCTAGTCTGAGAACCTCCTCCAGGGAGATGTCAGTAGACACTGAGGAGACTCAAAACTCATCAAAGCATCAATTCAGAGGATGCAGAGAGCTGAACACAAAAGGAGACTTATAACATGCCCATACCAAGGCTCAGGGAACATTACAAAAGAGGGGGCAGTAAGATTCTAAGGTCCACAAAGGTGGGAAGGAATATTCTGAGGTATTACTTTCCCCTCCACAAGGTCTGACTGGTACATTCATGGACTCCACAGTGACTACCAATAATTCCACTGAGGAGAGCTTTCAGTGGAATGGTTGGGGGAGAGACAACCTGATAAGAATATGACCAATATGTAAAGTGTTCATACAGTAAAGTTCACAATTATTTTTTAAAAGTTATATCAATAATTATATACAACAACATCAAAACTTATTTATGTGTAAAAGCCTTCTAATATACCAGATACCTATTGTTCATATTGTTTATTTGGTCTTGTCAGATTGAGGAGTAAGAATATAAATAAAAATAATGCACTTAGTCTTCTACTTTGTGTTTAGTGTTCTTCATTTCTAAGTATTTATATCTGAACATTTTCTAAGAGGCAGTCAGTAATATTAATGACTTTAGAATTAGAATTCTGGCTCTTGAATTAACTTCCCATATGACTTTGGGCAGTTTACTTAACTGCTTAAATGACAGATGTCCTCATAGTTGGGATATAATAAGAATTGCCTCAAAGGGATAATATAATTATTCAATGAAATATAGTTTATTTAGTTTATAAAGAGAGATTAATTTCTGATTACTTAATTTGTGTTTTTAGTAGTCTCCTGTCTTTCCAAATTGTTTTAACTCAAATATTATATATCTGTTCATTGCACTTGTACTGTAGTCTTTTTCCTTTCTCAACCCAGACATCTATATTTTGTGATATATTTGCTTGTCAGTTCCTCCTCTGGGTTTGGGAAGTCATTTAGTCCAACTGTAAATATAAATATAAAATTTGATAACATAAAAACTGTTATTTCCAAGTGTCATTGATGGATAAATGGATAATGAAAATGTGTATTTATATAAATGACATTCTATTCAAGTATAAAGAAAAAATGAAATAATGAATTTTGCAGGAAAATAGATGGAACTAGAAAGTATTATATGAAGTAAGGTAACCCAGGCACAAAAAGATAGCATACTATGATCTCTCATGTTGATCCTAGCTTCAGATTTTATATATGTGTGTTAATGTGGGAGTGACAGTGTGTAAACATCAGGAAACTAAAAAAGAGCCCTTGAGAGGGTGAAAACAGGCTTTCAGGGAGAGTAGGGAAGGTATTAGAACTTAAATGATATGAAAGTCAAAGGGGGAATATTGGTAGTGGAAAGGCATACGAGGGGAAAGAGAACAAGAAGATGGGAGAGGAGAGGGGCAACCAAAACTAAATATAGGTAAACAATTTTTAAAAGCTACTCAACACATGTAAAAATTCCACATTTTGGCTCTTTTTCTAAAGTTTTTTTTTTCCTTTCTTTGATCTCCATATTCCATCTGTGCTTCTTTTATTTTCTTTCTATTGCTTTTAGAAGCAAACAAAGTACTTTTTTTTGTTTGTTTGTTTTTGTTTTTGTTTTTTTCGAGATAGGGTCTCACTCTAGCTCAGGCTGACCTGGAATTTACTACATAGTCTCAGGGTGGCCTTGAACTCACAGTGATCCTCCTACCTCTGCCTCCCCAGTGCTGGGATTAAAGTCGTGTGCCACCACACCCGGCTAAAGAAAGTACTTTTGACACTCTACTTCCTTCATCCAATTGTGTTCCTCTCCCATCTTTAATCATGTCTAAGCATTTATTCTATAACACCTCAAAGAACAGAAAGTGTCTCTGGGAGAACTGGAGAACATAATGAGAAGAATACAAACTGACTCACTGGTTTCTGTCTTTAGCATTTAAGGGAAATGGAAGGACATTTTGGATACATTTTCCAGGGAGGCTAAAAATAGAATTATTCTAAAAGGCAATATGACTAACTGTATAGAGACAAATCTCAGTAGGTTCCATGGCTGTTTCTAGTATTTTGTAAATATAAACTTATAATTCACCCTAAGGAAGTATACAGAAATATACAGAGAAAATTTGTGGGGGTGGGGCTGAGGTTGTAATTCATTGGTATAGCATTTGCTTAGTAAGTGTAAGGTCTTGAATTTGATCCTAAGAGCCACAAAGGAGAGAGGGAGAGGAAGGAGAGATGGAGGAGAGAAAGAGAGAAATTTTTAGTTAATTAAAGAGTGAGGGAAGCAGGCAGAGACAGAGAGAATATATGTACCAGGCCTCTAGCCACTGTAAATTAACTCCAGATGTATGTGCCTTTTTTTGCATCGGGCTTTACTTGGATGCTGGGGAATTAAACTGGTGTCCTTAGGCTTTGCAGGAAAGTGTCTTAACCACTGAGCCATCTCTCCAGCCCCAAGAGAGAAAATTTTGAGGGAGCTGAGGATGTATCTCGGTGGTAAAATAAACCCCAGAACTAAAAAGCAAGGGAGGGCTAGAGAGATGGTTTAGTGGTTAAGGTACTTGCCTGTTAAGCCTAAAGACCCAGGTTCGATTCTCCAGGTCCCATGTAAGCCAGATGCACATCGTGGCACATGCATCTAGAGTTCATTTGCAGTGGCTAGGGGCCCTGGTATGCCCATTATCTCTCTCTCCCTCTATTCCTCTCTCTCTCTCTCTCTCCTCCCCTTTGTCTCTAATAAATGAGTAAATAAAAAGATTTTTAAAAAGAAGGGAAAAAAGAAGTTTCGAACATAAAGATATACATAATATCTATTTATGGATGTTGAAAAAGTAGAAATTTCTTATGGTATTTAAATATTTTTACATACTTTATTTGAGAGAATGGGTGTGCTAGGACCTCTAGCCAGTGCAAATGAACTCCAGACACATGTACCACCATGTGCATCTGGCTTACATAAGTACTGGGGAATCAAACCTGGATCCTTAGGCTTCATAGGCAAATGCCTTAACCAGTTCCTTTTGAAATATTTTTAAAGGCAAAGGGAAGGTGCTTGTTATAGTTTCAAAAGGGTGAAAAACTGCATAGACGATTAACTTCAATACAGGAATTGTATCCAGATAAAATGACTAGAAGGAAGTTCACCAAAATTTTAATTATGATTGGTTTAGAGTGATCTCTTCTTAAATGTTTCCCTGTATCTAAATTTTCTACAATGACTATTAATTGTTTCAATAATAAAGGAATTAGAAAAAAACAATGGTCTAGTATTAGCTGCATAAATTAGCTGAAAATTTGTTCAAATAAAATAATGTGAAATAAATGCTGTAAACTACTGAAATAGTAAGGTAAATTATTAATAATAACTGAAAATAACAAAATTTATCTTTTGAACTCTCAAATGGAGTGCTCTCTTTTTTCAGTCAATTTTATAACATTTATTTATTGTCAATAAAATAAAAATTTCCAAAATACTTGGAAAATCTCCATGAATTTAATCAACACTATTATCTGCTGTTTCATTACTTTGAACTGCTGCAATGGTGATAATCCTTTAAGCTGGTTTACCTCCTCATATCAAGACAACAGTATCATCTCTCTAAAAATTGATAGATAAATGGACAGATAGATGAAAGAAGAAATATAAACATTGGGCTTTATAGCGACTTTCTCTAAAAGGTAAGCTTGTTAAATCATAGGCAAAGAAACTACCAAAATTTACATGAATAAATGTATGCCTATTAAGCAACACATTAACTGCAAGTGATTTCATATGTAAATTACCTATAATTTGAATGCAATTTTCTAAATTTTTTTAATGTGAGTAGATCCAAAAGTTCTTTGGTGTTTAATAACATGAGCTATTATTAAGACAGTTGTTAAATTGCAGATGTTTTGTTCAGTGCCTGACCCTTTCAACATACTGCCTAGGAAAATGTTACTTAGAATGGAAGCTAACTCTCATGGGCCTCTCTAGTCCTTTCTCATCAACATCCATTATATCTCTGGTGGTTGTAGACTATGGAGATTTAACTGTGAACAGTCAGATACAGACCTACCTTTCAGTTGTACAGAGTCTAGTCATATAAGCATTTGATAGTCTGAAATGAGTCCAGCCCTGACCTGGGAATAGTTCTTATATAGGTCAGAATTTCATCATTATAACAAAATATCTAACAGGCCACATATAATCAAGTAGAGGTTTATTTGGCTCACAGTTTTGAAGATCAAGGGTATGGCTTCAGCACACAGTTCAGGCAAGGGCCATCTTTCTTAGCTGTATCATATCATGACAGGTAAAAAGGTTTTTGTTTTTGTGTGTGTGTGTGTGTTCCAGTTATAATGACTGTTACAGAACACTGAAACCATAGCAGTTACCAAAGGAAAAGACGCTCCATATGCTTAAAGCACTTCTGACTTAAGTTGCATTTGCCTGAATACAACCAGAGTCATTCATCTTCCCATCTAATACTAGGATCCATTTAAACAGAAAAATCCAAGTGTCACAAAATTGGTTTAAAACAAAAACAGTACAAATACTGCGATAAGGAGTTTTAGAATTTGGATGTACTCAATCATATCAGTTTTGAATGAGGCAATACTGTTACTATATTTTCTTATGAGCATGCTGGCATATAGAATACATAAATTTTGACCAAATGACTAATAGCATAAATAGAAAGGATATTTAAATCAGCAGAGGCTTATCTTTAATTCATGTGCAGTTAATGTCCTCAGTTGTGTCTCTGTGGCACAGTTGGTTAGCATGTTTGGCTGTTGACCAAAAGGTTGGTGGTTCAAGCCCATGTAGGGAGGGATGCTAGCTACACATTTCCTGCTACACATTTAATGTCCTCTAAAAGGGTCTCATTTATAGGGATTTTTAGGATTTATAATATTAGATTTCCAAAATCTCACAGTAGAAAAGTAAACATTACCAGGCATGATGATGCATGCCTTTAATCTCAGCACTTGGGAGGCAGAGGTTGGTGGATCACAGTGAATTCAAGACCACCTTGAGACTTACATAGTGAATTCTAGGTCATCCTGGGCTAGAGCGAGACCCTACCTTGCAAAAACAAAAAACATAAAAATAAAAAAGAAAGAAAAATTAAATATTGTTTATCATTTCATTATTAATTTTATAATATTTTGAATTAAAACTGTTATAGTTTTATAAAAGTTTATTACAAGGCAGGTCTATAGACATGATACAAATAAGAGTTCTCAAACAAATTTTCTAAATACACATTATTTCAGAAGTTACATCAGAATGCAATTTGAGAATAGAATAGTTTATAAGAATTCAATTTCTCATGGGTAAAGAAAATGAGGTAACTGTCATATAACACCAAGTTATTTGGAAGACTGATAAGTTGCCTTTAGCAAAATCTGAAAACTTTCTTTGCATTAATTGTTAAACCTTTGGTCTTTCCTTTAAATGAATTTTCTACTTTCGATCACCACTTTACCCTTCTGTGTTTCCCCTGATCCTTTTTCTATGTTGTAGTGAGTTTTGTTACACTTGTATTCTTGGGCAAATCATCTCATCGTGTTTAGCACTGGCCTACTACAGAATGAATCTACCCTACTCTTCCAGGGTTCTCATGGCTGCCTGGCAGCCTTGGTATTGATCTCCCTTTATTCCCCAGCACATTTCCTTTAGCAGGTGCTTCAAATCTCTCTCTCTTCACACATCTAATTCACTACTTACCCTTTCCATTCTCACCAGATAATAACCATCATACTTTACTGAGAAATTTGCAGATAACTACCCTGTGCTTTCTCATTTTCTCTTATCTCTACTACAAAGTAACAAACTTTCATGAATATCAACCAGGTGGCAGGTACTGTGCCAGTCAGTCCTATGTTAAAAATGAGGTTGTTGGTTGAATTTTGTACTTACTACACTCAGCACAGTTCCTGGTACTAATTCTCACTTGTTTTTAATGCCCAGTTAGGGACTCACTTCTCACAGCAAGCTTTCTCTGTCCCCCTAATGAAGCTTCCTTGAGAGTATTAGCGCTGTTTACACCACTCCTATGTTATGTATCCTAACCTTCCTTCTACTTCAACTTTCTTTCTTTCTTTCTTTTTTTTCTTTTCTTTTTTTTTTTTTTTTGGTTTTTTTCATTTTTCGGTTTTTCAAGGTAGGATCTCACTCTAGCCCAGGCTGACCTGGAATTCACTATGTAATCTCAGGGTGGCCTCGAACTCATGGTGATCCTCCTACCTTTGCCTCCTGAATGCTGGGATTAAAGGCATTCGCCACCACGTCTGGCTCTACTTCTACTTTCATAGACAGAATTTAATAAATACTGAGTGAGAATTGATCATTGGATATCATCTTTGGAGTTGGGAAATAAGAAAAATTATTAACATCTTTTGATAACGGATTTTCTAAGATAATTATAATAAGCAATGAATTTTAAGTGCCATTCCTATGTGTGTCTTATCACATAAAAGAAGCTATCAGAAAAGTGTCTAGCCCCATCTTTAGCTAGCAAGACATTGTTTGAAATGATGATAGCAATACACCTCTGTTCCCTCCTTCCTTCTACTATAGAAGGAAATTACATTAGTATCATATACGTTATGAAAGATTCAATTTCTCTGATGAAGCTTCAAAGGAATTAAAGGGTCTCTGAAAGACTAGCTTTTTACCAGTTCCAAGACAGATTGTTTAAGACTACAAATGAGTATTTCTGGTTGCTTTCAGATTGTTCTGCTATTTCTCATTTTGTCTTGATTTTTTTTTCTTTAGCTTGTACTGCTATCTCTCAAATAGCTTCCCTATTTCAACTAAGATGAAGAGGTTCTTGGATAAAGAACTTGTAAAAATCAGGTACAACAAAAAAGTCATAGATGGTTCTTGGAATTTACTAAAATGAAATGCTACATCTAAGTGCAATATAAGTGCAACGTCTTAGCCATGTAAGATCATTATCATAAAGTAATCATCATGATTAAAAAACTCTAATTGAATCATTCTTTCCAAAAGATTGGAATTCTAAGAATACTTCTCAGAAGCTCTCAAACTTAATATGGAGCAGGAAATGCTGCAATGAGTTTTCAAGAGTGAGAAATTAAAAAACCCAGTTATACCATGCTGTCATTATGCCTTTTAATCATTATTCATCACTATATAGTACTTGTATGTGGCAAAGAATATAGTTGTAGGATAATGTATCTGCCAGCACATAAAAGAACAAAAGTAAAAATAAAGTAAGCATACTCAGTAGGTTGTTATATTTCATATTTGAAACTTGAAAAATATGCTATTTTGAAAAAAATACAAGAAAACATATTATTACTATAACATAATTAAGTAAAAACAACTCTTAAATAAATTAGTAAAGACAAATCTATGATTTTCTAAAAAAAACTTTCATTTATTTATTTATTGGAGAAAGAGAGTTAGAAAGTGAGAGAAAGGCAGGTAGAGAAAGAATGGGCGTACCAGGACTTCTCACTACTACATACTACAGATGGATGCACCCCCTTGTGCATCTGGCTTATGTAGGAATCAAACCTGGGTCCTTAGGCTTCACAGGCAAGCACCTTACCTGCTAAGCCATCTCGCTAGCCCCACATCTATGATTTCTTAACTAAACTCCCTGGATACACCAGCAGAAAAATATAGCCAAAATCTGCATATAATTTTTTGCTGTACCTTCAAGAACATGGGATAACTTACTATTCATTATGATGTTTTATATATGTGTGTGTGTGTGTGTGTGTGTGTGTGCGTGTGTGTGTGTTACAGAAATCCATCACAAGTCATTTTTTATTGGTCATTCTAGTACTTTGTGGTGTGTAGAAATGGAGACCAAGTCCAGGAATATGCCAGGAAAGAGCTTCACACAGGAGATATATCTGCAACTTGCCATTTAAGAGCAACATGCATCCCTGTATTCATTATAGCATTATTGACAGTCAGATAACAGAAACTTGGATAACATTTAAAAAAATAAATTCTTACATCTACCATAGCAAAGATGAAACCTATGAAGTGAAAACAGCCAGGTCTGTACAGAAGACCCAGTTTTCATGTTCTCACATAATCTAATATACTTCTGGGGCATATTTGAAGATGTTTCAATTTAACCAGGCTTTCTAGTTTTGGTCTTGTCACATCTTGGCATACTGAATTCCATCTTCACATTAGTGAGTGAAGATATCAGTCAGGGTAGAATTTGCTGTACTGTAGTAATAAACCTTAATAGTTTCAAATAAAGCAAGTCAAGTGTGTTTCTTACTCCTGTTACATGCCCATCATGAGCTGACTTGGGAGTCTTCTCTGTATACTGTTAAGGGCCCTGTCTGAGGGGAGAGTTCTGCCTTCATTCTTCTACAGTTATCACACCAAGGAAAAAGGTAAAATGGCAAACAGAACCCAAAGTTTTCAAAGCATCTTCCTAGATAGGATACTCATTACTTCTGATCTCATTAGTTGTCCAGTGCAAATCTTGTTTGTACCATGTGAATTCTGAATGGGGGGTCAAGAAGGGTAATAACGTAAGCCGGGTGTGGTGGCGCACGCCTTTAATCCCAGCACTTGGGAGGCAGAGGTAGGAGGATCACCGAGAGTTCGAGGCCACCCTGAGACTACATAGTGAATTCCAGGTCAGCCTGAGCCAGAGTAAGACGAAAAACAAAAAAAAAAAAAAAAAAAAAAAAAAAAAAAAAAAAAAAAAGAAGGGTAATAACGTGTAACATGTGCCTAGAAGAAGATTCAGAAATTAATTATTTAATGCACTAAGGATTTCCATAGCTACTTAGAAAAAAATTCCACTCTTCTGACTCATGTTTTGTTGAAGTCAGAACTCAGTGGAGATTCCTTGCTTTTCTGGTTTGAGTATCAGGTCAGTTTGGTGAACATGCCTCTAATAACAGCACTCAGGTGGCTGAGGCAGGAGGATCTCAAACTCAAGCCCATCATAGGCTACATGGTAAGGTTTTGTCTCAGAAATATATAAATGGATAAATAAAAACACTTATCTACCTATAGGACTAGGAAGGTCTCAAATGGAATATTAAGATCAACTGTCTTGCTAGTCATACATTCATTTATAAGTTCATGTGTTTTGTTTTGCTTTATTTGCCATCAAGAAGGCAATACTGTGGTGGAGAATGTAGGTCTCAGCTTCATAAAACAATTATAGGATGAGGCCAACCATCATACCAATCAAGTACATGATGAAGGATGCATAATGAAGTAATACCATCAGATGGAATTAAGTGAAAGATCAGTGCTACACAGAATGGGAAAAATCTTTTCAAAATTTTTTGGAGAAGGTATGCTATAAGATGGACATGAAATATTAAGTTTTGATTAATAGAAAGAAGGAAGGAGGAGATTTGTAGTAATAAGTCCAGCAAGTGGGCATCCAGAAATGAGAATGAGCAAGGAAGAAGTAAAGAGTAGATTTTCTCAGTTGGAGCAATGGATGAGATGATACTTGAAATAGCACACCTGTTCACATGAAGTTTTCTATGAATTTGAACATAAGACAAAAATCTTACGTTCTTTGAAAAGATTAGAATTGATGGATATACCTCTTTAGGTTGCATAGGTTTTATAGGATACATCTAAGGTGGAAATTCCCAAGAGGTTTTTTTAATCACACACACAAAAATAAAAATACTAAAGACAGTTCTTTAAGAACTTCATTCTGCTAGGAGAGATATATCACAGCTTTGTTGCTAAAACAATCTTTTTCTTTTCTTTTTACTGTCCCTTCTTCCCTTACTCCTTCCTTTCCTCCCTCCCTCCCTCCCTCCCTCCCTTCCTTCCTTCCTTCCTTCCTTCCTTCCTTCCTTCCTTCCTTCCTTCCTTCCTTCCCCTTTTTTCTTTTTTTTTTTTTGGGGACAGTGACTTGCCATGTAGACTAGGCTGGCATCATATGCATGTTCCTTTTCCATCAGCCTCCTAAATGCTGGGCTTGTACCACCCTACTTGACCTTAAAGTAGTCTTTGTGTAAAAACTCCTTCTGAAATCATTAAGAAAAAAAAACAATTCAATTATACAAAAGAAAAATTTAATCATTCAATCTGAGAAATTTGTTAATTTAAAATATATAATGATAAAAATAACACATAAAATATATAAATACATACATATGCTATGTGTAAAGGAGCATATTTTGTTTTTAAAACATGAGTAATTAAATTTTTTTTTCACTATTGATTAAAACATGCACTATGAGCATGTAAAGACCTTGAGTCAGAGCTCGGTTCAAATTCAAATTCTGCAACTTAGTAGAGAAGTAAAGAATGGGGTGTACATGTATGACTGTGTAGGAAAAATGTCAGAAGGTGACACAGTAAACTCTTTGTGACTAGAATGGGCAAGGTAGGTGTTTATTTAAGCCTTAGTGTATGAATGGGTCTTTGTAGAAATGCATTTGGGAAACCACTGAGGAGAGTATGACCTTTGTTATTAGGCAGGACTGCAGCTATGCCATGTAAGTGACAAATTCACCTATAACAAGTTGAAGAGGAAAGAAAAGGGAAAAGACTCCTCAGCTTAATTCACAGCCTTTGTGTTTTGCTGTTTTATGGTTTCTCAGTTGAAATTACAGTTTCCTTTTTCTTCTTTCTACTTTTATACATATATCTCAGAATATGGACATTTGGCAAGCCATAATAGACTGCTCCTTTCCCAGGTATCTCCTGCTTGTTTCCTTTATCTCTGAATAGGAAATGGCTTAAAGGCACCTGTGTGATGAAGGTCCCAGGGGCAGCTGCCTGACTAGTGAATGCCTGATTATGTGTTAACATGCTTTGTCAGATATTGGCAGAATCTGTTCTCTTCTTTTGCCTTTTCAGCAAGGGTACCATTGACAGCCTGGCTACCCATTTATAGAAATGTTGTCCATCAAACTGTGAGGAAGGACAATAGTGTTTTTCTGTGGCCAGTGACTGTGGGAAACTTTTCTTTGGCTATTCAGGCAATTTTTGTAGCTTGCTCTGAAGAGGAGAGACTGATGAGTGCAAAAAGTACAATTAAGCAAAGCCAGACTTCAATTGAATGCTGTAGTGTAGTCTGCTGTTCTCATTTTTTTTTAGAGGAGGAAAAAACCCCTATGGGTTTTCACATTGCTGTGTGGCATTCAGCAGGGGGCTATTACAATCCTAAATTTTTTTTCTAGACCACCTAATTCTAAGTTAAAATTAAATGTAATGAGAGCCACTTGGAGTTCTGAATATTTTAAAGCATAATTCCCACAGAAGGGATTCGACCTAAACTGCAGTGAGCATCAGTTGGCTAATTATAGCTGCATTTTATATTACAGCAGGTGTCAGATGCAGTCATCTCAATAAAGTCCACATAATACTCTGGGAAATAACAAAGACTTTTCTTTGAATGTGGGTACTAATTTCTGCTAGGTGTCATATGAGCCTTGATACTTCTTATTGGCATTAACAAGAGCGCTGCAGCACTCAGAAATGCTTTTTGCTTGGGATGAATTGATACTGTAAAGCACTTACCAGTCAGACTTGGCAGATGTCAGTAGTTAATACTAGTGCTGCAGAGGTTGGAATATAATGCAAAGAGTCTTATGTAAATACTCTTAGATGATGGGCTGGTTTTGAGAAGGCGCCCGAGCACTGTACCAACTCACTTAATGAAGGTTAAATAGATAACAGTGGGGTATCTGCATTTACTTTGGCTCTTGCTTTATTGAAAGTCCTCCAGAAGTGAAGGGCAGATGGTAAAGCAGTAAACTAGGTGAACAAATACCCTGGACAGAGACAAGGACTTGTTATATTCACAGTGCTTTCCTTGAACTTGTGTGAGTGATTCAAATGATGGAAATGACAGTGACAGCAAAAGCATGCCTGAAGATGAGGACTCCTTATCTTATCAAGAAATAAATTCAACTCAGAAAATGTACCTGCAATTGAAATACAAATAGACAATGAGATAGACAAGTGGACGTCACTTTAAAATCATGACAACTATCCCATAGTCCTTCATTCTTTGAGGACAGTGATAGTTTATCCAGTCTATTGTGGTCACATTGGATCATAGCAGATGAGATATAAATAGAGACCCTATTAAAAACTATTACAAAATACCAACTGAGAAATCATAAAGGAATTCTGCCCACATAGACTCTGGGATCAACTCTGTTTTTTGATTTTGCTTTTAAAATCTAATTCTTAGCAAAATAAAGGAAGTTTGTCCTTAATTTTAGTTCCCAGAAACAGCTTTGGCAGGTTATAATTTATGTACATTTTTACTAGACCCTGCAGGGTGCTGACAGCAATTAGCTCCAACATGGAGGAGTTTAACATTCGTTCAACATGGATTCACTGACTGAGAGCTGGTAGGCACACAGCACTATTAAGCCCAGAAGTGAAGTCAAAGGTGAGAAAAAAAGACAAGGTGCCTGTCCAAAAGAGTGCTGACCGTAGAGGCAGAAAGTAATGTCCCATCATGAAGGAAAGCTTTGCTGAACATTTTTCAAATATATCCATAGATTTTTGTTGTTGTTGTTTTGTTTTTTGAGGTAGGGTCTCAGTCTAGCTCAGGCTGACCTGGAATTCACTCTGTATTCTTAGGGTGGCCTCGAACTCATGGTGACCCTCCTACCTCTGCCTCCCAAGTGCTAGGATTAAAGGTATGCACCACCACACCCGGCTCATGGATTTTAATAAGACAAAATTATGAAATATTATCAAGAGTCACAGGAATCCTGACCAAAGAACCTAAGTAACCTACCTCTAGTACTCTCTTGGAAATAGTCAATGATTTTGAATACCTGGTTTCAATTGTGAATAATCACCTTTATTTCTTATCTTCTCTTTTATACATGTAATATTTGCTTTTGTAGACAATTTAGGAAATGTCAAATACAAAAAAAGAGAAAATAATTCACAATTGTACTATCTACAGTCAGAGAATATTATTAATATTTTTAGTATTTTCTCCAATAGTACATATAGAATGTATGTGTAAATTTTAAGTATTTTGTAATAATCTATTAAAATAAACCATATGAGATATTTAGAAATTTTAAAAATATATTCACCCCAACATAATTTTCAGTGATTATATGATATTCTAGTACATGAGTTTATGCATTGATATTCTATTTTTACCACATTTTATAACTTCCTATTATGTACACTTGGAATATGCTCAGTTTTACTACTATATGTCATACTGTAATGAACATGTGTATAACTGAGAGCATGAATGTTTTTAAGCCCATATAGTCCCTAAAGTACCATTCCTGATATATCAAAGGACATATGCAATTTTATTAAAGCTATAGATTTATTTATTTATTTATTTATTAGAGAGAGAGGGAGAGAGAGAGAGTGAAAATGGGTGTGTCAGGGTCTCTAGCCAATGCAAACAAACTCCAGACACATGTACCACCATGTGCATCTGGCTTATGTGGGACCTGGAGAATTGAACCAAGGTCCTTAGGCTTCACAGGCATGCACCTTAACTGCTAAGCCATCTTTCCAGCCCTAAAGCTATAGATTAATAAGGCACATTAAAATACCTTTAGTATGAAATTGTTTTTTGTTTAGGTGTGATATTTTGATTATTGATAGACTTTACAGTTAAGGTCAATAACTTTGTTTACAATAATAAGTTGTGAATAAATAGGATCTTTTAGCCTAACTATGAAATTGTTCAGTTACTGATTAGTAAACGGATGGTTTCTGTAGCAAGATATTTTTCATTTTGAGAAGTTACACCCTGAATTCTAAATGTGCAGTGCCTGACAGTGTGAATATTCAAGGTACCAGAGCCAATATTTCGATCCTTATTCTGGCATATATTTAAAGAGTTTTGATGCATATTTAAGTATAGATTCCTTATGCATTTAGTATGCTGAATTTACTTAAAGAGTGAAAAATCCATTACTCATAAACTATTACTGATTTAGGCCATCTAATTTTATCTGGCCTTCACTGTGACTTGGAAATTCTTTAGTACATCAATTTTACCACGCTTCATCCAATAATTAACCTGAGCCTTCTTCATTCTCCTCTAAGCTACTACAATAAGACTCCTAAGAAATAGGAGCACTAATTTCTGTATTTTTTCATTGATTGCAAACTAGAAGTATTTTGCCTTAATAGAAAATTAAGGATAGTAAGTAATATTGGAGATATTGTTGGGCTATGACTCTTTTTCAAGTAGGATACTATAGCCATAACCATTAAAATTGAAGTGGAAGAGATTATCTGACCTTATTAACCCTATATCTAACCCAGAGAGAGAGAGAGAGAGAGAGAGAGAGAGAGAGAGAGAGAGAGAAGACAGTCCTACTTTGAAATCCTTTAGTTAAGTATCTATAACATACCCTAATCTTGCATTCCACTGTTTAATATAGTCTTCATAAATCTCTTTAGTTATTTCATAAAGTAGATACAGATTGAGGTGGTTGCCTGAATTTGGCATTTCTATAGCAACCTATCTGGGTTTTTTGTCTTTCTATTTCTGAGTGGCCAGTTTCTTACATTATGACTAAATAAGATGATAACATATACTTTCTCTTTATATAAATAATTTATTTGTTTTCAAGCAGAGACAGCAAGAGAGAGAGAATGAGAATGAATGGGTGCACTCTTGCTACTGCAAACAAACTCCAAATGCATGCATCACTTTGTGCATCTGGCCTTACGTGGGTACTGGGGAATTGAAATGGGTCACCAGGCTTTGTAAGCAAGTGCCTTTAACCACTGAGAAACCTCTCCAGCTTTCACACATACTTTCTACAAGCAATATAATATGAGGCACCTATTACTTTCATGCAGAATTTTGAGCAATAAACATTCTAAGGTTCTTATTGTTTATTCTCAGAAAAATTTCTAGAGTTTGCAGTGAAAAGTTAGTAATGGGCACCTATTCCCAGAGTTCTGTTCTTAGTTGGAAATATTGACAGAGTTCACATATGACAGTTCAGAAACCTTCTAATTTTGGCTTTAGCAACTATATAATACATATTTTAATACTAGTTATAATATTCATTGATCTAAGGCTTCATTCTATAATCATTTATCTATTGGTGTTTTCCTGTGTGCAAGGGACAGTAGTAATGTGGTGAAGGAATATGTGCTCCTTTTGCCTTCAGGAAGCTTACAACTTGATATTGTCATGATACCGAATACTGTTCATTATGGCATTGTACTAACTGCTTACTGAATTCATTTCTCTAATCTTCACTACAACTTAAGAAATAAATAGAAGTTATTCTTGCCTCCATTTTTATGAGTGAGGAGACCAAGGCACATATACTCTGAGTAGCTTTTCCACTATCCCACAGCTGATCAGGGATGAACTGGGGGTTAGCACTGGAGCCATATGGCCACAGAGTCCAAGTTCCTCCCCTCTGCTCAGCTGCCTCTGCTAGTCCTAAAATCTCATACTTCATAGCAGGGCACTTTATATAAAAATGTCATTATTCATATTTAGTTGTTCGTGTGCTTCACTTTAGATCAGTTTGATAGTAACTATATAAAATGAACCTACAATTCTTTTGTATATATGCAGAAACATCTACAATGTGAAAATAATTAGCTTTATTTACACATTTCACAATTAAGGCTCTCATGAGCTTCCTTGTTGCTTTTTAATACCTAATTACTTTTTAATCTGATCTAAAAAGTTTATACTTTTAAATATATATAAAAACACAGAAAAGATTTTAAATCACTCATAATACTGTCTTCTAAATATCCATTGATAATATTCTATAATTCATGGTATAAACATAATTTTTAATGGTAGCTAAGAAATTAATATTAGCAAAAATATTTTAAGAAATAAAACACTTTGAGCTAAGGAGATAGCTCAACTGGTAAAGTGCTTGCTTTGTAAGCATAAGGACTGAGTTCAATCCCCAGTACATATTTTGAAAAAGAAAGAAAGAAAAGTTATAGCAGCAAGGCCCATGTCTCTGTTTATTTCATCAAGTATTAGAATGTTAATTTTAATATCTTGCAGAAGTTTCTATTTAAATTTAGAGTCAAAGGTATGCTTTGCAGTATATTACTGCATTTCTTGATAATTTATGCTAACATTGGTTGATGTAACTAAATTAACATAGTGTGTACAAATTGTATATTTCTAGCTATTATGCCTTACTTAATTGATGCATGTTGCTGGATACCCATAAGCAGAGCAAATAGGCCATCACTTACTTGAAAGAAACACTCAAATTCCTTTTCTTCAGAAGAACAATTCTTCATCTAAAACATTACCTGATGTTTGAAGACATTTGACTTTAAGATACATTATTAAAATGTGAGTACTCTATAAGTTTAATAACTCTAATTTGTATCTTATTTTTTATTTTGTGTATCTATATATGTTCACATGCATGTGGGCAAACGTGTGTATGGTGTGCAGGTGCTGGTTCATATCTGGCCTCTACCATGTACTAGTTGCACTTAGCAGCTCTGTACCTCAGTTTCCATGCATGTAGAGTAGGAAGCATTATTATTATTTGCATTGCTATTAATTATCATAGACCAACACTAAATGAATTAACACATGTATAAGGCCAATAACATTATTATAATGAAGTTTTAGTACCTACTAAGTGCCTGATATAAGATATTAAGGATTCAGTAGTGAATAAAAAAATGTATTTTAGAAACTTATTGACCAGTAATTAAGTAAATTTACAGTATCATAGATGATGGTGAATGCTGTGAAAGGGAAAGAAATAAAGCAAAACGAGGATTGAAAATGCCATTCTGGAAGAGGAAATTTGATTATGAAATAGGATGGCAAGAGAAAACCTTAGCAAAAAGATGACCCTTGAACAGTCATGTGAAGGAGAAGAGAGTAAGCCAGATAAATACCCAAGGCAAGGGAATTCCATGCTAAAAACAAACAGACAAAGAGGCTTCTGGAAAAGTTGAGATTATGAATAGGTAAAAAGAGCTCAGATACACAGAAATTGCACTGTATGTGGCTATGAGCCAGTTCTAAATCAGGCATAGTGGCACACACCTATAACCCCACCACTAGGGAGTTTGAGGTCTAAGGATCCCCAGAATGGGATTGCAGTGAGATCTTGTCTATAAACAAAAAACAAACAAATACAATGCAGCTAGTTAAGTTAGAGTATTAATAAATAAGATTGACTTTTGGAGCCAGGTATGGCAGCAATATGCCTATGACCCTAGCACATAGGATTCAGAGGCAGAAGCAGCAGGATTGCCAATCAGTATATATAGCAAATTCTGGGCTAGCCAGGGCTATGTAGAGAAACCTTGTCTCAAAAATAAACAAAAAACAAGATCAATTTCTGGTATGATAGTATGAAGAGTTTTGCTGGCCCCACTCTAGTAAAACTAATTAAGATTTTAAAACAATTAATTAAATACTCAAATGGTACATGAGGATTTAAAAATCTTCACATATAAGCCTCTGTGGCATATGATATGCCCCCTCCAGCCCACCTTTGATTACAGCCACGACTGGTGTGGATAGTTGAGCAAGTTCACACTCAGCCTGGCCAGGGTCCCATTTCAAGCAAGAAAATAATTTTCAGTTTTTTGCCTCAGAGTCTTCTCCAAAAATACAGGTGCTTAATTGGAAGAGCAGCCTAAAAGTGGGGCAATTAATGCCTCTGTAACACTCTGCAGTCAATGGAGGGTGAAAGCAGTGCACAAGTATCATAGTCTTCTCTCTTTGGGATGGGCAAGTCTGGAAGGCATTCTCTATATTTCTCAAGGCCCAGGTGAGACAGAGCCAACCTGACCTAGGAGTCACCTTGATTACACACCTTGTCTTGACTTCTCTTACTCCTGCTGCCTAGACTCCGACCCCAAGTAAACTGTGTGCATGGAAGTTCTTCTTTGGGGGTTGGACCAAAGCTAAGACAGAAGCATCTCCCAGAACCTGAGGAGTGCATACTGCACCCCTATGCCAATGTGAGTTGGAATATGTCAGTGAGGAGTCAAAAGGCAAGATTAGTGCTCAGTGTATACAACAACCCTGTTTTGTTAAATGTACAATATTGCCGGGTGAAATTAGGAATACATCAGTGCCAAACACTGCAAAGCATCCACTCATATTCCTAGGGGATATGTTTCTATGGCTTTATAGTGCTAGCAAGGAATGATGTTTAGTTCTCAAATTCTTGTTCTTGTGGATCACTAAACAACATTGTCTTGTCACTAAGCCTTCCTTGCCCTCTGGAAACCCCATTAGTTTCCTGTGAAGATAAAATGAAAATCATGCAACAGAAAGGTATTGATAGATTGCAAAGGACCTTAAAAATATTGAAGCCTAGCCGGGCATGGTGGCACATGCCTTTAATCCCAGCACTCGGGAGGCAGAGGTAGGAGGATCTCCATGAGTTCAAGGCCACCCTGAGAATACAGAGTGAATTCCAAGTCAGCCTGGGCTAGAGTGGGATCCTACCTCAAAAAAACAAGAAAAAGAATATTGAAGCCTGCATAGTGTATTCACTGAGAATATCAGGAGTAAACTACTTGAGTTCAACTTATCAGCTGTGTAACTGGGCAAATTATTCTTTGTGTCTTAGTTTCCTCATTCCTCAATGGGGTTAATATCAGTACCTATGCCAGAAGATTCTTAGCATGGGTAAAATTGTATCATAAATGTAGATACTTAAATAGCACTAGATATATAGTACTTAATAAATGACATTATTACTAAATATTATACCCAATTAAGCAAGTTGTCAAGTACCTAAAATAATCAAAGGTCTGTGCATAAAATAGTATTGTAGAAATATATTTGAATCAAGTTGAACTGAATTGTAAGCAGTGGATGCTACTTATTCTGGGGAATATGGCATGTACTTAACTATGAATGGGTCCAAAGCTGGTAGAGGAATGGAGTTGAGTTGGACAGGCACTGAGATATATGTCTCTGTGTATTTTGATATGCAAAGATGAGAAATGAGCATTTTATTCAGCAAGAGGTGCAATAATGAAGACACATATAGGAGTGTCATGGCATTTAAGACCAGAGAATACATTGAGTCCAGGTTGTGGTGAGTCTAGGATAGCAGGGCTTGGTGTCCAGATTCTTTCTGGTGAGCAGGAGAAAGTGTCTGATGGACTTTTGAGCAAATTAATGTAAGCAGAATGCCACTTTAGGAAAATTAGTTTGATGACAGTTTATGTAAAAAAACAGCAGACTTGTAAAAGAAGGCTTTGAAATCTAGGCCTGAGCCAATCTCTAAGGCATGGCCTGCTGATTCTTTTAGGAGCTACTGACATGAAGTGATGGTGGGACACATGCCAAAAGGACATTTCTGTGCCTCCCAAGGCTGAAACCCAGTTTTTGAGATGAGATTATTACTGTTGTTGAACTCTTCCTAAAGTTGGGTTGGCCCTGTAAATATTACTGTAGAGTAGCATATGAGAACTATGATTATCCTTAGAATATCCTTAGATATAATAAGATAAATATTAAAACTGAAAATTCTACAACCTTTCTTTAAAATTAAAAAAAAACTAATCCTGTCCATGTTTTCAGTCTTATCTCAAATGTGATCTTTTTCCTGGGGAACTTTTAGAGTCTGAAAGTAATTTGAACCCCCTGAAGACTTATTTATATTCTTTTATGTTATTTAAACTTGTATTGTGGTCATTTTGTATACATGTTTTATCTCATTTATTAAATGATAAATTCTTCTAATATAAAGGGAATTGAACTCATCTTTGTATTCACCATAGTGCATAATCCTAGTGCCTGACATATGATATAGTAGAGGGCTCAAAAACATTTGTTGGATTGATTGAAGTGTGAACAAGTAATAAATCCTAGTTTACTATGGGTATTTATTTAAATGTGTACTTGGTTAGCTTCCCTCTCGATCCCTTGAAGCATATAGTGATACCTTAGCAGCTCTTTGAACTTCTGATGCATTTAATTAAATGTTTCATCTTTTTTGGAGTTCTTATACCACAAGGTAGATTGCATACTATGATGTATTCATTGTTCAGTCCAAAATAAAGAGACCTGTGCATTTATGTAGGCATTCAATCAGCAAAGACACCAAAGATAAATAATAGCAGCCCAATGTGTTAACTAATTCTAGTCACTTAAAAATTGACATTTTAAGATAGTCTCTGTTTTATTTTCTATTCTTTTCCCCCCTTTTGTCAGAAGGGATTTCTTCTTAGATATTTCTATGTGGTTCTGATTTTTTTTATTTTTTAAATATTTTATTATTTATTTGTGTGGAGAAATAAGAGAGAATGAGTGCTGAGTGCACCAGGGCCTCTTGCAGATACATGTGAACACCAGATACATGCTCCACTTTGTATATCTGGCTTTACATGGGTACTGGGAGTCAAACCTGGGACAATAGGCTTTTGCAAGCAAGTGCCTTTGACCTCTGAGTCATCTCCCCAGCCCTGCCTTTTTAAAATTTCTTTTTAAATAATAATTTTATGTATTTAAGAGAGAGAATAAGAGAGAGAGAGAGAGAGAGAGAGGGAGGGAGAGAGGGGCAGGGAGAGAACGGGCATGCCAGGGCCTCCAGCCACTGCAAATGAACTCCAGATGCATGGGCCACCTTGTGCATCTGGCTTACGTGGGTCCTGAGGAATTAAATCTGGGTCCTTTGGCTTCACAGGCAAGTGCTTTTACCACTAAGCCATTTCTGAAGCCTGCTTTTCTTTTCTTATTGATTTTACTTGATGTAAGAATTTGCTAATGTTCTGAACTGGTTTAATTTGAGGACTTGTTCTAACCCAAGAGCCATTGCCCATAAGAAATCATGCTGGGAGACTGATTCAGTCTTATGGGCAAACTAATAGCTATAGTCTTCTACAGAGATGCCACTCTGGGGCTCTAGGCTCACAGCCTTTTTCTAGGAGGATACTTTGTGCCTCCCATTCCACAGCCTTCCAGCTGATAATGTTGCTAGGCAGGCTTGGTTTCCTGTGAGGAATTATGGTTTCATGGCACCACTTCTCAAAGAGGATTGATCTTTAGGTTCACTCTGGGTGCTTCTAATTGTTTCCCTCTGAAGCCCTACTTCAGAATCTACTTCCAAGAGTAAATCATGGCCAGAGGAATTGGGGCACTTTCATGTGATGGATGAAAGTAACTGGCTCCATTAGCTTTCACACATGTGCTGTGTGAATCTTAAGCAAGTCGCATCGATTCCCCAGTATGCACATAAGTCAGATGCACAAGTTGGTGCATGCATCTGGAGTTTGTTTGCAGTGGCTACAGGCCTTGGCATGTCCATTCATTCTCTCTCTCTCTCTCTTTCTCTCTTAAATAACTAATTATAAAAGAGCTGGAGAAATGGCTTAGCAGTTAAGGCCTGTGAAGCCAAAGGATCCCAGTTCGATTCTCCAGGACCCATGTAAGCCAGATGCAAGAGGGCCACATGCATCTGGAGTTCGTTTGCAGTGGCTAGAGGCCCTGGTGTGCCCATTCTCTCTCTCTGTCTGCCTCTCTTCTCTCTCTCTCTGCTTGCAAATAAATAAAAATTGAGCAGAGTAGACAATAAATATATAGTGAACACTACAGCGAACACTTTTCTCCTTTATACCAGCAATTGTGCCTAATAGAAGATGTTGTGAATACCTGGGTCATTTTGTCCATTAGAGATTTTCTATCTAATTAGAAAAAAATATCTGAGGATTCCCTAGGAGATTGTAGTCTTTTGGAATTGAGAAAGACTTGGAGGCCTTATAACTTACTACACTGTTATTTGTTCTCTCTTTTTTTTTTCTTTTGTCTATTGTCTATTTGGTCCTTGTTAAAACCCTATTCACCTAGACTGGGAAGCCAGACAATTTTTCATACATAGTCCTACTGTGCCCTGAAAACGCCCTGGCCTGCTATTCCTTTGATAGTTATAGGGCTGGTTCCTTGACCAAATACACTATGACAGTGCTATCTTCCTGTCCAAGGAGAAGTTTCATGGTTACTAACTTTTGAATTTTAAAACCTAGTTTTCCTCACTACTAGAAATGTAAAGTCAATTTTAATGTTTTTTTAATGTTTGTCTAGTTATCTTTTTACTTACATGAATCTACATCAGTATTATTTTGCTAGACTATATATTCTTGAAAGGCAGAAATTTTCTAATTTTTTCATTGCCTTTAAAAAATTATATCCATGCCATAATAAATGTACAAAAACCTAGTGCTGCTGCTATTGCATACAATGGAGTTGACTGTGACAGTTACATGGTCTTTGTCTTAGCAACATTTTTCTTGGTATAGTTCCATGATTCCTGCTCCATTTGAAAAACAACTTAATACGCAATTAATTTTTGTCCTCTCCATTTCTCCAATTTTAAGAACCACTTCTTCGAAAGTACGAATTTGTCAAGCAAAATTTTAACAAACATCTCCTGGAAATTTAGAATGGAGAATTTTAAAGCATTCGTTTGCTTTCCTTGGCATTTACTTCCTTAAAGAAGTCAAAAAATTATTGAAGCATGACTTTCATTCCAGAGACTGCATTGGCTATCCTTAATCAAGCTGTGCTTTTCTCAGTGTTCCCCATTTAATCTCCTAAAATACTTCCTAAGACTTGGCCCCCCACAATGGAATCAAAACTAAATGGTCTGTAATTTCCTCAAGTGTTCCCAGATCCTGTTGTAAATAATGACATTGTGCTGGCCACTTTCCAGTCTGAATGAAGTGACCTTGTAAAAATGTCTGCTCACTCTTCTGTAATGTCTTTTTCTGCTTTCTGTAGGGCTCTTGGCTACAGCTTGGCAAACAATACCTATTCCAAGAAACACCATTCTTCACCTCAGTCATGCCATTTCCTTCATATAGGCACTACTATATCCAGAGCTAAAAGACTTATGCTTAAAAGTTAATTAATATTTTAAAATAAGGAATTATAGGTTCACAGTGGTAGAAGGCCAGACAGGATGACCTATGAATATTTGAATTGACAGAAAGAAAATCTATTGTGGTTTTGTAAACTCTATAAGAAAATGCTGAGCTTCCTTTCAGCCATGAGATAGCTTGTATTGTAATCATGTTCAATACCTTTTTTAAAAAAAAGAAAAGAAACCATTTCCTACTTTATAACACAAAACATTTTAAATTAGTTATCCTAAGCTGGCAGTTAGAAAGGGAACATTTCACCCCATTGGTAAAGATAGTTGCTCTCTTCTTTCTAAGTAATTATGCTGTATTCAAGTAAGAAATGTGTGATATTCTGCTTGTTTCAGTGCCCTCTCCACTCCCTCCAGCCCCCCCCCCCCAAGAGAATCTGGACATCTGGCAGGACCAGGGAAAAGCAGTTAAACCCACTGAAGGGACAGGGTACTTCTCACATGAAGACAGACTGAAAATACAAAAACCCATTAGTGTGAAATAACAAAAGCTGAAAGGGGAGAAATAACTAGGTCCTCTGAATCCCCAGCTATGTGGGACCACCAGCTAGACAAGCTAATTAAAATTAGCAACACCCATTTTTGTTCATGGCCTACATGTGCATACAAGTTCTATAAGCTAGATATAAGTTAAGTAGATGAAGATATTGGTAATTTTTATCCCAATGACAGTGATTTTTTTCTTTAATAAAAATCACATGGTGATAAATTTGTAAGACCATTTCATGCTTAAGAAATCAAATCGATATCTAAAGATTATTTGAATTATCATGCTAGCAAATAGACTAGTGAATTTTTTTCTTCATAAAGTAGGAACAAAATTATTTAAATTTTGGCTGTTTGGTTCTAGTTTTGAGAAAAGAGATTGCTTTTGCTTGTGCTTTCACCATTGTAAACATCACATGCATTTGTTGGTGGGGGAGTCAATGTGCACTCACCTTCCCTCAGTATTGTTCATCTCTGTCAAAAACCTATAACATAGCACACTTCATTGTAGGAGGCTGGCAGCAAGGTCCTATTTAATTAACTAATTAGATGACTCATCCTAAACCTAAATTAGCATTATGAGGTCTTTTATAATGATTGTTGAAGCATGTAAATTAATTTTCTTACTGACTATGACCATCATTTGCTGCTATCACAATATGAAGAGATAATGCCATGCACAGTAGGAAATCTCTATGGGCAGAAAATGAACATGGTCATCCTTGGATCACCAATTAGGAAACCTATTGTGTGGCAAAAACATCATTTCTATGCTGCAATATGATCAAATAACCATTAATTACCTTTACTAGTGAGAATTACCTTCTTTGTTGGAGAAGTATTACATTCCATATTATAGTTCAGCAATGTCAGGAGAAACCAGCAACAAAAATCTCAATTTCTAAAAATGATACATGCAATCCAAATCATATTAACCTAACATGCTACATGTCAGGCTAAATTAGCATACACTTTGTAATAGAACCTGAATAATATAGCTTACCTCTTAGCCTTCAGATATATTGATTAAATAGGTCGTCCTCACCTGCCCACAAATACAAACATAATCAAACAGCACTATTCTCTAGGGAACTGAAGAGGGGGGAAAACCTGGTAAGTATCATATCAATCCAGGTTCATGATAACTGAAAGTGTGTTTATTGACCTATGCAGAGATGACAGAATGAAAATGAAACAAGTCCCTGGGAGCTATTTTTACAGCTGGTGTCTGATTGTGTGTGCACGTGTACCTGTTCATAAGTGCAAATATGGACAGATTCCATGAGCTTTCATGAGATCCTCAAGGAAATATGAAAGAACCCATGCCCCTCCAAACTTTATTACCTTGAAAGGTTTATGAAAGTATAAAAGCAGCCATCATGGAGTAGAGTGCTTATGTGGAATTTCGCACAGTGTTCATCATTCATGTTTTGTAGCCATGAGTATACATTAGTGTGGACATGGACGTAGGCCTCAGTCTTGCTCTGCTCAGTTTTGAAGCCCCACCAGGCAGAGGCATGGTGTGATAGTCAGGTGAGGGAGCCTTGCACAGTTGCCAGGGTTTTGGTCTCATCTCCCACTCTTTATAAGCTATGTGACCTTAACATATATATTCTCAGAATGATCTAAATATCAGCAAACATAAAATGAAAAATGCATATATCTGACTATGCAATATTAGATCATTTCAAGACTATTATTGTGGAATAAAATTATGTATTTATTTAAAAATAATCCACAGCAGACCTGAAGAGATAGCTTAGTCAGTAAAGTGCCTCAAAAGCATAAAGACCTAAGGTAGATTCCTAGTACTCATTTTAAAATTTTGGGCATGGTGCATGACAGCAATCTCAGGGCTGTGATGATGGATGGTCTAGGGCTTGCCGACCAGCCTGACTAGCTTACTTGATGGATTCCAGGCCAGTGAAAGACCATGTCTCAAAGAAGGTAGACAGTGTTGCTGAGGGTGACACCTGAGGTTGTCTTCTGGCCTCCATGTGCATATGCACACACATGCATGTACTCCCCATGCACACATAATACATAAAACAAAATCATTCACTAGGGCATAGTTAAAGAACTGTAGAGAAAGGTATTACTAAGTTTGTGTATAAGTTGTGTATACTAAGATTGTGTAATGATACGTATATCATAACAATTTATAAAGCTATTCTATTTTGTGCATACTTTTAATTCTCTGAGTTCTCTCCCCTCTCACTGAAGTTACCACCCTAGCATCCATTCCAGACCTCTCTTCAACCTCCCAGTTATTTACTCTATTAGCAACCTTATATCATCAACCCCTCTGAGCAGAGGCATCTTCCTCTGGCTCCATGGCAAATCTGAACTTGCCAACTCAAGCAGCTCTCGTGTGAGCTACATGTGAGTTGATGTTTTACACTCAGTTTGTAGCACCCAGAAAACTATTTTCATTTCCTGAAGAAATATTGCACAACAGTATAGTCCCTAACTGGTGAGAAATATGTCAGTGGTGAAGTAAGCAATTCAATGATCATTCATCTTAGTAGACTAATCTCCATAAAGGAAATAACATGTCTATTAGCCCGAGTTTGGTTTTGACCTTTAGTGACCACCGCTACCATCAACCTCTGCTCATTATGCTAAGAAATGTTTTCTTTCTCTTAACTGAGGGCTGACAGCTTTACAAAAGCAATCATTTGAGATACCAAAGAAGGACCCTAGTTCACATGGAGTAGCTCCAATTAAGATCCTTTTACTTCTAGTTTTCTGATGAAGGTGAAGGTTTGCCACAATTTGAATAATTTCATTCAAATCTGTAGGTATGGCTTGCCTTTTGGGGAGGTGGGGTTGAGGAGAACAATCTCCTCTGTGCCTCAAAATCTCATCTCTCATAACAAAACCACAAAAACCCCTCTGAGTAAAAGATGGACTTCTGTAATAAGGAAGAGTAAGTCCAGGTGTCTTTGCATAGTCTCTGCACCCATGCCTAGCTGAAGTGGTGGCAAGAGATGCTTTCCTCAATTTTGTTCAAGTAGCCATGAGCTGGAAATATGATCTAGTTGAACCTTATGAACCATCATGTGGCACCTGCTAGATGCATCCCCACTTTTCAGTTGGTCCTCAAGGGGGACGCCCAAAGCCTCTCTGAGCATGTGCAAGGGAACAGATTTACGGTGCCCTCTGCTGGTGGATAGCCTTACTGCTAATTTTGTTTGTTTTTTCAAGGGGAACTATGCCTAGGTAAATTGACTACTTTCCCCACTCCTGGCTCTGCTTCCCAACAGAGTAAAGGGAAGTGACCCCTAAAGACTTAGAAGTTGAGTCTGAATGGGGCTGAGGTGAAAATGGATAGAGTGAGTGCAGGTCAGAAGAATCAGACAAACCACAAACCAGAAAGATGGTACTATTAGAATTCAATATAGCCCACAGGTTCATCTGTGCATTTGCTTTTTAGGGGAAATTTTCCATTTGAACTCTTGTGACATTTGAGTTACTTAATAGTGAATGCATTCTGTGATGTATTCATAAAATGCATTTCACTAATGTTTCTCTAATTCATGGGGGCTGCTGTTTTACCCGTCACCATGATCCTTAATCAGTGGAGTTATATAGCATGTAGTCTGTAAAAGTGCTTAATAAAAATCATTTAATTCTAAATTACATGAGTGCACTTAACCCTAAAGATATTAAAACTGATTGTTTGATGTATTGCCATGAGTAAGTAGAAATTCAAAAATAAAAGCTTCCTGCACTTAAATCAAAGAGCACCAAGCTCATAGCCACTTGGTACAAGCACATGCATCAGTGTCATGAAGCTGGGCTATGATAAACTAACCCATTTTGGGCTTTTAAACTGTAAATACAAAGTACTTGAATTTGATCAGTGATGAGATACATAAGTGAGTTTTCCCCAGCACAGTACTGTGTATGACCTGATAGTAGCCTGTTAAAAGCCTGTGGAGATCACCTGGCACTTATTTGTGGACTTTGGTGAGGGTGGCAGTGGGGCCAGCTGCTGGTGTTTGACAGTGCTAATAATAGTCTAGACACTAGCTTGGAGGCAAATAGGGAAGAGCAGGTATTTGAAATGATTTTATTGTGACTCTTAATTCTTAATTTGTTCAGCATAGCCCTGAACAGAATACTATGCTTGTAAGGGAACTTAAATCAATCTTAATTATGGATCAAAATGAATTTTTGAGGGCTATGTCTGAGCTGGTCAGGGTTCCATTTTTTATATAGCCACAACACATCCCCACTAAGAGGGTTTCTCAAACACTGCTGGTCTCTAGATATAATTGTCAGCTCAAACCCTGTAGCCAAATGTCATCAAAATCTCTGCCTAGTCTCCATTATGTACTTTATAGCTCTTTAGTATATGGTAATAGGTTCATTCAGGAAGGAGGGTGCCCATGTCAAGTCTCAGGACCTCATTCCTTTTCAATAAAGTCCATGACCTTAGTATAGGAGACTTGCTGGTGTTGAGAAGTCATTCTTTTCTGGAAGCCTTGCACTCTTCATATTGAGTCAAAACCTGGCCCTTGTCATTTTTTGGCTCTCCTGCTATAGGAAATGAGAAACAACATATGGCCAAAGAGGACCACTGCCTTGCACACTTTGACTGCAATTAGTGATTAGTTATCCCTCTACCTTACATTGTCTTTCTTAAGTACATCAATAATATTTAACAGCTATCATTTGCACAGTCCTTATAAGTAGTAGTTTTGCTTTATTTCTCACATGTTGCGGGGATTTATAGAAAATCCTGTGAGAAAGCAAAGGAAGTAGGATAGGGGAAAGGGAGAAGTTGAAGTGGAAAATAGCTGCAACATGTCAGGCAATCTCCTAACAAAGCAAGGGAGGCAGGTTTTTGAATCACTATGTTAGATGTGGACTGGCCTTGGGGAGAAGGAGTAATACTGGCACAATAGCTTCCTCTGGCTGAGGCAAGATTTTTTCACAGCAGTGCTACTGACATTTTGGGCTTTGTAATTGAATGTTGGGGGAAGGAGGCTGTGTGCACTTTATAATATTCATCAGCATCTATAACCTGTATTTACTCAATTCCAGCAGAATTTCCTGCCTCATTATAATCAAAATATTTGTCAGATTGCTGAATGTCCCCTGTGGGAACTGGTATCTCTAGTTGAGTGTTGTCTAAGTTGAGAACACATGACCAAAGAAGGAATGCTCCAGTGCACCTTGAGCACTTTAGATCTCAGGATGTTGAATCAACAGTGCCTGGCTCCTGAAGGAAGGTCTGGGCATCACAGCATCAACTACCTGGTTTATGAGAGGGACAGGGAGAAAGAGAGATGTGAAAGAGAGGAGATAATATCTAGTTCAATTATATGCAACTTTATGCTTTAATACTTAAAACGTTAATCTGTTTGGAATTCATTGGGATGTGATATGTTAAAGTAATACCCTTAATTACATTAGCTTCAAAAATGACACTTGTATAATGCTTTTCGTTGAATTGGTCAGCATTTCTTTGCTAATTCAAAATGCCTCTCTTAATATAGTACATTACACAGTAAACATATGAGCCTACTTTTGAACTTGATATATCTGATGGTCCACATGTATATTTCATTATTAATACCTGTTTTTTTTTTTTTTTTTTTTTGATGTAAGGTCTCACTCTAGCCCATGGCAATTCTCCTACCTCTGCCTCCCAAGTGCTGGGATTAAAGGTGTACACTACCACACCTGGAGATACCTGGCTTTTAAAGTTATTTTTCTTCTTCACTGTGTTATTCCTCCTAATTTCTCAAGTACCATCACTTAATTCCTCCAGATAAAACTTAAAATCAAGCTGGACATAGTAGTTCTCAGGAAGGTTTCTTGAGCTCAGATGTTTGTGGCTAACTTGGGTAATATAGTGATAGTGATATCCATTTTGAAACAAACAAGTCCCACTAATAACAGCAATTTTAAAAACTAAAAATTAATTTGAAATATCTAAAGATTATGATTTGGATTTTTATTAGAATTTCATTAAATTTATAGACTAGAGTGTATTGGATGTTTTAAAATATAAAATATATTTTCCCCAAATGTAGGAATCTGATATTTTTTCCATTCATTCAATTTTGCTTATTTTATTGTATTTATTTTTTAAAATTTTTTATTGACAACTTCTATACTTACAGACAATAACTCATGATGTTTCCCTCCCCTTCCCCCATTTCCCTTCAGAATTCTATTCTCTGTCATATCCCCTCCTCTCTCCATTAATCTGTCTTTTAATTTGATGTCATCATCTTTTTCTCCTATTATGAGGGTCTTCTAAAGGTATTGCTAGGCACTGTGAGGTCATGGATATCAAGGCCCATTTCTGTCTGGACAGTTGCATTGTAAGAAGTCATACCCTTCCTTTGGCTCTTACATTCTTTCTGCCCCTCTTCCGCAATGGACCCTGAGGATTGGAGGGTGTGACAGAGATGTTTCAGTGCTGGACACTCCTCTGTCCCTTCTTCTCAGAACTGTGTTGCCTTTGGGTCATCCCAGTGGTCATTGCCATCTGGAAAGAGAAGCTTCTCTAAGCAGAAGTGAGAGTAGCATTAATATGTGAATATGAACATTAAGTGTAGTGCTTTCAGGGCAGGTTGGTAGGAATAATATATACATTTAGCCAGACAAGAGCAGGCTTTATACCCCTAAGGCTCATGACCTCCCCTGCCATAGACTTTTGCTAAGTTTTTTCAGTACCAGGCATGTATTCCCTCCCATAGAGAGGGCCTTCAATCCAATTATGGAGTAGTTGATTTCCCCAAGAGCAGACATGCCACTATTACACTCATTCAGACATTGGGCCTGTCTGGCCAAACTTGAATTTTCCAGTATCCACTGTTTTCACCGCTGATGACTTCTGCCTCCCATACGGCTATATGCAGTGCAGCTTTTTCTAGCTTTCAGTTGGCTGGTTTACAGGGAGAAGGTTTTCTGCTCAGCACCAGCTTGCTTTCTCAGTGACTTTGCCTCTCAGGCAAGAGATGTGTTCAGCAATAGGGTCTTACCATCTGTTTCTCAAGGGAAATCAAGGGCCTTGGCAATAGCTTTTAATACTTTGGGTGCTACAGGGACCTCCTTGGCCAACAACTCACTGGAAGGTATCCCATCCCAGGCTCTGAAAATTTTCTAGTAACAATTTATAGCTTTTGGATGTGTCATTATTCAAAAAAGTAGGTTTACATAAGTCTTAGTCAGACTATGTTGAATTTTGATTGACTCTCCCCTTGCTCTTCTTTTACGGATTCTCTTCCCATGGCCTCGCTTTGGCCTTTCCCCTCCCTGTAATCTGTTCTTCTACTTACATATGTGCAATACCATACACTTAAGTCCTTCCCTCTCCTCCCTCCCTTATAGCCTTTTTCCAGCTTACTGGCTTCTGCTACTGATTTTTGGTTCCAGTTCACACACAAGTTTATACTTTTATATTTATTTTATTGGCATTGTAAAGAAGGAAGGGTTTGTTTTGGCTCAGAGTCTGAGGGTACAGTTCTTCATGGTGGGAAAGGCAGGAGCATGGGGCAGTGGGTCATATTGCATCATAGTCAGGAAGTAGTGAGAGATGAGTGCTGATAGTGAACTCTGTCTCTTTTTAATATTTTATTTATTTATTTGAGAGAGAGAGACATAAAGATTGAGAATAAGTGGACATGCCTGGGCCTCTAGCCACTGCAAATGAACTCCAGACACATGTACCACCTTGTGCATCTGGCTTATGTGGGTACTGGGGAATCAAACCTGGGTCCTTTGGCTTTATTTGCAAGAACCTTAATTGCTAAGCCACCTTTACAGCTCCTAACACTGCTAACACTGTTTCTTTCTTTCTTTTTTTTTTTTTGGAAGGAATGCAGCTTTTATTACCCATACCTTTGACCATGTGAGATTTATTGTATCTTTTTCTGCCTCTATTTTTTTTTAATTTTTAATTTTTTAAATATATTTTTATTAATTATGTATATAGTATATATATACAGCCTTGATGGTACCACTGTTTCTTTTATATTCATTTCAAATCCCAGCTTCTGTGGATGACAATGTCCACATTCTTTATTTCCAAATTTGCTTTTATGTAGCTCAGTAAAGTATTACAGTGTTCTTCAATATAAATCATGATTTGGCATTTTGGGGGCTTGTGGCTAATATGAATGAGTTTTCCTCTACTATATTTTCATTTAACACCTTACCAGAAAGTTATTAATTTTTCTTCCTTTAATGGTTCCTCTTACTGAAATTTATTAGTTTGTTTTAGCTAATTCTTTTACACTAAACATATGCATCTATGTTTTTCTTATGCATTGCCTAGAATCTTCTCTTCAGAAAACAAAATCTTTGTTGTTTCTGGAGAAATGTTATTTCTTCCCTTCAGTCTTATATAACACACATACATTCCTGTACATATGATGCACATATGTGCATAAACACTAGAAAAACCTCTAGATTTTTTCCACCATTAAATTTGATTACTGTGGGTTCTTATGATAAGTATTCTACATCATTTCATAAATACTTTATTGTATTTCTACTTCATTAGGGAATCTTATTAAGAATTGCTATTGCACAACATCATTTTCTACTGAGATATTAATACATTACTCACTTAGAAGGTGGCTGACAGAATGCTATTCATTTGGGGAACTGAACATTGACTTGGAAAAGCAATCACCTTTTCATCTTCCTCAAATGCCTACTAGCTATAGATCCCCAAGTACGAAGGTCTCTACTCTACTAACACGAGCAAGAAAACACACCTGAGAGACAGAGGGAGAAAATACACTGTGCCACCACAATCATGTGTAATGACAAAGACACCCAAGAGATAAAGCGAGCAATGGCAGCAAACCAGAGATGAAGAAAAAGGGAAAAATTGCAAGAATTTGGGGATATTAGAGCAAAGTTTATAAGCTCTCTCCCAAATGCTTCTATAGTAGGAAGGAGTCTTTCAGGGACTAAACACTCAGTCAAGTTTGTTCTGGACCATCTCACTAGGCTTTTAGTTCCAAATGTGTGGTGAAAAATAACAAAACCAGTACCCAGAGGCAATATTGGGGCAAGAAGCAAGGGTACAGGAGCAAAGACCAAATTCAGTCAACAAGGCTCAAAAACTGCCTAAACACTCTTGGCAGTCATCTCTTTCCATTTGAAATTCCATTCTCCTACCCCAAGCCCTAAATGTTGTGTCCTCCTTCCATCCCCAAATTCATATCCCAAAGTTGTATTATTTGGAGCTGGAGCTATGGGGAGGTAATTAGCTTGTATAGCCCTCAAAATGTGATTAGTGCCCATATAAACAGAGACAGAAAAGATGATCTCTCTCTATCTCTCCCTCTCTTTCCCTCTTCTTTTCTCCTCCTCCTCTGTATTCTTTATTCTTTCTCCTCTCCTTCCTTCTTCATTCTTCTTCGTATTCTTCTATCTCCTCTTCTCTCCTCTCTCCCATGTTAGGACACAGAAGTTATCCCTCTGGAAGTGAGCAAAAGTGTCCCCACCAAGAACCAAATTAGCTGGCCCCTTGATCTTGTGCTTCTTGGCCTTTAGAAATGTTTAGAACAGATTTCTGTTGCTTAAGTCTATGGAATAGAGAGAGAAAACTGAGACAAAGACAGACCATCTTATTTTGCACGTTGTTAATTGGAATAACTGTTGCTCTCAGGAGACCATTCCTAATCTTTTTTAAATATGTTTTTTTATTTATTTGAAAGGAGAGAGAGAAGCAGATATATATAGAGAAGGAATGACCATGCCTGGGCCTCTAGCCGCTGCAAATGAACTCCAGATGCATGTGATGCATGCACCACCACGTGCATCTGGCTTTACATGGGTATTGGGGAATTGAATCTGTGTTGTTGGCTTTGCAGGCAAGTGCCTTAACACTAAGCCATCTCTCCAGCCCCCAATGCGTTTTCTTTGTGTTCTTGAGTTATTGTATCTAAATGCAGATATGCTCATGTCACTGTTTAATTAAGTATTTCTTACCTGAATTTTTTTTTTCTGTTTTGAAGGGAGCTCCATATCTGGGATGCTGATAAAAATGCTATATTTAAAGGGAAAATCACCAGCATCTAAGTTGCTGGGCATGTGGCATTTTTTTTTTTTAAATCCCCAAATGATTCTTCTGCATACTGCAGTGAGGCAACAGCTAAGTAAGTCTGAGTGCAAACTCTTCATGGCATAAGAGTCCCTTCAGATCCTGGTGCTCTGGCCTATCTCCCTGGCTTTATCTCTACCACTCACTCCCATCTTTGTACTGAGAGCTGCACCCACTTGAACTTTTTGTGCTCTGTTACACATACCAGGCACGTCTCTGCATTTGTGCTTTTTTTTTTCTTCTATGACTGTAAAGTTTTTGTGTCCTAAAACTCGCCTCCTCCTTGAAGCCTGTCTAGTCATGCTCTTTACCAATGTCTTTCCCGAGGCTCCCACAACACTCACTGTTACTCTGTGTGCCAAGACTCGCTTTGGGCTATTGCCTCTCTCTTAGTTTGTGAACTCTCCTAGCATAGCCTTGGCAGTATTTATTCTGACACATCAGGTAGTCAGTAGACACTGGCTGAGGGAATGGATGAATGAGACCCACTGGAGACCAGGTCTATCCCATAAAGGAGTAATGTGAGTCATTGGATGTAAATTTTAATTTTCTAGTAACCATATTAAAGATGGTAAAAGGGAGCAAGTGAAATTAATTCCATTCATAGCTTTAACCTATTCTATTAAAAATATTATTTCAATGTATAATGATGCAAATAAATATTGATATAGTTTGCATTGTTTTTGCATATTGAGTCTTCAGAATTTCACTGTGTATTTCATACTGAACAGCACATCTCACATGAGAGTAGCCACATTTCAGGTGCTCAGTAGCCCTAGGTGGCTGCCTACTATCACCATATAGGGCAGTGCATTCTAGGCCATTGGAGTATCTGTGAAAACCTTTGCATATGAAGAAAGCAATGACTGAAACCATAGATCATACTTGCTAGTTATATGTCACTTTAACAGTTTTTACACTTTTTACAGTTGTTTTTCCAGGGCACTACACAGAGCCATAAGGGCAGATCTGACTGTAAGAGATCTCTATGGGGCACATGAACAGCCAACGAAAAGCAGCAACATTTAGCGTCAAACAAACCAACTTTGCAGCCAGGACTTTGGAGTTGAAATGCGCAAATAAGCTACGTCTCTGGGGAATATGAAACTGCATTCTTTGGTGTGCAAAGCCACGCCTTCTAATGCCATCATCACAAGGTTCTACACACCTAAAGAAAAAGCCACAGAAATGTAAATATAGTTCATTTGTCAGTGCTGTGGTAGAAGAGTGCTCCAGGTATCCACACCCTCTAGGGACATCATTCCATCTGAGGGAGGAGAAAAAAGGAATTTCTTAAGCAGGAAACATAGACCATTCCAAAACCTGAGCTGTTTGTCTTGCTCAGACCTGTCTGCTAGCTCCATCTAACTCAGTCTACAGTGAGTGTTTGCTGGCCCCAACCTCTACTCTACTGGGGTCAGAACTTAAAACAGAATGTTTCTCCATCTCCCAGTCTCATACTGTGATGACCTCAATTGAGAAGCCTTGTGCCAACTGGCACTGAACCTAAGGTGGAACTGAGAGTCAACTTGGCACTCCTAGCCTGGCACCTTCTTGGTGGGCAGTATCCCAAAGCAGTCTGTCATGCTTCCTTCCCTGCCTCTATTTGAAAGAAAGCGAGTGAGATATACAAATTAGCCTCAGAACCAAACTGATTTCCTGGGAAAGAAATGTACATATTACAGTTTTAAAATATTTTCTTTACAACCTATAGAATTAAACCATGTCTTTCACTAGGAGGACAAAAGCCTCCTGCCAAGAACTCATCTCATAGAAGGTGGTATCACTGACCAAAGATTATAGAATAGATGAAAACTTCTGTTTGGGGCTTTCAGGACCTTCTCTGTGCATTTGATTATACTTATGCTCTAATAGAATCTTGTCCTTTCACTCATTCCTGGTTTTTTTTTAAATATTTTATTATTTATTTATTTATTTGAGAGAGAGAGATACAGAAATAGGCAGTTAGAGAGAGAGAGAAAATGGGTGCACCAGGTCCTCCAGCCACTGCAAATGAACTCCAGATGCATGCATGCCCTTGTGCATCTGGCTTACGTGGGTCCTAGAGAATCAAGCCTCGAACCGAGGTCCTTAGGCTTCATAGGGAAGCGTTTAACCGCTAAGCCATCTCTCCAGCCCCCTCATTCCTGTTTTTTGTTTAATACAAGTGAAATATTTCCTCATCAATCTCTTTTCTCAGTGATTCTTCTTGCAAAAATTTGGACTACTTATAATGCTTGTAGCTAGAGGATAGGCCAGAGATTATTGCCCTTATTGGGTAGAAAACAGGCCAGCATACCTCCACCATCAAAACCTGCCTCTTGTACATTATGTGAGAAAATAATTTGTATTCGGATGACAGTGACATGTGTAGAGTGGTCCATAGTTTACAAAATGTCTTCATATACATGTTTCCATTTGGATATGTTTATTACATATAATGTTTACATGATAATAAAAATACAGTCTTTTTATTAAGTAGAAACTTTGTATGGACACATCATGTGTTGGTACCATTGCCTTCCTCCCTGTCCCCATTCCACTGAGGGCTCTCCTCAGTGGGATTGCTGGTTTCACCATGGGGTTGTGGGTTATGAGTTATGAGTTATGAGAGCATCAGTCAGTCATTGTGGGGCATGGGAATACCTCTGGATATTCCCTCTGGCTGGAGGCAATGTCTCTGGGTGGATCTTAAGGTGTGGTGGTGGGTTTGAGATTTCAATCTAAAGATATGCAAAGTGTGTTTAGCTGGAGTTCCTGAGGTATGCTGTACTGTGTGGCTTTTGGCTGTGGCTTTGCTCTGTGTTTGGTCCCGTTGAAAGCAGGCCAACTTCTTCTGCCATTATGGAACTCCTTCTGGATCTGTAAGCGTTAATAAATATCTCTTCCTCCATAATTATGCCTGGTCTGGAAGTTCAGCGAACCTGAAGCTGTCTGTTATACACCCCAAAGCACTAACAAGTTCCAAGGGTTTTTTTTTGGGGGGGAGGGGGGAGTTGAGGTAGGGTTTCATTCCAGTCCAGGCTGACCTAGAATTCACTATGTAGTCTCAGGGTGGCCTCAAACTCACTGTAATCTTCCTACCTCTGCCTCCCGAGTGCTGGAATTAAAGGCGTGTGCTACCATGCCTGGCTCCTTCCAAGGTTTTAAAAAGGTACTTTACACCATTTTCAGCTAAGAGGAAGACCCCATTATAAATATCAGAACTTCCTTGAGGAATAGTTGCTTTAGGTGTCTTTCCAAATTTGTAAACACATGTAATGACAGCATGAATTCTCCATGCATAGATGTACCATAAGTTATTTAAGCAATCTTAAATAACACTGGATTATTCTTATATATTTTCAATCTTATAAACAATTATTAATTATTAATTAATATTCTTCCTTACTCATTCATGTATACATCTGGATATTTCTCAAAATAAATTTCTAGAAATTTAATTGCTAGCAGAGTTTTTATAGATTCTCAATGGATGCAAAATCTTAACATTTAAACATAACAAACAAGGTGTTTGAAAGCATTTTAGTGAAAATAAAACTTAATAAGAGAGGGTGGAGGAAAGGTTTATTGAGTAGCTTATGTATAGCAGTCATAGAACAAAAACTGTATTGCGTCATTATTCCTGAAAATACAGAAAATGTTGATACTCTTAGTGTGATTTTAGCAACGACCAAGTTTAGACCCTTTTCCAGAGTTACACGGTTAACAAATGGCAAAGTCAGGATTGGAAACTAGATCTTTTGGATTCTTTCTGAAGTTCTGAGAACTTTTTACTCCTATACTGATAGTCATATTCCAGGTGTCTTGGTTAAAACTCCAACTGTTAAGCTGGGCTTGGTGGCATATGCCTGTAATTCCAGCTAGTGCAAAAGCTGAGGTAAGTCCAAAGCCTGCCTGGGCATAAACATAAGTATTTAGAGAGCAATTTGATGGGCACAACGTAACCATTTAGTCAAATAATAGTAATAGCTTCCCCCTAGGGCCTATGGCCTTCCCAACCATTGGCTCTTTGACTGAGTTTTCAGTACCTCCTATGGAGTGGTCCTCAAATCCATAAGATAGCAGTTGGTTACCTCCATACTAGTCATGCCTCTGTTGCACCAGTGGGCATATTTTGCCCAGCTGGCCAGTTGTGTAACTCACAGGGTGTACTTCTGGGTAAGATTCTTGATTACTTTTGCCCAGCAAACTTCATAGCACTTTCTAGCATTTTAGCCAGCAGGAAGGAGGCTTCCAGTTCTATTCCAGCTTGATTTCTCAGTACCCTGCAACTGAGAAATACCACAACTTCTCTGTCTTATGCAGATCCTAGTACTGTGGTGTCTTCAGAAATAGGGTCTTACTGTCTACCTCTGGTGGGCAACCAATGCCTGTATTGTTTGGGGGGGGGGCTTATGGGTACCCCTGGACAACAGCTCCCATCCATGGTATCCAACTCCTGGCCCTGGAATTTTCCTATAACAAAGTATGCCTTCTGAGCATAGGATTCTCCACCCCTGAAGGGCACTTCTGCCAAAATTCATATATTCCCCCCCTCATTATATTTTTAATTGGCTGGTGAAGACATGGCTTTCCATATGGCTTATTCGTATCATCTTTAGTTTTCATTAACCCTACCCCACCCACTCTTCTCTTCTATCCTCCTCTGCTGGTCTCCCGTAGACCTTTCCACCTCCAGTATTCTATCCCTCTACTTACATATCTATTATTCCCTCCTATTGTAGTTACCTTTGTAATGTTGAGACAAAAACACTTGACCAAAAGCATTCATATACATGAGTTTATGGTTTTATGGGGGCATCTGGTTAAAACCATCACTACTCCCCTTAAGTCACCCCCATTTCTTCCCTCTCAAGACCTCTTTGTAGCTTCCTGGCCTCTAGTATTAACTGTTAGTCAAACTTGCATACAAATCTAAAAATTCAGTACTAGGATCTGCATATAAAAGAGAACATGTGGTATCTCTCTTTCTGAATTTAGGATACTTTACTAGTAAAGTAATTTTCAGACCTATTCATTTTACTGCAATTTTTATTTTTCTCACAGCAGAATAAAATTTTATTGTGTATACATATATATCACATCTTCATTATCCATTCTCCAGTTGATAGATACCTAGGCAGATTCTATTTCTTGACTATTGTGAATAGGGCAGCAATAAACATGGATGAGTATCTATGAAGTATAGAGTATTTAGGGTTTATACAAAAGATTGATATAGCTGGGTCATATGGTAGATCTATCTTTAGCTTTTTGAGAATTCTTCATACTAATTTCCATAGTAGCTGTACCTGTTTACACTCCTACAAACTATGAATAAGGATTCCTCCTTTTCCAAACTTCTGCCAGCTTTTGTTCTCATGTGATTCTTTGACAATAGCCATTCTGACTATGGTGAGATGGAATCTCAAAGCTTTTATTTGAACTTCTCTAATGGCTAAAGTTGCTGAACATTTTAAATTTAATTTACTGACCATTTGTGTTTCTTCTTTTTGGAACTCTCTGGTCAGTTCCCTGGCCTATTTTTTAAAATTCATTTATTTGAGTGAGAGAGAGAGAGGGAAAGAGGCAGATAGACACAGAATGGACACTGACAGGGCCTCTAGTCACTACAAACAAACTCCAGATGCACATGCCACCCTGTGCATCTGGCTTAGGTGGGTACTGGGGAATCGAACCTGGGTCTTTAAACTTCACAGGCAGGCACCTTAACCACTAAGCCATTTCTCCAGCCCCACTTTCTTTTTTGAGGTAGGGTCTCGCTCTAACCCAGGCTGACCTGGAATTCACTATGTAGTCTCAGGCCGGCCTCACTCCTCCTACCTCGGCCTACCAAGTGCTGGGATTAAAGGCATGCACCACCATGCCTGGCTTTGTGTGTTTATTTTATTTGTTAGAGAGAGAGAGAGAGAGAGAGGCAGAGAGAGAGAGAGAGGGCCTTCAGCCACTGCAAATGATCTCCAGAAATATGTGCCACTTTGTGCATCTAGCTTACCTCGGTTCTTTGACTTTGCACATAAGCCCCTTAACTGCTAAGCCATCTCTCCAGTCCTCTATAGCCTATTTTTTCATTGGGTTGTTTAATTTAGTTTTTAAAATTCTTTGTATATTCTTGATATTAATTTTCTGTCAAATAAGTGAAGATTTTCTCACATTCTGTAAGTTGTCTCTTGACTTGGTTTATAGTTTCCTTGGGTGTACAAAAGCCTTTTCATTTCATAAAGCCCCATTTGTTGATTGCTTGTCTTATTTTCTGGGCTAATTTGGGTCCTATTCAGAAAGTCCTTTCCTATACCTTTTCCTTTAGTGATTTCACTTCTTACATTGAGATCTTCCATCTACTTGGAGTTGATTTTTGTGCATAGTAAGAGAAGAATGTCTAGATTCATCTACATGTGGCTATTGAGTTTCTCCAGCACCATTTGTTGAACATGCTGTATTTTTGCTGACGTATATCTTGGGCCTATTTGTCAAAGATCAGGTAGCTGTAGTTACTTGGACTTATTCCTGGATCTTCTATTCTGTTCCACTGATCTACATGTCTGATTTCACACCAGTACTCTACTAATTTTACTGCTATGGCTCTGTAGTGTAACTTGAAGTCTGATATATTGATACTTCCAGCAATATTCTTTTTACTAAGGATAATCTTGGCTATCTAAGGTCTTTTATGCTTCCATATGAATTTTTAAATTTTTTTCTGTTTCTATGAAGAATGCTACTGGAATTTTGATTGGAATTGTGTTGATTTTATAAATTGCTTTTGGTAAGGATGGCCATTTCATCATTATCATTCATGATGTTAATTTTTCCAGTCCGTGAGCTTGGAAGATCTATCTCTGAATGTCTTCCTCAATTTTACTCTTGAGTGTTTTAAAGTTTTTGTTGTATAGATCTTTCACTTCCTTGATTAGGGATATTTTGAGATATTTAATTTTTTAGCTATTATGAATGGGACTATTTCCCTTATTTTTTTCTCAGTATCTTTGTCATTAGTATATAAGAAAGGTACTGATTTTTGTGTTTATTTTGTATCCTGCCACTTTGGTGAAAGTGTATTAACTCTAGTTTTCTGGTGGCATCTTTAGGGTCTCATATATAGAATTATATCATCTACAAATAAGGCTAGTTTGACTTCTTTCTTTCAGGTTTACATTTCTTTCTCTTGTCTTCTCATGCTAGCTAAGACTTGAAACACTATATTTCATATCATTGAGGAGAATGAACATCCTTGTCTTGTTCCAGAGTTTAGTGGGAATGCTTTCAATTGCTCATCATTTAGTATGACATTGGCTATAGGTTTGTTTTATACAGCCTTTGTTATGTTGAGATATGGTATCTCCTCTCCCAGTGTTTCCAATGTTTTTATCAGGAAGGAATGTCAGATTTTGTCAAAGGCCTTTTCTGTGTCTGTTGAGATGGTCATATGATTTCTGCCCTTGAGTCTATTTGAGTGATAGGTTACATTTATTGATTTATGTATGTTGAATCATCCCTGCATCCCTGGAATAAAGCCTACTTGATTGAGGTGGATAATCTTTTTGAAATGGTCTTGAATTTGGTTTCCAAGTATTTTATTGAGAATTTTTACATCTATGTTCATCTGAGATACTGATCTATTGTTTCCTTTTTGTGTTGTGGAAGGGATTAGGAAGGGATTATAGAAAGGATTAGGAAGCATTCCCTCATTTAAATTTGGTTTGTTCTTGGTTTTCCAAAACTGAGATAACGGAGTGAACCTTGTACCTCTGCATAGAATAACCACTCAACATAGGCTCCATAGGAAGGGGATACAAGCTTGTGTCCGAGCTCCCTTAGGATAAAGGAAATTCCTGAAGAAGAGCTCAGCTAAGGACTTTTGGCAAGCAGCACTCCTGAGAGTTGAAAGATTAAGTGCCTTTGGCCTTCATAATTAAGCATCAAAATGAATACCAAGCAAATGCATCACAGTTCTGAAAGCAGCATACAGCTCAGAGGAAACAGTAGGATGAAATTCAGTGGAGCCATACCCTGGATATATCTAGAAAGTTCTTGAGGCCATAATTGTCTGTGTATGATTACCTTCTGACTCTGAAATTGCCAGTTCAGTAAGCAAAAGGAGGCTGATTAAAAGTCTGAAACCTTTAGCAGCAGGGCCTCTTAGGGCCAATTCAAAAGAACTATTCTTGCTACAGATTCTTCCACATTTTTTCCATTTCTGTGTATTCCATGAGCAGGTGGCCTCTACCTGTGGCTGATAATTACAGGCTTTATGTATGCTGCACTGTGAAAGGAACTTGTCTGTGGTCAGGGCTGACAGGGAAGTATGTGACATATGTTTGACCCTGTAAAACGAGGGAAATTTTCCTTTTGTAATGGGCCTTTGGGTTTTCAAGGCTGCTATCCATGGCAAATGCTTGCCATGTTCAAGGGCTAAGGGCCATGCACACAACCTTTTAAGAGCTTGTCAGCACAAAGTCCATTCACTGAAAACCTTGGCTATCCTATGCAATTGGCAGGTAATCAGAGTCCTATTATGTGACCCATTTTGTAAAAGGCAAAAAGTTTTATAGTTTCTGATACTGAAAATATTTAATCCTGTACCTTTAATTTTCCTTAATAATCATAACAATAAATATGCTACTATGGACGTTGTAAATAACAAATGGAGGATTTAATCTTTGAGGAGACAGTTTCTCTGGGAATGCAGTTAGGCAGCCTTTGTAACATTGCCTAAGTAAATGGCACAAAAGTCCCAGGCAGGAATGTTGCAAAAACTCCACTGAAACTACTTGAACAATTGAAACAAAGAAATGGCTGCAACCTGGGTAATTATGTCTTTCCATCTTACCTCAGCTACTCAATCCACATTTGTTTAATTATTAAAGGTATTCAACAGCATTACACTATTGTATTAGTGTTACTAGAATTTTTATTTAATATTAGTAATCAAATAATTAGTAATCAGATACAATGCTAAATTAGGTCACAGAGTAATTAAAGGAAAAGTGGAGTGTGTTTTTACTGTGACATATTAATTTTGTTCTTTCTCATTTCAAAAATATGCTTGAGAACATGCTGAAAGATAACACATTTGTTCAACTAAGTATTTTTGTATTAGAGATAAAATTTTAGAATTAGAATTTACCTTTGAGATTATTGGATACATATATCTTTTACAAGTAAGAAAAGAGAGGTTGAATTATCCAAGGTGCTGTATTTAGGACAGAGATCTAGACCTCTTGTTCACTGGTAGTCTTCTTTCCATTAGAAGAAACATATGCTGTTCTTATCAATATTGTATGTCTATGTTGCTGAAAATTTTTATTGTAAAAAAAGAGAAGGGCTGGAGGGATGACTGAGCAGTTAATGCATTTGCCTGCAAAGCCAAAGGACCCAGGTTCAACTCCCCAGGACCCACGTAAGCCAGATGTACCAGGGGGTGCACGCATCTGGAGTTCGTTTGCAGTGGCTAGAGGCCTTGGCACACCCATTCTCTCTCTCTCTCTCTCTCTCTCTCTCTCTCCCTGCCTATTTCTATCTCTCTCTCTTTCTTTCTCAAATAAATAAAAATAAAATAAAAAAGAGAAAAGAGGCTGGAGAGATGGCTTAGTGGTTAAGATGCTTGCCAGCAGAACCAAAGGACCCAGGTTCAATTCCCTAGTACCCACATAAAGCCAGGTGCACAAGTGTCTGGAGTTCATTTATAGTGGCTAGAAGCCCTGGAGTGCTCATTCTTTCACACTCTCTCTCACTTGTTGTCTCTCTGCATCTTTCTCTCACTCTTTCTCAAATAAATAAATAAATAAATAAATAAATAAATAAATAAATAAATAAAATAGTTTTAAAAAGAAAGGCCTACATGCCTTTTTGACTAGAGCATGTTTGGTATTATATTCTTATGTTCCAGAGGAAGCTATATTTGAGACAGTGTGAACCTCAACTTGATTTAGACCTTGGGCACAGGTGATATATTAACTTTGTGATCACAGATCTTAAAGTTTCAGCCTTTGTGACTTTCATGTCCCTGTGCTCATAATTCTGGCAGACCTTTGAGAGTAGTTATGACAGTAGAACTTGGTGGTACTTCTAAAACTCATAACTTGATTGCAGTTGATAGCAATACCTTTGTAAATTATAGTGTTTCAGTTTGTTCATTTTCCTAAATAAGGATACTTACAAATTGAAGACTTAGATATGTATTTCTACCAAGAATCTATTATGCTTCTATCACTATACTGCACTAAGGTTGACCCTACAAGTCTGGAGCTACATTTTCCAATTATCCACTACATTAGTGGAAAATACAACTAGAAGAGTGAGAATGCAAGTCCTTTGTAAGAAAAAGATCTTATCCTTAAAGAACTATTCATTCATTTGTTATTGCCTGGCCTGGTCTTGAACTCCTAGGCTTAAGTGATCCTCTTTCCTCAGCCTCCCCACAAGCTGGGACTACTGATATGAACCATTTCACATTTTGAGAGTGTTACCTTATGAGTGCTAGGAAAACCTTCAAAAAAGTACCAGCTTTAAGAGCACATTTGTTATTTGTCTTTCTACAATTGCCAAGTTTCCAGTTCTCCATGTGTGCCATTTTGGGACAGGGTGTGTGGATCAGTGGCAGAGTGTTTGCCTATCATGCCTGAGCCCTGGGTTTGTTCCACAGTACCACAAACAAAATACAGTTTGGGAAGTGGATACGGCCATGAGGATCAGGCATTGTCCTTCACAGCCCATCCCAATTAGTCCACCTGCTCTGCAAATCTAGGATGTTGATATTTGTTGATTTGTAAGCAATGTCTTTATTTCTTTAAATGAGGGTATTACTGATTTGTGTTGCTAGAGAGATAGATGTACCAGATGATGCCTGGAATAATAACCGTCTTTATTGCATTAATGTATATCTATCTTCTGATAGACTTCAGTGTCAAACAAGTATCCCTTTTCCTGCTTCTCTTCATGCCTGCTCCCAGGTTTCTGTCAGAGAAAAAAGGGGCCCTTGAGAGGGCTTTTTGACTTTCTAATATAAACTAGAACCCGGAGTCTTTCAGTCTTACCTGATCAGGCATAGAGTTGTAATCTTGGTATTAGGGTTCATATTAAGTTTCTAGGAGTGATGCAACCAAAGACAACTAATGAGACTTAAAAAGCAACTAATGACTTAATAAACAAAAATGTACTGCCTCATAGTTCTCAGGGCTAGACATCCAAAAACAAGGTATCCACAGGGTTTGTTCCTTCTGAAAGCTGCAAGGGAGAAATGGCCCCTTGTTTCTCTCCCAGCAATCTGACTGTCCCCTGACCTATGGATTCATCACCCAAACCTCTGCCCTCATCTTCACATGTGTTCTCCCTGTGTGTGTCCCTTTTCTATAATGACATAGTCATATTAGCTCTAATTACGTCCTTCTTTTTAAGAAGAATACCTTCAACCACAACAAGGTTTCTGATATGAATCCAAGGGAAATTACCAGAGCCACTGGATTGGGTAGCAACAGTCTTATCTCTCTGCCTTTTCTATACTGCCAGCTATTTCCTCATTCACTAGACCAGTCCATCTATTACAAGGAGGGGCTTCCTTTGGGAATGGATTAGGAGATCTTAGTGGTTTAGGATGGAGGGTAGCCTCCTTGCTCATTGAGGCCTAGGACCAGTGGCCAGATTCTTGATATGGATTCAAATGTTGATACTGATAATCTTTCTGTGCTTCTGACTCCTGGTGGCATAGATGTATTGTCTGTATTCCTGGTCCTTTCTAACTAAACTGGTATAAGAGGCAGTATAACATGGAGCTAAGAACATGGTCCCTGTAGCCAACCTCTTAGTTCTCAAACTTCCTAGACATATGACATTGGACAAGTTATATACACTGTCCAATTTCTTCATCTATAAACCCATCTCCTCAGAAAGTTAATATGCAATAAAATGAAGATAATTTATGTGAAGAAGCAACTGGAACAGTAAGCACTCCTTGAAATCAGTTATCTGAAATCAGTATTAGCTTTTCTTTGGCTCAGTGAGTTAGCATTGGTCCTTGAAAAGACATGCTGGGCAAGAGTGATAGGAGATGGCAAGAGTTCTAAGACTAGGCAATGAAGAAAACAAGCTAGTGTGGGACAAGCATTGACAGAGGGGATGCAGGAGCATATATATAGGATAGCACAGGTTAGAGACCATGGAGGCAGCAGCTTTCCAGAGAGAGCCACACAAAGAATATGGGAAAACCATTCAGAACTTCTTGTTTCCTCACTAGAAAAAGAATGACCTTGGTGTGTGAGCCTGTGAAAGCATACATGGGGGAAGACCAATAGTACAAGGGGATGTGAGTGTATGTTTAAAATCACCAGGAAGTTCTTTGCCCTAAAGCACTATCTTTTTCCTGTACATAAAAGTTAAGAAGACTTTAGGTGCTGTTCTTACCCCTTGAAGCTTTCCCTCCAGGATAGCTGCCACCCTTAGCAGCCGCTGGCAGGGTAGATGTCCTGCTTGCAAAATTCTTTGTTTGGTTGTTACTGTTTGGCTATTACCCCACTGCAAAAGAACAGCTCAATAAATGAGTTTAAACTATTCACTTTTCAAATATTAGGTTAAGGCTATCTGAAGTTTGATCAAGATATGGTGGATAAGAAAGCACCGCCTCTCCTAAAAATTAGGTTATGATTCAAGTGCTCTTTTAAGACGCATTTCAGAATGTTGACTGTATGCATTATCCCAGTGCCCAGCAACCACGGCATAGCTACATTTAATCAGTCTTTTGTGATGAAAGATGCATCTGGATGAAACACTGGGTCATTCAAAAAAGTACCAACCCTCCCCTGACCTGCCTTTCTCTTAAGGTACCACCTCAACTCTCATTTTTCTTCTGCTTCCCAAGTTGTCAAGAGGCTAGTTCATGCTTGCTGTTTCCACTGCATCACTACCTGTAACCATGTTAGATTGGATAGACGTGATGGTACAAGCCTTAACTCTTTGCATCTTCATCACTTACCTAAAATTGCTCTTTGGAGGTTGGCATTACCAGTCGCACCACCAAATCCAATGGCTGCAAAACAATCTTTAATCTTCCTGGCTTCTCTGTAGCATTGAATGCTTGCCAAACTCCTCTTCCCACGGCTTTTGTGACTCTGAGCCACTATGGTCTTCCTGTATTCTGAGAGCTGCTCCTTTGGATCCTTCTTTACTATTCTTCCTCCCCTATTCTCGCCCCCAAATGCATGCTCAAATGTGTCCTCATGCTAGTCTTCTCTCTCCCCCTCTACCTTTTCCCTCACTATATCTAATTTATTGAACATAAAAGGGTTCCTCAGACAATTTGCTCTTGAAAACAGAATATCCAAGGCCAGGTATATTTAGTCATAAGACTGCAGAATCTCCTACCAGGAAATGAGAATGGTTCATAAAGCAAGAGAAATCTACATAGCAATGCAGTGGGACGCTTGCTGGATGCAGTTTAGGATAGGGATTGAGCACCAATTTTTTTATTTTTTTTATTTTTTTGGTTTTTCGAGGTAGGGTTTCACTTTGGTCCAGGCTGACCTGGAATTAGCTATGTAGTCTCAGGGTGGCCTTGAACTCATGGCAATCCTCCTACCTCTGCCTCCCGAGTGCTGGGATTAAAGGTGTGTGCCACCATGGCCCGGCGACACCAATGTTTTTGACAGTGGGATAAAGGCGAAGTCCAATAGAGTCAGTAGACCAGTTTGTTTAAAAAACTTACTTCTGATCATTGTACATAGTAGCCTTAACAGTGTTTCCTAATCTCTGAAAACAAATTTCATATCCCCCTTTTACTTCTCCATGGAGATTTTATCACACAGGATAATAAATATTGCATATCTACTACTTGATATTTATTACTGGTCTATAAAAACTTGACAGCAAAGACCTTGTGTATGTTTTACACCTTTATGTTTTCAATGCCTACACAAATGCTTGTCTCATAGAACATGCTAAGTAAATATTTATTAAAAGAGAAAATGAACAGATTTTAAATTTTGGAAATCAAATAAATGGAAAGTATGAGGAAGAAATCAAGTTGTGGTTCTAACTCAGTGACAGAGTACTGTCCTAGCATGTGTGAGGCTCTGTGTTTAGTCCCCAGTTCCACCAAACAACAAAACAGTTGTTCTCTGTCTATACCTTTCCCAAGTGTGGTGGTGCATGCCTATAATCCCAGTGCTTGGGAGACAGAGCAATAAGACCATCACAAGTTGGATGTCACCCTGATTTACATAGCACATTCCAGGGCATCCAGAGATATATAGTAAAACCCTGTATCAAAACATAAACACAGAGTTGGAGTAAAAACTCAGTAGCAGAAGCCAGTAATCTAGAAAAAGGCTATAAGAGATGAAGGAGAGAGGAGGACATACGGGAATGGTATTGTATATATGTAAGTAGATGAAAAACGGGGGGTGGAATGGCCTAAGAGAGGTCAGGGGAAGAGATTGAGTAAAAGAAGGGGAGGGGAGGGTTAATCAAAATTCAGGATATTGTGAATAAGCCATATGAAAACCTACTTTTTTGGATAAAGGCACACCCGCAAGCCATAGATTGTTACTAGAAAAATTTCAGTGCCAGAGATGGGTTGCCTTCCAGTGAGTTGTTGGCAAGGGTGGTCCTTGATGCCCCCAAAACAGTATAGGTTATTGCCAAGGCTCTTGGTTTCACACCTGAAATAGATAGTAAGACCCTGTTGCTGAAGACTCTACATGCTTAGGCTGCAAGGTCACTGAGAAATGAAGCTGGGGCGGAGCTGAAAATCTTCTCACTGTAGAGCAGCAGACAGAAAGCTGGAAAAAGCTGTGTAGCATGCAGCCCTATGGGAGACAGAAGTCATCAGCAGTGAAAACAGTAGACACTGCAAGCCTCAACTTTGGCCAGCCAGGCCAAATGACCGAATGGGTGCAATAGTGGCATGTCTGTTATGGGGGAAACCAACTTTCTAATTGGACTGGAGGCCCACTGTATGGGAAGGAATTCCTGGTACTGAAAACCTAATCAAAAGCCTATGGTAAGGGAGGTCATGAGCATTAGGAATGTAACACCTTCTCTTGTCTGGCTAAATGCATATATTATGCTCACTAAACTGTGCTGTAAGCACTTTACTTAACATCCATACCCACATATTAATGCTACTCTCATTTTTGGTTAAGGAAGCTTCTTTTTTCAGATGATGGTGACCACTGGGATGACCCAAAAGGCACCATAGTGCTGAGAAGAAGTGATGGAGGAGCATTCAGCACTGAAACACCTCTATCACATCTTCCAAGACTCAACGTACATTGCAGAAGAGAGGGCAGAGAGAATGTAAGAACCAAAGGAAGGGTGGGACTGCTTACAATGCAATCGTCCAGGCAGAAATTGACCTTGATATGCTAGATCTCACAGTGCCTGGCACTATCTTCACAAGACCCTCATAATAGGAGGAAAAGATGATCACATCAAAATAAAAGACTAATGGAGAGAGGGAGGGAATATGATGGAGAATGGATTTGTGAAGGAAAAGTGGGGGAAGATAGGGAATTATCATGGTTTATTGTCTATAAGTATGGAATCTGTCAATAAAATAATGTTTAAAACATACACACAAGAAATCATATATAAACAAAAGTAAAAGTTGTTCAAAGTACATACCATCATGTACTGCTATGAGAGGTAGGCTGCAAATTTTAGTCTGACCTCCCTACCAGTCAAAGTTAAGGAAAAGAAAAATGTGATTAAAATTTCTAGGGTTGGAGACTTTAAAAAGAAAAGTTTTCAGATGAAGTACAACTATGACTATGCTAATGACTAAAAAGAAATCTTCATGGACACAAAGAGTTACTGACTGGGCCATAGACAATGTCTACCATGGCATCTCTATAACTAGATATAATAGTGAAAGCTATAGGACTATTATTTTTTTTTTGACTTTATCTTTTTTTTTTTAATTTTTATTGATTTTTAATCTTACATACCAAAAAAAAACCCCACCTGATATTTCCCTCCCCTCCCCCATTCCACTTTAGAACTCCAGTCTCCATCATATCCCCTCCCTTTCTCCATTAGTCTCTCTCCTAATTTGATGACATCATCTTTCTCTTCTATTTTGAGGGTCTTGCAAAGGTATTGCTAGGCACTGCAAGATCATGGATATCGAGGCCAATTTCTGTCTGGGCAGCTGCATTGTAAGAGGTCATATCCTTCCTTTGGCTCTTCCATTCTATCCGCCCCCTCTTCCGCAATGGTCCCTGAGCCACTGGAGGATGTGACAGAGGTGTTTCAGTGCTGGGCACTCCTCCATCCCTTCTTCTCAGCACTATGTTGCCTTTTGTGTCATCCCAGTGGTCATCACCATCTGAAAAGAGAAGCTTCTCTAGCCAGAAGTGAGAATAGCGTTAATATGTGGACATGAACATTTAGTGTAGTGTCCCCAGGGCAGCTTGGTGGGAATAATATATACATTTAGTCAGACATGAGCAGGCTTATACCCCCAAGGCTCATGACCTCACCTACCATAGACTTTTACTTAGGTTTTTCAGTACGGGTATGTATTCCCTCCCGTAGAGAGGGCCTTCAGTCCAATTATGGAGCAGTTGGTTACCCCAAGAGTAGACACGCCACTATTGCACCCGTTCAGTCATTGGGCCTGTCTGGCCAAGCTTGAATATTCAGCATCCACTATTTTCACTGTTGATGGCTTCTGTCTCCCATACGCTGCGTGCAGTGCAGCTTTTTCCAGCTTTCAGTTGGCTGGTCTACAGGGAGAAGGTTTTCTGCTCAGCACCAGCTTGCTTTCTCAGTGTCCTTGCCTCTCAGGCATGAGATGTCTTCAGCAATAGGGTCTTACTATCTATTTCTCTAGGGAAACCAAGGGCTTTGGCAAAAGCCTTAATGTTTTGGAGGCTACCGGGACCTCCTTGGCCAACATCTCACTGGAAGGAGTTCCATCCCAGGTACTGAAAATTTTCTAGTAACAGTCTACATCTTCTAGACGTGACCTTAATCAAAAAAAGTAGTTTTACATATGTCTTATTGATAATATCTTGAGTTTAGATTGTCCCTCCCCTGCCCTTTTGTATGCATTCTCTTCCCATGGCCTCGCTTTAGGCCATTCCCTCCCTGTACTCAGTTCTTCTACTTACATATGTGTATTACCATATACTTAAGTCCTTCCCTTTCTTCCCTCCCTTATAGCCTTTTACCCGCTTACTGGTTTCTGGTACCTCTTTTTGGTTCCAGTTCATACACAAGTCTATACATTGGTAGCTAGGATCCACATATGAGAGAGAACATGTGATGTTTGGCTTTCTGAGCCTGGGTTACCTCACTAAGTATAATCCTTTCCAGATCCATCCATTTCCCTGCAAATTTCATAATTTCATTTTTCTTTACTGCTGAATAGAACTCCATTGTGTAAATGTACCACAACTTTATTATCCACTCATCTGTGGACGGACATCTAGGCTGCTTCCATTTCTTAGCTATTGTGAATAGAGCAGCAATAAACATGGTTTTGCAAGTATCTCTAAGGAAGTGAGAAGAGTCCTCTGGATATATGCCTAGGAGTGCTATAGCTGGATCATATGGTAAATCTATTTCTAGCTGTCTCAAGAACCTCCACACTGCTTTCCACAGTGGCTGGACCAGCTTACATTCCCACCAACAGTGTAGAAGTGTTCCTGTTTTTCCGCATCCACGCCAACACTTATTGTCATTTGTTTTCTTGATGGCAGCCATTCTGACAGGAGTGATATGGAATCTCAAAGTGGTTTTAATTTGCATTTCCCTGATGGCTAAGGATGTAGAACATTTTTTTAGATGTTTATATGCCATCTGTATTTCATCTTCCGTGAATTCTCTATTTAGTTCCGTAGCCCATTTTTTTAACTAGGTTGTTTGAATTCTTGTTATTCTGTTTTTTGAGTTCTTTGTATATTCTGGATATTAATCCTCTGTCAGTTGAATAACTGGCAAAGATTTTCTCCCATTCTGTAGGTTGTCTTTTGCTCTATTCACAGTGTCCTTTGCTGTACAAAAGCTTTGTAATTTTATAAGGTCCCAGTGGTTGATTAGTGCTTTTATTCTCTGAGCAATTGGAGTTATATTCAGAAAGTCCTTGCCTATTCCAATATGTTGAAGAGTTTCCCCTACTTTTTCCTCTAGCATTTTCAGAGTTTCAGGTCTGATATTAAGGTCCCTGATCCATTTGGACTTGATTCTTGTGCAAGGAGAGAGACAAGGATCTATGTTTATCCTTTTACAAACAGATGTCCAATTTTCCCAGCACCACTTGTTAAAGAGACTATCTTTTCTCCAATGAGTATTTTTGGCGTTTTTGTCAAAAATCAGGTAGCTGTAGCTATCTGGATTAATATTTGGGTCTTCTATTCTGTTCCATTGATCTACCTGTCTGTCCTTGTGCCCGTACCATGCTGTTTTTGTTACTATGGCTTTGTAGTATAACTTAAAATCGGGTATGGTTATACCACCTGCCTGATTTTTGTTATGCAAAATTGTTTTGGCTATTCGAGGTTTTTGTGTTTCCAGATGAATTTTAGTATTGTTTTTTCTATTTCTGTGAAGAATGCTATTGGGATTTTAATGGGGATCGCATTAAATGTGTAGATTGCTTTTGGTAAGATTGACATTTTCACTATATTGATTCTTCCAATCCAGGAGCAAGGAATGTCTTTCCATTTCCTTGTGTCTTCTGCAATTTGTCGCTCGAGTTTTTATAGTTCTCATTGTAGAGATCCTTCACTTCCTTGGTTAAGTTTATTCCAAGGTATTTTATTTTTTGAGGCAATTGTGAATGGGAGAGATTCCTGATTTCATCCTCTGCATGTTTGTTGTTAGTGTATAGAAAAGCTACTGATTTCTGTGTGTTTATTTTGTATCCTGCTACATTGCTAAAAGTGTTTATCAGCTCTAATAATTTGCTGGTAGAGTCCTTAGGATCTGTTATGTATAGAATCATATCATCTGCAAATAATGATAATTTGACCTCTTCCTTTCCGATTTGTATCCCCTTTATGAGTGCCTCTTGCCTTATTGCTATGGCTAAGACTTCCAATACTATATTAAATAATAGTGGAGAAAGTGGACACCCTTGTCTTGTTCCTGAATTTAGAGGAAAAGCTTCAAGTTTTTCCCCATTAAGTATTATGTTGGCTGTAGGTTTGTCATAAATAGCTTTTATTATGTTGAGATATGTACCTTCTATTCCAAGTTTCTGTAGTACTTTCACCATGAAGGGGTGTTGGATTTTGTCGAATGCCTTTTCTGCATCTATTGAGATGACCATGTGATTTTTGTCCTTCAGACCATTTATATGGTGTATTACATTTATGGATTTGCGTATGTTGAACCATCCCTGCATCTCTGGGATAAAGCCTACTTGGTCAGGGTGAATAATCTTTCTGATATATTCTTGTATTCTGTTTGCCAGTATTTTGTTGAGAATTTTTGCATCTATGTTCATGAGGGAGATTGGTCTATAGTTTTCTTTTTTGATCTGTCTTTGTCCGGTTTGGGTATCAGGGTGATGCTGGCTTCATAGAAGGATTTTGGTAGAATTCCTTCCTCTTCTATTTTATGGAAAAGTTTGAGAAGCATTGGTGTTAGATCTTCCAGGAATGTCTGGTAAAATTCAGTAGTGAATCCATCTGGGCCTGGGCTTTTTTAATTGGGAGACTTTTTATGACTGCTTGGATCTCTGTGGTTGTTATAGGTCTATTTAAATGGTTTATCTCATCTTGATTTAATTTTGGTAGGTCATATAAATCAAGGAAATCATCCATTTCTTTCAGGTTTTCAAACTTAGAGGCATATATATTCTTAAAGTATGTCCGTATGATTTTCTGAATTTCTTTGGTATCTGTTGTGATGTTGCCTTTTTCATCTCTAATTTTATCAATTTTTGTCTCTTCTCTCTTTCTTTTGGTCAGATTTGCTAAGGGTTTGTCAATATTGTTAATCCTTTCAAAGAACCAACTCTTTGTTTCATTGATTTTTTTGATTGTTTTTTTGGTTTCCATTTCATTAATTTCTGCCCTAACCTTTATTATTTCTTCCCGTCTACTGATTTTTGGTTTGCCTTGTTCTTCTCTTTCCAAGGCCTTAAGGTGAAGCATTAAATTGTTTAGTTGTGAACTCTCTAGTTTCTTAATATAGGCACTTAGAGCTATAAATTTCCCTCGTAGGACTGCCTTCATTGTGTCCCACAGGTTTTGGTATGTTGTATTCTCATCATCATTTGATTCTATGAATTTCTTGATTTCCTTCTTAATTTCTTCAATGACCCATGCGTCATTCAATAATGTACTGTTTAGTCTCCATGAATTTCTGTATGCTCTGTAGTTTTTCTTGTTGTTGATTTGCAGTTTAATCCCATTGTGGTCAGATAGCATACAAGGGATTATTTCAATTTTCCTGTATTTGTTGAGATTTGATTTGTGTCCTATCATATGGTCTATTTTAGAGAATGACCCATGTGCTGCTGAGAAGAATGTATATTCTGCAGTATTTGGATGGAATATTCTGTATATATCTGTTAGGTCCATTTGTTCCATGATATCATTTAATGCAGTTGTTTCTCTGTTTATTTTTTGTTGGGTAGACCTGTCAAGTGATGAGAGCGTGGTATTGAAGTCACCCACTACTATTGTGTTAGGTGTTATTTCTGACCTTAAGTCCGATAGTGTTTGTTTGATGTAATTGGGGCCCCGTATTGGGAGCATAAATGTTTAGGATTGTGATATCCTCCTGTTGGAGTGTTCCTTTAATCAGTATAAAGTGACCTGCTTTATCTCTCCTCACTAATGTTGGTTTGAAGTCTATCCTGTCAGAAATTAGAATGGCAACCCCTGCTTGTTTTCTGGGTCCATTTGCTTGATATATCTTTTTCCAGCCTTTCACCCTAAGAATGTTTCTATCTTTTATTCGGATGTGAGTTTCCTGAAGGCAACAGATGGTAGGATCCTGCTTTTTAATCCAGTCTGCAAGTCTATGTCTTTTGATTGGGGCATTGAGGCCATTGATATTAAGAGTTATTATTGAAAGATATGTATTTGATCTGTCCATTTTTCTTATTTTGTAGTTCTTCCTGGTTTTCTTTTTACTCACTTGTTCTAACTGTTGAATATGATTTCTTTTTCCTATTTCCTGCTGTGTGTGTTTTGCTTTTTCTTCAGCATGAATGATTCCTGCAAGTATTTTCTGTAGAGCTGGCTTAGTTGTCATAAATTCCTTTAGCCTGTCTTTGTTGTGGAATGTCCTTATTTCTCCATCAATTTGGATAGAAAGCTTTGCAGGATAAAGTAATCTTGGTTGACAGTTTTTATCTTTCAGAACTTGGAATACATCACTCCAGGCCCTCCTGGCTTTTAGGGTTTGTGTTGAGTAATCTGCTGTGACCCTGATGGGTTTCCCCTTAAATGTCATTTGCTTTTTCTCTCTAACTGCTTTCAGTATACTTTCTTTGGTTTGTGTATTTAGTAGTTTAATTATAACATGGCGAGAAGAGGTTCTTTCTAGGTTTTGTCTGTTTGGTGTTCTAAATGCTTCTTATATCTGCATTGGCATTTCTTTCCCAATTTGGGGAAAATTTTCTTCTATGATTTTATGGAAAACACCTACTAAGCCTCTGGATTGAAATTCTTCCCCTTCTGCTATACCTTGAATTCTTATGTTTGATCTTTTCATAGTGTCCCTCATGTCTTGGAGTTCCCATTCATACCTTTCTATTAGCTTGTCTTTCTCTTTGTTGGACTGTGATAGATCTGCCACCTCATCTTCTAGCTTGGATATTCTGTCCTCTCCTTCATCCATTCTACTAGTGAGACTTTCCACAGAGTTTTTATTTCACTGACTGTGTTCTTCAATGTTAAGATTTCAGCCTGGTTTTTCTTCAGTAGTTCTATTTCCTTGTTCATGTCCTCTAATGACCTTTTTATTTCATTAAACTGTTTCTCTGTAATCTCCTTCAACAGTTTGTTTTCTTCTCTAATTCCTTTGTTTTCTTCTTGGATTGCTTTCATTTCTTCTTTCATTTCTTTGAGCATAGATATCATCATTCCCTTGAAATCTTTGTCAGGAATTTCATCTAAAACAGTCTCATTGTTGGACCTATCTGATGGATTTGCAATTTTTGGTGGAATTGCATTGTCTTGATTCTTTGTGTTTCTTGTATTATAATGTAGTGACTTTTGCATCCTGGATTGCTTTGATGCTTAGGTTTCCTATTTATCTTCAGTGTTCTTAGGTGTTGTGATCCACCTTTATATTATTTTAGGATATGGGTTTAAGGTGTCAAGTGTAGCACTTGTACTTAAGTAGAAGTACTCCTAGCTGTTGAGTTTGCTTGTTAAGCAATTATTGTAGTGGACTGGTGGAACAATTTCGATGCAAGATCTAAACTGGGCTGTGGAGCTTGGGTCAGGTCAGCTGGGGCCGGTGTTGACGATGTGGTTCAAATTTGCCACTGGTTGTTGTTCGATTCTACCAATTCCCTGGGGAGCTGATGAATGGGGATGGGCGAATTCAGGAAGCCTGCAGCAACTCACGGTGTGTGTCTCTTTCAGTAGCTCCGCAGATTTTTCTTTGATTTCTGGGCTCTGTGAGGAGACTGATGAGGTTGAAAAGTCCCTTTTTTTTGTTTGTTTGTTCGGGCGGCGTTTGCCGATGCGGAAGCTCAGCGGGGCTTAGCTGACCTGGTTGGAAGTTTTGGATTGAGAGTTGGAGTCTTGGTGCCGATCCGTTGGGGAACTGGCTGAGTGAAGTGAAGTTGCTGGGGTGCTCTTGGGGTGGAGCGAAGCTGCTGGGAGCCCACGGATGGGGAGCCCGCGGCTGGGGAGCCCGCGGCTGGGGAGCCCGCGGCTGGGGAGCCCGCGGCTGGGGAGCCCGCGGCTGGGAGCCCCAGCAGCGGCGGGCGGGGCGTTGGGGGAGCGAGCTGCCGGGGCCGCACTCTCCACAGTGGGTTTCTGGCTATCTTTTGCTTTTCCGCTATTTCCCGGAGAAAATATTCTGCTCTCTTCCTCAGATGAGTGTAGTTTTTCTTGATTCTCTGCCTGATCCGATTAGGCGTGGCTCCTATGCCTCCATCTTACCCGGAACCCCAGGACTATTATTTTTTAAAGACAGGGTCCATGTAGCCAGATTTACCTTGAACTTGGTATATAGCCAAAGATTACTTTGAACTCCTGATCTTCCTACCTCAGCCTTCCAAATTCTAGAATTATAGGCATGTACTACCATACCCAGTTCTATAGGGCTATTTTATTTTACAACACTTTTCAATGGAGGCTAATCATGTACTATAAATTTAAGACAATTTTATGCCAGAGAGGCCAAAGTAATATAATCACATCCTTAGAATTCTAAAGACTTGTCTTGTTCCTAGGATAAAATTTAGAATATCTAGAACAAGGTATGTCCTGAGACACAAGGATTTCCCTTGCAATATCTGAGCAAAAAATTATTTGCTCAAGTGCATTTGAACAATGCTGCAAATGCATACAAAGCACCTTCTATTTTAGACAGTTATAGGTAAAATAATATATAGCAAATGCACTGAGTCACTTCAATAAAGAAACTGTCTAATATATTGAGTTTTATAAAAAAAATCAGTCCTTTTCTAATGTAGCACCTCTGTGCATTTAAGAAAATTCCAGGGGCATGGTTTGGCCCCCAAAGGTTCATGTGATTGGTACCCAGAGTGGGAGTTGGTGGAGAAGTGGTCAGCCCTTTAAGAAATGGGACCTTGTGGGAAGTACTTAAGTCATGGGGACTACACCCTCACAAATGGGTTAATGCTGTCTTTCAGAAGCAAGTCAAATTTCATGGGATTAGATTCATTTCTCCAAGAGTAGCTTGTTATAAAAGGAACCCTGGCCCTGCCTGAATCTCTTGCTTCTTCTTTGGTGTACATACCGTTCATATACTTGTCACTTTTGTATGTACTCCAGCTATGTGATGCCATCCATAGTATGGCCCTCAACAGAAGCCAGTATTGGCACCATACTCCTGGACCTCCCAAATCATGAACCACATAAAGCACTTTTTTCATTATCTATTTCTCAGTGATATACTTACTGGTAAAGCAATACAAAATCAGCAAGATTATGTATATTAGTCCTAGAAGTGGCCAGAAATGCTCTACTATTATTACTAAAAATGAGACCTACTAATTGTCCTAACTGTTGACACTTTTTGTAAGGTAATGTGTCACTAATTCAAGCTGCTCAGATTTCTCCACTAAAATATAATCACCAGTTAGTTAAAAAAAATTATACTGCCCCTGTTTATCTAATCAAGGTATGTTTTATATTAAAAAGGTATATTTTATATTAACCCCAGTAAGAAAATACAACTTCATGGCATGGGAGAGAAGTAAGTATATGTCCTAGAGTGTTCTTTATTTTTAACCGAATAAGGACTTCACTCTGTACTGTGTCAGAAAACCATCAGCTAAATGAGAAACCAGAGACACAGTCTAAATCCACTTGGCAATATGGCAGAGACTCTTTAAGAAAAACGAGGCAGTCCTAACGTTTGTTACTACACACCTTGAAATCTCTAAAACATTTCCTGTCCTAATTTACCAGGTCCTTAGAATCAACAAAGATAAAACATCATATAAAAATATCAGGTAAGTGAGCTAAATACATTTTTACATTTCATTCTGGAGTTCATTATATTTTTGGCAGCAAATTTATCTTGCTAATTATGTTTTACTTATGTTGAAATTAATCTTAATTGGTGTTTCCTATGAACACACTGAGTAAGAAGCAGGGAAAACCTGCCTGAGATTAAAAATTGACCTTGGATAATCCAGAATTCATACTCACTCTGCGTAGTCCTGTGCATGCCCGGGATGCCCTTGATCCCTTAAGTTCTGATGTCAAAATCAGCATCACTCCAAGGTCTCTCTGTGCATCCCAGCTGACTCTTGAACAACTTCACCCATCTGTTATTGTGTACAGTGTGAATGCATCATTTTTCCACCCAGTTTTTCACCTGCTCCCTCTGTCCACATTTCAACCCCAATGATTAAATCTACCTCCAGGTCAACTGCTCAAGCTGAAGTCTGGAAGCCACTCTAGACTTCATCCAACTGAAATCCACTTGGCAATTAATAGAACAAGAGTGGAACATGGACCAAGGGTGCCCAACCTTAGCCAATAATCAATTATGTGTCTGAGCTCATAAAGATGCACTGGGCCCAACATCTCTCCCTCTCTCTCTCTTTCTCTCTCTCTCTCTATCACACATGAGAGAGAGAGAGAGAGAGGGAGGAAGGAGGCAATTTTCAAAAGTTTCTGAAGTTTTATCACTAAAATACCAGAACTCATTTCTACCATCACTTCCACTAGAGATAGGAGTTGAATCTTTAAAACCATGCTTTATTCAGGGAGCTAAGTGATCTGAGAAGACAGAGGATTGATATACTAGAAATCTGTCTTCTTAAGGTATCTTCATTTGAAAGACAAGGACAGGTTAAGCAGCATTTTGTCTAGCAAGATAAAGTACACTCTTCCAAGAGATAGGAGTGGGCTTCCCCAAAGCTTTTGGAAAGGCAGTAGGTTCTGCATTGTGGATTTTAAAGAAGCTTTTAAAAATATTTACAAGTTGGGTGGCGTACTCATGGGGTAAGGTGACCTTTGTCTCTCCCAAATTATGCTGGATCAGATCTTCCTTTTAGAATATTTCCTCCCATGATTCTCTAGAAAAGCCCACTATAAGTGCACTATAGTGCACGTGGTATTATAATGATGTCAGGTCTTTTGATGATACAGATCTTTCATTAGTACACACATATGGGAAAATACCCTGGTGCCTTAGTTTCTGATATATTGGAGTAACCTAACAATCTAATGGCAGCTTCCAGGACGTTTAACCACACAGGGGCATTCAGACTATAAGGACACACATTTACCAAGATGCAGCTAAGGTTTCTTTCAGGTTCCTCACATCTACCTCTTTGTAAACTGGGTGTCAGGATTACAGCTTAGAGGGAAAAGATCCTGATTCAGAGTATATATGGGTCATGACAGCTGAGAAGAACAGCAGAAATACACAGGTAAAACATAAGCTGAACTCCTCTGCACCATTGTCCCACCCAGTCTGTGGCAACACCAAGAGTAGCACTTGGTGTCCATGAAAAGAAGCACAGAGAAAACAGGAGAATTGAGCAGTGGAGCAGCACAGAGTAACTGCCATGGGTGGGGGTGAAGTGTATGATCTGCCATTAAAGAGCCTCCCAAGCCCAATATGCAGGTCTTTCTCTATTGCCCTGTCCTGACCCGCTGGAAAGAGCAGACTGAAGAAGAAATATGTCTCCTATCTCTGCCTCCACTGATGTCAGTTCCTGTAGCCTCAAACCAGTTCTCTTGGAGCACTTTTCTCATCTTTAAAGCAGAGATTTAGGTTAGTCTATCACTAACCTGAAGTATCTTAGAGAGAAAATGTTCACTCTGGCTCACAGTTTTTAGGTTCCATTCTATGACTGAATGGCCCAGTTGTCTTGGTGGTGAGATAATAAGCACATTACTTAGAGATCACATAGCAAAACTGCTCACCTCAGGGCTAAGACTTGAAAGATAAGGGGGCTAGGGTCCTACTAACCCTTTGAGGGCTCACTTCAGTGTCTGAATGTCCCACCGGTGATACCTCTTAAAAGACATCCTTCCAAGCACATGAAGCAGAGGACCAGACCTTTAACAAAAGAGTCTTTTGGAAATAGCCCAGATCCAAATTGTAGAAAGGTTCTAGGATCATCCCTGCTCAATTTCCTGCTGAATGATTAACTTTACAATACTAGGTAAATCACCTTCCATAATTTTAAAAATAGATAAATAAAACCCACTTCCAAAGAAGACAAAATATCCAAAATAGATAATAGATAAGAGTCATGGAAGATATTTTAGTGCTTTCTGTAATTATATACCTAGGCACAAAATATTCATTCTTATTCATTAGCAATATCCTAAAATCTTATTTGGCTCTACCAATTTGGTGTTACTTAAATCTTTTTAAAAAATATTGAGAATTTTAGAGCCATAAGTTGGGGCATTATGCATAAAGACTTAGCCTATCCCCCATAACTCTTGACTACCCCCACAATGCATGACCCATGTTCCCCATTGATGAGGGTCCCTTTGGAAGAGGGAGGACAGGGAGGAGGACAATGGAGTCACCATTATGAATATAAAATTAGAATAATATAAATAAATAATAAATTATTTTAAAAAACATATAAAAAATTATTGAGAACTTTAATATATAAACACATTGAAATTGATATTGGGTCATACTCATGTGTTCCTTCTCCCCCTCCTCCATTCCACTGAGGGCTCTCCTTAGTATGATTATCAGTAATCATTGTGGGATCATGAATGGACCAGTCAGTCCCTGCGTGGGAGGACAGTGCCTCAGAATAAACCTTCCTATCCTGGACTCTTACATTCTTTCCACCCTCTCTTCCACAATGTTATCTGAGCCTTGGAGTGCATATTATAAGTACCCTTTAGGGCTAGAGAGATTGCTTAGTGGGTAAGGTACTTACCTGAGAAGTCAAAGGACCCAGGTTTGATTCCCTAGGACCCACATAAGCCAAATGCACAGGGCGGTGCATGTGTCTGGAGTTTGCAGCAGGTGGAGGCCCTGTCCCCCTCGCCTCTTTCTCCCCCTCTTCCTCTTTCTCTCTCCCTCTCTTAAATAAATAAATAAATAAATAAATAAATAAATAAATAAATAAATTTAAAAACATAAGTGTTGAACTCTCATCAACCTCTAATTTTCTGTTTTGATGAGTTTTGAATCTTCTCAGTGGGTACCACCATCTCTATCAAGCAAGTTCTCAGGCTAGCCTTGAACTCACGGCAATCCTCCTACCTCTGCCTCCCAAGTGTTGGGATTAAAGGTGTGCGCTACGATGCCTGGCTCAGAAAACCAGACGTTTAGAAGATTTTGTTTGTTTGTTTTGTTTTGTTTTGTTTTGTTTTGTTTTTCGAGGTAAAGTCTCACTCTAGCCCAGGCTGACCTATAATTCACTATGCAGTCACTATGCAGTCTTAGGGTGGCCTTGATCTCATGGCGATCCTCCTACCTCTACCTCCCAAAGGCTGTGATTAAAGGCATGTGCCACCAAGCCCAGCTAGAAGATTTTTTTTGGTGGGCATGACCTTTTTTAGCCAAAGAACAATGGAAACTTCCCTCTAGGGGTATGACTTTCCAAGCCATAGGCTTCTTGATTCTCAGTATCTAGCATAAGTTTCCTCCCACATATACAATCAGAGTGCAGTTGATTACCCCCATAACCTATGTGCCACTATTACTCCAGTGGGTACATCTTTGCTGGTTGATTCTGTAGCTTGAAGGGCCCACTGTTTGTTCAAGCTATTGGTGGCCTTTTACCCCCTAGCCTTCACACAGCACTTTCCAGCACTATAAAAGCTTAATCTCTCAATATCTTGTGACTTAAGTCTTTTGTTGTGCTTTTTTTTTTCCCCCTAAGGTAGGGTCTCACTCTAGCCCAGGCTTATCTGGAATTTACTCTGTAGTTCCAGGTTGGCTTCAAACTCACAGTGATTCTCCTACCTCTGCCTCCTGGGATTAAAGACATGCTTAAGCCTGCTTTTTAAAAATATTTTATTTGCTGGGCATAGTAGCACCTGTCTTTAACCCCAGCACTAGGAAGGCAGAGGTAGGAGGATTGCCATGAGTTTGAGGCCACCCTGAGACTACATAGTGAGTTTAGTGAGTTCCAGGTCAGCCTGGGCTAGTATGAAACCCTACCTCAGAAAAAAAATTATTTATCTATTTATTTATGAGAGAGAGATACTGAAAGGGGGGGGCGGGCAGATACACCACCTTGTGCATCTGGCTTATGTGAGTACTGGGGAATTTAACCTGGGTCCTTAGGCCTCACAGGTAATCACCTTAACTGCTAAGCCATCTCTCTAGCTCAAGCCTACTTTTTACATTATTTTGAAATTGAATATTTAAAATGAGCAATCACAGTCAAATAAGGATTTGCTATACTTCTTTTTCTATACTTAATTTAATGTTTAAAATATTTTTTTTTATTTATTTGAGAGAAAAAGTTAGAATGAGCACACCAGTGCCTTCAGCCACTGCAAACGAACTCCAAACGCATGTGCTACCTTATGCATCTGGCTTTACATAGGTACTGGGGAGTTGAACCAGAGATCTTTGGCTTTGTTGGCAAGCTCCTTAACTGCTAAGCCATCTCTCCAGCCCCATAATCTATTTTTAAATTTTTTTATTGATTTTTTTAAAAATAAAATGTTGTACTCTTAGACCCACTAATTTCTGCCCCAATGCTGCTGAGGTTGTTCTTTGTGGAGTTACTGGTATTCATTGTGGGAATGAAGAGGCCTCAGTCAGTCTGGGTGGGAAGAGGAGTTATACAGTGCCTCAGGCTATTCCCACCCACCCTGCGGCTCTTATAGTCTTTCTGTCCCATCTTCAGCAATGTTCCTTGAGCCTTGGTGGGCAAAATAGGGATATAATTTAGTGTTGCTTTCTCTGCAGCCTCTGGATCTGTTTTGATGAGGTTTGTGTGACACAGTGTCTGTTACCATCTCCCTAGATGATTTTCAGGCTAGCCATAAGAGCAGCATTCATGTCACCATTTCCTCTGTAGTGACTTCTGGGCCTGGGCTGGTAAGATTGAGGTGACCCATCTCATGGTAGCAGTTGTCTCTCTATTCTTGATGTATTGATGTATCCAGGTTCTCCCCAGTATTCTCCACCAGCTGTAAGATAGAACAGATTCTCCAACAAAAGGTGAGAACAGTTCGAATTAAAAGGGATAAGCCTACTTATTAGAAATGTTTATTGATGTGTATTTCCACTCTTAAATTAAACAGCAGTGGAGGTTCTCTTTCACCAAAACTTGTATGTAACTAGCCATCTCTTGTGGCAATTACTTTCTTAATATATGAGAAATTTTAACTATATGGCTTCAGATTGCTTGAGAGTAAACTAAGTAATAATATTTATGATTATGACCAGTAATGCCATGAAATAATGCAAATGCTAACTAGTGATTTATTTCTCAATAAGAACCTCATGCCTAACACTTTGCTAGATAGCAGCATCATGCAGAAGCAACAGCAAGAGTAGGGTGCCAGAGCTCTCTGAGGTTACTCATATGGTCTGAAAAAATCTACTTCTCTTCACTGAGTAGGAAACCATATAGTGTTAATTTCTGGAGGAGACTTAGATATTTTCCAACTAAAATATTAAGCTTATTACATTGGTCTAAATTTGCCAACAGTCTGAACCCTGTTTAATATATATACCTTACTTGTTATGAGAAAGAATTTAAGATAAGTGTGTATATGTAAGCAATAAGAGCAAAAGTAAAATAAATAGAAAAGTAGAGCAAAAGACAGAAAAAAAAAAAACATGAAGCTTATTATGCAACTGAGAGTAAAGCATCAAACTGCTTCCAATGCCTTTCATTTTACTGCTGTTTGGCAGCTTACAAGTTTTATGTGTTTCAGAGAGATCAGTTATTATTATTTCACAATGTATACCTTCTTTTAGAAAAACAATACCTTTCTAGAATTCATTGAAATCTTTTTCTTAATTGTGTTTGTAATCATCTAAAAGTAGACTTTAGATGAATCTACTATCAGCATTTAGTAAATATTTTTAAATTCTACATTTCATTATTATTGGTAATATTTTGGTGATATCCTTGATCACTTGAATGATGTTCTTTGTTAAAGGTTAAAGAGATGTGACATTGTTTTTCAAATAGTTTGATTATCCATAACAAAACTCAAAACTCACAGTTCCTGACAGGTGGGCATCAGTGCCCTGCAGAACAAATGACATTGGTGTTGTAACAGTGCTAAATTCTCCAACAAGCAAAGCTCAGTATCATGACCAGGGTTAAAGGGACCATGATGGCAATTTCCTAGAAAGTCACTAGGTGGGAGGGATTTTTTTTGTTTTGCCTCAGAGACCTTTGTTCTCTCAACCACAGCCATAACCTCCAGAATACAAGAGTTTTGAGTTAAGTATTTGAGTTTTTGTCATTGCATTTTACAGATACATTTTTCCCTATTAACAAGACTCATTCTTTTTTTAAAAATATTTTTTAAATTTTTTTATTTTTTTATAATTTATTTTATTTATATTATTCTGATTTTACATTCATAGTGTTGGCTCCCTTATCCTCCTCCCTGACCTCCCTCTTCCAAAGGGACCCTCATCAATGGGGAATGTGGGTCATGGATTGTGGGGGGGTAGTCAAGAGTTCTGGGGTGTAGGCCAAGTCTCTGTGTATAATGCCCCAACTTGTGGCTCTAACATTCTTTCCACCCCCTCTTCCACAAATTTCTTTATCAGACACATTGACACCTTTTTGCCAATTACACTGAAGTGGGAAGCATGATTGAAATGAGAAGTGGTAATTACAGAGATCCTTCTGTGTCTTATGCCCTGGTGCTATGTTCGATGGTCTGTTGGCTTAAGCACCACCACTAAAGTTGTATATGACCCAGGAAAGTGGGACCTTGATAGCCATGGGACCAGGTACTTCTAGAAACAGTAGAAGATTGCTTGAGGGTAGTAAAAATGTTTTTGAGAACACTGGCTGGTGTGAATATTGCTAAACAGAAATATGGGGATAAAACAAGGGGAAGTAAGTAAAGCATTTCTTCTTAAGTACAGGAAAGGGAACTAGACATTTTTCTTTCCTTCCCATGTCATGAAATTGCTAGGTCATAGCATGACTGTTTTGGGGTAGACAGTTTGGTTCAATGGGCTGAGGAGTACATTAAGAGATTCTTTGGGCTTTGCTTGGGGGTGTTCAACCACCTGCTGAGGGAAACTGTCTCACTAGCTCAGAGTGCAGATATTTTTTAAAGCAAGTCCTACTCTACATCCTTTCTTTTTATGCTAACAATGACCAGCCTATACATGTACAAAAGGAATGGGGAGAGGAATTAGTGGAGAGTATATGGAAAAGGAAGCCAAGATTAGGAAATGTTCTGGTCAAAGATTTTTTCAGCCTGTTGAAAACTACTGGTGTTTTCCTTAAAATCCAAAGGTTTTTCACTTCCAGTTTACCAGAGAGATTTGATGGTTGAAGATTTAAAAATGGCTGGTACCCAAGGCAACCCAGAAAGGTTTAGGGCCAGGGCTTATCAGGAAGTATGAAAGTGTCAAAAGCTGTTTCAAACCTCTTTTCTATACCAGAGAAGTTTGAATCCTTCAGCTTCAAAATCAGGAGCATGGCAGGGCAAATGAGATTGGATCCAGGTCCAAGGTCCTCTTTATTGTATGCTTCTATGGCAAACACAAGCAATCTCCTTTTCTTTCTCCCTCCAAATGTAGAAAGTACATTTGGCTAAGTAATGGGGAAACTTTAAGGGAGTGGGAAAAGGGACCCAGTGGATGAGCACTTCCTCTTAAGTAAGGCCCATGGAGGGTGACAGCCACCACCTCTATTTGGTTGAGCTATCCTGTCCCAGTCTCTACTTACTTCGAAGTGGGGATGCTGGGCTCCTATATTCTCATATTCCATAGGAGCATCCCAAAACTGATTGGATGTCATCCAGCATACATAACAATCTAGGGCCATGTAAAGCTAATGAGAACAGTGTAGGCAAGGCTAGTCTGTATCTATATACCATGTGAAATGAAACCAAGCTTAGGAAGGTTTTCTTGAAGACAGAAATTTTAAGTTATCCTTTAAGAGGATGTATCCAGGAATAAGGAATTTCCTGGAGCCATCAAGGACACCACAAAGGGCAAACAGAAAGAAGGCCAGAGGGGACATATATCTGCTAGCTCTTAGAGCAGCTGTTCTGGAATGGGTTCTAGAAATATGTTCCAGTTCTGCTGGCCAGTTATCCAACTTCAAGAAATAGAATTAAGGACAAAAAAGGGTCAGAGGAGCATTAATCAAAATTTAAGATTTAAGAATAAACCATATGAAAACTTATATCTTCACTAGCTAATAATATATATGTTAAAAAGGTGAGAGTAGCCAGGCATTGTGGTGCACACCTTTAATCCCAGCACTTGGGAGGTAGAGGTAGGAGGATTGCTGTGAGTTTGAGGTCACTTGAGACTACATAGTTAATTCCAGGTCAGCCTGGGCAAGAGTGGGACCCTACCTCAAAAAAAAAAAAAAAAAAAAAAGAGAGAGAGAGAGAGAGAGAGAAAGCACAGAAGTATCTTGTGGAAGTGGGTAATGTTGTATCCAGAAGTCATAGATTATTATTGGAAAAATTTCAGTGCCAGAGGTAGGATACCTCCCAGTGAGTTGTTGGTCAGTGTAGTGCTTTAAATGTATAGCCTGATAGACTCAGGCTTGACTCCAGTCTCCAGTGGGTGGAGCTGTGCTGGAGAAGAATTATGTCACTGGGAGCCAGATCTTATATTTAGAGAGCAGTTTGAGCTCTGATAAATTGGTGCCTGATGGCTGTTTGATGGCGACTCTGTGCTTGGATCTATGAAAGTGAGCCAACTTCTGTCATTGATGATGTTCTCCTTAAATTTGTAAGCATGAGAAAAAACCCTTTCCTCCTAAAAGCCAATTTTGGTTGGGTGTTTGTCCAGTAATGTAGAGCTGAATATAACACCCAGGGAGGCCCATGATGCCCCTCAAAACAATGCAGGCTATTGATAAAGCTCTTGTTTACCCATTAGGATTAGATGATGAGACCCTATTGCTGAAGACTCCATATGCCTGGGCTGCAGGTCACTGAGAAATCAAGCTGAGCTGGAAGCCTCCTCCCTGTTGACTAGCTGTAAGGATAAGAACGACGCAGTCTGATAGGGAAAAAACTCATCAGTGCTCTTAGCCAGCAATGGGCCCTGCAAGCTTTACAGTTGGAAAGCCAGGTCAAATGTACCAACTGGTAAAATGGTGACATGTCTGTTATGGGGCAAACACTACTCTCTGATTAGACTTGAGTCCCTACTCCATGGAAGGAAATTCCTGTCTGGCACTGAAAACCTAGTCATAAACCTATGGCTAAGCCAGGTATGGTGGCGCACGCCTTTAATCCCAGCACTCGGGAGGCAGAGGAAGGAGGATCGCCGTTAGTTCGAGGCCACTCTGAGGCTTCATAGTGAATTCCAGGTCAGCCTGGAAAAAAAAAAAAAAAAAGCCTATGGCTAAAGAAGTCATGAGCCCTAAATGTTGATGCCTATATATTAATGCTACTCTCACTGTTGGTTAGACAAGCTTCTCTTTTCCAATGGCAGTGACCACTAGAGTGACTCAACAATGGCCAAAGTGGAATATCTTTATCATATCCTTCAAGGCTCAGGAACCATTGAAGAAGAGATGGTGCAAAGAATGTACGAGCCAAGGGAAAGGAGGAGAACTTACCACACTGTCCTCCAGATACAAAGTGGTCTAGGTATTCATGACCTCACAGTGTCTACCTACACAAGGCCTGCATAATAGAAGAGGAAAAATGATGCCATCAAAATAGAAGAGAGACTAGTTGGAAAGAAGGGATTCAGTGGAAGCTTATGGAAGTTGTCAATAAAAAAGTTTTAAAAAAAAGAAAAAGAAAAGGCATCAATGTTCAGGCAGGGCAGGTATGGCCCAGTTTTAACAATGAATTACTGTCTTGATTGGGGTGAGGGAAAGGTCCACACTGAGGAGTAACAAAAATGACAATCACTTAGGGTTGGAAGGTTGGCCTGGCTAGATAAGTTTAGATTTGGAATGGAATAAATCTAATCCAAGCACTATGAAGGCACTGGAGAGACAGAAGTGATATTATGCAAAGGAGGGGAGTTGTTTGCTTTTGCAAAGGAGTTTTTAAAAAACCTATTGTAATGACTGTGTGCAATGAGTTGAAGAGGAAAGACTGAGTATTGGGGTAGGGAAGGCTCCAATTCCAGGAGTGTCTCTGTAGCCCAGGAGCTTTACGGACTTCCCAGCCCTGAAGCCAGTGATTTGACATAAAACCACAGTACAAGTCTCCTAACCTATAATAGTGTTATCAAAATTTTTTAAATGGAGAGGCCAGAAAGTTGGCTCAGTAGATAAAGTGATTGTCATGCAAGCATGCATACTTGAAGTTCAGATCACCAGCACCCACATAAATGCTGGGTGGGTGTGGCAACTTGCCCATAATCTCAGCACTTGGGAGGCTAAAACAGGAGATTTCCCCAAGGCAAGCTAGCTAACTAGACCAGCCAAACCAGCAAGTTCTGGGGTCAAGTGAAAGACTTTGTGGCAGTAAATAAAGTGGGGACTGATTGAGAAAGACACCTGACGTCAACCTCTAGCGTCCACATGCATGTGGGCACACATTCAAATAAATTCATGCCTATATACATACAAATATGCACACACACATACATATGCACATACAAAAAATAAATGGGAAAGACTGAGGCAATCTATTGATCCCTTGACTCTAGAATTTGTAACTACTCCATGTCATTTATTACAACAAATAAAATATTTTTACAGAGCCGAAAGTTTGCTAAAGATGACTGCTGGGACTGTGTAACCCTGCCAAAGTAGGACATTTATTTAGAAGAGATAAAATGGTATCACAAAGAAGTCAACTGCATCAATTATGACTAAGTCCTACTTTTGTTGAAGTTCAATGTATTTTTGTCAAAAGTAACATTTTAGAAATAAGCACCAACCAGTGAATTTATAGAGCCAAGAAAGTGATATTCCATATGTGCAATCAACCTGTCTGTCATTTTGCTGCTACACTATGGCATGAGGCTGATTGACACCCAGCAGGGCCTAAAACCCTAAGTGAAGCAAAGATGTTATGATGACAGCCTCCAGTACCTGTTATTGCTTAGACTAGCACAGCCCTGGTTGGACTCTGTAGTCTCCTGGAGAGCTTTTCAGAGATAAAGGATGTGGGTGTCCTTGCCAAAATCTGAATCACCAAAGACTGAGTCTAAATTCATCCCTGTTAATGTCATCATTTTAGACACCCCAGAAAATGCTGGCACACGATAGTGTGAACCACTGTCTGAAATGGTGAAGCTGAGGTAGTCTCACTTAAAATGCATACATGTACCTACACACACATATGCACACACGCACACACGCACTGTAGGGTAGCCAGTCAAGTTCTGGGAATATCAAGCTCTCAGAATTTCTAGATTCTTAAATACATAATAAAATCAATCTCCAAGGTTTTCTTAAAATTTAGTACTACTACATATACAATAAATATAATACCTTTTCCCAAACACCATGACATTCTTTAAAGGCAGTTTTCTTAAGTGTAGATGAATCCTCCCAGCCTGGTATATGTATATGTATGTATGTGTATATGTGTATATATGTGTATATGTATATGTATATATTTATTCATTTGAGAGAGAGAATGGGCATGCCAGGGCCTCCAGCCACTGCAAATGAACTCCAGATGCGTGTGCCCCCTTGTGCATCTGGCTTACATGGGTCCTGGAGAGTCAAACTGGGATCCCTTGGCTTTGCTGGGAAATGCCTTAACTGCTAAGCCATCTCTCCAGCCCTTGTTCTCTTTTTTTTTTTTTTTTTTTTTTTGGAGAAAGGGACAGAGAGGGAGAGGAAGACAGATAGAAAATGGGTGCGCCAGCAGCCTCTCAGTTGCTGGGAACAAAATCCAGATGTGTGCACCCCCTTGTGGTCAAGTGCAACATTGCGCCCTCTGCATCCTGCTAAACGTGGGACTTGGAGATTAGAACCACTGGAGATTGGAACTGGCGTTCTTAGGTTTAGGAGGCAGGCGCCTTAACCACTAAGCCATCTCTCCAGCCCTTATTCTCATTTTTTAACGACAGTCCTTCATTTGCATTCTATCCTCTACCTAGCAGTGTTCTCTAGATCCCACATTCCTTGTAGATTATTTTCCAAGAAATGAGGGAGGGGAATAGTTTCTAGGCTGGTAAACACAGTTCCAGAGGAGCTGCTGCATTCCCAGAGGTGATCACCATTGAATCAGACAACAATTAGGGAGGCTAATTCAATTAGCAAGAGATGCCTTCTTTTAGAATACATTTCTTGACTTAGAGGGTGGGAGTGAGGCAAAAGCTGGGATCCACATTACAAACAGAAAATATTGGGAATGTTTGGAGTCTGTCACCCAAGGGGTAGTGGCTATTCACTTTCTGATTTATTGAAAATTTTCCAATGCATTAGGCTCGTTGGGACACAGAGCTGTGTTTACAAAATAAAGTACATAGACAAAACACAGAGATAGATTAGGAATAAAAAATATTCTTCACTGAGACAGGGGTCTGCTGTGCAAAGATTAAGAGCTTTAGGAGAACACTTCACATTCCAGCTCTTAAAAATTTTTTTTAAAGTTTTATTTATTTGAGAGAGTCAGAGAGAGAGAGAGAGAGGGAGGGAGAGAGGGAGGGAGGAATGGAGAGAATGGGTGCACCATGGCTTCCAGCCACTGCAAATGAACTCCAGGTGCATGTGCCACCTTGTGCATCTGGCTTACATGGGTCCTTGGGAATCGAACCCAAGTCCTTTGTCTTTGCAGGCAAACACCTTAACTAATAAGCCATCCCTCCAGTCCCATTCTAGCTTTTTTAAATTTTTTTATTTTTATGTTTTTTCAAGGTAGGGTCTCACTCTAGCTCAAGCTGACCTAGAAATCACCATGTAGTCTCAGGGTGGCCTCAAACTCATGGCAATCCTCCTACCTCTGCCTCCCAAGTGCTGGGATTAAAGGCATGCACCACCATGCCCGGCCCATTCCAGCTTTTAAGTGAGTTGAAAACACACTTCCTGAAAAAAAATGCATCTTGAGAGTGCAACCAAGGAAGAGAAGGAGTTCTTATAAGGCAATGTTTTGAGGAAGAAGAGATTGTTTATTCAACAGCAAGCTTAGTGTCTTGCATGTAACAGAACCAGAGTAATATTTACAGAATTAAAAATTAAATTTCAGGGGCTGGAGAGATGAGTCAGTGGTTAAAGGCACTTACTTACAATGCCTGATGACCCAGGTTGGAATCCCAGTCAGTCCTCATGTAAAGCGAAACACACAAAGTGGCACATGCATCTAGAGTTCTCTGGCTGAGTAGTGGGGCCCTGGCTTGCTCATATTCATACCCCCCCCCACTTCTCTCTTTCTCTCAAGTAAATAAATAAATCTTTAAAAAAGAAAAAAAATCTCAGTATAGAATGGGGCCATATTCTCACCCTATAGATTCCCAAAGATACTCAGAATACAGGGCTGAACAGCAGTTTGCCATTGTTAAACATCTCCTGAACTCCAGTGCTCACTCTATGTAGAGTAGAGGCATGAGCATCTCAGGAGCTGCTGAGTTCTGCCTGCAGGGTCTTTCTGCCCCTTGCAGTGACTACTGAGCGATCTTGAAGAAATCCAAGGATTTGGAGGAGTGTCCTTTAGAAGACTTCAGTCTAGAATCTGTTTTTATATGTAAAGAAACTAAAATTCAAAGACTGTAGGAGCCAAGTGCTCTTTCCATCATGTGGAGATGAGACCCTGCTAGAGAGGCTCCTCTCCACTTTTCCCCAGGCCTGTGGTGTTTTGTTCTGGACATCTGAGGCATCATAATTCAGTGGGTCTGTGGATCAGTCTAAACTGGGTCTGAAAGCTGAATCTGCATTTATTTGCTTTGTAGTCTCAAATTATTTGTTTTTATTTTATAATTTTCATTTTTTAAGGTTTACTGAGGGAAAATTGATGTGAAAATTGCAATAATTGTATCTATCCATCTTGACAAGCTTTGGTCTATGTATGATACCTTTACATCAACTATGGTACAAATACACCCATCACCTCCAAGAATGTCTTTATGTTTGTGTGTGATTTGTGTTTAAGGACATTTAACATGTGATCTATCCTATTAACATATTTTAATGTGCACCCTGCGATATTGTTCACCATAAGTACTATATTTTACAGCAGAGCTACAGAATTTATTCATCCAGCATAATAGAGACTTTATAACTGGTGAAAACTTACTAAGTCACTATTTCATTTGTTGTGTGGCCATAACATTCACATTTTAGACCTTAACAAAGTACAAAAAAACATACTTTGTGTGTGGTTTGCAGTTTTAAGACAGGCAAATGAATATTTGAACCTAGAGACAGGAGAGGTAGAGGCACTATCATAACATTAGTGATAATATCAATGGTACATAACACTTCGTACCAGGTTGTGTTCTTGGCACATCCCGTATGCTGACTGATTGAATGTGCAGAGCAACCTCATGCAGTATGCACTCTTTAAATCTTCATTTTATAGGAAAGCACTCTGAGCCGTAGATTACTAAAATTAGTTTCCCCAGGTCACATAGCTAATAAGCAGGGAAGTTAGAGTATAAATCCCAGTGGTGTGGTTCAGAATCACGTTCTTCTTCACCACACCACTTCTGTAAAAGTACAGAGAAAAGGCAAGGGAGGGCCAATGTCGGGGGGGGGGGCGGAGACAGGGTGGTTCTTGTTTGATTTGAGCAAGAGGATCATGTAAGCCTGGCATTAAACGGTACTCTGCACAGAAAGAGACATTCAGAAAGCAGGCAGCTCAGAGTTCTAAAGCAGAGAAAATGGACATCTCTCACTCTCCAAATATATATACACATGCATATGTGTATATAAGCACAAACCTATGCATATATTCACATATGTATCTATTTGAATACTTCAAGTACTCTGTTAAAATGTTTATATAATGGTTATAACTCAGCATACCTTGACTGCTTGCTGCATGTCAGTTTCTATATGCAATATTTTATTTGATCATCACAACAGAATCCTATGATCAAACTGTTAATCAGAACCTTACACAGTAGATTAACCTGCCTACAGCCATACACTTAGTAAGTAAGTAGCAGTGTTAGTATTTGAGACAATTGATGGGTCTTTACTCCTGCATGGATTCCCAAGTATTTTTTTTTTTTTTGCTCTACTAGTTATAAAAACTCCTTTTCATAATACTTCTCTACCTCCAAATTATGTGTACCCACTAGCTTCAAAATCATCAATAGATGTTAGTGGTTATATTCTTCTTCATTTGTGGCCTCACATGCCACTTCCCTAAGTTCACAAACATCTTAGTATCTTTCTTTGCTGGGGAGAGCCTCTCTAAGTGGGCCACAGTACAAGTCTCTTTAAACATCTGACCTTTGCCCTATTGTCACTCTTTCCTATAGCACCACAGTGGGTCAAATCATCTCCCCTGTCCATAAACAACTCCACTTGTGAAGCAGAAATGACTATTAAAAAGAGTGGTAGAGACCCCCTGTGGGGAGCTCTAATAGGCTCTGCCAGGGACCAGAGAACATTACTATCACATCCATATGTGTCCGCTTACTGGGGTCAGACTCATGGAAACAGGCACAATAATAGCTTCAGACAAAAGCTGGGGATGATATGGAACTGACATTACAGGGAGAAACCCCTCTCCAAAGTCTTCATTAGGAGCAGCAAGCTCAAGCCAAGGAAATGGACTTGAGTGGGTTTTTTTTTTTTTCACTTTCAAAGCTGATTAAAATTAATTTGCTATTTCTTTAGAACTCTTTTGTTGTTGTTGTTGTTGTTTGTTTAACTGAGCTTTTAGACTGGACATTCAAAACAGAGGATCCATCATCAGATACAAAGCCTTTCTCAAGTATACAGCAGGAAGAATGTCACTGTTATCTATTTGTCCAAGCAAGGCAGCCAGCTAAGCACTGTGCAGCACTACCCATGTCACCCACCCTCATTCCCATCATGTCATTATAATTATATAGTTTTTACTTGATTGATCAGAGACCAGGTTGTCCAAAAGTTTTTAAATATAAATCAAGTTATTTTCATCTGGGTTTAAAAAAGACCATTTGTTTTAAGCTTAGAATGTTAGTGCTGATAAGCTAAAGCCCTCTGACTTCTCCATCCATCTGTGGAGCACACGAAGCAGTTCTGTAAGGGCATTTCCCATGAGCACACAGTTTTCCTTTCTGCTGCAGTGCATTCAATTGTAGTTGTCATGTGTCAAAGTTTACACTCCTGCTTTAAAGCATCTCTTCAACTTTAACAGCATCAGTGAAATCACCCAAGTGTATGGCCTCACTGGTAATATGGCTTTTAAAATATTTAAGCCCTTCTCCTTTATACCCCTTGTCATTAACTGGTAAATTACTAATTTATTTCCTATTAGAATTTATATAGTTTGCAGCAATTAAGAAGAAAGGCATAATTGCTGACAAACCCAGGGCACTATTTAAATCACTTCCTTGTTGACAACATATTTCTCTTTCCTCAAACTGAATGTCACTGAAATCTGATTTGTGCAGAACCCTTGTGGACGAGCATGCTGCACCTGTCACCTGGGCGCTAGCATTCTGCTAAGGATCAATTTACATAACCTCATTTAATGGTTCATAAATCATACCCATTAAGCCCAGCTAACAGGAACCAAGGGTTCTAATTTATGCTGCCTTTCATAGCAGAAAATTGGGAGGCTGGAGCCTGTGGATAAAGAACCCAGGTCTTGCCTTTGATTGTTGATTGTGATGGTAAATGTATGGATGATGAGAACAGATTTTCACTTTATTGATTTCCTGCCAAAGCACAGCATGCTTTATTGTGAAAGGGCGCCTTTTGGCAGCAGTGCTGAAAGTGGCAGTTGTTTAGGAGCCCTTTGCCAAGACGAGGTCTAAGACAATACAGAGTGGTAAATACTAAAATAATATCAAGCCAAAATGTTAGTCTTTAAAAGAAAAGGAAAAGGGGGAACCTCTAACCTTTTGGAAATCAGTAACCTTTTCTCCTTAGCAGCTCCTCCCCTCTAAAGCAGGCAAGCCAAGAATCAAGATGAGACTGGTTTAAGAACTGCAAAATCCAATGTTTCCAAGCCACTGCCCTAAGTCACTTCCTGATGGTAGCTCATGCAAAATGATGCAGATGTCTAGAATCTTTCATATAATGACATTTCAGCCAGGCTGCTCTACTGGGCCATTTGTAGCCTCTACTCTGTCCGCTATGTACTTCTTTTTGGTTGAAGACCTGCAAACACCATTTTTCATTCTATTTCATTTTTCCCCTTTAGGTCAAGATATTGTATCCAACTATATATAGTTCTCTGCAAAATGCAGTATATAAAAAGGTCATCTTCTCACAAGTGCTTGGGCTGGATTTCAAAATAGCAAAAGTGGTCCTAAGATCATTTTCCAGATGAAAAACATCTCTTAAGTATTGCTGAGGCATATTGATTCCCTTCTCTTATCTCAGTGCTGACTTCTAATGGACAATGTAGATTCTCATTTTACCTTGTTCTCAAAATCTTGGTTAAAACATGGTGATTTTTACTGATAAAACATGCTCGTCTACCCCTCATCTGTCTCCTAAAGGCAGGCTGTTCTGAAACATTTCAACATTTACTCCAACAAGTTGCTGTGAATATTTACTTGAAATGGATTCCCAGTGGTATGGACTCCTCTATACCTCATCTTTAAATTCTAAACCTGCCATATAGAGTGTTGGTTAGAATCAGGCAAGATATATAAGCAAGGTTGTACTATTTCTTCCTTTCTCCTCCTTGATTTTACATTTTACTTTCTATTTATTTACTTACTTACTTACTATACTTATTTGATCATCACTTCTGCTTACTTTTCCATCTACCACAAAATGTCTTCTACAGTATTATTGGTCATTTTTAATAAGGAAAAAATCTCTATTTTTTCTAATGTTTGAGAGGATTTATCTACACCTAGTTACATAATTCTACTAACAGAATATAAGGAAACATCTAGAGTTTTTGTGTGTTCAGGACACCTTACCTCCATTCTCCTGAGACACAACTCTCCTTTCCCAAGGGAACCCATTCTACATGAAAAAGGATATGCCCCGGCTCCTCAACTCCATTCAGTTAAAACCTATGTCCATAACTACCTAAAGGGTAGCAATACCTCAACACCATGATGGAGCTTACCCTGGGAACTGTAAACCCGAAATGAGCCCTGTCCTCCCATAAACTGCTCTGGTTGGGTGTTTGTCCTAGCAATGAGAAAGTAGCTGCAATAGGGTGTCAAAAAGAAAAGTTTGAAATGAGCCAAATGTCTGTAGCCAAAACAATTTAAAAAATTGACCTTTAATTCCAGCACTCGGGAGGCAGTGGTAGGAGGATTGCTGTGAGTTTGAGGCCATCTTGAGACTACGTAGTGAATTCCAGATCAGCCTGAGCTAGAGTGAGACCCTACCTCAACCCGCCCCCAAAAATAAATAAAATAAAATAAATAAAAAGAAAAGAATTGAATGAGCTCTACCCCCGAGTGATGAAGAAGCAGGTTTGGGTAAGAAGACTGGGATCTTTGTTTTAGCTATTATAGATTCCTGGGTAAATTTATCTATAATTCTCATGAGCCTTCAAAAACTTGCCAATAATTTTCAAAGCAAAAAAAAAATCAGGTTGCATTTTATCATTATTACTTTCTTAAGATCTATTGACTTTTTTCCTTCAAAAATATTCTTGTCCATCTATTTCAGGCCTAGCCTTATAAGGTAAAGGAAAGCAAAGGATTGTATTATAGAAGACAAACTTTTGTATTACAAACAGTAGTTTGCAAATTACAAATGTTTGTATTACAAACATTTGGCAATGCAGAATATAGTTTGGGGTGTTTTTTCTGTATCATAGATCTTGATAAGCATTGGGGAGATGGATGTAAATAAAATAGCACCTCATCAAAGCAGTTCACATTTAGTGGGACATACAGGGGGCCTGGGTGGTGATTCTATGTGAACTTACTATAGCAGAGATAGAAATATGCACAGGAAACACCAATGGAAAGACACCATGCTAAACCTGTGAAAGAACTTAACTAAGAAATTTTCTAAAAAATACAATGTCAGAACTGAGAAAGGGTGAGTGAGAAATGCCCAAGGAAAGGAAAAATTCGAAGTAGATCCAATGGCAAGAAGCAACATGGTATGTTTTGGAAATGGTAGCTCAAAGCAGTGGAACTCATTGTTTGAGATTGGTTTTAGCAACAGGAACAACTTGAACAGTAGGCAGGAAACTCACCATCCTGTCTTTGGGAAGACCTTGGCTTACGTTCTGGATGTGATGGCAGGACATGAATATTGACAGAGAAAGCATGAAATGGCAAGGTTAGTATTTGGGAGAGACCATTACAGTGGTTGGATTGAGGTAGGGCAGGGCAAAGCTATCATAGAGGAAAGTGAATGGGACTGCTATGATGGCTGAAGGTAGAGATGTCAGGGGATTGACACAGGGAATGGAAAAAGAAGATTCAAGAAATAGTCATGGGGCTGGAGAGATTGCTCAGTGGTTAAGGAACTTTCTTACAGAGCCAAACTTCCTGGTGTTCAATTCTCCAGTGCTTACATAAATCCAGATGCACAAGGTGCACATGCCTCTGGAGTTCACTTGTAGTGGCAAGGGGCTCTGGTGTGTCTATTTGCTTCTCTCTCTCTTCCTTCCTCCCACCCTCTCTCTCTCTATTCCTCCCCTTGTAAATAGCCAAATAAATTATTTTTAAAAGAAATATTCAGGATACAAAATTCATAGGACCAAATGGTCAAGGGAGGAGAGGCTGACGAAGAATTTCAGTGAATATTGCTACCTCTATCTAACATGGAAAATTCAGAAGGAGTATTCATTCAGGTAGTATTCTCAGGTAGAGGCTGAGATAATCTGAGACATCCATGTAGTGTCTTCATTTAATCTGTACAACAACCCTGAATTTATAGCCAAAATGATAAACAGATTTGTCAAAGGTCATCCAGAACCAAGATTTCCAGCTCAGGCTTACCTATGCCTACAAGTACATGTGACATTAAAGTGATATTTTAACATATTTAATGACTGAAAAAGATAAACTACAAAATCATAAACATAATATGATGATATTTTAAAAGGTATCTCTATGTTAATATGTACATATGTGCTCAAGAAAAAAAAACTAGAAAGATATAGACAAAAATTTCCGTGGTAGTTATCATAAGGTGATGAAATACTGTGACTTTATTCTAAAAATGTATCTATGTTTTTGTAGAATGAGAAAGTGTTGTTTGTATAATGCTTAGCACTTGCCATTAATCAAAGAAAATACTGTAAAGTTACTCTTTATATCAGATATCCTAACTGATCATTGGACAACACAGGATTTAGCAAATGACAGTCTTGAGACCTTCCCATGTGGTTTCTTCAGTTACTGTGTCTAACAGGGATCTGAGGGGTGATTTTTTGACCACCTTGGATTTTTTATTTTTATAGAACATGTATATCAAGAACTGGGGTCCTAAGAAATCCAATTTGTAAAACCTGATGTAGACATTTTCAAAATTACAGATCATAGCTATCAAGAGCTTTCTAAAAAGTACCTTCTTTTTATGTGTGCATGCAGTTGCATGTACATATTTGTATGTATGTGTACTCATGTGCTTATGGAGTCTAGAAGTTGGCATTGAGTACCTTCTTTAATGATCTGCCTCCTTGTTTTTGAGACAATATCTCTTTATAAAATGATAGCTTTCCCCATTCTGCTAAAACAGCTAGCCAGCAAGCCCCAGTGATCCTCTTGTCTCTGCTGAGATTACAAGGATATTCCACCAGGCTTGGCTTTCACATGGATGCTGGAGATAAAACTCAGGTCCTCATGCTTGTGTGGCAAACATTTTACCAATGATCCATCCCCCCCAACTTCCTTGGAAAGTACCCTTTCATATGACTGATAAGATACATTGTTGTAAGGAGAAAAGAACTGATAGAGATGATGGAGGAGAATGGAAATTATATTTGAGCAACCTGGAAAATAGAATCCCTCCTCCTTTTTTGTTTTATTTGTTTATTGCATCTGCTACATTTAGTGGCTAAAAACTCTTAAGAGGGTTTGTAATAATAAGAATTAACTTGCCTTACCCTTTGTAATGGAAACATGTTTTCTGATTTAGATTTAATGATGGTCCACTTTATTCATAACCCTATTTCCTTTCTCTCTGCCAAATCTAGAGAGTACAGCTTTGGGTTCCTGTGAATCAAAAGGCTAAATAAGCACCTGTCGGTCTCGGGAGCTGAGTGAGAGGAACAACTCAGAAAGGGTTTCACATGCTTCATCCTTTCTCCTGTGGCTTTCACTTAGGGCATTAGCACTATGTTTGATATCATCAAATAAGTAACATTCCATGTCAGTACCGATATTAATTTATTAATGTTGATTTGCTTTGATCATGGAAAATGCATTTTTTCTCTTTAGGGAAAGATTTTTGGGTCAGCTAATCTAGTGAGCATGGAAAGGTTTGAGAACAATGATATCTGTGTTTCTTCTTTTAAATCAAAGTAGCCCTGATATCATTTAGCAACTGGATTATATGAAAAATCCCAACACAGCATAGCTCTTCTATTGAAATTGGATTGATTTCTTTAGAGACCATCTGATCTCAACAGCGGTCTGAAAAAAAAAAATCCTCTGGACCTTGAAAGAAACTAAAATTAATGGATTTAAAAAAAAAAATTTAAGCTCTCATTTTCTCCAGCATGAAGACATCCTTTCTCTCAGTAATTTGCACCTAAAAACAAAAGTGAAAATGTGCGTGTCTGTACATACAAAAAACCTAATACTTCACTCTTGTACTAAACTTTTTGATTTCTCTATTTATAAAGAAAATTACCATATTTTCAAACACATTAAAATTATCTTTGAAATAATTGACAGCCCATAAACTGAAATTTCTTTAACTACAGGTACTTTTTTTTAAAAAAAAAAAGTGAAGTGCATACTTAAAACATGGACTTATAATGCACTTTCCATACTTGTAATAGACAGATACTCATTAGATATCCCTTCAAGCCTACCTGAGGATTCTAAGATGGAATACATATATCCTGCTCATGAAACAATTTGAAGCCACACCATGAAATTGGGGACATTTACTACAAAAAGTGATTGTATTATAGTGATAATTACCATTAGAAATGGGTTTGTCACAGTTTTTTTTTTCAATCAGTTACCTTCTTAAAAAACTTTAAAATAATCTAGCCTGAAACTTGAAAACATTTTTTTACTTTTTTGAAATACATGTATTATATAGAGTAACATTTCCAAAGCGTGTGCTTGCCTACCACATTTTTGCCATATCTTCATACCAATTGTTCATTGTTTATGCTATGATTTTCTCTTTAAAAAAAGAAAGGAGTTTAAATCAATTCACTTTTGTTGCTTTTTTTTATTATAATCACCTTAAGAAGTGATATGTAATAATTAACATTTCTGGTACAAAATAAAGTTCTAAGCATTAAAATAATATTTTTCATGCACATATTCTTAAAAAGCAGTGACACTTCTTCTAGCTTAGGAAATGCTGGTATTAACAGTGTATTTCTGTATCTTGTTGCCTTTTTGTTGTAAGGGTCATATGAGTATCCTTGTTTGTAGGTGGCATATGTAGGTAACCCTTGTTCTGTACCACCCACTGTTATGCTAAGGTTTGCCACTTGTCAGCAGACTCCTGAACTAAATAAAGCTGCCCACTCTAAAATCTTGGTATAAGGACCTTATTTCCTATAGTTTTCAAAATGCGCTCTATACCACCAGCAGCTCTCTCAACCTTCAATCTTGTCAAGATAAGGACAAGTGTCCCATTTGTGGCTTTGGATTTAACATGGAAAACTCAAGTTGTAGGGATAGGGATGTAGTTCAGTTTGCAGAGTGCCTGCTTGGCAGGTACAGATCCTCGGTTTCATTCCCAACACTGTACTCAATGGGGCATGGTGGTACATGCCTGTAATATTAGCACTTGGAAGGTGGAGGCAGGAAAATCAGAAGTTCAGGGTCATGCTTGGCTACATAGGAAGATTGAGGCTAGTCTGGGCAGCCTGGACCCTAAAACAAAAGAAACTCTGAACTGTTTGCTTTTCCAGGTATGTCTATCTTGCATATTTTCAAAATAGATCTAACTCAACTTGAAAATATGTATTAAAAAGAAGAAAGAAAGTTGGGCATGGTGGCACATGTCTTTAAGCACTCAGAAGGCAGAAGTAGGGGGATCACTGTGAATTTCAGGTCACTCTGAGGCTACATAGTGAACTCAAGGTCAGCCTGGGCTAGAGCAAGACCCTACCTCAAAAAACAAAAAAATAAAATAAAACAAAATAAAGAAGAAGGAGGGGGAGGAGGAAGGAAGGAAGGTGGGAGGGAGGGAGGGAGGGAGGGAGGGAAGGAAGGAAGGAAGGAAGGAAGGAAGGAAGGAAGGAAGGAAGGAAGGAAGGAAGGAAGGAAGGAGAGAAGAAAAGAAAGAAAGAAAGAAAGAAAGAAAGAAAGAAAGAAAGAGAAAGAAAGATAGATAGATAGAAAAAGAAAGGAAAGAAAGAAAGATAGAAAAAGAAAGAAAGAAAGGGAAAGAAAGAAAGATAGAAAAAGAAAGGAAAGAAAGAAAGATAGATAGAAAAAGAAAGAAAGAAAAGGAAAGAAAGAAAGATAGAAAAAGAAAGGAAAGAAAGAAAGATAGATAGAAAAAGAAAGAAAGAAAAGGAAAAGAAAGAAAGGAAAGAAAGAAAGAAAAAGAAAGAAAGAAAGATAGAAAAAGAAAAAAGAAAAGGAAAGAAAGAAAGGAAGGAAAGAAATAGATAGATAGAAAAAGAAGGAAAGAAAGAAAGGAAGGAAAGAAAGAAAGATAGATAGATAGAAAAAGAAGGAAAGAAAGAAAGAAAGAAAGAAAGATAGAAAAAGAAAAAAAAGGAAAGAAAGAAAGAAAGAAAAGAAAGAAAGAAAGAAGGAAGGAAAGAAAGAAAGAAGGAAGGAAAGAAAGGAAGAAGGGGGAGGAAGAGGCTTTTGACCTGAAAATTTTACTCCAGGATTCTATTTTAGGAAATAATCAGAGATCTGGGTGGATATTAATTTACAAGCATGATGATTGCTGTATTGTTTATAATTATGAACATCGGGAATGTGATCATAATTTAAACTGTAGGAAATTGTTTAAAAGGTTGCATTCACATGGGATAGAATTATTTTATACAATATTTTAAACATCAAGTTACAGGACTTGCAAAAATATCCATAACATAATAACTAAAACAATAAAAGCCAGAGCAGAAATGGCTTTCTGTACTTTTCCACTTTTCTATAAACCTAGAACTACTCTAAACAATAAATTTTCTTTGATTTTAAAAAATAAATTCTGTAAACTTGAAATAAATAAACAAATGTTATAAAGCAGTATGTTTTGTACTGTTATACAACTATACAGCTAATTATGTTTCTATTTATAAAACCACAAGACCATGTACCAGAGTCCTAACAGTACTCTTTCTTTTTGTGTTATGAGTGATACTAATACTATTTGTATATTCCTGTGCTTTCCAATTTTCCAAGTGATAAACAAAATAGATTTAAAATCAGAAGATGGAAACTAAATAACATTTAAATACTACTTAAAAACAAAACATTAGCACTGCAGAAAATTCTTAAAAGACTACTATACATGGAAGAAGAAAATTAATAGAAACAGGAGGAGAGAAAGGAAGAAGCAGAGGAAGAAAAGAAAAAAGGAGGCAGAGAAGGATAGTTTCACACATAAGAATGCAAAAAAAAAAAAAACAGTCCATGAAAGCAACAGAAGAATGGAAGAGAGAGGGGAAGGAATCAGTCAACCCTATCATAGCAAACCACTAAACATCCAACACTGTCAAAAGAGGAAGAAAAGAACTATTAACTAACTAAGCAGAAAAACAAACAACAAAATCATAAACAGTAGCAAACCCATCTCAGTTATAACCTTGAATGCAAATGGCCTTAACTCACTAAATTAAAAGAAAGACTAACAGGCTGGATTTTAAAACATGACTCATCTGTCTGCTGTCTCCAAGAAATTCACATAGCTAAGAAAGACATCCACAAACTGAGAGTCAGAAGTTGGAAATCAAACTACAAAGCAAACAGAAACTGCAAGCAAACAGGCATAGCACTTCTCATACCTAATAAAGTAGACTACAAACCAAAATTAGTCTGAGTAATACAGAGGACCACTACCTATTGATAAAAGGAACAGTTCATTATTATTATAAATGTTTATACATCAAATACATCCTTCTCTAAAGTTGATCACTTATATACTACAAAGCAAGCCTAAATAAATTTTTTAAAATTGAAATAGTTCCCTACAAGATTGCTGAGACAGAAATAAGGGGGGGGGGAAATCCCACTCATATTAGCCTCAAAAACAATATAAAATATCTAGGTGAAAGGTGAAAGGCCTCTGTAAGGAAAACTGTCAGATACTGAAAAAAATGGATTGAAGAGGATGATACTGAAAATAATAAATTGAAGAGGACACTAGAAGATGGAGAGGTGAAAATGGTTATATTATTACCAAAGCAATCTTCAGTTTCAGGTAGCCAAAACAATTCTAAGGAGAAAGCACATGACCCGAAGCATACCATTACATGACCTTGGACTATACTACAGAGCCATAGTGATAATGACATGATACTGGCACAAAGACATGTAGACCCATGGAAGGGAATAGAAGATAAGCATAAGAGAGATAAACTCACCCAACTATGGTCACCTAATTTTGGACAGAGGTGTCAAAAACATGCATGGCGGGGGGACAGCCTTTTCAGTAACTGGTGCTGGCAAAACTGGATGTCTACCTGCAGAAGAATGAAATTAGATCCTCGTCTCTCACCATGCACAAAAATAAATTTAAATGGGATCAAAAACCATAATTTAAAATTGGAAAACACAGGGAAAACACTTAGGAATATAAATATAGACAAGAAATTTCTAAACAGAATACCTCAATAACATAGGAAATATCCCCCAAAATTAACAAATGGGATTAAATGAAATTTTAAAATCTTATACATAGCAAAAGAAACTATAAACAGAATGCAGAAGCAACCTCCAGAATGAGATAAAACATTCACTAGCTATACTTCACATAAGGAGTTAATATTTAGAATATGTAAAGAACTGCAAAAATTAAACACCCCCCCCACAATCAATAAGTGGCCCTATGGACTGAATAGACAATTCTCAAAATAAGTAACACAAATATCCAATAAATATTTAAAAGGTGGTCAATGTCCCTAGCTATCAGGGAAATGCAAATTTAAACTACTTTATGATTCCATCTAATTCCAGTCAGAATGGCTACCATCATGCAAACAAATGACAACAAAATGCTGGAAGGGATATTGGGAAAGAGAAATCCTTATCCACTGCTGGTGGAAGTGTAAACTAATGCAGCCACTATGGAAATCTATGGAGGCTACTCAAAAACTTACAAGTAGAACCACTATATGAGCTAGCTATAACTCCTGGGCATATACCCAAAAGACTCTATATGCTACTGCAGATAATTGCACACTCATATTTATTGCTGCTTTTTCCACAATAGCAAGGAAATAGAATCAGCCTAGATGTCCACCATCAGATAATGAAAATGTGGTACCTGGGCTGGAGGGATGGCTTAGTGGTTAAGGCATTTGCCTGCAAAGCCAAAGGACCCAGGTTCGATTCCCCAGGACCGACGTTTAGCCAGATGCACAAGGGGGTGCATGCATCTGGAGTTCATTTGCAGAGGCTGGAAGCCCTGGCACACCCATTCTCTCTCTCTCTCTCTCTCTTCCTCTTTCTCTGTCAAATAAATAAACAAACAAACAAATAAATAAATAAAATAAAAGGAGAGAAGTTGAAAAATATGATACCTATCCAAAGTAGAATTTTATTTAGCTATAAAGAAAAATAGAATCGTGAAATTTTCAGGAATATGAATGGAAGAGGAAAACACTATATTAAGTGATGTGACCCAGGCTCAGAATGAAAAATACTCTGTGCTCTCTCTCATATATGGATACTAGCTTCAAACTTCACAGTGTATATCTAGGTGGGAGTAAATGTGGGTAAAGGCCAGGAAACTGTGGAGGGGCCATGAGACTGGAACACAGAGGTTTCAAGGGCAAGAAGTAGAAAAGACAATAGAACATACCAGGTATTAAAAAGGGAGGGAGAAAACAGGGGCCCAAAGGATATCACAGGAAAAGGGGAGGTAGATGAGGAGGAGCCCAGTTGGGTGGTGGTTGGGGCGGGGGGTGGGGATCAACCAAAACAAACAGTGAAAATGCCATAGGAAATCTGTTACTTTGTAAACTAATTTAAGAACTCAGAATAAAATATTTTAAAATAAACAAAATACTTATAGTGGGGATAAATGTAAAGAGACAAATGCTTTGTGGATCAAAACCAGTCCACATTTCGGGAACCAAACAGAGAGAACTGAGGGCTGGGAGAACTTTGCCCCTGAGTTCAGTGAACTCTGTGAAGGGAAGGGACATGGTTAGGACAAGCAGCAGTAGCTACAGGAATTCTTCATGATTTCAGGAAAGGCCTGCACTCCATGTCAGCCACTTCAGTCCCCCTAGGGCACCTTCACTGCCCTCCCACCCTGACTCTTGCAGTGACCTTGAAGTCCCAGAGTCTCTTAAGGGAGGTCACCTTGTACAACATGAACAATCTGCAGAGCAAGATCTGAAAAGCAAAAGGTAACTTCTGAAGGGCTTGCACTGGGTTAAGGGAAAGACTCTAGTTTCTCTTGAAGAGGAATCAGTCAGTTCCCCTTTATTGGGAGGGAAAAGGAATGGGTAGTGTTCTTTACAAAATCCCGACATTCAAGGGCTGCTCTGTTAGTGGAGCCCAGAAGATATTTAGCCCCAGGGATTTAAATATCTGGACTGTAGCCCTGGGATGCCTAGGACCAAGTGAATGTCTAGACCAAGGCTTCTATAACTGGGCCCAGTTCCAGATTTAGTGGCCAAGACCTATAACCTCACCTTAACTCATCAGCTCCCGGGGGTAATCTATAACTGTGCCTTCCTTGTTTTAGGCATGGATGAATGAGAAAGTTTGATTCGTATACTTATCTGTGTGCTGTTCATGTATTTATGGTCTGTTCTTGGTTATCACAGATTTGTCCAGCTAGCAAGGATAAGGTCAGTCAAAAGACTGATGCTAGATACAGAAATTCTGAATATGTGCTATATGAAAGATCAAAAAGCAAGTATACACGGGAAAGAAGGAAAGAGATTAACTTCACCCCGAAAACAATCTAGAAAGAGTTCCCCCTTAGCCTGGATAATGCAAAGCCCAATAAGGGGCCATAAAAGTTTGGGTAATAAAAGATTGTTAGAAATAGACAAATGGGGGCTGGAGAAATGGCTTAGCAGTTAAGGTGTTTGCCTATGAAGCTGAAGGATCCCGGTTCGATTCTCTAGGACCCATGTAAGCCAGATGCACAAGCCAGGGCACATGCATCTGGAGTTCATTTGCAGTGGCTAGAGACTCTGGCACACCATTCTCTCTCTGTCTGCCTCTCTTCTAGCTCTCTCTCTGCTTGCAAATTAATTAATTAATTAAAAAAGAAATAGACAAATGGAATTGCTTCATTTTAAAATAAGGAAACTGATTATAAAACTTCCATGTGGCCTGTGGACTTAATTTTTACTGTTTCCTTTAAAACATGGTTAACTTATTCTCATTGCTATGAGTTATGGGTAACAGGCTTCTATGTCCATTTATTATGTTAAAGCCACTGCCAAACACTGTGAAAATGGTTTCATTTACCTCCAGAATTTGAAGGAAAAAAAATCCAATGATGACTAAAACCAGTAATGACTATTTTCTATTTTCTTTCCCCTAAGTAATTGACCATTAATTATAATATCAATAGGCAGTGGGTAAGGAAAGCAGACCCATATAAAGGCGACATTTCATTTGTAACTGTTTTGTATATATCATAAATCTCTAATATTGGGCTATTGTCACTCATGATGAATTATTGTAAGCATGTTAGCACATGGTGGAAGTCAAGTACATTCAAATACTACTCAGTCAGAATTGAATTTGGCATGATAGTCTCATAAAAGGGGGCTCAATTGAGAGTTTCCACTTGCCTGCTCTAAACTTGTCACTTGTAGGTGCTAAAGAGCTTGTTGTGTTGGTTTAATTAGTCAACAAATCGGTCCTTACTTGATTGCGTGGTCGTATCACATATGTTAACACTTCAGTGTTTGATGGAGATATTAACAAGTGACAAGAGTCTCTTGGTCTGTGGACTTTAAAGAAGAGAAGCTCTTCTATATTATTTCATTTGGCCCTGCCAATATTTATTAGATCATGCAGCCTGCAGGCTGCCAGTTAAAGACAACACAAACATTTTTCAGGGTTATGCTCATCTGTATCCCAAAGAAGGGTCATGGAACAATCGATACGAGAAGAGCATGAGTAACACAAGTGTTTTCCTCCGCTGCTTACAAATTCACTATTTGATACAGTTTTCTACAGACCTCCTTTGAGCTTTTTTCACTTAAAGATAATTTATGACAAGAACAGAGAGGTTCTTGAAAATGCTATAGCAACTGAAGCTGAATGATGCCACTCTGGTACAAGACGCAGAGTCATCAGGGGCTGGGAAATAGGAAGTTTGCATTTGTAGGAAGAACTGTGTTGGTTAAGTGTTCACCCATGGTAGATAAAATACTCATATTAGTAGTCAGTAAGAGATGACAGGAAAAATATCCAACAATCACAGTGAAGTATGCCCCGCAGTGGGGGTTGGGGATGCAAAGTTGGTACCCTGAAAGTTAGTAAAAGGCTCTCTTCACTTTTTCTACAGTAGAACGACAGAAGGGTAGTGCTTGCTCTGAAGAGCAAGATTCATTTGTCGTGCTATGCCTCTTATCTGTGCATTAGCAAGAATCAGGGCTCCATACCATGGAAGGAGGAAGGAACTAGAGCCATCAGATAGCTCATTTTGGTAGAACATGGCTTTGCAAAAACATTTATAGGACTGCTGACAAAAAAAAAAAAATACCAGCATTGATTTAATCAATGAATATAGCAGGACATAAAATTGTAAGTGTTTTTGTTTGTTTGTTAAGATTCCCCAGTGGGATTTGTTTCTGCCTGGAAACCAAAACTCCTCATTTCCTTGGCCTCCCAAAGAATGGGCTTTGCCATTCTTCTTAGAAGAGCTCAGGTGGATTTAGTCAGTATTTAATTGTATGGTGTTTGCCATGTTGTCAGTGGGAGAATAATCCTCATCTCTTTCTTTTTTTAATATTTATTTATTTATAAGAGAAAAAGGCAGATACAGAGAAACAAAGAGGCAGAGATGAGAGAGAATGGTCACACCAGGGCCTCCAGACACTGCAAACGAACTCCAGATTCATGTACTACCTTATGCATCTGGCTTTACATGGGTACTGGAGGATTGATCCTAGATCGTTAGGCTTTGCAAGCAAGCACCTTGACCACTGAGCAATCTGTCCAGCCCCCTTGTCTCTTTCTTAACTAGGATGTGGTGAATTCCCCAAATCCTGGCCTTAACGTGCATGTACCAGCTAACTGATAACTATCTTGTGCATGTGGCAAAGCACTGGGAGGAGGTAGAAACAAGTAGTTGAGACCACAGTGTCTTTATACAAACATTCCCTATAGAAACAGATATGAGAACCAAATAGTCATAGATTAAGGAAGATTTTATCTAAATTTAAAACAAAGCCTTCCTTAGGTGGTCACAGCATCTTCCTATGGCCTCTCTATATTTGGCCAAGCATTAGGGTTGGAGCAGCTTGACCTCATGACAAGGCTGTTTTCTACCTCTGCATTGAGAAATAAGCACTCTTTCCCCAATATCTTCACCTCAGTTTTTTTTTTTTTAACCAAAGCTATAGAGGAAAATCACCATTAGAATGTGATTACACACCCTAACTTCGTCTTCTTGACCCCCTCCCATAGCAAATACTTGAACCAGCCAATCAGAGAAAGCAGGCCTTCGATAAATGTCCATTGATCAACTGATTTATGGAGTGGGTTAAATCATGAGTGTTAATAGAAACAATAGGAACAAAATATAATTTGACTAAGTGAAGGTGTTAAACACTAAAAGGTTAAAGAGGGCAGGATGGGGCACAGTGTGGGGTAGGGTAAATATATGTCAAGAATGTGGGAACTTTAAAAAATATTTTCTTTTGAGGAGCAGGAGATGGGAAATGGGTTGATTAGTCTGCAAAAAGATATGGGTACTCTCAGCGCAAGAATTTTTCTACACTGAGCTCCAAAGGGTGGGGAAAAAGAAAGGCAAAGGATACAGAGAATAAAAAGCCATTTGATGTGAGGTGAAGAGGAAGGATTAGGGGGAGGGGAGGGGGAGCAAAGCTGTTACAAGAAGGAAAAAGGGAAGCTGGCTCATGTGTGCCTTAATTCAAGACTCAAATTCCTAGTGTGTCCAATGTTTTGCTATTACCACAATGTTAGGACATTCTTGTACATGAAGCTATGAGTATTTTTTGAAAATTACTGGAGGAAATGAACATATAAGAAACTTTCTTACCTTTTTTTATAACTCTGCATTTTTGGCATTTCATGTCATCAAAATATATTGCTTTTATAGTCAGATAAAAAATTCAGAAAAAAAATAAATTAAAACAACCTATTGAAGCTGTGACAATCCCCAAGGAGTTTCAAACTATGAGATTCAGTGATTTCAAACAAGTTGTGGCTAAATGTTTTCAGTTTACTTGGGGAATTTTTTTTTCCAGCTTGCAAACATGGTTTAGTCTCTTAAGGTATACCTTTTCTTAAAATATATATAATCTTTACAACAGTTTTTTTACTCACTGCCTCAAACAAGGACAAAACTATTTTTCCCATCTGGTTGAAAAGGCTTTTTTCAATTATTGTTCTAGTCCCATACATCCACAAAATGGGAGAGTGTTCTTAAAAGTGAAGGAAGCTGACAGAAAGTAGATCCGTTGTTGCCTCAGCTGGAGGCATGAGGAGAAGTTACAAGGGGACTCAGGAACTTACTGGTTGGTGTTGTAGAACTGTTCTATGTAGTGACATGGCCATGCATTCACCAAAACTCACCAAAAGTACTTTTAATGATTGAATTTCTCTCTACATAAATTATGTCTCAGGAAAATGATTTTAAAACTACTTTAATAGTAAAAAAAAATGAATTAGTACTTTGTTTTCTGCTGATTATTTGTAAAAAATATTCCAAATTCCAAGAGAACCAGTGGGATTCTCTTCAGAAGTCCTAAAATTAGTGCCAAATGGTAAGTTAGATTTGAAGAACTGAAAGGACTTTACATACTTAAATGCCAATTTTTGTCTATTTGAAGCTAGCATATATAGAAGAAGATGACATGTTTAAAATTACTATTTACTCAATAGTATTTTTTTTAGAATTTTTGTCTTTTAATTTCCAAGAGGAGGGGTCAGGGACCTCTCATTCCAGTATCGATATTGTGATTAAAACAAATATCTACCTACTCATTAAAAGTTTCTCTCATATAAAGGAATTCAGTTTTTTTTTTTTTTTTTTTTTGATTGGTGCTAGACTCACAGACAGACAGAAATAAGCTGCCATTCTTTCATTTGATAGCCAGACGCTGCCAGTTGTAGCCAGGGCAGTCATGCTGTTAAATTAGGTCTAATGAAGGAGTAATTGCTTTAGATATAGTGAACCATTTCAAAGAAAACAAGGATTCTAATTGATTTGCAATTTGTTTGGCACATTGCATTGTCTGCAGCTATTGATTAGTCTTCTGGATTTCACACTGCATGTGTTTCCCTTTATTAAGGGAATAACAGGTTACTGATTACTTTCTTTCTGGGTTTAATGTAGCGGTTAATGTCTACTTTGTTCCTGTGTCATGTCACAAGCGAGGAAGGAATAATAGGCAAGTGGGTGGCCCTTTGCTAAGCAACTTCCCTGCTGCTCAGAGCTGTGTGCTCCTAGACTGGCTGAAAAGCAGATCAAGAGAAAGGGTTAGAATAGCAGGACTACCAAGTTAAGGCCTGAGTCAGGCTAGACCGAGCTCCAAACTTGGCTTTCCCCTCCCAGTCAAAGCAGAGCCTGGGACGAAGCAGCTGGTGGTAGATTTGTTCGATTATTTGTAGACAGGATATGAACCTATACTCATTGTTTTGCTTAATAGGTGCGCATACTAAATGTGGGTAGAAAAGGAATATTTGAGGCAGAGACCTTTTGGTTCATTTAACCCTTTGCAAAGTGACATTTTGTTGGCACCTGGGAAGCACTTGTTGCCGAGGTGTCGATATGATCATCAAAATGGCTCTTATGTTTATACCAACTGCAGGGGAGGGAGAAAAAGTTCTCAGGGCTGCAGTCATTTCATTGCCCTCAAAGCACAGCAGGAATTATTAGCTTACCCTGGCGTGCCCCTTTGTTTTCCTAGGGCTTTGCTCCTCCAGCAGATACTCATTTAAGGCGAATCCACTGCTTTCTGAAATGTGTTTTGCAATGGTGCACAGAGCAGGCACTCACTTAGCGGATCTAATCCTTTCACAGCTCAGCTTGTTAATGTAGCAAACTGCTGAAAATGGGAAATGGATTCTTTAATGAGACCAGTCCCTTCGTGGCTTTATTCCCCCGGTCCAACCCCCAGGCATTCATTCAGCTCCCCCTGCTCACCCTCCCAAGCCAAGATCATGCACCCCCACTTCCCACCCAGCAAGCAACCCATTTTCCAGCAGGCAATCCCCCATCTCTAGGCCCCTTGCCTCCCGAGTGACCTGCCAAGAGCCCTTGGGAGCACACAAACAACAAAGGGGTGCGGGTAATAAAATTCCTTTTCTCTGCATCCTCACTTAGCTAAGCTTATCTTCTCCTGAGCCCAGGAACTGCACCCACGAAATACAGTTTTGTTATACGACCCACATATGCAAGTATTTAGTACTCTCTTTCACATAGCTTTTGTGCTCTGTCAGATTTTATAGTGATGCTGATGCCAACAATTTGAGACATCAGAGCAGCAGTGAAAGTAAACCTGAATTCTAGTCTTAATTTTTTTAACCATCTTTACTTCAGTGAGTCTTTACAGAACTTTAAACTTCTTATGAAATCTACTCCTCCAAAAAAAAAGTCTAACCAGGTAAAGTTAGATTGTTATAGAAGGCAATGTAGATTCATAATAAGATGGAAAGTTTACAGTTTTCAGGATTTCTTTAACAGAGAAGCCAAAAAATAGGTTATGCCCATTTTGTTTTCAAAATAGTTGATTTGGGAAAGAAAATTATATGTACGTGAGCTCAGGTCTTCTTTGGTCCAAGTTGTGTGTGTGTGTGTGTGTGTGTACGCACACATACACACACACGTACAGTTATATATGTAAATGAAATACTTTGATAATCTGTGGGGTGAGTGTTGTTTGTTTTGTTTTTTAACGTTGGCTTTCACTCTAGCCCAAATTCACTTTGTAGGCTAGTCTGACCTCAAACTCACAGCAATCCTTCTACCTACCTCATGAACTACCATACCAAGCTCAACAGGCTAAGACTATAGACTCCCCACCCCTTTCCTATTTTTTTTTTTTTTTGGTGCTGAGTATTGAACCTTTGTTTGTTTGTTTGTTTGTTTGTTTGTTTGTTTGTTTGTTTTTGGTGCTGAGTATTGAATCCAGGATATGGTACAATATAATAGACATGCTCTCTACTATTGCTCTGTAACTCTGGCTCTCAGAACAATATTATGAAATTTAAAAAACATCCAGAGGCTGAAGATGTAGCTCCATTGGTAGAGCATTTGCCTAACATTCATAAGTCCCAGGTTGGATCCCTAACACTACATAAAACAAGTGTGATGTCACACATCTATAATCTCCCTTGGCAGTCGGGATGTGAGGCAAGAAGACCAGGAGTTGAAGGTCATTCTCACTACTTAGTGTGCTTGAAGCCAGCCAGTTCTACACATGACGCTGTTTCAAAAACAAAACAAACAAAAAACAAGATTACAAAGAGACCAATTAGCTGGGCATGGTGGCACACACCTTTAATCCCAGCAATTGGGAGGCAGAGGTAGAAGGATTGCCATGAGTTCAAAGCCAGCCCGAGACTACAGAGTACCGAGTGAGTTTCAGGTCAGCCTGATCTAGAGTAAGACCCTACCTCAAAAACAAACTATAGATATAAAGTTCCCAAAATATTTCTAAAATTTTATTTAGTTTTTCATGATTTTTACAGCTTTCAGTAAGAGGATCTTGATTTCTCTGACAGCCACAGGTACTTACAATGATTGTTCTTGTTGCCTCCATTCATGATTGAAAGAGACTATGAAAATAAAAGTATTTTCCCCATCCACACTCATGGGCTCTTTAAGCTCTACACACAAGTCCACAGGTCCCTACCTCCTGTTTTAGTAGCTTCTTCTAATGTCCCATCAGTCTCCTGTCATCATAGCCCTAACCAAAGGAAAGAGAAAAGAGCACTGGAGATGTTCAGTTGGTGATACTTTGTACCTGACCTTGCCATACACTATATTCTGAAGTTCATGAAGTATAGATGTCCTCAAACCCTCAAGATTTTACTCTTCTCAGTGTCTCTCCATCAGTAAAGCTCTTGTACTCTGGCACGCCCATTCTCTCTAGCTGTCTCTCTCTCTCTCTCAAATAAATAAATAAAAATAAAATATTTTAAAGGGATGGAGAGATGTATCAGTGGTTAAGGCACTTGCCTGCAAAGCTAAAGGATCCGGGTTCAATTCCCCAGCACACACATAAGCCAGATGCACAAGGTGGTGCAAGCATCTGGCTTCATTTGCAGCAGCGGTGGCCTGACATGCCCATTCTCTCTCTCTCTCTATCTCCCTCTCTCTCTCTCTCTCTCAAATAAAAAAAACAAAATATTTTTAAAACTCTCATATATATGTCAAAGCCATATACCATGACACACAGGCAAAGGAAATCCTGGAAAAAGCAAAATTGGAGAAACAGTACATTGTAGTTCTTTATCAGGTCAGCCTTGGCTAGAGAGAGACCCTGCCACTTAAAAAAACAAAGAGAGACATAAGTTTACAATAAGGCATCTGATTTAGTGAAGATAGTCTTCCTGGGGACTGGTGAATTGTCAAAATGACAAAATGTTACTGTGGAAACTTAGCTCATAATTATTAAATAAATTTTAGCAAAAATAAACACAAATATTGCATGGTATACACATATATTAAAAATCTATTTCTTGGGGCTAGAGAAATGGCTTAGGGGTTAAGGTGCTTGCCTGTAAAGCCTACAGACCCAGGTTTGATTCCCTGGTACCCACATAAGCCAGATGTACATGGTAACACATGCATTTGGAGTTTGTTTGCAGTGGCTACAGGCCCTGGCACACCCATTCTCCCTCTCTCTTCTCTCTTTCTGTCTCTCTGTAATAAATAAATAAAACATAAAAGAATAAAAATCCCATTTCTTGTTTACCTGAACCAAGATTTAACAAGTTCTGTATTTGTTATTGACAGCTTCCATACTTACAGACAATAAACCATGATAATTCCCTCCCCTCTCCCACTTTCCCCTTCACAAATCTACACTCTACCACATCCCCTCCTTCTCTCCATTAGGCTCTCTTTTATTATTTATTTATTTTTAATTTTTAAATTTTGGTTGTTTTTTTTTTACTTTTGGGGGGGGGCAGGGGTTTCTAGGTAAGGTCTCACTCCAGCCCAGGCTGACCTGGAATTCACTTTGTAGTCTCAGGGTATACTTGAACTCACAGTGATCCTCCTACCTCTACCTCCCAAGTGCTGGGATTAAAGGCATGCATCACCATGCCCAGCCCCTCTCTCTCATAATAGGAGGAAAAGATAATGATTTGATGTTACCATCTTTTCCTCCTATTATGAGGGTCTTGTGTAGGTATTGCTAGGCACTGCAAGGTCATGGATATTGAGGCCAATTTCTATCTGGGCGATTGTGTTGTATGCAGTCCTACCATTCCTTTGGTTCTTACATTCTTTACACCACCACTTCTGCAATGGACCCTGAGCCTTGGAAGGTGTGATAGAGATGTTTCAGTGCTAAACACTCCTCCATCACTTCTTCTCAGCACTATGGTGCCTTTTCAATCATCCCAGTGGCCATTTTATCTGAAAAGTTATATGATATAAGACAAGTACATTCAAATGTAGATTGTAAATGATAGAAAAGAACTTTTGTTTTTTTGGACAAATAATTTTAACTAAACTCAGAAGTAGCAAGTAAAGATGTGTAAACAAAATAAAACATTCATTTTTAAAATAAAGAGGATTTTGAGGTTTGAATGAGAACAAGTAGAGAAAAAGGAGTTAAGAAAGAAGAGGAGGAGGAGTGAGACAGTCAAAAGGCAGGAGGGAGGAGAGCTGGAGACAGACACAGGAAGGTTCTGATGGAGCATCCAGGGCAAGTCAGCATGTAGCAGGGCCTGACTCACTCATTTTCCCTTGAACACCACTCCTCTGGCTTGGGATGGTTGAAGTCAGTGTTACTCAGGCTTCTGCTTGATCCTCACTAGAGATAAGGAACCAAGGCTCCCAGGAGACTGAGCAGTCTGGAAGTTACAAAAGTAGGATTCAAATCCAGAGCTGATAGACTTGCTGCCATTACTCACTGCTTCTATAGCAGTGAGTTATTAATTTTAATTAATGCTCTGGTCTTATTATTCCTGCTCCTCTAGTTACTGCATGTCTTGTTTTCTATAGAGAACTGAAGCAGTCAGGAAAGAATCTCAAGAACTGGCAAACATTAAAAAGCTTCTGTATATCACAGTCAATAATCACAAGAGTGATGAGTCTACAGAATGGGGGGAAAGTCTTTGGCAACTACACATCAGACAGGGGATTCCTATCTTGGAGAAATAAAGAACTATGAAAATTAAACACCAGGCTGGGGAGATGTGTCAGAAGGCAAGTGCTTGTCATGCTAGCATGAGGACCTGAGTTGGATCCCCAGTTCCTAAATAAAATGCCAAGCACGTCATGCCTGTAATCTCAATGCTGAGGAGTTTGAAACAATGAATCCTTGAGGCTTCCTGCCTAGCTAATCTAAGATAAATTGGTGAACTCGAGATTCAGTGAGAGATCCTGAAGAATAAGATGGAGAGCAATTGAGAAGATACTCAACATTGTTCTTAAGCCTACACACATGCACACATACAAACACATATAATTCTATACACATATGAACATGCATACCCATAATTCATGTATACTATAGGCATATAAATATGCCAAAAATCTAAACACCAACCATCTAAATTTGCTAATGAATAAATGGGTTAATATAGGGTGGGGATAACCTGAGATACCATGTTTCCCCATCCCTGCAGAGACTGCCTGAGGCCTCTTAGTCCCCACAATGAATACCAACAACCCCACCAAAGACCCTCAGCAGAACTGGGGTGGGGGAGAGGGGCCTATATGTGCAATCTTTCATTTAAAAAATCAATAAATTAAAAGAAGAAAGACAAATGGCCAAAATACATGTGAAAAATTATTCAACTTCTATAACCATTAGGGAAATGCAAATTAAAATTACTTTAAGGTTCTATTTCACCCCAGTTAACATGGCTATCATCAAGAAAATGAAGGACAACAAACTCTAGAGAGGTGTGGTAAAAGAGGAGCCTTTATTCACTACCATATTATCCAGCTGTACTACTCTTGTGTATATACCCAAAGAACTCAAAGTCAATATACTGCAGAGATACTTACATAGCCATATTAATTGCTGCACTATTCATAGTAGCCAGGAAATGGAACCAGCCTTGATGCCCAGCAACAGATGAATGGATAATGAAGATATGACACATATACACAATGGCATTTTATGCAACTGTAAAAAAATATGAAATCATGACAATTGCAGGAAAAATGATGGAATTGGAAATAATTAAATAAAATAAGACTGACTCAGATGCCCATGTTCTCTCTTATATGTGTAATCTATATAAAATTATATGTATTGTATATATGTATTGTGTGTGTGTAAATAATGACACTAGAAAGGGAATCATGAAAGGAGAGCAAGAAAAGATCTTAAGGGATGAGTAGAAAAAGAGGGTAATGGGGGCTGGAGAGATTGCTCAGTGGCTTAAAGCACAGAAGTTGGGGTTCTACCTTCCTTAAGGAAGGAAGGAAACTAGAGAGAGAGAGGGGACATGAAGTGGGCAATGGGGGAGGATAGCAAATGAGACCAAAGGAGATGTATGAAAATGCCATAATGAAACCCGTTACTTTGTACGCTAATCTCTAAAAATAATTTAACACCCCCACCACCCCAAATGGAAACTGTGTGGACCAGTATGTCTGTGTGGTGTGCCAAAGCCTATAAATGTCGTCTCCACTGTCCAAGAGAGAGCCATTAAGTTAATTAGCTCAGAGGCTCACTTCCCAGGAAGGAAAAGACAAGTTCTACTTGATTCCTCATTAACAAGAACAAAGCAAGGCCAAATCACACCAGCATATGCAAGCCTGTTATTTACCCATGGGTCATGTGGCTGGGGAGAACTGAGGAGGGCAGCTCACATCTCAATAGTGGCCACGGACTCATTTCCTCTGAAATATCTCATCTCTTCTATAGCAGGGCCTCCTCACGGAGATGTCTGGAGTACTGGGATCCAGAGCCCTCAAGATGAAGATCCTTGAGGGCAAGGGAACAAGTTACTTTTATTATTACTATAAATGCCCCAAAGTACGGGGGCGAGGGCAACCACAAGCAGATGTGAGGTCCTTTCTCAGCCCAGGTATGAAATGCTCACGACTGCCATGCCGTGTCTGCCCCGCTGTCTTCCCATAGGTAGCAAACCTGTGTTTAAAGCTGTTTCAGGGAATAGCACCCTGGGTGAGGCCCCAACTGTCAGGCCTCCTGTGAGCTCAGTATCCATCATCCCTCTTGATAGATATCTCCCCCTCCTAGAGGCCTCTTCTCACTTGATCACAAGTGGTATCAATAGGTTATTTATATTTTTAACTCTGTTGAAAAGAGGATTATACTAAGGCATTTAATTTCAGTTAAGAAAATATAGAAATTGCTCTGATGTATGAAAAGCAGTGCTTTAAAATGAAAGAAAATAGTTCACTTCTCACTGTCACAGCAGTAGCACTGGTAAGTATTGCTAAATTGCTCCACTTGGCTATTGTCTGAGGTCCTTGATAAGCATTCTGCATTTTAAAGCTTTATCTATTTCTCATCATTAAAAAGCTCATTAGTTACTCAGCATACTGGTATTTTCTTTATAGTTCACAAATTCAGCTTATAACCTTGTGTCTCACAAATGGTGCTTCTCACTAAATCATCCAAAACTCTAGTATGGACACATTTAATGGTAAGATGTAAAATTAAATTTCCACATTTAGAAGTCTCAATAAAATATTCTCCCTGCCTAGAGTTTTTAAGGGAAAACATCAAATCAATTGGATTTTGCTGTCTGACAGGATTCTTAACTCTTCACTGAGCCATGACAAAGAGTAAGTGAGATAACCTGTGGTCAATACAGTGCCCGAATAAGAAGGTACGAAGTTAGTGCATCCAAGATTAAATTCCTAATGCCCAGGTCTTATTGTCCTGATCCAATGTCTCAGTATTTCCTGTTTTCATAAAGGTAAAATATTGCAGTGGTGTTCATTCCTTTATAAAGTGAATGTGCCTGCATTTGCACACAGGATATTTTGTTTTGATAGAGTTTTACTATGTAGCTTAAGCCAGTCTACAATTCATAATGCTGGGATTACAGGTATGAACCCAGGATTCTTGGAAACCTGCACAGTCTATAAATTAGAAGAAACCCATTGTCACAGACTGATAAACCATGGTTGCTGGTAGAAAGCAACACTGTCATTAACTCTGGTTCTAGAAAAGCTCATGATGTGGAGGACCAGGAATATACTATGAGCACTATTAGCACGGGTATCTGACTTTTGAAATAATGAGCTGCTGTCATATACTCTTTTTGTAAAGCAATAGCATGATCTATTTAGATTTTTAAAACAAGTTTTATGGGCTGGAGGTGTGGCTCAGCAATAAGAGTGATTTCTGCACAAACATAAGAGCCAGAGGGGCCCTGAGAATGCTGAGTTCAACTCCCCAGCACCCATGTAGATATCTGGATGTTCCCATACATGTCTATAACTTCAGTCTTACAGGAAGCAGAGACCAAAGAATTGCTAGGGCTCGTGAAATAGCCAAAGATCCAGAGTCAGTGAAGTGAGACTCTGTTTCAAGGAAATAAGTGAATGAGCAAGGCAGGACAAGGGATGTTTTCTAGCCTCTGTGCCACACATGAGGCACTGCAATTGCTTGCGCACACACACACACACACACACACTCCATATTACACCTACCTCACATACATGCACACACAAAAAGAAAAGAAAACAAGGCTTATAATTTAATTATTGCACTTTGTTTCTTACAAATGCCTTCTGTCTATGGGAGTTCCAAAAGGGAATACTGAATAAGGCAGAAAAGCAGCAAGCTACTTTTCCCAGCAATGCAGTGGCAACGCTGGCTCTGACTAGTGAATTCTGTTCTTCAATGCCCTCTTTTCCTTTCACGCACATAGTAATCCTGGACTTAAACACATTTGTTACTGGTGCTAGATATCTTGTTCTGACAGTACAAATTAGAAGTAAGAGGGAAAGTGACAGAGAGGGACAAAAAGTATCTGTCTTGGTTTAAACCAAGGAACAAATGCCATCTTGCCAATTTCTGTTCTAAGTGAAAACAGAGAAAATGAAGTTCATATAAAAATTGAGATGAAGCTGGGTGTGGTAGCACACGTCTTTTGATCCCAGTGTTCAGAAGGCAGAGGTAGGAGGATCACCATGAGTTTGAGGCCGCTCTGCGACTACATAGTGAATTCCAGGTCAGCCTGGACTAGAGTGAAGCCCTATCTCAAAAAAACAAAACAAAACAAAACAACAACAACAACAACAACAAAAGATGGATGGGGCTGGGAAGCTGGCTTAGCAGTTAAAGGCACTCATTTACAAAGCTTGCTGGCTGGGGTTTAATTCCTCAGTATCCATGCAAAGCCAGACACAAAAAAGTGGCACATCTGTCTGGTGTTTGTAACAGCAAGATGCCCTGACTCTGGCCCTGCTATGCCCACACAATGTGGACACCGCCCCCCCCCACACACACACAGCTCCATACTTTCATTCTCTCTATTTGCTCTATTTGATACTCTTCCCTGGACATGACATCATTAATCAGAAATGGACCCATAAGGCATTTACTGCCATCTTTCTTTTACATGGTCTACCTAACGCCACTCTGTGCTCTAACAGTGAACTGTCTCTTGGCATGGAGTGAGATGATGAGGGCTGAAGGACAATGCAGAACAGTGTGGAGCTAGGCAGAGGTACAAATGGTCCTGGGGATATACCCGTAAGGCATGTGTTCTTCAACAAACTCCTCAGCAGTCAGGTGCTTGGAAACTAGACATGAACAACACTTATGCCATACTTCACAGGCAGGCAAAACTAATTTCAGCATGAATAAATGAGTCTTTTTATTGACAAAAGCTTTCTAGAATAAAGAGAGTGGTCTCTTCCTTGTCTCTTAGTTCCTTGTCCTTATATTTCCTTCATAGCGACTTTTTCTCCCTTCTGAATGGAACGTTTGCTTTACTTTTTATTGATAAATTTATATATATACATATACATAATTTATCAATAAAAAGTAAAGCAAACGTTCCATTCATATATATATATGGCACGACTTCATAGCAGCTTTTGACAGTTTCTTTCTCTGCAACTATTCCTGAGTACAGATGTCACTTAGTGGATGTTTTGACCATTGTTATCCATTGAAACCTGTCTTTGAGAATCTTCTATGATGTTCCTTGCCTTACAAGGCATTATATGGCCCTCTTGCCATTCCACTTTCCCACTTCAACAAACAGAATATGTTGCTGTGTTTTACCACTATAAGCCTACTCCCAACCCTGCCTACTTCCATGGCTCCTGCTAAGCCAGGCCTTCCTCAGCATCTGCAGCCTATAGCAGGTCCCCAGGCTCCAGTTTCCTAGACTCATCCTAATATCTATTTGATATGCTTCCCAGTGCCCACTTATGGCTGATAGACCACCCTGACCCAGGGACAAAGTCCAGCACTCTTTCTTGGGAAGTCAGTGCCTTTTGGTCACTGTATTTTGGAAGGCAGGACTACAAGGGACCATATTTCTTCTCCTAGTTCAGAGTTAGTGTGGGCCCATTCACAGTAAGCCAGCATGCTGTCGCTCAACCTTATTATGAAGGGTCTGCTCTGGTGATAGCTCTCTGTCAAGCCAAGCCTGTACTCTGAAAGGTGCACTCTCATCAAGTGGGTGAGAGCCCTCCAGACTCAGGAGAAGGAAGCCATACTGTGAATCATAGTTTGCACTGGCTCTGAGTGTCAGTGAAGGGACCTGGTACAGGAAGGCCATGAGAATAATGGTCTTTAAGGGCTAGAGAGAGAGATGGCTCAGTGGTTAAGATGCTTGCCTGCAAAGCCTAATAACCTGGGATCAATTCCCCAGTGCCCATTTAAATCAAGATTCACAAAGTGGTGCATGCATCTGTAGTTTATTTGCAGCAGCTAGAGGCCCTGGCATGCCTATTTCTCTCTCTCATAAATAAATAGAAATATGTTTTTTTTTAAAAAAGAATAATGCTCTATAGGATCTATTGAATGCACTGTCCCATCCCTAACTCTACTTCCACCACTCCTAAATAGAACAACTCTCTGATATCAAATGTACTACTATGGTGAAGTACAAACATATTATGTGTGTAGTTTGTATGTAGTCTGTGTGATAGAAAGATAATGGTTCACTAAACATGTCCATATTCTAATCCCTTGAAATTATGACTAAGTTTTCTTTACACAGGCAAAGACAGGGCAAGTATGATCCACTTAAGGACCTTGGGCTGGGGAGATGCCATGTAAGCATGAGTACCTGAGTTCAGACCCCCAAAACTCATGCAAAAGCCTGACATGATAGTACAAGTGTCTTTAATATCAGCATGTAGAGCAAGATGGGTGGTGGACACAGGAGAATCCCTAAGTTCACAGAGCAGCTAGCCTGGCAATTGCAAGAGTGAACAATAATAGACCCTGCTCCAAACAAGGTCAAGGCGAGGACTGACACCCAACAATGTCCTCTGACTTCCACCTACATGGTGTACCATGCACACATCTGCACTCACACATCATACACTTCCAAACACATACAAAAGGACCTTGAGATGGATACATGAGCCTGATGATCCAAGTAGGCCCAGTGCAATTACATAGGTCTTTAAAATTATAGAGCCACTCCTAGCTGCAGTGAGAGAAGGGACCCATGATCATGGGCAAAGTGAGGCAGATACCATCCACCTTGAAGGCACACAAGCCAGGGAATGTGGGCAGTAGCCTGTAGGAACTGGAAAGAGCAAGGAACCAGATTCTCCCCAGCAGTCCCTGGAAGTCCCTGAAAGGAAGAAGAAAGGCAGCTCTGGTGACACCTTGATTTTAGCCCATTGAGGACTTCTGACCTCAAGAACTGTAAGATAATGAATTTGTATTGTTGATGCCATTAAAGTTGGGATAATTTGTTGGCCACCATAGGAAGCTTATATAGTTCAGAATAGCAGTTGGCTAAATTTGTTGCCACAATTTATCTTCCTTGAATGCTTTGAGAGCTTTCATTACATTTCTTTCTCCTATAGGTTTTCTGGAAACAAATTACTCCCTTGCCTTTTAATTTCCCTTTCTTCTTTCACATGTAGGCTGAGGCTTTATTCTATTTACTAAAAGGCTCTAGCAATATTATCTCAGCATATAGCCCCTAACAGGAACAATCCACACAGGATGCTGCATTTTCTCCCTCGGTAAGTGGGGTGGAGGAGCCTGGTGCCGGGGCAGTGAATGCATTAACCAAAGACACACTCCGGGGAAGAAGAATGAAAAGAAGATGTTTGGACCAGCTTGACTGTGGCACTTCATCCCTGGTGTTGTTCCCTAGAATCTAAATTGCCGCTGACTGGGCAGTTTTCCTTCTAAAAGCCTCAGGACGTCTGAGTGCGCTGTCCTGCAGGGAAGCCCTTAGGGACGAAGACAATAGCTATAAAAGAATCATAGCTCTCACACCGACCACTCCCCTCCCCAACAATGAAAAGTTCAGAAAACAACCAAATGTGTTCCTCAGAAAAATGCCTAGTCAAGCAGTTGTTTCACTTCTGCCTGTTGAACATTTGGGTCGCCCAATGCAAATGTTAAAGCTGTGTTCAAACCCGAAAAAATAAAAATAATAAGCTGTCAGAGTAATTACTAAGAACATGCAAGGATTATACAAAGTAAACTGCAGCCTGCAAAAAAGAGAATTGCATGTTAGCTAATTGTTAATTTTAGCAATCGCAGCGGCTAATTACCACAGCACACATTGACTATTAGCTTGATGCCCCAGCACCTGCTTTCTCCAATGAACAGATTTCTTCATAGCTAGCACAGGAGCAAAATGTGTAATTATTGGCCATCATTGGGGCGATTTTTCAGTGATTCTTTTGTGTGGTGTGAATAAAGCATAATGACATATTTTATTAGAGGGCAAATAGCTGTTTGTTAATGGAAATGATTTGAAATCCAAAAAAACTAGAAGCTAGAAGCATGTTTTCAGTATCAGCGTGAATTCAAATGTATTTTCTTTTAACTCTTTATAAAAGGAGCATAGAAATCAAATCTAAACTGAGTATAATATATTTAATGATATGTACAAACACAGCATTGATTAATTACCTCAAATGCTTTCGATGGTATACCATTTATTTTGTTTCAATCATGTGTTAAATTTTAGTATTTCATATTTAAATTCTTTGGGTTTTTTTTTTTTTTTTTTTTTTTTTTGGTCCAAGAGTCTTGGTGAAGCTGGCCTGCGTCACACCTCATTTCCTGAAGAACTCTTTTTATTGATATCTGTGGCACTTATAAAAAAAAAAAAATCCTGCTTTCACTGGTTCCAGAGCTGAGCACACCAGGGTTTCCCTAAAGAGAAAAGCATGAATTAGGTTATCAATACCCAACTGTCAGCCGCGGGGTGTACATTGTACATTGTAAATAAGGTGCCTTGAGGGCAAGACCAGGACTCTTGCAGGCTTAGAAATGATATTCTTTCCCCTTTCATGACAAAATTAGTAGATCACTGCTACAGGAGCTATCAAAGAATAAAGGCAATGCCTATCTTCATCTCAGGCATATAAGCGATCATATATGTGTGTGAGTGTGTGTCTGGATTTGACTAGCTGGAAAACTAGTGCTCTCATTGGCAGTAATGCAGCCATAGGGTCTTTCAATTCTTTCCCCAACCAAGCTCTCAAACCTGCCTCTGTTTCTGTTTTCTGCTGAGTTCTTTCTATTTTCAAAATGGAATAGTAGTACTAAATATAGCACTATGGAGTCTAAAGATCTCTGGAACTCTTGGATTACAAAATAAAAAGAAATGAGAATGGATTAATGAAGAAATAACATAAACAAATGGCCAGGCAGGTAGCTCAGTGGTAGAGCACTTGCCAAGCATGTTCCAGGTCCTGGGCTCAATCCCTAGCACCGCAAATAATACTAATAATACAAACACAACCAACAGGCCCTCGTTGCTTTGATCAAACTCAGGAAAAAAAATTCTGGTTTGAAGAGTGTGCTTAGTTATACCCAAACTTTTATCTTTCTGGTATTTCTTACTAACTGAACACTGTGCTGAATTCCTCCTATCCCAGGGCACAAGAAAACACACCTCTGTTCTCTCCAGGAAAGATGAAAAGGCTGAGGTGCTCGAGACTGTGTGTGTGTGTGTGTGTGTGTGTGTGTGTGTGTACGTGCTGGTCCTTCGTCACTCCCTTCACTTGGGTTCAGTTATGTATTTTCAAAGGTCATTAAAGGCAGCTACCTCTGCTTTCTGGGAGTGGAGAACTTGCTCCTAATTGCCAGACATATTGTTTTATTTCCACTGTTTATAAACAGGGAGAAGTTCCCTTGAAAGGGCACTTCCTTTCTTACCACAGGCTTCCCCACTATTTTAAGATGTAGATAAGTTCAGTATTCAGGTTCACTGTTTGACCCATTAAACTGGTATTGAGGTATAATTTGTGTGTTTTCCCAGTACCCTTGCACATAGAATGGGGTTCATTTCCACACGTTTGAATAAATTTATCCAGTTCAGTGAACCTGTTGTAAAGCTCAGCAAAACTCAGTAGGTGGCTTTAAAGTCCTGTAATTAGCCCATTACAGAAAATCTGTACTTTAGATTTTTGCGCATTGGTTAATAAGCATAACATGCTTCATATATAAATAATGTTACATTAAATGATGCAATATAAAAGAATTAAAGGCCAAAGGAGTTTTAAAAATACTTGAAATAGACCTCAAATTAGCATGTTTAATTCCAACTCACTGCACAGGAACAGCGTCTTGCTCTTACTGTACCCGTTCTGCACCAGCTCAGGTCAGTGGTGGGGCTAGGCCCAAGGTGTCCAGCAAACGCTCTGCACGCCCTCCTTAGTGACTGACCATTCTAGCTTGAGTTGTATTTCTTTTCACCTACCTTCTGCTCATTTCTGATCATGGACAAGGAGGTGAGTTGGCAGGATAAAGAAAAAAGAAAAGAAAAAAATAGACTTTCGCCTGCTGTGACTTCCTGGGATGATATTTGCTTGAGCACTTCCTTCGTGATTCCCTAGGTCGAGTGGGCTGCCAGACTCTTCCTTCCTCTCTGCTTGCTTTTCGCACTCAAGTCTGTTTGGCAATCACTTCAGATAGAGTGTGATGTGAATGTCACATATGCAATGTCTTACCTTTAGACTTGTAAACATTTCATGAGAAATTCAACTCTTAAACAGCTCTGTCTAATATTGCCTCACTCTGGCCTATTTGACAAAGTATTTACTGTCTCTCTATGGAATGATGTTACATTCCTGATGAAATGCCCCCCAAATACAGTGTTAGCAGTGAAGTTGTGAATCTAAGAATCTGTGAATCTAAGAATTAGTACGGTGTGTAGAAGTTGCATTGCAGTTACATAAGTGGTACAGGAAAATAGGTGAGCTGTAACTCACTCTAGACTAGAATGTAAGCTCCATGAAGCCATAGCTCTGGAGGCCTCGTTTCCTTTTGTGGTCACACTCCTCAGAACAATCCACTCACTCACTCATTCAATATTATCTCCTGAGTATCTACTGCACAGGCACTTCAGCAAACTGGATATATAATGGAGACATTAAGCACCTTCCCAAATAAAAGGAACTCTCCACTTGGTCAAATATTAAAATTAAAAAAAAAAAAAAAACTGGTTCATCAAATGATCAATTTACTGAATCACTGATTTGTCAGATTTATGAAATGCAATCTCTTACAAAAAGACATTTTTTAAACTGTAAAATTGGCAACAATTCTATGGGATTTTTAAAACAGTTTTCATTTACTCTTTATAGCAGCATTGTGAAGAAAAGTTAATTCAACAAAAAGCCAAGGATAGTTTACTCTTCTTATGAATACATTTCCTTTTATCTTTTAATTTACAAATAATAATTGCATATGGTTATAGGGTACAGGGTCAGTGTGTTGATATGTGTTTATAGTTTGGAATTATTAATATACCCATCACTTCACATTTAATTTTTGGAGTGGAAACATTTAAAATCTAATTTTAAAGTAATTTTGAAATATATAATGCATTACTTATTATAGTTACTATGGGGTTCAAAAGATCACCAATACTTATTCTCCTGTCTAGCTGAAACTTTATACTCTGATCAGCAACTCTCCTCATACTGTATTTTGTCCTTTGATCCCTCCAGGTTCTGGTAACCATCATTCTACTGTTTGATTCTATAAATTTAATAAATTTGATTTTCATAAAATATTTTAAGGCATTTTTATTCAAAATTATATTTATTTTTCTTAGGCATATTTAGCTTTACACAGGTTTCTTTCTAAGTAATTTATAGTTTGGTCCACTACTTAGCACTGATAGCACTCTTTGCACCATTTTTAATTTTAATTTCTAAGGGGACTGTTGGACTTTGTATGTAATGTTATGCCTCCATTGTGTCCTAGTCCATTTCGTATTTTGACTTTTAGAATTTTTAGGATTTTTTTAATTTTTAGGATTTTTTAACCAATCTTTCCAGTCTGATGTGGACACTTTTTGCAAGTGTAAATTATGTTAATATGTAAGTCGAATTTGAAGTTTTATTACTCACTTCATTGTGTCAATCCCTCTGAGCCTCCTCATATCTTTTATGCATCATTGAACACATTTGCCCTTTCATTTTAAATCTTTTGCTACACCACAAACAGGGGAAAGTATTTAAGCTTCTCTTTGCTGGAAAGTTTAAAAATGAGCATTTTAACTTCAGCTGCTTCTAATTTATGTCATTTTCTAATTTTCTCAAATTATATTCTATGATTAGTATTCTTCTTATGATTGCTCAGGGTTTTGGTGGATAAATTTCTGCCTCTGGCAATTAAAATTATTTAATTTCAGCTTTACACATAGGATAGGATTATTCCAATTGTCTTAGAACTCTCCTCATGTTTTTGAATGGCACTTAACATTTCATACCTTAATATATTTATATTTTTTAACCAATACCTCAAATGGCCTATTGGTTTTCATTTTATGTAGCAATTAGTATCCAAAGTCTCCACATTCCGTGCTGATTTAGCTGCTTTGAATCCTTTTGCAATTTAATATTCATGGGCTGTCAGAATTGAGGTCCTAATCTTAAAGTTTTGACAAATGACTTTTTAAACCATTTCTTGAACATTAAAAAATAAACTCTCTGGGGCTACAGAGATTGTTTACTGGTTAAGACACTTGTCTGGGAAGCCTAAGGATCCCAGGACCCATGTAAGCCAGATGCACAAGGTGGTGCATGCACCTAGAGTTCATTTGCAATGGCTGGAGGCCCTGATGTACCCATTCTCTCTCTCTCTCTCTCTCTCTCTCTCTCTCTCTCTCTTTCTCTCTCTCTCTCTCTCTCTCTCTCTCTCTTGCTCTCTCTCAAATAAATAAATAAATAAATAAATAAATAAATAAATAAATAATTTTTATCCTAAAAGGCTAAACCATCCTGTGATCCTTAGCTATTAACAATTGAGTATGCTTAAAATGACATCATGAAGATAAAACTAAACCAATCAGTATACTTTCTAAACATAAAAAAGTGGTAAAAATATTATATACATTACCATTTTTTGTATAACTTTTAAATAGAAAAATAATCCACTAGAGTAAAGGGTACTTTGCTAAGTGTGGCAAAATCATTTAGAAAATTACATCAAAAAATATTTTCAGATAATTGAGAGCTAAAGACAACAAAAACCCTCCATGACTTCTTAATCCCTGTCCTTGTGGAGCTTGAAAATTGGGGAGACAGGCATCCATTCAGGAATCACATTTGACAAGTTCATGGTACTAGGAGGGTATATCCCGAAGAAACTGACCTCATTAGGGAGGCAAAGCCCCGGGATAGGAGTTTTTTAAGGAGAGAGAAGCAATGCCCAGGCCTAAAGTAGAAGTCCTCTGCAGCTGTGTAATGAATGAAGAATGAATCATTTGTTGTTAGAGACTAGATTCTCTCTACACCCCTTACCAGACAGCCCTCCTGGAAGTTATACTGGAAGGGTGTGCCCAGGAAGGCCTACCTGGCTAAGACCAGCATGGGACACAATGGAGTACCATTCACCAAGCCACAGTCCTGGCTCAGTTTTCCTAGAAGTAGATGTTGAATGAGCACAGGAACCTCTCTGGCAATAGACACACATTGTTGGCCATGGCCAGCTATCTAGAATGAACATACCTGAAAAATATTGTTCCTAGGCTTTGCCACAATATCCCCACAAAATGTCAACCTGCCAAATGTTTTCTTGTCTCGAGTGTTATTCTCTTATAGTTCACTTATTTGATGAGGGACATGAGAATCTTTTGGGGTGGTCTCTAAAATACAGAATCCAGGAACTGACTCTGAACTCACAGAAGCATTATTGTAGGGTATGAGTTCTGAGCACATGCATTTTATCAACCTCCCCATGGAGACCTGCTAGAGTTGATGCAAAATAAAGCTTGAAGGGAATACGTGGTGGGATATGCCAACTGGGATTTCACCTGATTCTTTGAACAAATTATTTACTTTTTCTCTCTCCCTCATACTTGCTATTTTGTTGATAGAGGGAGAAATATTGCTTTCTTTCCCTTATTTCCTCCACCCATCATCTTCTAGTGCTACCAAGGAGAAATCTGTTTAAGGAGCCAAGTGTTAGGCTATAAAGCCAGCCTGGACTTATTTTACATACACCAGACTGTTTGGTAAAACAGGTTTCAGATCCAGAGCAACAGCTGCCAGGTAGACTATGGGACTGTGTCCTTCATATCTGTGTTCCCCTCCAAGATGCATTTGCTGCTCGTATGTGTGCATTCTTTCCCTCCAGCATGAAGAGAAATGTCTGGGTCTTCATCCTTTGTGAGCTATAAAAACCACGGTCCCCTCAAGCTCCCTAGCATCCTTTTACTCTCTCATTGCCCCTCCCACACAGTCCATGCCAATAGAATCGAGCAGACATAAGGTTTGCTGGCAATTTCTTTTTGGTTGAAAGTGGCATGTTTTGCTGGTCACCCAGTAGTTCTTCAAGTGTGGTTTCTCTCCATAGGCAATTCCCATGAATGCATACAAACAGCTCCACAGAAGAATTATTCTATGGAAAGCAGGAAGCTAGAGAGAAGGAAGACTGGGATTTGGAACTTGATTCTAATTTTAAGAAGACCTTCCTAGCATCCTCATAGTAACTTGAGGAAGCCTTTGGTCTGTTAGCTCAGTTCCCTCAGTTCATGTGGAGCAGTAATCATTTCTCTTCTGAGGGATTGTGAGGATCAAAGGAGACAATGCTTATAAAGTCCTCAGTGCAGCTCCTGCTACAACACCCTCACAAAATGTCAGCTAGCTTTTACTATCTTTTAAATATAACCCAACGATACTGGGCACTTAACTTTTTGTCTTAGAAGAAAGAGCACTGTTAGAACCTGGCCATTTCCTAAGGAAAAAGAGCTAACAAAGCACTAGGGGCTTCATGTGTTCCTTGAATCTTTTAGAGTCTAAAAAGTGAAGAGAAAGGCTCATGAGAGCATAAGGAATGAATTGACCAAATTTCCAATCTTATGTTGTGGCTATTCAATACAAAGGCTTTTTTAAGTCTTTAAAATATTGGGAAGGGAAAATCAAGTGTTAAAAACTGAAGGAACTAGTTCAAAGCTTAGCACAATGATCCAAAGGGGGAACCCTTGGATGAGTCCTCATATATCTCCACATCCTTTATTCTTTTTAAAATATTTTTATTTATTTATTTGCAAACAGAGAGAAGAGAGACAGATAGAGAATGGGTGCACTAGGGCCTCCAGCTGCTGCAAACGAACTCCAGATGCATGCGTCACCTTGTGCATCTGGCTTTACGTGGGTACCATGCACATTTTCTCTCTCTTTTCCTCTCTCTCTATCTCTAATACATAAATAAATCTTTAAAAAATAATCACACTGATGTCTGCCTCATGCAAGACTGAGCTCCACAATCTCCTAATAATCCAAGATCAAAATAACAGGTACTATTTCCTGATTATATGTGAATGGGATCCCATTTTGGTATATACATGTATACCAAGTACCAGAAATTGCCTGCTGTCTGGAAACTTACAACAATACTGTGAAAACACAAATAGTATACAAATGACAGGGAAAAGAAAGGCTCTTAAAAAAAAAAAAAAAAAAAGAGCCAGTCATGGTGGCATGTGCCTTTAATCCCAGCACTCTTGGGAGGCTGAGGTAGGAGGTTTGCTGTGAGTTTGAGGCCAGTTTAAAACTACATAGTGCTGAGCAGAAAACCTTCTCCCTGTAGACCAGCCAACTGAAAGCTGGAAAAAGCTGCACTGCATGCAGAGTATGGGAGACAGAAGTCATCAGCAGTGAAAACAGTGGACGCTGAATATTCAAATTTGGCCAGACAGGCCCAAAGACTGAACGGGTGCAATAGTGGCATGTATACTCGTGGGGTAATCAACTGCTCTATAATTGGACTGAAGGCCCTCTCTACGGGAGGGAATACATACCTGGTACTGAAAAACCTAAGCAAAGTCTATGGTAGGTAAGGTCATGAGCCTTAGGGGTATAAAGCATACTCTTATCTAAATGTATATACTATTCCCACCAAGCTGCCCGGAAAATACTACACTTAATGCTCATATTCACGTATTAATGCTACTCTCACTTCTGGTTAGAGAAGCTTCTCTTTTCAGATGGCGATGACCACTGGGATGATCCAAAAGGCAACATAGTGCTGAGAAGAAGGGATGGAGAAGTGCCCAGCACGGAAACATCTCTGTCACACCCTCCAAGGCTCAGGGATCATTGCGGAAGAGGGGGGCGGATAGAATGGAAGAGCCAAAGGAAGGGTACGACTCCTTACAATGCAACTGCCCAGACAGAAATTGGCCTTGATATCCATGACCTTGCTGTGCCTAGCAATACCTCCACAAGACCCTCATAATAGAAGTAAAAGATGATGACATCAAATTAAAAAAGAGACTAATGGAGAGAGGGAGGGGATATGATGGAGAGTGGAGTTCTAAAGGGGAAAGGGGGGAGGGGAGGGAAAACTATGCACCTTTTGTATGTAAGTTTGTTGTCAATAAATATTTAAAAAAAAAAAAAAAACAACAACTACATAGTGAATTCCAGGTGAGGCAAAAGGAAGATTATTCCCTGGTGAACAATAACTCAACAGACTGTCTCAGTCCACCTACCTGCCTACCTCACAGGATGTACTGAAGATTTGTTGGGTGATTACAATGACCTGAAGTGACCTTATGGAAAGACTTATCCAAGGCATTACCATGCCTGGAATATTATTTCTTAGTAACAGTAATATGAAGACACTTCTGGCTTTTCTCTGTGTGTGTTTTAACATTCCAATATCTTTCCTAATGTAGCTAGTTATAAAGTGCCTGCAAGTCTGCTACAAAGATATAGATGAAATTCTACTCTTGGTCCACCACATGATACTCCTTTGCAAAGTTTCAAAAGAATATTTCAGAGAGGAATAATTAAGCTGGGCGTGGTGGCGCACGCCTTTAATCCCAGCACTCGGGAGGCAGAGGTAGGATCGCCGTGAGTTCGAGGCCACCCTGAGACTACATCGTGAATTCCAGGTCAGCCTGAGCTAAAGCAAGACCCTTCCTCGAAAAAAAAAAAAAAAAAAAAAAAAAAGAATAATTATTAAGAAAATTGCTATCTCATATTATTTTCTTTCTTATATGAAAAATTTTAAATATTTATTTATTTATAAGAGAATGAATGGGCACTCCAGGAGCTCTAGCTACTGTAAATGAATTCAAGACACATGCGCCACCTTTTGCACCTGGCTTTACATGGGTACTGGGGAATAAAACTCAGGTCCTTAGGCTTTGCAGGCAAGTGCCTTAACCACAGAGCAATCTCTCCAGCCTCATATATGTAATTTTTTGTTAATTAAATTTATTCTTGTAGTTGGCTCCCTGGGTCTATTTTAAATAATTTCAAATATTAAAACTAATATTGTGACTTGTTATTTGTTTTATTGGGAAAAATCATGAGGAATTAAAAGGGGCTACAAAACATGCATGATTCTCCCTGTCCATTGGCTATGCAGCTTGCTAAAAATATTGAACAGGGGCATCAGGCGAAGATAGTTACATAATGACACACATTACCCAGTCTGGAGCTCCTTGTGAAGCCTTGTTTGTGGAACAATGAAGGATTAGCGTTTGCTTGGTATGTAAAAATATTACTTCACTGAGATTGTATTAACATAATTAATTAGGGGTATTTCCAGTTTCATTGAAGCATAGATTGGGTTTGACAAGGTGCATCATTTGATAACATATACCTTCAATATAACATCTAACAATAATTTTTTGGCATCACTAAGTGGTAGAAAAATAGTTTGGCTAAAAATTGTTGTATGTACTTAGGTAAAATGAAAATTGGCTTAATTACTCTTTAATGTCTGAAGAAATAATTCCAAACACATAAAGACCAAAAATTATTCTTGGGCAAAGAAAAAAAAAGCCTAAGCATTAAAAAAACTTGAAACTTAAGGCATTATAGAATATGTATAATTAATTATGCAAATGAATGCATAAAGGTCTAGAATAAAAAACTTTCAAATGTGGAGGAGGGGAAAAGAAACTTACAAGAGATAGACTAAAATGGTTACATCTGTGAGGAAAACCTGTGGTCAATGGGAGAAGCTACTTTTAAAATTGAATATTTAACCTTTAAATTAGTATATATTATCTTGAAATTCCTTTGGATTAAAAACATAACATTTTAAAACCATTAGTGGGCTGGAGAGGTGGCTTAGAAGTTAAGGTGTTTGCCTGCAAAGTCTAAGGACCCAGGTTTGATTCCCCGGGACCCACATAAGCCAGATGCACAAGGTGAAACATGCATCTGGAGTTTGTTTGCAGTGGTTGGAGGCCCTGGTGTGCCCAATCTCTCCCCCACCCCGCCTCTTTCTCTCTCTAAAAATAAATAAAATATTTAAAAATTAGTCAAATATTCTAAGAATTTGTAACCATTTTCTCTTTACATTATTCACTACATGCTTACTTCAAATTGAGTTTGGAAAGTTGCTGTATTACAAATTAATGAATAAATAAACTCATAAGCTGTGAGAAAGTAAGTAGGGTGAGGTAGACTCCAAGTATTTCTTTGCTTTGACTTTTTAGACTCCTCCCTTTTATATACTCTACCTTCTGAACCTCATAGAATCTCTCTGTAGATTTTATAATTTCAGTTTTCCCCAACTCACCCACCTTATAATTATGGATATATGGACATAATTAACTGAATCACTTTAAGAGAGAGAAAAAAATCCTACTTAAGGCTAATTAGATGAATCATGAATACCTGAAAGGATGCGTTTCAATAAGGTGAGAAACTTTTGATAAAAATTTAATGAAGTTTCCAATTGCATTTGACCACAGAGAATATTGATAAGCATTCAGTCCACATAGATTATTAAATTGTATTGATTTAGGATCCCAAACACCAAACATTGCCATTGCTTCCCCAGGAGACCTGATTGCACTTACATGTCACATTCATAAAAAACGTGGTGCACTAATTGGGAGTGTCCCGCCATCTGCACACTTGCTTCCAGGCGCACATAAAATGATCAATGGGAAAGCGGGGTCAATCCAGGCAGACTGTGAGTGAAATTAAAATAATAAAATGTCTAAACATTTAACTGCAAATAGGAAATCTTTATACCCACCCACACCCTATTCTGTAGCATAAAGCTAAGGCACAATTATTCATATACCTCAAGTAATTTGCAGGCTCCATACAAAATCTCATTTAAAATAAGAAATTGCTATTTCTGCACATTTATTCTACCAAATGCCAGCTAATTGCTGCAATGGCCATTATAAAGAATAATTTTCGCTTAGTGAAAAAAAAAAAAGGAATGAAGAGAACATTTTCTGGTTTTGTTCCACTGCGAAGGCTCTATTCAGTGAAAACTGAATGCACAGCGTTTCACTGCTACATTTATTATGCTGAGAGGTCAAGTATTACACAGCATCTTGTATTACGCTTTGCATGCTAAGTATTTCACTTCACAAATTGACCCTCCGGTGTACTTACTACATAATGCTTTAAAAACCCAGCTAAAACGCAGGACAATTAGCAATACTTTCACTCCCCGTTAACAATGGGAACACCAATGTAGGTGATTGCATTTACAGTGTAGCTTTCTTCACAAAACATTTTTGACACATTAAGGTACTTTGGAATTGTGCAGTACCAGTCCTCTCTTGTGAATGGCTTTCCAGCATTTGCAGAGAGAAACAGTTACTGTATGTTAGAGCTTAATTGAAAAGAATTCAGCCATGGCCTATGAAGCACCAATTAGGGTGATATTATATCATAAAAAGCTGTAATATCCATTTTCAGGCTTGTGCATCAGCCAATACAAAGCAGGACACAATTAAAAAGGTATACAGTTTAAACTCTTGAAACTGTTAAATTTAATTAGGAGTTCAGTATGAGAAAAAAATGTGGGTGAGTGGGGGTGGTGGCAGAGAAAAGGAAGTTGTCTGTAGGGCTGGAAGACCAGCAAGTGCTAGCAGCCTATGAGGACCACGGAAGTTGGTCCTTCCTTAAACTCCCTGTAGTTAATGTGAGTGTTGGATGTTTGCTTTGCACAGTGAGTCATTTCTGATGTAAGATGGATATTCGTGCTAGTCAGGAAGTGATGTTTTCCAATAATTCTGGTGTCTGCTGACATCTGGGAGACAGAGAGGGCAGAACCTGCTCCAGACCAGGGAAGAGGGAACATGGTAATGATATTCTCTTGCCTAGATAGTTCAAACACAATTAAAAGGGAGTTAACTGTATTGCTTCTCATGAAGAAAGACACAGATAATTGTGAAATAAAATGGACATGGCCAGATTGATTTAAGTGTCTGCAGGCTTGGCTCTGAACATAATATTTAAATACTGGAACCTGCATGAAATCCCACTTTGAGGTGACAGCCAGCAGGTAATTATCAGTAAAACAACATTATCAAAGTTCTCGTGTATAGCGTGTTTGACTGACTGGAGTGCTTCTCCTTACAAATCCTGCTAATATCCATTTCAATCTTCTTTAATATGTTCACAAGTTGGGGCTTATTTTGAATTCCACTGGGTAAATGAGGACAGCACACTTTGAATTTGCATACTATACACATTCTTTTCATTTGCAGAGAGCTCCAGTATATTTTTGAGAGGACACTAAATGAGAATATAACTATAACTGCAATGTGAACATTTTAAAAATCTCACTTATCTATTGTATTCATCCCATTTGATGTGATACAGCAGATCTATGAGAATTGTTTATTATTTTTTGTGAAGAAACAGTTATTTGGGGGCTGGAGAGATGGGTTAGTGATTAAGGCACTTGTCTGTGAAGCCTAAGGACCCAGGTTTGATTCCCCAGGACCCACATAAACCAAATGCACAAGGTGGCACATGTGTCTGGAGTTCATTTGCAGTGGCTGGAAGCCCTGGCATGTTCATTCTCTCTATCTGCCTTCTCTCTCTCCCCCCCCTTAATCTCTCCAGTAAATACATAAATAAATGAATAAATAAATGGATAAGTATTTTTTAGAGTTATTTTAACTTATCTGAGATAATGAAATTTTCTAAAGGCATAAGGAAATCCCTGAAAAATGCAGATGGAAAAATCCCCATTTCTGACTTGAAAATCTGTCTCTACATCTTCTCTTCTTAACAAAACTTTCATGACCTTTAAAACACCAAAAAAACAGAAAAAGGTAGCTCAGTGAAATCCTAGGATGCCCCATTGTCAAACCTACATCAATGCCAGATAATTCAGAAGACATTCTTGTCACTTGGGAGCAGTATCTGATACTCATCTTGGGTCCCCAGGCCTTTAATTATTATATCAGGACCTTAATAAAATAAAGATAAGGACCAAGCATGAAAGTTTTCCCAGGGCTTGGGAGGAACCTAAGTTTGTAGCCAGCCTGGGTTGTATAGTGAAACTTTGTCTCAAAATGTAAACAAAATAAAAGAAATAGTGATTAGGTACTAAGGGTACCTCCATAAAGTTACAATAAACTGGAAGAAATGGTTTTGTTGCACTGGGAAATTCTGCCTTTGAAAATGGGGTGAGTTAGCACTTGTGGTATAAAGATTTTTTTAAAGGAAAATGGAGGCAAAATGATGAATGTAATTAACATACGGGGGATTTTTAGGGACATGAATGTGAAGGGCTTTGGAATTGCTCTACATTGAGACATCTAAAGTCTATACCTTTTGATCCAATTATTTTTCAGTTATAATCCCTTTCCTAAATTAACAAGACGGAAGAGGTTCTGCCTGCAGGTTTTAATGAGAATTCATTAAGTTTTTGTATTGAGATTCCTCCTGGGAGACAAGAGTTTTTGCAAATGCTTTGAATTCTTTTTCTGACTAATGGTATTTTTTGGAATTCTCACCCTATGAGGAGACTGAGAAAATTAATTAGCCCACGTAGTATGTAACTGATTCAATGGTGAAAACTGCTGCTGAGGTATCAGACATCTATTTTCTACTGGAAGTGATCATTTTCTGGCTCTATTAAAAAGATAGCAGGGCATGGTGGCACACACCTCCCAGCACTTAGGAGGCAGAGGTAGGAGCATCATTGTGAGTTCGAGGCCACCCTGAGACTACATAGTGAATTCCAGGTCAGCATGGGTTAGAGTGAAATGCCACCTCAAAAAAAATAAATGAATGAAAGATACCTCATGGCCTCGGTATCAGTATCCATTTTCCCTCCAATGTCATGCTCTACCTTTTTTCTGAATCTAGGGCTCACATTGTACTACTGTTGAAGAAATAATTAAGGTTTCATTCATTATGAATACCTAAGAGTCACATATTCCTATGCAGGCTTGGATCACAAGGAAATGCAAGTCGACCAGCTATAAGTATGCTGTGGAAAGTGAGGTGTGGCAATGCTTTGGTGAATTAGACTATACAGTCACAGCTCCGAAGTTTGGTCATGTAGAAATGTGGTTTTTGAGTTGTAAGATTATAGAGTAGTTGTCTTCAAAACAAGCCAGGGGTAAATGTATGTGAGAATTTTTCTGATTTTTAAAACTCTGTGATCAAAATGAAATACACTGATGGCCCAGGTATGGCCCGTGTACTACCAGTTTATAATCTCTGCTATAAAGTCATCTTAGCTGGGTGTGGTTGCACCCTGTAATCCCAGAACTTGAAAGGCACTTGAGGCAGCAGGATAATGAGTTCCAGACCAACCTGGCAACATAACCAATGTGTGTGTATGTACACACACACACACACACACACACACACACACACACACACACACACACGTATATATATGATATGAACCTGTTTGTTTTCAAAAAAAAAGTCCCCAAAACCTTCTGTATAGGAACATGATCTAGATGTAGATTTAGACGTAGAATTATATGTACATGGGTAGGCTATAAGCACAGATGCATGCTAGTTTAATACTATGGACTCTAATGGGGTAGGAGGCTGGAAGAAATAACATGAAAAGTGAGGAAGGAAATGTACCAAAGAGAAAAAAGAAGAAGAAAAAGTGTATACAGAGAATGTTCAATGTGTATTTTATAATCCCATTTATTCATTTATAAAAATATTAATGTATACTGTATATATAAATAATTTATAAATATAATGAAATGCAAACCTGAGTGCAAAAAAATAATGAAAACATATTTCAAACTAATTTCACTTGACTGTGACTTGGGCCTTGGTTTGAAAAAGTACCATTTCTTATCCCATCAAACACTAGGAGAATGTAGGCTTTCTCCCTGATGGTGGGTGCGTCCCCTAGGATGGCATCCATGTAGGCAAAGCTTCTCAGTGTTGGTAAAAGATACCAGACCCACTCTAATCCTATTTTTCTTAGTCTTTTTGAAGAAAGTAGCCTCAAGCTTCCTGCTGTCCAGATGTGCTGAAAGCTATGTCATTTCATTCAGCTCCAAATAGGAGAATGGCTTGATTACAGGCTTGTTTTTTTAACTGATAATTTTAATAATGATGGTTTAATTGGGGGTTTCTTTTAATTAATAAGTCTGGCAAATCTGTCTGGGAAAATGTAATGGAAGTTAATGTACACTTCAAACTATAAGAATAAAAACAGCAGTTTCACAAGCTTGTCAACTTGAGGAAGCTATTGAACTTGGTTACAACCTGGTACTTTTTGTTAGTAGCTACTGAGGGACTGCTTTTCTTTCATCAAGTACTTTGTTACTGCTGCAAACCCTTTCCAGCCTCTAGTCAACTAAGTTACAAGAAAGGGGAGGAGCTCATAGATTTCATATTTCCATCAGACTAGCTGTTGACACAAGTGAGTATAGTACTAACCCTACAGTGCACATTCAATGGCAAGAGTCAAGCCATATTTACTCTCTATGTAGCAGGGTTCTCATGTAGTCTCTGACTTTGGATCTCAGGGAGCCCCTGTTCTTTTACCTATACTTTAAGAATTTGCAATTATGTCAGCATGATTATTCCTTAAAATATTTTCATATATTAAGGCTGGGCATGGTGATGAATTCCTTTAATCCTAGCACTTGGGAGACAGAGACAGAAGGAGTTCTGTGAGTTTGAGGCCACTGTGAGACTATGTAGTGAATGCCAGGTCAGTCTGGGCTAGACCAAGACCCTACCTCAAAAAGCAAAACAAAATAAAACAAAACAAAACAAACAAATATTTTCATTTATTTATTTATATATATGTAGGGTCTCTTGTCACTACAAACTCCAGATGCATGTGCCACTTTTGGTATCTGGCTTTATGTGGGTGTTAGGGAATCAAATCCAGGCTGTCATTCTTTGTAAGAAAGTGCTTTTAACCACTGAGCAATCTTCCCAGCCTTGTGTGATTATTTGTCTATTTCCTAACTCTCTCATCAAAACATAATTTCTATTTGGATAGGGACAGTATACTGTAGACTCAACACCTGATGTTTGGCACATAATCAAATTAATAAAAATTTATTGATTTAATGAATGACTAAACATAAAATAAGGAAAACAAACTCAAGTATTCCACTAGCTTGAACAGTATGATTCTCTAAAAAATCATGAGGTTTTGATTATTAAAATTGCCCAAAGTATCATCTAGTAGATTCCTTGTCTATGTGAGAATAGGTCTATTCTACAAAGTTACTCTGAAAAAAGTAAAACTGGACCTATTAATCACAGTCCCATATATCTGAAGGGTTCCACAGGATTTCACCTATAACTTTGTCTCTTAGCAGAACTACAGTTCATACAAGATAGGTATTTGTTGTTTATTCCAAAATATTTTCAATCTCCTGTTTTTTCTTGGACTTGAAATTCTAACAATAATCCAAACATGAAAGGAAAAGGACTGAGAATTGTTTGGTCCAGTGCTTTCAAATAGTATCTTAATGGCAGAAACCTGCTTTTCACAAAGAAATCTTATATAGAAGCTCAGTATTTCCCTATGTAAGTTTATGTCTGTATAAATAAACACAGTAGAAGAAAAGAGACAGGGAAGGAGGAAGGGAGGGCAGGAAGGAAGGAGACACTGATAGAGATAGAGAGAAACGAAGGAAGGGAGGGAGGCTTAGGTCTGAGTGAGGAAAGGAGCTATACAAGTTTTGCCTTAACCTGTACATAGGGTTACTGTTACTGTTGGGTTACTCCCTGCCTCTCTACCTGTCAAGCCTGTCCCATAGTATCCCTTAGTAAACCACCAAGACCAGTAGTCTGTACATAAGTTGAATGACTATCTCTGTCTGACAAATAAGGAAATTAGGAGTTAATGTTTGCATCATATTCTCCTTAATAGTACAAATTTTTCCTACAAAAAGTAAACCCTCTTCTCTTTGTTTCTTGTTAATAGAATATTCTGTATTATTCTCCCCACCTGAATCTTATATAAATCAAATGATCATTGTTCAGTAATCTCAGAGTGAAATCACCATAATTTAATTTTACCATGTTATTTTATTTCAACAAAACAATTTTCAAAAAATATTTTCAGGAGCACTGCTTTCCAGTTACAAGAAATAGAAAATTTAATTAAATAATAAAGTAATTTGTATAATTACATGTCTAGATTCTACTCATTTTTATTATAATGCTATAGGTGAGTTAAAAGGGGGCTATCAATGCACACTGTCAAATGAAACAAAGACCTCCTTATCCAAATGGAGACAACGTAGATGTGATTACTTAACATGAAGCAAAGCCATATCTACCAAAGAGCAGTCACAAAATTATTGATCTGAAATTGGCACGATGACAAGCTGCTCTGCAATTCTTCCTCCTCCCAATTAAGGTGTCTCTCTTGAACTGATTGAAAGCTGTTTGATAAGTATGCTTTTTTCAAGATGGTGTGCTCAGTTGGGGGTCTTTTTATTAAACTGAAATTCCATCATTAGCTTTGACTAGCACCAGCTGCTGTATAAATTCTGTGTTGATGGAGATCTCCACTGGTATTCCAAATATTGCAGGTGAATCTCTGACTCCAAATCCTCAATCATGCAGTATGAATAATTAACATCTGATAAATGCAGAATAGAAAGGACTCTCATTAGAAGACATAGTACTGGGGCCACCATCTCACCAGGGCTCCTTAGAACACGGAAACAAATGGGATTTTAATTATAAAGCATATGTTTCTAAATTTCTTCATTTCCTAATTTTCCCCTATACCTGACTACAATGAGGAAGTTAGGACATAGATGGAATACTGTCTTCCAGGGAATTTTAAGGCTGAAGGTTCTGCTTCCAGATAAGATCCCAGGCACAGAATCATGTCTTCATTGGTTGTCCTCTCTTCTAGACAGTTCATGTATGCCACTTTGAACACAAAAGAGAAACATTTCTATTTGTGTCTCTCATATTATTTCTATGAGATATATATTTTAAAAAATAATAAAAAGTCTCTAGCTTTGGCTGCAGAACACAAAGAAATCAAACTAGAACTGAGTTGAAAATTTCTCCCTGCTGGCTAGATGTCACATTGCTGAAAAGTGCTATGCAGGCTACTGGGGGAGAAAAGTCATCAACAATCCTACCTGTAGCCCTTACGTGCTACACAACCACCCAGCCAGGCAAGATGCACTGGTGCTCTAGTAGCATAACTCTTATGAGAGTAACCAACTGCTTTCAGATTGGATTTGATGCTGCTCCTTTGGAGGGAATTCATGCCTGATACTGAAAATAGTCAAAAGCTTGTGGCTGGGATGGGAAGCTACTACTTTTTGGCTAAATGGAGATGTTATGTCCATCAAATTTCTCTCTAAATATCGATGTTTATGCCTATGGATTAGTGCTTCTCTCACCTTCGGTCAAAGAAGCTTCCTTTTGCAGTTGGCAGTGACTACTGGGGAAACTAAAAACTGGTCAAAATGCTGAGAATAAGTGACTGTTCAGTGCTTAGTGCTAAATACCCCTGAAAGGCTCAAGGAAGATTGCAGAAGAAGGGCCAGAAAGAATGTAAGAGTCACTGAATGGGAGGAGTGCTGTGGAACACTGTCTTCTAGACATGGCATGACCATTGCGTTAGTGATCTCACAATAGCTATCCTTACCTGCACAAGACTGAGCATCAACATTCCAGCATGGATAGGGAGAGATCATGAGGCCCTGCCTCTCCCTGAGGAGCTACTGGCACTTAATGTTTTCTGGGGAAAGGAGAGACATTTTCTTCAGTGATGTAGCCCATTTTCCAGCAAATAATTCCCCTTAGTCAAGCAACTCTAATGAGACAGAAAAAAAGGCATCAAAGTAGAAGTATACAAGTTGTGAAGAAGAAAGTATCCAGTGGGAGGTGACAGGGGACAAGAGAAGATAATAGGAGGTGAATATGATCAAAATAAATTATATGCATGTACAAAAATTGTCAATAAATTTTAAATAATATTATAAGAAGGTTTATTATAAATAATGTTCAATTTTAAAAACATCTACCTTGTACCTGAGGTGTTCCAAGCAGAACTTTCCTAAAAGTTATTTATGTTTTAGAAGATATATCTTAAACAATAATAAACTTGAAATCATAAAATACATTAAAGAAAACATGCCATTATAACACAGTTGGGAAGAGTGGAATGCCTAGAGTTCAATCTCCAAGCCTCAGTTTATTCATCTATAAACTGAGGATAGCTTGACTATCAGGTTTACGGAATTACTTCATGCACTGAGACAATGCAAATACAGTATTCAGTGTGTATTTTCTACTTCTAAATTATCAAATCCTGAGTGATGAAAAACCACAACTGTTTATTTATGACCTCACAGTTTCCATAGGTCAGAGCAGAGCTTAGACAGGTCTTCTGCTTAGAGTGTTACAAAATTGTCATCAAAGTGTCTCCTAGACTGTGTTCTAGTCTGGATGCTTGCCCTGGAAAGCAACCCCTTCCAAGCTCACTTAAGTTCTTCTTGATGGACTTCATTCCTAGTGGCTCCCAGAGCAAGGACCGAAGCTCCTCAGGGGTTTCTGGAAGGTGCCTCACCATGTGGGTCTCCCCAGCATGGCTGCTTACTGCATAAGCCAGCAACAGGTCTCTAGAGTGAATCTGCTGGAAAGACATTCTTACATTATGTAACACAATCGCAGAAAAGATACCATATCACTTTTGCCATACAAACATGCCCAAGATCTTGCCCACACTCGAGAGTGAGCACCAGCCAGCAGATATCATTGAGGGCCACCCTAGGACCTTTGTGCTACATAGAGTAAATTAATGAACAGACAAATGTGTAGGTGAATGAATAAATGAAAGACTGAAATTAGGTGTGGATGGTATAAGCCATAGATCCTTTGCAAAGCATAGAAAAGAAAATAGGTCTAAATTCAGGATAAATAGGGAAATAAGAACTTCTCAGTTGAAATAATCATGCAAGTATTCAATCTTTATGAAAATAATGTGCTGAAGTTATGAGACCTGGGCTTTGGGGGTCCAGGAAATGTCAGAGTAAGTTCTTGGAGACAGTGAGGAACTAATACTGAAGGAAGGGACACCTCAAGGTGGTTCTTTATGGACCACTTTCTTCCTATATCTTCCTGTATCTTCAAGATATAGGAATGGGTAAGAACTTTTTTGAATAAGAGTCTAGTCACCAGGGAGAAAAGGTCAACAATTGACAAATGGGACTTCATAAAATTAAAAGGCTTCTGAGCAGCAAAAGAAATAATTAACTGAGTGAAAAGATAAGAGAAAATCTTTGCCAGATACACACCTGAAAAGTATTAATACCTAGAATATAGGAAGACCTAAAAAAAAAAAAAAAAACCTAAACAATGTCAAAAGAAATAGCCCAATCAAAAAATGGGCTAGGGCTGGAGAGATGGCTTGGAGATTAAGGCGCTTGCCTGCAATGCCCAACGACTTGGGTTCAATTCCCCAGTACCCACGTAAAGCCAAATGCACAAAGTGGTATATGCACCTGGAGTTCATTTGCAGTGGCTAGAGGCCCAAGCACACCCATCCCCCCCCCTCGTTAGAAGTAAATAAGTAAAAAATTCTTAAATGGACTAAAGAGAGTTATCAAAAGAAGAAATATAGTCTGAGTGTGGTGACACATGCCTTTAATCTCAGCACTTTGGAGGCAGCGATAGGGGGATTGCTGTGAGTTTGAGGCCAGCCTGAGACTATGAGACTACACAGTGGATTCCAGATAAGCTTGGGCTAGAGTGATACCTACCTTCAAAAAAGAAGAGAAGGAAGAGGAAGAGGGGGAGGAAGACAAAAGAGAAAGAAGAAAGAGTAGGAGGAGGAGAAATACAGATGGCCAATAAATAACAAAACGTCTTCAAGGGCTGGACGTTCAAGGGATGGCTTAGCAGTTAAGCATTTGCCTGCAAAGCCAAAGGACCCAGGTTCGATTCCCCAGGACCCAAGTTAGCCAGATGCACAAGGGAGTGCATTCATCTGGAGTTCGTTTGCAGTGGCTGGAGGCCCTGGTGTGCCCATTCTCTCTCTCTCTCTCTCTCTCTCTCTCTCTCTCTCTCTCTCTCTCATAAATAAATAAACAATTTTTTTAAAAAAAGTGTTCAAGGGCTGGAGAGTTGGCTTAGCAGTCCTGCCTGCTAAGCCTAAGAACTTCAGTTCCAATCTCCAGGTCCCATGTTTAGCCAGATGCAGTGATGCAAGGGCACAATGCCACACTTGCCCACAAGGGGGCGCACACATCTGATGTTCCTTCGCAGCAGCTGAGAGGCTGCTGGTACACCCATTCTCTATCTGTCTTCCTCCATCTCTCTCTCTCTCTCTCTCTCTCTCTCTCTGTCTCTCTCTCAAAAAAAGTGTTCAATATTCTTAGCCATCAGGGAAATTCAAATTAGAATCCCTTTCAGATTCCATCCCACCCATATCAGAATGCCCTTCATCAAGAAAACAAGTAACAATAAATACCGGTAAGGGTGTAGGGAAAGAGGATCACTTATTCCCTGTTGGTAGGAATATAAACTGGTACAAAAACTATGAAAATCAGTGTGGAGGTTTCTCAAAAGCTAAAAATGGAACTATCATATGATTTAATTATACTCCTCCTAGGTATATTCCCAATGGCAAGGAAGTGGAGTCAGCCTAGATATCCATGAACTGAGGGATGGATAATGAAAGTATGGTACATATAATATAATGGAATTCTACTCAGCCATAAAGAAAAATGGAATTTGCTAGCAAATGGGTGAACTGTTGTATTAAGTAAGATCTTCCAGGGCCAGAAAGACAAACTGCATATGTTGTCTTTCATATGTATATCCTAGCTTAGAGCCTTTATATATGTGTTGTGAGTGAGGGTGTGTATATTCCAGGAAATTAGAAAGAGTCCCATGAGTAGGGGTGAGCAAGAGGCTTCAAGGAAGAAGAGAAGGGAATCTTAAGTAATATTAAAATCAAAGGGGAAATACCAGGGGTGGAAGAGTAAAAGCAATGTCAGGGTCAGGGAGATGGGCAGAGAAGCGGTAAGGGAAGACAGAATGGAGAGGCCTAACCCAAACCAAATACATGTATTAATAAATATTTTTTTTTATTTTAAAAAGATTTTAAAAAATTTTTTTAAGTTGGATCTTTTTTTGTATGCTGCTTACCCAGTTCTGGCTTGGTAATGATCTCTGATCCTTGTATTTGTTTCTTAGTTCATAGTCACTAAAGAATCTCTCTTATACCTTGAGATATTCAAGATTTTTTTCCAGTAATTCACCTTTATTAACCTTATGCAATTATAACATGTATTTCATGGAGAGAAAAAAAATCATAAAAATATATTCCAAAGAATTACTTTATTACAGCTACACAGAAGAGAAATCAGTATATGTGCTTGAACATTAAAGACACACAAATCAAATAAAATTTAAAAGTGTGAGAGACAATACCATACACTTAAGTCCGTCCAAAGAAGGGCAGCGGGAGGTCAATCTAAATTCAAGATATTGTGAGTAAGACTTATGTAAACCTACTTTTTTGAATAATGGCACATCTAGAAGCTGTAGACTGTTACTAGAAAATTTTCAGTGCCTGGGATGGGATACCTTCCAGTGAGTTGTTGGCCAAGGAGGTCCCGGTAGCCTCCGAAACATTAAAGGCTTTTGCCAAAGCCCTTGGTTTCCCTTGAGAAACAGATAGTGAGACCCTATTGCTGAAGACATCTCTTGCCTGAGAGGCAAGGTCACTGAGAAAGCAAGCTGGCGCTGAGCAGAAAACCTTCTCCCTGTAGACCAGCCAACTGAAAACTGGAAAAAGCTGCACTGCATGCAACTATATGGGAGACAGAAGTCATCAGCAGTGAAAACAGTGGACACTGAATATTCAAGTTTGGCCATACAGGTCCAATGACTGAATGTGTGCAATAGTGACATGTCTAGTCTTGGGGTAACCAACTGCTACATAATTGGACTGAAGGCCCTCTCTACAGGAGGGAATACATACCTGGTACTAAAAAACCTAAGCAAAAGTCTATGGCAGGAGAGGGCATGAGCCTTAGGGGTATAAAACCTGCTCTTGTCTGGCTAAAGGTATATATTATTCCCACCAAGCTGCCCTGGGGGCATTACACTTAATGTTCATGTTCACATTTTAACACTACTCTCACTTGTGGTTAGAGAAGCTTCTCTTTTCAGATGGCGATGACCACTGGGATGACCCAAAAGGCAACATAGTGCTAAGAAGAAAGGATAGAGGAGTGCCTAGCACTGAAACACCTCTGTCACACCCTCCAAGGCTCAGGGCCCATTGCGGAAGAGGGGGCGGATAGAATGGAAGAGCCAAAGGAAGGGTATGACTTCTTACAATGCAACTGCTCAGACAGAAATTGGCCTCGATATCCATGACCTTGCAGTACCTAGCAATACCTTCGCAAGACCCTCAAAATAGAAGAAAAAGATGATGACATCAAATTAAAAGAAAGACTAATGAAGAGAGGGAGGGGATATGATGGAGATTGGAGTTCTAAAGTGGAATGGGGGGAGGGGAGGGAAATATCATATGTTTTTTGTATATAAGTATAGAAGGTGTCAATAAAAAAAAATAATTTAGGGCTGGAGAGATAGCTTAGTGGTTAAGGCATTTGCCTGCAAAACCAAAGGATCCCGGTTCGACTCTCCAGTACCCACGTAAGCCAGATGCACAAGGGGACGCATGCATCTGGAGTTTGTCTGCAGTGGCTGGAGGCCCTGGCGTGCCCATTCTCTCTCTCTCTCTCTCTCTCTCTCTGCCTCTTTTTCTCAAATAAATAAATAAAAATTTAAAAAACATAAAAAAAATTTCAAAAAAAGTATGAGACACAAGTTTTTATTTTTTTTAAATGGGGTTCTTTGTTTAGAATTGAAGCAAAAGGAGAAATTAGCAATGACTTAAAATTGTCAAATATAGTTACATAAGCTTTTCTTTTTAAATGGTGGAAATAATTAACAATAAAAATAAAAACAGTCACTACAATGTTATCTCCAAGCATATAAAAATGTATTAAAACTTATATATGAACATTGCCAATACTCCCAATAGATACACAGGCAAAGTAAAAGATGATGTGATCATACACAGAAAAAATATGAATGGTAATATCAATTTTAAAAATATTTTTAATAGAAATGGAACAGAAGCCTTATAAACAAAACATTTAAGTGATAAATCATACTTTTTATTTTGCCAGCTGGTTACTATAAAATGAGAGATTAAGCAATATAATACATTACATTGGTATTATTCACCAAACACCTGGCGTAACTTGTAACTCACCCTGGGCAGATGGATGTTTAATGATAATTAACTCTCAGTTAGTCAATGGTGAGAGCTATAATAAATGACTGCAGTTCCCAGATAATCACAAAACTTCTTCTGAGATCACAGGTTCATAGGAACATGAAGCTAACAGAGAAAGAAAAAGCTACTTAGAATCCTTTCAGATTTACTTCTACTTCTCTGCAGGCTGGAAAACAGTAAAGCAGCAATACACTGGATGCAGAAATGATAAGAAACACAAGCAAATGGGCTGGGTACTCCACAGGAAGAGGTCCGCCCAACAATGAAGTCTGCACCTCTATTTCAATTGAACCTTGTTATGACTATACCTTTGGTGGCCTCCTTCTTTGTAACTGTTGCTGGATGCAGCGTGAAAGCACTGCATGGTGACACAGGTTCTGTTCTTCCCAGTGTAGGGCAGACTGAGTAGCTCATACTGATGGTAATATGCCTGATGTTTGTCTGCACGTGCCATCAAGTCTCTGCAAAAGTATCATGTGTCATGGCTGAGAATGAAAAAGTTAACAATTAAATGGAGCATTTGTTCTTGCCATTAATTATTTTTCTCTTCAATGAGAATTGAACAGACAGGGATGGAATTGTTCCTGGAATCTAGAGGAGCTTTCCTATGGTGTCAGAGGCTGGACAGTTGTGGGTCAGCTGCAGCATAGGGTGACAGCATAAGGGCCAGTCACAGAAGGCCAGTTCCTATGTATACTGATGATGGACAGATAGCAGATGGTTTTTAAGATGGTGTCTGACAGCCACTGGCAAGGCCTATGGTTTTCAACTCTCAGCAAACTAGCAATAAATATTCAGGAAGCTCTTCAAACCAGTGCCAGTCACCACCTTCCATGATTAAAGGCCTGAGACAGGCCAGGGGAACAAGGCAAGTCAAGAAGGAAATGGAGGCAGAAGCTAGAGGGCTGAGCAAGTGGTGGTTACAGTACCTTTCCAAGAGAAGCCAATTGTTATCATGCTTTGGAAAAGAAGGCAATGCATTACCACACAGACCTTCAAGGTGATCAGCTGACTATAGATTTGTTCTCTATACTTGGCCCAGATAAAGACTAGGTGTCCCTAATGATCCCCACTGGTTTCTTTCTATAAAAATATACTTGTTTCCTCAATGGCTCATCTATGGTGTAGTTTTAATTACTCTTCTCTGCACTTCATGAATCTTCAGCATGCTTGCTTTTATCAGTATTACTTTGGACTGAACTTTTAGAACACAGAGGATTAAATCTAAATAATTCTTTTTGGTCAATATAGAAACACTAACCAATTAGAGTCAATATTTTTAATATGGAGACAATAACTCTCACAAAATGTACAATAATGAATGAGATTCATAAGGCCATTATTATTTTTCATATCAACAGGACTTGAAAAGTTAGTCTCTGTGATGGAGAGACGGGTCAGTGGTTAAGGCACTTGCATGCAATGCTTAACAGCCCAAGTTCAACTCCCCAGCGCCCATGTAAAGCCAGATGCACAAAGTGGCTAGATGTCCTGGCACACCCATTCTCTCTGTCTCTCTCTTTCTCTCCTTGAAAATAAATATTGTTTATGGTGTGATGAATTTTATTCTCCCAGAAAATAGGGGTTTTCATCAAAGCCTTCAAGACATATTCACAGGAATATTTTCATTTTCATTTATATGCTATATATTTTTTAATCTAACTATATGCTCTTTATTTATTTTTTTAACTTTTTTATTAGCTATATATATAGTGTGTATATATCCATGATGGTACCATCATTAGCCTTCTCCCTATTCTCTCCCCCTGGAGATTGTGGGTCTTGCTTTGTGGGGGTAGCCATCAGTTATGGGGGAGAGGCAATGTCTCATTGCACAATGACCCAACTCAATAATCTAGCAATCTTTCTGCCCCCTCTTCCACTAATTTCCCTGAGCCATGTTGAGTTAATTTTAGGTCTATTTCAGTGACAAGGTCTTGGGAATCTCTGTGTCTCTGGATATCTGATTTGGTAGGAGTTGAGTATTCTCTGTGTCTATCTCCTTCACCCTTGTGCTGGTACCAGGTTCACTGAGAAAGCAGCACTCTTGCTCATTTCCCCAATAACTCTATGGCTTCAGCTAGTGCCCTGGTGAGGTGTCATGGGCTGATTCTCTCCTCAGGTTCTGCGTCCATCTGAAAAAGAGAAGCAAATTATCCAACAGAGAGTGAGGTCAGTGCACAATACATGGATAACCATTATTATTTTAGAGAAAATTTAATAAGTGTAGGCCCTCTTGTATCCCACTATTGGTGGGATCTTGGTATTGGAGAGTGGGCTCATTTTTAGATATGGTTTTGACTTGTTTCCCCATTCCAGGTATGGGTTCCATTCCACTGAGTGGATCTGTTAGCCAAATCAAGAGCAGTTGGTAACCCACCATGGCTGTGTGCCACTATTGCCCTTGTGTGAGCATCATGGCAGGTTGATTGCTGTTGAGTACCTTTGACTATGAGTTGCTTAGACAGATGTTGGTCACTTTCCCCCAGTCACTCATGTAGCACCTTCTGGCACTAGACAAGCTCTCTGGGGACTGATTCTCTTCCAGATTCCAGCCAAGTCTCTCCATATTCTGTCCCAAGAGCATATGGTGTCTTTTGCAGTGGGGTCTTACCATTAACCTTTGGTGAGTCATCAAGTACTCTGACAGAAATCTGTCTTCTTTTGGGAAACCTTGCAGGTTTCATTGATCAACAGCTCGTTGTGGATATTAACTACATGTTGGTACTGGGAGTTATGTGTCAGTGCCACGGGAAAAGAAGGAAGAAAAATATAGGCAATATGAAAGAGGAGAGAAGAGAAAGAAGAGTGAGAGAGAGAGAGGAAAATAAATATTTTTAAAAAGAAAAAAGTTAGTCTCTATTGATAAGAAAATAGTATTACTTCAAATTCTTTTTATTTAGTGTGTGTGTGTGTGTGTGTGTGTGTGTGTGTGTGTTCATTCTGCTACCAAGCTAGCTGGCCTGTGAGCTTCAGGAAAATTCTGTCTCCACTTCCCTTCTCGTGGTAGGTAGGCTTGCTGGGAAATACAGATGCTTATGCTACAGAGCATCCAGCATTTTTATGAGGGTACTGAGAATCCAAACTCAGGTACTCACACTAGCACAGCAAGTGCTTTATCCTCTGAGCCATCTCCCAGACTCATTTCGTTTCCAATTCTCAATGTCAAATTAGCTTTTTTATTCCTCTTAAAGTATTTGAAATCCCATGTCTATAAGCAGGGCACAGGAAAATCAGCAATGTGAACAAAGGTGTATGTATAAACACAAGGGTGATTATATATGCCTAGAAAATAGCCAAGTAAAACTTGGAACACCTGTAAAATGGAGTAGCTAACATTATCAAAAAATTCTTAGTTTTAAAATGTGATAGTTGGGCTGGAGAGATGGCTTAGCAGTTAAGGTGCCTGCCTCCTAAGCCTAAAAATGCTGGTTCCAATCTCCAGGTCCCACGTTTAGCCAGATGCAAAGTGATGCAAGGGCGCAATGCCACACTTGACCACAAGGGGGCGAACACATCTGGATTTCGTTTGCAGCAGCTGAAAGGCTGCTGGCGTGCCCATCTCTATCTGTCTTCCTCTCCATCTCTCTCTCTCTCTCTAAAAAAAAAATGTGATAGTTCTATTGTCAACTTGATCTGATTAGGAATCCATAGACATTCCTCTTGGATGGGTCTTTGAGGTTGCTTCCAGGAAGGATTAATTGAATGAGGAAGTCCTTCCTCCAGATTGAGCCCTTCCCCCAGAATAGACAGCCCTCCTGATGGTGGGCTTTATGTTAGAAAGCTCTGGGAGGAAAGCCCTTTCATCCTACCTGGCTGCCTGTGCTGCTTGCTGGTGAGTGTTTATGCATCAATCCTGTTCCGCTATATTTCATCAGCATTGGAACCAAGTTTTCTAAGCCTTCCAATGTGAACTGAAGACTAATAGCTCTCCAGGAAGCCTTCAGGCCTTCAGTGCTGGACTGGACTGCTGAGGCATCCAGCCGCGGGGACTGAGCAGCAACAGGGTTCCTTGACTCTCAAGTATGCAAACTGTTATTGCTGGACTGCCTTAAACTAATCCAGTGCATTTCCTTTTTAATACCAATTCATTCTATTGGTTCTGTTCCTCTAGAGACCTCTAACTAATACAAAAACTTTGGCAGAAAAATGCTTACATCAAAAACAGAACATGCATTTTTCAGCAATGTTCTCTTAAAGCACAGGAAAAAAACTGAAAAGAAATAAAGTATGGGTCTAAAGAGATGGCTCAACAGTTAAGGTGCTTGCTTGCAAAGCCTGATGTTCTGGGTTTGATTTCCCAGTATCCATGTAAAGCCAGATGCACAAAGTGGAGCCTGCATATGGAGTTTGCAGTAGCCAAAGGCCAAGATGTGCCCATACATTCATTCATTCTCTCTCTCTTTTTCTCCCTGTATATCTCTGCATGCAAAATATATATATAGGTTTTTTGAGGTAAGGTCTCACTCTAGCCCAGGCTAACCTGGAATTCACTTTGTACTCTCAGGGTAGCCTCAAACTCACGGTTATCCTTCTACCTCTGCTTCCCTAGTGCTGGGATTACGTCATGTGCCACCACGCCCAGCTAAATAAAAATATTTTTTAAAAAAGAAATAAAGTAAAAATTAAAAAGTTAGATGAATCCTAAATGATGGTAGAGAAATGAAACAAAAAGAAGAAAATAAATGGCTTAAAGGTGAGCAATGATGAAACAGAATGTGTCAGATGGAACTAAGAAAAAGGAACTGCGTGTAAGCACCAGACAAAGTTTCAAATTCTATCAGTGACTGTCTTTAATAATGAAGATAGTTATTTGAACAAGACTATGTGAAAAAGAAAGCTTGGGATATTCTAAGTGAAGTCTGAGTGAATACATAAAGATTCAGGTGTAGTTAGGAACAGAACACCTGTGAATATGGCTGAAAGTGGGACTTTGTGATGTAGAGCTGGGTAATGGCATACACCTGCAATCCCAGCATTTGGGAGACCAAGGAAGGATAAACACAGCTAGTTCAAGAACAATCTGGGCTGCATAGTGAATAACAAACCATCCAGGGGTATATACAAGGTCCTTTCTCAAAAAAAAGAATTTGTCACACAAAACTCCCTGTTGGCATCATGGACACATTTGGGAAGAGGCATGGGAGACATTAGGCTTATTTCTACTAGTTTCTTAACCTAAATTAGCCTATGGAAATACACTGGACCTTTCTAAAACTACAAGTATGCAGTGAAAAGGGCACAGGCCAACACACACATATCAGGTTGTAGATAAGAATGAGACCAAACAGAAGATGGGCAACGTATAGAGAATGAGGTCCCCCTGCAGACCCATGCTTTGTGCTTTATATGGCCTTCTTCAGCCTCTCGCTTTGTACAATGCTTTACAGAATCATGAGTTTCTCTACCTGATCCTGCCTTAGCTTTTCTGCTATATGTGCAGTGTTACCTTTCTTCTGATTCATACAACAACATTTAAATTTCTTCATCCTTGACTCACCTTCCGGCTGTGATGCTTCCCTATCCTGTCCTCCTCTTCCAAGCCCAAATTCTGTGATTACCTACAATGGGGATTTCATGTCCCTACTCTCCCAGTCCTTACCACTTGATACCATGCTGCCTGGCTTCCTTCAAAAGCAGCTTCCATCAGTTACCAGGAGCTCTTTGTGGGTAAAACTGATTGCATATTTTCTTTTCTGTTTATGTCCCCCATAAACTTATATGTTCTAAATGCTAGGCCCCTAGCTGGTGGCAATTTGGGAATTGGAGCCTCCTGGAAGCAATGTATTGTTGGGGGCGGGCTTCTGGGCGTTATAGCCAGTTCCTCTTGCCAGTGTTTGACACACTCTCCTGCTGCTGTTGTCCACTTGATGTTGGCCAGGTGGTGATGTCCACCTTCTGTTCATGTCATCATTTTCCCTGCCATCATGGAGCTTTTCCTCTGTAAGGCAAAATAAACCCTTTCCTCCCACAAGCGGCTCTTGGTCAGATGTTTTCTGCCAGCAACTCAAAACTGACTGCAACACATGGCTTTTGAGGCACTTTAACTGTGAGATTCAGTTTTTTTTTAAGTTTAGAAAATGGATTTAATAGTGTCTTGATATGCTTTTCATCTCATAAATGTGAGTACTTCATATTGCAGTTTAATTGGTTTTAGTATAATATGCATTTTGTGGTCCAAACACAAACATGTAATATGCATGGAAAAGTTCAAGCATAAACTATTGCTCTAAGGAGCAATACTCCGGTCAATATACAGTTTTATAGTTACATATCTAGCTACCTAATAGGCACCTCACAACTTTTTTAGACTTGAAATTCAGTGTTCTCCAAACTGAATTTATTGGCCACCAGAGTCTATTATTCTATATTTTCTCTTTTTGTAATGTCAAAGACATGAATGTGAACTATTAAAAACATTTCTCTGGACTGAAGAGATGGCTTAGTGGTTAAGGTGCTTGCCTGTAAAGCAAAAAAACCAGGTTCAATTCTCTAGGACCCACATAAGCCAGATGCACAAGGTGGCACATGCATCTGGAGTTCATTTGCAGTGGCTAGAGGCCCTGGCACACACATTCTCTCTCTCTCTCTCTCTCTCTCTCTCAAATAAATAAATGAAAATAAAATATGTTTTTAAATGTATAACCTGTTGTTATGTATAAAATAAAATTTATAAAAAAGAACATTTTTCTGAGTTTGCAAAGAAAAATTTTAAAAAACACACTAAAAATCTAAGAATATTCTACTCTTAGATAGATTTGTAGGTGATAAATTCTTGCTCCAATTTAAAGATGTTAAATCTGAAAGACAAAAAAATATAAATTATGGGTATAGTTTGAATCAGAAAGAGGATCTGGGACTTCAATTCTTGGACCATAAGCCTAAAGAAAATTCCTCAGCCCTATGTTAAAATATTGGCAAAATAATGTACATTTATATATTTTTATAGAGGTAAAAATTCATATAACATACAATTAACCATTTGAAAGTATAAATGTCAATGGTATTTGGTATGTATATGTTATAATATAACCACTACTGTGCTGTAAGTTTTGAAATTTAAAAATAGAAGAACACCTGTACTCTTAATCACTCCCTATTTTCCCTTCCTCTGTTTGCAATTAGGAAACCCCTAATTGTTTTATGCAATGTATAAGGCATGTGTGGTAGTTTGAATGGATGTTCCCCAGTAGATTCAAGAGTTATATTAAAGCTTGTAATTTATATCTCCAGCCGCCTGGCTGGAAGAGGTGTCACTGTGGGCAGATCCTGGGAACCAGACCTAGGGTTTTCCAACCTAAGATATGCAAAGCCAGAGTTCAGCCTGGTGTTCCTGGAATGTGCTTGCTTGTGCTGATGGTGGTATTTCTCTCTGCATGGATCTGTGAAAGGGGGTAGCTTCTTCTGCCATTATGAAACTTCCCCTGGATCTGTAAGCTTCAATAAATCCCCTCTTCCTCCTATAAACTGTATCTGGTATGGGGGCTCATCCCTGCAACTGAAGCTGACTGCAACAGCATGCAAATGACATTTCTGTGACTCTCCATTTTACTAACTCTTTTGATTTATCTATTAATCATTGGTCCAATTCAAGCTGATAGTTGAACATCAAATATCCTTGCATCTCTGTGCCATAGTTACTGCTGTAGTTTCCTGTTCCCCACCACCCAGACATTAATCACTTTGCAAGCAGGGCTCTTGTCTGAGCTGTTCATTGCTGGGTCCGCAGCACATGGTACACTTCCAGGCACAAATGTACTTCATCTGTGTGGGATTAATTCACATCACTAAGAAGGTGAGCAATTTATACAAGAACATACAGCTAACAACTTGTGAATTACATTTTAAACCTAAATCTCTCAGCATCCTAAGCAGCAAATGAGACCAGTTGGGGAGGTGGACGAAGGCTGTAATCACATTAGAGTTAATACTCAAGAGGGCTTACTATGTGCCCAACCCTGTTCTAAGCTCACAACAGGTGTGACGTTGTTTAATCCTGCAAACCACCCTGCCAGATAAATACTACTGTTAGCCTAGAGACCTTGAGGAGGAGGCAGAGTTGCCACTATTCAATCCACATTTATAAGACAACCAAAGGAAGGCCTTGAGCTCAGGAGTAATTTACTGAAATGATTGGAAAGGGTCATCATTTTATCATTTAGGAAAGCAGAAGTGATGCAAGATGTCTGAAATGGAGTCCTCGCTAGGGTTTGTCCTCCTACATACACAAACACATGGTGCACGGGTGTACACATCTTCAGTTGCATCTCATAAGTGCTTAATTATAATCATGAAAAATGCCTTTTTTCATTGCTCTGTTGAATGCCACTTCATCTGCAGGTACAACTAAATTTACTGTAAATTAACACTGTTCAAAAAGATAAGTGTCCCATGGTCTCACTCATCTGTGGCTCCTAACCTAAATTTGCCCGAGATGCGGAGACACCTAATAAACATTTCTAGAACTGGACAATAGGGATGGTGGGGAGGGAAGGGAGGGTAACGGTGGTGGGGGGGGGGCTACAAAAAACTGGACCCAATTGGAAATGGTACCACAAAATCCTATATCCTGAAAGACATACTAAAAAGCTAAACCTTCATCAGGTGCTTAGAGAGAACACCTGAATCACAGGGGCCTGGAGAGGGTAGGATGAAGACTAACTTTAACCTTCTCCTGTTCCTCTCTGTCACCCCCTCTTTTTGCTCTTATCTCTCCCTCTTTCTTTTTCATATTACCTATATTTTTCTTTTTTTTTTTTTTTCTGGTGGCACTGACCTGTAACTCCCAGTACCAGCATGTGGTCAACATCCACAATGAGCTGTTGATCAGTGAGACCTACAAGGTTTCCCAAAAGAAGACAGATTTCTGTCAGAGTACTTGATGACCCACCCAAGTTTAATGGTAAGACCCTATTGCCAAAGACACCATATGCTGTTGGGCTGGAACATGGATGGAATCTGGAAGAGAGTCAGGCCCCAGACAGTTAGCTTGTCTAGTGCCAGAAGGTGTTACATGAGCAACTGGGGGAAAATGACCAACATCTGTCTAAGCAACTAGTGGTCTAAACTACCCAGCAGCAATCAACCTGACATGATGCTCACAAAAGTGCAATGATGGCACACAGCCATGGTGGGTTTCCAACTGCTCTTGATTTGGCTAACAGATCTACTCAGTGGAACAGAACTAGAAAACAAGTCAGAACCATATCCAAGAATGAGTTCACCCTCCAATATCAAGCTCCCACCAATAGTGGGATACGAGAGGGCCTACAACCATTAAATTCTCTCTAAAACAATAATGGTTATCCAGGTATTGTGCACTGACCTCACTCTCCATTGGAGAATTTACTTTTCTTTTTCAGATTTTCTTTTGCAGAACCTGAGGTGAGAATCAGCTCATCGCACTCACCAGGACACCAGCTGAACCCATAGGATAATTGGGGAAATGAGCAAGAGTGCTGCTTTCTCAGGAAACCTGGTATCAGCACAGGGGTGAAGGAGATAGACACAGAGAACACTCAACCCCTACCAAACCAGAGATCCAGAGACACAGAGACACCCATGACTGTGTCATTGAAATAGACCTAAAATGAACCCAACATGGCTTAGGGAAATTCGCGGCAGAGGGGTGCGGAAAGATTGTTAGGGCCATGAGTTGGGTTATTATGCACAGAGACATTGCCTCACCCCTATAACTAATGGCTATCCCCACAATTCAAGACCCACAATCCCCAAGGGGAGTGGGCAGGGAGAAGGCCAACAATGGTACCATCATGGCTGTATGCACATTATATAGATAACTAATAAAAAAATAGAAAAATAAAATAAAATAACACTGTTCAGTCCTATTGTACTGCAAGACTACCATGCCTATAATTTTCTGGGAATGGTGGCCTCCTGCACATACACTAGGCCATCTTCCCCTCTACTGGGCACTGCCTCCCAAAATATCCATCCCATCTTAAATTGGCCAATGCTGCTAGTGGTTTGTAGAACAGTGGAGGATAATGCCTCTGTGTATTTACTCTCTGCAGCAGATGTTGTCTAAGCAATATTGGCTGGCTCTCCATGTCTCAAGAGAAACATGCGTGAAGATGTGTCTCTGTGTTTTATGCACAGTCCTTCCTTCCTGCACGGAGCCCACAGAAATCTAGGCCTAAAGCATGTTTGGAGTAATTACTAGGCTGCCACAAAGTTGACAACTGGATGGGGCTTATCCTACTGCCCCTTCCCTCATTCCTTCTGGGACAGATAACTCTAGTTCCTTTAGTCTAGAGCCAGAACTCCACTTCATTTTCTCTTAAGACCACATGTGGGAAGTAGAAGTGAAGGAAAAGCTAGTTGAGATGCTCTAAAGGGTGCAGTTCCAGAGGTGAGACTTTTAACACGAATTTATATTTTGAAATTCTCTAGAACAGTTTTTCTTTTATTCAGAATTTGAGTAGGAAGTTAAAGAAGGTGTAAGAAGCTCAATTTTAAAATCTGAAAGCTTCATTTCTATCCATGCCTATTGATAGAGGATATGTGTCTACTTTTATTAAACATATCACCCTAATACATTGGTTAAAATTCATTTTTGTATACTACCTCTAAGTAGACAACCATGATATGTACCTCTGGGTGATACTGAAAGAGTGAGGTGAACTCTGCTCTCTCAGATAGCACCTAGCACATGTGGGAACACAGAGCAGCATGTGCCAAAATCTCTTCAGAATTCCACCTCTCTTGAGGGTGGAAACAGGAGTAAGTTCTATGTTCTCTTTTCACTTATCTATATTCTCTAATTCTTTCTCAGATACTACATTTGGTTATGTAGCTTTAAACAATAAAGTAAATGGAAATAAGGATAACTACTCAAAGTCAGCACCCAAAGCTGGAGGCCTTCCCTCAGCCTTCATCAGACAGGCCCAAGCTCCCACACTCTCGTCTCTCATGTAGCGCACAAGGGCTGAAAAGGGGCCAGAGGATGCCCTTCTTTATCTTTCTGTCTCTGTTTTCTTAACGAGTTAAAAAAATACTTAATATCTCATCCAACCCTTCTCTATGCATTGAAAACTCCAAGCTATAATGTCAATATTAATAGTAATAATAATAATTTAAAAACATGGTAAAAAGAATTCACAAATGTTTTCTCAAAATAAATAAGAAGTTGAATGAGTTTTGATCCAAATATCAGAGTAAATGTCTTTCATTGTTCCTCTATTTTTAATGTCATTCTAAATAATTTAAATATTTTTGATACAAATTCTCTTAATGAGCTATGTTGTAAAATATATGGTGTTGGCTGGGTGTGGTAGCACATGCTTATAATTCCAGACATTGAGAGGCGGAGGCAGAAGGGTAAGGAGTCCAAAAGTCCTTGGCTACACAATGAATTTGAGGCTAGCCTGGGCTACATGAGGTCATGTTTTTAAAAGGTAAAAAAAATAAAACAACAAAAAGTAAGGAACTAACAGATCCAGCTATTCCCTTACTGGGCATTTATCCTAAAGGCTCCAAGCCTCAGATCAGAGACATTTGTTCAACCATGTTTATAGCTGCTCAATTCATAAAACAAAGAGCTGGGATCAACCCAGATGTCCATCATTAGATGAATGGTTAACAAAGATGTGGTATATCTACACTATGGAATTCTATGTAGCAGTATGAAAGATGAAATAATGAAATTTGAAAAGAAAAAGGCCAAACATGGAACAGATCATCCTAAGTGAGCTCACCCAATCACAAAAAGATAATCGTTACATGGTATCATTTATCTGTCACTCCTAACCTGAATCCGCCTGAGATGCTGCCAAACCTAATAAGCACTCTGAGGACCAGACAACAGGGAAGTTGGGATGGGGGAGGGTAAGGGTGGGAGGGAGCAAGAGGATGGGAAGGAGGAAAAGGGTGGGGGGTACAAATAGGGACCCAAAAGGAAATGATACTATAAAACCTTTTATTCTGAACAACAGGCTAAAACATTGATTCTTCAGCAGGCCCACAGAGGGAACACCTGAACCACAGGAAAGTGGAGAGAACATCATGAAGACCAACCTTAGTCTTTTCATGCTTCTCTCTCTTCTCTCTCCCTCTCATCTCTATACTCACTTTCTCTTTTATATTATCTATCTCTTTCTTCCCTCACCATCCTTGGCACTGACTTATAACTCCCAGTGCCAGCACGGGGTTAACTGTCACAATGAGCTATTGATCCGAGACACCTACAATATTTCCCAAAAAAGACAGATTTCTGTCAGAGTTCTTGATGATCCACCAAAGTTTAATGGTAAGACCCTACTGTTGAAGACAGCATACACGTGTGAGACAAAACATGAAGAGACCTGGCCAGAATCTGGAAGAGGGTCAGTCTCCGGACACTTAGCTAGTCTAGTGCTAGAGGGTGCTACACGAGCAACTGGGGGATAATGGCTGACATCTGTCCAAACAACTCACAGTCTAAGCTACCCAGCAGGAAACAACCTAATGTAATGCTCAAACAAGTGCAATAGTGGCACACAGCCATGGTGGGTTACCAACTGCTCTTGATTTGGCTAATAGATCCACTCAATGGAGTGGAACTCATTGCTGGAACTGGGAAATAAGTTAAAACCATGTACAAAAATAAGCTCAGTCTCCAAGATCAAGACACCACCAAATGTAGGCGAGAAGGGCCTACACATATAAAATTCTCTCTAAAATATCTATGGCCATCCCATCTATCTAGTACTAACTTCTCTCTCCATTGGAGAGTTTGCTTATCTTTTTCAGATGGACAATGAACCTGAAGGGAGGATCAGCCAATCACACCTCACCAGGGCCCCAGCTGAAACCATAGAGTAATGCAGGGGAAGGGCAAGAGTACAGACAGTGTTCTTGGTGATCACGACACCAGAAAAAGGCTGAAGGAGATAAACACAGAGAACATCCAACTCCTACTAAGCCAGATATCCAGAGACACAGAGGCTCCCAAAACCTCATCACTGAAATAGAACTAAAATGATCCCAATGTGGCTCAGGGAATTTCATGGAAGAGGAGGCAGAAAGAATGTTAGAGCCACAAGTTGGGGCATTATGCATAGAGTCTTGGCCTATCCCCCATAACTCTTGACTACTCCCACAATACATGATTCACATTCCCCATTGATGAGGGTCCCTTTGGAAGAGGGAGGACAGGGAGGAGGATAATGGAATCACAATTATGAATGTAAAATTAGAATAATATAAATTTTTTTAAAGTAAGGAACTGGTTTTCTTAAGTATTTTTTAAAAATATTTCATTTTTATTTATTTGAGGGAGACAGAAAGATGAGAGAAAGACAGGGAGAGGGAGAGGGAGAGAATAGGTGTGCCAGGGCCTCCAGCTGCTGCAAATGAACTCCAGACACATGCGCCACTTTGTGCATCTGGCTTACGTGGGTCCTGGGGGATTGAACCTGGGTCCTTTGGCTTTGCAGGCAAGTGTCTTAAGTGCTAATCCATCTCTCCAGCCCTGGCTTGTTTTTAATATATTTTTTCTCTTCTTAACCCATATAATAAAAATCCATGTTTAGAAAGTGAAGCAATATTTTGTTACTTGATGAAATACCCAAAGTTAGATGAGTTTTAAATGAAAAGAGGTTTATTTGGATCATGGTTCTGGAAATAAAAGAGAATGGCACTCTCATAAACTCAGTCCAGATGAGGTCCTTGTGGTAGATAGCACCACAGTGGTGAGAGTACATTAGGGAAAAAGAGATCATGGCTGGAGAGACGGATTAGTGGTTAAGGTGTTTGCCTGCAAAGCCAAAGGACCTCAGTTCGATTCCCCAGGACCCATGTACGCCAGATGCACAAGGTGGCACATGTGTCTGGAGTTCACCTGCACTGGCTGGAGGCCCTGGCATGCCCATTCTCTCTCTCTCCATCTGCTTCCTTCTCTATCAAATAAAAATAAAAATATTTTTTAAAAGACATCAGATGACAATATGGAAAGCTAGAGTGAGCTTTAAGGGTTAAGGAGTTGTGCTTGCTCTTATAATAACTTAATCTAACTAGAATGAACCCAGGGTCCATAAGAACTACCAGAACCCCACCCAAGAACCAACAGACTTACAATAGGCCCCACCTCTCAACACCTAGCCATCCCGAAGAACAACTGTTCAACACATGTGAACACTTAGATGTGGAAATAAACACATCCAAACCATGGTAGTAGCCAATAAAGAGTTAGATACAGTGCTTGATTCACTTTGGACTTGAGAATTTCAAATCTGTCAAGCAACATGCACAAACATACTAGGGTGAATGTGTGCATGATTGCGAGATCTCAAATATAGTTTTGGAAGTTAGAGACAGGAGGTGGCTAGGCATTCTTCAGCATCCCTGGGTAAGAGTTACCAGATCTAGAAACAAAAATAAAGTTATAAGGTACTAATGATACTTGAATATCTAATATACAAAAACTTTTTATAAGTATAGTTTGTTGCATGAAACATTTGAAACATATTTATGCTTTAAAATACTCATTGTTTATATTTATCTGGGTATCCTATATTTTATCTGCCCACCCTACCCTAAGAACTAATCCATAGGGCAGCCTGAGTTATGCCCAAGGGATACTTACTTGGGAACATGCCTGGTAAACCAAGAACTAGAGCTGATCTAATATGAGCAAGTCTAAATTAAGTCGTTGGTTGTACACATGCATCATTTTAATGTGTTTCATCATCTGCTTGAGCCTTTTGTCTTTGATTGAAAGTCTCTGTAAACTATGCTTGAATACCATGGCGTTAATCACAAGCCTCCTGAAGTATTTTCATATTATGTGTAATAAATGCCCATATACTTAGAATTTAAAGTAAGAACTACTTACCACAATATTTAGTGAAAATTACAAAGCTAGCACAAATTAAGCCATCATTTTGTTAAGGTGTATATTATAAGTCTTATTTAATTTCCCCATGTTTCTATATGTATGTTTGTATAACTGTTTTGTCAAGACTTTCACTGATAAAGTATTTCAATTAGCTGCTAAAAGAAATACATTGAAGGAGTTACAACTGATGTACATTTGGACTAAATACCTATAATCAGAGTTGTTTCTCACCTGAATCCCACTTACTGATATTATGTAACAAGTGGTCCTGATTACTGGCAATAACTCATTTAACAGACTCACATTTGCATGGTAATCTCATAAAAATAAAATAATGATTCACTAGCACTTCTGAAAAGAAACTGACACTAGATGTAGGCTAGATAAGTTACATAGTTACCTCGCCATGTCTGCAAGTCTCGTTCCTGCTCTCATCACCAGTTTTGAGGACCCTTTATACAGGACTGATTTGAGACAGCTGAGAAACTAAATGACATTTGTGAGACATGGCAGTGTAGTGGGACAGGGTGAGAAACAATGAAAGAAACTGGAGAGTTATCATCTTCATTGTCACCAGTGTCCACACTTCAAGTCTCTTCCTAGATGTGGTACTTTGAATAGAGTCCCCCAGTAGATTCAGGGGTTTATTAAAGCTTTAGGTCTCCAGCCTTCTGGCTGGAGGAAGTGTCACTGTGGGTAGATCCTAGGGTCCAGAACTAAGGTGTGTTTGGGGGTGGATTTGGAATTCCCACCTAAAGATATGCAGAGTGTTTGAGCTCTGCCTGGGGTTCTGGGAGTGTGCTTGCATGTGATGCTGGTGGTGGTTATTTCTCTCTGTGTGAACCTGTGAAAGGGGAGCAGATTTTTCTGCCATGATGGAACTTCCCTTGGCTTTGTAAGCTTCAAATAAATCTCATTCCTACCATAAACTCTGGTTTGGAGGTTCATCCCAGCAATGTGAAGCTAACTGTCACACTAAGAAACCAAAACTTATGCCCTGGGTATGGTCTTAGGGATAAATTTGACTAAAAGGAGCTAACCAGGCAAGGAAGTAGTGGTAGCAGTGAGGAGACTGCATGCAGAAATATACAGGGAGTTGAAGTAATCCCTCATGTACCAGGAATCTCTTATATCCTTGTATGACCTGTGTGGTGGCTATCATTTTTCACAATCTTTTAACAGTGTCATTTATAATCATGGGATTTTTTTTTCTTATAGGCTTTATTCTCTACTACCTTCTTGTAAAATGTCCTCATTTCAGTTCATGGAAGTGACCAGAGAATTCTCAAGACCTAATCCTATCCCAATACCTCTCCCCAAATCACCTTAATGTGATGTTCTAGGAAATTATGGAGCACATTTTTGTTAAAGAAAAGCAGCATTTTGGTGATATGGCAGCTAATTTTCCTTATTTGGAACTCAGCATACTATCTTTATTTAAAGCATAAAAAAGAAAATTTTTGCATTGTTCAACACTATGACTTAAGCAGGTCAGCTAAAGCTCTGGGCAAATCATGCCTTGACTGAGGTGGCCACTCTTAACAGCCAGGCCAATAGGCTGGAGAATGCAACCTACTCCTAAAATATATCTCATGTCTTGATGTGTATCCTAAACCCAAAAGAAATTCCATCCTTGAGGCATTTATAGAGCACAATGTTCTTTCTCCTACATTTGCTCAAAAAGCATTCCCATGAGACAGTGGGTCTATGGACGAGGCACCAAAATCCAGTGCTCCCTAAGAAAGCCTCTTTCCACTGCTCATCCACTAATATACTTTATCCCAAGATAATATAGCCAACCACTTCCAAACACCCCAGGAAACACAATTTGTGGAGGAGGTATTTTATTTAAAATTTAAAATTATTTAATATGAATGGATATGATACATAATCACTCAAATGGTTCAAAAATTAAAATGACATATTAAAAAGCTACATTTCATATACTCCCCATTTCCTGTCCATCTTGTCTATTCCTGATGCCACCTCTAAGCTAGCTCTTACCCTGGTTTCTTTTGTTTTTGGTCAAGGGTGGCGGGGGGAGTCTTCCAATGTTCTTATGTACAGTCATGTGTCACTTATTGATGGTGCTAATTTCTGAGAAATGTGTCATTAGGCAATTTTGCCACTGAGTGAGCTACATAACATGTACTCACATGGACCTAAGACGTAATGGTCAGTGACCTGACGTATCCCCTAGATGCAATAAAGTGATGAGATGAACAGGAGATGTACAAGGCTGTAACTGGGATAAGGTGGCAAACTATTTTATAGTAAACTATTGTTTTACTAAGTAGGACCACACTCTAAAACTGAAAAGTCAGGTATAGTAAATACATAAACCAGTTATAATCATTTATCATCATTTTCTGGCATTATATACCATACAAGTTATATGTACTATATTTATATACAATTGGCAGCACAGCAGGATTGTTTGCTCCAGCATCACTATAAATGCATGGCACTACATTACAACTAGGATGTCATTAGGCTGTAGGAATTTTTCAACTTAATTGTAATTCGTGAGGCCACCATCATATGCACAATCTGTCATTGAATAAATCATTGTGTCAGAACAAGACTGTATATTCAAATAAACTAAATACATATTATTATCAGAATTGCTTATAACGAAGGCACTATACACTATACACATTCCTTAGCTTTCTTCTATCGTATTAAATATATTCTGGGCATCATTGAATATTAGTCCATAGAAAGTATTTACTAAGTAACAGAATGCCCTATTAACATTCAAAAGATTCCTTAAACCTTACTATTAATTACAATGCTGCAGTGAACAACTCATCTTTTGCACATGCACAGATATATCTGTAGGACAAATGTCCAGAACTGAGACTTCACAGAATTTTGATTTAAATCTCTTTGTATAACATTTATCAAAGAGTCGCCTCTTTTGGTTAGTGCTGACTGTCTCCTTATAATTTTATGAACTTCTAGAAAATAGAAGTTGTGTTTCAGTTTTCTTTGCTTTACAGCCCCTACCATGGTGCCTAGCATGTTAATGCTGAATGCAAATTAAATGTCCTAGTATAACTATAACCTTGAGAACATCAAACATTAAAGTAACACCTTAATTTAAGGACTGAGGTTCAGGTGTAGATTGAGGCACTTGTGCGTTTCTATTTCAAGATGAAAATGGAATTGATAAAGATGAAAGTACTGAATAAGGAGTGGCAGTTTCAAGGATGGAGAAGTCTCTTCAAATCCAGGGGCTGGGTCAATGTCAGGTAAATTTCTAGGTTAATCACATACAGTGGTTGAATGGCAAAATGGAGAGGAAGCCTAGAGATGAAGACCAGCCATGCGGACTGAGGACACTTCTTTAGAAGCCAGGCCAAGGAGCGAGGAAAAGTGACTGTACCTGTGGAATCCAATCTGCACAGAGATGGAAATCGAGAGACAGAGAGAGAAAGAGGGGGAGATTTTGCTCCACCCCTCCCACACTCAGGGAAGCTTTAGCAAAGGGTTTTTGGGGGAAACCCAGACCTGGTCCCAAGCTGGACTTCTACAGTTCTTTCCTTCTCCATCCCAGAGCAGCCCTCTAGATCTGCTCAACCCTTAACAAGTAGGTTGTAGAGTGTTCTCTCTCCCCACACGGTCATTATCAACCATCAGAGCAGCCAACAACGTATGTTTAGCCAAATTTGAAAAGATGGAATGGCAGACAGGGCATCACATATTGAACTCATGTCAGCTTTTGTTAAAATTCCTGCCTCTAAAACACTGTCAGAGGAAGGTAAGTTGGTACAACTACTTTGTTATATAATGTGGCAATAACATTTAAAAATTGTAAATTTGTTTCTATCAAATGATTCAATTTCAAGGAAAGAATTCAAGTATACTTATAAAAGTATACAAAAGAATGTACGTTTCCTGAAGCATTTTGAAAAGTAAAGATTAAATAAAATGACTTACATATCTATTGGTGTGGTAATAGATTTATTCATAATACTGTATTATGTAATATCGTTTGCAGAGCTGCTAAAAGAATAAAGTGAACCCTCATTGTGCAGATGATGGAGCAATAGCCAACACATATTGCTAAGTTAAAAACTAAGCTTAAAATAGCCAATGTACTGTAAGATTTTATTTGTTATTTGAAAGAAGATATGCTTGCATATGGATCAAATGTGTATTATAATATGAAATACTATTACTAATGGCTACCTTTAGGGAATGGGGTTCAGGATACAGGGGAACAAAGGGAATTTTTTTTATATTACATGCTGTTTAAGTTGTTTTTATAATTATAAAGTTCACTCATGACAAGGCCATTATTCTTAGGTTCCTGTAGTGAATATATTATAGAGGATTTGGTGAACATCTTTGACTCTGAATGACTATCATTTAAAACAAATCTTTTTTAAAAGATTTTATTTATTTATTATTTATTTGAGAGAGAGAGGAGAAAGAGAAGCAGAGAGAGAGAGATGGGCACACCAGGGCCTCCAACCACTGCAAATGAACTTCAGACACATGCACCACCTTGTGCATCTGGCTTACGTGGGTCCTGAGAAATTGAACCTAGGTCCTTTGGTTTTGAAGGCAAAGACCTTAACTTATCTCCCCAGCCCTAAAACAATTCTTAAAAGGAGGTTCTTTATGTCTAAAAACCATGGTTGATCTTAATTGAGGTTCACAAAATGATCTCAACTTTGTGGATATATTCTCAAAACTCAAACTTAACTTTTCTGTGATTACAGAACTTAATGTGTTAAGTCCTCAGACTCTAGACCAAATTGTTAATAATTTTACTATCATCCTTAAGTACCCACTGACTTCTCCTTATCACTTACCTGAACATATCTACTAAGAAGTGCTTTTTAGTTCTTTTGTTGTTTTCTGCAAGTTCTACTAAGCAATTTACCTAAAGTAATAAAAAAAAAAGGAAGTATCATACTTTATAAGGTCAGGGAGACATGACAAAGAAAAGGCAACCCAACAGTATGCAAGTGTCCTGTTGCCAGAGAAGAGACTGCTCAGGTCACTCACAGAACATGGTAGATTTAAATTTTTACATCCTGATAATTGGAGCCATTCAGTCAGTCTCTGTACCTGGTCTTGAAGAGAGAGAACCTGAGACAAGAAGTGAGAAGATGAGAAAAAATGCTAAGAAAACAAATACAGTTAGCTAATAGGCTCACCGTATGTTGTCTTGAGGCAAGGCTCAACTCAAGAAGCTCAAATGTAGCAGATTATCATTTGGAACATCAATTTTCTGGTCACCTACCTTTCCCAAGATTTTCTGTTGCTAATATAATAAAGTTTTGGGTTATAATTTAACAAATTTTTTGGTGTTGGAAAGTTTTAACAATTTGTTTTCTGCAATGTGAAAAAAAACAGAGTATACAACATTTATTTAAGTGCCTTATTGTATTATTGCTCTTCTGTGTGGAATAGTTTTCAATGTTGGCAAATGTAGAGGAAACTACATTTCTGTACTAAGATGACAAGTCTGATTTATGAGAAAATGATAACTATTCAAGCAAGTAGACAATTCATGTCACTGTAATTATAATGAAGTCCAGTTGTGGAAGTGAACCAAGATGGCAATTCATAAATAACCTTAAGAAATTTTCCAAAGCATACTTTTGAGTTTGCTCTGCAACCTTAGAGAGCTTCCACTTTACAACCAAATGCTAATGCACAATAATCACTGGGATGAGGTAAAAGGGGATTAAAATATCAGTAAACCAAGAAGAAACAACAAAACTAAAAGCAAAAGAAAGCAAGCTGTGATGCAGCAATTAACAGAGCCTGGTTTGCCTAGTTCATTTGCTACCAAAATCTTCATGTTCTATAATGACAAAAAGGAACATAGCTTTCTAAAAAGAAAATTTGTTTCTTTAAAATTGTAAGCCTTTTTGGTAATTTAATTTCAAATATGTGTGGGTGTAATATTGACTTTTAAGATGCTGGCATCTAATACTTAGATATTGGTTCCTAGAGATAAATGATCTTAGCAACCAATGTGAAGTCCAACTACATGTTGGAACTAAATATTGGAATGGCATCTGGGTGAGAGAATATTGTTTTTTACTCAGTTCTCCAGAAAGCTTGCACATAAATATACAAACCAGAGTCCACAGGATTGAGATAGGTCTTCAAATTCATTTTAGTACAGGCTGTTTCCTCCTCTGAACCACTAATCAAAATTATTATGTGCCATTTCTACAATACAAGTCTATTTGTGCCAATGTCTTAGCATCATAGTAGCCTCTCATCAGAATATTGGTTAGGTTCCCTAGTGTGAATCACTTATCCAGTACATCAGCTGATTATTCACGTGTTTTTGAGATTTGTGAAATGTGGCAGATAAACAGGTTTATGTTGTGTTCAACTTGGAGGGCAGCCAATGTCTGCCTGCCTATAGAGTATACTTACTATCCCTCCCCAAGTCTTTCTCCCATACAGAAAAGCTGTATTTGATGAGTAAAATCAGTTTGGAATGCCATCCAGTGATGTCACTGCAGAAAACAGCAGGTGCTCATCCACTCATTTGCAGTGATTCCTGCAGTGAAGTAAGTGAATCTGTGATTCACCCAATGGACAAAGAAATGTCATGGTGAACATTTGGACAACTAAATGCAGGAAAGTAATGTTTTCCTCTAGAGGTGTGCTCTGATTTTAGAAAGCAAAACCTCTCAAGAAAAAAATCAGGAATGTTTTCCAAGTGTTCTTGCTGTACCTGCAGAAAGCCATGGCATGTTCCTGCTCTCCCTGCTTGCACTGTTTTATTGCTTTTGTGTTGTACTTCTAAAATAAATATCAATAAATCATTGCAGTTAGATCCTCTAATATAGACAGAAATGTACTTGACTCCCTACAGTCATTACAATTGGAGGGGACTCTGATTAGGATGCTTTACTTAATTAAGTGATATCGTCTAAAGAGAGTTCTTCCCTCCATTTTCTGTTCAACAGTCTTATAAAACACCAACAGAGGAAATTCATTCTGTTGTTTGCTTTCCTTATTGTAAATGGTTTCTTCTCATTCATATTTTACAGATGTTGTGTTAATGAAATGGCTAATAAGCCAAAGGCTGTGTTCAGCTATACAGTCTTAGTATAAGCCTGAAAACATGATCTCCCCTATTCCCAGAAATATATTTTAAATTTTATTTTCATAGCATGTATAACCTAAAATTAAGATGATTTAAAAGATTTTTTTTTCCAGAAGGAAATCACACTTCATCTAGTTTATGTATGGTTCAACAGAGCTCTTTAAAGTCTGTTTCTTTGGGAAAATAGAAAAAAATAGGCAAAGAATAAGCAATCCTTATGCATTCGATGTTATTTGTGAGGCATTTAGCTTTTGCTGAAAGAAGTCATTAAATTTGGATTGCCAATACAAATATGATTATATATGTTTTCTAAATAAAATGTTATTATGTTGCAACTGAACTCATCCATTTATTGTTTGTTTACCTAATGCTCAAATGCATGTTTTATTCATAGATGTCTGGGAGAAAAAAAATTTGCTTGATAATCACACCAAGCATATTTAACAAAAGCGATTCTCCTTTTATTAGTGAACAAGTTTAAGCAGAATGATTTCATTTTTTTTCCATTTACTTAATTCAGACCTGCAGGATCCTTAGCTTACAGCTTTTGTTTCTCTCCCTGCTGCCCTTTATGCCTTTAATGTATGCATGCCTATCCACTGATGGGAAAGTATCATTTCCTGAAACTCTTCCTCTTTCCTTCTTGTTATTCTATTGGTTGGTTTCTAGTTTGCTTGGTTAGTTTTCACTAGTTAATTCTGTCATTTCACTTTATGCATAAAATAGATAAACTGAAACCAAGTAAATAATTCATTATGCTGATGAGTATTTTAAATTCTCTTTCACTGGAGTGAATTTTTATTCTAAATGTACTTACTCGTTTCCTTAAAATAGTATATATTATGATTATGAAAAAATAATTATGCTTTTAAACAAATTTAAAAGCCCATAGGATAGAAAGTTGTAAAAGAAGTAAATATTTATCAGCCTCTAAGATAGTGTTTTCATTAGCAGATATTGTTAGTTTGCAACTTTAGCAAAGTAACAATAGCCTTGCATTGAAATAAGCAGCTTTATTTCTATCTACTAGAAGCAATGTTAAGTGTAATAAATTTCTTAAATAAACTCAATCAGCTTAGAACAGATTATTTTTACCTGGACACAGCATGCAGCCAAAAACATTACTGACCTGTAAAGTTTAAATACACATAGCTCTCAAGTTGTAAACCTGAATATTAATGAACCACATGCAAAGGAGCTTTTTATTGATTGCTAAACTCTTAAAATAACAATTTATGAATCTGAAATCCAACCCATACAGGTTGGTCATTTATGAAACCAAATAAAAGTAATAACATAATTGCTTACTGAGTCTATGTTTGACTCTCAACTTTTGTTTTAACTATATACTGTCTGCACAAGATCACTACCTGAACATTTTAAATCTTCCTTCTAAGCATGCAAACATTACATGATTTTTCTTAAATACTTAGTTAAGAAAGTCAGAGGGGGAAAACACCAGTAAAGCAATGTGTCCCTAAACAAATTATATAAGGTGACTCCAAAAAGTTACTTTACTTTTCCAAGATGCTCTTATTAAAGACTAGCATTGTATTAGCTCTAAAGTTTGTGAAATTTTAGATTTTGTACCAATGCTGTGATCTAGATATTTTTTACCTCCAAGAGATTAGTTATCCTATCTTCTGTTAAACAAAGTTTTTTACAATTTTTTTAAAGCTCTTCATTTTAAAACGTGCCTTTGTCCTGAAACTAAACATAAAACATTCCTGGTCCAGTAAAAAAATTTTTTTGAAGAATTGGATAACAACAAGTAATTCTGATAGAAATTTAATTCCACTCCTTCCTTTATAACATTACAAAATAATGTAAAAATAATGAACTTTTTTGTCTTAAGACTTAAAAATCAATGAGAATTGTGTCTAATGAAGTGCCACTGAAGTGAGAGTGGCTGCTGAATCACATGTGAGTCCTGTTTCGCCTGAACCAATTATGATTATCAAATGACTTTTCTACTTAAATTGTTTTCTTTAAGAAATACAGATTTTAGAGATAAGCGGAGTTTTGTAACATGCATTTTAAGCCGTTATTATTCCAATTCCTATAAATCAAACTGCACGCAACAGAGTCAATTTCAGGCTATTTATTGAAACTGCTTTTCAGGGGAGCAGTTAATGTGTATAGCTAATACTTTGGAGCTGACAGACAAATACCTCAGTCCTGGGGAAGTTAGACATGAATATTACTATTCCTTCAGTAGACTATTTAGTGAGGGGAAAAATACATTTGAACATAGTGGGTTTTTTTAATTTATAAAATTAGTGCCCTAACTAAAGTATTTGTCATCAAGGCTCTTTGTCTCTACACAGCAGCATAAAGATTAAATTTCCTAAGAAGAACCTAACTAAGAACAATCCTCCTGAAATGAAGTAGATCAAAGCTGTGCAGAGAGGACAAAGAAAAAGTTTAATGCTCGAGAGAAGATGGTTCCTTGAACCCCCCCCCCTTTTTTTTTCCTACAGAAACAGGAGTTTTCAAGAAAGGAAATACTTAGCAATAAGCCTTTGAATTCTTTAACTGTTTAGGGGAGGAAGGAGAAAAAAAAGAAAGAAAACATTTAGTGCAACACAAGAAGCGACAACATGCAGATCAGAATAAAATAAGCAATAACCAAATGGTCTGTTTTAGTTTGCTTCTAAAGCATATTCCTTCTACCAAGAGATGACTGGAAGAGTCTGAAGAGCAAGCTACTCCCACTGGAGAGTTGTGCTTTAGAAATACTGGAGACTGGATCACAGACTCGTTTGGAAGACAATTCCCTTATTAATAGCCCCAGTTTCATGGTACTTTTGCCTTCAAAAAGGGGACCTGCTAGCCATTCACAAGTTAGCTTTTTAAAGGGAGCAAAACTTGACAATCAGCTATTGTCACGAGCAAATATTTTTAGCAATCTTCTTTAAAATTTTCTGAAGTCCCTCAGTATCCCAGAGGGACCACTGCTTTTAATGTTAGATGACAAGTTAACTAAAAATCTAGCAAACTAGATATTTTTTTAGTGTACAATAGAGAGAAGGCATGAGAAAGAGACAGCAAACAAATGCTCTTTCCAATGAACCAACTATGAATTTCATTAAAAAAGTGATAAAAACAATAATTTCTCTCAGTAGTGTTTTTCTTGAGTACAATGAATGAAAAAAATGCTAAACTTTTCTTGGTAAAACCAGGCATTGAATGAATTGAGGAAACAATACTATTAAGTACTGTATATTCTTTTAAGCTATGTATGATGTTGACATATAGTTAACTGAATTCAGTACTACATTAATATAAGAATAGCTGTAATGCAATACTTAATCATTTGTAATATATTAATCATTCATAGTATTCCTGCACTCAATAGCTCAGGAAAAGCCCAATTCTTTTTCACAACCACAATAGTGACGATGTAAAGTGTATAAAAACTCAAATCATACACTAAACTTCATTTATAAAAGCCAAAACAATATCAATTTTTATCATGCTCAAATTTACACAGAAATAAAAAGGTTATTCTAAAACACACATAGACTATTTGAGGATTTTTAAAGATCTTATTTTCTTAAGTTATTTTAAAAATAATTAAAAGAAAGAAATTAAAAATGTCATATATTTTAATGAGTCAAATATTTTCTTCCAGTCCTTTTTGCATCATGACTGTGGGAAAACTGTATTATGAGGATCAGATGGTGCACTGAAGGCAGGAATGCTGCAAAGTGTCCTGTTGATTGGTTCTAATTAACCGCAATGCTCCTGCGTTTTCAGTTTTAGCCGCACAAACAGCACAATGCCTTTTATTTAGCCTTGAATGGATTTTTACTTAAAAAACAGCTGATCTCAATATCCACAACATTTTAGCTTTCTTATTTCTTAAAACTTTCCTGAATATTTTATTTTCCAATCTGAAAGATAACTTTGAAAGTATTTCAAGACCATAGAATAAAATCAGTTCACAGTATTCATGTGGTCTTTCACATGCATTTTGTATATTTTATGTAATGTGACTATATTCTCAAGTGTCATTTAAATTCCTCTTTAAAAGTTATACATCTAGGCTATGGGGTAAGCTGAAAATTCTGAAAATCAATTTTAAGCATGCTGCTAGTTTTTAATTTTATTTTGTAATCAGACTGCTAAGCAGAACAGACCTAAAACATGGACTATAAGCAAGCAATGGGAAGGATTCCAGAATTAGATGTATTAAATGAAATTCTTTGCACTCACCTTTCTGTGATAATTTAAGCTGAAGCAGCCCTGACAGAGAAGTCATGAATTTTCATCAACTTCACACATGTCATACATTTAAAAACATTTTGATTTGCCCTGGGACCCCTGCATGTCTCTGAAGCACAGTAACAGTTCTGTGATGTTTTGTAGGTGCAAACTCCATGAACTCTCAGAGCTCTAGAAGATATATTAGTAATGTAAACAGCCTTTAAGTGGGAGAAGGGGCACTAAATAACAGGAAGTTTCCAAAGAAATACATAGTTTAAAATAAGGAGCTATCATTAGAAGCGGCATAGTTTCTGTCATTGTAAAGGGTCACAATTTTATCCAAGTAGTACCTTTCTGAGAACATTCAATTATTTGACCTGAGAAATAGAACCATTTTGGACAGGAAAATCTATAACTGGAATATTAAGGATAAATCATTTATTTACTTGACTAGCACTTGAAAGTGATTAAATAGTAATCAGATGAAGATAAAATGTGACTCATGTGAACAGAAAGTCCACTGTTTCAAAACAATCACCAATACCCTCACCTTTGCCTCAAAGAAGGATACTTGTATTAAGAGAGAACAATCAAAATAGAATCAGGCCCTAAGAAATATATTTAGCAGTTGTCTCTGAGGTATCTGTGTTTCTCTTAAAATTATTTTAAAAAAACAATAAAATAAAATAAAATACCACTAAGTTGAAGAAAGAAACAAACATTTGGAGAAGTGCAGATAAAGTTGCAAATCATAGAATGATATAATTTGCCCTATGCCTCTCACTTTTACAATGGAGGAAACAAGGCTCAAGGAGATAATGTGACTTTCCCAAAGTCTTTCAAAAAGTAAAATGTAAAGAAGTCTTTTGGTTCCTGGTAGCACTCTTCATGCAGTGATATAGTCTTCCAATATAATAACAGAATGGTCCACCTAGGTTCTTGTCAATCACACAAATAAAATAATATATGGGTAAAAGGTATGTGCAGGACATACCAGATTAACCAGTCATGTTTACACAGTGTGAGCAATCATTTTCTTTAAAAAGATACTTCACTGGAAACTATCTTTATGCCTTCATTCTTCCCACGCTTTCAGGATTTGCATCTATTTAATGAAAGCATTTCTCTTTAGTACTCTTCCACAATGCTAGTCTTACTGTTACTAGTTTGCCCCACTTCCAGTCATTCTCCATTCTGCTGACAGCACAGCCTTTCTAAATTGCACATCTGACTATGTTCAGTTTTTTTCAATCTATCCCTCTAATACATAAAATAACATCTTCACTTATTAGTCTGGTGTTCTTGGATCTTCGACAGGTTTAGCCTGTACTCCCCCTTCAATTTTACAACTTTCAACACTCTCCATACTTCCTGCTCTGGTAAGACAAATAGGTATGATTCCCTCACCATGACTCCTGGATCTTTAGACAGTGGTTTTGAAGCTGTTTCTTCCACCTAGAATGCCTGATAAACTTTGATCCTCCTGCAAGACATAGATACATCTTCCTTTGGGATCCCACTCCATCTTGCTCAGACCACATGACTCCACTCATTGCACTCAACTGTAATTGTCTACATGCATGCCTATCTTCTCACACTCATTGTCTGTGAGGTCAGAGGTCTATCTTTCTCTCCGTGCTTGGTACTTTGTCTAGGGCAGGCATTCAGTGAATGTTTGTTGACTGAATAAATGAACCTGTTCTATTTTCTTCTGATATAACAAAGTCTTTGTCATGGTGTTTTACAATTATAATCTCTGGTTGCACATTGATAACAGAATATCTGGAGCAATGTGTTTTTAGTTTTGTTGACCATTTCCTCCTCCCAATTTTACTGTATGTGCTGCCAAACTGAGCACACTGTCAACTATTTTCTCTAAGTACAAGTTTTAAATCATTCTCTCATGGCAGGGAATTGACTTTGATATCATATTGGTGGTGAAATACCAACTCCTGTCTTCAGATGGACAAAGTGAAAAATTCTTGGGTAAATATGGGTCACACGTGGTAAAGAGGCTTGGCAATGAAGGTTGCCTTCAAAATGGCTTCATGCATGTATTTTATTTCATTGCTTTTTTGAGACAAGGTCTCATGTAGTCTAACCTGGCCTTGAACTCACTATGTAACCAAGGATGGGCTTAAATTTGTGATCCTTCTCCCTTAGTCTCCTGAGAGCTGGCTTACAGGTATGTGCCACCATGCTCAGCTTCTGTTTCTTACTAGGAAACAAACTGGGGAATTCCTGTAATTCGTGAAGCCTACAAATGTATATTTGGAAATAAATAGGAGTTGGTACCAGTACTTTATGCCAATGTAATGTAATGTAAAATGGAACATCTTTGGGATTCTATTGCCATGTGACTCCAATCTTTCCCATCTCAATGAGCAACTATTGAGTAAACACTGCTCAGATCCAAATGTTTACTATAGGAGCCTGTTCAGAGGAAAAGAGGTATGTCCTTGGTACATGAGCACAGACTTTCCTTTTGAAGTGCTATTCTCATATTCATTCATAAAAGAATTCGCCTCCAAAACTATAAATAATGATGAGCCAAGCAATGAAGAGATGATCCCAGTAGCTGTTTGGGGTTACTAGAAGGCATAGAGTATCCAAGCTTGAGGCCATTTCTGAACTCACAATTTCCATCCCCCTTGCTCCACCATGACTCATTCCACTGACTTCATTGTGCCCAAGCCTACAGTTCCTTCTAAAATGGGAGAAGCATGCACTTAGGGACAGAATATAGGAGCATAGTAAATAGTAGGCATTTCTCCTACACAGAAAGGATTCACCTTTCTCAGAACAGCCCTATGTGTAATAACATTAACAATCAGCACTATTTTTTTAATTCTTTGATAAGTCAACACTGGTAAGTTCCTAACTCTGACCTATAATGAATGATAACACCTGTAATATTCAAGTCCCTTCATCTCCTCAAAAGATGGCTATCCTTTAGACTAGCAAAAGTCTTGAATGATGGGTGTGTTACAGAAATTTTACATCTGAAATGTAATAAAGCTCTTACAAGTTACTAATTCTTAAAATTAATTTTGTGCTTCACCTGCTATTTTATGATTGTTTTAAACAATATACCATCACCTCACATAGTTTGAATAAACAGGAAAATATGAGACTTCTTTCTTGCTGACTAGCAACGAAAGCCTTCTTTTGTTCTGTCATGTTCATCAAACCCATTTAGAATTTTAGCCATTTTTTGTTAACATAAACTAAGAAAATACTGATAATCCTCCTTTATCTTCATATTTTGTACAGCAGAAAGGAAATAATGAAAGCATTTCAAAAACTGAATCAGAAAATATTTATTTAGCAAATATTATATGTCAGGCACTACACAAGGTACTGGCAGCAGACACAATGAGGAGTTAAAAGGAGGAAAAGAATGTTTCTTAACAGCTCTAGATTTAAGAATATGAAAGGTGGCTACCTACTAAGTGATATAGGCTTAGAATTTCCTTCTTTCCACTTGTTAGTCAAGATGGAAAATGTTCATGAACATAAATTTCAGCTTTATAACTTAGTAAGCAAGGAAAAATTAAGTCAGTGTATTCAACTTAGGTGGGGCCCTTTGAAAGTTTTTCATAAACTTATAAAGGAGCATGATAGATGCTGGTTTTATTAAAGTCAGAAATAAAATCATTACATTAAAATGACTCAGTTGCATGATCAGGTAATGATTTGTACTGTCATCTAATAAAATGGGGACAGGCATATTTGTACAATAAAATCATTTTTATTCACATTTATAGATATCCTCTCTTTTTTGTTTAATTATAAGGCACAAATCTGTTATCTGATTTTAAAATATTTCCCCCCTCTGGTAATGTAGAATACTAATATCTATCTCTCCGTTCTTTAAAAATACCCTACTGTAAAAGCAGGGCATGGTGGTGCACGCCTTTAGTCCCATTACTCAGGAGGCAGAGGTAGGCAAAGGTAGGAGGATTGCATGAGTTCAAAGCTATCCTAAGACTACATAGTGAACTCCAGGTTGGCCTGGGCTAGAATGAGACTATACCTCAAAAAAGTAAAGAAAAAAAAAACCCTTACTGTTATAATTTTTGAAAAAAAATTAGATTTTTATATTTCACATCTACCCATATTTGGACATATGATATTCTTTGAAAACTACATTTTGCTTGCCTTTCCATGAATTTTATCTTTCTTTTTTATTCAAAAGTGTTCCAAAGCCTCTATACAGGTACCTTGGAGAAAAACCTAGACAACATATAGAGACTTTTCTTAGTACCTAACTAGTGAAAATTAGAGCTTTTCCGTCAGTGAAGATAACTCATCTTAGATCCCAAACAAATCTCAAAATGAGAATATGAGAAAAATGGCCTATCCTCCCAACAATGGGACCCAAGATGTCTTATTTCATCCCTAAAATTCTTTATGGTACACTCCCACATCTTGCAGCCTTACGAACAGAACACTAACATTTGAGATAGATGTGTTTTGTCTTTACCATGTGCCTGTATGTTTTAATTTGAGATAGGAAAAAAAAAAACACATTTTTTACATAATCTCAATTTCACGTTTTCTGAAAGTTGAGTAACTAAATCTATGAATCCAGTTTAAAAAGTAGGGGGAAGAAATGCTTTATTATAGCAAATGTTAAAGCCAGAAGTTTGCTCTACTGACAAAAAGCATTGCTCCAAATTTCATGGGTAGCTCTTGATCTACCACTATGTGATAAGGGACAATCTCTGGAGGTTTCTACTTACCAGTAATTAGAATTTTGCTTTAATTTGTGGTAGTTTTCAAAACTGGGACTATCGAGAAAGGCACCTATAACTTACTTTCTGAGGAAACTGCCTGAGCTAAGTTAGCACAGATCACTACCATTCCTGCCCTTCCAGAAGTGAATTCCCCCAGGAGTTTGTTGCAAATATAAGGTGAAAGATGCAGAAACAAACATGATTGGTGGACCTGCAAACTGACACAAAAGTTTGTGTGGTACCTTCTAGATGCTGCTACAGAATTACATGAGTGATTCACTCCTCTCAGTACCTCCTGGCAGCTAAATGGGAATATTGGAGAGCTGCCAGAAGGGTAGGTAGCCAACCTGCCTGCCCTTGATTGTGCCTGCCAGCTTTTTAATAACAGAAGTAGGGTCAAGTAAGTGAAATCACAAACCGAGGAGAGTATTCTGAGAACGCAAAGGCAGTTAATGTCCTTCCAAACCTCAGATGGCTGGCAACCCTTGGCAGAGTAATCTATGATTTGTGGCACCTGACCCTTCCACTGTGACTGTTATCTGTGTATTCACTAGAAACATATTTACGGAATCTCTCCATTAGCAAAGATGCCTTGTGTGTGATTACCCAATTGTCATGGTCACACCAGGGTTTTGATACAGATGCTATTCACAAATGAAAGACTACACTAAACTACACACAGAATTGGTCTTAAGCAGGGATCTTCAATCACTAGATCAAGACTTCTCCTGGTAGATCTCAAAAGGATTATTACCACAGCCATGCCCTCTCCCTCGTTTTGCTCTACCTTTCACAACCAAGCTCAAAAAAGAAATGTTCTCTTATGGATCCTTAAAAACTCTTAATAAAAACAGCAATAATAATTATCTAAAGAGATGGGCCCATTTAAATAGATTCCAAAAAGCATTACTTGCTTAAACCAGCTAATATTGCTCTACACTTATACATCAGCAACATGCTTTCTCCCCACTAATTTTTTTATTCTTATTTTAGTGACAATTGCAGACAGAGCTAGCTTGCAGGCTGGATTACTCTCTTCATTCTGAAGAAATCAACTACAAAGAAAAAAATTTAAAAGATCCTCTCTGAGAGGAGTGACCATGGAAGGGCTATTGGAAAGTGCATTGGGTAGTTTAAAAGTGAAGTCTCCCCCTCTTCCCAACCAAAAATAATGGCACAAAAATCCTTCTTAGGGTAAAAGTTATCTTCTTGTCTTCATTTTATGTTGGCTATCTCTTTAGTATTAACCGAGAAAGGAGGAGCAATTATTTAGAAAACGGAACCTGACTCAACAGGAGCACCTAAGCAGTCATGAATCAAAATGTAAAAAGCAGTCACTCAGAGTCTTTTGCCAGGCCTCCCAAATGACATTCTGAGCAAATGAAAGTGACAATCTTACCACAGAGACAAATGGAGGTAACACACCACAGATCTAGATTATGTCTAAGTGATCTGAAGTGACAGTCACTGTAGCCAACCCTTGGGACTGCCTAGGAGTGAAAAGGTCAAGATCCTGAAGATTTGGGTGTCTTGCCCTCCACAGCCTGACTGGAGGCATCAATCACTTAGAGATTTGGGGCCTCTGGAGCCTGGGGAGGAAAGGCTTGGAGGTGAGCTGGAGCCCGGAAACCCTTAGGCAGAGCTGGTACCACACAGAGGAAGACAGCCAGGCGCATTCCCCGTTTCCCTCTGGGGAGGCATCTCTGCTCACAGGGCGCTGGCCCAAAGCTAGACCCTAGTGGACAGAGGTGATTACCCGGGACAGCTTGCCCGGCCCACTCAGAGGTCAGGCTGTCATCCAGCCTCTCTGGTTCGGTGCCCTATTCTGCGTCAAGACGACAGACGTCGGACGGGTGGGTGCCTGGTGCCAGGAGCCCACGCAGGGATCAGCGCGCCCGCGCGCTGGGCGTGTGGGCCCCACGTGGGAGCCCCGACGTAAGCGCCCTGTTGGGGACTTGGACGGGTATTCCGGGAGCGCCGTCACCTTTCGCAGCTGGGAGTCATCTGGACGTGGTTCGACCCTGGCTGGCTACCCGAATTCAACCTCTATGAAGATGTCCGCTGCCTTAGCGAGCAACAGGAGAAGAAAGAATCATTTAAATTGGGGGAGGGGACGGGCAAGAAGCCTGAGAGGAAATCACACACGAAAAATCCCTGTCACTACCAAAACCGTTTCTAAGAAGTCCTGAGTTTTCATTTCTGGAGATTTCACTTTAAGAGATGAAGGGAAAAAAAAATATTCCACTGCTTTTAATTGAAGTAAACAAAGTGCAACAAATCCTAACTCAAATATGATTGCAGTGAGATTAGGGTCTAATTGCTTAGGGTTCGGGTGGAATCTGCAGGCTAAATCCTACAGGGCCAATCTGAATTTCACAATCTTTCTGTCAAAAGCAGAGCGATGAGAGCCCACACGCTTCCTAACAAGTCATTTTTAACAGTTACAAGCTTCACACAAAGACCACACAGGGCGTCTAAGAGATGCAAATCTAATCCCTGGTCATTCTACAGGCCTTCAACAAAGATGTGCTAAACCCTAATAGAAAAGAAATCAGTTCTCTGTCACCAGGACCTGGTAAAATCTATTAGAGAATGGACGGAGCCGCATCTACAGCAGTTGCTGCAAAGGTTAAGGACAAGTACAAATAAGAGAGACCCAAGTTTTGTTTTCCGTGTGAAATATCGGGAGACGCTAACCCCAAATGAGTGACAGGATTCGATCCGTGGCTTCGCATTCATTTGAACGCTAGAAAGAAATAAACACACACATTAAGACTTTTGAAGACTCCGTTTCTGAATTTAAGGGAGATGAAACACATCGCCCCAGAGATGGAAATCTTTGTCTCTGATCTATCAGAGAAGATGGACGGCAGAGGCCGCGAGCGCCCGGACTGTGTCTGGAGGACGCGGCGCGGCCTCGGGCTGGGGGCGGTGGAGGCGGGCGCGGGGACCCGGCCGGGCCGACTTCGCCTCCTTCTCCCACGGCAAAGCCCCGACGGCCGAGAGGCCACTGGAGGGAGGGAGGGCGGAGGCAGGGAGAGAGCTCGGGATGCTGGGGGCCTCTGGCGGCCGAGCGGAGCCGGGACCGCGGTGCTCCATCCCCGACCCGCTCGCACTGGCCGCGGTCACTCCCGGCGACCTCGCGGGCCACCGCGGCCTCAACCCTGCCCCTCGGCGGTCAGCGCCCAGGGAGGTGTCGGGTCCTGCGGGGTGGAGGGAGGGCGTTGAAGAGTTGTGATGCAGCTAAAACATATCACGGCGTGTGTGACTCTGAAAGTTGAAGGGTCCTGGGGCCCCGGGCTAGCAGAGAAGCCCCTGAGCGGGCCCGGGTGGGGTGGGGACTCCCTTTCGGCGGTACAGAGCCCCTCTCTGCCGGGGCGTGGGGTGTGGTGGGCGGCCCGGGCCTCTTCTCGCTGCTGCCGCCAGGCTCCCAGCCTGAGAACAACCAGCTGGTTCGGGAGACTTTCTTGACTTTCATTTCTTCCTCCCCCCCCTGTTTCTTCCTTTTTTTTTTCTTTCTTTCCTTTTCTTGTGTGGAGGGGGAGGGGACAGTATGCCAAAACATGTGGCCCCACCGAGTGGAAGGGAGGAACACCCCTTTGCAGATCCACCCTCCATCTGAAGCCGCTCAGAGCTCTTCGGTGAGAGCGGTGGACTGGGATCTGTCCCTAAGTCCTAGCCAAATGTCCCCAGCACGTTCCTAGGCAGCTGGGACACCCTCCACGTGATGCCTCTTTCTAGGATCCCGAGGAATAAACCCCTTTTCCAAGTCTCTTCTCCCCACTAAAGAGGTAGGCGGGGCATGTGTCCTAAAGGAAGGAGTTTTGTCTACCTCACAAGTTTCCAGAAGTCACTGTTTTCTCTCCCCGCCACTGCTCTGCCCGAATTTTACCTTTCTAGGTGGGATCCAGGGCCCAGAGTTGACCCAGTAGGAATAGTAGGGTGGACTTGGGACTACAGATTTGGGCTGCACTCCAAAGCCTGCTTAATTTCACTTGCAAAATGGTCTTGGTTTCTAAGTCTTGGCAGGAGGGGAGGCAGTATTTCCTAGAGTTGACCCTTACCTCAGAGACAGACAACCTACACAAATGGGCTTCCTCTTCCCTGGGCTCTGTGGTGGACCAGCCAAGGCTGTGCCTTATGTGGGGCTGTACTCCTTCCTCCCCATCTGCTGACGTTAATTGAATTTCCCAATTAATTGAATTGGCTTCTCTGCTGCTTCTTCCATTTTTCTTGCTATTCCTCTGACAGACAGACCTTGGCCATTCTTTTGCTCCTCTTATTCTCCAAATGGCCTCCCATATGGACCTTACTGGCTTTCATTCTTGACAGTTTAGCCCATCCAATTTATCTGCTTTTTCCTTTTAATACTGGCATTAAGGAAATGATACTGAATTGCCTACAAAGTAAGACTGCAGCTATGAGTCTGGAATTGGACAAGAAAGCAAGTAAAACAGGCATTGCAATGAAGAAATGGAAAATGAGATAGAGTGAGGAAACAAATCAATTGATGTTAAAGTCACACTAGGCTATGAATACAAGAAGTAAGATGCTCCTGTAGGGAATCTTTTGAATCCTGATGGGAGTCAGGGAAGGAGGCATCCTGAAGAAGGTGGGCTAAGGTCTCCTCTCTCATTCTAATTGCACCTGTTGGGCCTAGCAACCCTGGTCCTGTATAACTTTGGTCCAAGAAGGTGTGGAGAGATAAATACAAACCAAGCATGACTTCTAGAAGTAGCCATGTGATCACTACATCACTATGGAGGTGGTAGTTGGCTGAAATGTCCTGCCTGGCAACTTGTTCTGGTTCTTTGCTGATCCAGGGTATCTTCCACTGTTAGCTCAGCCAAGCCTAGTCTAGGGAATCTCTTGGGATAGAGTAGATTGGGTCCCTCTGGTCCCAGCCTTACCTTCACTTCCTGCCAGTTGTAGGAGCTCTGCCCTCCCAGTTTTCAGAACTAGGGAGTCTGAATGGTTTTATCTCTACCCCTAACCTTCCTCCCAGGGTGGACAGTGCATCTAAAACAACTTGCTTATCCAATGGATAGATTCTGGGAGGAAAAAGAGGGTTTGAAGGGTGATAGGGAGGATGTGTTTAGATCCTTGAGATCTCTATCACTTGGTGCCTGTCAAGAAGAATATTAGTGTGGTTTTTGTTTTTGTTTTTAAACAATTTTGCAGAAAATTGAGTAAGCAAGGCTGGAAGCTATGTGGAAGTCCACTGCCCCCCCCATCTAAACACACATACACTCCTGTCTGCTGGTTCTCCTGAGATCTTCCCAGAGATAAAATACTTTGCAAGAATATATAAAAACACAACACGTGCCTAAGAAGTACCAACTTGAGGTTAATAAATTATCCACATGTGAAATAAAAAATGAAATCAGCATTAAGCACATACTATTATTAGATTGTATTTCAGCTTATTAGAAAGTTCATTAGACACTGAAAAGAGAATGAGGCCCTCCTTTTCTTTCTTCATAAAAAATTTATCAGAACAGGAAGAACTTGCTGGCTTTGGTTTTGGTTTTCTTAATGATTGGACTTTAATGTGTTTTTATTTTTATAAATCCCTTCAGGTTAGACTTTTGCATCGCTATCATGACCCAGTGAGCTATTATCTGTATATTCTGCAGTTGGAATTCACAGGAGTTTCTACACTCCCACATCAGGGGTGTGTGTATGTGTGTTGGTGTTGGTGTTGTTTCCAAGGAGGGGTTAGTGGCCTTGTCCACAGTGGCACACTGCAATGATTGTTTTTCCTCTGGACTGGGTGCAGAGTCAACAGCTGTGGTGGATCAGGATGGGGGCCAAGTAAGATTTGAGAGAGAGTGAGGCTGTGGCTAGACTTGCAAGAGAGACCATGGTGGGCGGGGTGAATCCTTGAGCAGGGGTTGGGCAGGAAGGGGAAGGCAGAGGACAGCTGCTCAGCTTGTTTCTGGAAAGCAAGTTTCCAGGACAAGAGACCCCAGATTTCAAGTGCCCACACTTTTCCTTGAGACCCCTGACAACACATCTTAAGTGGTGTAACTGCAAGGTACTGGAGATGTCTTTGGGATTTTTCCCCAGCCTCTGCACCTTTCTCCCATAGCCTCCCTCCTAATCCCCCACACCAAGGAAGGGTTGTGCTACTCAAGATTGCAAACTTTACCTCTATGTAAGGCTTTCTTTTTTTTTTAATTAGAATTTTTCATCAAATCTTTTCCCTAGCATATTCTTTACTACAGAGAAGTCAGCATTCTTCTTTGGCACCTTCCTGGCAATTTTTCTTCCTAAGCATGGAGTTGCGAATTTTAAGTAATTAAGTTCTAAATCCAGCAGGAATAGTCCACTTAAGATATATTGGGACTAAAACACACACACACACACACACACACACACACACACACACACACTGGGTCTGAGGCTAGAAGAAAATATTTAGTGCTTGCCTACAGATTCTGTCACCCATCATCTGCTCGGAATGCACTGCGTATCTTTCAGCGTGTCCGGCTCTTATGATTGCAAATGGCCCTGTTTTCAAATGGAAATAAGACTTGCAAACTGATTATGTGTATTGAATCAGAATCACTCACTAGATCCTCTTGTTTAAAATGTATTGAAAAAAGGATGATGGCTGCAGACCTCTGTAACCAGTTCCCTCTCTTCTCAGGAAGGTCGATCTGTTTTGCAACTTTTTGCCATTTGAACATGTTTCAGCCAGATAATTATGTTACTATTGTGCTGCCAGTCCAAAGCTCAGACTTGATGCACACACTGCCCCCAGCCATCTCCAGTCCCTCTCCACCAGCATCTCCCCTTAAACATGCCCCCCAGTATTGATTGCCACCACCACCACCCAACACTTTGGCCCAGCTATGCCCTGCACCTCTCAGCTGTAACACCTATTGGACCAAAAGTGCAGGTAGGGGTTCTTCTCTGCCCTGCTCCCCTCTGTTTCAGTTCTCTTTCCTCTCTCCTGTCTTTCCAAAAGCCCTCGGCATTAAGAGACATAAATTATTAGAATCTGTATGTTTAGTTATGTCATAATTTTTAAACAAGTAATTTGGTGTTGATGTGGCATTGCCATTGTTAGAAATGGGTTCACACAGGAAGTTTAATGCCAATGTGCTAGCATATTTTCAAAAAATATTAGAGGTTTTCTCTTTAGACTTATTCAGTGTTAGATTACAGGCTATGGTTAGGTCAGCTTTTTTGTCAAATATTTCCAAAAGGTTTACCCATTTGATTTCAGTATGAAGCCAATGGACTCTGGATGGATAGAGAGATATCCAAGCTTTACCTGTTGTGTGAAATTTGAGTATAATGCAGTACTTTCAAGATCGACTGCACCCTGGTCCCAACCTCAGCAGTGCAGCAAGGGAGCTGCAATCAACATTCCAGTTAATACTACAGGATGATGGGTAGTGATGAACTAGTTACAACTTCTCTGAGGTGGGAGGGGGTGTGGGGGAGGAAATGTACGCTCTGTGTCTGCCTGTAGGATTCAAGTCTGCAATTCTTTCTGAGGTAGAGTCATAAGGGAAGTAAAAGGCCATCTCTGCCCAGCCTTCCTACCTCACTTAGTCCCCACTCAGGCCTGCAGACCTCAAGGCACCAAGGAGTGGCCAGGTCTGGAAAGATGTTTAATCTTCCAGGGTTTCCAAGTCTCTTTGAAAGAAGCTTGTCTCTGTAAGCATGTTTGGAGACTAGATTCTCAGACTTTAACTTTTTTTTTTTGTTCCCTATAGGCATATTACATATTGTCTGGGTCTCCTGGGTCAGAGAGTAGCCAGTTTAGAGGAACTAGTCCTCGGCCCTCTTTGTGTCATTACGTGTCATTACAGTAATTCCTAGGTCTACATCTGAGCGCAGTACTGGTGCGTGTGCTGGGGAGATCTAGTAAATTAGAAGGACACAGGCCAAATATACTCTTGTTTTCCTAGAGCTCTGGACACATTCAAGCAACATCTTTAGGAGGGAGAATGCAATTTGAAGCAAGGTGGAGGGCTGTCCTATTCTGAGCAATTTTCCACAGAACAGCTTCAGAGCACTGCAATAGGGGAAACTATCCAAGAACACTTCTCCTGACCTGACACCTTTAGTATTGTAGAAACAAAATTAAGCACAATCACCCAAACTCCTAGAAATACAACGTTTAACATGCCACCACTAACAGCCTCTGTGTATCAATAACAGTATTTCCTAAGATGTGTGCTATGGAGGTAGGGACAGTTTATCCTTTTTTCTTGTTGCCTAACAACAAACATATTTGTCCTCTTATTTCTACTACTAGTGAAAAGCAAGATACAGAAGATGTTTAATGTAAATGAAGAGCAGAGGTATTTTCCTTCTTTTTTTTTTTGTTGTTGTTGTTAGCTGGACAGTAATACTCATTCTAATAAGTCTGACAAGAGGCAACAGTTTTTGTTATAGATTGCCACAAAAGTCTCATACCCAGCTGCATCTTACGTATGTGAAGAACAAATTTTAATATTTCTTCAAGGATAATAAGCTCTCTAGACTTTCATAGGACAAAAAAAATAAATATTCCACCTTAAAATGGGTAATACTAAAGAACTTTTTGTTCATTTTAAAAAAATAAATTCCAGTTGCATGTGCTATCTTAATTGAGAATAAATCCATTCAACTCTTTTGCGTCTAATATCCTATCATATACTTGAATTTTCCTTTTAAAATATCTGTAAAATAGATATATAAAATAAATACATGTATATATAATGTGTACCTGTATATATTTCGATTTACACATACATAGACCTCTCTGCACACATCTATACCTACATACAAAGTAGGTTTAAAATATTATTTTGGAGGAAAGAGTTTCTTTTACTAAATCTTAGTGTCAATAATAGTTATGCTTGTGTGTTCTTTATCTTCCAGGCAAGTCACTGCAGCGATCAGTTTATATTATGATTTCTTACTAATAATAAAAAGAAATAAAACAGAAAAATATAGTGAAATCTCACCCTTTCCAAAACATTATCATATTAACAAAAGGTACACATGTTTACAAACAAGAGATGAAACAGGAAATTTTTCCAAGTGAGGAGTGGGGCAGAAGCCCAGGATTGCACCTCGATATCCTCCAAGTTGGACATTAGGTCACTATCAGAAAGAAATGCAGCTGGGCACTTTAGATACAGCTTTAGATGAGGTAGAAGCTTGCACTGCTGTTACCAAGCCAGCTCTTCCTCCATTCCTTTAAAACTTCACGGAAGAAAGTTCAGAAACACAACTGTATGTGGTGGGAGTGAGGGTTCACAACACCCTTAGCCTGCACCTTCACTAAAGCACATATTTACTTGGGTCCATATTGATTCCTTGAGACACTGATGTGGGCAAGCCTGTAAGGGATGACTGGACATAGGTCACACCTTTCAGTAGCCACTCACTAATGAGACACCAGAAAACTTTCTGTGCACCAAATGGAGGCAGACCCTCAATTGGACCCCCCTGAGTGTAGCCTGCAGCTCAGGAACAGGACTGTATAAGGGAAGCACACGCCAACCAGGAATGCTGAGAAGACCAGAGGAAGGAAAGTATCTACTCGCCTTCGTCCTTCTCAATACCCATGTGACACTTTCTTCTATTTTAACAGAAAGCCATATTTGAAATAGACAAGCCAGCAAACCTCCTATGAACATCGTCTCAGATTCACATTTCCCAATGGGATCCCAGTTCTCCACAAATAAAATCAAATCGGCAGCTCACTCTGTTTCACTCTCATAACGGGATGGTGGGGGGGGGAGTGGGGTTGAGGAGAGGGGAGCTGTGTCTGGAGACATCCGATCAGAATGCAAGGCAGCGTCTCACAACTCTCTTGTTTATAGAAAATGAGTATCTGCCGAGCTTGCTTTAGCTCAGGAAAGGGGTCAGTCTTTATCAGCATAGTTCACACAGATCCTGGATTTTTTCCCCCCTTATCTTAAATTGACCCGCTTTTAAGATAAAGACATAATAGAGAAAGCATTGACCTTACCTGGTCCCTAATGAGTTGGAAGTCAGAAAACCTGGCTCTCATTTCCTCTTATCTTGGATCGCCTGAGAAGAGACTGGAGCTATCTTTTGTGCACTTGCGCCTTGAGATAGCCGCTCGCCGACGCCCCGACGCCTGGCAGCCACAAACGGCTAAGAATCTTCCTGGGGGTCTCAAAAATCAAGACTACATGCTAAGATCCAAGCACTGTCTCTGTGGCTTCCTAGCCCAGGCCAAGAGGATTGAAACTCTTGGAAGACTCCCAAACCTTTCCCTGTGAAAGGCCCCAAGCCCTAAGCAGAGGCCAGAAGACATGTCTCCGCTGAGGCCCTCGGAGTGGGAGCGCGCTCGACCGCAGATATAAAGCGCCCAGAGTTCGACAAGTGGACCTCAGTCTGGCTTGCATCTTTCTGTAGGGCCACAAGCTACTCCCCCCCCACACACCCCCGCGCCTGGTCCCTATCCAAAGTGGCTGCCTGGATGCTGAGACATTTCTTCTCTTACCTGCCTCCTGGTTTTAAGGACCTGTCCCTGTGGGTGGCAGCAGCCACCGGGGGATCCCTTCCTCTTTTTCTTTGGGCTTCTCTGCCCTGCTTTTCTGCTTAGTCTCGGAGCCCAGCCCAGTCCACCTCCCTCCAGCTCCTTTCCTTCCACTCAGGCCCTGCAGCTTGGGGTTCCCAAGCTGGGGCGGGGGTGGGGAGCCGCTTTGGGATGCTAAACATCAAACAAGCCAAGCCTGAGGTTTCAGGCCCAGAAGCCACTAGAGCGGCTCTCCAAGGCTCTCGAGAAAGTCCTCGTGTTTACATGGCAGGGTTGGGGTGGGGTGGGGGAGAGAAGGAAAGCGGGGGATGCTGTCTGCAATCCCCCTACTCCAGGAGCCGTTGCTGCTCTGGTGTGGTGGGGTACTTTAGAGAGGCAAAGTTTCTGCCCCTTACTGGGGAAGTTTTCCTATCTTCTAGCACCTCAGTGCCAGGAACATTCCCATAATACTATTTCTCCTCCAGAGAGGCCAGAACAGACTTGAGACCAAGTTCTTGGAAACCTAAAATTAGGGGAAGTCGACAGACTGGCTGGGCAGTGTGAGTGGAGGGTGTTCCCACACTGTGAAGAGCTCTTTTTCTGAACCTAGCAGGAACCTATTTCCTTAAAGAGATGCTTTACACTGCATCCCCAAACTGCTCCCTGCTGCTGCGACAAGTCCTCTTGGTCGGAGTGGCAGCAGGAGCAGGTGGAACTGGAGTGATTGATGGCAAGAAGCGGCCAATGCCCTGTTTGTCGGCCTCATCTACAGACCTTGCTGAAGTCACCTATTCCAGGGAGGAGTAAACAGACTTCAAACTAAGTCGGCAGGAACAAGAATGTATTTTATATAGAAACTCCATCCAGTGCAAGGATGATAAGGCTGAAAACGCAGGCATTTCAGTACACTAAAATTGTAAGTCTGCTAGGCTGCAGGGGGGAGGGGCGGCAGCTGAGGCCACTGCCTGGCTTGCCGGTGGAGGCTGGTGCTGAGCTCTCACCTCACTGAGTCCAGAACTTAGAGCCCAATAGGAGCTGTAGTATCCGTCTCCCCTGGCCAGCCACGTCCTGTGGGCTGACCACATTGGCTACTTGCACTCACTGACCTGGACGCAGTGCAGCCCATTTGAACAAAGCATGCTCATATACTTTCTTGGTTTTGTTTTACAAAACGTGAGGCTCGCTGAATGTCCCTTAACCATTATCCTCACTAGACCCAACTAATCATCCTTTCAGAATACCAAGTTCTTCCAGATATATGAAACTATGTCTCAGAGGTAACCAGATCTGGGGAGAAAGTTCACCCTAACCTAACCCTAACCTCAGCCCTAAGACACCACAGGGTGGAAGCTCCCTGAAAGTCAACGAAAAAGACTATTGGATTTGAGGTGAGGATTCTAGACAGTTCTTTTCTCTTAAAAAGTGCTCAGGGTGATGGTACAGTGAGAGTCCAGGAAGGGACAATAACAAGATGGAAAGAAGGAAAAAGGTAAGAAATGAAAAAAGAACATCGAAAACCTGGATGAGAAGTGAGCATATGCCAAATGTGAAATAATGGCCGCAATAAACTCTTCCAAACACAGAGACTGCTGGAAGGGCATCTGCCTGCAGCCCACTGGGCTGCCTTTCCAATACAGGTTCATCAGGGCTGACTCAGAAGGAGCAACAAACAGCCCATCCAAGGATCTATAATTTTTCCCTCTGTCCAGAAACACTCCTTCCACACCACTGCCACCATCTTCCACCACCACAACCTTAATAATTTCCCTAACACATATCTGAGAAATGGAGATCAGAAAACCAGACCAGAAGAAATAGAAATGCGTTTAAAGTGACTGATTTTTTTTTTTTTTGGCTTGGGGGAAGGGAGTAGAGAGCTGGAAGCAGGAGAAAGATTCCTTGCTGTAAAAGATAGAGTCCTCAAGACAGAAAGTGCTAGAATGGTGACCCCCATCCTGCAATGTCCAGGCAGAGGCATTCTCAGGCCAGCCACCCAGTCCAACCCCAACAGAGGAGAGTGCAGCCTCGAGGAGAGATGCTCTGCTGGGACGAGATGGGTGTAGTAGAAGTGTTGCAGGTCCCTGAGGGGAGATCATTTTGGAACAGAGAACTAAAACCTGACAGACTTCACTTCAGAATACAACTATCAGCCAAATTCTAACCATGAAGGAGGTTGGGTGGGAATTAGAAACACGAGTTTGATGTTCAGATGTTTAGAAATGACCTGTTCACCAAAAATGACAGGGCTTCAAGGTTATTTCAAGTAGATAGTTTGGTTCACTGTTTAAACCATTACCTCAGCTGTATAAGACGAATTTCACCAGAAGACTGCTTCCCCCCACCAAAAAAGAGAGAGTCCTTTAGGAATTTTTCCTTCCTCTGTCCTTCTCCTTTCTGGGAAAAGTTTAGCTCTTCTCTTCTTTTTCTTTACTCTTCAGGGTAGCTCAGGAGCTGGTTCCACTCAAGGCCAAGCCCGACAAATTCCCCTTTTCCCTTGAAAGGAACTCTGGGCCTAGCTTTCTTAGCTTGTCCTGTGAACTCAAACCCAATGTGGACTCTCCATCGGGCCAACACTAGGCCGTCCCAACCAAAATAATTCATTTAAAGCCAAATCAAAAGGAAGGTTTTTAATCAGAAAAAGAATCTTTTTAATTTGTATAATTTATTAGAAGCTTCTTATGAACTATATTTAAGCCAAATATCTACATAAGTTACAACAGAAAAAGACTGACGCTGCAAATACCAAACTGCCAAATCATATACACAGGTTTGTCAATGCCCATAAAAAATGTGAGGGACTGGGAACTGGGAATGGAGTTCTTTTTACACCGTAATGTACAGATTACTAAAAACTAGATGTTTAGTCCAACTTTTGACGGCATTTTACAGCTACAAGTTCACATCAAACATAAAACAGTTTTCTGAGGGGGCGTCATGGTCTGGACCTATATGACCAGGGGCTCCTGGGAGGGGGCACTTTCTTTGTGTCAGTTACAAGTGGGTTATGTTGAAGAATCTTTCCTCTCCCAGCTCCCGTCCTCCCTTTGAAAAAGAAAGAGAGAGGGAGGGAGAGAGAGAGCGCGCGCGAGAGAGATCTTGGTATTTACAAGCAAGTCCACTTTGCTGGCAGAGTGCGCCCAGAGTGAAGTTTTTGATCTTTAGAGTCCAGAACCATGACAGCGTAGAGGCCTCTCCAAAGCAGTGCCCCGCCCTGCGTGGGAAACCCACTTCAGTACCCGAAAGGACATCCCCAAATTTGTTCTTTATATGTCTTTCTCTGTTTAACGACTCCGTACGGAATTGAATTTGCTCGCTGTTTTATTTTCTTTTTCTTTAAAAAAAATCCACAAATTTTAGGTAGGAAAAAGAAGAGGAAGAAGGAATAGAAGAGACGTCCAGCAGTTTGGTCTTTGTATACTTGTCCTGGGTCTAAACGCGAACAGGTTTTTAAGAAAAGTCGAAGCGCGTGGAGGGAGCGGCGGGCTAATGGTGGTCTGTGTGGCGGGCACAGGGAAAGCGGTGAGGCAGCGCGTGGGGGCCCTCTGTCCTCTCTCACCAGGTCCGACCGTATAGCAAGGTGGAGCAGGACATGGTGCCGTAGTCCGAGCCCGAAGAGTTCAGATGGGACAGGCTGGAGACCTGGCCCTGCAGCGCTGCGGGGCTGGCGGCATGGTGCGCCAGGTCCGGAGACTGACCTGCGCTGCCAGGCTGGTGGCCCGGGTGTGCGCCCAAGCCCGCGCCGCCGCTGCCCACCGAGATGGCCGCTGCGGCCGCCTGGGCCGCCTGCTGCTGCGCGTGGCCTTGGAGGCTGGCGGCGCCCGGAGCCGGGGCGCCCGCCTGGCACGGTTTGCCGTCTTTCACCAGGACCGGCACCGCCACCCGCCGCGGCGACTGCTGCTGAGCCTGCTGTTGCTGCTGCTGCTGCTGAGGGCATCCCGCACCCCCGCCGCCCCCGCCGCCGCTGTCCTGCTGCAGCTGCTGCTGCGCCGCCTTGTCCTTGGCCTGCCGCTTCATCTTGTAGCGATGGTTCTGGAACCAGATCTTGACCTGCGTGGGCGTCAGGTGGATCATGCTGGCCAGGTGCTCGCGCTCGGGCGCCGACAGGTACTTCTGCTGCTTGAAGCGCCGCTCCAGCTCGTAGACCTGCGCCTGCGAGAAGAGCACGCGGCGCTTCCGGCGCGGCGCACTGGGCAGCGGGGCCATGTTCTTGCTCACGTCCCCCAGCGAGCCCAGGCCGCCCATGCCGCTCATGTTCATGCCGCTCGCCGGGCCCATGAAGCGGGAGACTGTAAGCGACAAACGCACAGCGTCGGCCGGGGCCCCGGGCCGGGCCTGGCCAACCCTGCCATCTGCACCCTCGGCCCGCCCGGCCCACCCCCGACGGCATCCTGCTCTCCTAGGCCGCCCGGGGCTACCCCACCCCGACGGACTCAGCTGCTAGGCATGGCTAGCCCCAGCGCCCAGGCCGTGCCGTCGGTGAACGTGCCCCAGGGCTCCCCGGCTTCAACCTGGCTAATCTTCCTCAGTTTCAGCGACTCTCTGGACCTAAACCGTGCAGTGGGAGGAAAGGGTGCTTCTGCTCCTTCCGTGCCCAAGTCGGTAGGCGGCCCAGGGAAGGGGAGAGCTGGGGTCCGACGGTAGACCCCAACTTTAGGTTTAAGGAACAGGGTGTTCACTTCCAAAGGCTCCAGCCCCTAGACGCTTTGCCTCTTCATTTCCCTCCTCTCGGTGAGGATACCAGCTGGGCCCATTTAGAGAGCCTCCACCGGAGCTGCGCGCCCTCCCAACCCGCCCAGACTCCGCTCAGGAGCGAAGCTGGGGCTGCCGGGGCCCGAAAGCGTCCCAGTAGGGTGGCCTTTCTCCAGGCCAGGCCTCGACTCTTCCAGCTCTGCTCGCCGAAGCGCTGGGCTTTCGGAGGTCTTCGCGCGCGGGCGCGCGCGCAGCAGAGCTGCCACTTTGGGTAGCGCCTGGAGATGCTGAGCGCGAGCTCCCAGGTCCGCAGGACCCCAGCGCTCAGTGTCTCTCCTGGGAACCCCTAAGGCCCAGTAGGGTGTGTGGGGGGGGGGAGGGGATGGGGGGTGGAAGAAGCCCTGACTCCCGCACCCAACTCCCAGGCGTCGCTGCCTGGCTGCCCAACCGGCGGGAGCCGCGCCTTGTGCGCTCAGCCCGCAGCCCCCCGAAGTGGGGCGGCCTCACTTACTGGCTGGGAAGCGCGGGTCTGGGTTGGCGCCGTACCATCCGGGGCCCGAAGCGCTGTTCCGCATGGTGTCCTGGTAGGGTGGCAGCTCGCTCATGTTGCCCAAGTTGCCGTTGCAGTAGCCCCCCACGGCGGAGTGCGAGAGCTGGGGCACCCCCGCCGCCGTCATGTGGTAGGCGGCGGTGACTGCACCGTGGTGCCCCACGGCGTGCTGCTGCATGGCCGCGGCCGGCGGGGCCGCCTGGCCCTGTCTGTACGCCGCCAGCGGAGCCCCGAGGCCGCCGCCCTCCATGCCCACTTTCTTGTAGCTTTCCTCCAGGGGACTCAAGATGTCAGACACTGAGAACGGAGTCGTGTGCTTTGGACTCATCGACATGATTCGGCGTCGGCTGGAGGAGGAAGGAAGAGGAGGAAAAAAAAAAAAAAGGAGAGGGGGAAGGCGAAGCCTCGCTACTTTTTTTTCTCTCCCTTTGCCAAATATTCTGGTGTTACCTTAACGCCGATCTTGTTGGATGTACACGTAACGGAGTGGACCGAGTCCGCCTTAATTGGCTTGAGTGGAGACTCGGGGGCTGCCTCGCGTTTGTTTTAGCCCGGCGCCAGGTTTTAGGCAGCCACCAGAGGCGGGGCGTACGCGCTAAAGCAACAAGACAATAGAAGCCTACATCTTGCCCGAGATAATTAGCTTACATGCTGATGACAAGGTAAACACCTTTAAGTTTCACTTGTCAAGATTTTTAGGTCTCAAAGAGGGAAAGGAAGAGAGAGAGGGAGAGAGACCCAAAGCATTACTTTCCCCCTCCCCTGGACACCACCCCCACCCCCATTTTTGTGGGGTGCCAGCGGCGCGCGGGGAGGAGGCGGGGGAGGGAAAGGGGGAGGGAACCGAGAGAGCGGGAGGGCCCCCGAGGTGGGGTGGAGAGTAGCCGAGGAGGGATGGAGAGGAGGAAGGAAGGTGAATGCTGCTTTGCAACCAACTTGAGGAGTTACAAAGTGGAAACTTCTAATTCGGTCGGGCTTGCCCCGGGCTGGGGCTGATCTTTAGGAAGAAGGGGGGGGTGCCAAGGAACAGGGTGGGGGGTTTCACCTGAGCCTGCCGGGGCTGCTCCTCCCTCCCGCAGCGGCCTCCCAGCCCCGCGCCTTCCCACCGCCTCCGGACCACATCAGGCTTCGCTGCGCCGCCGACCGCCCCAGTCGCCACCAAATGAGCGAGCGAGTCTGGGGATGAACCCTGGGGCCGCACTGTCGGTCTACGTGTCTGTCAGTCTGTCTGCCTCTTCGCCGCCGCCGTCAGAGGGACACCTCTGCTCCCCGCCCCCTTTCCCCTTCCCCGAGAGAATCCCAGCGGGCGGAGGGGGGGGGGAGCTCAGTAAGGGAACGACTGCCTCCGGGAGGTTGTCGTGGATCCTCGCCACCCCCCCCCCCAGCAGCTCCAGGATTCTGAGCGGGCCAGCCCCCCCCACCCCAGCCCCCCACCCAACCCCTCCGCTCTCTTTCCCCACCCTCTTTGCCGGCCCAGGAAAGAACACCAACTGGCCTTCTGAGCTTGGAGGACAAGGGTAAAGGGAATTAATATGAGTCCATCACTGAAGTTGTCCCATCTCCAACCAACGCGGTGGTGCCCTAGACCCTTGTCCATTGCCTGGACACACCGGGTTCTGGGGCTAGGGCTGGGGTTGTCTTTCTGAGTGTATCCTCCCAGCACCCCCCGCCCTGAGCCCTGACTTTGTCTGCCTTGGATGCTCCAGGGAGGGAGCTGGCCTGAGCCGCGTGCGTGCAGGGTGGATCTGAGCCTGAATCCCGGTGGGACCTGCGGTCCCAGAGGAGGCCGGTACTGGGGAGCCCGCAGCCCAGCAAGCAGGATGCTGCTCTGAGACTCGCCTCCTCCCGGAGCTCAGCCATGCAAAAGTGCACTCGCTTCCCCGGGAATAACCAAATATCTTTGTTTAAAGTGGCGGCGTAAATGGCCAGTCGCTTTGTGGCCACGCTGGATATTAGTAGATGAGGATCATTCTGCTTCAATTGGGCGCCTCTCATCCGACGAGCAAGAAACTGCTTAGGAGGAAGTGGGTTTCCTGTCTGCACGTTCCCAGGCTTCAAGTGTGAGCCCTGCGCCTTGAGGGTCCTTGGACGCCTGGCGAGGGGGAGCTGTGGGCTGCACTCCCCAGCGGGGCCAGGGGCGTCAGCCTTGTGGCTCTTCGTAGCAGGCCCAGATCCTCAGCCGAGTGGACTACCCAGTTGAGCCCTGCATGGCGCAGCTTTTGAGAATAAATCCTATTTTCCTCCTTGGCATTTAAACGTTTACGTTGTTTGTTTTGCTTCCTTCGTTTGGCTGTTTTAGCTTCCTTAGCGCGCCTGAGGCTGGGAGGGCGGAGCGCTTCCTGGCCTAGCAGGTGCCTCCAAGACACGGGGCGGCCAGTCAAAGAGGCTTCTTGATTTTGGTGTTGTTTTCACATTTTCTTTCCCCTCCTTGTAGTCAGGGAGCTCCCGATAATGAACAGGCGGTTTTGAACTACTTAATTCAGCAGGGTTGGTTCCTTTTTTATTAATAGCAATTATAGTATGGAAAGTTGTTTTATTTGCTTTTTAAGGTTTCAAACCTTGCGTTGAAGAGTGCTCTCTACTCAGCACACAAAGCCTAAGTCTACACTAACATTAGCTTTCCTCACCACCTACCTCCTTCAGAGAAGAGGGAAGGCTCAAGGCACCCTCTGGCCTCCCATGCGGACAGGCAATTTTGCACAGACTCCCCACTACGGCTTTGGGGGAGACGACCCTGACTCTGAGCCTGTAGATAGTTTGTCTGGCATTGCTTCAGGCAGGTGGGTTGCTGGGCTCCGTGCCCTTCTTTCCCAGGGTCTCGCCTGGAGGGCGCTCTCAGGAGGAACGTGGACACCATCAACTGAGCTTTGGTCAATGTGGTGTCTATAGAGAGCAGGGGGCGGGGAGCGGGAGTGGAGAGGCAACGCCGGGTTCAAGCGAAAGACAGGAAAGGGCGGGCAGGGCAGAATTCAGACTTTATCCCCGAGGCGCGACCCAAACCTGCCTGCATCCTGAAGAGGTTTTATTGCAATGTCATCCGTCTTCTCGTTCTCATTCTCTGTCGATTATTCCACACTTGTTAATGGTTCTAAGCAACACCAAGCGTAGAATGCCGTTTTCTCTCCCAATTTTAATGCCACTTAGAAATGGATCTAATTCTTCGCAGGATTTTCATGAGATCCTACTGAGATTGTGCACCCTAAAATAGTCTCAAAACCTTGAAAAAAATTTTAAGCTCATTGCCAGAGTGGAGATTTCTATAGTTAGTATCATAAACATCCCTTATCTCTTTAGGGCCTTCGACCTAAGTGAAAGGTTCAGGAATCTTCTCTAGCCTCTGGGTCTTGCACACGCCCACATGCTCTGGCTTCCAGTTTGGGAAAGTGTGAACAAATGGGGTCTCAGCTCTTCAGGCACCAGGGCCTGCACCCCACCACAACCATCAGCATATAGGGCCCCTGTTCTGGAGCCAGAGCCCGCAGGGCAGGTGGTGGGAAACTACTGTTGTTTTACTTTCTCCCTGAAGTAGGACTGAGTTTCCACCTCCCTGGGCAGGAATGCTTCTCTCAGGCACACTGGTACGTGCTCCTGTAGACCAAGCCTGTAGCAGGAACCTCTTTTTACCTCTCCCCCTTCATAAACACCCACCAACAGCTGCACTGGCTAAGAAGAAGCCAGAAGACTTATGAGCCTGGTGGTGAAAAAGTGGATATATGTATCTCTGAGCTTTTCCAAGCAAAAGCCTCAGCCTTTCCCTGGCTCCAACACCAGTTTCTAAGCATACAGTGTACTTCACTTGGCTGCCTTGGCCATTCATCGAGAATAGGGCCCACCCTGGTTGAACCAGAGGTTTTCCCATAGCTTCAGGTTAATACTTGTAAATCTAGTCTACTTCTCCTAGCCCCGAGTTGTCCTTTACATCACCATCAACTCTCCAGTGCAGGGGGCCCAGTTGCAGCAGGTAAGGCACAGCCCAGTACTGGCCTCTCTTGATGCTTTCACAGGAGGATCCCCTATGGTCAGTTCACTCTCAACCACACCCTGTTTGGTGGGCTGCAGCTCATCAGGACAAAATTGCCTTAGAAGCCCAGGCCTGATCCCTTGAAGGTGGAATAGCCATCAGCTTCGGTCACACGGTGGGGCAGGGAGGGAAATGTCCTGCTTTTCCTCTGGTTTCTCTTTCAAAGACCAGGTGGGAGAGCTCACGCAGGAGACCATGTGAAGGTGTGCAGAGAGGATGAGGTAGGATATTAAGGAGAGGAGCCTGTCCCACTGTCACCTACTCCTCCTTGGCTTGCTTTTTCAACTCCCCTGAGATCCTTCACACCTCCCTAAGGGTAGTAAGTATGTTTCCTGGTAGCGTTATTTCATTCCAAGTTTTATTGTGACTTTTGATTCATTGAGCCTAGGCTATGCACTCACTGTCCAGCAATCTAGATTTCCCAGACTGAGCTTCCATTCCAACACTAAGCTGGTCCAGCATTGTGTAGTTACTCTACAACAAAATGCTGCTGCAATATCCAATCAAGGAAGAGGGGTTGCAATGAAGTTTCATGTGTGAGTTTCTCCACCCTGTCCCAACCTTCCAGTGTTCCTGGTGTGGAACGACCCTTTAAATAGAAATCAGAAGTCTTGGAGTTTTAGAATTGACTTTGTCACTTTTTAGCCCTGTAGTCTCCCAGGACACCCTGAAGCAATTCCATCATAGCTAAACTAAACCAGTGTGTTTTCCGGTTCCTCTCATCCCCGGTGAGACCCCTATTTTATCCTTGAAGCCATCAGAAACTCATGGGATGTTAAGGAAACAAAGGCTGTTCCCTGAACTGCAAAAAAAAAAAAAAAAAAAAAAAAAAAAAAGCCCCGTGCACCTTCCTGAATCGTGCCAACTCTTGTTCTTTAACTCTTGATGAAAATGTGTGTCGGGGTTGTCCAACCTGGTTATCCAAGGAAGGCCTTGCAAAGATGCTCCTGGCGTTTGCTCCATGCAGTGCTTCCTCAGGCAGGTCGAAGAGTTTCTGGGCAGCTTTGGAGGAATGAAGCATGGAAGAGACCCCTCTATTCTTCCCTCCCTCCTCTGCTTGGCTTGGTAGGGTATTTAAGAGAGCTTTGCGGGAGTTCTTGGCCTCTGGGTATAGAGTGGGGTGTGTGGGGTCATCCTTCCTTTCCGGTGCTTTGGGGTTCTGTGAAGACCACACTGAGTCCTGCCTCAGGTCTTTGGGGAGAGGAAGAACTCGTTCTTCCAACGGGTCAAGCTTACTAGGGGTTTCACACCTGTGGTCTTGAAATCTACCGTTTTCACTTCGCGAGTTTCACATCTAGATCCATCCTGTCCCAAGTTACATCCTAAAGTCCGTACTCTCTCCACGGACTCCAGGGGCCCCTGACGGGAGAGGATTTGAAGCCGGAGCGAATTTAGGGAGTTGGTTACACTGCAGAGAGAAATGGGAACTGAGTATCCTTTGAAATGCCGCGAAACCAAGACGTGGAAGAGGAAGTCAGGTGCCCCCAAAGTCGCGCGCTTGCAGAGCCAGGCCCCTGGTGCAGGAGACCCAGCCCCGAGCACCCGGCCGAATCCGAGCTCGAGGGATGGCTTCACCTTTTCCTCACAGTTCTTCCTTATGGTAGTTTAAAAGCTAGCCATCTCTAACACCGTGAAAGAGTGGACGGGGGTGGGGGGAGGAACTGGGGAACATCTGTCAGGATGCACGCAGCTCTGGGAAAAGTTTTACTCGCAATGCCATCAGGTTCCTCATGGGGGCGCGGTTGTGCTGTCTCCTTCGAACCCAAAATCTCGTGCCTGCTGGGCAACTGCTTTGTTCCCTGGACCGTACCTCCAGCATCTCTTATGCCGCTCTTTCTACCCTCCCTCCCTGATCAAACCTCGTCGCCATCCGCGTGCGCCACTGGCCTTGGTGCTTGCATTTCCTGCGGAGTCGCAGGAGCGCTGGAGTTTCCATCTGTCATATTTTTCTCTTACAATCCCCCCCCCATTGTCCTTCCCGCCAGTCCATCCTCTCCAAAAGCTGGCCTCGGGAAAAGTTTCTGGCGGCCACTGTAAGTCCTCCAGGCCCGCTGGCAGGATCTCCCTGGCTCAGGGTTTTCCTTGACTTGAACGAGGCTGGATTCCCCTTTGCTGCTCTGCCCAGGCGGAACTCCGACTGTTCAGACCCAAGCAATACGCAGCGCCCTCTACCGGTCATCACGAGCGAGAACTGTATCCTTCTAGTGGTCCTGGGGAAGTTCTGTTGCTGACTAGGTCGTGGGCAGGAAGACTGGTAGCATGCAAGAGGTTGGTAGTGGTTAACTTGCCCCTCATGCGCTTTCTGAACATCTAAAGCCTGGACAAAGGAGCAGTCCTTCCTGCTTGAAAGCAGAACACAGAGGCACTCCCTTGTGTTGGGGCAGGAAGGATATTGGAGCAAGAGAATTTCTGGAACCCACTTCACCTGAGTGAGGATATTCCACTTCAGGCAAGTATTCCTCCCAGTTTCCACAGAATCTTCTTCGCCTTGCACGCCACACTCACCCAATATGCCCAAATTATTGTTAATTTGTGGTGGTGGTTCTTTGTCATATAGCAGAATGTTATTCCTCTCACACTCATAAGTCATAGCCCTTTCTATTTAAAAAAAAGTCCAGCTGCCTCTTTGTCAAGAAAAAACACTCTTTCAATAACCAAATATTTGACACGTAGTAGGAGCTCAATGTATGTTTGTAGAATAAGTGGATGGATCCCTATTTTATTTTTGTTATATTGATATGGCAAATGATTTTAATGGAAAGGTTTCCTATTCATGTCACACGTGCATTTGACCTATTAAGGTAGAAGGTAAGCTCCTTGATTTTAGGGGCTATTTCAAAATACTTAGACATGCATTATGGTTTGAATTATTCCCCATAGGCTTATTATTGAGCACATTGTTGCAATCAGGCTTGCATTGCTGGCAGAAATCAACCGACCAAGAGCAGTTTGTGGGGAAAAAATGGTTTATTTTGGCTTACAGACTCGAGGGGAAGCTCCACAATGGCAAGGGAAAACAATGGCATTAGCAGAGGGTGGACATCACCTCCTTACCAACATCAGATGGACAATAGCAACAGGAGAGTGTGCCAAACACTGGCAAGGGGAAACTGGCTATAATACCCATAAGCCCACTCCCAACAATACACTGCCTCCAGGAGGCATTAATTCCCAAATCTCAATCAGATGGGAACCTAGCATTCAGAATGCCTAAGTTTATGGGAGACACCTGAATCAAATCACAACATTCCACCCAGGCCCCCATAAACTGATAATCATACATGATTTAAAATACAATGCATTCATCCAACTTTAAAAAGTCCCCATAGTTTTTATCAATCTCAATGATGTTCAAACATTTCCATAGGAGCCATAATACCAAAAAGAAAAAAAAAACTAATGGCACAAAATAAACATTTGTACTACAAAAGATGGCATAGGGCATAGCAAAGAAATATTCAACCAATACAAGATTTAAAACAACCAGGGCAAACATCACACTCTGTAGCTCCAAGTCCAACAACTCTAGTCAATGACAAATCTCCAAGTCCGATAATTCTAACCAGTGACAAGTCTCTGGAGTTCCAATTCCGCCCCTCCAGCTAGGCTACTCACAGTCCTGGAAAACTTCATCCAGGATGGCAACTCTCCTTAGCAGTCATCTCGTGGTCCCAGCATCAGCTCCCAGCATCTGCAACCCACAGTCCATACTAACAGCTCCATCAGGCCTTCATGCAGACATCCACCAAACTGCTTCACACTGACCATGGCTGTTTCCAAAATGTAATACTGTGTTGCAAACTCAATGACCCTCTCTTTCCTGCATTTCTTACACTCCATAATACCAGGTAGGGTGACAATTTGTTAATCTGGGGTGGGGGAGAAATAAAGCAGACTTTGAAGTAAAGGACACTCCTTGAGCACTCAGGCCCCTTCAGTTCATAATTTATTCTTATACACTCCATATTTATCAATTCTTTATCAAAATTGGATAAGGACTCAAAAATTGGCATTCACAAGTCTGGGAGACCCCTCCCAACACATAAATCTTGCAACAGTATTAAAGACTATTACGACCTTTGAAGTTGGAACTTAATGCATGATGCATCATGTGATGACCATGGGTCTATGGGGCTAGAGGTAAAATATTGTGATTTGAATGTAAAATGTCACCCATAGTTTCATGCATTTGAAATGCTTGGTCCTCAGCTCGTGGCACTTTGTAGGAAGGCTGTTGAATATTTAGGAGATGGAACCCTAGTAAAGGAAGTGGGTCATTAGTGACAGGCATTTCATTGCCCAGACCCAATACTCATTTTCCCTCTGCTTCCTGAGTGCAATGTGGCAAGCTAGTCTCCCTTCTTCACCATGAAACTCCCTCTTGAACCTAACCCAGAACAAACCCATTCCTTCCTTAAATTGGTTCTTATCAGGTGGTTTGTTCAGAGCAATGATAAAGACACTGTCATGAAAACAGCAGACCAGCAAACAGCACTACTTTTTCCTAGGATCTCTTTCCATCTGGACTGCTGCTGGAAGGTGCCACCCACCCTGGGGGAGGTTCTGCCCTCTCTAGTTATTCCTTCCTGGAAATGTCCTCACAGACACACCAAGAGTTGTATCTCCTAGTTGACTGTTCATGTTGATAGTTAAGATTAACCATCACATTCTCATGTTGCTTTTTCTGAACATTTTTGGTCACAATAAGAAAAGGAATTAATATACCCCCTTAAGATATCTCTCTCCAGTATTTTGTTACTGTGATGGAAAAGTAACAAATTCAGAAAGTTGGGACCAGAGAAGTGGAGCCATTGTTGTGATAAACTTGACCATGTGGTTCTTAGGCTCTTGTAACTAATTTGAGAAGAGAGTGTGGGAAAGTTGGGAAATTTCTTAGAGTCAAAGATGTCATAGAGTGTCATAACCTCTGTTTAATGGACAAATTTAGTGAGAGTTTCAAAGGCCAGAATGCCAATATAAATGTAGATAGTAAAGACTGTAATGAGCTCTCAACTAGGAAAAAGATTCTATTGGGAATTGGAGTAGAGGTTATTTATGATACCTTCTGGTAAATAATCTGACTATTTTGATAGTGTGATAAAAATATGAGTGAGACTGGGTTAAACAATAATGGATTAATTTATTTGGCAGAAGAAATTTTAAGACAGCATAACATTCAGGCTGTAGAATGGTTATTACTGGCTACTGTTAACCAGGTTTACATTTAGAATCAGGAACAAAATATGTATCAGAAGAAAGATGTGAAATATGAGCAGTTTGGCTAGGAAAAGAAAACATTTCATGAGATGAAGATAAAGTGGGAAAAGTATTTACAGAAATGAGTGAAATTAAATGAAAGCTTTGAACTGGAATAATAGGAAGGGTTCTTTGAGGGTTAGATTCTTCCTATTGAAGGTTCCAGGGCTTTAAAATGCAACACCATTTGAAAAACTGATGTGTTTGGCAGAGGGAAATATAGAACAGAAGGATCTCAAAGTATGAAGATTGGGGCTGGAAAGATGGCTTAGTGGTTAAGGTGCTTTTCTGCAAAGCCAAAGTACCCAGGTTCAGTTCCCCAGGACCTATGTAAGCCTGATGCACAAGGTGGCGTATGCATCTGGAGTTCATTTGCAGTGGCTAGAAGCTCCAGGCATGCCCATTGTCTCCCTCTCTCTCTTTCTCAACTAAAATAAAATATAAAAAAGGAATATATGTATATATATGTGGAGAGAGAGAGAGAGGAGGAAGTGTGAACAAGTTCAAATCCTACAGACTTCAGCTGCTTCTTTTGCAGAAGAATCTCTGAAGAGATTATGACCATTGAGCATGGGGCAGTAGCTCTACATTGGGACAATAGAAGAGATACCTTGAGGGTAACACCCAACTGATTAAAGGTTCAAGATAGTGGGAGAGCTGATTCTTTTGAAAGGAAAAGGCCTGAATGGAGAATGAGGGAGTTCTCTGTCCTCTAGGGTCAGCTAGCAGAGGCTGCTGCAGCTATGGCCCAAAGTCAAGCTTCATTCCCATCCAGCAGAGGAGTATGTTGCTCAGGTGGGGCTTGTTTTAGAGAGACAAGAAGAAGGCTAGGGAGCTAGAAGTCTTAGTGGCTGGTTGGACTGTGGGGATGGATGCAGACAACACAGCTAGAGATGTGGAGCTGCTGTAGCATTTTGTAGCCTAGATGATTTTATCTACAATTCCCAGGTGCCAGACAGGCTAACAGGATCTGACACTTGTCTTGCTGTTGTTGTTTTTTAAATCTTACATTGGTCCAATATTTCCTTGCTATTTCCCCATTCCACTTTTTGTAGATAAGACTGCTTCTCTTTATTGGAAGTATGTAACTTGCATTTTGATTTTATAGGGTTCACAGTTAAGAGACAGCTTTGAGTCTCAGATGAAACCTTGGACTTTAGACTTTTGAGTAGTATTGGGACTATGGAGACCGTTAAAGTTGGACCGAATGCATTTTGAATTATGAGATAGCCATGAGTGTATAAGGCCAGAGGTGGAATGTGGTGGTTTTATTGTAAAGTGTCCCCCATAGCCTCATGTGTTTATGATTAAATCTTATACTTTATCCCAAGCCTGTGGAGCTTTTGGGAGATGGATACTTCCTGGAAGGGTGTGTATCTCTTGGGTCAGATGTTATAGCCTCACCCCATTTGCCACACTCAGCTCACTGTCTCCATCTATTCCCTGCTCATGCAGAGATGTGATGCTCAGTTATCTTCTCCTGGAATGTTTTCCCCAGCATGATGAAATTTTCCCTTGAAATAAATCCTTTTGTTCTACAAACTGCTTCTGGTCAGGTGTTTTATGCTGGCAACAAGAAAGTAACAACTACACTTCCCTTCTATCCCTTTAAAAACTGCTCTACAGGTGCTATAAACTTCTCAAGTTTTGTTTTATTGTATACAGCTTTATTGGAGTATAATTGATATGTATTAAACTGTAAGTATAAAACTTGGTAAGTTTTGACCTTTGTATGTTCCCATGAAAACATGACTACTCAGCCCAGTGGGGTGGCTCATGCTGTAATACCAGCACTTGGCAGGTATAGGTGGAGGATTGTGAGTTCAAGACTAGCCTAAGCTACATAATGAGGGTCTGCCTCTCAAAAAAAAAAAAAAAAAGATTATAATAACTAACACCCCAGAAGTTTTTCATGCCCCATTTCTAATTCCTCTTTCTTATTTTTACTATGTACCCATTCCTATTGCCATGTAGTTAATGACCTGTTTTTGCCCACTACATATTACTTATAATTTTCTAGAATTTTTCATAAATAGAATTAACCTGGATGATTATTTTGTCTGGCTTTTTTCATGAAATATACATATTTGAGATTAATCAATATATTTTCATGTCAATATTGTGGTATGCAGAGGTTGATCATTTCATTCCTGAGTAGTATTCCATCATACAGATATACAAAAATTCACCTGTGAATGGAAGGTAACGTTGTTCATTTGGGATTATAGTTGCTTTCTATGACTGTTGTCACAATTTACCATTAACTTGAAGTACTAAAAGAACACAAATTTTCTTTCTTGCATTCTGGGAGCCAGAAGTCTGAAATGAAGGTATTCATAGGATTTCATTTCTGTGTAGAGGCTCTGGGGAGTTCTCTTTCCTGCCTCTTCTAGCTTCTTGCAGCTTTTAGCATCTATTGGCTTGACTATATTACTCCAACCTGTTTCTCCATTTTTGCTTGACCCTCTCTTCTATGTGTTTCTCTGATTCTCTCTGATAAAGCTATTTTTTGATGGTATTTAAGGCCTACCTTGATAATTCAAGGAGATCTCCCCATATCAAGATCCTTAATTTACCCATATAAATGTTTTTTCCATATGGAGTAAGATGACATTCACCAGTTCTGGTGACCAATCTATGTCCTTAGAGGTCATAAGTCAGCCCACCTCAAGGCCTTTCTTCTTTTCTGTTCTTATTTTAATTTTACTTCCTTTTCAATTTTATTTTTTTTAGACAGAAACTCACTGGATAGCAAAGGCTGGCCACAAACTTATGATCTTCCTGCCGCATCCACTTGTGCCACCTCCTGCTCCTAGGTTTTTTCTTTTTCTTTTTTGTTTCTGTGAGACAGGGTGGCCCCAAACTCACTAAGTAGCCTCGGATGACCTTGAATTTCAAATCTTCTTGCTTTTACATACTTACTGGTGGGATTATAGGCATAGACCTCCACACTTTATTTATGTGGTGTTAGGAATCAAACCCAGGACTTTGTGCATACTATGCAAGTAATCTACCCACTAAACTATATTCCCAGTGCCTCACCCAACTTTCTTCTTTTCTTTTCTAAATAGGCATTGAGTTGTACATCTTTCCTTCTAAGCAATGCTTTAGTTGTATCCTATATATATATTTTCATTTATTTCTTTTTTCTTTTTGTAACTATGTAGCCCAGGCTGGCCTCAAACTTGTAATTCTCCTACCTTGGCTTCATGAGTACTGGGAATTAATTTCGGTTTTGGTATCATTTTTTGACATAAGTTATATAACTTATGCTCTTTAATTTTCAAATGTGGATTTCCCCAATATCTTGATATTATCACAAGCTTGATTTTAATGTGATCAGAGTACTTACTTAGTATGACTGGAATCCTTTCAAACTTCTTGAGCCTTGTATAAATGTCCTAGAATATCTTGGCAAATGTGTTCACCACATTTGAAGAGAATGTTTACTCTGCTATTGTTGAGTGAAGTGTTCTATAACTGTCATTTAGGTCAACTTGCTTCATCATGTTATTCAAGACTTTCATGTGCTTGTTGTAATTCTGCCACTTGTTCTATCAATTATTGAAAGAGATGTTGAAATCTTCAACTGTAATTGTGAATTTCTCTGTTCTTATAGTTGCATAAGAATTGGTTTTATCTATTTTGTAGCTTCTTTATGAGTTTTATAAACATTTACGGTTGTTACAATCTTTTGAATTCAATATCTCTGCTAATATCCCATGTTCAGGAATCTCCTTTATCTTTTAAAAAAATTTTAAATTGGTAAATTCTATACTTAATGACAATAAACCATGATATTTCCCTCCCCTCCCCCCATTCCCCTTCAGAACTCCCATCTCCATCATATACCCTCCCTCTCTCCATTAGTCTCTCTTTTAATTTGATGTCATCATCTTTTTCTCCTATTATGAGGGTCTTGTGAAGGTATTGCTAGGCACTGCGAAGTCATGGATATCGATGCCAATTTCGGTCTGGACAGTTGCATTGTAAGGAGACATCCTTCCTTTGGCTCTTACATTATTTCCACCCCCTCTTCTGCAATGGACCCTGAGCCTTGGAGGATGTGATAGAGATGTTTCAGTGCTAGACACTCCTCCATCTTTTCTTCTCAGCACTATGTTGTCTTTTGGGTCATCCCAGTGGTCATCTCCATCTGAAAAGAGAAGCTTCTCTAACCAGGAGTGAGAGTAGCATTAATATGTGCATATGAACGTTAAGTGTAGTGATTTCAGGGCAGTTAGGTGGGAATATTATATACATTTAGCCAAACAAGAGCAGGCTTTATACCCCTAAGGCTCATGACCTCCCCTGCCATAGACTTTCAATTAGTTTTTTCAGTACCAGGCATGTATTCACTCGCATAGAGCGGGCTTTCAGTACAATTAGGGAGCATTTGGTTTCCCCAAGAGCAGACGTGCCACTTTTGCACCCGTTTGGTCATTGGGCCTGTCTGGCCAAGCTTGAGGTTTCCAGTGTCCACTGTTTTCACCACTGATGATTTCGGTCTCCCACATGCCTACATGAAGTGCAGCTTTTTCCAGCTTCAATTGGCTGGTCTACAGGGAGAAGGTTTTCTGCTCAGCACCAGCTTGCTTTTTCAGTGTCCTTGATGCTCAGGTAAGTGAGGTCTTCAGCAATAGGGTCTTACCATCTGCTTCTCAAGGGAAACCAAGGGCCTTGGCAACAGCCTTTAATGTTTTGGAGGCTACAGGGACCTCCCTGGCCAACAACTCACTGGAAGGTATCCCATCTCAGGCACTGAAAATTTTCTAGTAACAATCTATAGCTTCTGGATGTGCCATTATTCAAAAAAGTAGGTTTACATAAGTCTCATTCAGAATATCTTGAATTTTGATTGACCCTCCCCCCACCCTTCTTTTACACATTCTCTTCCCCTGGCCTCGCTTAGGCCTTTCCCCTCCCTGTAATCTGTTCTTCCACTTACATATATACAATACCATCCCCTTAAATCCTTTCCTCTCCTCCCTCCCTTCCTTATAGCCTTTTACCAGCTTACTGGCCTCTGCTACCGATTTTTGGTTCCAGTCACACACAAGTCTATACATTTGTAGCTAGGATCCACATATGAGAGAGAACATGTGATATTTGGCTTTCTGGGTCTGGGTTACCTCACTTAGTATAATCCTTTCCAGATCCACCATTTCCCTGCAAATTTCATAGTTTCATTTTTCTTTACTGCTGACTAGAACTCCATTGTATAAATGTGCCACATCTTTATTATCCATTCATCTGTGGAGGGACATCTAGGCTAGTTCCATTTCCTAGCTATTGTGAATAGAGCAGCAATAAACATGGTTGTGCAAGTGTCTCTAAGGTAGTGAGAAGAGTCATTAGGATATATGCTTAGGAGTGCTATAGCTGGATCATATGGTAAATCTATTTTTAGCTGTCTCAAGAACCACAATGGCTGGACCAGATTATATTCCCACCAACAGTGTAGAAGTGTTCCTCCTTTACTGTATCCAAGCCAACATTTGTCATTTGTCTTCTTGATGGTAGCCATTCTGACAGGAGTGAAATGGAATCTCAAAGTATTTTTAATTTGCATTTCCCTGATGGCTAAGTATTTAGAACACTTTTTCAGATGTTTATATACCATCTGTATTTCTTCTTCTGAGAACTCTCTATTTAGCTCCATAGCCCATTTTTTAACTAGGTTGTTTGATTTCTTATTGTTCTGTTTTTTGAGTTCTTTGTATATTCTGGATATTAATCCTCTGTCAGATGTATAGCTGGCAAAGATTTTCTCCCATTATGTAGGTTGTCTCTTTGCTCTATTCACAGTGTCTTTTGCTGTACAAATGCTTTGTAATTTCATGAGATCCCAGTGGTTGATTAGTCCTTTTATTCCCTGAGCAATTGGGGTTATATTCAAAAAGTCATTGCCTATGCCAATATGTTGAAGGGTTTCCCCTACCTTTTCCTCTAGCAGTTTCAGAGTTTCAGGTCTGATATTAAGGTCCCTGATCCATTTGGACTTGACTCTTGTGCATGGAGAGAGACAAGGATCTATTTTCATCCTTCTACATACAGATATCCAGTTTTCCCAGCACCACTGGTACACACCTCCTCCAGTAAGGCTCCTGTTGGAGTTGCCTTCTCATTGCTGGGATAAAACACAACCAAAGCAGCTTGTGTGAGGAAAGGGTTTATTTTAGTTTACAGACTCTATGGGAAGCTCCATGATTGCAGGGTAACGCATGGCATGAGCAGATATGCTGGGTATTACCTCTGTCACAACAAGTGGACACAGCAGCAAGAGAGTGTGCCAAACACTGGCAAGGGGAAGGTGGATATAACACCCATAAGTCCACCCCCAACAACACCCTCCTCCAGTAAGGCTCCAACTCCCAAATTACCACCAGCTGGGAACCTAACATTCAAAACACATGAGGTTATGGGGGACACTTTATTCAAATGACTAAAGCTCCACCTCTCAAAAGATCTACCCAATGGGGATTGAGTATGAGATTTAATCACAAACTTGTGAGGCTAGGTGGTACATTTCACATTCAAACCACCACACTGAGTCTTGATTTTATATATTTATGTTTTTGTCTATTTGAGAGTCATTGCCTGTGATTGGAATAATTAGTTTCATTTATGAGACTGCAATTATTGATATTGTTGGGGCTTCTGTTTGTTCTGTGGTGTGGGGGATCTACCTCAAGGTCTCACTTGTGTGTGTTGGCCAAGAACTCTAGCATTAAGATCCATACTTGGCACTGATAAGGATGGGTTTTAAATCTTCCATCCATTTTTGTCAGTGTTCTAGTGATTTCTCCATTTTGCTCTTCTTTTTGCCTTCTTTTGGAGTGAGTGTTTTCTACAATTCCTTATATACTTAAAATGCAATAGCTATAACTTTTGTTGTGTAATATTAGTAGCTGCTTTGAGATTTAACATCATAATCTACCTTCAAATGATACTCGGAGTAGTATCATTACCTTAAAATGGCATACTGTCATCTCTTAGCCTTCTGGGGCTTTTTTGTGTTATTGTTGCTATAGATCTTTTTCTAAATATAAAATTCACAACAAATGTTTATTGCCATAGTGCTCAATTGACTTTTGAAGAGATTTAAGTACTAAGGAAAGATGTATTTTCTATTTCACATGAAATTACTATTTCTGGTGTTTACATTCTTTTGTACAGACCCATATTTCCATTTGCCATTGTTTTCTTTCTGTCAAAAGAATTCTTTTAAGCATTTATTTCAATGCAGGTTTTGTGGTGATAAACTTTTGCATGCCTGAAAATTGTTTTCACTTTATCTTAAGTTTTCAAAGACACTTTTACTAGGTATAGGATTATAGGTTAACACTATGGTTTTCTTTCAGCACTTTAAAGATGTATGTCCCACTACCTTCTGGTTTACTCTGTCTTTAGGGACACCATAAAGTCAAGGAGCATTGTGAGGGCTTCATCTCTCCACCAAGTGTCTACACAAAGCCTCTCCAGATTCTGAAATGGAAAGTTTATTTATATTCATTCATTATTTTGAGGTTGGCTCTCCCCAATTAGCACAGGTTTGGCCTCAGGACACTTTTGCCTCACCCTGGTAAGTGCTGGAATCAAAGGCATGTGATACCACACCTAGTTGAAAAGTTTGTTTTTAATAGTTTATATAAATGTGGTTTCATAGTCCTGTTTGCCACCTGCCAAAACACACAAGATAGTTGTTCATTCTTATATCTTTACATAGAAATGATGGAACTTCTACTGATTACTTCCAGAGAAGCAACCAGTATGTTTTTGTGTGGATACCTCAAAATCAGGCAATTTGTATACTTCCAACTTGAAGCTTTTTTCAGGATATAATTACCATTATTGTTGTTATTCTTCATTTACCTAAGATTCTTACAACTTACCCATCACAATAAACTCTTGGGAAAGCAAGGAAGGAATCATAGTATAAAATTTGTTTTGTTTTGTTTTTTGAGATAGGGTCTTGCTCTAGCCCCTGCTGACCTGAAGTTCACTATGTAGTCTCAGGGTGGCCTCAAACTCATGGCAATCCACCTACCTCTGCCTCCTGAGTGCTGGGTTCAAAGGCATGCACCACCATGCCTGGCTCCATAGTATAAATTTTTAAAGGATTGTCTTGTACTTAAGTTAATATAATTCACCCAAGCTTTGCACCTGCCCCCTTTACTAACAAAACATCAGGGTAACATGGATTGAATTCCAAACTCATCATAATAAATGCATTTGCCTGGGCCTTTTGGGAATGATGTTTGGATAATAATCTTACATAAAGGGAAAGTCCTGGCCTCTTCCTTCTTATATGTTCTAGGAAGTGGTTCAGGTACTTTGGCATGCAAATTGCAAGAGAGGTAATGTTTCCCTAATTTTTATAGGTGAAATAAAGGCTCAGAAAGTTTAAGTAAATTGTGGAATATTCCTTAGCTAGTAAGCAGTAAAGTAATTTTTGATTGTCAATATGTATTCTAAAAATACAAAAGGAGCCATAGCCTAAATAAACAATAACTTTAAAGAATTCTCAACTAGGCATGGCTCAGTGGGTGAAAAGTACCTGCTGTACAAGCACAAAGACCTGAGTTTCCATAAAGCTGGACAACAGTAACACATTTGCAATCCTAGTGCAAAATGGGAGACAGAGATAGAAGGATCCCAGGAAGTTTGTGGGCAGCAGTGGTCAAGAGACACAGCCACAAACATGATGGAAGGAGAAGATTGATACCCAAGTTTGCCCTCTAGTCTTCATATGCACACGGTGGCAGGTTTGCATCCACATTCACACACATGACCATCCCCCACTCAACAATTTTTTTTTTTTTTTTCGAGGTAGGGTCTCACTCTGGCCCAGGCTGACCTGGAATTCACTCTGTATTCTCAAGCTGGCCTCGAATTCATGGCAATCCTCCTACCTCCGACTCCCAAATGTTGGGATTAAAGGTGTGCACCACCATGCCCAGTCAACAATTTTTTAAAAGAGTTTAAGACCAGCTTTGGTTATAAGGAGAGATTATGTCTCAAAAATAAAAACAGAGAAATAAACAAAGGACATTTTCTACCTATCTATAATTCATATTTACAGTTATTTTGCCAAAAACATGATTGAAAAATCCCATGTATCTGCTCAGAGACTTTCTTTGTATTTTTCTTTTTCCTAGCTCAGTAGTTCTCAAACATTAATGTGCAAAAAAATTCTTTAAAAAATTTAACACACAAATTTGGGCATTTTATGGGGCTTCCAGGGTTTTTTTTTTCGAGGTAGGGTCTCACTCTAGCCCAGGCTGACCTGGAATTCACTCTGTAGTCTCAGGGTGGCCTTGAACTCATGGCAATCCTCCTACCTCTGCCTCCCAAGTGCTGGGATTAAAGGCGTGCGCCACCACACCTGGCTCTTATTTTTGATATTATTAGATTTTTTTCTGTAAGCATGGGACAGGATGGTACATATAGTATTTTCCTGAGTTTCAACAGTCATGTCCTTTGGAGAAACATGGCAATAAGGAATACATGTGGAAAGGAATATGGTCTCACATTGTAGGACTTTATGTCACCTTTAAAGGAATGAGACTAATGTGTCTGAAGAGCTTAAAGTTTTCTTTTCAGTAAAGAAGATGACTTATCAAAAGACAAAGTTAAACACAGAAGTTTCTCTAACACAGCAGCTCTCAAGTTTTAGAGTACATAAAAATCAAGTAAAAAGCTTGTTTTAAGTGTATGTTTTTGAAGAGGTGTTCTGATTGTAGTAATAGAAAGTAAGTTGTGACAAACTATGCTTTTCTAAACCCTAGACAGCACACACCCACAGACACACAGACCCAGAACTATCTGAATATACCTGGAAGTGATCAGAAGCAGGCATGACACTGGGAAGTTCTAGTGTTAATGGGACCACTCACAGATGAGAATCAACGCTACAAGATTGTTCTAGTGAGGGCACCAGTCACAATGCACAGCACAGTGCAGCCTGAAGGCAAGTGAAAGGTTCAGTGTTTTTGACTTGAAATACTAGACAATGGAGTATCTGAAAAATTTAGGTTGGGAAATCCCAGAACAGAGGGATATAGACACTCTGTAGCAGACAGCTTCAGGTTCGCTGAGATGAACTTCCAGACCAGGCACAGTTATGGAGGAAGGGATATTATTTATTGAAGCTTACAGATCCAGGGGAAGTTCCATAATGGCAGGAGAAGTGGCCTGCCTTCACAGGGCCAAGCAAGAGAGAAAATCCAACCAGCCACACAGCACACAGAGCAAAACTGCAGCCAAAAGAGTCACACAGCACACTTCAGGAACTCCTGCGAGGCACACTTTGCATATCTTTACAATGGAATCTCAAACTCACCACCACACCTTAAGACTGGCCCCCAGTGACATTGCCTCTAGCAAGGTGATTGCAGATGCAAACTATAACAAATAAAACACTGAATATATTGGGGGACATATATTCAAACTACCACATTCCACCCCTGGCCCCCCAATAGGTTTAGTTCTTGGCCCCCCAAATAGATTTATAACTATCACACATTGTAAATTCAGTCCAATTTCAAAGGTTCTCACAGTCTTGATCAACTTAAGATAGTGAGTCCTGTCAAATCAAACAACTTAAATACTTTCAACATGTAAAGGCACAGAGTAAACATTTTTAACTGGTATAAGGAGAAACTAGAATAATTCAAACTCAATCACCATCAGCAGCCATCAAACTTCTGCAGTTCAATATAACCAGAGACGGATAGTCTACAGGTTTTCCAATTCTTCCCCTCCAGCTGGGCAGAGTCACCAGGGAAAACTTTGATCCCAGGACAACATTGCACTACATGGGAGCCCTTGCATAGTCCTGGTATATCCAAAACATCTTTAGGTCTCCATGCAAACCATGGTCCACCTTCCAAAGGCTCTTCTAGCCTATTCCTGAGGGTCTTCATGTCCTGCCTCATGCCACATCTCAGCAGCGGCTCCTGGAACCGTGTGCAATTCATGACCACTCCATGCATTTTTCATGCTTCCAAAACTAATACCAGGTGTGCAGGACACAGCCATATTCTTAATCCAGGGACAAAATAAATCATAGCCTTGAAAAGCAGGTTCCTTCTCCAGTCAACTCTTTTCAAAAGAGTTTGCATTTCTAACAGTCTTTCCTCAGGCATCCTCTCCATTGTTTTAATGTAAAGCAGTCAGGCCACCTTCCTTCCATCTTCCTTAAGATTGCTAATGTGTTGACAATAGCAGCTCCAGTAACCTAAAATCAGTCTCAGTGCCTCTAATTTTAACTTGCTTGAGGTTTTCCAACTTAAAATCTTAAATTACTCAGTCCGATATCTTTAGCCAAGCATATCAGTCCACTACAAATTTAACCTTGATAAAACTTTCTGGGCCTGGATAGCAGAACGTAGCCATCCCTTATGCCAGCAGCCCAGTTCCAACAAAGTCCTCTGCAGTCTTTCCTTCCCCTTAGAAAGCTCATAAACCAAGCCTCGAAGTTCAATACTGTCTGCACTTAGCATTCTCAAACTCTCATCAAAATAGTCCATAAAACTTGGCTTACCACTCCAGAAGGCATCTTCAGTTGCAAGCACCAAGTCCATGCCCATTCCGCCAAAACAAAGGTCCCAAAAGACGAATATCCACATGGTCAGGTTCATCTCATCCCACTCCTGGTACCACTTTACTGTAGCAGACAGTTTCAGGTTCACTGAGATGAACTTCCAGACCAGGTACAGTTATGGAGGGGAGGAAGGGATATTATTTATTGAAGCTTACAGATCCAGGGGAAGTTCCATAATGGCAGAAGAAGCTGGCCTGCCTTCACAGGGCCAAGCAAGAGAGAAAAACCAACCAGCCACACAGCACACAGAGCAAAACTACAGCCAAAAGAGTCACACAGCACACTTCAGGAACTCCTGCTAGGCACGCTTTGCATATCTTTACAATGGAATCTCAAACCCACCACCACACCTTAAGACTGGCCCCCAGTGACATTGCCTCTAGCAAGGTGATTGCAGATGCAAATGATAACTAACAAAACACTGAATATATTGGGGGACATATATTCAAACTATCACACACTTTAAAATGGACTCATCATAATGGCCACCCTGTGAGCTGGTCTGCTAAGAGCTACAGAAGCTCAAAAGCATTTGAGTAGCCAATGGTATCCGTTGTAACTTCTCAGGCATCATGGTCTCTAGAGTTGAAATGAAGCTTTATCTTGTGTCCTTAGAGCACTGGATAGGCAATGAATAGTTAATGTGCAATTCATCTGCTGTTTAGACTATGCAGATGATAGGCTACAGAGCTGTAGACAGCTTAAAGAACCAGACTGTTGACATGTCTTGCCATATCAAGCAGCCTTTCTTCCAGTGGTGCTTGTCTTGACTTCTTGGCAAAAATTTACCAAGATCTCTGTTCAAGGAGGCTTCATTCTTTTTTCCTCAGCATGATGAGGGAGAGTGTTACTAAAGAAAGTCATAGCTTTTCACTTTTCAAATTCCTCTAGTTGAATCTTACTTTTTTCAATTTATGATGTACTTTTCTCCCCAGTTTTTCTAGACCTACTTTTGGTCTTGAAAGCCCACCTGAAGACTTTTTTTCCCAGTGCAATGGATGTAGTTATTAGTAACTCTACAATGATCTATTTGTACTTTGACTGACTGATATTTTCCAAAATGGCTTTGTTAAAGAGAAAGAAATGTATTTCATCCATCACCATTTCTGGCAGGTGGTTGCTGTGGTATTTGATTCTCAGGTGTCATGATACCATTGGTTTGGTAGTTTCAATGTGTGTCCCCCACAGACTCAGGTGTTTTATTAAAGCCTGTAAATTGGGTCTCCAGCTGCCTGGCTAGAGGAGGTGTCACTGTGGGGATATGCGGGGCTCAACCCAAAAGTTATGTTTGAGGGTGGATCTGAATTACAGCTCAAGGGTATGCAGAGAGGTGTGAGATTTGTCATGGTCCCTGCTTCTGGCTTCTTTCTGGTGTTTGTTGGCTGCTGCTGGTTCCTCTCTCTGTTTGGATTTATGAATTGGAATGAGCCATTTACTTGAATTCACCAGCTACCTAACACAATCATGTCTTATTCATTAATTTCTTGAAGTATATCTCAATTTAGGAACCTCTTAACATCATTAATTTCTTCTGCTATAGATGGAACTTCTCCTGGATCTGGAAACTGAAATAAACCTCTTCCTTCCCTAAACTGTGTCTGGTTTAGAGGTTCATCCCAGCAACATAAAGCTGTGTACAGGATCTGCCATGTTTGGTTTGAACCCAATAGGAGCTGTACCAAAAGACTGATTTGATGGGTGATTGCTAAGCCAATGGCTTCCATTCTGTTGAGACTAGAGGCTGGCCAACAGAAATTGAACAAACTTCATTAGGATTTGACTGGGTGCTGGACCTTATCCTGATGCATGCAACAGAAGAGAATAGTTAACACCTTATAGCTGAGCTCATGGGGTGTTTCCTTTGCCATCACCAATGTTCTTGTATGTAAGGATTAAAGCCCAAACCCCAAAAGCACAGTGTAGACTGCACTGGAGGTTGGTAGTCTGATTACTATCATATCTTTTAATGAGAAAGAGTCCTATTGTTAGACTTTGAAACATTGACAATGTTGACAGTTCTGTAATGATTCATCCCACAAAGTTTATTGTATCTTGAAAAATTAATGATGTTAAGAGGTTTCTAAGCTGAGATATACTTCAAGACATTAATGAAAAGAGCATGATTGTGTCAGGTGATCTGGTGAGTTAAAATTGTTGGTATTCACATTCCCCATTGATGAGGGTCCCGATGGAAGAGGGAGGACAGGGAGGAGGATAATGGAGTCACCACTCTGAATGTAAAATTCAAATAATATAAATAAAAATAAATTTAAAAATTGTTGGTATTAATTATAGTATTATGTGATTATGTGCTGGAGAGATAGCTCAACAATTAAAGACACTTGTGTGCAAATTCACCAGCACCCATGGAAAGCTGAATGTAAAGTGATGCATGTGACCCCAACATGCCTATGCAGTGGGAGGTGGAGCCAAGAGAATCGGAGGCTATTGGACCAGCTAGTCTGACATTTTTTTGGAGTTTGGCAGTTAGTCTGTCTCAAGAATGTAGAGCACAGACACCCTGAAGTTTTCACCTTGCAACAGGAAGGTGTGTGTGTGGGGGGGGGATTGGGGTTCTGCTGTGCTTCCTGAAAGTCCAACTAACCAACCAAATGGCAATTCCAGATTCAAGAATATGATTTTAAAAAATATCACATTTTATTCAGATCTTACAAAGTAGTGGGGAAGGGAGAAAACTGAGAGAAAAAGGAAGATAAAGGGGGAAGCAGAAAAGTACACCACGTGGAGCCCAAAAGCCCATGTAGGTCATGTGTAGCCCAGAAGCCCAAGAAGCCAAGCATGGATCTTAGGAAAAAAAACATGAGAAGAGATTTTTCAAAGTGTGAGCTTCTAAGAAAGATCAAAAGTGAAGACAGTAATAAAAGGAAAAAAGCTGGGAAGGCATGGCGATAGTGTGATGGCCTAAGGCTCCTCCCTTCAAGGGTGGCCTGGTCCTGCCTAATTAATCTAAACTGCCTTCTCTGGCACCCCTCCCACACACACTCTGACCTGCACATGGGCACTGTGGCATGTGCACTGCCCATAAACACAAATAGATAGATAAATGTCAATATCAAATATTCAAAAAATTATAGCTTCAGGCCTGGAGAGATGGCTTAGCAGTTAAGGCACATGCTTGCAAAGCCTAAGGACCCTGGCTCGTACCACCAGGTCCCACGTAAGCTAGATGCACATGGTGGCACATGCACCTGGAGTTCGTTTGCAGTGGCTAGAGGTCCTGGCATGCATATTCTTCCCCCATCATAAATAAATAAATAAATAAATAAATAAATAAATAAATAAATATCATAGCACCAAACATTATACTTCATGCTGCCCTAGCCACTCTACTGCAGAACCTTTCATTTTCTTCTCTTTGGCCATTCCTGTCTTCCCTGTCACTGCATTCATAAGCTTCTTGCCTTGACATTTGGTACTTATTTACAGTTTCTGTTTAATCATGGGGGAAATATTTATGTCTTTGAGCATACTTATAATAGCTAAGTCCTCTTTACGTGGGTATCAATTCATTGTGCTTTGTGTATGGCTATCATTTTCCTTGTCATATTTCTAGTAATATTTGATTACATCATGGCCATGGTGAGCCTTTCATTGTGGCGACTGTGAGTTTGCTACCATCTGGCCTGTTGTGGTAGTTTGAATGTATGAATCCCATAGACTTGGGTGTTTATTAAAACTAAACTTGCAGCTTCAGCCCATAGCAGGCAGATTCATGCTGGGTGGGTGGGTGGGGGGAGTCATGTCACTGACAGTGGATCTGAATTCCAGCCTAAAGGTATGCAGAGAGGTTTGAAGCTCTGGCTATGCTTGTTTGTGGTGCTGGCTGTTTGGTGGTGTCTCTCTGCCTGGATTTGTGAATGGGAAACAGCTCCTTCTGCCATTTGATGGAACCTGGCTCTGTAAACTTGAAATAAATCCCTTCCTCCCGTAAAATAGACTGTGTCTGGTTTGGATGCTCATCCTAGAAACATGGAACTGACTACTGCTCCTGGTTTTTTTTTTTTTTTTTTTTTTTTTTTTTTTTTTTTTGGTTTTGAGAGGTAGGGTTTCACTCTCTGGTCCAGGCTGACCTGGAATTCACTATGTATTCTCAGGGTGGCCTCGAACTCTCAGCGATCCTCCTACCTCTGCCTCCCGAGTACTGGGATTAAAGGCGTGTGCCACCATGCCCGGCTGCTCCTGTCTTTTTGAAAAGAGCTGTAAAAGACAAAAGCTTGCCTAATGTGATTCTCTTTATCATTTCTGCCTGTTTCCTGTTATTCTTCAGGGTTGCAGTAAGACTTTGCTATTTGCTTAAAATTTATCATTATCTGGGAAAATATTTGTTAAATTGTAGATACTTCACCAGTAAAAGAAGCAGATTTCTTTTTGCTTCTGATTTTAATTGTTTTTAAAATCTGGATTATAATTTCTACCTTTTAATTGAGGTGTTTATACCATATGTGTATGTAGGTAATACTGTGAACATGATATACCATTGTCTTCTGCTTTTAGAGTTTTTGGTAAAAATTCCCTTATTAGTCTTATCTTGTTTACTTCAGCTATTTTAAAATATTGTTCACTCTGATACTTTTTTCCTTTTAATGATGTGTTTCAGTGTGATTTTCCTTGTGATCATCATACTTGAAGCTTGCTGAGGTTAGTGGAGACATGAGTTTATAGTTTTCAGCAAGTTTGAAAAGGTTTTGGTCATTATGAATTCAAATAGTTTCTTATCTGTTCTTTTTAGGGATCAAGAACCTAATTATAAGCTAGAATGCCTTCCTATGGATCACTTGTTCACTTTCTTCTTTGTGTGTGAATTTGGATAAATTCTATTGTCCTATATTTAAGTTTAATAATATTTTCTTCTATCTTTTTTCTCTATCTTATCTAATCTTTTTAAAGCTTATCAAATTACAAAGTTGACTTTATAATTTCAGATGCTGTATTTTTTTATGCCTGGAGGTGTCACTTGTCTGTGGCTTTCATGTATTTTATTTCTCTACCTATTATGTTTATGCTTTCCTATAAGTTTTGGAATATATTTATAATAGTTGTTTTAATGTCCTATCTACTAATCCTATCACTGCCATAATTTCTGTGATTCTATTATTTGATTTTTCTTAAGACTTGGAGGTATAGTTTCCTGCATCTTTACATGCATATATATTTCTTTTTTTTTTCTGAGTATGGAACAAGGGCTTTATGCATGCTAAACATATGCTCTACCATTGAGGAACATTCTCAGGCCTCTAGTCATTTTCTTAATTGAATGCCAGTTATACTGTTTAGTGTTTATATTTTAAAGGCAGATATGTTTGTTCCTAGCTCGCTTGTTAGCTTGCGTTTTCATCTTTAGAGCAGATATATGGTTGCCTTACTCTCTCACTAACTTAGCTCTACTACTAAGGTGTGACATTTCTAGGATCACTGAATGCAGTTAGTGTAACCAAGGGTTCCTTACTGCACCTTACCAGAATTCAAATAATTCTTAGCCCAATGCAAGCTCTGCAGTGCAAGCTCTGAGAAGCTTTCAGCTTCCAACTTAATTCATTGCCTGGCCTTCTGGAATCTCATTCTATTTATGTGCTGCTTGTATTCAGTAAAAGATTGAAGGACATGTTGCATATTTCGGGAGCACTTTCTTGGCATTGCTCCCTTCTTTCTACAATGCTCTGACTCACATGTTCCAACTACTTCACTCTCCCTCCAACTCTGATCTTGGCCTTCCTGACTTAGTAAGACTTCCATATGCTGCTTGGAATCCCTTCTACATTCCATGTTGTCTTTGTAGGTGAAAAGCTCAGCAGTCACAGAGCAATCTTCATTGTCTCTCTCTCTCTCTCTCTTTTTAAAATCACTTAATAGCTCATGTATTATATGTAAAGAAGTTAACAGAAGTCAAAATTGTGAGAATTTATCTGGAGTTAGGCTTTCCAAGGATTTAGTTACTGATTGTCAATCATGGTCTGAAGTGTTAAATGAAAATTTTCAGGCCTGAGGAATACATAAGCTTTCAGTTGTATACCATATCTGAGTATCTGAGTATGCTGTGCCTTGTGTGGGGCATGCATCTTCCCTTTGTCTAGCATATCCATGCGGTATGTGCTATCCACCCAGTAGTCTCCAGTTGTCCGATGACTTTTGAGATATTGCAGTGCTTGAGTCCAAGTAATGTTCCTATAGTAGCCTACACTGTATCACATTATCTCACATCCTCACAAGAAGGGGCAATGCATTACAATAAGATATTGTGAGAGGGAAATACCACATTCACATTACTTTGATTGTAGTATATTATTATACCTGTTCTACTTTTTAGTTATTACTATTAATCTCTTAGATCACCTAATTTAGAAATTAAACTTTATCATAGATACATATTATATGGAAAAGCATAGTGTGTATGTGGGTTGATACTATTCTTGATGTCACATATTCTCCCTGGGGTTCTTGGAATATATCCCCCATGGCTAAGAGAGATTGCTGGAGTTCTAAACTCTAAATTATATAAGTAGAAAATGCTTATCAATTTCCTATACTCTAAAATGCTTTTCCTAATTAAAAAAACACACATTGTATAAAGGATCAGTGGCATTCCTATATAATACAGTTTGATATTTAATAATTAGTCTGCCAAGGCAAATTTTTAAAATGAGGTGCTATGTCAGGGCTGGAGAAATGGCTTAGTGGTTAAGGCACATATCTGTGAAGCCTAAGGACCCTGGTTCAATTCTCCAGGTCCCATGTAATCCAGATGCACACAAAAAAGATTTTTAATTTAATTTAATTTATTAGAGACAGGGAGAGAGGGAGAGTGAGAATGGGTGCGCCAGGGCCTCTAGCCACTGCAAATGAACTCCAGACATGTGTGCCCCCTTGTTTCTCTTTTTAAAAAGTATTTTATTTATTTGCAAGCAGAGAGAGATAGAAAGAAGAGACAGAGAGAATGGGCACACCAGGGCCTCTAGCCATTGCAAACAAACACCAGATGCACGTACCACTTTGTGTATCTGACTTACCTGGGTACTGGGAAATTGAACCCAGGTCAGTAGGTTTTGTAAACAAGTGCCTTAACTGCTGAGCCATCTCTCCAGCCCCTTGTTTCTCTTTTCTTAGGGAACCAAAGTCCTGATAGATTGGGGATCCAATGTCTGAAAAGCTACTTCATATGTTTTGTCTAGTTTTCTACTTGCATGTCGTGGAATATTTGGCAGAATTTAGTCATGGCTGGAAGTGGAGCAAGTGACCTAATTATTATTTTTTAAATTCCCAATGAACTTTTCAAACCAAGAGCTAGAATTACTAGAGTCACATTTATATGTCCTGGAACAGGCAAAATTAGATTTGGTTTGGCAATCTCTTTCCTCCCAATAAGCAGCTGGAGAAAATGGTTACATAAGCCCTAGAACCTAAATTCTTCATAGCTTAATCATGATTTCTGATTTACTAGGCAAAGATAATATCATGTGCCAGAAATAAAGAAATTTGTGTTAAATAGAATGTATATTCAACTTAAAGAAGTCACTGATTTTTGAAGTAAAAGCTTCCTCATCCCAAGAAATAAGACAACTGTAGAACTGACTTGAAGAGATTTTTGTTGGAAACCAACAAAAAACCAACAAAAAGAAGTGGATTATGGATCATATGTGCAAATTTTAAGTCAATATTTAGTGAGAAGAAAGACCACTGGAAAATATATTAAATAAAGATGTTAAATAGATGATGGGTTGATTTCTCTCTCTCTCTATCATCTATCTATCATCTATCTATCTACCTATCTATCTATCTATCTATCTAACTATCTATCTACCTATCTATCTATCTATCTTCACAGCACTTTGTCACAGAGCTTTGATCTCAGTTATGAGAACTGGTCTAAATGTCTCTGTAAGGCTGTTAATTTTATGTGATGTTACAGTTTGAAATTACTAACCAATACAAGCAGTTGGAGAAGACATATGCAAGGTGCAAAAAAAGAAAGAATAATCTGGAACCCATAAATAATGATCTCAAATTTCCCAAGGATGAACTGAAATCTGTGTCTGTTCTTGCCAACTCCTGTCTAGATAGTGTGGTTCCCTTGAAGAACTGATGCTCTTAGTCATACAGCTAGACATGTATCTAGTCTAGGATCTGGAGAGAGGAAAGATTCAGGAGAAGATGGAACTCTTACAAGCCAACAGGTGAACCAGAGGATAACTGACAATGTGTGTGAACGTGTGTGCTATTTTTAAAAGTGGGTAAAGATCCATTTTTACCCTCTAAGTCTTACACAAGAATGTTTGTGTGTCTGACTCTAATTGGAAACATACAGCAAAGAGAATTTTGGGAACTGAGTTCAGCTGACACATTTCAAAGTCATGGCAGAAGTGGTTGATTCCATGGAACCCATTTGGTTTCCATTTCACCAGTGCAAATCAGCAGTTATTAGAAGAAATGGCCAAGGGAAACCTCTGAGAAGAGAGCTGGTCAAGTGGGAGAGCCTTGAGACCCATGAAGCTGGCAGCAGCATCAAGGAGACTTTGCAAAAACACTTGTATTTAACATGAATAACTGGCCAAGTAGAAGCAGAACATTAGTTTTCTTTATAGACGTTTAGCTTCCAAAATAGCAGCTTCATTAGTCACAGTGGAGAGATAGCTAGTGATAGAATAGCTCTGCTCAGAGTTTTCAGTGTTTCAATATACTTCTAAATGCCTTAGGATTCTGGATCACTGAAATTTGTATCAACTAGACTTCTGACTGACAGAAAAAGTTTAACAATAACAAGTGGGCAATGAGGGGACCAAGTAGAATATGTCTACCTTGTGTGTGGTGGTGGGGATGAAAAGATGCTGAAAATGCCAAATGGAGAAGATAGTTTATAGATGTGTAAGAAGAATATGCCTTTGACAATGATTTTCTGCAATAATACAATATCAGTTTAGGGTTACCGAAAAGGAACTTTAAACTTTTGTCTGAAATAAGACAAAAGATGAGCTAAGCAGACTGGGATGGAAAGGGAGATTATGGAGTGACAGGCAGAAGTATGGGGAGGATAGCATCAGGAAAGATATAGCTTAACAATAAAATAACATTTTAAATTTGTACTAAAAGCAGTACAATTCAGAGTTTTTAATACAGAAGTAGGCAGATTAGTACAACTCCCTATTTGCAGAGATGGGAAGATGAACTCAGCAGTTAAAGGTGCTTGCTTGTAAGTCTGCTGACAAGAATTCAATTCCTCAATACCCACATATAGACTGAACCAAAGTGCCACGTGTATCTGTGATCCCAGCATACCTATAGCAACGGGAGGTGCAGCCAGGAGAATCTAGAAGCTCAAGAGCCACCTAGGCTGGCACACACACAATGGCAAATCTATGCCTCACAAAGAAGCAAAGCCTCACAAAGGGCTCAGGAGTTGGTTTCATGGTGATAGGCACTTGCTTGCAATGCCTGCCAGTGGGGGGTTTAATTCTCAAGTACCCACATGAAGCCAGATGCACAAAGTTGCACATGCATCTGGAGTTTGTTTGCAGCAGCAAGTGACCCTGGCATGTCATCCCCCCCCACCCCCCGCTCTGTATCTCTCTCTGCTTGCAAATAAAAAAATAAAAACATTTTAAAAAAGAAGGTGGAAGGAGAGGACAAAGCACCCTGAAGTTGTTCTCTGACTTCCACACACATGCTATGGCATATATACACCTTTATGCCCACCAATACACACAGATCATACACATCCATCCATCCATACATACACACACACACACACACACACACACACACACACACACACACACACACATAAATAAAAATTTAAGTCAGGCATGGTGGTGCATGCTTTTAATCTCAGCACTCTGGAGGCTGAGGTAGGAGTATTGATATGAGTTCAAGGCCAGCCTGGGTTACAAAGTGTGTTCCAGGTCAGCCTGGACTAGAATGAGACCATGCTTAAAAAAAAAAAAAAAAGTTAAATCCCTCATTTTCTCAGTACTCACTTTAATTATAAATATTTTGTAAATAATTTTAAAAGATATCTCTCTCAACTCTTTTTTTTTGGATTAGAACATCTTGAAGTAAATCTAAAACATATTATAATTTGCCTGAAAATAGTTCAGTATCTCTGACACACAAAACCTTTCTTTTCACTTTTTAAAAAATATAGCCACAATTCCATCACCACACTAGTAAGACTAATAATACTTCTTTAGTATCATCTAATATCTAGGCTGCTTACATTTCCTCAATACCTCAATAATCTGCTTAATCTGATTAGTCTAATCAAAATCCAAACCAAACACACACATTATCTTTGAGTGATATGATATTCTTTAGAAAGAATTGTCATCCAAGTACTATGGAGAGAATTTGTGAGATACCTCCTCATATTATAAAGGAACAGGATATGGAAATTAAAATGAGCCAGAAGCTGGCAGTGGCTAAGAAATAAAGCAGAGTGTACATATGGTTGTTAAGTGTTAATAAAGAAATCATAAGCCGGGCATGGTGGCACACGCCTTTAATCACAGCACTTGGGAGGCAAAGGTAGGAGGATCACCATGAGTTCAAGGCCACCCTGAGACTACATAGTAAATTCCAGGTCAGCCGGGACTACAGTAAAACCCTACCTCAAAAAAGAAAAAAAAATCAAAGAAATAGTAAGTACCTTGAAGCAGGAGAGATCATCAAAAATATGACAAAAAACTTTAATGAACTAAAGAACTGTGTTTGCATCATATGAAAAGATATAGCTGAAAAGTTAATGAGAATGTACCAGTACTTAGGAACCAAGAATTCTTAACGTGAAGGTTTTTTTTTTTTTTTTTTTTTTTGAGGTAAGGTCTTGTTCTAGCCCAGGCTATCCTGGAATTTACTATGTAGTCTAGGCTGGCCTCAAACTCTGCCTCCTGAGTGCTGAGATTAAAGATGTGCACCACCATGCCTGGCTTAACCTGAAATTTTAATGTTTTTAATTTTTAAATTATTTAATTATTTATTTGAAAGAAAGAGGGAGAGAGAGAGAGAGAGAGAGAAGGAGGGAAAATTGGCACACCAGGGCCTCTAGAGCCACTGCAAATGAACTCCAGATGCATGTGCCCCCATGTGCATCTGCTTTATGTGGGTACTGGGCAATTGAACCTGGGTCCTTAGGCTTCACAGGCAAGTACCTTAACCAGTAAGCCATCTTTCCAGCCATGGAATTTTTATAATTGTCTTTCAAGATATTAACAAAAATTTTTAATTAGCACCAAAAAATTGTAGCCCCACCTATTCTACCACTCCTTGATGTTAAAATTTTTCTTGGAATATATCAAAATTATATGATATTAATGTTCTTATAGGTTTTATAACTCTATAAGGATATAATTAAAGTTATAGATCTTCTTCCCAGAAAAGTGCACAGATATTTGCTATTTACCAAATATATTGTTTTATTGCAATAGTAACTCACTTCTAGGGACCAAATTTTCTTTCAGTTAGATAATCCTCAAAATTATAAGCATTGTGTGAAGCATTTAAGTTATATACAGAAGTGGTGTAATAAAACACTCCAAACTTAGTGGATTAGAATAGCAACAATTAGTAGTTTCTCATGATCTTATTGTTTTCTGGGTAGTTCCTCTGCTGGTTTTATTTGGGCTAGGTCATTAGAGAGTTGCTCCACTGAATGACAGTGGATCATGTCAGTCTTCTGACAATCGATGCACACAGTTGGCTGGCACACTACAGTTTTCCTCTAGGTTAGGAGTCTGGAAACTGTGGCCTATGGTCTAAAGCTAATCACGATATGTGTTTGTAAATACTTGCTTGCTTGCTTTATTTATTTATTTGTTTGCTCTGCTGACAATTTTCTTTGCTGTGCAGAAACTTTTCAACTTCATGTAGTCCCACTTGTTGATTGTTGCAACTATTTCCTGTGCTATTGGAGTCCCATTCAGAAAGATCTTATCTATACCTATAACTTCCAGTATATTACCTGTTTTTCTGTAGTATTTCAGTGTTTCTGGCTTTACATAGAGGTCTTTAATTCATTTTGAATTGATCTTTGTACAGGATGAGAGATGTGAGTCTAATTTCATTCTTTGGCAGATGAATATTCATTTTAACCAACACCATCAAATAGGCTTCTTTGCCAATGTAAGTTTTTGATGCTTTTATCAAAAATTAGGTGCCCACAATGGTGTGGGTTTATTTCTAATTCCTCTGTTGGTTGGTGTGTATGTTTGTCCTTGTCACTGTGGCTCTATAGTACAATTTTTTATCAGGAATTGTGATACCTCCAGAAGTGTTCTTTCTACTAGGTATGCTTTGGCTAGGTGGTCTTTTGTGTTTTTATATGACTTCTTAGATTGCTTTTTCTAGTTCTGAGAAGAATGTCACTGCAACTTTGATGGGAATTGAATCAAAACTGTAGATTGCTTTTGGTAATATAGCCATTTTCACAATATTGATTCTGCCAGTCTAGGAGTATGGGAGGTCTCTTCAATGTTTGGTATCTTATTTCTTTTCTTTTTTTGGTGTCTTAAAGTTTTCTTTGTAAAGGTCTTTCACATCCTTGCTTAGGCTTATTTCTAGGTACTTTATCTTTTGGCAACTATTTTGAATGGGATGTTTTTCCTAATTTCTTTCTCAGAAGGCTCATTGTTGGAATATATGAAAGCTAACTAACTCCATATGCATGTACCACTTTGTGGATCTGGTTTTATCTGGGCCATTTTTCTGTTGCTGTTTTCTTTTTAAATAAAATTTTAATTATTTTAATTAATATTATTAATTTTACAGTATGAACACATTGCACATTGGCCATATTCCCATTGAGTTATACTCTTATATCCCCTCTCCCTTGCCTCCATTCCACTTAGGGCCCTCCTCAGGGGGTTGTTGTTATTCACTGTAGGGTCATCAGTGCACCAGTCAGTCTTAGTGGGGAAGACAGTGTCTCAGGACATCATTAGATTATTGTGTGTGCTATAAGTCTCCATTAATGTTGAGCTGTCTGCATCCTTTGAATGCATCTACACATCTACACTGATGTGTTTTGAGTGTCTTCTGTGTCTACCACTTTCTCCCTAGAGGTTGTCAGGCTAGCACTGAGAGCAGCACTTGTGTTTAAATCCCCACTTCCTCTGTAGAATCTCCTGGGCCCTGGCAGATGTGATAGAGATGACTCATCTTGTGCTAGGCAGAGGGCTAACTTTGCTTGTCATATTGATTGATCATGGTTCTCCTTAATATTTGCTACCATCCATGAAAAGCAGATTTTCCAACCAAGAGTGAGAGTAGCATGGATAACAGTGGGTAATGATAGTCCTTTAAAAGACTTTTTTATGGGCATACTCTCTCTTTTTTCACAGTGGGAGCTTCTCTCTAGAGTTTATCACTTTCCTATTCATAGGATTCTGAGTTGGTCCTCAGTGCCAGGTATGAATTCTCTCCCACTGAGCAGGCATCATACCCAATTAGAGAGCAATTGGTTTCCTGCAGAGGCTGTATGCCACTGTTGCACAGGTGTGTACATTTTGCCCAGTTGGTTTGACTTTGTAGCTGCTTGTTCATGCTGTTGGTGACCATTATCCCCCAGCAGCTCACATAGCACTTTCTAGTACTGTGAGGGCTAACCATCAGGGAGCTGGCTTCCTTCTTGGGAAACTTTTAATTATTGCTTCAATCTCATTGCTAGCTGTATACATTAAAATTAGTTATATCTTTCTTAATTTAATTTTGGTTTGTCATATGCATTTAGAAACTTAGCCATCTCGTCTAGGTTTTTAAACATTTTAGAATATAAGTTTTCATAGCATTCCCTGATTATCTTCTGAATTTTTTTGTTGTAATAACCCTTTTGATTCTGCAATTTTATTTATTTGGGCCTGCTTTTCTTGTGGTTAGTTTAGCTCTCTTGTTACCTTTTTCAACTCTTTGATTTGTTGCTTTTGGGTATTATTCTCTTGGTATCCATTTCCTAAATTTATGCCCTTATCTTAATCATTTCTTGGCATCTACTGTCTTTGGAATTGGCATCCTGTTGTTTTTCTAGCATCATTAGATCATTTATTTGGAATCTCTCAGAAATTTTTAAATTTTAATTGTCTTTATTTTAATAATCCATTCATTTGTATGAATCCTCAGTAGTCAATCTTCGTAGATACACCTTCATTTGATCAATAGTCATCTCAGACACACCTTCTGATAAGGCTGACTTCAAACATTACAACAAGAAAGTATGCCTTTGGGAGCATATTTATTGTGTTCAAGATGATACACCAGTGGTCTCTGAGCTACTAAAAAAAATCCTCTCATTACAAACTGAAAAAGGTAAAACATTTTCACAACAGCAAGAATTGCATACTCAGAAACAGATCTGGGCTTAATACAAATGACATAATTCTTCGTCATCTACAGCTACTTTTATAACATCATACAGACATGATTTGTGTTAAAATGCACTATAATATTTGGTAGACTTTAAGGTCAGTATCCTTAGTACATAACAACATACATTTGATATCCCAAAGAAGCAAGCATTTACCTTTCTTGGGGAGCCTCCCAGGCTCCAGAGGATCAAAGCAGAATAGAACAAGTATAACATATACACAGAAGTCTGCAATGCAGGGAGAAGAGGCTTCTGCTTCCTCACCCTGCACACACATCATGTGAATTATGTTACACATCTCTTGGCCCACTCTCTGGCTATACTGTCATGTTCTGCCCTGTTGGTCAAACACTGAGTGGCTATGCTTCCAACCAAAGGATCTGCTGAGTTGCAGTCTGTCAAAAGGGAACAAACAGATAGCAAGACCTTGGAAATAGTTAAAAGTATGACTCTAGTTGTCCTTTAGAATGTCCAGGCAGATGACTCCCTGACTGTTGATGTTGCAGTGATAAATCCTGGTACAGAAAGTAATCTTCGGTGGCTTAAATGGATAATTGGAAAAACAATGTGATATACAGGAAAAAAAAACAAAACACCACCTTCATATAGAGAACCTGATGGACCAAGTATAGTTGATCTCCATTCATAAATGTTATCTCCTATGGGCCCAGCACTGCACTTAGGAGGAGTATAGAGGGTGATTTCAGCTAGCGCCTTTTGAATTCTTTTAGCACTAGTGGGTGGATAACTTAGCAGTTGTTTTCCTAGAAAGTCTGGTGTTTTTCTGCTGGGTAGAAGATTGAAGTGGCTGGGTCTTGCTGGTCCACATCTGAACTACCGCTGCTGATGCTGGGGCTCTCACCATCTGACCTTTGCCTATCACTGGACATCTTGGTAAAGTTATCGCTTAGAAAACTGCTAAGCTGTGGGGGACTCTCCTAGGTTTTGTTAATTTTTAAATTATTATTATCAATTATTTATTTATTTGAGAGAGACAAATATAGAGATAAAAGGACAGAGAGAGAAAGAGAGAATGGGCACATCAGGGCCTCTAGCCACTGCAAACAAACTCTAGATGCATGTGTCACCTTGTGCATCTGGCTTAAGTGGGTACTGGGGAATTCAACCCAGGTACTCACACTTCACAGACAAACACCTTAACTAGTAAGCCATCTCTGTAACCCCAGAATTTTTAAATTAGTTATGTACATATTCAGTGTGTAAACAGCACATGTTGGTATCATCCTTACTCTCATCCCTGTTCTCCCCCCCTCCGAAGGGACCCTCCTCATTGGGGATACCAGTTATTCCCACGGGGATTGTGGGTCATGCATTGTAGGAGTAGCCATCAGTTATGGGGAAGAGGCAATGTATCTGTGCATAATGTACCAACTTATGGCTCTAACAATCTTTCTGCCCCCTCTTCCATGAATCCTGAGCCATGTTGGGATCTTTTAGATCTACTTCGGTGATGAGGTCTTGGGGGCCTCTGTGTCTCTGGATATCTGGTTTAGTAGGAGCAGAGTGTTTGCTGTGTCTACCTCCTTCACCCTTTTGCTGATACTAGGTTAACTAAGAAAGCAGCACTCTTGCTCATTTCCCCAATTACTCTATGGTTTCAGCTGGGGACCTGGTGAGATGCAATTGGCTGATTCCTCAGTTTCTGCGCCAATCTGAAAAAGAGAAGCAGATTCTCCAATGGAAAGTGATGTCAGCACCAGAAATGTGGGATAACCATTATTAGTTTAAAGGGAATTTTATGGGTGTAGGCCCTCTTGTAGCCCAAGATTGGTGGGAGCTTGATATTGGAGAGTGAACTCATTATTTGGATATGACTCTGACTTGTTTCCCAGTTCCAGCTATGGGTTCCATTCCACTGAGCAGATCTGTAGCCAATCCAAGAGCAGTTGTTTACCCACCATGGCTGTGTGCCACTATGGCACTTGGGTGAGCATCACATCAGGTTGTTTGCTACTGAGAAGCTTAGACCTCGAGTTGCTTTAGCCCCAGAAATTTTTAATGTGAACAATTATGACTATAAGCTTTCCTTTTAGGGCTGTCTTGTTAGGTTGTACTATCATTTTCATTCATTTGTAGAAAAATTTTAATTTCCTTCCTGATTTATTCAATGAACCACTGTTCATTCAGAGGTATATTGTCCAGTCTCCAAGTATTTATGTAGTTGCTGAAGCTTCTCTTGCTATTGACTTCTAGTTTTATCCCACTGTGGTATAATAGAATACAAGGATTTTTCTCAACATTTCCCTTTTCTTTTCTTTCTTTTTGCCTTTTTTTTTTTTTTTGAGGTAGGGCCTTGCTCTAGACCATGCTGACCTGGAACTCACTATGTAGCCTCAGGGTGGTCTTCAATTCACAGCCATCCACCTATCTCTGCCTCCCCAGTGCTGGGATTAAAGGTGTGCACCGCCATGCCTTTTCTATTTGTTAAAGCTTGCTTTCAGCCTATAATATGGTCAGTTCTGAAGCAATTTTGGTGTGCCAACAAACAGAATGTGTATTTTCTATCTTATAGATGGAATGTTCTGACTATATCTGTGAAACCTCACTGATATATGGTATAATTTAGTCCTGAAGTATCTATACTGATATTTAGTCTGTTTCTTTTTCAGTGTTCCAATCTCCTTGATGAAATTATCCTCCCTGTCTTGGACTCTATCCTCTGATTTGCTTATAGTTTCAGTCACTTTGGAGACTGTCTTATCAGGAGCTTGAGGGGATTTCCTTAGTTCATTCATCTGGTGGTTTAAGCTTCCTATGTGGCCATTGATCTTTTTTAGAAGTAGGATTCTGAATTCTTTTTCTGACATTTCCCCTATCTTGGACTTCAAGGCTTCCATTATAGGGAAGTTAGGAGACTGGGAAAGACTCAGGGTAGATTGATCCCCCATATTGTTTCTTTGTTGTGTTTCCTTCCTCTTCTTTTTAGTACTAGTTGTGACTGGTTTTGTCTTCCGTGGGACCTGCAGATGGCCACTTTACTACTGATTGTAGTGTTCACCTCAATCAATCAACATCACTATCCCGAGCTATAGAGGACTCTTTTGTATTACACTTGTAGAACTTACCAGTAGAAGATTATGCCATTCTGGCTGAAGTTCTCTGATGTGGACCAGGTGATTGGCCAAGGGCCAGGGCCTTCCTCCCACAACTGTATTGGCCAGAGTTCCCCCTTATGGTCTGGGTACTGGGTCATGCCTTCCACCTGACTAGGGATGTAGACATGACCACCTGTGCCCACCCTAATGGGGTCCTGGAGATCTGTGTGAATAGGTTGGTAGAATAGGCTGCCTGCCTCCTTCCACTGGTCTCAGAGATTTGTGGATGGGGAATGAAGACTGACTGCCTGAATATTTGATTTATTGCAACTTAGTCATTTACTCTGGCAGAACTGAAAGATTTAAACTGACTACATAGCCCACAAAGCCAAAAACGATTGCTATGGCTCTCTTTAAAGAAAGTGGTTGTGGGCCCTATTTTTAAATTGATCATTAGACTGTGTGTTAATTAGGCAGAAAGATATATGGTGACCTCACTCATGTATCTGATGGGTGATCTTGGCTGTCAGCTGTGGTGACTTAGTTTTTCTCCATGTGATCTCTCATCCTTCATCTTTTTATGGAAGTTTCCCTCGAGAGGAGGGTGGAAACGATAAGGTCTCTTCTAAACTCTACATGGATTTCATAGTATTATATTGGTTAAAGCAAAGCCCAACAGATGCATCTCAATCACAGAATCATGACAAATAATAAATGATTGCAATTTGGAGTGTTTTGCTAAATATAATGTATTTATTAAATATAAAATAAATTCTTGGAAAAATCTATATAAAATAAATAAGCTGTCTATAAAGAAATAAACATCATATTATCCCAGTATACAATATTAAATACGAGATGGCAACAGAGTTATATCAACAAAATAGATAGGGAAAGAGTGATTGTTTAAAGATAAAATGTGGCCTGAAGAGATGGCTCAGTGGTTTAAGGTACTTGCTCACAAAGCCTGACAGACTGGATTCAATTCCCCAGTACTCACATAAAGGCAGATGCACAAAGTGGCATATGCATCTGGAATTCACTTGTAGCAGCTAGAGGTACATGCTCAAACTCTTTCTGTCTCTTTCTCTCTCTCAAATAAATATTTAAAAAAGAAGTGGAAAAATATTAAAGTATATCTTAGAATAATGAAATATGTCAGATCTGGAAAGGCTCCAGAAAACTCTTTGAATATCAGAGCAACATTTGAAGGACTTTTCTTCTGAGATCTCGTCATTTTTTTCAAGATATTCTCCTTGTCAAAGAGAAATATATATATGTCCATCTAAGAGATATGTAAGTTTTTTATGCAGAGGGCAATAACTACTGGGCTCAGAAGTGCCACATTTCATTTCTGTCCACAATTCACTTGCTAAACTAGACATATGGATACATGGCCTCACCAAACCTAAAGGGGACATTCCTACCATGTTCTCAAAGTATGGGAAAATGTGGGAATATTGGGTAAACAGCACTAATACCTATTCCAGATAGCTCTTTTTGTAGTCTTTTTGATAGAATCTCACTTTCAACATAGCTCTTGCCATTTCACTCAGGCCCACTTCTATGATATGAAGGACAGGGGAATACTCACCCAGTCTGTGTTAGTAAAGACTGGGGATCCAGGAGAGGTATCTGGAAGATTGTAGGGAAAAGCAGTTAACATCTATACATGGCATACTAAACACTCTGCCATATACTTTATCTTCAGTTTGGCTCCTTCTTTTCTTATGGAGTAAAAACAGAATAAACTTAACTTCATAGGAGTTAATGACTATGGATGTCATTCCCCTGACTGCTAAACTGAAAACCAGGCTCTTGGATGGTAAGCAAGCTGAAAGCTTAGCACAATGCATAAGACAGATCAGTGAGGCATTTCCTTCTGACTCACTGTCATTTCGTTGTCAGTTTCAGAGAGGTTTAACTGACCTTGACTATGGGCAGTGAATGGGTTGATCCCCAGCATTCATCTTTCTCTCCTTCCTGCTTGTGGATTTCATGTATACAGCTGCCTCATGATTCCTCCTCCATGCCTTCCCTGACATGATGGGTTGTATCCTCAAATTGGGAGCCAAAGTAAACCCTTCCTCAAGTTGCTTTTTGTCAGGTATTTTGTCATAACAAAGAGAAAGGTAACTAATACAATTTATGAGAGTACTTTTTAACAAAAAATGCTCAGTAAACCTGAAATATCTTTGTCATTATGACTTTGTCATTGCAATTTATTATAGTTTTGATTTCCAATTTGCATAAATCACTCATCTACCACCATACCATCCTGGATGCACCCATTCTCATCTAATCTCTGAAAACAAATCTCTTCTTTGTAGCTTAGCTATCTCCAAGAGACTAAGAAAACTTCTACTTAGGTTTAATAAATATGAAATTAAGTATAAATTTTAGTAAATGTGTAATTTTAAAAACAGATCTCATATTATTTTGAAACGATGTTGAAACTACACTATGACCAATATTTATTTTGAGCTTCCTTCACATGAGGGTTTATTACAATTAGTTCCTGAACAATACAATACAATGGCCAAAATTCTAAATGGCTTCAATGGCATCCTAGATTCAGAAAAGTTAAGTATGATTGGGTTTATTTTTGCAGTTACAAACCCAGCTAGTTTCTTCAAATCATATCCACAAGTTATAAAGCTCATTTCATTCACTGATCTTTTCCCCTCTTTGTGTAACAGCACTTAAATTTAACACACTGGTGAGTGTGATTTATTGTGAATTTAACCACAGAACCAAAATGCCACATATAATTAAAGTCTAGGGCAAATACAATTTATTTACTTGAACACTCATTTGTAGTGACATTTGTAGTCATGACATAATAATTGAGAATCAGGGTATCTCTGAATTAAAAACAACTCCAAAACTGGTGAATTTGCTTGTGCCTTTATATATACGGAAGACAAACTGTAGTCAAAGTCCTCAACTACTCCAGGATTGTTCTACTATATTGCAACTCTAAATCCTGATAATCTTGAATCATTTCCAAAATTATGGTTGAGTTTTTCTTGCTCTTCAGAAAGAAAGTAGCAGACAACAGAGTTAAGATTCCAGACTAAAATCACTTAGAAGTCCTTCACTCTCTAGAGCTTGCATTCATGCAAAACTAGTGTAGATTTCATATTTTGGGTTAACTTCATCAGCACAGGCCTTAAGGGCTTGCCATCAGCCTGGTCCTCCAAACCACTCCTCAGAAGGGTCCCACACTTAGGATTTAATGTTTTGCAGTCTTGTCTTAGAATTACTTTAAAAAACAACTCTTATACTAGTTTTTTTTTAAAGTAATGAGCTTCCTTATGAATGTTTTACAATATAGTTTCCTTACGATTTCTATTGTGATTTGAATGTGAACTAGCCTTCATAGCCTTAGGTGTTTGAACACTTGTATCCCAGATGGTAGTGCTATGTGAGAGAGCTGTGGATCTTTTTAAGAAGTTGAGCATTGCTGGAGCGATAAGTCACTGGGGTGTGACTTGATGTTTCATAGCCCAGAACCACTTCCTGTTCATCCATTTCCTGATGTGTCTACATTGTGATGAGCATTGCTGGAGAAAGTGGGCTACTGGGGTACGGCTTGGTGTTTCATAGCCCAGCACCACTTCCTGTTCCTCCCCTTTCTTTCCTGATTGTGGCTACATGGTGACCAGCTTGCCTCCCACTAGTGCTGCCATGCTCTCCTTGCCACGGTGGGGCTTAGCCCTTGAAACTCTGAGCCAGAATAAACCATTTCTTCCTTAAGCTGCATCTTGCCAGGTGTTGTATCACAGCAAGACAAGAGTAGCTAATACTGTCTCCTGCTGTCTTTCCCTCCTCCATACTTCTGCTCCCTTCCAATAGTCCCCATCCTTCTCTCATGTCACATGTATTCTATTTGTCCCCCATCTCAAAGATCTCTTCTTCCTCTCCTGGTCCTCTTTTCAGTTTCATCATGTACAAATTATACACATATAAATCTGGGATCAATACATGAAAAATAATTTATTTCTTAAAAATGTTCATTTCTTAATCTGGCCTATTTTGCTTAACATTATGATTTTCAGTTCTACCTATATACCTGCAAATATCATGATTTCATATTTTTATGATTGGATAAAATTCAATTATATATAGTACATATAAGTACAATTATATAAGTACATATAGAATTTATATATATTTGTAATATATATACACACACACCACATTTTCTTTATCTAGTCATCTGTTGATGAATATCTAGGTTGATTCCATTTCCTAGCTAATGTAAATAGTGCTTCAATAAACACAGATGCACAAATATCTCAGTGGTAAGAGTTAAAGTCCTTTGGATATATACCAAGGAGAGGCATAGCTGAATCATATGGTAGTTCTATTTTTAGAAAAACCTCTGTACTGATTTCCATGCTGGCTACAAAGCTTATGTTCCACTAACAATGAATAGTTTCTCATTCTCCACAACCTTGCCTGTTTGTTTTCTTGATGTTAGCCACTCTAACTTGGGTAAGATTGAATCTCAAGGTAGTTTTAATTTGCATTTGCTTAATGGCTAAGGATTTTGAACACTCTTGAAAATATTGTGTTTTGTATTTACAGAATTATGTATTCAGTTCATTAGTTCATTTATTGACTGGGAGATTTGGAGATATTTTCTTGTGTTTAGTTTTTATAATTCTTTATACATTCTAGATATTAATTGATATACGGTTGACAAAGATTTTTTCCTCTTCTTTAGGTATCTCTTTTGATACATAATTGCTTCCATTGCTGTGCACAAAATGTTTTTACCACAAACAATGGATTTACTCATGAAAATTAGTGTTCAAACTACACGTCACATGTATCATTTCCAGCAAGTATGTTCTATATGTACTCTTACCCAAGCACTGAATCAGTGCTAGGGGGAACAGAGAGGACCCTGCAAGTCTCTGGTCATAACCTTTTCATAAACTGATCAAAACGTAACCTTGGTGTGTGCTGAGTTTCTATCTGAAGACAACATACTTAGTGTATGTTGTTGATTCACTAACATGTTCATCTTCTACATAAGGCACACCAAGCCTTCCTGTACTCACAACCCTTCAACATTACACTTGGGGGCCATTTTAAACAGCAAAATCACACACACACACACACACACACACACACACACACACACACACACAAAAGAGAGAGAGAGCGAGAGAGAGAGAGAGAGAGAGAGAGAGAGAACAAATCTTTGTGGTACAGGCCTGTAATCTCACACTTGGGAAGTAGAAAATTAAGAGTTTAAGATCATCCTCAGCTACATACAAAATTTAAGACTATCTGGTTAATCTAATGTTTTATTTTTTGTCTTATTTTATAAAAGATGCACCAGATTATAATCTTATTTATTTATTTATTTTGGTTTTTCGAGGTTGGGTCACACTCTGGTCCAGGCTGACCTGAAATTAACTATGTAGTCTCAGGGTAGCCTCGAACTCATGGCAATCCTCCTACCTCTGCCTCCCAAATGCTGGGATTAAAGGCATGTGCCACCACACCCTGCTCAGATTATAATCTTTATCCCCTCACATTAGTTCCTGTTATCCTAGGGACCCTCCTCAGTAGGATCATGAAGTCCTCAGTCAGTTCCTATGGAGTACCAGGGAGACCATGCCCCAGGATATTCCTAACTACGATGTGGCTCTTACAATCTTTCTGACCCCTTTTCCATAATATGTCTTGAGCCATAGTAGGCGTATTGGCAGTTGGATTTAGTGTTGAGTTATTTGTAGCCTCTGGATTTCTGCTTTCATAGGTTTTTATTGATCACTATATTTGTCACCATCACCCTAGAGCAGGTTGTCGGGCTAGCAGTAAGAGCAATATTCATGTCACCACTTAGTGCAAAAATATTTTAATTTCACATAATCTTAATTGTCAAGTCAATACATTATTCCCTGTACTCCTGGAGTCTTTTAAAGAAAGTTCTTGCTTATGTTTATATCTTAAAGTGCCCCCTATGTTTTCCTCTAGCAGTTTAAATAGTTCAAGTATTATATTCAGGTTTTTCAAATTATTCAGGGTAAGAGACATGGATCTAATTTCATTCGTTTCCATGAGGGTATGCAGATTTTCTATCACCATTTGCTGAAGAAGCTGTCTCTTATCCAATGTATGCTTTTGAAACTTTTATCAAAAATTAGGTGAGTATAGCTGTGAGAGTTTATTTTGGGTTCTTGTATTCTATTTCAGTGGCCCATATGTCTATTTCTGTGCTACCTTGGTCACATGGTTCTGTAGTATAATTTGAAGTCAATATTGTTTTACCTTCAGCATTGTTCTTTTTGCTCGGAATTGTTTTGGCTATTAAGGGTATTTGGTGTTTCCATATGAAATTTAGGATTTTTCCCCTAGTTTTATAAAGAATGTCATTGGAACTTTGATAAGGATTATTTTGTACCAGTAGACACCTTTTGGTTATATAGCCATTTTCCGCAATATTAAATCTGCCAATCTATGATCATGAAAGATCTTTCCTTCCTTCTTTCTTTTCTTTTCTCTTCTTTTGTTTTCTTTCTTTCTTTCTTTCTTTCTTTTTTTTTTCTTTTCTTTTTTTTTTTTTTTTTTTTTGAGGTAAGGTCATGCTCTAGCCCAGGGTAACCTGGATATCACTATGTAGTTTCAAGTTGGCCTTGAACTCATGGCAATCCTCCTACCTCTGCCTCCTGAGTTCTGGGATTAAAGATATGTGCCACCATGCCCAATATGGAAGATCTTTCCTTCATCGACCACCTTTTAAAATTTCTTTTTAAGTGTCTTAATTTTTTTATTGTATACATCTTTCATAGTTTGTACCTAGGTATTTTATTTATTTATTTTATTTTTATTTATTTATTTGAGAGCAACAGAGAGAGAAAGAGGCAGAGAGAGAGAGAGAGAGAGAGAGAGAGAGAGAGAGAGAGAATGGGTGCACCAAGGCCTCCAGTCACTGCAAACACACTCCAGATGCATGCACCTTGTGCATCTGGCTTATGTGGGTATGGAGAATCAAGCCTTGAACTGGGATCCTTAGGCTTCATAGGCAAGCACTTAACTGGTAAACTGTCTCTCCAGCCCCTTATTTTTTAAAATATATTTTATTTATTTATTTATTTAAGAGAGAGAAAGAAGCAGAGAGAGAGAGAGAGAGAGAATGGGCATACCAGAGCCTCCAGCCACTGCAAATGAATTCAAGACACATGCACCCCCTTGTGCATCTGGTTTACATGGGCCCTGGAGAATCGAACGGGGATCCTTTGGCTTTGCAGGCAAATGTCTTAACTGCTAAGCCATCTCTCTAGGCCCCTCCAGCCCCTTATTTTTTAAGTCATTTTGAATAGTATATATTTTCTAGTTCCTTCTTAGAAATTTCACTATTAGCACGTAGAAAAATACTGAGTTTTATACATGGATTTTTTTATTCTGCTTCTTTGCTGAAAGTATTGATCAGATCAAAGAGTCTTTTTAATGTTTATTATTATTATTATTATTATTAACAACATATTTTATATGGATAAATGTGTTGGTACCCTCTTTTCCCTCATCCCTGCCCCCATTCTGTTGGGGACATTCCTCAGTGGGGTTGCAGGTATTCCCCATGGGGTTTTGGTTTATGCATTGTGACAGCATCAGTTAGTTATTTTGGGGGATAAGGAATGCCTCTAGGCATGATGTCTCATCCTGTAGCTCTTACAATCTTTCTGCCCCCTCTTCCACAAAGTTCCCTGAGCCATGGGGAGTGATTTTTAAGTCTACCTTAGTGCTGAGCTCTTAGGGGTCTCTGGATCTCTGCTTTGCTAGATGTTGAATATCCTCAGGATCTGTCTCCAATACCCTGGTGCTGATTATCAGGTTCACCATGGAAGCAGCACTCATCCTTGTCTTCCCAATTCCTCTGTGGTTTCAACTGTGGCTTGGCTGAAGTGTGAAGGGTAGTTTATCTTCTCCTGTCTTGCTACCTTCTGAAAAAGAAGAACAGATTCTCCAATGGAGAGTGAAGTCAGCATAGTTTAAATGGGATAAGCATTATTAATTTAGGGAGAAATTGATATCTGTAACCCCTCTTTTAGCCAAAGACTTATGAGAGCTTGACACTGGAGAACATAATCTTTCTCTCCATAAGATTCTGATCTGGTTCTCAATTCCAGATATGGGTTTCTTTACACTAAGTGGATCTCTTAGCCAATCAGAAAGCTATTGGTTACCCACCAAGGTGTGTGTCAGGGTGTTTGCCTCTGAGTAGCTTAGACCTTTGGTTGCTCAGACCATTGTTGGCCACTTTCCCCCAGTACCTCATGTAGCACTTTCCAGCACTAGACAGGCTAACTGTCTGGGGACTGGCTTTCTTCTGAATTCCAGCCAGTTCTCTCCGTGCTCTGTGTCAGCAGCATATGGTGTCTTCAGCAGTAGGGTTTTAGCTTTTGCTTCAGGCAGGTAATCAAGTGCTGTGACAGAAAGCTGTCTTGATTTGGGGACCTCATAGGTCTCTCTGATCAATAGCTCAATGTGGGTAGCAACCCATCTCTAGTACTGGGAGTTACAGGCCAGAGGCAGAAAAAAAAATTCTTTTAAGCTTAGGCTTCATCCCACCCTCACCAGAGCCCTACTTTTCAGGTGCCTTCCCCTTATTCCTTTTGAGGGTTATATCTTTTAGGCTATCTCCAAGGATAAAGGTTTCTATGGTATCAGTTCATGTTGGATTTAATTTTGTGTTTATTTCCCCTCTTCCTTCTCCCTCCCCCCAAAACCCTTCCTTCCCTATTTTCTGGGCCTTGAGTTGCCTATCAGGTATGTCAGCAACTTGAGCAGGTTCCAGGTTAGGAACCACAGATAAGTGACACCATGCCGCATTTGTCTTTCTGTGATTGTGTGAGTTCACTGAGCCAGATGCAAAAATGAAGCAAGCACAAATTCGCACATACCCACTAGGTAGCACAAGCGACTGGAGTTTGATTTCAGTGGCTGAGGTCCTGGCCTGCCAATTCTCTCTCTCTCTCTCTCTCTTTCTAGAAAATAAAAATAAAAGAAATTTGAAGACCTCCTACAGGATTGGAATAGTCAATAGACAAGCACAGAGCCTCATAGGTCTGGAGTCAGGGTGAGGAATGCCCCATAACTCAGCATTAACTCCCTATCTACCAGCTGCTAATTCCTCCTTTTGTCAGTTGTACTGGTTCTTAGTTGAATAAAGGAAAGTCAAGTTCCCTTTCCCATGGGTTTACAAACCCCAAATCAGGTAAATAAATGAAAGATTACAACGTATATGTTTGAACACACAGAGTGTAGGAATTGAGTGCAGACAAGGAGGCTCATCCCACCAGACAAGTCATGGACCTGCTAACCCTTTCTAAAAACTGCTATCATTTCCCACCCAAGACACAAAGAAACAAGTGCCATGTCCTGACCTTCCCTTCATGAGCAAAGGACAGAATGCTGCCCCCATCAACCCTATTGATGTGATGGAAGAGAAGACTGAGAACTCCTGTGGGAGGTGGGGAGGTTATAGGTGGTGAGACCATATCTGAACAGAAGTTCCCACACCTCTGGCATATACTCTATAGTATCACCAGAGTTCATTTTATTATTTATTTATTTATTGTTTATTTTGAGGTAGTGTCTCACTCTAACCCCAGCTGACCTGAAACTCACTCTGTACTCCCAGGATGGCCTTGAACTCACAGTGATCCTCCTACCTCTGCCTCCTGAGTGCTGGGATTAAAGGCACGTGTCTGGAGTTTGATTGCAGTGGCTGGAGGCCCTGGCATGCCAATTCTCTCTCTCTCTCATAAAAAATACAAAGTAGAGGAAAAAATATTAAGAACTGTAAATGGGGCTGGGGATGTAGCTCAGCAGGGACTTCCTGTGCAAGACTAAAGAGACTGCTTGAGTTTGTTCCTAAGGACCCACATAAGCAGCTGGGCATGGTCATACACATCTGTAACTCTACTTATGGGGAAGTGGGAGGGTAGTGAGCAGAGACCCAAGAATCCTCAGAGTTTGTTGTCAAAAAAAAAAAAAGTCAAGCTTCAGGATCAGTGAGAGACTCTGGCTCAAATAAGAATGACGAAAGAGTAATGGTGCAGGACACATGACATTCTGCTATGGCCACTGTAGGTAAGCACACCTTGCCACAGGCAAGCACGTGTGACACATGGTGCACATGAGTGCACATACATCACACCATGACACACAAAACCTATAAAGTAGGCTGATAGGGAGATGGCTCAGCAGGTAAGAGTACTTGCATAAACAGGAGGACATCAGTTCAAGCCTCAGCACACACATAAAAAGCTGGGCATGGAAGTACATGCCTGTAACCCCAGGGCTGGGGTAGGGAGCACAGAAACAGGAGGATCACTGAAACATCCAGTCAGCCAGTCTAACTGAAAATAATGGCAAGCTCCAGGTTCAGTAAGAGGATGTATTTCAGGGAAGTAATGTGAAAGAGCAACAGAGGACACTTGAAATCCTCCTCTGTCCTCTGTAACATTTACACACACACACACACACACACACACACACACACACACACCTCGAAAATAAAACTTTAAGGGGAAAATGTCAACTCACACACAGAAGCAGAAACATCAGAATTATATCAAATCTCATGTGAGCATCCCTAAAAGCCAGGAAAGCATGGAATGATATGTTATAAGCCATGAAATGTAAGTAACTGCCCCAAAATTGCTAGCCCGAAAAGTTATCTCTTGAAAGCGTTAGAGAAATAAGAACATTTCAAGACAAGTACAACCTAAGGAAACAAAGTCGTCACTGCAGGAAATACTTAAAGAAGTACCATATAGAGAGGAAGAAGGTAGTCTCCTTTATGCGAGCACAGGAAAGACTGTATTTCAGGAGAGGAAAAAAAAATGAGCAAAGGGAGAGCTGGGAATGAGTCCACCATGTCCATCCCAGCAAACTCCTAATAAAGAGGAGAGAGAAAGGAACAATACAGTAAGTAACCAGAAGAGCAGCCATCTATGGCCATACAACCCTGAACTCACTCGATCTCATCCGAAAAACAACCAACAAAACAAAAGGAAGTAGAAAACCCCTCTCAATAATAATCTTAAATGCAATTAGTCTCAACTCACCATTTTAAAAATAAAATTAATTTTATTAAAAGTAATATCCAACTACCTATTGGAACACACCTAACTGGAAAAAAACATTAAAAAAACTGAGTCAAAAGATGGAAAGCAACCTACCAAGAAAATGGAAGCCCAAAACAAGCCAGCATAATTATTCTCATGTCCGACAGACTTTGAAAGAGAAAAAGAAGGCTACTACATTTTAGTAAATGGAACAATTAATTATGAAGCCATAATAATGTAAAATACTCATATACTGAATTTTATATCTCTCAATTTTATAAGATAGACACTAAAAGGCCAGAAATGTCTTCTAATACAATAATAGTGGGAGGCTTCATTACCCCATTCTCATCTTTTGATAGGTCTTCAAAACTAAAAGTCAGTAAAGAGGATTGGTGATATAGTTCAGTCTGTGGAGTGCTTGCTTAGCAAGCATCAAGACCTGGGTTCAACCCCCAGGCATAATGATATGTCTTTTTTTAAAATTTTTTTGTTGATTTTTTATTTATTGATTTGAGAGAGACAGACAGATAGACAGACAGAGAAAGAGGCAGAGAGAAAGAAAGAATGGGTGCACCAGGGCCTCTAGCCCCTGCAAACAAAGTCCAGATGCATGTGCCACCTTGTGCATCTGGCTTACATGGGTACTGGGGAATTGAGCCTTGAACCGGGGTCCCTAGGCTTCACAGGCAAGTGCTTAATTGCTGAGTCACCTCTCCAACCCCATAGTGATACATCTTAATCCTAGCACTTAGGAGGTAAAGTTATTAAGAATCTCAAGATAGGTTCGCTTCCTGATCTGTTCAGATGTGAGCAAGCTCTTACCACCATAGTTGCAAGCTGTTCCTGCTGCCTGTCTTCCCGTCTATGATAGACTGTATCCCTACCATTACTTATGATCTTCCAGGTAAGGTGACAGATTTGAAGCCACCTTGGTATGACCCAGAAAAACACAACACACTGTGTACTACTTGCCCTGAGCCAAATTCAGCCATAGATATCACCAAGGTGATCTCCCCTCCTAGCACCACATAAAGAACCAGGTAGCAAAGATTATTCAGATGTAGAGATGTGACCAGGGACTGTTCATGGCATGCTTGCAGAGAGAGCTAAGCCAGATGGAGACAGATGTGTGGTGTGGGATCTTGAAGCTCAGATTCTTCATAGACACTCTGGAATTAACTGCCTGAGAAAACACCCCTCACACACACCACCACCACTGCCTGGATGAGCTATACTAGAATGGAGGAAGTTCAGATTGTTGAGCCTGCTGTAGTCTTCTGGTGATACTGTTGGGAAGAGACCTTCCAGTGACAAAAGTAAACACAGCCAGGTGGGCCTCCTACCCCACCCTCAGAACCTCAGTCACAGGAAAGAGCAATCTGACTGGAGAGACTGGAGAGATGGCTTAACAGATAAGGCGCATGCCAGCGAAGCTTAAGAACCTAGGTTCAATTCTCCAGGTCCCACGTAAGTCAGATGCACATGGTGGCTCATGTGTCTGAAGCTTGTTTGCAGTGGCTGGAGGCCCTGGTGCACCCATTTTCTTTCTCTCTCTCTCTTTCTGACTCTAATAAATAAATAAAAATAAAATCTTTAAAAAAGAGAAAGAACAATCTCCATGATATCAGAGATGAAGTTAGGGAGGTGGCATCTCAGGTTAGGGAATTCTGTCAGAACGTGGAGTTCCCTCACAGGAATTATACTCACTTGTTTGAATTCCAAAGACTATCAGCCCTCCCCCGTATCTCCTGAAACTGCTACAAAAGATAACTAAGAGGGAGGGAAAACCACAGGATCTCTCCTAAGAAGAAATGTGACTGAGGCTTTAACATGTATTTCATCTTATTTCGTATTTTTACATTTTAATTTTTATTGATATTTTTGTACATTCATTGTTCCGTTGTTTTGTTCCAGCTTTTGTCTCATCTAGATAAGCTTTAATGACTGTCCTTTTTAATTTGTACCCATAGTGAATACTGATAACCGCACTGAGAAGGGCCCTCAGTGGAATGGAGGTAGGGAAGAGGGAACATAGCAGTTTAACCTAATGGATATATGACCAGTATGCAACATGTTAACATACATATGTAATAAAATAATAAGGTACTGATCTTATTTATTATTATTATTTTTTTGGGTTTTTCGAGGTAGGGTCTCACTCTAGTCCAGGCTGACCTGGAATTCACTATGTAGTCTCAGGGTGGCCTCGAACTCATGGTGATCCTCCTACCTCTGCCTCCCGAGTGCTGGGATTAAAGGCATGCGCCACCACGCCCGGCTTAAGGTACTGATCTTTAAGTCTAGGACTCTAATCTTATTTTCCTCAAATTACCCATATCATTTAAGATAAGATAATTTAATATTTCATTTCAAAGTGAGAATATTATCCATTTCATATCTACATTTTTAAGAGAGAGAGAGTGATAGAGTTTCAACTAGGATACAGGATTCCCCTATCTATGTCTTCTCTCAATTTATACAATCTATGCATTTAAAAGGAAAACTTGAAAGTAGGAGTTTCCCATGATTTATTGAGAATTAAAAGAATAACCCGAGAAAAATTTTAAAACCTTTGAAAAAATGAGATAGAGATCCAATGTCATTGTTTACATGAGAGTTTATTTTTTTCCAAGACTATTTATTTAAGTGCTTATTTAAACTACTGTTTCCTTCTAGGATTGAAATAGCACATTTGTCATATAAATTTGGATCTATTGTTAGATTTATTAATGATATTTTGTCTTTTATAGTTATGTGCTATTATCATATTGTTTTGCTCATAATAGCTTTATAGTAGGTTGTAGATTTGGGGCACAATTTGACCTTTCAAACATCTTTTCTGGCAATGAAAATTTTGTTGAGATTTTGGATGGATTAAGTTAAATAAGTATTTTAATTAGGAAAAAGGTAACATTTGTATCATGTCATCTTCCCATCCAAGATACAGAAATGTCTTAACATTTTACTCCTGTCTTTTTTATGCCCTTTAACAATCATTACCAATAGGTTGTTGTATTCAGTTTATGCATATGTTTTAGTTCATTGTCTAGTTTATTGACCTCATCTGAATCTGACTTTTCCATAGGAGACATTAAATCTGTGTTATCTATGGCTATTTAAATTTAAATTGGTTAAAAATAGAGCCAGACATGATGGTGCATACCTGGAATCTTAGCACTTTCCATAAGATTGAGGCCAGCCTGGCCCACAGAGTGCGTTCCAGACCAACCAGAGCTATATAAAAAGACACTGTCTTCAAAAGTAACCAAAAATAATAATAAATAATAAATTTGTTAAGATTAAATAAGCTGGTTTAGTTCTAGTCTTAATTGGTTATTATTATATTTTCTTTTTCTTTCTTTTCTTTCCTCTTTCTTTCTTTCTTTCTTTCTTTCTTTCTTTCTTTCTTTCTTTCTTTTTTTAGTTTTTCGAGGTAGGGTTTCACTCTAGCCCAGGTTGACCTGGAATTCACTTTCAGGGTGGCCTCAAACTCATGGGGATCCACCTACCTCTGTCTCCCGAGTGCTGGGATTAAAGACATGTGCCACCACACCCGGAATTTTATTATATTTTCTTCGAAGCTCACATGTAACTACTTTATCAATTTAACCTATCAAGCTCTAATAATTTTCATAAATTTCACTGGTTTTCTAGAAATATAATCAAAACATTCTCAGGTATTTAGGAAGATATTTGGATAATGTAAAATAGGGGAGAACCTATATAAGTAAAAACTCAAAAGCCATAAATGTTACATTTGGCAATGTAAAGAATTTAAAAATCTCACATAATAGTAGTTAGCATACACTGAGCATTATTTTAGAAATTTACATTTAGAAGTACTCTGGATATTCTGGCTAGATATTGGTTCTGTTATTTTTGACAGCTATTAGGTCAGCTGCCAGCCTCTATTGTAGATACTTTGAACTTATTCTCTCCAAGTCTTAGAACTGAAAGCAAGAACATGGAACCCAAGAAGATGTAAGAGTTTGGGCATCATGGTGCACATCTGGATTCAGCTACCCAGAAGACTAAACAGGGGGATTGTAAAGTTCAACGCCAGCCTGAGCTACATAGCAAAACTGTCCCAGAATAAAATTTAAATTGCTAGGGGCTCAGTGGTAGAACACTTACTTGGCTAGTATGCTTGAGACCCTGGATTCTATCCCCAATATACCCTTCTGCCCTAAATGTGACAGTGGACAGAGAAGAGAACAGGAGCTCCCACCTTTTTGTGGGAGTGGATAGATAAGGACTGAGGTTTGACTAATTCAGGGTTTGATGGCAAAAAGAGGCAGAGCAGTGAACAACATGGAAAGCAGTAAGATGAGAAAGAAGCCAAGTATATCAGTGAAATTCATTTTAGAGAACACAATTTAAGAGCAGCAAGAGGTCTACATCTCTCCTTTATAGCCTAATATAAGAACCCAAGGGACCCTAACTCCGTGGAGGCAATTGTGTGTGGTTCTGTCAGTAAGGAAGGACAAACAGCTGCAGTGTTTCTTTCCTAGTCTGTTAATCAAAAGCTGTTGCCTTAAATTTAGTGAAGACTTCAGCCAGCATGCATTACCTCTTAATTGAGACTGTCCCCCATCCTGAAGAATGCTTCTTGGTCTGCCTGGGGACCTCTTATATTCCATTACTCATGTCAGAGAACCAAAATGCAATGTTTTCATTTAGTAGTATCCTGTTAATTAGCCCGATAAGAGAAACTTAATATCACCACAGCCAACATGACTCAGGTAATTAATATGGGCAGTCTTCATTGTTTCAACCTCAAGACCTAGAAAATTTACATGTCACATTCAGTAGTGGTGTTAGCACTAATATACATAAGCAAGTCCAAAATGTCAGCCTTAAAAAAATAAAATAAAATAAATAAACACCCATCTCACTTAAAAGTTGTGTTCTGTGTCATGTAGGTAACAGTCCCCTCCAGCAGAGGTCTCTAGCTCACCAGCGTTATGGGAATCTAACTCTTCTATGCAATATGTCAAGTTGGTCCAGTCCCATAAAGTAGCCACACATGGTTATCTAAATTTTATTAAAATTAAATAATATTAAAAATTCCCAAGTTGCACTAGCCATGAGTGGCTACGGGCTCCTATGTTGTACAGTATAGATAACAAATATTTTCATTAGTGCAGAATGTTCTAGTGGGCATGCTGTACTATGTCCTATAAATTTAATTCATAAATGTGGAACTGGTAGTTCAGGATCACAGTGCTAACGGAGAAGCAGCGCCTCTCCAGTACTGTGCTCGAATTTTCCCTTTTTATTTGTGGTCATATTGAACTTATTCTCTCCCAGGTCAGCATGTCAAACCACTTTATTCTAATAACTGGTAGATATCATGTCTTCTTCTTAAGGAAATCAGGGCTGGCAAATTTTAAGAAAGAAATGTAGTAAAAATTAAAAAAAAATCAGAAGGTCTTAATATTATCCTCAACTGTGCCCCCTAAACAAGCTGATATACCTAGAAAGAGTTACTAAACTTCTCTGGGCCTACATTTCATCCTGGCTAAAATGAGAGGAAGTCTGGATGTTTCTTGAGACTCAAAACCCAGTCTAAAAGTACAGAACTCTAGTTGAAACCCCTTATATGCAAAATTAATCTTTGACCCAGGTAAGAAGTTCCAATATATCTAGAGCATTCTGGCAATCTCTGCTTCTTGTCAAGATAGACTCAAAAGTTACAGAAAAGCTGCAGAATGGCTGTGGTAAATAGAACTGGCTGGTGGTTTAGACCATGTTAGAAAAATAATTACTATTTTAAAAAAATATAGATCTTATTTTCTACTTTATTTGATTGGCCCTAATTTTCCTTCCTTCCTTCCTACATTTCTTTTCTCCTTCCCCACCCCTCCTCTTCCCCTTCTTTCCCCTTCCTCTTCTCCTTCTTCTTTTTACTACTTCTCTCTTTCTTTGCATGTGTACATGCATGTGGAAGCCAGAGATTAATATGAGGTATCCTAGTTGTGCTTTGAATGTAAAATGCCTTCTTTAGGCTCATTTAGTCCCCAGCTGGTGGCCAAGTTTAGGAAATGGGTAGAAGTGGGGGCTGTGTTGGAGGATGTGAGTCACTGGGGAAAGGCATTGAAGTTTTGTAGCCCAGCTTCACTTTCTGCTCTTCCACGGCTTCCTGCCTGACAATGTGGCCAGCTCTGCTCTAGATCCTGCTTCTATACCATGAGATTTCCCCTCAAAGCTATAAGTGGAAAACAAACCCTTTCCTTCTGTAAGTTGCTTCTGGTCAGGTATATGTTTACAGCAACTAGAAAGTAACTGATACAAGCCTCTACCTCTTTCCACCTTTTTTTTTTTTTTTTTTTTTTTGAGGTAAATTCTGTTCACAGATGCATCTGAATGAGCTTGCCAGCAAGCTTCAGGCATCCTCCTATCTCTGCCTCCTCACCACTGGAAGTACAACTGCATGCCTGGCATTTTATGTGGGTGCTGGGGGAGCTGAACTTTGGTCATCTGAGTGTGCAGCAAGCACTGTAGCTAAGGATCCATCTCCCCAGCACCCTAATCCTCACCCTTGTTCTCAGTGTTAACAAGTTCCAACTAGTACATCAGTGAGAATATTTCAAAATAACAGTATGGCTTTACTTAAAGAATCTCAGTTATAGGCTTAATTTCAATTTCATAGTTATTGAAAGACAAAACAACAATCACTTTCCTGAACTGCTCCTCTCGGTAGGACACCATTCCTTAACAGGGATGTCACTGTTTGTATGGAAACACAGGCATGGACTCTCTTCTCTGTTCTTATCAGTTTGAAGAACTAGGCCTTTAAAAATCATTCTTTCAAAGGAAAAGATAAGTTTTTCAGGTCCACAGTTCAGCTTTTCTCAAACTGTAGATGAGAATATTTTTAGTCTGGAGTTTCTTTTCCAGGTAGAAAGCATCCTTAAGTGACTAGGCAAGAGTTTCAGCCATTTACATGCAGTTCCTTACTTGTCATGTCTTTATTTCATAGAGCACTGCATATGGGGAAATACATCATAAAATTGGATTTAAGAAGTGAAATGTGGGGGACTTCCAGTCAAGATGGTGTCTGCCTAACCATGCCTTACCTCATGGGGAAGGAAAGGCAAGACCTTTAGGGTGTATTGGGGTTTTTAGAGGTTTGCAGATTCTAGTAGACTTCCAGTGGAAGGGGTCATGGAGGAGCAAAGTAGGAAATCCGCTGATTCTCATGCTGTCAGGTAGCCCACCAGTCCCCCAATCCCCTAACACTCCCCCCTCCCTAGGCTTTCCAGCCACAGTGGACCTCCATGCACAACAGCCTTCCCACCCACTGTCCTGCCCTGCATGGACCAGGTCCTACTGCACTTCTTGAAGGCTACTTTGACCCAGGAAAGCAGGCTATTCTTCACCCCTTCCTCCCCTTTCCTACCATCCCACTGGGACTGCCACTAATCGCGCCCCCACTGCACATCACCTGACCCGCAGCAGTCCCATATCCCCTCCCTGCCTTGTTACAGGACCCAGTAGTCCCAACCACCCCCTGCTACACCTCCCAAGAGACCACTGAACAATACACCCCTTCATCAGGTCCTTGGGCCCTCACCAGAGCCTCACAGGCTCCCTTCCTTGAGAGCAGACAGGTCTCATTGCCATCAGAATCCTAGTTGAAGCAAACATAAAAGGGAATAATCACTGAAGACACTTCAAGGATAAACTACAGCTTCCCCCTAAATTAAATAAGATTCCTACACTGTGATAGGCAGATCACAGTGCAAAAGAAATAGCATGAAAAATCAAATGCAAATAAATCCAACAAGATGTCTAATCAAAACATAGAAGAGACAATAGGACCAGAACCCCAAAATGAAGAGACAAGCTGTACAACCCTGGCCAAGAAAATAGCAGAACTTGCAGAAAATCAACAAAGGGCCAATAATTGTATGAATGCTTTCCTCACTAGATTAGACCTAACAGAAAAGAACCAGGAAGGGTTCCAAAGACAGTTAAATGATCTGAAGGTGAGTGATAAAAAAGAGGACCTCAATAACCAGCTGGCTAAGCTCAATGAAGACACAAATAAATGCAAGGATGAATTCCAAGCATTAAGAAACTCAAAAAATGATGTGAAAAGGGAACTCAACAGAGGGCTGGAAACTATACATAAAAAAGCAGTAGATCTATCCCTCTGTCTAGTTCCCTTTTTGTGTCATTTTCTGATTTCTGTTGGAGAATTTGCTCATCTTTTTTCAGGTGGACAATGAACCTGAAGGGAGGATCAGCTAACCACATCTCACCAGGGCCCCAGCTGAAACCATAGAACAATGCAGGGGAAGGGCAAGAGTTCAGCGTTCATGATACCAGTAAAAGGCTGAAGGAGATAAACACAGAGAACATCCAACTCCAACTAAGCCAGATATCCAGAGACACAGAGGCTCCCAAAACCTCATCACTGAAACAGAACTAAAATGACCCCAATGTGGCTTAGGGAAACTCGCAGAAGAGGGGGAAGAAAGATTGTTAGAGTCACAAGTTGGGGCATTATGCACAGAGACTGGGGCCTACCCCCCAGAACTCTTGACTAACCTCACAATGCACAACCCACATTCCCCATTGATGAGGGTCCCTTTGAAAGTGGGAGGACAGGGAGGAGGACAATGGAACCAATACTATGAATGTAAAATCAGAATAATATAAATTTTTAAAAAAGGAAGAAAAAAGCAGTAGAAAATACAAACCAAATTGAACAAGCCCAAAACTCTATAGAAGTTCTCAAGAATAGAATCAGCCATGTGAAGTATAGAAACTCAGAACTGGAAGACCAAACAGAAGAAACAATCTGTGAGTCCAAAAGTTTCAATAAGATCAAAATTTTTTGTGAATAGAACATGAGGGAACTGTGGGATAATCTTAAACATCCCAATGTTTGGATCATGGGAACACCAGAAGGGGAGGAAATTTAGATCAAAGGCATGGAGAACTGATTCAACAAAAGTAGCAAAGAAAACTTTCCCACTCTCTCAAAAGAAAGTCCCATCAAGTTACAAGAAGCTAATGGAACTCCAAATACACTGGAACAAAGGAGAAATTCTCCAAGACATATTATCATTAAGACTCTAAAAATCAATTACAAAGAGAAAGTCCTAAAAGCAGTTAGGGAGAAACAACACATTACATATAAAGTTAACCCCATAAGAATTACTTCAGACTTCTCAATGGAAACCCTGAAAGCCAGAAGGTCCTAGAATGGAACACTGCCAAGTCTAAGAACTTATGACTTCCAACCCAAACTACTCTACCCAGCAAAAGTATCCCTTATAATAGATGATGAAAGAATAATTTCCACAATAAAACTCAGCTTTACAACTATATGAACACAAAGCCAAACCTATAGAGAGTACTTCAGAGAATTCTCCACACAGAAGAATCAAATAACCAACCTCAAGCACAAAAAAGCAGATCACAATAACCAAACTCAGAGAAGCCACAAAAAACTACAAAGTCCAAGAAAACAACAGACCACATAAACCACCACAATAAAGCCTAAATATTAATGGCCTTAATTCACCCATCAAGAGACATAAGCTAACAGGGTGAATCAGAAAATTCGACCCCTCAATCTGCTGTCTTCAAGAAACCCACCTTACCACTAAAGACAGATACCTCCTCAGGATGAAAGGGTGGAAAATGATATTCCAAGCAAATGGAAATAAGAAACAAGCTGGTGTAGCTATGCTAATATCAGATAAAACAGACTTCAAACCAAAAGTAATCAAAAAAGACAAATAAGGCAACTTCTTACTTATCAAGGGAATGATCCAACAAGAGGATATCACAATCATCAATCTCTATGCACCAAACACAGTTACACCACAATTCATAAAACAAAACCTACTTGACAACAAAACAGAAATAATCACCAACACCATCATAGTTGGGGACTTCAATACTTCACTATCAGCAATACATAGATCATCCAAACAGAAAATTAACAGGGAAGTAAGAGAGCTCAACAAAACCATAGATTGATTAGAACCATAGATTGATTAGACCTAACAGATATCTACAGAATATTCTACCCCAAATCCACAGATTACACATTCTTCTCAGCAGCCCATGGAACCTTCTCTAAAATAGATCATATACTGGGTCATAAAGCCTGCCTCCATATATTTAGGAAGATTGACATAATTTCCTGCATGCTATCAGATCACAATGCTATATTGCTAGAAATTAACAACAAAAGATGCACCAGAGATCCCACCAGCTCCTGGAAACTGAACAACACACTTTAAATAATTAGTGGGTAGTGGATGAAATAAAAAATGAAATTGCAAAATTTCTACAAAGGAATGACAATGAGAATGTACCAAAAATTATGGGACAAAATGAAGGCAGTCCTCAGGGGAAAATTCATAGCACTAAATGCCTTCACAACAAAGAGCAATCCTAAATCAATAATCTAACCATCCACCTAAAGGCATGGGAAAAACAAGAAGAATCCAACCCCCAAAGCTCCAGATGGAAAGAAATAATTAAGATAAGAACAGAAATTAATTAATTGGAAACTAAGAAAACAAGAAAATTGATGAAACAAAGAGCTGGTTCTTTGAAAAATAAACAAGATTGATAAACCCCTGGCCAATTTGATCAAGCAAAAAAAAAAAAAAAAAAAAAGAAAGAGGCACTTCAAATTAACAAAATTAGAAATGAAAAAGGAGAGATCACAATTGACATAAGTGAAATTGGGAGAATTATCAGGACTTATTTCAAAAACCTCTACTCCACAAAACTGGATAATATGAAGAAATGGATGAATTCCTGGACACATACCACCTAAAAGCCTAAGTCAGCACATTAATCTCCTGAACAAACCTATCACACCCATCGAAATTGAAAAGGTAATCAAAAACCTCCCAAAAAGAGAGTCCAGGACCAGATGGCTTCTCAGCTGAATTCTATCAAACCTTCATGGAAGAACACAAACCAGTTTTTCTCAAACTGTACCACAAAATTGGAGACCAGAGAAAACTCCCCAACTCCTTCTATGAACCCAGTATCACCCTAATATCAAAACCAGGCAGAGATGCCACAAGAAAAGAAAACTATAGACCTATTTCCCTGATGAACTTAGATGCAAAGATCCTGAACAAAATCCTCACAAACAGAATTCAACAATATATCAAAGGCATTATCCACCTTGATCAAGTAGGCTTCATCCAGGAACACAGAGATGTTTCAACATACAGAAATCTGTCAATGTAATACACTACATAAATAAGCTTAAACACAAAAACCACATGATCATTTCAATAGATGCAGAAAAGGCCTTTGAAAAAATACATCACTTCATGATCAAAACATTGGAGAGAATATGCATGGATGGTTTATATCCCAACAAAAAAAAGGCTATATATAAAGCTCCTAAAGCCCAAATAATATTTAATGGGGAGAGACTGAAGGAATTCCCATTGAGATCAGGAGCAAGACAGGGGTGTCCACTCTCACCTCTGCTCTTCAACATAGTACTGGAAGTCCTAGCTTAAGCAATAAGACAGAAGAAAGAAACAAAAGGGATGCAAATTGGAAAGGAAGATGTTAAGTTAGCCCTATTTGCAGATGACATGATTCTATACATAAGTGACCCAAGAACCTCCATCTCAAAACTCTTAAAGGTGATTAGCGCCTTCAGCAAAGTAGCAGGATATAAAATCAATGCACATAAATCAGTAGCCTTTCTGTATGCAAAGGACAAAGAGACAGAAAAAGAAATAACTAACATCGTCCCATTTTCAATTGCAATAAAGAAAATAAAATACCTTGGAATAACATTGACTAAGGAAGTGAAAGACCTATAAATGAAAACATAAAAACTCTCAAAAAAGAAATTGAGGAGGTCCTACAAAAATGGAAAGACCTCCCATGTCCTGGATTGGTAGAATTAACATTGTGAAAATGGCAATTTTACCAAAAGCACTTTATAGATTCAATGCAATGCTGATAAAAATCCCAACTTCCTTCTTCAATGAGATAGAAAAAACTATCTCAAAATTTATATGGAAAGGCAGAAGGCCTCGGATATCCAAGCTCATCCTCAGCAAAAGAAATACCTCTGACCTAAAGCTATACTACAAAGCCATTGTAATAAAAACAACATGGTACTGGCAGAAAAACAGGAATATAGACCAATGGAACAGAATCAAGGACCCAGACTTTGGGTCAAGTAACTACAGCTACTTGATATTTAACAAAGACCCTAACAATGTAGACTGGAAAAAAGGTAGCACCTTCAGCAAATGGTGCTGGACAAACTGGATAACCATATGTAGGAAAATGAAACTCAATACACACATCTCACCATGCACAAAAATCAAGTCCAAGTGGATCAAAGACCTCAATATAAGACCAGAAACTCTGCTATGACTGGAAGAAAAAATAGGAGGAACATCCATGATATAGGAGTGGGAAAAGACTTCCTGAACAAAACCCCAGTAGCTCAGGAAATTAAACAATCACTTAACAATTGGGATCTCGTGAAGCTGAAAAGTTTTTTTTTCACAGACAAACATACAATAAGCAGAGCCAATAGACTACCCACAGAATGGGAAAAAATTTTACTGGCTATACATCTGACAGAGGCCTAAGTTCTAGACTCTACAAATAACTCAAAAACCTAACCAATAAAAAGTCAAACAACCAATTCACAAAATGGGGAGAAAACTGTACAGGGAGTTCTCAGAGGAAGAAATACAAATGGCAAACACACAGTTAAGAAAACGTTCAACATCCCTAATCATCAGGGAAACAACTATAAGATTCCACCTTACCCCAGTAAGGATAGGAAACATTAAAAAATCTAATGAAAACAAATGCTGGCGAGGTTGTGGAGAAATAGGAACCCTCATTCACTGTTGGTGGGAATGTAAGCTGGTACAACCACTATGGAAAGCAATATGGAGACTACTAAAAAGGTTGAATATAGTGTTACCAACAGACCCAACTATTCCCTTACTGGGCATTTACCCTAAAATCTCCAAGCCTCAGTTCACAGAGATTTGCTCAATTCATAATAGCTAGGAGCTGGAATCAACTCAAATGTCCATCATTAGAAGAATGGATAACCAAGATATGGTATATCTACATGGTGGAATTCTACACAGCAGTAAGGAAAAATGACACAATGAAATTTGAAGAAAAATGGTCAAACTTGGCACAGGCCATTCTCAGCAAACTCACCCAATCACAGAAAGATAATTGTCACGTGGTCTCACTCATCTGTGGCTCCTAACCTGAATCTGCACAAGATGCTGACCTATCTAATAAGCTTCCTGAGGACCAGATAATAGGGAGAGTGGAGAGGGAGGTGAGGGTAAAACTGGAACCAAATGGAAATGGTACCATTAAAATCCTATATCCTGAAAGAGAGACTAAAAGGTTGAACCTTCATCAGGTCCTTAAAGGGAACACCTGAATCACAGGGCCCTGGAGAGGGTATGATGAAGACTAACCTTAATCTTCTCCTGATTCTCTATCCCTCTTCTCTCTTTCTCATTTATATTACATATTTTTTTCTTCCTTCTTTTCCCTTGGTGCTGACCTGTAACTCCCAGTACCAGCATGTGGTTAACATCCACAATGAGCTGTTGATCAGAGAGACCTACAAGGTTACCCCCAAAAAGACAGATTTCTGTCAGAATGCTTGATGACCCACCAAAAGTTAATGGTAAGACCTTACTGCCAAAGATACCATATGCTGTTGGCATGGAACATGGAGTGACCTGGTTGGAATTTGGAAGAGAGTCAGTCCCCAGACAGTTAGCCTGCCTAGTGCTAGAAGGTGCTACATGAGTGACTGGGGGAAAATGACCAACATCTGTCCAAGCAACTCGTGGTCTAAGCTACTCGGCAGAAAGCAACCTGATGTGATGCTCACACAAGGGCAATATTGGCACACAGCCATGGTGGGTAACCAACTGCTCTTGATTTGGCTAACAGATCCACTCAGTGGAATAGAACCCATAGCTGGAACTGGGAAACAAGTCAGAATCATATCCAAAAAATGACCCCAGTCTCCAATATCAAGCTCTCACCAATCGTGGGCTGCAAGAGGGCCTACACTTATTAAATTCTCTCTAAAATAATAATGGTTATCGCATTTATCTGGTGCTGACTTCACTCTCCATTGGAGAATTTGCTTCTCTTTTTCAGATGTATGCAGAACCCAAGGAGAGAATTAGCCCATCACACTCCACCAGGGCACCAGCTGAAACCATAAAGTAATGGGGGAAATGAGCAAGAGTGCTGCTTTCTTGGTGAACCTGGTATCAGCACAAGGGTGAAGGAGATAGACACAGAGAATACTCAACTCCTACTAAAGCAGAGATCCAGAGACACAGAGGCTCCCAAGACCTCATCACTGAAGTAGAACTAAAACAAACCCAACATGGCTCAAGGAAAATCATACAAGAGGAGGCAGAAACATTGTTGGAGCCACAAGTTGGGACATTATGCTCAGAGACATTGCCTCTTCCCCATAACTTATGGCTACCCCCACAATGCATGACCCACATTCCCCAATGAGGAAGGTCCCTTCGGAGAGGAGAGGACAGGGAGGAGGCTAACCATGGTACCAACATGGCTATATACACACTATGTACATAACTGCTATAAAAAGACAGGTTTTCAACAAAATATAGTCTGCATTTCCTAGTAAAAAGAAGAAGAAGAAGGAGAAGAAGAAGGAGGGGAGAGGAAGAGGAAGAAGAAGAGGAAAGAAGAAGAAGGAGAAGCAAAATGTAAATGTGTGGAGGAGGAAGGAGATGATGAAAATGGAAAGTGGTCAGGATCTTCAGTTGTTTTCACAGGTGCTTTGTTAGCAGGAAAGAAAAAAAAAAAAACTTTATCATACCCCACCTGAATTCTTTCAACTACAATGATGCAAAGAAAATGCACGCTAATTATGAGCAGGAACATTATCTATTAATATGTTAATGAGGCAGGTTTGCTAATGGTGAAAGACCTGAATTTTAATAAAATTTTAAGAGCTTCTTGATTACGTGTTTGTTAGTCGATATGATCATTTAAAATTATCTCTAGGTAGCTTTACACAGAATAAAACCTACATTAGAACTGTATTCTAAACAGGCCTTAATGAAGCAGGTGAGGATACCATCTGTGACATAAACACTGTCAGCCAGAAATTCACTTCAAAAGAAATGTAAACTAGTTAACAGGAAACATGTTATCATACCTGCCAGTAACAGCTTTCAATGTAGGTAATTTATTTAAGCATTTACTTGCTAATTTTTTCAAAGATATTTGCTTATGAAAATAATGTTCGATTGAATTAATGGATACTACCTTACAATATTGTTATTTTTCATTAAAATTCCTTCTAGTGTCCCATGTATAAATGAAAGCTGTTTTATCCACTCAGTCCCAATATATCTTTAGACAGAAGGAGTCACCAAAAATCCAAGTCAACCAGAATTAGTTTAGAAACCTCTATGGTGTGCCTATGTGAATAGGAGAAATTGTGGTGTATTTTCTCCAAGATGATTTTGGCATCACAGTGCCTGGCAATCTCTATTTGACTTTGTAGAAGGTGGGTGAAGGCACTTAGCATCTTCATTCATGTTGCATATTTGAAACATGAGGTTTTGATTAGTGAGTGAGCCTAGATTACATCCGTGAAGTTCCTGAGGAAAGCAGACACGCGATGACGAGGAGAGGCTTGGGTGTAAGACATGCGGTGTCTGGATGGAGAGTTTAGGAAGTCTGAGTACTTTGTTGTATCCTCAGGGGATTTAGGGTCTAGAGGTGGGTGAGGTCTGTGTGTTCTTCATTAGGTATGAGGCCCTTAAAATGGAGTTAAGTGAAGAAGTGGAAATAATTTTAGAAAGAAGCAGTGGCCCCCAAGCTTGATGGGCCTTTAAGAAGAATAAAAGGAAGTGGGAGCAGGAGGAGCTAGGGACCTCTGGCTCTGGCCTTGTCACTCAGTTTTGAAGAGATGCTGGAGAAGACTGGGTATGACTGGAAGTTCGAAAGAGCAACCCTGTCTGAGAAACCACACACCAGGATTCTTTGTTTTCAGGGCACTTCATTCTACCCACCTGATGGCCTCAGAAAAGCATAGAACTGTGATAGTCACTAGAAATTACAGAGACTGCTTGCTTAAATTTTGGGTAGTGTGTTTGCTGAGATTTTCCAGTCTTTTTGTAAGGTCAACCAGAAACAATCCGATCTTAGGTAACTGGTCATTTAATGGATTTTAATTGGCCCTGGATGACTTTCTTTGAGGACATGCTGCCCTCTAGGGGTTGAAGCAAACAGTGTAGGGGGAGAAGTAAGGTGGGAGAGTCTTCAAAGCAATGCAGTGCTTTCCTGTAAGCTGTTGCCTTTACAAAAAATGGTTCAATCTTTTCATCAAATTGCAGTTCAGGCCTACAGAAAATATTGCCTTAAAAGTCCTAACTTTTTTAAAGGCATTAAATGAAATGACATCAGATCGGTACACTCCTACCCTTTCCATTTCCCCCCTTTTTTAACTTTTAAAATATTCGTGTTTTATGTGTGTGTGTGTGTGTGTGTGTGTGTATATATACTTGTGAATGTATGATGTGTGTGGGGGGGTGCATATCATAAGCATGCATGTGGGCATGTGGAGGTCAGAGGACAACCTTGTTTTTGAAACACAGTCTTGTGCTGCACTGCATTTGCACCATTCTAAGGGGCCCATGAGCTTTGGGATTCTCCTGGTTCTACCTCCCATTGGCACAGGTGCATTGGGATCACAAATACAGGTATCACTTTGCACTTGGCTTTATATGCATGCTGGGGAATTGAACTCTGGCTGGCAGGCTAGCAAGAAAGCACCTTTAACCATGGAGCCATTTCCCCTGCCCATCTTTTTCCTCTTTTTAACTTGTTTTCATGTTGTTTGTGTGTGTGCACATGGTTCTGTGGACATGTGTGGTGGCTAGAGGTTGATGCTGGGTGTCTTCCTAGACTGCTCCCCACTTTATTTACTGAGTTAGTGTCTCTTATTTAAGTCCAGAGCTCACTGATTCTGCTAGTCTAGCTATACAGTTTGCCTTGGGGATCCCCTGTCTTCTGTTTCCAAGTTCTGGATTAATAGATGGGCCATCGTGCCCGCTTGGCATTTACATGTGTGCTAGTGATCTGAATTCTGGTCCTCATGTTCAAGCAGCAAGTTCTTTATCCACTGAGCCATTTCCACAGCCCACTTTTTCTGTTATTAAGATTAAGGCACTTACTTGCAAAGCCTGTCTATTCAATTCTCCAGTACGCATGTGAAACCAGATGTGTCTGTAGTTGGTTTGCAGTAGCAAGAGGCCCAGACATGCCCATATTCTCATTTTCTCTCTCCTCCTTTTCTTTTTTTTTTGTTTGTATTTTTTTAATTATTATTTTTTATTGACTTTTAATCTTACATACCAAAACCTTTTCTTTTTTTAATATTTTGTTTTTTAAAATTTATTTGAGAGAGGGGAAAAGGCAGGTAGAAAAAGAGAGAGGGAGAGAATGGGCACACCAGGGCATCCAGCCACTGCAAACGAATTCCAGACACATGTGCCACCTTGTGCATCTGGCTTATGTGGGTCCTGGGGAATCAAACCTATGTCCTTTGGCTTTGCAGACAAAAGCCGTAATCACTAAGCCATCTCTCCAACCCCTCCTCCCTTTCTTTCTCTTTCTCTTCCAAATAAATAAATAAATAAATAAATAAATAAATAAATAAATAATTTTTAAAAGATCTGCCAAGTAAGGTGTACCTAGCATTCATGATGCCTTTAAGTGTCATCTCTAATGCCACAAAAAAAATTTAAAAATTAAAATCTGCTACTGATCAAGGAGTGAGAAAATTGTACATGCATGTAGAAAGTGACTATTCTTAGGGACTGGAAACATAGCTTAGGTGGCAAAGTGCTTACATAGCATGCATGAAGCCCTGGGTTCAAGCTCAGAACTGCATCTAGACTTAGCTTGGTGAGAACCAAGCGTGGACTACATGAAACCCTGTCTCAAAGCAACTGACTACACAGGGCAACAGTCTCTAACCTTCCTAGCCTCTCATCTGCATGCAACATTTCACTTTCACCTCAATTTTATAGACATGTTGAGGGCCACCAAGTAAGAAAAGTGCAGAACCTGTATTTGAACTCTTATCCTTGCTCTATAATAGGTTTACTTTCCTTTTTTTCCACTAAGGAAAACAACTGGACTGGATGTTTGACTCTTTTATCTGTACGTCCCTGATTATATACAGAAATGTGACTTTACATTTTGTTGTTGTTGGTGGTGGTGGTTTTCCGAGGTAGGGTCTCACTGTAGTCCAGGCTGACCTGGAATTCACTCTGTAGTCTCAGGGTGGCCCCAAACTCACAGCAATCCTACTTCTGCCTACCCAGGGCTAGGATTAAAGGCATGCACCACCATGCCCGGCTTAAATTTCTAAATAAGTGGAATATTTATAAACATATGACTACCATATGTTTTATCATTTGGTAACAAATTTACCTAAAATCTCAATTTTGCTGAAATAGCCAAGACAGCAAACCAATATGAAAATTGATATTGTGCTATAGGCCAAAGGCTAGAGAGAAACTAAAGCACTAAAAACTCTAGGAGTGAAACAGACAGACTAACATTAACAGAAAATAAACCTAGAGGCACAGGGTGCAGTAAGAAAAAATGACATAAAAATAAAATGATGACCTCCTGCAGCTGGGTGCGTCATACTCCATAGGAATACAGTTAAGAGAGTCCTGGGCTCTTCGGGTAGGACATATGCTTCCTGGAGGTTGCTGCCAGCTGGGGCACTCTCTTTTTCCTCACCTCCCACCCCCATTCAACACTAAACAACACCACAACAAAAAGGTTTGGGCAAGCTATAAAACCCTTCTGCTACAGAGGCTGTGTTAGTGGAGAGTACTTAGAGTGGAAAACCACAGCCCCCAAAAGAAGATATTCTCAGAGTAATAAAGAACAGCCACTGACACTTACACTTTATACACACTGTGCCCCAAACATACAAATAATAGCGTCACAGGATAGTATGTGGAAAAATGGTTTTCCTAACTGGTTTGGTTACCCAATTATCTAAAATGCACAGATTCTTGTCTAGGATTCCCAAAGCCCATATCTACAATTCACCCAATCAAATCTGCCCTTATCTTGACACTCTGCTATCCAGGCTCTAGCTAATGCTGGGGATTTGAGGGCACATATTTATATAAAATATAATTTTCCTCACTTCCTTCTCATTGGGGAAGAACCCTAACCCTACTCTCACTCCTGGTGATTGTGACCATCTTCCCTCATGACCACCAGAATATCAGCCAGATTGCTTTTGTGATGATGGAGTTGATGTTATCAGTGGATTTCAGTTTCTGAAAATGTCTCCTCTCATTTAAAAAAAGTGTGAGAAAGCTCTAAATGAGAAAGATGTGTAAAGTCCCTTTCTTTTGCAAAAGAAACTGATAGGTGAAGAAAATAAATGTCATGCAATGCTCAAAGTTGCCTTGGAAAGTGGCTTAAACTGCTTTTAAACAACACATTATAAATTAATCTATGAAAGAGACAAAGACAAAACAATAGGAAAATGGGTCTCCATGACCATAACATGATCACATTGCCTGTTGCTGAGCCTCATATATTCAGTTGTAATTTCAGAGAAATTTTCTATGCCAGGCCCCAGTCAAAATGCACTGCATCTCACTTAGCTTCATCACACACTCCTCCCTGTCTCTTGTTTCTTTGAGGATGTTGAGGAACTTTCTTTCTAATAGTAAGGTCTCTTTAGTCTTCAAAGATTTCATTCTCAATTCTTTAAAAAAATGCATTCTTCTTCTTTATGTGATATGTTAAGAGAAATGGAGATGTATCTGTCAGCTGTAATGCTAAAAATAAAGAGAAATGCCACAACATTTATAGTGTTATTTGAACTGCACATTAGAATTTTCTTTTTCTGTATGAAAACACTGGGTTTCTTATGCCTCATCTTCGGTCAAGTAGTGTCTTCATTATAAACCAATAGATGATCAGATCACTCGCTAATATTGATGGGTGTATTAGCCTGTTGGAAATTCAACTAAATGTCCCAGGGTGAACTTTCTGAACTAAAGGTTCCCATGAAAATGCAATATTCTCTTTCTTTCTTCTCTTAACAAGAATGAGACTAATATACTGGCTATTAGACAGTTTGAACTTGATTCTACAAGTACTGGCTTACCAGTGAGGGTGTTGAGTACATGAGAGACATGATCAGACATGCATCCTATAAACTTCAATGTGATGACCCTGTGGAGAAGGAAGTAAAAGTGGATGCTTGGGAGACTGAAGCAACCCAGCTGAGAAGAAAGGGTTCCCCATTCACTACAACACTTTGGTTGCTTCTGAAGTCCTGGCTGGATCAAGTTTTCTGGAATCTCATTCATTCTCTGACTGAAACAAATCTCTTTGAGGTGAGTCACTTTACCTTAGTCATGTATGTACTATGTATTTTATTCTATATATTTTGTGGTACATTGACATCTGCCCTTTGCAAGGTTAGGTAATTCCTAGAATAAGCAAACAATTTGCCTGCAAGCACACTTCTTACATGCAAGATAATCAGCCCAGGGTGCTCTCCACACCAGCTCCTCTGACTGCCTCATTCCAGGATCAATTTTCCTTGGCTCTAATCACACAAGCTACATACTAGGCAACTAGGGACACCACTCCAACATCTAGAGCCCTAAAGTACCTACATAGGTACTTTACCTGTCTCTGTCATCCCTTCCCATTAAAACCTTGCCCTTTCTTTCCTCTCATTTCTTCTGTCTCCTGACTAATTTTACTCCCCTACATTCATAATCCTGTGTGGCATAGATTATTTTCTCCTGGAAAATTATAACAAACTATATTTTTAATGGCAATTGTCTCCTGATCTGTCAACCTCACCATAATTAAGTGGGCATGGTGGCGCACACCTTTAATCCCAGTACTCAAGAGGCAGAGGTAGGAGGATCACCATGAGTTTGAGGCCACCCTGAGACTTCATAGTGAATTCCAGGTCAGCCTGGGCTAGAGTGAGACCCTACCTCAACAAACAACAACAACAACAACAAATTCCACGATTGTTTTTCAACAAGTTATATTTCACCTTGGTAATTTTATACTGTCTAAGTTATTGATTAATTTTCTTTCTTTCTTTCTTTTAGGGGGTGGGTTTCAAGGTAGAGTCTCACTCTAGTCCAGGCTGACCTGGAATTCACTTTGTAATCTCCAGGTGGTCTTGTACTCACAGCAATCCTTGGGCGCTGGGATTAAAGGCATGCACCACCACGCCTGGCTTGAGTAATTTTCTTTAATGTAGTAAACAGATTTACTTAGTACTCTAAGATGTCATGTTGTTTATGTCACTAGTAGCAGTTAGTGCTATTTGAAGAAGAGTTAATAGTCATTTGTATTAGATACATCGAGTATTTTGTTACCCATCTGATAATTGGTGGTCTTGATGCAGTATTGGCAGCCTGGTATGGCAGAGGTGTAGTGAACAAGTTCACAGAAGACCTGGAACTTCTTTGACCAGGAAGAATTAGTAGCAGCAGGAATTTCTCTTCAGTTATAAACCACCATTAGCCTTGACAAAATAAACAGAACAATGTTTTTCAGATATTTGACATCAGTCAGCATGGGGCTGATCACAGACAGAAGGAAAACCAATGAAACACTTGGGATTTCCTTAGTACTGTTCAGAGACAGTTTTTTGGTCAAAGTAGTGTTTTCAAGCCGTGATGTTTTCAGGAGCACTCTTGCTGAGTTGAAGAAATCAAGATCAAAGTTTGAGGATACCAACATAGCTACAATTTATTTGCAATGCATGAGAAAAGAATGATGCTTCCAGGAGAGAAAGCTCTAATGATCTGAAAAAGAGCTCTTCTGAGTCCTTGGCTGAGGACTGTTATGAGCACATGTGAAGAAAACTAATCAGTGTTGCCAAAACAGTTTCTGACGGTCACACAGTGCTCAAAGAAATTCAAGTTTCCACCAAAATGGAGACATGTTATGATGTACTAATTAGAATCCTGAGAAGCGTGATTCCTTACTGGTAGAACTTCATACCTGTAGTGGTTTAAGTTGAGTGTCCCCCATTAAACTCATGTGTTATGAACACTAGGTCCCCAGCTAGTGGGAACTTAGAAATGCAGCCTTGTTGGAGGAGGTGTATTGTTGGGGACAGTCTCATGCGTCTTTCAACCAGTTTCCCCTTGCCCATGTTTGGCACACTCTCCTGCTGCTTTCACCTACCTGATGTTGGCCAGCTACATTTTCCTCTGCAATAATGGAGTTTTTCCTCTACTATGTAAGCCAAAATAAACCCTTTCCTTCCACAAGCTGATTTTGGTCAGATACTTTGTGCCAGCAACAAGAAGGTAACTGCAACATTATAACTGGTACTGAGAAGTGGAGATGTTGCTGCTAGAAACCTGACTCTGTGGCTTTTGGAACTGATTTGTGGGAGGAACGTGGAAGGATTTGAAACCTTAGATTAACAGGCACTTTGCAGTGCTCTAATTTTAGACCTTGTGTGGACTATTCTAGTCAGAGTTGAAAGACCTGAATGCTGTAAGAACTGTGGACCATGAGGTTTGGCTTATGAGAAGAAGAGTTTTGTCTGGATTGGGCTAAAAGCTATTTGTGTGAGAGTCTTGCTGCATTCTGCCTGCCTTTGTCCTGAGAATTTGTGCAGGATTGCACTGCATAGAAATGGACTGGTGTGAGCAGGTAGATATAGCACAGAAAGAAAGGAAAGTTTCAGACTAGAGACAGCATCTGTTCAGCTGCAACTGTTTGATAGATTAAGACTGTTGAGATTGAGCCAGCTGTTCTGCATTGGGACAGCAAAAAGAAAGTGGACTCTTTGGAAAGTAAGGGGCCTGAATGCTAGAAGAGTGTCCCATTCTTCAAAGTTAGCTTAATTCCCCACCCCCAACTAAAAAGCGGTAGCCCACCTGATACTATGGAGTATAATAAATACAGGAAAGAGAGGGTCATTGGATTTGCAGTGCAAGATTAGTTTTCTGGAAATGGCAATGGGCAATGTAAAGCAGGGTTGTTGGAGTCATGAGGATGATCTGTGGGTTGCAGTGGGGGCCCAGTGGAGAGGCCAGTACTATGGTGGGATTAATGCAAAGGAGAACTGCCAGTTTGAGATTGCTCTTCTAGTGGTGAACAGCCCAGTTGGAGGGGTAGAATTTGAACTGTAGAGACTGGTTAGAGATGTTAGACTTGGAGCTGTGGAAATTGATGTTTGCCTCATTTGTTTTAAAACGTGTGTTGGTTAAATCTTTCTTTGCTCTGCTCAATGCCATCTTTTGCCATGTGAATGTTTAGTCTGTGATATTATGGGTGGTTTTTTTATCCATCAGTTCACAGATCTTAGACTATGAGGAGGGTTTGGACAGCACTGGGATATGGGGTGGGGCAGGGCATATACATTTAATAGGCTTGACTTCTGGCCAAGCACACAAAATGGCTAAAGCTTATTATTATAACCATGATTCAGCATCCGTTATGATGATGAGCTCATTGTATGGTGTGTCCTGTGTTCACACTCCCTATATAAGCATCCTGTGACTGAAATAAAGAGCTTGGCTCAGCTAGACTCAGTTCAGCTCTGCCCTGTCTTGCCTTACCTTGCATTGCAACTATTGTCTGTGAATGTCTACTCTGTGCACCTTCTTCCAGCTCGGCTCACCCTCTCTACAAATCCCCCTGGAGCTGCCTGCTTCTAACAGATTGATAAAAACTATGGGGACTTTTAAAGTTGAACTGAATGCATTGAATTTTACATCATGGATAGTCATCAGCTTATGGAGGCCAGGGTTGAAATGTAGTGGTTAGCGTCTGGTGTCCCTCATAACCCCATCTGTTCTGAATGATAGGTTCCCAGCTGGCAGCAATTTGGGAATTGCAACCTTGCTAGAGGAAGTGTGTTGTTGAGGGCAGGCTTATGGCTGTTATAGCCAGTTTCCCCTTGCCAGTATTTGGCACACTCTACTGCTGATGTTTTACACATGATGTTGGCCAGGAGGTGATGTCCAGCCTCTGCTCATGTCATGTTTCCCCTGGCATCATAGAATTTTCCTTCAAGCCTGTAAGCCAAAATACACTTTTTCTTCCCCTGCTTTTGGTCAAGCTCTTTGTGCCAGCAACAAGAAGGTAACTGCAACAATCCCTAAATAAAGGCAGGTTTGAGCCCTCTGTATTAAAGCTTAAAATAAACTCTCAAAAGGATTAGAATATTCCACAAATACCAGAACTGAATCTTTAAAGTAATGCAATAAATGCTAACAGCAAAGAAAATGGAATTCAATTCTATACCTTCAGAAAAGCATAGAACTATCAAAACTGGAGTGAAAAGCAATCAATAGAAAAAATCCCCACAAGACAGATATTATAAAGTTCATAGACAAGGATATTAAAACAAGTATTATACATCTCATGAATATGACTGAGGATGTTGAAGGAAACATAGACTTGAAGAAGAGAGAAATGGGAGATATGGGAGGTAAAAATATGATACCTTAGACAACAACTTGGGGCTGGAGAGATGGCTTAGCAGTTAAGCAGTTAAGGTGCATGTCTGCAAAGCCTAAGGACCCAGGTTCAATTCTCTAGGTCCCACATAAGCCAGATGTACATGGTGGTGCATGTGTCTGGAGTTCATTTGCAGTGGCTGGCAGCCCTGGTGCACCCATCCCCCTTCTCTCTTTCTCTCCCTCTCTCAAATAAATAAATAAATATTTTTTAAACAAAAGACAACTTAAAGACTTGTGGTTCAAATATAAAAGGTCAACCATGAGTTTATGTGTTTTAACATTTAGCTTCCAGCTATTGGCACTATTTGGGAAGATTATGAAACTTTTAGGAAGCTGAGCCTTGCTAGAGGAAGTAGGTCACTGGAAGTAGGACCTCTGGAGTTTTATAGTCCCCACTTCCTGTCTACCCTCTGCTTCCTGCCTGTGGATGAAATATGACCAGCTGGCCTCCCATACCTGCTGCCTTGTCTTCCTTGACATGACAGACTGGAATTGTAAGCTAAAACAAACCCTTCCTTTCCTAAGCATTGCAATAGAAACTAAATAAGACATAAAGAGGAAAAAAAACACTGAAATACACACACACACACACACACACACACACACACACATTACCTTAATAAGTTGTGAAAATAATCAAGGTATTTACATATATCTAACTGGGCTTATAGTCATTATTATTATTTGCCCTTCACTTTTCTTTTTTCTTTTTAAATTTTTATTTTATTTATTTATTTATTAGAGAGAGAGAGAGAAAAAGAGGCAAAGACAGAGAGAGAATGGGTGCTCCAGGACCCTCAGCCACTGCAAACAAACTCCAGAAGCATATGCATCTGGCTCCCATGAGTTCTGGGGAATTGAACCTGGGTTCTTTGGCTTTGCAGGCTGGTACTTTAACTTCTAAGCCATCCCACCAGCCTTGCCCTTGACTTTTCTGATACTTATATTCTAAACTGCCAAGAATAATAAGTAATAAAATGAGAATGCAATTAAATATGTGAAGTCCCTTTTGTTTATCATGCTACACATGTCATGGCCGACTAGTGTCCCCTCAAAAAGCTCTCAAATTAAGCAGGCAAACACAATACTTTCCCTTTCTCACTTCTGATGATCTCTGCTCATAGTATGTTTGAATGTCATTCTATCTGCCTGGAAAATTGGATAATGACCATTTTCCAATTGTCACCATGACTTTATGGAAATGTTGCTGTGCAAGTAATAGGAAAGACATAGTTCCTAAAGTTCTGAAGTCTTCTAGAGTCTATATGATCAAGTACATAATGTATGCATCAACTATTTAGTTTACGTAGTACATGTTTCATAGTATGAAATAGAATATTATTGATATGTCTTCTACAGGTTTAAAGGAATAGCATTGTAATCATACATGATATTTGGCTGTAAATTAAACAAGAATACAAATATTAGTCCTCTCCAAGGTTTCTGGGAGAATTGTGGAAGAAAGATCAGAAGTAAAGCAAAAGCTGGCTAATGGAGAGAGACGCTATTGAATGCTATCATCTGGATAGGGCATGACCACTGCACTCATGAACTCATAGCTGCTGAGGTTCCTACACAAGGCCTGCCCAAGAAGGTCAGTCACTGATGAGGGTGGAAACTATGAGGCCCTACCTTTCCTTGTGGGGCTAATGGAAGTTAAAGGTTATAAGGGAGGAAGAGCTTTCTTTTTAGTGGTGTAGCCACTGACAATGGTGGGAAGAAGAGGTTTAGTAAGAGTGGGGAGGGGTAAATATGTTCAAACTACAGTATATGCATGCATAAAACTATCAAAAACTTAAGAATGTGAATATCATAGATTTCATTATTATTTTCTTTTGAATTTTTTGTTGATATTTTTAGTTATCATATGAAGTCAGGTGTTTCAATATGAAATTTACATACAGATGTACTATTATACTTGGTTCTTATCACCCCCTCATTACCCTGTTCCCTCTCTTATTGGTTCCATTTCTCCCCATAAATATTCCTTCTGTCTGCTTTCATGTCACATATATTCCATTACCCTCTCATGATCCTCTCTTTAGACCTCATTCTCTCATAGTGTCCTTTATACTCAAATATTTTATATATATATATATATATATATATATATATATATATATATATATTGCAAATCTATTGTAAATGTACATATATAAATTTAAATTTAGACTTCACATATGAGGGAAATGTGATACTTATCTTTCTGACTCTGAATTATTTCATTCAACCTATGATTTCCAGTTACATCTATTTTCCTGCAAATGTCATAATTTCATTCTTCTTTACAGCTGAATAATATTCCATTGTTGGGCCTCTGGGCTCATTGCATTTCTTAGCTATTCATAGTGTAGAGGTAATCACAGATGTGCAAGCATCTCTGTGACTTAGAGCAGATGGTATTATCTCTAGATGAAGGTGGAGGTGTCTGAGGCTGAAAGCAAGTTCATAAAGTATGACAGCCATTCTTCTTTTATGCTATCATACTGCCTTCAAGTGAGTGTTCTGAGTTTGGTTGTAACTTTAGACAGGATAGACTTACAGGAATTCCTCCCCCCTCTTTTTTTAAAAAAAGATTTTTTATTTATTTATTTATTTATTTATTTATTTATTTATTTATTAGAGATGGGAGGAGGGAGGGAGAGAGTGAGAATGGGGGCGCCAGGGCCTCTAGCCACTGCAAACGAACTCCAGATGCATGTGCCACCATGTGCATCAGGCTTATGTGGGACCTGGAGAATTGAGCTGGGGTCCTTAGACTTCACAGGCAAATGCCTTAATGGCTAAGCTATCTCTCCAGCCCTCCTCCCCACTTTTTAAATCAATTGGTTAGGAAATGCTATGCAGACAAACGAGTTTGAAAATGAAACCATTTGAAGAAAATGGAAGAATTGGTGCCTTGTAGCAAAACATACTTCCTAGCAAAGCATATTATCAAAGACATTGCTGACAGGAATGTGATGATTAGATGATCCAAGCATGGCTGGTTCCCTAAACTTGTCTGAGGGTTCCACAGTTCAGCATGTAAAGAAATGTGAGGCTGCCTGAGTCTGGTGGCTCATGCCAGTAACCCAGGAGAATTTGAGACCAGTCTGAGCTACATTTCAAGAGCCATCTCAAAATAGGAGAAGGGGGCTGGAGAGATGGTTCAGAGGTTAAAGGTTCTCTGCTTGCAAAGCCTGCAGGCCTCGGTTTGATTCCCCAGTACACATATAAAGCCAGATGCACAAAGTGGCACATATGTCTGGAATTCATTTACAGCAGCAAGAGACCTTGGCATGCCCATTCTCTCCCATTCTCTCCCATTCTCTCCCATTCTCTCTCTCTCTCTTTGTCTCTCTCTCTCTTTCTATCTTTCATAATTAAAAAAAATATTTTAAGGGGCTTCAAAGATGGCTTAGCAGTTAAGGTGCTTGCCTGCAAAGCCAAATGACCCAGGTTCAATTCCCCAGGACTCACGTAATGCACAAGGGGGCACGTGTATCTGGAGTTCATTTGCAGGGCTGGAGGCCCTGGCCCATCCATTTTCTCTCTATCTATCTCTTCTCTATCTTTCTTTCTCTCTACTTGCAAATAAATAAATAATTAGAGTAAAATAAAATTAAAATTAAAAAAATATTTTAAGAAGAAGGTAGAGAAGGAAATAATGTGCTAAGAATTTAAGCCAGGGCCTTTTGCATGTGTTGTTGGGATGAACATCCAAACCAGGCACAGTTCTTGGGAGGAAGGATATATTTCAAGCTTACAGATCCTGGGTGAAGTTTCATCAGTGACCGAAGAAGCTGCTTCCATACATCCAAGCAGAGAGAAACCATCACCAGCCTGCAAACATCAAAAGCAATAAGGACAAAACATGCAGCAAACAGCAGGGGCCTGGCCAGAGCTCAGACTGTTCTTTATAACTTTCTACTGGAAATCAGATTCTCCCCTAAACACACCTTAGGACTGGACCCCAGGATCTGCCCCTAGTGACATCTCTTCCAGCGAGGCATCTAGAAATACAAGTTACAAGCTTTTATAAAACACCTGAGTGTATGGGGGATATACACTCACACTACCACAGCATGCTAAAACACATCCTCTATCACTGAACTACAGGAAAGTTTTGAACAAGAACCACAAGTTTATGGAAAAGCATGGCCAGGTTAAAACAAACATAAATAGGGTTCATTTGCCTAATAGTCATTTGAAAGATTAAAAAAATTAATTTAGATTTTTGGTAGATATTCTGCCCTTTGTCTTCATTATATAAAATGAGAAGCTATTTTGTTTGGTTTGGTTTAATTTAGTTGAGTTTTGTTTTGTGGTAGGGTCTCACTCTAGCTCAGGCTGCCCTGGAACTCACTCTGCAGTCCCAGGCTGGATTTGAACTCATAGTGATCCTTCTACCTCTGCCTCCCAAGTGCTAAGATTAAAGGCATGTGCCACCATGCCTGGCAAGAAATTATTTTTTAAAGAAAATTTAATTCAGGTTGGGGATTTACCTCAGTGGAAAAGTATTTGCCTAACAAGCACAAGACCTTGAGTTGAGTCCTCAGCACCAAAAACAGACAGAAAGAGAAAAAAATTAATTAATAAAAATTGTATATATACAAAATGTACAATGTGATGATTGAATATGTATTTTATGCAATAATTAACCACAATCAAATTAATTTATGCACCTATTACCTACCACTCATGCTGCACCTTAGATACTCCATAATTATACATTTGATAACTTAAAGTTGATACTCTTTGAACAGCATTTCTCCATTTCCCATCTCTCCCAGGCCCTGATAGCCACCATTCTATTATTTTTTTAAAACTTTTCTTTTTAAGTTTTTTTTTTAATAGAGAGTGTACATGTGCACACACCTGAGAGAGAGAGAGAGAGAGAGAGAGAGAGAGAGAGAGAGAGAAAGAGAATTGGTGTGCCAGGGGCCTCAGACAGTAATTGAACTCCAGACACTTGTACCACCTCTCTAGCCCCATTCTATTATATTTCTATAAATTTGATTTTTTAAGATTCCACATATAAAAGAGATCATTTAGTATTTCTCTATTTCATTTCACTTAGCTTAATTCATGTCCTCCAGCTTTATCCATGCTGTCTCATATAGCAGGGAGTTTTTCTCTTTATAGCTGAATAATGTGTGTGTGTGTGTGTGTGTGTGTGTGTATTTGACATTTTCTTTATCCATTCATCCATTGATGAAGACTTAGGTTATTTCCACCTCTTTGTTATTGTAGGCAATGCTGCAATTACCATGGTGGATTCAAATATATCTTCAAGATATGGATATATATATATATATATATATATATATGCCTAGATACATAGATATATATGTATATATATACACCTAGATACACATACATCTTCAGAATAGGGATTACTAAATCACAGTAGTCCCAGGATAAGTGTACTAATTTACATTCTAACAAACAGCATTCAGTTTCCTCTTCATACCTTCATTGAGATTTACTGTCTTTTGCACAAGTAGCCATACAAATAGCCTGGGGTGTTATATTGATCTTCTATATATCTTTTTGTTGTTGTTCTTTCTCTCTCTTACTTAGAAATGTCAGTTCAAGTATTGTGCATATGTTTTTTTTTTTTTTTCAAGGCAGGATTTCATTCTAGCTCAGGGTGACCTGGAATGCATTATGTAGTCTCAGGGTGGCCTTGAACTCATGGCTATCCTCCTACCTATGCCTCCTGAGTGTTGGGATTAAAGGTGTGTGTTACCACACCTGGTTTTTTATTTGTGTGTGTGTGTGTTTTAATTGAATTTTGTTGTTGCTGTTGCTTTGACTATTAAGATGTGTGAATTCCTTTATATATAGGATATGAATTCTCATCCCATAGATATAACTTATATTTTATCCCATTCTTTAGGATGCCTTTTCATTTTGTTGATTGATTCCCTTTTTTTTTTTTTTTTTTTTTTTTTTTTTGGTTTTTCGAGGTAGGTCTCACTCTGGTCCAGGCTGACCTGGAATTAACTATGTAGTCTCAGGGTGGCCTCAAACTCTCAGCGATCCTCCTACCTCTACCTCCCGAGTGCTGGGATTAAAGGCATGCACCACCACGCCTGACTTTTTAAAATATTTTATTTAATCATTTGTAAGCAGAAAGATACAAAAAGAAAGAGACACACGAAGAGAGAATGGGCACACCAGGGCCTCTAGCCACTGTAAACTCCAGATGTATGCACCACCTTGTGCATCTGGCTTACATGGATACTGGGGAATCAAATCTGGGTCCTTAGGCTTTCCAAGCAAGCACCTTAACCACTAAGCCATATCTCTACCCCCTTGATTGATTTCTTTACTGCGTAAATAATTGTCTTATTTTTCATATTTGTGAGTGAAACATAAGGCCAATCATCCTATCAGTTTGGGACTATGTGGAGGCAGTAAGGACTAACAAACCAAAATTGATCCTATAGCCCCAAGGTATCATTAGTTGCTAAAAAGGTATAGTTTTCACCATTCTTTGGAAGCCAATATCCCCCCAACTTGGGTTCCTAAGTTCTGACAAATTTCTCCCATTCTTGTGCAGCCTGTAAACCAATTAGTTGGCTGCATCATGTGGTGACAATGATGCGAAAAAGTGAATAGTATATAAGTTACAATGATGTTTTAAAGCAAAAGGATTGAAGGTAATAGAAACTATTCTAAAATCAGTTTGAAGCTCATCCTTCATGCCTGTTCTAAAGCTTCACCAATGTGGGCTTTGGGAGGGATTTTTTTTTTTTTTTTTACAGAAGTCCAGGAGTATCCAGAAGCTATATTGCCTCCCTGGAAATGTTATAGTCTGGTGTAAGCTGGTGTCCTGCCAAGTCAGAAATGTCCAGCTGCTTCCATTTCCTTTTGTTTTTCTTTCCAGTTAGGTTTTTACCTGAATGGCTAATGGCAGAACCCATTGTTGTGGTTCCCAATATGTGATTCTTGACAGATGGGAAATATCTGAAGCTACAGAGAGGAGGAAACTGAAGAAATAAAAGGAATTGTTCTTTCCCAGCCAGTATGACAGCAGTCATTTCTCTTTGTAGTTATAGTTTAGAAGGATACAAGATTTCCCATGCATGTTAATAGCTTAACTGAGTCTCTTATTTATTACACAACTATTCTATTAATAAGAAGCCAAATGTTATTATGAAGACTAGACTGAGGAATATAACTTATTTGCATAATGCTATATTTTCCATAATAACTTATAAAGAAAACTTGACATTTTCAAAATGAGAAAAGCTGAAATGTCCAACCCATATGGGTCTGATAAATGGGATTATGAATCATGAATTTTTTTATCTTTAAGGAAAAGAACACATTTCCAAACTCTTCTCACCTCCTCATACAGGTTTCATGTGCATTTTATGTAGTTACATAATGAAAATGTAGTTGTTGGAATTGTTTTTCAGCTTCCAGGCATACCTGGCATATTTAAGAATATATATTTAAGAATACATTTACTTTCCTCTCAATCAGCAAGTTCAGCATAGACAAGGGACATAGCTTCTTCTGGATAGAATTCTGGGAGTTCTGTTTTATTTTATAATTCTCTCCTCCCACACAGACCCAACCTGGTAAGATGATTTGCCTTGTTGAAGATAAGGCTTCACCACAAATATGCAAAATAAAATCTACACTATTTCTTCATTTTAATTTGAGTTAAATATGAAATGTGTCTGGCAGGAAATTAGGAGCATATTGATCACTCAATCTATTTGTGTCACAAGGCAGTAAAAGCAGTTCCTCAGAAACATAGTTGGTTCTTTATTCACTATCATGAGGGATTTTTGTTGTTGTTGTTTTGTCTTTTCTGACATTCCCTCTTTTTGTTCTACATTTGAATTTGTTATAATTGCACCAATGCTTCTGTGACTGAGACCCTGAGAACTTGTATTTAGGGTTGCCTCTAGTTGAAAACTTACCTCCGCAGAGGTAATTTAAACCTAAGTTGTTATCTTCTTTAGGGTATGGGAATTGCTATTTAATACACTATTCTTCCTGGTTGAAGGTATAACAGAAAGAAGACATCTTAAGCAAGTCAAGGGCCCCTTTTACTGGATTTTCTTGCTATTTTTGTCTCTAGTTTAATTGGCAACAGCCCCATTCCCGTTCCTAGTGAATTCTTTCAAATATCTTATCCAATCCCTAAGAGAAAGAAAGAGGAAGGGTGAAGGTAGAATGCTGGAGAAGTAACAGAGCAATTGGTATTAGGAGTAAAAAAGAGTCCAATTCACAGCCTGTAGCTGAGGGAGAGCATCTGAAAACCTATTGACTCATAAAGGACCACCCAGTCAGCACATAGGAGGAAGTTAAGCATGACCAAAGTCCCCTCAGATGTTTCTTCCATCACACCCTGCTTACCAAAGCTATGTGAGACTATGGCAGTTTTTGAAATTACATGACCTCATAAAGACTTAGAGACTTTTTTTAAATTGGTACCTAGAGCATGTTGTTGAAGAGAAATTATTCTCCACCTCTAAGTTATAACGTGTTACTTTTTAAATAAACATTAAAACTTCTGTACTAGACATGGTTAGAAAATCTAAGAACCCTTATGGCTGAATATTTGCGGTAGATGAGGAAAGGAGATGGAGTCAAAGGTGAACTTGACTCTTTAATAGGCTATGCAATTTTTCCTGTTCTCCCTTGAAAAGTAAATCATTACTGTATGCCTTAACATTGAAGGGAGTACCGTTTAATTCCTTGGTGAACTTATAGACTGAGTAATATGAGTGGTCAGCACAAAGAAGAAAGGGGAATGTTAAATGCCTTCAGCTGTGTGTGCAGGAGCATCAGGGAGAAGAGAAGAGATGTAGAATTAGAATTCTGAATGTAATCCCCTTAGGAACCATTTGGTAAATCTCTATTCACAGCCTGCTTGGGAACAGTATGAAGAATCCAGGGGATATAATTTCTCAGGCAGATTTTGAATACTAAATTGTATGATCATATCCATAGAACTTGTCATGCCCTAAAACAGGAACAGTACTTTCTCAGCATTCTGAAGATATTTGACTCCTTGTTCATATCTACAGACCATCTACCTAGGCTGGTTAGTAAAAGCACCCAGAGAAGATTTGTAGTTAACAAAATATTCAACCATACTATGTCCACAACAATTCATAGAACAAAATGTTTTAAACTTATTCATCAGTTAAACTGCTTTAATGTTTTAAAGCGGTTAAATGACAGGGACAGAGAGGCAAATTAATTGTATTAACAAGGCAAGATAATAACAAACATTAAGGCACTTTTGTTAAAAGGGAAGATACAGGTGAACCTGGGCTCAAATAACTTCTTTCTAACCTATCAGGAGCACATTATCTAAGATACTAAAGTGCTAAATTGGTCAGATAAGTGATGTGCTAAGAAGTAAAATCCTCTGAACAACAAGAAAAGAAAATTGAAGTGAAAATTGCAATCTCCACCTGCAAGAGATTTGTGAGATGAAGTGAAAATGTTTACAATGGAAGAAAAGTGAGAAAATGTGAACAGGATGATATTTAATAATAAAGCTTAAACTGGAGACCTAAGAATGAAATGGATGATGGGGAAAGGGCTGGAAAAGCCAAAGTCATAATGCCACACAGGGATCTAGGCCTGGGAAGTTGGAGAAGCTTAGAGGAACTTAACTGAGTCAGCAGCAATTCTGCTGATCACTAAGTGGACAATTGGTGTCAAGACAGTGGTAACAGATATTATTCTGGAAGAAAAATAATGGTGGAATGATGATCACAGGAGAATATTGTGAGCTGAAGACAAGAGTTGTGTTTAGTGACAGACAAGAATGCACACAACCAAACCTAAGGGAAACACATGTGTCCCAATGCTGGAGGTTAGGTGAGATGCTGGTAGTATGGGATACAGAGACAGAAAGATGCTAAAGAACACTTATTTTGAGAGCAACAGACCAGAAAAAAAAATGGGTAGGAATTACCACTCTGTGGTTATAGGTGTAAGATCTGGAGCTAGACTGCTTGGGTTCACAGCAGAACACTCATGAGTTACTTATAAGCATTGGGTCTTCAGTTTCCTTATCTCACAATGAGACTGCTTACACTGTCTCTTGGAAATTGTAAGGATTGAATGTGTTACTATGTGGAAAAGTGTAGCAACTTATTTTACTTTGTGAGCAGCCTCTACCTCTGAATTGGGTAGAGTACTTTGGGCTTGCTCTTGCCTATCTTCTAGTCTGTATATGAGATAGCTTACATTGGTTACACAGTATAAACATCAAGGTGACAAGTGTTCTTAGACTAGTTTGTAGGTGGCCAATATGAATTAGGCTAAGGACAATCATAACATTCTTTGAGGTTTTTAACTACTTTGGTAAAGTCCCCATCCACTGAGTTCATCTATAAAAAAGGGCGCACGCTCTCTCTCTCTCTCTCTCTCTCTCTCTCTCTCTCTGTGTATGTGTGTGGTGTGTATGCGTGTGTAAGGTTTCTGTGAGATCAACTGTGAATGAATCTACAAAAATGTCTGGGGCACAGTAAGTTTCAATACAAGTTTTCTGTGTGTGCATCTGTCTTGTGACGTGGCTGCTAGGTGGCAGGCTTCAAATACTGAACTTAACTGACCTTAACTGTTTCCCCAGCTGCTGGTAGAGAGGTTTTTAATTCAGCTTTTGTCAGACCCTAGAAGAATTAATCTTTTTTTTTTCTTTCTTTTTTGAGGTAGGGTTTCACTCTAGCCCAGGCTGACCTGGAATTCACTATGTAGTCTCAGGGTGGCCTTGAACTCATGTTGATCCTCCTACCTCTGCCTCTCAAGTGCTAGGATTAAAGGCGCATGCCACCATGCCCAGCTTTATTTTTTTATCTTTTATGTCACAAAGGAAATTGACATTTTTCTTTTCCAGCTCACCACCAGTGCAAACAGAAAACAAAAATGAAATGCTGCATTTCTAAAATGAGTTAGTGTGTGTATGAGTACAGTTTATATACCATTCACCACCACCCCCAACACACACACAACATGGATTTTCCTCTCTAAAGGACAGACCTTCCCAACCAAAAGGTAAAATAATGAAAGGCAACCATTAGTAGTTTTTATATTAAGGCTCCACTTTTGATGTGAATATCACAGAAAACTACTGTTCCCTTCCTGCCCATGACACAGCTGCCTCACTGAATAGGTATCTTTCTGTGGCTCTAACCACCTTGCTGGGGATTTGGCTCTCCCTGAAGGATCATGATGAATTTGATTATGAATCCACTTTGTCCCAAATCCGTCTGGTTAAGAGAGTCTCTCCATAGTCCCAATCCTATAGTTTGATGGGCTTCGCATTCAATAGGCCCTCTCCACTTGCTACATTCCAAGATCTGCTTTCTTTGGATCCCTAGGAAAAGAAAAAGGCATGGAACTAAAGAGGTAGAGTTTTCTTTTCAACTTTTTCCTCAAGGATATTCAGGAGGTCATTGTCATCACCAAGCTATAACTCTTTCCACCCATTCATGGAGGAAGATCATGGAAGAGCCAAGGACCCAGCCAGCTGACCACAGCTGCAAGTGCCGGCCTTCTTTAGAAATCCCTTCCTCTTTTTCTTTCCATCTGCTCTGCCAGGGTTAACTAGGAAGCCCATTGCAAGCCCCAATATATGTCTTACAATGTTCAGGCTCCCATCCCACCAATCGGTTATTAGAAAGGGTTTTTATGATACAAATTTGATAATCTCCCATGCACACTGGCACTGTTCTAATTGAAGTTGTAAGCCCATAAAATTCAACCCTTTTGTCTTCCTGAAGGCCACAAGATTTAAAAAGATACCATTGTCCTGCCTAACACCCACTACATTGTCACTAGAGACTGATTAAACAGATTCCTGAATCAAAACAGTGCAGATTTTGTCTAGGTCCTTTTTAGGCTTGACAATGTCCTTTTCAGTTTCCAAGACAAAAGGAGGTTTAAGGATCAAGATCCTTCTAAGATAACCACATCCATATGGAAGACAAGGTGGCGGCAGCTGAGAAGGCAAACACTGTACCCACCCTCCAGTCCCAGGTGATAACATTGCCTCCTCTTCTTCCTCCTCCTTGAGCAAGAAAACGTGGACCCTTAATAAGCCCAATGTCTACCCCTCACAGACCTCATCTGGGCTCTTGCTCCTGTCCCTGGACCTCTTGCTGGAAATCCCTCTCTTGGTGCATCTTCCTTCCTGGATGCACTCAGGAAGAGCAGTTGCAAACCCAAAGGGTGGGACATTAGATGCTGAACCTGAACTCAGGTGAAATAACTCTCTTACTAGTTGATCCAGCCCGCACATCTGACTGCCCGGTTTCTGCACACTATCTTTTCTAGGGCTGTCGTGAGGCAGTGTACAGGACTAGTCTTTCCTGCCACTTTTTGATTTCTTCACCACTTCCCATACCCCATCCCGCCACCTCCAAGAGGAGGTAGGAAACTTAACTGCGGGTTCCAAGTTCCTCCATGCTCTTCAGGCCCCCAAGCTCCCATGCGCCCAGCACCCTGCCACTGGTATCACCTGACAGAATAGGGTGCACCACAGGATTGACTTTGGGTTGCAAACTCGGGGGGGGGGGTCTCCAGGATCCCAGAGAAGCTTTTGCTTCACTCCACAAGCAGAGCTGCCACACCACCCCATGAAGGATCCCCCAAATTGCCTCAGCATCCTCCCTCCACCAGTTTTCCTCCTAAAGCCTCGTTGGAGCTGTTATCTGCCCTTCGGCAAACCGGTGGTGGTCCCCAACTTCATGGTCAAGGAGCCAGAGAATGTTCCAAACTCCTGTCAGGGAAACAGGGCTCCTACCTACTTTCCCCCGCAGGAGCGGAGAGGACGCAACCCTCACATTATACTATAGCACCACTAAGGGAAAAAATATACTCTATTTCTTTTAAAAATTAGTTGCTCTCCATACAAGCCGCGGTCGAAAAATATACAATTAAGTCTCAAGCCATAAAATGTAGCTATGGGATTCTCAGTCCCGGGAAAGAAGGGACCATCTTGGCGCGAGAGTCTTCTGCGCGTGATCACACTTTCACGAACCTAGGGACGCGGAGGTGAGGACCGCAGGGAGGGAGCCCGGAGCACCCAAGGCCTTTGGCTGTGGCCTACTGTGGTGGGACAAAGTCCGGGATAGCTCCGGGTCCCCCGCGGCGGCCTCACCAGTTCCAGGAGAGCAGAGCTGGGGGCGCTAAGTGCTGGTAGGCCGGGAAGAGGCCGAACGCCGAGCCCGGCGCGAAGCTCGTGTAGCCGGGCAAAGGGCCGGCGGAGGTCTGGGGTGCGCGGCACTTGTCCTGAGCCGCCGCGGGGACCCCCTCGGCCCCGCCACGGTACAGCGGCCCGTCGTGCACCAGCACCGGCACCACCACTCGGCGCAGCAGGCCCGGAGAGGCGGGCAGCTCGGCGGCGGAGGCTGCGGGCTCCGGCGACTCGGTGGCCCCAGGCGCGCGCGCGCGCTTGAGCTTGTAGCGATGGTTCTGGAACCAGATCTTGACCTGCGTGGGCGTGAGGCGCAGCAGGCGCGCCAGCTGGTCCCGCTCCGGTGCGGACAAGTAGCGCTGCTGCCGGAAGCGCCGCTCCAACTCCAGGGTCTGCGCCTTGGAGAAGAGCACGCGCCGCTTCTTCCTCTTCTCGGCGTCCGAGCCTGGCGACGCGGCCCGACTGACAGCGACTGTGGCGATGATCCCAGCGGGCTGCTCTCCGAACTGCCCTCGTCCGAGGCTGCGAAGAAGACACCTCCTGGTGAGACGCCTGGCCCGTGCAGAGTCTGGGGCGCAGACCCTCCGGCCAGAGCGCCACTCACCACACCTTGCTCAAACACTTAAAGAGGCATTTCCTAAACTGGGGTTTACATCTGGGTACCCCAATCTCTAAACTCGGTGACCTCATTCATACCACAGTAGTAATCACCAGGTCTGAGATCATGACCCGAAGAAGCCCACCCTGCGGCCCTGGCGAGATAGCCTCAGTGGTAGCTAAGCTGGCAGACCAGTTGACCACAAGATGGGTCCACCAATAAGGGCTACCTCCTGGTCGACTGCACCATAGTCCACCGAGGTTTGCAAAGCCCCAAAGAGGGGCATGTATCTAAGTATGTCGACCCGTAGGAATCTCTCCACACAGAAGCCCAAATGTCCCTCACTAGTGCCAAGTTCAGGGATGTTCTCTTAGGACGGACGCAAGACAGGGGTTTGAAGACTGCGCAGCCTTTAGTTACAGGGCGGAAGAAATCCAAACTCTGGGCTGGAATTTCAACTTCCCATCCTTGAACTGTCCCGACCCTAGTTCGGTTCTCCTCCACCCTCACCACCGTCCAGGGTCACTCACAAGGGTAGTGGTTGCGCTCGGACTCCAGCCAGGCGGCGCAGGGCTGGGCCTGAGGAACGCACGTCTCTAGCTCTCGCCTCGCTCGGGGCTGCACGTCCTGCTCCGGTAGATTCAAGAGGCTGCGCACGGTGAAGCTGAGGCGTCCGGAGGTGGCCATGGCCGAGGGAGGAAGGAGGGGACAGGGTAGGCTGGGGACCAAGTAGCGGTCAGGGACGCCGTTTCTACCGCTGGGGGTGGGAGGCGCTCGCCATGCGCTGGACGCAAGGATATTAGTGCACTTACAGCCGAGTTCCTGTTTGCATTAACAGCTCTTCCCACTGTGGACGCTTTGAAAACTGAGGTCTGGGTGTCCCGGGTGTTAAGTACTTGAATGAGTGCTGAACCAAAGCCCCAGGCAGGCCCAGAAGATGCCACCTCCGCCCCCGCCCCGCCCCGTCCCGTCCCCCGCCCCTTTGCGCCCCTCTACCTCCCAGAGGCCCGCAGGAAGCAGTCTCTGGCATTAGCAATTGTCTGATTAGTCCAAAGTGGGAACAGATAATGAAGATTGTTAACACTGAATAACATCTTGGGTGGCGAGCCATGGCCACCATACTCCCAACCGAACCCCTAACTTCCTCCTTCTCCTCCTCCTATGCTGACGTAAGGCCTGGCCTGGCTGGAGCGCGGGAAAGGGTGTGGGGGATGGCATAAGTGGGTTAATAGGCACCCAGAAATCTATTCCCTATTTGTTTTCTTTTTCTTTCAAAGTTATTTCGAGGGCTAGTCTCCCGCAGTGATCTGGAAAGTGATTTACAAAGCTGTGTTAAACTAGTGAGTGTTCTTGCCTTCTGAGGACACAGGGCAAGAAGTTCAGGGAGGGCACCAAGGGTCCTACTCTTGCCAGCATCTGGGACGAGGGTTTAAAAGATCCCTAGGAGAGGCGCGACACTTCAACTTCTTCTACCCCTCAAGGATGCCAGAAAGGGTTGGGAATGTACAGAGAACCTAAGACAGTGCCTGTCTCACCAGGCCAGCAAAATTGAGAAACTATAGCCCTAAACCACCCAGCTTCGAAATGCCCAGCCCTGCCTGGAAGCTGTGGGCAGTGGAGCCAGGCTTAGTGGCGGAGCTCCACAAAGCGGGACTCGGACCAATACTGGGACCCATGAGTGGCATCGTTTCCTAGGGCAGTCTATGAGGGCTTTGGTTTCCTTGGTATCGCCAGACGCTCAGGAGTCATCTGCGCCCCCACGCAAGTCCCTGAAGACAGTCCTAGTGCCGGGGCTGTGGCTTGAGCTCCCATCTCTTAGAGTGGCAGCCCTCAGCGCAGCTGCCCTGCCCCGTACCAAAATGGGCCCATTTTGCACCCGGGGCGCCCAGAAGAAAATCCTGCTGGCTAGATGTCTAACCGGGATATTCTAGGACCCGCCCCCACACCAAGAAAATGATACCCGCAGAACGCCTGGCGTGAGCAGGCGGGGTTATTACTTTCCATTGGCCCCTGGCCTCGCGGTGGGGGTACTGTGAGCTGAGCGCGGTCTCAGTGGCCTCTCCCCCTCCAGCTAGTGGTTTGGGTATTTGGTTTCTAAATTTTAGGGATGGGCACTGCCTTGGGGTGGCCCCACCCGAGATCCTGGCGCAGCACAGGCTGAATTCGAACCTGACGAGGATGTGGGGGTCACGGCTCCACCCAGCCTGTCCACCCTCCGAAGCAGCCTTCCTACCAAGCGTGCCCAAGATGCCCTGCACAGCGCGCTGGGTGGTCGGGAGGAGGCTAGACCAGTACAGGCCAACTGCTAGGCCGCAGACAAAGGGGAAATGGAGCTCAACGCCCCGACCTGTTGGAAGCATTTGTTCCAGTCAAGATTTTGCATTTGTTGAGTCCAGAATAATGCGTGATTGACGTGTGCTCACAATGCGCTTTAGCCCGCCTGGATAAATCGGAGCTTGTCCGGTGTTGTCATGGTTTTCAATGGGCTTCAATGGGATTGGGCGCACTATCGACTCTGCTGGTCTTTCCGCGGCCCTGGCAATAGATTTATTAGTTATGTCTTTTTAAATAAGATTAAATTGAAATGACTGGGCAGTCCTCGCCACAGACAAGATCGGGGCGGGGTTCTAGGAAACCCTCAGGACAGACTCCCAGATCCCCTGAACTGGCTGTGCCAGTTAGAGGAGCTCTGTCTTTGGCTTCCTCTAATGCTCTTAACTAAGTTCCTCTCCCCCTCTTTCTGGCTCCTCCCTCCTGCTGAAACGGAATGGATTTGGTAATTCTTAAGAATCTTACCAGTTTTAGGATTTCATTTCTCTGGAATTTTTCTACACTGCTCTTCATTGTTTAAATCAGCAGGTTTCTTCACCCCTGGTCCCCAGGACTCTGAGTCTGCTATCTTCAGGATTTCTAGGAGAAGGTGTCTCACCTTACGAGTTTGCCAAGGACCCTCCACAGGAGTAGGGGAGGACATATAGCAAATTTGGAAAGAGAACCAAGTTAAGGGATGCAGAATAGTCTTCCTTGGAGGGGCTGACCTCTTTTAGCCTTTTAATCTATTTAACATCCTAAGACCACACTGACTTGTAGAAATAAGTAAATGGCACTCTTCAATTCTTAAGAGCTCTTCAGCATCAAATATTTGCTTTTACTCTTAGTGTTCGGTTCCACAAGCAGAGATGCATCCCCCATGTGGCAGTTGTGCTCTAGGGAAAATTTGGATCTGGGTTAAGGTCCAAATTCCTTCTAGCTTCACCTTCTCTGGCCTATGAACAGTGTTGCTGGGACACAGGGTGCCTGTGGCTGGTCCAGAAGCCCAGTCCTTTTGGTTCTACAACACCCTGCAACCTCCCAGCTTGGTCTTAGATTCCCTCTTCTTCCTTCAGCACCTCTGCCATGATCCATCCTTCTCCCCACTTCTGTCCTGGAACTTTACCTAATTCCCTGCAGAAGCTGGAACTCAAAGACTGCAGAAAGTCAGTCCATGTAAATTGCCTTCTGTAAAAAGGGAGGCCAGGAGGACAGAAAAGAATCATTAAAGAGGGGAAGGTGCTCTGTTTGTTGTTTTTTCATAGTAATAATCGAGAGTAGAAAATTATTTTGACAATGGGTCAGTAGAAAAGATAATAAGGAGAACTTCATTTCTGGCATGTTGGAACTGTATGTTTAGCCTCCCAAACATAGGAGATTCTTGGAATCATAAGTTATCATCTATCTGACTGGATTTTTTTCCAGACTGCACCTCAGCATTGTTTGTGAATATTATTACTTAATTATGTGTTTCCCTAGTACATCTCAATTCAAGTAGGAATTTTAATCTTCAGGGATTTGTGATATGGTGAATATATTTAAGCCACCCAGACTAAACATCCTATGAAAAGTCTTATCCAGAGGTGCTCATCACGACTGCATGCCCAAGAATTTAAGACTAGCAAATTCCAAAGTAAAACTAAAGTATCTTGATTTTTGAAACAAGGAGATTGTGTCTATATCTCACATTCTGTTTTTAAATCCTTCCATTTTGGCTAAGTGTTTCACAAAACCCTGCAAATCTATATAGTATTGAAGAGAGGCAACACTGCAAATTCCCCTTGATAGATGGAGGGCCCTCCACTGCCAGGACATTTTTCTTTGCCTCATAGCAACTGCTCTCCCTTCTTTATCAGTATTCTAGTTAAAATAGGGAAAGGAAAATAAAAATGGGCTTTGACACCTCCAAGAAGTAGATGATCTTGATTGGTTATAGGACTGGAAGAAAAGGCAGCATTTCACATCAGACCTCTTTGCTTTTCCTTCTGAAAACTAATTGCCACAAATAAGTAAGCATTTCTCTTTTAATAATCAATTAATAATCAATTGAATAATCAATTGCTTGGTGATTGACTGGGCCAGGTTACATGTCTTATCTTACCAATTTATACTTGTTTGCTTGACTGATATAGATATGTATCTGAGACACAGAATCCTTACTGACTTCTTAAACAATAAAAGTCCTTATATCACACTTAGTGTTACATATAAGGCAGACTGGCCCCAGAAACACATGTTATGACATTACTTCAGGACCTCACCCAGTCCTGCTTATAGTGTACACTTAAAGCCAAACATTAGCACTTTAGTTCATTTCTAAAAACTACCTATGCATTGTAATGAGGGCTTAAAAATAATTTACTTTGTTTGAGATCAACTTTAGACATTCATTTCACATTATAAAAGTCAGATATTATTTCTGTTTTCATTGATGACATTTTGAACTGCATTTGAACTGATCAACCAGTCATTCTGGAGAAGGATTTGTTAATATTTGATTAAGATGGTCTCTCAAAGACTAAAAATCAAATATTCAAATTTCTTATCAATGATTATAGTAATAAATAAAAATATCACCTTGTGTTTTATCCATTCGGGAATGTTTTCAGTGAACCTCCACACTTTCTATTTTATCCTTGGTTGAGATAGATTATCCAGGAGAAGCAAAGCTTAGGGAAGTTTGAAGGCAAATAGACTGTGATATTCTTAGAGTTGAAGAGGTCCTAAAAAAGGAGAGGGTCTGTTTAATAGAAGGTATTAGAAAAGAATGTTTTTAAAAAATAAATTAGAAAGAGAAGATATACTAGTTTAGAGCTGTAGGTTCAATGCTATCATTCAATGGATAAAAACTTGAATGGATTTTTCTACTTGATAGTGGATTTTATTTTTTCTAAGATCCTTATATTTCTACAAACTAACAATAGTAGGTAAACTTTAGCTTTTAAAGTACCTCAGGTTTTAATGTTTAGTTTACTATGAAATTTTCCTTTGGGGAAAAGAAATTTCCTTCTTTTAAGAGGAGGCAAAAGTGCATAACAGGAGTGCAAAATGACAGCCTGCAGGAATTCCCTACAACAAAAGTCAAAGCTGTATCTGTTTACTGCAGCCTCTGGAAATCCTTTCCCCAGCAAAGGTGGCTGTCTTTGTATTCTTGATTAAATGGGTATTTGCACTGAAGTCACATACCACACAAAGGAAACAACACAAAATAAAAATGTCCTTCGTGTTCTGTTTTTCAATCATTTGTGTGAAGGAGGTTCTTGGCCTTTATCACTGTCAGTGAAAAGTTCCTCATTGGAAGTGGAATTCCACTCACCCTGCTTCCCCTGCACAGCCAGCTTGCCATGGAAACTACCTCTGGAGCCCTCAGGCAAATACATAAATGACAACACTAAACACTGGGCATTTTAGGTTTGGCTTTATCTCAGACAGGGATGAAGGAGGGTGTTTAGAACTTCTTGAGAAATTTATTGTTTCTATTTGTCTTTCTTAACCCAACAATAGTTAGTTGGACTTATCCAAGTTAAGAAACAGCTAATAAATGATGTGACATACAGATATTTCTTTATGTTAAAATATATGTGCTATGTATTTAACACAATTTATATATGGTCAAACTATATCTTTTATGGATGATTTTTAAAAACATTATCCTCAAGATAAGACATCCATCTTTAATATGCGTTTTCTGAAGTGAGTGTGAACTTTAAGTGAAACCAAAAAATGAAAATCCGAGTTTCTTCTACTAAACATGTTTCTTTTATTAACATGTTCCATTCTAAGCTGTTATTAGCTTATCCAAAAAACATCGCATTTTTCTCTGTCACATGAACTCGAGGAAATAAGAGCACACTTTCATTTTATTGTTTGATTTCACTTGCTTCTGGAACTCTCATTTAATTTATAACCAACCCTAGTTTTCTCCCCAGGGGTTTCCATCTCTCCTGGGGTTTCAAGCCAGCATGTCTCCAGCTTTCCTCTTTCCGTGGTCCACATTAGCTAAAGGTAAATAGCTTCCAAGTTTGACACATCCACCATGTTTCCATTGCTTATTTGCATTTCCAGCTCTTCACACTCAGTTTATTTAAGCTGGACTGATTTATTCCTGGAAGGTTATAGCATCAGGATGCACACATTTTGGATATGTAACCCAGACCTTGTTCTCTTGGTCACTGGATGGACATATGTGTAATGTTCGGATGGTTTGTATTGTAATTACTTCTTTGGGTTTGGTTACTAAAAAAACACATTTAAAAAAATTCAAGTAGGACTGGAGAGATGGCTTAATGGTTAAGGCACTTGCCTGCAAAGCCAAAGGATCCAGGTTCAACTCCCCAGGACCCACATAAGCCAGATGCACAAGGAGGCACAAGCATCTGGAGTTTGTTTGCAGTGGCTGGAAGCCCTGGAGTGCCCATTCTCTTTCTCTCTCTCTACCTGCCTATTTCTCTCCCAAATAAATAAATAAAAATAATTTAAAAATTTTTAAGTAATATGGACTGTCAATGATGTGATTACATATACAAGAGAAATGAACTCAGACCTGTTGATCCTCTTGAAAGTCATGTTCACCCATGTAATACTGTTAGAAAAATACAGACATTTCTCTGGAAGTTCACTCCATTATATTTTGCTTAGTCTAGAAGAGTTTTGTTGTTGTTGTTGTTTGTTGTTGTTCTGCTGAAGAGCATCTGTCTCCCATCTTGTAGATTCTATAAGACCTTAGGTGACTTTTTTAAAGGTAGTTTACTTGGTAATTGATATTTTCTATGAATATCCATGCTCCCAAAACTATTCCTTCTCAATTCTGACTTTATCAGCTGAGAATTCCTGAGCCATAGAAAAGTATGACAAAATACCTGTGTATTAGGAATTCTGTTTTGTACTGTGCTTTTATTGTTTTTTAACCTTAGGTCATAGCACAAAGGGTGACTGGATAGACACAAACATTCCTTTCTTTTAGTGCCTCCACATTAAAGCCCTTATGGTTGAATACAACCACCTTAAACCTTTGATGGTTTGTTTCCCCTCAAACCAAAGGACTGAGCTGTCCAACAACTTTAAAAGAATATGTGCCTAAGAATTCTACTTCTCTCTCCTTTCTTTCTTTCTTTCTTTCTTTCTTTCTTTCTTTCTTTCTTTCTTTCTTTCTTTCTTCCTTCCTTCCTTCCTTCCTTCATTTCTTTCTTTCTTTCTTTCTTTCTTTCTTTCTTTCTTCTCCTCCTCCTCTTCTTCTTTTTTTGTTTTTTTGAGGTAGGGTCTCACTCTAGCCCAGGTTGACCTGGAATTCACTCTGTATTCTCAGGGTGTCCTCAAACTCATGGCGATCCTCCTACCTCTGCCTCCTGAGTGAGTGCTAGGATTAAAGGTGTGCACCACCACACCAAGCTCATTCTATTTCTCATGTATTACAAAATGATCTGCCACAGATGAACTTTGTCAAAGTTCATGCAGTGGAAGGCAGAGAGTTACACAATATCCTTAGCAGGCCCTGCTTGGTCTTTATTCATTTGATTTCTTCTATAATATGGATAAAAAGTATCCAGGTTGCATGAATTATCATGTTAATAGTTCATTTAATAGCACCACTAATAAAACACAAAACTATCACATTTCATGACTCACTCTGTTTTTTGGTTGAGATTTTTCCATTATTCCTTGAGCAAGAGCTTCATTGAAGTCAGAGCAAGACCCTGATCCTCCCTCCTATCAGCTGACTGATCACAGGGACATCCCAAATGGCAGCCTGGGGAGAGGGGGACCTGTTGGCATCTCTGAACAATCTGAAGTACCTTGCAATGTGAGTGGAGGAAGGAGTGAAAGGAGGGATGGATGGAGGAGAAAATGAAAAAGCAGCCCACCTGGCTTTACCGTGGAAGGTGAGGAAGCCAGTATAGGGAGTCAGTTTGCTCATCTGTAGACCATGGCCTAGACAGAGGGCTTTGTCATTTGGTTCAGATGCCAGTTAGAGACCTGAGGCCCGCATATTTTAAAAGTCCATGTCTGATATCTAGAAATTCTGGTGGGGTTTGTTTGCATCTCAGTGACCAGCAGAGTGGGATTTCATGTGGTTTAAGTTGCATTTGTTTCTAAACAACTTTAGTTCTTTACAATGCTAATTGGACAGCACAGAGACCCTTTAGAAGGTGCAATTTTAAAAAAGCGAAATCTCCTTAGCAGTGAGCATAGATTGAAAATCAGTTAAAAGCCAGTGAGAACAAATGTGTCTTAAATCGAGGATGAAACAAAGGGAAGGTGGGGGCACATCCCCTAATGTCAATAGGCAGAAAGCCACACGTGCACAATGGGCTTGGGGACGACCACCCAAGGTGATTCCAGTCAATTCTGGAGAGTGACAGAGACCTGGGTAGTAGGGCGGGACTAGGCCAGCCACCCAGAGTCCTATCAGGAAGGGCAGAAAATTGTCTTATCCCATCCTACATTTTGTCCCTGGCCTAGTTTTTCTTCATCTAAGTATAATAAAATTATCAGTAGGTTTGTATGCTGGCTGCTGTGGCCAGCTGTCACATTCCTGGTGGATTCTGGAGGCTGTTAATGTGAGTGACTAAGAACTAACTGCACTAGAGTCAATTGAATTACACAAATATATGGCACCCCTCCACCCCCACCTCCAGGCTGCCCACCCACATAGCTTTATTATCAGTAGCACACAGACAGATTCTGAGGGAAAAAAATGTAACCCACAAATATATGGTAAGTAACTCATAAACACTAGGCATTGAGCTAACCCCAAGACTGAACGATCACGTATAAGGAATAGCTCAGAATAAGCAACCTGATATTTCTTTCTAACATGTGCCACATTAATGTGATCCAAAAGACTGAAGTAGATCTGTGTTTAAAGTCTGGTTCTTTCAATGATTCCTGAATGACCTAAGCCAAGTTGTACAATTCTTTATGCCACAGTATCTTTACATATAAAATGAAATAAATAATTCATACAGGTGTTCTGAAGATTGAAGAGCTATTGTGTGTAAAATTCCAGACATAGTGCTTGCCCACATTTGGTAGGTGCTCAATTAATTATGGTAATTGTTGCTATTATATTAACAGTTTTGGGGGAAAATGAAATATATAGTATAAATTGATTTTGACGCTTCTATAGTCAACAGAGAGTAACAGAAGCATAAGCCTAGGTTCATTGGTCACAGATCTGAAAAGATTTCTCTTTCTTTCTCAGAAAAAAACAACCAAGGTAGAGAGAGAGAGAGAGAGAGAGAGAGAGAGGGAGAGAATGAATGAATGAGGATGATTTGATCAATTTCAAAGAGTATGGTTTGGAGGTACCATTTCCATAACCTATGGTTCTTTCTATATCAGCAATCCCTGAATTATTATTTCTGAAGTAGCTGTTATTCACCTAGAATTATGAAGAAATACTGCCTGTAGAAGAGATTTTTTTTTAAGTATAGCAGCATTACCCAGATCCTGCAGCTTCAGGTTTCTGGGTTCAGGTCTACATGTTCCTCTGGCTTGCAAATCTACAGGCATGGGCTCTCTCAGTATTTCACAGAAGAAGTAAGGCCTAAGCCCTGATGTTTTAATTTCCAGGTGCCTCAGTAGCTGCTTTAGAATATCACGCCCTCCCCAACCCCAGCCCCTAGAAGCTCTGGGCTTCAGGATTTATTCTTTCAAGTGTGTGGAATCCTGAAGTAGCATTTGGATTCTCTCAATTCAGCCAGACCATCTTGTAGTAGAGTCTTTTCTCTACAGCATGTATGAAACACTTCATAAAAATAGATGAATCAGAAATAAATGCATTTGCTTAGTAAAGACCAGAAACTGGCAAATGTTGGCTACATGGAAAAAAACAAGGATGCATTAAAACTGAAGAGCAGGAGAGAGATAAAATTCTTTGCATCCTGGGAAAAATGAAGGGAGTAGCTCTTCACAGGAAGGCTGTGCCACTCACATCAAACCCTGGGGTTTCCCTGGAAGACCATGAATATATTAAAAAGGGGCTCCTATGTCCCTTCACTGTGCCTGCCCCATGGGGACTAGAAATTCCAGCTCTGCAGGGAGGAGTGCAGCCCTCCAAGGCTGTTATCAAAGCTCAGGAGAGGGGCTGGAGCGATTGCTCAGTGGTTACAGTGTTTGCCCATGAAGCCTAAGACCCAGGTTCAATTCCCCAGCCCTCACATAAAGCCAGATGTACAAAGTGGCACGTACATTCTGTCTGTCTCTCTTCTCTTATCCTCTCTCTCTCTCTCTCTCTTTGTGCAAATAAATAAATAAAATATTTTTTTAAATTCTGGAGACATATCCAACCTTGTTCTGTTTCCTAAACTCCTTACAGTTTGTTGCTGGACAAACACACAACCAGAAAGAGCTTATTGGAGGAAAGGATTTATTTCAGGCTTGCAGAATCCAGGGGACGCACCATCAATGGTGACAGAAACTGGCTCAGTTCCACAGACCCAAGCATAGAGACTACCAACAAGTCAGCCCCACAAAGCCACCAGAGCTCCAACTGCTCTTTTCATACCTTGGGGGGCGGGAGTCAAGATCTGCTCTCAGTGACACCTCCTTCAGCCAGATGCTGCTACGGACTCAATTTACAAGCTCAATTCTTAATCCAAAGCATCTGAGTCTATAGGGCCAGGTATTCCAACTACCACATAATCAAAAAATTATTTTTCTCTCAGTTGCTCCCGGAATACTTCCAGATTAGACTGTAAGCCTCTCCAGGGCTGGTATCCTGCTCTGCATTTTCTAAAGAAATGTTTGTAGAATTTTTTTAAAGCTTTTTGGTTGACACAAGAATGGATTGCTAAATATAAGCCAAATGGATTTATTTTATTTTTTAATTTTAATTTTAATTTATTTGCTTATTTATTTGACAGAGAGAAAGAGAGAGAGACAGAGATAGAGGGAGAGGGAGAGAATAGGCGTGCCAGGGCCTCCAGCCACTGCAAAGGAACTCCAGATGTATGTGTCACCTTGTGCATCTGGCTAATGTGGGTCCTAGGGAATCAAACCTAGATCCTTTGGCTTTGCAGGCAAATGCCTTAACTGCTAAGCCATCCCTCCCGCCTCCACATGGCTTTTTAAGTTGTAAACATTTCATTAGAAGGAACTATGTTTTTGTTGTTGTTGTCATACAGTATCTAAGCTGATAAGAATAAGTACTCAGTGCTAGTTTCAAAGTATTTCTTGCCTGAGATGTGGAATATCATGGGCAAGGATTAGATGAAATAACTGGTAAATAAATCCTTTAGAGCTCAGAGCAAGTTTGATGGGATTTTGTCATTTGTATTTAAAACTACTCTCCTTTTGAACTGTGTAAGATACAATAGATGATAACAGCTGATTGAGAATAGTTACAGTCTAGTGTATAAATATGTAAACATGAGTAAGTACATATTTAGACAATTTAAAAATGTGTCTCATTTACCCAATTATAAACAGCTGTCTGAGAGCAATTACGATTTATCATGTAAATGCTAATTTGCATAATTCAAAATATGAATATTATTTAGTTGATAAAGACTGTAAATAAATAGCAGCCCGAACTTTCTCACTCTTAGAGTTTTATGCTAAGTTTTTATGTTACTGAAAAAAAAAAAACATTTCATTCAAGATGCTATCTAATTTTGGTAATTCTAGCAGTTCTAGATTACCATTAATTTAACAAGAAAAGAGCAAAAGTTTTTAAGTAGTGGCTGGCTGAAATGTAATAGAAGAGGTCCTACTGCTGTGATATTTTTACCCCTGGAAAATTTCTGAAGGATACTGAATTACCTTCCAGGTCTTTGCACCGAATGTGTCATAATGAGTGAATTTTTAACATAATTAACATATTATTTTTGTTCTACAATTAATATACACATAGTTTTACAATAACATCTTTCAAAATGTAGGATTACTAGGGTTGGAGAGATATCATAGAGGTTAAAACACTTGCCTGTGAAACCTAAGGACCCAGGTTCAATTCCCCAGTACCCACGTAAAGCGAGATGCACAAGGCACATGCATCTGGAGTTCATTTGCAGTGGCTAGAGGAGGCCCTGGCATGCCTATTCTATCTTCCTTTTTCTCTCCAATAAATTTTTTAAAAAAACTATTTAAAAAAAAAAACTACCTAAAACAGCCAGGCATGGTGGCACACACCTTTAATCCCAGCACTTGGGAGGCAGAGGTAAGAGTTCGAGGCCACCCTGACATTACATAGTGAATTCCAGGTCAGCTGGGGCTCTGTGGTAGAGTAAGACTCTACCACAAAACAAAACAAAACAAAACAAAACAAAACAAAACAAAACAAAACTGTTAAGTAATAAACAGTAGCCTGGTGTGGTGGAACATACCTATAATCAGCTCTTGGGTGACTGAGGTAAAAGTTCAAGTTGATCCTGAGTTCAAGGATAGCTTAGGCTATATACCAAAACTCTGTCTCAAAAAAATAAAATAAGCTGGGCGTGGTGGTGCATGCCTTTAATCCCAGCACTTGGGAGGCAGAGGTAGGAGAAGTGCTGTGAGTTCAAGGCCACCCTGAGAATACAGAGTGAATTCCAGATAAACCTGGGCTAGAGTGAGACCCTACCTAAAAAAAAACTCAAATGAATAAATAAATAAATAAATAAATAAATAAATAAATAAATAAATAAAGCATAGGATTACTAGGTGAGTATATTTCCAAGCATATTAATGACCATGTTTCTTTTAATTATAACCTATTCTATTTTGGTGAAAACAAGCAATAAAATGTAGACATCATAGCTTCCATTTAGGTATTACCAGGTGTATTTGTTTTTTTGTGACTACCATAACCAATAACCACAAATTTAATGGAATAAAAAACAGAAGTAGATTCCCTTGTAGTTCCAGAGGAGAGAAGTCTTAAAGCAAGGTGTGTGAAGGGCTATGCACTCCTATAGGGAAAAAAAATCTTGCCTCGTTCCACTACATTCTTCAAATCTGTGTCCATTGGCCCATGGCATCCTACCTCTGTTTCTTTGTCTCCTCTTCTTCCTCCTTCTTCTTTACAGTGCTAGGGCTCAAGCCCCAGGCCTTATGCATGCTGGGTAAATGCTTTGCCATGGAGCTATATCCATAGAATTTAGGATCATAATCCAGTATCCTTTATCTTAAGTACTTCCAGCTGCAAAGACCTGGTAACCATCTTCTTTCTGTGATTGTAAGGAGATTTCTGAGATAACTTGTAAAGACAATGGTTTGTTTTGACTCACAGTTCTGGAGGTTCCAGTCCACAATCAGTTGCTTCATTGCTTTTAGGACTGTGGTGAGGCCTCTTAGCAAATGTATCACCTCATAGCTTTAAGAAAGAGAGAAAGAAGAGAAATGGGCTGGGATCTTTCTAGGGCATTCCTCCAATGATTTAACCCCTTCCCACTTGGCCTTACTACTTAAATGTTGTACCACCCCCCAATAACTAGCCAAAACCATAGCAAAATGTATTTCCAAATTTCACACTCACAAATACAAATTTGAATGTATTTTTTGGGGGTGAGACACAATCAATCCACTACATCAAGCGAAAATTAATATGCAAAATAATGTTCCTTAGTAAACAATCCTGAAATATCATTTGTATAACTCTGCTCCCAAGAGTAATTTGCTTATCACCTGGTTTTAACATTATAGGCAGAATATTAGAGTTTTAAGAAAATTGAGATGTCACATATGATATATGTATATATCATATGGCATATTCTAGAAATACATATTTTGTTTCCATTATGTGAAAACATTGTGAGAAGAGCTCTGTTAATCAGACTATCATTTTAACCAGAGTACCCCAATCTTTCATTATTTTTGACAAGCCAAATTTCATAGTCTTTCCTTGATAGCAATGCTTCTTAATGATCTTATTGCTATTACTGTGCCATCATTGTAGACTTAGTCTTTCAGGTGAACTAAGTATCTCCCTGCAGCTCTCATTGCACTTAGGGGTTGATCATTAGTTCTTTTATGCCATTCTTTCCATGCTTATAAAAAATAACACCTGCACATGAAGCATGGCAATAGACATATTATAAATAGACCTCATAATCTTGGGAGCTGTTTTATGATATTCCCATTTTATGGATGAAAATACTGACACTCTGAGAGAACCTAAAGACCATATCTGTGGAAGGGACTACATGGTATCTGTCTCTATGCTGTACTTTCCTTGGTTGTCTAATATTCCCAGGCCTGTCCAGAAGTGTGCTCTGTATTACTTCAGTTCTGTTAGTTTTGCCTTCTTGCTGCATCTCTCTCTGCTAAGTGTTGTCTAATCCTTGGAAGATATAGATGTGAGTAGGTTAAGAACTTGGAGGCTTGCTGTGAGTGGTGACTAATCTGAATTGTCAATGTGATTGTATCTAGAATCACCCAGGAGACAAATCTTTGGCAATGGATGTGAAGAAATTTCTAGATTGGGCAACTGAGGTGGGAAGATTCATTCTGATCATAACCATCCCATGATTAGGGTACTAGTTTGAATAAATAAGAGAAAGTGAGCTAAACACTAGCAGTCATCTCTATCCTTTGCTTCCTGACTATGGGTTCAAATGTGACCTGAGGTTTCACATTCACTGGCTGCCATGCCTTCCCAACTATGATGGACTATATCCCTTCAAACGCTAAGCTGAAATAAACTCTTCTCTTAAGTTGTTTCTTGTCAGGTATTTTGTCACAGTCATAAAGAAAGTATCTAAGACACTTGCATTGATCAGGAATGAGCAGATTCTATCATTTCCTAAAAGATCCTTATTGATGGACTCTAGAAAATCAAGGCAAAACAAACAAAAGGGTCAGGGATTACAGTGGTTCAGGAGAGAGAAAGCAAGCCCAAGAGTTTGAGCAGAGGAATTGGTTATAGACTTTTCTGTAAGCAAAACTAAGGAGAATTAAGATGAGGTGCCCAGTTAGGGGCTTGCTCCAGTCCTGGAGGTATCTGATGATACTGGTCAAGTTGGAAAGGCATACTGAAAATCTCATGCATAACCGTGAACCATCATGGTCCAAAACCAGTGCATCCAAAAAGAATTTGCTTCTCTGTGTTTATTATGTCACTTCTTTGCTTCTCACTAGTTTTAGGGAATTCTTAAGTAGCTGTTATTTCTTCCTCATGACACAACCTATCTTCTTATGTATGTGTCCATTTCTGTCTAACCAAACAACAGGCATATTGAAGGAAAGGCCTTCCTCTCAACAATGTTTGTATCAATAGCAGTGTCCACAGAACTCTAAGACTTCATCCATTCTACTTTTTGGCATTCATGGAGGGCCATATCTAATAAGCATAAACAAGCGGAAAGTTCAGCCAACAAACGAGATGAATTTTAACTTTTCCTACTTAAAAGTTCTGCTCACAGAATAAAAGGCAAGATTCGCTAACACACATCTCATTACTCAGTGAAAGATCCCATAACTTTTATAATTTACATGAGGTTTGAATGCTACAAAATGCCAAAATGACTGTTTCAGGACTTATTTCAGCATTGGGAGAAATGTGTAGAATTGGTATTTAATGTTATTGAGATAAGATTCTATTTCTTCCTCAGGATAAATGTCCTCTCCTCTCACCCTCGTCCTCTTCCCTTCTATCTGTCTCTCTGTCTCTCTTTTCTAGTTTTTGAAAATCAAATGTGAAGTGTAAGCCAGATTTCTAAAGTCATATGCTCTAAAAACAAATACTCCAGTGCTTTGTTTTATTATTGTATTTTCCTTTTTCAATCAGAAAAAAAAGCTAAATTAGCATTTTATGGTCTCTGGTAGTAAAGAAGCACTTAGGTGAAAGTGCACCAAATGGAATTTGCACACTGATATAACAATGAATTTCCTTGGGTCTTAAATTGTCCCATGTGAAACAGAATTAAGGAGTACAGTTTGAATCACCACCCTGGCTCAGCTCTGGCTAAAGGTTATAACCTTACTGGACTGTCAGCAGAACTGGTCCTGGGCCTCTCTTGTCACCTGTCAGTCCTGGGGACAGAAAGGGCTACTTTATGGGAACTCACCTTCTGTTTCATCTTTAGCTGGCTTCAACTGCCTTTCTCACGAGTGTAATATTTCTCAATTATCTATTTTATCCCTCGTCCTCAGAGCAAGCCATTGATAGGTTTATTTTGCCATCCCACCTATAGATAAAGTTCTGATTGCTAAATATAGCATTCTAATTTTAGGAGAATTCATAATTTTCCTAGAGAGGGCTGCTAATTTGCTATCCATAGTTTATCTATTTATTCAACTAGCATTTATGGATTGCCTGCCATGCAACAAGTAAGTTCTAGGAAATGACATTTACATAATATGTTGCACTCTTGTTTTGCTTGTACCCTGCAAAGCAATTATTACTATCTCCATTTACAAATGTAAGAGCTGAGGTCTAGACCCTTTTTGAGGACAATTCTGTCACCTATAGTAAACTATGATGAGTACAGGTGCCTTATGGTAGCACTGCATTGCCACACTCTGTAGTAAGAACTGACAGAGTCCCAGGCTTTGTTGGGTCTAAATGCATAATGTACACACAATATTTGGGTTTGCCTACAGTATGTTTTCCAAACAGGACACCGGAGAGGGAAAGAAGGTGCTATTACAATTAGAGCAGAACAACTGGTGCAAGCTGAAATGAATGGCTATTCAACTCCATGGTCTTTCCCTTCACTCCAAGCTTGTCTGCCCAAGGACAAAATAAATGTCTCCAGATACATATTTGACTTCACAGAAGCTGGACATAGCTGAGGAGTATAAAGAAGGACAGACAGACAGAAGCAGATTGACAAAATGGTGATTCAAGGAATGGTGTCTGCACTAACTTGCACCAACCAATTAGTTAGAGATGAACCAAACTGGAGAAGGTGGAGGCTGTTATGGCTGCTGCAACATGGCTATCTCCCACAGGTTTATTTGAAATTGTAAGAAAAAAGGAGAGGAAAATAAGCACATTGGCTATTAGTTAGACAAAATCGATCTAGGAAAAAATACTTCCCGTAAAATCAAGTTTAAAAAAAAATCTCTGATTTTTTTGCTTGCCTTTTTATTTCTCTCTTTCTTCTTTCTTTCTTTCTTTCTTTCTTTTCTTTTCTTTCTTTCTTTCTTTTGTTTTTATAACTTAAAAACTTAAAATGAAAAGCTTTCTAGATAAATGTTAATATTTACATAATCCTCTCCCTCCACTCTCCTTTGCCCCATCTCCCTCCATTGAAGGTATTTTATTTATTGATATATGTTTATTTGTTTGTTTAGTTTGGTATGGGTTTTGGGTAGAGAACACTTTTACACATTCTACTAACTTTAAATTTGTTGCTTAACTTAACACTTTAATATTATTAAAGGAATTATTGTCACTGGATGAGCATTAGCCATTGAAAATTTCTGAGGACAGAGAGGGTATCTTTCTTTGATTATTGACACAGAGTTAAGTGGAAGGAGTTGTGTTATTTAAGATTGTGTGCCAGTTTGCTCTCAAGTGGGAATTGTCTCAGAGCTGGAAGGAATTTGTGGAGATTATGGGTTCAGCCTACTGCCTCTAGACAGTTAACTCCAGAACTCCAAACATACTTCTAAGGGACTTACAGATCCCTGGGTAAAGATGTTATAGAGAGTCTTTATGAACTGACCCTGGCTCCTGCCTATCACTTATCACCCACACTTTTTATTTGAACTCAGTGTTCCAGCTGTGATGATGATGATAATCTCTAACATCTTTGGAACTCCTAGGATGTACCAAGCAGTTTCCTGAGCACTTTACCTACATTATCTCAATTATTCCTTACAACCTCGTGAAGTAGATTACATTCACAGTCTTTGATAGGAATTAATTAGAACTAACAGAGAAGTTAAATGACTTTTTCAAGGTCTATATGCCCAAGCATAGTGTTGCAGTTGGTACCAAAGTAACCCTCTATCTAGATCACTGTCACCTCAGGTCTGTCTCACAGCAAAGTGCTATACCTCCTTACCAGATGCCTGGTCCTCTAGAGGCAAGTTTGTGCCTCTTACACACGCTGTGTATCCACCCATTCCAGGCAGCACCCAGCACCTTGGCTTCTTACTGACTTTTGTGGCTTTCTCCTTCTGTACTGAGAGTAACAACTCTGTCTTTTATCTCTGGTTTCTAGCACATGAACCACTTAATGGATCTTCAGATACTTTCAACACACTAAAATGTATGTTAGTCAGAAAGGGAATCAAAAAGCTGTTCACTTCCTGTGATGGTACTATGGTTAAGAATTTGTCTGAGACTGGAGAGATAGCTTAGCAGTTAAGGCACTTGCCTGCAAAGCCAAAGGACCTCAGTTTGATTCCCCAGGACCCACGTAAGCCAGATGCACAAGGTGGCACATGCATCTGGAGTTCCTTTGCAGCAGCTAGAGACCTAGTGGACCCATTCTCCCTCCCTCCCTCCCTCCCTCCCTCCCTCCCTCTCTCTCTCTCTCTCTCTCTGTGTGTGTGTGTGTGTGTGTCTGCCTCTTTCCCTCTCTCAAATAAATAAATTAATTAAAATATTAAAAAAAGAATTTGTCTAACCCATATGGAGCACTGGGAGTAGAAAGAAACAGGATAGAAAGGATTGTGAGGCATGTTTGTGATTTTAATTTAAACTTGTGTTTGGCAGTGAATATTTTAGATCATAGACTAGTCAAGAGTTGATTGAGGGATTTCCAGGTAAGATGGCAGCATACTAGCCACACCAAAACAGCCTAGGGAAGGATGTAAGCACAAATACAGCAAAATACGTTCTTCTACTGAGAAGCGAAGGTGTATAAGTAATTATCAACCACAGCAGAGAAGCAGAGAGACCAAGATCTTCCAAAAAGGAGGAAACTGGCCAGAATACTGCTGAGGTGACTGCAGCCCTGATCCACACAGGTGGCCAAGGGCACAGAGTAGCAGGAGCAGAAACAAACTGAAGGGATTTTCCACTCACTTCAGCCTCCTTGCAAAGTCAAAAAAGAAGCAGGGACCAGCTGAGCAGCTGCTAAAGGAGCTATAAATGGACCTAGTCTGGAATGACTCCAGGCATCCTGCATAGCTTCCCATCCCCCAAACGTCAGGGCCATGAACCTCTGGAGAACCCATTTAACCCCAGCCACGGGACACCAAGAGGAACCAAGGTGGGTACACAGCATTGGTCATATTGGAAGCCATTCTAAAAGGTAATAGGGCCTATTTACATAAAGCCAGATATGCAGATCTACGCTGGAAATGCTAATCTCTCTTTCCATGTCAGGAAAGGGTATTTATTACATTTTAATGATACATTCTGGGTTGGCTTTACCATTCTCAAATAATGTGTATTTTGGTGTTGACTATTGTTGCCTTTGATGTTTCCTGATTTTTAGGGCCTTTTTCTTTTTCTTCTGTCATTATTGGGGGCAGGATCTGACTGGTCCCAAGCTGACTTTGACCCATTTCAGACCAGAAATCTCAACCTCCTACTTAACAGAATTAAAGGTGTGGAGCAATGCATTCCCTTAGGGACTTTGGCTTTATTAGATTATCTGTTTATTTTACTCCCCACCCTTGTATAAATACTCTGTGCTGGTTTTGATTGTATATGTATATTGCTCAGTTGAATTTTAGAACTTGCCCGTAATTTGCTCTGCTCAGTCTACTACAATACTTGAATAGCAGGCAACCTCAACACCTAGGATCACTTGTACTGTTTTTCTTGGAGTATAAGAGCTATAGCTGGCACCCTAAACTCCTACAATGAAGATATATAAAGGCAGATTTACACAGCTAAGAACATTGCAGATAATTGGAAAACCTAAGCATCAAATTAACTCAAGATGCAAAACTCTCTATATTATAATACAGGAAACAAAAAAAAAAAATCATGACAATACAATCCCACTGAAAATATAAATCCATCAGAAATGACCCCGAGTTGGGCTGGAGATATGGCATAGCAGTTAAGGTGCTTACCTGTAAAGCCAAAGAACCTCAGTTCCATGCACCAGGACCCACGTAAGCCAGATGCACAAGGTGGCACATGCATCTGGAGTTCATTTGCAGTGGCCAGAAGCCCTGGTACACCCATTTTCTCTCTCTCTTTTTCTCTCTACCTCTCTCTTTATCTCTCACTCTGCCTCTTTCCCTCTCTCAAGTAAATAAATAAAAATAAAATATTTAAAAAACAAATGACCCCAGTGAGACTGCTTTAAATGAAATGCCTGACAAAGATTTCAAAAAAAAAAAAAAACTATATCTATGTTCAAAGAAATCAAAGAAGAAATCAAAGGAATCAAAGAAGAAAACAAACTCCTGAAGGAATCCCAAGAAAACGCAGGAAACCAACTTAATGAAATAAGGAAGTCCTTACAGAGATGAGTAAGGATATAGAAATAATGAAGAAATACTAGAAATGAAAAACAGTTAGTCAAATAGAAAACCCTGTAGAAAGTCTCACTAGTAGAATGGATGAAGGAGAGGACAGAATATCAGAAGTAGAAGACCAGATGGCAGATCTAATACAGACCAACAAAGAGAAAAACAAACTAATAGGAAGGCATGAATGGGAATTTTAAGACATTTGGGACACTATGAAGAGATCAAACATAAGAATTCAGGGTATACTAGAAGGAGAAGAATTTCACTCCAAAGGCATAACAGGTATTTTTAAATTTATTTTTATTAGTCATGCACATACTTAGTATGTAAACAACACATGTTGGTACCATCGTTTCCCTCATCCCTGCCCCTTTTTGGAAGGGGCCTTCCTCGTTGAGGGTGCAGGTCATTCCCAACAAAATCATTGAAGTAAACTTCCCCTAAGTAGGGAAACTGATGCCAGTACAGATACAGAAAGCCTATAGAATGACAAAGAGACAAAATCAGGAAAGAACCTCTCACCGTCATATTATAGTTAAACTACAAAACATACAAACCAAAGAAAATATATTGAAAGCAGTTAGAGAAAATAAAAAAAGGTACAGGTCAGGGAGAAGGCTAATGATGGTACTACCATGGCTGTATATATACTATAAACATAACTAATAATATATACATGTATATATATTGAATCCAAAAAAGTATCAAGGTACATACAAAGGCAAGCCCTTCAGGATAATAGCAGATTACTCAACACAAATCCAGAAGGGCTTGGAATGATGTATTCCAAGTTCTGAAAGATAACAACTGTCAACCAAGGTTACTTTATCCTGAAAAGCTATCCATCCAAATAGATGGAGAAATGAGGACATTCCACAACAAAAGGAATATATGAAGACTAAACCATCTCTTCAGAAAATACTTGAAAGCACCCTCCATGCTGAAGAGAAAGAAAAGCACATACATAAGGAACCTGGAAAAAATAAACCATACTCCAATACTAGTTAATACAAGAGAGCAAAAGTAAAACCAGAAGAACTATAAAACAAGAAAAATGGCAAAAATAAACACACACCTTTCAATAATAACTCTTTATATCAACAGCCTCAATGCCCCAACCAAAAGACATAGGTTTGCAGACTGGGTTAAATAGCAGGATCCTTTGATTTGTTGCCTGTAAGAAATTCATCTTTCCACAAATGATGGACACTATCTTAGGGTGAAAGTTTGGAAAGCAGTGTTTCAAGCAAATGGGCCTAGAAAATGGGCAGGTGTTGCTATTCTAATATCTGACAGGGTAGACTTCAGAACAACATTAGTTAGGAAAGCTAAGGAAGGTCACTTTATATTGATTAAAGGAACATTCCAACAGGAGGACATTAGAATCCTAAACATATATGCACCCAACATGGGGGCTCCCAATTTCATCAAACAAACACTATTAGTACTAAGGTCACAGATAACACCAAACACAGTTGTAGTGGGTGACTTCAACACTCCAGTCTCATCAATTGACAGGTCATCCCTGCAAAAAGTAAACAGAGAAGCATCTGGATAAAATGAGGTCATAGAACAAATGGACCTAACAGATATCTATAAAACATTTCATCCAAATGCTGCAGAATGCACATTCTTTTCAGCAGTACAAGGGACAGTCTCTAAAATACACCATATGTTAGGACACAAAGCATATCTTTTTTTGTTGTTTTTTTGAGGTAGGGTCTCTCTCTAGCCCAAGCTGACCTAGAATTCACTATGTAGTCTCAGGGTGACCTCGAACTCATGACGATTCTCCTACCTCTGCCTCCTGAGTGCTGGGATTAAAGGCATATGCCACCATGCCCGACTAATGTCCCTGCTTTTATTTATTATAGTACTGGAAGTCTTAGCTATAGCAATAAGGCAAGAGACACACATAAAAGGGATACAAATTGGAAAGGAAGAGATCAAATTATTATTATTTACAGATGATATGATTCTATACATAAAGGACCCTAAAGACTCTACCAGTAAACTGTTAGAGCTGATAAACACTTATATTAATGTAGCAGGGTACAAAATAAACACACAGAAGTCAGTAGCCTTCCTATTTGCTGGCAACAAACACACTGAGGATGAAATCAGAGAATCACTCCCATTCACAATTGCATTAAAAAAAACTAAAGTACCTTGGAATAAACCTAACCAAGGAACTGAAGGATCTCTACAGTGAAAGCTTTAAAACACTCAAGATAGAAATTGCAGAAGACACTAGGAAATGGAAAGACATCCCATGTTCTTGGATTGGAAAAATCAATATTGTGAAAATTTCAGTTTTACCAAAAGCAATCTACACATTTAATGCAATCCTGAACAAAATTCCAATAGCATTCTTAACAGAAATAGAAACAACAATCCTAAAATTCATTTGGAAGCACAGAAAACCTTGAATATCTCAAATAATTTTGAGCAACAAAAATAAGGCTGATAATATCACCATATCTGATTTTAACCTATATTACTGGTCTATACTTACAAAAACAGCTTGGTATGGGCACAAAAACAGACATGTAGATCACTGGAACATAATAGAGGATCCAGATGTAAGTCCAGGCAGCTTCAGCTACCTGATCATTGACAAAAAAATGCCAAAAGTGATCATTGGAGAAAAGATAGCTTCTTCAACAAATGATGCTGGGAAAACTGGATATGTATCTTGTAGAGGGATGAAAATAGATTCTTATATCTCTCTCTATTCACAAGAATCAAGTCCAAATGAATCAAGGACCTTAATATCAGACCTGAAACTCTGAAACTGCTAGAGAAGAAAGTAGGGGAAACCCTTCAACATATTGGTATAGGCAAAAACTTTCTGAACATAATCCCAGTTGCTCAGGAAACAAAATCAATAATTGACTGCTGGGACCTCATGAAATTACAAGGCTTATGTACAACAAAGGACACTGAATAGAGCAAAGAGGCAACCTACAGAATGGGAGAAAATCTTTGCCAGCTATACATCTGACAGAGGATTAATATCCAGGATATACAAAGAACTCAAAAAACTAAATAATAAGATATCAAACAACCCAGTTAAAAATGGGCTATGGTGCTAAATAGATTTCTCAAAAGAAGAAATACAGATGGCATATAAATATCTAAAAAAATGTTCTGCATCCTTAACCATCAGGAAAATGCAAATTAAAACTACTTTGAGATTCTATCTCACTCCTGTCAAGATGGCTACCATCAAGAAAACAAATGATAATAAATGCTGGTGATGATGCGGAAAAAGAGGAGACTTTTACCCTATTGGTGGGCATGCAATCTGGTCCAACCATTGTGGAAATCAGTGTGGAGGTTCCTGAAATAGCTAAAAATAAATTTACCATATGATCCAGCTATACAACTCCTAGGCATATATCCCAAGGACTCATCTCACTACCTTGGAGACACTTCCTCAACCATGTTTATTGCCACTCTATTCACAATAGCTAGGAAATGGAACCAGCTTAGATGTCCCTCAACTGACAAATGGATAATGAAGACGTGGTACATTTATACAATGGAGCTTTATTCAGCGCTAAAGAAAAATGAAATTTGCAAAGAAATGGATGGATCTGGAAAGGATGATACTTAGTGAGGTAGCCTAAGCCCAGACAGCCAAACATCACATGTTCTCTCTCACATGTGGATCCTAGCCAAAAATGTTTGGACTTCTATGTGAGTTGGAATAAAACTCAGTAGTAGAGGAAAGTAAGATAGAAAGGGGACATAAAGGAAATAGAAAGGGAGGAAGGAAGAGGGGACTTAAGAGGATGGTATTGTATATATGTAAGTAGAAGAACAGATTACTGGGGGCGGGGGGTGGAAAGGCCTAAGTGAGGTCAGGGGACAAGATTGAGTAAAAGAAAGGTGGGGGGAGAGCTAATCAAAATCTAAGAGGGTATGAATAAGTCATATAGAAACCTACTTTTTTTACAATGGCATATCCAGAAGTGATAGATTGTTAGTAGAAAATTTTCAGTGCCAGGGATGGGATACCTTCCAGTAAGTTGTTAGCCAGGGAGGTCTCGGATACTCCCCAAAACATTATAGGCCATTTTCAGGGCTCTTGGTTTCCCACCAGGAATAGATGGTAAGACCATATTGCTGAAGATTGCACATACTTGGGCTGCAAGGTCACTGAGAAATCCTTCTGGAGCTGAGTTGAAAACCTCCACCATGTATACCAGCTGACAGAAAGGTAGAAAAGCTATGTTGCATGCAGATCAAGGGGAGTGAGAGAAGTCACCAGTAGAGATACTCAACAGTGGACACTGCAAGCCTTAAATTTGGCCACCCAGGCCAAATGAGCTAATGGGCACAATAGTGGCATGTCTGTTATGGGGGAAACCAACCACAATCTAATTGGATTGAAGACTCACTCCACAGGAGGAAATACATGCCTGATACTGAAAACCTACAACAGGGGAAGTCATGAGCCCTAGGGGTGTAACATCTGCTGGTGTCTGGCTAAATGTATATACTATGGTCACCAAACTGCCCAGTAAGCACTTCTCTTTCTGTTCTCACCCATATATTAATGTTACTCTCACTTTTGGTTACAGAAACTTCTCTTTTCAGATGGCAGTGACCTTGGGATGACTCAGAGGCACCATAGTGCTGAGGAGAAGTGACAGAGGAATGCTCAGCACTGGAACATCTCTATCATACCTTCCAAGGCTCAGGGTCCATTGTGGAAGAGGTGGCAGGAAGAATGTAGGAGCCAAAGGAAGGGTAGGACTGCTTACAATGCAGTCTTCCAATAAGTCTTCTTCTTACAATGTGTCTTCCAGACACAAAATGGCCTGGATATCCATGACCTCGCAGTGCCTGACACTACCTACACAAGACCATCATAATAGGAGGAAAATATGATGACATCAAAATACAAGAAAGACTGATTGAGAAGGGGAAGGGGTATGATGGAGAGTGGAGTTGCAAAGGAGAAAGTGGAGGGAAGGGAATTACCATGGTTTATTGTCTAAATTATGGAAGTTGTCCATAAAAAAATCACAAAAAAAAAGTTAATCAATAAAGATGAGATACTGGTATTGGAACACATACCTTAAGAAGTACTATGAAGCCTGTTGGTGAGTGTGTCAGTTGGCATCAACTTCCTGCAATTGAGCAAAATATATCAAGGATTTTATTATTATTATTATTATTATTATTATTGACAACTTCTATACTTACATACAAAAACACATGATATTTCCCTCTCCTCCCCCATTCCCCTTCAGAACTCCACTCTCCATCATATCCCCTCCATCTCTCCATTAGTCTCTCTTTTAATTTGATGTCATAATCTTTTTCTTCTATTTTGAGGGTCTTGCGAAGGTATTGCTAGGCATTGCAAGGTCATGGATATCGAGGCCAATTTCTGTCTGGGCAGTTGCATTGTAAGAAGTCATACCCTTCCTTTGGCTCTTCCATTCTATCCGCCCCTCTTCTGCAATGGTCCCTGAGCCTTGGAGGGTGTGACAGAGGTGTTTCAGTGCTGGGCACTCCTCCATCCCTTCTTCTCAGCACTATGTTGCCTTTTGGGTCATCCCAGTGGTCATCACCATCTGAAAAGAAAAGCTTCTCTAACCAGAAGTGAGAGTAGCATTAATATGTGAATATGAACATTAAGTGTAGTGCTTTCAGGGCAGCTTGGTGGGAATAATATATACATTTAGTCAGACAAGAGCAGGCTTTATACCCCTAAGGCTCATGACCTCACCTGTCATAGACTTTTGCTTAGGTTTTTCAGTACCAGGTATGTATTCCCTCCTGTAGAGAGGGCCTTCAGTCCAATTATGGAGCAGTTTGTTACCCCAAGAGTAGACATGCCACTATTGTACCCGTTCAGTCATTGGGCCTGTATGGCCAAACTTGAATATTCAGTGTCCACTGTTTTCACTGCTGATGACTTCTGTCTCCTATATGCTGCATGCAGTGCAGCTTTTTCCAGCTTTCAGTTGGCTGGTCTACAGGGAAAAGGTTTTCTGCTCAGCACCAGCTTGCTTTCTCAGTGACCTTGCCTCTCAGGCAAGAGATGTCTTCAGCAATAGGGTCTCACTATCTGTTTCTCAAGGGAAACCAAGGGCTTTGGCAAAAGCCTTTAATGTTTTGGAGGCTACCAGGACCTCCTTGGCCAACAACTCACTGGAAGGTATCCCATCCCAGGCACTGAAAATTTTCTAGTAACAATATCAAGGATTTTAAATAATGTAAACAGCTTTTCATCCAATATATTTTCCAAGAAAAGAGCACAACTGTGTATATAAATGTATGTACAAATTTCATTGCAATGTCACTTAAGAGAATGGAAAAGAAATGGAAGCAGTCTTAATGTTCAAGATTAGGGTATGCTTAAATTAACTGTTACTGAACTAGAGAAATGGCTTAGCAGTTAAGGTGCTTTGCCTGAGAAGCCTAAGGACCCATGTTCGACTCCCCAGAACTCAAATAAGCCATCCATACAAGGTCACGTCTGGGCACAAGGTGGCCCACATGTCTGGAGTTCAATTGTGGTGTCTAGAGGCCCTGATAGGCCAATTCTCTCTCTCTCTCTCTCTCTCTCTCTCCCTCCCTCCCTCTCTCTCCTCTCTGTCCCTCTCTCTTTCTCTCAAAAAAAAATGGTTATCAGCAAATGATGTATTGTAGGTAGCCATTTATATCATATGTGCAGAGAATTTGTAATGGCAACAGATGTAATGATAAATAGACAAAACATTAGAATATAAAATTCTAAAAACAGTATGAGTTTCACAAAGTAAAAAGTATATGAAAACTGAAAGAAAATTTACTAAAATGTTAAGAGTAATTATCTCTGATTAGTGATATTCAGTAATTTTTTCATTATAAGTTTCTCTATCCAAAGTTTTACACATGGAGCTCATATTTAATGTTTAGGGAAAAGTAAAGTTTTCAAAATATTGTATGAGATTTAACATGTTATTATACATTAATGAAGTTGAGAGATAATGTGTATTTTCTTAGTCAAATAAAAATGTCCTTTTTAAAAGATATGAGTGGAATTAGACAAATATTGAAAAAGACAATAAGTAAAAGCTATGAAGCTTCATTTGGGATATAAAAGTCACATTAGGTGTTAGCAATCTAGTTCATAACATTTTGTCAGCAATTATACAACCAGGGAGAACCATTTGACTTTTGTCCATGTTTATTTGTAGAAGCAAATTGGTTCTATCAAATGATCTCCAACCTTCCTCCTGGCTATTTGTCAGCTTGTCCACTATTTATCTAAAAATCTATTTTTATGGGTAATCAGCTGAATGGCATTGAAGGGCTGAGTGTGAATTCATGAACATTTCCACATGAGACAAAAGTTAGTGACTAATTCCTGAGGTTAGGATTAGTGTAACTATGCAGTCCGTGAGTACAAAGGAAACAAATATGATGGAAGAAGAATGGTGGGAAAGGCAGAAAGATGCTAGGGGAGGTCAGAGGGGTTGGGAGGAAGAGTCCTGTTTTGACAGAATCAGCTTGCCACTCGGTAGGCAGTTGGTGGTCAGGGGTTGATTGATCAATGGTTGAGAGGCTGGCTCACCAAAGGAAGAGCAGAGGCTGGAAAGAGGGATGACCTTTCACCCTCAGGCCCCCAGCACAGATTCCCTGGAGACCCAGTCTTATCACCCTATGGAGTCAGAAAGTGAATGATTGAAAACAAAGTTGCACTCAGGACATGGCCAAAGGGTAGGTTTTTTGATCTGTGGTTATAAAACAAGTGAAAAAAAATGATTTTAACCATCAAAAATGAAAGCCAAATTTCTAGCCCAATATGTAAAGAAGGATAAAGAGGAAAGAGGTACTTTGGAATTCAAAACCTCCTGTATCCTAATCCTGGCTTTGGTAAGGTCTCCCTGGGTGGTCAGCAAGCTATTCACATTCTTGAGCCTCACTTTCCTCCTAGTAAGACAGAGACAGTGATTCCTGTTCCCACCTCATGGAGAAGACAATCACCAATGCCATGCATGATGTGCTGTAGAGACCCACATGTCCAAAGTCCTGCCTTTCTCCCATTTTTTACCCCACTATACTAATAGCAGAGATGGGAGTAGATGGCATGGTGGGGACAGAGACAAAGCGCATGAGAGAGATGGATTTCCTCTTCACTAAGGTATCTGTTGCTCTAATCATATTCTCAAAGACAGTAGATATTGCTCCATACAAATCCTATAACTTGAATCAAACCCCAGATTCTAAATGCTTTCAAAGCAAAGAGCACTGAATTTTTAGGAGAAATACTGAATCCTTGGAATGACAAATAACACTATAGTTCCTTTTCAGTGTTCTTTCAGTCTGCAACTACCAGTCACTGTTGCAATTCAGTGTGCCAATGAAGACTTCCAGTTTAGTGTTATAAATGTTGTAGGGCTTTGATATTTGATTAATGTCAAGGGCAGTAACTATGTCTTCTGTTCTTGTTGTATTTTTAGAAGAGTAAAACAGAAACTTAGGTTCATGTTTCACTTAAAGCTCTTTGGTGACATCCATTCTGTATCCTTCCTGTGACTTGCTCTTTGCACACACAATTAACTGTGCCCCTGTTTGTAAACTCCTGTGTGACTTGGGAGTCAGGAAGGCTTTAGGTCACCATTTTAGGGGAAATAATTGGAGCACATTTCTGTTTATAAGCTTAATTGATTCTTATCCACAAGGCTCAGAATTCTAAACATTTCTGTGTCAAGTAGCTCCCATGGTCTATGGTGGTTTAAAAGACCTCTGTCAATCACCCAGCAGAGGCAATAAGTGCCCAAGTATTTCTAATTTTAAGGACCCCTTAGATCTAATCAGTTGCCAAGAGACTTCCTATCCCTGAATCACACATGGATTAATTCTATAAAAGGACCTTTTCCATTGAAACTGGTTGCAAACTTCCCTTCTCATGGTGAACTGCTCACCTGCTTAAAAGTAAACAGTTCTGGAAAGATAACTTCATTTTTACTTGTTATTTGGATGAGGAGGGTGAAATTCCGGTAGAAGTCTAGAAAAGTGAGATTTGATACTCATCCACACTCACTACCAGTGTCGTGTCTAAGATGAATGAACATCTCAAAAATCACATTGATTCTCATTGGTCAGTTTGCAAGAGGAAGAAAACTTGAGTTCATTATCAAAAAGGAGCATAAACCTGTACTGCTGCTTTGGAATTCAGTGTGGCGGCTCCTCAAAGAGCTAAAACTAGAACTCTCATAGGACTCGGCTACACCACTTCTGGGCTTATACCTAAAGAACTCTATAGGCTGCTACAGGGACAGTTACATATTTATGTTCACTATATTCACAGTAGCTAAGAAATGAAAACAGCTTAAATGTCTGTGAACTGACAAATCCATGATAAAAATGTGGTACATAAACTCAGTGGAATTTTATTTACCTGCAAGGAGAAAAAGAAATTATGAAATTTACAGGAAAATAGATGGAATTGGGGAAAATGTATGGACTAAAATAATGCAAGCTAAAAAAGATACATGCCACCACTGGTTCTCTCTCATATGTGGACCCTAGCTTTGAATCTCCAGAGCCATGAGTATAACTTGGAATGTCTGTAGAGGCCAGGACATTAGAAAAGGGTTAAGGGGGCATGGGAAGAGGTCTTCAGCAGAGACAATGGTAGAACACAAGTGATATGAAAACATTTTGGGGATGATAGCAAAGTTAGAAAAGATTAAGCAGGGATGAAGGCCTGGAGATGGGCAACAAGAGAGCATAGGGAGAGGGCTAACCAAAAATGTTTTTAAAAAGCTATAAAACACTATTTAGTACACTTGTAGAACATATAGAAACTAATAATATATTAGGGATTAATGGAAGTACCTTACACAGATAGGCAATGCTTGCTCATATTAGCCATGGGCTATGGAAACATAATGTCAGTGCCATGCATACCTCCCAAAGAGTCTTTGATCAGGAAAGCCTCTGAGGCTCCCAAAATAATATAAGCTATTGCCATGACTCTTGGCTACTCACCAGAACTGAAAGGTAAGATCCTACTGTTGAAGACACCACACCCATTGGGTACAGGACATAGAGAAGTCATGTTGGAGCTAAGATGGAAACTTCCTTCCTAGTAGCTTGTTTTCATAGTGCCAGAAGGTGCTATGCACTCTGCTGACAGAAAAAGTCATCAACAAGGCCACTCAGTGGTGAATCCTACATTCTACAATGCTCACCCACTAGGCAAGATGTGCACTCCACTGCTATAGTGGCATGAAGGCAACAGGAGTAACCGACAGCTCTATATTTGGATTTGAGCCCCACTTCACAGGACAGAGTATATGCTGAAACCATGGCTAGGGAGAATGTAGGCCCTATAGAAGAATCTACTATTGCTATATTGGTAAATCAATGTGTTTTCAAATGGCATCCTAAATATTTACCTTTATATTGGCAGACCAGTTCTGCTCTCAGCACATATCAGAAAAGTTTTTCTTTATCATCATCATCACCATAATCACCATCACCATTTAATTTAGCAGTAGGAAGAAGTCAATGCAAAGAATCATAACTGGTCAAGTGCTGAAAAATAAGTGACTGATGAGTGCTAGGCCCTCAACAAGACATATGCATCATCCCCTCCAGGGCTCTGGGAACACCTCAGAAGACTGGAAGAGGTGGAGGACAGGGAAAAGCTTGTGGAACTCTGGAATCTGGATCATTGCACTTATGCCTTCACACCAGACATGGCTATCTTAATGAGATCTGCACATGATGGAACCAGTCAACATTCTGTTATAGATAGCAGAGAGGCTTGGGAGGCCAATCCTCTTCCTAATGAGATAATGAGAAGTTAAAGTTGCCAGAGAGGGGGAGTTTTTCTGTTCCTGACATAGCCACTGATAAGTGATGATGAGTACAGTGAGGTCTGGAGAGATGGCTCAGTGGCTAAGGGCTTATGTGCAAAGTCTGATGGTCAGGGTTCAATTCTCCAGTATCCACATAAAGTCAAAAAGTGGTGTATGCATCATTTGCTGGGGCAAGAAACCCTTGCAAGGCCAACTTCTCTCTCTTTCTGTGGCTCTGTTTCTCTCTCTCTTTCTCTACTTGCAAATAAATGAATGAAATATTTTTTAAAGGCTGGTATGGAGGCATACACCTTTAATCCCAGCACTCAGGAGACAGAAGTAGGAGGATCACCATGAGTTTGAGACCACCCTGAGACTACATAGTGAATTCCAGGTCAGCCTGAACTACACTGAAACCCTCCCTCAAAAAAATAAAAAGAAGTACAGTAAGACTTGGGAGAATGAAGGAGGGTGTGGTACATATGATAAAAATGTTACACACACACACACACACACACACACACACGAAAATGTCAAAAACCAAAGAAGGAGTAGAAATCAAAAATTGGCAACCACCTAAATATTCAGTAATTAGATAATTATTCAATCAATTATTAAGTTCAATTTAGTATAATTATATACTAGAATACTTCACAATTATTAAAAATTTTTGTGAGGAATGTACAATAAGAAGAGAAATTATTTTTGGCATACTATAGAATGAAAAAGGTAGTGTGCACAATTGTTGGTAGAATTTTTTTGAGACTTTGTTATTCTACAGAAGAGACTGTTCTGCAGAAGTTCCAAAGAACGGCATGGGATTACATGTGCTCAAATGAGAAGACTATTAGAACCTGCCCTGATATGCCAGCAAAGTGTGTTTTCAAGCAAGGCCCTAACCGCAACCCTGTTTACAAGGGATGTTGGATAGAGAATGTTAAAGAGCCTTTGATCTCCTTTATAGAATTTGAGTTTCTATTGTGAGAATACACTCATACACTTTGGAACTTGAAATTACATTTTAAAATCTTACAGTGGCACAAGAAAGGATAAAAATGACTGTAAGCGACTCCAAAGTTCTTTTTTTTTTTTTTTTTTTTTTTCATTTCATGCTCTGTTACCAATGGCAATCACATGGGCACAGATGCTATGGATCAGGTTAGGACAAGAGGACCAGGGTATAGGAGACAGCATGGTTAGAATTATTCATGAACAGTAAGGATTCAAATTCAGCAGTGGAAATCCAATGCCAGACTTAATAATCCGGTGATGAGGGGGACAACACCATCAGCTGATCTTAAGAGATTTCAGGATCAGCAGTTGGCACACACCTTTAATCCTAGCACTTGGGAGGCAGAGGTAGAAGATCACTGTGAGTTCGAGGCCACCCTGAGACTACATAGTGAATTCCAGGTCAGCCTGGGCTAGAGTGAGACCGTACCTTGAAAGAAAGGGGGGGGGAGGTGGTGGGGATTTCAGCTCTTCCACAACAAAGGTTCACAGTCTATTTAGGAACTAAAAGGTGGATTCCCCACAGTCCATCTCCAGGGACCATGGTCGAGGAGGCGTCACCACAAATTCTGAATTTGTCATTCTTAGATCACCTCTTGAGTTTTACTCTAGAATGGTATGAAGCCAGAATCCAAATGTGTGAATGTGTGAAGTGCCACCTTCTTCCTTCCCAACTTCTGAATCGCATTTTTGTTTCCTTTTGGGTGGTCCTTTGTGCTCATTTAAAGCAGTACCACTAGATTAGTATACTGGCTGGGATTAGTGTACTGGCCTGGGGGAAGCATGACTGGGCTGAGGAGAGGTGGGCAGGAAATAGAATGGCTGAGGAAAGAGGAGTGTGGCCAGCCGCAGGAATGCCTGGTAGTTTAAAAATAAATAAGGGCTGGAGAGATGGCTTAGCGGTTAAGGCGCTTGCCTGGGAAGTCCAAGGACCCTAGTCCCCAGGACCCACAGAAGCCAAATGAACAAGGAGGCGCATGCCCTGCAGTTGTTTGCAGTGGCCACAGGCCCTGGCATGCCCCTTCTCTCTCTGCCTGCCCCTCTCTCTCTAATAAATAAATATTTAAAAAATAAATAGATACACTCTTTAGATATGACCCTGCCAAACATATGACATGGTAGAGAGTAAAACCTGTTAAATAAGTCATTCTCAGAGGATTGTAGTGAAAAATCATTATAGCGTCCCAGCAGCGAGAGTCCAGGAAGAAATGCAGTTATCAGGCATCTTCCCCAGTGTTCATCCAGAGCGCTGGGAAAGCAAAACAGACGTCCTATGTCGCCACCTTGAGTCCAAATCCTGGAAGTATTGGCTGAGGAAATTGAAGTGGATCTGGCTCGTTGGAGAAATGTCACTGTCCAAGTTTAATTAAAGTGCTTTTAAAACCAACATCCTCGGGCTTAGCAAAGCCAATCAGTCGTTTTTCACAGGAAATGAATATGTGTTTGAACTCACGTCTCCATAACGAGTGAATAATGTCGAAGTGGGAAAACATTGGCTGTTTGCAAAACCTTGACTGAACGCGAGAGAGCATGTTCAAGTGAGTGTTTGTGGAGCGGATGGAGAGGTCATCTCGACCATGTAACTGCTGACCTTAAGAAAATCATTTCGGTTGTCAGGAACCAAACTAATTTGACAACACGACAGCCTTCTAAGCCCCTAAAACTCCGTGTTTTTATAAATAATCTAGACTAGTTGAACCCAGACATCAGGCGAAAAAAATTGGCAGAATATGCAGAAAATATTGGTATCCTGCATGGGTGTGAATTTCTTCAACAAAGAACCTGTGTCTTTGCTGCCCTCTACAGCTCTGTCTGAAATCTGCATGAATTTTATGTATTTCCCCCAATGAAAGACTTCCCTGTTTGAAGACTAGGAGCCTGGCAGCTCACATCCAGGGTCAATTATTTTCCAGAAACATATTATTCATCCTTGTTCTATAGAATCTTCGGACACAATGCAGTTTAATTCAACCGTTATTTCAGAGGCTCTCCCCGCCCCAACTCTTCCTGTTCAGAGCTTTGCCTACTGGAAGTTAAATCCACACCCTGTGTTTGGCCAACTTTTCTAAAAGCTTCTTTGGTCTGAGTGAGTTGTGCCATGGGACTGAGGAGAATGATCTGTTCTCACGTCTAGAGCCAGTGCTTATAAAATATTATCCTAGCTGCTTTTCTCGTGTCAATTCTCAGAAACGTGTGCACCCACCTCCACTGCACACATTGTGGAAGAGGCCTGCTGGGAGGGGGCTCCATAGCAGAGCCTGAGGGACCACCTCACAGTCTCTGTGGGAATTATTCTCAGTTCTAAAGTATGTGAGATCCGCTTTCTCATTTAAAACATTGTACTGACACATACATTTTATATAGTTATGAGGTACAGTGTGATCATTTGATATATGCAGACAATGTATAATGACTTAGTATACTGGGTTTTCTTATGTGTTCTCTAACCTCTATCTTCCTTTCTCTTCTCTCCCCTTCCAAATCTCTTGTGATAACTATTCTATTCTCCACTTCTGTGGGATCACATTTTTATCATCCTGTGACTGACTTATTTCACTTAATAATGTCCTCCAGTTCTATCCATGTTGCCACAAATGACAGGGTTTCCTGTTCCATTCTTCCTTTCCTTTCTCCCTCCCTTTTCTTCCTTTCTTTTCCTCCTCCTCCACCACCTCCTTCTCCTGTGTGCATGCAAGTTAGGGATTGAATTTAGAGCCTTGTTCATGTCAGACAAATGTCAATCACTGAGCTATATCCCTGCCCAGGACTTCCTTTTTTTGATGGTATAGCTGATTTTTGATCTTTCCAATCTGGTGATTGGTGGGCTATACATAAAGGACAGTCTAGAGAAAAGTGGAGGTGGGTGTTGTATGCCTTTAAGCTCAAGAAGCAGAAATAGGAAAATTGCTGTGAGTCTGAGGCCAGCCTGGGACTACAGAGTGAGTTCCAGGTCAGCCTGGACTAGACTGAGACTCTACCTTAAAAAAATTGACAAAAAAATTAAAGAAAAGTGAAAACAATGTCTTTCCCAGATGAATTTTGTTAGAACTGGCAAAATCACTGTAAGATAAAAAAGTTTACTTCAGTTGAGTTTTTTTCATTCTGATATTGATAAATCAACACTTATATATTTCAAAATTTATGTCAGAAGGTAAGCTTATCATAAATAGTGGCTTATTATAAATTCAAAGACAGCAACAATATTTTAATGTCCCTAGTGATTCATTATGTTCCCTTCAGGGTTACTGGTGAGGAGGGCCCAAGACTCTTCATTACTTGATCTATATCCCATTCAAGGTTCAGGACCCTGCAGGGAGCAAAGCCAGGCATGCTGGAGACAACACAGCTCTTTAGACACTAGTTCATCAGGAGAGGCAGGGCTGCAGAGCTGCAGGTATTCCACTTGCATGTAGTCATAGAAAGCACCCCAGCAGTTGATCTTAATGGGTTATTAGTGTTTGTTCTAACTCTAAGGCATCTGACTATAAACTTGGTTTTTCTGTTTACCCATAGAACTGCTACTGGCTCAATCTAACAACATAGCAGCAGCAGCTGCTGCTGCTGCTTCTGCTGCTGCTCCTCCTCCTCCTCCTCCTCCTCCTCCTCCTCCTCCTTTTTCTTCTTCTTCTTTTAAGACAAACCTTTAATCCCCAGGGAATAGAGAACAGGAAATGACCTAGGCTGTCCTCTCTGGAGTTGGCCATGTGTTCTTCTGCAAAGCCTCAGCACACTTTCCCCACCCCCAAGTCATGCCCCCTAGTCATCATTCCTTCTACACACATAGACTGGCACACAGATGTGCCTGAGTAGTTTCTGTCCACTCAGAAGTAAAGAGTGGAATTGGAATACTCTGTCTTTGTAAATGTCCTGAAAATTTCCTCCATATATCAGGAAATGTAGGTTCATAGTGGAATTGCCAAAGGAGGTAGAGATAACTGTTGTGGGGCATTACTGTAGCTTGCTCACATTTCCACGTCTCTATTTCCAAATACTCGAGAAGATTTCCTCTTCCCACTCCCTTAACATGAAGTCACCCTATGAGCTGTAAGAGGAATTTAAGAGTATCACTTCTCTGTGGAAATGTTTTCAGGTGTACAAGATTCTACATAGCCCTCCTCCCCTGCGACGGGAGCACAGAAGACCTCAAAATTAGAGCAACCTGCATTGTGGAGCCACCATAGCAAGAGCAGTTGAATTTGAGAATCAGTGGGACCTAACAATTTTACATGAGTGAGAATTAAACCTTTGCTGTTTAAGCCATTGATATTTTTGATGTCTTTATTATTTCAATATATCTAGGCTTTCCTGATTGGAATGTGCCTTCACATTACTATAAATCGATTTTTTTTAAGTTTGAACATCATTTACCTTGACAAAGATGACATAAACAACCAAAACTTCTCATTTCCTTATGATTTCCATAAACCTTACAACCCCAATTGAGGATTAACCATATGCTTACTTTTTCTTGCTCTAAATGTAACATTGTTGCCCTAAATTCCCTGTTAGCTGTGTGTACTCCTTTTTGTCAGGCTAGTGTCAGTAGAGTTATCAGTAGAGTTCCAGTCCTTCTGTTACTGGTTTGTGGTCTCTTAAGTTTGTCTTTAATATTATGCCTTCCCCACACACTTTCTGTCATTTGTACATGCCATTTAAAGTGTAGATGATCAGGTTGTGAGCTTCCTTTTATCATTTCATACAAGAATCTGTAGTATTGTGGGCTGGAGAGATGGCTTAGCGGTTAAGGCACATGCCTGTGAAGCCTAAGGACCCTGGTTCGATTCTCCAGGTCCCATGTAAGCCAGATGCACATGGTGGTGCATGCGTCTGGGGTTTGTTTGCAGTGGCTAAAGGCCCTGGAATGCCCATTTTCACTTTCTCTCTCTCTCCCTCTCTCTGTCTCTAATAAAAATTAATAAATAAAATAAAATCTTTTTTAAAAATTTAAAAAAAGAATCTGTAGTATTGTGTATTTTAGGATTGTCATCATTAATGGCTTTCTAATACACACAGCATGTATGAGGTCCTGGTTTCATCCTTAGCACCACAGAAAGAAAAATAAAACAAAATTTAATAAATAATTGTAGGGACACAGGCATGGAGGTGCATGTCCATAATTTCAGCCCTCAGGAGGTTAAGGAAGGAAGATTGCAAATTAAGACCAGTCTAGGCATATTGCAAGAATGTGCCAAATATAAATTTATACACACACATACTTAATTATGGGGAAAATTAAAAGTGCCTTGTAGAAAAGCAGGTAGAGGTAATCAGGAGCAGGGATGAGGATTTAAGCAAGTAGCCCCACATCTCACTTCTCTCATTGCAGGTTACTCACAGACATTAGGCATAAACTGGGAAAGGGGAAAGCCTTGACTTCAAATTAGGAGATGTGTTTTAATTGTTGTGTTAAATCATGTCCCATGCCTTAAAGTGACAGCATGATCAGGAAATAGAATGCTTATCTAAACATCCATCATCTGGGGCAGTGGAAGAATTAGCTTCCACAGAATGGCCATGAAGGAAGAAGGGATAAAAATAAAGTTGCTCTGTAATTACATGCCATGACTCAGGCTGTTACATTTGTTTTCCTCCAGTTCTCAAAAAAATAACCGTCACCAGAGTTATACATTATTTCTCATAAAATGAAATGGTCATAAGGTAAGTAGGACCAAAAGACACTTCCAGCAAATGTCTGTAAAATGAAAAACGTCCTCCTGCCCACCATGGACCCTCCTATGCATACCTTGGACAGTTTCCAGTTCTGTGCCAGGAATACTTCATTCATGCTTCAAGGTCCTGCAGGATTCTCACAGTATCACACCTGTTCCTTTCTCCATTCTCATCCATATTCCTGGAGGTCTGTCTCATTAGGCCCTTGTGCCAGGTAGATTTTGGAATTTATAATCAGCTCTTCTCTTCATCATCCCTCCTATGTGTGTCCATTTTTCCCTGCTTTTGTTTGAAATTTGGGACAGATCAAAGGTTTTTCAATTTCTTTTAATGATTAAACAATCTGACCCAATAATCACATGTTAACAAAATGTCATCTAATTCAAGTGTATTCCTTCACCTACCTCACTCCTGTCTCAGCTTTGGAACTCTGCAGTGAGGTAGAGTTATGGGGACTCTTTACAGATTCTCATCTGGCTCCTCTACTCTTCATTAGCCTCTGTTTGAGGATCCAGCCAGGTTGAAGGAGAGGGAAGGGATGAGAAGCAGGGATCAGGAAGAGTCTTCCTTGACTGATATTAAAGGTCCACTGAAACCAGTCCATTTTGGGGATAGTTCTTGGGAGCACGTTGTAAAGTAATGAAGGACGCAGGGCTGGGCAGTGGAAGATGGTGGACTGCAGTGCAGTTTCCATAAAGTGCTAAGCCATTCCATGGGGAACTCTGAAGCTGGGATATCCCCTCACAAATCCCACAGGAGCCAGACACTGTTTATAAAGGAAGTTGGGCTGGGGCTGTGTAGCAGACAGCTTCAGGTTCGCTGAGATGAACTTCCAGACCAGGCACAGTTATGGAGGAAGGGATATTATTTATTGACGCTTACAGATCCAGGGGAAGTTCCATAATGGCAGAAGAAGCGGCCTGCTTCCACAGATCCAAGCAAGAGAGAAAAACCAACCAGCCACACAGCACACAGAGCAAAACTACAGCCAAAAGCCCAGCACACTTCAGGAACTCCCGCTAGGCACACTTTGCATATCTTTACAATGGAATCTCAAACATCACCACACCTTAAGACAGGCCCCCAGTGACATTGCCTCTAGCAAGGTGATTGCAGATGCAAACTATAACTAATAAAACACTGAATATATTGGGGGCCAAATATTCAAACTACCACAGGCTGCTTCTGCTAAGAGCAGTTCCTGGCAATGCTTGGGAATGAGTGCTTTGATTTTGAAATGAGGATCTGAGCTGAACTCCTCAGCATCCACTACAACTGGTTAAGTTACAATAGGACACTGTCTGGTGTGTAGGTTTTCAAGGAGGATGCTTTCTCTCACAAGGAGTGTAAGAATTCCTGCAAGGTAAGTGATCAATGGAGACACTGACTTGGGTAATGTATCCTCCAGTTAAATTTGCCTTCTAGCTCTGATTTTCCTACTGCTTCTCTGTCAAGGTTCCCTTAGCCCTTTAGGAAGTCTACTTAAGCTCATCCCCTTGCAAAATGATCCAGCCTAGCTCTTTCTAGAGATTTTTCTGTCATATGCTTAACGTGACCTAAAAATAGATCTTGCTATCTAAATGTTGTCAGAAGAAAAGATGAACCACTCCAAACCATTTCACATCCTTGACAGCTGAGCTCTGCTGTTTCGTGGACTTATATCTAGCCACCACCTATCACTGTGGGTCAAATCATTCCAACAGTTGAGAACATAAATTTGCAACTAATTCTCTTCAAGCATTTGACCAGAATCTACACTGCTGAAGATTAGAAATGCTATGTGTTTATTATTGAGCTGTCTTTCCAGTGCCCATGGCATTTGAGAGTGATTGCTAACATATGCTATGAAAACTTTCCAGGCTAAAATTATGATAGTCTATAGCTCAGAAATTTGGGTCTCAGAGACTTGTTCCTTGATGTGTCAGAGGTCCCAGGACTGTTTCCTAGTTTTCATGACCTTGACCATAATTTGTGTCTCATCTACCTCCAACAGAAGTGGGTTTGGGCTAGGCTTCTTAACATTCAGAAGGTCTCAATTCTACACCTTAACCCAGTGATTGTCTTTTCCCTTAATTAATAGCTCAAAATATTCACTCTTAGTTTTCAAGAAGTTTAATGAAGTATTCTTTTTTATTTGAGAGAGACAGAGGAGAGAGACAGAGACACAGAGGAAGAGGCAGAGAGAGAATGGGCATGCTAGCGGCCTGTCAGCCACTATGAACAAACTCCAGACATGTGCACTTCCTGTGGGAAAGTGCGACATTGCACCCTTGCATCACTGAGTCTGGCTAAATGTGGGACCTGAGAATCGAACAAGTGTTTTTAGGCTTGGCAGGTGGGCGCCTTAACCACTAAGCCATCTCTCCAGCCCTTCATGAAGTATTTTAAAGCTTGGCTTTAAAGGACAGGCACACATTCTTCTAAGATAGTTTTACATTTTTTACCTTAGGATAAAACCAGACCATATAAGTCTCCTGAATTTTGTAGAAGTTCGTGCTTTGGCCTACACTTAGGGATTTTATGAGTCTTGCTGTTGAATTTATGGTTATGAAGCAGTCCAATTCATGATGGATTCATCTATATGAGGTCTTGTGGGTGTAAGGAAAAAGTGAGCTTCTCCTTAGGACCCAGCCTGCTCACAGCCAGAGAAAAGTGTGAAACTTAAAGCAGAATGAAGCCTTTTTTACAACTATAAAAAAAGTTCAAGTCCAAACTTGTGATTTATTCCAACTATCAAGACCTTGAAATCTGAATTTCATGATATTAGTATGATTATTTCCACCTGTTTCGTTTCATAGGTTCCCTCTATTGTTTATGCTTATTTTTATAAGTTGTCTTAAATCCATTAGTAGAATATATACTTATATCTTGTGCCTTCTTTAAGATGATAGTTATTGCTTTATGTATCCCCAGGAGCCTGAACAAGGGCCACCAGAATCAATGACGAATGCAGGTATGTCTAAGAGGAAATTCCAAAGTGACTGCCTTCCTCTATCATGGGATAGAATACAGCTGCAGTGACAGTTGTACAGCCCTTGCAATGGGTGATAAGACATGCAAGTGAGGCTGAGCTCTCTTCCTGGATAGAACGTGGCTGCTTAAGGGAGGAATTACAATAGGAAAAGGACACACAAGTGGTAACCTCTATGCTAAGTGGTATTCTCTATCCTCTATACAAGTGGTATACACGAGATCTGATTTGATCTGGTAGATACAGTGGATAAAAGGGAGGAAGACAAGGAAATTCTATTGTCATTTCTGATAGCTAAGGATGGACATAAGGGAAAGAGAGTACAAATTATATGGGTGCTAGAGACTCCACAGGGGATCCCAAAACTGGGAACCCATGGGACGCATCAGATAGTGAGGATGTAATGAAGTAGAAATGATAGATGATACCCTTCCTGAGTACAGAAAAAAGGAAAGCAGGCAGAGGGGCATGCTGGGGTACTCAAAAATGAATGTCACAAGGTTTGTGTAGAGTCAGAGTTTCAAATGCTGGGATTAAAAGCTTAACCATTGTGGGTTGGAGAGATGGCTTAGCAGTTAAGGCACCTGCTTGCAGAGCCTAAGAATGTTTGTTTGAATCTCCAGGTCCCACATGTAGCCAGACGCAAAAGTGATGCAAGCATGCAATGCCATGCATTCCCACAAGGGGGCACAGGCATCTAGAGTTCATTCACAGTGGCTCAAAGGCCCTGGTGTGCCCATTCTCTCTGTCTCTCTCTCTCTGTGCCTCCTTTTCCCTCTCTCTCAAAAATAAATTAAAAAAAGCTTAACCATCTTTTGCTAAACAATGAATGACAGGGAAATGTAAGTGATTCTTGCTATGACCACTGCTCTGGAAGAAAGTGACCTTGTGGGATGGCAGCAGGAGGACTGTGCTGGGTGATCAGAGACTCCAAGTTGAATTTCTGAATTGTTGATTCCCTGCAAGTGTGCAAAGCACTTGGACCTTGGATGCTGGAACCAATTGCACCTTAATTTGTAGCAATCCCTAAAAGCACTGGAAGAAATGGGCAGCAGTGAATCAACATGAAGGTAGAGGGGTGCGGGTAGAAAGGATTAAGCTTGTCTTAGGCGTGAGCAGTTATTTCCCTGAAGATTAATACTATGCAAATTTCTCCTCTGAAAGAAAGATTACTGGGAGGCTGGAGAAATGCCTTAGTGGTTAAGGCACTTGCTTGCAAAGCCAAAGGACCTCCAATCAATTCCCCAGGACCCACGTAAGCCAGATGCACAAGGTGGCACATGAATCTGGAGTTCATTTGCAGGGCTAGAAGCCCTGGAGCACCCATCCTCTCTCTCTCTCTCAAATAAATAAATAAAAACAATTTTTTTAAAAAGAAAGATTATTGGGGCTGGGGATGGGTGAGTGCATTTGCTGAGACATATCTTGAAGACCACACTTGGAGAGTTTTCCCTGAGGGTGATTAGGCATGGTTGTGTGAAATGGAAGCCTATGAAGTTGAGAAATTATTCTTCCAGTCCAATACCTTTTCAACAACCATATGTGGCTGGTGAAGAGACTAATAAGATTATGGAAAATGACTGTTATTATGGAGTCCTGAATGTGGTGGTGTCCCCACATTCATGCCATAGTACCATTGTACCTTTTAAAAATTATTTAATTAATTTATTTTTATTTTAAAAATATTTTTATTAGTTATATATAAAGTATACATACAGCCATGATGATACCATCGTTAGCCTTCTCCCTGTCCTCCTCCCATGGGTAATGTGGGTCTTGCCTTATGGGGGTAGGCATCAGTTAGGCGGGAGAGGCAAAGACTGTGTATAATGACCCAACTTGTGGCTCTAACAATCTTTCCACCCCCTCTTCTGCGAATTTCCCTGAGCTATGTTGGGTTCATTTTAGGTCTATTTCAGTGACAAGGTTTTGTGAGTCTCTGTATATCTGGTTTGGTAGGGGTTGAGTGTTCTTTGTGTCTATCTCCTTGACCCTTGTGCTGATACCAGATTCGCTAACAAAGCAACACTCTTTTCCCCAATTGCCCTACAGTTTTAGCTGGGGCCCTGGTGGGATGTGATGGGCTGATTCTCTCCTCAGGTTCTGCATCCATCTGAAAAAGAGAAGCAGATTCTCAAACGGAGAGTGAAGTCAGCACCTGATAAATGGGGTAACCATTATTAGTTTAGAGAGAATTTAGTAGGTGTAGACCCTCTTGTATGGCAAGATTGGTGGGAGCTTGATATAGGAGAGCAAGCTCATTTTTTGGATATGATTCTGACTTGTTTCCCAGTTCCAGCTATGGGTTCCATTCTACTGAGCAGATCTGTTAGCCAATTCAAGAGCAGTTCGTTGCCCACCATTGATGTGTGCCACTATTGCACTTGGGTGAGCATCACATCAGGTTGTTTGCTGTTGAGTAATTTAGACCACGAGTTGCTTGGACAGATGTTGCCATTTTCTCCCAGTCACTCATGTAGCACTTTCTGGCACTAGACAAGCTAACTGTCTGGGGACTGACTTTCTTCCAGATTCCAGCCAGGTCTCTCCATGTTCCGTATCAACAGCATATGGTGTCTTCGGCAGCAGGGTCTTACCAATAACCTTTGATGGGAAATCAAGTGTTCTGATAGAAATCTGTCTTCCTATGGGAGATCTTGTAGGTCTCTATGATCAACAGCTCATTGTGGATGTTAACTGCATCCTGATATTGGGAATTACAGGCCAGTACCACAGGAAAAGAAGGAAGAAAAAGATAGGTAAGATAAGAGAGAGAGAGAGGAGAGAGAGAGAGAGAGAGAGAGATAGGAGAAGATTAAGGTTAGTCTTCATCATACCCTCTCCAGGGCCCTTTGGTTCAGGTATTTCTCTAAGGACCTGATGAAGGTTCAACCTTTTAGTCTGTCTTTCAGGATATAGGATTTTATGGTACCAGTTATATTTGGGTCCAGTTTTGTGTCCACCCCACCCTTATCCTCCCTTGGTGCCCCACCCTCCCTATAGTTAGGTCCTTGAGATGCCTATTTGGTTTGTCAGCATCTCAGGCAAATCCAAATTAGGAGCCACAGATTAAGTGAGACCATGCAATGATTGTCTTTCTGTGATTGGATGAGTTTGCTGAGAATGATCTGTTCCAACTTCAACATTTTTCTTCAAATTTCATTGTGACATTTTTCCTTACTGCTGTATAGAATTCCACATCTTCGTCATCTATTCATCTAATGTTGGACATCTGAGTTGATTCCAGTTCTTAGCTATTATGAATTGAGCAGCTATAAACATGGTTAAGCAAATCTCTCTGAACTGAGACATGGAGCTTTTAGGTAAATGTCCAGTGAGGGAGTAACTGTCTGTTGGTAACTCTATAGTCAACCTTTTTAGAAGCCTCCATATTGCTTTCCATAGTGGTTGTACCATCTTGAATTCTCAGTAACAGTGAATGTGGGTTCCTATTTCTCCACATCCTCACCAGCATTTATTTTCATTTGATTTTTTTAAAAAAATATATTTTATTTATTTATTTATTTATTTATTTGAGAGAGAGAAAGAGGGAGAGAGAGAGAAAGAGGGAGAGAGAGAGAAAGAGGGAGAGAGAGAGAAAGAGGAAGAGAATGGGTGCATCAGGACCTCCAGCCACTGCAAATGAACTCCAGATGCATGCATTCCCTGGTGCATCTTGTTTACCTGGGTCCTGGAGAATTGAACCAGGATCCTTTGGCTTTGCAGGCAAATGCCTTAACCACTAAGCCATTTCTCCAGCCCCTCATTTGATTTTTTAATGTTTGCTATCCTTACTGGAGTAAGGTGGAATTTTATAGTTGTTTTAGTTTGCATTTCCCTGATGGTTAGGGATGTTGAACATTTTCTTAATTTTCCATTTGTGTTTCTTCCTCTGAGAACACCCTGTTCAGTTCTCTGCCCCATTTTGTTGAGTGGGTTGTTTGATTTTTTTTTTTTTTATTGTTTAGTGTTTTGAGTTCTTTGTAGACTCCAGAAATTAGGCTTCTGTCTGTTGTATAACTGGCAAAATTTTTCTCCCATTCTATGGGTAATCTGTTGGCTCTGGTTATTGTATGTTTGTCTGTGAAAAAACTTCAGCTTCATGAGATCCCAATGGTTGAGTGATTGTTTAATTTCCTGAGCTACTGGGGTTTTGTTCAAGAAGTCTTTCCCCACTCCTATATTGTGGAAAGTTCCTCCTATTTTTTCTTCCAGTAGTAGCAGAGTTTCCAATCTTATATTGAGGTCTTTGATCCATTTGGACTTGATTTTTGTGCATAGTGAGAAGTGTGGATTGAGTTTCATTTTTCTACATATGGTTATCCAGTTTGTCTAACACCATTTGTTGAAGATGTCTTTTTTCCAGTCTACATTTTTAGGGCCTTTGTCAAATATCAAGTAGCTGTAGTTATTTGAACCAAAGTCTGGGTCCTCTAGTCTGTTCCATTGGTCTATAATCCTGTTTTTATGCCAGTACCATGTTGTTTTTATTACTATGGCTTTGTAATATAGCTTTATATCAGGTATGGTGATGTCTCCAGAGGTGTTTCTTTTGCTGAGGATGTGCTTGGATATCTGAGGCCTTCTGCCATTCCATATGAATTTTGAGATCATTTTTTTCTATCTCTGTGAAGAAAAATGCTGGGATTTTTTTGGTATTGCATTAAATCTGTATATTGCTTTTGGTAAGATTGCCATTTTCACAATGTTAATTCTGCCTATCCAGGAACATGGGAGGTCTTTCCATTTTCTCAAGTCGTCCTCAATTTCTTTCTTGAGTGTTTTAATGTTTTCATTATATAAGTCTTTCACACCCTTGGTTAAAGTTATTCCAAGGTATTTTTGTTGTTGTTGTTGCTATTGAAAATGGGACAATGCCTCCAATTTCTTTCTCTGTATCTTTGTCTTTTGCATATAGAAAGGCTACTGATTTTTGTGCATTGATTTTTGTATCCTGCTACTTTGCTTAAGGAATTAATCACCTTTAAGAGTTTTGAGATGGAGGGTCTCAGGTCATTTATGTATAGAATCATGTCATCTGTGAATAGGGCTGACTTCACTTCTTCCTTTCCAATTTGTATCCCTTTTATTTCTTTCTCTTGTCTTACTGCTTGAGCTAGGACTTCCAATACTATGTTAAAGAGCAGAGGTGAAAGTGGACACCCCTGCCCTGTTCCTGATCTTAGTGGGAATTCTTTCAGTCTCTACCTAGAATTAAGTTTTATTTGGGCTTAAGGAGATATATATGTAATGTTGAGATATAGACCATCCATGCCTATTCTCTCCAATGTTTTGATCATGAAGTGATGTTGTATTTTGTTGAAGGCCTTTTCTGCATCTATTGCAATGATCAGGTGGCTTTTGTATTTAAGTTTATTTACATGGTGTATTACATTGACAGATTTCTGTATGTTGAACCAACTCTGCGTTCCTGGGATAAAACCTACTTGATCAAGGTGGATAATGCTTTTGATGTGTTGTTGAATTCAGTTTGCTATGATTTTGTACAGGATCTTTGCATCTAAGTTCATCAGGGAAATAGGCCTATAGTTTTATTTTCTTGTGGCATCTCTGCCTAGTTTTGGTATTAGGGTGATACTAGCTTCCAGATATCCATTCTTTATTTTTTATTTTTTTTAATTATTGACAACTTCTATACTTACATACAAAAAACATGATATTTCCCTCCCCTTCCCCCATTCCCCTTTAGAACTCCATTCTCCTTCATATCCCCTCCCTCTCTCCATTAGTCTCTCTTTTAATTTGATGTCATTATCTTTTTCTTCTATTATGAGGGTCCTGCAAAGGTATTGCTAGGCACTGCAAGGTCATGGGTATTGAGGCCAATTTCTGTCTGGGCAGTTGCATTGTAAGAAGTCATACCCTTCCTTTGGCTCTTCCATTCTATCTGCTCCCTCTTCCACAATGGACCCTGAGCCTTGGAGGGTGTGACAGAGATGTTTCAGTGCTGGACACTCCTCCATCCCTTCTTCTCAGCACTATGTTGCCTTTTGGGTCATCCCAGTGGTCATTGCCATCTGAAAAGAGCAGCTTCTCTAACCAGAAGTGATTCTTAATACATAGCCAAACGTGTTTACAACCCCCTCTCAGTTTCAGCTAGAATCTTTTTCACTATTAGAATCTCCTAATGTGCTGTCAATTCCCAATTCAGGCCTAGTAAACCTGGATTTTTACCTTGCTACTTTTCTTCCACCTTTCTTCTCCTCAAGGGTAAGAAACTTGGGGTCAGGGCCACAGTAGGCATGTAGGTTGTCTGGTTTGGCTTCTGTAATAATGAAGAAACTTTGTACAGAGCTGGGGATTTCATTCAGTGATATAGCACGTGTGTAATATCCTGGTTTGTTATTAAGAGAGAGAAAGACAGATAAGAAGAGGCAGAGAGAGAGAGGGAGAGAGAGAATGAGTGTGCCAGCAGCCTTGCAGCCACTGTGAATGAATTCCAGACACGTTTGCCCCCTTGTGGGCAAACACAACATTGAGTGCTTGCATCACTTTTCATCTGCCTAAACGTGGGACCTGGAGATCTAATGGGTGTTCTTAGGCTTGGCAGGCAGGCGCCTTAACCACTAAGCCATCTCTCCAGCCCAGTATCCTGGTTTTGATCCCAACACTGAAAGGCATTTTTGTTGTTATTGTTTTAGCATAGAAATCTAAATTTAGTACTTGACTTGAAAAATGGTTAAATCTGGCCACACTAAGTGAACATTCTTACCTGGCAACAGTTGGCTCAGTTGAACTGAGTTCTGCACTTTAGCTCTTTTACACATTTTTGGTTCCCACCCTCCACTGTTTCTTCCGTGCTCCTTTCTCCCATTCTACCCCCACCCTGCCCTGCTTTATCCTGCACTGCCAGCACTTCACCCTGTGAGTCCTTTCTAGCTTCATTTCTTGCTTCCATGCTGTGCTCAAGTTGGAAGAGAACAGAGTGTGCAATTAGACAATGCCAGAACCTTTTTTTTTTTTACTGCATTAAGTGGAGGGAGGAAAAGAGTAGAGGATTCACAACAGGAGTAAAATATTTGTGGGGGCTGGGAGTGGATAATGCACTTGCTGCTCAAGTTTTGAGTACTGCAGTTTACCAGAAGTCATGGTGGGCTTCTATATTCCCCTTGCACTGATGGAAGGGAAAGACAGGAGACTTTTCAAGATGCACAGGGCACATGCAGAAGATAGGGTGGGGAAATGGCGCAGCAGTTAAAGGCACTTGCTTGCAAGTGCAGCAGAGACAATAGTGAAAATGATAGACACTGCCTCAAGCCAGGTGGAAGGTGAGGACCAACCGGAAATTTGTCTTCTGACCTCCACTCACAAATGAACACACACTAATAATACATGCACAACAGACATTACACACATAAATTTAAAAAAAATGTTTGCAACTGTTACATGTAGAATTGCCATTTTGATAAAAGCCATGAAGAAAAGTACAAATTCTTGCTGTGTTCCTACAAAACTTATTGCTGTGATTACAAAGCCTGCGTCACATCAGCCCGAGCTGAGGCCAGAGACTGGAGGACATTTGGGGACTCTGTGCCCAAGTCAATATGTTATGGGCCCTAAGAGCTGTTCTGGTGCCCTGGGAGCTTGGAGAGAGCAGTCAGAGTATTGGCTCTGTGAAGTTTCACAGCTCAGCTCTGTTTTCAGAAGGAAACCAGGAATGAGCTGATGGGTTTGCTCTGGCAACAAGCTGTGGCACTGCCTTAGGAAAGGAAGACCAAGGTTTATTATGATTGGGTAAAGCCCTTAATTGCCACTTTGGACAGAGCTTAGCCTTTAAATTCATATTCTGTAGCAAAGGCTTTCTCTTTATACAAAACAAAACAAAACCCTGCCACTAATTAGTGGCTGGGCATCTTATAAGAAATGGCCATTTGTTTTATTTTTAGTAGACGCGTCTTGGAACTTTCCTGACTTCTGCTGCTTTCCTTTCTTCTGTCTATAGTGGATGTTCACAGGAATGAGCAGGGTTGAACTTTGCTCACTGCTAGGAACCTGCTTTATCTCTGGGAGAAAGAACATGGCTTCTTGCTCCACCTTGTCACTGCTGTGACAACAGCCAGATTCCAAAGACAAGCTCTTTTGTTCCACTCCAGAGATGGGAAACTCAGAACTTTTCTCTGTAGAGATGAAATGCATTTTCCCTTGTAAAAGGGGACTGCAGGTGTAGGAAAAGCCCCAAGGTACACAGCTATTTAATCGATATCTTTCCTTTGTCTCCAACTTCACCTACCATGCTCTGGGCTCACAGGGGGTTCACGTGCATGGACCACATTAATCACTCCATGTCCTCTGCTTTCCTTTTAGCTTAGGCAAATGCACTATACCAGTTTGAGACTGGAGGTTGGTAGTAGTATTTATTTCCTGCCTCATATGCTGTGGACTTGTACCACCTGTCAATAGATCCTCTTGAGAAGTGAGGATGTAGCTCACTAATAGAGTCCTGGGTTCCATCTCTAGCTCCGAAAAAAAAAAAAAAAAAAAAAAAAAAAAAAAAAAAAAAAAAAAAAAAAAAACCTTCTTCCTATAATTTGCTTCATAAAGGTTCCAGTAGCTAAGTCATGCCCTATTCTTTTGGGTTAGGGAAGTAATGGAGTCCAACTACAACCAGCCTTCCCTTTGTGCCATAAAAGTTTCTTCAGGTTATCCTAATCAGAGTATGCCATCTGTTTCTTGCAAGAACCTTGACTGGTACAGCTATTCCTCTTCCACCCTAACCAGATCTTCCAAAGCAAGGCTGCCTTTTCTCAGGATCAGGCTGGGAATCAGCTAAGATGAGGGGATAGACTACTATGTACAAAACGGCCATATCCTACCAATTAAAGTTGAGTGGGCCCAAGCCTACTTCCTTCTTGTAGGACACACACTCTATGGATCAAATAAGAGCCACTTGTGTACAGGATGCCACAGCTGATAATAAAGTGGGATTTATTATAGCATTACAAAGGGGGTTCAATATTTGAAAATCAATCAATGCAATTCACCATATTAACAAGTTCAAAAAGAGAAAACATTAACACATGATAAGCTGTAGGAAGGATGCATTTGAAAACACCCAAAATTCATTCATAATAGAAACTTTCAATAAACTAGTCATAGAATGAATCTTCCAAACCTGAAGAAAGATCTATAATTAAGGACATACAGGCAATCACATGATCCTGAATCACCTTACTTCTCAATGAAAAGCCAGATGCTTTTCCCCTAAAGCTGATTATACTAATGGTCCTTGCCAGTGCAATAAAGCAAGGAAAGTAGATAAGAGTCATACAGCATGAAAAGAGAAAAGTAAAACTGTCATCATTAACAGATGGAATGTTTACCTACCTAGAAAATTCTGAGGAGTTATAACAATTGCTGAACTACATTGTGCAAAGAAAACACTAAAGATGAAGTTTTACTATCAATGAATAATTAATAACTAAAGTAAAAAATAGCACTTCATGAGAGCACCAAATATTCAGAGATAAATGCTACATATATGCTACATAAGGGTGAGAAAAATCAGAGAAAATGCAAATAAATAAAGATATTTACTATATTTATGAAGTGGAAGTCTGAACATTTTTAAGATATCAACCCTTGGGACCTATCAAGACCCAGTCTTGTTCTGGGAACTGATTACTCTTTGCATAATTTTGGATTTGTTTTATTTTACTTTGTGATATTCTTTTACTTAGAAAAACTCTATTAAGTAGAATAATAGTAATTCTTTCCTAACTTGATCTATAGCTTCAGTAAATCCCAATAACAACCCTAGACGGCTATTCTTCTTTAGAAATAGACACGTGGGTTCTGAAATTTATAGAACTGGAACAAACATGTACCTGATTTCAAGACAATATAAGGTTATAATAAAGGAGACTCCATGAGTCAATACAGAGGTCAAAAATAAATCTAAATGCATGTGGTCAATTGATCTTTTATAACGTTATATAGATAATTGGAAAAAATAGAGTTTGTTATTTTTTTTGAAATAGGGTCTTGCTATGTAGCCTAGACTGACCTCCAATTCATGGTCCTCTTGACTCAGCTTCCCAGATGATGAAATTACAGGTATGTACCATCATGCCTTGTTAATGATAGACTTTTTGACAAATGATTTTGAAACAATAAGAAGACTAGATATTTAAAAGGAAAAAAAAACAAAATACTTAAAAATAACTGTTCTTTTTGTTTTGTTTTGTTTTCTTTTCTTTTCTTTTTCAATGTAGGGTCTCGCTCTAGCCCAGGCTGATCTGGAATTCACTATGTAGTCTCAGGGTGGCCTCAAACTTACAGTGATCCTCCTACCTCTGCCTCCCAAGTGCTCGGATTAAAGGCATGTGCCACCATGCCTGAATTAAAAAAAAAAGTCTTTAAAAGACAGACTATTTTAAAAAAAAGAAAGAAGGAGGGAGAGATGGCTTAGAAATTAAGACACTTGCCTGCAAAGTCTAAGGACCTGGGTTCGATTTCCCAGTACCCATGTAAAGCCTGATGCACAAGGTGACACATGCATCTGAAGCTCATTTGCAATGGCTGGAGACCTGGCATGCCCATTCTCTGTCTGTCTTCCTCTCCCTTTTCCTCTCTCTGTCAAATAAATAAATAAAAATAAGATAAATATTAATTAAAGAAAAAGAAAGAAAAATAAAAGAGTAGGACGAATAGTTGCAAAATAACCAGAGCACATAGTGTCTCATGTAATAGGGACTTGCCATCTAGTTCTGGTGTGCAAACAGCAATGACAATAGCTTATACTGTAGGAGTGGCCTCAGGGGCCTATCTGATCAACAACTTATGACTCACTCCTGGCATTGAGAATTTTTTTTTTATTGACAACTTCTTTAATTGTAGACAATATCCCATGGTACTTCCCTCCATCCCCCCCCCCACTTACCCCTTTGAAACTTCACTCTCCATCATATTCCCTCTCAATCAGTCTCTCTTTTCAGTTTGATGTCATGATCTTTTCCTCCTATTATGATGGTCTTGTGTAGATAGTGTCAGGCACTGTGAGGTCATGGATATCCAGGCCATTTTATGTCTGGAGGAGCATGTTGTAAGGAGTCCTACTCTTCCTTTGGCTCTTACATTCTTTCATCCCCCTCTTCTGCAATGGACCCTGAGCTTTGGAAGGTGTGTTTGAGATGTTTCAGTGCTGAGCACTCCTCTATCCCTTCTTCTCAGCACCATGGTCTGACACTGAGATTTTCACCTTTCAACCTTACAACTTCTGAGAATGGTCCTTTCTACCCATGCAGGGTGTCTTCATTCAACCTCTTCAACTTCTATGTTCATGTCCTTCTATATGCTTTTCCAAATCTGTAAGAACTGCAAGGGTTAGCACTATATAATGAAACCCTTTTACACAGAATGGGCAGGAACTCTGATGGTTTGCTACCATCAATTACAAGCAAGTGGGAACTGATCTTGGGACTTAGCAACTTAAAGGGTACCTATGAAAATATTAGCAGGTTCCAATGAAGCAAGATAGAAAACATTCTATCATTAGTGTCAATCTTCTGTCAAAAGCACAATGAGCTGTTGATCAGTGAGACCTACAAGGTTTCCCAAAAGAAGACAGATTTCTGTCAGAGTACTTGATGACCCACCAAAAGTTAATGGTAAGACCCTACTGCTAAAGACACCATATGCTAGCCCTAACCTGGCTGGAATCTGGAAGAGAGTCAGTCCCCAGACAGTTAGCTTGTCTAGTGCCAGAAGGCACTACATAAGTGACTGGTGGAAAATGACCAACATCTGTCTGAGCAGCTCGTGGTCTAAGCTACTCAGCAGCAAACAACCTGGCGTGATGCTCACACAAGTGCAGTAGTGGCACATAGCCATGCTGGGTTACCAACTGCTCTAGATTTGGCTAACGGATCTGCTCAGTGGAATAGAACCCATACCTGGAAATGGGAAACAAGTCAGAACCATATCAAAAAATGAGCCCGCTCTCCAATATCAATCTCCCACCAATAGTGGGATACAAGAGGGCCTATACCTATTAAGTTCTCTCTAAAATAATAATGGTTATCCATGTATCTTGCACTGACCTCACTCTCCATTGGAGAATCCAGAGACACAGATGATCCCGCGACCTCATCACTGAAGTAGACCTAAAACAAACCCAACATGGCTCAGGGAAATTTGCAGAAGAGGGGGTGGAAAGATTGTTAGAGCCACAAGTTGGGACACTATGCACAGAGACATTGCTTCTTTCCCATAATTGATGGATACCCCCACTATGAACCATCCACAATCCACATGGGGAGGGTCCCTTCAGAGAGGGCAGGACAAGGAGGAGGTAAGGATGGTACCAACATGTGCTGTTTACACGCTGAGTATGTACATAACTAATAAGGAAAAAAAAAAAAAGAATGGATGCCTGGCCAGGTGTGGTGGTGCACACTTTTAATCCCAGTACCCTGGAGGCCAAGGTAGGAGGATGGCTGTGAGTTCAAGGCTACCCTGACACTAAACAGTGAATTACAATGGATGTCTCATTTGAATGTTACCAGGTGAGATTGAATAAAAATTTTAATTCTTTCAACTACTCTTTGCCTGGCAGACTGTGTTGCTTTAAATGAGCCCCACATCATGCAGAACTATGTGACCAGGCTCACATATGTGAGATTACAGGCTGTGTCAGCTGTCACACCTGAGGGCAGGATGAGGACTTGATTTACTTCTTACCATCTTTTAAGGGCTTGACTCTTAGTACTGTTCCTTTCTTTTTTTTTTTTTTTTTTTTTCACATGGATGTACTTTAACATAGCTTCATTGCTGCCTGGGTCAACTGACATAATCACCATATAATCAGAGTACGGAAAAGCCTAGAAATCCACCAGTTAGCAAAGATGGAGCTGATTGCTTCTGAGTGTGCAACTGGTCTCCAGCAAGACTGGAGACAGTGAGAGAATGACAAGTTTTGCCTAGCTCCTTGAACCAAGGCTAGCTATTCCTGATGGCTCTCTCTAAGCTCCGAGAACACCAGAGCAGCTCTCAGGGCCCGTAACACAGAGGGCATACCCAAGAGGGCGGGCTTGAATATCCTCCTTTCAATCTTGTGGTGGTTTGATTCAGGTGTCCCCCATAAACGTAGGTGTTCTGAATGCTAGGCTCCCAACTGATGGAGATTTGGGAATTGGAGCCTCCTGGAGGCAGTGTATTGTTGGGGGCAGGCTTATGGGTATTATAGCCAGCTTCCCCTTGCCAGTGTTTGACACACTCTTCTGTTGTTGTTGTCCATCTGATGTTGGCCAGGAATGATGTCCACCCTCTGCTCATGCCATCATTTCTCCATTCCATTGTGGAGCTTCCCCTCAAGTCTGTAAGCCAGAATAAACCTTTTTTCCCATAAGCTGCTCTTGGTTGGATGATTTTTGCCAGCAATACAAAAAAACCTGACTACAACAGTATAGAAGTGTGTTAGTTATCTATCTATGCTGCGTGTGGGGGGAGTGGGGATTACCTTGAAATTTAGTGGTTTAAAAGGCAAACCATTAGCCCTCAGTTTTTGTTTGTTGTTTCTTTAATTTTTTAAAATATTTAGTGTGTTGTGTGTGTGTAAGTGCATGTGTGCCAGATCAGACTTGTGGAGGTCAGAATACAACTTTTGGGTCTGCTCTCACCTGCACACCTCATTTGAGGCAGTGTTCCTCATTCTGGATTCTCACTCTACTCCTCTTTGCTGGGCTCACCTTTAGCCTCCAGGAAAGTCTCCTGTTTCCACCTCCCACCTTGCCATCAGTGTTCTGGGGTTACAGAAGACCACCACAGCCTCTAGTGGAACCTAGGGATTGAAATCAGATGCTCTAGCTTAAGCACTGGTGCTTTATTCATTGAGTCATGTCTCCATCTCACAGCCTTAGTTTTGTTTTTTCACTTTTTATTTTATTTATTTTATATATGTTATAATAGGTTACACCCTTCTGTCCCCTTGCTCCTGCTCCTGTCACCATGGGGGCCCTCCTCAGTGGGGTTATGGATGCCTCAGTCAGTCCCTGTGGGGTACTATGCCTCGGGATATTCCTATTCTGATGTCCTGTGACAGCAGCCTGTGGTGTCATCAGCAATAGGGTCTTATCTTTTAGATTTAGCAGGCAATCAAGTATTTTGGCAATGGCCTACATTGTTCTGGGGACCTCATGGGTCTTCCTGGCCAACAGCTTGTTGTGGGGGTTAACCCACTTCTGGGCCTGGGATTTACCACCAGAGTCCATACAACCTTAGTTTTTAAGGGTCAGAAATCCGGGTGCTGTTTAGCTGGTTTGCCCCAACTTAAGGCTTCTCACAAAGCTGCTATCTAGTGGCAGTTAGATCTGCAGCCACGGAGTGCTGCACTGAAGTTGGGTCCACTTTGAAACTGACTTTTCCAGCTTGTTACTAAGCCTCAAGCTCACTCTGGCTATTGATCAGACATCGTCCTTGGCTGTGTAGGTCTTTCCAGAGTAGTTCACAATAGGTACCTACCTTCCTTGGAGCAAACCAATCTTTTAGTATTCTATCTTAGTAGTAGTGATTTTTGTCCTGTTGTAATCAAAACCAGGATCTTTCACACAAATGCTATATCACTGAGTTGAAATCCCCTGCTAGGTACAAAGTCCTATTCTATTCACCAGAAGTAAGTCACTTGGTCCATCTTACACTCAATGGGAAGGTATTCCACAGAGCTTAAATGCCTGGAGATGAGGATAATTGGAAATTTCAGTTCAGCCTTGTTATTCAGTGCCTAGAAGGAGCACAGTCAGTGATGTATTAGTTATGTCCCTCTGGACTAGCTTTTGGCTCATGTCTTTGAAATATCTCATATTTCAAAGTAAATACTCATAATTTCTAGAAGCAACCATCTTCATAGAGAAGTCCCACACAGTTGTGCTCACACCAGTATATCATATGCATACATTTTATATACAACTATCAAGGAAAGGTGAGATATGTCATGGAAAGAGAGTGCACAACACAAGTGCAGCATCTTTTCTCCACATTCTTCTGTCCCCTAGGTTTAAAGTTTGAGTCTGTCCTTGACTAGCCATGTGATTTTGGGCAAGAAGCTTCTCTAATGTTCTATGTCTTCACACATAAACCGAGGAGAAGGCCTAGTATAGTGTCTGGCACATTTTATACTCTATGGAAATCTGGATACCTATCATTATTATTGCTGTTATTCTATTCTTCTTTTAATTGAATATATTTCCTTTTAAAAGATCTACTCTTTAAGGGCTAGATTGTTTCCTCATAGAATTCTTAAAACCTGGTCAATGTTAAAACTAATTTCTTAATAACTTCATGTATAAATTATATATATATAGTTTTTGAGACCTGTTACTTATAGTCAGTTTCCATCAAAATAAGATTTCTTCAAATTAAAACTGGATTATCAAAGAAGATTTCAGGAACTAAAACATTTGAGAATGGAAAAAGCAAAATTGATCATGCCCCTTTTATTTCTTTAATTCTTGACTTTTTACTTGTTTGTTTGTGTTTAATTGTTTGAGATAAGACCTCATAAGGTAAACCTAGCTGGCCTAGCACTCACTTGGTAGAACAGGCTGGCTTCAAACTTGCAACCATCTTCCTGCCTCTGCCTGATTGCTGAGATTTACAGGCATGTGACACCATGCCTAGCTGTTTTGTTGTTTATTGTTTTGTTTTTGAGACAGGGTCTCACTTATGTAGCCTAGACTCACCTCAAACTAGGGATTCTCCTACCTCGGCATCCCAAGTGCTGGGATTATATTACCCATATTTTGAATGGGTGTTTTGTAGATATGAATAACCAGGGGTTGCCTGGGCAATGTGGTCCATTCTGAAGAAGTCCACACAGTGAAGGGGTTATGTTCTCAGATTTTCTAACTGAAATTGGACGTCCTAGCTGCTGTAGTAGAAGGGGGTCCACAGACACGTTGCTCACATAGTTTGGGGTTCATCAGAGTTTAGTGTCTCTTACTACTTGTCCAAAGCAGTGTTAGTTGCATGCCACAATGCATGGACATATGATGTACGAAATAATTGTTGGCTTGAAAAGGGGACTTAGGAGGACAAAGCCACTCTCTCCCTCCCTCCTCTCTCTCTCTCTCCTAACTTCTTTCCCCCTGAGAAGCTTCAGAATTTTGACCCACTTCACATCCGCCTCTGGTTTTGAAATCTGCAGACTGATGGCTTGTTTGCTTGTTAGCATGAAAGGCTTGTTCTGGGTCTGTGCTTGCTTGTTAGTAAAGAACCAACAAGCATTGCACTCCAAAGGTAATCACAGAATGAAATCACTTCCAGATGCCAAGCCCCACTCCTGATGGCAAAAGCAGACTTTACAGTTGCAGCGGACCAGGTATTCAATGGCTTTCACCCAGTCCTATTAGGGGTTTGAGCACACACATGTGGTCTTGCCCTCTTCTCCCTCTTCCTTCCCCTCTTTTCTCTTTCTCTACCATTCCTTATATTGCTTAGCTTGAATCAATTTTGGGGTGGGGGGAGGCAAAATCAAAGCTGGATATAACCCAGTCTCAATTCTCCTGCAAGTTTCTGACCTTCTGACAGCTCTCTGCTAGGTCTACAGCCACTAAATATAGAAGTAACTCTTTCTTCCAGATCCACACTCATGAACCCTCATAAAGTCTGTCCAAGAAAATGCAAATGTGAAGAACACTATTCTCTGCACAGCTGGCAAAGTTGTGGTTAGAAGGATTTTGTATCGACAGAGCCAAAACCAAGGATCACAGTTCATATTCAGATCAGACTAGGCATGGAAATAAGGTTGGCTGAACAGAGCAGAATCCACACTGAGCAGAACCCACACTGGGCAGAATATTTGGGGTTCACAATGACATAGGAGATTGTGTTCCAATGCCCATGTACTGAGATGTGTCAGTGTTTGCAACAGGAAGTTTTGTAAAAGGAGGAATGATAGAAGGCAGAGAAATAGGGAGAAAGTAAGACTTAAAGAAGGCAAGGGCACAGTACTAGAAAACAATCTAGTTATTTAATCATAGTACCAAGATCTGAGAAAGAATAGAATCAGGAAGACATCCAACAGAAGAATTCATGATAGGCACATTGATTTTTCTCCCCTCCAAAAGTGAGTGCCATGAAATCTAATTTTATTTCCCATCTCAGCTTAACTCCAGGAAGTACTTGAGTGGCAGAATCTTTTCCTTCATCACTAATGAGTTTCCTTCACCAAAGCTCCTGTTGTCATTTGTGAGAACAAGAATCAGTGTGATCTGACCACAGGTAAGTAGATAAAGTACAGTGAAACATTTGTGTTCAGTCACTAGAAAGGCATTTAAAAGTCTCCTTTATTAGGCCTTTAGTGAAGCTAGTATACTTATCAAATTATTACTTCCCTTGTGGATAATTCATTATATTTTAAACACAACATAAATTGATTTTTTTCTCAGGCAAAAATAGCATATAGCTATGCTCACATTCAATCATTTATTCCCAGATGTTTATATCCACAGGGTCCAAGAACTCCATAAAACTTAGGATAATAGCACATTGAAAATATCTGCCCACAACCCATAAAAGAATGTGCATAATAAAAGTGTTTCCACCTGCCAATCCTCCCTCCTGTACATACCTTCCAATTGTTTCAAGGTAACTTTCCAAAGGTACAGTGGGGGTAGATACCTCAAACTCTATGTTTTCCTATCATTGTCAACTGAGTTAAAGATTTAGCTGAAGAAGTTAATGTATTCAACTCCTCTTGAATGAATTTCTTTAAAATTAGTCCAGAAAAAAATTTTGATTGCTGGCAAACAGTTTTTTAATCATAAGGAAAAATAAAATAGATATGCATTATGTATATGCATTTATGCATGAACTCAAATTGATGTCATATGTAAACTGTCATATTTTTAATATCCTATTAACATCTAAGCAGCTGCTACTATGCTAGGCACTCAGTAAGGCTGAACAGTTTTCTATTTTCTTTTAAAATATTTACTTATTTATTTAAGAGAGGGAGAAAAAAAGAGATTGGGCAGGCCAAGGACTCTTGCCACTACAAATTCCAGAGGCATGATCCACCTTGTACATCTAGCTTTCCATGGGTACTGGGGAATCAAACCTGGGCCAGAAGGCTTTGTAGGCAAGCACCTTTAACTCCTGAGCCACCTCCCTGGCTCCCAGTTTTCTGTTTTCTTATAGAAATGTTTTAAAATATATAAATTAATTTTATATCAGCTTTTCAAACAGTTACTTATAAATAGCAAAAGTCTCTAGTTCATTCACTTCTTGATTCCTGTGAGAAACAAGAGACATCCAAAAACAGAATAGTCAAATGCCTAGCCAGTCAACAGTATGTGTTTTGGCTTTAACTACATCTGAGGACAGGAATAGATTTATTAAGGAGAAAACTCTAAAATGAGAGGAAAGTGTTCTGAGTGATAAAAATGAGAGGAAGGTATGATATATGAACATGTTCACAAGATGTCATGGCTATCCAGTTGAACATCCTTAGGAAGGCAAGAAAGATGGGAAGAAGCAGGAGACAGAAAGGAGTGTAAACTAGCTGTGTTGTAGAAATCAAGAGAACTTAGTCAGAAAATCTAAAGCGAACTTTTTTTCTCAGTAGTCATGTGACTTGAGCCTAGTTTCCTCATCTATAAAACAGAGACAATCAATCTAAATTTGAATGGTTACTGAAGAGACCAAATGATCTAAGAGGCTTTGCAAGTTGTAAAGTACTGTGCACATCTGCCCCAAGAGAGTGGGTGAAGTTGCACAAAGAGTTAGACAGCTGATGAAATGAAGGAAAACACCCTGAGACCCAGTCTCACTTTTATTTATGCCTAACACATGCTTGAGTAATGATTTCCATCTTGTTTCCTTGTCTGTTAAGTGGGGATTACAGTGTTTGTCTCATGTGCTTGCTGCATGATCAAATAAGAGGCTATACACAAGAGATTTGTAAAGTGTGAGGTGCTATTCAAACACAAGGCTTTGTCACACTTTGGTGAAATATAACACATGTTCATTTATTCGCTCATTCATTCAACAAATATTCTTTCAGCATTAAACTATGCCAGGCTCTGCCCAGCACTAGGAATATTGCTGTAAGACAGACCCAACTTGTTTCCATGGAATGTACAATAAACTTTATTTACAAATTATTTGCAAAATGAAGTGGGCAAACACATCTTTTGAAATGACATTCTACCATACTTATTCTTTGAAATATTAAGAAACAAAGTTTAGTACAAAAAATAGATAAAAATTAGAGATTTGTTTTAGATCATAGTATATCACTCTAAGTTTTTTTTTCAACCATGAGGCTGTGCTAGTACAGGTTCTCCATGCTTCAAGGAGTGCACACTTCTATTCGAAATCTGGGAGATTAGAAAACAACTATGAGATAGGATACTGGAAATTGATCTGCTATCTTCAATAAGTCAATGGCTTAAAGAAGAAAGGGGAACAATGAGTATTAAGACTGTTCAGACATATGTCTCTTTTGGATTAAACAATGATTTCTAACAAATACTTTAGATCATCATCGGAATTCAAATACTGCCTGAATTTTGGGTGACATCAAGGAAATTTTGTTAGGTATCCTAATAGAAATATCATCTTATAGGAAATGTTTCATATTTCCTATCATTAGAAGAATGACAAAACTTAATATCTGATCTACTAGAAGATAAAATATTAAGGTTAATGGTAAGTTATATAACAAAAGAACAAATGTGAAGTCTTCAACAAAAGTGTGCATTATATATAGACATATCTCAGAGTCTTATCTTAAATAAAGCATTACTTAATTTTTCTTTCCTCTGATATGTAATATAAGATATAAAATTCTTTGAGTGGAAACATCTTTCCTAATTACATGAATTCAATTTAGGGTGAAGAGGGAACATAGGAACATATAATATAGCAAAGGAAGTTTCACACATATTTATTTATAATAAATTATGTTAAATTTATATATGCTATGGTTGAACTAGGTGACCAAGGAAACTTGAGTGCTTATGGCCTTGAATCTGCCTTTTGTGTGGTTTCAAGGTTGAGGTAGATGTAGGATAGGTAGGTGGGAATGGGTAAAGTAAGTTTTAAACTGTCCATGAATGAATCAACCGATATCTTCTGGTCTAAATCAGTAAGAAAAATTTAGCTCTTGAATAATGGAAGATTACTCTTATCCTGCTAGTATCCATCCTTTAAACCCAACACAATATTATCTGGTTACACTTATTACATTTGTCACATAAGCTAATCACTTTACTCCACATAAGGTTTCTTGAAGGACATTCTCCTTTTCTGCATATGAGTGAAGCACCATGAATGTAGAATTAATCACATGAGTTCAAAACCAATGCAAACAATATAAAACTGGTCATTTGTGTTATATGAAAAAGCAAAGCTCCTTTTACAATGTCTCAAGTCTTCTGTTTTCTAAAGTCCTAGAAATCTGGAGATTCAAATGGTGAGTATAATAGGACATCCTAGGCACTATCAGAACCCCATAAATATCTCCTCAGCAGAGTGGAGTGTCTCCCCCTGGACTTGAAGAGTTTTCTTTGAAGTTACAAGGCAGAAGTTTTGTACACGTGGAGGAGGTATGCAACTTATTATTATCATTATTTTCCGTTGTTTTAGAGCTGTTTAATACTAGATTTATCACATTTTCTTACAGAAAATTTTAGTTTCATCTAGTGTTTCTTCTGAAGCCTGATTCAATTAACTGGTCTGTCTTTGTAGTTGATCTGCCACAGTAGTTCCCATATTTTCCTGCCAAGAAGTCCTTTCAGAATCTGATTAAATGGGTGACATGACATTTATAGTTTTAGGGATTAGAACACCTGGAAGAGGGCCCAGAACTTCCCCAGTCTCTTGGGGAGACTCTAGTACAAAGCAGACTTGCCTTGTTGGATGGCTCCAACTTAGAGCCCGCCTTTTGCTACTATCCCTACTTGAGGACTACCTCAGTGTGAGTACACCCCATAGGTTACCTGGCCCGGTGTTGCATGTAGTAAGGGCCAAGTAAATATTTTATGTTCTTGATTTACTAATATTGAGGCAATATACATGTTTTACATTGTATTGCATGATAGGGGAGAATGACAGTTATTGATACAGCAGAAAATCTCCATTTCTCTTTAAATTATACCCTTGCTTTCTGTCTGCACATACTAGAGCCATCATTTATTTAAAAAAACATGCACTTGATCACAAACATACACATACTTTACTCACTTTATAAATTGCAGGGCAAACTGCTTACTGTAAAAACGTACTAAACACAAGAATTTTTCTTTTTAAAAAAAATTTATTTATTTTTTATTGACAACTTCCTTAATTGTAGACAATAGCCCATGGTACTTCACTCCCTCCCTCTTTTTTTCTTTTAAAAAATATTTTTATTTTTATTTATGTATTTGAGAGAGGGAAAGAGAGAGAGAGAATGGGCACACCAGGGCTTCTAGCTACTGCAAACAAATTCCAGATGCACGCACCCCCTTGTGAATCTGGCTTACTTGGGTCGTGGGGAATAAAACAAAGGTCCTTTGGCTTTGCAGGCAAACGCCTTAACCACTAAGCCATCTCTCCAGCCTGAAACACAAGATTTTTCTATTGCCTGATATAACCAGTGTTAATATTTGGCCACAAAATCAATCTTTCTCTGTGTGTCTCTCTCTTTCTCTGTATGTGTGTTATACTTTTCATTTAACAACATCTTGCAATTCTGCAAACATCTACCCATTGTATTTGAAATGATTTTTTAAAAATTAGTTTTCAAGCCATCACATCAATGAAACATAAGATTGCACATCATGAGTAAGTAAAAAATCAACAGAAAAATGTATCTGGAAAGTGGGAAAGTTACAGCACAGATGGTAGAGGTCCCAACTTCAGAGATAAAAACTGACCTTTGCAAGGGGTTCCTCAAAGAAGGATAGCTCTGAATTTGCAGGTTAGCCAGGGATAAAGAACTATATGCAAGATAGCAGAAATGGATGGGACATTCCCTCTTATTAAAAATAGAATAACTGGTGAGGTAATTTCTACCTTCCAAACAACATTGTAAATATGTCTGAGACAGCTACTGGTGAGACAGTTGAGAGCCAAGAAAACTAAGGCCAAGGTTAAGGTAAATCTGAGCAATCTCAACAACTTAGGTGGGGAAAGGCAGAGCTGCCAATGAGAGACTAATCCTGAAGACCTCTACTGCAGGAGGAAGCCCACCAGCTGTGTAAGGTATTGTAAGGGCAACAGACTCACAGCCACACCATGGAGCTCTGGAAGGCAGTGGACAGTGACCTCAAGGTTTTGAGGGAAAACTTTTTTTTTTTGAGCCTGGATTTCTATATCTAGCCAGACTTCAAACAATTATGAGGGCTAAAGGAATTACTTGAAAATGTATAAGAATTCAGTAAGCTACACATGCAGTAAAAATATATTGTGTGTCAACAAAATCCAGAAATGAACTAAGAAAGGAGAGAATGTGGATAAAGAAGATTCAACTTCTTTGTTTGTCCAAGAAAGATCTATAGAAGTGCAAAAAAAAAAAAAAAAATTCAAGACTTTCCTTTAGCTTAGGCTACATGGACCATTCTTGTTTAAGTGATGTATTCAGCACTGAGGGCAATGTTTCCTTCAAATCAGGTTCAAACATACTATTTATTTCTAGAGATACATGTGTTTGTATAACAATAATTTTATAAAGGTTTCACTTTGGCTCTTAATTATTACAATTAGCTTATAAGTAGGTGATAGAAGACCAAACTATGATTAAATAGTTATTACTGTATAAGTATTCACGTATTAAAATATGAATTAAGCAGGACAGATGAGAAACAACTTAAGTTCAAAATTCCTCACATTTTGTCCTTTCAAGCCAAACTTTGAAAAAAATAAAAATAGAATATACATATTTTTTGAATGATAATAACTGTTATAAAATAATTGGAAGCAGAAATTACTAGTAGCATAGGAAGGAAGAAATGTTGGGGGAAAGTAATTTTTTTTACATATACCCCAATAGCATGGTTTTAAAACTATGTGCATGTATTACCTTTATAGTTATACATCTTGAATGTCTGTCCAGGTGTAACCTAAATGTTACCAGCCTGTGGCTATAATTAAGATCACATTTATACTTGTGCCCATACTATAATGGCTGTTAGTCTTCATTTTCTCATGCAGGAACTTAGCTTCCATGTAGTTACTCCCAGTGATTTTTTTGGGAATCCCCAAGAAATCCCTCTTTCATGACCATAACAGTATCTTTCAATTCCCAGCCACCATGGTCCTTTTATTGTCTCCTGTTTTGTGCCAGAGGATGCACTCTTTGTTTAAAAAATTATTTTTTTTTTGTGGGGGTGGACAGCACATGCCATGGCATTCACCTTGTGGACATGAGAGGACAAACCTTAAGGTGTCTGTGTTCTACCTTTCTTTGAGTCAGGGTCTCTTGCTACTGCAAACATTATCTAGTCAGTGAACTTCAGATTCTCCTGGTTCTGCCTCCCATTGTCTTTGATGGATTCACTGGGGTCACAGATGCATGAACCAGCATCTGGCCTTTTGGGTGCTGAGGAATTGAACCAGTGCCAGAAGGCTTTATAAGCAAAGGCCTTTAACTGCTGAGTCATCTCTCCAGCCACAGAAGATGCATTCTTGCACATTTTTAATAGCAGTCCTTATTTCTTGATCTTCACAATGTCTTCGATATGTCTTACCTCCTACTCCAAACCTTGAAATCAAAGTCAAATTTCAGTTTGGGCGAGATATAAGAGGAAGAAAAATAGGTTAAACAGCTCCTAGAGAAAACAGCCAAACACCCACAAAAGGTGTGATAGTTACAGGACCACATGCTTAGTCTCTTTAGGGAGCCTGTGGTAGTCTGTGCTGGGTTTGAGTTAAGACATAGGAGACACATCCAGATGTTAGGGGTTTCCTAGGTTATATCCTATAAGGAACAAATTTGAATTAATCTGCTTGCTTCATGGGATCAAACTTGAAGGCATGTTAACATTTAAAAAGGTTGAGATTGTTGCATGAAAAGCAAGTTCAGTGTGATCTCATTTAGCAAACAAGCATATACACACAGAAGAAGGATCTGGAAGAATATGCATTACAGTGTGGCAGTGTTTATATTGTTAGGAGGAACATGATCATGTTTTAGTTTTTTAAAATATGTTTGTCTTTTTCTTCTAGCTTGATACCATGTATTCTGCTTGTGTAATAATAAAAGGCTATAAAATTCCCCTTGGGAATTTACTTTGTGAACCTATTCTCTGTTTCCTTTACTTTGATCTTAAATTCCTTCCTCCCCTACCAACATCTAACCCATAGTGAAAAGCACAGAGTCCTCCAATAGATTTCTTTTTCACTGGTATTTTACTTACAGAAATACGAATGCTATATAGATAAGTGACCTGGTTAATTAGGCTAGTGAGACACACAATTGGGAGTTCCAAATTTACCCCTTCTAGTTGGACTCAAATATCATGTATATACCTTGTGTTTTGAGTTTTTTAGCCTCACTACGGAAGATGCATGGATATTTGAGGTCAAGACAGCACATTCACCTTTTGGGTTATAACAATATACCCAAATTAAGATGGAGTTTAACACCTTGTGTGCTATTGCTGTCAAATAGCTGATTGAAACCTTAAGGGATCCTCTGTTATAGAAAATAATACCAGTTAAGCAAGAGATGTTAATTAAGCAAAAGATCACTATAACCTCACAATGTCAACTGCACATGTGCCCCCATACTTGACTCTGACCCCTAAGTATTTGCAAAAGAGATGTGAAAAATATGTGCATTCTTGAAACAGCTCTTTCTCAGGTATTCACAAGAGCTACAAAGAACAAATATATTTATGACTCTTTGAAACCAATGAGAGTTCCACATGGATGAAAAAATGGGAAAAATACAAGAAGAAATAACCTGTACCATTTATGCTATCCATTCAAGTGTTTGCTTCTCTGGAAAGTTGTGTAAGCAAAATCATGCACTGGAAGCCAAAATATACAGTTACACCCGGGACACACGTGAGATGGAAAGAAAGGAGAGGGTGATGAGGAAGAGAAGGAGGAGGAAGGGAGAACCAGGAGAGGATTCAGAATTTCAGGAAAATTATGCCCAGGTGAAGATGGGCATTCTAGATGAGAAAGTGGTAGAGAAATCCTCTCACCTGAAGAAGCTGCACTCCTCTGTAATTGGTTCCAAAGAATGAAGACCTTGACAAAATAAACTACCAGATTCCCATGTAGCACCATGTAGCTGTGCCAGTCAGGTCTCTCTTTAGCCATCCCTTTGCAACTAGGTGCAAGAAATGTGCCAAGACAGCTCATCATGCATGGGTAGTAATTGGCAGCATCACCATCTTTACTTCCATTTTCAGCATTAAGTCAAGTCTTGGTACTTTATAAAATAGAAATGTGTCTCACTGCTAATCTTCTGTTTTCCTCATCTTTCTCATGAGATAATCTCAGGGCATGCAAGCTCTAAGAGTCCTCATGGATCAGTTATTATAAACTCCAAATCTTGCAGAGAGGGGAAAATAGCTTCCTAAAGTAATCAGTGACAAAATCCAGACTTAAGTTGGCTCTTTCCAGAACATTTACAATGCATCACACATACTTAGTGATCACTTAGAGACAGGATATATTACAGTACTGTGCTTGGTTTAGTCTCCTTCTCAGTAAAGCAAAATTAAGCTAACATGAACAAAAATCCTCAGAACATGCATGCATCCAAAATGACTCTTCCCTTAATAATAGCCATAAAACTCTGCCACAGCAATCTGTAATATTAAATACTTAAACATATGAGCATCCTTCATCACACAGAGGCCCTTGATTTCAGGCTATCAAAATTAATCATATCTTCCTATACACTCTCTCATAAACATCTGGTTTATTGTTTATCTCTATGATAATGTTTTCATTACTGTCTTAAAGGTTTCCATTTCTCATTGCTTTATATGTAAGTAGTAGTTGGCATAGCTGTTTCTTCCTGTGTATTGTAAGCTGTGTTCATCTCTTATACCTGACACAGAGAGGAATGAGTATATGGATTAAATCAACAAGTTAACAAGTATCATCATTTGAGTGGTCCTTCCCTTCCAAGAAGATAACCTATTGCACTGACCAAAGAATTATGTTACTCAGAATTCAGAACTCCAGTTTGGAACCACATATTACTTTTTGACATTTTTATTTTTACTTTTTGGAGACAGGGTCTCATTCTGCAGTCTATCCTGACCTGTAACTCATGTCAATCCTCCTGCCTTAAGCTCCCAGTTGTTGGAATTATAGTCATAAGCCACTTACATCTGGCTTTAAATGCTTCTAAAATATCTATTTGAGAGTTAGTGGAGATTTTTTAACAACTTTCATAAAAAGTAAATCACATAATTAATCTAATAATTGTGTTAACTGATGTGAAGGTCTTTTCCATCCTGTAAATTATAAAATGTTTGTGTGATGAGTACAGATGAGTGAGTTTGTTGTAATGTGTTTCTGCATGCACAGATCATGCACCACCCTATCTTCTACCTTCTCCTTTCTCCTCCCTCGACTAGATCCCTTTCCCAGTCCTGCTGGTCCATCTTTTACTTTCCCATAATCATTTTTTTAAGTTTCTGTATGAGAGAAAATATACAACACTTATTTTTCTGTGTCACACTTATTTCATTCAACAAGATTTCCTCCAGTTCCATCTATTCTTTTTGGTAAATGACAGGACTTCATTCTTCTTTGTGGTTGAATAATAATATGTTGTGCATATATATTATATTGTCTTTACCCATTTGTGTGTTGATGTGCACCTAGGCTGATCCCATATCTTGGCAATTGCAGTAGTCCTGCAATAAACAGGAGTAAGAAGGTATATCTTTTATTTGCTTGCTTCAGTTTCTTAAGATATATTTCTAGGAATGGAGATAGCTGGATAATAGGATAGGTATATTATTAGATTTTTGAAGAGCCTGCATACTGTTTTCCATAGTGACTAGATTAATTTACATTTCTACCATAGTATAAAGATTACTTTTTCTCCACATTATCATCAGTCTTTGCCATTATTTTTAAAATATTTGCCATTCTGACAGAAGATAGAATATTGATGCAATTTTAACATATATATATCCTGATGGCTAACCATATTGAGCATTTTTTGTATGTTTATTTGACAGTTATGACCCCACTATTGAGAGCTGTCTATTCAGGTAATTTGACCAATTTTTATTGTATATTTACTTTTGTTAAGTTGTTGTATTCTTTATATATTCTAGATATCAATTTTATATTAGATAAACAGTTGGAAAATATTTTCTCCCATTCTGCAGATTGTCATTTTACTCTGTGAAGGATTATTTCCTTAGCTGTGTAGTTTTTCAGTTTGATGTACTTGGGCTGAAGAGATGGCTTAGCAGTTAAGGCACTTGCCTGTGAAGACTAAGTATTCATGTTCAACCCTCCAAATAGCAAGTAAGCCAGACAAACAAGGTGATGCAAGTGCGCAAGGTCACAAATGTGCACAAGATGGTGCATATGTCTGGAGTTTGATTGCAGTGGCTGGAGGCCCTAGCAACCAATTCTCTCTCTCTCTCCCATTAAAAAAATTTTTTAATTGTTTGATGTACTCAATTCTTGTTTTTTTTTTTTTTTTTTGTTTTTTTTGAGAGACAGAGAATGGGAGCACCAGCTGCCTATCAGCCACTCTGAGCGAACTCCAAATGTGTGTGCCCCCTTGTGGGAAAGTATGACATTTGCACCCTTGCCTCACTTTTTGCGATTGGCTAAATGTGGGACCTAGAGAATCAATCAGACCTTCTTTGGCTTGGCAGGCAGGCGCCTTACACTAAGGCATCTCTCCAGCCCTCACTCAATTCTTGTTTTTGTTTCTTGAGTTATTAGAGTTCTACCCAGGAAATTCTTGCCTGTGTCAATTTTTGTCCAAAATTACGTGGATTCAGTTTTTGCTTTGCCTTTATCCAGCAGAGACCAGATGCTGACTCCAAAAGCTAAGGTGTCATGTGAGTCAATAGAGAATGAGTGATCAATTGTGAGTGATACAAATGAGACAGAAACCACATTTCTTAAGCATAAGTTAAATAATTTTCACTCTCATCTCTCCTTGAGTTCACCAGATTCCATGTTTAGGTTTGGGCCTTGAGGTCTGTAGAGGGATATGCTTGATCAGTGTTCACAACTGGCTGAGACAGGAAGGAGGCAAGTACTGATTTTTGTGGTGTAAATACACAAACAGAAATATTAATGCTATCAGTGTGATGTCACTGATTATGGAACTGGAAGAAATGCACAGTGGCACATCATTATGTTATTATAAGTTATAGTACTTCTATCACAAACACACGAGACATAAATCACTTTAAAAATAATACAATATTTACCTTTGCATTAGAAATAGCTTATTTAATTGTAATTTTACATAGCTGTTAATGATAACTAAATTTAACAGATGGCTCACTAAATTCTCAAAAATTAATCACTGACTTTTCCAAGACACCATACAACTGGGCCCTCAATCACTGGGCTAATGTGTATTTTATGTGAGCATGGACAAGCTATTTGGCTTGTCTTGCTTCTGTTTCATCATATATAAAATTGAATTAATAATAATAATACTTTAGAAGATGGATGTGATGAATAAATGCTTACAGGGCTTAGAATGTGTCTGATATAAAGTAAGCAGTACTAACCAGGGCTAACTGTTATTATTAACAAGCTGTAAGTGTGATCTTCAGGACTGAAAGACAATTTGGCTTCCCTAAGGCTTTTTCAACTTTATCATAATGACCCACACATATCTATAAATGAAAAAATGAAACAGATAATGTAACTAACCTGGATATACTTAGTCATGTCAAACACTTTATATGAAGTATTACAGAATATAATTTCTCAAGACAACAGGACCATCAGGAAATCTGAATAAGTTAAATTAGTTTAAATAAAATATGAAATTTACTATGTAAACTTTTAATAATAATTTAAATAAGAATAATAATATTTAAAAAATTAAGTTGTACTTCTTTACTCTCAATCCAACCATGATGCTATCATCAGTCCAGAATAAAAAATAAGGTAACATGTCCTGGCAAAGTAGATGCTCTGGACTGTTAATCCACTAGATAATACCTGTGTGACCTCAAGAAGGTGATTTAAATGTCCTGCATCCAAGTTTATTAACCTGTAGGATCATCTGTAGCTTCTCAGAGCATTGCTATGAAGATGAAATCACACACTTGGTACAATGCCCAGCACAGAGGACCCAGCTCAATAAATATTGTTTTCATTATTATTACTTGTGTGTCTTTCTTGTTGACATCAAGATAATTATTCTCATCATGCAGATAGCAGTTTGTGCTGGGGGATTGGAGGAAAGGAAAACAATGTATTTTCTCCTAAGCAAACTGGGGATAATGTCTTTCTTCTCTTTCCTGTCACATCTAATGGCAATGTGCAAACAACATAATGGCAATGTTTCATAGAAAGAGGACATTACTGCCTCAGGAAAAAGATGCAGGAAGAATTGATGTCTAGTATCCTTCTTGATAGCGGTGTAATGGAAAAACTGAACTAAAGGCCAGTGTTTGGCATCCCTTGGTAATGGATTCCTCATTTCTCATCTATCTTCCCAAGCTCTAAGAACTGGCAAGCTTCCAATATCTTCAAACCAACTGTAGCATGCTAGTTTCAGGAAGAGGCTACCTGCAAAATCTCCGAAAAATAATAGGTAGAGAAAAAAAAGCAGTAAAGTCTGTTAAATAAACAATCAACAGTTGGAGGCTTGACAAGAGCTGAAAGCCATTCTACCTAGGTTTAATTTTATATTCCAATTTTGGTAAGAAATGTAGCCATTGTGACTGTGATAAAATAGACCACTGGTTTAGCAACTTAGCTCTGGAGCCCTTCAACTACTCAGAGAGAGGGTCTATGTTTCCACAATCAAGGTTGATTGCTAAATTTGTTTTATTTTATTTTTAGAGAGAGAGGAAAGATAGAGAATAGGTGTACCAGGGCCTCAGCCAGTGCAATCAAACTCCAGATGCTTGCGCCATGTAGAGGGCATGTGCAACTTGCCTCACCATTGTGCATCTGGCTAAGGTGGGATCTGGAGAGTAGAACATGGATCCTTAGGCTTCACAGGCAAGTTCCTTAACTGCTAAGCCATCTCTCCATCCCAGCTGCTAACTTTTTTATACACATGACCCTTTCAAAAATCTTGAGACTCACCCAAGCAAAATGCAAAGCCAAACCTAGGCAGCCTTTATCTAAATGTGCTAGATCTTCCTAGGACCACTTCTTAAGACTTCTAAATTTCAGCTAAGATCAAAAAGATATGTTCTAGCCCTTCCTGGGTTCCTCTTACTCCCAAGAAAAGTCTACATTTTGGAATGTCCTCCAATTGTCATACAATTAAAATTATACCAAGGATCATTAAGGGCCATTTATGCCATTAGCTAAGAAAGCTTCTGGTGGAATAAGTTTAAAGACATTAAAAGTTCTTTGTTGCCAGCATGGTGTCACACACCTTTAATCCTAGCACTTGGGAGGCAGAGGTAGGAGGATTGCTGTGAGTTCAAGGCCACCCTTAGATTACATAGTGAATTATAGGTCAGCTTGGACTAGAGCGAGGCACTACCTCAAAACAAACAAAAACAAAAAAGTTCCTTGTTAAATAGGTGAGCAGTAGTTAAAATTAAAAACAATCATATATCCATATTTAATCAATTATTCTAATTAATAGACTAATTGGCTCCATTTCCATCGAACTTTATGCTTTTGCCATTAAGTTTCAGATATGTCCTTCTGAGTCACATATAATAATGACTTGTTCCTACATTAGAATTTTATTGACTGCCTCTCTGAGTAATCATGACAGATGTTGGCCCTTGCATTCACAGAACTTAAAGCCCAAAAAGGGTAGAATACTTAAGCTCATTGTAAAGAACTTTGCCCCATCCATCTCTAGATTATGAATGGACAGAGCCTTGCTAAGCTCCTCTGAGACCCTCCAAGTATCTGAGAAGAGCTATGTCAGACTGAGTCTTTTAATCACTATCAGCCATCCCAGCTTTAGAAGCCATTCCTGTGATTTATTTTAGTGTCCCTCACTTTGCTCATTACTTTCCTTTGTACATATACTCCCACTGCGATCCTCCCAATGTGTAGAGGGAAAATTGGGACATCTTCCCATTGCAGTGGATACGAATAATCACCCTTATATAGAACAATGCCTTTTCATTAACATAAGCTAAGATACTAATTATTCTAGCCTTGTGTGGCACTTTCATCAACTCCAAGCCTTGATTTTACCAATGCTATCATTCCTGGAAGTATTTTCATGCATTGGTGCAATTGTTTTTGTGTGGGGGTATAGAACTTTCATTTACTGGCATGTTGTGGTTTTCTTCATAGTTAACTATTCTGGCCTACTAAGATATTGCTGTGCACTAATTATATCCTTTCTTCAAGTTTCATTATGCATTCTTGTATTATATTATTAACAATGTGGGAATAAGGTGATGGTCTTCATCAGGCACCCTTTGGTGCTCTTCTGCACTGTATAGTAGTTTGTGTCTAAAGCCAGTATAGTATTACCTTATGATAGTGTATATTTATATGCCCCTGCTCTCACTCAACTTTGAACTCCCTAAGGGCAATGGCTGGTTTGCCTATTTTTGTCTGCTATTAAGACCAGATGACACATAGACTATACTTAAAAGAAAAAAAACTTTATGTTTAAGGATAAATGAATAAGCCATTCATCTATTATGTTATCCAGGCTACATTAGTTCCAAGACTACCATACCCAGATTTTTTTCAAATGTCTCATTAAAATAAAAGTCTGCAGTTATAGCAGCTCCACTCCCTTCCATTTTAGGTAAAAGTCACTTTTTCTATACTCATAGTCTCTATATGCAAACTATTGAAGTTTACCAAGATTAATAGAAGAAATATGTGTACACATATTCAACTAAACTGCAAAAAGTTCAAATATAAGATGTAAACATTCTCTCATTCTAGCAGGCTTATCGAAGAAGGAAATTGAATTTATTGACCTTGTAAGAGCTTGTGGTTTGTGGCTTCCATTTAGGGGAAGGAAGTAAGGCTTCTAAAAGAGTGGCAAGGAAAGGTAAAGGCATAGAGCCTGGAGCCAAATCCAGGGTAACCTTCAGCTTTCTGTGGGAAGGCTCTCAAAGAAAGCCAGTGGCTGTGATCCCTGGCCTTCCTTCCTGACTGGTCTTTGGGGGTTCTCTACATTCTGTGTTGAAGGGTCCAAATGATATCTCCTTCGGATCTTTGGGTGAGCTTGTGGAACATCTTCGGTTGTCCATTAAAGATCTGCACCATGTAAACAAGGATATTGTCCTTAGGAAAGAGTGAGAGGGAAAGCAGACATGTAAGCAGAGCAGCAAATTTGCCTTACTGATGTGTGCCAGCTGGTACAGGGTTTACTCCGTTACAATAGAGTATCATTGTGAAACACCCCTGCCTGCCACTGTTTACAGGCATCTCTTTTTCTTTTATTCATTTGCAAGGATAGAGAGAGAAAGATAGAGAGAGAGAGAGAATAGGTACACCAGGGCCTTTTGCCATTGCAAATGAACTCCAGATATATGTGCCATTTTGTACATCTGGCTTTATGTGGGTCCTCAGGATTCAAATCCAGAACATCAGGCTTTGCAAGCAAATGCTTTTAAATGCAGAGCCATCTTCAGGTTGGCATTTCTTTTTCTATTGGAAATCTCACAGCCATTTGATATCATGTTAGTGAAGACAAGGAAAAGCTACATCCAAATAAAAATTAGTTCTCATTACCTGAGTTCAAGAGTTTGAAAGCTAGGTTTTGGCTTGGCTGGAAAATCAACTTTCCTGAGTCCTCAGTCTCATTCTTCTTGACTTGAAAAGAGGATACTTGAGTTTGAAGGCACTTAAGAATGTCTTTGCCTGGAAGAAATATCTAGCCCTTTAAGAGAACCCCAAGCTAAGGGCAATATCTCATCAGCCAAGTGGTCCAGCTTGTTTTTGAGGTCATGCTTCTCTTCTTTGTCACTGTATCCCCAGCACTGACCACAGTACCTGACACATTCGAGGTCTTAAAAAACATATATTGAATACACGAGTGTGTCATTCTAAGACTAATAAAAATAGGTATGTATGATCTGCTCCAGAGCTTTTAAACAGGCAGTGTTAGTCACCCATCTGTTACTTTAACACATACACAAGACAATCAACTTATAAAGTTTTATTTTTTTTTTTCTGATAGCTTTGGAACTTCCAGTCCATGATCTATTCACCCTGTTGTTTTGGACACATCATGGTGGAACAAAGCTGGAACACAAGAGAGAAAGAGAGAGGGGGACTAACAGGGAGGAAGGGAGGGAGAGAGGAAGAAATCAAGGTTTCCCTCTCAAGGGAATCCTCCAATGACTTAACACTCCTCAGTAGCCCCACCTCTTAAAGTTTCTACTACCTTTCCATAGCTTCAAGCTGGGACCAAGCCTCCAACATATTGGCACTTCACCGACATTTAAGATTAGAGGATATAGTGATGCCTCTGAAAGCCACGGCAGAATAAATACACGAACGTACCCCAGAGCCATTTGTTAGACGAATGCACAGAAGGGACTAGCTCCTGCATTCCACGGTTGAAGTTTTTTTTCTCTTCACGTCACCTTTAGCTGTTTTTTTTTTTTTTTAAGGCGGACTTACAGTGGCCAGACATTACCTCTGTTATGGTTCCATTCGGGTGAACAGAGGTAATAGAGAAGCCTGAGTTCTCAAAATGGGACCACAGAGAAAGGAACTCGGAAACTGGGAGCCAGGGTTAGAATGTAATTAGCAGCAGGAACCTAACTCTGAAAACTGTTCCTTCTGGATTTGTGAGGAAGATGGGGTTTTTGTTCCTATCCTCTGAGTCAACTGTGTGTGTGTGTGTGTGTGTGTGTGTGTGTGTGTGTGTGTGTGTGTTTTTCAAGGTACGGTCTCACTCTAGCCCAGACTGACCTGGAATTCACTATGTAGTCTCAGGGTGGTCTCGAACTCACAGTAATCCTCCTATCTCTGCCTCCCAAGGGCTGGGATTAAAGGTATGTGCCACCACGCCTGGCCCTAAATCAACTTCTTTTTAAAAAATATTTTATTTATTTATTGGAGAGAGAGAGAATATGAATATATGAACGAATGAGAATGGTGTGCCAGGACCTCTTGCCACTGTAAGCGAACTCCAGATGCATGCTCCATTTTGTGCATCTGACTTTACGTGGGTACCGGGCAATTGAACCTGGATGGACAGGCTTTGCAAGCAAGTGCCTTTAACCACTGAGCCATCTCTCCAGCCCTCAATTAACTTGTGGTTTCAGACATTACTCTTTTAAAAAAAAAAAAAAAGTCTATCCTTTTAGCATAAATGCACAGGTAAAGCTTTCTCCCCTCACTGGGGAGGAATAGGAAGCGACTGTCAACAGTCACTTGCCCCTACTCCTGGAGCCTGCCTTGGGAGTCGCCTTTCCTGAAGGGAAGAGGTCCGAGATTCCCAGAAGGTACCCTTGCTAGGTGATCCAAGGTCGTCCTATTCCAATAGGTTGCGCCCTTCAGCTCTGTCCCAACGCGGGAGCACAAGGCCAGAATACTGGAGAGCGCGGGCGCAGCTCAGCCTGGGAGTGGGATAGTCCTCTGAGCATCCAGCACTAGCTTAGTAAATTCACCAGGGGCAGTTCTGAGGTCTCTTCCGAGAGTTGCGAAAGGAAGTCGCCATCCACTGGGGTAGGTAGGGGCTACTAGGAGGGAGCGGTCAGCTAGCCGTCTAATGAGCTGCAGGTCCGGCGAGGTTTCCTCGGGAGAGGGCGCCACAGCCCGCCTCCTAGGTCGATCGCCCGCCGGCCGCGCTGGTCCTCGTACCCGCGCGGGGGCGCTGGGCTGGAAGCGATCTTGGGGTCCGGGAAGTCCTCGCACCCACCCCGCAGCACTCTCCGAGGCTCATCCTTTGTTTGGGCTGTGGTATATCTGGGTAACACCCTGGGAAGAAGGTTCAGGTTAAGGACTGGGCTGGGGTGCCACGGGAAAAAGAGAGTGAACGGATATATATATATGCTTTCCGAGGTAGAGTCTTGCTCTAGTCCAGGCTGACCTGGAATACACTCTGTAGTCTCAGGCTGGCCTCGAACTCACAGTGATCCTCCTACTTCTGCTGGGATTAAAGGCGTGCGCCTAGCACGACATCCCTTCTTCCCTTTCCACTCAGGCTGCCCACCACCATATAAATATATAGAGCCAGGCGACGATTCCTTGGGGGTTCGGAGTAGGCAGTTACTAAGTCCCCCGGGGTCTGCGGGATGTGGTCTGCAGTGACCTCCATCCCCGGCGAGGGGTTGGGCGCGCGTTGCCCGCAGAGGAACGGTGCTGTGGCCGCGCGCACTCCCCGTCCCTCCCCAGCCAGCGTTCCGCCAGGAGCTCGCGCACCGGTCCCAGGGGGCAAGATCCGCGTCCCGGGGGTGGACGCTTCAGGCCTCGGGAAAGGGATTTGGCGCCTGCTCAGCGTGCTGGATAACGTGCGCAGGGAAGGAGCAAATGCTAGGCGCAGGCAAGTTTCTGTAGATCCGGGAGGGGGCGATGTTCACAAGCCCTTCCCCCAGAGCGACTCCAAATTCCGGGTGGGGAGAGCGGGGTAGGGTGGCTGTGGGAAGCAAGATAGAGCAGAAGGCCTTTCTACCTGGGGAAGGCTAGAGGCTCCCCGGCAAGCTGTGACTCAGGTTGGGATAGGAGGCTAATTTTCAGTTTTGTTCCTCACTCTTTTTTCCTTCCAACCACTCTGGAGACCCCTTCCGCCCTGGGCTGAAGGAGAGGAACATCGGAGGGATGCAAGCAGTAGAAGTTTCGTTTTGGTAAACTTTCGTAAACTGCTTCTACATTACTACTGTTTGACAGCAGACCCGGAAGTCCTGGTGGTATTATGAGGACTTGAACTCTGCGAAGTCCTTGCAGTCCTTGTTTGGACCCTGGAGAGTCTTTCTGGGAATGTGTGAAGAGGCAGCCCAACAACCTAGACTTTCCCACCACGCACCTGCCTTCCTCCTTTAGCAAAATTCAGATTAGGAAGCAACGCGAGGCCTCCCCAGTTGTTAAAAATCCTCCGATGGCCCACACTGCAGTTTGTCCCCGAGACCATTATCATCCTTGAGTGCCCAATTATTTAATGATGGCCCTCGGGTATAAGATACAGATTGTCTAGCATTCAAACACGTGTTTCTGCAGTAAACTATTGCCAACCTACACCGGAGCCTGCCATTTATTTTATTAAATAGAGCTCGTTTTAAAAAGCCAGGCTTGGTGGCTTATGCTTAGGATGTCAAAACTAAAGAGGGTTCAAGGGGCCTGTCTCATCTACATAGTGAGTTCCAGACCAGCCAAGACTACAAGATCTACAAGATGAGTGTGTGTGTGTGTGTGTGTGTGTGTGAGAGAGAGAGAGAGAGAGAGAGAGAGACTACCTAAATTTATAAATCTCATTAAACATTTTTGAAGGTTTGGATGTAAAGCATCATTTAACCGCATAAATACATAATTTCCAGAAAGTCTTGCATTGTCATCCTGATGGGGGAGAGCAAACCAGAAGAGTTTTCAACCTTCAATAAAAAAAGAAGAGGACTTTATGGCTGGGGTGAGAAGGAGCTGGCGAGCTAAGCCAATGGGGTAGCAAGCCTTTACTATGTGCAAAAGCATTCAGACACATGGCGACCCTTTTGCAATAAAACTTTATTGATGATCGTTTGAAAGTTATAGCAACTCCAAGGTTATAAAACTTGTCATAAAATACCAAGCAGTCATTAGTTTACCTGACCTCATTTCAATATAAACTTCCACAAAACATTTTATTTTGTTCCTTCCTAAAGTGGAGAAAAGAACTCCAGAAAGCTAAACACAGTGGCCTTTTATGGACGACTCAAGATCTGCAGTTCGACATTCTGACCTTCATATCTGCAAATAAATAATGAAATTCACATCCTCTTCCCGCCTGTAAATGTGGTTAGAAGGATGATAATGATAGCTATGTTAGGTCAACCGTCCAGTTATAGTACATAACTTGGGATCGAATTTGGATGAAAGTTGATTCTCTTTGGAAGCTCTCTTTCAGACCGCTTTCAGAACTGTTAAAGAGCATTTGCATTGGAAGTCAAAGAAGCAAATGGCCACATGTTTGTCATATGCCACGCCCTGAAGCAAGAATAGATTATCAATCCAGTTGGTACTTTCAGGAATTGAGAGGTCAGAGGAAAACATCAGCCACCTCCTTCCTTGCAGTCATGAATCTGAAGGAAGACAACGGCCCTAGCTGAGATCAACACTTTGAACTAACATGCAGAAAGGAGCTCAAATTGATGTTCCAAGAAGTCTTTGGGAGATAAGTATACATCATTGTTTATGGTTCAGCTAACTGTACATGTGGATTGAAGCCCAAGATAGAAGACCTGCCACAGAACGCTGGGAACTGGCAGTAACTTCCCATTTCCACAAGCTCCACTTTGGATTGGCTGATGCGCTCATGTTCTTGCAATAGAGTGTAACTAAGGACAAGTTACCTGCTCTTAGGGCAAAGGGATCTGTGAGCAAGCACAGATGGAAAGGTTGACCTTGTGTTCGCTGTGTTATAAGTTCTTCAAAACATGTGCAAGGTCTGGATATACTTTGCACGGATTGTTTAAAATAAAGGCTCCAAGATAGATCTAGGCACATAAGCATTTATGGTGGTTTAGGCAACTAAACGAAGAAAGCTAACTCCTTTATGACTTCATTGGAACTCATCTTGGTAATGCTATGCTTAGTTTCCTAGTGTAGCTTGAAATGTTTGGGGGATTTCATGGATTCTTTCTCCCAGAAAAGAACAATTAAAAATCAAAATCTTATGTAAAGATATTGCTTCTACAAAAACAGCATGCATGCGCACAGTGTGTGTGTGTGTGTGTGTGTGTGTGTGTGTGTGTGTGTGTGTTTGGGAAAGGTAGTTTCTCATGAAGAGATATATAAGTGGAGCTACATATGAAGAGACAGAAGTATTAGTATTAGTACCTACTTGGTAGGTACAGGTTGTGGTCCTTTGACTTACTATTTTTACACTCCCAGATTCATAGGTTGCCCAGCACCAAAACACTCCCCACCCCTCCATTCCCAACCACCGCCCCCCCCAGGCACTCCCGCCCTTAGAGCTGATTTCCAGGAAGGGCAAGAGAGGAAGCCCATGAACCTACAACCTTTAGGCTGAAAGTGTTAAATAAGAGGCTGGGGGAGGTAGCTCAGTGATAGAATTCTTCCCTAGCACTTGTGAGGCCCTGGACTGGATCCTTAGCACTGAATAAAGGAGGAATTCTAATTTCAGTCCTTTTTGTTTGAGAGATTTCTGAACAGTTTTTACAGTGGGTTAACTTCAGGATAAGTTAACAAAATTTCCTTGGAATTTAGATGATTAACTTATTTATAAAGACCCACATGAGTATATAAACTTATTACCGATAGCTATGATTAATTTATACTGTTTATATCCCACTGATCTGAATCCCACCATCTATTTTGCTTTCCCTAGATTCCTGGAGTGGATTATGTAAGGGAGAAATTGTCTTTATTTTAATTGGTGACAGAAAATAGTTTTTCCTCCTTCATCATCTTCAGAATAATTGTTCTTTAACCAAGAAAGGCCATCAATACCCTCCAGATTATCTTTCACTTCTGTCACATTAATAGATCATGAATGACCTCCTTCAACTCTACCTAAGCATTATCTTTCCCAGGCAGGCTTGACTTATCAAAGAATCATGAATTTGGATTTAGTTTTCAGACCTTCCCTTTTGCTGGATTCTAGAATAGTAACTCGGTAGATTTCTAAAATGCTTTTCAGCTTTTCAGTCTAGTGCATACATGCACTTCATTTACTCATGTTCTCTGTTCAAAGACATTAGAAAATGTTCAGGCGATACTATGTGCTTCTTCAGGTTTCATGCACATTGATTTTCCTGAGTGATCTAGTTAATTAAGTCATAACCACAAAATGTCTTCAGGATGCCTGGTAAATACATTTGTTCATAGAGTTTTGGATTGCTGTGACAGTTGTGATATTGCAAATTATATCTTAAGTTATGGTGACATGTACAGACTGCATAACTTTGCCCTCATCATTTTATTGACACAAGAAACTTTCTCATAAGAGAAAAATATACAGCTTTTATGTAGTGCCATCCAAGTGTATGTTATTCATTCCTTCTACAGAACTCAATGTATATTTTACCCTGAAGGTATATATTCCTCAATGACACTAATTTGCTCTAATAGAAATAATGATGCTTTCTATGCACCTAATACCTTTATTACCTCCCCCAAACCCTCATGTACCCTTGCAGTACCATGATGAAACACAATGATCATATACATGTTATGGCTAGACGCCGTGGCTCATCTTATTTTATGTCTATAAGATTAACCCTATGTTTTCTGGGTTTTTAATTTTGTTTTTGATTCCCTTTGTCATGCAAGAAACAGTAGGACTTAAGAAATATTGTTTCACAGCTAAATACTATAGACAAGTTTTATTCCAAAAGAAAACTAAAGCACTTTTGACTAACCTTGAATCTAAAGAAGAAATTGAGGAAGACTTTTGGGAAGTCAAAATCATTAAGTAATTTAGCTCTGTGTTTCCAGCACATAACTTTAATAATGTGTCTGTCTATGATACATTCTCCTCTGGGGAAAATGATGGATGGACACATATACACATATGTTTTGTTCTACAACAAAAAACGAGATAGTGACAAAGAAAGTGTACCTACTCATATCAATTCCTCTTTGAAGACTTCATTTTTTATTTCAGAGTTGAAGAAATGTGTAGAATTGACTTTGAACAATAACACTCCTTGGCTTAGGTATCCAAACACTCTGCAAAGACTGTAAACATCTGCAGCATGTTTCCATGTCGTTTGGAGTTGGCTTTTGTTATCTATAAGCTAATTGGCTTTCTTTAAGTTTTAAACCCTTTTGCTGGTAAATACTTTCATCTAGCAAGTAATGGCTGAAATCTGCTGGTGTGAAACACTCAAACTGCAAAGGAAATCTGCCTAGTCGAATAGAGTTACAGTATTTCCCCTTTAAACACAGCAGTGGCAGTGGTAGTGACAATGGCATTGCTGGCTGTTGGAAAGGCCTGGCTAGGGAGGCTTGTAAATAAATGTACCATGCACTATACAGCGGGAAGCTGGGGTGATTTAACCCCGCTGAAAGAATCTTGATTTTTCTACTTCCTGACTTTCAGGGGCTTTAAGTTTTTAGTCTTAAAGTGGCATTATGCACATTTCTTACATTGAGTAATGGGATCATTATTTCTACCCTTAGTGAAAAGGGTGTCTCTAAGAACAGAACCATGTGTAGGGGGCAGAAGGCAATCCCCAAGGAATTGGATAGGAATCGCTCTGGCAATAAAAAACGGCTAAGGGAATTTGTGTTGTCAGCTCGCCAGAACATCAGATTCACACCTCTGGTCCTGCAAAAAGGTGCTAGTGGGCTTTTAAAAAGTCCCCTACCCCACCCCCCAGCTACGACCTTGGCTTTCTACCCTTCTAAATATTGGCCCACTTTCAGCCACTGTCTTTGTCTGGCATATTGATTCTACAGGAAATAGAGCCAGTCTTCTTTCTCCAGTCGGAGTCTGGGTAGATGGGCAACACTGGCACAGTTGCATCATATACATAGTATACTGGCCCAGCATTTCCGGTGCTAATCTCCAATCCTAGCAATGCTCCTTCTCCCCCTGCAGCCATTAAACTTACAGTCCGAATATAGAGCCTAGCTGGTTCCATGGTGTAATGGTTAGCACTCTGGTCTCTGAAGATAGAGTGGCAACAGAACCAACCCAAACAGTAACACTTTGATATGTGAATCCACTTGCTGTAAGAAACAGAACAAAACGTAAAGAGTGGTAAGAATTACTGTGTTGTATAAAATTCCTTTATTTTTCTAAAGTCTTCCCTCAAGAAATTTATTGCCTTTTGTCTACTATAGCCATTCTTCCTACTTACACTATTAGGTGAACAGCTCTGTGTACATTTAAAACGGTGCAAGTAGCTTTTAGACATGCAAATTCGTTCACTATAAATAACCTTTAAAAAAATAATTTCTACATCTGTACAAAGGACAAGGTCAAAAATACTTGCTTGCTTTTTCACCAAAAATGAATTGGGACTGATTGGGCTGGAGGAAGACCCTAAGATCCACTCCCCCCCCCAAGTACCGCAAAAGAAAAAGATGTAATAATACATATTGATTTCACAATGTTTTATTGCTGATGAAAGGGTGAATTGCATAATGGCAATTCCTCTGTCTCTCTCATCCTCACTTTAAAACGATTGTACTTGATGTCAAAATTCCTTTCAAAGGATATTATAGTTTTATATATCTTGGCTTATTTAAAAGTTAGCTGTTTTTGAGTGGTTTTATGTATTTCGTTGTTACATTTCCTTAAGCTTCTGTGTTTCCGTTGAAACTACATTACTGTGTCCCTCAGCAATTTTCCCAGAGGAGCCCAGCGGAGGTGTGGAGGTGAGGAGGTGAGTACACGCGGTGGGTATCCCGCTGGCTTGGACTCACAGCGCCTCTCTACTGCCAAAGCCACAGCGCTGGAGGCTGAAGGCCAGCTCTTTCCCTGGTCGCTGTGTGGGTAGAAGTCTTAGACAGGCGTTGGCAGGAGGAAGACCAGATAGTCCTCACTGGACTTGTTAAAAGGACTCTCTTGGGACAAACAGTCTGCGGAGGTCTGGTCTCCACAGAGGCCAAGCGCAGCCAACAAGACCAGCAGCTCAGTACCCAGCCTGGACAACTGCAGAAAGGGCCCACTCTAGTCCACGGTAGCTCCCGGCCTGCAGAGCTCTGCTGAGCCAGGCCAAGATGCAGGCTGCCTCACGTCACTCTGGGTGGAAGTCTGCGCGGAGACCTGACATCAGTGTGGGGTTTTGTAGGATAGGTCCTCATGCACACTGGGAAGTATACCCAGCCCGCCTCACGCTGGCACGCTGACCTAACGAATTTTGTGCCATCCACATCTAGGGAAGGTGACTCTGGTGACTTTCTCTTCTCTTGGTTGTCATCTTTCCCAATGGTCACTAAAGTCACTTTATCATTAGGTTTGTAAAATGAAGTAGTTTATTTCTCTGTTGTACCCAGGAAAATATGAGAAAGGACTCCACAGTGCACAGGGAGGGTTGGAAAACACTGCTGTAGCGCGTACTCAGGAGAGCAAGCACAGCATGCTCCCCGACCACTTGCGCCCATCTAACTCTGTTAATTATGGGTTCTAATTTTATGGCTTCCCGGCACCTCCTGGTTTTGTTCCCACCTTAGTGGTCTTTAAAAGAAACACACCAGAACAAATCTCCAGAAAAGCGAAGGTGGATAGTTGACCACGTTGTGCGGGCGCGTCCTGGCAGTCGGGGGAAACAGTAAAAACTTGGTTCTTGCAGGCTCTGCCTTGACCCTGATTTTGCTGGGGGGGGGTCTGGTGCCCCACCTAGATCTAGCCACAGACTCCTCCGCGCCCTGTGGTGGCACTAGCCTGGACAGGGACACCTTACTAGCAGCGGGAGTCTGCACCCAGTCCCACCCCTCATAACAGAGGTGACTTCCGGCTGGTGTCCCTAGTGAGGAGTGGGGGGCGGCCGAGAACTTCTCATTTGTAAGATTGGAGAGGGTTTGGAGAGTGCTCATTTACTGTGTGGACACCTGCGGTTCGGGGTTTTCTTTGGGCACTTTAGCACCTAGGTGCTCCTGCAGTGAGAGCCTTGCCGTCTCCTAGCACTCTCTTGCACTCTCGCTTAATGAACAGTGCGATTTCCTCAAAGTATCATAGATGCTTTTATTTAGTCTATCTCTGCGATTTATCTGCTGTAATACAGGGATGACAGGAATGTCTTCTTTGGAAGACAAATAGTGTGAGGAATGGGCAAGGCTTCCCATAGCAAGTCTTTTTTATAGTCGTTAGCTTCCCCGCCCTAGTGCCAAAGCAATGCACAACACACCACTTCCCCTTTGTAGTTAAGGACCCCGAGAAAGATAGAGCAAGGTTAATCGTGGAATATGGACTTTCGGGGAACCATGCAAAGACCGATGCTCCAGTTTGCGTAGCGCGCGATGGGGTATGACAAGGCGATGCGGAATTTCGGGGTGAAATTAAAATTAGAGGGAGACCTGAAGAGGGAACTGAAACTTTAGGGCTATAGAAAGTTCTTCAGTTTTGCAAATGCTCTTGGAGCTTGGTCCTAGAGGGACTAATCACGGTGCCTGTAGGTGGCGCTGTGACGAGGTGCGGCGGCCTGCAGAACGCTGGTTGCCGGACTCCTGTAAGACTGCGGGACACTCTCGGTAACTCCCACCCAAGTCCTCTTCTCCCAGCCCCTGCTTCCTCTATTCCGGGAAATCGCAGAGACTTGGCCACACGAATTCCCACCCCCAGTTCAGTTCAGTGTGGATTGAGCCCTAAGAATGCGGCCGGTTGGAAATGATGTGCCTCCACCTTGCAGGGCCCAGAGATTCAACTGTACTGTCTGGAGTCCAGGTCCCAGGACGCCGAAGCAGCGTAGAACCGGGGTGAGGAGGCTGTCAGGGGCATCTTGTCATTGACTGTTGGAGGGAGACACACAGCGATCTATCGGCTGGGACGCTGCATCACTGAAAAACCGCTAGCGCCTGTCATGACGCCAGTCTAGTGCATAAACCGGGTGTAGCCAGGGATGTCCCCTCCGTCGTCCGTGTCCATCCGAAGGTCGGGCCTAGCAGGCAGCATTCTGACCCGAGGCAGTGCGTTGAGGCGGACCTCGCAGCTGATTTCTCAATAAAGCTGCCCAGACTTAACCTGAGCACAGTAGTCCCCTCTCCCCCATGGTGAGGGATTCACTAGTGTGGGAGTTGGGAATCCAGGATTTAGAGGCTCGGCCTGGTTCTCCTCTATCCTTTCCAGGCAGCTTTAAGCCAATGGGGTCCTCACTCAGAGGCTGCCTCCCTGCCCTCGCGCACATGCCCGCCCGAGGGTAGGCTTCTGAGCAGCTGTGCTTTCAAATCCTCAGTTCTGCTTTCCCCACACACTGTGGCTGCTCTCCTGGGCGCCCAAGCTCAAGGATGTAGCGTGACGGTGGTCGTGGGCTCCTCTCTTAAGCATGCAACCTCTTCTAAAGCTGCAACATTGGCAAGGCCAAGTCTTGTCTGCAAGGCTAGGGGTCAGGCAGGTCCTTCCTCAGGAGTCCTCCCTGTCACTGTCCCTCAGTTCGGATCTGCTCCTTACTGGGCACTTGCTGTCCCTCCCGCAGCTGCAAGAGTTGTCCCCTTGCACAAAAGTATGTTCCCTTTCCTTGGGGATTTAATAAACAAACGTAACCATATCACATGGGGGCTCAGAGACGTCCTTCTGAAAACAATTCCAATGTTGAAAACTGAAAAATGGGTGTAATTTGCGTTCAGAAAGTGATGTTAGGGTCACGGCAATTTCCCGGGCCGTTATTTATTTTTACTTTAAAGTCTTTAAGGACGATTTGCTTATATACTCGGAAACTTTCCAAAAGCGAGAAAACCAGCAATGCCGTTTGCCTTCGACACAGGACGGGGAGGGGGTTGGACGTGGAGAACAATTACTGAATGACGCTAATATGGGGAAACTGAAAAGAAATGTCGATTGTTTTTATTGTAATAGAAGGAGTGAGCAAACAGAAAAACCAACCCCGGGTGATCGGAAACAGGCAGGCGGAGAATTAAAAGCGGGCTTTAGACCTCTACAGGCCCCTCCCTCCCCTGTCCTTGGAAAGAGAAAGCCGGCGAAGAGCGCATGCAGCCTGCGGGGCGACCCCAGAGACCCCGGCACTCATGACCCGCCGCCTTCGGGTCCCCAGCGCGCTACGAGGACCTTGGAGCTCAAGTCCACCAGCGCGTCGCGGCCGGAGCTACCCAGCGCAGCACTGGGAAGGCTCTCCAGCTGCGAGGTTCGTGGGTTTGGAAGGCTGAGCGGCCTCGGGGCGACTCTCTGAGCATCTTCGGGCTGCGCAAGGCTCTTCCCGGGAAGTGGGATGGGGGGAGGGCGGCTTGGCTCTGCTCTGGTGAGTCTGCAAGCCTCGCCACCGCCAGGCCTGCAGGTCACTGTTTTGCGTGCATCCCTCACTGCTACATCCGATCCCCAGGCCTGGCTCAGGCTGAGACCCTGGTAGGGCTGTCTCCCTCTCTGGTCCTCAATGGTTGTTCAGTTAACTGCCGCCGCCGCTCCACGCGCAGAAACGCGGGGCAAGCAGTCGGGCCCGGTACTCCTTGCCCTTGCGCGCGGGCCAGAGGCCAGTTGCCCTGGCATTTGCTGGGAAGCGCAGTGGTCGGTGGGGCACAGGTTAAGAGGAGCTTGGTGTCTTTTTCTCTCCCGCACTCACCGGTCAGTGGCATGTTGAGCGGGGAGCATGATTGGAGGTCTTGTGTTTCCCTAACATTTCCCCTTAGATAGCTGAAAGAACTCACTCTACCCTGAAAATACAGGTCCCAGAGCACTGGATGCCTGCTGCTCCTTGAAACTCTCTCAGTGAGCGGACGCTGTCACCCGCGCCTGGCTCTGGCTCCAGTCAGTTCAAAGCAGCCAGCCTGTCGAAGAAATCAGCTCCTAATTTTCTCCTTCTCCTTCTCCTTCTCCTTCTCCTTCTCCTTCTCCTTCTCCTTCTCCTTCTCCTTCTCCTTCTCCTTCTCCTTCTCCTTCTCCTTCTCCTTCTCCTTCTCCTTCTCCTTCTCCTTCTCCTCCTCCTCCTCCTCCTCCTCCTCCTCCTCCTCCTCCTTCTTCTTCTTCTTCTTTTCTTCTTCTCCTACCAGCTGAGCTCATCCTAAACTGCAACCGAGAACAGACTCCTTTTCCTCACGCGCACAAGTCTCCTTTTCGCCCTGTATTCTTATTCACAGTCACCGCTGACGTGCACTCGCATAGATGCTGTCCTCAGGGCAGGCTGGGAATTAAAGGCACTAGGTCTCTCCGGGACTCCCAAAGACTGATGTGCTCCCTTCGGACCTTGGCAGCGGTTAGGTGTTTTCTGCAGGGCACTCAAGGGCGGCCTTGGGAAGAAGGGCCAGATTCCGGTTTCCATGCACCCCCTCGGAACCGGCTAGGGTCCAGAGGGACGCACCACAGGTGACAGTCCCTGACTCCAAGACCGCTGACAGATTTATGGAGACTCTACAGGCATCTGGCCCTGGTCTGGCTGAATGGGGTGGAGACCAGCATAGGAGAAGCTCCGCAGATCAAGCTTCCCAGCAGGCATGCAGAGCCCTAGCTGCCTCCTACAGTTCTGGGCCTGGCTTCCTACAGGCGGGAGTATACCAGAGGCAGCCCAATGCTTTCCCCCACCCCGAGTAATCTCCTCCTTCACACCCTGTGGACCTCCAGCTTCCAGTCTCCTACTGAGTAAATATTTACCCAGAGAAGAGGTCACCCTAAAGGAGGCCTTAGAGTCTAGGGAAATGCTTTTGGCTTCTCCCTGCCCTGAGCCAGCTGCGGTCTTACTGGTTATGTTTTGGTTGTGGTCTTAAATGTCTCCTTTTAGTTGAAATTCTTCCTTTTTCTGTACGATCTCCTGAATCCAGAGCATCAGACCCTGACCCTAGGTGACGCTTGTTCTTTCGGGAAGTCCTGCATCCCTATCCCCACTGGGACTCACCAGACCTTAGCTCTCTTCTCAGTCCAGTACCCCACTTTCCTTCTCTCCCTCCATTCTTTCCATAAGATCCGGAATCTCTTTCTAGGTCTCAGAGGGTTCATCTCTGGCCATGTCACCTCTAGACAGTACATGTCCATGGGAGGGCTCAGCACCAGCCCTTCTCTCCAGATGCTGTGGACCCCTCTGCTCCTGTATCTTGGGCTCCTTGAGCTTTTCATGGATGCTTAGTGGCCCAAAGAGCCCAAGACAGATTTTTTGGATGCTCTCAAGACTGCACCTAGTGTGAAGTGGGCACGAGAGATGCCAAGGCGGGGGCCTATGCCCAGTGAGACCCAATGACCAAGTTCAGCAGGTGGAAATCTTCGGATGGCAATGGATCTGTACCAGGGGAAATGTAGCAGCTGAAGGAGTTGGCAGTAGACAAGAGGATGCTGTCTTTATTAAGTCCACATATCCAGGGCACCATGAGGTCTCTGAATAGTTGAGGCTGTTAGACTTTCTGTGGGACACCAGGTCTTACCTGCCCATAGGCTGAACAACGTTGGACATGTATATCAGCTCAGAAGGTTTTGAACCACTCACTGGACACAATTAAGTTGGGCAAAGAGTTCCCTTGTGTGGGTGGAGTGAGGCAGAGATTGCTCATCAAGCTACAGAGCATGGTCGTTCCTCTGGGCAAGTCTCTGTGAAGCTCTAACCTCAGCTTATTCTAGTCTAAATTCTCAAGCAGATGACATTATATCTCTCTGGAGATGCTACCTCTAGAATCTTGTTTCTGTTATAAAGTGTCAGGCTGTGCGGCAACAGGTAATGGGGATGAGACCAGGGTAAAAAATCAGTCAAACCTCCAGATTTTAAACATTTGAAATCAACAAACAAAAAAGTGCCAATTCCAGTATTTCTAGTTGTGAGACTTCTCAAGATCACTGTTTATAATGCAGCAAAAGTGTTTGAATTTGTCTTTATCTTTCCAATCCTTCACAACCTAATAAGTTTGAATTTGGAGCGGAGAGACATTAATGTTCATTTGCAGAAGCATGGCTGATCCTTAGTCCCCTCCCCCCCATTACACCTCAGTTTTTGTCACCAGTGATCTGGGTCCAACGGATTTACTTTGTTCACACCCTTCACATGTAAATTTGTCTGCTCCAAAGCATACTGCCTGCCTACTTGAGACTAAGTAGTGAAAGAAAGTGAAAACGTCCAAGTAGGCAGAACGGCAGGACCTTTGATAACTAGATTGAAGTCGGAGAATTAGATATGCACATCTACAGTCTCAATGTCCACCTCCTGGAGCCTTTCAAATTAAAAACAAAACCTTTCCTGACGTGGCACTGTGGTCCAGAACTCCTGGCCCCGCGTCCTGACGGGAGGAGGTCCTGTAGCCCAGGGGCAACAATCGTGCGCTAGCTTTAGCGGCCTGCGCTTGCATTCTCCGCACCGAGTGTCCCCTGCCCGTGGCGTGAGAGACTGAGGGCTAGCCCAGCCTCTGGGACTCACGGTAGGTGCCCGAAGCTCCCAGCAGGAGAGGGCTCCTTGTCCAGCCTCCCTGAGACCCCCTGGTCTCTCGGATCGGCCTACTTTCTCTCACCTGAGCTCTGGCCACCTGGAGTGGACGGAAGAGAGACACAATCTGTGGGTAACAGTTTCCTACCTGACAGTCCCCCGAAGGCTAGCAGGACAGGTGACTAATGCCTCATCCCCGATCGCGCTTTCACCTGGTGTCGCCGGCTGCCCACCTAGAGTCAACCTCAGCCCCCATCCGCATCCCTACTCTCTCCGAACCTGGCACTGTCAGCCCAAACTCTCTCATTCGTTTATTCAGCATTTTGGCCAGTTCGATTTTGCCATCTCTTTGTGCCGCCTCTGAGAAGATGTCAAACCCTCCTTGTATTTAGTCACCCAGGTGCGGAGCCAGCAGTGGGGAGAAAGAAAAAGAAAGAAAAAGAAAAGAAAAAAAGACAGCGGAAGGAGTTTCCCCTGGCTGCGCTGTCACTCACCGGCGCGCACCAGTCACCGCTCAGCTCGCCCCCAGGGCCCGCCTCTTTTGGGGGTGTGACCCTGGTGAGTGATAGACGGAGCCGCCCCGCCCCGCTCGGCCCAGCCCACGTTGCTGCTTAGATTGAAATGCAGAACTCAAGCCTCTTGCAGCCGGGCACAGACTTCCTTTTACTCCTTCCTTTTGCGCTCTCGTCGCCTCCTCCCGGGGAGAAGCCGAGGAGGCAGCGGGCAGCTGGGAGCGGCAACGAGCCGGGCCGGTGACACCCCGAGGAAAGTCCGCGCGCGGGAGTGCGGCGCTGGGGCCGCCGGTGGTACCGCTCGGAGCAATGGGTGAGCGGCGGCGGGGGACGCAGTAGCGCCCGCGAGGGGCGGGAGGGCGGGCGCCCAGGGAGGGAGGGAAGGAGGGCGCGCGGGCGGGCGGGCGCGCTCCCCAGTCCGCAGCGACTTTGTGGGGGTCCTGCAAGAGTGGGGTCAAAGCTCCATCTGAACGTTCCCTCCTCGGGCGCTTTCGACGCCGTTTTCCGAGTTTTAAAGAGAAGCGAGCCGAGGCATCCGCGCCCCCCCAGCAGCCCCCGGGGCGATCCAAGTTTTGCTTCACACATGTTCGCTTGAGCAAACAAAACCGAACCCTCTCCCCAGCTTCCCCTAGACTTCGTCAAACCTTGGGGGTCCCCGGGGATGGGGTGATGGCAAGGGTGCAGCGGCCTAAGCCTTTTGGTGCTCAAGCCGGCGAGGAGGGGCGCGTTCCGGCGTCAACACCCATCTCCCCGCCCCGCTTCGGAGATTCTGGAATATTCAGGGCGGCCTTCCTCGCGTCTCTCCATTTGTTCATGGCCGGAGTCCGGGGGGGATGAGGGATGGGGGTTCGTTCACAGCCTTTTTGGGGGTCGTGCATGGATGTTCCGGGACAGTTCCAGCGTTTGTGGGCGGGTGCCTTAGCCCTGCCACCACCCCCTCCGGACTCTCGCGCAGGCCGGGTGGCAGGCGACGGTCCCCAGCAGCGGGTGCGCGTCTTGGCGCGCTGTGTTCTCCTTTTGCAGAGCCGGCCTTCGGGGAGGTGAACCAGCTGGGAGGAGTGTTCGTGAACGGAAGGCCGCTGCCCAACGCCATCCGGCTTCGGATCGTGGAACTAGCCCAACTGGGCATCCGACCTTGTGACATCAGCCGCCAGCTACGGGTCTCTCACGGCTGCGTCAGCAAGATCCTGGCACGCTACAACGAAACAGGCTCGATCTTGCCAGGAGCCATCGGGGGCAGCAAGCCCCGGGTCACCACCCCGACGGTGGTGAAACATATCCGGACCTACAAGCAGAGGGACCCAGGCATCTTCGCCTGGGAGATCCGTGACCGCCTGCTGGCGGACGGCGTGTGCGACAAGTACAATGTGCCCTCGGTGAGTTCCATCAGCCGAATTCTGCGCAACAAGATCGGCAACTTGGCTCAGCAGGGTCACTACGACTCGTACAAGCAGCACCAGCCGGCGCCGCAGCCCGCGCTACCCTACAACCACATCTACTCCTACCCCAGTCCCATCACGGCCGCGGCCGCTAAGGTGCCCACGCCGCCTGGGGTGCCCACCCTCCCGGGCTCAGTGGCTATGCCACGCACCTGGCCCTCTTCTCACTCGGTTACCGACATCCTGGGTATCCGCTCCATCACCGACCAAGGTAAGGGATCAGTGGTCTGCTGGAGGATGTGAGAGCGGGATCCCGCATCCCCTCGGGGATCTCGGTAACTGTGACCCGGGGTCTGTCCAACCACCAGAGGCTTTTTTTTTTTTTTTTTTTTTTTCTGTTGGAAACATAAGGAGTCTTCCCAGGAGGTGGTGTCCTGATCTCATTAATTTGAAACTCCTGCCCCTCGTTTCCTTGCCACACACAGTCTCCAGCCGCATCTCAAACTACCAGACCCATAACATCTCCCCAGCCCCAACACATGGTTCGCATTTTCCACCCTCCCCCGCCTCTCGCGCCGCCGGCTTGCTCACTCCGAGAGCGCGGCCGCCCGCCCGCGAGGCGGACATGGGGCCCAGCCCTGGAGGCCAGAGTCGGCCTGGGGTTGTCCGACCGCAGATGCCGCTGCCGGCAACCTGCTTGGGGATCAGATGCGGAGTCCCGCGTGCAGTGGATATTGTAGTATTTTTCTCGGATTCTGGCAATCAGGCCAAATTTGCTCAGGCAGGAAGTTCAAATGTCACCTAATTGGTTTCATTCTTATGCCTCACTTCATTTTCCTCGGAAACGGAGGTCCCGGTTACTACTAGTAACTTGCATGTACAGCTCATTCATTCTGTTGTGTTGTTTCGGTCTGTCCTCTGTCCCCCACACCTTCTTTCTCTCCCTTCCTTCACAGGCATCATTGCAATGACAGCGATAAAACGCTTGGTGATTCTGTGTTATTCACTCTGCTGTTTTCTCTGCCCCCCCTCCGCCAGCCCCCCCGCTTTCCTTAGGGTTCCCTGTATCCGAGAACAGTATCCAGGGACACGAGTGGACGGGTATCTAACTCTGGCACGTGTTCAGCGGTGCCACTGTCACCCCACTGTTCTTTTTCCTTTGGCATCCTGAACCTTGTTGTGTCCCGAGAGTGTTTTCTTCAGGCTCAGGCAGATTCCAGAGCACTGCTCCCTTCCATTAGGGCTTCTGCAGGAGGCTCGAGTTTATTTTCTTTTACTGTGCTTTTGCAAAATCAATTTAAAAAGGCAAGCTTCTTCTTTGGTATAGGGACAGTGGAAAGTTAAAATGCTCTAAGACGTGGAATTTAAATAGAGGGGAGCTAAAGTATTGGCTGTCTTGATTTCTCAGTGTAAATTTAAAGAAGTGTGCAGGAAAATTAAACAGGAAAAAGTGAAATAGTTTCTTTGATTATTTCCTGCTTTTTGCAGTTGCCACCGTATCAACACAATTGCCTTTTAAAGTAACCAAAGCAGGACCATGCTTTTCTCTCATCTTCTTGTTTTCTGACTGCGAATTTACAAGAGTCCAGTTTTGTCTTATTTGGAGCTAGTTGGAGAGTTTGCCCTTGATTTATAGCATAAACTGACCTCACTGACATTTAAAGGAAGCCCCTGTTCATGGGAAAGTGTGAGATCAGCAGAAATGGGGGCTCACAGAGGGAATCTCAGTTTCCTAAGATAACTTCAGTCTTGTGCCCACCGGCTGCCTTTAGTCTGAGAAGGCAGAGTCAGGCAGTTCTGGACTAAACCATGGTTCCCTGGTGCAAAAATAGGAATACAGCCTATTTCTTTGCAGGGGTTGGGGTGGGGAGTGCAGTGAAAAAAAAAAAAAAAAGGGCTGACAGTTGACAAGAAAACTTTTCTTCCCTAGGGATCCTACTATCAGACCAAATGTCAGTTAGGCTATGGAGAGAAGCAGGTCTTCCTTGTAGATGTTTGTTCCAGAAGCCAGTTTTAAACAGCCTGTTCCTTACAAATATATGTATCTAAAAACACAATTTCTCCAAATGATCACCTCTCTGAAGCACTATGTCAGATGGAAGTGTTTAAAGTCAAGTTATAATAGCATTGCAAAACTTTGACGCATAGGATCCAGAGACAAAAATATATCACTTATGGTCTTCAGATATCTTGTTTTTCAGATTACTTCCTATTACTCTGGTTACTTAAAGATGCCAATGATTCAAAATGTACAGCCATAGGTATTGTGCAATATCTAATTATCTTTGTATCTCTCCATCAAGAACAGAAAGAATAATGGTGGCTTTACTTCTCAACACTGAATTCTACTTTCATTTTCCTAGCCTTTATTTCATTTTCACTTTTTATACTTAACAGCATGTTTCTCTATAACTGTACCAGTAATACTCATGGTATTTACAGTGGTAGTTACAGACTTAAAAATTTTTTTTTTTATTAACGTGCATGAAAACACTCTCATTTAATGTGTAGGGACAGTGCACACATGGAGGTTAGTCCCCCACAGAAGGTGAAAATCTGTGTAAGTATATTTTGCAAATGTTTTGTGGGCATCACTTGGTTATTTGTTTGCAAAGGACTTTACGAGTCTTTTGTTCTGTCTGTTGACATTAAGTACCAGATGCCACAGTGCAGTGAGCATTTCTTACTTCATTTTTAGACTGATGCAGTACCAAAGCTTTGTCATCTTTCCTCAAGTAGGTCTTGGGATTAGTCTTGGAGAGATGGAGAGCAGACATCCAACTTTACCAGTTTCGATTTTTTTTTTCTTTGATTTTGGAAAATTCTTAAGTTTCTTCCATTCCTTTCCCTGGGAGATCAAGAAGGGAGGATGTTTGAAAAAGAAATAAAAGAGAAAAAATAAAACTTCCTGCAGGAATGGGTAAAACAACTGGAAGGCCTACTTTTAGGCCTGTAAAATTTCGCCTCACTGGAGGCTGGCAGTCTGGAGGCTGGGTCTGATCCCTGCATCCCTGGGAGGCCTAGCCGACCAGAGGTCTCATCCCAGGAGCTCTGTGGTCATGGATTCCGATTTGCGTCTCAGGAGGGGTTGCACGGGTTAGGCCCTCAGTCTGACAACTATCTTCTTCCCAGGAGTGAGCGACAGCTCCCCCTACCACAGCCCCAAGGTGGAGGAGTGGAGCAGCTTGGGCCGCAACAACTTCCCAGCCACAGCCCCGCACGCAGTGAACGGGCTGGAGAAGGGAGCCTTGGAACAGGAAGCCAAGTACGGCCAGGTGAGGAGGAGGAGGAGGAGAGATCAGGTGGGCCATGTGGTTGCCTGGGGGTTGGGAGATGGAAGACACAGGGCATTTACTGATCGAATCCCAGACTGGCTACTCTTAGCTGTCAAGAGCTTAATCCCTAGTCCAGAGTCAGGACCTAGGCAAGGGCCTTATCAGGCTGAGTATTGGCTTTGAGCCTCACTAGGGGTCCAGACACCCAGCAGGGCAAGAGCAGCTCCTGGGGCAGGGGGCTCCCTAAACTCAGCCCAGGGCAGCACCTCAAGGCCTTGTTGGTGGCTTCTGGAGTGTCAAAGCCTCCCCACCCTCCCGCCCCATTGGGCTAGTTACCCAGGGAGGAGCTTCAAAGGGAAGTGTCCAGCCTGACAGCCTTGGATTTAAGAGCCTCCCGCAACCCCGCCTGACACACGCACACTCTGGAGGTGCGCTGCGCACAGCACGGACAACTCCCCTGCAGTGGCAGCTAGCGTCCAGCTTGTCCTGCGATCATGGAAGAGAGGCAACCAGCTAAACGTAATAAAGTTACCATTTCCCGATTAAAGGTCACATCGTAATTTCCCAAGGGAGGTTAGTGAGAAAACCTCAAATTATACGGACTGGCTGTGGACCGTTTAATTTTTCTTTCCTTTCCTCTGTCCCTCCCCCTACTCTGGGAAAGAAAATTTAAAACACTCGTGTTCCCCCCACTCCCGAGAAAAGCTAAGCAACCACCACAGCAAGAGCCCGAGTCTGAGTCGACATTAATCACTGGAGTCAAGAGTTCGAAACTCTCAAAAGCCAGACTGAAAGTCTAGTTTTCCTGAGCAAACTTTAGTAATTATAAATTTGTTCATCTCAGACTCTGAATTCCAAAGCCTCAAAATACTTAGTTTTTGTTTTATTGAAGTTTTAAATCTTAACATTTTATTTGTTCAAATCAGCCTTTAATATTAAGTGGAACTTAACATTCTTATACTCTGGGGAAAACCTTGGTCATCACGTTCTCTAACAATCCCATTTCCACTTCCTCTTCAGTCCCAGATTTTGTCAGAGTGCTTTAGAAGCTATCCTTGGTATGTTTCTATATTCAACACCGCATCCTTCATTTTCTTTTACAAAACTGACAATTGACAAGAGAGGTAGTGAGTACAATAGTTAGGAACGCCACTGTCTTGATATCACTGCTTCTTAATCAAGTAATTTGTCCAGCGCCTCCATTTCTTCATCTTCGTAATAAGGAAATACTAGTCTCATCATCAAGAGACAATGCACCCACAGGGCGCTCAGCAAGCATTCTTTAAATCTTACCTGTGGTTAGAAATGGCAGCTAGAGATTGACTTTTAAAAACAAAGGCTATGTATAAGAATATGCTTTATTTAGAAAGCCTATAGTAGGAAAGGGGCCAAGCATTTGTGGCAAACAATAGAAGAGCTAGCGAGCCCTGAGGAGAGTACAAGCACTTAGCAGGTGTTCAATGCTCCTTGCTACTAGGTCATTTCTTGGAATAACACTGTGAAGTATAAAGCTGAAAAATAGGCTCTAATCCTTGTATGTATCTGGTGAATATTTTTTGTATAAAAAGCAGTTTCATAATCATAAACAAATTTAGAGTTATTTTCATTTTTCTCCCTCGCATTATGTATCTGGTAGCGAAGCTTGTTTAGAAATGGTTAATTTATATCTAAAAACTAAACTGACTATTTGTTTAAAATGAAAAATTTAAACATAATTAGAAACCATCTGCTCTGTAACCAGTCACGCTGAATTCTAAATCACTGAATTATTAGTTCTATAAAGGCAATTTAAGGAAATAAGTGGACAAAAATATTGCTCTAAACATTTAGAAAAAATCCCCCCCCCAAAATAAAACTGTACTTATACCAAGCTAAAATATGAAAAGCTCTTAAGTACAATATGTTCTATATGTAAGTAAATAGTTCAAATGGTACGAAATTTCAAAACCTGGAAAGTTTCTAAGCACAATACAAGCTCTTTCATAATGATCGGAATAGTGCCTAATGCTGAAGATACGGTAAGTGAGCCATGTGTTTACTTTATATGTTGATTTATTTCATTGAGAATAATATCAGATATTAACATGCACTCATAAAAGTACAGAAAGTATGTAAAGTAGATGTGCACTTCTTTTAGTTTTCAAAAGAAGCTTTAGTTGTAGAAAATTTCCCCTCAAATGTTATCAGCATATTCTGCCCATCTGTGTGGCTGACAACACTTGAAAATCTTCAACAAAGAGAAGCTGAAGAATTTTGCCCATACTACCTTAGGGCCATTACAGTTATTAAATAGTGTATTTTATGTATTACCAGTTTCATTTTAGTATTTAAAGGAAGAAATTGAGAATTCAGGATCAGAGGACTTAGATCATATTTTCTTGGAAGACACCTATAAAATTACCAAAGGGCTGAATGGACAACTCATTACTGACAGTAATGGTTACTGTAATATAGGATTTATATTTTCAGCTTTTACCTAATGTTGTTCTTGAAAGTTAGAATATTCAAATTTCCCTTACACATTAATACTATACTGTAACTCAAATTGTCATCCCATTAAGAAGTCTTTCTTGCCTAAACCTGAGGATAGAGTATTTACTTTAGATTTTTCAGCTATATTTAATATTGGGCAGAAATCCTCACTCTCATCTAGTTCTGAAGGACAACATGACAATGCTGTTCTGTTGATGCCAAGAACTGCTTTGTTTCTGCCTAAAGCAATGAGCTCTCAACTGTATGTGATCAGTGGAAAAAGACCATCGAATAGAGAAATGTAGGGGACTGAAATAGGTCTGTCTTTTATACTGAAATAGTTAATTAGCATCTTATTTTGTTCAGTTTATAAAATTTTTCTCCAACTAGAACTACTGCCTCGGAAAAATATAGTAGATATCTGGTACATATAAATGATAGATGTGCAAATTTTCAGAAACTTCATTTTGGAGTTTAATATGATAATTCAGGTAGTAAATTTAATATGATGTTAGTTACAAATTGAGATGCCAGAAATAGAAAATAGTTTATAAATACTTGGACAAGAAAGTGCAGATTAAAGCAAGTTGTGAGAATAGCTGAATTCTTAAAGACATAATCTGAAATTCCCATGAAGCATTCTTTTGTACATTGCTTTGGAAATGATGTACTGTCATAATTCTGAATATAATTTTCCTAGTGCATTGTTTTAAAAACTTTGTGTACTAATTAAAACAAATGCAATTTTAAAAAGTTTTAAACATACTGTTTTCATGAAGATAGAAATGAAATTGTATAGAGTTTTCTTCAAAGCAAATAAAGTTCAATTTTGTTAAATAATTTGTAATTTTATAGAGAATGAAATCTTATGCCAATTCTAATTGTTTTTGAAATTCATCTTATCTACTATGAAAAACACTCTTGGATCTGGTGAACTTTTAAGTAGTAGTATTTTCAAACTAAATTAATAATTATACATTGATAAATAGCAGCAAAGGATAATTTGAAAGATTCTAAATTCAAGATAACTAGAAAGAAGATTGTGAGTGTTCTTACAAGGGAATGATAAATGTTGGAGGTGACTGGTGTGTTCAGTGACTTGGTCACTACACAATGTGTACATGCATAGAAACATTACCTGTACCCCACAAACATGTACAATTATATATGTCAACTCAATACAAAATAAAACATAAAATAAAAAATAGGAAGGCTATATCACTTTCAATAACATTTTAGAAACAGAATTTAGAAAAAGATATACCATAGTGGCTTCCTATTGCCTACAGGAGCCATTTAGATCTACAATGCGATAACTAAAAGTAATTAAAATCCTCTTGGATGAGTGTTAAAAGCTATTTAAAGCTGCCATTTCCTTTTATCAGATTTGTTCTAATAGGTCATTACATAATAAATTAAGAGAGGAATAAAATTGTACAAAGAAAACCTCTCTTCAGACTTGATTTTTTAAAAATGAAATCAAAATAGAAATTCTAAGAGAAGCACAACTCCATTTGTTGCTTAATCTACTTTATCATAAAGCCAAGGTAAACTCATTTTATGAGAAGGACCAGGTAGATGTGATGAGTGATTGACAGATATAAATAGAGGATCTGGCATTTGCATTTATTATTAACTGCTATTTGCATTTTCATCAAGAGAGAAAATGTTGAGTAATTCCCAAAATCTGAAAAGTAGTCTATAACCTCTAATTGCCAGACTGTTGACATACCAGGTTCCCAACCCCCATCCCCACCACCCCTTGGTCACAATTGTTTGGATGCTAATACATTGTGTTTTTGTGAAGGAAGTAGAATATATGGAACAATCATAAATAATGAAATGGCCAGGTTAGACTTTTATTTACTTTTTCCAACAGCTTTCTTCATTTTGCTTAATTCAAGTGTAATGTTTCATCTGTGATAACGGGTGCCTGGCTTTTTGTTTTGTTCTTAAAGCAAGCTAACCACGTATTTTACTTTATAAACCTCCAGTAACTTGTTTGTGAAATACTTCTGAAATGTCTCATTTCGTGGGGATGCAAGATGATTAAGGAGATCCTTGCCCTCAAACACTTTCTAATCTACACTTCTGCCAGCACAGCCTTTCAGCATACCTACTATTCTTTTTTTAATTTTTTACTGGCAAGTCAACTTTGATGCTATTTTAGAACAAATGAACAAAAGCTCATATTTTGACTCTTTTTGTGACATCCTTGACTGAATGAAACTACATGACATCTTGACTGCTTTTCTAGATCATTTCCTTTAATGTTTATGGGATAAAAGCTGAACTTCACTAAAACTGTGAACATGGCTAAATTAAACTAAAACAAAGACCATGGTGTACTTTCTCCAGGGTGTGCAGTTTGGTCTTCTGTGGTTTCTTATAGTCAATCTTCTTCTCAAAATTAGGCCGAAGATGGGTGGCTATAGAGAGGAGCCTTGCAGAGCTCTTTTAGAGGAAAGAGTTCTCATGGCCTTTGCAGAGGATCTATATTGAGAAGGGGTTGATGGGCTGAAGTCTTATTTATGAAATATTTAGGTAAAGTCATTTTGAAAACTGAGATTTCCATTACATGCCCACTGCTGAGGCTTCATTTGGAAAATTTGTTTACTCTTCCCTGGGGATTCCATATGTTGGTTGATTTATAAATCATATTTACAATCCAATTAAATAGAGTAATTTAACATGTTTGCTCCCACTGTATTTATGGTGTATATTTGTAGTCTCTACTCAGCCTAACTAGCTTTTCAGATTAATTACATGCCCTTCACTGAAAACATTAAACAGATTTGAGGAGTTTAAGTCATGTACTCTTTTATTGGAAGGAATAAACAAACATCAATGCTACCTGCAGTTAGTTGTTTTCCCTTGTGGTGGAAAATTTTACTTTCAGTGATTGCTTCATAAATAACAATTACATTACCCAGAAGAGATTTATTTCTATTACTAATGTCATGTTTCAAAATTAATAGTAAGAAAATTGATATTTATTGAGTCACTGGAATGAATGGTGAAGGTGGCTAGAGGCAGGGACATTTTGAATCACATTTTTTTTTCTCTTGCTTACACCTTCCCCCCTCAACTTTTGAAATCTGAATATCACTAGCAAAATGAAAAATTAAGAGAAAACTGACTCCCCTCCCCTGCAGCCCAGTCTAAGTCATTATATAACCCAAAGGAAAGCTGAGAGGTTTTGTTGTAATAAGGTTAAGGATTTCTTTTTTCTTTTCATTTTAGGAAAACACTTTAGCCTAAGGTACATTTTCTTTGTAACTTGATAGGCAGTTTAGTTTGAGGTTAAACTGCATGTATTTTCTAACTGTCCAGGAAAATAGTATGATATGCTGCAGTAGACCCTTCCTTAGACAGAAATGATCAATTCATTAAAATATATGAATTGCTAAATGCCAAATTCCTTCATCTGTATACACAAGTAAAAAGGAAGAGTTTAGTTTTGCTCAACAATGTTGTTCAATGGTTTCTTTGTGAATGATGATGTACTTTGTTTAAAAAGAACAACATTTTTGGGAGCCCTTTGAACTGCATTTTCATTTCAGCAGGATATAGTGGTATAAGCACATGGGAGGCTGAGGCGAAAAGCTCATGAGTTTGAGACTAACTTGGTGTACACAGGGAGACACTGTTTTAAGAAAATCAATTTTAATACCAATTGGACATTGCATTGTTTAATAATAGATTATCTTGCAATTGTGATAATTCAAACAGTTTATAATGAGTTGCAATACAGTTCATCAATCCTCATAATTTTGTATATTGTGTTGGTGCCAGGGAGATGGGAAATACTCAATAAATGTTATTTTATTTTCTCCTTCCCTATTTTTTAAAAAATATTTTTATTTATTTACAAACAGAGAGAAAAAGAGAGGCAATGGACATTCCAGGGCCTCTTGCCATTGCAAATAGATGCCAGATGCATATACCACTTTTGTGCATCTGGATTTACATGGGTACTGGGGAATCAAACCCTGGTCATTAGGCTCTGCAGGCAAGTGTCTTAACTGCTGAACCATCTCCCACTGACCTCCTCTGTTTTTAAAAGAATATACATTGATAAGCAGAAGAACACAAGATGCATATTCTTATAGATCAAAAGTAAGGTTAACTTTTATCAGAAATCCATAAGAAATGCTAAATTATATCATTTATATATCCTACCCAGTGTGTGTGTGTGTGTGTGTGTGTGTGTGTGTGTGTGTGTATGCATGTGCTTTACATTGAAAAAAATAGTTTTTGAGATCCCACAGTTCTCAGCAGTGGGGAAGTAAAAATTATAACCAAATGAGTTAAATCAGAAAGCAATTTCTGGGATAGGGAGTGAATGGGATCTAGGTCAGTGGTAGGCTTAACATAGGCAAGGCCTTGGGTTCAATTTTAAGCTCACAAAACAAAGCAGTTTCTGTTGTAATTGGACAATGTACCTAACATATGTCTGATTTACCATGCTCTAAGGATTGCATCATGTTTTCTGATACAATTAGAGTGTTTATATTATATTTTCACTAGGAACTATGCTGATGTGTTAGTCCATTCGAGTCACTACCAGGAAACAGGATTTACTTTTTATCTTTAAGAACTGTAGAAACTAAGGGGGAAAAAACTAAGCCTCTTGAAGAAGGGTGGGGAGTGTTCATGCCAGAGCAGGATTAAAAATCAGGGTGTTTTTGCTGTTGTTAATAGTAACAATACCAACAATAATTTATTAGATGCCAAGAAAGCACTGGTTTCTAGGCAGGCTTGCCTGCCAAGGCTATTACATTTTGTTTGCAAACAAAGATTTTACATAAAAATTTATTTCAATAAATTTGTCTATATGACTTAAAAAACTCACATCATGGAATATAATAGCTTTGTAAATACACAATTGCAAAAACATTTATATGCAGTTCTTTTGCAGTTATTTTGTATAGACAATTTCCTTACTGATAAAATGGCTGTACAAAAAAATCCCCCCAATCTTTATTATGAAAGCAAAATGAAATAAAACAACAACAACAACAAAAAAAAAAAAACAATGACAACCAATAACAAAACACTTACTAGACAAAGTGACGATTTTTACATGTCCTTTTCAACATGACATCTTAAAATATGGTCCATGGTTTATTTAGCAAAATGTTTTCTCATTTTGAGTTTCTAGTGCAACAACCCATAATGTGTGCCTACACCAACAGGGCCCCGTCACAGGCTTCAATAAAAGCCAAACAAAATCCAAGTACTGTGAAACTTAACAAAGGCAAATGAATAGCTGAACAGTTCTTCGGCCAGTTACTCAAGATTCTTTCCTCACTCTGCCCCTCCACCCTATACTTCCAAATCACAAAAGAACTGTGAATTTTCTGGTCGTAGCTTCCTCAAATCTTGTGAAAGGAACATCTTGTTTCTCAGAATTATATTTGTTTAAGCAGTAAGACTGTGGATGTATCTGCGTCAAAGTAAGAGAGGGTTAAATCTGGGGTAGGGGGAAGAATCAAAAAATAGTGAAAATATTGTTAACTTGCTCAGAGTTTATACCCTGCTTCTTTCTAAGAACCTGTGCGACGTAGACTACTGTCACGTGATTATTTTTCTCTTCTCTCTTCCTCTCAGGCACCAAATGGTCTCCCAGCTGTGAGCAGTTTTGTGTCAGCATCCAGCATGACTCCTTACCCTACCCCAGCCCAAGTGTCACCTTACATGACCTACAGTGCTGCTCCTTCTGGTTATGTTACTGGACATGGGTGGCAACATGCTGGTGGCACCCCACTGTCCCCCCACAACTGTGACATTCCTGCCTCACTAGCTTTCAAGGGAATGCAGGCAGCCAGAGAAAGTAGCCATTCTGTCACTGCTTCTGCACTCTGATGGGAACTTGTGTCTCCAGCAGCTTCACATGGGTCTCTGGTCTCAGCACATCCTCCCCTGCTTTCCAGGTTTCACATCCCACCCCTCCTGCCTCAAGGGCTGGCTTTATGGACGCACGTTTTTGTGCTGATGACACTTAAATATTTCTTGCCATAACCTCTTTCTTGCAGGAAACCTGACATAACTTTATGATTTAAAAACAAAAAGCAGCTTTAAGGATTGAATGAGACATTTGTGCTGTTCCCACACTTGTTGTAACATAGTGAAGAACCTACACCCCTCAAAGGGCTTAGAGAACTTTTGAAAACTAGTCTTTGGTAAAACCACACATGTATATTTATTTGAAATCAACCTGAACTTTTGAAATGTGCAATCATTGAGATTTTGAAAAATCAATAAAGGAAAACCCATGCAGAAAAATAAAAGTTGTGCTATACCCTATAATCAAATAAGGTGACCAAGTAAAGCTTAATTAATTCATCATTAGGAAACCAATCAATAACTGACTTGCTTGAGTGATCTATTGCTTACTTTTAAGACATGTCCTATTTTGTTTAAAAACATGTATAGAACCCAAACAATCTCTAATTAGCTCCTCTTGGTGTTTTGACTTGGTTCCAGATACAATGTTTATATTTTCTATTATTTTGTAAATATGGACTCTGGATGGTGCATTTATGTCTTCATTCCATGGGCTATCCTCTTTCTGCAACCCCACCAGTTGTTTTTGTTGTTGCTGTTTTCTTTTACCTTCCTTTCCTTCCTTCTTCCTTCCTTCCTTCTTTCCTCCCTCCCTCCCTCTCTCTGTCCCTCCTTTCCTTTTCTTTTCTTCTTTCTTTCTTTCTTTCTTTCTTTCTTTCTTTCTTTCTTTCTTTCTTTCTTCTCTCTCTCTCTCTCTTTCTTTCTTTCTTTCTTTTTCTTTCTTTCTTTCTTTCTTCTTTCCTCCCTCCCTCCCTCCCTCCCTCTCTCTGTCCCTCCTTTCCTTTATTTTTCTTTCTTTCTTTCTTTCTTTCTTTCTTTCTTTCTTTCTTTCTTTCTTTCTTTCTCTCTCTCTTTCTCCCTCCCTCCCTTCCTCCCTCCCTCCCTCCCTTCCTTCCTCCTTTCCTTTCTTTCTCCCCCCTCCTCTCTCTCTCTTTTTTTTTTTTTTTTTGCAAAGGTGACTTTCGGACAATGTTTTTGTCTCTGTTTGGTGGTGGGCTGCTCGGGCTGCTGGACCTCAACTTGCCCCCAAGTCTTGGTGTGTGCAGTGAAGGCTTCCGCATGTTATGAAGGACGCTTGCTTTCTACAGAAAAGAACTCAAAACACAGACAAAATAAGCCAGTTTCCCATTTTGCATGTAATCAAATGACACACATGCCAAGCATAGAAAGACAACAGGGTGGAAAATATCCGTACTAGAAGACTCAAAAGGAAGTCACTTAGGAATAAGTTTAATGTGAAGTGTTTTTGCAAAGATGCTCAAAGAGAACTTTATGTTAAGAAAACCACTGTGAAACTAAATTGTACTGTTATTGTTGGCTTACCTGTGTGTTCAGCAATCTCAGCCCCAAATTATGTTGTAACTTAAAGAAAAAATGGAGAATTCTGCTCTAATGAATGTAACAATGGCTTGCTGTGAAGTTTACATTGTTGTACTGAAGCATGTTTCACTTGAGGTAAACTGGTGTTGGTATTAGAAATACAAATGCTATTTAATTTTAGCAAGTTCCCTTTATTCATTTCTGGAGTTATAGAACAGAGATTAATTTGTAAGTTTTTCTAGACCAAAGACCAATTTATTTTCCACTTTAATATTAATAATAGAGCTGTGGGATATGTATGTATGTATGTGTGAGCATCTGATTCTATGTCCTATTTTTAAAAGTGGAATCTTTTAGGAAAAATTCTACATTTTGTATCCCTTTTGTTTAGGACCTTCTTCCAGCTTGGCAATACAGACTTCAAAATACATTTAAAAAAACCTAGGTACAACTCATCTATTGGAATATTAATATGTTGTGAGCTTTTTGTTATGAATTCTGTGCAATAACTAAATGGGCCCCTCGTTGATACTGATGTTGAACATGCATTGTTGGGTGATTTGGTTTCTCTGTATCTGTGCTGAGAACAGCTGACATGGCATCCAGCCCCACCACATCAGTCTCACCGCTTCTTTGCAAACTCAGGTGGTTAGGTCAGCTAGTTTCTTGAATCACTAAGATGTAAGCAGTAAGCAGATTTCTGACACACACACACACACACACACACACACACACACACACACACACTATTGTATTTGAAGCCCTGCTTTTTTCAAACAGCAGATATCTTATAGAGGGCTTTGAACTGCACACATTTCTAAAGCAACTGAAATTCACTGCTACAAACAAAGGATTATAACTTCAGGAGAAGAATCAGCAGAGCAGCAGATGAACTCTCAGGTCCATAGTCTTCCTTTGATCAAACTCCTCGTTGACATCTGGAGGCCCCAGTCTGGTGAAAAGATAGACTCTAAACCAAATGGCACAAAGATCCAACCCACTATTTTGGTAGAGATTTTAAAACTATACCAAACAGGAACTTGCCTGCCATCTACAAACTGACTTAAGGTACAGAATTATTCTTTATCCATTGTTTTTAGGTGGCTATTTAGGGGCTTTAAAAATGTCAATTGTTTATATGGAAACACAACTAATAATGTTATTTTCCTTATCTAAATTAAGAAATCTCTTATTGTTATTTATAATTTTTCTCATTCTTGTATCTTAAAAATTAATATTAATGGTATCAAAGCTTTCTTTCTCCGTTTCATTTCTCTTCTTAGGTATTTTCGTAGCAATAGTAGATTCACATTGAGTAATTTAAACAGGCAACAGAAAGCTTAAATATAGTTGTCTACTCAAAGCCAGTTATGATTTGAAGCCACTTTTAAAACTAAGAGAAGGAAAATGGAATAAGAGAGTTAGGATTATTTGATTTTTTTAAACATAATATTATTGATTAATGTTAACCTTTTCCTGTTTCTCATAGTGTAAAGTGTTGTTTTTAAATTAGCAAATGTACTCTTCAGAAATCCCTTTCCATCCCATCCAAACAAAGGTGCCTCTGGGTGTATACAGTATGCTCGCTCTCTCACAGGATGCTAGAACATATTACCTGGAAGGATATAACACAGGATGCAACACAGATACATTCTTATTTCTCTTGGTTTTCTGTTTTTAATGACCCACATATACTAAATATTTGGCTGAAATATAAATGGAAAAAAATGTTGGTGAGAATGTACAACAGAAGGCTATGTATGTATATACAGTATGTCAAAAAGCCTTTTATTTTTATACTTCAAATGCTCTAAATTAATAAAAATGAATAATTATCATGTCATCTTTATTTCTTTCTTTTCAAAATGCTATAGTAAAATAGTCCTACAGTAGTTACTCATAAGTGTCATTTAGAATATGAAGGTAATTTTGTTGACTTTAGCTACTGAAGTAGCATCATTTCAGCATGGAGATTTAAAATCAACACTGGTTATAGCAAGACCAAAAAGCTATTTTTTAGAGTGCATGTTAGTACAAGAATCCTTGGAAATGCTAAGAATGTGCTTCTATCTTGAAACATTTTTTTCTTACACATTGTATTGCAGACAGTAGATTTCATACTTAAAGCTGCTATTTAAAATATAGTTTTAACTCCACACATTCTTTTGAAGAATGACACAGTAAGACTTCTGTAAAAAAAAGTATTTGAAGGTGAATAAAGACAATACAAATGCACCCAAGGAGTGCTTCCAATTTGTGATATAACATTCAGATATTTCAATGATAAAATTTGTCTTCAAAGTGACTATGTAAAGTAATGCCATTTAATAGAATACATATCCTATTTTTAATAAAATACTAGATAATTGTGGTTTTAAAATACTCATTAATACAACATTTAAGCAACCATGTGAAATATATAGGAGATTTAGGAAAAGAGATCTGTTGTGTATATTATCTCATCCAGTGCCTTAAAGTTTCCTTTTTCAGGTTTCATGGGTCCTTTTTTAGTTTTTCTAGTTTCTGCTCTCATTTCAGTGTACTTTTAAAAACATTTCATGTCTGTCTTTTAAAAATATTAATGGAAAAAAATAATTCCTTATTAAACATTTAAATTTTGGCTTATCTTTTTTTTTTTAAACCCGATCTTTCTTTGAATAATTCTCAAGGAATTAGCCACAGAATAATTAATGTCAGGAACTTAGGCAATTGTAGACATCTTTGAAGAAATTATTATTACAAAGAATTTTCATCAAGAAGCAGTATAAAGGGAACATAAATTACAATGTGTGTGTACCTTTTATGAAATAGTCTGATTTGTTTTACTTCAACTTACATGCCTCATGGCTTCATATTATTTTTCTTTTCACAATTTTATGTGTATGGCCTGAACAATCATGTCAAGTTATCTAAAGGTAATTTCTAAAGTATCAAAACAGGTTTTGCTTTTGAGGAAGCAGTTTCCCCCCTCACAATTGTAAGTTCAGCCTAGTTGACTGATATAGTCTCTCTCCTCTTCATGGGTCAAATCTCCATCATGCCAAGAAGAAAACACTTCTTTGGCCATCACCAGTTTTCCTGCAGCCACGTGTAGGTATATTCATAAACCAGCAACATCACTGCACCGCCTAGAAAAGAAAACAGCTTTTATGAGAGATAGCCCTGGTGTTCCCTGTCAAACCCCATGAGGTCTGGGGCAGTCTGTTAGACAGGGACTTTTAGAGCAATCAGTTCTGGAGCTCTGACACATAGATATAAACCTCTTGTGGAAAATTCTCAGGGTAAAATAAAGACCATCTTGAGTATTCAAATACATTTTTCCCTATGACTTTCTGCAACTTTCATCATTTCTCATCAGATTCTTTTTCTGGAATTTTTAATTTTTAAAAGTAAATAAATATAGACATACTTAGTCATTTAAGGTCATGTGGCTTTCCTGTGAATGAAACCTTTAGATTCTTCATATGTAGGTGAAGGATTTATCTCTCTGAACTATAATTAGCATTGTCTTAGTTGCATTCATGAAGGAAATCAGATGGTGCTTGACAGATGAGTCTGATTTTCTCTCACAGCTTCTGATACAGATTGCCATGTGAAAATGAATACTTTTTAAATGCTATATTGCAAAACTTAACAAACAATTTCACTTATTTGCCTTAGATGTATAGAGATGAACTTGAAAATTTGATAGTGGAGTTGGGGTGACGTGAGACCACCATTTGTCTTAGAAGAGAAATGTTGCATATCTGGTTGTAAAGTGGTTTGCTGTGAAATCCATCAACAAGAATATGATTCAGGAAAATAAACAGAGGCTGCCACATACCTGGTCACTGGCAGAAATATTTGCATACGAACTATTATGTTTGATCTGAGGCAGCAAATAGCATGTGTTCTGTAACTTAACTGTGAAAAATATTATAAAATCCAAATGTTGACAAATATTCTAAGAATGACTTAGAGAAGACTTGGCTACAAGAGAAGATTGACTTCTCATGGAAAGAAAAGGAACTTGATTTGGATCTTGTTTTGTACACAATGCCATATGCTTTTTTTTTTTTTTTTGAAAACTAAAGGCTGCACATGTTTGTGTAACCATATATCAAAGATAATTATCTGCTTGTAATTTTCATTTTTAAACCCATGAAGATAGTCTATTAAACTCCTTTTGGCTGCCGTAGGAGTTCCTGGAACTCTGGGAAACAACAGGAAAGATGCACTACAGAGGGCTGTTAGTGTCTGTGTGATCATTGCATTTACTCTTATTAACTATGCACTGCATAAGGCAAACATATACAGAATACGTTAGTTTTCAGCCTAGTGAGATTTGTAGTTTAAATCACAGACTTCAAGATTCTTTTGTGGGAGGTACCTGATTGTTCCACATGGAGCCACTAAGGCTGTTAAAAAAATAAGATGGACTGCTTCTCCAGAATGAACCATGAAAAATCTAGGTTCACCCATCTCTTTGCTTTTATATTTCTTTCTTCCTCCCTTCTTCACTTCTTTTCTCTTCTCTGTCTTCTTACCCTTCTCTTCTTTCCTTTCTGTGGCTGGGTATCAAACTGAAAGGCTCTACCACTGAACTACATTGACAACCCTATATTTCTTTTTATTCCCCCCCCATAAATATTGGTTATCCTTAACTCAAATTCTATCTTTCTCTTCTACCATGGGCTTATATGAGGTTATATCTTCTTCACAATTTTGTTTAGGCTGGTCAATAGTAGCTTCTCAACTCTTTTCATTGGGTTTAACGCCACAACAACTTAAGACCCTCATGCAAAAACTTTAAAACCTAGCCAAATATTTGCAAGTCTCTAACAAAACTTGAGGTCATATTATTTTAGAGTTTTGGATCAAGGTTTCAACCAATTGCTTTTTCACTGCAATCTCCCTGATTATCATCCTGTTAAGTCTTGTCACTTTCTGAGAAAGCTGGGATAAGAGGTGGTCCCATGATTTCCTCCAACATTAGCTCTACTAGCAGGTTTTTACTGTGATGAAGGGAAGACACTACATACTGTACTTGCAGAGATGCACAAAATTCCTAGTGTTCTTTATTACTGGGTTGGTTTTTATACATAGGCCAATAATAGAAGGCAGGTTTGCATCTCAAACATGAAACAAAATTCATACTTAAATGTGTAAAAAGCTTGAAATAATGGGTGTGTGGGATTGTAAAAGTATTTTTTAAGTGTGAACTATTCACCTTCACTTTATAGACTTATCTAAGGTAGGTAGACAGACCAGTTTACTCGATTAAGATCTAAATGTGTATGTTCATGTGTGTGAGTACAGGAGGATGTTGCTGATAAAAGAGAGGAATGACAAGGAAAGAAGAAGGTTCTAGAGAAGATTACTTGCATGTCTAAGTGGGGTCACAAGACTTGGTTAAAACGTGTGTGTAGTCTACAGGAATATACTTTATTCACAAAGTGGCTGTAACTACTGGGACAGTTTGCCCACCCAGGCAGTTGAGTCTGCAGCAATTATTTTCCTGTAGAAATGACAACTTTTTTTTTTTTTTTGGTAGGCTGTTGTCTTCAGGTAGGCTCCTGTAGGCCAGGAAGCTTCCACCATCAAACTGACACATAGGCCAGGATAGGTGAGCACCCAGCAGCAGTGTCACCACTTCCCACAAATGACTGTGAGGAGAGGTGTCTTTTACTGTTCATTGAAACAATTTGTCTTTCTTTTGTTCCCTTTTGAAATGAAATTGAAGCAGCAGCTAAACTGAACTGTGAGCATAAGGAAAAGTTTTATCAGGCTGACTCCTCAGTGAACGTCCTGCAAGAACATCAGCCCGAAGCTGATGTGTATACCTTGGAGCTCACTCAGGCTTCAATGGCTATAGATCCTTTTCTATTGACTTAAGCCGGGCTTTGGCTTCCATTAGCCTCCAGCGAGGTCATAAATAGTATTTATAAACAAAGTAGAACATTTCTAACAGATGCTTTCAGTATCTTGACTACTCATAGGCAACTTTATATCCTCAAGGTTTCTGCCTCTAGCAATGTGGAAACATGCTGTGTTGCTGAGAGACACAAAGTAACAAAAGAAGACACTGGATCAATGTAGAAGGAAGGATATAAATAGTAAAAGCATCTTTACCTGGTCCAAGTCTCATAATCTTGGGAAGTAGGCCTTTGTATAAAGCTAAAAACCTATAATTGAAGAGAGAGAAAACATTCTTATTCTGAAAATAAATGGGGTTTGACCCTTGCTTTATTAATATGTTGGCTCAGCATTTAAAGAAACTATTTGAAATTACACCCATCCTCAACCTGACAGTATCTGGCTTGATATTCACTGCAGTGGAAGAGCGGAAAGAGTTAATCAGTTCTTTGTTATGCAGGCTATGCTGGTCTTATCCAATCAGAAACATGACTTTCATCAGCTAGCCGGTTTTGGCTTTCAAGACAGGTCTTGCTTTCAAGACAGCTGTGTATATGGGCAAAATGACTTTTGTAATTGAATTTAAAAGACCACAAACTCAGTCTTCATATTAGGAAATATGATGCAGTTTAGAGGAAAATAATAAAGCATCACTTGTTTACTTGAGAATGAGATATTGGTGGGAGAGTGAAGACACAGAAACTGAAGTTTTTGAGAAATAAATCAGGAAAAGGCAAATATTTTAAAATAAAAGAACTAGTTTTTTTTTTCCAGAATTCTTACATTTAATTCTCCCAGAAGAATGTAATTAGATGACATTTAAATAAGATTTACCATCAGAAAGACAATTATTCTCTTGCTTCTACACTGATGAGCTGTATACAGTAGTGTGCTATGAGCACTAACAAGTGAAACGTTGACCTTAGTGTTGTAAGGCAAACATGAAGGGTATTGTACAGCCGTGCCTCACCCACATGATCCTGGCAGTGTAAGAACGTTTTGCCAACATCTCATTATTGTGTGACCTAGAAAAGTTGATCACATGCTTGGTGGAGCTCCTTCGATATAAACTCAACTTTGGAAGGCTTACTAGCTCTAGTCAAAATAGAAGTACAATACAGTTTTCACAGTATTTGAGCCCTGCATATTTATTAAAGCAAGAATGTATTACCCTTCTTCCTGATAGACTGTTGCCATTGTTTTAAAACAGGTTCTGTACTTGATCTCTCCAGGAACTGGCTGAGGCCCTTGGATCCTACTTTTGGCAACATCAAAAGGGATGTTAATGACTGAGGCTATTGTCCCTGAGAGAAGACCAATCCCAAATTTTCTCAAAAACTCCAAGGTTGGATCCTAAAAGAAAGAATAAAATCACAGAAGGGGAAATGGAAGCCCCTAAATGGGTAAAACACAATAAGGCAATCTATATATGCAAGCAGAGCATTGCAATCCCGGCACCCTCCTGTTATTCCAGCGGAACGCATTAGGATTTCCTAGGCTGGAACTTGTTTTCTTGACAATCCCATTGGCTATGTTTTTACACATGGTCTAAATTGCTGAAGTACACATTTCCTCACACAGGATTTATAAACACAGTTCATAAAGAAAGACTGGTATGGCATATGGGGATGATTTGTATAATTGGGCTTCACAATGTACTTAGTATTACTGTATCAAAACAGGAGAAATCCAAGCACACTATTAGCTAATTGGCCAGAATATTTTACAAATGACAGCAACTTCCACCATGAAGCCTACTAAAATGCTCATGTGTGTAGACCCCAAATGCTAAATTAAATCAAGGCTACTCTCGGTCTGTTGCTATTCCCCTCCAGGTTTTTTGCATTTATTTTCACGTGTAGCTTGATCCACTGTACTGAGAAGTGCTAGCTTCCTGTTATTAACAAACCAACTTGGGGTGGCTGCAAAACAGCCTGTGACATTCTGTGCATTATAAACAGTAGTAAGTTACTGGACTAATTGGCTGAAGAATTTATAACCCATTGTTCTTGAATATTATTCTTCCTTCATGGCAAAAGAAGAGAGGATAGAGAGAGTGAGGAAAGAGAGAAAGAAGAAAGAGACAGAAGAAAGAGAAGGAAGAGAAATATTTTTTCTTTCCATTGGAATGTAGGCCCCTCACATTGGTCTGATTTGATTTTCCACCCCTCCCTGCTCTGCTTTTTGACATCAAAGTATTTAATGAGGTCTTATGTGGGAGTCACTTTCCTTCAGCCTATTTTTGTGCCTAGTGAGCTCATATTATGCTTTGTTATAATGAATTTGCTCGGAAGTACTCATTATGTTTGCAGCCTTAGTTCTTGCCCCCAAAAGAAGCCATATCACATATTATGAGCTGCTAACTCTGACCCCTACCTCATCTTTCCTCTGCCCTCTCTTTTGGTCAATACTTCAGAGACACTATCAGCAAGAAACCAAACAGGGTTGGGCCTTTCTAATTTTTTTTATCTAGCAGAACTAAAGTGTATTTGTGTACATATGCATACTTTGCTCAAGAAAACAAAGAATATATATATATATATATATATCATCTTCTTTGGAAGAAGGAAATTTCTGGAAGTCCTGAAGTTCTTAACTAAACCAGGAGTCAGCATCACACAAACTCCTATGAGGCTAAATATAAAAAGCAAGGGATTCAGTAATAATTTTTGGATCTTGGCCAGACAGGTGCTGGAGAGATTTAAAGGGATTTAAAAACCAACAGGGTGTTTCTACAGGAAAAACAATGCAGTGATTGCAGTGTGAGTGAGGTGTGTTTAAATAATTCTCCCCTCCTCATTTTTCTCTTTTACAAGGAGAGAAAAATGCCTTTATGCTGCCCTTCTGCAGTACGGAAGAGAAGCAGAACCAGAGCTCTGGAGGAGGGCAACTTCAGCATCTGCTCGAGTTGTCTGACATTGGATGAGTCACTGAACCCTTAAGAGGCCAGTGTCCCTGGGGAAATTTTTAACATCAACCTTACTTGTGTACTGTAGTATTTTTCTGAGACATGGAAGTGACAACAGAGGTACACTAAGAATGTTGTACAAGACTGGCAGAAAATGGACAATGTTAGGATGAACCATGTTACAAAACATGCCATAAAAAGACGCTATATTGGTATCCTTGTGACATAGCTGAACTCTCACTTTCTATGAAAGATGGAAGTTTGTAGGCACATTGTCTTGTGCAGCTCAGGAGACCTTGTTAACCATTCCACCTCTCCTATCTCCTGCCAAGGATCAAGACCTGGAATAGAGAATAAGCTTAAGATACTCAGGGAAGATCACTTTGCTTGAGATACTGTTGGGGTCCAAAACCCATGGTCTTTGTGCCAGCATTGTGTTCATTGGCACAAGTAAATGTTGAGTCTGTCTTTTCTGTACATCCCCTAGCAGAACAGTGAGATCTCACAGCAGCCAGAAATACAGCTGTGCATCAGACTTGCTTGGTAGATTTACAAATACAGGTGCCTGGGCCCCACCTCAAACCCATTTTAGCTTTCCAAATCAGCTTCCTTCTTAGGAAAGTGTCTGAAAATGGTTTTAAAAGTTACTAGGCTAAGGACCTGTTCCTGGGAATTAGTGATTTGGTGTTCCCCACAGGCAAAGCAGTTGGTCAGTTGCTACCTTTGTGGGCATTCTAGGGAGGAACGAATTCCTACATGACAGCTAGCAGGGTATAAGCCAAGATACCCTGTTGAGGTATCCTGGTTTCTGAGCCTGTGGTCAGTCTCTGTCCCTGAATCCATAGTCTGCTTTGTGTCACAATAAGGCTGGGACCAATGAGCCACAGAAAGCCCTCTCACTTTCCTCTGCTCTCTTCACTATACTCTCCTCATGCAGGACACGTAAGGGACACCCCAGTCAGATTTGTTCTTCTCCTCTTCTCCACTCCTGTTTGGTTTATTTTTCCACATGTTTCTCTTTCCTGCCAGCCTGTGAGCCCACTCAGCATAGAAGCATGTGTTGCAATTCTTTCACTTAAAAATATTATTTATCTATTTGTGTGCACTTGTGTGCTCAGGACCCTAGAGGTCTTGGAGGGCAGTAATGGTGGAATGAAAGAGAAAAAAGTTCAGTCTCAATCTTTAGGTGGGATCATTGCTACTTATTTGGAGACTTTTCTCCTAGGTTTTCAAAGAGTGGTAGACATCCCCATGAAATGGTCCTTGATTCCACTTTCATTTTGAGGATTAAAACCCAATGTAAGAGAGAGTTTGCATTGTATTTCAGAATTCCTTAAAAGGCATACAGAAGCATACTGGGGAAAAGAATCCCTTGGGCTATTACTTTTACTGTCCTAACCATGAAATAAAGGGTTCTGAACTTAGGAACTACGGCAGAGGAGAAAGATGGCTTAGCAGTTAAGGCTCTTGCCTGTGAAGCCTAAGGATCCATGTTTAACTCTCCAGATACCATGTTAGCCAGATGCACAAAGCTGAGGCAAGCACAAGGTTGCACAAGCCCATGAGGTGGCATAGTGTCCAGAGTTCAATTTCAGTGGCTGAGGCTCTGGCATGCCAATTCTCTCTCTCTCTGTCTCTGTCTCTCTCTCTCTCTCTTTCTCACTCTCCCTAAATACAAAAAAAAAAAAAAAAAAAAAGTAATAACTAGATGGCACCCAAGAGGAATAATACCCAAGGTTGTAATCTGGCCTGCACCACACACACCCATACACCCATACACATGCACATGTACCTACAAACACCACATATATACAAATATAAGCAAAAAGTACCCTGTGAAGGCTGAGAATCTAGCCCAGAGGTAGAGCACTTGCCTTGTATGCATAAGGCCCTGAGTTCTACTCCCATCAATGCAGAAAAAAGTATTCTATTTATGTTGTATTTCCTATTGCTATCACAGAAAAAGGTCTATACATGTAGTACTCATTAATAGTTCAATTATATTAGCATTAGTTAGTTGTTTCCAACATTATGTGAAAAATCTGAAAATATTTATTTAAAAAGATTTGTGTATTGAAAATAATCCATATTCTTTATAAAAATATTTTAAAGAAATTGTATTATTCACATAAGAGAAAAAGACAATAATGGTAGAAATGTTTTTAGTTCTGCAGCTGTAAAGAAAGAACTCTGCTTCCACTAGCAAAAACCTTAAGATTTTTTTCCCCACATGTCTAGAGCCTCTTAGAGCCAATAATTAAGATGAATTTTAGAGCATCAGTAATACATCTTAAGGATATGATGAGGAAGAATCATAAACTTGAGTAAAACAGCGATTCTCAGACTTTGGTATCTGGCAGAATCACTTGGAACATTATTTAAACAAGTTGCTGGAACCTAGCATCAATAGATCCCTAGAATCAATAGATTTGAGGTATTTTTTTTTTTTAAAAAACAACAATGACAAAAAAACACATTTATCTGGCTTTTGGCTTTATGTGGGTACCAAAGAATCAAACCTTGGTCATCAGACTTTTCAAGAAAGTACCTTTAACTGCCGAGTCATCTCTCTATCCCCATCCACTTATTTTTTAAGACAGTGGGAAGAGGGTCTGTCATTGGCCTGCAACTCACCAGGTAGACTAGACTGTTGCCAGTGAGCCTCAGGACCCTCCTCTCTCTATCTCCCCAACTCTGAGATTACAAACACACACTACTACATCTACTTCCTCCTCTTCTTCCTCCACTTCCTTCTTCTTTTGACATGGGTTCTGGAGATTAAACTCAGGTCCTCATGCTTGCAAGGTAAGCACTTTACTGACTGATCTCCCCAGGCCACAGGGTACTTTTTATTGTTTAATTTCCCTCTAAAAACCTTAGGGACTAAAATTAACATTCCATGTAACAAATGAGAAAACTGAGATACTGGAGGTATGATTTGTCAAAGATGCATGACTAAACTAGTAGAACTGAGAATTAACACCAGGTTCTTTTACTAGATCTCATGGCTGTTTCTGTCAGACTACACTCTCTGGGTGAGTGTACAGCTAAAGAATGTGTTTGCCAGCTCTCCTTTAGGAAGTTCAGTGAGTTTCCTTGACAAAACATGGTATTATAGAGTCTCTATGACCAAAGGGACATGAAATGATGCAGCTATGATGTTCTACGACCTCTAAAGTTTTCCCAAAGCCATCAGAAACATGACTATGACCCAAAAGAGTTAACATTCAACATATTACATACTTGTTGTTGATTTACTCATCAAACTCCTACTAAATATCCAATAGCTAAAGATAGCAGGAGTAATTTAAGGCAATGACATTTGAGGAGTTAATATACACAGAAATAAAATATCTTAATCAAAAGAGACATTCTCTCACTGGTTTTACCTTCTCTGGCATGGCCTGTGATGCCCTGCTTAGTAACTGGCCAGCTGGCTGCTAGCTTAATAAACAGAGAACCATTGCCCATCTCACAGGCCTTTGTGATTAGGGTCTGGCATCTTTGAGAAGACATTCCACACAGAGCCCTGCCAGATTGAAGAGGTTAAGTAAGAAAGGTGGGGAGCAGCATTTGTTAGCAAGTAAAGACTGGGGTTGGTGAGGGAGGATGAGTAGGAAGACTTCTGCTCTACAAAAGGCAGCATTGAGCAAATATAGCAATGGGGCTTTTCATTTAAGGACATTCAGGACATCAGTGTAAATACTAAAATCTAGTCTTAGAAGCTTTCAGCCTCATGTCAGCCCATGTTACATTTCTCTGTAATTTTTACCTCTTAATTTCTCTTGGTACTAACTATATCAAGTAAGGTAGACCTATGAGAAAGCACATGATTTAAGGGTATCCCAATAGTACATTTTATATCTAAGTTCATTCCATGCCCTTTGTACCATCTTATGGTCAATTGCTGAAGGGAGTTTATGATGTGGTCCTCAAGGCGTCAAACAAAAGGCATTACAAACTTGAAGTTCATGATGTCCCCCTACATGAAAAAACTGAAGAAACCCACTCTGGTAATAGGCTTTTGAACATTTCCTATTCTTTTGAATCATTCTGCACAGCTTTTTTCAGAAGACCACTTAAGAAGTCTCTGATGTTATGCTGATTTCTAAGACATGGAATTAATAAGACCCTGGATGGTCTTATTGCTGATGTCAGTGCCAGAGCTAAATGCAATAGTATGTTTTGAGATGATCAACTCAGATGATGCATAAGAGTATAGCTGGAGAGATTCTCATTTAAATAAGCAAAATGGGTTGTCTGTGAAATATATGTGTGCAAATGGTAGCTTAAAGAGGGGCTAGAAGGGCTGGAGAGATGGCTTAGCAGTTAAGGCGCCTGCCTGCAGCCTAAGAACCCGGTTCCAATCTCCAGGTCCCATGTTTAGCCAGATGCAAAGTAATGCAAGGGTGCAATGCTGCACTTGACCACAAGGGGGCGCACACATCTGGAGTTTGTTCACAGCAGCTGAGAGGCTGCTGGTGCGCCCATTCTTCTATCTATCTTCTTCTCCCTCTCTGTCTGTCTCTCTCCAAAAATTAAAAAAATAAATAAATAAGAGGGGCTAGAAGAACCTGGGTGAGATGGGAAGCCTGCTCATTGGATCTGCTTGTGGTACAGGTTTGGAAGGGAAACCAGGATGACAGAAGAAGGATTCAGCACTAAATCTAGTAGGAAATTAATCATAATGGATGTAACTTTCTTAATTGAGAAAAATGCACATATTTAAGATAATGGAGACTTAACTTTCTATAATCTGATATTTTCAATTGACTGTAAAGGTTCACACATGCCAGCATCTTGAAAGCAACACATATTTTTACTTCCCTTGTCTCAGTTCCTTCCACACCAAATCCTTCAACAATCTATCTCTGTGTAGGTTTTGGTTACATTTAGAAAGGCACATGCTCAGCTCATAGGAAAGGTGGATGCTAGTGCATGCTGATCATCTCAAAACAATAGTATTGTGTTTAGCTGTGGCACTGACATCAGCAAACTGGATGTGCTTGCAGTGGGGAAGAGATGGACCACACAGCAGACATCCTGGAAGAGTAGATGAAGGAGCTGAAGATGCCATCTGAAGAAAAAAGACTCAAAAGTTAGTGTAAGCACGTGTTTGAAAAGGTATAGTACAATGGCTAGGGGCATGGGCTCTGGCACTAGATTGTCTGGGCTCAAATGTTTACAGGAGTTGGCAGAGATGGGCACCAGACTCGAGATGACTTTGGAGCCTCTCAAGGGAAAGGATGTGCCATGTCATATTCGTCTTCGTGTATGTACTAGGCCTGACACGCCATAGGTATTTAATCTATGCTTTTGCTCTCCCCTATCAAGACAATAAACAAAGAACCCTGGGCTCAGAAGCAAATTACAAAGGAGGTACATATACACACCTGGCAGCAACCACAAGGCAAATAATAGTAGCTCATCAGTGCTGTCCCCACAGCTGGCAATGGTGGGCATGAAAATGATGTGGTGTGCTAAAATTATAGTTGCCTCCTGGTAACTGGACAATGAGCAGACTGGATGAGAGTGAACAGCATTTTTTTTCTTTTTAGAAAGGACATTTGCATTTCAGATATTGCTAGTCTTAATGGGTTCAAGTCAGCCAGGAGAATTTGGCTTTCTGTGTACCCTTTCTGTTTTTTCTTAACTTGGCTTTCTTTTGTTGTTTTGTTCATAAACTTTGACAAAAGCATTTTTTCCCCTGATGTCATGGTATCATGCTGTTTTGTCCTCTGCGAAAATATCTGCTATTAAAGCTTAATTAAAAAAACACAGTTGTTTCCCTTTACAGCTATCTAGAGAATCTATTATAGTGTTTGTTTTCTCTTCATGTGAGATAATTTGGGGAAATGCTAGCTCCTCACTCCACAAAAGGTCACTCAATTAAAATGAGATGGCTTAATTGATAAGCATTCTTTAAGGAATGTGGAGTATTCCCAAGATTCTATCCTTGCAGGGCTCTGGGCTTTGGAATGAAATCAAAGTCTTGTTAAAAGCTCCGCATCTAAATGTAGCCTTTCAGAAAATAGGCATGAAAATTCCTTCTTTTTCCCCTAAGCTATCTGTTCTTTAAAGAGTTCTAAAATGTAAAATAATTTTCAAGGTCTTAGTCACTTAGTTCAAATTATAAAATGTATGTCAAAATGACTTATGATTTAAACATAGCAGTTATCACTTGATTGCTTCATCTACAATGTTAGATGTAATTATATGGGCCCATTTATTCATGTGGTTAGATACCTTCTGAGAGCCAATTAAGTCTATGAGTATTATAAAAATGTAAGTAAGAATTTACAGTTGGAATCTGGTAGGATTTTTTTCTGTCTTGGCATGCTTCTTCTGTTCCCTTGCGTCAATATAAACATTGAGTCTGAGGAGAACTAGAAAACTAGATTCTCAAAACAAAATTCTAAAGGCAGGCGAATGCTAAGATGCTGTGATATGGTACACAGATGGTTGAATAGAAGTCCAGATCAATTCTGTTTCATGAAATTTTAGTTCTCTACCTGAATAAATGCAACTTTGTCATGCTTGTTTAGTTCCACTTATGTAATATGTTTGTTCAACATGCCCTCCCTTAGTTAACTCTTAAAACAGAGTAAACTGCCTTAAAACTATATGTCTAAATTAGTCTGGCCTAGCTAACCTCTGTAGCTTCCACTGCCCCCAACCCTGCCCGCCCATTTCTCCATATACCAGCTACCCTCATTCTTTATCTCCTCCCAGGTCCTTCACTCTCCTTTTCCTTTAGGGCAGTCACACCTTATTTGCTCTGTCTAGCATACTCATTCTCTTCACCTTGGCCTGGTTAATTTTCCTCTTAAGCTCTAGGCTGCAGACTGCTGAAAGAAGGCCTTCCCTGTATCCTCACTCTGCCCACCTTGGGTTGGGATCAGGGTACTTGTAAAATTCTCACAGCTTGAGAGTTGTCTTCATGGGGACTTAGCATGATCGAGTTCCCATGTAATGACTAGTTTATTGTCTGTCTCCTCTACTAGACAGCAAAGCCCATCTAGGTGAAGCTTAGAAAGACAATGGTGGATAGTGCCATGAATACTTGCACAAATAGAATGGATCCACTGAGAATCTAAAGCTGCTTGTACCTCATTTCTATCTACTTGGGTGGTGCCTGACTGGAAAAATTTGCTAAAGTTTATTTAAGAAAGTGTCTGAGCCCCTGCTCCCCTTCTCTCTGCCCTCCACTCTCCCCTCAAACACACATACCCTAGGGAGTCTGCGCAAACTGCCAATGAAAGATACTCTTTTACAAGAGAATCTTGTCACATATCCTGGAATTTTATAGAAAATATATACTTATAGTTTTCTCCCAGTTGTAATTAGAAGCGAGAGTTGTTCTTAATGAAACTTTAACACTCTTGCTCTTCCTATTACTGCATGGTTGGTAAGACAAATGATCAAGTAAGACAGAACCAGAGAAATAAATGGCCATAAATTAAATCCTACTATGATCCAATTCCACTGTGATTCTTCTTTTCAAAATACAAACAGCTCCGTCTAAGTTTTCCACTTGAACTCAAATGTGCATTTTTCATTCAACTCAGTGTATACCTTAGGGAAGGAAATAGCTCTCCATCATGGAACTAACAACTTTGCACATGTCTCCTGATAAACTGAAGTGTGTCTGGCACCACCTTCAGACTTTCTACAGAATTTACAAAACACAGAAAACATTAAAAAACAAAGGGAGAGGAAAACATTTCCATTTATGAAAGGCACTCCTCTAGGATTATTATCCTGGAAGAAAGGAAAATTTGCTTGACTTAATGTTGTCTGTAGTAAATGGCCATAGGAATGGATAGGTCTAAATGGTTTACTATGTGTAAGAAAGATTAACTATGAAAAATTGTACTGTTTTAAAATATTTCAAATCCACACATGTAATTTATATCATGGCAAAACTCAACACAAAAATGTTATTGTTTTTGGCATAATAACCTTCAAACATCCTCAGGATACAAACTGAAAGCAGAGTTTAATATTTTTGATGGCTATTAGCTTGAGACAGTGAGTTTTGTTTCCCCTATTGCAGCCACTTATTGACTTTGAAACAGGAACAGCTAGATCCTTAAAATAAATCCAAAAGAATATAATGCACGTAACCATCTTTGATTTAGCAGTTCTCAGTTCTTCCAGGCCTATGTCTTGCAATTCTGTTTCTATGGATTATGGAGTGAGGGTATGGAATGCAAGAGCCAAGTCACAGGTCCGAATGGGGCAGAAGAATCTGGTTACATTGTCTGAACATTCCAGCTACTTTACTTATTTGAATTTTCATGACAATTTGTTTGTTTATTTATTTATTTGAGAGAAAGAGAGAGAATGGGCATGCCAGGGCTTCCAGCCACTGCAAACAAACTCCAGATGCATGTGCCCCCTTGTGCATCTTGCTTACGTGGGTCTTGGAGACTTGAACCAGGATCCTCTGGTTTTTCAAGCAAACACCTTAACCTCAAAGCCATTTCTCCAGCCCTCATGAAAATTTTTTAAGAGAGAATTATCATGTAACAAAATAAAAAGTAAAATAAAAAATCAGAGCATTATTGGTATAGTGCACATTTCTGGCCTCTGGTTCAAGTAATTATGCCAGTAATCTTCACCTCTGAGCCTTAACTTACAGTTCAGCTTCCTTATCTGATAATAAATTATTGTGATGAGGATCTGGCAAATATGTGAAGCAGCCAAACACAGTTTTGACAATGAAAAGCATGGAGAGTCAAGATAAAGATACATGACAAAAGCATCGACCAGACACCACAATCTGAGAAGGCTGTCAACAACACAATGGGGCTCTCTGACCTGACTAACCTGCATTTAACATTTCAAATTCTGACCTTACCTCTGAAAACATACTGTTAGAATTGAGTAAGATGTGCAAAAGTGTCTACTAATCTGTTCTACAAGGTACTATTAAATTCTTTACAGATTTATTTCTATTATGAAATCAGTACACACTAAATGTGAAAACTTTCAGTTTAGAATAGTGTATAAAAAGTACATTCCCTACAATCTCTCTCTCTCTCCCCAATTTCAATGCCTCTCCTCAGAGATGATCATTAAGAACCATTTCTTGAAAAATCAAATGCTTTGAAGATGGAAAATACTGCAAGACATTTATGGTTTTAAAACAATTAAAGAAAAATCTAGCATTATTGCATGCCAATCAGAGTTGATGAAATCTCAAATTCCTTTGGAAAAGAGAATGACCAATTTCTGGGTAACAGCATTGAAACAATAACCTTGTAAACACACTGTCTGAAACGAATGGCAAGAGACAGCCACAGTAAAGATGGCATAATGCCTTCAAGGGTGCCACTGTCTCATCTCAGTTTATAACAACTTGATGACGTTCTTCAACATGTTTTAATGATTAGCATACCTTCCTCTTCACAAAGGATTGATTTATTATGCTTTAAATTTAAAGAATACTGGTTTCCCAGTTTTGAGGCAGGCTTAGATTACAGAACACATAAAATCAATGACTTTGTTCTAGGCAAGAAAAACATACTGTTCATTTAAGTGCAAAAAAGTATAGTCCTAGCAAAATGTTCCTCAAGCAATACTAACTACTTCCACCATGCCTCTCACCATCTCTCCTGCTTCCCGTTGTCGTCATCAGCACCACCACAGTTAACACTTTAATGATACCTAAACATTTATAATCTACTCTGTTTATTTTAATTCTCAAAACAACTTTGTTCAATAGAAAGAACAATCATAGCTTTTTAATTTACACATAAAAAACATCCCTGTAGCTCAGAGCAACGGACTGGCTCAAGATCATTGAACTATTAAGAGATGGTCTTCTCCTCTCAAGGAGGTTGACTGATGATTTCCAGGTACTTGCCTTTAGCCCAGATCTCTCCTTTCAAGTTCCCAAACCCACATTCAACCAACAGACTAAATATCTACACTTTGTAGTCACAAAATGAAGTTAGACTTTCTAGACTGAGACCATAATATTCTCCCATTGGCCTGTTTCTCTTTTAGTATGTTTTCTCCAGTGTGTGTGTGTGGGGGTGGGGTGGGGCGTGGTTCATTATCCATTAGTTACTTAAGCCAAAGATACAGGTCTTATCCTCATCTCCTTGACATGTTTGTTTAACACGCATATATAGATTATAGCACCATATCCTATAGATTCTCTTATAAAGATTTCTCAGCTCTATCTACTTTTCTTTTTTTTGTTTATTTTTTTAAATTTATTTGAGAGTCACAGACAGACAGAGAGAGAAAGAGGCAGATAGATAGAGAATAGGCCCGGCAGGGCCTCCAGCCACTGCAAAGGAACTCCAGATGCATGCACTATCTTGTACATCTGGCTTATGTGGGTCCTGGGGAATTGAGCCTCAAACCAGGGTCCTTAGGCTTCACAGGCAAGCACTTAACTGCTAAGCCATCTCTCCAGGTCTCTATCTACTTTTCTATGTCTTCACTATGGATCCCATGGTTCAAGACCTTATGATTTCATTTGAAATCATTTCATCACATATATTTGCTGCCTTTTTTTCCAGTCACATCCCATCCATCTTCACACTGTGACCAGAGTGCTCAAGTTAAAATCTTTTGTTGGCTTTCCAGCTGCTATGGCTTGGATGTGGTTTGCCCTCAAACTGATTTTGAAATTTGTCAGTGTAATAATATTGATAGAAGGGAATCCTTCCGAGGTGTTTGTGTCCTGAAGGCTCTGCCCACAGAAAGGAATTAATGTAGTTCTTGAAAGAATGGATTAACTACCGTGAGAATTGTTGTAAAGTGCCCAGCCCCCTTCCCTTCCTACGTCTCCTCCACATGTCTGCTCTTCTCTGACATATAGTTTGGGGCTCTGACTTTGAACTTCCTGGCCTCCTGAATTATTGCCAAAACAAACCTCTTCTCTATAAGTTATTCAGTCTCAAACACCATGTTATAGCAACTGAAAATGGGTTATGACATCATTACTTTTTAGATGGAAGACTCTTCAATGAGCTCTTTATTGCCCAGCACAACTCATCTCTGTGTCCTTTTAGCCAGATCAGTATCCTCACTCTTTTTTTTGTTTGTTGTTATTTCAAAATAGGGTCTCAATCTAGACTGGGCTGACCTGGAATTTACTCTGTAGTCTTGGGCTGGCCTCTAACTCACCGTGATTCTCCTACCTCTGCCTCCTTAGTACTGGGATTAAAGGCGTGTGCCATATCCTCATCTTTCGCATTCATCACATAGGCTGCTTTTCATTTTATCCAAGGCCACCAACTCCCACCCTCTTTAGAGCCTTAGCACTAGATGACATATACATATGTCTGTGTTATATATATATGGAACGCTTGTGTCCATCTGCTATCACCACTGAATAGTAATTTATTTGTCAGCTCCATTATTATTTTCTCAGAGAAGGCTTTCCTGGTTGCCAGATTTATATCATTTATAATTGTTGTGTTTGTCATTTTTCTTGCTTTTTCTAGGACATCCCTTGCTTTGAAAGCTCTATGGAAGCATCTCACTATTGCATCCCTTGGTATCCAGCACAGGCACCTGATAAGTACTTAGTAAATACATATTAGAGTGACATTCAAACCTACTGACCTCAAATTTTATGCCCAGCATTCCTTCTAGTAGCTCCAATATGGGAGGCTCAAGTGTCCAGATCATTAAATAAAAAGGAATAAGGTAGCTATTTTAGCTTGGAAACAAGTGTAGAAATGAAATTCTGAGCCAACACAGCAGATTTCAGCCTGTCAAAAGTGGCTTCTAAAGTAAAATTGTTAATAGTCAAATATGTAGGAAGCAGTTTCTTGGCTTTCTCCATTGGTATTAAACTACTGCACGGAATGGATTACAGAGGAATGTATTCATCTTTTACTTCTTTTTTAAAGTGTTAAAAAAAATTTTTTTTGGAGAGACAGAGAGATGGAGAGGGAGACAGAGAATGGGCGTGCCAGCAGTCTCTCAGCTGCTGTGAACGAAATCCAGATGCGTGTGCCCCCTTGTGGTCAAGTGCGGTATTGCGCCCTTGCATCACTTTGCATCTGGCTAAACGTGGGACCTGGAGATTGGAACAGCTGGAGATTGGAACCAGTGTTCTTAGGTTTAGGAGGCAGATGCCTTAACTGCTAAGCCATCTCTCCAGCCCTTTTTTTGTAAAAAATTTTTGAGAAAGGATCTTCATTTGTATCCAAGGTTAACCTGAAATTTTCTCTGTAATTTAGGTTTATCCTTGAACTTACAGTGATCCTCCTGCTTTGGTCTCCCAAGTGCTGGAGATTAGAGGTGTGGGCCACCATGCCTGTCAAGATTTACATTTTTTAAATAACTACAAACCATACTTCATTATCTTCCATAATATTTGGTGCTTTGGATGAGGATTTGAGAGAGTGAGGTGTTCAGCTTGGAAGGAACTATAATACAAAGTTATTAATTATAATTCCAGAAGTTGAGGTAGGAGAACCCTAAGTTTAACAGCAGTCTGGTCTGTACAGAATGTTCAAGGCTAGACTGGTATATAAAGTAAGACCTTACTTCAAATCAATTCTAAAACAATAGTGAATAAAACATATCTTTTATTAAAAATAACAGTATTCTTCAGGGTTCTAACTAATAAATTGAGCATTTATTTCTTAGTCTAATCTCAATGTGGAAAATGCTAGCTAACAGAAAATTCCTTTGGCAAGATACTAATTGACATTTCATTGAATACAATTAGAGAAGACAGTACAGATACTGGATGTAATGAGACATGGGAAGAACATACCTTTTCTGTTCTATTCTCTGGAGGTTTCCCTGCACAGTGGCATCCTGTCTTTGCTGCTGAAACCATTGGAATTTTGGTTATTGGCAAAATGGCTGCTCTGGCAATCTATTTAGGCAACTTGGGGAAACTTATCTTGGCAATATGAAATCTCCATTTTTAGAATCACTTCCAAAAACAAGCATTTCACTTCCTTAATATAAAGGCCCTATTATGTTATAGATGACCTTAAATGGTGACTTTTCTTTTTCTTGGATTACTTTTTGATTATGGTGAGGCCCACTCTAGCTCTAAGCTCTTCAGCTGTCTCAGCTTCCTATACACTAGTATCAACTAGTATAGTGTCTCTCCCAAATGCCAACATATCCCTTTAGTGTCTAGTGTAAGGGAAAAAAATTCTCCATTCATCTCTTCCTTATTTACTCTAATTAATTTGATATAAATTTACTAAGGACCTACTATATATCAGGCACTGTTTTAAACTTTGGGGATACAATAAAAAACAAATGAAGTTCTGGTCCTTATAAATTTGCATTTTTATATGGTTTATAAATGAGCATAGAGAATAGGAGCATTGCAATTACTGGTAGACTGGGAGGACTAGCCACATATTTCTCTATTACTGAATTTGAAAACTTTCTCTACTTGGAAAGTGAGAGAAGTCCATTGTTTTTATTTTATTATATTTAAAAAAGTTTTTAAATTTATTTGCAAGGAGAGAGAGAGAGAGAGAGAGAGAGAGAGAGAAAGGCACTCCATGGAGAGAGAGAGAGTGAGTATTGGTGTTCCAAGACCTCTAGCCACTGCAAGTGCACTCCACATGAACATGCCTTTGTGCATCTAGCTTTACATGAGAACTGGGGAAGTGAGACCTGGTTGTTAGCCTTTGCAGGCAAGCAGTTAAGGTAACTGCTGAGCCATCTCTCCAGCACTCATTTGCTTTTTAAAGACAGGGTCTTGCTTCTTAGCTCAGGATGGCTTCAAATTCATGGAGATCCTCCTGCCTCAGCCTTCCAAGTGTTGGGATTAGTCATGAGAATTCAGTGACATGTGACTATATGTGCACCATATTAATCTTTCTGAATTTATTTCTTCAATATAACCAAATTCATTTTATTGTAATAGCATACACATTAAAATGCATTCACAAAAATGTAATGATGGGCTCGAGAGATGGCTTAGCGGTTAAGGTGCTTGCCTGCGAAGTCTAAGGACTCATGTTTGACTCTTTAGGTCCCACCTAAGCCACATGCACAAGGTGATGCAAGTTTGCAAGGTCATACATGCGCACAAGATAATGTATGCATCTGGAGTTCAATTATAGTGGCTGGAGGCCCTGGCACATCAATTGTCTCTCTCATGCTTATTCTCACTCTTGCATAAAATAAAAGGCCAATCTGTTGAGCTTGCCTCAAAAAAAATGTAATGAGGGCTGCAGAGATAGTTTAGCAGTGGAGGTGCTTGCCTGCAAAGCCCAAGGACACAAGTTCAATTCTCCAGTACCCATGTAAGCCAGATGCACATGTTGGTGCATCTGTCTGGAGTTCATTTGCAATGGCGGAGCCCTTAGCATGCACATTCTCTCTATCTTCCTTGCTCTCTCAAATAAAAAAAAAATAAAATAATATATTAGGAGCCAATCATTGTGGTATATGCCTTTAATCCCAGCACTTGTGAGGCAGAGGTAGGAGGATCACATTGTAAAGCTGAGCCTTGCACCCAAGTCTCATGCAAGGTTTGTCATCTTGAAGAACGTACCATGAATGCTTTCCACTCGTTACTAAGTACTTTCTAGAAACCACATTTAAAAAAAATATTTTTATGTATATTATTCTAATTTTACATTCATAGTGGTGATGCCATTATCCTCCTCCCTCTTCCACAGGGACTCTCATCAATTTTATTTGTATCTCAGTCATATTACTTTTTCTACACAGCTGAAATTTCATGTTCTAAAAATTTTTAGCTTATGGGGTAAAGGTCACAAATGTCTATATTTTGTGTATATATTAATTTGTAAATTCACATAGATTAATTTAGGTAGATGGTAAATCAACTCTTCCAAGATCATTTGCTTTTGATGCAACATAATATTATTATCTTTTTATTATTTATTTATTTGAGAAAGAGAGACAGGGAGAGAGAATATGGGAATGCCAAGACATCTAGCCACTGAAAATGAACTCCAGACACATGAGCCATGATGTAAACCTGGCTTACATGGGTACTGGGAATCAAACTTGGGTTCTTAAGCTTCACAGACAACTGCCTTAACCACTAAGTTATCTCTCCAGCCCATTATTATTATTATTATTATTATTATTATTATTATTATTATTACTATTATTATTATTTTGTTGAGAGACAGGGAGAGAGAGGGAGAGGAAGACAGTGATGGGCACGCCAGCAGTCTCTCAGCTCCTTTGAAGGAAATCCATATGCGTGTGCCCCCTTGTGGTCAAGTGTGGCATTGCACCCTTGTGTCACTTTGCATCTGGCTAAACGTGGGACCTGGAGATTGGAACTGCTGGAGATTGGAACCAGCGTTCTTAGGCACCTTAACTGCTAAGCCATCTCTCCAGCCCCTGTTTTTTTTTTTTTTTTATGAGGTAGGGTCTCATTCTAGCCCAGGCTGACCTGGAATTCACTCTGTAGTCTCAGGGTGGCCTTGAACTCTCGGCTCTCTTCCTACCTCTGCCTCCCAGAGTGCTGGGATAAAAGGCGTGCACTACCATGCCTGGCTTTATTATTTATTTTTAAGAGAGAGAAAAATGGGTGTACCAGGGCCTTCAGCTGCTGCAAACTCCAAACACATGTGCCCCCATGTGGTGCATGTGCGACATTGTGCAATTTGCATCACTATGCATCTGGCTAGGTGGGACCTGGAGATTCAAATATGAGTTATTAGACTTCACAGACAAGCATTTTAAGCCATCTCTCCAGCCAAGTTTCTGGATTTTAAAGAGGAATAACAGTACTCAATACACAGGCTGATGTAAGGGTCAAATTAGATAATGGATATGTCTTCTGCACAGACTGGGACGTGATAATCACTCTACAAATAATGAAAATAAAAACCCCCCCTGCCCACTGATCTTATTATCGTATAGTTACCTTATTGACAGGAATAATGTTTTTGACATTGTAGTAGAAGCCAAAATAAACCATGTTGAAAACTCCATGACGTCCCAATGTTGCTGTAAATCCTTTGTTGAGGCCCTGGAATCCCAAGCCTTCCTTCTTAATGATGTGTCTTGCATAACCCCAAGTGGATGGTTGCTGCAGAAGAGAGGAGCAAAGCCTGAAACTCATGTTTGGGACTATGGAATAGCATAAATTATTAAACTCACTTCCCTTCAAGCCAGAACTACTAGAGCTATTTTTCCAAACATGAATAATGATGCCTAGATTGTACTTTTTAAAAATTAGAAACCCCCTCAAACACACACAAAATTGCATGCATATGCTCTCTTCCATATGCAGACACTAACTTTTAATGTTTGAATAGAAGAACATAAGGGATGTGAGAATGAGCATAGATTATGAATCAAGATAGAACATGAGAGAGAAACAAGAGGTGATGGGAAGAGGGTTGAAGACAGAAGGAAAAATGTAGTATGAAAGTTGAAATGAGGCTTGGCGGGGAGAAGACACAAAGTGCGGAGGAAGAAAAGAGAAGGGAAGGGAAACAAAACACAATGTTTGTTTGAAATACATGATGAAACCTAGTTTTTGTATGCTAATAATAAATACATTTTATTTTTATTTTTTAAATGTACAAAACTGTACAGGCTTTTAAGAAAACTGTTATCAAAGAAAAAAATCTTTGTAGAGTTAATGAAACTAGTGCCATGTAATAATTATCAGCACTTCCAACATTTAAATAACTGTATCCAAGTCTGGATTATCCAATCTAATGGAGGGGACTAGCCATGTAGATACAAGTAATCCACAACTATATACAGCATCCAAAAGGAAGTTATTTTAGCTCCCCAGTCTAGCATGCTTACTTTTCTAATTATGCTTTTCTAAAGCTAATGTTAAAATTAGCCCCAAATCCATTGCCTCAATGATTTAAATTGATGCTAGGTTAGAAATTGGCCATGGGAAAATAGCTGGTGATTGTACATCTGGTCAATAAGGTGGGTAATCAGTGTGTGTATCTCTTGCTGTGATAAATTATCAATCAATGGTGTTGGGAGTACTAAGTTACCTTTAATTTATTCTTTTCCAGCCCTCTGGTTGATTACCTAAGGCTGAAATACCTTCAGTGCCAGAATCCAAAGTGCTGTTGTCTTGCTAAAGAGCTCACTGCACTTTTCTCTGAGGCTTAGAGTTCAATATGATACACTTACAACTGTTCACGTGGGGTTTTGAAAAGTATGAGTGATCGTTTCTTTTTTGGAAGTATTGCAAAAAGGACATCTCTCCCTCTCATATTTTGACTGAATAGTAAATAGGGGAAATGCTCAGTGTTTTCCCCCCATGAGGCCAAGCATTTATGTGACATTTGTCTGGTGTTTGACTGGAGCAGCTTGCTAGAACGGCTGCAGCAATCTGCTATCCTTTCAGACTGAAAGTGCTCTCTTACCATGTACAATTAAGGCGATGTCAGCAGAACAGAAAGAAAGAAACCCAATTAAAGCCCTACATTCAATTTGTATTTACAGTTGTATTAATAACAATGCAGTTAAATATGCTTATTTATATAGAAAATCCTACAGTTTTGCTGATAATCATTGAAAAAACTCCAACTAGGAATAAATTTTATACTCAGCTTCTTCTTTTTTATTTTTGGATTAATTATAACAAAGGGTTTAAGGAAGCCCTTCTTTGTAATGTGGAAATATCACATGAGAATATATATTGAAATAATAAAAAGACATCACCTATGAGATGAAAATCAGAAAATTCCCATAAGGTTAATGTTCACCTTCTGTTTCATGATAGTTTTTTTTTAATATTTAATTTTTTAAAATTTGTGTTTTGATATATTGAGTAGGAATCCAAATTATTTTGGTTTTCAAAAGACATGAGGACAAGTTTATTTCTGTTGGAAAGACCCAGGGCATGCTGTACAAACCCTTCTTGTGTTAAGGAAGGTAGTACAGAGGCAGGGGAAAATAGAAAAAGGCTCTCCTGAGGATGGAAAAAGGGTGGAAATGAGGATCTTCAGGCTCAGACTGATTAATGCAGGTGCACTCTGTATCTAACCTTAGCTTTCTTCCCATTATCAGTCTTCTAAGGTCCCCAGGGCAAGAGTGTCAGGGAGTTCTGAGGCTATCACAGGTTGATAACAATGGACATCTTTGAAATTTCAGATACCAATGTTTTTCCTTAAGGACAACAACAACAAAAAATCTATACTCTACTGTTTAAAAATCATAGAATTGGGGCTGGAAACATGGCAGTTAAGGCACTTGCCTGCAAAGCTTAATGACCTGGGTTCAATTCCTCAGTACCCACATAAAGCCAGATGCATAAAGTGGCAGATACATATGAAGTTCGTTTGCAGCATTCTCTGTTTTTCTCTCTTCTTTCTATCTCCCTCTGCTTGCAAATAAATAAAATATTTTTAAAAAATCATAGAATTGAGATGACTAAGTTAAATACTAATTTGATTAGCATCTCTTCTCACCAGCTTGCAGAGACTTCAGTGAAAGTCAACAAATATACAAATGGTGTTTGATGATTGTTCTCTGATTTTCACTGGTATAGGTGCTGGATAGGGACAAGAAAATGGCACTCATAGATTTTAAACACTTTGCTGAGCTTGAACTCTAGTTGTCAATAATTAAGTGAACCAGAGGGCAACGTACTAATTAGAAACAGGAGCTGGGCAACAGATGCTCCAGGCTTGAGTCTCAGCAATACCATTCATTAACTTCAGCAAGTGTTTGATCCTTTCTGACTTTGCTTCACTTATTTGTAAACAAAGATGACAACAGAATCTTTCTCTTAGGATTGTTGTGATGATAAGTCAATGAACTTAGCCCCTAGTAGGCATTCATTGTATATTTAGTTGTTAATAAGGGTAGCAGTTACAACTGGCAATCATAAGAATAGGTATAATCATAAAATAACAAATAAAACCCCCCCCTTTTTTTTTTTTGAGGAGGATCTCACTCTAGCCCATGTTGACCTGGAATTCACTATGTAGTCTTGGGATGGCCTTGAATGCACAGTGATCCACTTACCTCTGCCTCCCAAGTGCTGGGATTGAAGGCGTGTGCCACCATGCTGGCTTTTACAAGTAAGAATGCTTTGTTACCTCAATGAATTGGCTACCAAAATGTGAAGCTGATGAGAGGTAGAGAAAGAATGACCTGCTTTCTGAGCTTCTTATTGTTTTTGTCTTTCCTTTTCGTGGAGTCTGGACCACTGTGATGAATTCTACCAAAAACAAGCAGAATGCAAAGCATTCTCCTCTGAGACCCAACCAAACCTATGCCCTGGGATAAAGATACCCTTTCAGGCACAGTGCTTTCCTCCAAGCCCACTCTCCGCTCTGGTGGCCTCTTCCCTATCCTTCAGTGTTAGCATCCTCCCTAAGAACTATTCACTTGGCAAACCCATGGAAACAAAGCCTCTTGGGAGCAAAAGCTGGGAATGGAAAAACATGCAAACTGGCTCTCTGCTACATGGCTATCCAGCCTACAGAATATTTTCTTTCTTAAAAAATATTTTTAATCATTTATTTATTTGTGAGGGAGAGAGAGAGACTGAGAGAGAGAGAGAGAGAGAGAGAGAGAGAGAGAGAGAGAGAAAGAAAGAATGTGAGAGTGCCAGGGCCTCTTGTCACTGCAATTGAACTCCACATGCATCTGTCTTTATGAGGGTACTGGGGAACTGAACCCCAAGCTGGTGTGAAAGCAAGTGCCTTTAACTGCTAATCCATCTTGCTTGCCACCCTCTGCCCCCCAAACATTGCTCACTTTGTTTTCAAGTACCTGGAACACAGGAAGTGCTCATCAGTCCTGCCCTTATCTTAGGTGGTCAGTACTTATGTATATTATGTTTTTCAATCCTCTCAACTAGTGTGTGTGATAGGTATTATCACTACCTTATTTGACACATAAGGAAACTGAGTCTTAGAAGTTGAATTACTTTCTCAAGATCACAGAATAAGTGATAATCAGAGTTCAAACTGAGACTCTTAGATATCCAAGGTTTGTTTTTATCCTATACCCAGTTCTGCCATCCTAATATACTAGATGTCTTCTCTCAAAACCTCTAGAAAGTGGACAAGTTACCATATATTATTATGTGTCTTTTGAAGGAGTAGTAAGGAAACCAAACATAGTTGAGCAATGTTTCTCAGAAAAATTTTGATGACAACTGGCTGAATCAGAATTCTACATGTAAGTCACTGGTGGTCTTTTCCAATTCATTCTTGTTATATATAAGTGGTAACATTTTCAGGGCTTGATGCTCCAGCTGAAACAGGTAACAGATACATAACAGTACAAATATGTTTTTCTAGCAAGTTGGGGTCTTTAGATAAAGAAAAATGAAATCTAATGCTTACAAAAATTCGAAGTATGATAGGGTGGTTTTTGCTTCATTTGGGGCTCTTGTATCACACATATGTAAGCAAATATTCAATTAGAAAGGCAAAACATGACTTCCTAGGATGCTTAAATAGTAAAATATAGAATCATTTTGACTAGATCTCTGTAAACACAAGGAATTTTACTAAACTTATTTGATTACTGGGCTTCCATTTCAAAACAAAATGGTAACTGATTAGCATTGTCAGCCAAATGATTCCAATACTATCCAACTGGCAGGTCACCTACCAGTTCAATTTCCTTGTGAATTTAGATTCACTCCAAGTTTCATATTTAGTTACCAATTGTGGGCTGAACTGCATTATAACTTTTCTAGCTGTAGCTTTTCCTGATGGTCTCAGAGCTGCAAACTCAGTACCTGACAGAAGTATTTCGATTTGAATCAATTCATGGTCTTTCTTCTTTTTTGAAACATGGTCTCACACTAAATCTTAGGCTTCTCAGGAACCCAGGGAGAGGTCCAGATGGGCCTTGAACTCATGACAATCCTCTCACCCCAGTCTCCTATGCATGGCTCAAAGGATTTTAAAATTTTGATTTTAGCTCTTTTCAAATGCTAATGGTGGAGGGTGTGTATTTACACATATTGAATGTCTAGTCATATCACATCCTGTGCTAAATGTCATAGTGCTTTGCTCACATTCTAAAAGCAAGTACATTTTGTTTTAGCTTTTATTTGGACAGGTATGCAAGTAAGTTTTGTATATATTCATTATAGTATTCCACAATGGTTATGGAATATGAAATAAAATTTCTGCTTAAATGTTTATACAAAAGAGAAGAGTATCAGTGAAATAAGCCAAGCAAAGAACAAAAATATTGTATGACCCTACTTATTAGTGAAATTTAAAAAAAGGTCAAATATACAGAGATGGAGAGTAAATAGGGGATATTGGCCAAAAATTACAAAGTAGTAGATATATATGATGAATAATTCTGGATGTCTAGTGTCCAATATGAGGACCACGTTTAATAAAATTGTACTGTTGGGATGTTTGATAAGTAAGTAGATTTTAGCTTTTCTTGTCACACAGAAAGTAACTATGTGAGACGATAGATCACTTTGCTTTAGTATAGTAGCCACTTTCTTATCTTCATGTATATACAAGCATCATCTCATAAATCTCAAGTATAAACAAAAAATTCATTAAAAAATAAACTTCTAAAGTCCAAACGAAAAACAAAGAGATTCCTTTGCCTAAACAATGCCCTCAGATACTGCTTTGGGGCACTGATTCCTTACTCTTTGAGTGCCTAGTCCTACCAACAAATTATCAATGTGATTTATGGCAGCTTGAGCTAATTTTCCTGGAGTTCTTCCATCAGACTACTGACCGTAGCTGGGTCTTATGAGCTTATGAGATCACATACAGAGGTTATAGGCAGCAGGCATTGTTCGCTGGGCACATAGCTATCAGAAGAATGTGGCCAATAGCACAGATGTGCACTGTGTCTGGATTCCTCCATCTCTAAAGCCAAAGAAGAGCTCTAGACATTCCATGTCAAAGGACCGCATACTCCATATGTGTCCCTCTGCCTGCTTCCCATAGCACAGTGAATGGTATTGCATCTTAATGTCAAGGGAGTAAGGATATTGATCTGGATTTCATCATGTGCCTGGAAAGCAAACTGGAGGAAACTTGTGCACAATGGATGAAGTATATACAACCAGACCATCAGAAGAATACTGCCATGTTAAGGGGAAACACAGTTGCTACTTTTAGGTGAGAAAATATGTTGGCCCTTCAGGAGATGAATGACCATCTATACTATTCATGACTCAAATGAGATCTTGAAGCATTTTCATTAATTTGAAAAAAAAAAAAAGAAAAATGAAAGTTTTTAAAAAGTGTAAGATTAAAATGTAACTGAAAGGAGAGGATTTGAGATTAAAACTATACATTTTAACTTGGTTTATTAGTTCACCATAAGAGTTTATTTTAATAGGACATAATTCTATCTTGAGTGTAGATGAACAGATCTCTTCAGTGAAGAATAAGTAGTTGTCAATAAATCTTCTCAGATGCCAAGCTACAAAGCTATGCTAACACCAAGCTGCTGTCTGTTGGTCACTTGTAGGGGACCACTGGGGTCCTGAGCTAAAGAGACACTAATACTACCTCATCCTTGAGCTTTTGGCACTAACAAAAATGATGGTGCTGTGGCTACTGGGTTACTGCTGAGACTGGAAATAAAGAAGGAGCCTCCATATCCTCATGGCTCCAGAAAGAGTTCCTCTTGATTTTCCTTTGAGCTTTAAAAAATTATTCTGGCTTATTTGTTCCAATGAAAGCAATATAGTTGACTAGAAAGAGATATCTATATTAATGCTCAGTTTCTAGAACTATGAACACTGTTGGGCTTTATTTTTCCTACTTATAAAATGCTGATAAAGCCACCAATCTTATAAATATAGTGGGAGGATTTTAAATATCAGATAAGTGCAGGCATTGTAAAAAGTGTAAGAGTTCACAGGATGGCTAGCAGGATGTAGAGATAAGTCATCAATTATCTTTTTATTCTTTAGTTCTATACTACTTGGTTTGTGAAAACAATATATACTACCAGTTATAAATTAACATAACAAATTTTAAAATTCCAGTAAAGGGGAAAAAAAGTATGTACAGTGTCTTACAGGCCTGGCATGTAGTAGATACTCTGTAAACGGAGCTATTATCATTACTTCATCAAAGTTTAAATTTTGAAAGCAAAAATTTAGTGCTCCTGGCACAGCCAAATGGAAGATCGAAGCCTATTTTCTATAAATGATAATAGAGAGGCAACTTGGCTGCTCTTTGAGGCATTGTTGAAAGGTAACTATAGGAATGGATTCACATGCATAATTTTCTTTTCTGCTCATAAACATCATAAACTAAAAAGAAATAACTCAGGTATTGAATAGTTGCCAGACAGTGTTTCACATGGTAATGCAGGAAAAAATCTGAACTTAACTCAATACATCATCATAAATATTGACATGCTGTTGAAGCTGGCTTCTCATGCTATCTGTAAACACAGCCACATACCCACTCTCCAGGTGTCAAGTTCATTTGCTCCATCTTTCTTTCTTTCTCTCTCTTTCTTCCTTTTCTCCTTCATTCCATACTTCCTTCTTTCTTTTCTTTTCTTTTCTTTTCTTTCCTTCCTCCTTTCTTTTTTGAAAGAGATACTTTACATCATTTAACTTCTCTTTACTTTATATTGACCCTACTTAATATAATTAAGCTTAATTAAACATTTCCTGATAATCTGTGGAGAAAGTGATCACTGAGCTTTGTGATGCCTATATGATCTAATTTATTAGATTATTAAGCCTCAAGGACAAAGTGCACAGAAGTATATTCAGTGGTGTTATTCAAAAGCCACAAGCAATCCCTGAACTAATTATTTTAAAAAAGTGTTTTGTAAAGATTCATTATCAATTATCCATTTACTATCTGTTCATCAATCCTTAAAATTACAATTATAGAGCAGAGAAGTAGGAGACTAATTATTTGCCTCTTAGGTTAAACATCTTTAAAAACTAAATAGTGATAAAACAGATTTTTTCAATTTCCTAGAGGTCTAGTTTAATATTTTGGGGGGTGAGAATGATTATGTTCATGTGTAATATAGACACAAATGACAGAGTAGAAGGAAAACCTGGTCCCAGCCACACATCAGAGGCAAATCCTATAGTCCTCAAGGGAAGGAAAATAGCCCTTTAGCCAAATAATAACTTTGAAGTAGATTTCAAAGTAGAGAGAAAAACTGGAAAACATTTCATACAAGATTTTGCTCCTGGGGAGAAATTCACATTTTCCAGGCTAGCAGAGAGCATGCCAACTAAACACCACTTGACTTAGCACAAGTGATAGGGTTCTTTTAATTTGTGTAAATGTGCTGATAAAACAAACAAACAAACAAACAAACAAACAAACAAACAAACAAAACCCTATGCATCCAGCTACAATGGAGAAAGGCACTATAAAGAAAACCTACAGTCACACCGTTGGCAAGACTGGATAAGTAAACCATCTCCATTAGTGGAATCCTTGGGAAGCCTCATTCTAAGCCAAAGAGATTACAAACCAGAGAAACTCTTTACCTGGGTTTTGTTTGAAGGACAGGGGGAAATTAGGGTCTACCTCTGTTTTACCTGAACATGTTTTTACACTCACTGAACCAAAGCAGAGCATAACAAAGTTGTGATTACTTTCCTCCCCACAGAATGTCAAGTATATTTAAATTAGAGACTGGTTTCTTTTACTCACTGTGAATTTTAAGATGCTGGCCAAGGTTCTGGTGTTGGAATTGGTGGAATTGTTTCAGGGATTATAGTCTTTAACTGATATGACGATAATTGAGAAAGTGGAGGCAAGATAAGCACACCTACTGAAATATTTTATACAGAAGTTAGAAGACATTAGGGCTGTATCAGGAACCAATGTAACCACAGTTTCCTTTACATTTCTGGGCTAGTTTATGGTTAAAATGAGTGCTAAGGCATATTTTGTGGGTAACATACTTCTGACTGGCTAAAGAATCCTCTTAGACCACAGAGGGGACAACAGGGCAGCTGTAGGCAGCTCAGTACCTGACATGCCTGAGAGCAGCATCTGATAGAACTCGCATGAGGGGCCCAAGCACTGCAGCTCCCATCACGAAGCAGCCAGGATCATATCAGAAACAGCTTCTGCTCTCAGTTCACTTGGATCTCAGCTAGGTCCCTTGCCCTGGACCCCAAGATTCAGAGGGCCCCATTGTGTTCCTTTGCCAGTGCTGCCATCCCAACAGGGCCAAGAGGACATCCTCTTACATAACACACCTTCTAGAATATATTGTGTAGTCCTATACTCCATCTTTACCATTCTTCCACTTCTGAGAAGATGCTAAGTATAACAGTGAATATAATATACACTGCTGTTTTCTTAGGCTGTCTTCCAGGGCAGCAGATTCCATCAGCTGTGGCAACTTCTTGGGAAATTTCACGTTTAAAAGATTATATTGATTTACTACCTCAGGCTGAGGAAATAGGAAAATTCAAAATAATCTGCAGTGGATTCCATGGTGGTTCATATCCAAGGAGGGCAATGAGGCCAACTATTGACATGCTGCCTGAGATATTCACACATTTGGCAAGTTAAGTTATCTAGCTTCAGAATCGGCCTCATGAGGATCCCTTTCTGATTTTCTTAGATGTGCTGTTCAGTAAGTTGGCCATTTTGCTTGCAGCCTATGTATTTATTGTTCTATCACAACTGGGAGCTGTACTTGATTGAAAAGGAGCTCAGCCTTCTCTGAACGTTCTGTGTAAAATGAGTAAGACTTGATCAAGAATCCATGTTCCTAGTATCCAACTATTTCAGAGAAAGGATATCCTGATTGTGGAAGAATTTTTCCTAAGTGTTTTCAGTTTCATATCTAACTTCTGCTGCTATTCATAGACAACAGAAAGCCAGTTACTACTGTTTATAGTAATGGACCAATACTATCAATAATCTTGACAACAGGCTGCTCAAGCTTGTTTAAAACTCAGGCTTACTAGTCCTCTTTCTTTCTCTTCCTCTTTTCCCAAGCCTCTGGTAACCACTCTTCTACTCTAGACTTCCATGAGTTCAACCTCTTTAAAGTCCACATATGATTGAGATTATGTGGTATTTGTCTTCCTGTGCCTGAATTATTTCACTTAACATAATGTCCTCCAAGTTCATCCATGTGGCCACAAATAACTGGGCTTCATTCCTGTTATGGCTGAATAGTATTCTATAATAATATTCTGTTGTGCATGTATGCAGACATACATGCCATATTTTCTTCATTCATTCGTTGGCTGATGGACACTCAAGCTGATTCCATACCTTGACTATTATGAATAATACTGCAATTAATATGGGACTGCAGATATTTATTTAACATACTGATTTCATTTTCTTTGGTTATATAGCCAGTATGTGAATTGTTGGATAAAATGGTAGTTCTGCTTTTAATTTTTCAAGAAGACTCCATACTACAGTTAGATAGGATGAATAAAATCTAGTGTTCTACTGCATTGAAGAGAGATTTTTTGAACTTTTTTTCCACAAATAGATGATAAATATAAAAAGTTTTGGATATGCTTAATACCCCAATTTGATGCTTAGACATAAGCATGGAAACATTATATTGTACCCTATAAATATGTACAATTATGTGTCAGTTATAAACAGAAGTAATAAAGTCACAAAGTCAGTCTGCATAGGTGGTACTGACATCTGAGAATGACCTAACATGGGCAGGGCAGGGGAGGAGACTGGCTGGCATTCAATATGCTGACTTTGTTCTCATCACTGGAGGCAGCTGCAACTACTCAATATTAATGCAGGCAAAATTTCAAGACAAATCTGTCTCTACTTAAACTTGAGGATTTATATGATCAACTTGCATCTAGAAATAGTTATTATTGGTTGAATGCTACCATTTGCTAGGCTTTGTGTTAAGACCTTTGTGTATATAATCATACTTCAATTCTCATAAAAAACATGTTCAATAGCTAGCATTTATTAGACTATCATGATACATACATGTATTAATAGCTTTATATGTATATATGTGTGTGTGTATCATTTAATCCTTACAACATGACTTGACATGGATAGTATTACTGTGCCTCCCTAACAGAAAGAAACTGGGCTATGGTTAGAGTAGGAAAGATGGGAGTGACACATGGTTAATAACCGAGATTGTGCTGCCAATCACTGCACAGAAAAGCCTTGCTCTAAGTAAGATGGACATACTCATGCTATTTTACCAGTCTGGAAACTATAAGTTCTTGTTCAAGGACAGCCTGATGTGAGCTTTAATATGTCTCTCCCCAAACTCTGGGTTTGCTTTGCAGATTTTCCCACTGCCTTTCTGTACTAGATGGTCCTAAATATATACATTCTTCAATGATTTTTTCACCAGGCTTACACTTTGTTAGAAACTATGGACTGCGGAAAAACGGGGGTGACTACTATAAATATAGCCATGGAACCTGAATCACACAAGGTTGAGACCCAAGATGGGTCAGCAAATCATTTCCACTGAAACAGCTGGAGAGTTCCCCCAAAGGCAAGAGCTTGTTGCTTGGCAGAGCCATTATAAAATGCATTTCTTTTAGAATGCTGGGTCAAAGTCACAGTAGGAAATATGAGGCCACCATGTAGTTAAATAACTGAGATTGTGCTTCTAGCTGCTATCCAGAAATGCCTTGCTCTAAGGAATTAATTATACAACTAATTATACAAAGCTCTTCTCCTAACCTTTTATCATCTTCCATCCTATTCCAGCCTCCTTCATAGAAATAACCACACAAGTTTATGGTGATTTCCTTAGGGCCACATTGTCTAAGTGTGGAAGTCACTACCCACACCCAACTATTGAACACTTGAAATATCTTAAATGACACAGTTGAGATGTGATACACACACAAAATACACACCAGGGGCTGGAGAGATAGCTTAGCGGTTAAGGTGCTTGCCTATGAAGCCTAAGGTCCCATGTTCAACTTTCCAGATTACACATAAGCCTGACACACAAAGGTGAGGCAAGTGCAAGGTTACACATGCCCATAGGTGGCACAAGTGTCTGGAGTTTGATTCCAGCAGTTGAGGCCTTGGTGCACCAAATCTCTCTCTCTCTCTCCCTTTGTCTCTCTCTCTCTCTAAAAATATACACACCAGATTTACAATTTAATACAGAAATAATGGCATATAGCTTCTATGTTGATTACATGTTGAAATGGTTCTCAAGGGTTAACAGGGACTATATGAAGCACAGATGAGTTTCTGGGCAGTGAAGTTATTCTGTATGATATGTGAATGGTAGACTCATATAACAAATTTACCCAACCCTATAGAATGAATGTACAATAGCAAGAATTAAATCTAATGTAAGCTGCAGACAGGGGTGATAATGATGTGTCAATGTAAGGTCATCAGTTATAATAAATATACTACTTTGGGGGGATGTTGATAATGAGGAAGGCTATACATGGGTAGGGTAAGGTCTTTGCTTTGCTGTGAATCTAAAATTCCTTGATTTAAAAAGATAAATTCTGGGCTGAGGAGATAGCTCATTGGATAAAGCACTTACTGTTCAAGCCTGAATACCTGAGTTTGGATCTCCAGAACCCACATAAAAAATGGAGGGTGTGGTGGGCATCTGTAATCTCAGTGTACAATGATGAGGTGGGAGGCATAAAGAGAAGGATTTCCTAGAAGCTTATGGAACAGCTATCAGTAAACAACAATGAGAGAGAAGAGAGAGAACACACCTTTGTCTAAAAGGCAAAGATTGACACCTGGACGTTTTCTTTGATCTATACATGTACTTTTTCAACTCACACTTTACTGTCTACAAAGTATCATATCAAAATGAAATGTCTTAATTGCTGTAAATAAAAGGCCATCTTTATGTCCTATGTGATTACTACTATGCTAAGGTCTCATTTGTTGACATTTGTAGAATATTTTATAATGCACCAAACTAGATTTTATTCTAAGTAAATATTTGCAAGATTAAGCTTAGCTGATTCTGCAAACTCTCTCCATCCTTCACCTAAAACTGGGTAAAACAGGGGTGGGGAAATGGCTCAATCAGTAAAATGCTTGCTTCACAGGCACAAGGATTTGAGTTTGGATCCCTAGCCCTCCCGTAAAAGCCTGGCATGCCAGAATGCATCTTTAATCCCAGTGCTCGGAAGGTGGTGATAAGAGGATCTCTGGGACTTGCTGCCTGGCTGTTCTAACAAAATTAATGAGCTTCAGGTTCAATGGGAAATCCTCTGTCAAAACATAAATGGAGAGTGGTTGAGGAAGACACTCAATGTTGACCCTTAGCCTCTACATACACATGCACATACATGTGCCCACACATACAAACCCATGCACAACACACACATACACATGCAAAAATGGCACACACACATACAAGTCCTTATATTATGGCACTGGTCATGTTTTAGCAAAGTGTTAGCACATGTTAGATCTTACTTGGGCTCAGCGCAGAACCTCCTCGTGAGCAAGAGAGACAAAAAGAACATTAGGCATGCACACAAGTGCTGTAAAAATTATTGTCATTTTCCTTCCTAAGAGCATCCATTTGTGTTCCTGTGATTACAGGATGCCTAAATACAACACTGTGGCTGAAAGCCCGTTTACTCCTTGGCTCCTGTATTGTTGCTTCAAGACAAGCTTCCTAGTGGGTAAAACGAGGCACTAGGTGGTAACCTCCAAGTCCTCTTGAGGATCTTGTTCCCAGTCTAATAAACTACTTTTCCTTGGACAGATTCCATGGGAACTATTTTAAATGCTCCGTATATATAGGGCATTTGAAAAACATTTCTTTCCTTTTCTCCTATTCCTCACCTTCATTCCCCCTCATTCCAGAAATAATAGAGAGACAACAGAACAAAAACAAGAAAAGCTAGCAGTATACTAGTATACAGTATACTAGTTTCAACCATTTCTGATGTTGAAAAATCTTTTGAAACAAAAAGAAAATTCTCTGTGATTTAAAATTGACTTCATCTGACCAGATACCATCTGTTAGAGCAGCCCAACCCTTCCTCAACCTCCCCCACCCCAGGTCTTGGCAGCTCCAGGTGACTAGGACCCTGTTCCCCACACCCCTGCCCAAGAAGCTGTCAGGAAACTCAAGGCAGCATCAGCAGGCAGGAAGTGAATTGGGGATGAGAGGGTCTCCACCCATTAGCAGCTGCCTGAGGAGTAGGTAGAAGAACTTTGCAGAAAAATCCAGGTCAGAAGATACTCCAAACCAATTAATACCACATGGTGCCCACTTGTGGAATCAAAGTTCCAAGAAGGGACCCAGAATGCTAATTCCATACCCCAACTGTGCTTGCTATCCAAAAAGAATTCATGTCTACGTGGAACAGCATGTATCAATAATTAAATGTTAAGACCCAGTATTGTCCAAGTGGTAATGTCTCCACAGGTTTAGTAACTTATTCACTCAGATTTAACCCAAAGACAACTTTGACAGATTATGAGAATCTGTCAAGGTGGGTAATGGGTAGAGTGGGAAAAAGGAGTGAGGTAATTAAAAAATGACTTCATCTTTTTCAAAGCACAATACCATTATTATTACCTCAGTGGTTTTGCTGCAGTTTCTTCTACGGTAATATGAAAGATTTTTGCCGAAAGTTGGAAAAAATTCCAAATAAGTCATTATAGATTACATTAGAACTCTAAAATGAAAATTTATAAACATGTTTTTACTTTAGGTTAATGCATTTTTTTGAGGTAGGGTCACATTCTAGCCCAGGCTGACCTGGAATTCAGTTTATAGTCTCAGAGTGGTCTTGAACTCATAGCAATCCTCCTCCTTCTGCTACCTGAATTCTGGGATTAAAAATGTATGCCACCAAGACAGGCACACTTAGTGCGTTGTTGTTGTTGTCACTTTCTTTGTGTATTTGACTTCTTATTCTATTTTATCAACATTTTACTATGGTTTTAATAAATGGATAGGGGCTTGGCTCATAATTGTGTGTGTACATATATGTACATATGTATATATGTATTATATTCCCTTAATAGTAAGAAAATATTAAATGGTTACCTCTTTAAATGTATTCCGATTGGCTTGCAAGCCAACTTTTACTACCTCAAAAGGGTTTACCACGATGGCTTCTGTGAGTCCGGATCCCAATCCAGCAATGGCAAATGTCTACAAAAATTAAATCAATCAATACTTTAAAATAAGTGATCACGTGCTGGGATAAGCATTCTATCCATTACATAACTTAGCCGAATGTTATAACAAGAGTGAAGGAACCTCAGCAAGTGCACCAGATACCATTACCAAACAGTTTCAATACTTGATTAGATGCTGACAATTCATGGAGAATTTACAGAAGCCACAAACCACATCCTGAGGATTTCAAAATAACATGTCAAAGCCCCATCAACAATGACTTTTCCTTTAACAAAAGGCAAGGTTGATTTCCTGATTTAAGGTGGCAAATAATAAATCTGCATATATAAAATAAAAAGAGAGGTTAAATTATAAAAGGAGGTCTTTATTCTAAACATGTACTTGAATGCATTTATTGAGCAGAACAGCAAATATAATGTATATTAAAAGCTACATTTCAGACAACAAATATGTCACTGTAAATTCAAATGCATAGTGAGGTCCTTAGAGGCACTATTCAAGGTCATTAATATACAAAATTATTTCATTAATTCTTTCTAGATTTTGTTTTGTTTTTATTTCTAGTGCTGGATGTCACATGCAGGGCCTTTCAAATATGGGGCAAGAGCTCTACCAATGAGCAATACTCTCAGTGCTATTCTGTAAGACAAAGTGTTGTTTTATCTTTCTGAACCTATGGTTGGGTTCTTCTGCAGGGTTTCATCAAAATCTAGAATATTTATCAAAGGATGAATGCATGCCAGATTCTTATTTGCTATTTATTAAGAATTTTAGCATTAGAAAATATCAATTTTATGGGATATACTTCTAAGTAGAAATTCTAAGGGTTTTCCAGAAAACATGTGTTAGAAATACGCACAACAATTGATAATACACAACACAAATACACATACACAGCAGAAAAATAAATGAATCAAAATCTTTAGCCTCTTGAATAAATGCCTCAAAGTTAAGTCTTTGCTGCTGAACTTCTAATTCCAGGAGAACAGGTAGTATTATAGCCAACTAGGAGAAGAGTAAAACCAGTGGAAAGTAAGGAAGGGCTGCTTGTTTGCTTTCAGGTAAAGTCTTGCTATGTAGCCCAGGTTTGCTTAGAACTTGCAACAATTCTACTGCCTTAGCCTCCCAAGCACCGAGCTTGGGCTCAAATTGCTTTTACTATGGGTGTTTAAATAGAGAGAGAAAAATACGAGGTAAAAGACAGAAGGAGGAAAAGGATGTTCTGTAACTTTAATGTGAAGATAGGGTTGATTAAGGGCAGGATCCAGCCCAATGAGGTGTGTGTATATTTAGGTCCTTTTTGTTTTTTGCTTTATTTTTTATTATTTATTTTAATTTTACATTCATATTGGTGCCTCTTGGTAGCCTCCTCCCTGACCTCCCCTCCGAAGGGACCCTCCTCATTGGGAAATGTGGGTCGTGCATTTTGGGGGTATCCAACAGTTATGGGGGAGAGGCAAAGTATGCATAATGACCCAACTTGTGGCTCTAACACTCTTTCAACTCCCTCTTCTGCAAATTTCCCTGAGCCACAGTTGCGTTCATTTTAGTTCTACTTCAGTGATGAGGTCTTGAGAGCCTCTGTGTCTCTGGATATCTGGCTTAGTAGGAGTTGAATGTTCTCTGTGTTTATCTCCTTCAGCCTTGTTCTGGTGTCAGGTTCACCAAGATTTAGGTCCTTTTTCTGATACTAAATGGTTGAATGACCAGAGTTGCCATGTATAGTAGTCAGTACAGAGACAAGAGTATTCAGCTGGGACTTGTGGTGGCTGAATTCATCCCACTCGACAGTCCAGAGCCCTGGAGAAACAGTGGTCAGGACCAGCTTTCAACAACTCACACAAAGGTACCATGGGTACTTGCTGGGGCTGGGTATGAATAGCTAAACTTTTTATAAGTCACAGTTTCCTCATCTGTAGAATACAGATAAAAATGTCTCATAAATAATAACTTAAAAAGTTACTATGAGGATCAAAATCATGTGTGAAAGTTCCTTGAATGAGCTTTATAAACAGAATTACTCCCATAAAAGGGAAGAATTGTATTGCATATGGATTCTAGGAGAGAAGTAATAACTAATGATGTTTTCCTTTTCTCCCACTTCATTACAACTTTAAGCATAATTTGTATAGGGTAACTGACCAAATATTTTATTCATTTATCTCAGACTTGAATCATGTAATCCAAAAGCAAGGGGAAAAATACCAGTTCCAAAGTATTCTGACTGGGAAAGTTAAAATCCAGATGTTCAGGTTTTTATTACTTACTATATGCAATCTTCCAAGTAATTCACTTTTTTGTTCTTCTATAAAGCTCAGCTACATTTGCTGTCAGAACTAGTGTTCAGCAGTCCCTTGTCTGAGAATTGATCCGCTATCAGCAGCTCATGTTACTTAGATTGTTGCAGAGACATGCCTTTACTGTCAGACTCCCAGTCCCCTGGGCTTTCATGTAGCACCAGGGCATATTTAACAACTAAATGCCTCACTGTATCAAAAAAGAAACTGGAATAAATGAGTTCAAGAAAAGAGGGGAACTGTATGTGGTTTGCATGAATTAAGTTATAGTAGCTGGAGTGACCGAATGCTTTTTAGTTTCAACTCTCCAGGGTCGGAAGACCTGCAGTCTCTCACATGGTACCAATACATGGCTCAAGAACAGCCAGCTGGCCCTCTGGAGACCATATTTTATTGTTTCTTGCTAGGAAGTCTTTAGTCCTTTTTTTTTTTTTCAAGATCTTTCTAAAGTTAAGAATGATATTTAGATAATGAGGGATTAAAAACCATTTTTTTTTTTTTTTGGTTTTTTGAGGTAGGGTCTTACTCTAGCCCAGGCTGACCTGGAATTCACTATGTAGTCTCAGGGTGGCCTTGAACTCACAGTGATCCTCCTATCTCTGCCTCCTGAGTGCTGGGATTAAAGGTGTGCACCACCATGCCTGGCTCTAAAAACAAATTCTTAATGTAAATTCGATTTGCTACTTGTCCAGGAAGCCATTTCTCATGGCCACCTTGTTTAGGTAAGAGAGGGGATGGGAGGTTTCTCTGTTATGATAGAAATGGTCTTTTCTAGAAATGGGGCATGTACAACTTTTAAAAATAGCAAATATTTTTTCTTGAACTATCAGAGTAAAAGTTCTGAAATTTTTCCAAATATTGCTGGGTCCCTAATATACAATGATTCAATCTATAATGGTTTGACTTTATGATGATGTAAAAATGAAACACTAGATTTTTAAATCTTTTTCTCAGGATAGTAATGTGTAGTACCATAATTGCTCATGATGCTGGCTAGTAGCAGTAATGCTGATTCTCTTCACCAGCTGTGCCCTCAGGAAAGTAACAGTTCTCTTCAGAGTACTTTGCCATAAGTTGTGATGAGTAGTAGGTTAGGAACATGCATTTACTTTCTTAATTTACAGTGGGTTTATCAGATGTAACTCCATTATGAATGTAGGAACATATATATAAAGAGTTGAAGATCAGAACATTGCTTCATCAGTTGAGTTCTGAGGTACATTTCAGCAGTCAATTTTCCAGGATTTTCCAGGGGTTGGAGGGTACACTGACAATTGGAGCAACACTGCATTTGGTTTTGTGTATTCTTTTGCAGAGTTAGAGAAAAAGATCAGTGCATTTGGTCTTACTGTGGTTCTCTGTGCACACACAATTGACCAATATAATTTAGCTTAATTTAATGAAAAGAGCAAAATCACTAGGAGAGGTGTAGCATAGGGTAGTATGCAGATCACTGTGCGAATTTTCTGGGGCATTGCAAGATCATTATTCTCCCTGGCTAAGTTGTTTACCTACAGTCATTCCTATAAAAGACCCTTCAGTCTTCCTGACCACAGAGAGATTTTATCCCAGTGACTTGAAGTCCCATATTTGCTACAGCTTGAGAAACAGCTGGAAAAGGGACCTTTTAAGGAACAATCCCAGCCATATTGACTTTGCATCAATAGACATGTGCAATCTGTATGTAAACATATACATGTTTAGGTTTTAAGAGAGTCTTTGATAAATGTAGTCTTTATTTTCTATTATTGACCATATCTCATATAGGTTTTTCCAGACATATCATTATTATCATAAATTCATCACTGGGAGCTATAAAATAGCCAAATTGTGACTTATTATGAAGATGGCTTTCAACAAGTAGCTGAACATTGAATAACTCAAACTCATATGTTAGTAGCTAGGCTTTGGGAATCAAAAGGGTTTTTGTTTCTAGATTTTGCTTTATGAAATAACACACACACTTAAGTATAATAAATACTCTCACTTACCAGTGCTGGTGACAGTGACACATATCCCAGCAATTTCTTATACTGCTCAAAGGTGAAAAACTGTGAAACAAAACCAAATCTAGAGATTTATAACAATTTCCTGCAAGCAACTCTTTAATTGACTAAAAGTTCTTTAGTAAATTATTATATTAACCAGCATTTAAGAAATGATAAACCACCTAACATAGCTCTGAATCTTGCCTGGCATAGCTGCCATTGGATCTAATTTTAACATAGAAAATTTTCAAATGCAGTTATAATAACCTACAGAAGAGCTGATGGAATCCTTTATAGTGGTAAATGAACCATACAACTTCCATTTACCATGACCATTTTCAGTTTCCCCAGACATCAATAGACTTCTTTTTTTATGGCAGTGATTCAAAATTACAGGCTCAGAAACCTGAAATCTTCAGTCTCCTATGTTTTCTCTATGGACTCCTTTCCAAGCAAATGCCCACTTTTCTAACACACTTGTAAAAGACATTGAATCTCAGCCTTAACTTGCTTCACTGCCCCCCTGACAGCTCCATGGAATTTTAAAACATCAATTGATTATGAAGATACCATGGTACACATGATACCAAGGTACATATTCTCTGGCTCTAAGCAAGATGTCCTCAATCTGAGTGGAGAGTTCTGCTTATTCCTTCTGTTAGCATCTGAAGAAGATGATGATTGTGATCATCAAGATACTGTTAGCTCCTTCAAAGATGATACTTAGTTGTGCTAACAAATTTCTATGGAGGCAAACTGAATTAATTATTTTTATAATCTGATTCCCCATCTTATCTTTCTATATTCCATATTTTGGGAAGAAATTCTTGGAAAGGGTTGTTTTGCCCTTAGATATTCAGTTGGGTAAATGCTACCAACACTGGTAAGGTGTTTTCTTAGGACCTATAAGGATTCATACTTGAGACCCAAGAAACGGCATGGGAAACCAAATGCTTTCTTCTCCATTATTTTATAGACCAGTAAAATAGGGTAAAAGCAAGCAAGAAAGTGTTTGGGGGGACAGTTAATAATATTCTGTTGTATACATAGTCTCTGGAATCTCTGAGCAGCTTGAGTCATTATACAACCAGATGTATTTTTACTCTTTTAAAAACTTAGAAATTACCTTATTGCTATGGCCTTTTAGATCAACTATGGATGTAGACTTTTCTAGAACAGGTAATCATTCACTCATTACTTACCTAATAAATAGCTACTACATTCCTTCTATTCTAGCCACTAGGAATACAGTAAACACAGAACACATCTTGCTTTCTTGATCCCACACAGTAGTGGCTGGTGAGGACCACCCCTGCATTAGAATGGTATTTAGCACAAACCACTGCTGTTTTGATGAGAGATACATTGAAAGCTCTAGAAACCACTATAAAAGGGAAAACACTACAGTCTTAGGGATTCTGTTGGTCAGGCTCTACAGTAACTCTCTATGTAGCCCATGCTGGCCTCAAACTTGTGGCAATCCTTCTGTCTCAGACTCCAAGTGCTGGTATGATAGACATAAGCCACCCCCTTGGCTCTAGTCTTAGGCGTTAAAGATAATTCATTTCTCTTCTGTTTTCTAAGCATCATTACCATCACCATGTTTGGATAATCACCTTGCCAGAATTTTGAAGTGAAAAGTCCTGCATTTGAATTCTGGCCAGGCCACTTAGCAGTGAATGTGTGAGCATACTGCTTAGCCTGTCTAATCCTCAGTTACATAAGCCTCAGCTATTCAGAGTTGTCATGAAATAATAGAATTTTACATAGGCACATAGGAGACTCAGTCTTTCCTTAGGTTAACAAAGGAAACACAGATGCCTAATTATGAAAGCACTGAGGTCCAGGAAACATGTGGAGCATGCTTTGCCTGTACTATTGCATTGAACCCATGTAAGGCTAAAGCATGGGCCAGACATGAAGCTCAGTGATAGAGTACTTGCCTAGCATATCCAAGGCTCCAGGCTCAAGTATCAGAACCTCCATCCCCTCCCCACAAAGAGTCTAGAGAAAACTGATAAGTCCAACTATATGTAGACATGAAGGACTGAGATTACATCTGAGTCTGACACTAAAGCTGTTGCTGCTATGCCATGGTTGTTAGTGCCTAGGGAAAGATCGTCCCTGCCTGAGGGACATTTTTGCTGCTGGGAATGAGGTCTTCTTGTCTTCCATTATTCCTGTGATGGTTACAAAGAGTCTGGAAGTTGTAAAGCACCTTGGTCAGACTCTTTCAAACTTTTGTGACTTAAATCTATGTAAAATATTTATCTAACAGACGTGTTCAAGCATGTGATCTTGCATTTATTTATAAGTGAGAAAAGCATTGATAAAGAGCGACATTTACTTATTTTGCTAATTAATCCATTTCATTTCTCATATATTTCATTTTAAAGATTTTGGAACAGGACCTGCCACCTTCACTAAATTGATTTCCTGGCCCATGGGTGATAAGCCATATTTTAGAAACATTCCTCCATTGGCATTGGAGTAAGGTATGTTCTGGAAGATGCTGAGCCTCACACAAGTCACCACTACCTTAGTAGTTTCTAGAATTTGAATTTTTATTTTATTTTTTATTTTTTTAATTTTACATTCATGTTGGTGCCTTTGATAGCCTCCTCCCTGTCCTCTCCCCTCAGAAGGGACCCTCCTCATTGGGGAATGTGGGTTGTGTATTGTGGGGGTAGCCAACAGTTATGGGGAAGAGGCAATGTCTCTGTGCATAATGACCCAACTTGTGTCTGTTTGCCTCGATTTTCTTTCTGTCTTTATGTCATCACAAGATGAAATACTGAGCTGGAAGGTCAAGGAAGAAGTCTAGGGATATGTACTCAAACCCACAGTCTAGCAATCCTCATGAGGAGTTCAAGTCTACTCTTTGGGAAAGAGTGGAGGCTTTCTATTTCCTGTTTGTAAAATTGTAAGGGTCTCAGGGTGGGTGAGAATAGCCTCAGACACCATGTTTCTCCCATCCCTGCAGTGACTGACTTGGGCTCTTTGGTCCCCACAATGAACACCAATAACCTCACAGAACACCCTCAGCAGAATTTGGGCAGAGGATAGGGGATCTATGTGTATAAACTTTTTATAAAAAATAAATTTCCTACAAAAAAAAAAAAAAAAACCCAAAAGTACACTAGCAGTCTCGATGGGATATTTGGATGAACAGCTAATATGAAACAACTCAGGTATCTGGAAGTGAAAAAGCCTTGTAGGTCCCAGTGATAAATTACCAATATACTAAATTCAAAAGAAATAAACAACAAATTATGATATATTCAAATAACAAACAGTGCTTAAAACTAAAAACAAAACAGAACTTATTTTGATTTCTACCTTTGCAACCAAAATCTAATTAAATATAACAATCTTTCAAGAAGGCAAAAGCTAAACATTTTAAAATGGATTTTAAATAATAGTAAAATAATACAAATGTCTCCACTGTCATTTGAAACCAATATTTATTAAAAATTATTCATTCATCCATTAACTTGAATAAAATACATATTTGTCATCTATGTTTAATGCTTAGAAGATATTATTCTAGAAGTGTATTATTCAGAACTAATAAATTAGCTGTTGTCTTAATTGTACTCTATAGGCTTTCATATTTCTTTTTTATTGAGAAGTTCAATATATGAACATATTAAAAATTGGCCATATTCCTATTGGGTTATACACATGTCTCCTCTCCTCCCGCCCCATTTCATGGAGGGCCCTCTTCAATGGAGCTATTGGTCATCACTATGGGTCATGAATGCACCAGTCAGTCTCTGTGGTGGGGACACTGCCTGAGAGCACACCTTCCCACCCTGTGGCTCTTATGGTCTCTACTTCCTCTTCCCCAGTGTTCCACAAGTCTTGGAGGGCTCTCAGCAGCCTCTGATTTTCTGCTTTGATCGGCTTGAAGTTTCCTCAGTGTCTACTACTATCTCCCTGGCTAGCCACGGGAGCAGCACTCATGTTTAATCTGCCACTTCCTCTGTAATATTTTCTGGGCCCTGGCCATTGTATTTCTTAATAATGTTTCTCCCAAAGCATTAGCTGATGCCTAGGTTGATAAAGATATCCCATTATCTAAGGTAAGATGTGAAGTTACACTTCAAGGATCAATTCAGCAGGCCTGCATCATGTTGTCTCTGATAACATGTAGATGCATGACAAGGGCATTTTGAAATCATTTATACCCAGACAAGCTTTTAGTACATTGACTTTAACAGCTGTAACTCAGTTGTGTCTATATAATCTGTACTCTAATCTAGAAGCTGATAATCTGGCTGCGTTTACTGGCTGTGTGATCCTGATGTGCCATGCTGTTATAGGGCAGAGGACATCTTACACTGCTGGCTGAACCAGTTTTCTATTTTTCCTATTGTTTTCAAACCATGCTCATTAAGCAATCTAATAAGAAACCTGGCACCTGGATACTCTGTTCTTGGACATGGATAGGATACATAAAAGCACAAGCTACTGGAGTCTGGTTTCTAATGAATGGGATCCAAGGGTGTTTCACTCTAGGGCTAATTCTTCCCCTGTGAAGCCAGCTTTTCCTGAGCACTCTTCTGAATGCTCTTTAATGTCAAGGATCTCCAGGTTGGTTGGTGGGTAGACATATGGTTCTTAGTCCTGTGTGAATGCCAAACACTGTAGTTTCTGCAAGGGTTTACACTGGACACTCTGCGGAACTCAAGAGCTCACTCTTTGGGTGTAGTTTGCTCTTTCGCTCACTCTCTCCCATGAGCTCCAGGTACCTTGTTAGATTCCCTTCTCTCTCTTGACCCAGGGAATTCACTGGACTCTACTTTGTTTCTCCTCTACTTAGTCTGAACACCCTCTCACAGCAGTACATTGGGGCACTCAGAAGGCTCATCTATTTATTTCTCCTCCTCTCAGGTATTACCACCCTGCTCTGTCTGGTGTCCAGTGTCTTAGAATCTGCTGTTTCTTGTACTTTCTTTTTGTTATTGTTGGTGTTTTTGTTGTGTCAGGTGGGAAGTTAATCTGGTCCTTGTTACTCCATCTTGATTGAAAAAGTGAAGTCCTGGCATTCCAGATATCCTGAGTAGTAAATGTGGGAATTTGGGAAAACAGAACAGATTCTTCCTCTATATAAACACTTCTCTTTCTATAAATTTTATTTCTATTTCATTTATTCACTTGAACACCATAGTAGGTGTAGGTATACAATAATGAACAAGTAGCCTTCATAATTTGGAATCTTTCATGAGTTTGGTCAGCATAAAGTCATCCTAAAATCTGAACAAAATGCATTTCTGGACTTGTGATACTTAATACTGTAGACCCTACAACCTGGTACAAGGTGCTTTCCATGTCACAGAAACTAGTTAGTGTCTTGCTATACTATAATTTCCCCTTGTTAACTGCATTACAAATTCTATATTAATTGTGAAAATAAAAAATTAGCATCAGCAAGTCTTATTATTTTAATGACAAATCCTGTATCAAACACTAAAATACAGGCAAAAGTAAAATCACCACTTTCTTACTATGGAAACAATTGTAACTGAAGTGTCCTTACCAAGGAATACAAACACACACACACACACACACACACACACACACACACACACACACACGTATGCATGTGAGCACACACATGCGTTACTGCATATTTTATTCTGAGGTAAACTTTGATGACATACAATGAAACAGTTTATGATGTATGAAATCATTACAATCAGGTGATTGCTTTCCTCACAAATCCTAAGATAAATATCTATAAAATGAATGTTTTCATAAATTGTGTTGAAAAACTGGTATTATCCATCTGGCAAAGATACACTTAGCTCCAAGTTATACTTAAAAAGCCAAAGTACTTACCATATGTCTCAAAAATTTTAAGGTAACATTTACTTGAAACAAGATGTCTGGGACACATACCCCATATCCAGTTGCCCAAAAGTTCATCTGTTAACCATTTTTCTGGCATGGAACACTGCCTTTTTCTTTTCTTTTCTTTTCTTTTCTTTTCTTTTCTTTTCTTTTCTTTTCTTTTCTTTTCTTTCCTTTCCTTTCCTTTCCTTTCCTTTCCTTTTTTAAAGTAGAGACTAACTGAGTTTTGTAAAGCTCAACTTTTTGTTAGTTTTTCAGGAAAAGATTATTCAACACTGATAAACCATAATCCCCTTAAAGTGTAAATTTGCTCCAATATATTGCATGAAGGGAAAAACTCCAATTATAATTTACTTTATTTATATATGGAAAACACTGAACAAATGAATATATTATTCTGTGGAGACAAAGTGACTTTGCTTTTGAACAGGAACTCTGCTCTGTTTGTTTACTTGGGCAATCTTTTATCAAGTGAAGCCATTTCATAATTCAATTCAGCCTTTTTGTGTACTTTGGTGAACTTTTCCAGATTCTCCACTGCGATTCAGATCCTTGTAATGAAGTTTGTATTGAAGTAATAATATGAAAGCACAAAAACTACAGTAACAAAGACAGCAAATTTATAGGGAAAGTATGTCTTTGTTTTTCGAGTTTGAGACCTGAATTAAATTCTATTAAATTACTATCTGACATAATGTAAAAGTTTGATGTTTGTGTATATATACTGGTTACTTCATCACAGTTTCTAACCCAGTCAGCCCCTTGATTTCCTCAGTGAAAGCATTCAAGCTGTTCCTTCTTGTCTTTCAGGAAGATTGGGAATATAAATTAAGTATGTGAAAAAAGCTTTATACCATTAAAATAAATGACATAAAGTTGGAAAGGAAGTCTTTTAGTCTATGTTTATGTTATCATTTTTACAAAAAGACAAAGCCATATTTGGTGATGTCAGTGGTGGGAGTAGGGGAGCTATGCCAGCCAGAGTCACTGTAACCAGAAATTTTGCTTGCAAGAACATATGTGAGAAGTGTGCACATACAGTTCTTTCCTCCTTGGAGTTTCTGGCACATCTCCCCATTGCTATTTCAGATACTAAATACCACAAGAAGTACATAAACCTCCACAGCCATGAGGTTAAAGAAATGGAAATAATAATTCTGTAAGCATCAGAATAGAGAATTCAACAAGGGAGAAAAATAAAGTTGACATGTCAAATAAATGTGATGTAAGAATCATTCACAAAGAAATATAGTGCATTTCATAAGATGAAAATGAGTCAGAGGGGTAGGTTTTTCCACATCTTCTTTTTTTCTTTAATAATTACTGCTACAAAGGAAAACTGAACTGCTTTGAGAAAAGATCCAGGCTGTTTTGTGGCTTCTGTGGTTTAATTACATGAAGTTCATTTACTGCTCTCTCTCTCTCTCTCTTTCTCTCTCTGTGTATATAATTTCCTCATTTAAAAGGGAGTACTTTTACCTGAAAAATAAATCTACAAACCGATATACATGTTTGAGAGATTGACCAAGTATAATTATAATAAAATTATGTTGTAATTTCTGCATTAAATAATTTTAGTGTTTTATGTTAATCTATATTCATGTACCCTTGTTTACCATGAGCTATTTTAATAGTGAAGTGGTAACTAAACACCATATTTTCACTTGGTGGAAAAGTATACAGTACTTACCTTCACTGCTCTTTTTGGTGTTTCAGCTAAAATGGGTGGCAGAATTCCCTTGTAAAAACCAAGAAACCTGTTGGAGACATAAAATATTTTTATATAAGCAAGGAAAATTTAAAATAGTAAAATTCTATTTTTGTTTATGGATAAAGCAAATAAACTCAATTATTCAACCTAGTATAACAATTATGAAGTTCTTTATTCTAAAGGGAAGATATGAATTCTATGTGTATTAGCATTATGATACTCAAAAGATTAATAAGTGGTACTAAGTCTGAAATCCCTTAGGTGAATTACCAAACATGCCATGAGTTGTTCTTTATAGATGAATTTGACCCTTCTCACTGTATTTTTTTTTTTAATGTGTGTTGGGTAGCTTCATGCTATCTATATATAGGCCTGCATGTTCTCAATTCTGGTAACCAAAGGAGGGTAACTAGGATTATACCTAAACCCAATAGACTAAACCTTTTTGAAACCAGCATGGTAACAACATTTTAAAGTTTAGTTTTATTAACCAGTTCTGTATCTATGATATTTTGTCTCTCAGTGCCACCCTTAATTAAATATAATTTTAAAAAAATTTCCTTAACAGCAGTTGTAGAAGGTCAAGGGAGGTTATATATGGATGACAAAAGAAATGTCAAGGTCCCTTGTTGATAAACAATCTCTTATGGCACAAGCCAGCTATTAATGCCAATGTTGAGGGGCCCATAGTCATATATTTAGACATTTTAGGGAAAATATCCTACTATGAGTGGCATATACTTATGATTAAATTCAGAGTCAACACATTTCTTATTAGGTTTTAGAATTGGGAAATTTAAATTTCTCTGTCTGAGGATATATATATATATATATATATATATATATATATATATATATATGTCATATCTTCATTTTAAGCTGATAAATACCTAAGTAGAAGAGAATATCCTTGCATTATTTTAGCAGTAAGGCAGAGTCCAGCAATCTCTATTTTAGGATTTTCATTTAACATAGGGCAGAAGTTTCTCTGATTGGTCCCAAGTTTCAGCCTAACTCCTTTAAATTGGGTCGGCTTCTATCTGTGCTTCTGGAATAAAAATTTCAGAGTTTATTCCAACTAACCTACTGTGCTACCCAACCTGACAGGTAGACCTCTTGCATTTTCCCCATTCATTGGCCTAAGCAACATACAACATGGAGAGGAGTAAGAGATTGTGCTACAATACTAAATTATTAGCTTGCTGGGCATGGTGGTACATGCCTTTAATGCTAGCTCTTGGGAGGCAGAGATAGGAGGATAATTGTGAGTTCGAGGCTACCAAGAGAGTACATAGTGAATTCCAAGGTCAGCCTGGACTACAGTGAAACCCTACCTCAGCAACAACAACAACAACAACAAAAATTAAATTGTTAGTTCCCTGGAAGTACGGTCCTCTTTGAGGTTCTTGCCTCAAAGTCCATCTTTTTGTGTACTCTGCCCACTATTTTTTGAGCCTAGTACATTATGCTAGTATTATGGCTTGAAAGAAAGCAGATATATGATTTTTTCATATATTTTATTTATTTATTTATTTGAGAGAGAGAAAGAGGGGGGGAGATAATGGCTGTGCCAGGGCCTCCAGCCACTGCAAATGAACTACAGATGCATGTGCCCTCTTGTGCATCTGGCTTACATGGGTATTGGAGAGTTGAACCAGGATCCTTTGGCTTTGCAGGCAAACACCTTAACTGCTAAGCCATCTCTCCAGCCCCCAGATACATGATTTTAAAAAACGATGGGAATACATAAAGTGAACCACCCCTTTCCATTTCCATTTTCACTACTGATGACTGAAATTCTCACATCACCATTTTAACTCAAGACACTTGCAAAATGTAAAGCTTCTTTATCACTTACATTTCATTATAAATTAATTACTTACTTTCATCATGAGAGTGACTAAGTATAGGTTTGGTCTTCCCAAAAGATAAATATGAGTTTACAAATAGAAATTCTATATCTATAATGAGAGAGGTCATGATGTTTGCTGCCTATCTTTTCACATATTGAAGGTAATGCTTGGATATAGGGGGAAATTAAGAGGAACTCTTAAGTAGTTTTTAATACAGAATACCCAGGTTGACAGAATGACTTGAAATCTTACCTTACCGAGACAGAAAACAGTGCTAGAAAAAAAATGATGCTTGGCCTGAAGGACAATCTCAGGAGAAACATGATGATCATATTAGTTCTTTTGAAAGGTAGGCATATAGGAAAGATGTGACTTTTCTGGTCATTTCCAAGCAGTGGAACAGGGATCAATAGCTTGGAAGAAAGCAGGGAAGAGAGAGTTTTGTCCTGTTGGAACTTAATGGACTTATGTCTTCTAATATAAATGAGTATAGTATATGAATGAATATATATATATTATATATATATATATATATATATATATATATATATATATATATTGGAATGGATACACTTCAAAGTCCTCACAGTTCTTCTATTTCAATCCCCAGATTTTGTAATTCTAAGAAAGAATAAGAGAACATGGCCAATTTGTCTTAGTTCAAAAAGCATGGCTTCTCTGTAAGGACTTCATCTTGAAATGATGGGAGAAAATACTAAAAAGAGGTGTAAGGCAGGAAGAAAGAGTGGCAGCTAGGAGAAGCATAAGGATTTAATCTGGAAATAGCTGAGAGGTCCATAGCCCTCTGTTTCATGTTGGCAATGTTTTGTTGATGTGTCCTCCTTCCCTTTCTCTCTGCCCAGCTCATTTCATGTGCTATAACCATTCCTGTCCCATCATCCTGAACTTTCTGACAATAAATGATCATTTTAAACTTGAAATTCTAAAGGGTCTGTATCAGTTACTTTATGGTTGCTGGGACAAAAATACCTGACTACAGGCTGTTGCCTAAACACTTGGTTACCTGCAAGAGTTGAAGACACCACAGCCTGCAGCCACAGGACATCAAGTGATCATGCTGGAACCGAGAGGATATCCAGTTCTTTCCCAGCTAGCCCTCATAGTGCTGGAAAGTGCTAAGAGTGCATTTAGAGAATAACAGTTGCCAACTGGTTGATTAAGCAAGAAGTATACACTTGTGCAATAGTGGCACACAGCTGATGTCGTAACCAACTTCTCACAGATTGGACATAAGACTGGCTTGGGGTGTGGGGTGAACCCATATCTGGCTCTGGGAACCAAGCCAGATTCCCTACCATAGAGAACCTATAGGCTCCAGAGAGAACCTCTAACTAAAAAGAATGAATATGCATCAATATATCTTTATAATGACTAGGTTTGTCCCCTTTAATTCAAACTTCTCACTTTTGGTTGGAAAATCTGTTCTTTTTTATAGATGGAGGAGAATATGTGTGAGAACAAGAATACATCAATACATCAAGAAGAGAGAGCCGTCTGTCTACCAGGGGATGGGTCACCTCCACCTCATTTGCCTGAGCCTAGACGTCATTACAGGGAAGTGGTGACATGAATTCTGCTCTCATGGCTACTATGAAAACCAGTTCCAGGGAAATGGGTGACAGACACTGTGGTTACTCAAACCTCACCAAAAGAGATCCAGTGTCTACCGAGAAAGCAACACTACATAAGATCTCTATTGTGCCCACCAAGGCTCAGGGAGCATCATGAAAGAATGGGTGGAAAGACTGTAAGAGCCTCAGGATGGATGAGAATAGCCGGAGACACCATGTTTTCCCCATCCCTGCAGAGACTGAGGCTTCCTGGTCCCCACAATGAATACCAATAACCACACTGAAGACCCTCAGCAGAATTGTGATGGGAGGAAGGGGGAAATCTATGTGTGCCAACTTTTTATAAAAAATCAGTAAATTTAAAATATGCCTGACTAAACTACTTATGGACAGAAAGGGTTTATTTTGGTTTACAATTTGGAAAGGAAGTCTATCATGGTGGGGACATCGTGGCACACAGGGTCATAGCCAGATTTTGTTGGAAAAAATAGGAATCTACTTTCTTGTATTGTTTTCAGAGAATATTTGTGCAACAGCAGCCATACCAGTCACATCAGCACCACTTCTGTGGAGAACCGTCAAATGTCGTATTTAAACCACGGGAACCAGAACATTAGTATACTATGATACAGCTAGGAAACCATGAGCTAGCTGGGTGGGGTTCTGATCAGCATATGACCCAAACCTAGTCCTTGAGACTAGTGAAGACATACCAGAAGGCTGGGATTTGCAGTTGAAGCATGAAAGGTGCATGGGAATCAAAGTATTTGATGAATTTGCTGAATTTGGTATGGTTCCAGTTCCATGAGATGCCTGTGTAATTCAGACAAGTGAGACATCACTGCCTACAATCCGAGAGCAGTCAGAGAGATGCAGAGAACCTGTTTCTCAATGACACTGCTGGGCTGCTGTCAGAGGACAACTTTCACCGTGTTGGTCCTCACCTTCTACCTCATTTGAGGAAGTTTTCTCTATCTTCCCTTCTTAATCTTCCCTGCTGTGTTCATTAGGAGCTTCTGAACTTCCAAGAAATTCTCTCTTGCCTCCTGTCTCAGGATTATAAACGCCTGCTTCAGCTTCCTGCTTTTCTTGGAGGGTCTGAGGATAGAACTCAGGTACAGTGGCAATTGCCAGTGAGCCATCTCCCAGCCCTACTAAGTGTAGCTTTTAAGGCATTGAAAGTTAATTTTTAAGAATGTAAAAGCAGATTTGGAGAACCATTTCAAAAGAAATAAATTTAGATTGTTCCTTTTAGAGAATATGTGATACATTACAACATATTAGTCTGACTGCCCATGAGGGAGCCCAAACCGCAGATGGGACATGGAGATTAACTGCATAAAGTACATGCAAGGAAGGTATGCCACATCTTCAAGGCCATTAAATCACAGTGGTACACACGCTGGTGAGAGCTATAGTTCACAACCCTCGTAGACACAGAGTACTGCAATATTGGATCACATTTGTTTTTAATTCTCTAATCAAAACAGGCCTTGTAGTACTTATGTACTTCTATAAAATGAAGATCAAAAACTGCACTGCACGTGTTCTTCTCAAAGATACAGCTGACACATAGGCTATTTAAAACACAGGCTTGTGCCAACCCCCACAGCATTTTACCCCTCATTTCTCCCCACCTTCATTTCTAAAGTGTGAAACTATTTAACATATGAGTGTCTATAGGGTCACAGAACAGTCCATGAAGAGAAGCTGACTGTATGGAAGTCAGGGAATATGACATTTCTGTGACTTTCAGTTTGTTTCTAGTCTTGTTGGTTTGTCCACGGCAAGTCAAACACTGGCAGGCACCTTCCTGCTGTCTCTCATTATTAGGGTCCAGTTTTAGGTTACCCCATTTTAGGTTTACATTTTATACATCAAGAAAGCAGACATCTAGATAAATCTTCCTTAAACTTCATGTATCCTACAACACCTTTATTTTATTTGGATGAATGAAAAAGAAAAGGCACTTGTTTTCAGTTAGCTACTGAAATCTGAAGACTGCAGTAAACAATGGGTAGACAGGGAAGGCTTTAACATTCTCAGAATCTGACTCAGGTAAAGAAACTAAAAGGGAGTAAAAAAAAAAATCTCATGTCTGTTTACCCCCTTCTTTTGAGTCACACCCTTGTTGGTTTGAATGTTATTTTTCAAAATTTAGTATGTAGAAAACATTTGTTCTAAAATCATTTGTTCCATAGAGTTAGACTACTCTTGCAAGAAGGCTAGAAATGTCTTGAGTTCCTCCTATTCAGCATGCTTTGGTGTTAAGATGAGCAATGTGGAATATTTTCTTTGTAGATCTCAAAGAAAAAGAAAATCACTTTAGCTCCTTCACAACTGAACTTTAGAAAGAGTCAAGCCTTGTTTATCAGAAAGCTTATCAAACAACTGATAAGTTCATTAGAAAATGAATACTCAACAAGGAAACAGAGAAAAAAATTTATTCCCTCCTAAGAAAGGAAAAGATCAAAATACAAAGCTCTGGCCCATGGAAACTGAGGCTTTCACTGGTAGCCAGAGAGACATGTTTTAGGAACCAAACTACTGAGGTTGAATGCCAGATCCAGCAACCATCACATTAGAAAAGCCAAAATGGGGATTCACTTTATCTGAGCCCCAAACTGTCAACTACAGAAATGATTTCCAAGGTGAAAAGCCATTTTCCAAGCCACCTGCAGCACACACATGGAATAAGAAGGATGTTTTCACCTGGATCCTGTGTCTTTGCCAAAAACCTGGCATTCAGTACGCATCCAGAGCACTGCAATAGTGCTCACCAGTGAAGCATGAAATAGGAGAGACAGGGAAAGTGACACCAGATCCCCAGTTGGGGAAATTGGAAAGCATTAACACGTCTGTGTACCTCACAGAGCACAATTACTACATTTTATTTTGTTTCAACAGTCAGGACCTAAATGAACATCACCATTCAGTTCAGTTCTGGGCAACTCTCCAAGCTCATCTTTGGTACAGTTGATTTTGAAGCCTTATAGTCAATCATATCTTCACAATTTGTTCTTTTTTTTTTTTTTTTTTTTTCCGGCTTTAGGCCTTCTCCTGATTTCCATTTCTCATTTGGAAGGCTTGAGTCATCTCTTTTGGCAGCATGACCAAACCAAATCAGTCATTTTCTCCAAATTATATTGAAATTGGGTTCTTGCTAGTTTGTTTTCTTCCTCCTCTTTTCATCCACATCTCTTTATGAATCTAATACAAAGCCGACTGAGGCATAAAATGTCCTCTTTCTTCTAGTGTTAAACCCCTGTCTGTTTACCTACATGCTGCAATTCTGTAATGAGTGCCTTGGTCAGCCCTGGGTTCCAAGTTCATGGCTTCCAGGGCTGGATGGACTGCATACCCCAAAGCACACTTATAGCCTGATACTTGATCTTTAAGGGGTTATTTTGACATCACTTGGACTTCACAAGTCTCATAACTTCACAGAATCCAAATGAAAAGAATGAGGTTTCAGGTCTGTGATATTTGAATTATACAAAACCACAAAGTTGTAGGCATCTTGCAGCCATTTTCATTTAGTAACAGACAAGGAAAACTGTATCTTTCAAAGAAAAGGTAAAACAGCTCAGTAATCTTAAAGATCCGGATTCTTCTTTTAAAAGTACCAAATGAACTTCAAGAAAGTAAAACCTTTAGCTACCATCTAAATAGAACTAACAAAAGTTTTCCCTATTCAATTCATATCAAGTCGTTAGGAATAAACACTGTAGTATTTATTAATTCATTACTGAGAATTAATTGAGTTAAGTTTATGCATATGCTCCTTGGATATATTTGTTACTTTAAACCATACCACTTCCATTATATGCTGTATGGAGGAATTCTTTAAAGATATCTTTTTAAAAATTTTTATTTATTTGCAAGGAGAGAGAGAGAGAGAGAGAGAGGGGGGAGTCAGACTGAGAGAGAACAGGCACGCCAGGGCCTCTAGCCACTGCAAACAAACTCCAGATGCATGTGCCCCTTGTGCATCGGGCTTACATGGGTCCTGGGGAATTGAACCTGGGTCCTTGGCTTCACAGGCAAATGCCTTAACCACTAAGCTATTTCTCCAGCCCTTTAAAGATTTCTTGAACATACATTTCAAATTGAATCTTCAATATGTAAATTTACCACAACTAAATCTGTTGATGCATCTAAAATAAATTACTACTTTGATTTTCTAAGATACAAAACTAGTTTGGCTGTCAGTATCAGTTAGGAGGTAGGCCTATGGCTCCATTCCCTGGAAAGTTGGCAGAGTGCTTGACTCACTAAACATGCTGCTCAGTTCGGCCCAAGGAAGGCATTAGCATGATATAAGAACCAGAACCCTGATGGAAAATGTTAAGGAAAGAAAAAGAGAAAATGATATTCAGGAAGCAACCAAAGTGCTAACTTCTATTGCTAGAATGCACATGTTAATTGCCCCATTAATCTATAAGTGACTTACTTATAACTGACTTCACAGTAAGTATATTACTTTTCACTGACATCAGATTACTTTGCTTGTAAAGAACACATTTCCACTAGGAATTAAGAACCCGTTTTCCATTATGTGATGGCACTTCTGAGGAAAAAGGCCTGAAAAGCAAAATAAAATAATACAAAATCCAGGAACAATCCCTTTAGAGTAAAAAAAAAAAAAAATCCCTTTACCTGTCAATTTTCAGTAGTTTTTTTTTTTTTTTTTTTTTTTTGGCTAAATAAGTCCACAGAGGAAATTCCTTATTCAATTATAACTCTTATCTTGACATCAACCTCACTCTTCCTGTTTTTAATTTATCTCTTTCTCATTCATGAAATAACTATCATTCATTTATTTATTAGTCAGGCATGTTTTGTGCAAAGCACTAAGTTAAAACCTTTTTCTAAGGGTTACATGTTACTTTTTTATATGGCAGAAAAAAATTTGATACTGTACTTGATTACATTATTTGATAAGGATGTTTCCTTTTACATTATATTATAGGCCTGTATACACACAAACGTGACAATATGTCAATAGTCTGAGTAACTTGTATATTTTCTTTTTGAGAGAGACAGAGAGAGACATAGAGAATGGGTGCGCCAGGGCCTCTCAGCCACTGTGAATGAATTCCAGATATGAGTGCCCCCTTGTGTGCATGTGAGACATTGCATGCTTGTGTCACTTTTGTGTCTGGCTAAACATGGGACCTGGAGATTCAAATGGGTGTTCTTAGTCTTTGCAGGCAGGCGCCTTAACCGCTAAGCCATCTCTCCAGCTCAATTTGTATATTTTTAACTAAGTAAAATGTTTTACTTACATAAATAGCATATTTAATTCATTATTATAACCTGCTTTAAGTGCAATGGACATTCCTGTACTTTATAATTACCCTCTGGTATTTAGTCTTAATAGTTCAAGAAAGAAGAGTTTGAGCTCTGAAGCTACACAATCTGGTCTTGAATTTTCTCAGCCACATATTAACTGTTGACAAAGTATGGGCAATTCTTGGCTCAACAAGTTGAGCAAACTAATTTTAAAATATTACTGCTGAAATAGAGACACCATCTATGCCAGTTCTCTGGAAATGAATTAGTTGCCTGATTTAATAGCTTGACCTAGCTTCAGGGCTATATTTGAATGCAGCTGGGGATAAAAGTCTCAAAATTCAGAGATGTCCTTCACAAATGGAATCTTACCTAAGTGTGTGACCTAGTGCCCAAGGAATTCACACCGTTACGGAATTCTGCTACAACTAATTAATACATATTTGAATCCAGAGATGTTGTGCACTAAGAGCTGTGTACTTTCAAAGTGCAGGTGTATTTGCAAGCACATTAACTCTTTGTGGTCACCAATTATGATAGTCTGCTCCAAAATTAATTTCTTGTGGTGCCCCCTAGTGGTATCAGAGTTCAAGGCAACTAAACAAATTACCTTAACTTTGTCAAAGAAATGTGTTGGAGGAGAGAATTTTAAATTACAATTTATAGTCTGGTTTAGTCAACTGTCTGTTCACTTATAAGCTCCAAAGGAAAAGCATAATAACATTATGGACTTTTATTGGAATTAAGACCTTTGAGGAAAATTTAGAAATGAAAAGAACAATTGTGCAAATAATTCACAATTTTTAACCTATTCAAGTTTTACACAAAATAGATACTAGGAAAAACCAAAAAGTTGGGAAAGTTAAGCAGCCTTCCTGATAGCCAAGCAACTAGTAAATTGTGGCTTTGGGAGAAGAATGCAGGTCTGTTAGACTCCAAAGGCTCAGGTCTTGAACACTGGCTCTGTTTCTTTGGGGAACTTAATTCAACCTTCTGGCGTTCATGGCACCTTCCTTGATTGTGCTTGTAGACTGGCTGAAGCCTTCTGCACAGTTTCTGGCTAGTTTCTGGAAGGGCTAAAATGCTGGGTTTTGAAGACAGGAATCGCTAAGCTAAGGTGGGTAGATTCTTTTGTCATTCATACGCCCCTGTACTAGTTTTATAAGTGCTTTTAGCTGACTAAAACACATGAATACTAAGTGAGCTTTGGGGACTACATGAATCAAAGATAATATGCATTTTACTTATTTATTTATTATTTATGAGCACGTGCGAGAGAGAGAGAGAGAGAGAGAATGGGCACTCTAGAGCCTCTAGCCACTACAAACGAACTCCAGATGCATGCACCATCTTGTGCATCTGACTTATGTGAGTACCGGAGAATCAAACCTGGGTCCTCAGGCTTTGCAGGGAAGCACCTTAGGTGCTAAGTCATTGCTCCAGCCCCCAAATGCATTTTATAGACATCTGAATATGCACAATTTCCCAAATTACTTTGACAAAGTGTTTACTACACACCAAATTTTTTATGAATGAGTAATTAAAGGTTAGCTATTCCCCTACCTAACTCTCTCAATGTCTCAGAAAACTACTAGTTGAATAAATTGAGTAGAGTTCTAGACACTTGAAAAGCAATGCTCCAAACTTGCTTTTTTTTTTTTTTTTTTAAAACTTATCTGTCTTGCCAGGTGTGGTGGTGCACACCTTTAATCCCAGCACTCGGGAGGCAGAGGTAGGAGGATCGCCGTGAGTTCGAGGCCACCCTGAGACTACATAGTTAATTCAAGGTCAGCCTGGACCAGAGTGAGACCTTACCTCATAACCCTCCTCCAAAAAAAAAAACTTATCTGTCTCTACTGTGTATCTTCATCCAGTTCTATGTGACCTCAATTATCTATGTGTGGATAACTCTCATGTATCTCTAGTTGCCCATCTACTTGGATACTGTATAATTAGCACATCAAAATGAAGTACCGATTTTCTCTGTAAAAATTTGCTTCTCTTCTAACACTGGTCAGATCAGGTAATGGTAACCTTACTTTTGTAGTTACGCGGGCCAGAAACTTTGCACTCATAGTTGAATTCTTTCTTTTGTTCATCTGTATTACTCCAAGCTCTGATCATACCTCACCTAAACAAGTTTAATAGGCCCCTCTTTGGTTTTCTTGTAGTCTATTGTCAAGACAGTTCCAGGATGGTTGTATAACAAGAATAAGTATACTATATCTCTCCTCTCTTCTCAATCTCCCAATGTCTCCCCATCTCCTCAAAGTAAAACTCAAGACCACACATCAGTCCCAGTCACTCTACCTTTCCTCTACCCAGCTACTCTTCTTTTCAGTTCACTGTAGTACCATAGGACCACTGGTGTCCCATGGACCAAACACACCTCCCACTTCCAGTGCCTTTTACACAGGCTTCATCATGTCTTGGTCCTTTACCATACATATACTCATGCTTGCCTTCTTCATACCTTTGCATACTTGTTACCTTTCAGTGCGATTTGACTTCATATTTCCTCAACTGAAATCACATCACTTCACTCTAAAGTGTTACCTTCGTGTTCCGCCAACTTGATATCTGTCACATGTGATGGCTCCTGCCTGTAATCCCAGCAGTAGGGAGGCTGAAAATAACTGGTGCTACACAATGAGTTCTAGGCCAGTCTGGGCTACATAACAAGACCCTGTCACCAACAAACAGTCTATCATTTTCCCATGGATCTAGGCTGGTGGCATATGAAGAGAAATTAAATCTGACATTTTGCTTTTCATTTCTTTGGTGACTTTTAAATTTCACAAAATATTAGAAGATAAAATTAAGTACTTAATTTAATAAATATGACTAGACTTAAAGAAATAGCCAGCCAAAAAGATAATTATTCTCCATGTGAGTTATTGTCCTCATAAGCATGCATGCTATGGCATTAAAGGCCATATCTAACTCTCACTCCCTCTGGTAATCTGCATCCCTTCAGTTCAAGCAGGACTGAATCCCAGCATTCAAACCTTTGAGGCCATATGCTCAGTAAGTATGGTATGCTAAATTTAATCACCTATTTAGAGTTACTTAGCAGGTGTTTGTATGAGACTTGAGCACCTGACTTACTGTTAAGCAACAAAACCCGAGAGTGCTTTGAGAGGGAGTTTTCATCTTTCCTTGAAACAAAATATGATTCTCAGGCCTTACTTCTAGAGATTCTGACTGGCAGGTCTTCCTAGTGAAGGTTTGGGAATTTTTAACACCAAACCTAATTCTGGTGCATAAGGATGAAACAATTGGATCTATCCATTGAAAACAGAAACATGTTTCCCTTTCAGGTGAGTGACACAGTGCTACTCTTACCCACAGTTATCTATTATCTATCTATCTATCTATCTATCTATCTATCTATCTATCTATATCTATCTATCTATCTATCTATCATCTATCTTTCTTTCTGCTATCTGTCTATCTATCTTTCTTCTATCTATCTATCTATCTATCTATCTATCTATCTATCTATCTATCTATCATCTATCTATCTACTATCTATCTATCTATCATCTATCTATCTACTATCTATCTACTATCTGTCTATCTATCTATCTATCTATCTATCTATCTATCTATCTATCTATCTATTTATCTATCTATCATCTTTAATCATCTATCTGTCATCTATAGGAAGCAAGAAAAATTTCTCAGTATCTTTGCAGCTAAGTCTCCCTGGAATTTCATAAGATCATCCTTGCTTTCCTCTCTACAGTATTTTCTCTGAGATTGGAAAGGCAAAAGCAAAGACTACTGATTGCTGATGTGTTTCATGCCTCTGATGTGGCCATCTCTGGGCTCTGAGACAGGCACTATAGGTATCTTTGCTAGTCATCTTCACCACATGTGGTAGTGAAGACTGGCTAGAGGGTTTTGTTGTTCTAAGGGCTACTTCTTAGTTTTTCTTTTCCATTCATTTAGGAACAACACCGAACATGCCAAAAACAAATTACTGCCTTGTATACATCTTCTTAACAGAGATTAATTTTATTCAACCTCTGTCTATCAAGACTTACAGAAATCTTGGTTGGCACAAGGTTTGCTTTCTCTGTTTAAACAATAAACCAAAAATGTAAATGAGGGCACTTTCCTCTCATTCTGTTCACAGTCTTGGGCTTCACAGAAAGGTACAGCAGGAAGTACTTCCTGTAGTAAAGTTAGCAGGACAGACTATGGTGGTTCCACCTGAAAACCCTCCCCTAATGCTTTATTGAATGAACCAATCAAGAGGCCAGTCTTCTCAAGTGCAGTATAGGTGATTGTCATGCAGGGAAGCAATACTGCCTGGTTTCAGTTTCTAAATTAATTACCTAGTTGAAAAATAAACTTTGTGAATTACTCATTCATCTTGACTTCCACACTTCCTACCAAAGCCATTAAATGTCTATGGCTCTTTTGACTTCCACAACTCTCACATGCAATATGTGTTTTTCGTAACTATTTTTATGTTTAGAGTCATTCATCAGGCAGCAGGTATTTAGTGAACTATATGTGTTTATATGTGTTACGTAAATTATCAATAGCACATCTAAATTTTGTCATTGAAATAGTAAACATGCTTCAGTTTTATCAACTGTCATTTCCAGAATCTAGAAAGAACCAGTCACATTTTATTAATCTGGTAGTTTGCATATGAGATAGCAACAACACAAGTATACTTTTTTTCCTGTTTTCCATAGAACACTAAGTAACAGGTAGCATTTAGTTATCTTGGTCATAAAATGAGTACTTGGTGACTAACTTGGAGTCCAATTTTTGTAGTTTGAATTTTTCTCTCTGTAAATCCCCCCATCCACCTATTCATTCAATAAATAATTGGGTATCTGCCATGTGACAGGCAAGACTCCCTGGAATAGGTTTGAGATGCAAACCAGTCAGACACATCTCTCATCATCACAGGATCTATGGCCTGTGTGGTAGTTTGAATATATGTCCCCCAATATATTCAGTGTTTTACTAGTTATAGTTTGCATCTGCAATCACCTTGCTAAAGGCAATGTCACTGGGGGCCCGGTCTTAAGGTGTTAATGGTGTGGGTTTGAGATTCCATTGTAAAGATATGCAAATGTGCCTAGCAGGAGTTCCTGAAGTGTGCTGTGTGACCTTTTGGCTGTAGTTTTGCTCTGTGTGCTATGGTGGCTGGTTGGCTTTCTCTCTCTCTACTTGGCCCTGTGAAAGCAGGCTGCTTCTCCTGCCTTTATGAAACTTCCCCTGGATCTGTAAGCTTCAATAAATAATATCCCTTCCTCCATAACTGTGCCTGGTCTGGAAGTTCATCTCAGCGAACCTGAAGCTGTCTGCTACAGCCTGTTAAGGAAAGCAGACAAGAACCAGGTAGCAAGCAAATTAATAAACAGATGCTAGCTCACCATCAATACTCACCAGGGGAAATATCAATTAAAATCATGGTGGTATATCATGTCATGTTCATTAGGAAGCCTGCTATGAAAAAGAAAACAAACCCCAGAAAACAACAAGTGCTGAAAAGAATGTAGAGAAACTAGGGCCCTTGTAAATTGTTTAGGAGATGCAAAAAAAAAAAAAAAATGATGTCACTACTATGGAAAAGCGTATCGTGCTTCCTTAAAAAAAATAAAGCTAGCCATGTGATTCACCAATTGTACTTCTAGGTTTATACCAAAAAGAATGGGAAGCAAGGACTTGGACAGATTGAGTTATGTTTACCATAACTACCAGGATATGATCTGAGAAAGTCATTAGGCATTTCTGTTGAGGTACAAACATCATAGCATGTAGTTACACAAACCTAATAGTAAAGGTCAACTTCCTGATGTGGCCATTTGAGGCAATCAGCAGATACTTTTAGTGCAGAATCATTTTTAGGTGAGTGGTCTGATTCTACCTGGCTAATTTTTGTATGTCACCAGTACTATGCCACTGGATACATAGCTACTTGGTCAAACTTACTTCGTTGTTTTTATTAGGGTGTTTTTGGATGAGATTGTTGTCAACTGTACTGGGCCACTGGATGCACAGCTACTTGGTCAAACTTATTTGGGTGTTTTTATTAATGTTTTTGGATGAGATTGTTTAAATCAGTAGACTGAGTGAATCCTTCATAATGTGAGTGGGCACCATCTAATTACTCAAAGGCTTGAAACGAAGACAAGGATAATTCTCTAAGTAAGAGAGACCTCGTTTCCTTGATAACCTTTGAACTGGGATATTGTCCCTTCTTGGCTCCAGAGAAGCTTCTAGCCCTCAGACTGCAAACCTACATCCTTCTATATCCTTAAGACCATAATACAAGGAGAGAAGAACCAGCAGGGATAAATATGTGCCACATACCTTAAAGAGGAAAAGCAGAGAGAAATAAAATTGACTAAGAGCTGCTTCCATTCATAATCTTACTTCATATTTATTTACTGATATTGGAAACTAATACTCTTGGGATCCAAAGAACATACCCACATCCACATAATTAAGAAATCATTGAGAAAGAACTAAACCCAGACCACTCTGACCCTAAAATATGAAGTCTGTCTCCTGGACCTCTCAACATAGTGGGTATTTAGAATTTCCAGAGTAATATAAAGAGATGACATGAAAATATGAGAGGAAAACTGCCAAAAGTAATAGAAAAAATAGCTATAAATACAAGGAAACAGAAAAGTTCAATTTAATAGGAAATATACTAATTCATTTATTTGCTGTTTGTATGCCTTCATCTAGAATTCAAGAATTTCATAGAAATGTATTTTTATCACCAATAGCAAACTATTGTGACACATGAAGAATAATTACATTTTTTTTTCTGGGAGAGCTAAAGTGTGAGGGAATGTATAGAAAAAAATCCCAATGTACAGTTAATGATCACAATGGTTAACATTAATAACTGGTATTTGTCATGAAAACTATAAGTGATGGAAAAATAAGAATCAAATTAAAAATCTAAAATCCTTTTTATAATTTTAAGGTAAAGAGAATAACATAATTTTATTTAGTCTGGACCTGTGAAAACCTGTGGTCCAAATCACACCCCTAATAATGATGAATTGGAATACATCTTCCACCTGACTGCAGCTTAGAAAGATGCTGAGGCCATAAGTTGTAGGCACAGAGGTTCCCTACTTGTTGAAGAAAGCAGTCCCATGACATTTGAGGAGAATCCAGTGACCATCTAAACCCATTGTTCAGAAAGTGAGCATTGTGCATTTCCGTGGACCACACATCTGGGCACACAAGCAGTTGTATGGGCACACACATACACACACTCTCAAATATGGTGGCTTCTGTCAGAGCCTTATTGTTCACTGTATGGCAACATGTCTGTGTTATGCAGCACACACTCAAGTTTATAGTTATGGTTTCAAAGTAAAATATCCTTCACAGACTCATGCGTTTGAACACTTGGTCCCCAGCTGGTGGCACTGTTTTATGAGGAAGTGCTGCTGCCTGGCCTGCATGTCTTCTCCACCATGATCCATATCAGGGAACCATGAGCCCAAATAAGCCTCACCTTCCTTCAGTTACTTCTTGTAAGGTATTTGGACTGAGAAACATGAAAAGTAATTAATATAGTACTCCAGAAAGCCACATAGCTCTTCTCCACCCCCACTCCCTTCCGCGGAGGCCAAGTAGTTTCTATGGAGCACGCCTGGCATCTCCAACTAGGACAGAAGTGAGTGTCTGGGACTCTGGGCTGAAAGTGGATTTCCTGCAGGGCCAAGCCAAGCTCTTCAAATTGTCCAGCCAGATGTTTCTCTATATGGTCCTGGCAGCCATGTCTTCGAGAAGAGCCAGAATTTGGCCCGATTTCTACCCTGAAAAGCTTGATGGAGTGCTGGGGCAGTGCCATCCCATAATAAAAGAGGTGGTCCCTCTGATCAGCACACCATTCCCATTTGCCTTGGGAGCTCCTCCAAGGGGAAGGGAGGAGAGCTTGAGTAAAAGTGGGTGTGTCCATCCAATCCATGCCAGGGCCTGGGCAGAAGGAAAGGGGCTGAGGAAAGGTGGATGGAGAAGAAAGGTTCTGAGTGATTAGAAGCTGGTGCCAGATGGAGCTGGAAGACGGCGCTCTCCAGCCTCCCTCCACACGTGTGGCCACCAGGGATTGCCTGGCTATGCGCACTGCTTCACATCTGTCAGCTAAATCAAAGATGCATAATTGAAGATGCAAAGCGAGAAACATTACGTGGTCTGCAAGGCTCCCCAGAGGATTTGGGGTCTGTAATCCAGTGAGGAGATTTTAATGAAACTCGAGCCTAGAGTTCTCATCTGTGAGAGAGCCTCTCACTCCAGCTGTGTTCAAGGATGCAGAAAACTTTTTCTTTTTTTTTTTTTTTTTTTTTTTTGGTGAGGGGAGCAGTATCTCCTGATTGGTTACTGCGTTCACATTTCTCTTGGCACCCCTTTGCCGTCTTCCCAAAGAAATGCTTCTTTTGGAGCTTGGGCAATTTCTGTGTACTAGGGAAGCTCAAAACATGCTGTGATGGAGGCATTAGGACAGACACATGAAGGAAGGATGTGCTAGATGAAACCACTAACCTAGCACATTTTCTTAAAATCAGATTTAAACATTTGCAAATGTTTAATAATAAAAGCAGTGCATATTGACAATAAAAACTGAAAAAATACAAAAGGGTAAAGTTGTGAAGTAAAGGCATAAATGGGGTTCTTTGTTCATATACATAACACATAAAGTTCTCAAATGTTCTATGATAAAAGGAAAATTTTTCTTTGTTTCCAATTGTGGTGGGCCAATACTTTTCTAAAATGCAATGGGAACAAGTTGTTAAATTGATTACTAAAAAGTAACTCAATGTTTTAGCATTTTCATTAAAAAAATTCTAAGTTCACATGTGGAGCACTTGGCAATGACAAATTGCTGTACTGTTTCCAAACATTTCCAGTTTCTACCCTCAAATGTAAGCAATATTTTCACCAATTATTTTCCCCTGGAGATAAAATAATTCTATATGTACCAAACATATGAACATTTAGTTTTTTAAAAACACAGGTGGGTTCATGTGGTTAAGGAGATGGTCCAGTAGATAAAGTGCTTGCTACACAAACATTTGGATCCTTGGCCTCCACATAAGAACCAGGCATGGTGGTTTGCACCTGTACTTCCAACACAGGGGAAGTGGAGACAGGAAGAGCCCTAGGGTTTCCTGGCTAGTTTGTCTAGCAGAATCAGTGAGCTTTAGGTGCAGTGTGAAATTCTGTCTCAAAAACTAAGGTAGAGAGTGACTGAGGAAGATAACCACTGGTTGTACACGCATGTGCAACACTTACATGAACACCATCCCACACATGCCCCCACACACATATGAACAAGTATCCACACATACGGACCACATACCCATGGAAAAAAATAAGAGGACTCAGACTATATGTTTTGGTCCCAAATATATCTTTTGTACTTAATATTTTTGACATTTTTCTAGCTCTTAAAAATATACTTTATTATTTTCTATAGATTTCTGATATTTTCTGGTGTGACAGTATTACTTGACAAAAGTAGTGTCAACATTTATGAACACACATGTGGTTTCCAATTTTTTTATATTCAAAAATTGATGATATAGCTGGGCGTGGTGGCACATGCCTTTAATCCCAGCACTCAGGAGGCAGAGGTAGGAGGATCACCATGAGTTCGAGGCCACCCTGAGAATACATAGTGAATTCCAGGTCAGCCTGGACTAGAGTGAGACCCTACCTCGAAAAATCAAAAGAAAAAAGAAAAAAAAATTGATGATATATCTTCCAGGGATAGACTGTTGTTAAGCACACACACACACACACACACACACACACGTGTGCGCGCGCATGCGCACATACATGGAGAATGAATTCAGTCCTGGTGCTGGAACTGAGTGCAGTGAACACTCAGCATGTCCTATAGTCTATCTAAGCTTCACCCCTCGCTACTTTATGATGTCCAGTTCACCTTTAGCACCTCCTGGAATTTCTGGCTTGTGAGCTAAAGCAAACTGTTTAGTAGCTCAAAGATTCTTGTTCATCTCTTTGACAGTCATACCAGTGGTGAAATGACTGAAATAACATTTGTTACTGCTCACAATGAAAGGCACACCCTTCACAGAAGACAGCTAGATGTCACTGAAAGAGGGTGGGGATTGATGCCATAATAGAGAGGTTTGGCCTTTTCCACTAAGTAGTAGAGAAGTGAATAGACAGTCATGAAGAGAGGAGCTGGTGAATCCCAGAAAGCGGAAAGCACAGCACAGCTCCCCCAGAACCTAAGCTCTTTATCTTGGTGCCACAGACATGATCAGAGAAACTTGAATAAATGGAAGCGATCCTGGTAACTCACCATGGCGGAAGGCTCAATTTCTCTCTCTCTTAGTATTTTTTTCCTTTAGAAGTATATTGGTACTCTATGATGATCTGTGTGCATTTTCTCACTGCTGTTCAGGCTTCAGGTGGCCCATTGTGGAAGTAATTAGGCTTGTGTTGATAAGCCATACTCCCAGGTGGGAAGGTATAATTGAAATGAACAAGAGCATTTGCCCTGGCAGTCTTGCTCTAGGCCTAGAGCACAACCTAGAAGAACATAACATTTCTGATGCTGGTATTTTTTAGATGGTTCCAACATAGCCAATTATGTCAGGTATAGAGAGCTACTGGAAAGGATTTTATATCACAGGTAAAAACTGCATAGACAGAAAGAAAAGTTTTCTTTTCTACCAAGTTAGCCAGGTCAAAAAAACAGAAGGTTCTAGGTTTGTACTATGTTCATCAAGTTGAGTTTGGTGGGCCCTGATTGGGACTGGGCGATAATAATAATTCACCTCTGCATCTTCAGCTGAGAAGAAAAATAATCTTTTAAAACTCAGACCAATAAGGATATGAAAATCTCTTATGTGAGAACTGGATGCATCCAGAGAGCTAGTGAAGGAACCAATGTTCTGATCTTACTGAAATGTCAAGCACACAGGTGAACAAGTTCTGGTTTGATGAAGAAAGAAGGAAACCATAAAGAGCTGGTTTAGGCTCACTTCTGGAGTGTGCATTATCCATGTCAAAGGCGGCTTTGGACAAGGTCCCGGAACATGATTTTTATCATTAACCTCATGCTCAGTCCAGGCTCTGAAGTGGCATCCTTTGTCTCAGCCATCACCCCCTGTCCTGGGAGAGGACTGACCTGGCATTTCCTCAGTGACCTGCTGGCCTCCAACACACAACCCCTGCAGGATATTTGTAAAATGCTTGTAAAGAGCTCTTGAAGTACAAACCTGTCCCAGCAGGTTTGATGTACACATCCCTTCAGAAATATTTTCTTTTTCTCTGAATGTGCTCTTTGAGTGGGCACCTTTCCTACTCTCAGCTTCTTTTGTTTGCATCTGAGGAGAGCAGTCTTAAATGTGTACCTAGTGTGGTTGGAAAAAAAAGGGGGGAGAGTTGGTAAGATTTTTTCCTTGTAAATATCTCCATTCCAAAGTTATTATGAGAGACACTGTATTGACATAGAAAGACTTTTTCTTCAAATTCTCAATTTTACAAACAATCTAACAGAGAACATTTAAATGTTTTGTGTTGTTCACACCATCTTGGTTACAAAGGCACTCTAGGCCTCATGTTCTCTTTAGGGTCTTAGGCCTAAGATGACCTCATTCATCGTTTCAGAGAAGAAAACGATGTCTCAAAAGGGGAAATGACAAAATAATTCAACAAACACAGGTAGAAAATGCTGAATGCTGTGAGATTTCAATTCACACATAGCTCTCATTTCTAGTCAATAATATGTGGAGCAGTTAGAAAAGTAATTGTTAAAATAAAAATAAAAATGGTTAAGAATTTCTTTGAAGGTTAAGGAAGAAGTTTATCAATGAGACAGCTGAGCATTATCATAAAGATTATAGAAAGATATACAGAACTGATGTTCAAATGATTAGGATGGCAAGAAAATCTAGCAATTTCTTTTCAATCTGCAGAAAGCAAATTGGTATTTGTCACTAGAATCAGGCATGAATGGTGTGGGTCACAGCTTCTTCACCTTCATCAGCTCTTCAGTGGAACCTTTGTTCAGCTCAATAACAACATGAGCTGACATGCTGAGACATGTAGAAACGTGTTGCATGGGGTAAGTGAGGCTGAAGTCAGTAAAATGAACTAATCTGTAAGTGTGCTTGTGGCAAATGAGTAAGAAGTGATTGTATTGACCAGTAACTGATTGGCTCATGTCTTGGTAAGTATGGCATCATCTGCATGGAGAATCTGATTCATGAGCCTTATATTTTGGAGAATGCTTCAAGTAAACAAATAATTTTCCATGTCCCTTTAAAGTATCTTCCCCATAGGTAAAATGGAGAGCAAGGCAACCCATTTGATAGGAGGTGGAGATAATGTCCACAAGGAAGACCATATCAGGTACCTGCCATGGTGTTTTGTAATATGGTCAGTTAATAGGAAAGAGAGCAACAGAGACACGCAGAGTTTCTTCCTTATAACTGTTTTCCATTCTTGCCAAAATTGCTTGGCAGATTCTTGTAGGCTGCGGAGCCCATTCCTTGAAAACGGACTGAATGTCTAGACCAGCTTTGAAAGCATTTCTTTAATTACAGCCACAGAGATGTTCCTCCTTTCTTTTATCTTGGGTTTTTGAGGAGTTCGGCCCCTGGCCTCACCATTATCTGCCAAAAGGTTATACATGCCACTTGGCTATTCAGTTTGTGCATCCAAATAGAAACCGTGAGCATTTCTCCTTGCTTAGGTTGGCACAGCCACACAGGGGGTGTGACTTTGCTAATTCTCATTTTTTTATTTGTTCTCTTGAGCACGTATCACATTAGTGTCCTGCTCTGTGCCAGATATGTCCTTTACTTCAGGCCACTTCCTTGAAGGGGTTGCCACTCTGTTCCTCTCCCTCCAAAAGATGTAAACTAGAAATACATTTGCTTCTCTTTCTCCATGAAGTTGGCTCGTTCAATCCAGTTGCAAAGACTGCTAAAGAGTTTTATTTGTAAATGATTTACAACAATTACTGAAAGTCAGTTAATCTCCACAAATTTTCATGGAGGATCATAAAGTGCACTGTGCAGCTAGAGTAACAAAACAATAATCTCCACGGCTTTCACAAAGGCCACACAGCAAGCTGGAAAAGGGCCAGTTTATGAATCATCATTCTGGACTCCTGATCTTAGGATACATTTGCATAGAAACATCTTAAGAATTAACAAGGAATGAGACCTGTAGTAACAACATGGACTATTGTAGCATTGAAAAAAATTTGGTCAATTTTTTCAAACAGTTATAAATTGATGTGTAATAGGAGGGATGACTTCAGAACTTAATGAACTCTAGTTATTAGATGCTAATTGTACATTCTGTACAGAAAATATCTGGGTTTAATTTTAGTTTTTGTTCTTTCACATCCTTCCTAATGTCAGATTTCTGTTTATAGTACTGCTTTAGTGTATGATATAGACATGTGAGGGGAAAACGTAGAACTCAAATCTGTTTATTTTTTATCCTACTGAAATCTTTCAAACTATCTACCTCAATTACATAAGTTATTTTTTGCATATGTAAATAAGGACCATTCCATGATAGACATAGGGAAGGCAGCCCCACACAGAATAGACCTGCCATACATATCAAGAGAAATGATGATCATGTTAGAGGGTTTTTATCTATTAAATATTAGTTAGTTATCTATTAGTTATTTGTTATCTATTAGTTAGTTGTTTTCTCCTAAGTTCTCATCATGAGAAATCTAATTCTCCTAATTCCATTTTTCATATGAGGAGTTTGAGCTCAGTCATGATGCCAGGGGAGAAGCAGTTCTGGGTCCCAAGGAAAGACAGCTACTGTGAGATGGACTAATACCACAGCTAAATCGCAACACATTTAGAAGGCTCCTACTTCATTAACCATCATTTGAAACCATAAACTACTCTTAATTCTAGTATAATGTACCACAAAGCTATGTATTGAAGACCTGGACTCAGTCTGTTATTTAGCTATTTGAAGGCTGTGAAACCTTTATTTGAGAGAGAGAGAAGCATACACACACACACACACACACACACACACACAGAGACACAGAGAGAGATGGAGAGAGAGAGAGAGAGAGAGAGAGAATGGGTGCCTCCAGGCACTGCAAACAAATTCCATCCAGATGCATGTGCCCCCTTGTGCATATGCATTACATGAATACTGGGGAACTGAACCTGGGTCCTTAGGCTTTACTGGCAAATGCCTTAACTGCTGAGACATCTCTCCAACCTGGCTGTGAAACCTTTAAGAAGTAGAATTTAGCTGGTTGAATTTAGGCCATTGGAGGGACATATTGGGTCCCCTGATCCTTCTTCTCCCTCTCTTTTACTTCACAGTGTCCCTGGGATAAATAGATCTCTCAGCTCTGTGCCTGTCATGATGCAACATGTTGCTGCAGAGTCAAAGCAAAAGGTCAAGTGACCATAGGCATCTGAAACCATGAGCCAAAATGAACGCTTCCTCTTTCATTTCTTTAATTATTTTTTTAAAAAATTCAAGACAGATAGAGAGGGAGAGAGAAAGAGAATGGGCACACCAGGCCTCTAGCTACTGCAAATGAACCCTAGATGCATGTGCCACCTTGTGCATCTGGATTACAATGGACCTGGAGAATCAAACCTGGGTCCTAAGTCCGCAGGCAAGTGCCTTAACTGCTAAGCCATCTTTCCAGCCCTCTTCTTTCAATTTTAAAGTTGGTTACCTCGGGTATTTTGTAATAGCCACACCAGACACCTAGTTCTTATTAGCCTTTAAAAATGGAATTAGTCTCTAGTTCAAATCCTGGTTCTGCCACTTAGTAGCTATGTAGCCTTAGACATAGGTGTTCCTAAGCTTCCTATTTTAAAATCTGTCAAATGAGATGGCATGATTTAGCTGTCAATGGGTTATTGTGGGAATTAATTGTGAAACTATTTATAAAGAATTCACATCTGTGTCTTTTGCCTAAAAGCCTTCAGTAAATGTTAACACTAAATCTATCTGTAGCCAAAACAGACTTTCAGACTGTCATTACTTTGAATTAATCCAATATACTTACTCAGTTGAGTAAAGGTAAGTCCATTACTTAAATTATGTAGACCCTGGTGGTTATGTGATGCAGGAGCTGTAGGAGTATACAAAGGCTGTAAGAAAGTGAACAATATGTCATAATTTTCCTCCTGTATTTTAAACAGCCTACCTTAAGCCATGCAAACAGATTGTTGTAGAATTTCTAAACTTAATACTAATTTTATAAAACAAGTGAAATATACTAATCAAGTGATACTCAGTGCAGAATCTCAAACTACAAATGAGAAATGGATATATTAATTCTGTGGTGGGGTTTAAGTACTACAGAAATCCAGACCTGGATTTTTCTCTGGAATGATTTAGGACAGAAAACACATTTATTTGCTCACTCACTCTTTTATTCATGTAACAAATTATTGAGTCCTACCAAGCTATGCTGGGATGCTGACAGAAATATTAGGGTTAACTCCATTAAGAGGCAAGACCAGGAAGACCCTGGAACGGCTTGTGTTGAATATGAAATGCTTGCTGCCCCATGTCAGGTATGGGAGGAGTTCTTGAACTAGGTTTGTCCTATCATACTGGGGTCCCTGCCTGACAAGAAGTGTTAGTCATGATAGGAATCACATTAAGAAGACTAGATAAAGCAGCCCTCTTGTCTTTCATGATAGACACTATGTATCTTTCAAAGATAAAATTTATTCTAAGACAAGAGGCAAATAAGAATATCTCCTTGGTCTAGTAAGAATGCCACAGCTCTAGGCAGAGTGCTAACTTTCATTGACATTTTCTTCCAGGGCTACCCTTAATAGAAACTATCTGGGGGCAGTCAGCTATGAGTTATAAACAGACACAAAGGGAGAAAGCAAGCCAGTTGAAGAAGAGTAATTTTCATATGCACCTTCCATTAAATACCCTTGGAGACCAAGGTATTTACAACAAAAAGACTTTAAATTCACGTCCCAAACACAAATACAAATAGCCATGTGAACATAGCTCACACCCAGCTTGGCTCTCATGGACTCAGAGCTCCATGACTTCAGGAAGTAGCCTATTGATACACATTCCACCAGCTGGAGAGGCAGCAGTCATAGCTTGCACAGCAATTGGAAACAGTGTCCTACAGTATTGTTCTGACGGCCCTGGAGGTTCTATGACAAGCTACCTCATGTGGGTCCTTCTAAATAATATGAATGGGAAGGAAGAACTTGAACTTGATGGGCTAGAAGATCCTTGGTTATCTTTTTTTATTTTTATTTTTATTTTTATTTTTTTTTTTTTATTTTATTTTTTTAGTGAGACTGTTTGTGCAGACTTCTGGAAGTAGTTGGGAAAAAGGAAGCCTATATCTCTTTTTTTTTTATTATTTTTTTCAAATCTGGGTAGACTCTGTGGCAACTTTGACCATTCTGTTAATAGAAGTAAGGCTGGGTCAGCTTCTAGACCCTGGCCTTATACAGCTAGAAACTTCTGCTTCTTGCATTGTGAAGTCATTGTTTTTGGTGTTCTGAGCTGTCTCATGAAACACCTGCTATGCTAAGGCTGCCAAGATCTAAGAAGCTCAGACACATGAACAGTTCCTGGAGGTGAGACCTCATGTGGACAAAGACAAATGCAAAGAACCCCAGGTTTCAGACATGAGAGCAAAGAAAACACCTCGGAAGTGGTCATTTTGCTTCAGCAGTCCCCACAGTACATATGGAGCAAAGAGGGAGCATCCAGCCTCCTCTCTAAAATTCCTGACCCACAAAATGCTGAGTAAAACCACACATGGCTGCCTGGAGCCCCAGTGTTTTGGAGTAGTTTGTTGCATAGCAGATGACTGGAATCTGTTTCCACATAAAGTACAAGTACCAGTGATTTACTGAATAGGTGCTAGAATGAAGATGTCAGCATTACTTACTCATTATAGTCTACTTGTCTAAGAAAATTCAGACTACACTTACACTGGAAGAAAAAAAGTTATAAACAGGGAAGAACAGTTTACACACAGCACCATCTTGGTTTTCCCTCAATTCTTTGCATTTCTGCCTCCTCAACAAGGACATGTGCTACCCCCACCACATGGCTACGAATGGATCTGTCCTCAGACTTCTCTGCTTCTCACACTTGGGCACTATTTGCTCTTTTCAGTTCCAACCACCTTTCCATGCCGACAGCAATACACATAGGTCTAGGTCTCTAGTTTCAAAGTGTACCCTGGGCTGTAGCTTCTTATTCTTGATTGCCTAGCAGATCCATTTTGGAACCTGAAACTCCTTTGTTGGAGTCTGAAAGCCAGCATGTTCCAGAGCAAAATCTATTCTCATTCAGAGCCAGTTTCTTTATCCATCTTTCCAAAGTCTGCTAGTGGTTGTCAGCCCTGGAACCTCTTAAATTGCCAAATCATTCTTTTCTAAAAAATGTTTCTTAAATGCCTCTCTTATTTCTCTATTCTTGCCTGAACTTCTCCAATTTCTTATAATTGGTGGCTCCACCTTGTTCCATTTCTCTCCAAACTATGATCTAAACCAGTGTTTTCCGTACTGTGTTTGCAACTGACCAGTGAGTTTGAAAATCAACTAAAAATAAAACAAATAATATACAAAAATAAAATGGAAAGAATGAGTATTTTTCAGAGAGCACATGTAGAATGTTTGTGGTGTTTTTCTGGTGTCTGTGTATAGTACATGGTGTGTGTGTTCACTCATGTGCAAGCATGAAGAGGCCAGAGGAAGACACTGGGCATCCTCCTCTATCACTCTTCTGCTTTATTTCATTGAGTCACAATCTCTAAATTAATGTGGAACTTCACTTTCTTCCAGTGAGTCTCAGCAATCCCTCTGTCTTGGCCCCTCTCAGTGCTAGTGACATGAATGTGCCTCCATGCCCAACATTTGCTTTTTTACATGGGTGTTGGGTTTTGAAGCCATGTTATTATGCTTGCACAGCAATTGCTCTTACCTGCTGAGCCAGCTCCCTAGCTTGCATTATATTTTTCTTTCAAAGAAAATTATGTTTTAAATATGCTTGTATCATCAGGTTCTAAAGGACAATTTATCTCCTACTGCAGGTTGTGATCAAAGAAAGATGGAGAAACACGGGTCTAAACTATATATTCCAACCCAAGCTGGTCCAGTTCTAGTCCTATTACTGGCCTATTGAAATGTCTTTGATTGGCTACCCATTTGCCAGCCTGGGCTCCATGGCCTTTCTTAGTCTGAATCGCCTCTCCAGCTTATTCTACTTTTGTCCATTAGCTTCTATTCAAAGTAAACTGTTTTCTGTTCTATATTCCATGCTTTCTGGCTGTTACTTAAGTTGCTTCCATTACCTGCTCCATTTTCTACATATATCAACTCTCATTTCAGCACTGCTGAGACAATGTGGAATGGAGGAAAGGGTCAAGTACCACAGTGCAGTCAGCCAGAGCTTGACTCCAAGGTCCACCACTTTCTGCACAAGTTCTATGTTCCAAAGACTGAATTTCCTTATCTCTAAGAAGGTGACCTTGGAAGGCTGGTATGATTACCTGAGAAAATGCATCAATGCTTCGAACATTCTATGATACCTAGGAATATCTTATTCAGGCCTTCTTATGGCCAGTATCTTCAAAGTATATGATAATATTTATATTCATAACCACATAGCTACCATTTGTATTGCTCTAGACATAAACAATCATAACAAAATCAGACATACTAAAGACACTGAAAAAGTCTTTTGTCTAATTTCAAATTTTTTCTTCCAATTTTATTCCATTTTATGTTTGTGATTCTGGTGCTGGCTAATCTTTTGGTGAACTTACTACTCCTAGATGAAGGATTTTTTAATGTTATCTGGGATTGTTCACAGTACTTAGCAAATTGAATTTCATATTGAAAGTGGAAATGCTCCCTATACTATATTCTACCTGAAAGAATTCCTACTTCTGTGGGTTCTGCATAGGCACAAGGTGAGTCCCAACTCTTTAGTCTGACTTGGTTCTGAGTACACAGGATAGCTATACATATATCACTTAAGGTCTGTATACACGAGACTCTCCTCTTACAGTAAGAATAGACTTGGGCATTACTATTTACCCAAGAGAAGTTAGGAAGATCAAGTCTCTAAATCCTGTATGTACTTTGGGAAAGTCAGCATAGAAGTAGAAAAGAAGAATCTAAAACGAGTTATTTTAGGGAGAAAGAAGTGATCAAACCTTGAAAAGTTGAAGCAAGTCAAATACATCAAAGATCAAATGTGCAAATCCCCGAGCTGCACTTACTCACTTCTTGTAGTGAATGCTCTTTTCCTCTAATCCATTATGCTAATACATATGCCACATTTTATGAGGCCAAGGTGAAAACTAATCAGGCTCTATTGTAACTAAGCCTGTTTAGCTGACATATGACACCCAAACGGATTTCTAGCTCAGCAAATCAAGCCTGATGGTATCTGCTGGGAGGTGATGACTAATGAGAGAATCACAAAGGATTGTCTCACCAAGGAGGTGGCAAAACATGCTTTTGGATCTGAAGTTTTAACCATTTTCTACTGGACATCTGGAGCTGCAAGTTCTGCTGTGACTGGGCTGTTGTAATCCTGACTCACATCTGGGCTGACTCCTGTGGTATTGTTTCATTGGATTTTGCAGTGTGGAAAAACATGTAGCTGCCTGACGCTTTCTAAAAGCATCTGCAGCATTCCAATCCATGCTTCACAGGTCTGTGCCCGGAATCATCTACTGGAAACTGCCCTTGCTTAAGAGGTTCAGTACACTTGGGCTTCAGATGAGGTGTCAAGGTCCAAGCCTAGCTTGTTGATCAAGAGGGGGAGGCACAAAGGAGTCTGCTGTAGTTTGAGAACAAGCGAGTAAGCAAGATGCACAGAATACCACTGTCACCATCAAAATGAACAAGGTGAGAAGCAATTGTGTCACTTTCTAAAAGTGTGGACAGCTTTAGAACAACAGAAAAAACCCAAATTACTAAGTTGACAATGATTTGGGTTTGACTCCAAATTATGTTATTTTTAATTAGCTATTAAAATTTGCTTTAAAATGATTTTAATTAAAAAATGCTTTTAATTATACATTTTTCATAGTGGCACTACATATTCTTATTTTGACCTCACTGTCGCTTCTGACTTCCCCAAGCTTTCTTAATGTGGGTGCAACAATCTGGCCACACTCAATCTCCTGGGGCACACTGCTACACACTGTTCACTCTCTTCATACTTTTGTGTCCATATTTCCACATGCACAACAAGGATGGCAATTTGTGTTTGCATTGTCTTTGTTTACCTTTTTTCTCTAAAGTTTACATTAGGATGCTTTAACTTTCCTTAGTTGCTCAAAATTCTTTTTTAAAATATGTAAACCCATATTCTCCCCCCATCAAAAAACAGAATTTATGACAAGAAAACTGAAGGCAGCTCTAGGACTATGGGAAAACTTCAACTGGCACTGAAGCATTTACATGGTAATGTCATTTCTGTATTTACATTTCTCTCATTAAGTCTTCTTACACTTGCACTTCTTTAGGGTGACTATCATTGTCTTTCTTACAGACCCTAGCATGGAGCTTTATTGTGAAGAAACTCTGGATGTCCCTTTAGCTAAGAGGCTTTAGTGTTGAAGGCAGTGCCCACACATCTTTAGAGAACTGTCTAGAATCCATCCCCAACTCAGCAGTCTTTGGTCTAGACAAAGCTTGTCTCCCAGACTAGGACCTGACGGATTTCCCTGCTTGGTTGATCTCTAATTCAGAAAGCAGTATGTTACATGTACATAGCATTTGTTCTTGCTTATTTATGATTTCTGTAAAACAGACATCAGGCTCTTTGGGTAAGGCATATAATCCCCTAATAGAACTGTTTCTATAGGAAATCAGATTTGATTTATGTCTTTCTTACTTAGAGTTACCTTTACTGAGATCACAGGTAACTTTGGAGGTTGCCTACATTTCATTTTGTTGCCATATCTAATTGAGCTATGGGCATAGTCCGCCTTAAAAATTTGTTGGCTATATTCTATTACTTGTATCAACTTCTTGGCTTTCTAAATATCTATTTTATTTGGATTCTGTTTCACTTTACTCTGATGTGCACTTTATGCTTAAATGTAATACTAGTCAACATCTCTTCCTTATCCAGTAAGTTTAAATATTCCAGGGATCAGATCTTAGATGCTGCATTGCCTCCACAGTGCAGTAACTGCTATGTCAGCATTCCACTGATAAACAACAGGTGAAGATGCACATTTTCAAGAGTCATCTCTTGTTAGCTTCAGTTTTGTTATCTGACAGCCTATCTGGCCTTTGCCCTAGTTACTATATTTAAATCTTTAATATGATTTTAAAAAAATGATTGTCTAAAATTTTCCTTAATTTTCAAACCTGAACATTCTGCAGGTACTTACAAAAACACAAATATTACAAGTAGAAAGTACAAAATAAATCACTTAGTCTTATTTTTGCAATTGTCATTTTTGGATGGGAGCCAAACATGAATTTTTTGATGGTGCTTCTGAATGTAAGGTGTACCTCCCTCCATTGTTACCAGAACAAAGACCACTCACTTTGAATGGCTAAAGATATGTAAACACAGCTGCCCCAATAGTTTGAGTGACTATGAGACCAAGAAGATGGGCTCACGAGTGACCCAGCTACTCACATACTTTGTATGAAACATCCCAGAACCCATAGTATATCTGTTCCTCATTGTGAGGGCAAACCAGAGCTCTCTAAAGTTTTTCCTTTGCTAACATCGTTTCTGGACAGTCTTAGATCCATATATAATCTATAGTTTCAGGGGGGCCTCGAACTCATGGCAATCCTCCTACCTCTGCCTCCTGAGGGCTGGGATTAAAGGCGTGTGCCACCATGCCCGGCAAAGTCGCTATTTTTTAATTTTGCCAAATAAAACAAAACTACCATCAACTCTCTCTACTGTTTTATTAAAAACACAGCTTAACATAAAATATTAATAAAGAATAGCCTTTTAAATGGAATATAAGCCTTATAAAAACTTGCTTTCTCATTTTGCCATATCCCACAGAACACATTGTCACGCAGGGTGGTGTTTGTGTCCACTGGCTGTTTCCCTGTCTCCTAAGTGCTGATGAACGGTGAGCAGGTCTGAGCTCACAGCAGCATTGGGGGTGGGGGAGGCGTCATTTTCTTCAGGGCCATGCAGTAGAAAAGCTTGTCACATCCTAAGATTTCTCTTTCTTAGAATGTGCTGCTTCAGAGCTATGCTGGAGTACATGCATGGCTCATGAGCTCCTTCAGGGGGAAGTCATGCCCCTGACAACCCTAATGAGAAGTGAGGGAACTCCTGTTACCTGAGGCTCGGCCATCATATTCCAACTGCATAAAACTTGTGGAAAATATAAAATAAGTGTCTGAGGTCTGGGGAGATGGTTCACTTGGTAAAGTGCTTGGCCATATTCCCAGTGTTGGGGGAAGCAGAGATAGTCAGATCCCTGGGGCTCACTGGCTAGCAAGTCTAGCCAAATGAGTAAGCTCTAGTTTCAGTGATAGATCCCTCTCTCAACAATATAAGGTGCAGAATAATTGAGGAAGACCCCTGATGGTTGACCCGTGGCCTCTACATGCATTCATATACACATATGCACCTGCACACACACATGCCCATACACATAAGAACAGGCACGCTCTCCCCCAGCCCCCACGTACTAAATAAACAAAATCAACAGCAAAGTGATGTGTGTAAAGTCTTGGGATAAATCCTACAACATGAAAAAACATCCAAGTCTGTGAATCTAGAGATATTTACTGAGACTTCAGGCTTTTTCAGAATCTTTTCTGAGAAATACATACCTTCAGACCTAATATCTTCCCAAACAAGCAGATGGTACTAAGAGGTTTACTATGTTTCATCTTTCATACGATGAACATTTTTAATTTTCCCAGAAACCAAGTTTTTAATCATCCTAATAGTAACTTGCCTGTCAGGAGATGAGAACAACGGCTCTGAGTACAGAGGGATGCTGTGTGGCTGGCTAGGCTAACTCCCTCACTCCTCAATCACTTTAACACTGGCTTCAAAGTACATACGATTCAAATTTGAACCTCAGCAAAACTGCCAATTAACACATCACAAACCTTCATGGTCGATTGCAAATATTCAAAACCTAGAGTGTTAAATCTGTGAGTACCGACAGACTCCTGCATAGTTCTCTGGCAGTTCAGTGTTACATCATTTGGGGTGAGAAACCCAGGTTGTGGCTGGAAATGGTAACGATCACTAACGACATCTTCCTTTGTTGCGATTCAAAGCACAACAATACGATAAAAGAAAACTATATTTTGAACTAACATTCAAAGTTCCTATATGAATTTGTTTGCACTGTGCACTGGCTGGGGAAGAAGTGTATATTATGAATTAAGAAATTGCAAATGCTAAACATTGTTTAGGAGGAAATGCTTACAAAAGCTGATAAAAGTCTCTTCACTGCTGAGGTATTATGGAGAAAAAAAAAATCTTAACGTTTACCAGCACCCTGCAAAACATTACATATTTAACAGCATTCTTGAGGGATTTCATGTTCTTTCAAAATAAACTTAAAATATGTTGTCTGGTTGCATGCATGATGACAGATTTTAAGAAGAAAAACATCTCAGTCACTGGGTGGCTACACAAGTGGAATGCTTGCATCTTCTCAGCTGTGAGTGATGAGTTAGTCCCACCAGCACTGCCTTGATACAAAGCTCATGGTGGAAGGCACCCATATCACCAAGATCCATATCAACTGACATTCATCTGGGAAGACCACTAAAGGGCATATAATCTACAAGTCAGAAACAGAATATGTGATAGCAAAAGACTCCACACTTGGCCCTCAAATTTCATCAATGTCAAAGGGAATACATTCAGAAGTTGAAAAATCAAAGTAACACATATCTATTGGATATTCATTTTAATTCAGTTCTGAATAATTTATAAAAGAAGAAAAGTAAAGGGTCCCTGTCCGAAAGAAGCTCAACTTATTGTTGTGTTGACAAAAAGCAGCGTATAGATAGACAACAGAACAGTAATACTATTGAGTGCTTACCAGATGCTCGCCACTGGTACATTTTCATTCAATTCTTATTGTGAACCCATGCAGAGTTCTATTGCCAACGGGTTAGAAATGAGAAGAATAAGGCTTTGAAAACTTAAAGGACTTATCTAACAACCTTTTTCTGTCTCCAAAGCACATGTTCTTAACTATTGCATCACACACATAAAACCCCCTCCCCACCTATAGAACAGTGGGGAAAAATGAAAATATAAGAAGGTGATGATTCAGATGCATTCACAGGTGCTTCATGTAGTGAATGGACCCAAGTTATATTCAGTGCCCATCTGACTGGGCACTTGTGGATGTCTTGAGTTAACATTTCTTCCTCCACTGAGCAGATGAGAAAAATTCACAGTTACTAGCTCCAGTGCCATACTGCTACCTCTCCCCTGAGGAAGGGATATCTAAGAGTGGTTTTCTTTGTCCTCCTCAAGAAGCATGCCATTTTGTGCCATTTATTATAGTGATTTTATGCTCTTATGGTAATGCTTTCTATTAGACTCAAAGCTTCTCTTCAAAAATATTTAGTTGTTCAGTATTTAACAAGCCCTTTTATATGTAAGAAGGAACTCAACATTTGTAAATTCTTACAATATAATTAATTACCCAGTAGGCATGGGGAGAAGTTACCTAACATAATTCCTTGATTTCCTTGTGACACTGGAAGATACTATTTAAAATGCAGCAAAATGTAAAATTATTTTCAAAGATCACTTCAGGTAAATCCACTAATGGATGGATAGATAGTTCACTACATAAATTTTAATAATAATATATTCTCCATTGCAAATTGTAGAGGACAAAAGATTCTACATCTATCATACTAATATAGGTTGAGTTTCAGATGCTACTTTTAGGTGAAAAATAGAAAGTATAATGAAAACTCAGATTATTTGCTGGCCTTTGAGGATATTGACTAGCTCTAAACAAACAAACAAACACCCCCCCCCCACTTTCCTTAGTGGTATGTGTTGTGTTGTGTCAATTGTCCTATAATATTAGCTACACAAACTACTACAAATTAAATAGCTGATGTTTCTGAAATAACCACATTTAAAATATTCTAATGAGATGGAAATAATTTAAGTGCCTAGAAATACCTTCACAAGACCATCATAATAGGAGAAAAAGATGATGACATCAAATTAAAAGAGAGACTAATGGAGAGAGGGAGGGGATATGATAGAGAGTGGAGTTCTGAAGGGGAATGGGGGAAGGGAAGGGAAATATCATGGTTTATTGTTTGTAAGTATAGAAGTTTTCAAGAAAGAAAGAAAGAAAGAAAGAAAGAAAGAAAGAAAGAAAGAAAGAAAGAAAGAAAGAAAGGTAATGATAATTGTGATGACCAGACAAGAAGACACAGAAAGGAGGAGAGAGAGAGGGCCAGAGGGATGGGGGAGAAAGAAGATGAAGAAAACCATTCAGGGGAAGAGGATGAAAGAAGAGGAAGAGGAAAAGGAGAAATAGAAGGAGGAGGAAGAAGAGGAGGAGAGAGAGGAGAAAGAAGAGGAGGATGAAGAGGAATAGTAGCAGCAACAACCATCAAAATAGCTGGCTATTAAATGGCTATGAGGTAGCAGTAGGAATGAAAGCCCAGGGAAGAACTGAAAGGATGTTCTAAAAGAAGAACCAGGATCTGGTGAGTCATGGATTACATGATTAAAACTGGAAAGAGCCTAGAAAATGGGAGGACCAATGAACTAGGAACAAATCCATCAGTGATACCCTCTCATGATGATGGCGTGCTGGGACAAGCACAGCAGATACTTTTACCAACTTATATGCTAACTGGACACCATGCCAAAACCAATGTCAAAGAGCTTTCTCCTTATTTTCTTCTAGGAGTTTTACAGCTCCAATCTTTAGCCATTGTTGTATCTGCATTCTTATTGCTGGTACAGAACACTTCACCAGAAGCCACTAGTGGAAGGAAAAGGTTTTGAGAGGAAGCTTCTGAGTGGCAGGGAAAGCATGACAGGCCTGAGCAGGAAGTCTGAGTCACATGTCTGTTTCAATAGGAAGGAAGTAGTTGGACTGAGCTAGCTCTGGACTAATACACCTCCCCAGTCCTCCCCCTACCTCCTCCGGCACAGCTGTATCTCCCAAAGGATTCACAACCTCCCAAATTACTACCAGCTGGGAACCAAGTACTCAAAATACATAAGGCTATGGGGGACAAGTCACATTCAAACCACCAGTCTTCAATCTGTTTTGAGTTGAGTTTTGTGTATGATGTGAAATAAGAATCTAACCTCATTCTTTGTATGCGTGGCTGAAGTGATGGCTCAGTCAGTAAAGTGCTTGCCATGAAAGCAGGAGGACCCAAGTTCAGATACCCAGGATTCATGAAAAAGCTGTGTGACTTGGTGTGTGCTTGTAATCCCAGCACTGGGGAGGCAGAGGAAGGATCACAGAACTTGATGGCTAACTGGCCTAATGAGCTCTGGGTTCAGTGAGAGACCCTAGTTCAAAATTAGGAAGGAAAGCTCAAAACTGAGAAAGGCCAACATCATTCCCTGGCCTGCACATACATGTTCATGCTGTGAACACTCACATACACCATACACACATGCATATGCAAAAATTTATCAACAAAGAGACTATCTCATTATGTTATTATTCTTGGTCCCTTGTTAGACATTAGTAGGTCATTTCTCTCTCTCCCCAAATATATATTCATGTTCATTTCTGGTTCTCTACTCTGTTCCATTGATCTAAGTTTTTATGCTAGCACCAAACTGTTCAGACTACTATAGCTTTGTAACATAATTGGAGTCAGAAAGTATTATGCCTCCAGCTCTTTTCTTATAGTTTTGCTTAGGCTATTTGGGGTCTTTTGTATTCCCATAAAAAAACAGGATCATTTATATTTCCATTTCTGTGAAAAATGTCATTGGAATATTTAAAAATTTTATTAGCTCATATTCATTGTACAAAATGATGGGTTTCATAATTACATTTTTGTTTTCAAGTATATTATGTACTTTGACTATATTCACTACCCAATAACATCTCTTGCTTGCCCCTTCTCCTTCCCACTAGTCCCATTTATATTTTCATGTCATATATATGCATATGTATCTAGGTTCTACATATGAGAAAAACACATTTGCCTTTCTGGGTCTGTCTTATTTGGTTTGATATAAAGACCTCTAATTCCATACATTTTCCTGCAAATGATAGAACTTTGTTTTCTATGGCTGAATTGTGTATATCAAGCACATTTTTTTAATGTCTCTGTAGTATGCTGACAAATTTCTTTGGATATATTCCTAGAGGTCGGTCATATAACTTGATCATAAGGTACTTCAGTTTTTAGGGTTTTGACGACTCTCCATACTGATTTCAAGAGTGACTGGTCTAGTTTATATTTCTACCAGCAGTGTGTAAGGTCACTATTGTCTATATTCTTATTAGAATTTCTTTGTTTTATTATTTGTTTGTTCTTATTTATTTATTTATTTATTTATTTTTGAGGTAGGATCTTGCTCTAACCCAGGCTGACCTGAAATTTTCTATATAGTCTCAGGGTGGCCTCGAACTCATGGTGATCCTCCAACCTCTGCCTCCTGAGTGCTGGGATTAAAGGTGTGAGGTACCACACCCAATTTAGCATTTGTTTTTAAATGATAGTCATTTTGAGGTGATTTGGCTGTAACATGTCCCCCCATAGGCTAATGTGTATGAACACTCATTTCCCAGCTGTTTGAAAAGGTTATGGGACCTTTAGGATGTGGGACCTTTGTGTAGGAAGTGTGTTATTGGGAGCAAGCCTTGAGGTGTTAAAGGTATGCCCCACTTGCTTTTCTCTCTACTTCTCTCCTACTCATGTGAAAATGTAACACAGACTTCCTGCTCCTGCCATGCTTTCCTCCATGCCATGATAGACTCGACCCTTTGAAACTGTGAACTGAAATAAACTTTTTCCTTCCTTAACTTGCTTCTAGTCTAGTATTTTGTCCCAGCAACGAGACAGCAACTGATATCCATTCTGATATTGGTGAGGTAGAATCTAGAATCTCAATGAACTTTGACTTGCATTTCCCTGATGGTTAAGGGTATTGAGTATTTTTTCATGTATTTATTGGACATCTATATATTTTTTGAGAAATAATATCTGTTTCATTTTGTTTGTCCAATTATTGCTTGGATTTTTTTTTGTATTTTTGGTGTTTACTTTTGAGTTGCTTATATATTTTAGGTATTAATTCCCTGTCAGATACATAACTGGCACAGATTTCCACCATTCTGTTGGCTGTCTCTTTATTCTGTTGTTTCTTTTGCTATGTAGAAGCCTTGTAATTTCATATAATCCCCCCTGTCAAGGGAATCTTTACAGCAAGTCTTTGCCCATGTGTATATCCTGACATCTTGTCTTTATATATTTTCTTGGAGTTTCAAAATTTCAAGTTTTACACTGAATTTGTTGAATTGATTTTTATATAGGGTGATAAATATGAATCTAGTTTTATTCTCTTTTATGTGGAGATATAACATATCTAGCAGTATTTGTTGAAGAGGCTTTTTTCCAATGTAAAAGTCTGACACCTTTGTGTAGCTCTGTGGGTTTGTTTATGGGCTCTATGTTCTATTCCATTACATTAGTCTAGTGTCTGTTTCTCTGTCAGACCATGTTGTTTTTGTCACTAGGACTCTGTAATAGCACTTGACATCAGGTATTGTGATAACTCCAAAACTGTTCTTTCTGCTCAGGATTGTTTTGACTGTTCAGGGACTCTTGTGCTTCCATATGAAATTTAGAATTGTTTACTATTTCTGTGAAGAATGTCATTGGCTTTTTGATGGAGAAGACTTCTTAACAATAGCAAATGGCTAGTCCATGATCAGAGAATATGGTTATATTAAGACTTTATTAGTTTGAATAGTTTTTTTGTGTATTTTATAGGGTTTTCTTTTTTATAAGATCATAACATATGCAAATGCAATTTTTCTTCTTCCTTTTTGATTTTTAATTTCATTTCCTTGCCTGATTTTTCTGGAACTGAGTAAAAGCAATGAAAGTGGACATGCATGTCTTGTTCCTGATCTTAGAAGAAAAACTTTCAACTTTTTACTTTGAATATGATGCTGTTTGTCAGACTGTCAAATATGGCCTTTATAATATTAAGGAACATTCCTTCTATACCTAATTTATTAAAATTTTTATATTGATAATACCTAATACTTCCCAAATACTTTTTCCACATCTATTGAAATGACTTTATCTTTCATTATGTTGATGTGTTTTATTACATTTGTTGATTTGTGTTAAACGATCTTGTATTTCAGTGTTAAATCCACCTTACTCTGCCACTGAAGTCAGTTTGCTAATATTTTATTAAGAATTTTTGCAACTATGCTCATCAGGCATCTTGACCTGAATGTTCTTTTCTTGTAGTGTCCTTGTTGAGCTTTTGTTAACAAAGAATTTCTATAGTATCAATTACAATGCCTCCTCTTTTATTTCATTTGTTATTTTTTTAGCATAGATAAAGACCTATAAATTTTATCATTCTAAAAAAACAATCTGGTCATGGTAGCCCACACTTTTAATCCTAGAACTCAAGAGGCAGAAGTAGGAGAATTGCCAACATTAGTTAGAGGCCAGCCTGAGACTACAAAGTGAATTGCAGGTCAGCCGGGGCTAGAGAGAGACCCTACCTTGATAAAAGCAAAAACAACAACAACAACAAAATACAATGCTTAGTTGCATTGATCTCTATTGTTATTCCCATCTCTATTCATTTATTTCTGCTCTGATCTTTGTTGTTTGTCTATTCTACTGATGTTGGATTTAGTTTGTTTTTCTTCTTATACTTTTTAATTTTATTTTAAATATTTTATTTATTTGTAAGCAGAAAGATAGAAAGGGAAAGAGACAGAGAGAGAGGGAAAGAGAGGGAGAGAGGGAAAGAATAGGTATGTCAGAGCCTCCAGCCATTGGCTTTACATGGGTACTGGAAAATCAAACCCAGGTTGTTAGGCTTTCCAGGCAAGTGCCTTAATCATTTAGCAATTTCTCCAGCTCCCTTCTTACAGTTTTTTAAGGTAGAAAGTTAGGTTATTTGAGACTTTTGTTTAGCTGTAGGCATTTATCACTTTAAACTTTCCTCTTAGAATCCCCCTTTTTTGCTGCATTTTAATTTTAACATAATATGTCTCAGGTTTTGTTGTTCTCAACATAGTTTTAAAATTTATTCTTAGGGCTGGAGAGATGGCTTAGTGGTTAAGGTGCTTGCCTGAGAAACCTAAGAATGCATGTTCAAATCTCCAGGTGCCATGTAGCCAGACGCAAAAGGGATGCAAGTGTGCAATGTTGCACATGCGCATAAAGGGGCGCATGAGTCTGGAGTTCAGTTACAGCAGCTGAAAGGCCCTGGTGCACCCATTCTCTCTTTCTGACTCCTTGTCTCTGACTCTCTCTCTCAAAAATAAAATAAAATAATTAAAAAGGGCTGGAGAGATGGTTTAGCAGTTAAGGTGCTTGCCTGTAAAGCCTAAGGCTCCATGTTTAACTCTCCAGATCTCATGTAAGCCACATGCACAAAGGTGAGGCAAGCACAAGGTCCCACATGCCCACTAAGTGGCACAAGCATCTGGAGTTTAATTTCAGTGGCTGAGGTCCTGGTACACTAATTCTCTTTCTCTTTCTGTCTCTCTCCCACTCTCTCTAAAATAAAAATAAAATAATTTTTAAAAGTGCTAAAAAAAATTAAAAAAATTATTCTTAGATACATTGGTCATTCATCAGTGAGTTTTCCAGTTTTATTATTGTTAATACTTAAGTTTCATACCACTGCAGTTAGAAAAGAAAGCTATACTGATTCCAGTCTTTGTAAATTCATTAGCACTTGTTTTGTGGCCCAATGCATGGTCCACCCTGGAGAACAGTCTATGTGCACTGAAAATAACATCTATTCTACCTGTTGGCTAGATAATTCTTTATGTGACTCGTAAGTGTGTTTTGTATAAAGTGTGGTTCAGGTCCAGTGTTTGCTTTTGATTTTCTTTCCGAGTAAACAATCCACCATTAAAAGTGAGATGGTGAAGTTTCCTACTTTTTTTTTTTCTTTTTTTGCGAGGTAGGGTCTCACTCTGGTCCAGGCTGACCTGGAATTAACTATGTAGTCTCAGGGTGGCCTCAAAGTCTCATCGATCCTCCTACCTCTGCCTCCCGAGAGTTTCCTACTTTTATTGTTTTCTTTCTATTTCTCCCTTCACATCTGTTAAGATGTATTTCTATATTTATATGCTCCAATGTTAGGTGCATATTTATTAATGTCATATCTTACCAATGAATTGACCCCTTTATACAAAAGCCTTTGTCTCTTGCTATAGTTTTAACTTAATGCTTATTTTACTTGTATAAAAATGTCTACCCCTACTTCTTTTTGGTTTGTACTTGTATGCAGTATCACTTTTCCATCCTTTTACTTTCAACCATTCTCAAATTCTTAAAATTAATTGTGTCTCTTGTTGGGAGAACAAAGTTGGGTCTTATTTTTTAATCCAGTCAACTGCTCTGTTTTGTTTGTTTTGGAGAATTTAGCCCATTTAACGTGATTCTTAGTAGGTAAGGAAAGGAGTTACTACTTCCATTTTGTTATTTTTTGACTGTTTAAGATTCATCTTTTCCCTTTATTTTTCTTCTCTTTAGCTGATGATTTTCTATAGAGGTATTCTTTCATTCCATTATTCTTTATTTTGCATTGGCTATTTATTTTTTTTTAATTTGGTGGTGGTTACTATGGGACCTAGAGAAAAACATCTTGTAGTTATATGTACATTTTAAGCTCATAGAAACTTTGGTTGCATACAAGAGCTCTCTACTTTTATCCCTCATTACAAACATTATTTTATATTTTTATATATAATTTACTTTCTTTTAAAAAATGTTTTTATTTATTTCTTTGAGAAAAGGAGATAGAATGAGAGATAGAGACAGAAAATCAGTACACCAGGGCCTCCTGTCACTGCACATGAACTTCAGATGCATGTGACACTTTGTACATCTGGCTTTATGTGGGTAGTGGTGGATTGAACCAGACTGCCAAGATTTTAAAACCAAGCACCTTTAACCACTGAGCCATCTCTCTAGCCCTATAATTTATTTTCTAATTTGGTACCCATTAAATAATTGTAGCTATAGTCACCCTCCCTACTAAACTTAGTTATATACTTAACCTCTATATAACAGAGCTGAAAGTAATTTATGCACTTTTATCATTCCACTATTAAAGTATTCTAAAACTGACTTTAACAGTGAATTTTAAACTTACCTTCTAATCACTAGTATTATTTAATTTCAGCTTGAGGATCTTTGTTTAGCATATCTTGTAAAGAAGGTTTGGAAGTCTTTATTTCAGTTTCATTTCTGAAGGTATAGCTTTACTGGGTAATATATTCTTGGTTCTCAGGTTTTTGTCATAGTACATTGAACATATAATTTTATTCTATTCATGTCTGAAAGGTTCCCTTTTTTTTGCTGAGAAATTGTTGATAATTTAATGAGTGTCCCCTTGTGTATGATGAATCTGTTTTTTTTTTTTTATTGGTGCTTTCAAATTTTTGTCTTTGATATTTGACAATTTGATGTGTCTATGTGAAGTCTTCTTTGAATTTAACATTTTTGGAGAACTCTGAGCCTCATGTGCCTAGATGCTGAAGATCTGGGAGTTTTCAGTTACTGTTCTTTCAATAAGATATTACCCCTTTCTTCTTATTTCCCATTTTAATTCCTATAATCCATAGTGTCTCACAAATCCATAAGCTTTTTGGATTCCTTTTCACCGTTTCTGCTTTTTCTTTCTAGATAATTTCAAGTGACCTGACTTTGAGTTCACACATACTTTCTCATGCTTGGCAAAGTCTATTGTTGAAGATGTATATTGAATTTTCATTGCATTCATTATATTCTCTAGTTCCAGAATTTCTACGTTTTTGTTTTGTTTTGTTTTGTTTTGTTTTTTTTGTTTTTTTCAAGGTAGGGTCTCACTCTGGCCCAGGCTGACCTGGAATTCACTCTGTTTTCTCAGGCTGGCCTCAAACTCATGGCAATCCTCCTACCTCTGCCTCCCGAGTGCTGGGATTAAAGGCGTGCACCACCATGCCTAGCCAGAATTTCTACTTTTAAATGATTTCTATGTCTTTGGTGAAGTCAATTTTTCATGTATAGTTTTCATGACTTCACTGTGTTGTTTACTATATTTCCTTGCAGCTTTCTGAGTTTCTTTAAAATAATTATTCAAGGGCTGGAAGGATGGCTTAGCAGTTAAGGCACTTGCCTGCAAAGCCAAAGTACTCAGGTTCGATTCCCAGGACCCACATACACCAAATGCCCAAGGTGGCACATGCATCTGGAGTTCGTTTGCAGTGGCTGGAGGCCCTGGCATGCCATTCTCTCTCTCTCTTCTCTCTCTGTCTGTCTGTCTCAAACAATAAATAAAATATTCAAAAAATAATTATTCAAATAAACTGTCAGAAAATTCATATATCTCTGTTTCCTTGGGTTCAGTTACTGGAAAGTCTTTAAGTTCCTATCGTGGAAGCATGTTTCCTTGCTTTTTTCTTTCTCAAAACTCATTGGCTGATTTCATTATATCTAAAGAAACACTTGCCTTTTCCAGTTTTTACTGTCTGGCTTCTGGAGAGAAATGTCTTCACTCATCAACTCTCCTAGACATTCTGAGTCTTCCACTTTCTTTATGGATGTACTCACTCAATATTCTTTGCACCCCATTATAATAGGGCTCTCAAGATTGGATGCCTTCTTTCAATTCTGCAAAGCTATAGTAGGCAATTAACCCCTCTACTAGAGTGGATCCCTGAATGCACTAGTTTTTGTCCTCATTCAATCTTGAAGAGTTGAGCCAGATGACTACATGTGCTTTTGAGTCATCTTCAAAACTCAAATTCCCCATCTATGCAGGGCAGTTCTTGGGTGAGGAACCAGCTATGGAAGAGGGGAAGTGGAGCATGCAGAATGTTAGGAACACCATTGTGTCAGTTGTGGAGGCATCACCAGGCAAGGCATACTACATGGCTCATGAGAAGGCCTCCTGATTGAGTCTGTGAAGCAGTTAATAGTAGCAGTTTGTGTAGGGTATTTTTTGACAACTTTAGGGATATATACAATGTGTTCTGATCCCACCAATTACCCTCTCTCTTCTCTTTTCCCCTCTCAGTAAAACCCTTCTTCTTCCCTAGATCCCCACCCTACTACCATGCCTTGCCTATTTCATTTTTTTGACCCACTGATTTAAATTGCAATCTCTTGCATAATCATGGGTGGGAGGATATTTACTAGAGAATGTGGCTACTTCCCTAAAGGTGATGACTTCCCCTCTCCCTCAGCAAGCAGCTTTCACTAGTTACTCTGGGAGGTGTGGGGTCTCACAGACCTCTCCCTCATCTATGATGAGATACTGAAAGGCTCAATCATATACAGGAAAGCCCATCTGCTGTGAGTCCATGTGTGTAGACAACATTCCATAGCAGTACTTTTCATCATCCTGCCCTTAATCCCTGATTATTGTGAGTGCCTAGTCTTTTTCCTACTCCCAGCCTTGCCCAGCCATTCATCTGATATCCTCATTATCCTGGGTGGGGCAAAAAAGAGGTGAACCTGGGCAGAATCTTACATAGCTGCAGAAGGGGTAGAAATGGGAGAAGGAACACATGCACTCAGTCACTAAACTCTTCCATGGAAAGAATTATGAACTGAGAGGGGTCTCTTGGTACTGAGCTCAGCCATCTTAATGGAGGAGTATAATTATAGGAAAAATATTCTTTTTATCCTCTTAAAATGTGTCTATTTTTAAGATTTATCTATCTATCTAGGTCTTTCTTTTTTTTAAAAAAAGTTTTTATTTTATTTTTTTATTATTGTATTTATTTTTGGAGAGAGACACAGAGAGAGATAGACAGAGAGGGAGAGGGAGACAGAGATGGGCGCACCAGCAGTCTCAGCTGCTGTGAACAAAATCCAGATGTGTGCGCCCCCTTGTGGGCAAGTGTGGCATTGCACCCTTGCATCACATTGCATCTGGCTAAACGTGGGACCTGGAGATTGGAACCGCGGGAGATTGGAACCAGCGTTCTTAGGCTTAGCAGGCAGGTACCTTAACCACTAAGCCATCTCTCCAGCCCTCTTTCTTTCTTTTTTCTTTCTTTCTTTCTTATTTATTTGTTGCTCAGCAGTGTGCTGGAACTCCTTGGATTCCCAAGTGCCCCCAAAATTTTCTTTTTTTTTAAATTTTATTTTCATTTATTTACTTATTTAACATGGAGAAAGGGAAAGAGACAGAGAGACTGGGCACACCAGGGCCTCCAGCCACTGCAAATGAACTCTAGATGCATGCGCCACCATGTGCATCTGGCTTACGAGAGACCTGGAGAATGGAACCGGTGTCCTTAGGCTTCGCAGGCATGCGCCTTAACCTCTAAGCCATCTCTCCAGCCCCCAAATTTTCTTTTCTAAATTTTTTCATATTTATTTATTTGAGGCAGAGAGAAAGAGAGAGAGAGAGAGAGAGAGAGAGAGAGGGAGAGAAAGAGTGCACCAGGGTCTCTAGCCACTGCAAATGAACCCCAGACGCATGCACCACCATGTACATCTGTCTTACATGGTGTATTAGACAGCTTCAGGTTTGCTGAGATGAACTTCCAGACCAGGCACAGTTATGGAGGAAGGGATATTATTTATTGAAGCTTACAGATCCAGGGGAAGTTCCATAATGGCAGAAGAAGCTGGCCTGCCTTCACAGGGCCAACCAGAGAGAGAAAAGCCACCAGCCACACAGCACACAGAGCAAAGCTACAGCCAAAAGCCACAGCACACTGCAGTAACTCCCCTAGGCAAACTTTGCATATCTTTACAATGGAATCCTAAACCCACCATCACACCTTAATGCCCAGTGACATTGCCTCTAGCAAGGTGGCTGCAGATGCAAACTATAAACTAATAAATAAAACACTGAATATATTGGGGGCCATATATTCAAACTACCACATTCCACCCCTGGCCCCCAATAGATTTAGCTCCTGGCCCCCAGTGGATTTATAACTATCAGACATTGTAAACTGTACTCAGTCCAATTTCAAATGTTCTCACTGTCTTGACCAACTTAAGATAGTGAGTCCTATAAAATCAAACAAGTTAAATACTTTCAACATGTAACGGCACAAAGTAAACATTTTTAACTGGTATAAGGCATAGCGAGGAGAGACTAGAATAATGTAAACTCAACCACCATCAGCAATCATCAAACTTCTACAGTTCAAGTTCAATATAACCAGAGACTGACAGTCTCCAGGTTTTCCAATTCCGCCCCTCCAGCTGGGCAGAGTAGCCAGGGAAAACTTCAATCCCAGACCAACACTGCATTCCAGGGTAGCCCTTGCATAGTCCTGGTATATCCAAAACATCTTCAGGTCTCCATGCAAACCACGGTCCATCTTCCAAAGGCCCTTCCAGCCTATAAGGGCCTCACACCCTACCTCATTCAGCATCCCAGCAGTGGCTCCTGGAACCGTGTGCAATTCATGACCACTCCATGCATTTTTCATGCTTCCAAAACTAATACCAGGTGTGCAGGACACAGCCATATTCTTAATCCAGGGACGAAATAAATCATAGCCTTGAAAAGCAGGTTCCTTCTCCAGTCAATTCTTTCAAAAAGAGTTTGCATTTCTAACAGTCTTTCCTCAGGCATCCTCTCCATTGTTTTAATGTAAAGCAGTCAGGCCACCTTCCTTCCACCTTCCTTAAGATTGCTAATGTGTTGACAATAGCAGCTCCAGTAACCTAAAACCAGTCTCAGTGCCTTAATTTTAACTTGCTTGAGGTTTTCCAACTTAAAATCTTAAGTTTCTCAGTCCAATATCTTTAGCCAAGCACATCAGTCCATTACAAATTTAACCTTCATCAAACTTTCTGGGCCTGGATAGTGGAATGCAGCCATCCCTTATGCCAGTGGCCCAGTTCCAACAAAGGCCTCTGCAGTCTTTCCTTCCCCTTAGAAAGCTCATAAGCCAAGCCTCGAAGTTCAATACTGTCTGCACTTAGCATTCTCAAACTCTCATCAGAATAGACCATAATCTGCTACACATGGGTCCTGGAGAATTGAACCTGGGTCCTTAGGTTTTGCTGGCATGAGCCTTAACTACTAAGTCATCTCTCCAGCACCCACATTTTATTTTCTGTGAGTAGTTATCAAATGGCTCAAGAGGGAGAATTTTTGTTCTGCTTTTTTGCTGATGTTATTTCTTTAGAGTGTGAGTGAAAACAAATTAGAAATGACATCCTGTGTTCTACATCCCACTTCCTACTTTTAGAGCCTTCAGTCAGAGAGGCACACTCTGTATCAGCTGCTTTTCTTGTGCTTTGACACATACTTGACAAAAGTAAGTTCAGGAAAGAAGGATTGATTTCAGCTTATGGTTTGAAGGGATGCAGTTCATCATGGCAGAGAAGGGATGGTGGTAGAAGCATGAAGCAGCTGGCTACATTATACCTGCAGTCAGGAAGCAGATAGCAAAAAATACTGGTGCTCAACTAGTTTTCTCCTTTTAATGCAGACAGCACCCCAGCCCATGGAATGGTGCACCCACAGTTAGGGTGAGTCATCCCATCTCAAATAATCTCATCTAGAAAATCCCTTATAATAATGACCAGAGATTTGTTTCCGTGGTGACTACAAGTCCTGTCAAGTTGACAATGAGATTATCATATGTCCAAATTTATATTGTACCTCTGTGATAAGTATGTTTCAGAAAATGAATAAAAATGAAAGAAAATTTAAGATCTTGGAGATTTTCATTTTATTTTTGTTGAATGTCTCTGTACACCAACAAATGACTGTCAAGATTGTTAAATATTCTGTTGATGAAAGTTATAAATTTTAAGCAGAGTCCATGAGTTCTTAATGGAAAATTAATGTTTCTATTAAGCTGTGGCTTGTGGCATTTTTGAGCTCAGAATTGCAGACACATTTGATCTCATTGACTATTTGCACATGAAATAGTTTTAAAATCAGGATTCTTAAGCAAGAAGTCTAATACTTTATGACAGAATGTATAGACTCATGAAGTCTGCATGAGTTGCATGCTGTAAAATGTTGACCCTGGTTACTTTCATTCCCTGAGCTGGAGAAAGTTGACAGTTAGCTCTTCTATGGTAATAGTTCTGTGCAAGTGGCTTGAGATCTCTCCTAAGAAGCATGCTGTTCTAGAGATAATCTCACACCCCTTTCCACACTATGTTATATAGCCAAGCCTGCCCTGGAATTTGTGATCCTCTTACCTTAGCCTTCAAGTTACTGGTATTACTATATCCCCTCCCCTGACAGCCTTAAGACCAGGCATAATCTTCAGTGAATGAGCTGGGTTGCAAATGACTTCAGGTAGAAGGGATAATCTAAAATGCTTCTATCATTCCTTTGGGAAACAACCTAAGAAGTCCAGTCAGATAACTTCTAGGAACAAAAGCAAGAGTAGCAGAAACAAGGATTCAAATAAGGCTGATCTGGCTTTGTGTCCACCTTCCTTCCATCAGAGTGGAGGAGAAGTATAAAGGAAATACTGATTGAGCATTCACCATGAGTGAGCCAGAAACTTATCTTACTCCACGAGTTCACTCACATGGTTCCCATTTTATAGACAAAAGACAGAGATGAAAGAGACTAGTGGGTTCTATGAGCTCTCTCTCTCCCTCTCTCACACACATACTCACTTTGCAGTTTGCTTTTTAAAAATGGTTATGTATGAAGGAGAAAGGTACTACACTATAATTGGTGACTAAGAAAAATAGTTTTGGATTCTCTGGAAAGTCATCAACCCTCTCTACTCTGATTCCAATCTGAAAAGATTGGTCCAACAGTGTCTCAATGCATTTTTCTACCATTATGGGAACAAAGGGTTCAAGGATGCAGTCAACCTTCATATAGGAGCAGACCAGTGGAATTGACTTGTAGCCTGACCACCCGTCTTTGGCATAAACATGAATGCTAGTGGATTGAACAGAGCCAAAGCATATGCTCTTGAGCTACTTGGATTTTCTCCATGGAATTCTGATTCTGTTTGGATCTTTGATTTGACAACAAAACAAAACAAAACCAGACAAACTAGCAAGCAAACAAAAAATATGTTTGTTGGATCATCAACATGCGTTTAATAGTCTGACACATCTCTCTGCCAGTCACCCAGGGAAATAACCTCCCTGTGCCTGACAAGTGAAGGGGGAGCTGTATCTTTTTTCCTCTCAGCTACCCAGAGATGGTGAGGGATGGTGAGAGGATTATTGAGACAATAGCCATAAAACTATTTTAGCTTCTTAGTAAAAGGTGCTACTGGAATACAAATTATTATTAGCATTACTATTGTTATGTGGTTTAAGACGACAGTATGAAGAGCAGGTTATGTAGATCACTGTGACAGCATCCTGAATAATTTAAGTTCAATTTGAAGTTGTTTGTTTTTGCATGCTCAGTTCCTCTATTAAAATATTCTTTTGATGAAAGCACATTCAAGGGGCCAGGTGGAGCTACCCTGCAAGAAGAATAATGAGGGTGCAAGAACAGACATGCATAGGTAACACCTGTGGAAAATGGATTTCTGAGCTTTCATTTCTATAATGCATGTTTATATTACAAAGTCCTACTGCAGTGAGGTTGGGGGACTCTTAAAAGCCTTTATTAAGCATTTAATGTACAGATTATGTGGATTGAGACTAGATGGAAACAGATACTGAAATTTTGCTTTGATAAGAAAAGTATTTTGATTAAAAAATGGTGTTATCATTGAACATTATTTCTCCAAGACAATGTGATATTTCTTGTCATTTAAGACCTTGACTATGGGTTTGATTCTTTGGCGGCACCCTGGTGTACAGGAGAGAGTGAGGGTTCTGGAATCAGACATGCCTGGGTTTATTTATTAGCTGTGGGACCTGGGGCACCTTGGTTTCCACCTATAAAATGGGGACAATAAAACCTACCTCAAAGGTTGTTGTGAAGATCACATAATGTAATGTGTGTAAAGGACCCAGCACCAGCATAGGCACTCGTTAAAGATTATTCCTCTTCCCTGCTGTTTGGCACGTTTCAAGCCTCTATATTGTTCTGCAAATACAATTGATATACTAACATTTTTTTAAAGTGTGCTTGAACGCTTGAGTTAAATGCTGGGCAAACTAGAGGCGAATTTATTTTCTGTAGATTGTATATTCAACAGATATTCTGCAACATTTCTGTAATTAGGATAGGTCCATTTGGAATAGCCTGCTATGTGAAAATCAATCCAGAGATTTACTGTGAAGAGAATTCCAGCTTATTTCTAATGTGTGTCTAAACTCCTAGGGACATCATCTGTAGGAAGAGTTTAAGTTCGTGGGTAGCTTAATCCTCACAGCCATCTACTTACAAAATTCTTCTTCTGAGTCCTGAGATGATTCTTACTTTTCTCTTAGCTATGGAATCCTGTGCAACTAACCACTCCCTTCATTGATTCAGAAATGCCCCTGAAATTTCAAAATATTTTTAAGGGCCATCTAGAAAAAGAATAGAAAAGTAGCACAAAATGGGGTTGGGGCAGGGAAATGAAAGAATTTGGCATATAGTCCTCACCCCAGGTTCCAGCCTCTGGACAGGAAGTGTTCCCGGCAACGCTAAGGCCTCGGTAGAAGCCCACAGGCCTTCTCAGCAATTAGAGCCCATAGAGGTGAGGCCCCTCGCCTCTCTGGCAATTAAGAGCCTGTGGTAATAAAATAAACACACAGCCACTGTCCTCCGTAAGACTTTCCTTGCTTGAGGATTACAGAAACAACCTCAAGAGCCTTGAAAATGAAAGTGCAGGTGTTGAGTCCGGGTTGGGCTGGTACTCTTTCATATTTACCTGGTGGCTGAGTGAGCGGGATCCACACAATTACAGGCACCTGTTATGAAGTACCTGAGCTTTGCCTTAGTGCGTAGAAGCATTAGATTGGAGGAAATGAGCAAGGCCAATGAGACAGGCAGTGAAATGGTCCTTGAGCTATATTCTGGGCAGAATATCCAGACTGACCATGGAAACAGTGGTGGAGGGGAGGAAGCCACCACTTACTCAAATCCTGGGCATTTGTTGTTATTTTTGAGGCAGGGTATCAAGCCCACTCTGACATGGAACTCACTCTGTAATCCCAGGCTGGCTTCAAACTCACAGTGACCCTAATACCTCAGCATCCTGAGTGCTGGGACTAAAGGCATGCACCACCACACCTCTTGAAGACTTTATTTATTACTTTACCTTAGTGTTATCATCATTAACTTCTCCTTTTCTTAAAAAAAAAAGGGTAATGGCATTTTTTTTTTAAAAGTAAAAACAATAGGTTTAAAACTCAAAACGATTTTAAAGCATAAATAGCATGTCAGTTCTAGAGTTTAATTTCTGGAAGCTTTCAAAAATGACAAACTTTCTTAAAGAATCTATAAGATTAATGTAGAAATTAGCATTATGTTAGTAAAGATAAAAAAGTAGAGATACAGCCCATTTTATGTTATATAGGATGAGTATTATTCCAAAGAGTTACATAAATGCATGAACAAAACTGATGCCAGTGCTGAGCACAAAATACCAAGTAGAATATCATTTTCCAGAAACTTTCTTACTGAAATATAACAAGTCTTTAAAAATTATCTCTTCCTGCGATGACAGAAATATCCAACCAACATGGGGATAGTTAATGGGGAGCACTACTGTGGTGTCATGCTATTTTTAATACCTACGTTCCCTGTTCCAGTTCTTTTCATGAAGTGTAAATGGTTTCAGTGAGTAGTTCTTTGCAAACAGGGCTGTTTTAATCAGAGAGCTTGTGCAAAGCATAAACCTAGCTCTATCAAACCCCAGTGAAACATGCTAGAAACACTCTGAGAGTAATTTGTTTGATGTAGGCTCTAAGCAACTACACACACTAACGTAAAGCACATTGCTGTCTGTATTTCCAAGCAAAACATTAAGCATTTCAAGAATACTCTGCCTTTATTTCTCAAGAAACGGAAGAAAAAAGCGGCTGATTCTATATGTCTGGACATATTTATAGCACTGGTTTATTTTCTTAAAGTATAACAGCATCCATTCATCACTTGGGAGTAACAAAGCAGTAACCTGATAGATGACAAATATTATGAGCTTAATGGCTGATGTCCATTACCGATGAGTCCCGTGCTCTCTGGAGGAGACTGGCATGGAAGGATTACTGAGCAAACAGACACCTGAAAAAACTTGCTCTCCACAGTCTGTCATCAAGGCTCTGACGGAGAGCATTACCTGAGAGTGGCTCTTATCTGAAGCTACAAACTGCCGCCACCAATAACAATTCTCAACAAAGAGTGGTGGTCATGGAAGGCTGAGCCACTGAGGCAGGTGGCTCGGATGGTGCTTCTCACAGCTTCCCGCTCTGTAGCCCCTCTGAGCCCAAGAACCAGGCTGCCTTTAATCATGGATGTGCACAGCCACCCCAGCTCTGTAAGTGCTGGTAAACAGAAAGGTTCAAAATAGTCTTTTGCAATACTCTAAGGGATGCAGTCTGTATCTGTATTTTTTTATTTCACAACTAAAGAACGTGCCTATGTTTAACGTTATAATGGAAATCTGGATTTGATCGATACTGAAAATATGAGCTTTGTGTCATCTATCCTCCTTCCCTTTCCTAAGAGGATCTTATAGTACAGAGAACTAAACTTGTCTTACTGGTTTGGCCCTCCAGGAAAAGTAAGTCATGCTTTCTCTCCAGTTATTTTACTTAGATCACCTTACAACAATCAACGTTTATGACTAATGAATGGACTTGTCAAATTAATAAATGCCAGGTGAAATCAGAAATTTTGTAGACTTGGTTTTGCTCATTTTTACTGTCTTCAACCAAATATAATATTCACAGATTTTCCAGAAAAAAAATCACCTAATGTTTCCTAGTTGCTTTTTTACATGCATTTATTTAAATGATGCATTAATATTTAATTATATGTTTACAATGTCCACTTAATTTCAATTATGGGATAAGATACACATAAATATTAATTTTATGAAAGAAATAAAAGTAAATGTATGGCAAATTAAAAAGCTTTATAGGCAGCTGAATTATTTGGAGCTAAAATTCTTAACTGATATTACTATTTTAATTTTAATAAGTAAAAGTAATGAAATGAAATGCTTCAAGGTTCTGATAAAGAGAATGTGGTTTTCCATCAGGTATTTCACAGATTTGTTTGTGTGTTAGCGTGGGAAGAGTATAAAATAGAGTTTTTTGGGAAAAGACTGAGAATGAAGCAAGCATGCCTTTCTTTTGAAGAAAATCAGTGGTAGTTTAAAGTATTTAAAGTGGTGATTATGGTTTCATTTTCATAGCAACTTTTTCTTCTGAAAATTCAATACTATGAATCTCTTCAATGCAAAAAGATGACACTCCCTCTACCTTATGACTATCATTTAACAAAACATATTTGTAGTCAGGCAAGAATAAAAGTAAAATGTTTGAGAAAAACTTAGAAAATAAAAAGATAAGCAGGAACATTTTAACCTGTTTAAAATTCTATATTACACACACACACACACACACACACAGAATTAGGAATAGTACTCCAAATAAACTGATATATAATAAAAATGAGAAGGGTATATACAAAATCCTACTTAGGAATTTAAACCAGGAGATTTTATTCACTGATTTGGTTAAATTTTATTTAATTTAGCCATAAGTATTCATGAGTACTAGTACTCAGAAATGTGTGGACAAGTTTCTTTTCTGCAATGTGGTGTCACATTAGAATATAAGTACATTTAGAGTGATAATTTAAAGGTAATAAGCAAAATAATAATTATTAGCTCAAAGGAAATTTCTAGACTAAAATAAAGCATCATCAAAGATTCAAATCTGTGCAAAAGTTTCAATTATTTTTAAATCATAATTTTTGAGCATGGGTACTTTATTTCACTTAAATCTTTAAGCTGTCTATTTCTCCTCTGACGTTCCAAGTGCTTCCACATCTGCTCTTTCCAGGTAACATGGTAAATGATGAGGTCATTCTGTTTGAGTTCATAGAAATAATTATGGATTTAGCATTGAACACACAAAGTTCACTTGTATCAGCCTATTTTGAGAAAACAATCAAAATGTTCTCTGTTCTACTCATATTTAAATAGTTTTTACAGTCTATTCAGTTATGGATTAGAGAGAATTTTTCTTCTCCAAAAAGCCCATGACACTTTTGTGCCTAATTAAGTCCTCTGTTGGAACAGTCATGAAATAATTGGATTTTAGAAATCTGGTTGAAGATAAAAAGTTGGCTAGCACACACAACTGCATGGTGATGACTGCCCTCTGTTTCAAAAAACAAACTTTCAAAGCAGGAATCTAGTAAGGGTTGAACTACTACAAAAACTACATATATCTTCACATCACTGTGTGGAAGGGATGTGTACAGTAAAAAAATCTATTACATCTCCCAATGTCCTTCCATAAGAACAAGAGCATAATATATGTCAATTTTCATTTAATAGTAGGGTTTAAAATTAAAAGCAGCAAGAAATACCTCTAAAGACCTTCCTTTCATTTTTTTTTTTATTATTTCCAAGTAAATAGCAATAAATTAGTGAGCATAAGCAAATGGCCACAGGCTTTCCAACTCACTTATAGTATAATAAAGTAGTTAATCTAATTGAAATGTAGCATATTTCTAGAAGATCTTCTCCAAATGAAATCTAAAGATTTTTAGAACAAAATTATGTTATAGTTGCTAATTAGCAAATAAGTAAACATCTTTTCAAACTGAAATAGTCAAGGAAGAAAGCATTTTATAAATTCATACAATGTTTTAACTTAAAACCATAGTACTAAGTCATCTTTCCCAGAGAAGCAGTTTGACCTTTACAATAATACCCTTATCCATCAGATTTTATTTAAACAAGAAACACCTTACCTGCCTTACCTGCTTTTTAAAATAAAGAAATTTCGTTTGCAAATCTCAGTGAAAACTTGTAGGTTTTAGTTATTACTATATATGAAGAAAAATCTGGCTTAATTATGGTTCTTAGCTCCACTAGCCATTTTAAATAGAAAACTGTGTGTGTGTGTGTGTGTGTGTGTGTGTGTGTGTGTGTTGACAATCACATTTTGAACTGATTCTTTCCAGATGAAAAGATACTTTTTCAAACAATGTAATAAAAATGTAAACTCAGCTGTTTCACAGACATAAAAGTGATTTATATCACATGTACTGTGCTCATGGAGATTTTCTCCCTACACAATGGAAGTTTTATTTTAAGGAAACGTTAATAATTAACAGCTAGGAAAATCCCACAATGCAAAGAAGGCAGCTATAGGGGATTAACCCACTCCCTTTGCTTTTCCACACACAAAAAATAGCCAGTACACATGGTGAGAAATCTATGGGATATTTAAAAATTAAAGAGTCAGCATGGAGATGGTCCTTACCTTTGGTGGGGGTGGGGCGCAGCAGTGATTAGAAGGAGCCATCAGGAGGCTTCAGGGAGCTGCACATGAGCCATGGCCTGAGTGCTGCACTCATGAGTGTGTGTGTGTGTGTGTGTGTGTGTGTGTGTGTGTGTGTGTAAAAATGCACTGAACTGAGCATTGATGTGTACTTGATGTATACCTTTCTGTTTATCCTCTACTTCAATAAATAGTACTAAAACGCAATTACATTTTGTGCCTTTATTGATAGAGTGAAAAAAATTTAGTGTAACTAGGTAAGTGTTTTCATTTTTTAAAATAAATACTCTGAAGTATAGTTGAGTTATCATCTATTCCCTTATAAGCCAGTTGTTCAAGTGATGAGTCCCACATTAGTCCAATGGAGAGAGAGAGAGAATAGGGTAGTATTTTACATTTTATAAAAGAGAGAGAGAGAAAGCTATGTAAGGGAGGGAAAGATAAGAGTATATATTTGAGGTCTCATATATGAAACCTCCATCAAAACATGATCCCTTTGAAGAGATTTTAATAGAGGCCTGTAAAATTCATGTTTCCAGCAGTACTTTTCGACGGCTGTGAATCTAAATTCTACACATCCCGTTCCCAATGATTGTTGCTAATGGGACACAGACCACATGGGAAATTGGAAACTCACAGTCAAGGGCCATAACATACCTCTGCCCCACCAAAATGTGGGCCCAAGTATTAAAGAAATATAAAAATTGGTTTGGAATCAAGTTGTTCATAAACTGTGAAATGTCATATATAAATTTATATATATATATATATATATATATATATATATATATATATATATATATATATATATTACACTAAGGAAACCAGCCAACTAATGAATCCCGAGAAATATATAACTGGACACATGAAATAGTATCCTTTATGCAGCATAAGCTCAATTTTTATATTTACACTGTGAATTTTTGTCTTTAAATCTCTATAGGTTAATTCATCAGCACAAAATATTTATTTGCTTATATTTTATTTTATATAATATTTCCTTCATCACTAAAATAATAAAAAAAACAATTTATAGGCTATATTTGGTGGTGTACCTTTTGAACCAGTACTCAGATGCCCAACACCATAAACCCTGTCAAGGAAATATATTTTTATTTTTATCTCATATTCACCACATCTTAGACCCCACATCTTAGGAGCAATTCCCTCTGGTTCTCTCTAAACCTCCCCTCTCTGGCTGTTCTTTTCTTATTTTCCTTTTGGTTTTTTGAGGTACAGTCTCACCCTCCAGCCCAGGCTGACCTGGAATTCTTAGGGTGGCCTCGAACAGCGATCTACCTACCTCTGCCTCCCAAATGCTGGGATTAAAGGCATGAGCCACCGTGCCCGGCTCCATCTGGCTATTATTTTCTGGTGCTTGCTTTTTCTCTAGTGCCCTTACCTTCTGAAATAGCATTTTCACATTAGAGTTTCTCTTCTAATCTAAATACAATAAAAACATCACCTTTAAGCATATACGTATATACACGTGTTTAGCTATGAACAGTCACCATTCAGCACCTCACATTCATTAGTAAGACATGGAATCCTCTCACAGTCTTTCAATTATTCATCTCTGCTTCTTCCTCCAAAGACCAACACTCCTTCCCCCAGAGTAAATACCATGATAGTCTCATGCATGTCATGTTATTTGCAGTCAGGAGTTAAAGAGGACAAGCATAAGTACATGATGAACCCAAAGTTAATGGGACAAATATTTTCAAGTTACTTGTGTACATCCCTAGGGTCAAATCCAGTCCTCAGAAATCCACGTGCAGTTTCCATGGAAATAACTTCAAACACTAAGCATGGGGAAAATAGCTGTAGTCAGTCTTTTTCTCTGTATTGACACACGGCCTTTATTCTCTGCTGGCTTTACCTTTCAAATGGCAAGTTTTGGCTTGGTTATATAGATACAGTGGAACCTCATGTACTCTCTCATACCTTTAAGAGACCTGGAGTAAAGTACTCGTTGTAGCAATCAACAAAGAAATGGAAAAATTGTATCAAGAAGAAGCAAATGAAGGAAGTTCATGAAACATTTTTATTTCATTGTGTTATTAAAAGAATATAGACTTTGGAAAGAAAATGTGATGTGAACTCAAAAGAAAGTAAATAGTTAATACAGATGAAGTTGTCACTCATCAAACATTAAAAAATGTGTAAAAACAAAAAAAAAGTCTGTAAAATACCATGAATGCAATGACTGACTACATACAATTAAGGATATGGGCAGGGGGCATACCTAGCTAGTGATGTTTACCTTTTAATTTCTCCACAAGAGTGTTTTTATTTCCTCAAAAAAAAAAAAAACCATAAAAGAAAATTAATCCTCTTTTTCTTTCTTTTCTTTCTTTCTTTTTTTTTTTGTGGTTTTTCAAAGTAGGGCCTTGCTCTAGGCCAGGCTGACTGGAATTCATTCTGTAGTCTCAGGGTGGCCTCGAACTCATGCAGTTTTCCTACATCTGCCTCCCAAGTGCTGGGATTACAGGCATTCGCCATCATGCCTGGCTTTAATCCTCATTTTAATGAAGTTTAATAAATGAATTGCAGAGAGTCATTTAATATTTATATCAAATGCTTTTTCACATTGAAATAGGATTTGAAAATATAAAAATTCAAAAATTTGATTGTAGGACTGTTTACTGATAACAAACAAAATAGGAAAATAAGAGTCTTCCAAGGAATAAAATTAAAACTAAAGGTTTATTTATGTTACTGATTCATTTCATATATGAAATTGACTAAAATCAACTATGTAAAAATTTTATAAATTTCAAATTTTATTTCAACATGAATTTATTCCATTTGTTTTTATCGCACCTTAATTATTTGGGGCCATGAAATCATCCTAGGTAAAAGTTCATTCATCATGGCCTTGTCAATCACAGGGAAAAGATGGAATTTCCAGGCTACCTCAATATGACTATAATATACTTTAACATATCTACTTAAATTGCTCTTTTTGTTATGGTGATTTGGGAAAAATCACATGAAAGCAATATTAGAATATGATTTTAACCCCTACTGACTAGTATATAGTTTCAAAATAATTTAAACTTTGTCATTGAGGTTGTAAGGATCATAAATATATTCAAATTACAAGCAAACCAATTCATTGAGCAGATTGTTGCTCAGGGCACAGTTTTGGCTATATTACCTGATTTACCTCCAAAACCAATCTTCTAGAAGTGTGTCACATGACTGTACAACTCAGCTTGTTCAACCTTGTCCTAACAAATGTCCAGACATATTAAAGAAAGTATAAAATAGAATGTATTTAGTTTGATCATAAACATGTGAGGCTGAAGAAAAGTTTATTTCTAAAACTAGGGTCACTATGAAGAATCTGCCAGCACGGCTCATACTTCTACTATGAATACCTCTTGAGATGACTTACAGAAGCCAACTGTTTGCTAAGCTGAGAAGCCAGTCACCAACCTGGAGGAGGAACCAGGAACTAAATCTACAGAAAGAGTGAGAAGCCTGTCAGTACCATGGGCTATGAAAGTTCATGCAGAAGACCTCGGTGCATGGGAGGTTCAGGACTCAGTGTCCATATGCATAATTCCAAATGCCCAGGAGTTGTTCATAGCACCATCCATAATCACTGGAAGTATGATAAACCTTAGTTGTCTGCATGGGAGACAAGATACCTTCCCTCATTTATTAAGAAGGAGAAATACTGCACAATGGAAATCAGAAGCATCCATCAGGTTCTAAATTAAATAATCTTTAAGAAAAGCTAAGAAATAGACACTGCAGGAGCAAAATGGAAACTCCACAGACACCACATTTTGTCAAATAACTAGCAATCTCTTCATGTGAAGACACTCAAAGTATAGACAATTGACCCTACCATGTATATGATGCAGAAAGGATTTAAGAACAAATTTAATCTACCAAAGAATGTATTACTTGTTCTACTTAATAAATAAAAGATAGTGTGACACTTTGTTTTTTCAAGGAATCTTTAAGTAAACACTACAATATTAGTTAATTCAACCAGCATTTGTTGAATTCTACCTATGATTCAGGCCTCCTATAGTGTTCCAGGGACACCCACACTGGTATGAAGGAATTCTGACCCTTGTGTAGCTCACCACTGCCTTGCAGTGAAGTGCTTGTTTGATTTAGGTACATACCTGGTATAAAATGTCCTGGAAGCTGGGTGTGGTGGTGCACACCTTTAATCCCAGCACTTGGGAGGCAGAGGTAGGAGGATTGCCGTAAGTTTGAGGCCACCCTGAGACTACATAGTGAATTCCAGGTCAGCCTGAGATAGAATGAGACCCTACCTCGAAAAACCAAAAAAAAAAAAAAAAACCAAAAAAAAAAAAAAAAAAAAAAAAGAAAAGAAAAGAAAAGAAAAGAAAAGAAAAAAGTCCTGGAAAAACTACAGCTCAGCTACCAACCATTAGATTCTAACATTTCCATATTGTCCCTGACCTATTCCCACTATTCCCATGTATATAGACAGCTCATGTTCCAAAAACCTACACATGGCCATAGGAACACTGAGTTCCAGTGATTAAATGGAAAACTGAAGTATCTGAATGCCTCTATATCAGCCTTGCCAAGGGGAGATCTTCAATGGGAAAAAACCAATTCACCTTATCTGCCTTGGGATTTTGGACACTGCTAGGAATCTCAGTTATCATTTCCAGTGCCACAAAAACTCCTTAATGACCTTTAGCAAACTGTCTAGTTTCCTCCCATGTATTTTACTCCATGGAAAAGGGGTCCAGAAAGGGGTTGGAAGACTGTGGCAAAGAAAGCTGGTTTGATTGCTAGTGAGATGTGTTGGATGTGTATGAAATTCTTCTTCAGTTTTTGGAAAAAGAGCAGGAAAAGAGATCTTAGTGATAAAAAACTAACATCAGGGCTAGAGAGAAGGCTTAGCAGTTAAGGTGCTTGCTTGTGAAGCCCAAGGACCCAGGTTCAATTCCCCATTACCTGCTTAAGTCAGATGCACAAGGTGGTGCATGTGTCTGGAGTTCATTTGCAGTGGCCAGAGGCCTTGGTGCACCCATTCTTTCTCTCTGCCTCTTTCTCTCTCCCCCACCTCAAATAAATAAATAAAGTATTATTTTTAAAAACTAACATCAATTAAAAATTTAGGTATAACATCATTAATTTAACATTTTAATTAATTTTTAATCTAATAGATTCTTTTCAAATAGTACTATCTCCATTTAAATAAAAAGTAAAGTTTTTAAAAACTTTAATGAATCATTTGACCTCATTAATAGTAAAGACAATATTCCAATGTTGATACTTGGCTAAAGACAAAACTGAAAAACATTTCTGTTTAATAGTTTAAAGTCAGATTCAATTTCATCTTTCTATTCCCTAAAATAATTAAATCATAAAACAACAAATCAAATAACAAGAAGACTGCAAAACTCTTAAGTGTAAGTAATATAAAATAGTAGGAAAAAGTTTATGTAATGAGTAGTGTGGCTTAGATATTGCTTCACTGTTATCTAGAAAATTTGCATGGCCAATTAAAACTCCATAGCAATGAGACTTTAAGCAATAACATCTCTCTTTTCACAATTTTTCTTGCTCTAAGACCTTTGTTGAAAACACAATTTGGGGAAAAAAGTAGAAGAGAATGAGTAGTGGGATAAGTGAAGGGAAGAGCATTAAGGAAGTCAACACAAAACGTTTTTATGTAGTAGGTCGCAAACCTGATTTGGAAGGTCTAAATAGGATGAAAAGGTCTTCTCTATTCAGTAGTTTCACTTAATCCTCAGTCCAAACATTTGCCCCAATAAACATTAGATTATTTTTATGTTAGCTATAAAGCTGTCAGTTCTCAATAAACAGATACACTCCTGGTGGTTTTGCCTTTGCTGTCAAAGAATTGTCAATATGTATATTGGCTCTTAAATTAAAGCAAACACAGAAAAAGAAATGTGAAACTAGAATTGCACAGCAGAATTTAATGGGAAGCTGTTGAAATCCTACATAAATGGTACTCCAAATGGTAAATGGGGATCAGAAGTTCAATATCATGCAATATAGGATAGTCAATGTGTTGTTAGCACCTTAGTGTTTCCATAATGGAACGTTATAACCTGTCCTACTCAGGTAAACTCAACCCTGACTTTAGCATCTCTCAATTATGTTTTATGTCTGATGTGCTTATTTATTATAGGAAAAGAAACAAACATAAGGAGAGGGATACTTTGAAGATTTTTGTTTCCTACAGGGCCAGATTATTTCTGTCCAGAAAGTCTCTTCATAGTTTTGGTGGATTTTTTCTGCAATTGAGAATGATTATGTAAGAGGTGTGAAGATGTATGAAGATACTGAAAATTCAAATGTGTTTCCCAACTGGTTGAATATCATTTTTGAGGTTGTTATTTTTTTAATGATTTTTTTCCAGAAAGGCTAAGGGATCATGTGACTGAGATATTTATATTTTTGGTCATATACCCATCTTATTACAGAAGTAAGCATCTAGAAAGTCAGGGCAATGTCTTTCTCTACATGATGTGTACCCCAATGGAGGCTGTGAGCACACGGATCGCCCCAGCACTATTTTCTTGCTGGGTTGTAACTATTCTTATGAGGTTGGTAAGAAAAATGACATAATGACAGAAAACTTGTGGATATACGTTTTTATTTGGAATAATGTCATGCCCCATCTCCAAAAGCTTTACAAATTTAATTAAATTGTATATCACACATAAAGACACAGAAATACTAATGCGATTGTCTAAAAATCACAAAAAGATAAGTTTAATTATTTTTATGAAATAAGCAGCTTCTTCTCAGAGAGAGAGAAAGAGAACTTCATGTTAGAAGTTCCAAAGTAAGAGTTGCAAGTAGGATATGGGTCACTTAGAAGGGAACCTGGGGGAACAAAGAGCTCGAGGGAAAGAGAGCTGAAGGTAGATACTCTGGGAATCTTAAGGTTCTGATGAATACTCCCTTTGTTCTATGGACTAAGTGCATGCTATTCCCTGCCAACGCTGAAAGAAAATGGATTTCCCCAAGGAATGCCCCATCACTGGAGATGTCTGCCATCAAAAGCCATCATGTTCTGAGGAGGTGTAGCAAAAAGATTAAACATTTAAGACAGATGATGGGGTAGAGGAAGGAATAGACAGGACTGTAGGGAAGAGAAAATGTCAGCATCTTGAGAAGAGGATTCACAAACATGAAAGGAGGAAATTGAGTTTGTCAAATTTAAACCCAGGGCTTGTATCTTGTGGCCCTGAGCAATTTAGAGTTGAAGGAGAAAGACGGGACAGTCTGTTCACCATGGTGGTGTTTCTCATGTGTCAGACATGAATAACCAAGCTCATGCCAAAGCATGTGAAGTAGTGACCTGTCATCCTGAAGAGGATCTGCAACAAAATATAAAGGTCACATCACAGGAAGTAGTTAATGCCCTCGTTGATGTCACCAAGCAATTTGATCTTTCAATTTTCCAATTATTTCTTAAAACTGCAACTACTTAGCCAAGGAATCACAACTTAGGAGTTTTGAAAAGAAAAACTTTTCAAATAATGTGGAAGTGACAATCTGAACTCGGGTCAACTGAATTCAAATTCCTGCAAACTATGAGGAATTGTACACATCCTATAAACATTTTGGCTCTGGTTGGCTTATCAAGAAAATGGGAAGAATCATGGTCCCTCTCCTATATGGGTGTCCTGATAAGTTACTAGTATGATTTTAGTATCTTTTTAAAATTTATCTATCTATCTATCTATCTATCTATCTATCTATCTATCTATCTTTATTAATTATTTATTTATTTATTTATTTATTTATTTATTTATTTATTTATTTATGTCTTTGTATGGGCATGCCAGGGCCTTTAGCCCCACTACAAACAAATGCCAGATGATTTAGCCACTTTTTGCATCTGGCTTATATGGGCAGCTAGGGAACTGAACTCCAGGGCTGGCAAGCTTTGCAAGTAAGCACCTTTGACCACTGAGCAATCTTCCCACCCTCCTGTTTTAGTATCTTTAAATTGGCATTTTGAAACTTTGTGATTCCTCATAAAATATATGAATTATTATTACTCCTTCAACCATGCAATCATTCAAGCATACTGTTGCAAGCTACTGCTGCACACTAACAATATAGAATGTTACATGAAAACTTACTGTAATGAATGTTACAATATTTTTAAGATTTCCATTTAGACCTTTTATTTTTGATTTTTGTTCTTACAGATTTCAAATGTCTAGTGAAAATTTCCCTCTATTCTTCTACATTTTGGAATATATTTATTGTAGCTTTTAAAAAGTCTCTGTTAAAAATAGAATTATTATGTGACCTGGCAATTCCATCCTTAGGTATATACCTCAAATAATGGAAAGCAGAGACTTGAACAAATATCTGTACCCCCATATTCTGAACAGCATTACTTATAATAGTCAAAAAGTAGGAGCAATGCTAATGTCCACTGATACTTGGGTGTGAATGAACAAAATACAATACATACACAATGTGATATTGGGCCTGAAAAAGAAGTTGTATATTAACATGTGGTAACATGGGTGAACCTTGAACACATCACGTAAAGTGAAATAATCCAATCACAAAAGGACAAATGCATTACAGTTCTACTAACATCAGGCCAGACTCATGGATTCAGAAAGTAAAATAGAGTTTGCCAGGGCCTGTAGGGAGGAATTATTGTTTAATGGTCATTCTGGAGGTGGAGGGCAGTGGCAGCCATACACCCGTGTGAGTATACGAGGCTTCACCAAGATGTATGCTTCAACACTAGTTAAAATGATAAATTTTATATTATGTATAGTTTAAAACTGCAGTAAAAATAACATTAACAAGTTCTGGCCTGATAATTCCAAAATTTGAATTGTTATTATCCATATTTCTATTGACATTTGGTTATTTGGTCTTCCCATTACAGAACTGTATTAATTTACTGAGCAAAGCACATTATATACATAACATAGCAGAGCTTCCGAAGGATGGCATCTTCCTGCAGAGTAATGCACTTTCTCCTAGTAAGCAGATACATTACAGCAGGTCAGCTTTATGTTTAGGCTTGGTTTGAGAGAAAAATGGGTTTTTGTTTCCTCTTATACCTGGGTTGGACAAAGAACTTACTCTTTGGTGTAACATTTTGTTCTCAACTGAAAGCTCAGGTGCCAATAATAACTTCTGTCAGGCCGGACTTAAAAACTCCAATCTGTGTCCTTAGTACCACATCACAGCGCTGCTGAAAGTCTGCTTGTCTTTATAGATGCTCAACTGCTGGGATATTTTTTCCTCTAATTTTGTATGAGGTTTCTTCATGTTGACAAGCAACCAAGGAGTTGATAAATGCCTTCAAAGGAAGTTGTATCAGGACCTTTGGGCTCACTTCTGGGCACTTTGCTGTTCTTTGGGATTTTGCTCTCACAAGACTTATTGAAGATTTTGGGGGTGGGGGATCTTAGACAAGTATACAGCTCACCTGGTCCATTTCATTTCCTCAGATCTGATAGCCATTCATAAGCTTTGCCTGCTCTGATAGTCATGTCTTCAGAGAATGGTTTACATGTTTGCCTCATGTTTATTGCTATTTCCAGCAAGAAGTTGTTCTAACAAAATCTGCTTTGTTGGGGCTGGAACCAAAACTCTTAATACTGTCTTTCAAAATTGTAAGTCTTGATCTGCCTTTTAAGTGTTTTTTTGCTTTTGTTAACTAACTTTTTATTTACCAGATTGTTAGTTTATATACATGATGTTTTTAGTCTCTGTATTTATTAAATCACAAACAGGAAGTATTGAAAAGAAAGCAATAGTGAAGAAAAGATACACTGAAAGCAATAGAAGTACACTCTTTGCACTCCACTTGGCTCTTCCACAGTTCCCTAGCACACAGCATCACCTGCCAATGGTGAATCCCCTGAATCTAAAAACTATATGCCAAAAATCCAGTCCTTCACCTTTAAATACCTGTATGAAATTAATAATTTTGCTATCTTCTAAAGATCATTTTAAATTATCATGACCAATGATCATGATTAGAATCTTGCTCTTGTGTGTGGAAAATATTTTCTTGGTATTTAACTTGATTTGACATTATTATCTATATGAATGTGATCAGAATGTTTAGGGGTAGGTATATGAAACAAATTATCATTTCAATTAAATTCATTAAACACAAGTTTGTAATAAATATGTAAAAAGAACTGTGTTATACATTATTGTAACATGTTTTCATTGACGTCCTATTTAAATAGTTTATTTAAATAGTTATGAATAGTTATAATTAATTAGCTTTAACATGAGGTATTAAAAATGAAGCTAGCCAAAATGGTGTGCAGATTTATATACTCAATATTAATACTGAGTACTAGCAACATAGTAGAATAGGCACTATTATTATGTCCACATTATAGATAAAGAAATTAAAGTATCATGGAGTTAAGTAATTTTCCCCAAATCTCAAAAGATGTAAGTGGAACTCTTATTCAAGTCTTCAATTCCAAACATACATGTTGCCATAGAGGCACAAAATGACAAAACAAAATAGATAAAGAAAATTACTTCCACTTTGAATGGTGATGAGGGCATCAAAAACAGGTTGAAGAAAATGTGTTATAAATTCTGTATAATGTGGTATATAACCATGAGTTATTTTTATAGCTCAAGAGGGTCTCACCCTTAAACTCAAGAGTTAAGATAATAAAGACAACCATCCTACAAAACTGCAGTGGCCTCTGATAGTTTGTTAGCAGCAGAGGGAAGACTTGTGCCATTATTAAGGTGGAATGCTGTGTATATATACCTGAGAACATGAGCAATGTGTTCTTTAGTGTCTCAAGATTTACATTCCAAATTAATTATATGTCAGAGTCTGCTTTTTTTTTTTTTGAGAGAGAGAGAGGGAATGAATTGGCATACCAGGACCTCAGCCACTACAATCAAACTCCAGAATTTGTGCCACCTAGTGGGTATGTGCAACCTTGCAGTTGCCTCACCTTTGTGCGTCTGGCTAATGTGGGATCTGGAGAGTCGAACATGGGCCCTTAGACTTTGCAGGCAAGTGCATTAGCCATTAAACCATCTCTCCAGCCCTGCCTCAAGTTTTAATCATGGTTAGTAATTAACACCTCAAAGTGGAACACAACCATCAATTTTGATGCTATTCTTAGCTTTAGGCATAACAATCTACTAAAGGTTTCATTGTTTGTGCAGTTTGATGTCTCAAATAATGACATTTTTTCTTCTAGATTTATATCTTATGATGATTCTCTGAACCTACTCATGCCCCCCCTTATATAAAGCAGAATGAGATTTTTAATCATGCAATGCATAAGCTTTTTTTTTTTTTTCAGCAAGGAAAAGCTTCAGAAAACAGAACTTTGGCCATAATCAACTCTTAAGATGAAAGGTTTGAAGTCTGGAGACAAGTTTAGAAAGACAGGAAAGTTAAGGGTACATGGGAAGGGAAAGAAGCCCCTCCTGCTGGCTGAAAATGAATACAGTCTTACAAACAAGATTATGAACTATGTTTACAGTCAAAATGTGTCTTGCCATTCTGGTGACAGATGTATAGTTAGGATTCCTTTGACCTTTTGTGAACCAGGCTTTTGTCTTACCCTGTTAACCTATATGAGTACATAAACCACCTTATAATCTCCATTTACTAAAGAAAGGATCTTTCTAGAAAATTAAGTATACCAAAACATTTTTCTTAATCTTTTAAAGCCTTCTAGCAATGTAAGAATGTAACTTCAAAAGATACACATACCATATACAGAGCTATTATTAAGACATTTAAATGCCACGCTCACTGTTGATAAGCCTGTGTGTACCCTTCTCTTGGATGAACAAAAATTTTTTTAAAATATATTTTTATTTACTTATTTTCAAGCAGAAACAAAGAGACATACAGAGAGAGAATGGACATGCCAGGATCTTTAGCTGCTGCAAATGAACTCCAGATGCATGCACCAATTTGTGCATCTGGCTTTACATGGGTACTGGGGAATTGAAGTCAGGTTGTTAGATTTTGCAGGCAAGCCCCTTAACTACTGAGTCATCTTTCAGCCCCAAAGTTGTTTTTTCTTGATCTTCTCTCTGATTCCTAAGACTCAAGTGTTCAAACCTATATTAAAACTTTTTGTTAATAAATTCAAACTTTGCTTCATACAAAATTATGTTATATATACACAATGGAACTTTACTTGGTCATAAATAAGAATAAAATTATGTTATTTTTAGGGAAACAGATTGATCTACAGATAATAATGTTAAGCAAATTATCCCAGGCTCAATCAATTCTCTTTCCAGGAAAAAAAATATATGGAAGACACACACACACACACACACATATGTATACATACATGCATACATATACACACACATATGAAGCAGAAAGGATTGGGAGGAACAAACAAGTGGGAGGGGGTTCAAGAGATGATAATAGGGCAAACAAAAAAAGGGGGGGCTGGAGAGATGGCTTAGCAGTTAAGTCTTGCCTGTGAAGCCCAAGGACCCCAGTTTGAGGCTCGATTTCCCAATATCCACATAAGCCAGATGCACAAGGTGGTGCATGCTTCCAGAGTTTGTTTGCAGTGGCTGGAGGTCCTGGTGCGCCTATTTGCGCTCTCTCTCTCTCTCTTTCTCTCTATGCCTCTTTCTCTGTCTGTCGTTCTCAAATAAATAAATAAAAATAAAATAAAAAGAGATGATAATAGGGGTGTAAATATGAGCAAAGTTAAACTATACAAACGAATAAAAAATCATAACAAAACCCATTATCATGCCTGCTAACTAAAGAAATCATTTTACAAACCCCACAATGAAGGAAGTATAAAAAAGAAGAAAGCAGCCAGGCATGGTAGAGCATGTCTTTAATCCTAGCACTCGGGAGGCAGAGGTAGGAGGATTGCTGTGAGTTCAAGGCCACTCTGAGACTACATAGTGAATTCCAGGTCAGCCTGAGCTAGAGTAAGAACTTACCTTGAAAAATAATAATAATAAAAAAGAAGAAAGTATGAGTTGTATAGTTACAGATAATCAGAGTTTTCCTAGGTGGATAAAAAGGAAAGATTTATCATTGACTAATGTAAATGCATGAGCTAATATAAATGCATGAGCTAAAGCACAGAAACATTGAGCCTCAGTTGTTTCAGAAAAGCCAGAACGGGAGATATATGTGTGCTCCTGGATAAAATACAGTTAAAAAGATATAAAAGGCCTGTAAACACTATATCAAGGATCTTAGATTTCTGTACATTCTTTTAGTTAGGTACATTTTTATAAAATTTTTTTCCCAACACTTGACTGCCAAATTTGATCATCATATAATTTCTGTGGGTCAAGAACTTAGGCATGATTTAGCTAGGTGCTTCTGATTCAGGGTTACTCATAAGTCATATTGTAAGCTGGTTTTTCTGCGGGCTTATGGATGATTAATCCCCAAGATGGCTTGTGTTCTTGGTAAGATTTAGTATAGTTGGATTGTGGATTAACTGAGGGCTTTTGTTTCCCACTGGCTGCTAGCCAAAGCCACCCTCAGACTCATAAGGCAGCTGACCTCAAAGCAGTGGTAAACAAGAGACCAAGAGAGAATGAGGGGTAGGAAAGATCGCTCATTGTGGAAGACATACTCCTCATCACTTCTGCCATCCTGTCTTCATTAGAAGAGAACCAACAACCCAGCCCATGCTCGAAGGGAGAGGATTATACAAAGCCAGGAGAATATCACTGGGGCTATCTTAGTGGGTACCTATCATATTGATCAATGGGAATGATCAAAAATTTCTGAATGTAAAGATGGCATTATTTGTCATTAATACCCAAAACTAGAAAATCAAATATTTCCCTTCTCATTACGCATCCCTAACTGAGCCTAATTGTCAGCACCTTTTCCTTCTAAAGAAATAATAGCACATTTTACAATCATTGTATCTCAAACTCTAGGGAATAAGGTAGAAAGCTTGTGAAAATATGGTTGCAGACAAAGCCAGATCATGTGGACCAAGGAGTGAACAAATACGTAGGAAACATTCCTGTAATCTAACATATATTTTACTTTACAGACCAGTCCAGATCTGAAAGTAGTAACATGCCCTGATGTGTAATGGATTATATTACATCATTATTTAACGTGCAAATAATTGAATTAAGTTCATGCAATATTTTAACCTCACCCTGCAGTTGCTATATGATTTTGAAATGGCTCTGTCTATTTTAAGGAATATGTGTCTTCATCTTGGTTTCATGGGATATTGTGCCAGCCTTCAGATACACTTGTAGTCCAATCTCATTTGATAAGGGAACCTTCCATTCTTTAAAAAATGAATATTTATATTCTCATGGTATGGTATGGATCTCACCTTCCAGTCTGTTTTGTGACACTCAGTAAACTCCAGCCAAAAGCTGAAGGGTTTTGTGTGTGTGTGTGTGTGTGTGTGTGTGTAGATTAGATACCTCCTTGTAACCAGTCCCTAGATCCTATTGATCCAACTGAAATGAGATATGTGGCAATGATTTGAACTCATAAAGGAAGTACTGTAAATCTGAGGGCTGTGTTTCTCACATTGCTATTAGCATTCTTAGTTACTTATCACAGGTAGGTTGCATGACAGAGCAGACAGAAGATTATGGAAGAGCCCCAGCCCTGACAGATACCATATGAGATTAACATGTTCCTTAAGATTTCTCATCACTTTTCCCCATCACAAATTCCCATCTTCCTTCCTATGAGCATTCTCATGAGCATCAGGTACAGTGATACATGTGTCACCTACAGTAAAGAGACAGAATGTTTAAAGATATCACCACTACAGTAACAGTATTGCAATCTTCCCCTTTCTTAAGTTCCAACTCATCTGGAAGACATGGATGAAATCATAGCTAAAGCCATAACATTATGGAAAAACTACATGAACTCTACAAAGTAAGAGAAGATATCAACTCCTTTAACCATGGCTATGTCAAATCATGTCTGTTATTTTCTATAATAAAAGTTAGACTTAGGGAGAACAGTACCTTTGAGGAGGATTTCTTCCTTGTTCTAATTTGAAAATGGATTTAGTTTTGGTAAAGATTGTTTTTCCCCACATGGTGACTATACTTCCAGCCAATCAAAAACCCAGAAAAAGTTAAAGTATAGACTTGGAAATATTTCCAATGGGATATTTCTGCTCAAGTTCTGAATAAAGACTCCAGCTTCCCAGAAAGATGATTGCTTTCTGGCTCTCCTTTCTATGAGCGCCATGTACTGAGAGAGGCTGTGTTTGGTCTTGTAATCAGGTTGACAACACTGCATATGTTTCCACTGATTCTGTGGCAATAGTTAAGCCAGCACTAATGAACTACTGGTAAGTCAAAAAAGCATTGTCAATGAGAGACTGGCAACACTGGAGTGTGACTTCTGTGGTGATGACAGCAGGGAGAGCTGGGAGCTGTCATCATCTTAAAGGTGACTATGTGAGCCTAAGATGAAGAGACCCCTCATTTAGAAAAGGAAACAGAACTCTGGGACATTCACACACAATACTGTGCTACCTGAGTCCTCTGAAAGCTCATCTGCTATGTGACTATAAAGAAGAGGGAAAGCCTGCTCCACCTTAACTACCTGGTGTAATTGACATCAATGGTGATGAGCCTTAGTAGAGACATCAGTTATCTAGCAAGACATAGATGTCAAATAATGTACCTATTGTTTTAAATATTGAAATATGCCACCTTTTTCTCTTTTTTGGTATTTGTGGTAGTTTGAATATATGTCCCCCAATATATTCAGTGTTTTATTAGTTTATAGTTTGCATCTACAATCACCTTGCTAGAGGCAATGTCACTGGGGACGGATCTTAAGGTGTGGTGGTGGGTTTGAGATTTCATTGTAAAGATATGCAAAGTGTGCCCAGTGGGAGTTCCTGAAGTGTGCTGTGGTTTGGCTGTAGCTTTGCCCTGTGTAAAGTGTGCCTGATCGGCTTTTCTCTCTCTTGCCTGGTCCTGTGAAGAGCAGGCCCCTTCTCCTGTCATTATGGAACTTCCCCTGGATCTGTAAGCTTCAATAAATAATATCCCTTCCTCCATAACTGTGTCTGGTCTGGAAGTTCATCTCAGCGAACCTGAAGCTGTCTGCTACAGTATTCCTTTATCTTATCCTTTATGCTTCGGTTCACAGTACTTAATTGGTAAACAATCTAAGCTTCAAATTGTTAGCCACATAATCTTTCTGTGAAAAGATATTACAGTTGGACATCTACACTCATAGGTCCTGCATATAGCATTCAAGAAACTATGGTTCAAAAATGGAAAAATGTGCATCTGTATTAAACATGTACTGACTCTCTTTCTTTTAACTTTTCCCTTAAACAATACAGTAAAACTATTCTCACAGTATTTACATTATATTAGATATTATAAATAATTTATGGATAATTTAGAGCATTCAAGAGGATATATACAGAACATGTAATGATCTACACACAATTTTGATACACACTATAGATTACCTCAGGGGACTGGAGTGCAGACTTCATTTGAGTGAGGACTCAGTTTAATGTAAATTTCACTAGAGCTATACTCAGATAAGAAAGACTAGCTCCAGGATTTGGAAACTGTGATGGTAAGACCCACCCACCCACTCCAGCTTGGCTGTGCTGTATAGATGGGCTGATTTCTATGAGTGAAGGAGAGAGAATAAATAGCAGCAACAACTACTGGCCTTGGGAAGTTGGAACTTGTTTTAGATGAAATTTTGCTGGTTACTAAAATAACTGCATATATTGGAAGAGTTAGCTCTTCTTATGTCTGTTCAGCTCCGTGATTCCTCATGCTTCCACATGAGAGCAAAGGGCAATTTCCAGAGACTACTTTCCTCTGAGAATTTCCAACTGAGGCAAGTCTTTATTTTTCTAAGGGTGCTTTAAAAATCAGCCAGCCATGTTAGATTAGGCAAACCACTTTTTTAAAAGTAGACCCACTAAGACACTTTAGCCAAATGTTCTGGAGTGAATCCATCAATAAGAAGAAAATGTCCAAGTCATACCAAGTTATTGATTTGGACTAGTTGACGTCCCACTTCCTTTGTCTGTGTCTCCAGCCACTCACTGCCCTTCTTAATGAAAACAAGAGGGAGCGATTATACCTCCTGGGGCGGTGCCATTTATGCTGTCTGAAAGGCACTTAAATGAGTGGCATATTATCTCACACATCTGGAGTTTACCAAATTAGCCAATTATGCTGGAGCTCATAAAATGAGGCCTTAAATGTCATTTAACTAGAAAATATTATAATCACTAAGTGGTCTGATTGTAAGATGATACTTGGGGCAGCATCAGTGGTTATAGAAAACAAATCGTGAAACAAAACACAGTTCAAATGCTCCCCCCTCAAATGCAACCACATATTTTCTACAGCAATACTTTCTGAAGAATACCATATTTCTGAAGGCACCAGCAATCAACATGTTTCTCATTTGAAACTGAGTTTGATCTGACTAAGTTGTTTCCTAGTTACTTGCCTTGAGCAAACCAATGCCCAAGGATTGTTCTCATAAGCAAGCTAAGAATCATACAGGATGAGAGAAGACCTACTGAAAACCACAACCTTACACAGTGAGCTTCAAGGGATATGGCCATGATTGGATTAAGTCTTGAGTTGACAAAGTCTTGCTTGTAGTACTGCCTCACTATCACTGGATCTGGTGACTAAATATCTACTGGTCATTGAGAGCTTACATACTTCACTGAAGAAAGAGACAAAAACTGCTATAAAATGCTGTGTGAATTGAAAGTAGAAATACTAGAGATTGTAGAATATAAGTCATTACCTCTCCTGCATAACTGATGGCTACCCACATAAGGCAAGACCCACAATTCCTGTGGGGGGAGGACAGGGAGAAGGCTAACGATACCATCATGGCTGTTGCTATATGCATAACTAATATAAAATATTAAAAAAAGAAAAATAGGCCATTTTACCAAAATAATGGGAAATTTATTAACCCATTTTTCTCATTAAAATGAAAAGACACTAGAGACAAAATTTAAGCAGTAAAACTAGTTAATTTATAATGACATAGCTGACACACTTTAATAAATTTTGAAATTAACACAGAAAAAATTATAGCCATAATTTCCCCAATCTCTTCTATTCAATCAATAAATGAGTAATGAAATTTTTTCTTTTTCCTTTAGTTTTGATGTAGTATAATAGAAAAACCATGGTTATGACACTAATACTTGTATGACTTTTGGCATATTATTTCTCTGATCTTCAGTTACTTCGCGCAAAATATGTATAAAATGGTATGTTGTACTGTACACTGAGGAAAATAAATTGTTTTTTGTCTATCTTTACGTATATTATCAGTGTAAATTAAGATCTGTAAAACCCCCCTTTTCTCCTTAATTCAAAAAGAATAACCACTGGAGCACTTGAAATGGAGAAAGAATAGCAGTGGGCCCACTCTCCTAGTTTATAGTAACATAGTTTATAATTCCACTGATCTGGGAAATTTCTGTCCCCATCATCCTCATCCTCCCTTTCTGCTTCCTTCTTTTTCTACCAGGGTGCAGTGGTAGAGCCTCAGCCTGGAGAACCACTATCTTGATCATGCTATCCTCCCATCTAGGTAAGCAGTCACTCTTCTTAAAGGACTGGCAAGTACAAAAGAGACTAGCAAAGCTTTCATAAAAAATATTCTGAGGCCAAAGCAAGTGAGCCTTGATCCTTAAATACACAGTAAACAGGGATACCAGCCACTACTGTCAGGTGAGCTTACAGAACAAAACTCACTGGCTTCAGAGGCTCCTAATGAAATTGGAGCTGCATCTTTGTCTCCCTGGATCATTTTATTATAGTAGATGGACCTGATGGTTAGTTTACTTCTGTCACACTAGAGAGATGAAAATATGGTGCCAGTGGAGGTACTCTCAACTGTGACCACCCTTTACATTCATTCTCTAGGAATTCCACCTTTTGAATGAAAGAAAATGGCCTTCTTGGTACAAGTGAAGCATGAAAACTTCTTTTAGATATTTTGATCTACAGTTTAGCAGGCGTTTTAAAAATTTTAATTAATCTTATTCTTGAGAAGATGGATTAAAAACATATCTTTAATAATAGCATGATCTATGGTTTTTTGTTCTTTTTTTAAAAAATTTGTTTATTTTTTATTTTTATTTATATATTAGCAACAGACAGAGAGAGAAAGAGGGGGGGGAGAGAGAGAGAGAGAATGGGCGCACTAGGGCTTCCAGCCACTGTAAACGAATTCCAGATGCATGTGCCACCTTGTGCATCTGGCTTACGTGGGTATTGGGGAATTAAGCCTTGAACTGGGATCCTTAGGCTTCATAGGCAGGCGTTTAACTGTTAAGCCATCTCTTCAGCCCTGTTTTTTTTTTTTTTTTTTTTTTTTTAAATAGGGTTTCACTCTAAGCCCAGGCTGACTTGGAATTCATTAAGTATTCTCAGTGTGGCCTTGAACTCATGGCAGCCCTACCTCTGCTTCCTGAGTGCTGGGATTAAAGATGTGCACCACTACACCTGGATCTGATCTGTTTTTAAGAAGAAAAATACTCTTTCAAACAATGAATGGATTTGAACCTATGGGACTGAGAAATTGTCTCTTGAAAATATGAATTCTGGGCCAAGGAGTAGGAATGGCATCTCTAAGATTGATAGTGAGTACCATGTCATTCTCTTATAGGGGGAGGGGGAATAGAAATTTGTGCAGATTCTAGGTATATTAGTAGATTTCAGTGTCTTTAAACAAAAAAGGGCGAAGTTTTAGAACTTTTAACCTAGAGAGAGTCAGCAAACAAACTAGTGTTATCTATCCTGCCTGCAGGTCACAGACTGGCTTTTATGCAATTGAGTAAGGAAGCCATCACTGAGAACATAGTTTATTCTAAAAAACTAAATAAGGAAATCAAAAAGATCTGCTTTGCTAAGAAAAAAATTCAATGTAATTTGTATTCTAAGGTTTTCTTTTCCTTTTTGTTGGTTTTTATTTAACTTAAGGCTATAAAATACTCTTGTTCTATATCCAAATTAACAAGTGACTCTTTTTGTATTTTTTTATACAAATATTACCATTTCTCAGAACAAAGGTCTCTGGTCTTCAGCTAAAAGCATGGCCAGATCTACAGGCATTGCAGAAAATGTCAATTTGTTCTAAAGGCAATTATACATGCAGTTAGGAAAGGGCCAATTTTACTAGCAAGGACCACACATACTGTGTGTTTGTTATATTATTTGATATCAAAGCAGAAACATTAATTTTTTCCCAAAACATACATGAAATGAAGATCCTGGCTAAAGATTTCATACAACCAATTCCAAATATCTGTTACAGTTTACAGAACTTGCTAATGTTAACATGACTGTTTTACTAGGAAGGTACATCTTGTTGACTATATAATATACTGATTTCTTTAATTATACACACATATGTGTGTGTGTGTATACATACATACACACATATACATGGAAAGAGAGAATAAAACAAGAATGATTTATATCCCTTATCATAAATGCAAGTCTATTGGAAACGTATGACATTTAGGTAACTCATCTCCAGAGAGGTAGCCTATACCAAATGTCTCTTTGAATTGGAGCACTATTATGTTGGTATCATGAGTTTTGTTCATGTCTTGAATATACATATACTGTCTCTACTCAGACAAAACATCAGCACCTGGGATGAATATATTTTGGAGTAAGGAGATGTATGATAGGGCAAAATACACATATTTTTATACTATATATAGTATAGAAGTCGAGTGAAGGAAAAGGAAAAATTTCAGCACTTACTAGAAAGCAAGGGGCAGAAACAATTAGCACATGTCAAAGAAAAGATGCTCAGAGATAGTGAAACATGAAGTGGATTTTGACTGAAGAAGTTTCCTAGATAAATTAGACAGCTGTGTCCTCTAGGAACAGAACACATGAAAGTGTGAGAGACCAGAAAAATGCACACCATTTGCTTGTCCTATAGCATGTCTGTGTAAAAATAATGAATCTGGAAAAGAAGAAAGCACCATGCCAGAAAGGACTCTGCAGAAGATGAAGGGAATTTGCATTTATATTACAAGGCATGTTTTTACATATTCCTTGAATAATCCACAGATAAAATCATTAAAGCAGCATGAAACTGGCATAGAGACAGACAATGTAATGAAATAGAATAGAAAATGGAGAAGCAATAGAAAATCTAGATGAGGTATAAGCATTTAACATTTCCAGTTGCTAAATAAATTATTCAACATGCAGTGTTTGGAAAATTAACTAAACATTTTAAAATGAAATTTAATTTCTATAAATCACATTGTTGGATGAATTGAAGATGTAACTATAAAATGCTTATAAATTTGGAATTAGAGGATGTACTTTTTTGCATATGTGTTGGGAGGTTGTTATTTTAATGTCTCATTAGCTAGCACAAAGCAAAAAAAAAAACACAATCTTCAAAAAAAAAAAAAAAAAAAAAAAACTTCTGCGGGCTGGAGAGATGGCTCAGCTGTTAAGGTGCTTTCTTGAAATGCTTAAGAACCCAGGTTCAATTCCCCAGTACCCACGTAAAGCAAGATGCACAAGGTGGCATTTGTGTCTGGACTTTGTTTTCAGTGCTTAGAGACTCTGGTGTGCACATTCCTTTTGCTTTTCTCTCTCTTTCTCCAATAAATAATAAATTAAAAAAATTTTTTTAGAGAGAGAATTGTCATGCTAAGGCCACAGACATTTAAATTGAACTCCAGATGCTCATGCAACCTAATGGGCATGTGCTACGTTGATCTTGTCTCACCTCTGTGCATCTGGCTTATATAGAATCTGGAGAGATAAGAATGGGTCCTTAGGCTTTGCAGCCAAGCACCTTCACTGCTAAGCCATCTCTCCAGCCTCTAACATTTTTTTTTTTAAAAAAGAAAAAATAACTTCTGATACACTGATGTATTAAAAAATTGTAAGACCAATGTCAAACTAAAAAATGTGTATAATTTATATAACAAAGGGTTTGTATCTATAATATACACTGTATTAACCTCTTACAAATCAACGGTGATTAAAATGACTAACTTGAGAAATAGGTAAAAGGTACAAATATCAATTCATGAAAGAAATCTAATGATATAAGAGGATAAACAATGCCATTAACAACTGATAGTTTTATCTCCACTTATCAAATGGTAAACAGGAAATACATATTAATAATAGATACCACCAGGTAACAATTGCTAACATCCAATAAGAAGAAATGGGAATTCTAAAATACTAAGGGTACAAAATCAGTTCATATGTTTTAGAAGATAATTTGTCAACTTCTATAAAATAAGATGGAATAACATTTGGTCCTATAAGTTCCTAGCTAGCAACTTACAGAATTATAAAAAAAAAAAGGTATAGGTGTCTAAATGTGTAAAATATATTTTAAAAATTCAAATAGTACATTAAAATAGCAATATATATGCATGCTGATATGCAAAGACTATGTCAGTATATTTATTGTACTGTTCTTTATAATAATAAAAAATCTGGAAGAAAATGAAGATTCATTAAAGATTAATTTAATAAGCTGTAGCATATAGATAAATATATTATTATGCTGGTAAGGCAAGATATCTGTGATATAGCTTTAACTTAAATACAGAATGAACAGAGTAGTATTTATATAGCATAATCTGGCAAATAAAGTAATGGGAGGCAGTATTGTAAGAATTTAAAGTATATAACAGACTCTAAAAATCTAGTGCTTATTACTGATAAAAATTTGACTATTATTTCAAGCATTTCTCTTATGAACACAATGCTAAAAATGAATATATTTCATTTAATAATACAAAACATAATTTATAACATTATACTGGTTAGGCTAAACACATATATGGAAGACAATTTTAGCTTATTAAATAATATATTCTATTTATCTATTCATCTAATAGATATAATAGGGAATTTTTGACACAGCTAGATTGACACAGATTGGTTATATTCTCTTAAGCCACTGTGCAAACAAGTAGTGAATTTGGGCATTATATTTAATGTTTAGATAGTCTCAGCTATGAAAAATTTCAAAAGCCTTAATGCCATAAATTAGAAACTGTCCTCATTTCATCAAACTGGTTATTAATATCCTTTGGGAAAGTTTCCATTACATAAATATTCAATTTTCAGTCATATCAAGAAAAGTATACCAAAGTAAGAAGGCAAACTTACATGTTTTCCTTAATAATACTATTTTAAATAAGAAAACATGTTAGGTAGAAATATATTAAATTGCCCATATTAACATAGAAACATATGAAGCCTAATACATACCCCTCTTTTTGGAAAATCACTTGAAAGCTGTCTCCCAAGCTCTTATAACTGTTAGGATCCATCACATTTTTCTGAATCTGGAACCTAGAAATAAAATCAAGCAACAACAAAAAAATCCAAGTTAAGTATTTTATCAAATGGCCTTTCTTATTTTCCAAAAATCTTAAAACTTAGCCTTTTCAGATTAACTTGAAATATCCTGGTCTTTACTCTAGATTTTATTGATTTATTTTCCTTATGTAACCTTTCCTTTATGCCTGTAGCCTTTAAAATTATATTTCTTTGTACTTTAATAGAAACTATAGAAAAAAGGCTTTTTTTAAAATCAGCTCCTTAGCCAGGCAGATGCACCCTGAGGCATGTAGATTTTTTTTCTTTTGTGAAAAGCATACACAGATGCCATATTGCTTTAGCATATAATTCAGAAATCTAAAGATGCACATGAAATAAATATGTAGTTCAAATTATAATATTTTGTTTTTGTGTTTTGAAGTAGGGTTTCACCCTAGTACAGGCTGACCTGGAATTCACTATGTAGCCTCAGGGTCGCCTTGAACTCATGGTGATCCTCCTACTTCTGCCTTTCAAGTGCTGGGATTAAAGGTGTATATCATAATGACCAGCCAAATTCTAATCTTTTTTAAAATTTATTTGAGAGAGATTGAGAGAGAGAATGAGAGGGGGCAAAGGCAAATAGAGTATGAGTATGCCAGAGACTCAAGCATTGCAAATGAACTCCAGACACATGTGCCACCTTGTGGATCTGGCTTACATGGGTCAAACCGAGGTCCTTTCGCTTTGCAGGCAACTGCCTTAACCACTAAGCCACCTCTCCAGCCCTCAAATTCTAATCTTTTTTTTTTTTGGTTTTACTCACAGTGATTGTCCTACCTCTGCCTCCCAAGTGCTGGGATTAAAGGCATGTGCCACCATGCCTGGCTTCAAATTCTAATCTTAATCAGTATTCCCTAATGGTTATTTAATGAAGGTTAAAACAGAGAGCAGTTAACATGGCACAACTTTGATTCTGATGTGAACCTGGAGTTTAATTTTGGTGGATAGGCAGCTGGAGTGGGAGCAAGGATTTCCTTTGTATACTGGGTTACAATTGATTATCACTGCTTCAGTGTGGAACAAGGTGTCTGTAAAAGCCCAACACTCTGAAAATTGACTTTGCTCAATAAAAATGCCTCCAGTCTCTGAAAGCTAAATTCTTTCTTCTTCTTCTTTTTTTCAGTATAATCATTCATCTCAGAAACTTAACCTTCCAGATATAGAACTTTTCTTTTCATTTTGTATTTGCACTGGGGTTTGATTCAATAGTATCCCAGTTTTTCTTCATATCTCACTTTGTTTAGTGTGTTTACTTTTTGTATTTTACTTCTTTATCCCAAATTCTGATTTAAGGTCTTTCTTCATCCTCTATTTACCTCTTCAAGTCACCTGTTTCTTCTTTCTTTTTCTTTCCAAAAATAATTTTGATATTATCTAGTTGAAGATATATTTCCCTTGTATTGACATTAAGGTATGCACACTTCATCTTCTAAAAATAATGTACTTTATAGATCTAGACCCCATGGAACTATTCTGAAAAGGTTTATATGTATCAAAGAACAGTGACTATATTGCATTTCTTGAAGCAGTTGAACATCTATCATAAGATAGAAAGTGAAGCTGGAATTACATTTGACTTTGTAAAGTGGAGAGTTGTTAAATATTTTAGCAAGACAGTATCTTTCAGAGTTAAAGGAATTAAGTCTTCAGGAAAGTTTTTGGCACAGACAAATACCTAAATGAATATTTATTGGCTGATTGGATGAATTAGATTGAGAGTACTAACACAGAACAATTATGAAATCAATACAGTCTGGGTAAGAAAGGATAATGCAGAACATGAGTGGAAGCAATAGAAATGTAATGCAAAGTGTACACATTTGGGGTAGTCATTTTTCTCTTTAATGCATATTTTGGCCAATACTTTCAACATGTTCTGATCATCTTTAACACAAGCAATACCTCACAATTGTATGCTTACTATCACAAAACTTTAAGATGTCATATTCATCTTTATAATTTTGGGTTTAGGGTAAAATTTACAACTATATTTGTGTGATCACCTTAGAAGGTTAATTTCTGGTCAAGAACTAAAATTTATGGCTAGAAAGATGTCTTAGAGGTTAAGGTACTTGCCTGTAATACCTAAGGATCCAGGTTTCATTCCCTAGTACCCACGTAAAGCCAGATGCACAAGGTGGCCCATGCATCTTTTGCAGTGACTAGAGGCCCTGGCATGCCCATTCTCTCTCTCTCTTTCTCTCTGCCTCTTTCTCTTACTCTCTCAAATAAATAAAATATTAAAAAATTTTATTGTAAATTTAAATTACAGAAAGCTCAAAGTCCATGAAGAAAATGGCTAACATATTTAGTCTGCCTGGTGCTGCTGGTATGTGTATACCACTGGCCTGGAAGACTCAATAAGAGGTCCTGTTTAGAATCAGAACAATAGTTGATGTCCAGGTAGATGTGCCATGACTATGGCATCTAGATAACTAGATACTTTGGATACAAATGGATTAACACTACACAGAAAGTAATACAATAGGAAGACTATGTATGAATTTATATAACAAATAAATCTGAAAAATAAAGAACAATTTTCAAAATATGATTTTGGTTTTAGTTCAAGTAAGCATTGCCATCTTTTCATTTATATATTTTTAACCTGTATTTATTGATGAGAATTAGATATTTTCTCATGTCTAGTTTGGAAATCTAAGATTTTCCTAATTACTCAAGAAAATTGTTATTTAAAGTATTTTCATATATTATAAAAGTACTGGGCTGGAAAGATGCCTCAGCAGTTAAGGCGTTGGCCTGCAAAGCCTAACAACCTGAGGTCAATTCTCTTGTACCTACATCAAACCAGATGCACAAAATGGCACAAGCATCTGGAGTCCATTTGCAATGGCAGGAGGCCCTGGTGTGCCCATTCTCTTTGTCTCTCTTCTATCTCTCTCTGCTTGCCAATACACAAATACAAATTTTAAAAAGTATTACATGTGCATAGATGTTTCTCATAATAACTGCAATAGTCTTTCATCAAGTAAATTTATCTCAGTCAAATTTTTTTCATAGATGCTTTATTCTGAAATTGCCAAGTATTTTCTTAATGTGTGCCATATGATATAGGATGCTACAGGTATTACAAAAATCCAGGACATGATGTCTAATTTCAAGAATAAGGAAGAAATATGAGAAAAAATAATTGATAATATAAGACCATTTGCTAACTGCCAAACACCTGACATGTCAACTAGTATGGGCACCATGTTGTCCAGGTGTTCATGGGGGAAAGGAAATTACTGCTTTCTCTGGAGGGTCAGGAAAAGTTTTAGGAAGAGAAAAGGATTTGAGCGGGCTCCTGTGGGATTCAAAAGGTAAAAAGAACAGACTAGGGGGAATCAGCCCAGTTGGGGACATCAATAAAGGCCAATGAAAGAAAGTAGTACTTTCCACTGGGGAAAAAAGGAAAATATTCCCCAGTCTTGGCAGCCTGTCCAGGTTTCAAACCCCCAGGAAGATGCTACTTCACTCTAATTTGTACACATGGTTGTTTGCTCAGGATGGACTGGTGAGCGGGTGAGAGGAGGGTGAGTACTCAGGCAAGAAAATCAAATACTGAGAGTATCTGACTTGTTCTTCAGCTGGGCTCTTCAGCTCTCTGGATGGCCATCTCACGGGCATATGACCCTGCTAATACTGTAAAAGGTTCAGCAGGTGGACCAATAGAAGCACATCCAAATTCTAGAAAAATCAACCTTTACACCTCTTTTACTGAGGGGGTGAGAGGCTTCAGCTTTGTCTGAGGTATTAGCAAGAACAGGCAATACTCAGGCTTGCACAAACATGTATGAGCCACCAGGTTATTAGAAGTCTAGGCACTTCCTCCTTAGTTGAAACTTCTTTGTTTCCTTTTCCAGAATCTAAAAAATAACAAGCCTTGAGGTCTTGAGCATTGCTATCTATTATGTACTCCACTGGTTGGGGTGCTGCAAAGAAAGCTGACACAGTTCTGCATATCAACTGTAGTTATGTGAATGAAATGGGTAAAGAGATGATGCCATGTGCAAGGACTGATGTTTAGAAAAGGTGTTTCTGAATAACAGATGCCAACCAATGGCATCTTACTGACACTAACATTACTTTTACTGTTACTGGAGAAGATCTCCTTTTTATGGAAAGACTGCTGCTTACAGAAAAAGTACTTGGCAGAGGCACTCAAGGGAAGAGGGAAGACAAGGGAAGGATATCTTTAGGATGAAACTATGTGATTAAACTTTACTCACCCATTTTAGAACTAGAAATGTTTTCTATAGAAGCTGACTAATGAGTGATACTATGTTCATTCCAAACAAGAGAGACAAAGCCAGAAAGCTACATGAAGAGTCTGTAAACTTCATTGAATGAGCAATGAAAAAGGGGGAGGAGCAAGCTTGATAAACATAATGTCTGAGTAACATCTTCAGATCATTTCTTAGTATGGTAAAGCAAGTGGAGGGGCAAACGGGTTGCAGCAGTGTATTTGTCTCTTTGGCTATGCATTTCATATACAGTGCATCCATGCTTTGCAGAGAAAGTATGTGAAAGATTCAGTTCCACTACACATGACTTTTTCTGATCACAGACTTATCAGTTCTTCTAAGGAATCTGTTTCAAGTTCATATAATTACAGTGTATTTTGGCCAATCATGTAAAACAGCAATTTCCTTCTTCCTTTCCCTCTGTTTCAGCAACTTGAAAGGTTTCTCTCTGCAACTGAAGCTTGACATCAGCATTTTCCAAGCTGCATTCTGTGCTAACAAATTCTCTCTGTGTTTAGTGAGACAGTTTTCCAGTTACGTAATACAACTCTTTGTGAAATGGCAAAGGCAATGCCACACCACTGATTAGATTGAGAAAAAAAGCTGGGGCTTCTCCATTGTCCTTATAAAAGCAATTCAGTCACATCTGGAATCTCCATCTGAGTGGCTTCTTTTACTAGAAAGAACACTTGCTGCCAAATAGACAAGCTGGACAGTACAGTAACACTTGAGATATATTCCATGCCTCATGTTGGTCAGATTAAAACATTGGGAAGGAGTGTGGCTCAAACCCTGTGCTACACTGCAAAACAGTCAGGGTTACAAGTGTGCTGCAGTGTCTGCCAGCATAGGATTGCATGCTCTTAACGTTTGCCAGACCATAAACACTAAGCCAGTCACTGTAGTAACCACCAGGAGGGCCAAGAAGGGCGTCTCAAAGTTCACAAACAAATGTAGTTAATAATTCATATTGCATTTGTCTTCACAGATTTTTTTCTGTAGATTTATCAAGAATCATGACTTGAGCAGCTCCTACTCGTTTAAATGGATGTTCAATGAGACCCATTTTAAACTTGCCTGCTATAAATTCTAGCATGGTTTGATATGCTATATCAGCTCTGCATAGTACTTCTTAGTTTGAAAAAAAAACTTATTCATGACAGAAAGAGAGACAGAGAGAGAGAGAGAGAGAGAGAGAGAGAGAGAGGAAGAGAAGGAGAAGGAGAAGGAGAAAGGGAAGGAGAAAGAAAGGGGAGAGAGATGATGGGTGGCCAGGGCCTCTTGCTGCTGCAAATGTACTCCAGATGCATGCACCTGCTTTGTGCATCTGGCTTTATGTGTATGTTGGGGAACTGTACCTGGGCAAGCAGACTTTGCAAGACAGCATAATATTTAACTATTGAGCCATGTTCCCAGCCCCCATTGTCTGAAGACATGGCCGTAAAGAAGATGTTTGTAAGAAGTAAAGTGTCTCTGTTGCCTTAAAAGCCTTAGGATGATGTTATTTGAACACTTCAAAATATCAAATTTATGCAATGCTTTGATTTCTAAAAGTCTGGATGCTCTGGACTGTGTATATTACATACTCATATCTTAGTATGAATATTCAGCAATGAACTACAAAAAGTTGGATCAAATACTTTGCTTTTTACAATCAGTAATTTGCCAGCACTCGGGAGGCAGCACTGGTAGGAGGATCGCCATGAGTTCGAGGCCACCCTGAGACTACATAGTGAATTCCAGGTCAACCTGAACTAGAGTGAGACGCTACCTCGGAAAACCAAAAAATAAAATAAAATAAAATAAAATAAAATAAAATAAAATAAAATCAGAAATTTGGTGATTATTTGGTAAGTATTAGAGGATGGAACTGAAGATTGCAAGCAAAAGCTATTATGAGTCATCCCTTTGGTATTGTGGCCAATCCTAAGTAAATCTATGTGATAGGTGAGGTATATTTCTAGTATCATCTGCTTCCAGATCACTTTCTAGCTTAACAATCCTTGTGGTCTCTCCTATCTTTCCCTAGTCCAACCTGATCCCAGACAGCATTTATGTCAAACATTTATTGTCATTGTCACTTGTATTTTGATGTGCTATCTGCCAAGGCTTGTCCTCTATTAAAGGGATCTCAGCTACCAGAAGAGTTGGTGGCAAGATTTTGTTTTGTTTGCAGGATGGGGTGAGAGGGAGGCAGGGGTTCCTTACCACCAAAGCTCTAAGTGGCATTTCTCCTTCAGGGGCAGTTTATGTCACCATACGATATTAGGCTACATAGTAATCTCACTGTTGGGTCAAAGGAGGTGAGGCACTTTGGTGACATGGACTGGAAGCCACAAGCTATAATTCCAGTACTTCTACTGATTCATAGTGTAAACTGGGGAGATGTGTAATTTAATCCCTCCCTGTCTTCCTCCTCAGTGGTAAAATAGAACAGCAAATAGAAGAAAACAATTTGATTTAATACATGGAGTTTATATGTATGGCTAGTTAATACTAGACATAGGATGAAAAGTATTCCATTTTATTTAATAATTCCTCCATATTTTATAGGAGCCAGAGACTGCTAATAAAAGTTGTACTCTGATATGTAATGACAAACCTAATGGAACTCCCTGTAGAGATCTTTGTAAATGTGCTGTGAAAGAAGATTATTAGTAATTACCAAAATATTACATATGCTCCTTAACAGACACTTAAGAAGCCCACTAATGAATCAGAGATTAACAGACCAAAAGGGTTTGCAATTACAGAACACATTAAAAGGATAACTTGTAGAAATACATAAGGATTTTAATTCAGTGTAATTAGCTTCTTTTACTGACACAAGATGCTGCTCCTACTGACTGTTTGCTTTCTTGTTCACTGGATGAGCATGGCCCAAGTGAGAGGGAACAGGCAAAGGCATGCCTGGAGTTTTGAAATATATGTATACATACCTATTTCACTAACTTGGGAAAAGGGCCCAGAAAGCACAGTGTTAGAAAATTTCCTACCATGTATAGTTATTTCTCATGCTCTGACAAAAAATTCACCTTTTGACATAAGAAATGCCACCTTCCCCCAGGAATGATGACCCTTGGGACCTCTGCATTGTTGTCCTTGCAGAAAGAACACATGACAGGTGGTGGGGTTAATGGTGCTGCTGATTTTGCAGAGATTATTCTTTCAATTTGCATTCATAAGTGCTGGGGAAAAGTTTCCTTTTAACATTTCTCCGTGTTTGTACCTTTGCTTTTCCAACTGTAAGTGCCTCACTAGTGTAAATGACAGCTGTTTTGGAAAGTTAGCTATGAATTTCACTTCAGGTTAATTATAGTGAGAATCCACACAATTTTGCATTGGAAATTGATAAATTCCAAAAGGCCTCATATCACATAGGTGGGACAGTTTATGGTTTCTGATCTCAAAATTGGCAGTGATCTCCATCTACAGAGAGGGCAAGGGTGAGTATTCTGGGCACCTAAAGATTAAGAACACATAAGTCCTGCCTGCTGGAAGGGAAGAAACATTGGGGAGACATTAATACTTAACTATAAAACCACATTTACATTGTTTTATAATCCTAAGGATTCTATGAGAGTGCCTCTTCTGTAACTTAAGCATTGCCTATATTTTCTGGGCCCCCTGTCTAGGTCTGACATCAATTAACACTCTCAACTAATGCCAGAAGTCCACCAGGGGTGTAGTGCTCAACTCTGCACAAGCAGCCATCACCACCTGAAGTTCAGAAGCTTTGATCACATACTTTTGGGTGTGTATAAAATTAAAAGGAAAGAAGACAGTTTTCCTGATTATTGCTTAGTCGTTGCCTTCTTTATGAAATTAGAAACTTATAGCTGGCAAAACTCTACATGCAAGTTTGAATCCTGTATTAATAGGTGTAGGTGGGCTGGGTTATGATTTGGCTTAGCACTTATGATATTGTTAAGCAGACCAATAAATTTCTCTATGTTATTATAATAGTTTATAATTTGAAGAAATATATGGCCTGGAGTACTCAGCCAGCCTAGATAATTAACACAGATAATGTGACAACATCTTGGCAAGGCCACAAGAGCAAGGAAATCTTCTGTGCCCTGTACTTTTGGACATGATTTTTAAGAGAGTTTCAAAAATGTTATCTCTCTGAAATATCAGATCAACTCAGATATCTTGATTATATTTTTAAGTATTTTCCTGTGATCTTAGACACATACAATTGTAGTTCTTTTCACAAGCTAGGTGATTTAAAGGCTGATGCTCTGTGGTTGTACACTTATAATTTATACTTTTATAGTGCACTTAAATATCCCATAAATGGTTCATCATTTGCCAACTACACATTTTGTTACAATAAACATTTACTTGGGTGTCTCTCATTACTAAGGGTAATAGATCTAGTTTTGAATATCTTGTGTCATTACAAGACATATGGTTCTTCTAGTAGTTAGAGTCTATGAAAAATTTGACACTGCAAAATGAATTGTAATAAGAAAGTTAAGTCTACCAACCTGGCACAAGTTTTTCTAGTTGTGTATAATACTTATGGGATAATCACTAATTGCACTGACAATCCAATTCTAAAATTTATTTTAATGACAACATGCTAGTTAACAAATCAGAGGCAAATGATTGTTAGAGATTACAACCTAAATCTAATAATGTTAAACCACAAGTGATAAAAGAGTCTAATTAACATGGCTGTATAATTAAAATAGTCCAAGTATAAATTGACCTCAATTAAACAAAAGACTAGACTAGCAGATGAAGAGATGTATGAACTAATGTCACCCAGGAGCAACCCTAACCTGACCATAGAACTTGTACAAGAAATAATGTTTCACTAATTAACCAAATGTTTAATTAAAAAGCACTAAAAATTGGCAGTATTACAAGCAGAAACTTTGTCAGGCAACAAAACACTACAAGGCAGTTCAAGTAATTAATTTTGTAAAGTGACGACCTTACTGTTACAATTTTTACTTAGGTATAACTCTGAATCTTAAAGAATAATTACTTTTAAAAATAACTCTGTTTCAGAAATTGAAATCTAGATAATTAGGTATCTTGGATAATTAGGTATCTAGGTTACCTAAAATACTAAGTGTTAAACATAAGATATTCACTTGAAATAAGACCCAAGGGAGAAATTTACAGTGAATGCTTGAGGGTTAAAGTGCTTCTTTCAAATGTCTGCTGAGATAAGTTCTTGTGTATGATGAAACTGTCCACCCTCTCAGTCCACTAATGATCTTAAAACCTATGCAGGAGAAAAGGGGGCAGAAAGATTGTAAGATCCTCCTGCTACCCCACAGGGACTGACTGACATATTCACCCCCCCCATGGTGAATACCATTACCCACTGAAGAGAACCCCAGGGAATTGGGAGCAGAGAGGGGCGAGGGGATAAAAGAGTATAACCTGTTATAATTTATATATATATATATATATAAAATCTAGGTGGGAGACAGAACGCAAACTGGAGTTTCAATCTCTTCACAAGTAGCACCTTATTATTGAGTATAAAGGAATATAATACATTCCTACATGGTGAAATTTATAGATAATTCAAACCAACTAAAATTCATTGAGTGCCTATGATGAACTGGACATCCAAGTATTAGAAACTCTGCTTAAGAGGCCAGTAAGCTAGAAAGGGGATATAAGGGACAGAAGGGGGGGACTTAAGGGGATAGTATGGCATATATATAAGTAGAACAGATTAATGGGGGGTAGAAAGGCCTAAGTGAGGTCAGGGGAAGAAATGGAATAAAGGAAAGGTGGGGTAAGGGTTAATCAAAATCCAAGAGAGTATGAATAAGTCATATGGAAACCTACTTTTTTTGGACAATGACACCCCAGAAGGCATAGATTTGTTAGTAGAAAATTTTCAGTGCCAGGGATGGAATACCTTCCAGTAAGTTGTTGGCCAGGGAAGTCCCTGATGCTCTTCAAAACATTATAGGCCATTGCCAAGGCTCTTGGTTTCCTACCAGGAATAGATGGTAAGACCCTATGCTGAAGAGTACACATGCTGTGGCTGCAAGATCACTGAGAAATCCTGCTGGAGCTGAGCTGAAAACTTCTTCCATGTAGGCCAGCTGACCAAAAGCTGGAAAAAGCTATGCTGCATGCAGCTGCATGGGAGAGAAAGAAGTCACCAGTGGAGGTAAAAAACAGGGGACACTGCAAACTGTAAGTCTGGGCAGCCAGGCCAAATGAGCCAATGAGTGCAATAGTGGCTTGTTTGTTATAGGGAAACTAACCACTCTCTAATTAGACTGGAGGCCCGCTCCATGGGAGGGAAAACATGCCTGATACTGAAAAATTATAATGGAGGGAAGTCATGAGCCCTAGAGGTGTAATGTCTGCTGGTGTCTTGCTAAATGTATATATTATACTCACCAAACTGCACTTCTCTTAATGTCCATACCCATATATTAATGCTACTCTCGCTTTTGGTTAGAGAAGCTTCTCTTTTTAGATGGTGATAACCTTGGGATGACTCAGAAGGCACCAAAGTGCTGAGAAGACATGACAGAGGAGTGCTCAACACTGAAACATCTCTATCACACCTTCCAAGGCTCAGAATCCATTGTGGAAGAGGTGGCAGAAAGAATGTAAGAGCCAAAGGAAGGGTAGGACTGCTTACAATGCAATCTTCCAGACAGAAAATGGCCAGGATATCCATGACCTCACAGTGCGACACTACCTACACAAGACCATCAAAATAGGAGGAAAAGATGATGACATCAAAATAAGAGACTGATTGAGAGGGGAGGGATATGATGGAGAATGGAGTTGAAAATGGGAAAGTGGGGGGTAGGGAATTACCATGGCTTATTGTATATAATTATGGAAATGTTCAATAAAAATTAATTAATTAATTAAAACTCTGCTTAATTGACTCATTGTCCCCAAAGAAGTTTGCATTCCAATAAGAGACAAATACCTAGCACTAAGACATTAATTACAGGGCAGCCTCCCAGGTCTGTGATGTTTTGCTTGCCTGCTTTATAGTACATGGAACCGTTTTGTTTCTGTGTTTCTAAGATAGGTCTCACTATGCAGCCCAGATTGGCCTTAAACCCTTTAATCTCCTGCCCAAGCCTCCCAAGTGCCAAGATTAGAGGTGTGTGCCACCATGCCCAGCTGTGTGGATTCCTTACCTTCCTGTGCTGTTATCCAGTGAACTCCTCTGGCTTGGTAAGGTTTAAGCAGGCCAATCCTCACTAGAAATGTCTCTGTGTTTTTCTTTTTCTTTGTTTCTTATGTATACTTTGTCTGTCTCCTCCCTTATTGCCAGACAATGAGTTCTCACACATTAGCGTGCCTGTTTCTAAGCCACACTCCTTGCTACCTTCCAGTTCTCCCACTTCATCTTCTGTATCCAAACCCTATGCTCTAACTCACCACCTGAAGTCAGCAATGGGTCAAGGCCCAGAGAACCCAACCCAGTCATGTCTCTTAGTGAGGGCCTGAGGATACCGTATTATGAATCAAGTCCATGACCATTCCTACCTGGTCTTTGCAACATCATTTTTGGCTGTCCTGACACCATTATTGTGTGTGTTTTTTATTAGTTCTATGCCACTGAGTTGAGCTTCTGTGATGAGAAAACTCTGGTTGTTTGAACTTTCCTGAGAATGAGTTGTGCTAAAATAAGGGAAGAAGCATACAAGCTCCATTTTCCTTTGTCCACACATACTGGCTAGCATGCTTAGGTAGGACAGCTCAAGTGGTACTCTCTCTCCTCCTTGGGGAGGAAGGCCCTGTCACTGTGTGTTACAGTCCCTGATCCTTTCTGGATTCCTCACTTCAAAGGCTTAATAAAGTGTACCATGGAACCTTAGAATTCTAAACAAGATCTCTTTTATAACTTTAGACAAGGATGAGTATAATGGCATAAAGCACAGAAGACATCAGCCTTCATGGTTCTTTCTCCAGTCTGTCCCTGTATTTGTGTTGTGGCTTCTGTTTCTGTATGTTCTTTCAAATAAAATGCCCTTCCTTGAGGGTGTGTGTGTGTGTGTGTGTGTGTGTGTGTGTTCCACTTCTGCATTATGGACTATGTGATGAGTGTCTATTATTTAATTCTCAATGATGTATGTTTAGTTTGACAATCTAAGAAAAATAGGAAAATGTCTGTTGAAATGTTGAAAATGTCTGCTCAGAATTCAGACCAAATTACTGGTTTATTTTGGGGGTGGGGTCTGGTGGTAGGTATTGCACTAACCCTTTTAGAGGCAGGAGAAAGAAAAGAAGAAAGAAAAGGAAAAGAAGGCAAAAGAATACCACAAAGGATTCTGCTTCCCAGTACAAGTGCTTTTGGAACTGCTAAACCCACTTTTACTAAGGAGTGTTAGGTCAAATTCTGGCACAATTCATGGGCCAGCTGCAATTCCATACTTTGAAATCTCTTTTTAAAAATCTTGATATAATTCATAGAATAGTTGGCAGGTATTCCCTATTTTTGTTTTTCACTTGAATGCAGACAACTTTTGAAATGAAGTAAGGGAAGAAGTATTTCCAATAGTGAAGTCAGTATATTCACAACTTTATGTATGTGATGCCAAGAGAACTTTCTGCAATGAAGATTGGTTCAAATGAATGTGTTTTTAGTAACTATTATTTGTGTCTGGTTGAGTTTCAGCCAACTACCACAAGGATTAAAGCTATGAAAACATGTTTTACATGATAAATACATATAATTTTTTGTTAATTTATCAGCCACTCCAAAACTCAGGGAACATAGTGGAAGAGGGGGTGGAAAAAAATGTCAGAACCAGAGGATGGGGAAGAGTGTTGTGGATGGCTGTCTTTATAACACACTCATGAAATCACAGCAGCTGTGATTTCTTGCACAAGATTGAGCCTGTCAACATTCCTGCATAGATGGGGAAAGGCTCATGAGACCCTTCCCTTCCAAAAGGAGTTACTGGAAGATCATGGTTGCTAGGCAAGGGAGAAGTCATGTTCTTTAGTGATGTAGCCACTGGTAAATTGCCCTTTCTCTAGTAAATAAGCTTTCGCCTATGCTCATGCAAGCAACCCTAATTAACCTCAGTAGGTCACAAAAGAAAAAACAAAGACATGAAAGTAAGAAGGGGACTCATTGGGAAGAAGGGGCTTAGAAGGAGTGGGAAGAAATAAGAGAAAATAATGGGAGTGAGTATGATCAAAATCTATCATACAGGTCCAAAATTATAAAAAGAAAAATAATAAATTTTTTAAAAGTGCAATGCCACCCTTGCCCACAAGGGGCGCACACATCTGGAGTTCGTTCACAGTGGCTGAAAGGCTGCTGGTGTGCCCATTCTCTACCTGTCTTCCTCTCCCTCTCTCTCTGACTCTCTCTGTATCTCTCTCAAAAAAAAAAAAAAAAAAAAAAAAAGGAAAGTGTAAAAAAGAAAAGGCATGCATTTCTGACAGTATTTTTATTTTTTAAAATATTTTATGTTTGTTTGTTTGCTTGTTTGAGAGAGAGAAAAAAGAAAGAAAAGAAAAGAAAGAAAGAAAGAAAGAAAGAAAGAGAGAAAGAAAGAAAGAAAGAAAAAGGTAGTAAGAAAAGGCAGATAGATATATAGAAAGAATGGGCATGCCAGGGCCTCCAGCCATTGCAAATGGACTCTAGATGCATGCAGCTCTTGTGCATCTGGCTGTGTAAGTCCTGGGGAATCAAACCTGAGTCTTTTGGCTTTGCAGGCAAGTACCTTAATCACTAAGCCATCTCTCCAGCCCACACTTCTTCATTTTTTTTGCAATGCCATGTGTTGATGACTTTTCTCTATCCCCCTCAAATTCATTTTTTTACTACTTTCTACTCTGTTCCTTGACCTAAGAGGTGATTTGAATTGATGACTTCACAAGATCCCTGTGTTACCTGCCTTTCTGTTGGCATTGGTCAATGAGGAATGAGGTCAATGGCAAGTGACAAAAGGCAGGAGGGTAATGAAGGCTGGGTATTTATTCATCTGGTTCCTTTCTGTGAGACTTCCTACAGCTTGCTGTCTCTCTCAAGGGAAGTTCACTGCTCCTATCAAAGCTTCCTGGCTTTCATCTCTGAAGTTTTAGTCACCTTTCATGCATGCCTGTGAGCTCAGAGGTAGTGATAATCTAACTCTTGCTTTTGGTAGGCCCTGGATTCTGAGTTATTCCTTGTGGTTTCCTTATACCCTGCCCATACCTGTGTATTTAATTATATGTTAGCCCTCATTAACTGCTCAGAACTTGAAGGTGTCATCTGTTTCTTGTTGCTTCTCTTTCTGAAAAGCCATATCACAGTTAAATTCTCTATATTGTTGTCTCTGGGTCAGCTCTCCAGTACTGGTTTGTGTTGTACGAACATGGCTGTGAAGCCCATCTCTTCATCAGAAGCAGGAAGAGAAAGCTTATAAGGACCTTTAAAGAGGTCATCAAGGGGCTGGAGAGATGGCTTAGTGGTTAAGGTTCCTGCCTCCTAAGCCTAAGAATGCTGGTTCCAATCTCCAGCGGTTCCAATCTCCAGGTACCACGTTTAGCCAGATGCCAAGTGACGCAAGGGCACAATGCCGCACTTGCCCACAAGGGGGTGCACACATCTGGATTTCGTTCACAGCAGCTGAGAGACTGCTGGCGCGCCCATTCTCTATCTGTCTTCCTCTCCCTGTCTCTCTGTCTCTCTTTGTGTCTCTCTCTAAAAAATAAAAAATAAAAAGAGGTCATCAAGTAGTTTGGGGAAAAATTTCCCTTTCTTTCCATTCCTCTTTAGCTATATGCTTGTGCTTGTTTGCTGCTGCATGTTTTTCTTCTGGATTGCTTCACCCATAGAAGACTTGACCAGGACTTTCCTAGTGCATATGCTTAGTGCAACACCCTTCTGAATCAAGTATTTACATTTAAAATGGAAATGTTCAAAAATAAAAAAGAGAAAGAAACAGACTGTTTTGCCACATTCCTTGGCAAAAGAAATATCGTTGTGGCCACCTAATTCACTGGGTGTTGTGTGCAGTATTTGTATCAAGAGTCACATTGACAGGTAGGGGAAGATGGCTAAGAGGTTAAGGCATTTTCCTGGGAAGCCTAAGGACCACAGTTCAATTCCCCAAAACACACATAAGCCAGATGCACAAGGGGATGCATGCATCTGGAGTTCGTTTGCAGTGGCTGTAGGCCCTGGGATGCCCATTCTCTCTTTTTCTCTACCTGCCTCTTTCTCTCTCTCATAAATAAATGATAAATAAAGAGTCACATTGACTCTTCCACATATTTTAAGATCATTTGCATTCATTTAATTGCCACTGGTTCCCAGAAAAAGATGCTATTGAAATAACCAACTCAATGAGAAGTTTCTGCTGCTCCACACCTCCCTCTGATTTCCTTCAGCGTGAAAAACACGTCACACATAGAGTTCAGCAAATTTTCTTGCTTAAAATTCTGTAAAGATTGTGTGAATATTCAAGTAAATTCTAGGTTCAGGACATACTTTTCTCTGAATATTACACCATAGTATTACAATAAGATTCTTTCTTTTAGGAAAAGGTGAATTAAAGAGAGTTTATATTTCTCTCTTGAGAAAAAAAAGGAAATGGGTATTTTCCACTCAGCTTAGTTTTAAATTGCATGTTTTATATATTACCATAAGATTGAAACTGCCACACTTATTTTTTCCAAATGAATCTATTCTAAGGAGTATTATCATTGTCTTTCTATATACACAGAAACCCTACATCATCCTTCCCTCCTCAGTGTAACACACCATCAGCTTCATGGCACGGGATGCATACAAAGGTAAGAGTTACTGCTATTTCATGGTGGCTTTAGTGGGGGATGGCTAGCTGTTTTCAAAAGTCACAGGCTGATGGAATGATTCTAGATTTTTCCTCTGTTCCACCTTTCTACCAAACTTCCAGCACACAAATGCATAATTAAAATCAGAAAAATTTTATGTGAAATCAGTCAAGCAGAATATAGCAGTTTGTTTCTGTAGGTGTCCAGTAGATCTACAGGAATCAATTCATCATTGTTTTATCATGTTTTTCTAAGTTAGAACTATATATACAAAGAATTAAAATATATGAAAGCTTTCCACAAAAGCCTAAAATTCTACTATCTAGTATGGCAGCTACATATAATTACTGAACAGTTCAAAGGTAGCTCATGCAACTGAGGAAATAAATAGACCATTTTCCCATTAAACATAAGTTTATTGTTTTGCTAGGACTATATTTTACTTCTACTGTTGTATCTTAGTAGATGTAGCAAGCAATATTTTTAAATGTGGCTACTGGGAAATTAAAATTATATATCTAGATCACATATTTTTGTTAGAAAATTTTAGGTTAAAGGTTAAATCTTAAGTTTAGCATGCTCATTTTTAAAAATTTTTATTTATTAGAAAAAGAGGGAGAGAGAAAATGGACATGTTAAGGCCTTTAGCTACTGCAAACAAACTCCAAATGCATGCATCACCATGTGCATCTGGCTTACATGGGTTCTGGGGAATCGAACCTCAGTCCTTATGCTTTACAGGCAAGTGCCGCCTTAACTTCTAAGCCATCTCTCTAGCACAGCATGCTCATTTTTAAAATTTTAATTTATTTATTTGAAAGCAACAGAGAGAGAGAGAGAGAGAGAGAGAGAGAGAGAATGGGTGCACCAGGGCCTCCAGCCACTGCAAATGAACTCCAGATGCATGTGCTATCTTGTGCATCTGGTTTACATGGATCCTGGGGAATCAAGCCTCAAACCAGGGTCCTTAGGCCTCACAGGCAAGCACTTTACTGCTAAGCCATCTCTTCAGCCCCAGCATGCTCATTTTTAATGCGTAGAACTGTTTAAGAAAATACGATCACATTATAGCATGGTTATATATTAAGATTCTCAATAAAAATATTAAAAAATATATGCAGCATTATTAGAGTATGTGGAGACAGCTCTTATACAAAGAACAGGTATAAGACTTATGAAAAAATTCAAAATTAATTTCTATTAATATAAACTTAGTGTTACTAATTATATAGTCCTTAATACTTGAGTTATTTATATAGGTTTGAAATAAAAGTTCCATAACAAGATAATTTCATTAGATCAGCTTTGAACTGAAAGGATCCAAATGTTCCTTTGGTATTCCTCAAACAATCTTTTATGAGATATCTCAGCCCTTAGAATAAAGGTACAGCTTATATGGCTAGTAAATGTTCCCTGAAAAATCCAAAATGCAATCCACTAAATTAAATTCCTAGTCAAATTAGGAACATTGAAGTTACTCTTGAATACACAACATTATTTCCCTTCCAGATATATGAATTGTAGCTGAGAGCAGCATGTAGTCTGTTCCAAATGTAAAATTCAAGAAAGATCATTACATAGATGTGCTCAAGTCATTTCCATGTCTGTGTCTCTTAGTCTGATGAAAATGAAATAGAGTTTGCTAAGCATAAGGGACAGTCAGCATAGTCTTAAAGAAAACAAAACCCCTCCCTGGAAGACAGGAATAGTCAGTTTTAGGACCCTGTGAGGGAGAAGTCAGAGCTATTACAATGGAGAGAAATAATACTGAAAATCCCCAAAGTGCAGTGAGGAGAAAGAAAAAAAAAAAAAAAAAAAGAAACCCGTTTTTGTTTTCTTCCAGGTCAACTCAAGGACCCAACAAAATAATGCATATATTTTCATTACAAGTCAGATAATGACTTGAAATCTCCCCACCCTGACTGGAAATATAGACTGCCTGCCTCCTTCTTCTTTATATAGGACAAGAAGCAAAGACTGAAAATTTGGGTCCTATGGATCATGGCAGCACTGCTATGTCTGGAATTTTCTTACAAATATCCTATTGCTTTCAGGCTCACATGCATGGCTAAAACAGCAGGGACACCTTATTTGTACTTTTATAGTTGTAGGGGGATGTTCAAGAGTTAAAACAGTTTTCCTTAATATATGTGTTTCCTTAATATATCCTTAATATATAATAATATAATTATTAGCTTAATGGATCTGAAATGTGATTATTACACTTTTCATTTTTTCTGAAGACTGATAACTTAGAAGCAGTTTTCAAAAAACAAACAGAATTATAAGAAAACAGCAGCAGTAAGACACTCAAGTACTCAAAGGAATCTACTTTGCAATAGATTTTTACTGCCTATTTGCAGCTTTATGCCTTTTTAAGATTCTTTTTTAAAACACTATAAATGACTGTTGCTACCCTTGTGAAAATCATTGCCTCAAAGGGAAGTCTTGTGGTTCTCTTTACAATGACTAAACAAATATCAGAAACAAAGTGGATCCCACCTCTTGTTTTGTATAGGATTAAACAATAAAAAACATTTTATTAGCATCTATCTTCATTTTGTAAAATAAATGCTCATTTATAAGTGCTTGAATACTTTTTCTTTGCTTAAAATTAGAAAAGATACTTCATTAAAATGTAAACACTGTTGTACAAGATCATTAAAGTTAATTTTAAGTCCATCTATAAAGTACATAGCAAACTGTACCAGGCATTAAGGATTCCAAAAGAGGATATCTAAGGAAGCCTAAAAATCAGAATCAATAAGAAGGAAATTCAATGTAAATATGTAGCACTACTAAAATAAATTTCAGACACACAGAAAATAAACGCTTAAAGGAGGTAGTACATACAAACAGAGCAGATGGTCTGGAGAATAGATGGGATTCAATGGAGAAAATTTATCCAAAGTAGTTAACTTGTGTTTCCAGGAAGGGTGTGTTCTGGGGCAGTGAGCAAGGTATTTCACAGGTAGGGAGTTCAACTGGCACAGAAAAAGACTGCAAAAGACAGTTTCTAAAAGGAAATAGATAGATATCAGTGAGGAATGAGAATTTTCTTCTTATCATTAAATTTATAGTTTTTAAACTTAGGAGGAATGTTTTTAAAATTTAGAAAACAGGTACATGTGAAAAAGAAGTTCCTGGGTATTAGGCAGAGATGAAAGTATACAGTATCAAAAGTTGATTTGTATTTAGTTAGGAAGGGGTACTGGCTTTTCCAAACCTGGCTTAGGGAAGGAAAAAATCGTGCCAGACTAATTTAATTTCCTCACAGTAGAATGATAGGCTATGTCAACCAACAGGAAGCAAAAGAAACAAAACAAAACAAAAAATGTTAAAATAGGTCAGGCATGAAAATCTGGAACACATATTTGATAAGGGATTGGTAAAGACATGTACAGTATAAGTTTTCTCCTTTTAAAAAGCTTACTTGTTCTACTGAAATCTATATAAAAATGTGTGTGGTAGATAGCAAGCCAGTGTTAGACTTCTAAGAAATGTGCATTTGCTGGATCAAAATAGAAGATCAGACATTTTTTCTAAATCCATGAGATCCTTAATTTCATTGATATAGCTAGAAATAAAAATTCCACCATTCTAATGGACATCTACTCCCTAAAGTTGAGCCTTTTGCTCATTTATCTCACACCCATCTTTTAAAGTACCAGTTCATAAAGGTATGGCTCAATTTTGTAATAGTGCAGTGTAGCAACCTAAAATACAGCAGAACTCAGTCATTATGTTACAAAAACTCAGCATAGTATGAGAAAACATTACTCTTCTGAATTACAACTTGGTATAGTGCAATGATCTATTGTATTTTAAGGAGAAAAGAAATACTGAATCAGAAGAAAACATGGTTTCACTGATTTTCCAAATCTTTAATCTTCCCTCAATCCTGATACTATGGAACTAACAAAAGCTTTACAGTCAGACAGACCTAGGTTCAAGTCCTAAATACACCACTTATGCACTGAATTTAATTTAAATTTAAACCTTTCTGTTTCTTATTTTATGAAAAAGTAATAATTTCCATTTTCAATGCAGACTAAATAAAGTAATATATGTAAACTGGTTTGTAGCTTTACTCCTCAGTAAATACACACTTTGGAAGGAAAAGTAAAGAAATGGCTAAGAATAAAGCCCTGTCTTCTATAACAGGAAAAGGAACACAGCTTACTTACTTTTATTCTTGAAGTGCTAAAAGTTCCGTGATTGTACAAGGAACCATTCACATTCATTTGGCATTCTCATGGCATTTCACAGTTTTCCTATGTCAAATGTCAGTAAGCTGTTTGAAAGAGCCTCCTTGACAAGTGACATGTAAAAAAAGGCTTTGCTTATATATTAGGTAAAACATAGCACAAACAAGAGTTTGATAACCTTATTAATGCTTGAGAAATATTCATTCTATCATATTAGCTTTACAATTGCAAATGCAACTGGGAAATCAGACTCTTCTTATATAGTTGTCCAGCTTTTAAGTAAATAAAAGTCAGTTTCCTAGCATGCCCTATAACATCTCAATAATAATTTAGCACCTATGCGTAAAGAAGGAGTCAAGGATTATAAAATCACTTAAAATGTATTATTTCTATACTGAGCAGACATAAGTCTTTGAGGATTAATTTCATGCTGAGGGTTAAATTTCCCTTTCATGATAGGCTAACCATTGCCTGGGGCTGCAAAGATAATGAACCTGCCAAGGGATTAGCAAGGAAACACTTGTGTTATTATAAAGTGGGTACACTTCCCTTTCTGACCAAGTTCATCCTACATGACATTAACAAATTACTCCCTCTTTCTGCCGACATTTCAATATAACGTGAGCCAGCAAGTGACCCCAAACCAATAGGACAGGAGATAAGATCTTCTCAGTCTAAGAATGTCTATTAAGCTTGGCTGCAAGAGCTAGACCTCCTGCTGGGAGTCACAAGGCATTTCATCTCCTCAGGGTCTGCCTCCTTGCAGAACCTTGGTTCCTTTCTTTCTTTCTTTCTTTCTTTCTTTCCTTTCTCTCTCTCTCTCTTTCTTTTTCTTTCTGTCATAAAGCCTCTAAATGGACACCTTGTCAATCTCAACACAAACATTAATCATGAAAAACATACTCTACAGAAAAAATAATTTATATATTATAGATGCACAAAGATCCAAATATCTTCCACATAATGATTTGCTAAAACATGTTCAGAAAGATTTTTTATATTTACATGTATATAATTTGCAAAGAGCACATATATCCTTTCAACAGAGCTTTTCTTAAACAGCAGGCATATTCATAGACATCACAAACTCTTCTAGCTAGCTTGGTCTTAATTCTCAGAGTATTAGCTTCATTTACTTGGGCTTAGAGTGGAGGTAGAATTCACCATAGTCTGCCTTCTGTTGTAGTTTCCAGGCACTTAACTTCATTCTACTGCTTGGCTGTAAGCTCCCTCAGGGCAGGGAGTGCATGTTAATTTACATTTGGGAAACTCTAGATTTTCATTAAATAACTTCATAGAGTGGTCAGTGACTATTCTCCAAATGGAATCTAACCAGTCTCTACATTAGACTATATTTTGACTCCATTATAAAATGGATGGAGAGAAACAATCCAATGGATATGCAGATAAGTGGTTCCTGTTATCCAGGCCATTATAATTTAGAAGTATTTGGTACAAAGTGTTCCTGTTAAGACACTATTCTGTTGTGGAATGAACCAACTGCAGTCAAAGTGAGGGATGTTATTTCTGTAATGTTAATAAGCAGTAGGTGGGGAAATGTGAAATATTTAGGATATCATTGGCATTTAACAATCCAAATTGTTTCAAACCATGAATCTTATAGGAATGCAAAATAGTTTTCTTATATCAAGCACCAGTGCAAGTCTATAAAATGTCTTATGAAGAATAGATAATGTTCTTAGAACTTCACATGATTATTTGTCAGATTGCTACAGTTCATATATATTCTCAGACTAGTAGAGTCTTCATTGAAAAGCAACATGCAAGACTGTGAAGAGGAAGAGGGAAGTGCTTTGACTCCTGGACTCTGCAATATTGAAGCACTCAACACACACACATGTTGGAGATGGCAATTTCTAGAATGGTAGCAGTGGAATCAGGGTGCCTGGGTAAGGAATTGTGTGGGTGGCAGAAAAAAATGGATGTAGGCAGTAAATGTAGTTTTCTTCATAAAATTATAGTAGTTAAGAAAAGAAGGGATATGACAATAATGAGAACACATAAATAATATTGAATGTAAAATATGTTTTGTTTTGAAGGATGTAAGAGGCATATTTGTAAGTGAGAGAGGAAAGTTGAAGAAGTAGAGGAAAAAAGATAAAGTTTTAGAGGAGTAGAATTGGGAAGAACTAATTTTAGAAAAATATCAGCTACTTCCTCTTTACAGAATAAAGAAAGAAGCTAGGTATAGTGCACACTCTTGTATTCGTAGCACTCAGGAGGCTGAGGCAAGAAGATACTGATTTCAGGCTGGGTGTGGTGAAACATACCTTTAATCCCACTATTTAGGAGGCAGAAGTAGGAGAATCATTGTTTGAGACCAGCCTGAGACTACACAATGAATTCCAGCTCAGCCTGGGCTAGAGTGAGACTCTACCTTGAAACATTTCCAGCTCCGTCCCCCTCCTCCCCACCCCCCACCCCCCACCCCCCAACAAGAAAGAAGATACTGATTTGGAGGTACAAAGAGTAACCTGAGCTACATAGTGAGATTCTCTCAAAAACAAAAACAACAAAACTTAGAGAGAGAGAATGAGAATATTAAAAAAGATACAATGAGGCACAAGTTGTGAGACAAAGCAGAGAAATATTGAGGGACATCATGTCAGGTGTCTATCATTTTCTTAGGACAAGGGAAAGCAAATTCATCTATAGTGATGGGCAGTGTGTTACTGGAGGCCTATGGAGTATGTGCTGGCTGAGAGATAGTTGCTGAGAGAAGAGAAATGCCCACCCCCCCTTTTTTTAAAAAAAAAAAAGTAGATCACAGACTTTGCCAAGTTTTAGTGGGGCCAGAGAATGAAGATCTAGGTAGGGTTCTGTTACCAAAATGGCTAAGGATGCCCAGAGGAAGAATCATGAGAAGTCAGATGGGAGTAGAAGGCTTGGAGAGTGAGCTGAAGGTCTAGTTCTGAAGAGAGGAAGCACACACAGGAGGGAAGAACAGTGTAACACCAAGAACAGTGAATTTCATATCTGACATTAGGAAGTGACCCACTCTGCCCAGGGACAGCATGGAAATAAGGCTGAGGATAGTGCAGGAACTGTAAGAGCACAATGTGAGATTGCTGCTGGGAAATGAGGTAGAAAGACTGATGATATCATTGAGAATGGGCTTGAGTGCTTGAGGATCCTGGGCCACAGCCAGTGAGTGGTCAGGGGAAATAGAGCATGATGCAGTGTGGACATGCAGATTTGCAGCTCCCTGGTCTCTTACAAACTACTATGTCCACATCAAAATATGCTAAGGTGGAGTTCAGCTAAAGAATAGAGAAACCCAGATGTCCATAAAGATTCTCAAATGTTCATAAAGAGTGAGATAAGCATATATCAAAACACACAGCACAGCCATCCCTTCTCAAACATAACTACCAACTACTGCATAGACCTGTTGGAATCTTTGGGAAGCCAAACAGGGACACAAGGCACTGACTCCTTCTGTGTGTGGCCATCCTGCTTCTACTAAAGCTGTGTACATTCTGCTAAATAAATAAGGACTATAATATGGAAATCCAGAGTCTGACTAGCCTGGTCTCTTCCTGCCAACATGAATCTTTCATGAAGGAACATAGCTGAGAGGTATACAATAAGATGTAGGAAAAGTCTGGCACCCCAGAAAGATGGTCCTCTCTATAGAAAGTCAATTTCAGAAAGGCTGGAAGATGTACAAAGATCATTGATTATTAGAAGCAATTTGCATTGTTTTACATGAATGGCATTGCTATATTATCAGGGAGATCTTATTTTGCATATTAGACAACATTCCTGTTCAATGTAATATGAAACAATGATATTTAATCAGTAGAATTTAGGGTGGGAAGTCTTAATAATTTCTTAGAACAAACCATAAAACACATGTATTTCCCTTTTAACTGAGATTTTAATTGGCCAAGTACACTAGCCAGTACATCTACTAGCCTTTTAATGGAAATCTCAAGTTGTTACAAGGTTTGTATCACTACCTTGTTCAACACTCCACTCGAGGTGGAGTGTGTGTTCTACAATTTGCCAAAGAGCACTTGGCTGGATGAAGTTCTTTAATCTACATAATTACTATAAATACTGTATTTACTAGATTTTTTACTTGATGCTTCTTTTAAAGTACTCACTGGAAGTTTATCCAAGATCACTTACCTATAATTATTTACCATTTTCCATATGAAGGCTATTAAACCTTAATTAAAATGCATTTACAGTCAAACATGAAGGGGCTCTCATTCAAATTATATTGACAAATTATAATACAAATCATCATAGTATTAACACAATTAACTCATCTCTAAAACCAAATTTCAGAAACTAGTAACATTTGCATTTGAATATCTGGGGAGAATTAAGAAAACATTATCTCCTAAAAGGCAGATGTTTTCTCTATGAAATAATAACCTGGAAACACAAAAGCCTTTGTGTGGACTTTATTTTGGTGAGCCCATCATCTGCATAGCTTACATAACTGTTCAAAAATAGCTAAATTAACTTTCCTATAGTTCAATGTAGTTCAAGGCCATACTATAACACTAAATGATACTCATCACCCTTTTGTTCTGAAAAGCTAAGCTAAACAATCAGAAATGTATCCCCCATTTGCCGTACACCTAGCCAAATGGTGACAAGTACTCTTGGGAGAAGAGGCACTAATGTATAAGAACAAGTGTGCTCCAGAGATTCAGAAGGATCTTGGTAACTTCTAGGGGATTAGTCAAAACTCCGTGAGCAATGGACTGTCACATGATGGGCAAGAAATGTCTCAATCTCCACTCAGCCACAATAGCAGCATAAAGGGAGCCTTCCATAGGGGAAGTGGGCCTCCCAGAGCTAGCTCCACAGAACTTTTTTGGAGAAGTTTTATCTCATCTTTATCACAGAACTCACAGTCAGGAAAAAAAAAAAAAAACCAAGAGGAGTATTCTTACTATTTTATTATTATTATTTAGAAAAAGCACACTGTTATCACCATATATTACCAAGGGTGTCACTATCATTAGAAAGAAAAGACTTTTAGATACATAATAAAAACGAATACTTTTTCAACTGCAAATATCCTTGTCTTTTTTTCTTTAGAATGGCATGGTTTCTGAAGCAAAAATACCTGCTATGTTCTATCTTACTTGGAATTATCTTTTGTCTACCAAAAAGAAAACCAGCTTAAAAATGGGTCACCTGAGTAAATTCTTTACTAACCTCATCAATGACAAGAGAAGAATAAGTTTTGGCAAGATTTTATTCATGTAAACTCTCTTTAAAATGTACTGTCCATCCAATGGCTTGATAACACTGATTTCCTTCCATTTGGCTTCAAAAGCCCAGTGGTGCCATCCAGAAGTTTTCTCACTTAGTAACATAGAATAGAATCATGGAATACCTGAGTTTCTCAGTCTTTCTTTCTTTCTTTCTTTTTTTTTTTTTTTTTTTTTTTTTGAGGTATGGTCTCACTCTGGCCCAGGCTGACCTGGAATTCACTCTGTAGTCTCAGGGTGGCCTTGAACTCACAGCGATCCTCCTACCTCTGCCTCCCAAGTGCTGGGATTAAAGGTGTGCGCCACCACGCCCGGCTTCTCAGTCTTTCTAACTTTCAAAAAGTTATAACTCATAAAATATTATAAATACTCTTTTGATAGACCTGATTTTTTAAAAAATATTTTATTTATTTATTTGAGAGGCAGAGAAAGAAGCAGAGAGAGAGAGAGAGAGAGAGAGACTGGGCGCACCAGTCACAGACACATGTGCCTCCATGTGCATCTGGATTATGCGAGTACTGGGGAATTGAACCTGGGAACTTAGGCTTTGCAAGCAAGCACCTTAACCACTAAGCCATCTCTCCAGCCCTAGACCTGATATTTGATGAGCCAGAAAGAAAGGAAAATGAGTGGGACAGTATAAAGAGGCAGCACCTTTGGCATTAGATTTAGGAGTAGAAATGTTGATTTTACTACTTATCTGTGTAAAGGACAATGCTGATTAGCTGAGTGTAAACATAGAGTATTAGAGGATGAAGCATGAAATGAATTATGTATGGTTGACTTAATTAAGCAGGAACTAAATAAATGCTTATTTTTTTTTTTGCTTTTAGGAACTTTGAGTAAATGATATTGCCTTTTCTCTTTTTATGACAAGTCAACATAGCTTTGAATTTCTTGAAAAATATTCAAAGATGCCCTTAGTTTGTAATATCTATCACAAATACATACTAATGTTTAAAAAAATATATTGAAATTCACACCTCTCATCTCAGCACTTAGCAGGCTGAAGTAAGATCACTTTAAGTTCCAATGCCAGCATGGGCTACGTAGTGAGTTCAGGTAACCTTGGTTAAAGTGAGAACCTACCCCCAAAAATATACTGAATATGTCCTAATTGGAAAATACTCATAAAACATAAAAGCATACTTCAGGCCTTCATTTGCTTGATAAACATTAAAACCTTTGGGGCTTTTAATTCTGCAAGAATTACTTACAACTGCTGTTACATCTCTCTTACCCACTCTAGATTTCTTCAACACAAATCCTCTAGAATTCATCATTATAATCTGGAGGTAATGATTCCACTAGCTATCCAGCCTGGAAGTCTCAAAATAATATTGTGTATTTTCCCTTTTCCTTCTATTCTCTGATCATTATTCTCCATAGATTTTTTTCTTTCAAATTTGCCAGTTCTTCTTGGTTTCCATTGAGATGTGTTGGTTCACAGCTATCCTTATTTTATTAACTCTAGTCCTTAATATCTCTTTCTCCTACAAATACCTGGCACAAGAACCTATAATAGTTCCCTTTTGCCTAGTCTCATCAGGGCCAGTTGTCACGAGTTCAATGTCCTCCCCGATCTATCACTATTTCACTTGCCATTTTAGTTTCTGCTCTTCTCCAAACCAGGCTCTGAGTAGGTAGGTGGACTATGGATCTCACCTAGGACTCCCTTCAAAGTCCTTTCTCTCTGCTCTATGTGTATTGTTTCTTCTCATTAAAAATTTCTTTTACCAAAATGTAACCTGAAATACGGCAAAGCCAGAAGCCTTGCAGAGAAATTTTGTTCTCTTTTCTTTGAGTTCCATTGAGATTAATGCCACATTCTCTTTTCCATATAGTTTCTCTTGCTACATGTTTTGCCTCTTTAAAACAAACTGTAAGCTTTTAATTTATTTATTTATTTATTTATTTATTTATTTATTTATTTATTTATTTATTTATTTTGGAAAGAGAGAAAGAGAGGCAGATAGAGAGAGAGAGAATGGGCACACTAGGAGCCCCTAGCAACTGCAAATGAACTCTAGACGCATGTGCCACCTTGTGCAGCTGGATTTACGTGGGTCTTGAGGAATCAAACCTGGGTCTTTAGGCTTTATAGGCACTTAACCACTAAGCAATCTCTTCAGCCCAGTACCATAAGCTTTTAGAGGAAGGAATAATGCGAGAGGTATCATATTTCCTATTCATTGTCTCCCTCAGCTGAATTTATGTGTAATAAACATGTGACTTGATATACTTACATGCTTGTGCAACAGTGTACCTAAGGAAACAGTCTCAACTCTCTTGGCAACTTGGTGACGACCTGACAGAAACAATTACATGAGGTGCCCAAGAGTATTTTACAGGTAGCTAACTTGGTTAGGAAGCCTGTATTTCTTGTTGTGCCTGCCTTCCTTTTGCTTCCTTCTTGAAAATTGGACATATAGGTGGAATTCTAACAGCCATTTCCCATCATGAAGTGACATTACTTAAAAGGCTGGAAATCATCAAGGATAGGAGAGCCATGACTGAAAGAGCTTAGATCTCAAATGGTATTGTAGAACTAAGCTCCTGGTTTATTTTGGAAAAAGCAGGATCTCTATTACTTGCAGCAAAACACAATCCATAACTTATATTGGTGTCAGTAAGTAAGTTTGAGTAAAAGACAGCTTAAAGGGAGGAGAAAATCATTAGTTCTTAGTATAACCAGGAAAAGACTGAAGTAGCAAATATTTGAAAAACTGGGTCAAAAGGCATGACAAATCATAGGAAGCACTCATATGACACTCCCATCCTGGTGCCACAGAAGTTGAGTCCTGGGCTTAGGGAGGTGGAAATATATGGGTTGGATGGGTTGAAAGAATAGGTGTACTTGGATACATTAGTCTTAGTCTTGCTAGAGGAGGACGATCCTTGGATAGTTAAAGTAGGAATAAACTGCCAGGAGATATATGTGTTATCTTATGGGCTGGAACCTGGTTAATATATACAGAAATCCTTAGTTTAAAAAAGTCTAGAGCTGGAGAGATGGCTGAATGGTTAAGGCACTTGCTTGCAAAGCCAAAGGACCCAGGTTTGATTCCCCAGGACCCACGTAAGCCAGATGCACAAGGTTATGCATGCGTCTGGAGTTTATTTGCAGTGGCTAGAGGCCCTGGCATGCCCATTCTCTATCTCCCCCGCCCCCCCCCGCTTCTTTCTCTCTCTCTCTCTCAAATAAATAAATAAAAATAAAATATTTATTAAATAAAAAGAAAAAAATGTTTAGGGGATGGAGTGATGGCTCAGCAGTTAAGGTGTTTGTCTGCAAAGCTGTATCATCCAAGTTTGAGTCCCCAGTACCCATGTAAATGCCAGATGTACAAAGTAGCATATGCATTTGGAGTCAGTTTGCAGGGCTAGAGGCCCTGGCACACCCATCCCCTCTGTCTGTATCTCTTCCACCTCTCTCTGCTTGAAAACAAATAAAAATATATTTTAAAAAATCTAGGGCTGGAGAGGTTGCTCAGTGCTTAAGGCATTTGCCTACAAAGCCTAAGGATTAGGGTTTGATTCCCCGGTATCCACATAAAGCCAGATGTACAAGGTGGCGCATGCATCTGGAGATTTTTGCTGTGGCTAGAGGTCCTGGTACACTCTTTCTTTCTTTCTTTCTTTCTTTCTTTCTTTCTTTCTTTCTTTCTTCCATCATATATCTATCATCTATCTGCCTCTTTCTCTCAAATAAGCAAATAAATTATTTAAAAAATCTAGTCAAGTGTAATATTGGATGATTGAAACTCCACAGATGGCCTAAGGAAGGCAAAACTGCTCAGGAATTCACTGTCAAACATGACCAGCATTAGCAGCAGCCAATCACTCAGCCAATCTGAGCATTGTTCACATCATCTATATCATTTTTAGTTATTAAGACTATTATACTATATATATATATATATATAAATATATATATATACTATAAATCTCACTTGTCAAATACATCTAGCATCACTGATTTTTAACATTTTGTTATGTATTTTTCTTGTGTTTGTAGATTTAGACATATAAGAATATTTTCCTCTATCTCATTTTATGATATATTTCATCCCTAAATATTTCAATATACTTCTCTTAAGAACAAAATGTCTTCCAACATAATCAAATGTCATAATTTCATTCATGATATTTAGCATTATCATAGTAATATTGCCTGGTATTCAGTCTATATTCCAATTTCTGCAGAAGTCTATATAGCTTTCTCTGTAGCTGGTTTGTTTGCATACAGTATCACATATCACATGCAGTAGTCTGTCATGTCTCTTTAGTTCCCATTCTTCATTTAAGAGATATATGTCCTCTTCTTGTCTTAAGCCATTGACCTATTTGAAAAATAAAGATCAGTTTCTTTGGGGCTGGGGAGATGGCTCATTTCTTAAAGACACTTGCTTGTAAACCTGATGGTTCAGGTTTGATTCGCCACATAAAGCCAGATGCACAAAGTGGCAAATACATCTGGAGTTTGTTTGCATGGGCAGGGGGCCCTGGTATGCTCCTCTGTTTCTCTCTCTCTTTCCCTCCCTCTCTCTCCCTCTCTCTAACAAATAAATAAATAAAAAGTTAAAAGTCAGTTGCTTGAAGAATGTCTCACCACTTGAGTTTGACTGGTTGATTCTTTGACATTATGTAGGTTCCAGATAAACATTTTGATTAAAAACTACTACATAAGTGATTTTTTTTAGCATGTCACATGAGGAGACACATGATGTCAGCCTGTCCTATTTTCAGTGAGCAAAGATATAGAGTTGAATGTTCCCCCAGTAGTACAGAAATGTGCATACTAATCCAGTATTGGTCAGGGAAGTTACACTTTATTCAGTGAGCATTTTCTTGCCACATCGTAAGAACCCACTCTTCCTAATAAGCAGTTCTTCCGTGACTACAGAACTATGAGTGAAATTGTCTGCCAACTTGCTCTTCATCCTACTCCTGCTCCTGGTAACACTACAGCTTGGCTTCATCCACTGTTCTTTCCACGTGCCCTTGTGCAACAGGAACGTCTGTAACACGCAAGAGAAGAACCCACAAAGCAATCACATAAAGCTATGCGGCACAGAGGTGTGAGGAGGAGACAAAGACAAATCTGGAACAGGATGTGTGGGCACTCAATCATTTCCATTTTATTTTACTTAATGAGGCAGGACTTACTTAATGTTGACCTCACCAGTCAGATGGAAGCCTTAGAGGAGGGAGACTCCCACTGCCCTCCTGCCCTGACACCCTTTGTTACCTCCAAGTGAGCTGAGACCAGGCTGTGAACCATGTAAATAGAAGGCTTCCAGGTTAATGAAAAGCTTCAGCACTATTTGAAAATCTGGACAGAAGGTCACGCCATCTCTTAATCCAAAGAAACTTCACGCAGCTCAGTAATAAAGTTTAATGAATGCTGGTCATTTTGAATCATGAGCCTGAGAGACTGGCCAACGGCTAATAGTTTCCTTACAGAATCTTTCCTGTAGGTGAGACACAGCAAGAACTCTCAAGCTGCACGGGAAGCCAGAGTTATACATGAAATGTAATATTCCATATGCCCAAATCCAAGGGGAAGTTTTTGAAAAGGGCAGTAAACATTTCTCACAAGCTGATGTTTTTATTAGGTGATGGCATGCTTTGTGCTGCATTTCATTAATTATCTGCAAAAGGAACTTTCTTTCAACACCATGTCAGAGCTAACCTATTGCAATCATGTTCCACAGGATAAAGCAGCTGGCTGAGTAGCCTCTCTGTCTTTCTATGGGCATCACATGCAAGGCAGACTCACGTCTAACTAATCCAGCTAGTAAATATTCTCATATCCAAGAAAATCAATCCTGGATGTGTTTTGTATTAATTATAAATGATTATGTCTAACTGCATAGAATAGCAATAATTGGGGAGAGTTCTAGAAAAAAAAAGTATGTATTCGTTCCAAAGCACATGTAAACATCAAATATAAAAAGTAAAGTAAGTGTTATTTACATGTAGATGGATGCTAACGACCATCTTTGGCATTTGATTAAAAACACAGTAGGAATTATGGTGCAGTGACCTTGTCTGTAGACTTAGATGTGCCGTAATTCAAACGACTCCAAAAAGATTCTTGCTTGTACACAGCAGAAGTATAAAATGTGCCAAGACATGTATGAGGCAAGCAGGTATTTCAGGAATGTGGAGAACATTTCCACATTGAGAAAAGCTTCAAACTTGGTTATTTAATAACATTTCTATCAAAGCATACTATCCAATTGGTGGCCAAGTTATTATATTTGCTTCCAAGTCCTGTGTCAACAAATAAGTTGTTATTAGCTTCCACTTATTCTTGTAAAACAGTTAGCTGGGATTTTAGACATACTCTTGACAGGCAAGGCTGGGAATTCAATATAAATATGAATTTGAGGATTTATGGGGCAGGATATTGTGATTGTACACCAGCGCTTCTCCAGTTTTCCAGAGATCATAATTCCTGCCTCTGTTTATTATTCAGTTTATGGTTGGAGTATAACAGATGATTCATTTTTAATGTGATAAATGTTTGGGGGTTTGTTTGGGGGAAATAAAAGTTTATAGTTTAGCCCTGGACATGGATAGTAAACTACAGTATAAGGCAATATATTTCTAAAACATGGTGGTTTGGATATTTGCTCCTTTATACCCAAAAGTGAATGATAACATTTACATTTAAACCCCTCAAACCATATTACTCTGCCTTGAAACTCAGTAAACTTTTGAGAAGGAATTTTAATTTTCTCAAAACCTAAAACTACTATTTTTAGGTATGCAAGGAATTTATTTTATTTATAGTGCATGTATGACATGTGTATATGTTTGTATTATGTATTGTGTGGTGTATGTACATGGTATGTGCAGATAGCCCTGCTCTGCACATGTGGGTGGAGGCCAGAGGGGAACTTTAGGAACCCTTCTCTATTGCTCATCCACATGAGATAGGGTCTCTCTTTCTCTCTCTCAACTTGGAGCTGCCTTTGTCAGTCAGTAAGCTTTAGCAATTTTCTTTTCTCTGCATGTTGACCTGGGTGGGCTGAGGTTATATGTGGGTGATCACACCCAGCTTTATATGCATCAGGCCCTCATGCTTAAGTGGCAAGTTCTTTTAACTGTGGAGCTATCTCCTGAGCCCTAGAAAGAATTTGTAATTCTTGGGCTGGAGAGAGCTTAGGGGTTAAGGCGCCTGTGAAGCCTAAGAATGCTTGTTTGAATAACCAGGTCCCATGATTGCCAGACACAAAAGTGACATAAGCATGCAATGTAGCACATGAGTACGAGGGGGCACATGCATCTGGAGTTCATTCACAGTGGCTGAAAAGGCCCTGGCACCCCCATTCTCTCTCTGCCTCTTCCTCTCTCTCTCTCTGTATTTCTCTCTGTCTCTCTCAAATAAAATTTTTTTAAAAAAATTAAAAATTAAGAATTTGTAATTCCTTATGTTTAGATATCATTCACTAAGTACAATGAAGCATCAGAGAGCAAAATATGATCAAAACAAAATACTCCTTATCAACACAAATTATAATGTGAGACAAAAGCTTAGAATAGTCTAAATTATTCAGATTATCTCTAAAGTGAGGCAAAATTTTAAGTAACATATTTATCTATCTATACTTCTATCCACCCATCCCACAATCCAACAAGAACTTTTGAACACATATAAAATATCAGGCATTCATCCATGACTGGTGATAACCCCACATGTTACATTCAAGGAATTGAAATGAACAATGGACGGACAAGTAAGGGAAATACATGTACTGATCTTGATTCCTTTTCAAAATGTCTAAATCCAAATGTGCAAAAAAAATTTTGCCAAATCACAATTCTCCATAAATTGTGTCAAACATTCTTAGTAGCAAAATCTTACCTGAAAAGAAGAGAAGTTATTTGCAGTTTTTATTGTACTTAGTGTAAATGTGTATAGTTCCAGCAACAGAATTATTATGTTTGGTTATAGGATGCTGCCCTACCCCCACCTCCAGAAGTTTTTTTTTTTTCTGTGCAAAGTAAGTGACCCATATTACTTTAATGAAATATAAAAGTTTTCTAATTCTGAGATGGCTTTCCTCAGGTGTTTTTTTTTATTTTATTTTTATTCATTTATTTATTAGAGACAGAAAGAGGGAAAGAGAGAGAGAGAGAGAGGGAGAATGGGCAAACCAGGGCCTCTGCAAACGAACTCCAAATGCATGTGCCACCTTGTACATCTGTTTTATATGGGACCTGGAGAATTGAACCTGGGTCTGTAGGCTTCACAGGCATGTGCCTTAACCACTAAGCTATCTCTCCAGCCCTCCTGGAGTTTCAATTAAGAAATTTAGATCTGTGAACCATAATATCAAGTAGGAAATAAGTAGATACAAAGATGGATGGATAAGAAGACTTTAGAATTTATTTCCAAGAAAATATCATAATTTTATTAAAATATTCAGTTGTGGGCTGGAGAGATGGCTTAGCAGTTATGGTGCCTGCCTCCTAAGCCTAAGAATGCTGGTTCCAATCTCCAGGTCCCACCTTTAGCCAGATGCAAAGTGACACAAGGGTGCAATGCCACACTGGACCACAAGGGGGCACACGCATCTGGATTTTGTTCACAGCAGCTGAGAGACTGCTGGCACGCCCATCTCTGTCTGTCTCCCTCTCTCTGTCTCTCTCTGTGTCTCTCTCAAAAAATAAAATAAAGGACTGGAGAGATGGCTTAGTGGTTAAGGCACCTGCCTGCTAAACCTAAGAATGCTGGTTCCAATCTCCAGCGGTTCCAATCTCCAGGTCTCACATTTAGCCAGATGCAAAGTGACTCAAGGGCGCAATGCTGCACTTGCCCACAAGGGGGTGCACACGTCTGGATTTCGTTCACAGCAGCTGAGAGACTGCTGGCGCGCCCATATCTACCTGTCTCCCTCTCCCTCTCTGTCTGTCTCTCTCTGTGTCTCTCTCCAAAAATAAATAAAATAATAAAAAGTTTAAAATAAAATATTCAGTTGCCAGTCAAGTTATACATATTTCAAAGTCTTAACTTAAAATCAAGGTATTTGGTAGTTAATGGCCCTGACGGTCATTGGTTCATGTATTAGAACTGAGTTTGTCTACTGAGGAAACTAAAATGATGAGTCATAGTTCCTTTACTTTGTAAACTGCCGTGTAGTAGGGAAAATAGATATGAAAACAGAAGAATGTTATATAATCTGATAAATGCCACAGTCACCTTATTTTCTGCGGAGAACTGGGCAGAGAAGGTGAATTTGAGGAGTGTTTAAAAAATGAAGACATGACATTGAGCTCCATAGAGACAGCGTCAGGGCAAGTGGGAGCTGGATGGGCAAGTGAGTGACTCTCAGTGCCTTGTTGAGGAAAAACTCAACTGAAGATGGGCAAAGAAGACCCTAAGAAGCTGAGAGGCAAAATGTCATCATATGCCTTCTTTGTGCAAACCTGCTGGGAGGAACACAGGAAGAAGCATCCAGATGCTTCTGTCAGCTTCTCAGAGTTCTCTAAGAAGGGCTCTGAGAGGTGGAAGACCATGTCTGCTAAAGAAAAGGAAAGTTTGAAGACATGGCCAAGGTGGACAAGGCTCATTATGAGAGAGAAATGAAAACCTATACCTTAGTTCCTAAAGGGGAAACAAAAAAGAAGTTCAAGGATCCCAATGCACACAAGAGGCGCCCTTTGGCCTTCTTATTCTTTTCTGAATATCGTCCCCAAATCAAAGGAGAACACCCAGGCCTATCCATTGGTGATGTTGCAAAAAAACTGGGAGAGATGTGGAGCAACACTGCTGCGGATGACAAGCAGCCTTATGAGAAGAAATCTGCCAAGCTGAAGGAAAAGTATGCAAAGGATATTACTGCCTACAGAGCTAAAGAAGCACCTCATACAGCAGAAAAAGGAGTTGTCAAGGCTGAAAAGAGCAAGAAAAAGAAGGAAGGGGAGGAAGAAGAAGAAAGAAGGAGGAGGAGGAGGAGGAGAAAGTTCTAGTGCAGTTTTTTTTCTTGTTTATAAAGCATTTAACCCTCTGTACACAACTCATTCCTTTTAAAGAAAAGAATTGAAATGTAAGGCTGTGTAAGATTTGTTTTTAAACTCTTTAGTTAACACACTACTGAATGTGTCTTTAGATAGCCCTGTCCTGGTGGCATTTTCAATAGCCACTAACCTTGCCTGGTACAGTATGGGAGTTGTATATTGGCATGGAAATTTAAAGCAGGTTCTTGTTGGTGCACAGCACAAATTAGTTATATATGGGGATGGTAGTTTTTTTTTTTTTCATCTTCAGATGTCTCTGATGCAGCTTATATGAAATAACTGTTGTTCTGTTAACTGAATACCACGCTGTAATTGCAAAAAAAATTGCAGCTGTTTTGCTGACATTCTGAATGCTTCTAAGTAAATACATTTTTTTTTAAATAAAAAAATTGAAGACATATAGGCCAAACTGAGAAGGTGAGAAGGAAGGACCTACTAGTAGGTGGTTTCTGTGTTCAAAGGCTTTGTGAATTTTTGGGAAGAAGTGAAAAGGTCACTGTGGCAGTGACAGAGGCCATGTGACAAAATGTGGTGGAAAAGACGGGAGTCTCAGGAACGTATGTGGCCTTGCGAATGGACTTAGGTGTTTTTAAGACACTTTCAGGACTGAAAGTAAGTGAAACACTTTTTTTGCTTAGTCTAATTTATGTTCCAGGAAGTCACTGTGGACACAATGTGAAGGTCAGCACTTTGAATACTGGAGAACAGTGTAAGGCAGGCCCCAGGCAAAAGGTGATGAGGACTGAACTGAGGAAAGAACAGGGGTGAGGATGCAGAACAGGATTGAGGATGCAGATTTGGGAAATACCAGTGTTGTGGTATCCAAGAATATGCAGTGAGGGACAGAGTATCCAACTGGAAAAGCAGGTGGAGAAGCAGCCATGAGCTGGGATGTGCTATGGTGTGCTATGTCATGCATAGAAAACTTCAGATCTTCTCTTTCTATCATTCTAACCCAAAAGGTCAATGATATTCTGTTCTACACAACTGTGAGCCTGATTCATAAGGCACAATAAGATTAATTTTTTTTTCTTGTACTTAGGGACTTTCCATTGGGAAAAGCAAAGGAATTATACATTAAGTATATTCTCCGTACTGTCAAGGCCTAGATTTGTTTCCAATGTCATAAATCATCATAATTAACAACCTTTCAACTGAATGGATCCCAAAGTACATTCCAAATTATGCAACTTTGGAGGTGAATTACCTCAGCTGTCCAACAGCTGTCAACAGCACACTGCAATGGGGACAGAACAAGAGGGAGGGTGCAAAATCTCTACGGAACTCCTCACTGCATTTAGGTTTGTGGAATTCAAGTCCCCTAAATGGAACTTGGCCCAGAACAGGGTCTCATCTCTTCTTGGTAGACACGCAGTAAAGCTACGCTTATCCCTAAATGGTCAACAGATTTGTCTTTCTCACAAAAGATGCTGGTAAATGGACTCAATACCAATCTTGTGCCTCAGAAAGTCAGTTATACATTCCAAATTGCACATCTTATTTTGGTAATGGCTTCCCTAATAGCTGGCTGGGGGATGGAAGAAACTTATTCTTTGTCATGTTTACAGAGATTAATCAATTAAGGAAATGAATTGAATCAAGCTTTTTGAAATCTCACGAATCTCCTGTGCTAAAATCTCTCTGGTTTTGGTTTAAAGTTTGAGCTTTTTAAGGGGCTGTGTTTGCAACCCAATAAAAATCTGATTTTTAAATCTCTCTCTTTGTTACTATAATCCCAGATGGTTCATAGTATACTCTCCACAGTAATTTCTAAATTCTGCATTTTCCAACTAACAAGTGCAGGTGATTTGCAAAGTCATAAAGTCAACCTGGTGATTATCTTGGGGCCACTAATGTATTCAAAGTTTTATAATAAATACAAAAGTGATATCTGATGAAATGTAATGCAACATTAAAATAATTTTAAAAAGTAAAATATGGTTAGTTGATTTAGTTGTAGAATAGCTGAGGAACATCCCTAGATACTTCTTCTCTAATTTCTCCCTGTCTCCATCTGCCTATCTTCATTTGCTCTCCTTTCATTTGATGTGGAGAGGACTGTAGGGAATACTTTTATGAAACATTGCCATAATAAGTACTTTTATTTCTAACTCTTTTGAATAGCAAGGGAATGAAACACACATTTGTGAAATGACACACAAATTCAATAAATCTGATATTAAGGAAATGACAGCGATGAAAAGGGCTTATTCATTTATGCTTCAGAATAAGCAAAAACTATCACCACTAGTCTAAAATAATTCAAGACAAGCTCCAGTTGACATAAATTATCTTACTAATATAATTTTAAATGTATTAGTTCCATTTTTATCAATTCAAAAAAATAAACATTTCTGGATTGGTCATCACATATTCAATAGTCAGATAATAACTCCAAGTGATGCCAAGCAAAATAAGGTGGAAATGGCATATTTAAAGCTTTGGTTTATACTGTTATCTTGGACAGGTCTGAAAGATCTCTGAAAGACCTTGAAAATCAGTTATCCAGAGTTTATTTCCTGCCAAAACTCAGGCTAGAGCAAAAATGAACTTAATAGGACCTGTGAAATTACTCAGTGAATTTTTTATAGACAAGGATTAGACTTACAAAGATAATATTTTATCCACGTCCAGTTACTTATTAGTTTATCTGTTGATCAATTAGTCCACTGTTCTTGAATCTCAGTGTTTATAGGGTTGTGAGCATGTGTCTGGGGAACAAGTCAACAAGACATGTCTCCTAGAGTCAGATTTCTGCCTTGTGTGGATAGAGGTAAATGACAAAGTTATTGCTTTGTGTGAAGTGCTGTGATGAGGGAAAACTGGGAAAGGTGGGTGAGAGTAGCAGGTGAGAGGAGGCCTTCTAGAGGAAAGGGAGGGTGGGCATGTGTGGGTGTGTGGGGGCAAGGAATTAGCCAGGGAAAGGGATGAAAATGGAAGAAGAAGAGTATTTTAGGCAGAGGAACCAGCAGGGAAAGAGAAAACAGGAGAGGGGCCTTAGGGCCTCAGAGCTCAGGGTAAGTGGCAGGAGAGGAGGGTCAAAAAGCACACAGGGGCCAGAACATGCTACTTTATAAGGAGAGCCAAGTATTTGAATCTTATCCAAACAGACTTCCCATCTGAGAAAGAAAACATGATATTCATGCATCCTTCCAATAACATCAATTTGTATTTGCAGAGAATTAAGGATTGCCACTAACCTTTGACAGAAACTATATGGAAATTCACATCTCTTAGTTTGTTCCCAAGGATGCTGTGAGGTGGATGACATTAGCTCCACTTTGCACGCTATAGAGATCAGCTAAATAATTAACCATGTCATACTGTTAGCAAGTGGTCAAATCTAGTTTCAAACTCAGGCCTGTCTTGCTCTAAAACTAAGTCCTTCCCATACTATAGCATGTCACTTTCAGGAAGCAGAGCAAGAAGGGAAAGAATCCCATCACTCTTAAGGAAAAGGCTTATCATCTCAGAAAGCTACTTAATGAGGTTTCACTGCCTTTTCTTTCATCCTCTCAAAAATGCTCACCATTGCTGCCATTCTGAAAAACCGACTGATAGTCTGTTGCTTGCACCATGCTACTTTTCCCATATTATCTGTACTCTCCTGGCATCTAACAGAGCTGTAATGCAGGGCACAGAAATGTGGCTCAAGGCTCTGAATGGACTCTGGTAACATTCAGCCAAAGGAGAACAGGGAGTTGGCATCTATGTAGGAAGTAATATTTTGGTCTTGATTACACTCCATGGGACTGCTTCACTCAGCAGTGGAAATTCAGACTTAATGCCCAATACAGGAAGTACACATAAGGACCATGGCAGGCAGCAGAGAGCCATTTCCCACCTATTCTTCTCTATTGAAAATGTTAGCAGTGAAAATGGTGATTAAAGATTATGACATCCTGCAGTTCTCTTTCAATGAGAGATGAAATTTCATGTTTTAAAACACAACATATGCTCTGTGCATGGAATTATTTGGTATGTTTATTTAAAGGGAAACATTCTTATTATAAACAAGCTTTGGTTGCTGGAGTTCTTAATAGTTTATTAAACTTGGTCTTTAGTATGCACAAAATAAAAGTTGTAAGATTACCTGGGAGCCATATGCGTCACATGATTTGTTAGGGCCCAATCACACCTAATTTCAGTGGCTAAAGAAAAAGGGGCAAGCAATTAAGGGAGAGTTTGGTTAGCTTCTGTTCAACTGAGGACGGAAACCTGCACAGCTGGAGACAATTCTGAGCAAATTGATCAGAATTCCTTTACCTTAACTAGAGTCTGGCTAATAAGTTGATACCCATGAGTTTATATAATCAGGCAGCAAGAATTTAAGAACTCAGAAATGAAAGTCACATTGGACTTCTCAATAGTTCTAACCCATGTCATTTAAAGGAGCAGAAACACCTGTTAGCTTGGGATAAGGCAGATTGATTTTTACAAACAATGTAATCTGATGGATGAGAGAACACTAACCTGAAAGTTAAGAGAATCAAATGGTTGAATATGGCTGCTTATGAAATAAGTGGCTAAACTATACAAAATGGGAACTCAAAAAGCCTTGAAAATCATCTTTTTTTTTGCATTATACTTAGGTACAATGGGTATCATTTTAATGTTTATTCACCAGATGAGTAGTTAGGAGTCTTCTCTCAGTTGCTAATCCCCACAACCCTATGGGGGATTGCTTTTATATATACTAATATTTGTTTGCCTACTTGTCAATATGATGACCACAATTCAAAACATCTTTTTGGATAGATGAGCTACATTAAGAATGTCTCTATAATGCCTAAGTAATGAACATTACTCTGGAAGGATATCAAGCATATTAAACATTGGAAGAGTTAATGAAAACATGGTAACATATTTTTCTCTTCTTTTTGCAAGTGGGTGTGTGGTGTGCCCAGGTGTGTACATATTTGTATGTGTGTGAGCACATGTTGTTTGGGTGCATGTGAATGTGTGTGCATGTGTATGTGGAGGAGGGCAGAGGCTGACATCTGGTGTCTTCTGCAGTCATTCTCCACTTTACTTACTGAGGCAGGGTCTTTCTCAGAGCTCACCAAGTCTGCTAGTGTAGCTAGCCAGCTTGAGCCATGTATTCCCAGCCTCTGCAGCCTCAGCTGGGACTACAGGTGGACCACAACACCCACCTGATGTTTACATGCATTCTGCAGATCCATGGATTCAAGTTCCAGTTCCACACACAGACGGAGCTTTGTCTACTGAGCCATCTTTCCAGCCCTGAAAACATTTTAATAATAAAGTATGGGTTGGAGAGATGGCTTAGCAGTTAAAGCACTTGCCTTCAAAGTGAAGGGACCCAGGTTCAATACTCCAGCACCCATGTAAGCCAGATGCACAAAAGGGTGATGCTCTGGAGTGCATTTGCAGTGGCTAGAAGCCCTGGTGCACCAATTCTCTCTCTCTCCCTGCCTATTTCTCTCTCTCTCTCAAACAAAGAAATAAATAAAGTTAATAATAAAGTAAATCTACCCCTCTCCTCACCAACCTTATTGTTACTTATACAATTAAAGACTTTAATTCAAAGCCCCAAGTACCAGAAACATATGCATTGCTGATCCAAATGGGCCACCTATATACTTTGTCTTCTATAGCAAAAGACCCTAAATGCAAAGCCATCTACATACACAGAAAAAAAAAAAAAATCAAAGTCAGAGCTGGAGAAATGGTTTAGCGGTTAAGGCATTTGCCTAAGAAGCCAAAGAATCCCGGTTCGATTTTCTAGGACCCACGTAAGCCATATGCATAAGGGGCACCTGCATCTGGGTACAGGCTCTGGCATGCCTATTCTCTGTCTGCCTCTCTTCTATCTCTGTCTGCCTGCAAAAAATAAATGAATGAATGAATAAATAAATAAATTTTTGAAAAAAATCAAAGTCCAATTGATTTCTACCAGCCAGCAAAAGTGAATCTGGCATGTTTGCTTCAGCTTCTAAATGTTCTTTGATTGTATATATTTTCTAACCATATCATTACTATTTAGGAAAAGAAACTCTAGCAACTAACAATCAGACACACCTGCATAGTGTCCTGTGCTCTGTTCACACTTCATGTTGTATTCTAAAGTGACAGCATATGAAAATATCAGTGTAATTCATGTGCATTATGTGAATATAATAGCTGAAAGCATAATTTTAGCTCCTAGCATTTTCAAACAGAACTAAACTTATTTAGCAGTCCAGTAATTCACATATTATGTATAACATATAATTTTCACAAAATTCTGTAAGTTAGAAAAATCAAAGTGTATCTTTATATAAAATGATAAATTTCCATTGTCTTTTCTTGTGTGCTTAAAGTATGGTCACACTATTCTCTGAAGTCAACCATTATGTGTTAGGCATAATACACAAACTTTTGGATAAGAAAATCATTAATAATTCCAAAACAAACACACAGCTAACCACATTCATACTTAAATATATATATTAAAAAACCATACAGGAAACACTCCTAAAATTTTACATGGAAACCAAATATGCTGAATTTAAATATAATGAATATCATAAGTTTGAAATGGGATCAAATTGCTTCCATGAACTGAAATAGGAAAATTGTAAATCTGCTAGACCATATATCCCTAGTAATAAATTGTGACATTCTTACTGTGAAAAAGCAGGGGTGTTTTTAAAGCATTCGTATCATAAGATTGTCTCAGAAATGAAAATATAAGAGAATATTGCTATGGAATTTGGCAATAAAACCCAAACCATAGTTGTTCAAGGGGAAAATAGGATACAAGGGGAAAGTAGGATAATTAAATTGTTCTTTGGAGACTTTAATAATACAGCATGAATCACATATTCTAGTAGGGCTATGCTTCCAGTAACATCTCCAAGGACAATCCCAAAGTTACAGAATCTGAGAAGCTCCCTGTGTGAATTTTAGCAGATTGTATAAATGTTGTTCACACAGCATTATACTACTTTAGTTATCAACTTCTTACCAGCACTTGGCCCTCACCGACATACGGTGTTTCTAAGACACATGTGTTTTTTGTGTGTGTCAGAATATTCATTTTTAACATTTAGAAATCATTTCCTAAAATACTCAATGGCTCCAGGACCAACTTGATTTCCTTACCTGCTAGGATTCTGCCTCCAGCCCAGGTTATCAGTGCCCAGGAAGTTCCTCTTTGTGGCCTGGCTGATTTTTGATTCCTCTGCCCATCTAGACTCACTCTCTACTAAACTGTTGGTCATATGGAAAAATGTGCTTCAATGGCTGCAGTTGCTCCAACTTGGCTATTCTTGGTTCTGTTGGGCCAGTGACAAATACCACAGCTTTTTAATGGTCTGACTCCCGAGACTTTCATCAGCCAACACCTTATTTATTCAGAAGTCTTAGGTGTCCTCTGAGACCCTCTAACACACTGCTGCATTATACATCTAGTTCTTTTGCTCCACTTGAATTAAACAGTACAGTCTACATAGTATGTTATTCTTACCCATGTCATACAAAATAGGGAAAAAATCTTTTATTTATTTATTTATTTATTTATTTATTTATGAGAGACAGACAGAGAGAGAAAGAGGCAGATAGATAGAGAGAGAATGGGCATGCAAGGGTCTCCAGCCACTGCAAATGAACTCCAGATGCATGCATCACTTTGTGCATCTGGCTTACGCTGGTCCCGGGGTATCAAGCCTCGAACCAGGGTTCTTAGGCTTCACAGGCAAGCACTTAACTGCTAAGCCATCTCTCCATCCCATAAATCTTTTAAACTATAGAAACCAGTGCATGCTTAAGTGTTAATTTCAACTCATGTTTGACAACTAATAGTTTGATATGACTCATGTACACAGCAATAACAAAGCAATAAAGTTGGAATATGTCAATCCCTCACATTCACTGTTCATTCAGTTAGCACTTTTACAATACCTAGGTGACACCAGGCATTCAGTGCTAGATACTAGGAGTACAAATATAAATGCAACACAATCACACATTTTAGTAGAGGAGACCCAAAACATGTTGTAAAATATGCATATTATATACATTATTGACACACATGCACATGGTTTTATCTACTGTTGAGAAATGAATGGCTAATTTCTCCCTGAAAATGTAGATGAAAACTCATAAAAGTAGTTAGAGTTGAGTTGGGTCTTGAAGGATAAGAGAATTCCATCCCCCTCTCCAACCAGAAAGACTGGGTAAGAGCAGTCAGCAAACATAAAGGCTGTGTGATACTGGATAATGGCCTGAGGTTGAATTCTGAGTCTCTCCTTTCTTTTCTTTTTTAAAAGTTTTTAAATTTTTATTTGTTTATTTGAGAGAGAGAGAGAAAGATGCAGAGAGAGAGAGGGAGAGAAAAAGAGAGCAAGAGAGAGAGATAATGGGCACCCTGGGGCTTAAGCCACTACAAACAAAATGCAGATGCATGCGCCACCTTGTGCATCTGGCTTATGTGGATCCTGGGGAACCAAAACTGGGTCTTTTGGCTTGGCAGGAAAGTGCCTTAACCACTAAGCTATCTCTCCAGCCCCCTTCTCATTTCTTGAACTCTTTAAGTTTCTGTTTTCTCATCTGTACAATTGTGGTAGCTTCTTCCATGAACTTGTTGGGTAGGTTACATAGATTAGCATACAGTAGACAGTTTGATAAGGTCACTGCTAATGTTTTCCATTACTATTATCACTCGTGTACACATCTGCAGATTGTGTGTAGGAAATAAAGAATGGGAGACTGGTATGGATAAAATGAAAGTATGTCAGAGCCAGCAGATATTTGATGAATTCTGGAAAAGGCAGTGGGAAATCCTACATGAAAGGTTTTATATGTCATTCTAAGGAGTCTGGAATTAATTTCATTGACAAAAGGGAATCATGAATTATCATACAGCTCAGATACATGCCTGCTAAGAGACTTATTATCTGCAGAAATCTGCAGTAAAGAGGACATTTGGTGGTTTTGTGCTTTTCTGGGGGCAGGAAAGTAATTTGTTATTCATGCAACTACCAATGGGTTCATGGTGGTAGCAGTTTGCCTAAGGTTCAAGCAATAGGCAGTGTAAGGTCTATATAGAATTTTTAAAAAGCAATCATCATTGGTTTGCTTTTGAGTCCCATCATGCTCTACTGGTTCTGAACAATGCCAGTGATTTAATGTGCCTCTCCCTGCTGAAGTAGCCACTCCTTTGATACCATATCTTGGTAGTTTGTTTTGTGAAATGGGAGGATTCAACAAGCACCCAGTAGGTGGATACCCTGTTAGTGGCACTAAAATAGGTACTACCTAACTTTCAGCTATGGGTTAATTGAGGAGCAGAGAACAGGCTCAAGGAGCAAAGAGCCACATACAAAGTTTGAGGGGAAATGAAGAGTTGGAAATTTTGGGGACATTTCCCAAAGAGAATAAATCAAAACAAAAGGTACAATCAGTTGTATTCTCAGATAAAGAGGCCAAAAGACACCAGATGGTGTATACTCAAGAGAGATGCAGATATGGAAAATTAAACGTGGGAGAGGAAAATTTTAAAACAATATACCTACTCTATCTGTAGCCACATCAGTATTGGTGGGTCACAAACTAATCCAGAAAGTTCTAGCCCTGTAGTTTTTAGAACTACCACAACCACTACAGCTCCACCTTGTCAGAAATGGAAATTAGTGACCTCTACCAGGATAATTCTATCTCTGGGTGAGGCCTAATCTAATCCTACTAATCTGGGTTTTCACCAGCCCTTTAGGTGAGTCTGATACAAACTTTAAGGACCACAGTCTTCCTTATCTGTGGAGCAACTCCCAAAATAAAGCACTGTGTCTTCTGAGTGATATCATATTCTGATGTCATGTTGATATTTGTGACATTTGCCACATCTCAGTATTGGTCTTTTACATATGAGACCAATGAATGAGTTCCTCTGTTTAACCTGATGGTTCTCAATAGGAGGACAGGGTTATTTTGTGCCCCTTTGGATGTTTGGCAATGTCAAGAGACAGCTTTGGTTGTTAAACTGGGCAGAAGGAATTACTTACATCCAATGAGTAGAGGTCACAGAAGCTGGTAAAACTACACTGCCCAAGATAGATGCCTGAAACAAAGAATTCTCCATCCTAAGTGTCAATAGAGCCCAGAATGAGGAACCCTGGCTAACATTACAAAGAAAGAGGCTTTTAAGATCCCCATTAAGTTGGAGGGAGGGAAAACAGGGTAGACAAGTCGGTATCCAATCTGGTGTCTTTGAACACAACCCACACTAGTGTGGTAAGGAATGTTTACTGATTGGTGACTGCCTCTGTTTATTGTTGGTCAGTAAAGGAAGTAAGTAAGAGCTTTATGACTCTAACCAGGAACTGCTGGCTTTGTTTGCTCTCCCACTCCAGCTTGTCTTTCTGTATGCTGTTTCTACCCAGCCTTCAGTCTTACATTCTGAAGCAGTCAGGACAGTCCTGATAGTCTCAATCTCAGCTTTAAGTTCTGCTGCTCAGAAACAACTCACAGGGGTGTGTGTGTGTACTGCTATTAGCAGTGGCTGAGGTGACAATATCACTGACATGCTAAAGTCAAGAAGCTCAGGAGCACTGGAATCTCCCATCTCCTGCATCTCTCTGAACTGGGGAGATAGAAAGGGTGCCATCTCCAAGAGGAGCTGGGTCAGGCAGTCCCAGACACATGGGTGGGTGATGTGTACAAGTCCCACATTTGGACACAGGGGAGATGGACACACTAGGCTATTAATTGAATTCTCCTAGAACCTAAAAGAAGCTTCCTTGCATGGTAGAGGGACATGGCAGGAAACAGAGATATAGAAGCATGTCCCACATAGAAAATGTGGGATCACATGGAAAGAACAAGCATTGTCACAGTTGTCACAGAAATGTAGCTTGTTTTCTTTTCATGTAATTTGGGGAAGACTGATTACTGTGATGGCTAGGGAAACTCACTGCTAGTGCAAAGGGACATTTAATTCCTACAAACAACTCTTGTTTTTTTTTGTTTTGTTTTGTTTTGGTTTTCCGAGGTAGGGTTTCACTGTGGTCCAGGCTGATCTGGAATTAACTATGTAGTCTCAGGGTGGCCTCGAACTCACGGTGATCCTCCTACCTCTGCCTCCCAAGTGCTGGGATTAAAGGCATGTGCCACCACGCCCGGCTAACTTTTGTTATATTTTAACAGTGATTTTTGTTTTTATATACCCTTCATGTTTCATGGGAATTTTTCTTTGCTTTTTTCACTCCTTGATGATTATATACCACAATATGATAGCTAAAGGGAAGATAGCTATGCTGTTATTTTAAAGGAAATTCTTAACTGAGTAAGGTGGCTCACACTTTTAATCCTAGCACTCAGGAGGAGGCTGAGGTGAGGATCACCATGAGTTTGATGCCAGCCTGGGCTTTAAAGTGAGTTTCAGGTCAGTCTGGGCTAGAATAAAACCCTGCCTCAAATAAAATAACAGAGAACTGGGGCTGGAGAGATGGCTTAGTGGTTAAGGCACTTGCCTGTGAAGCCTAAGAACTCGGGTTTGATTCCCCAGTACCCATATAAGCTAGGTACACAAGGTGGCACATGCATGTATCTGGAGTTCGTTTGCAGTGCTTGTAGGAACTGGCATGCCCATTCTTTCAATCTGACTCCCCATACCCATTCAAATAAATAAATGAATAAAATATTTTAAAAATAAATTAAAAAGAACTTCTCAATAAAGTCAAACATGCTATAGCTTAGGCGTAGGGACTGGGTCTGTCTGGTTTGGGACTCTTTAACACTTAGCATCAATTACAGTGCAGCTGAGCAACATGGAAGCTCGCTGGAGGACAGGACCAACACTGGAGGCTGCTTCCTAAAACACAAGCAGGGAGCAAGCAAGCAGCCACTGGAAACACCTTTCAGACAGCACCACGGGGGTCTCTATTTAAACAGGTGACCTTGCAGAGAGAGGCTCCAGGTCCCATTACTGACTGCCCAGCTGAGAGGAACGTTTGTTTTTATGAGCTCTGAAGGCACACGTGGGGGTTAGGCATAAATATGGAGGAAAGTGGCTAAGTCCTCGTTTCTTTTCTGGAAAATAGGGAAGAAAAAGACAACAATGCAGAAGCTTTTTGAGAATTATTGCTGATTAGTAATTGATCACAGAGTATCTACTGCTCAATGAAAATGTTCAGGTCACTTTATCTAAGTGGGGATGAAATGGAATATCAGAGATTTCAGCTGTCCTACTTCCCAGGGAATGGGGGGAAGAGGGAAACAGCTGCTTGTATATAAAGCAGTTTAAGGGTCAAATATTGCTCTGCCCAGTGGTGCTGACATCACTTAACTCTCCCCAGGAGAGGGGCACTAGCGTCATTATCGGGGCTGGCCAGCAACAGTCCTGAAGGTGGGTCTGCTGCAGCTCCATTTTGTTTCTCCTGGAGACCTACAAGGTCAGCAACTACAAGCTAACACTCCAACTAAGACTAAAACTGTTTTTATTGGCTTTGGGGGGAGGATTTTTTTTTCACAATTTATGAAAACACAATGTAGCCAGCAAGTTAAAATGTGAATGTGAATTTGAAACTTTGCATAGTCATTAGGCTAATCGTTAGTCATTTGTGGTTGACAAGGAAGGTTATAATTTGACACCTGGCAGAAATCAAGCAGATTTCAGAGAATTTGGAGCTGGGAAATGAGATGGAAAAACACCCTTCATTTCCCTAGGAGGTCCCATGGAGCAATGTTTGCAAAACCTCTTTTCTCTCCCTAGAAGCAGATTTCTAGTGATTCAAGGCTGGGCTGTCCTCCTCTCTAATTGCTAGACCATCTCACCCCACCTTAAGAGCCTTGTAAGCATTGGGCAAAGAAGCCAGAAGTGAACTCCTGGGAGTTATGAGAAAAAGATAAATAACTTCTCAACTTGATGCTTAAGCAACTAGACCACCAGAACTTTTCATGTCAAGTCTGAAAATATTTTTGAAGCATCATAGAGTCATGGGAGAAGGCGCTTTAGAATGACAGAATCCTTAATTCTGAACTTCTCGCTAAGATTCCAGATTTTTCTTCTGTTCATTATCTATGACCATTTTTTTTTGTGTGTGATGAGATCAAAATATTGAACCCTGAGTTTGTATTTTCTGCCCTCCGACCTCTCACAGGTGTTCTGGCTCATTTCCTGAGAGTTATGTTTGATTTGGGAATGTTTCCCTCTTTTCTCCCATTCCCCTGCTACAGTTTGAAACCTGGAACACCCGCACACAAGACCCCAACTATCTCCCTGTGCTACTCAAAAAACACTCTTCTATGTTCTCTCAGCACTTGGCAAGCATCTGGACAGGGACAATTTTCTCACACTCTGGGAAATCAAAATATAAAACAACGGCTCTTTTCCAGTTCTTCAACCTGAGGATACATTTCAAGGTCTTTTTATTCTATTTATCCTAACAGCTTCCCTGTTTCAGTGCTAAATGGAAGTCAAATAAATAATCTATTTAAGCTTTCAGTATATATCAAGAAAACAGAGGTTTGCTTTTTTGAGACTTTTTAGGACATCAGTAATCATCCAAAATAATGTCTTCAGAAGTAGAGATTAACTTTTTCTTCTCTAAAATTTTTATTTATTTAATTTATTTATTAGAGAGAGAGAGGCAGGTAGAGAGAGAATGGGTGTGTCCAGGCCTCCAGCCACTGCAAACAAACTCCAGATGCATGCACTACCTTGTACATCTGGATTTACATGGGTACTGGGGAATCTAAACTGGGTCCTTAGGCTTCACAGGCAAGTGCCTTAACCATCTAAGACATCTCTCCAGCCCCTAGATTAACCTTTTTGTTTTGTTTTGTTTTCGTTTTTGGTTTTTCAAGGTAGGGATTCACTCTAGCCCAGGCTGACCTGGAATTCACTGTGTAGTCTCAGGGTGGCCTCGAACTCACGGTGATCCTCCTACCTCTGCCTCCTGAGTGCTGGGATTAAAGGCATGGGCCACCATGCCCGACTCTAACTTTTTCTTAATACATCTCTCCCCTTTCATAGTCAACAAGACTACAAGAATATAATTTTGCTGGGTGGAGTGGTGCACGCCTTTAATCCCAGCACTAGGGAGGCAGAGGTAGGAGGATCACCGTGAGTTCAAGGCCACCCTGAGACTACACAGTGAATTCCAGGTTAGCCTGGGCCAGAGTGAGACCCTACCTCTAAAAACCAAAAATATATATTAAAACGTTTACAAGTTATACTGATAAAGGATAGAGCTCTGAGTGGGATTAAAACTCCCAAGCCAGAGGATCACAAGACTCCAGTATTTGTCCGTATTAGCAAAGAACTGAAAAACACAGACACAGAGAAGGGTAAATTATGAGATTTATTTTAGGAAGAGTTGAGGTAAGAGGGGGAAAAAGCAGGATAGTATCCAAGCAAAGAAAAGTTCCCCACTTTCCATGGGACAGGGGATAGGAAACTAGGAAAATCTCACATGGAGGCCTGGATCAAGTCCTCTTATAAATTAGGCATCCAATTAAGATGAGCCTCATAACCAAGTTCAGGTGGTTAAGAAAGACCTCGATTGGCTAATGGGCTCAGGAGGAACACTGATTCAGGAAGGATCCAGCCACAGGGTCTAAGCCTGAGCATAGGTGAGAAATACCAAGGAAGATGCTGCTGCTGCCCTTTACAGTCATCTTGAAAGAGACTAAAGCAGAGTGGAGTCTTAGTCTCACCAGGGTGGAGTGACATCTCTGCTTCCATGACCCATTCCTAGCTTACCACCAACCAGAACAAGCTACCTTGTTACTAGTCCATATCAATGCATTATATGTTTTAAAATGAGGCTGGAGCCCAATTTCACACTGCTATTCTAGGAATACTGCTTGTTTTTAAGAAGAAAAAGCTAACATTCTAATACCAAAGTGATCAGTAAGAGGAGGCTAGTCTTCTAAGCTAACTAAAAGAGGTCTTCAGAAATACAACAAACTACAAATTCTGGCATTATTGAGTAAATGAAACAAACAGCTATCTTCATGACTTATGAGCAAAAAATATCACATTACATGTATTAAAACATTTCCATCAGGAACACCCAGGCTGGCCTTTATGAAGTCATTGTCATAGGACTATGCCCACCAAGGCACACATCATCCAGGGCAGTGATCCCTTCTTCCTACTGTAGAAGTAGGAGGTTATTCAGAGGCTGCAGGAAACAGGCTAGAACCACAGCATAAAAGGATGCACAGACTGAGAGATGTTCCACTATCCCAAATGGAGACAATTTTGTGATATCAGGATTATCAAAGAAGCAACTAGTGCACAGGCCTTGGAAAACTACCTGGCACACAGTGAATATGTAAATATCTTGTCCAATTCTGAGAGAAACACAACTTATGCCGTGTAAAATACCTAAATTATGAAGTCAAAGATACATCCAAAAAATCTATAATTTGACCATGTATGGAACCTGGATTATGAATAGAGAAAAATCAGGATTTTTTGGTTTGTCTAGATTTATTTATTTATTTTTCACAAACATACAATTTGTAAATATAGATGGTATGCCCATTTCTCAATGAGATTACTCATTTGTGTAATTATTTATTCATCAAGTATATATTGAGCAAATAATTTGTGCAAAACACTCTTGCCAACACTGCACACATATATTAGTGAAAAAGAGAAACCAAAGGCCCCTCCACTTTAAAAAGCCTGCCTGAAGCAAAGGTACAGAAATAGTTAATGCATACACAGATACATAAATTTGATGAGGGGCTGGAGAGATGGCTTAGCAGTTAAGATGTTTGCCTGCGAACAAACCTAAGGACCCAGGCTCAATTTCCCAGAACTCACATAAGCCAGATACACTTGGTGGCACATGCATCTGGAATTCATTTTCAGTGTCCAGAGGCCCTGGTGCACCCATTCTCTCTCTTTCTCTCTCTCTCTCTCTCTCTGTCTGCCCCCCTCTCTCTAATAAGTAAAATAAAATATTAAAAACATAAATTTGATGAGATCTCAAGTCTAGGACAAAATAGTGAGGAAGAGAAATAGACAGGAGGAGAGATGATAGACAGGACCAGAGAAGTTTCTCTGAGGAGATAACAGCTGAGGTGAGGTACGAAGACTGAGAAAAAGCCAGTCATTCCAGGAAGAAAATGGATGTGAAGTGTGCAGTTCTTGAGACAGGAAAAGGAATAGAGAAATCCCACTTCTGGATATACAATAAAATCACTTAAAAAAACAACAACAATGAAAACGCAGCTTAGGAACACATAGCATATCCTATTGTAAGAGCTCTCAAAAGTCATTTTGGGGAATACCTTCAATTTCCACGTTAGTAGTCAAATCCTACACAGTTCCCATGACTCACATAGCTGTAGCCCAGAGCTGCAGTACAGATCAGCATTCCAACCCAGAATGCTGACCTCGTGTACTCATAACTCATCACATGTAGCTTCCCACACCACCTGTGCCCTTTCTAGGCCAATACCTGTTAATTATATCCTCCCTAGAGGTTGACAGGAATCATGTCTGCTAACCTGTCTTGCTTTGAAGATGTATCAGAATTATGACCAATTCAAATATCAGGAGAAATTTTATATAAAAAAATAAATGCTTTTTACTTTCCATAAATTTAAAAGGACACACTTACAGAGATCATTTAAATTCTGAAGCCTTCTTTTTTGAGTGTTTAGCAGTACTGAATTAGATCTAATGAGAAATTGACCACAATAAATTAAACTTGATGATGTTCAGTTTAATTTCACATATTTTTTATAATAATAGGGAACTATGTAACCTATTAGGTCCTTACAAAAGTTTGACTGGAAAAAATATTCAACAACCCCCAAATGGGAAAATTTTCTCCTCTAGGAAGTTGGCCCGGAATATGTAAATTGTATCCAGATCTATTTATCATCTTGCAAACTTGTTAGTTATGTCCAAACTTAAGTCTCAGCTGTGTCCTGACTGCTATTCTGGGAGTTAATCCGTTTTCCAAGAATGTTAAGCACTTTTATCAATTTTTGGTCAAGGTTTACAGTTAGAATATTATATTATTAGCATCAAATTTATGTTTGTTGAAAGCAATTAATGACTTTTATTCTTGCTTCACACAAAGAAAAACAATCATCTAAGATATGTGAGATAACTACAGTTTTCAGCTGGGTGAGAAACTCAACAGTTTTAACCTCATTACCTTTGATCCTCAATACAGCTGAAAAGTAGCTTTCCTAAGGGTGTGGCCTGAAGGTCACAGTGAACTGACTTTTCTTGTCTCAGGTAGCCCCTGTATCTATGCTGTCTGGTTTTCTCACACCACAGGAAGAATCCAAGAAAGTATCTAAAGTGTTTTCTTTATGGCACATGACTTCTTCTTTTTTTTTCCTATTTTTGATAGAGTGTGTCATGCAGCTCAGGCTGGTTTCGAACTCATTATGTAGCTGAGAATGGCCTGAACTCTTGATCCTCCTGCCACTTCCTGAGTACAAGCAAGCACCACCATGCCTGGCTGACACATGATTTTAGAGAATATTACAGACCTTTTGAGGGAGTTACCTGCACTGTTTTTAGGATAATTTTGTTTCTTATTGGTGGCAGTTTCTTTAAAATTGAACCACAAATCATTTAAAATAAAACAAATAGTAAAAAATAAACAGACATTACAAATTTATGTTTTGCCCTTTAACCTTATTATGTGATGGGGATGAAACCAACGACCTCACAAATGTTAAGTACACACTCCACAACTGAGTGGTACTCCAACACCTTAGTTTTCTTTTTGAATTTCGAGTTAATCTAAGATAGTTCTTGAATTGACACTGAAATAATAAATATTTGTTTAAATTCTATCCTGTCATTAAAAATAGATTATGATCTATGAAAAGCTATGAAAAGGTTTTCACAAAAACCTTGTGAAACTATTATATACATTTAGAAACAAAGCCCATTTGTTTTCAATTGATAATATTGTCTAATCTTTTTGATTATTTAAAAAATATTTATTTACAAGGAAAGAGAAAGAGAGAAAGAGGGAAAAATGAGAAAGGGCATGTCAGGGGCTCATGCTGTTGTAAACAAATTCCACACATGCATTTGGCTTTATGTGAGTAAAAGGGAGTTGAACTCAGGCCATCAGACTTTGCAAGCATGCATTTTTAACCACTGGGTAATCTCCCCAGCCCAGAATCTTGATTTTAAAAAAATTATTTATTTATTAAGAGAGAAAGAGAATGGGCATACCAGGACCTCCAGCCACTGCAAACAAACTCCAGATGCATGCACCACCTTGTGCATCTGGCTTATACAGGTCCTGGGAAATTAAACCTGGGTCCTTTGGCTTTGTAGGCAAATCCCTCAACCACTAAGCCATCTCTCCAGCACTCTTTTTAATTTTTATACTACTGTATTGTATTGTAATAACTCCACACTGGAATCGAAGCAATGAATTAAGTAAAATATATTCATCACAGAAGTAGACTAATGAAATTACTGAGATGAAAAAGCAGTTGAGGGCTGGAGAGATGGCTTAGTAGTTAAGGCGCCCGCCTGCTAAGCCTAAGAATGCTGGTTCAATTCTCCAGATTCCAAGTTTAGCCAGGTGCAAAAAGTGACCCAAGGGCACAATGCTGTATTTGCCTACAAGGGGGTGCATGCGTCTGGAGTTCGTTCACAGAGGCAGAGAGATTGGTGGCATGCCCATTCTCTATCTGTCTTTCTCTCTGTCTCTCTCAAATTAAAAAAAAATAAAGCAGTTGAGACCTGCTCTACAAGAGGAAATTCATGCTTGGCACTGAACATAGGCCTTAGGGGAGAACATATCACTGTTTTACTAAATAGATGTGCTTTCGAACTGTCTCCTAAATATTTATGTTGATACCCACAGATTAGTTCTGCTTTAAGTTCTGATCAGAAACCCACCACCCCAGTAGTACTGGGAGATGTGACTGATGATTCTTGGCCCTACATGGGACATATATATCATCTTCTCCAGAACTCTAGTAACCTCAATGAAGAGGGGACAAAAATAATGTACAAGCTAGATGACAGGGAGGAGTACTGTGGATTTCTGTTCTGTAGACACAATAAGGCCATTGCACTCATGAATTCACAGCAGCTGCACACAGCCTGCACATGATGGGTCCTGTCAACATTCAGTGTGGATAAGGGAGGGGCTTATAAGGCTTCACCCATCCCTAATGAGCTAAGGACATTTAATGGTTGCTGGGGCATAGCCACCAGGAAGTAGTAGAAAGAAAATGGGGTACAGTGATGCTGGGATGGATATGGGAGGGTAATGTGGGGTGCACATGATCAAAATACAATCCATACTATAAAAATGTAAAAAATAACTAAAATAATTTTAAAAATATTTTTATTTACTTATTTGAGAGAGAGAGAGAGAGTGTGTGTGGGGGGTGGTCATGCAAGGGATTCCTGCTGCTGCAAATGAACTGCAGACACAGGTGCCATTTTGTGTTTCTGGGACAGCAGGCTTTACAAGCAAGTGCCTTCAGCCACACAGCCATCTCCCCAGCCCCAGAAATAAATTTCACAAAAAGCAGTTGGAGCAAAATCTTGGAGAGAGCTGAGGATAAGGGGAACACAGAAAGTTGTCCTGTGCTGATGCCATTTCAGAAATAAGTGGGAAATAGTCACTTTACCTTGGCAAAAGTAAGAAAGTCATTGAAAAATTATTTACCTCTCAGCAAAAAAAAAAAAAAAAAAAAAAAAACAGCCATGTAGAATGCAGTGTCTCTTTTCCTTTTTATACTCTGCCTGGGATGATCTTAGAAGGAGGAGTATTTGCAATTGAAAAAGAAAAGATTAAACATATCTAAGCAAAAGACATATTTTGTTATCAGCAAAGAAATAATCTGCTATGGCCTTTTAATTAGTTGAGGTATAATATAAATAGTTCTTGTTTTATAACGTTAGTCAATACACAAATTGAGGAGCTCATGAACACTTTACAAAGGTTATACAATGGACATCATAAAAATAGCACATTCCCCTTGACAGTGATTCCAAAAATAATTCTATTTACAATAAGTAAATGACAAACAGGTAAATTAAGAAACATTTCAGGATTATAAAGTGAGTTATAGTTAACTGCAAGTTGAGAACCAATTAGATTTGCTATTTTTAGAAATAAGGCTTTTCTCTTTATTAGTAAGACAGAAATATGATTTAAGTTCATAGAAGCAAGACTGTTCTGCTAAATAATGTTTGGACTGGTTATCCCTTTGCCAGTAATGCTTGAGATTCTTTGGGGTAGATTTTATATCTCTCACCAGTATTTGTCCACAGGAGAAAAGATCACATTTCCATAGCACCTAATGCCAACATGAATAGTGTGTTCCATTTGGACAAGGCCACTATTTCACATAACCCAGACTTGGGTTGGGGTTCATGGTTAATGAGTGAACCACCAAAACATGACAGTGGTGGAGGGGCAAGACATCCTTCCATGAACCCTACTGAGCTTTCCAAAGTTTAGATACAACCCATAGTATCCTAGAGAAAGGAAGAACACTATCAAAGAATCAATCCCTGAAGTCATTTTGATGGCATCTCTTCATGGTCTGTCAACTTCAAACCCACTGTCTTGTTCCAGAGTGATATACACACATAGAATGTGGACATACAACATTTCATAACCATGTACAAATTGGGCTTATTGTGGTTTCGATTTAGGATCATGTTTCAGTTTTATTAATCACTATACAAATGTGGGATACCTTTAGTTTGCTATAAATTCATAGGTAGTGTTTAATTAAATTTGCATAAATCACTTAGATGGTAACAAATGGCATTTTAAAAATTATATTTTCCAACAACATTCTGAGCAACCAGAGGTCTAAGCTACTCAGAAGTAAACATCCTCACAAGATGTACATGCCAGTGCAATAGTAGCACACAGCCTCAGTGAGTAACTGATAGCTTTTGGATTGGCTAAGAGATCCACTCAGTGTAAAGGAACCCATATCTGGAATTGGGAACCAGATCAGAATCCTATGGAGACAACGATTATGTTCTCCAATGTCAAGCTCTCACTAGTCTTTGGCTAAAAGAGGTGTTACATACATCAAATTCTCCCTAAATTAATAATGTTTATCCCATTTAAACTATGCTGACTTTACTCTCCATGGGAGAATCTGTTCTTTTTCAGAAGGTAGCAAGATCAGAGGAGATAAACTACCCCTCACACTTCGACCCAGCCACAGCTGAAACCACAGAGGAATTGGGGAGACAAGCAAGAGTGCTGCTTCCATGGTGAACCTGAAAATTAGCACCAGGATATAGGAGACAGACCCTGGAGATACTCAACACCTACCAAAGCAGAGATCCAGAGGCTCCTAAGAGCTCATCACTGATGTACACTTAAAACTCACTCATTGGGCTGGAGAGATGGCTTAGTGGTTAAGGCGCCTGCCTCCTAAGCCTAAAGAACGTTGGTTCCAATCTCCAGTGGTTCCAAACTCCAGGTCCCACATTTAGCCAGATGCAAAGTGATGCAAGGGTGCCATGCCACACTTGACCACAAGGGGGTGCACACATCTGGAGTTCGTTTGCAGCAGCTGAGAGGCTGCTGGCATGCCCATCTCTATCTGTCTCTCTCTGTGTCTCTCTCCAAAAAAAAAAAAAAAAAAAAAAAAAAACTCATCATGGCTCAGGGAATTTTGTGGAAGAGGAGTTAGAAAGATTGTAAGAGCCACAGGTTGAGACATCACACCACAGGCATTCCCTCCTCCCCTCAAATAACTGACTGCTGCTCCCACAATGCATAACCCACAACTCTATGGGGAATAATTGCAACTCCACTGAGGAGCATCCCCAATGGAATAGGGGAAGGGACGAGGGAAAAGAGGGTACCAACACATGATGTATCCATACAAAATATGTTAATAATAATAATAATAATAAACACAAAAAAGAAAAAAGACCTCTAATATCTTCTAAAATTTTATTCTAGTAAAGCATCTTTGTCCATTTTATTACCTTAGCTTAAATTTATCAATCATTATAATTTATTTATAATATACAACTATGAACACAATAATTCATTTAGGGTAATCTTTTTATTTTAGAAAATATAACTTTTGTCTTAACTTTAGAGAGTTTTCTTGCTGAATGATTTTTGCCCATGAGTTAAAATTGAGGTAAATACAGAAATTGGCCATGTCTTAGTAAATAAAGTAGTTCATATCAAAAAATATTTTATTTATTTGAGAGAGGCAGACAGAAAATGGGCACACCAGAGCATCTAGCCACTGCAAATGAGCTCCAGATGCATGCACCAACTTGTGCATCTGGTTTATGTGGGTACTGGCACCTTTTATATATATATACATACACACACACACACATAAATACACACATACATACATACATATACATACATATATACACACACACACACACACACACACACACACACACATATATATATATATATATAAAATGTTTTTTGAGGTAGGGTCTTGCTCTAGCCCAGACTGACCTGGAAGTCACTATGTAGTCTCAAGATGGCCTCAAAAACATGACCGCATGGCAGTCCTCCTACCTCTGCCTCCCAAGTGCTGGGATTAAAGGCATGCACCACTACACCCTCCTTTGAAAATATTTTTATTTATTTATTTGCAAGCACAGAGAGAAGCAAATACAGAGAGAAAGTGAATGGGTGCATCTGGGCCTCTAGCCACTGCTTTATATCTAGCTTTATATGGGCACTGGGGAATCTGGGTCATAGGCTTTGTAACCAAGCACCTAAACTGCTGATCCATCTCTCCAGCCCACAAGTGGCATTTTAAAGCACATATGTATTCATTTAACATGCATTCATAGTAGCCCTATAATATGCCAAGCAGAGCAGAGCTAACTAGTATGTCCATCCCTTCCAAGTATATTACCCATCTTGTGTACTTTTAAAATTTATGTTAACATAAAACTTTTACTGATGGTTCTATAGGAAAGAATGGCATAATCAATGGAGTTGCAGAGCTCCATGATCCAGCACTTCCTGTCCCTGGCTTAGTAACTATAAAAGACATTTTAATTAAATAAATCCAACCCCAGTGATACTGTATGTATTAGCTTTTCTTTGCCTTAACAAAATTTCTGGAACAAAGAAGACGAGATTTACTGTGGCCCATGGTTCCAGAGGTTTTATTCTGTGGTTACAAGACTCTGTCAGGTAGTCATCATGAAAACCATCACATAGCACACAGAAGCAAAGTTGCTTTCCTTATAGTGGCAAGGGAGTGGGGTTGGGGGAGGAAAGACAAAGCATTCTCTTTAAAAGGGAACTCCCAGCGACTGACTTCCTCCAAAGAGACCTCACCTCTGACTGCTTCCACCAGCTGCCAGCAGTACTACCAGATGGGGATCAAGTTGGCAACCAATGAGCCTCTGTGGGACATTCCAGATCCAAATTATAAAACCTTGCTATGGTCATGCAACTCCAAAATCAAAGCCCAAGTGACATTCGTGCTACATTTAGGGATACTGTAGCCATTTCATATCATTATATGTGGTCATAAATTGATTCAGCTACATGACAAAGACCCAATAAAAATATAGTTTATAAAAATGTGGTCTTACTACTGGTTTGTTTTACTTCAGATACATTCTGTTCATGGATTAGAAGAAACTACAACAGTGGTCTTACTCTGAATTTTGATCTATAGTGAGAAACCAGCCTTAACCATGGTCTAACCTTGAATGTGACCTTAATGTTTTATTCCACTGACAAATCATTAACACATGGAAATAGCCCTCCCAGCTGCTCTCGTTATTGTTATATTAATCCTATAGGTCCTAGTGGCTCCATCACATATCCCATTCTAAACTTTTCCCACCATTTTCTTCTCATTTTAAAAGGATTCTTTATTTTGCAAAAATAAAATAAAAATTATCTATTGGGGGAATACCCTTTCTTTATTCTTTGTTTCCACCCCACTGTTCTGTTGGCCTCAATGGCTGCTCAATGCCCTCTTTCCCACCTCTAAATTAAGTGTTCATTTTAAAGCTCACTGCTGTTTTTCTCTCCTTACTATAACAGGGGGCAGTGAGTGGAAGCTTCCCAGGCCCTGGCTCCTTGCTCTCTGCTGGACTCCTCACAAAGCAGCCTCTCACCCTGCCCATCCTCAGATTTCTCTTTTTAATAAAGTTTGTGATGAGCTTCTGTCTCTAAATCATTTTCACCCATCAAGTCATTTATCATCCCTCTGGAACAACCACTGCTAACTCCTCTTCCATCCGCCGGTGCTGATTTTTGCCCCTGTGACCCCACTCAGTAGGACAAAATGTGTTGTTTCTGGCCCTAGATAACATATTTTCATATCACTCTCACAAGCCACAGATGAACTCTGCAAGGCAAGCTTTTCTCCTCTCCATATCTACTCAATGATGCAATTTACATCAATGAGTGACAGCCATGGATTAATGAGATAATTAACATATTTTTTAAAATTAATTCTTTTCATGACTTTTTACAGCACTGTCTATAGGGTTTTCAGCAATGGTTCTCAAGGGCTGACCCAGTGACTGGTCTGGGCTCACTGTGAAAGAATCACTTGGGAGGTTGTTGCACATAAATATTGGTAGGCCCTGTTCCTAGTTTCTGGTTCACTAGGTCGGGGGTTTAGGAGCCACTGATCAAGTGTGTAAATCAATTCCAGCTGCTTGAGTAAAAAACCCAGTAAGCACATATGTAACAACATGTAGGTGCTAAATTTTCAGTTCATGTGAGTCTTTAGAATTTGCACAGTGATTAATGTTTTGAGAGAAGTATAAGAAGACTTTTCAGTGCAAGTTAAGTCCTGATGGGAGGGAGGAGGAGAGCCAAGGGATGTATTGACCAGTAACTATATGTCCAAAAGATGTGACATAATTTCTCACCTTCCCCAGTGTTCACCAGAATATGCATAGTCCTTTGACAACTGGAGGTTTTAAAAGATCAGTCCCTCCTCTAAGCCCCTCCTTCCAAGGCTCAGGGAACCTCACAGAATCGGGGGCAGAAAGAATGGAAGAGAAGGAAGAGAGCAAGGAGGGCTATAAAACACTGTCTTCTAGATAGGATGTGGCCATTCAGTCATGAGTTCAGAGCAGCGATGGTTCCTGCACAAGACTGAGCCTGTCAACACATTAGCCTCGAAGGGGGAAGAAGACATCAGTCCCCATACCTCCTAGAGTAGCTAATGGTAGCTGATGGATGTTAGGTGAGAGGAGTCAGGTTTGTTAGTGGTGTAGTCACTGGTAAATTGTCCATTCCAGAGTAATCTTCCACCCATGACCATGCAAGCAACCCTAATTTATATCAATAGAGTTTTTTAAAAGGCATGAAAGTAAGATGAAGATTACTATGGAAGAAGGTGTTAATGGGAGAAAGGATAAGAGAGGGTAGCTTGGGGGAATAAGATCAAAACACAGTATGTAGGGCTGGAGAGATGGCTTAGCGGTTAAGGTGCCTGCCTCCTAAACCTAAGAACCTAGTTCCAATCTCCAGGTCCCACGTTTAGCCAGATGAAAAGTGAGGCAAGGGTGCAATGACGCACTTGCCCACAAGGGGGCATACACATCTGGATTTTGTTCACAGCAGCTGAGAGACTGCTGGCGCGCCCGTTCTCTATCTGTCTCCCTCTCCTTCTCTCTCTGTCTGTCTCTATCTCTCCCCCCCCCCAAAAAAAACCCACAGTATGTATATGTATGAAAATAACAAAAATGGAAAAAATAAAAACATGAGTTCTTATTTAAGTTTTGGCAATTCATTCAGTTTTCACCTTATTTGCCCCCAATTAAGAAAATGAAATGACATGGCAGTCAGAAGAATGCCAAGATGAAACAGAATGAGACCTCAGCAATTCTTTATTCCTGAAGCACAATGGTTCATTTTCCACCCCCGGAATAAAAAAAAATATTAAAGTGATGTGTGTTACAACCCTCTTTGACTGTGATACCCAGAAATCCTTGCATCTCTTGAATGTACTTTCCCAGACAAGTACAAACCCATAGATGCCTATGCAGTCTCCCAACAATGCCTTGCACTATTTGCAACTGTCAGCTCTTTCCGGGAGAATAGTCCTCTTGTATGGGAACCACTCAAACTTGGCCTTTGTACTGTTCCCACTCTCAAAACCTTTCTATTCCCATTGGCCCCTTTTCTATAGAGTTCCATGGAATTTTTAAAGAGTTCCATGGAATAGCCTGTGCTAATTCCAGTAGTATTTGGCCCCATGTGGCAATGTTGCATTTGAAACATGGCTGACTAGTCTATATTGAGATGTTCTCTCAGTGTAAAATGAGTATCAGATTCAAAACCCCAGTGTGAAAAAAGACCAAAGAACATGAATAATTTTATATTAAGATGTCACTACAGCAATGTTTTGACATATAATGTTGGATAAGATATATTATTAATACTAATTAGATTTATTGCTTTTCTTTAAATATCACTCTTAGAAAACTTACAATTATGCATATGTCATGTGTTTTACTTTTATTAGCCAGTGCTGTTCTGGGGAAATCCATCTCTGAGTTTGCTGTGTGATCTCCCCCAGAACTTCTGTTTCCTCTCCTGGCTGAGTCTATCTACTACTTATCTGGGCCTGTGCAAAGGACACCTCCTCACCTCACTTCAGTTGTTGAAACTCTACCACACGTCTGAAATGTTTTTTAACCACTCTTCTTTTTCATTTCAACAGCTGTTCATTTCCTATCTCTTCCATGAAACTTCCATTTTTCAATGAAGAAAGTAGATATTTACCTTTTAGACATGCCTGTTTTGTGGCAGAACAAACAGTGTTATTATTTTTGACTATTAACAACTATACTCACTCATTCCTTTGTTCAACAACATCTACTGGGTACCTCCTAGAGGCCAGATACTGAGCTTGCCATAGAAAATAATAAAGTCAGCATGCAGCCCCAAAGTGATGTGTGGAATGACGTCAGTAGAAACACATGCATTAAACCCATGTTCTTCTGCCCTCCGACCCAGAAGGACTCTCTGCTTGCAAACACCTTCTAAGGAAAGAATTAAATGCAGTGCTCACATAATACAAGCTTTCCGGCTTGGGAACTTGAAACCACTTGACTTTATATTAAACATTTCCACTCTCCCACACTTTGTACACTCCCTTATGTTTCCCTGACTACCTTAAAAACTCCATTTGTCTTTGTATTTTCCTTTTTTGGGGGGTTAACTCAGTGTTAAACAGCTCACATATGTGTGTGTGTGTGTGTGTGTGTGTGTGTGTGTGTGTGTGTGTGTGTATACTTCTATAGCTATGCTCATTTTGCTCTCACAATAATGACACTATCCTGGTTTTTATTTAGCAATTGTAAACTGAGGCTTGGGGAAGCTAATTAACTTAATGAGGTCACACATACAATGACAGAAGGAGTCAGAATTTGAACCCAGAAAGCCTTATTCTAGAGCCAGAGGTATTAACCACTACACAAACCCCAAGCTGGAAGTTGCTGGGACCATATGGTGCCAAGTGAGAGAAGCTACCCCACATGAAACTTATACAGGAAAAGGGAATCTGAAGGGAGAGGGGAAATGAAAAATAATGACAGAAACATTACTGATTATTTTATTTGAACCCCAGGATAGCATGAAGCTATATGAGGAATAGTCATCTCTACTTTGTAGCCATGGATTCTTAATGAAATAAAGTACTCACAATTATAGACAGTTTTGTGTGAGTATAAACACAAACTATCAGTCACTGTTTAAGCCCTTCTTTATGGAGAATCTCAAGAGACAAGTGTAGCACTCAGGTTCACAATGCTGGCAGAAATCACCCAACCAAGCACAGCTTGTGGGAAAAAAGGTTTATTTTGGCTCACAGACTTGAGGCGAGATTTCATGTGGGAGGGGAAAACGATGGCATGAGCAGAGGAGGGACATCACCTCCTCACCAACATAAGGTGAACAACAGCAACAGGAGAGTGTGCAAACACTGGCAAGGGGAAACTGGCTATAATACCCATAAGCCCACCCCAAAGATACACTGCCTCCAAGAGGCATTAATTCCAAATCTCCATCAGCTGGGAACCTAACATTCAGAACCTAAGTTTATGGGGGACACCTGAATCAAACCACCATATTCTACCCCTGGCCCCCATAAACTGATAACCATATGTGATATAAAATGAAATTCATTCAATTCACCTTTAAAAGTCCTCATTTTTTAAAATCAATCCTAATGATGTTCAAATATCCCCATAATCCAAGGTCTTTTAACTGAGCCATAATACAAAAAAAAAAAAATCCCCCAAAACCTATAATGGCACAGAATAAACACACACTGCAAAAGATAGCATTGGACTAGCATGGGGCATAGCAAAAAAAAATTTCAAACAATACAAGATTTAAAACAACCAGGCCAAACATCTAACTCTGTGGCTCCAAGTCCAATAACTCTAGCCAGTGAGAAGTCTCCAAGTCCGATAATTCTAACCAGCAAATACTCTCTGGAGTTCCAAGTCCACCCCTGTAACTAGGCTACTCACAGTCCTAGAAAAGTTCATCTGAGGCCAGCAGCTTTCCTTAGCAGCCATCTCATGGTCCCGGTATCTCCACTGGGTCTCCACCGCAACCCAAAGTCCATCCTCATGACTCCATTGGGTCTCCATGCAGGCACCCAGCTGCCTGCCCATGGCCGTTTCCAAAACACAAGACCATGTTAAAAATTCAATGACCCTCTCTTTTCTGCATTTGTCATACTCTATAACACCAGGTAGGGTGCCAATTTGTTAATCCAGGGGGGAATAAAGCAGACTTTGAAGAACAGGACACTCCTTGAATATTCAGGCCACTCCAAAAGAGTCTGCATTCTTCCTGTTGCTCCAGTGCTGGTCAGCTGGCCCAATCTCAAAGGCTGGAATCGCTCATATAATAGCACCTGAGCCAGCAAAATTTCAGCCCAAAGATTTCATTTCTGTGCTATATGCCTCTGTTCACACCACTCCATTTCTACACAAAGAAACCCTGCACAAGTTCTCAGGACAGGGGCATAACAGGAAGCTTCTCACACACATTGCTTCTAGTACAGTCCAGGCAAAGTTCTTTCTCACTCTCATAAGCCAAACCTCACAGTCCATAGTTCTTATTGCATTCAGGTCTTTCAACTCTGACCAGAATAGTCCATCAAGGTGTACTTACAGCACTGCAAGGCATCTCTTAGGCTAAGTTTTCAAATCTTTCCACATTCCTCTTGAAAATCAGCTCCAAAAGGCCAAAGCCACACAGTCAGGTGTCTAGCAGCAAATGACCCTACTCCTCTGTACCACCTTTACTGTTGCAGTCAGATGTACACTAATGGTAGAAATCACCTGATCAAGTACAACTTGTGACCAAAAAAGGTTTATTTTGGCTTACATACTCAAGGGGAAGCTCCATGATGGCAGGGGAAAATGATAGCATGAGCAGAGGGTGGACATCACCTCCTTGCCAACATAAGGTGGACAACAGCAACAGGGGAGTGTGCCAAACAGTGACAAGGGGAAACTGGCTATAATACCCATAAGCCCACCCCAACAATACACAGCCTCCAAGAGGCGTTAATTTCCAAATCACCATCAGCTGGGAACCTAGTATTCAGAACACTTAAGTTTAGAGGAACATCTAAATCAAACCACCACACCTTGACTCTATGTAACTGTCATGGGTTCACTATCTTATTCAAATAATCTCTGATAAAAATGTTGGTGGGGACACTTAGAAAATAAGCCATTTGTCATGTGGCTAGTCTCTGCTTACATTAGGATTATTCCTAGAGCTATACTTACTTCAAGCAGAATGAGCAGTTTTCAATATAGGCAAGTGATATAGTAGCATTATCAATGATTATCAAATTGAAAGTTATACTTTTGATCATCTTTTGAAATGCAGCCTAAACCTCCGCACAAAATGCTGGATTATAAATGCATGTTTTGTATCACTTTCTTTTAAGATTCACTAAATGACAGAATGTCAGTTCTCATTCTGTTTGTCTTTAGATCCATTTTCCCCTGTTATCTACTGTAATGTAGAGGGACTGACCTCTGCAGCACTGGGTCTTCCATGTTCCCATGGACACTGAGGAAGGGGTGAAGGGAGAAGTCCAGAGTTTCTCCTCACTCCCCTGTACCTCAGGCAGAGGATGTAGCAGTGGCTAGTTCTCCTCTGAGGCTCCATCTACATTAGGCAGACTTCCATTGTTATAGCATCCAGAGTTATCAGCACTAGTAATACTACCTTCTCCTTTTGTCCAGCTAATTTGGGGTGGAGGCACTATTGCTAATCTCTGGGTGAGATTAGACTGTGAGAAGACTCTTCTGTTGGCTCCTTGGCAGTTCTATCATCTCTATAACTAATTCCCTGAATTAAATCCCTTTGTTTTGAAAGCTCAGAGTGTATGTATTCTCCTGGTTGGGCCCTGCCTAATACCAGCTAGTAAAAGAATAAACTTATAAGACCAAAAAGAATGGTACAGGAAATAACCATAAATATATACAGTGTCAATGCATTTTTCTATGATGTGAGATAGATGGAGGACAGCGTGAGCAGAGCAGAGAGAGCCACACCCTCGGCATTTAGGATAGGTGTACCAGCAAAGACACCAGATATCTCAGAAGGTACCTGACTGCAACTGAAAAGCAAATAAGGCTTTCTTGGAAGTCCATGTTTGTTCTCCTTGCTCATTGACTACAGATCGAACCAGAGCAACCCCAGACTGGGAGCCACTAAGTAGCAGAAGGCAAGAGAGTGGCCACATGCTAGAAATATGGTAATGTGTGAATTTCTTCATTCTAGCACTAGAGAAACAATATCCTTCAATACTGACATTTAGGAGTGGGAAGACAGTGCCAAATAAGAACGCTAGAGCATTGTAAAAGCCCACCTTCAGCAAACACTTCCAAATCATTTGTGGAAATAACAAGGAACCTCTAGAAGCATCTGGAAAGAAATAGTAATTAGCAATAATCACAGAGAGTACTAAAGAATGAAAAAAATGAGGTAATAATTCCAAGGAAATAAATCACTTGGTTCAGCTATAAACAATAAATGAAACAGCTGATGACACATGATTAATGGGGCAGATGAAGGGCAGGAAGTGGATTCAGGGTATCAGTGTCATGAATAACACTCTCCTCAGGTTGGCTGGACAGAGGGAAGAGATGGTGTTACTAGTCCTCGTGGATGCTGTAGCCATGGCAGGCATGTTCACCATAGGTAGAGACTCAGAGGAAAACCAGCCACTGCTACATCCTCTGCCTGAGGCACAGGGTAGTAAGGAGCAACCCTGGGCTTCTCCCTTGTCCCCAGCCTCTGTTTCCATGGAAACTGAACCCATAGTTTGCATGGGGAGGGAAGAATTTAGCCATATCATGTGGAATCTAACAGTGAAAAGATTCCAACGTTACCATCTCTTACTTTCGACCTGTTCTCTTGTTAGTGCTTGAGTGGGCAATCCTTTCACTCTCACAATTCTACTTCTCTTGCAAAGTTAGATATACATATTTTGGGCTTAAAGTTTATTATTGAGGGCTTTATTTAACATGCTTTTTATTGTCATTTAGGTCAAATATCACACAGTATCCAATTCCTCTCTCCTTCAAGGCACCTGTATGAACTGCATTATTCCTCTCCCTTCAAGTTAGGGAAGGACATGTGACTAAGTCCAATAAATGAATGCCATTTTATAAGAATGTTTATATATAACAAAGATATAAATATCCAGTTACTTGACACATCTAATTAAATAAAATACATGATTCAATTCCAGTTCAGTAAAAGGAAATCTGTTGAAGTTCATGTTAATAAGATTCTATTACTTCTCAGATTGTGAGCTCTGTGAGGGTACAACTAGACTGGAACCCACATACGAGATATATTTGTTAAGTGGAAGGATGAGGATTGTGGGAATGAGTGTGTGACATAATTTTAATGTTATTTTTTTATATCATTATTTCCTTTCTTTTAAAAAAAGATTTTATTTTTATTTATTTATTATTAGAGACAGAGAGAGGAAAGAGAGAGAGAGAAAGAGGCAGGGAGAATGGGTGTGCCAGAGCCTCTAGCCACTGCAAATGAACTCCAGATGCATGTTTTACCATGGGACCTGGAAAATTGAACTTGGATCCTTAGGCTTTGCAGGCATGTGCCTTAACCGCTAAGCCATCTCTAAAGCCCCTTTCTTTTTTTAAGTAGAAAGTTTGTATGAACATATGATGTCTTGGTACCATCACTTTTCTCCCTGCCTCAATTCCATAAATCATTCTTTTAAAATGTTTATTATCATTATTATTAACAAGATGTTTCATATGGCTACATCATGTGTTGGTACCCTCTTTTCCCTCATCCCTGCCCCTGATTCCATAACGCATAAACTACAAACCCATAAATCATTCTTATTCTCTCTTCTATACTCATATGAACAGATTACTAAAATTAGGAAGTCACTCTTAAATAAAAGGAAAATTTATTACTCGATCTAGGAACAATATTCTGTCTTTTGGTAGAAGGTTCAAAGAACCCAAGGAGTAAAGGCTAGTAAGTTTTGCCTTCTATTTCAGAGACCTCTAAAAAGATGGTTCAGGAGTGCATATCACATTTGTGATTTTTTTTCTCATTTTGATTTATTGACTTGGGGTTATTATAGATTGCAGCCCAAGACTCCAGTGTGATGGCATTTGGAAGTATACCTCCGAGAGGTGATTAGGTTTAGATGAAGTTGTAAGAGTAGAGCCTCCATGTTGGAATTAGTGACTTCATACCAACAAAGGGGAAGGAGAATACTAAGCTTCTTCCGTGAAGTGAGAGTGAGTGAGAGGAGGCTGTCTGCAAGCCAAGAAAAGGGCCCTCACTGAGAAGTGAGGTGGTCCCAACCATGATCTTGGACTTCCCAGCTTCTAAAACTGTTAGAAATAAATGTCTGGTTTTTTAAATGTTGTCCAGCCTTTGCTATTTGGTTATAGCCGCTTTGATCTTGCGTTATAGGTCTACTCTTATTTTTTCTACTTCTACTAGAAATATTATTTTCATGTTACATCTACTTTCTTCTGCCTTTAGCAACCAGCCTAAAATTCTGCAGCATCTTTAGGTAAGTGAAATAGCATGTCCACCCAAAGGACAAGTGTGATGCAAGTACTTCTAAGAATCCATGGTGATTTATTACTCCTGCTGTTTGCCCTAAGACTTCAACCTACGTATGTTGCTCTTGGGTTTAATTTATACAATAAAAATATACAAAATTTTCCATTATGCTCCAAAAATTTGTGATTTGAAAAAAATTGTTCAATAATTCATCCATAAATTTAAAAAAATGTTCTACATCAATTTTAAGCCTCAAAAGCTTTGTAATTTTTGGGTTTTTTTTTTCTCTTGGTAAATAGATTTAATCTATTGCCCTGATTTTTATCTCCCTTTCCATGCAAATGTATTTTACTGCAAAGATGGCATGTTGCATTGGAAAGAGTTATGGAAATAAATTGTTTAATTATCATTTAAAATGCTAATCTGAAATTTTGGAATCTTAAATCAAAATACTGACTATCAAGTAGCAATCTAATATATGCAATACCAAATAGAACTCTGCTGTCATAATTCACTACTCAGAGTTTAGTTTTCATATCAATTGGATAAATTTATTCCATTTAACCAGTATTGCCACAAACCAAACCTTGTGGCATTCGTGTGAAAGCCATAAAATATTGCATACCTTCAGATGACCTTTATCCAGAAATGCTTTTACTGCTCACATTTTATCTGTCAAATAGTACTTTCTTTGAAAAGCAAATATAAATCCCATTATAGGGAGAAGCTACCAGACTGGGACAAGTTCTAGCATTTAGTGTTCTGACAGATCTTAATTTGGACATCAGCCAAGGTCAATAAAACTTGTTCATGCAGAACCTTACCTGGTTTTCACCACATCCAGGGGGTGCATCAGGCAAATTTCTATAAGACCTGAAAGATAATACAGAAAAATTCAATAAACATATAAATACCAGTTCTCATTTCCTTAACCCTACTGATTTCTCAGGTCTCAAATAAAGAATTTAGAACTTTGAACAGGACAGCTAATAGGAATATGTTAGTCATGAAGACAAAAGGTCAACATGCTTTTATTTCAATGTAAGAAAGATGTGAGTGCTTTCTTACAAGTGTCTCTGTCTAGAAGGTGGAGCTGCAAGGGAAAGAAAAATAGATCAGACTAAATTCCCACCAAATAGTTTACTGCAGCTACCAACAATCCCAATGCTCATTAGAAATAATAGCAGAACTTGCAACAGTCACACATATATAAACTGAGTTCCCTATTTACAAAATTGTTCTCTTTTCCTGTTGATCATATATTATACCTTTGTGGTTACTTAAATTACTTTCTTCTCTAGTTTGCCTCAAAACATTCCCAAATTCATTCAGTGAGCTTTCATTGTTTGCCTTCTGTATTCATGGCACTGAGGATAAAGCCTAGTAAAGGAGAACAGATACACAGAACAAATAATGATGCACTGACTTGGAAGGGAGTGTGGCATCCAGAGTTTATGGCAGCTCATCAGAGAAAGGACCTTGACTTGGCCTGGGGTTGAGTCAGGGTAGGAAAGATGTTTCACACAGAAAAACGAACAGCATGAGCAGGAATATAGAGGAGAGATAGTGCAGATGCTACATGCATGTTCACACACACACACACACACACACACACACACACACACACACACACGGAGAAGAACAGAAGTGTTTGTGAGCATTATGGCAGCCTAGGGTTAAAGGTGGACATGAAGTTGGCAGGAGACAAGGCTGGAGGTGTTCAGATCATGGTGAAGCCCATCATATTCAGGCATTTGCATTGTATCCCACAGAGGAGGAGTGTGAAGGAATTTTTTTTTTTTGAAAAATACTTCCTTAGATGCTTTTGCTTGCTATTTTTTAACCTTGTCACTAATGTATTCCATGTTCACTGAAGACAACGGATTTTTTTTTTTTGTTTGTTTTTGTGAGGTAGGGTCTCACTCTGGTCCAGGCCAACCTGGAATTAACTATGTAGTCTCAGGGTGGCCTTGAACTCTTGGCGATCCTCCTACCTCTGCCTCCCGAGTGCTGGGATTAAAGGCGTGTGCCACCACGCCCGGCTAAGACAGCAGATTTTTAAGAGGAGTGACATTAAGCAAAGTCAATGTGCTATTCCAGGAATATAGCCACCTGACCTTTTATTCATGGTCACTCAGTACCTATATATCTCTGCTGATCTTGTATACCACATGGCCAGCTGCCTCACATTGTTGCTGCCATGCCTTTCCCACCATGATGCCTGTATCCCTTCTTAAACCAAAAAACAAGCAAGCAAACAAAAGAATCTTCCTTCCTTTAGTCAGGTAATTTTCCACAGCACTGAGAAAAGTAACTACTGCAATACATATGAGCCAATGGCTGCCTAGGAAAATTATCTACCTGGCTATGCCTTTGATCCCAATGGCTTCCAATGAAACTGTCTACCAGGCTGTGACTTTGATAAGAGAAAAACATGTTGCATAAACTGTCAAATTTAAAATGTTTGGTCCACAATATCAGTGTGATTATTTGTTCACTGTTATTTTTTAATCAAGACAGGTAATTTATAGAGTTCAAGTTAATTACAAAATAGATGATACTTAGACAAAACATGTATGTGGGAAATGATATGAAGGTTGTGAATTTGACCAGAGTTCACAATTAATTCTAGATTCACACCTAGTAGAAATGGATGCATGCTCTCCTTCACTGGAAAACTAAAGACTATGATGACCTGATTATTATTTATGAAGATAATTATACAAAAATAACCAGATAAAATTGTATTACCATAGGCCAAGGAGTAACTTCCGGAAAGTAAACTATACCCTCTATTTCTGGACAATTCTATTTCCTAGTATTAAGTCACAAACTAAATAGGTTAGTATGTACATATTTTAACAATTTATCCTTTATCATAAACTTGAAAGTCTAACAGGAAAGAAGATGACTCCATTATTAGGTTACATTTAATTTATCTTAATTATGAATTCAAGACACATTAATTTTAAGGAAAATAAGACCTTGAGAGTTTTCTCTCACCAACCTGACATTTATTGGACTCACCAGGCACAGATAATACAAGCTTAGTTTAATCTTCTTTACTCATGCACAATACAAAACTACTTTGCTAACCATAAAACTGTAGAACCACTTTTTCTGGGGAAAAGATAGAACCTCATATTATCTAAGGAAGAATTAAAAACATTCAGATGAACTTAAATAATTATAGATTTGAACCAGTACTTTTGCAGCAGACTTTCTATCCAGCTGGTTCTAAATTTAAATTCAGTGTTTGATCTTAACACCACAACAGTGAGATAAAGAAATTCTTCACAGTGGGCTTATTTAAAATGGTTTGGATTATTATAATCTTCCATCATTTGGTGGATAAAATTCAGAGCCAAAAGTTAACAAAAATTACTGAGTGACAATTATTAGATACATAAAATGCTCATTTCCCCAAATACTATTATATATATAGACATTAAAATGATTTATCACAGTAATAAGCAAACAAGACTTGTTACTAAATAGATCAAGTAGGCAAAAGACTAATAAGGCTTGAGATTAAGGGAGAACCAAAGCAAATTGCCATTGTGCACTTAGCATAAGTGTTCTCAAATTCATGGCACTGTAATAAGAATAATTATTTCTCTATAATTCAAACGAAACTATAATGTGACTATCATGGGCCCAGGAAGACATGGTCTAAACCCTGAACCTACAATTTGGGATATCCCCAGAATAAATATTCTCTTTGAACTGGCTCAATTATATGCCTTCACGTGATCCAATGCTGCAGAGAAAGGATTAACATGATCTTGCTGCAAACCCTTCTCCCAGCCTCCTTTTCTGAGAGAGTCTCCTGGCCCATACAGCCATAACACTGCAGTGAATATTAGCCTACACTTCTTCCTCTCACATAGCTGAGTTACAACTCTTCTAAGAAAATGACAAAGACCATCATGATATAATTAATCATGACTGCTGAACGAACTGTTGTTTCTTCCTTCTACTAAAGTCCTTGAGCTTCTCCTTCTTTATAGAGTGGTTCCCTCCTGAAAGGGCAAGTGTACACATACTTCTGAGAGTCCTACTAACCTATTTCCCAGATATCCTGGGGACTAAGCTGTTATGCCCTAGTATGCCCATCTCCATCCAGGCTATACAGAGTAATTGATGCATTTCCCAGTTTCCCTTGCAGCTAGACAGCATCATGTGGCTAACATCTGGCCAGGGTAATGTAAGTGCAAGTTGCAACATCTGAGACATATTTTATAGGATGTATATTGCTCCTGTCCTCATTTTCCCTTCCTTCCCACCATGGAAGGAATTGAGACATGGGTCTTGAGCATCCACCTGAAACAAGAAGTGACCTTGAGCAAAGCAACCGAACAGCTCAAGGGCAAACTAACAGTTGTTCCAAACTTTGTGCAGTTCTTGTCTGTTTACTTCCAGCCACTCATTTTGTGGAAAAAGTATATATTCTTTCTAAATTCTTACTACTTGAGTTTTCTTCTATATACAGTGGATTCACTTTATCTTCCAGGGAATCCGTCTGACACATCCCACTGTGTCCTGAAGCTCTACAACACTGCATCTGCCACCTTCATCTTTGCATCCCCATCACTTCACATAATAGCTGCACACAGTAACTCAATAAATATTCATTGGATAAATTAATGTTGTTTAAGGTTGGAAGATATGCCATTATGATACTTAATCTTCAAGATGAACTGAGCTGGCCACTATTTATTCTGCATTATTTCATTAGTTTAAGCCTTATACAAAGAAGCAGAGAAATGAACACAAAGTGATACTAAATAGAGGAAGTACCTGAATGCAGAATTTCAATATTGTTGATCACAAATCCTTATGTTCAACTGCTATGTAACTGTGAAAAGGCAACTAGCCAATGTACATATAATAGTTCAACAAATGACTGTGTGTGGAAAGTGTTGCACTAGGTGTTGGAGAACAGTTTGATGCGGCACCAAGGATCCCTGGTAGGCTGAAGGATTTCAAAGGTCACACTAAAGTGACACACTGAGGATGACGGTTAATGTACATGGGAGATAGGGAAACAGGAAACAGAACTATGCATCCCACCATGAGTGATTTAGTGCCACGGTTTACAGTTTGAAATGTTACTTATATAATATGTCAATTCTAGTCTTAGTTAACTTTTATTCAAAATTATCAACCTTCTTCAAGGAAGTATGTCATAGTAAGCATAAAACTAGTAACAGAAAATATGCATTACTATTTGAAAATGTTTAAAATTTTAACTGATCTTGGCCCATTTTTTTGTGTTTGATTTCTTATAAAGAAAAATATATTTATACATCACCAGAAAGCAGTTCCTACTTTTTTCACCTACATTGCCAAAAACCACCAGCATGTATCTCATGACTCAATGATATCATTTTCCCTAAAGACAGAAGTAGAAAACCACATCAAAGTCATCACTCCCCAGAAAATATGGGTGCTTTTACATTCTGGAGATTTAAAATGCTTGCAACATAAAGCAGGTGACTCATTCCTAAACCCAGTCCTTTATAGCCTGGGACAAAGGCAAGCACACTTATTAGTAAGTGATTGACTCTGAAGCATTTACCACCACTGCTTACTCTTAATAAACCCTGATGTACAGCAGCCTAGAACATCTTGTCTATCTTCCTACCTCACCTCTGCCTTCATGCAGGACTATGCTGCAAAAGGCTTTGGAACATATTCAGCAAAATGATGAAGGGATGTGGAAGATGAATGAGGTACCACTAAGCAGTCTTAAACACAGCTAATCAAAGAACAATGTTGAGTGGTCTTTTAGACAGGGCCTAATTTTGATGTGAACTATATACAGTGCTTTCATACAGTGATTTGTAGTCTAAGTTTAATGTAACTTATTTTCACTAAATCAATTCATCACTCCTTTTATACAATTCCATTATACACTCTACTTATACCATGCTAAATTATAATTCTATTGCAATTGCATTAAGTATGCTAAAATAACATATATCATACTGCACTATGACTGGTAATATATAGAAATGTACAAATCCCTGACTACACACAACACATTCCTATACCTAGTAGTCACTCAATAAACATTTGTTGAAAAAGAAACTGGATCATTATGCCACAATGCTGCCAGCAATGGTATTCCTTTCTGGAGTACAGAGTATAAAGTTGTTTTAAGAATTTAGTTCACAAAAAGGAAAAACACTCATTCAAAGAATTCATAACAATATTTTCTGCTACTGAAAACACTTGATTTTTAAATAGTTTTATTTTTAGTTGATAAATCATATTGTATAGTTGTGGGATACAACATGTTTTCCTATACACATATTTCACTTTAGAATGATTAATTAAAGTTCACTATCACATCTACCATGTTGCATATTTATCAACTGTTTTTTGGTGGGAACATTCAAAATCCAAGCTTTGAATACACAGTGAATTACCATGAATTCTGGTTACCATCCCACACCATAGGTCAATATAGCTCATATGCCTGTCTAGCTGCTTCTTATACCTTTGATCAGTATCTTGCCTTCCCAGCCAGTTCCTTCTGGTAACTACCATTCTACTTCACTGCTGTCAGTTTGATTTTTTTTTTTTTTTTTTTGGGGCGGAGGTTGAGATAGGGTCTTGCTCTCGCCCAGGCTGACCTGGATTTCACTATATAGTCTCAGGGTGGCCTTGAACTCATGGCAATCCTCCTACCTCTGCCTCCCAAATGCTGGGATTAATGGTGTGTGCCACCACACCTGACTTCAGTTTGACTTTTTAAGATGACACATATAACTGCGTTCTTGCTATTCCACTTAGCATAATGTCCACATCAGTCATGCTACCCTTGCACTGGTGGGCACCACTTGGCTGGCTAGTCAATTGTGTGGCACATAGGGTTGTTCAGTAGCTGAGAATGCCTGTTAAATTTTCTCACACAACATATGGGAATGACCCCTCCAACACTACACCAGCTAGCCAGGAGGCAGGAGGCTTTCAGCCCAGTTTCAGATTGAGTTTTCAGTGTCCTGCTACTTATGTATGTGTTGTCTTCAGCAAGACAGTCTTACTATCAAGTTCTGGTGGGCAACCAGGATCCTTGGCAATAGCCTTTATTGTTGGGGTGGGGGTGCTTAAGGGCCTTCATGAGCAACAATTCACTGGGAGGTATCCTATCATTGGCACTACACTTTTCCTGTAACAAACCATAGCTTCTGTGACCAGTATTATTTACCCCCTGTTGCAATCAGGTTTGCATTGCTGGTAGAAATCACCTGACCAAGAGCAGCGTTTGAGAAAAAAAAAAAAAAAAGGGTTGATTTTGGTTTACAGACTTGAATGGAAGCTCCAGGATGGCAAGGGAGAACAATGGCATGAGCAGAGGGTGGACATCACCCCCCTGGCCAACATAAGGTAGACAAGGGGAAACTGGCTATAATACCCATAAGCCTGCCCCCAATAATACACTGCCTCAAAGAGGCGCTAATTTCCAAATCTCCATCACCTGGGAACCTAGCATTCAGAACACCTAAGTTTATGGGGGACACCTGAATCAAACCACTACATTCTACCCCTGGCCCCAATAAACTGATATCCATACATGATGTAAAATGCAACACATTCAGTCCAACTTTAAAAGTCCCTATAGTTTTTAATCAAGCTTAATGATGTTCACATATCCCCATAATCCAAGGTCTTTTAAATGAGTCATAATACAAAAAAAAAAAAATCCTCTCAAACCCAAAATTGGACAGAATAAACATTCCCACTGCAAAAGATGGCATTGGGCATAGCAAAGAAATATTCAACCAATACAAGATTTAAAACAATCAAGGCAAACATCAAACTCTGTAGCTCCAAGACCAACAATCCTAGCCAGGGACAAGTCTCCAAGTCCAATAATCCTAATCAGGAACAAGTCTCTGGAGTTCTAATTCCATCTATTCAGCTAGGCTACTCACAGTCTTAGAAAACTTCATCTAGGGCTGGCAGCTGTCCTTAGCAGCCATCTCGTGATCCTTGCATCTCTACTATGTCTCCATCGCACCCATGATTCATCCTCACAGCACCATCAGGTCTCCATGCAGGCATCTAGCAGAGCTGTTTCACACTGCCCATGGCCATTTCCAAAACACAAGACTGCATTGAAAACTCAATGACCCTCTTTTTCCTGCATTTCTTATACTCCACAATACCAGGTAGGGTGCCAATTTGTTAATCCAGGGAGAATAAAGTAGACTTTGAAGAACAGGATACTCCTTGAGCACTCAGGCCCTTTCAAGAGTCTACATTCTTCCTATTGCCCCGGCGCAGGTCAGCTGGCCCAATCTCAAAGGTTGGAATCTCTCAATTGCAGCTGAATGGGCAACAGTTTTGGTCCAAATGGCCCAAAGATTTCATTTCTGTGTCATATCTCTCTGCTCACACCAGTCCATTTCTATGCAAAGCAATCCTGCACAAGTTCTCAGAACAGGGGCATAACAGGAAGCCTCTCACAAAAACTGCTTCTAGCCCAGTCCAGGCAAAGTTCTTTCTCACTCTCATAAGCCAAACCTCATAGTCCATAGTTTTTAGTACATTCAGGTCTTTCAACTCTGACCAGAATAGTCCATCAAGCTGTACTTACAGCACTGCAAGGTGTCTCTTAGGCCAAGGTTTCAAATCCTTCCACATTTCTCTTGAAAATCAGCTCCAGAAGGCCAAAGCCACACAGTCAGATGTCTAGTAGCAAATGACTCCACTCCTTAGTACCAACATTACTGTTGCAGTCAGGTTCATACTGCTGACAGAAATCACCCAACCAAGAGCAGCTTTGGGGGAAAAAAGGGTTTCTTTGGGCTTATAGACTTGAGGGGAAGCTCCATGATGGCAGGGGAAAATGATGGCATGAGCAGAGGGTGGACATCACCACCTGACCAACATAAGGTGGACAATAGCAACAGGAGAATGTGCCAAACACTGGCAAAGGGAAACTGGCTATAAAACCCATAAGCCTGACCCCAACAATACACTGCCTCCAGAAGGCATTAATTTCCAAATCTCCATTATGGGGGACACCTGAATCAAACCACCAAACCCCCACAAGAAGTTTCTGCCCTAATTAGATCTGTCCCCTGACTCTCCCTTCGTCCTTCCCTTCTTCCTTCCCTCCCTCCCTCTCTGTCTCTCTCAAAATTACATTTTTGATGAGTTGATAAGGAAGTAGATTTCATAATAGCTTAACTTTTGATTAACTTTCCCTCTCTCCTTTCTTGAATTCCCCTCCCCTAGCCACATTTTAACTTTTCCACACCTGGATATCTTACATATCTACTATGCTCTCCTCTTAAGCCTTACCCTATCATACCAATCATGGCACCATTCTAATGTAATGACTTCTACTGATTTTTATGCCAAATTGCACATAAATATAAAAATTTCAATTTAGGATTCCTTCATGAGACATGTAGCATTCAAACCATAATGCAATAAAATAAGAAAAACTACAGAAAATACACAAACTCCTAGAGATTAAACAACCCAGTATTGAATAATGAATGGGTCATAGAAGAAATTAAGAACTCAATACCAAAGTGGGCTTCTAACATGCCCTCCAAGGTTCAGGGAACACTGCAGAAGAGGTGCAGAAAGCATTGAAGAGCAATAGCAGTTGAAGGTGCACTGGGAGTCATTGTCCTCCCCACAGGAAGTGATTGGTACATTCAGGACCCCACAGAGACTACTGATACCCCACTGAAAGAGGTCCCTCAAGGGGATGGAGGGCCGAGGAGAGTGTTCATAAGAGAAAAACCTGATGGGAATATGACCAAGTTGTATTGTATTCATATATTAAAGTTCCCAATAAAAACCAATTAATTATGAATGTATGAGTTTATTTCTCAGCTGTTATGTTGTTTTAACTATTTACATAACTGATTTTGGTGTGGTATTTTTGCTCTTTAAAATGTAAAAGAGAGGGCTGGAAAGATGGCTCAGCAGTTATGGTGCTTGCCTGCAAAGCCAAAGGACCCAGGTTTGATTACTCAGTACCCACATAAAACAAGATGCATTACATGGCACATATTTGCAGTGGCTAGAGGCTATTGCACACCCTTCTCTCTACATGTCTGCCTCTGTCTCTCTTGCATAAATAAATAAATGAATAAATAAATAAATAAATAAGTTTTTAAAATGTAAAAGAGGGGCTGGAGAGATGACTCAGCAGTTTAGGCGCTTGCCTGCAAAGTCTAATGACCCAGGTTTGATTCCCCAGTACCTACCTAAAGCCAGATACACAAAGTAGTACATGCATCTGGAGTGCTTTTGCAGTGGCTGGAGTGCCCTGGTGTGCCCATTGCCTCTGCCTGTTTTCTCTCTCTCTCTCTCCTTGCAAATAAAATGTAAAAGAAAATTTATTTTCCTAAAGAGAACTGTAGAGGAATGGTTTTATTCTGTGCAAATATCAAATTCAAAAATAGAACAGCAACAGACAGAACTGGTATTTTTTTCATCTTCTCTACTAGTCAAGCAAATCATTACAACATCCTACTTGATAGCCTGCCCAGAAAATGTGGTAGCCCTACTGAATTATAAGCAATATGAGACTCATAAAGGGAAATCAAATCTATTATGCCGTTCCCTAACAGTTAAGGTGCACTACTATTGTGGCACAGTAACAACATTATATGCACTGAACTAGCCAAATAAGCAGTGCCTTTGGCAAGTTTGAAAAAATTTATCAAAAATTATGTGTTTGGGTTAGCTACAGGCACCTAACACACCCATGAAAAACTTGAAGAGAATACTTTCAAAGAGGTTTACTATTAACATTTTTTAAAAGAAATTAACACTGATCAGTGGCTATTAGCATGTGTTTTCAAAGAATGAGTTTCCATAATGCATACTCTCTACATTTCCAGTTCATAATCTTAGTGGCTTAAGGATGTAGGGAAACGTGTTTCAAAGTTAAAAACAGATGCATACATCATCCTTTGGGAAACTGCTAAATGAATCACATTCCAGGGACAGAGTAAAAATTAGGGGAGAATTTATAAATTAGTTTTTTTTAAATCTTATTTTATTGAAGGCAAAACACAGTTGAAATTATTTCATTTTTATTGTTTTCATTTTTGAGAGTGAGAAAGAGGCAGAGAGAGAAAAAGAGAGAGAATGGGCACACCAGGGCCTTTCAGCCACTGTGAATGAACTCCAGACATGTGTGCCCCTTGTGTGCCTGTGTAGCATTTCATACTTGCATCACTGTGTGTCTGGCTATGTGGGACTTGGAGATTCGAACATGTTTTCTTACGCTTTGCAGGCAGGTGTCTTAACTGCTAAGCCATGTCTCCAACCCTCATTTTATTTTTAATTGACATTTTCATATATGTATATGCCTGCAATCCCCATTACTATCTCTTGAATCTCTCCCCATTCTGCTACCACTGCAGTATTCATCCTAAATAGTCATTGTTTTACTTTGATGTCCTTTTTCCTTTGTGTGTGGTTGGTTTTTCTGCATGGACATGAGTAGATTTACCAAGGGCTATACCATTGCACAAAATGTCTCCTGCTACCCTCCTCCAGGCATCAATAATGACCTACAACTCCTCATTGAGGAATGGGGGCCAGAGGCCTTCCTCCATCATCCATGATGAAATGTTAATGGGTCTAATAGTGTGTGGCATTGTGCAGGTTATGACAGTCATTGAGAGGTCATAAATGCAACAGTCATGGCATAGTACTCCTCCCCATTCCCTGACTGACTCTTGCACTGCCCCCCCACTTGACATTGTTCCCTGAGCCTTAGAGGAGATTATACAGATGTTTCAGTTAGCACTGAGCACGCCAGTGTGACTCACTCATCACTTTGATGAGTTTTGAGTCTCCTCACTATCCCCCATCTCTGTACAGGGAAGTTTCTTTAACCAAAGCTGAGAACAGCACTAAGCTATGGGCACAGACACACATATTCAGAGGGTAACTGGACAGGTATACAACATATCTATGTAGCTAAACAACTGTAGTAGTTTCTCAGCTAAGGCCTATGACCACCCCAAGAATAGGTTTTTGACTAGGTTTTCAGTAACAGATATGATTCCCTCCTGTGAAGAGGACCACAGATGTGATCAGAGATCAGTTGGTTAGCTGCATAGCAGTCATGCCACTATTGCATCAATGGGCACATCCTGCCAGGCTTATTGGTTGTGTAGCTTGCAGGATCCACCACTGGGTGAGACTGTTGATAATTTTTTTTTCTCTCTCAACAGCCTACATGGCACTTTCCAGCACTACAACAGCTAGCCAGCAAACAGGAAGCTTCTGTTCTGTTCCAGCTTGATTATTCAGTATTCTGCAACCAAAACATGTGTTGTCTTTATCAATAGGGTCTTACATTTAGTTTTGGTGGGCAACCAAGAATATTGGAAATAAACTGTGTTATTTGAGGGGCCTCAAGGACCAATAACTCACTGGGAAGTATCCCATCCCTGATTGGGGTTTTCTCATATTAACCTATGGTTTCTAGGAACAGCATTATACAACTACACACTGTATTTTTTTAATTGTATTTTTTAATTAGCTAACAAAGAAGTAGGTTTCCATGAGAACTTTTCATATGTCTTTAGTTTTGGTTCTCTACTGCCTTACTCTGTCCCCATGACAACCAAAGAAAATTTCTCTTGTTTGTATTAATTAATTTTTATTTAATTTCATCCCATTGTAATATTTTCAAATGATTGGTTCATATTTGAACATAAAAGATTTCCTTGTTTTAAAAAAATTTATCTCTAGGGCTGGAGAGATGGAATGGCAGTTAAGGCTCCTGCCTGCCAAGCCTAAGAACCCTGGTTCCAATCTCCAGGTCCCAACCTTTAGCCAGACACAAAAAGAAACACAAGGGTGCAATGTCGTGCTTGCCCACAAGGGAGTGGACACATCTGGAGTTTGCTCACAATGACTCAGAGGCTGCTATCACACCCATTCTCTCTCTCTCTGCCTCTCTATTTCTCTCTCTCTCTCTCTCTCTCTCTCAAATTAAAAAAAAATTAACTCTAGGCTGAAAAGATGGTTCAATGGTTGAGGTGCTTGCCTGCAAAGCCTGAAAACATATATGTATTTGTTATTTAAAATATTTATTTATGTTATAGACATTTGTCTCTAAAAAACGGAGATTAGGCTAGAAAGTCTGCTTAGTGGTTAGGGCACTTGCCTTCAAAGCCAAGGAATCCAGGTTCAATTTCCCAGTACCCATGTAAAGGCAGATGCACAAGATGGCACATGTGTCTGGATTTTGTTTGCAGTGGCCAGAGGCCCTAGCATACCCATTTCTTTCTCTATCTGCCTTTCTCTCTCTCTCTCATAAATAAGTAAATGTATTAAAAATTTTAATTAATTCTGTTTAGGACCCCAAGCAAATTCCATGTACAACTGGGTCAGTGTAGTAGCTTCCAGATGTGTTGGTCCTTTATGGAAAACTAACAGCTATCTGTAGATCCTTAGCACAGTCAGCAATGCAGAGAGACACACCAAGAGAAATATAAGTTGTGGATTAGTTAGCTAATTTCTAACCTGGCCTAGGTTCAGACAAGAAAATGTTTAAAATGCCTTTAAATTATAAATATGATAATTTAAAAAGATACTGGCACCAACAAACCACACACACTGATTTGGCACACACATGCACTCATATAAATAAGAAATTTTTAAATGCTTTTTAAAAACTAGGACTGAGCCAGGTGTGGTGGCACATGCCTTTAATCCCAGCACTCGGGAGGCAGAGGCAGGAGGATTGCCATGAGTTCAAGGCCACCCTGCTTTTATATAAATAAACATAATTTAAGTGAATTCCAGGTGGCCCATAAAGTTCATTTGAGAAAGACCTTACCTCAGGAAAAAAAAAAGTAAAAACTAAGACTGGAGAGATTGCTCAGTGATTATAGGCACTCGCTTGCAAAGCTTGCTGGCCCAGGTTCAATTACCCAGTACCAATGAAAATCCAGATATACAAAGTGGCACATACATCTGGAGTTGGTTTGCAATGGCAAGAGGACTTGTCATATCCATTCTCTCTCCCTAGCCTCATATACACAAAATATGTTTTTTTTTTAAATTTTAGAGACAGAGAGAGAGAGAATTAGTGCACCAGGGCCTCAGCCACTACAACAGATGTGTGACTTGTGCTTGCCTCACCTTTGTGCATCTGGCTTATGTGGGATCTGGAGAGTTGAACATGGGTTCTTAGGCTTTGCAGGCAAGTGCCTTAACTGCTAAGCTATCTCTCCAGCCCAAATATATATATATATATATATACAGCTTCCTCCTCCCTGCCCTTGTGCACGTATTAGTATATGAGAACCTTATAGCAGGGGAGAGAAAGCATTGCTGGGAAACCAGCTTAACCTTCAGTTTACTAAAGAAAAGTTTAGAAACAGACAGAAGATAAATGCATATCATCTTGCTAAGTGAAGAGTTCAGATTTATGGTCATAAGCAGCCAACTATTTCTTTTTTTATAAATATTTTTTTTTTTTATTTATTTGACAGAAGGAAAGAGGTTGAGTGAGAGAGAGAGAGAGGAAAAAAAAAAGAGAGGGGGGAGAGAATGGGCCCACCAGGGCTTCCAGCCACTGCAAACGAATTCCAGACACATGTACCACCTTTTGCATCTAGCTCACATGGGTACTGGGGAATCAAACCGAGGTCCTTTGGCTTTTCAGGCAAGTGCCTTAACTGCTAAGCCATCTCTCCAGCCCCCAATTATTTCTTTACTGTAAGTCACCAACAATCATTACTATCAAAGAAAAAGCAGGGGCAATTATACTGTTTTCCCCTCATTCTAATAAGTGTTCCTTATCATTATATCCACCTAGCAGTTTTCAAAACATTTATCACTATTGTCTTTCATTAATTCATAACTGTGATCTCTTCCATTTCATCATTCACACTTCCATAATACTTGCCTTCAAGTGTTAGCAGGATGACTTAGGATTGTATGCTTGAACTGTTATTTCAAATCAGCCTCTGTGCCAAGCTCCCACAAAGTACAACTACATACCTAAATGTTCCAGATAAATTCCTTATCATTCCTTATCAAGGTTTGACTTGTGAGAACAACAAAAAAAAAGTTGGTGCAGTTGTAGTTATATAAGCACTAATACGGTTAATTTAGCTAATCTTTACTTCCACTTGAAAAACTTACAAAAATAAAATTGTCTCTCATGCAAAGCAGTGCCAGCTAAACAGCAATATGTGGATACCAAATATATGACTAAAATATATGCATATTAGAAGACAGATTTTAAAACATAAGTCCTTAGTTGTAACGATGCTGAATACATTGCTACCGCTAGAAAATATCCAAATACAAATCAATGCTTGAGCCAGTTGTGGTGGCACACAATGGTAGGAAATTGCTAAAGTGGCAGAGGTAGGAGGATCAGGAGTTTGAAGCTAGCGTGGGCTACACATTTTTTAAAAGCTTGAATTTAACTTAAATTCTTGAAGTTTTAATTAAATGTGTGCATGAGATATGCTTTATCTCAGTCTCTAGGTGATAGACATGTCCATTCCCAGGAAGGTTTTCATTCAACAAATAGTTTTTGAGGTCCTACTGTGTAGGAAACTCTTCTAGCATAGTTTTGATTATGGTTCTTATTGCTTCCATTTTCTCAAGGGAATAGGAAGCAAAGCCATTAACTAAGAATGAGGATGAAGAAGGAGATATTGTAGAAAGCAGGAAGAAGGTAGCAAATAGTCTCTGTGAAAGTGATGAAGAAGAAGGAGGACAAGGAAAATGTAGCATTATTACTGGATACCAGTAAATGATCCAGTCAAGTACAACATCATGCAAATAATTTCTTAATATATAAAGTAAGTTATGAATAGAAATATCTGTTACATTAGGATCATGGGTATTCCAGAGGGGGAAGAAACACAGATCAAACTTTCCCGCTCTCTCAAAAGAAAATCCCATCAAATTACAAGAAGCTAGCAGAACTCCAAACGGACTTGACAAAAGGAGAAATTCTCCAAGACACATTATCTTTAAGACTCTAAACATCAAGTACAAAGAGAAAATCCTAAAAGCATCCAGGGAAAAACAGCACATTACATATAAAGGGAACCCCATTAGAATTACCTCAGACTTCTCAATGGAAACCCTAAAAGCCAGAAGGGCCTGGAATGGAACACTGCAAACTCTAAGAACCCATGGTTTCCAGCCCCAACTACTCTACCCAGCAAAAGTATCCCTCATAATAGATGGTGAAAGAAAAACGTTCCACGGTAAAACTCATCTTTACAAATATATGAACACAAAGCCAAACCTACAGAAAGTACTTCAGGGAATTCTCCACACAGAAGAAACAAAATAACCAATCTCATGAGCCCCCAAGAAGCAGTCCACATTAACAAAAAAAAAAAAAAAAAAAAAAAAAAAAAAAAAAAACCCACAAAGACCACAAGACCACAACCCACCACAATATGACAGGTATTAAATCAAACCTCAAAGTTATATCTCTGAATATTAATGACCTTAATTCACCCATCAAAAGACATAAACTAACAGGGTGGATTAGAAAACTGGACCCCTCAATCTGCTGTCTTCAAGAAACCCACCTCACCACTAAAGACAGACACCTCCTCAGGGTAAAAGGGTGGAAAATGATATTCCAAGCAAACACAAACAAGAAAAAAGCAGGCGTAGCTATACTTATATCGGATATAATAGACTTCAAACCAAAAGTAACCCAAAAAGACAAAGAAGGCCACTTCTTACTTATTAAGGGAACAATCCAACAAGAGGATATCACAATCATCAATATTTATGCACCAAACACAGGTGCACCACAATTCATAAAGCAAAATCTACTTGGCAACAAAACAGAAATAAACACCAACACCATCATAGTCAGGAACTTCAATTCTCCACTATCAACAATAGATAGATCATCCAAACAGAAAATTAATAGGGAAGTAAGGGAGCTCAACAACACCATAGAGCAACTAGACTTAACAGACATATACAGAACATTCCACCCAAAATCTACAGAATACACATTCTTCTCAGCAGCCCACGGAACCTTCTCTAAAATAGATCATGTACTGGGCCACAAAGCCTGCCTCCATATTTTCAAGAAAATTGATGTAATTTCCTGCATGATATCAGACCACAATGCTGTAATGCTAGAAATTAACAACAAAAAGTGCCCCAGGAATCCCTCTACCTCCTAGAAATTGAACAACACACTTTTAAACAATAAATGGGTTGTGGATGAAATAAAGAATGAAATTGCAAAATTTCTAGAATTCATTGACAACGAGAACACATCATACCAAAACTTATGGGACACAATGAAGGCAGTCCTTAGGGGAAAAAAATCACTAAATGCCCTCATAAAAAAAACAGAGAGATCCCAAATCAATAACCTAACCATCCACCTAAAGGCATTGGAAAAGCTAGAAGAAGCCAACCCAAAAATCTCCAGATGGAAAGAAATAATTAAGATCAGAGCAGAAATTAATGAATTGGAAACTAAGAGGACAATTAAGAAAATTGATGAAACAAAGAGCTGGTTCTTTGAAAAACTTAACAAGATTGATACACCCCTGGCCAATTTGATCAAGCGAAAAAAAGAAACACTTCAAATCAACAAAATTAGAAATGAAAAAGGAGAGATCACAACAGACATGAATGAAATAGGAAGAGTTATTAGGACTTGTTTAAAAAACCTCTACTCCATAAAACAGGAGAATATGGAAGAAATGGATGAATTCCTAGACACATACCACCTACCAAAGCTAAGCCCAGAGCAGATTAATTTCCTAAACAAACCCATCACACCCTTTGAGATTGAAGAGGTAATCAAACACCTCCCCAAAAAGAAGAGTCCAGGACCAGATGGGTTCTCAGTGGAATTCTACCAAACCTTCATGAAAGAACTGAAACCAATTCTTCTCAAACTGTGCCACACAATAGGAGAATAGGGAGAGACCCCCAACTCCTTCTATGAAGCTAGTATTACCCTAATTCCAAAACCAGGCAGGGATGCCACAAGAAAAGAAAATTATAGGGCCATTTCTCTGATGAACATAGACACAAAGATCCTGAACAAAATTCTTGCAAACCGAATTCAACAGTACATCAAAAGCATTATCCACCTTGATCAAGTACGCTTCATCCCTGGAACACAGGGGTGGTTCAACATATGGAAATCGGTCAATGTAATACACCACATAAACAAGCTGAAACACAAAAAAACACATGATCATTTCAATAGATGCAGAAAAGGCCTTTGAAAAATACAACATCACTTCATGATCAAAACATTGGACAGAATAGGCATGGAAGGCCCATATCTCAACATAATAAAGGCTATATATAAAGCACCTAAAGCCCAAGTAATTCTTAATGGGGAGAGACTGAAGTAATTCCCATTGAGGTCAGGAACAAGGCAGGGGTGTCCACTCTCACCTCTGCTCTTCAACATAGTGCTAGAAGTATTAGCTCAAGCAATAAGACAGGAGAAAGAAATCAAAGGGATACAAATTGGAAAGGAATAAGTTAAGTTAGCCTTATTTGCAGATGACATGATTCTATACATAAGTGACCGAGAACTTCCATCTCAAAACTCTTAAAGGTGATCAACACCTTCAGCAAAGTAGCAGGATACAAAATCAATGCACAGAAATCAGTAGCCTTTCTGTATGCAAAGGACAAAGAGACAGAAAAAGAAATAACTAACATCGTCCCATTTTCAAGTGCAACAAAGAAAATAAAATACCTTGGAATAACATTAACTAAGGAAGTGAAAGACCTATACAATGAAAACATAAAATCTCTGAAAAAAGAAATTGAGGAGGTCCTACAAAAATGGAAAGACCTCCCATGCTCCTGGATTGTTAGAATTAACATTGTGAAAATGGCAATTTTACCAAAAGCACTTTATAGATTCAATGCAATGCTGATAAAAATCCCAACTTCCTTCTTCAATGAGATAGAAAAAACAATCTCAAAATTTATATGGAAAGGCAGAAGGCCTCGGATATCCAAGCTCATCCTCAGCTAAAGAAACACCTCTGGAGGCATCACCATACCTGATCTAAAGTTATACTACAAAGCCATTGTAATAAAAACAACCTGGTACTGGCACAAAAATAGGAATATATACCATACCAATGAAACAGAATTGAAGACCCAGACTTTGGGTCAAGTAACTACAGCTACTTGATATTTGACAAAGGCCCTAACAATGTAGAATGGAAAAAGGACAGCATCTTCAACAAATGGTGCTGGACAAACTGGACAACCACATGTAGGAAAATGAAACTCGACCCACACATCTCTCCATGCACAAAAATTAAGTCCAAATGTATCAAAGACCTTAATATAAAGCCAGAAACTATGCTACTACTGGAAGAAAAAAATAGGAGGAACCTTCTGCAACATAGGAGTAGGAAAAGATTTCCTGAACAAAACCCCAGCAGCTCAGGAAATTAAACAATCACTCAACCATTGGGATCTCATGAAGCTGAAAAGCTTTTTCACTGACAAAAATACTATAACCAAAGCCAGCAGATTACCCACAGAATGGGAGAAAATTTTCACCAGCTATACAACTGACAGAGGACTGATTTCTAGAATCTACAAAGAACTCCAAAACCTAAAAAACAAATCATCAAATAACCCACTCACAAAGTGGAGCAGAGAACTGCACAGGGAGTTCTCAAAGGAAGAAATACAAATAGCAAATGCACATTCAGGGAAATGCAAATTAAAACAACTATGAGATTCCACTTTACCCCAGTAAAAATGGCTAACATTAAAGAAAACAATGAAAACAAATGCTGGCGAGGCTGTTGAGAAATAGGAACAAGCTTTCACTGCTGGTGGGAATGTAAAATGGTTCAACCACTATGGAAAGCTATATGGAGACTCCTGAAAAGGATGACCATAGACCTACCAATGGATCCAGTTATTCCCTTATTGGGCATTTACCCTAAAGGCTCCAAGCCTCAGATCAGAGACATTTGCTCAACCATGTTTATAGCTGCTCAATTCATAATAGCAAAGAGCTGGAATCAACCCAGGTGCCCATCACTAGATGAATGGATAACAAAGATGTGGTATATCTATACTATGGAATTCTACGTAGCAGTAAGGAAAGATGAAATAAGGAAATTTGAAAAAAAATGGTCAAACATGGAACAGATCATCCTCAGTGAGCTCACCCAAGCACAAAAAGATAATCGTCGCATGGTCTCGTTTATCTGTCGCTCCTAACCTGAATCCACATGACATGTGGCCAAACCTAATAAACACTCTGAGGCCCAGACAAAAGGGAGGGTGGGAGGGAGAACAAGGGGGGGATACAAATTGGGACCCAAAAGGAAAAGATACTATAAAACCCTTTATTCTGAACAACAGGTTAAAACATTGATCCTTCAGCAGGCCCACAAAGGGGACACCCGAACCACAGGAACCTGGAGAGAGCATCATGAAGGCCAACCTTAATCTTGTCCTGCTTCTCTCTCTCTTCTCTCTCTCTCTCTCTCTCGTTCTCTCTCCCTCTCCTCTCTATACTCACTTTCTCTTTTATACTATCTATCTTTTTCCTCCCTCACTTTCCTAGGTGCAGACTTATAACTCCCAGTGCCAGCACAGGGTTAACTTCCACAATGAGCTGTTAATCTGAAACACCTACAAGGTTTCCAAAAAAAGACAGACTTCAGTCAGAGTTCTTGGTGACCCACCAAAGGTTAATGGCAAGACCCTACTGTTGAAGACAGCATACATGTGTGAGACCAAACACAGAGAGACCTGGCCAGAATCTGGAAGAGGGTCAGTCCCCAAACAATTAGCTAGTCTAGTACCAGAGGGTGCTACACGAGCAACTGGGGGAAAATGGCTGAAATCTGTCCAAACAACTTGCAGTCTAAGATACCCAGCAGGAAACAACTTGACATAATGCTCATACAAGTGCAGTAGTGGCAATCAGCCATGGTGGGTAACCAACTGCTCTTGATTTGGATAATAGATCCACTCAGTGGAATGGAACTCATTGCTGGAACTGGGAAATAAGTCAAAACCAGGTACAAAAAAATGAGCTCAGTCTCCAAGATCAAGATACCACCAAATGTGGGCTAGAAGAGAGCCAACACATATAAAATTCCCTCCAAAACATATATGGTCATCCCTTCTATCTAGTACTAACTTCTCTCTCTGTTGGAGAATTTGCTTATCTTTTTTCAGATGGTTAAAGAACCTGATGGGAGGATCAGCTAACCACACCTCACCAGGGCCCCAGCTGAAACCATAGAGTATTGCAGGGGAAGGGCAAGAATACAGCGTGCATGGCGATCATGACACCAGAAAAAGGCTGAAGGAGATAAACACAGAGAACATCCAACTCCAACTAAGCCAGATATCCAGTGACACAGAGGCTCCCAAAACGTCATCACTGAAGCAGAACTAAAATGATCCCAATATGGCTCAGGGAAACTTGCGGAAGAGGGGGCGGAAAGATTGTTAGAGTCATACATTGGGGTATTATGCACAGAGACTGAGGCCTACCCCCCCAGAACTCTTGACGAATCTCACAATGCATGACCCATACTCCCCATTGACGAGGGTCCCTTTGAAAGAGGGAGGACAGGGAGGAGGACAATGGAACTAATACTATGAATGTAAAATCAGAATAATATAAATAAAAAAATATATATTTAAAAAAAACAAAAAAAAGAAATACCTGTTACAACTCTGATTTAACTATGTGCTACTTTAATATTGCAGTGATCAATTTCTTCATTTTTCTTTTACACACTAAAGTATAGATAACAGAAATGAAAGGGGTATCTAAACCTAGAAACAATATTATAGTAGCACCATCATTACTTTCCTTTTTCCACTGGCTTTCATGGTATCCCAAAATGATGCATTTTTCAGCTTCTTTTGTGTGTTGACACACTACAAAGTCCTTAGTTGTGCAGTGTGGGATTAAAATATAGCCTAAATCTATGAGTATGTCTTTCCACACTCAATTTCTTCTTCCCACTTCTGTAATTTCAATCTGGCAAAAATCTAGTTTCCTTAGAGATAGTAAAATAGTGCCACAGGGGGTGCTCAAGCAACCACTGAAAGAAAACTCTCACAAAACAACCATGAGCAGCAGAGCTTATATAGTTATCTATACCACTACCATGTAGCCTGCCACAGAAAGAGCAACAAACCTGTGTTCTTTAAGCCACTACATCACTGGGTCTCTTTGATGCAGCAGTTACACTTTACCCTAGTCAACTAGTGCCACTAGGCAGTTGCTGACTACATTTATCTCTGTAGAATTTATCAGACAATGGAGAGTATTGGTGGGGATATAGAAAAAAGGAACCCATGCACACAGCTAATGCAAATGTAAGTTAGAGGTTTCTCAACAAAATAAAAAAGAATTACAAATAATTCCTAACTGGGTGTATATCCAAAGGAAATGAAATAATTATCACAGCATTACTCAAAATGGTCAAGCTATCAAATCAACCCAAGTGTCTACCAGTGGGTAAATGGACAACGGGAACACACACACACAATCACATGGCACTTAATGATGTAACCATTTGTCTTTGTGTGATCACACAGAATGCTTACTGAAACCTATATGGTATACTAACTACTCTCCCAGGCTATAGCTATTGTTACTAGAGCCACACTAAGCAAAACACCACAAGATTAAGTCAGGCACTAGTGAAAATGTGCAAGAGATACAGTATCACGAGATGTGTGCAACTGCTTCCAGAATAACACTGAACAGCTTTACAACAAACTTTTCTTTGATTTATATAAAAAATAATGAAGAAAGAATAATAATGCAAAAACATAAATCAGTAACAAAGCTATATCATTATTGAGTGTTATGTACTATATATATGCCCACAATACTCTTATCCAATTTGCAATTCTTGTTCCAATGGTTTCTTCACTATGCCCTAGGTTTGCTTAAACCAGCATCACTGTAAATATGTGAGCAATGTGGACCAATATGATTTGTTGATAAAGACCTTACTATGCAGCTCATGACTATACACAGTAGAATACTATTCAGTCATTAGAGAGAGAGACTGGATGATGTTGGTCAAAAGATACAGTTTGGGGTTGGAGAGATGGTTTAGAGGTGAAGGTGCTTGCCTGCAGGGCCTAAGGATCCAGATTCAGTTCCCCAGTACCCACATAAGCCATATACACAAGGTGGCACATGCATATGGAGTTTGTTTGCTGGCTGGAGGCCCTGGCACACCAATTCTCTCTCTATTTGCCTCTCTCTCAAATAAGTAAATAAACAAATAATATTTTTAAAAAAGAAAAAAAAGAGACACAGTTTAGTTAAGAGGGAAGAATAAGTTTGAAAGATGTGTTGTACAACACAGTGGTTACAGTTAATAATATACAGTATTACTGAAAAGTGCTAAGAGAGCGAATATAAAGCGTTAGCACAAAAATGATAACTGGGGCCTGGAGAGATGGCTTAGCAGTTTAAGCACTTGCCTGTGAAGCCTAAGGACTCTGGTTTGAGGTTTGATTCCCCAGGACCCACATAAGCCAGATGCACAAGGTGGCGCATGCATCTGGAGTTTGTTTGCAGTGGCCGGAGGCGCTGGCACGCCCATTCTCTCTCTCTCTCTCCTTCTCTCTCTCTCTCTCTGCCTCTTTGTCTCTCTGTCACTCTCAAATAAATTAATATAAAAATTTTTAAAATGATAACTGTTTCTGAGCTTGGTGCAACCTGCTTTAATCCTTGCACTTGGGAGGCCAAGGTAGGAAGATCACTGTGAGTTCTAGTCCACCATGAGACTGCTGAGTGAGTTCCATGTCAGCCTGGGCTAGAGCGAGACCCAGCCTCAACACCCCCACCAAGAAAGTTAACTGTGAGGTAATGGATACATCAATTAAATGCTATATTTAGCCATTTTGCAATATTTATAATTCAAAGTACCATATTATACATAATGAATATAATATATATATATATATATGTATGTATATATATATATATATATGAAGTTATCTGTTTAAAAAGTATCACTTTAACACAAAATTTTGGAAATAGCATGTCCAAACATATAATGTCAAATGAATGAAGACAACTTATAACTAAATAGCCAAATTTACATACAAAATAGAGTTTCAGTTTTTTCCTAGATGTGAATTAACACAATGGTACCTTCTGAACTACTTTCAACTTATCACTAAAGGAGAAAGGAGGTTGCCCTCTGCCTGAGGATTGTCACAAAGTTGCTTAGACCAGGCCCAGAAGGCTCCCACATTCAAGCTGCATCTGTGACATTTCTTGCTTTGGAATGGTTTGAGAGCTCGTGTCTACAGTAGGATAAGTCAATGGCAGGAGATATAAGCTCCATGTGGAAGAATTACTCAAGTTGGGCCATAATATTTACCACACTGAATAAAGAATCTAAAAAGGCATCTCCAAGAAATGAAACAGAACTGTTTCTTCAGCTACAAAATTTAATTTATTCAATATTTGTTTCTCGCCACTTGAGAGAGACTCTGCAAAGGGGCTGTGTGTTTTAAAATAGTGCTTCACAGACAGAACATATACTATTGTAATTTTATCTTCATAGTGAGAAGCAGAAGAAATCTGTGTGAAAGAAACAATGTTTTCTTATTCATTCAAGTAGTCAATTCCATTTTTGTTTTGAAACAAAATTCTGCACAAACCAGCCCAAGCACAAGAGAGAAATTTGACTCACAATTGAAATGATGGAAATGAAAAGGATGCCTGGCTCCTAGACCTTCTCTCCTTGCCTCACCTGCTTGTCTTTACCTGTCATTATTCACTCCTGCTGCACAACTGTCCTCACGGAGAAGCGTACCACCTTTGAGAACCCCCAGCTCCCATCCTGCCATCTCTAAGATCCAAGGCAAGTAAACTTTGCTTTACTGGATCCAACAGAACACTTTCTGAAGGGTCACTTCTGTCACGTGTGGCTTCCTGGCCAATCACCAAGGCCAATCTACTGGGCAGGAATATCTCATTAGAGTTTTGGTCACATTTATGCCAGATAGGTTACAACAGAAAAAGAAGCTCACAGTTTTAAATCTTTTTTGAAATTTGGAAAATAGCAAGATTCTGATTTCAATATTTAAACAACTCTCTTTATATTTCATACTTTATTTTTATCCCAATTAACTGGCTCTCCATACATCTCACAACCCAACAACACGATATTGTGAAAAATTAATTGCACTCTATCTTTAAAATCCCTTTCTTAGTATGGGCTATAGTTTATAGTTTGGTTATTCTATATTCCTGTGAGATTAGGAAACTAGAAAGGAAATGATATGTATGTGAAGTACACTAATGAACTTCATAAGATGTTACATTAATTTGTAGATAAGGCCTGTTCACCCTATCATGTAATTTTTAAAGTATTTATGATATCAGGAAAGGTGTGCAGAAACAGAGAAAACACAGTATCTGCTTCAAAGATTTTCAGAGTAACTCTGGGACCTATTGCAATAGGGCATCATGGTATTAAAACTGCAGACTGCTTCCTGGAGGGCCAAACAGAGGTAACTTTGGCTGCACGTTACAATCTGTAGTTCAATTTGGCAAAGCATCTTGTATAAAAGCATATCCCAAAGCACTTTACAGAAGTAAAATTTCAATGCTCCTGCCAATATATGCTATACATTACAGAACATCTGTGTGCAAACATTGCCTCATGGAAAAAAAAATCCAAGGCATGAAGTCATGAAGTGACTAAAAGAAATCTAAAGAAGAATTTAGAAGGCACAGAGCCCTGGGATGGAAGGAGGATGGGAGAAAAGAGAATGATAAGAAAAGAAATGTATTATGTTGTAAGATTTAAAAATGGATCTGTGGTGAGTTAAGGACACATCAGCCATTTTCTCCCTGGAAAAAGTTGATGATGCAATCATATGATTCAAAGATGGAGAAGAAATTGAATTAAAAGAAACAATATGAGGTAACAGTTAACAAACCTTCCAAGTAGTGATCAAATTTGACTAGATTAGTAATCCCATTACCATATGAGGTAAAGGAAATAAAATGCCATATTTTGAATTAATCTGAACTATTTACCAAGATAGATCACAGGAAGAGCTACATAGTTAAGCTAATTTCTTATTTCATTAGCATTAACAATATGTAAACTATGTACTTAAACTAAAATGAAATATATATATATTTATAACACATTAAAGCAAATGGACTATGTATTTTTAGAATACTGACTGCTTTTAGGAGACTTTAAAATATTGGTTCTTATTTTATTTTAGTTATAGACATAGAGTTAATAGAAAATTACACCTAAGAAATGACAAATGATGGAGTTTGCTGTCCTTCAGCTGGACTTTAAAGTGCAACTCTGGGACTGGAGAAATGGCTTAGTGGCTAAGGCACTTTCCTGCAAACCCAAAGTTCCCCAGGTTGTATTCTCCAGGACCCACATACACCAGATGTACATGGTGGTTCATGCATCTGGAATTTATTTCCAGTGGCTAGTGACCCTGGTGTGACCATTATCTCTATCTGCCTTTCTCTCTTCTCTCTCTCTCTCAAATAATAATAAATAAATGTAAATAAAATATTTAAAATTATTTTAAAAATAAAGTGCAACTCTGTTACATCTAAATACATATGAGTATAAATGACTCCAAAATACATGGAGGGGCCACTTCTATGTGCTCAGAACAGCAGTTACTGGAGGTCCCTCAGGGTGACCTGTGCTCTCTCCAGCTTCCCTCCATTCACATGGATCCTTCTTTTCCCATTTTTTTTTTTTTTTCGTCTTAGAAAATTCTTTCAGTTTTCAAATATAGAATAGTTAGAATGAAATTCAGGCAACTGAGGACAGATTCTCCATTTCCCACATACATTGCTTTTCCTACTTCTGAATTCTTGTCCTTTTTAAAGTATCTACTCTGACTGAAACAATGATTGGTAAGATCCATGGGATGATGAGGAGCCCAAAGAGAGGCAGCTGGTGTTATGAAATTGATATTGGCTAAGCTGCTGGGAAGCCCAGCTTCAACTCACACTTTGACCATAAATGGAGCACTTATATATTCTTTGAGAAAATTTGAAAGCCACTGGAAAGGCCTTCTACTTTTGTCTTGAGCAAAAATATCACTTTTAAGGATAAGAAAATTGTGAAATACGGGATGGTTCCAATCATCATAGAGTTTTTCAGGTCTGCTTTCTCTAGAACTTAGGAGGAAGATGAGAACTAGGAATACCAAAAGTACACTGGTGAGTAAGAACAGGAAGGTCTCCTTTTCCCTTGGAATCAAACATTGTTTCTTGTGAGGGTCCCATAGGATGTTTCTGATTACAACAAAGGAGAAACAAGGGAAACCTCATTTAGATATAATTAAAATGGATTCCCACTGAAAATATTTCTTAAACTCTACTCCAAGAATATTTGTTTCAAGGTACACTCTACTTCCTAAAGAACTGGCATTAGATTTTTGATGCAAAAGAATTAGTTGATTATTTAGAACTATGAAAGATTTCAAGATTCATAGTCATTACTAAACTAATTTTAGGCTCTATCGTGCACTACAGGTATCATGCACTACAGGTACAGGTTTGGTCAGCAAAGGTTCTGTGATGTAACAGGCCATCAACCTTAGCAATATAGTATATAGGAGAGTTTTCTAAATCTAACTGCAGAAATCATTTGGGCTGTAGCAAGGCTGCACTATAAATCTGCCATTCTTAGAGGGCCAACCATTTCAGTGCATATTGAACCAATATTCCTGCTATGAAGCTATGCAAGCTAGTCAGTGCCACTGGAGTAAAATGCTCCTCAATAAACTTGTTTTCACAAGGAGTTTGCCCACTCACGCGTCCCAAAGCTGCTGTAATCATCATTGTTGAGGCTGACCTAACAGCAGGGACATTATTCTATCTCTTGACATGTTTAACGTTCTCTAATGAATAAAGCTAACAGCTTATGGCTGCTTCAACTGTCACTTGATTATCCCTGAGGGATTTTTCTTTTTTTTTTCTTTCTTCTCCTTTTTTTTTTTTTTTTTTTTTTTGGTCTTTAAAATTGGCCTCCTAGTTTGTTTTTAACTACCTTGAGCACAGAGGTCTGAAGGGGAAGGCAGATCAAAGATCAACTCACAACATAAAAAGCAGCTGTAGTTAATTAAAGACAAATGAAGGACATCTGACCAGATTCTTTATGAGCCGCTTTGTCACACATTCAACAGTCTATAATCTCTGTGACCTTGTCCCTTGGTCCTGAACTGTCACCAAATTTGAGCGTTGATATGTCTCAAGTTATATATGAATGGAGGAAAAAAAGGAAGGAATGGCCAGGGTGCAGCTAAAGGAAATGATAGGAAAGGAATATAGTGAAAGTGGCTTCACCCAAGAGCTGAAGGAGGGGGCCGGAGTTTCTATCAGAAGCAGCCAGCTTTTCTCAGACTGAAAATAAATCAGTTTGTAACAGAGTGATAAAGGTAATTCATCCAAACATAAAATATTTTGGAAGGTAAAGCCAACATTTGTTTTGCAATGATTTGGACAAAAATTAACTAAGAACACTTATGGTATCCAATGTTTGATTTTTACAAAAATGTACAATTGTTCCTATTTTTAAAAGTTGCATCTAAATTACTCAAGTAGAAAAGTCAATGTTTTTTATTTTCAAGTACACTGTTTTCATTTAAAACAAAAACTTCCAGTGACATGTATAAGGAAAATAAAATTCCTCCAAAACATAGACTCTGATAGAATCCAGGTAATATTTTATGTTTACATCAACACAAAAATTTGACTATATACTGTGATGCAATTTGCAGATGACCCAGAGGACTGACTATAATGCATAGGTGATGAAGAAAGTGCTAGGCTCCAGAAAATCATTCAACTTCTATCAATATCAGAAAAATGGCTGTCAGGGTCTAAAACGATGGAGATTGGAGGTCTAAAGTGGAATGGGGGGAGGGGAGGGAAATATCATATGTTTTTTGTATATAAGTATAGAAGGTGTCAATAAAAAAATAATAATTGAAAAAAAACCACACGGTGTGATCTCAGCTTTGAGGCAGCAAACACGAGCTCTGTTATCTTCCTTGGGCAATTAAAAATAAATAAAAGTTCTCTTACAAACGATAAAAAAAAAATGCATCTAAGGAATGGACACAAGAAAAGCCACCTCAACCTCCAATCCCCAATATGACTGGACAGCTCCTGCCTCTGCCTGTCAGTTTACTTGCTAGAGGTCCAAACTGGCATACACCTTATGTCAGCTTCCACTTTCTCTTAGTTAGACACTAGGAATTACACAGAACATGCCTACTCCACAGTACTGTGTAAGGAAACAGAGGGAACAGATCTCAAGTAATGCCATGGACACCAAAGAGCATTATTTTCCCCTCTAAGACTCAATGTTAGAAAAAGCAGAACAAATGCAAAGGAAAGAAAATCACTGGTGACAGAAAAAATGGTAAGTAAATATGTTTTTTTAAAAAAGCAATAATAAGAAAACATTTATCAAAAAAATCCATGAATTTTTTTTTTTTTGTCTTAAACGTACCAAGCAAAGGTTCAGAACCTTCTCCTACATCTGGCAAGCCATCATCAAACCAAAAATATCAAATCATAACATGAAACAAAGGAACATACAGATTTTTAAAATTGGTAACATGATAAAAACTCTTCTAAAGCTGGAGAGATGGCTTAGTGTTAAGGTGCTTGCCTGCAAAGCCTAAGGATTCATGTTCTACTCTTCAGATCCCACATAGGCCAGATGCACATAGTGATACAAGCATGCAAGGTTGCACATGCACACAAGATAGCAGATGCATCTGGAGTTTGATTGCAGTGGCTAGAGGACCTGGTATGCCAATTCTCTCTCATTAAAACAAACAAACAAACAAAAAAACTTCTGGTTAAATACAAAGACTTCTGGGGAATTGCAAATTGCAGTTTACCTTGCATGATCAAGAGTTGACATTATGCAAGTCAGAGCCTTCATGTGGTAGCTGGAACTTCTACATGAAATTTCCATTATTTATGTATATATGACTGCTAAATTATTTCATTTGAGGAATACTAAATTAATTAAAATATTACTTATTGCAACTTAAATAGTCATTAGAAACTAGGAAGCAATACAAATGTAAAGATCACCATACATCTTTTCAGAACACAACAGATGTTTCTTCATAAATAGACCATGATGAACTGCTTATTGGGTAATTCATTCACTTAACAACCTCTACTACTTAGTGTCTATGAGCTGTCAAAGTATAACAAGTGTTTAGAGCTATACTGTGCAGTCTGGACTTTACAGGCCTGACAAAGGAAAGCATCAAGGGAAGAAGATGAGCTCTGGCAGGGTAGTGACAGTTCATCATCTGGACTTTCAGAAAGAGCACCAGAAGTGGGATTGGGAGTACACAGTAATAAGGCCAGCTAGGAGGCGTTTACAAAATTAACTTGGATAAGAAAAGATTAGTGGGAAGGAGTGGCAGAAATAAAAAGACAGATGTTAGACAAAAGATACGAAGAAATTAATGTGGGATTTGAGAAATTATTCAAAGGTTATTACCTGTGAAGGGTTGGGTGTATTTTTTTTAATGTAGGAAGTATCTCTATAGATAGTAATCATTTGTTAGCTTCTATTTGTGTCACATTTCTAAAGTACAATGGAAGTGCTAAGTAAGCATTCATTAGTGGCTGATTTTTAATTACAGTCATTTCTTCATTGAGTAGCCTTGTGAAGAAGTTAATGATCTGTAAAATTCTCAACTGAACCAGGATAAACCCTTTAAATAATTATTTGTATCCCAGATCCTTTTACTGTATTTACTAAATTCTGATTTGCTTCTTGCAATAAATTTCACCTCTCAGTTGGAGCATGTTTTCTAGTTCCATGAACTATAGTTTTATGTGCTCAAAAGTAAAGAAAATGAGGGGCTCAGCAGTTATAAAGATACTTGCTTAGAAACCTGACAGCCCTCATTCAATTCCCCAGTACTCATGAAAAGCCAGCTGCATAAAAAGAAGCATGAATCTGGAGTTCGTTTGTATGGTGTGAGGTCCTGGTGAACTCATTCATTCTCTATCTCTCTCTCTCCTTGCAAATAATCAATAAAAATATTTTTAAGAAAAATAAACTGAGCCAAAGCTGTTAGTTCTCTCAGAATCTCTACTTCATATATCATAAAGGCCCATTAGTTCCCATGAAACATGGAGACTGTAGTGCTAAGGTGGTATTTTTAACATTACTCCCACAGTTACTGCTGTGAGTAATAATTCTGTCACTGCAACTACTACTATCAACACTACAACTACTAAATATGGATGACTGTACTATATGTGGTTATGTGGAAGAAACTGATAAACTTCTTACATGCATTAATTCACTAACTCATTAATGACTTAGAAATAATCACAGTACTACTCTAAAGAAAGCACCAATGCTTTCCCTATCTTATTAAGGAGGAAAATAAGCCACAGGAATTAGAAGTTCCCTATGTGACAAAGTTACTAGAGGGCAAGGTTGGGATTCAACCTCGTAGTGGACTGTTAGTTTGGTGGTCTCCAAGTGACCATGCCTCTCAGCACTTTGATCATGGTAGAATGCCGTCCTACATTAAATTCAGGCTTGGACATTTCACTTGCTTTGGAAAACGGGGTATGAGCATAAGTAGAGGCTTGATAAGCCACTTGTTCAGTGGTGTTTGCCCTCCTACTACACTTCTTTAGTGGACCAAGCTATCATGTGCTATAAAGCCTATGCCACATGCAGTGCCCTCTTAGTGGAGCACTGAGGCACTCTAGGCCCATGGTCAACAACTAACTGCCCACCATGCTATGGAGTCATCTCAACCTCTGCAGCCTAGCCACCACCTGGCAGCGACTGCAGGAAAAACCCTAGATGAGTCCAGAAAAAGAACAGAGCATACAAGCCTAGGAAAATCATAGAACCCACTTCTAGAGAGAATTTCTACATCTATTTTATGAAATCTGATAAGAATTTATAACAATGATGTTCACCCACTTATTCATGTCAACAAATAGTTAATGTGTTTTATACAAATACTATATTCCAATAAACATGCAAAATAGTATATAACTCTATTTCTCACAAAACATGCTGTACACGAATGGAGATGTACCAGGAAGTAAACAGATGTAGGTAGCAGAACTTGATTCCAAGCCCAAGCTGGTCTACATTGAAAGCTCACATACTTTCCCCACTTGCTGCTACACATTTGTGATGCTACCATACAAGCAACAGATACTAAACAACACCAATAGGTTATTGCAAGTGTGGTCCTGGAATCTTACTGAAGGCATTACTAGTCTCATTAGACAAGTCTCACAAAGTACCTATTCCTATTTCGGTCTTAATTGCTTGAGTCTATAATTTAAGGCATATGTATAGATCATTTAAAAATCAATGCACGGGCTGGAGGGATGGCTTAGCAGTTAAGGCCTTTGCCTGCAAAGCCAAAGGACCCAGGTTCAATTCCCCAGGACCCACATTAGCCAGATGTACAAGGAGGTACATGTGTCTGGAGTTCGTTTGCAGTGTCTGGAGGACTTGGCATGCCCATTCTCTCTTTCTCTTTCAAATAAATAAATAACAATAAAAAATTTTAAAAATCAATGCACAAATTAATGTTTAACACATGAAATTATTTTGTACAGGTCAGAGTTTTCCAACATATTAAGACTGAAAGAATGTAAACTTCTGCCTAAAGTCTCTTGTCAACTTTCACCTCAATTTTCTCTTTCTGAAGCTATTGATTAAAGCTGAACCATTGCAATCAAGTTGAGTGTCCATCCCTCATATGTTTCATGCTGAATTTTAATTTTTGTTCACCTCTTCACCTCCACATTCTTTCCCACCCAGGCTGTATGTTGAATTCTTCAGAATAAGAAATAATTTATCTATGCTATCATAGAATTTGGAAGGAGGTTCCTTCCAAACTTTTGCTTTCTCTCCCCAGAAAGTTTGAATATATATATATATATATATATGCAGAAAATCTTATATAATTTCACTATTTTGAAATCACTTTTTCCATTTATATTTTTTAAAAATCTTATAGAATATGTTGCAGATCAGAAATTGATATAAAAATAGGAAATTCTCAATGTAAAAGCCAGAGTATATGCCTGTATATTGTTTAGATAATTCAAATCATCACTATCTTGAGAAGAAAAAGTATTCCTTAAAGTAGAGGTAGAAATAGTGATACCTGAACTAAGATGTGATGGAGAAGAATGTGTTGTCTGAGGATGCACACCTTTCCATATTAATAGTCAAAACAGGAATTAAGTCTCAGTAAAATGGTTCAGAGCCTTTGACAACATTTGTTATCAAAGGACTCTTTTATGGATCATTTAATTGTTATTAGAGTAAATTAGGCACAACAAACATTTTTCTTCTTTTTTAATTAAAAATACTTTTAAAAACTTTACATAATCCCCTCCTACCACTCTCCTTTGTCCCCCTCCCATAACCCCGCTACACTGAACCCCCTCTTCTTTCCAATTATTTCCTCTTTTATTTTGATAACCTTTTAAGTACAAAAAAATATTAAGTACTAATTATCTTAAGTACGAAGTTAGATATTTAATCGTGACTGGGAAGCATCACATGGATATGACCTTTGTATAGAAATCCAGAATCTGACAAACTAGGAAATTCTGAATTATCACAAGTGTAACTTGAGTTTAGGAAGTATCAAAAGACTTGGAGAGCTGGGTATGGTGGCGTACTACTTTAATCCCAGCACTCAGGAGGCAGAGGCAGGAGGATCACCGTGAGTTCAAGGCCACCCCGAGAATACAGAGTGAATTCCAGGTCAGCCTGGACTAGAGTGAGACCTTACCTCGAAAAGCCAAAAAAAAAAAGACTTGGAGAAATATTGGAAGTTTATATGTGATTATGAGACATATCACTAAGCCATGTGATAATAACTCTATAATATAATTGCTATTATATATTATATATTATATTATATATTACATATATTCCTTAGCACTTTCCACTTTTCCACCTCAGATTTATCTAACAGATAAATGTTAAGTACAATGAGATTGATAGAAACTGAGTGAAAATAGTTGAGTATGAGCTTTCTAAAAATCAGGAAGACATTAAGGAAATCTTTCAGCATAGAATAAACACATGTTTAATTTCCATCTAGACTCACTTATACCTGACTGGTTTTAATCACCATAATGAAAATTAATAAATGATTTGTCATTGCGTAAGGAGACACTATAGCCTCCATTTGGTACATTCTGGATGTATGAAATATTTTCCAGTACTACCCAGTGACAGAAATCACTGTAAGGTAAGCCCTTACAGATGAAATGCAGCTGCTTATTGCCAATGGAAGCTATAGGAAAGGATGATTAATATAAACAGGCATTGCCTCTGCTCCCCAGCAACACTACACAGAGCAGTGCTGTTTCAGGAGACTTTTGTATTTCAATTTCCAAGAGTACATAGGGTAATGTACTATTTTCCTCATCTGGTTTGATCTTTGATATTTAAGACCAACTTCTGTGTTTTGTTTATTTTTTTTTCTTTGCATTGGAAAAAGAACATAAAGTGAGTGACAACACATAATCAGGGCTAATTGGAATTCTTCAGGAAAAAAAAAAGAAAACACCTTTTATGATGAGCCAAGTACAAACATTTTACAAATAGAGTATCTTGCAGAAATAGTCATGTCAGTAGAAAAAAAGTAGTTATGTTACATGCATAGCCGTATTTGTTAGTTTCAGATTTAATCATAGCAAATGGTTTTAATTTATATTTCCCTACAATTTGGCTATTACACAAAGCAACTACTTTAAAGGACTGCATGATTGTCTTCTCCCTGAAGGAAAGAAACTGAAAGTTGATTTCTAACTGAAAGGAATAATAGAGACAAGGCATTTAAAATAAAAATAAATATAGGGAGTAGGTAAACCATCTGGGGCCAGATTGTTGAATATAAGTAGATTTAGTTTCCTTAAAAAATAACTTGGTATTTTCCCCCATTGTAAAAATGATTAGAATGATGCAAGCGAACAATTCCTCTATAAAATACTATCAAATGCGTAGGGATCTTCTTATTGCACTTTTTGGTAAGGTCTGTGTTGTCAAAACAGGTGATGACAGCAGTACTATTTTGTGTTATTTTAGCCGTCACTAGCCTTCCTAGTATTTTTCACCACTCCCACTTGCTGGCAGTATATCATGGCACAGTTTCAACAGAATTCTACTATGAGCTGTGAGCTAACTGGGAAATGTCAACATGCAGAGCCATGTCTAGAATTAACATGTCTTCAACAGGGGCAATCTCCCACATTCTCTCTGCTCTTTCAAAACTAAATTATGACAAATTACAGCAAAAAAAAAATGGTGGATGAGAAGATATTGGGGACAGTAGTATAAGCAAAAGATATGATAATCACACAAAGTTCATCAAGCATATTTCCCTGTACAACTATAAAATAATAATGTTCATTGTTCAGGGAACAAACTCTTCCAATTAACAACCACGTGAGTAAAACCTTCTGCCCTTCACAAGTGAATGGCTCAAGCACTTTAGCTTGCTGTGATGCATGCCTGTCCCTTCCTCTGGCAGAACATCTGACTTTAATTGAACAGCTATTGAGGTTCCTGCTGTGATATCCTCACGGTATCATCACACTTTCAGGCATTAACTTTGGCTGTGATTTGCCTCATATCCCTTTAATGACAAGAGGTCAATATTTTGTCTCAAGTCAACATTTTGTTACATAGTACACGATGGCTCTTACTACTGTCCCCTCACCCCTGCCTGCTGACCTTGAAAAATGACCAATAACTGCACGACAAATCAGCAAAATCCTATAAGGTCTTGACCCCATGTAACCTAATCAGCATCTCAAAGTAATTTGTCAGCATAGAGCTGACCAGAAGTCACACGCTAGAGGAGACATTGTTGCCTGAAAACCTGAAACTTGTCTCAGGTCAGAAGTGGATACATAAGGATTTCTGGGGAAAAAGTGTTTCTGGGGAAATAAATATTCAAAACTTTTGATAGTTTCAAGTTAAAAACAATAGCAGCAGCAACAGATTGAAGCCATCTGAGACTTTCAGCAATACAAAAAAAATCACAAAGAAAAGAGATCAGGACTGTCATCAACATAAGTGACCTCTGCCAATAAAAAAAAAAAAAGGCATCCTGGGGATAATAAAATGACATGGAAAAGAGCTCAGATGACATCTCTTGAGGATATCACTCTTCATTTGGGCTATTTATCCAGGGTCCTCTCAAAAATTAATTGATTTTATTCCTCACCATCAGGGAAAATGAATGTAAGTATCCATCATTCCTTCTTTTGCATATTAATCTCAAAGCTGATTGTATTGTTCTAGCAGTAAATAAATAATACACAATGTGCTACCAACAAAGTTCTGATTGATGCAACATCCACAGCTACCAACAACTGTAGATCATATAAATATGCTGACAGGGCCTACTGAAACACATAAAAAGATGCTACCTAATTCTGTTCCACAGAAAGATCAATTTTTTATTTTGTAAAAATAACATAAATTGAAAGCACAATTAATTTTGAAAGAATGAGCACAGATCTGACAGAAAAATATCAATCATTAAGGGAATTTGCTTCGACCGTTTTTGCCCTTTGGACTTTCAATCTATATATCTAGATCTGATCTCTGTATACCCAAGACCCAGCTTTGAAACTGCCTCTTGGACAGCTCTGCCTAGATGTTTCAGGGCTCCTGTATCTTTCACCTTTCTTCCTACACCCACTGTGTTCTCAATCTCTATAGTTTTTGCCCATGCATTGGGCAAACAATAATGCAAATCAACAACCTAGACTTTATCCTAGGTGCTCTTATCCCTCACATCCAGGAAGTGTAAATCCTGGGAGTCCAAATGCCTTGACTTCATTCAAATTCTTTTGGATTTCCATTGTCCAAATCAAATGTCATCCTTTTGTTACTTTTTATTTGGACTTTTAACAATATCCTAACCTGTGGCTCTACTTCATTTCTCTTCAGTTTTCATGTTTTCTTGCTTGATATTTCTATTATATTCTGTTGCCCACCACTCATTAGGTAAAGACTCACTTAAACCTCATTTAGGCCTTTATATCAAGCACCATCCTTCTTTTACTCTTTTAGTCTTTTAGTCAGTGAACTTCGGGATTCTCAGGCCTTAAGATGACACTGTGGGTCCTATCTAATCCTGGCTGTCTGGTCACCAGGATCGGAATGCCTTTTATTTCTTGGCTGCCTTTTGAACTCTTCTGACTGTCACCCAAGTATTGGTACATATCTGTTCCTTCCTCACAAAACTATGAGCTCTCAACAATGGAAAGCATGTACTGTTACTATTTCTTTTCTTAGAGCCCAACATAATGCATGGAGCATAGGAAGCAATTTAGTAATGCTTATCAGGTAAATAAACTATTGAATAAGGCAAAAAGAACACTTCTCACATACAAGCTATTTGAATCAAATAAATGAATCAGAAAATATAAAAATACCTATGATACCTATGGTTTGAGTAGTTCATAATCAAATGCTACTGAAATATTATTTTAAGAAATAGCAGAAAAGATTAAAAATATTTACAGATACAGCTGAGGTTTCAGTAGGCAATAGATTTTATTTTCAATTATATCCCAACCAAGGGTTGTTAAACGTTCCCATCTGAAAAACTAAACCTGGTATTATAATCCTATTACTTTTTGCCATTTCACCACCCTAAGAGTTTCCAGAATATAGATCTGTGATTTAGCATCACTTTCTGTGAATGAATATTAACATTGTTCAAAGTACTTGGCCTCAGGGAAGAGATAAAGACTCCTTATGTGAGTCTGTAATGCAGACATATGCTTTCTACAAAGGAATATAAAATGGAATGCCCCATCAGTTCTTAGTGCAGGCCAGGTTTCTTATACTATAAGATTTACTATACAGATTGAGCTGAAAACATTGCAAACAAAAAAAAAGTGAAACATCAGTATAGCAGATGTTAGACATACTTTGAGCTCCAGATGTCAACAAACACCCCTGCTAAAGTGAGAGCCCTTGGTCACCCACCCCAAAGTCACATGTCTCCACAGTGATCAAGGGGACACTTTGCAGGATGTTCTGGCCTCCCTCATGTGCCACAATTTAAGTGTTAAGTATGCATTTATCAAACATCATCAGTTTCCTAAATAACTTATTGAAAAGCTATCATCATTGAGTTGATTTAAATCCTTTTTGGAAAACAAAATTCACTATAGCTTCCTGTCCCGAATCTAGGGAACTGGCTACATTTAAATCAGGATTGTATTCTGAATTGCAGAATGAGAAGTCCCAACACAGGACTTAAAGGGATTTCACCAAGGGCCAGGAAATGCTGCCCACAATAATCATGTGAGCCTAAAGCCATTTTTAGATATCACCTTCAATTTGACACAAATAAATATCATTCTTTCTCACTGTGGATGACTAGAAACTAACACAACTATAAATACAGAAAAATGCAGAAACTATAACTTTGTCACACATCTTTATTACCTTTAAAAATAACTAATGAAAACCATTCACCAAAAACCCCAAAAGGGAGGAAAAAGAGAGAAGCTGTAAAAGGAAAAGCCCAAAAGATCCTTTTAAGTGTAAGACACATAAATTTTTCTCTCTTACTCTTTTTTTTTAAACAACCTTCTTATGTAAAAAAAAAAAAAAAGGTTTTATGTGGCCAGTTAGAAAAATAGTAACTAGAACTGAAGGAAATAGACAGTTTTTAAAAAAAAAAAACAAAAAAACCTAGAGTCCACCAAAGACCAAAACTGAAGGGTTTTTTTTGTTTGTTTGTTTGTCTTGTTTTGTTTTGTTTTATTTTTATTTTTTGAGGTATGGTATTGCTATAGCTCAGGCTGACCTGGAATTCATTATGTAGTCTAAGGGTGGCCTCGAACTCACAGTGATCCTCCTACCTCTGCTTCTGAGGTGCTGGGATTAAAAAAAGGCATGCACCACCACGGCCTGCCACCAAAACTGAGATTTTAATTCTTTCTATCACTTCTAGAAAGATTAAATCTCAAATAGATAAATAAGATAAACTTATCATTCTCAACACTTTTGATGCTAAAATACTCTCTAAACCCTTCTAAGTTAAAATGCATTTGCCAAGTGCACCAGAGCATTAGCTATATGTTACAATTGTCACACTAAAGTTTAAGTAGCTATTTCTATGTTCAAAGTTAGGCACTTGTTGGCTAGATTGTTTCTTCTAGATTTCTTTGTCCATGACCAAACATGGTTGATTCATGAACTTAAATTTTTGGGTCAAATCTCTAAGCAAATGAAATGAATTCTAAGTGTATTTTAACCTTTTTGAAAACACCTGTGAGGAGGTTTGTCAAGCTGTCACTGGAATAATACATTAATAATGCACCTGTTTAGAAGTATAACAAGCTGCCACTAGTGTAATATACTAGTCAAAATTTCATAGTGACATGTTTTATCCAAAATGATTTTTATATTTCTGAAAGATTTAAATTTCTCCTTGATAATTTGTATATAAAGAATATAGCTATAGATATATACTTAAGTCTATAGCTATAGTTATAGCTAGATATATACCTATCTCTATATATTAAGGGATAAACACAGGCATTTATGAGCCTAAAGACTTGAAATATCTAATATATCTATGTATCTATCTATCTACCTATGTACCTACCTACCCAAATATTCATGTATCTGTCTATGATCCAGACAGCTGAAAATATCCATGAGTCAAATATTTGGTCATTATTCAGGAAGCTGGGGAAATTCAGTAGGAATTTTGACTGATTCAGAGTTATATATTCTCTTGATTTGTAATCAAAATGTTTCCTTACTAAATACCACAGACTACATTATTATATCACATACTTAAAAACAAAAAGACAAATGATGATGAGTGAAAGTCAAGATCTTGCCAATGAATTTCATTCTCTGTAAGTGAAATTACACTTCCATGAGAGCTCTTACTTTGTAGAGATGTCCTGAAGATATTTTACTCTGTAAGTTCTCCAGTTTTTTGTTTTTCTGATTGCTAATTTCCACTTTGGAAATCAGTCAAATAAACATAAGCACAGAAGCTTTAGCTAAAGAAGTAGTCCAGTTAGCATTTCTTCCTGATATTGTTGATTTTAATATTCTTTTTTTCTAACTTCATTTACATCAGGATCAAATCTTCTTAAAAAATACATCTATCCTATTAAATAAACACATACATAAAAATACTAAAGATCAAAGTAAAAAAAAATCTTAGTATCAGTTACAGTTTTGTTTCCATAGAAAAGCAGAATTATTAAACAAGCAACCTTTAAAATTTTATGTTCACACATAAGTAGCAAGAATGTGGTCATATTTTTATATGTATTCAATTCAGTTTAACTATGTTTATATTTAAATAATTTTAAAATCATGTCAAGTTAAATATTCTTTATAATCAGGACAGTCATCCTAATAGAATCTCTAAACAAGTTCATGTAAATATTACTGGAGGGGATTCCACATGTTGTGACGGTAATACATGTCTTAAAAAATATTGAGCTATTTCCAAGCCACATGCTCTGAACTATTCCTGAGAAAAATACCATGGGAGAGGAAGATCACAGTGTCTTATGCAGTGATGATAGCATCTTATAGATAATTGCAGAAGATAGAAAAGTGGTAAAGGAGAATTCCTAGCCATTCCACAGATCTTATAGGAGAAGTTGGTAGCACTTTTGTCAATAAATCCAAAACAAATTCTAAAATTGGTATTTATTCAATGAATTTAGGTTATATGCTACATACCAGAAATAAACATATTGATAATTATTGATTCAGGATTGATAGTCACATAGGAAGGTGATGTCCTTTAAATAGTACTCTAAAGTAATTGATGGATTTTTAAATATGAGCAGTCTTAAAATTTGAGTCTTCCTATAAGATATATATATATATAGTAGATAAAGAGGCAGAGAGAGAGAGAGGGAGAGAGAGAGAGAGAGAGAATATGAACACACAAGGGCCTCCAGCCACTGCAAATGAACTCCAGATGCATGCGCCACCTTGTGAATCTGGCTTATGTGGGTACTGGAGTCAAACCCAGATCCTCTGGCTTTGCAGGCAAACTCCTTAACTGCTAAGCCATCTCTCCAGCCCTTTTTGTAAGGTTTCTTTGCAGCCTCTTTTCTTCACATTAAAGCTAGAAACTGTTGCCCAATGGACCTGCCATGGCTAATAGTAACTTACCTTGTTGCTGTACAAACTTCTGGAGACATACTCTACATTATAATCAAATGAGACATTAGTACCTATAATATTTTCCACTAAAGAATCTAAATACTTTGGGCTGGAGAAATAGCTTAGAGGTTAAGGCACTTGCCTGTAAAGCCTAAGGACCCTGGTTTGATTCTCCAGGTCCCATGTAAGCCAAATGCACATGGTGGCACATGCGTCTGGAGTTCACTTGCAGTTGCTGGAGGCCCTGGTGCACCCATTCTCACCCTCTCTCCCTAATAAATAAATAAATAAAATTAAAATCATTTAAAAAAGAATCTAATACTTCATTTGCTCATGCAGAGCTTGAGCACTTTCTATACTAGAGATACATAATTAGGACCACAGATGAAAAAATAAATAGAAAAATAACATGTGTTATGAAATGATATTCTAATACTAGAATTTCCATAGAAATGAAAAGGGCAAAATGAACATGATAAGAAACACAGTAGGATGGTTAACTTGACCACAGAGCAAGATGTTAAAATTACAGGAATTAAGAAAATATGGCATTCACATAAGAATAAACAAGTAGACCAACAGAATTTTAAAATCCACAAATTAATTTATGCAGATAGGATTACATGACTTTTTAAGTGGCATCCCATTGAAAAGCAATGGGGCCAGGGAGGTCTTTTCAATAAATAGTGCTGGGACAGATGAATTCCATATAAAAGAAATGAGTTTTACTACTATCTCATATCATATAAAAATCAATTCAAGATAGAATTAAATATCAAAGTAAAACATTAAAGCTTTTAGAAAAACTATAGAAGACTGCTGGCCTCGTGGTGCATGCCTTTATTCACAGCACTTGGGAGACAGAGGTAGAAGTATCACCATGAGTTTGAGGACATCCTGAGACTACATAGTGAATTTCAGGTCAGCCTGGGCTAGAGTGAAACCCTACCTCCACAAACAACAACAACAACAACAGAAATTCTGAAAAACGATAGAAGACTATCATCATAAACTTATTAATCATGACACAGAAAGTTCTATATAAAGGAAAAAAAATCTGGGCAAAGTGGTACACACTTGTAATTTCATCACTTGTAAGGCTCTGACAGGAGGACTATGAATTTAAAACCAAGGCTAGAGAGATGGATTAGCAGTTATGGAACTTTCATCCAAAGCCTAAGAACTTAGGTTTAAATTGCCAGGTCCAATGTAGCCAGATGCACAGTGACACAAGCATGCAACGCACATGCACCACAAGGGGGTGCAAGCATCTGGAGTTCATTCACAGCAGGCTGAAGGTCCTGGTTCACCCATTCTCTCCTTCCCTCCCTCTCTCTCTCTCTCTTTCTCTCTCTCTCTCAAAATACAAATAGGGCTGGAGAGATGACTTAGCAGTTAAGGTGTTTGCCTGCAAAGCCAAAGGTCCTTGGTTCGATTCCCCAGGACCCATGTAAGCCAGATGCACAAGGTGGCACATGTGTCTGGAGTTCATTTGCAGTGGCTGGAATCCCTGGCACAACCATTCTCTCTCTGTCTTTCTCTTTCTTGCTCTGCCTCTTTCCCTCTCTCAAATAAATAAAATAAAATATATTTGAAAATAGATAAATAAATTAGTAAATACTTTTAAAACCAGTTTGAGCTTTAATGAGACTTCATCTCAATAAATAAATAACTGAATTGTTACATTAAATCAAGATTATTTTCAATGTAAAGGTAACTGAGTAAAAAAGAAAAGCTATGGTAATGAAGATAAAATGACCACTATTAAGAACATATAAAAAATAACGCTTACAAATCAATAAGAAAAAGTTAGGGGGAAAAGGACAGGTGATTAAACAGTCATTTCATTAAAACATAAAAGATTCTCTAATGTATTAGCTGTCAATAAATGTACCATGCAATATACATCCATTGAAATCACTGAAATGAACAAATGCACACCCACACACATATGTGCCCACACACACACGTGCACATAACCAAACATACACACATTCCACGTATCACTGAAAATGTGGAGCCACTGGAACTCTCATTGCTTGATTATAAATTGGTAAAGTTAATTTGGAAAGCTGTTTGGTAGGATCTACCATAGGTGAACACAGCAATACCTTTTATGTCCAACAGAAAGCGGTGTAAATATTCAAAAAAAAAAAAAAAAATGTATAAGACTGTGAACTGGTGATATGGACCAGTGGTTAAACACTTGTCACTTAAGCATAAGGACCTGTTGGGCCAGAGGCTGCCAAGTTAGACTCCCCAGAACCCAGGTAAAAATCTGGGTGTGGCCACACACATCTATAACCTCAGTCATAGGTGGAGGGGTGCAGAGACTGGAGAATTGCTGGGCCTTGCTGATGGACAGTTGCGCTGGGTTGAGGAGAGACCCTGTAGCAAGAAAATATGCAGATTAGTGATAAGAAAGGCAACCAATTCTCTTCACAAGACCAGGCACACTTTGATGGGTCTGGAGCTAAATGCACTCAGAGTTCCCTCAAGGCTGGGAGATGCTCATGTACTTTATATATTCAGAGGAGTGGGGCCTCATCAAAAACACAGGACATAACATACAGACTCCAGAAGGGCCACATCTTTGTAGCAGGCTGAAACTAATTCTAGAATAATGACTACTTGTGGCCCATGATAAACCTTTTAAAAATATTATTTATTTGCAAATGAGTACCAGATAAATGCACCACCTTTTGCATCTTACTTTATGTGGGTACTAGGGAATTGAATATGGGATAACAGGCTTTGCAAGCAAGCCCCTGTAACCACTAAGCCATCTCTCCTGTTCCCCATGCAAAAGCTCTTAAAAACAATCTTAGAAATAATCCATGATGATCCACAAGTACCTTAACTGCCTACAAACTAAACTAAAACTTATTTAAAAGAGGAGAGTGAAAGCCCAACAGTTTGCATCCCATAACCTACTGCAAAGTACAAAGATGATGGAAAATACACCCATAACTCAGAAAAGCTAGCCAAGAGAAGCAGACCTAGAAATGAGATACTGAAATTACCAGAGCAATAGTTGAAACAGAGCTAATAATCATAATCAAAGATCACAAATTTACGAAGCTAAAAATTCATAAGCAGAATAAAGAAAAAGATCATTATGAGGAAAATAATACTCCAATTACTATAAATCAATGATAAGCTGTTAAATGTAGCCACCAATAATAAACAAATGAAAAATAGCATGCATAGAGCTAAGCAAAAATGGAAGAAGTCTTCTTATCAGAAGTTTTAAGCATGAAGCAACAGATAAAATATCTTTCAAGGGCTCTATGGCTTAGTGGTTAAGGAATTTGCCTGCGAAGCCAAAGGATCCCGGTTCAATTCTCCAGGACCCACATAAGCCAGATGCACAAGGGCACGTGCATCTGGAGTTCGTTTGCAGTGGCTAGAGGTCCTGATGTGCCCATTCTCTCTCTGACTGCCTCTCTTTCTCTCTCTCTGCTTGCAAATAAATAAAATAAAGTAGAAAAAAATTATTTAAAAAATATCTTTCAAACACTAGATTTTTCTACCAAGAGAAAAAATATCTTTAAAAGATAAAAGTGAAGACCTTTTTCCTACAAAATCTGAAAGCATTCATTGCCAGTACTCCTGTGCTATAAGAATTATTAAGGGCAGTCCTACAGGCTAAAAGAAAATGATAACCAGATGGAAATTTGGATACACACAAGGAAATGAAGGCCATCAATAATGATAAATGTGTGTGTAAATTTTTTCTTGTCCATAATTTTATTTAAACAATAAAATATCTAATGTACAAAGAAGGAGGAGGAGTAAAAGGAGATGGAAGAGGAAGAGGAGGAAGAAGAAAAGGAGGAGGAGGAAGAGAAGAAGGGGAGAAGGAGGAGGAAGGAGAAGGTGCATGACACCAAAAAATATTCTATAAGGAGGTTCTCGTATATTCTAGAATGTGATACAAAGTTATTTGATGGTAAAAATCCAAGTGGAAAGGGCTGAGGATGCAGTTCAGTGACCAGTACTTGTGTACCATGTATAAGCCCTAGGTTTAATGGGTCATGCATACACACAGAGAGATGTGCAGACACACACAAACACATACACAAATATGCAAGTACTTATAAAACAAAAGCAAAACATATATGTTATGGATAATAAAGATTTTTAAGATGCAATAGTAAAATGTACTTCCGTTCACAAGAATAGAGAGAAAAGGGAAGAAACAAAGATAGAAGGAAAAGAAAGCAGTTCATAACATAGCATCTCCAGCTTAACCATATTAAAGTTAAAGGTTTAAATACTGTAATTACATTGCAGAGGCTTGTAAGTTAAATTTACAAGTCTACACTAATTATATACTAATTATAAGAAACCTACATTAAATATAAAACCACAGGCCAAATTTAATATACTATTCATACTCTAATTATAAAAATCCATAAATAGGGGACTGGGGAGATACTTCAGTGGATAAAGTGTTTACTACACAATTATAAATACAGGGGCTCAAATCCTCAACACCCACATAAATGACAGGTGGGCATGGCAGTTCACCTGTAATCCCAGCACTTGGGAGCAGAGATGGGATTCCCATGCAAGCTGACTAGCTGAATCAGTGAAGTGTGGTTCAAGTCAGAGACCCTGTCTCATTAAATGCAGTGGAGAGCAATTGAAGAAGACACCTGACATTAGCCTCTGGTCTGAACACATGCATACATGCATGAGCATACAGGTGTGCCCTCATACATAGCAACATGCACACACATATGCGTGCATACCACATACACATGCAAAAAAGAGAAATAGTGTTAATTTCAGGCAACCTAGATTTTAACATCAAGAATATTAGCAGGAATTTAAAAAGAAATGTTTTAAAAGTCGGGTGTGATGGCGCATGCCTTTAAATCCCAGCACTTGGGAGGCAGAGATAGGAGGATCACCATGAGTTCGAATACACCCTGAGACTACATTGTGAATTCCAGGTCAGCCTAGGCTAGAGTGAGACCCTACCTCAAACAAACAAACAAACAAACAAACAAACAAACAAACAAACAAACAAAAAGATGTTTTATGATCAGGGTGGGGGATTAGTAAGACGTTTCAGGGAGGAGTGTAAAACCAGGGAGGAGAGAGAGAGAAAGAGAGATTTTATAAGTGGAGTACTGCAGAAAAAAATTACAATCTTGATGTGTCCCTGTAAATGACAAAGCTTCAAAAACACAAAATAATAATTGACAGAATTGAGAACAGAAATCGACAAATCCGTAAATATAGCTGTTAGTTGATGTAGAGACATGAGTATTTGGCATTTATAGAACTTTCCATTCAAAAATTACAGATTACACATTCTTTTTAAGTATGCATGGTATATGAACCAAAATAGATCAAACATGGGACCATTAAATTGGATTTAGTATATGGGATGAAGTCAGATGTAGAGACATACACTGATAATCACAGGTACTCTAGAAGGTGAGGCAGGGGGACTACATGTTCAAAGCCTGTCTGGGCAACTTAATGAAACCCTCACAGAAATGAAAAATTTAAGGTGGACTGAGGGTTTAGCTCAGTGGTAGAGCACTTGCAAGGTGCTGGGTTAAATCCCCAGTACTATGAAAAATTAAATATATAAATTTATAAGATTGTGAAAGTGGAAATATCTTCTCTAATCATAATGGAATTAAAATAAAAGTCAACAGAAAAATATCCATAAAACCCTAAATATTTGGAAACTTAAGAACAGTTCAAAACAACACAACATAATGAAGAAATTATAGCAAGTCAGAAAATATTTTAACTTAATGATAATGAAATCACAAGATATCAAAATCTGGTCTTGGGTTACCCAACAATTTCTTAGATAGGACATACACAAAAAAGCATTAAGTTTAAAAGAAAACAGATGAAACATTTAAACTAAGACATTTGAGGAAGAGTTGAGGGAAAAGATACAAAAGAAAGAAATCAGAGAAATTAGGTGGGACAGTCAAGGGAATTTCTAAACCATATAAATATATAGGTAGAGCCACATATCTTTAAATGTCTTATAACAAAACCAAGATTTCAGAGAGCAGACCTCTTGCTCTCTCTTCAGAGAGCAATGCTGGTGATAAGACTCACTAACATTTGCATGTGAAGAACATCTGGATGACAAGCACCTCAGTGGATTTGGAAGAGATTATTCTTATACACCTTTGACTTTTACAATGCTTTGGGAATTTGATCACATTGTCAGGTGTAGATTAAATATTTTTTATTTTTATTTATTCACTTGAGAGAGAGGAAGAAGCGGGGGCGAGGGGGTAGATAGAGAATGGGTGCACCAGGGCCTTCAGCCACTGCAAAAGAACTCCAAATGCATGTATCACCTTGAGCATCTGGCTTATGTGGGTCCTGGGGAATCTAATCTAGGTCCTTTTGCTTTGCAGGCAAGTGTCTTAAGTGCTAAATCATCTCCAGCCCTAGATTAAATATTTTGAAATACCTTGGACCATTGTTTGTTGCCACCATAACAAAACAATTAATGGCAAATTTAAAGAGGGCATTGTTTGATAATTCCACATCAGCTGAACATATTCTTATAGGATATGTGCCATTTCTTCATAGTAGTGGCATTTCCTACTTTATACTGATGATACTAACAATAAAAAGTCAAATTATTGAATTCATCAAACCATGTTTAGCCATTTCACAAATAGGATTTTAAAAAATATTCTTATTGATTTATTTATTTGAGAGAAAGAGGAAGAGAGAGAGACAGAATGGGTGTGCCAGGGCCTCCAGCCACTGCAAATGAACTCCAGATGCCACCTTGTGCATCTGGCTTACGTGGGTCCTGGAGAGTTGAATGGGGATCCTCTGGCTTTGCAAACGCCTTAACCGCTAAGCCATCTCTCCAGCCCCACAAATAAGATTTTTCAAGCATTAGTGTTTAAACCAAAAGATAACCATACCTACTCACTATCATTGATTTTCTCTTCCAAGAGTTACTTTAGGGTAGCTATTCCAAAGACAGAGAGGAAAAGGGACAGGAGTGCCTCTCCCTGCTTTGTTCTCCTGGGAAACACTAAGGACACTGACATGACTGCATTGAGACAGAGCCCTTCCCCATGGAAGATTATAAAGTCTACTATACACTGGAAATTTTCTTTTTGTGCATCTATTTTATACAATATAGTTTTAATGTTATCTATATCTAGCCAAGTGATCAAGAAATCAAACATTCTTCTAACATAGAGACAACTGTGTGGAATTTTTAAGGGGAAAACTGTCTCTATTAAAAGGACTAAATTTTGTCCAACAACCAACACTGTCTTGAGTCCACTTTGTACATGTACCTAAAAGTATTAATAAGGAAATATCTGCCCTACAATGTCTAAAGTCACTGCTGGCTTCGCTGGCTAAAAACCATTTTGGAAAAAAAAAAATGTGAACAGTTCGCCTAGTTATTGAAAGAGTTATTTACAGGGACAAAAAACTAAGCCTATAAATATCAATAGTTCTTAAAGCGTTTCAGCAATGGAGTATGAACAACTACTTGGAAGAACATTACTATTCCTTTTACTGTGTGTTAACCAGCCTTCATTAGAAATGCTTGGTGCCTAAGCATACAATTGAAGCAATGGCAGCTAGGGCTCTAAAATAATGGCTTTTAATAACATCTTTAGAGGCCTAGAATTCATGCTGACTTCTCAAAGCACCTAATCTTTACAGGGAGAGGCTCTTCGTCCCCTTGCCCAATATTGTTGGGCTCATTAAGATAACATTGAGTTGATACACTTAGCTTTAAAACAACTCAAAATAGTTCACTTGTCCTGGCAATAATCACAGTGTAAGAATTTGTAATTATTAGATTTGAAAGCTAAACAGGTACCCCAAATAGGACTAGTACACTTAAGGAATGATGCCAAAAACACTAAATGTGACAATTTTGCTTCTAAATAAAATGTGGGTTAATTTGATTACTATTTGTTTTGTTTTATGCCAGATTTCAATCAATTTTTATGGCAAGCTTAAGCTTGCAAGAGTGTTTTTGTTTTTGGTTTTAAATAATGGAAGCACTCTTGAAATTTTACTATGGTTAACTAATGGGAGGTTAGCACTGCACACTATGGATCTATGGTTATCCACAGATGCATTATCCACAAGGCATGCACACTGAGGACTAGGTTAGCATAAGTAGGTATGTGTATTGTAGACTCTCATTAATTCATAACAGCTTAAATTGTGATTTTTATTTGGCATCCTACTGTGGAACCCAGTAGAGAATGCTGAATTGCTCAGCTAAACATTTTCAAATCCGTGACTCTCCATCTGGTTATTCAATCAAAATAAAGTCCTCGCAAAGAAAATCCTCTTCCTAAAAATGGACCCTATTTTCCTAGCTAAAAATCATGCTGGATAAATGTCAACAGTTTGCCTGCTTGTTTAAGGAGTTTATTTGCAGGGGGGAAAACGAACACTATAAATATCAACAGTACTTAAAGGTAACTGAAGAAAGAATTCCCTCATTCTGCATAATGGTAAGCTTGTTAGCAATAACTACACACATAGAAAATGTAAATGTTCCCTGTATTACTCTGAAACATTTTTAAAAGAAATTTAAGCCTTCATAAAACAATTGCAGATGATCCCTTTGACATTTAATGAATAACATTATAATATCGATTATTATGAAAAATTCAAAATGCTAGCAATTTAACTCACACTTCATAAGAAACACTTTGAAAAAATATCCACTCTAAACAAGCAATCATATAGTTAATCCTCTGAAAAAGAGTTAAACTACTCCATCTTGTATGACACCTGGGGCATAGCTATGTAATAAATAGGTTTTGAATGAATACTGGCATATCCCACCTACAGCCCATGGGACTTTTGTTCCTAACTAAAAGGTAGAAACCTAGATTCCCATTTTAAGTGGGTTTAACAAAACCTTTCATAGAAATAATTAAGTAGGATTAATAATGTTTTAAATATGCTTTTCTAATTGCTTCCTACCATTAGTCATCCTGACTTGGAGAATGGGAAAAGCAAATATTACAAGTATTTTTACTTTTTAAAAGATAAGTCTGTTTCCAATTAGAGAATATAGGATTTATTTTTAATTTTTTAAAAATTTATTTGCAAGTAAAGAAAAAGAGACAGAGAGAATGGGCATACCAGGGCCTCAAGCCACTGCAAATGATCTCCAGATGCATGAGCCACTTTGTGCTTCTGGCTCTATGTGGATACTGGGGAATTGAACCTGGTCTTTAGGCCTTGTTGGCAAGTACCTTAACCAATGTGCCATCCCTCCAGTCTGAGAATATTGGATTTTTAAACAGGCATTTGTTTGATTATAGAAAGATGAGAGGAATTACAAGAAGTAGAAATAGCAAGCTGGGGCTGGAGAGATGGCTTAGTGGTTAAATGCTTGCCTATGAAGCCTAAGGACCCCAGTTCGAGGCTCCATTCCCCAGGACCTATGTAAGCCAGATGCACAAGGGAGCACCTGCATCTGGAGTTTGTTCGCAGTGGCTGGAGGCCCTGGTGCGCCCATTCTCTCTCTCTCTGCCTACCTGCCTATTTCTGTATCTCTCTCTCTCAAATAAATAAATTATAGGTTCTCACTCTGGCCCAGGCTGACCTGGAATTAATTGTGTAGTCTCAGGGTGGCCTCAAACTCACAGCGATCCTCCTACCTCTGCCTGCCAAGTGCTGGGATTAAAGGCGTGTGCCACCATGCCCAGCTTAATAAAATATTTTTTTTAAAAAAAGAAATAGCAAGCTGGACCATAAGGTTGAACAGAATAAACATCATACATGTATTCCCAGAGTTGACAAAAAATCCTCCATTTTAAAAATAAAAACTGTTAAGGTGTCCAATTCTAGGTAAGCTCTACCCACCTCTCCAGTCCCCTTTTGTCTTCATAATGACTATTTTATCAATAGACTATGGTTCCATATGACTTTCAGGATTGAGTTATAAGAAGCCTGGAGGTTCTCTTTCACGTCTAGGACTAGCTAAATATAATGTGAGAAGTTGCAAGTTGCTCTGAGAAACCCAAGATAACTATGTGAGAGAGAAATACCTGACTTTCAATACTAGGCACTAGACATGTGAGTTAGTCTGTGTGGCTAACACTTTAACTCCACTAGATACACTGTATAAAGAACCACAAAGTGAGAACTGCTTTGCTGAGCCTACCAAACCCAAACTAATAAACGTGTTGTAAGGTGTTAATAAAAAAAAAAAGTGCTGGTGCACTGAGGAATAATAATAATATATTACTTAGGTTTTTAGAATGAAAACATTCTTCTATTGTTGAGTGTTTTTAAAATCAGTAAAATTTCAGAGTGATACAGACTAAGAATGTCCAAAAATTCCACACATTGCTAAAAATCAACAAATAATTTTACTCATCCATTCAATAACTATGTTCTCCACAGTCTACCTTCTTAATACCACTCCTCTTCAGTCATTTGGCCTTAGCCTCTTATACCAAATTTTAACTTTGTGCTTAAACTACCCAACCAGTGTTCCTTCCTTTAGACCACATGCCTCCTCCACTTCAAACAACACTCTGTCATCTATAACCCATTCCTGCACTGATTCTTTACACCACTGCCAAAATAATCTTTTTATATAAAATTCAAGCTTCTCAAATAAAAATGAGTTGAGATTCCTCATACTAGTTCTGGAGGGTCTTCATGGTCTGGCATCTTTGTACCTTTCAAGTCTCATCCTATACCATAGTCTTCCTCACGTGTCTGTGTAGCCACATTCAACTTCCTGAAAATAAAATCCTGTATATGTAAGAGAGTTAGTTAGGTACTTCAATACTGCTTGCCCAACTCTCTTTAGTTTGCTTATGGCTTCTATACTCATGTTTCTTCATTTATATAATGCCTATTCATTTTTCAGAATTCAGATGAAATTTATCCCTTCTAGAAAAAAAAATTATCCCTCTGAACTAGTCTGCCTAATAGTGAGACTTCTCCTCTGGGCTCCCATGAACTCATGTGTCTTTCCACTTGAGAGTTCAGCCAGGACCATACATGACACATACATATAAGGCTCTTGATAAGTATTTCATAAGGGAATAAATGCATTTCTGAAAAGTAGATGTTTGCACTTATGTAATGAACAATCATAAATATATTTCCTAACAGTGAGATAGAAAATTGGTCCTCTGAACAAAGTCATCAGCTTCAAATTAAAGGTGAATGAGAAGCTTGTCAAAGGCATTCACTGTGACCTGGGACTTAGCAAGGATGAGAATAGTTTACCAACTGAAATTAAAAGAACTTTCCTAGCAGAAGCCTTAGTAAAGTTGTAGAGGTGAGAAAGAAATTAACATAGTACAGGATATATATATGTGTGTGTGTGTGTGTGTGTGTGTGTGTGTGTGTGTGTGTGTAAAGAGAACAAGGATGTGAGGGCAGGATGGTGAGCAAAGAGCAGAAGACAGAGGGCATAGCATGCTGCGAGATGGACATGCTGCTTTATTGTGTGGACAACAGGAGCCATTAAGAACCTCAACAGAAAAGAAACATTATTGGGGTTATGTGTCAGAAGCTGAAGTATGAAGAAGTGATTAAAGGAGGGGCAGAAAGCAGAGAACAGGAGTCCAATGTAATAATCTAAATGAATTCCAAACAGAATTAGAATCAGTAGTACTAAATAAATGAGATCACTCAAAAAGGGAGGGTCATCTGGGTGTGGTGGCACATGCCTTTAATCCCAGCTCTCTCGGGAGGCAGAGGTAGGAGGATCGTTGTGAGTTCAAGGCCACCCTGAGACTACATAGTGAATTCCATGTCAGCCTGAGCTAGAGTGAGACCCTACCTTGAAAAACAACAACAACAACAACAACAACAACAAAAAAAAAAAAAAGGAAAAAGGGAAGGTCAACCAGGAAGGCTCCAGTTTTGCTCTAGCTACTTATTTGAATGGTGGTGCCAAATTAAAATACAGTTTAATTAATTTTCAAGGGTTTCTGAGAATTTCATAATGTATTTTGAACTAGGTACATTTTTAATATAGGGGATATGATATGATATTTGAAAAGAGATGAACCAGAATCATTTTGGTGTATGCCATGGATTCACAATGTAATCCCAGAGTCATTTAAAGTTTTGGTACCACGTCTTACAAATTCTTCTGTATAAAAAAGAAAAAAAGAGATGCCTTCCAGATAATTTAATAACACAATTCCAAAGTAAATTTGTCTGTGTAGCAATTTCTATTTCCTAAAAGTAAGATGAAATACAATCTCAATTTCCTCCTCTACTTAAAAAAAAAATTTTTTTAAAGGAGAAGGCCTAAATGATTTAAAATGGATCTTTCAGCTTCTAAGATCAATGGCTCTATAAGTCTGGGCACTTGGTTGGAGCTGTATTCTACCCAGGTCAGTGGCTGATCCTCATAAGAACCAGGGGATTTATGGTAGAGGTCAGTGGTCCTATTAGAGTACTTCTTGCTGAGTGAAGTAGTACTTCCTTTTACTTTTCTTAATGGTCTTTTGTCCTTTGCCATGTGACTTTTTAAATGAGGAGTTTTCATTTGTACAACAAATATTTATTGAGCCCTACTATGTGCTGAGTACTACATTAAGTGCTGGTGACACAAATTAATTGAGACAGGTTCCATTTCATTATATTTTTAAACTGTAAACCATATTTAAGCAAAAATACATCATCTTATAAAGTAATATTTATCATGTACTTGATCCTGCTCTAGGAACCATGCCAGGCTATCCCATTAAACTTGATGGACCCGAGAATAGTAAAACTATACACTGTATAATGTATTTATAGTATATAGGAAGGCAACAAGGTCCCCTGAGAAGGGACGGCAGAAAAACTGAAAAATTACCATGTGTGCACTTGGAACTCAAACACCATTTGCAAACTCCCTATTTTGTGACTCCATTTCTTTAACTATACAGTGAAGATAATAAGGCCTATTCCTCATATTCTTCACAGGCTACTATGGTAATTAAATAAGTAAAAGCACATTAATTACTTTGAGATTTTATAAAGCACTAAATAAATATTAAGTATTATTTATTAGTGTTACATAAAGTCACATTATAGTCAAAAGCCTCCTGGAATTATTCTAATGGAAATTTAAATCCCAAGATGAAAGGAGCATAAGTTGAGTAACTAAAATAAGGTCACACCCCTAAGCAGATCTAGTCAGAAACTAAATTGAAACTAGAATTATATGCATCACTGAAAGATGGCTCCTTATACAGGACAGACCTTACATGATGTCTAGTTTATGTCTGCAAAGTTGGATTAAGTGTAAAGGGGAAAGCCAACATGAGCCCTATCTGAGTTGACCAATCTTGATTTTGTCTGTCTGCCTGACTGTCTGTATGTCTTGACTGTCCATCTATCCATCCACCCATCAATCCATCCAGACAGGGTCTCACTACAGCCCATGCTGGCATCAAACTCATGATCCTCTTGCCTCAGCCTCACAAATGCTGGGTCTAAGGGCCTGTACTACCATGCCTGAGTAGAACCTTGGAAGGCAGCTATGCTCACCACTATACCACCAACGCCGCACCTTGGCTTTAAAATGGTTTTTGATCTCACTGCAGCTTTCCCAAGGAATCTCCTACTTGGTAAGGATCATGCCTTCCCTGATGTGTATGCTTACCAGCAACCCAGTGCCAGAACAGGGACTTTTCCATCATCAGGGTATACAATGCTCAACAGCTTCAACAGTAGAAGCATTTGTTACTATTTTTGTTAAATTTATTTTGCAGTACTGATAATTGAATCCAGAGCCTCATGCATGCCAAGCAAGAGATATATCAATTGAGCTATATCCTAAGCCACCATTTGTTAATCTTGAGTGGTCAAGTGTGATGAAATTCATTTCTCTGTGATCAAAACCCTTACTTAAGTTGATTTCTGATTAGTGAATGTTATTCTTTTTCTACTTTAGTGCTATAGCTAAGCAAACAAAAGAGAATAGTGTAGAGTTTCTTTTTTTTCACCTTATAATTCTTTTTTTTCACCTTATAATTCTTTTTTTTTCTTTACTTCCCTAAAGAGGTAATGAATAGTAGAGATGGATAGAGGTGTTTTTGTTGTTGTTGTTGTTGTTGTTGTTGTTGTTTTTTGTTTTGTTTTTTGAGGCAGGGTTTCACTCTAGTCCAGGCTGACCTGGAATTCACTATGTAGTCTCAGGATGGCCTTGAACTCATGATGATCCTCCTACCTCTGTCTCCCGAGTGCTGGGATTAAAGGCAGATAAAGTGATTTTTGACACCCAAGAACTCAGCACCACAAAGGTCTCACATGCTAAATATGACTGAAAACTGATGCAAATCTTCAGGAAGGATTTCTGACTACAAAATAGCTGTCAGTTAGATTAAAGAAAAAGAAAAATATCAAACTTTAAAAAAATTCTCAAATTTCAAAATAGTGTCTTTATAATCCATATTTGGCTAATCCCAAATTGGTCTAAAGAGGTTAATTTGTACTATGGAAGTTTTGGCCTGGCTGGAGAAAGTAAGATACTACAGGTATGTCCATGGGGGCCACTTCCTTCTGCTCTGCTCTGCTTGCTGGCCACCAGGAAGAGAAAAACCTCCTCTTCCTCACACACCTGACATGATGTTCTGTTTCACCACGGGCCCAGATTATGTACTGAAACCTCTGAAATCAGGAGAAAAACAAATATTTATCTCTCTAAAAATTACCTGGATAATAAGTATAAACTACATTATTAATAATCTTTTAAGACTAGAGTAGAGGAGCAAATCTGAATCCCAACCAATGCCAATGCCTTTTACTATGTGTAATCCAGAGACAGCACTTTCTTCTTCTTTCTGTAAAAGTGAATGAATTACTTTACAAAGGTGAATCTCTGTGATTAAAGTATTCAACAAGCAAATTCACATTTCTATTAAGTTACATATCTTTCACAGCATACATACCAAGGTTTTACATTACTTAGAAATAACTTCTTCTTTACACCTAATCTATATTTTTTTGTCCTTGGAGATTAAAAAATTAAAAGTATGTCACCTTTTGGGATTTAACTCTTCACTTTTATTAAAGCAATAAATCATACCCCACCAACTACTGACTGAAATTAATATCCTGGTTCCTATGCCATTTCCACTTAACTTCCAATTCTCCAGTACTTCTGGAGTGGAAAGAAGTGATAGAAGTCTCCTTTGGGTTTATAAAATATAGTTGTTAAAATCCTCACTCTTGTTCTCTAATTATTTTTTAGACATATGCTTATGCATACAGTACAGGTTGGTGTCTTTTATTTCCCAAATTTTACTCAAGGCACCTTAACGTTTATTAAGCACTTACTATGTTTTCCAGGTAAACTTCCAGCTTAGTATCCTTGCTTTATCATTCTTATGGTTTTTACAACACAAGACCCTTCAGGAAAATCTGCCACTATTCCCCTAGTACTCAAAGAAAAGGAAGAAAAATGGAGGGAGGGAGATAAGGAAGGAGGGGGGCAAGAAGGAAAACAGGCAAACAGCTAGCACCTCATGGTTCTTTTCTTTCTCTTTAAGAACTGTCCAAGGCAATTGAAAGTAACCTCATTACAGATAATGTTTGAGATCTTTGATGTCTCTCCAAAGAGCCTAAATTTCTTATTTTTCTCTGCTACCTCCAAACAACCATTTAGGATCTAAAGTTCTGGACTTGTATAGATTTTCTAACTGCCCAATAATATCTAGAATGTTAGCCTATCTAAGCCACTCCATGTTCCACAGAATCTCCTGCAAGATAAATTTGAGACATAATTGAATTTCTTTTTTTTTTTTTTTATGTCAACTTATCCTGGCAATAGGATGCAGGGCATAGCCAGGCATATAACTGACCAAAGGCTTGTCTTGAGTGTTCTGTCTATTCCCAATCACCATAGGAATGGCTTATTATCTTCACCTCTTATAGTTATTTTTATTGGAATAAAGTCACAGGGTATCATTGTCATCATTTTAACACTTGACCAATTAAATAGTTTAATTACACACTTTCCTTTGTTCCATGTCCTTGAATACATTAGAATAGATCATACATAAATCAGAATAAAATTCTTTTTACAAATCTAGTAAAACATGCTGGAGGCCAAGGCAAGCCCCTTTCAAGTCCAATCATGATAAAAGTTGTTCCATCTAATTCTAAATGCTTACAGGTTTCTCTTGTTCATCATCTCCATTTTTAATTACAAATGTCTACAAAACAATTAAAATTTATATATATATATATATTTTTTTTTCTCTATTTTGAAAAGGCTTTTTTGACAGTCCTAAATGTTTAAAGAATAAAATCCAAATGATTTGAATGTCAAAGAATAAATGGTTTGTTGCTAAATGATGGGACAGTTACTCCCAGGCTAGGACGTTTCCCATTTCCTTCAGCTACTGGAGGATTTTTATCTACCAGTACTATCAGTTTTGCAAACCTAGGGCCAACAATCTGAGAAGTTGAAAGAGCCCCATCAAGGGAAATCAATCCTAGTCAAGCTGAAGAAACTCACATCTGCATTTCTTCCAAGCTGAGTCACAAACAGTACACACCCATCATGATCCCTCTTCAAATAATTTCATCATTTACCTGCGTAGAACTTCCTGAAAGTAAGGAATGGGCTTGAATGGATGAGCTATTATCTCATTAGGACTTGTGAGGGAACCAAACAGACTGGAATGCTTTCCGCAAACCCCCCTCACATCCCCTCTCCATTTCCCATACCCTTGCCACTGTTTGCCTTTTCTCAGTTTCTGTGTTGACCAAGACAGATAGATAAGCCTCTTAGATGATGACTGCATTAGTTTTCCAAACCACCAACAGCTTTTCCATGTTTGGAAACTGCTGTGTGATAGAAATGTTGACTATGTAAGTGAAACTAAATCAAAGAGCAGAAAACCTCTTTGAGTAAATAAAAATCTCCCAAAGGTTCCCTGGGAACACCTTTCTTAGGATTTTACCCAAATTTCCATTCAAAGCACAAGTGACTTACAAAGTAAGATCTCTTTTCATTGTTCAGTATCAGTAAAACTATCAAGAACATTAATATGGGTATGCACGTTGGATTTTTTTGGTTTCAATGTTAGTTTTTAAATGAATTTTATATTTTCCACTTTCCCTAGTTAGGCTATCCAAAAGAAAATCGTGTAATTTCTGAATCTGATACCCTGGAAAAATTTTTAAATTTTATTTTTTATTGAAAAGAAGCACAATGGACTCCTGTACAAGGGGAGATCAAAGCACAATGGTTTCCTTCCCCCTTCCACATGTATTCATGCTGCTGGAGGCTCATTTATAATATTGTAGCTAGAGACGCAAGGACACAGCCAGAACTCTCCCTATAATATAGCAAGGATAGACAGATATTACATTTCAGCTCAGGAGACACAGAGAAAATAAGGCTGCAGGGTTTGCTAAATATTTGCTTCACTTCAGGGCACTGCTGTTTTCTCTGGCTGCTTGATTGAAAGTCTGTCTCTAATGGTGTGTCTTACAAAGTCAGAGTGATGCTGAAGGCACAGTGTCCCACATTATCTTGGGCACCTAGAACGAAGACTATGGCTAAGAACGAACACCCCACAATGCTGTTCTTGCCTGGGTTCATTAGGGGTGAGTGAGTGTTCCCTAACAGTACTTTTCCTTTCAAATGGGTACCAGACCAAGTTAGGAATACCTACATAGGGAAAGCAAAGGGAAAATTTAAAAATGCTTATTCTTACCCATATTTTAAAAAAATGACTGACCTGGACAGACTTGGGGTGTGATAGGGGAGAGTGGCAAGTTTGTGAGCAGTCACTCATGAGTCTTTTTGTTAAACCAATGAGTATCTATCCATTCTCAAAAGGAAGGAAATATAATGGTGAAGAGGTCAGAAACAAATGAATCATGTGAACACAATTTTAGATTGGGAAGACAATTATCAAACAAGAAAGACCATCTAGAGAAACAGGGCAGAGTGGTGTGCACCTTCTAGTGCATGCCAGTGAAAAAGCGCTGGACATGCATGTGCTAAGATATCGATCCAGGCTGAGCACTGGGAGTACAAAGGCTGTGAGCCAAGAAGGTATATGTGTGCTCAAAAACTCGTGGCAGAGTGGAAAATGATTTTTGTTTGCTTGTCTCCATTTTTTGTTGTTGTTTTAATAATTGAGTCTCTAATGAACAGCTGAGAAATAAGTAACCAGAAGCATAGGTTAGTTAAATGTGTCCTCTTTTATACCAACCCATTATTTTAGACACTTTCTGGAGAGAGGCACATTTGAATATTTTCTTATGGGGACTCAATTTGCTTGGCATATCTTTTCATAATATGCTGCAGCACTGCATTTTCTCTCATGGATTATCTTACTTTTTAAAATCTACCCTCTGAAAGCATATTGTTAAGCCACATACAGATACCTACAATTGAATCCTTTCTGCTTCATATTTCCTCAAGAAGTCTTCCCACAGTAACATTAATTTTAAGTTGAAGCAGATCCTTGTATGGTAGCAGAGCAACTCCCCTGAGAACAGGGCAGACTATGCCCCAGGCTCTAACCAAGATCCCACAGGAATCTCCTGATCTAGGACTCTAACTTGCTTCAGAAGGACAGGGCACCTCCTAAGGGAAAGTCCTTCTTGGCTGTGTGATAGGGCGAAGCACTACGGGACACTAACCACTCTGGATAGCTTGGGCAGGCCAGCAGACTTGGGGTTCTGTGGCACCCCTTCATAAATCTGCATTCCCGTCAGCTGGATCTCTATGTAGAACCAAATAGACTTTCCCCTGCTGGCTTGATTGGTTTTGTTTTTGTAATAACACAGAGACAAACAACGAACTGGGTTGGTGCACAGACAATCAAATTCAATCATCAAGATCACATCTGCTTATTTTATTCATTAAATCACCATAAGAATCAACCCCAAAGAATTTTGGTTCATCTCTAAACTTCCAAGCAAAAATCAGGTGAAAAACAGTCAATTTAAGATATATAATCAGAATATATAATGAATGAAATATAAATTATAAAAAATCACTTAGGAAACCTATTTTTCTTATTACATTGAAATAAATTGATTCATATTTTTCCTTTGTGTTTGTTTATGCTTGTACACTACTTTTAGCTCTTATTTCTGAAGTTTTATGTAAACTATTTTGGGAACAGAAAATGTTTTAGACACATTAATGTGGTGCACTGGTTATTATATGAAGGTTTGTAAGTGATGAGATCCTCTCAAACATGTTCCTGTTCTGGGAAGGGGAACCTTGTATGACAGTACTGCTTAAATATGAGGGTTTCTTGCACATTTTGTATTTCTCACTTAATTTGAGACAATTTTTAGTGAACTTAAATTTGTGGTCAGAGTCATTCATAGAAAAATAGAAGAAAATCATATTTGCCTATTTTTATAAAGTAGAGGGATGGAAGTTTATTTTGTCCTAATCAAAAAAGTTGGAACCAGAGGGATTAAAATGTACATGAGTTCTCCATCATGCTTATTTCCTTCTGCGAGGGGTTTGTCTAAAATATGATTGAATATATTCATGTACACTACTTGTTAAGACAGAATTTTTGTTAAATGGCTCTGTCAGGTAAACATGATTTACGTTGCTCTTTTTCTTACCCATAACCATCTCATTGTCCACTTCAATGTTTCTAACACACCATTTTCAGGTTACCTGCAGGTTTCCTGAACCCAATTTTCTTCCTCCTCTCACCTTTGCAAAAATCTCTTGCTTGTTCTACCTGTATAAATCTTGTATTTTTACATGCTTTTTTCCATCAGAAAGCCAATTACTTGGTATTTACATATATAAATAGTATGTATACAGTTCCACTTTCTAATTATTGTTTGCATATCCGTTTGACACCCACAGTGCTCCGACCCCACACTTCTAAAGAGATCTTTATCATTCACTGTCCACATGTATCAAAGCAGAATTGAAAAAGATCATGGTCATGTACAAATGTACTTTCTCCTGTAGTTTTGTAGAATGGAAATTTAACATGAATACTTGAAAGTGTTTATATTATTAAGATTTCATAAATGTACCTGAATATGGGCCAACTTTGAAAACTGTCAGTAGTCTCTTTGAATTAATATATTAAAACATCATTTTTCCACAAACTCCTAAAAAGAGGAGCTTATTATGGGAATGATGGCATTTTCACTTTCTTCAAGGCAGGAGTGGTATCCTTTGCAGATGCTGAAGTGAAACAGAGTAAAATGATGTGTTGCCAGGATGTTCCGTGAACTTTAAAATTTCCATATATAGTTAAAAGGCCTGGCTATTTTTTTTAAAAGGAAAATAAATCGCAAAGATGCAAGCAACCTGATTACACAATATCTTACCACACAAAATATAAAAAACAATGAATTTAATCATTCTGTGGTCTGGGCTGAATTCAACACTGAAATCTTTGTTTTTGAACTCCACAACAACAAAGGATTCAGACTTTCAGATGAGCATCTTTGAAGTTGGATAGGACCCTGACCATATCATGATTGTCTGATACTGGAAGAGGACAAAGTGCAGAATGCAGTACCCCAACCAGGACTGTTCTGCTCTGAGAAACTCAAGAACAGCACCATGGAGGAATTACAGATATAGAATGACTGGAAGGGTCATTTGATCTTGCTTCTGAGACTGAACTAAAAAACCTCTGTTTCAGATTAGACAGCAGTTCATTGTGTTTCTTTTTATTTTTCTCTTAAACACAAAAATGATTCTGTACATTAAAAGAAACAATATTTAAAATAAAGTAATAGAATTTATACAGTATGCATTTTATGGACATAGGCTCAGAAAGTTCCTGGTATTTGAATAATCCATGTTTTACTTAAAATACTGACACTAAGTAACATCAAACCAAACAGAACACACAAAGGTCTTTCCTACAATGTGTATGATCAGTGAGAACTGTGATCTATCCCATAATACTCCATAAAACAGAAAAAAGAATTTGCCTCTCATTTTTAGATATTCAAGCCATTCCATTAGCTTCAATACTCACTTTAAAAAGAAGCCCACATCCTGGCAAGGGGAGATGCTGTGATCAAGATGTCCACATTTTATGGCTTTCCTCTCTTTCAAAGTGCACAAAATTTTCAAGAAAATACTATATATTTGATGTTCAATAGTTTCAGAATGCAGCAATGGCACTGACTGCTATAATATCAAGATAAATACCTCAAATAACTTCAACTTATATTCACATAATTTTGATATGACTATTAACATATAGGTTCTATCATTTAAATCAATGTGTTCATCTAATTTTTTCACTTTAATGGTGCCTTCTAGGAAAACTTCATACATATGTTTCACTATTGCATGAGATATTTTGTCCTTTCCTATGTAGTTTAGGATATATAAAATTAAATGTAAATTATATCCTTGTTTACAGAAAATTTCAAGCTGTTATTTATAATAGTTAAAATATTAATTGCTAATTTTGATAAAACTCATTTCATTCCAATAAATTAGTTAAAAACATGGAAACCTTTGAGAATAAGGGTATAATAAGTATTTGCATGTATATGCAGAAGTTGCTTCAGGTATGACCAATATGACAAGTGAAAGATTGATGAAAATTGGGAAATGTGTGAGAATTTCTCCAAATAAGTTTTAAACAAAGTAAAAAACTTAGTATATATAACACTAATGGAGGAATACTGTATCAATTTTAAAGAAATCCTAAGATAACAAAACTGGAAAAATTTTGTTCTTATTACTTTGGAAACATACTAGCACCACTTTAAATTTATTAATATGCATGTATTTAATTTCTAATTATTTTAACTGTTAGCATACTTTTAAAATTGATGTTGAATTTACGAGTCTGAACTAAAAGCAAAGCCTTGCTCTTTGAAATGACTTCAGCTCTTGTACAACACCTGGAATGCAATGGTACAGTACCTGATTTTGAAGCTGGGATTCTCATAATTCAAACTGTTATAATGACAATCCTTTTGGTTAAATTTAGTAACGAAACTCTAAGAGCAAAGTCGACAAACAAAAATACACCAGAAACTTAAGGTGCACAGTACTTAGAAAGCTGAAATAGCCTTAGAAAAGACCAGAGAGGAAGCAGAAGCCTGCTGGCACCTAGTGGAGGAAGGCGGTAAGCCAACTGTATGCCTTAGCCTGAGAGGCTTGTTGGGAAAAGAATACTTTTTAATTATTTTAATCTATGCTTTCTATCACACATATTTGGGAGGAAGGCAAATATAAAAATATCTGGAACAATTCATCCTAACCATGCAACAAAATGATATAATTTTAATTTTCTGCAAGGACAGGAAGAAAACTTGGAAGGATGGAAGTGGAAGACAGGAACAGACCAGCTGTGGTGAAAACAATACAGCCTAGTGAATATAATGGTTGTGTAACCGTCCTTTCCCTGGATATGCTTAGCCAGAGCAGATCACACTATTCTATTCTCCATCAAACAAAAATTTTGCATGTGCATGTTGTGTGGGTGTGTTTGTATGTGTGCGTTTGCACATATCTGTACATGTATTTGGGGGCCAGAGGATGGTGTCAGGCATCTTCATCAGTTGCTCTCCATCTCATTTATCAAGACATGCTCTCTAACTTGAACCTAGATATGACAGCCTCTACCTTCACCTCCCCAGTGATGGGGTTAGACACACCCACCACCATACCCTCCTGGCATTTTACGTAGGTGCTGGGGTTCCTCACTCAGGTTGTCACACTCTCAAGCATTTCATCCACTAAGCCATATCCCCTGCCCATCAATCAAAGAGTATTTAAGAAATTAAGTGAGAGGATTTTTTTTGAAGTTCTGTCTATGCTTGGGATTTGATCACAGAACACCATTTAGGACTAAACTTGGAGTTTTTAAATGACCAAATATTGCATGCAGAGGAATGGTCGCTTTTACTTCATGGCAAAATTTTAAAGTTTTTAAATATTTTATTTTTATTTGTTTGAGAGAGAAAGAAGCAGATAGACAGAGAGAACAGGCATGCCAGGGCCTATAGCCACTGCAAATGAACTCCATAGGCATGCACCAGCTTGTGCATCTGGCTTATGTGGGTACTGGGGAATCGGACCTGGGTCCTTAGGCTTTGCAGACAAGTGCCTTAACTGCTAAGCCATCCTCCAGCTCCTTTCATGGCATTTAAATTTTTTTTTTGGAATCAGACAGAGAGAGAGAGAGAGAGAGAGAGAGAGAGAGAATGGGTATGCCAGTGGCCTCTCAGCCACTGTGAATGAACTCCAGATGCCTGCACCCCCTTGTGGGCAAGTGCGGCATTGCGCCCTTGCCTCACCTTGCGTCTGGCTAAATGTGGGACCTGGAGAATGGAACAGGTGTTCTTAAGCTTAGCAGGCAGGTGCCTTAACTGCTAAGCTCTCTCTCCAGCCCATCATGGCATTTTTAATAGGAGGGAAAAAATTAGATCTGAAACCTATCTCCACTCCACATTCATCTTTTGGGACTGAGGAAAACTATGGCTGGAATGAAACATTTCTAGCTTAGAAGGTAATGAATGAGTTCACGGCCTGATATGAGCAAATGCAGAATTACTACATTTTCCAAGGAGAGTCGTACATCAGTTAAGCCCATCAAATATACTCATGGTCCCTGCAAATGTAAGCTTCTACAGTTTCCTAATAAAAGGGTTTTATCATATGGATATGGATATGGACTGGGCTTTGCTGTCCTCATAAATATTTCAAGGACTACACCTATTCTTGTACTTTTTGGTACTCCTGGAATAGTTAGTAATTATTTTGTGATGGGGACATAGAAGGGTCAAGTCATACTAAGACTTGTGTTGTGCTAAGTTAGGAGTGATTTCTCAATAGCTTAATATTCAAACTTGGGTTACTAAACTACCAATGCTCTATGATTTAGTGTAGGTTCAGTTTACTTCATCAAGTTGTTTCATTGTCTTAGATAGCTGGTGTAATTTTTAACCAGTACATGATGAAAGAGTTGTATACATATTCTTCCTCAGGGTCTCCTTTTGAATCATGAAGCAACCTGTGGTGTTATCCTGTCGTATTAACCTGAAATCTCACACACAGTCATGTGCCTAAGTCTTAGCCTATATATCTTAAAATCTTTAAAAACGAATATTTTAGCTAATATAATTCAGTTTGTTTAACATCATGTTGTAGACATCTATAAGTTTATTGCAGAGCACAAACACTCTAAATACCATGTTAATGGAGGGCTGTTTATGCTTCTCTAGATTCCCTTCCCAACTGCAAGATGTAAGAACCTATTACTTCTTGTAAGTTTTGTTTGGGTAAATGCCAGACAATCCACTCATTTGTACAGACTCCCTTGATTCTGGGCATTATGCAGTACCAGACTTGAGAATACTGCAAAGCCTAGTTAGAACCAGCATCTTGAGCCAGCATCTTGTACTCAAAAAGCTGCCTAAGAAACCTGGTCACATGCTTCTGCATAACAAGTTTGATGAATTAATTGAAAACATATTGTAAAATACTTTTTACATTACATATGAAATTATCACCATAAAGTTTATAAGAGAAGGAGTAAATGGGGGAAAAGGGAAGTGATTGGTCCTAATTCACTGGCAATAAAGGGTTTCCTTCAAAGTATACTCCAATTCCCTCTGATATCTCAAGTTTACACAAACAGAAGGGCCGGCCTATTCCCACTTCAGGTGCATCACAGAGCCATGGTCCTATGTTGACCTCTGTACTTTTTCCAGGTACCCTTCCTTGCTAAAGGCTATAGGTTTGAACAGGGGATTATACCCCAGGTAGGCCAGTTTCCAAGGTCATGTCCTAACACCTCTGACATGTGGGACCTAGCTCAGGGACTCTGGGAAAAGAAGCAGAGTCATAGTATGTATGAGCAGGAGAGGAAACACATGTGGCAAGTAGCTGGAAAAGGTGATTGTCACAGTTGGCTTAGAGAGGTTATTATGGCAGTTCAGAGGAAGGAAACTGGCTTCAACCTAGGGTAAAAGATGGGGGGGCCTAGAAGTACCAAGAAAGTTTGAGAAGGAAGGAGCTGGGCTTTGAAAGAAGGCTAGGACTCAGATAAACCACACCTGGAGAAGAGCAAACTGGCACAAAGAAACTTTGTATATAGTGACAAGATCTCCTTTCCTCAGCAGGCAGCAATAGTCAGAAAAGAGGCATTTGCTTCACAGTCTTCTGACTGGGAAGAGTCAGGTACCAAGTATGAACAAATACTTATGGCTGCTCTACTTAACATCTTCAAACTGCACGTTTGTATGAGCAAGGGAGGAAACACATGTGGCAAGTATTTTTCCAAGCCAAGAGAACTTACACATGGACTCATACGCAAAGAACTTCCATGTTTACCTTTTTCTCCAAGCCCATGCCATCTCTTGTTCTTTTAGCATACAGGGCAATGGCAGCATATCAGGGGCCAACCAAAAACACAGAATGAAGGCTACCTGCCCCAAAATCAAGTCCACTGCTTGCTGCTGGATCTCCTGTCACTTATTGTTAGTGAAACAATTCTTCTTTTCAAACTGAATATATCATGCTTTATCACCATTTTATTCTGTCAGTTATATCATCATTGACCAAGATATGATTGATTCTCTATTACTCTAACCCTGCCTCTAATAGTCAATGTCCTCCAGATACCCAACACGCAAACTGAAAAAAAAAAAAAAACAGAAAACTTATTTCCCCTGCTCAAAATTATTTAGTTCCCAACGTTTGTCAATAAATATAAAACCCCAAAGGTAAATAAGGATTATAATAATTCCAAACAGAGCTTTATTCTTTTTTCTTTTAAACCTGTATTGACATTAATATGTACTCTCTTAAACTTTTTTAAAAATACATCTGAGCCAGACGTGGTGGTGCACACCTTTGATCCCAGCACTTGGGAGGCAGAGGTAGGAGGATTGCCATGAGTTCGAGGCCACCCTGAGAATACAGAGTGAATTCCAAGCCAACCTGGGCTAGAGTGGGACTCTACCTCGAAAAACCAAAAAATAAATAAATACATCTGCCTGCCTGGTATAATTAGAATTAAGAAAAAGATCTAGTAAATACTGGGTAGGTGAAACTTTTCTTCCATAAATCATTATTTCAAATGTGTCATCACAATTCTTAGCTGGCAATTAATTAAAATCCAAGAAACAGTAGGTTTTGCTTAGCAACCACTCAGCCTAGCAGTCCCACTAAAGATGGCCACCCCTGTAATCTTAGTAATACCTCTAGGCCATCAGTGTGTCATGGCCTGACTGTGAACTCCACCTTGACAGACAATGGAAGTGAGTTGTTGATCCAAACCGACCTGTGCTCAGACCAGATCTTAATGTTTTTGTATATGTTCATTTCACACAACATTATATTTTTCAGTCTGTCTTGTGGTTCTACTTGGAAACTATTTCTCTCCTTTTTAAATACTGAAAAACCAGTTTGCTCCATATCATTCAGCCTTCCTCACCCCACCCCACATGACAGCAAAAATTTCTAAAAATCACTTAGTACATTCGTCTTTACAGTTTCAACCCTCAACGTTTGAAACCCCACCCCACATGACAGCAAAAATTTCTAAAAATCACTTAGTACATTCGTCTTTGCAGTTTCAACCCTCAACATTTGAAACAGTCCATAAGTGATAATGAAATGCATAAAGGAATGAGAAAGAGAATCCAATTACATCTACCTGCAGAGCTCAGCTGCACACTGAGTAACAATAAACAGGCATTCTTAAGTCACAGAATTTCATTGGAAATGGGGCAGAACTTGTGTATTTTAACAACTTTTACAACTAGTAACCACTACAGCATTTATTTTACTTTTTAAAAGAAAACCAGAGGAGGTTCATAATTTAAACTAAAGGGTCTTTCAGCCTTGAAGACAAAAAACACTTCTGCTTTGCACCTGAGTAATAATGTAGGATGTGTACAGGTGAATTAAGAGTACTGAACTCAAAGATAGTTTGTCTTTGGCCAATCTGAAACAGCTGAGTTCTCTCCAGCTCTGCAGTCATTTATTATCCAGCAAATAAAGCCTGGATTCTTGCTTCTCAAACACAGCGGTGGTCCTGGGCTTATGATTTACCATGTCTACACTGAAACGCATGACACCAGTCATTACAAAATGTTCTCTTATATACAGACACACACCTCTGATGATATTTTTTTGTCTGATTTACTTTTTTTGCCAGTAAATTGAGAGAGCTTTGATCAGATGCACACATTTTCTCTTCAATGTGACCCTCCAGACAGATTTTAGCAGGAACTTTATATTAAACTATATATATATTCTAAATCTATATCATACATGTATCCAACTTTAAACACAACTAGAAGTACTGTCTCATGTGGACACATAAGTAGAGAAAACACACATACATGTATATGTATATGCTTATGTATATATAATTCAAAGGCTCCAATTTTGAAAACTAATACTATAATTATAATTAGTTGATACAGAGATTTATATAAGTCCCTTGAATATATATGGCAGCATGTGTTTAAATGCTAAATTAAAATACAAGCAGAGTGATTTATGTCTGTCATTCTCAGCAGGGTTGAGAAACAAATCTATTAGCTAGTTTGGCATAATTAAAATGAATACATTCGAGCAAAACTATTCTATCATGATAAGCAGAGATGAAGTACAAAAAGTATCTAGTGAAGAATCATTTTGTAAAAACTTGTATGAAGTTAACAGAAAAATAGATATCTGCTAAAATATAAAAATAATAAATACAGTCAGGCATGGTGGTGCATGCTGTTAATCCTAGCACTCAGAAGGCAGAGAGGTAGGAGGATCACTGTGAGTTGGAAGCCAGCCTGAGACTATACAGTGAATTCCAAATCAGACTGGGCTACAGTGAGACCCTACCTCAAAAGACAAAAATCATCATCATTAGTATGGAAAAAAGAATAAAACCACTCCAGGGTATCATATAGTGATGAAAAGTTTGGCTTTCTAGTACTCTAGAACTAAATTTTAGCTGCCAATATTTCCACCAGCCACTAGCCACAAATGGCAATTGAGTACCTAAAACATGGATTGAAATATGGCAGTCAGAATTGAAATGTATTATAGGTACAAAATACACACCAATTTCAGAGACTTAGTACTGAAAATAGAAGGCAAAATACTTCATTCATATTTTAACTCAATACATGTTGTGTTAATATTTTGAATTGTGATCAGTGAAATATTTTATTAAAATCAATTTCACCTGTTTCTACTTTCTAATGTGGCTATTTAAAGTTTAAACTTACAAATGTGGTTTGTATTATACTTCTACTGGACAAATTTGGCCTAAAGCATAAAGTCACAGAATGTGAAAATTGATTTGTGAACTTACAAATCATGTTGTCCAACACTCCACATTTGAAAGGCAAGGAAAATGAGGCTTAGAGATGTATTCTGTACTCGCTTATAATCAGTTGTGGATTCTCTTAGAGGCCAGGGTCTAAACATGGACCCATTTTTTCTTCCTAGAGAGTGCCATAAAAGAGAGATGATTACTTGCCTCAATAACCACACTCAACATACTTCCATTTCAGGCAGTTTCAAAACTCTGCTCTCATTCTTTAAGATGTAAGCACCTTTCAATTTGACTTACAACTATCGATGGAATTGTTTTCTTTCCCTTTTTGACCTTGGTAATGAACACTTATCCCAAGACACGATGTTTATATACTGTGAAAATTCTATGGAACTCAATGAAGGTTTTAGATTCATGCCATAAGTTATTTACAAAGTGAACAAGCTTATAAATTGATTCTTAACTCTCCATCAGTAGATGAATGATTAAAGAAAATGTTTTACACAGTCATAATGGAAAGCTGTTTTGCCATAAAAAGAATGAAATCCTGTCCTTTATAACATGAATATAATGGAATATAATTATATTAATCCACAAACCAATTTAAAATAAGCTTTAAATTTGTCTTTAAAACCTAGGTAATATGTGCCAGGTATGGTGGCACATGCTTTTAAAATCAGCACTTGGGAGGCAGAGGTAGGAGGATAGCCATGACTTCAAGACAACCCTGAGACTAAACAGTGAAAGATTCTAAGTCAGCCTGGGCTAGAGTAAGACCTTACCTTGAAAAACAAAGACAAACAAACAAACAAACAAACCTAGGAAAAAATTAAGTCGTTCTCAGAAATTCTTTACCCTCTCCAATTCCCTATCCGTACCTGGTATCCTATACAGCAAAAGTGGTTACTTCTAAATCCATCTTTTTATCTATGGAATATTATCTTCCTTAAGAGAATTTCAATTTTTATCTTTATTATTACCATGATATCAAATTGAAATTTATATAGTAATGTCTATTTATAGATTCCTATTTTCTAAAAGAAACAAAATAGACAAATTGCCTCCCCCTATCCCCTACTGCCTCAACTCGGAATATCAACTTTTGACATGGGTTGGAGCAATATTCAAAAGGGATAATAGCCATAGGTTTTGTTTAAAAAGGGGAGGAGGAGGCTGAGGAAATGGCTCACTTGCCTCACAAGTGTGAAGACTGGAGTTCAGATCCCCAGTACCATGTATGTCAGGGGACATGGCGACCAGCTCCAGTAATCCCAGCGATCACAAGGCAGAGATAGGAAGTCTCCAGGGAAGATGTTAGCTAAACTAACAGAATGAATGCAGCCTGAGTAAGAGGCCATGCTTCAGTAAATAAGATAGAAAGTGTTGAAATTACCTTCCCATTGCTAAGACAAAGCACCCAACCGAGAGCAGCTGATGGGAAGAAAGTTGTTTGTTTGTTTGTTTGGCTTTTAGTCTTGGGCAGAAGCTATATGATGGCAGGGGAACAAAAAGGCATGAATAGAGTCTGGACATCACTTCCTTGTCCCAGTAAGTAGAAAACAAAGCAGAAGAGTGAGCTGAACTCTGGAAAAAAGAGCTGATCATGACACCTCTAAGTCCATCCCAAAAACACACCCTCTCCAGCAAGGCGCCATCTCCAAAAGTGTCATCAGCTGTGGACCATGCATTCAAAACACAAGATCAGGGGCACACCTAATTCAAAATTACACCACAGAAAGCCATCAAGGAAGATACCCAATACCAACCTTTGGCCTCCATAGGCACATTCACACACACTGTACGTGTGTGCGTACATGCATACATACATAAAATAATTAAAAATAAAATACAAATAAAGGGGAAAGAGCACATTAGAAGCCATGTCTGAGTGATTGGCAAACAAAAGGAACTGAAATATTGTGTTAATAGGCCAGCTGCTTCTCCCATCTCCATGATCCACCTGATTATCTCCCCAAAGAACTTCCTTAACCATCATACTTTGCCACTACAACTGCCATTGCTGCATCTCCAGGGGACACCTGAAATAAAGCACCAGTCCAACTTGGCACCTCAGCTACTGCAGCTAAATAGCTGCCAGCCAGCCTGATCAGAACAATGGCAGCTAGATGCAGATCATCTCATCCCTCCCTAGCTCTTAGGACAGAGTCGATCTCCTTTAGTGAACTTCACACGGGGGCAGCCCTGGGAACCTGCAAGGGAAGAACTTGACTGGTAAAGTCAGGAACAGGACTCAGAGGGCAAGGAGAAATTTCCAGTGGTGAGCCAAAATCCAATTATCAGGCCAGTTGGTTTTAATATCCTTTATCTCCACCCAGCTCTCATTTTTCTACACACCTATTCTTTTTTAATATAATACACAAGGCCAACTTAGCAGGCCACTGTTCTCACCTTATATCACTTCTCTTTTTATTTCCCTTTCCATAATTTTAATTTCACTTTTTCTTCTCCCAAAGAACATAGAATAACCTGGTGTGCAGGGTCTTTATGGCTCAACTTCCCAAGAGATAAGTCTGTTCTAAGTTATCTAAGTATATACTTTACCAGACTCATCTCAGTCTACCTTTAAGTAATATTTCTACTTCCTCCAGTTATTTTTGTCTCTACAGTTTCTCTTTACATTCATGTTTTTCTCTACTTCCTCCCTATAAGCCCAGTACTAATCCCCATTCCCACCATGTTTAGTTTCTTTTTCCTTTATTTTTCTTTCCACACACACCCACAATAACTAATGTATTCAGTGTACATAGTACTATTAGTGTCCTCAGCTAAATAAAGCAATTGGATCTTAAGGATTAATTGTTTTTCAATCAACTACTAGACTATGTTTATAGCAGGCTTACCCCTGGAAAGTGACTTTTGTTGGAGAACAGTATTCATCTCTAAGGAAAACTAGGAATATAGCCTGATGCCTGGAAACAACAGTCAAATACAGAAAAACATCATCTTGCCCCTCCTACAGCTCATGAACATTCCAAACACCTCCACTGAAAGAAGAAAGGTGATTTCAATTAAAAATAAGAACTCCACCAATGAAACTCCAGATATAAAAGTACCAACAAATCACAAGTAGCATAAGAAGCTAAAGCAACATGTCTCCTCCAAAAATTACTAATCTCATAATAATGACCCAATGAGAAGGACTTAAATGAAATTTCAGACTAAGAATTCAAAAGAGTAATTATAAATATGTTCAAAGAATTTAAAGAGGACATGAGTAACTGAATGAATTCCAAAAGAACATAAACAATTCAGTGAACTATGAAAGTCAATTCAGGATATATTTTGATAATAATAGAAAATAAAATAATAGAAAATAATAATTCAGGGTCGCCAATAATAAAAACAAAAAGAAGGATATGTATGGTACAATGCAGGTCTGGCCCTAGCCAGACCACATGTCAGAAGAAACCAGGAAGTGGCTTCTGTGAACATGGTGTCCTATGCAGGCCTGGCGTGACAACAGCTACAGTCCCATGCTCACGAGAAACCTGCTATGAGATGATCTGTCCAGAGACTGGCTGTCATTGGTCACAAGAAGAGGATACAATGATTGCCAGTGATGCACATGGGTGTCCTAGCCTGGCGTGACAACAGCTACAGTCCCATGCTCACGAGAAACCTGCTATGAGATGATCTGTCCAGAGACTGGCTGTCATTGGTCACAAGAAGAGGACCACCCCATACAATGATTGGCCAGCCAAACCCCTTAAAACCCCCTACACTTCCTTGAATAAATGAGTTTGTGGCAGCTTGTCCTGTGTGCTGCTTCCACCCAACTCCCGGAGTCTGAGTAGTGACTACACGCCTCTCACCCCCTACTTGGCAGAGACCCTACCATCCCTCCTGGGCAGGCCCAGGGAGGGACCCCAACATCTGGCACCTGAAGAGAGACCCTCTGCCCCCTTGGCATTGGCAAGACGCCCCCTCACTAGGATGGTGGGTAGTCAATGATGGGTAAGACTCCATGAGATGGGGCAACCTAAGACAGGTACCATCACATGTGATGATCCCTTGGGGCCTGGGTTCAACAATGGCTTGGCAAAGAACCATGCCTCCCAGAGTTGCCAATAATAAAAACAAAAAGGAAGATATGTATGGCACAATGCAGGTCTGGCCTAGCCAGACAGCATGTCAGAAGAAACCAGGAAGTGGCTTCTGTGAACATGGTGTCCTGCGCAGGCCTGGCGTGACAACAGCTACAGTCCCATGCTCTCGAGAAACCTGCTATGAGATGATCTGTCTGGAGACAGGCTGTCATTGGTCACAAGAAGGGGACCACCCCATACAATGATTGGCCAGCCAAACCCCTTAAAACCCCCTACACTTCCTTGAATAAACGAGTTTGCGGCAGCTTGCCCTGTGCTGTGTCCACCCAACTCCTGGAGTCTGAGTCATGACTCCATGCCTCTGACCCCTACTTGGCAGAGACCTACTGTCCCTCCTGGGCAGGCCCTAGGAGGGACCCCAACAATTCAATAAAAAATACTGAAGAAAAATTAAACTAAAATTATAATAGAAATGAAACTTTCAGAAAGTCAAGTGGAAAGTTCAGTGGAAAGCCTCACAATAGAATAGATCATATGAAGGGCAGGATATCAGAGCTTGAAGACAAAGTAAAAGAATTGGATCATTCAGTTGAGAAAAATGATAATTATTTTTAAAAATGAATAGAACAGGTAAAATCTTTGAGACACAAAGGGGGGAACCTGCAATTTATGGACACAGTAGAAGAAGAATAATGCTAAAAGTATAGAAAATATATTCAATAAAAACATGGAAGATAAATTCACAAATCTAGGGGGAAAGATACCAATACAGGTACAAGAGACATACTATAAAACACCAAATAGTCAGGACCAGGGGCCGAGGAGATCAGTCAGTGGATAAAGCCTGATAGTCTGGGTACAATTCCCCAGTACTTACGTAAAGCCACATGCATAAAGTGGTGGGCCCATATATCTGGAGTTTATTTGCAGCAGCAAGAAGCCATTGTGTGCCCATTTTTTCCCCCTCTCTATCCCTTAAATAAATAAAAATACTTTTAAAAACAAAAAGAGAACCAGAAAAGAAACTCCCATGCCATATTAGCTAAAACATTGACTACACAAAACAAAGAAAGTATATTGAAAGCAGGAAGAGATAAGGACCAAATTACATATAAGGCAGGAAATTTTAAAAGAAAGGGCCAATCTAGATTACTATACTCAACAAAAGTACCTATCAGAATTGAGAGAGAAATAAAAACTTCCCATGATAAGAGCAGGCTAAAGGAATTTATAACAACCAAGAAACATTATAAAGTACCCTTGGAGGAATACAGACTGAAAAGGACAGACACATCCAAGAGGCTATAGGGAAAATAAATGATTCTATGACAGTTGTTAAGAAATTGAGGACTAAGAAAACACTAAAACAAACACTACAAAAGTATAAAATGAGCAGAATTCATACATATATTCAACAATACCTGAATATTAACTGTCTCAATTGCTCAATCAAAAGGTATAGACTAGTAGATTGGATTAAAAAAGAGAATCTGAGCCAGGCGTGGTGCCTTTAATCACAGCACTCAGGAGGCAGAGGTAGGAGGATCACTATGAGTTCAAGGCCACCCTGAGACTACATAGTGAATTCCGGGTCAGCCTGTGCTAGAGTCAAACTCTACCTAAAAAGAGAGAGAGAGAGGGAGAATTATCATTTTCCTGCGTCTAACAAACACACCTTACCATCATCAAATGTAAGTACTACATTAATGGGAAAGTATGACAAAGAAATTCCAAGCAAATGGAACTAGGAAAATAAACAGGTATCACTATTTTAATTTCTGGCAAATAGTCTTCAAACAAAAACCAGTCAGAAGAGATAAAGATGGTAACTCCATACTGATTAAGGGAATAAACCATCAAAGGACATTATAATTCTAAATATATTTATAATTATATGTGTGTGTGTGCATAAAACCAGGGCACCCAATTTCATAAAACAAATACAAAGAGAAAACAAGTCACAGATTAAATCTAACACAGTAATAGTGGATGACTTCAATAACCCATCTCACCAATACATAGGATATCTGGACAAAAACAACAAAAAACTCATCCCAAAAACATTGGACTTAAATGAAATCATAGGTCAAATAGACCTAACAGACATTTATAGGAAAGTTCACCTAAACACTACAAAATACACATTCTTCTAAGTAGCCAATAGAGCTTCTTTAAAATAGATCACATATTAACATATTAGGGCATAAATCAAGTATCAACAATATTGTAAAACTGAAATAACTTCTTGTATTCTATCTGACCACAATAGAATAATGCACATATAAACAGCAAGAGAAACTACAGAAAATACACAAATATATAGAGATTAAACAATATATGCTTTAAAAATATCTCCTCTCTCTCTCTCTCTCTCTCTCTCTCTCGTGTGTGTGTGTGTGTGTGTGTGTGTGTGTGTAAGGGTGCTCACATGTCATGGTGCATATGTAGAGGTCACAGGTCAGAGCTCTGGAGAGACTACGGATGGAAGGAAGGAATATATCTCAACACAATAAATAAAGGCTAATATATATAACTTATAGCCAAAGTCATATTAAGGAAAAACTTGAAGCATTCTAACTATGACCAGGAGTAAGATACAGGTGTTCTACTTTCTTCATTCCTATTTAATATAGTACTTGAAGTCTTAGCTAGATTAGTAAGAGAAGGAAATAAAACAGATACAATTAGGAAAAAAGAAAAGAGTGCAAATATCTTTATTCATAGATGATACAATTCTATACATGAAAGACCGGAAAAACTGCACCAGAAAACCCACTAATTAAAAACTTTAATCAAAGTGGCAGGATACAAAATTATCATATTAAAATCAGAAGTCTTACCATATAATATGACATAGTGAGAAAAAAAGTCAGAACAATCCCATTCACAATATCCTAAAAAAAAAAAAAAAAAAAAAAAAGACAGAAATTGTTGAATAAACCTGCTGTAGTGGCCTGTGTTGCTGGGACAAAAAAGCCTAACCCCAAAAAAAGCACATGGAAGAAAAGGATTTACTTCAGGCTTACAAGTTGGGGAAGCTTCATCGTGGGAGAGAAAGGATGTCAGGAGCATAGGCTGGACATTGTATCTTATGACACCAGCTGGCAGGAAACAACAAGAGTAAGCTAAGCTCTAGCAAGGGGCGGTAATGCCACAAACCTCGCCCCTAGTAACACACCTCCTCCAGGAAGGCTTCACCTCCCAAACTGCCACAAGATGGGGACCAAACATTGAAAATGCATGAGGCTATGAGGAACATTGCATTCAAACTACCCCAAAACTAAAGCAAGAAAGTAAAAGACCTCTACAATGAAAACTTTAAAATACTGAAGAAAGAAGTTGAAGAAGACATTAGAAGATAGAAAACCCTCTCTCATGCTCATGAATTGGAGAGTTAATATGGTGAAATGGTTATCCTACTAAAAGTAATCTATAGATTCAAGGCAAACTCAATCAAAATTCTAGTGACATTCTTCATAGAAATATAAAATGTAATCTTAAAAGTCATATGGGAGAACAAAGATCCCAGATAGCCAAAACAATTGAAAGCAAAACTAATACTGCAGGAAGTATCACTACTCTTGTTTCTAAGTTATACTACAGGGCTATAGTGATTTAAAAAACAGTACTGGAACAAAAACAAACATAAGTACCAACAGAACAGAACAGATCAGTACAGAAAACAAAACAGAAAGAACAGAAGAGCACAAAGCAAAACAGAACAGAAGGACCCAAATATAAGTCCATGCAACTTAGCCACCTCAGTTTTGATCCAGATGCCAAAAAAAAAAAAAAACCACATTGTAGAAAAGACAGCCTCTTCAACTAATGGTTCAGGAAAAATTGTAGTTACATGCAGAAAAATGAAATCCAACACAGAAGTCTAGTCCAAAAGGATCAAAGACCTCAGTGTAATACATGAGACTCTGAAGCTGCTGGAAACATACCGCAATATTTAAGCAGAGGTAAAGGTTACTGAATAGGCCTATGGTCATTCAGGCAATAAGACTGCAATAGATAAATGGGACCTCATGAAATGAAAAAGGCTTCTGTACAATAAAGTAAACTGTCAATTTAGCAAAAAGGTAACTTACAGAATAGGAGAAAACCTTTACGAGTGATATATCTAACAGAGTTTTAATATCTAGAATATAAAAGGAACTAAAAACCTAAATATCACTAAAACAAAGTACCCAAGGACATGAGGCCCGCTCAGTGGGTGACAACTCATATCTGGTACTGAGAAGCAAATCAGAATCCCATAGTCAAGAAACTCACAGCCTTCACAGAGAAGCCCCCACTGCTCTCTAGAGAAGAACAATAGGCTTACACATGAATAAGTCTTTCAAATAACTATATATATGCCTATAACCCAAGCTGCTCTCACTCTTGGTTTTAGTTGGTTGGAATACTCTGAGGCATGGTCTCCCCCCCACCTCTACTACCCCACAGGGACTGACAGAGGCATTCATAACTTCACAGTTAATACCGTAAGCCCAATGAGGGGGGCCCCTGGGGACAGGGGAGCAGCAACGGGGGGGATAAAAGAGCATGACTTTCCTAAAGTGGAACTCTACCTAATTTTGTTGATATGTTATCAAATGCAAATATCTGCCTAACAAAAGTACAAGATTTTTATCCTAAAAAACCAAAACAAATATCATGATTAGAAGGCCAACACTAAAAACTGTCCCACTGTTTTTTAGGTCCTTGGAGCTCAAATGCACAATCATTGGGCATTGTAGACTTCAATGATTAAGGGGAAAACTAAGAGAGAACAAAAAAGCACCTCATAGTAATAAATACAAGGCCTTTATTTTTACCTAGTCCAAAAGGTATAGTCCTAAGTAGGAAGACCACACCTTCTATAATCAAGCTGTCATGTTTCAGGAATGAAGAATGGAACATTGCAAACTTCTCTCACATGATGGAGTATTTGCATAGGACTCAGATCTGGATGCTCATCTGTCATCAAGCTGGGCTGTTGAGATACTCGGGATCCTTCAGTGACAATCTGGAATTTGATTTTTATCACTGTGCTATTCTACTCTTGCCTCTACCTATTTCAGTTTCTAAGGTATCAGTTGCCACTATTATGGTCCATGTCTAAATGCTGCTTTTGGTTATCAAGGGCTGAATGTCAGAAAATCTTTAGTTAATGATAACAAGATGTTCTATAAGCTATTACTAATCAAAAATGTGCTTGAAATTTAAGAATTTTTTCTTAGTCATCAACTTTTGAATTTTATGCCAATATGTCAGAGTTTTGAGAGACTACTTTGTAGATATAAACCTGAGCTAAATAACAAAGGTTACATTAATATTTTTCTTTTATAACTCCAAAGCTTTCCATTGTTCAGAGAAATGTACCTGGCAAAAATGTTTTATAAATATTAGTCATAATCTTAAAGTGTGTACAGTAAGAAAGGTAAGTCTGAGGAAAAATCCAAAGAGAGCAAAGGTTGTAAAAGTTTGTAAGTGGTTGGCTCCAAACTCAAAAATGTGAATTACTCCTACTGAAATTTTATATTCACTATGTGACCAAAATTAACAGAGGTAAAACCTTTATTATATATTTATTTTAAATAGCATACAAACAGTAGTCACCATTATGCATTTTCAAACACACAATTTGTTCTAACTGATTCCCCTACCTTACTCTTACCCACTCCCCAACCTTCTTCTCCTGTATCCTGTCCTCTCTCCCACCCCACCACCCCATCTACTTTCAGCTTTCATATCACATGTCCTTTTTTCCCTTCCTACCCCTTCTTCAGCATCTTTTGTTGCCCTCTCTTGATCTGAGGTAAAATCATTTCAACATTTATTCCTTGTCATACAGTTTATTTTTCAGTTAATTTTCTTTTGTTTTTACTTAAAACTTTAATAAATGAACATATTGAATATTGGTTATATTCCCATTTGGTTATACTCTTATGTTCCCACCCCTATTCTCCATGATGGCCCTCCTCATCAGTGGGGTTATTGGTATTCAATGTGGAGTCATGAATGTACCAGTCTCTGTGTATGTGGAGAGAAAATGCCTCAGAATACAGCCTCCCATCCTATAGCTTTCACATTCTTTCTGCCCCCTTCTCTTCAGTGCCTCCTGAGCATTAGAGGGTATGTCATAAGTCTCTTTGAGTGCTGAGCTCTCCATAGCATCTGATTTTCTGCTTTCATGAGTTTTAAGTCTCTTCAGCATCTACTACCATCTCCTTGCAGAAGGTTCTCAGGCTAGCCCTGAGAGCAACACTGGTATTTAACCTACCACTTGCTCTGTAATGTTTGCTGGGCTCTGTAATAGGAATGACTCACTCATGCTAGGCTGTTGTGCTGATGGGTCTTAGGTCTACTTGGTTTTCACTGCCATCTAAACAATTTCATTTTAAAATATGAGCAACTGCCTTAAAATTTTAGTTTTTTATTGGCAAAAAAATAATTTTGGCATAAAAATTTCAACACAGGGGCTGGAGAGATGGCTTAGCAGTTAAGGTGTTTGCCCGCAAAGCCAAAGGATCCTGGTTTGATTCTCCAGGACGCATATAAGCCAGATGCACATGGTGGTACATGCATCTGGAGTTTGTTTGCAGTGGCTAGAGGCCCTGGTGAGCCCATTCTCTCCCACTCTCTTTCTCTCTGCCTCTTTCTCTCTCTCAAATAATTAAATAAAATATATTTAAATTTTTTTCAACACATAGAACATATATGTCAAATACAGGTAGAACATTCCTAATGAAAAATCCAAAATATGAAATGCTCCAAAATATGAAACTTTTAAAATAACAATGTGATGCCACAAGTGAAAAATTCCACACCTGAGCCCACTTCATGATATGTTAGAAATAACATACCAAATTGCCTCAGGCTATGTGTGTAAGACATAAATGAAACAAATAAATGTGTTAGATTGGGTCCTATCACAATACATCTCATTATCAAGGTGCAAATATTCAACAATTTTAAGAAAATCTGAAATATTCAAGTCTTCTGTCCCCAGTATTTCGGAAGAGGGATACTCAATCTGTATTATGTTCAAATTAATTGGAAAGAGACATTAAAAATCTATCACTTTGAAAATTATCACAATACAAGAAGAATTTATATTGGCTAATTACTTATGCATTTCACTATTTTATTTAGCACATATTATAGTGTATATTATTTGACAGACACTGTACAGAAAAAAGTGGTGAATTTTTTTATTTTCCAACTAACTTCTGGACATAATCATCACATGAAATACATGCTATTTTCAATCCCATTGTGATGTTACTTTGCTTTACACTATGTTAGAAATTGAGGTCTCAAAGGTCAATACAACATAATTCTATAAAACCAGACCACCATTCTGGTGTCCAGAACTGAACTAGCCATCCTACCCCTTCCCAACCAATTTCTACTTTTCAGTAGCTGTACAGCCTTACAGCTTAAACTTGAAGGCCTATTGATACAACATCCCTAGTAAACAATGCTTCTGATCTGCTGTGTGACTTCTACATCATGTTCCTTCAGCCTTTTACAGGAACACCCTTCCTTCTCATTAGGGCCACTTCACCTGCTGGCTCTTTGTCCTCCACCCCAATATACATAGCTCTCCCTTAACACAGTTCTGACCAACCATATTTCTGCTAAAGATTAAGGCCTGAGCTGGGTTTAGTGGCTCTTGCCATTAATCCCAGTACCTGGGAGGTTGAGGTAGAAGGATTACCTTGAAGTATGAAGCCCACCTGGGATACAGAGTGAATTGCACATTTTATTAGTTAAAGTGAGATTCTGCTGGAAAAAAAAAAAACAATGTAAAGTGCAAATTTTTTAGCATGACTCTCAAAGTCCTTGCTGACCTGGATCTTAGATTCTATTATTTTTCCTTTTTAAAAGTTTTAAATTTGGGGCTAGGAAGATTGTTCAGTGGTTAAAGGTGCTTGTTTGCCAGCTCAGATCTCATTCCCCAGTACCCACATAAAACCAGATGCACAAAGTGGCACATGAATCTGGAATAAAGAAGCCCTAGTACATGTTCTCTTTCTCTTTCTCAGCTTGCAAATAAATAAATATATTTTAAAGTCTTAAATTAATATTATTTTAGCTTTAATTGATAATATTTAATTGCATATATTTATCGTACAAGACACAATGTTCTAAAATAATTCAAAAGTCATTATACAGCATGGTGACCTTAGTAAATAACAATTTTTCAAATCATCTGGTTTTGGTGTATGTAGGTGTGGTGTAGGTATGTTCATATATGTATGTGTATGCAGGTGGAGGTATGTATATGTATGTGGAAGCCAAAGAACAACCTTGGGCGTCATCCTCAAGAATTCCATCCACCACCTTTGAGACAGTCTCTTACTGGTTTGGAGCTCAGATCCTCCTGTCTTCACCTCCCCAGCACTGAGACTACAGACAAGCACCACCACATCCAGCGTTTACATGAATACCAGGATCTGAAATCACATCCTCATGCCTGCAAGGTGGGCACTTTACTAGCTGAGCTATCTCCCAGTCCCTCCTATTTTATATTTTGAAAATTGCTAGGAAAGCATCTCATAAGTGATATCACCAAAAATGTGATTAGCATTGAGGTGATACATGAGTCAACTAACTTGATTGACCTACTCCATTATTCTCTGAGTCCTTCACTTGTCATTTTCATCCCTTCTTTCATGCTTTTCTTTCTCTTCCTTTTGCGTGAAACAAGTTCTCTTTGTTCCCTGGAGGTGCAAATTCTGGGTAAAATTTAAAGCTGAGCTCAATTAGTACCATTTCTAGTACACATGATCTGAATTTTCCAATTAGAATTAATAGTTGCTCCTATATCTATGCCTCCTCGCTCTGTATGTGACTTATTAAGACCATGGACTCCTTTCTACTTTGTGTTCATGGCATTTTTGCATCTCCTTTATCCTATTATTATTAAACAATCTGGAAGTTCTTTGATACATCCCTACAGCCTCCTCAAACTTTGCCATGATATGAGCATTCAATAAATACTTATTAAGTGAAAAAATACATGACAGAAAGAACAAACTAAAAGTAACTGAAGAAGGACATAGTAAAAGTATGAAAGGTGCAACCACCACAAAATGAATTGTGTAGCATTACTCAAGAAGTTATAATAACTAGATATGATGGCAAACATTATGAAAGAAATAATTCATGTTAAGCATTTGAAAATTTTTCCCAAAGAGATTGTTGTGTATACTGATATTTTCCCACTTGGTGACAAAAGGAAATATCTCATTTTTAATTATAACTTTTATTTTTATTCACACTAAAGAGGACATTATGGGAATGAGTCTAAGTGATCATTTGGATGGTTGACTTATTTTTCTCTTATATTCCTAGATTTTGCTATTTTTATCTATAGGCATTCTCACCATTAATCATAAGGAATTTAACTGTAGACACTTTAGAGATGACAGAAGATTAAAAACATATGATAAATGTGCCTTTAAAAAACCTTCTCTGCTTAATTTTTCATATTTACCCATCAAAATTTGCACTACTGGTAATGAATACTTGGTCCTAACTTCTTTGCCCTTTTAAGAGAGTAATTCATCTTATGGAATAATAGCTGTGAAAAAACTTAAAGCTTTGCCAGTGAGGGGGGTGGGACACAGAAAACAGTTTGCACAAAAAGAAAAAAAAAGTGAAACTGTTCAAATCCCAGCTTGGTCCTAGTCTTTGGTGCTGGTCAATAAACTTGGTACCAGATATAAACAAAACATTCCATTCAACATTATGTCAACCCTCCACACAAAGGTCATCCATCACCGTACATTAATGTTCTAAGCACCTGTAAAATCTGATGTGCATTCTTTCAGGCCATTTTTTTCAACTTTGTGTCTGTCAGAGATACCCCCCACTATATGCGTATTATTTATGTTGGGAGTAGCTTTCTAAATGTCACCCAAATGAATTAGCATCACGCTGAGCCTCGGAGTTAAGAGAGTCGCCATGTGCATTTATGTGTTTTCTCTCCTCGAATACTGACACATTTATATCCTTTCCCCGTCTGCTCTGGCTTTGGCAGAGATGCATAGTACAAGCAGTTTATTTTACTATGACATGGTGACAAAATAGAACTTTATTTATGTGAAGCTGGTTAAAAATGCCCTGGCCAAAAAATATGACACCAGTTAAGGAAATCTAATAAAACCTCTTGTAGAAATGGTGTAAAGTATAGAGTTTTATTTGGAACTTAATGAGCTTGGTAATGCATACTGTACCTTACTGTGTCTACCAAATAACATTAGGCCAATGTTGCTGAATGTGTTTTCCTAAAACCAGTCCAATCTCTGTTAATTTAATCAGCCACTCTCAGCTCCCTAGCATTCACTCATTAATTCATTAATCCAGTTTATTAAAATCAAATATTTATCACAAATCTATGTTATGAAAATGGAAAGGACTTATGGTCAGTTTTTGGTACTCAGTAACAATGAGTTTCTCTAAGCATAATAGCAGAATTAACTCATAAATCATAGGACTATCCATTGAAGTATAAGGAAAGAATTTTTAAAAACCTTGAAATTTGGTTCTGTGAAATGCATGGGTTAATTTTATCACCCAATAGTGATTTGTTAGATTGATCACAACAAATATGTTCTTTTATACATATGTCATGAGTATTGGCCATTATATAAACAGTATAACTAATACAAAAGAAAGATGAAAGAAGGAAGGACTGAAGGAAGGAAGGAAGGAAGGAAGGGACAAAGGGAGAGAGGGAAAGAGGCAAAGATGGAAGGAAGAAAGGAAGGAAGGAAGGAAGGGAGGGAGGAAGGGAGGGAGGAAGGAAGGGAAGAAAAATGGCCAAAATTCTTAATTTTTTAGGCATCCTGAGCTCATCTCTGTATGGATACAAACATAGAAATACCAGGGTTTTTTTTTTTTCCCACACAAATTTGTATTGCTTTTCAGTTATACTACGATGAATGGTGGAATAAAGGTTCAAATCAAGCTGGGAGTGGTGGTGCATGCCTTTAATCCCAGCACTCGGGAGGCAGAGGTAGGAGGATTGCTGTGAGTTTGAAGCCACCCTGACAGTACACAGTGAATTCCAGGTCAGCCTGGACTAGAGCGAGACCCTACCTCGATAAACCAAAAAAAAAAAAAAAAAAAAAAAAAAAAAAAAAAAAAAAAAAAGCGGGGGGGTTTTCAAATCACACTATCTGTTATCCAAAGCATTTTTGGCTCTTCCTTTTGAAGAAAATGTCAGCCACAAGAAAAGCCCATCTCATTAATTTAGAGATACAAGATGCTTTTCTGTGGGCACTATCCTTTCACCTCCTTCCTCCTCTCATTTCTTGTTTCCCCTTCATTACAGTCCGTGCTATTGCTAGCAAAGATGGACAGATATTGGCAGAAGTACTCCCTAGGTAAATCCTAAGGAGTAAAAAGTGCTATCTTCAGCTGCCACCATCCTGCCACAGCTGGAACATGGAGTTCTAATCATGGAGCATTCATTAACCATTAATGTGTTGTGTGGGCTTGGATGAGGAAATCCACCTCTCTGGATTTTATATTTCTCATATGGATTGGGTGACATTCCACAGATGGTCGCTATAGCTTCATCCTGCTCTACAGTTTTCATCTTCTTGGAAACACCTCCCCAGATAAGCACCAAGTTAGAAAGCATATTTTATTTATGACAACAAAAGAGATATAATACTCCCAAATTTGCGAAATCAGTCTCATTGCCAAAACAAAGTTTAATTCTGACTAGTTTAAATGCTAGTTTAAATGGAACACTGAAACAGCAATATTTCTGATAAGTGAAAAAAAGGTGCTTGTTAGATAATTTTCCATTCAGCCTAATTCTACACATCCCCTTGAAGTTAGCATTATATAGAACATTGCCATGTTACATTGTTAGACTTACTTTCTCTCCTAGTTAACTCAAGGTGAAATTCTAATCTTATTGGAAGTGATTAAATGCATAAAACTGACCATGTTCACTCAGAAACACATACAACTACAACTCTAGCAACATTAAATCTGTGTTTTATCTCATGAAGTCAGTGTTTTTCATATTTATTTCACACAAATTAAGAGCAAAATGAGTATCAATAAGTGGTTGGTTTCTTTATTTTTTTCTTTTAGAAATCTCTAAGATGAAACTCTTTGGCAGTATTTCTGCATGTACACATTACATTATGGTTCTTTTTACAGTGAATACCAAACACTAGCTCAGAAGCAAGCTTTCTAGAATCACAGAGATATTCAAAGTTATTAACCCTTCTTTGTGGAAAATACCCTTGCCACCAGGTGTGGAGACTTTATCCAGAAATGGAGCCTGGAAAACTCCTCCTGCACAATGGACTCACTCATGCACATGCAGACACATACATACTCACATGCAAAGGAGTGAAAAGGGAGATGAGCACTGTATGAAGTCATCTGTCAAATGATCACATGGGGGCTGCCAAATAGATGGATCAGAGCAAAGTAAAAGAGCCAGTGTTATTTAAAATAAAACTTTAGAAATAAGGTTCCAAATCCACCTTACTATATTAACAGACATCAGAGTTAATTCGCTTAAACTATCTTGCTAGATTATGTATATTGATCCTAAAAGCTTATCCTTTTGTTGGACAGTAAATAAAGGGTTGTGTCCTATACAAATGTGGAATAAAGAAACACTGTTATGTTTCTTTTGGTTGATTTTACTATCTGCTGAACAATATTTGGCATGAATCCTAAGGTAGGGCAGCTACCATGCTTCCATATTGACTCACTGCCTCTTCCTCTTCACCCCCAACTCTCTTCTCTCCTTCCCTTACTGGACAAATTCCCTGAGTCAGTGCAATTGCAACAAACTGGAGTTGATTGGTTTGACATCCAGATCCTCAGCTCTTCATGTCCAATGGCATTCAGTCAAATCATGACAGTCTCCTCTTTACTATTTCTGAAAACTAAACATCTTTAAGTAATCTGTTATCTCCCAGTCATGCAGGCAGAAGTGTGATGCTTCACTTGCACCTGAGAAGGAAGGTCTCTGAAACCAATCTTTGCCCATATTTGCCAGGATCTAAGAACTCTTAAGAAAGATAGGATCTTTGCAAAACCAAAAATGAAGAACAAAAGGCATGATCTCAAGCCACAAAGTAAACTAAGCCATCTCCAAAAAAAAAAAAAAAAAAAGATAGTAAGGAAGGGAAGGCAACAATTTCTTATTTAATTCACCTTTCGATCTTTGGTTGAATTTTTTGAATCTGTATTTTACAATTTAAACACAATTCTTGTCTCTTCCCAGAAAACACATGACAGGGGATGGATGTTCTGTGAATATTTAGTAATAATATAAGTGACCAAAAAGAAGTTTGAAGGTCCAAATTCCTTTGGCTTATTAATCTGAGAGAAACAGTAACATGCTAGACACTGAACTTGGAGCCAGAAGAAATTGCCTGGAGTTCTCTTGCTGCTTGCGGATTATATACTGAACAGCAGATCACTTAACTTTTCTGCCTGTTAGGTTTCTCACCTATTCAATTATGACAACACACTGCTTCTCTGAAGGATGGTTGAGGTGAGGTGTGTCTGAAACCCACAGAATATTGTGGAAAGATCTATGACTGCACCCTTTTGTTTTCTTTAAAAGGGAAAATTTTAATCTAATTATTTAAGCCAAAATATGGCTAAGTGTTTGTATAACAATAGTCTATCTTCACTGGCCAATTTGTGTCATTACTATTTTTAATCTTGTGTGTACTATGCCTACCAAGTTATACCCTTTTCATTCTATTAGTCTGTGCACTTAGCCACATGTAACCATGTGTTTGTGACTGAGAACTTCATCCAGAATTCTAGAATAAAGAGGATATAGAAAAAATAGATAGAGATAAGTATAGGAAATACTAGACACAGTCATGTTCTTCAAATCATTGTAAGATTTATACTTAGATCCTAATAATTCTTGAGTGCTTTTCCCAAGTAATTTTCCTGTTTTAAGCTGCAATTTCTGCATTCATGCCATTCTCTCACCATCTCTGTTCTTTAGGTCTTGCTTCTCACCTCAAGCTTCCACCTCAGTTCTTTAACTTTTTTCTATTCTCACCCTTCTTCTCCCCAAAGATGGCCTTATTATTATTATTCCGTGATTTCTTCTCTGTACTTTTATAACATGTGAAATGTTAAGCTGTCCCCATGCTCTCCTCCCACTCATCCTTCCTCTATCCTTGTTTCTGTCTACTACAGTCCACACTATTTTAAAATCACAACCAAACAGTATCACTTTAACTCAGGCTAAAGTATGTAGTAAATATCTAGAAAAGGCACTAATATGTTTTATCCAGAAAGTAAACTCAAAACTACTTGCTAGTTTGATTTGAGATAATAAAATATCATGTAATAAACTGCATTCTTATCTTTTAGGGCTAACAGATTCCTGAGACTTAGACATATTAACCACACTGAAATTCATTTTTCTTACTTTTTAATTTTAATATTTATTTATTTATGAGAGAAAGAGAGGGAGAGAGAATGGGCATGCCAGGACCTCTGGCCACTGCAAACGAACTCCAGATGCATGTGCCACCTTGTGCATCTGGCTTAAGTGAGTACTTGGAGAATCAAACCTGGGTACTTAGGCTTTTCAGGCAAGCACCTTAACTGCTAAGCAATCTCCCCAACCTCATTTTTCTTACTTAAAAATATATTTAATATTTACTTAAGAGAAGGAGAAAGGGAGGGAGGGAGAGAGAAAGAGAGAAAGGAAGAGGGAAAGCAAGAAAGAGAATGGGCATGCCAGGGCCTCCAGCTACTGTAAACGAACTCCAGACACATGTGCCACGTTGTACATATGGCTTATGAGGGTACTGGGGAATCGAACCTGGGTCCTTAGGCTTAGCAGGCAAGCACCTTAACTGCTAAGCCATTTCCCCAGCCCCATGAAATTCATTTTAATAATTTATTATTTCAATGCTTTGCTTAATTCTGAATCGGAGGTAGAGGTAGTTGATACATTATTCTGAATTAGACAAAAATGGTAGTAGGATAGAATATTAACATGAACAGCAGTATGTTTAGATTTTTGGCAGCAAAGTTATCGTGAGACTTGAGTTGGCAACTTTTGAGTTTTTATTTTATTATTCCATATTTTTTGAGTCATTAAAGAGGTTGAAAGTAAGTCAAAATGTTCCAGAAATATTTTCCAGTTTCTTCTGGCTACAAAATAGTCCCCCTTTCCACAAAAGCTTAGTACATAACCCCCCATAGTATATTAAAGAGGTTAAAGAAACGATAAGTGAAAAAGCCATTAAGCTTATTCTATTTTTAAAATGTCTCTCCTTTTCCTGTTCTATTCCCCAAAGCCATGCAAAAATGTTGCTTAGATCATGTGAACAGAGGGTATAAAATGGTCCTCACCAGATTATCGAGATTCTGAACAGCATGTTAGCAAAGAAGGTATTTATGGCTGACAGAGTCATGGGAAAATTTATATTTTAAAATAATAGTTCGTTCATGTAGGGACCATAATAGTTCTATCTGCCTTTCATACAAAGAGATACAAAACTATGCATAGAGCTGGAAAAACAAACAGTTCATATTCATAAGCAGAGAGGCCATTCTACCTGATGTTGTGAATATTCTTGGTAGAAGACAAATTTTGATGCATCATTAGTAGAACATGGGCCTGTGCAACCTTTAGCCTCTTGTTACCATGCACAACCCAAAGGAACCATAAGTAAAACAATGAAGTTTTGTTTTTGAAGAAAGTAGAAAGCTGCTCACTGAAGTAAACACATGCTTGAGATGTTTGGTGAGAATGGCTTTTCCTGTCGACTCACTTGATGCTTTCACTGTTCCACAAAACCTTCTCCACCTCTCTCTTGAAACCTAGTTTTGAAACTATATTTTTGATATTGTTGAAAAGGCTATTTAATGCCTTCTTTTTCCTAGACTTCTTTTACATATATAACGTTCTTGTCTAAATCCATGAAAATACCATATGGGATGATGTATATAAAAACTTTCTCATAGATACTAATTATCATGATCTGAAACCAAATGCCAGTAAAATATTTCTAAGCATATACATCTTAATTTGTGAATCAATAGCTTATTTCTAATCAGCATATTGAATGTCAGTCAAGGCAGATGAACTTGGCAACCTTTCCACACAGCAGGCTATTTTCCTTCATGTGTTACTTAATTTGTTCAGAAAATCCTTTTTTATGGACTCTACTAAGCAGATCCCTCATGGATGTTCACAAATTCTTAATTTAGCGTGTTATACATAACCATTCTCTGGTGAGAGCCATCATAGCGCCTCCAAGTGCTAATCTCAAGGGTGGAACAGTCAAGCCCTGGAATCAGGAGAGGCTTTGTAGCCACATTAGAAACCTATTTGCAGCCTTTGAACAGATTCTTATATCCATAGGAAGCAGTTTCCTCAGTTATAAAACAGGAAGAGCAATCTTGGGAATAACACACTAATGTGAGTAAAGCTCTTAAAGATCCTCTTGTGAGAGGTGCAGTAAAAGGACAAAGTAACATTATTGGTACCCTGTCAACACTCAAACAATACATTCAAGTATTGAGCAAAAGTGACTATAAATATGAATAGAATCAGTGCCTGCAGTATAAGCACATAATTCCAGATAGAGTGATTACTCAGAACTATGATGTACTTGCATACTCCAAACTATCCAACATGAACATATCTGTTCAGCTTTATTAAAAAATAATTTAAAACTTGCTTTTGATGGGGAACATGACAATTTACATATCAAACTTATTTTATTAGTTTAGTTTTTACTTGATCCATGTAGATTTTCATATGTATATGCTTTCTAAGTTACTTGGAGTAATAGTTTTCTTTGAGCTCTGACTTTGTCTTTTAAATACCTAATCCATTTTCAGTTTTAAAGATTTGTGGTAATTTAAAGGTAATTGCAAAGAACATATATGCTAAGTTGATTTTTCCCGCAAATATGTCAGCTTTCTTTCCCCCCCTTGGGAATCTCCAAAGTTGGTCAAATTAAATAGGAGTTTAAAATATCAACTCAGATACCATAAACAAGAGCTCTTGCATGTCTTCAAGTAAATTCAGCATATCCTGGGCTTGGGGTTCTTATGGAGACTTCATTATGTAGGCATATGTCTCATCTGATCAAGGGATCAGATTCAGGAGCTTATTTCCTAAAGACAGTTACTATGTTCTCATAGAAAATATCTCTACTTCTCTATTTCAATACATAATATTCTTACAACTCCCAAGTACTAATTTTAACATTGACTACCATCATCTTCCCTGTATATGAGTTTCTTTAACTTGGCAGTTTAAAATTAACAAATGATGCCAGAAGAACTCTCCTAATAAAATTCTACTTTTTTAAAATATATTTTGATTAGTTATGTATATAGTATATATACAGCTATGATGGTACCGTCATTAGCCTTCTCCCTGTCCTCCTCTCATGGGTAATGTGGGTCTTATCTTATGGAGGTAGCCATCAATTATGCAGGAGAAGCAATGACTCTGTGTATAATGACCCAACTCATGGCTCTAACAATCTTTCCATCCCCTTCTTAAAATTCTACTTTTACAAAAAGTGTCTGCATGTAGTCTTAGGTGTGTGTGTTTGTGGAGGGGCATCCTTGACTTCCCCCTTTCTTGACACCTCACCATCAGCCCTGAAGGGATTCCATAGTGATTGAAACACTCTAAATTATTATTATTATTATATATTTTTATTAGTTATGTATATAGTATATATATAGCCATGATGGTACCACCGTTAGCCTTCTCCCTGTCCTCCCCCCAAGGGTAATGTGTATTTTGCCTTATGGGGGTAGCCATCACTTAGATGGGAGAGGCAATGAATCTGTGCATAATGACCTAACTCATGGTTCTAACAATCTTTCTGCCCCCTCTTCCACAAATTTCCCTGAGCCATGTTGGGTTCATTTTAGGTCTATTTCAGTGACAAGGTTTTGTGAGTCTCTGTGTCTCTGGATATCTGATTTGGTAGGGGTTGAGTGTTCTTTGTGTCTATCTCCTTTACCCTTGTGCTGGTACCAGGTTCACGGATAAAGCAGCACTTTTGCTCATTTCCCCTATAACTCTAAGGGTTCAGTTGGTGCCCTGGTGAGGTGTCATGGGCTGATTCTCTCCTCAGGTTCTGCGTCCATCTGAAAGAGAGAAGCAGATTCTCCAACAGAGAGTGAGGTCAGTGCAACATACATGGATAACCATTTTGTTTTAGAGAGAATTAAATAGGTGTAGGCCCTCTTGTATTCCACTATTGGTAGAAGCTTCATATTAGAAAGCAGACTCATTTTTTGGATATGGCTCTGACTTGTTTCCCATTTCCAGGTATGGGTTCCATTCCACTGAGCGGATCCGTTAGCCAAATCTAGAGCAGTTGGTAACCCACCATGGCTGTGTGCCACTACAGCAGTTGTGTGAACATCATGTCAGGTTGTCTGCTGCTGAGTAGCTTAGACCACGAGTTGCTTAGACAGATGTTGGTCATTTTCCCCCAGTCACTTATATAGCAACTTCTGGCACTAGATAAGCTAACTGTCTGAGGACTGACTCTCTTCCAGATACCAGCCAGGTCTCTCCATGTTCCATCCGAATAGCATATGGATCTTCAGCAGTAGGGTCTTACCATTAACCATTGGTGGGTCATCAAGTACTCTGACAGAAATCTGTCTTCTTTTTGGGAAACCTTGTAGGTCTCACTGATAAACAGCAACAGAAAACTTACATGTGACTTTTTATGTCTCTAAATAATTAATGTCTTAGCACAATTTAAAGTTATCTACCACTATCCCAAATCTTGTAGAAAAACTTGATTTTCATTTCTGAGTAGTGAATTGATATTGGAAGGAAACCAAAAAATTATAGGATTTATCACAGACCTAACCTCTACACCAGAAAAGAAACAAGCTTTTCTTCATAGTTCACCCACATTCATTGGGAATGACCAGTTTTTTTTTTTTTTTTTTTTTTTTTTTATTCTTTCATCATTATACAATGTCTCTTTTAGGTGATAAACCTCACCAGGGCATGCAAGTTTTTTTTTTTTTTTTTTTTAATCTCTACAAAGCACATAATGACTATCTTAAATGTAAACGACTACTTGAAGCCAGTGCTAGATAAGGTCAAGAAGAAAGAATTTTACTTGAAATATGCATAGCACTTTGATCTGAAAATGCAAGGTCTATATTTTTGGATTTGTGCCTGTTAATTATGCATAATCTTTGCTGTCTCACAAAAGGGGAGGTTACTAAGCAGATGATGTTGTTACCATGCCAGCAAATCAGCTTTGCTCTTAAAATGTACCCCATACTATTATTGACCTGAATGCCTATGAAACAGATGCAATAACAAATTTCTGCTTTCTTAATTATATACAAATTAAATGACAATGGTATACAGTAACAACAGATATGTATTAAGTGGTGGGTACCAGAGGCACAAATGAGAACTGATAATTACTTCCCCTATCTGTGGAGACTGCCACTAGGGCTAGGAGAGCAGACATTGTACACAGACTGTGTGTTTACATGTGTATGCAAACAATAGTCCTCAATAATGTGCATCATGAAAAAGACATACCTCAAATGGTGTCTCATACAAATGAGACAAAGGAAGGAATACTGTCCTATAAACACCTTGTGTTGAGAACTCTGACCTAAACAAGAAGGTGAAGTGGGGGTGGGGTGGAACTTCTCTCTAAACTGAAAATGGGAAGCGGAGTAGCAATTAAGAAGCAAACATAATCTACCAACAAGACAAGAATAGATAACTGACTCCCTGACAGGAGATGAACCACCACTCACACAGCAGCCAGGGCCCAGGTAAAACCAGAGAGGGACTGGCAAGACAAGCAAGGGTGCTGCTTCCACAACAAGCCTGATAACCTGGGCCACGGTGATGCAGACAGACACTGAGGAGACCCAAAACACACCAAGGCAGAAATCAAGAAGCTGCTGAAAACTCAACACTTAAGTAGACCCTAAGCACACCCACCAAGGCTCAGGGAAGTCTGTGGAAGAGGGGGCAGAAAGAATATAAGAGCCACAGGGTAGGATGGAATATCCAGAGACATAGCCCTCCTCACAATGACAGACTGCTGCTCTCACAACTCATAACCTACAACTACATGGTGAATGCCACTAAGGGCAGCCCTCAGTGGAGTGGGGCAGGGAGGAGGGAAATGATGGTACCAACATATGATGTATCCATACAATGTTACTACTTAATTTAAAAAAAAAAGGAGCAAAGCAATGAGGAAAGAGCATGAATGGCCAAGGGAACAGTATGCACACTAGCACTCATAGGGAGGAGCTTGGCAAACATAGGACCTGAGAGTAGGTTAATAAGAAATAATGTCATAACATGAGGTAAAGTGAAAAATTTCTTGAAGTCTATATGCAATCAGACTCTTTTTCCTCACCGTCTAACAGCACAGTACAGCTATGCTCCTGTCCTGAAAGTGGGAGGTCCTGTTGATTGACAGGCAGTCATCAGTGAGTCACAGTCAGTCATTCCTGAGAAGCCCGGGTTATTATTACATGTAGTGGAGCAATGAATTCAATGGTTAGAAACGGAATGGGGAGAGCCTGAGAAAAGCAGTTAGGCAGCTCAGAGGAAAGCCACCTCCATGGAACAGGAAGTCTTTTCTCTTTTCAGAGCATCATCCATCATGCTGGGGGAAACAGCAGGAACGTAACCTACTACTTCTTAATAGGCTTCTGCACAGAGAGTGGCTTTGAAGCAGCAGCTGCCCACAGTAAATTTCACTGACCCTTAGAGCCTTTCTTCAAGTTTTCCAACTGTTTTGTCTCCTAAGCTGCAGCTCAGTGTTGGGTCCAAGTCACAGCACCTGACTAAACTAAGAAGCCTTCCCCTTCTGAGAATGGAAAGTGTTCAGTGATGTTGTCTTTTCTGAGCTACCCCAACAGCGAGACATGATGCCATTCCATCTGGCCATAAAGTGTATTCTTTCCCAGGGAGAAGAAGCCCAGCAAGGGATTTGAATTTTAAGATCTAGCATTTTCCCGTATACATATCAAAGAATATACAATGAAATACAGCCCAACCCCTAGATAATGCCACCAAGAGGTCAGGTCTTCTCAATAAAGTAGAGTTAGTAATTCTAAGACCAAGGGCCTTTAAAGTTCATCCAAGATTCAGTTCTTTTTAAATCATGAAGTTTCAGAAACAAAAAATTAAATGTGTCTGAAAATTCAGCTTTTGAATTTTTTTGAATAAGTTTTGAAACAACTACAATTAAGTTAACAAATAGGAATCTTATGTGCCAAACAGGCACAAGTTAATGAAATAAATAAAGATGCTGCCTTTGCTACCAAGGCTGCTGCTCCAGGAACAGTGACAACCTTGCTTTTCTCTTACTACCCTATCTCAGAGCTAGCTCCACCAGGGGCTCTCGAATGGTCATGAAATGAAGCTGTAACCACAATCTACAGTCTATCTGACATAAGGGTGTCTGAAACAATGCTGTGGTTTATGACAAAAGAGGGGAATGTTAGGCGCAAAGAATCCCTGAACACTCACTTTTATACTTCAATTCTTCCATTGCAAGCAGAAAAGGGGGAGAAGAGTTTTGGTGATACAGGCTTTGAGGCATGCTCTTCTGAATCAACTTCCCCAGGACTTAGGGATAAGGGAAAGTCAAAAAATGGGCAAGCCTTCAGGTTCTAAAATCTGTCATTACCTTGAACAAAGATTTAAATAAATTCTTATAAAACTGTCACAATTAAGTTTTTATTTAATGAAGTCATCTTTGAATTCTACTCACTTTCCTTAATCATGAAAATCTCAGAGAGAACATGATATATTAATGATGTTTCTATTGCGAAGAGAAATTCTTAAAATACAAGGTCTAACCTACTCAGCAGCAAACAACCTGATATGATGCTCACCCAAGTGCAACAGTGGCACGAATCCATGGTGAGTATCCAACTGCTTTTGGATTGGCTAGCAGATCCACTCAGTGGAAAGTAACCCCTAACTGGAACTGGGAAACAGGTCAGAATCATATCCAAATAATGAGTTCATTTTCCAATACCAAACTCCTACCAATTATGGGCTGCAAGAGGGTCTACACCTATTAAATTCTCTCTAAACTAACAATGGTTATCCCATTTAACCAGTGCTGACTTCACTCTCCATTGAAGAATCTGCTTTTCTTTTTCAGATGGATGCAGGACCTGAGGAAAGATTTAGTTCATCGCACTTCACCAGGGCCCCAGCTGAAACAATAGAGTAATTGGGAAATGAGCAAGAGCGCTGCTCTTTGGTGAACCTTATATCAGCGGAGAGGACACTCAGTTCCTACCAAATCGGAGATCCAGAGACACAGAGGCTCCCAAGAGCCCATCACTGAAGTAGACCTAAAATGAACACAACTTGGCTCAGGGAAATTCGAGGAAGAGGAGGTGGAAAGATTGTTAGAGCCACAAGTTGGGACAATACACACAGAGACATTACCTCTTCCCTATAACTGATGGCTATCCCCACAGTGCACACAACCCACAATCCCCATGGGGATAACAAGCAACCCCCAATGAGGAGTGTCCCTTCAGAGGGGGGGGACAGGGATGAAGGTAAGGATGGTACCACCATGTGCTGTTTATACACTGAGTATGTTCATAACTATATATATATATATATATATATATATATATGTAACTTTAAAAAAAAAAAATAAAAACATACATGGTCACTTAGCATTGTGATCATCACCATAATGACTATAACAGCCATCATAGGCTGGACACTTTCCACAAGTTCTCTCCTTGAGGTATAGATCTTATGCTTGTCTACGACAGTATACCCAGAATGGGTGCTCAAGAAACATTGAATGATGGAATCATGAATGAATGGATGAGCCAAAAAGCACAATTCACTAGCATAAACACATAAAAGTTACTGAGTCAAGTTCATGCCATGAAAATATATATACCTTTAGACCAACTCCAAAGTAAATAATTAATTTTATATTTTAATTACTAGTATAATGAATCCTACCAATTATGAATCAGCCAATAACCAAGGGAATGAGGCAATAACTATCAGTAATGACTAAAGAATAGAATTACTAATTAGAATTTTATCCCCAGTAGAATGTGTCAAAGGTAAAATGACAAGCCAGTTTAGGTGAAAGAAAGAACCAGTTTGACACAAGTCTCAGCAGCCAGCTGTTTCAAGACTCAAGACTGTTCTCATATCATGCCAATATAGGTCAAGCCACTTGAAATTGTGTTCTTATCCAACACTCAACTGCTTTCAGTTTTATATGGCTCAACCTAACATTTTCACTTTATCCTTGTGCTAATTTAGAAGTAAGAAAAGGTAGGCCACTATAGATTAGGGATATTACTAATATTTCTTCTTTAAAGATATCTTAAAAGAAATTCTGAAGCTGAGGACATAGCTCAGTAGTAGGGTAATTATTTGGCTAGCATGTGCAAGGTCCTGCTTGATTTCTAGCACTAAAAAAGAAAGGAATAGAGGGGGAGGAAAGGAAAAGATGAAAGAAAGATGGGCAGGGACAAGCAGGGAGGGAGGAAGGGAGAAGAAAGTCTTCAAATTTAGAACATCTTTGCATCTCAACAGTCTGCATTTACATATTCATTTATGCATTCAAGCATGCATACATTGAATGTATTCATTTGGTTGCTGCTAATAGACTCAAGTCTTCTTACTAGAGTAGATAATCCGTAAGCAAATAAAACTCTAAAATTCTTTAGGAGTTTAGTTTATTTGCAGTTTTGAGAGAAGTTCACATTATGTAGCTCAAGCTGGCTTCCGGCCTTATATCTTCCTGCCTCAGCTTCTCCAGTGTAGGGATTATAAACATGTACCAACACATTCAGCTAAGGTTTTTAAAGTTCAAGTAAATATGTAATCTTCATTAGGAGATGAAATATGAAGAACTTTCCGCATGCTGTCCAAAGCCATAGTGAGTATTTTCTCTTTTCTTCCTCAAATTTTAAGTCTTATTGAGGATGGGAGAATTCTGAATCTTAGAATATTGCAAAAATGAAGAAACACTGGCCATAATTATTGGGTTAAAAAGGACATAAGGCCAGGTTAAGGGAGCATGCCTGTAATCACAGCATTCTGAAAGTCTAGGCAGGAAGATCTTGAGACTAGCCTGAGCTACAAAGTGAGAAACAACCAAACAACAATAAATAAATAAAAGAGGACACACATAGATGGGGCTATTAATGATATATATATATATATATATAGATAGATAGATAGATAGATAGATAGATAGATAGATAGATATAGATATATAGATATATATGTATATATATATGGAAAGAGAGAGAGCGAGAGAAAACACATATATATGGAGAATATATGAGAGAATATATATATATGTATATATGGAAAGAGCATCAAACATATTTAACTATTATGCTAGTAAAATAGAGAATACAAAAACAACTAAGACAGTGATCTTAACATTCATTGGTTTTAAATTACAGCCAGAACAATAGGAGCTAAATACAACAAATTATAATAAAAAGACATTGGTTGACAGACCAGGAAAGACAATCAAGGAAGTAAGGACTGGCCAGCAGACTTTGGGAGACAAATTAAAGGTGTCTTTCTGAAGAAGTGATATTGAGCATACCAAGAATAGTCAAATGTTTTGTCAAACAGTGACTACAGTAGGAGGTTTGGAGGGATTAGAGCAAAAAGAACACAATAAAAGCAATAGAGAGCACCACAGGGCCTTGCAAAATCAAGAAAAACAAAAATGCCTGAAAGATATGGGTTATAGAGAGTAGAATAGAGGAGAAGGATGGAAGAATAAATTGGAGCTCAAATACAACTCTTACAAAGCAAAGAGTCAAATTTATTTTTAAGACACTAAATATGCACTAAAATTTGGGGGAGGGGAGAAATGACCTCAAAAGCTACATTTTAGGAAGAAGAATACAGCAGCCATGTGTAAGATAGATGGGAAGTTATGGGAAGTAAGGAAATTGGTGGTGGTATGTGAGGGAGGAAAGTGGTCATGATGGGAAGTGAATTACAGTGTCTGGTACTTGCAGAAAGAGCAAAGTGGCAAAGGTCATCTTGCCATGAACACGGAACTGAGCAAATAGCACAGGCTAACTCATGGGATGTGGTGACCAAATATGGATATGGGTATGGAACAAAAGGAGACATAAGGTAAATAAATGTCAAAGTCTCAGGGTAGAATGAGTAAATGTATCAATGACCAGAAATAAGGATTTGATCAGTCTGTGTGTTAGAGGGACACCAATGTATAGTTGTTTAACAAAAGCTGAGAAAAGCAAATTTAAGTTCAGGACATGGACAAGGGTCCTTTGGGATCCAATTCCCTAGATCTAACAATTAAAAATTATTAATTCAGAAAATACTATATCTAGGAAAAAGAAAGTTTTTGCTAGGAATATTGAAGGACAATAAATTATAGTGTACAATTAAATGAATCTAATTATGTTATAAAAATAAGTTTTGAAGATTTAATCGAAGATAGTGAATAGATGAATGACTGCAAGTTCCTAGAAAAAAAGAAAGAAAATAGTAAAAGAGAATTTGTTTGAAAGATGAAATTTAGGAACCTAAGTGGGACAGAAGGAGAAGTAAGCTAGACAAATTTAATTTTAAAATCACAGTTTTGCACAGATACAGTCAAATGTGGAGTTACATCAAGAAAAAAATCAACTAAGAATGGATAAAATTATTAGGGAAAGCTCTGTTCATTTTAGAGTCTAAGTCAACATAGAAGAAAAATGAAAACACAACATTTTAATAAGAGGTTTTGACAAACTCCAAAAGAAATGAGTGGAAGTGAAATAAAAGGATACTGGGATGGGCTCAGCAGAAATATTTGTTTGAAGGATGGAAGGAGGTTTGTTTTTCTAGTGTTACATAAACTAATCACCAGTATTTAAGGTTTACTGGCTCTTGGTAATCCTAACTTCTAGAATGACTTAGCTGTTAACAGACATGCTTGAGCACTATTTCTACACGCACTTGGTGGCTGCCTTTTCTTGTTAGAAACATGAGTCACACTTTCTCTGGAATACTCCTCCTTTTATTTGCTAATAAAGGGGGCATGTACAAAGTCCTTCATTTTGACAAGCTTTGCAGGTTTGCTTTTAAAAAGTAGTTGTTACTTAGCCATATATTATGGATCACATCTATAATCCCAGAACATGGGAGGGAGCGGCAGAAGGATTGAGAGTACAAAATCATTGCTGGTTAATAGTGAGTTCTGAGGTTGAGGCCATCCTGGCCTATATGAGACCCTGTCACTAAAAGGGCAACGATCACAACAACAACTAATGTAGAACAAAATAAAATAAAAATGAAAAAAAAAAGCCATTGTGCTGGAAAGATGGTTAAGGTGCTTGCCTGCAAAGCCTAAGGACCCTGGTTGAATTCCCCAGTAACCATGTAAGCCAGATGCACAAGGTGGTGATGCATCTGGAATTCATTTGCAGTGGTGAGAGGCCCTAGTGCACGTATTTTCTCTCTCATCTGCCTCTCTCTCTGTCTCTATTTCTCTCAAATAAATAAAATAAAATAGTTTTAAAAGCCATTGCATGTTGTTTTTTTATATGAAAGCTAAGAAAAAGCAACATACACAAAACAAAAGTTGACTTCTAATAAGAATTACTAGAGAATGGGAAAATGGTTGGGGGTATGGTCAATTGATGGACGAAAGGTGGAAGGATGATATATGCATGTGAATCCCAGTAATTTGCACAATTAACATGTGTTCATACTAATAATAAAAAAGAAGTAGTAACACAGTAAACTTATGTATTGCATTATTTAAAATTTTCTATTGTACAAAAGGAGGCAATAAAAGGGAATTGTGATAAAGACATATCATGTAGCCAGGCGTGGTGGCACATGCCTTTAATCCCAGCATTTGGGAGGCAGAGGTAGGAGAATTGCTGTGAGTTTGAGGCCACCCTGAGACTACATAGTGAATTCCAGATCAGCCTGTGCTAGAGTGTGACCCTACCTCCAAAAACCAAAAAAGGAAAGAAAAGAAAAAAGATATATCATGTATATACATGAAAATTATCAATAAAAACATTTAAAAATTCAAAAAAAATACCTAAACTAAACAAAAGGACCAAGAAGTGGCCATATATATTCTGTTTTTTTTCCCTAAGAACTTCAGATAGCCACTAAAAAGCCTAAAAGCTTAAATTAAGTATGTTTCTAAATGCCCTGCTATGAAAACTTAAATATGCTAGAAAACTGTGCCAATTTGATGTTTGATATATACAGATAGCTATAGTACATAAAAGTTGGTCATCTGACACACAAAAAGCACGAATGTAGATCAGTGTGCATGTGCCCCTACTCTGCTATCTCCTCATGGGTCATACAGAATATGGAGGACAAACTGAGCAAATTGGGAATATATAGAGAGCCACGGGATACCTTGAGACATGCTCAAATGTGATTTATCTATGCAGATGTAACAATAAAATATTTTGTTTATTTTGAAAACAACTAAAGCAAAGATTAGAAATCTTTTGCTTGATAATTAATGTGCCATAAATTGCCAGTATGAACTTGGGTTTTTTTTTTTTTGAGCCAAAAAACTACTTTATATGTCAAATAAAACAACAAAATAAGTTCAAGGACAGTGTACAGATAGAATTCTCAACACAGAGCTTGAACACATAAAACAAAAATAATTGGAGGTTAAAGCAGGAAGATCATGACTTTGAGATAAGCCTGGGCTCACTTTTCAAACAAAATAAAAACCCAAAAAGCTAAGTAGTAGAATAAAAGACCATAAAACTTAAGCAAAGAAGTAGAAAGAAGACATAATAATTACTAATGCCTGATATTTCATCTAGGATATGATCAAGCTTAGTTCCTTGACTTCTTGACCTGGAATGATGTAATGATTGTCATGATGATGATGATGATGTAATGGTGATGATGATAATGACTGCCATTCTTAAAGCTTGTACTAGTCACACAATCTCATTTAATCCTTACAACAATCCTATAAGGAAACTATCTTAATTATGCCTATTTTACAGGTGAGGAAATGGAAGCTTCCTAGAACTCCTGACAGGATATACACAATTAGTCAGAAGAAACACACACAAAAACATCTACAAAAGAAATATGCCAGAGAACATGAAAGCAGCACAAAATGGTTCAAGGTAATGTTATAATAAAATAGTCATACAAACACCATAGAAGCCAAGGGAAAGTGTAAGGAAGACATTTTTTTTTCTTCCAATAGGCTATCCTCTATCTAGAAATTAAATTAAAGAAGGTTTTGTACACATGTGTTTATTTGAATTGCTTATAAAAATAGCCATTGTTTATGTACAACTTTACATGTATTAAAATTTTATGAGTCTAATAGTTAAAATGTGATATTAAGATCGTCTTGTTTGTCTTGAAAAAGCTTCATGGCTCAGTTATTTTCCAGACCATCCATGGTACAAGTATATCCTCTGTCCAAATCCTCTGATGGCTCACATAGCTCTTTCTCCCGTCGTTGGCAACACTATTGGTAGCCCCAGTAAATGACAAATGGGAGACAATGTGAGGATCAAGGTTGTTATCAATGATATTAGCTCAACAACAGTCTCAGGAGGAAGAATCAAAGTTCATGACATGCAGAAGTAGAGTCACAGGAAGAAACAAACTTAAAAAATGAGAGTTGCAGAGCATACATCTGTAAGCAGTGCTACTGTTGGGGGAGGCAAACTCTCAGCCAGCCCTTGCCAGGCAGTCATGTAAACCAACACCTCAGCTTTGGGAATTTTTTTGCTCCAGATCAAAAGGACAGCAGCAATGCCATCTGCTGTTTGCTTAGAAAAATGGTAAGAGCAGATGTTTCTATGTGTTGACCTGCCATCCCTGGACTAACAGGCCACTTGAAAAATAATCACGAAATAACCCAGGAGAAACATCTGGACAATATGCAACAGACCACCAATCATGCCATATAGGAGAGAAGAAACATGCAATGGGCCTATAAAATGACTGTAGGCAGGTCCCCAGCAAGTGATGGGAGTCCCTCATGTGCAAGTCATATGAGAACATAGGAAGTCAAGATCAACATGGGGCAAGTGGTGACCAGAATGCTTCCTGTAGACCTTAGTAATTTCAGTGGGCAAATCCTAACCTATTCAAATATTTCAGAAGGCTCAGTGCTACATTTCACTTTTCTCTTTTTTGTTGCTTTTTTGATATCATTTGTTTTGTTTAGCCCACATTTAGACATGATTGAAATTAAATGATTAGCAATTTCTTAAGAACAAGCCATAGCTTGTAGATAAAGAAAAGTCAAACCCAAAGTGCCTGTGCAGTATCAAGTCAGGATATGGTAAGGGGATTGGCATATCACCTCTCCTGCTAGCCTGAGCTCCAAGAGGGCCTTACCCCCAGGGCTAGGCTGATGCAAGACGGGTCTTTTGGAAATGCTTGCCAGCCACCAGGCAAGACAGCAGAAATTTAGTGTCAGAAAAACCCAAGGATCATTTAGGATTTGTACCTCAGGCATGCTTTTTTTTCTTTTGTGGCCACACCTCCACCCTATGCAACGCCATCCTCTTGCTTTGAGAGCCTTGCACGCAAAGCACTAGTAGTCATCTCCTCCTGCCACTCTGCTAAATACAAGTACCCAGGCCATTTCCCAACAGCTAATCATCACCTCAGTGGCTCAAGTATTCTCAGCCAGAACACATGTACTTGAGGAATAACTGTGATTCAGGAAACACAGAATCTTTCATAATCATATGTTTTCCCAACATGTACATGGAGAACAAAAATGTTTATGTGACCTATATTTCCTCTTACACAAACTAGACTTGTCTATTTGGGAATTTGTTTTCAAGCTTGAAATGCACTAACGCTTTTTTCTAATTTCACTCAATTACTCAATTATTCCATCTTCTTTTATTTTTCTGATTTAGAAATCTATTGTCCCATTGATACCTTTTATTTGGGTTTTGGTCTTGTACTCTGGAGTGATGGGAGTTAGCTTCTTTTTGAAGAAACACTGCCTTCTTCCTGCTCTGAAGGAGACGTTCTCTGACAATTAGAAGGAGGACTGTATCTTAGACTTTGCTTTGCAGACCCAGTGGTATCTAATAAATGCTGCAGTGCATGAATAAATAACAAAAGGATTTTGAGGCAAGGTCTTACTGAAGATTCCTGCTATATTATTTAACTATGAAGAATATTCAGGATGAAACATGAAGGCTGGAATGACAGCACAGGGCTTCTCTTTAACTCTTGGGGAAGTAGAATAGTGAATGATATCTCTTTTCTTTTTCAATATCTTATTAATTTGTCAGCAGAAACGGGTATGAACACACCACGTCCTCTTGTCATTGCAAATGAACTCCAGTTGCAGGTGCCACTTTGTACATCTGGCTTTATATGGGAGCTGGGTAATCCAACACAGGTCCAGTAAACTTTGCAAGCAAGCACATTTAACCATTGAGCCATTCCCCAATCCAATATCTCTTCTTTCTTAAAGCAAGAGAGCCTTATGAGGAAAATGTCACCATATAATAATTTTCTTTCTGGGCTAATACAAGTAAAGATCTAAAAAAATCATATAGCCAATCAATTATATAGTAATATAAGACACTATTATTTATGCCATGAATCACTCTCAAAAAAGATAGAAAGAACTAACATAATACTTAACCTTAAAAACCAAATAAGCAAAACAAACAAACAAACAAAAAAAAAAAAAACCCCAGGCACGGTGGCTCACACCTCTAATCCAAACACTTGGGAGACAGAAATAGGAGGATTGCTGTGAGTTCAAGGACACCCTGATAGTACATAGTGAATTCCAGGTCAGCCTTGGCTAGAGTGAGACCCTGTCTCAAAACAAACAAACAAACAAACAAAAGCAAGGTGTGGTGGCACACACCTTTAATCCCAGCACTTGGAGGCAGAGGTAGGAGGATCACCTTGAGTTCAAGGCCACCCTGAGACTGCATAATGAATGCCTGGGTTAGAGTGAAATCCTTCCTCAAAACAAACAAACAAACAATAACAACAAAAAAGGTTCCTTTTACTATTGATTTTTGTTGAGACAAACACATATCTTTAGCATTTTCTTTTTCATTTTTGGAAATATTTTGGAAATATCTCTCCTGTAGCTCCACTTACTGCTTCTTTTCTTTTTCTATCTTTTCTCTTTTTCTATCTTTTCCCTCCAGATGTTCCTCAATGATTACAATATTTATCCTTTGACAATTAACTTGAAATGACACTTGGAGACAACCATTGGCAATAAGATGATTTGTTAAAATCAAGCTACGAGGGCTGGAGAGATGGCTTAGTAGTTAAGGCATTTGCCTGCAAAGCCAAAGGACCTTGGTTTGATTCCACAGGACCCACATAAGCCAGATGCACTAGATGGCACATGCATCTGGTGTTCATTTGCAGTGGCTGGAGACCCTGGTGCGCCCATTCTTTCTCTCTCTCCTCCTCCTCCTCTTTCTCTCTCATTGTCTCAAATAAATAAATTAATTAAATTAAATTAATTTTAAAAATCAAGCTATGATTATAAGCTGTCTCAAATAAATACATTAATTTAATTTAATTAATTTTAAAAAAATCAAGCTATGATTATAAACTGCTACCTGAATGGTTACTTGTTTTCTTCTGTGACACAAACTAGCTCTAAAAGTAAAATGAAAAATATTCTGAGTCATGGTAGAACTGTTACAATGCTAAGATGGCAATTTTGATGGATAATATTTGTATGTATACTTAATTTCTATTTTCTTATAATAGTCATTCCTCAAAGCAGAGCCTAAAATAGATCATAAAGCTGCAAAATAAACACCCATACATCTCTAGTATGCTCTACAATTCCTTTATTTAGGAGACTTGGTTATTCTCAGCCTAGATTGAAATGAATGTCCTTTCCTGGAAGGGTCAGATAACCCCAGTGTCTAAACTATTCATTGTCAGTAAATTGGATGTATCACTGAAGTCACTGTCTTATTCACTAACTTACTCTGGTCCCTTCTACCAAGCAACTATTTTTAGTCTTAAGACAACAATACGCCCTAACAGGTTGGACAGCATTCTACTGGTATTTGCCAAACTCAAGTATTTCTCAAGTAACTGGTCCTTCAGGGAACTAAAACAAAGCAAAACATGGGGTCTTTACCTTCCAAGTTTAAATTATTACACTGAGAAACCAATCAGTCAAAAATACCAGTAAAAGCTAATGTAGAAGATAAGGTACACTAAACAACCAGTAGAGGTAGTATTTTTTTATTTGCTTACATTGTCTAAGTACCTTTTAGCTAGCTAAACAAATAGTTAGCTAAACAAATAGTGAATGACAGAGAAAGATTCAGACCCTCAAAACCCAATATAAAGACTTTTATGTGTAAATTAAATATGGTGTTCTCATCTATTTCTGACTTTCTGTAGAAAGAGTATTCTTATAGGTCAAAGGCTCTAAGACCACAAAGAGTAGCACTGAACTTGACTCATACTACCTTAAACCACCACTTGAGTTAGCCTGAAGCTCACTCTTAATTAAACAATAAGATTTTCTATAGAAAGCCTTTATAAAATCCTGCTGTGCCAAGCTAGGGTATCTTCTGAAATCTTCTGAAATCTAAGGAAGCCCTAAGGCTATTGATATTTTTTGTAGCTTTAGAAGAACAATAAGTTATTTACCAACTATTTATTCACTAAGGCATAGGCTGGGTCTAGATGGGACAACTATCTTAACACTAGTAAACTCAGTATTTGATACACTTACTATCTCACAGGCTAACTGATGTTACCTGAATTCACTTCCTGCACACTTGCTGATTGGAATAATTATTTCAATGTCATGCAAGCAACAGTTTTCTATTGGCTGTCCCAGTGATTTTGTGTATTTTGTAGGATATGATGACAGTAGTCCTATACAGTCAAATAACCTGAACGTTCTTGCAAAATATATTGTCTCTTATTGTCAACATGATGTGATATTATTACTTACAGGTAACAGTAATATTTCAGGACTAAACAGAACGTTACAAGTAATTTTAAAATCTTGTACATTTATCTTTAAAGAATTTATGCTAAGAGGAAGTTGTTTCAAAATATACCATCACAGAAAGTATGACTCATTTAAGAAATAAATGTATTCAATGCATATTATTCACAGCATAATCTTTAGTGTGAACACTAGTTAATGAATCAAGCTGCAGTGAGAAACAAGTACAAGATAGTACTCAAATATTACAACATAGTGACCTTATTGAGCTTGTACACATGAAGCAAAGAGAAACATTTCAAAATAATTAGGAATATTTGAATAATAGAAGTTTTAATCATAAGTCATACCTTACTAAGTATTCCATTTTTTAAAACTTGGCTTATGCAGATAAACCTTACAAAATATGGCCCTCATGTGGAGGAAAACACTTGTGTTATTTTATTTTCCAGTCCTACATTAAAGAACAAATTCCTCTGAATTTTTCTCATAATAAGCCAAAAGAATGACTAAAACATCACAAAAATGAATGAATAATGCTGAAAAATAAAATGACCTTTTGTATGATACTACATTTATAGAGGCTCAAATACCTATTAAAGATTTTATAAGGAGTTGTTATTTTTCTCTTTATTTAAGTGTAGAATACAAACCTCTGTGAGGGTCTTCTCTACAGCATGTACTAATGGAATATTTTGCAGTGAATCATTATATTGATGAATTCACTTTCATAGCAATGTTAGTTTCTTTCCCTCATTTTTAACTTAAAATCAGTTGAAGGCTACTATATTTCTGATATCTTTGGGTGGCTAAACTTTGATGTAGGTGCTAATATATAGCAGTAAACAAAATAGAGAGGAAATAAGTCTGTTTCCTGATAGTTTGATATTATTTTGCCTCCTTTGCCCCAATATTTATAGTAGTAAGTTCCAAGTAATCCTAAAGTAGTGGCAAAATAAACTGGACTCTAGATAATCTATTATTTTCTTTTCCTCAAAGAGACTGACAATGTTATTTACAATAAAAATAAAAAGCATTGTGGGGCCTGAAGAGATGGCTTCATAGTTAAGCACTTGCCTGTGAAGCCTAAGGACCCCAGTTTGAGGCTCGATTCCCCAGGACCCACATAAGCCAGATGCACAAGGTGGCACATGTATCTGGAGTTTGTTTGCAGTGGGTGGCAGCCCTGGCATGCCCATTCTCTATCTGCCTTCTTCTCTCCCTGTCTGTCACTCTCAAATAAATAAATAAATAAATAAATAAATAAATAAATAAATAAATAAATAAATAAATAAAAAACAAAAAAATTAAAAAGCATTGTAATGACACTGCCATTGAATGAAACAGCCCAAGATTTTGTTTGAATGGGTTGGGGAGATGGTTCAGTGGTTAAGGCACTTGCCTGAAAAGCCTAAGAACCCTAGTTCAATTCCCCAATGCCTATGTAAAGCCATATGCATAAGGTGGCACAGGTGTCTAGAGTTTATTTGCAACTCGTTTGGAGGCCGTAGCACAACCATTCTGTCTCTCTCTCTTTCTCTCTCTTTCCCTCTTTCTCTCTCTCTCACTCTCTCATAAATAAGTAAATAAGTAAATATATTTTCTAAAGATTTTACTTGAAATATATACCCTAAATGAACTATGGACAGTATGCTCAAAAAGAGTGAGGATTGCCACATTTTATGATTTTATTTCTTCTGTGAGTTTTTAGTGGGGTTGCCCAAGTATTTTTTTAACACCAACACACGCAAGTGATGAACACTTTATTCACACATGAATGGAAGCTTTTAAATTCTAAAACTAACCATTTTCCTGCTCCTAACTGAGACTTGTCTAAGTAAAGTGACCTATTTACTTACAGGTCAAGCTGAAGTGAAATGAGAAAAAGAGTAAAATCTGACATTTCCTATACTCCTTTAAATACCCAAATAGAAAAATAATTTTAAAATACTTTTATAAATTAATATGTCATTATAACTTTAAATGAAGTTGATCAAATTTAAAACTGACATATACATAATAGTATGTAGAAAAACTGGGCTATATGAAGAAAATTAAACCTGAGTCCCATCTCCCACCCTGCAAGGTTTTCTATGGAAAGATAATCTTCTCTTGTGTAGTAACATCTTAACCTCAGATCCCTGCTACTGTCTCATGAATACTGCTCTCCTCAACAGTTCTAACACCTGAGGCCACCTGTTAAGTTGCACCACCAATATCACTGTAGCCTCACAGGTACTTACTGCACATCTTTTACTATTCATAGAAAAGTGAGACTCAAGAATAAGTTACCACTCTTTCTACTATAGCAAAGATAGACAAGGAAAGGAAGTAAAACAAAAAATAACCTGATAATCTATTTTTAATTCAGTCAGCCATCCCAAGTGTTCAAAACTCGTTCCTACTTTTTAAATTTATTTATTGGTTTATTTATTTATGGTAGGGTCTCACTCTATGCCAGGCTGATCTGGAATTCACTAGGTAGTCTCAGGATGACCTCAAACTCACAGTCATCTTCCTACCTCTGCCTCCTAAATGCTGGGATTACAGGCATACACCACCATACCAGGCTCATTCCTACTTTTATTTCATGTATGCTTAGCAATTTCTTTGATCACTAGCCTTCCTTTTCTTCTCAAGCTCTCCTGATAAAACCATTCTTTCTTGAAGTAAAAAGTGTATTTCTTAAAGTTGTTCTATTTATATTATTTTGCTAGAGATGCCATAACAAAATACTGCAAGTGGGGAGGCTTAAGCAGCTTAAATTTATTTTTTCATAATTTGATTGTAGAAGTCTAAACTGAATGTTCAAACTGGGTTGTTTTCTCTAAGGTTTCTGATTTTGGCTGCAGAAGACTACCTTCTCACTGTTTTATTCTTACATAATTGTCCCTCTGTGAACACATATACCCCTGTTGGCTGTTTGTATGTCCACACTCCTCTTCTTGTAAGGACAATAGATTGAAACAGAGTACATCATAATAGCCTCATTTTACTTATATTACTTACATAAAGGCCCTATCTATAACTAGAGTCACATTCTGCTATACTAAGAGTTGTAACTTCAACAATATGAATTTGGGAGCTTGTAGTAGGACAATTCATATACAGCACTACCATAGCTACATTATGTTTTCATCTATAAATATATTTACTTTACTGTCATTATTAAATGAATTTTTTTGGTTACAGAATTCTATGTTTACATTATAAAAATGATATTCAACTATTTCATGTTGTTTTGACATATTTTGAAAAGATTTACCTTTTTTCTTTGGCTATTTTAAATTATTTTTGTTTATTTTTATTTATTTGAGAGCAACAGAGAGAGAAAGAGGCAGAGAGAGAATGGGCACACCAGGGCCTCCAGCCACTACAAACAAACTCCAGATGCATGCGCCACCTTGTGCATCTGGCTTATGTGGGTCTTGGGGAATTGAGCCTTGAACCAGGGTCCTTAGGTTTCACAGGCAAGTGCTTAACTATAAGCCATCTCTCCAGCCCTCTTTGGCTATTTTATAGTTCTTATTCTTGTCTTTGGTATTGTAAAGCTTTATAGTGTATACATAAATTGCTTAAACTTCTACTTGATACATGGTAGTGTTATGTTTATTTCTGAAGTTACATATTTAATCTTGCATATCAGCTATCATTTTCTTAAACATTGCTATTATTTTGTTCTTATTATAACCTATAGATATTCTTTATATTACAGTACCCATTTTTTTTAAATTCTCCATCTTGACTTACACATTAAGCTTCTAAGTTTAACAGTTTTTATTTCACTTTTATTAGTCAGAAGAATTTTTTCCTAACTAGCTTTGTGACTTGGAAAGTTTTCTTTCTGTGTGACCTTTTCAAATTCATTAATTTTACTTCTTTACTTTATAATAGCATTTAATTTTAAATCAAATATCTAAAACTTTTCTAGGTTTAAGCCCTTTGCCTTTCTGTTTCTACTGTTTATATGATGTACTTTTTCAAAATTATAAGGTGCCTTTTATAAATGTTTGATTTTTAAATAAATTAAGTCTTATAGAATTATAAGAATAATACAGGTAATTCCATTTTACCATTTGACCACTCAAATTTAGTCTCTCAAAGTGCTCCCATTAATGAACTTTGTAGTAAAGAATGGAATCTAATCTAGGATTGCACAATGCACTTAGTTCCTACACGGCCTTAAATTTCAAGTGGTTCCTCATCCATTCCTTGATCTCACCATTTAGCAAAATTTGCAACAGTGATTTTTGTAGAATCTTCTCAGTTTGGATTCCTATAATGTTTCTTGATGACTGGATTCAGATTCTAAAACTATTGTATTATGGCCCTTGAGCATTATATCAAGTACATGATATGAAATGGGTGTTTCCTTGCTGATAATTACTGTATTTTAAAACTATATGGTGTCTTCTACATTTAGTAACATTCTTCTACAAAACATATTCATTTACTTATATCACTGAGGACTCATAAGTTACTATTTATTTTAGTCCTCAAGCAGTCCCAGATTTTGCCAGAGACAGTTCACATGTCCCCATTATTCTTTGAGTATGTTATTACTGTCTGATACAAGACACTCCAAACTTATACTGTCCCTAGCTCAACTCTGAAATGAGTCATTTCTCTTTTATTAGAGAATAGTATTTAGAAAACAAGTTCTAGGAATTAGGACTTTACTAATAAACTCTTTCATATACTCTAAATGGAAAGAATGACAAAATATATTCATTATATACATACCTATAAGCACACAATTTATATGCAGCTATATATTAATCCACTCATCCATAAATTCCCATTAATACCTGCAATTACATGCAAGTATATTATGTCTTTTTTCTTTTCATAGCATTTCCAAAAGAGAAATTTCATTCTACTTTCCTAAATCCATTCACTCATTTGCTCAAGTATTCTTTATGTAATCAATCTCCTGACCCCATTGAACTTCCACCCTGTTTGGCTGCTTAGCTGATCCTTATGAATTCATATTTAATTGAACTTAATCTATGAACATCCTGAAGGTCTACAGTGAAGTTGCTTTCCTATAGAAAGGATTTGTGTTTCCTTGTGCCAAGATTTTGTTCACCACCAATGCAAGACCATGTTAGCTCCCATACAGAGGATCCTAGTTAATCTTGGATTCTTAGTTTAGCAATCTCATGTTACAGCAAGTCTTGGTCTAAATCTTATAATCTCAGCATTTACTGCTGAGGTCAGTTCTCTGAGGTTCAAGGAAAAGATTGTTTTTAATGTGGGTAGTCCTTTGTTTTTTGTTTGTTTTGTATATTGTGGTATTGTTTTTTTTGGTCTTTTTCTGTCCTTAAAGACCTGTTTTGCTCTTTGCAATCCCAAGAATATTTTGCTTTTGTGCTTATTAGTTATTCAGAGTTAGTGTGTAGGGGGTGTAGCTCAGTAATATTGCTTGCCTAGTATATTCAAGGCACTGAGTTGATCTCTAGACTGGCAAATCATAATTCAGTGCTAAGTAATAGAGCCTTTCATAGTATCTAATCAACCATACTTTTGTCTTTATAAAACTATATGTTCCTCTATATTAATCTTTCTCTACTTTGCCAAACTATTGATATCCTGGAAACAAAATTAAAATCTCTGCTATAGGCTGGTTAGTGTTTCAAAATGGCTAAAAAAAGTAAAGCTGAGACTATAGAAATTATTAAGATTTCTGGTTATGTTCTTATCAGAAAAGATTGTGTAAAATAATATTGTGATAGCAGTAAGTAACTTTTAATCTTACAGGGATATTAACATTCTTTAGCCCACTACCCTAATTTGACACAGGAGGAAAAGAAAGCCCAAACATCAGAGACAGTTTTTGACAAAGTAAAAGGCAGTTTCCATTTATTTAGTGTTGAGGTCTCAAGTTCACTACTTTAACTTACTTATGTTCAATACTTTAAATATAATCAAACTCTATAATTATTTCTTATAAGAATATTTTAATTTTTTTAAAGAAATCTTTTTATTTATTTATTTATTTGCAACCATAGAGAGAGAGAATGGGCACACCAGGTCCTCTAGCCAGTGCAAACAAACTCCAGATGCATGTGTCCCTTGTGCATCTGGCTTACATGGGTCCTAGATAATCAAACTGGGATCCTTTGGCTTTGCAGGCAAATGCCTTAACCACTAAGCCATTTCTCCAGCCCTTAATTTTTTTTCATTTATTAAAATAATACATGACATTTGGGAAAAATTAAATGTACAAAAGAATAAAGAAAACAAAGCTTATACTTCTACTTCCTAGAGATACCTACTGTTAACATTTTATTTTTCATTCTTATATTGTTTTCATTGCTGAAATCATACCATATAGTTTTGTATACTCTTTTCATATATCATTACTATTTCTTCACTTCATTAAAAGCTCTTCATAAGCATTGTTTTAATGCTGCATAATATTTAATCATATGGATGTACTTAATGTAGTGAACTATTCACCTTCACCAAATAAGTTGTTTCCATTTTTCTTACTATATATCATATTTTAAAGAATATTAGTGTAAGTTTACGGTGATTAGAAGTATTTAACCAGGACAGACACCTAGAGGTAGACTGACTAGATCAAAGGATGTGGACACAATTAAGATTCTTAATAGCTACTGCCAAATTACTTCTCAGGGAAAAAGAGGAATCAGTTATACTATATAGAGTTGGGTTTGAGAAAGGTTGTAACTTCATGTCCTTAGTATGGATTTTTTTCATATGAGTTTCACATTTCTATATGTTCTGGTCACTGGCAGACCATGTAACTGATGAAGGTCTCAAGGTTATTTCTCCAAGTGACCACCATTAGGTTGTGGAAATGCACTCAGTGATGTGCACACAACAATAAAATCACTGGACACATGTCTCAGAACACATCTGTATGGTTAAACAATGCATAATCACACATCTTTTCATTATTTTTCTAAATTTTGAAGGCAATGGGATATTGCACTATGGAGGCTAGGGTATTACTGACAGTCTTCCAAGTAGATTTGTGGAAAGAAGAGAGAGGAGCACCTGAAAAAAAAAAAACTGTAGCCTGACTTTCCCAGTGGCACAAACAAACCAGAGAGAACCTATCTCAAACAAGGTGGAAGGTGAGAATAGACACCCCAAATATATCTTCTGACCTCCACACATGGACAGGCTTGTGTACAAGTGTGTGCACACACACACATGCACACATACATAAATTTTTTTAAATTACAGTATTTTATGTTGTATTTATATTCAGGATGAAAAAATAGGATCTTAGGGCCTGGAGAGATGGCTTAGCAGTTAAGTGCTTGCCTGTGAAGCCTAAGGACCCTGGTTCAAGGCTAGATTCCCCAGGACCCATGTAAGCCAGATGCACAAGGTAGTGCATGCATCTGGAGTTCGTTTGCAATGGCTAGAGGCCCTGGTGTGCCCATTCTCTCACTCTCTCTCAGTCTCTTTCTCTCCCTGTCTCTCTGTCACTCTTAAATAAATAAAAAAAGAAAAAGAAAATAGGATTTTAGTTCATACTAAATGAAGGTCCAAAAATTCTGGTTTTGCTACTTACTCTCCTCTAGGAAGTAAGTCAACAACTGCTGTTGTAATCCATTTCTTCTCTACATTAGATTAAGTCCTCTGAGATGTTCTGGTTCCAAAACTGCTAGAATAGTCAATATGAAGATGATATGAAAAAGTTCTCCCAAAGAAGCCACCCCAAAACAGTGTCTGTCCCTCTCTCTCCCTCTCTTTCCATCTCTCATGTGTGTGTTCATGTACGTATGTGTGTGTGTGCATGTGTTACATGCATGTGTATATGGGGGGATACACAAGTGTGCAAGTGCACGTGCATGGTATATGTGAAAGCCTGAGGTTAATGTCAAGTGTCTTCCTCAATTGCTCTCCACATTATTTTTTGAGACAAGGTCTGTCATTGAACAATAGACCAGTGATTCAGATACTCCAACTAGCCAGTAAGCCACAGAGATCCTCTTGCTTCTGCCTGCCCTAGCTCTAGGATTACTAGGCATGTGTTGCCACACCTTTCACATTGGGTTATAGAGAGCCAAACTCATGTTCTCATGCCTATGTGGCAAGTGCTTTGCCCATTAATATAGCCCTCTCAAAACTTGAGGATTCATTCACTTTAATATTTTTAATATTTATAATGAGGGATGTTACATGTAAAAAATTGCATAGATATACAATAATGTAGGTATGATGATATTAGAGAGCTTGGGTGGGGAAAGGGCTTAACTGAACCATTTTTTTATCATTTCATTTTGACTAGAGACAGCCTGTTAATGAACTTTCAAAATCATATATTTATGAAGTGTTAAATATAGTATTGTTGTAAAAGATTCCAGAAAAAAATAACCATAAAATATCTGGCTAATTTTTATTCATTTAGGGCTACACTGGAAAGCCCCTGGGTGTACAACTGACATTCTCTGAACACTTATGATCATTCTTGAGACCCTTGGTATATAGTACTACAGTTCCTTCTCCCAGTATTTTTCTTGGATTGGATTTATAGCCAACTGTTTGCAATTGAATCTATTAGAACAAGTTAGGATATGAGCATATAACTTTCTTAAAGAGAGAGAGTGTGTGTGTACGAGAGAGAGAGAGAGAGAGAGAGAGAGAGAGAGCAAGATAGAGTGACCATGGGGGAAAATCAGCATTGAGAGTCATCTTAAGTTGCCTTCATGTCCAGCTTCTCTGGCATCAAGTCAAAAGGCTGTCATACAGTAGAACTCTCAGTTATTGAGGATTTCTAGAGAAATGTTTCTATACTCAGTGCAGAATCACATGAGAAAGAGCACTTTCTGTTCTTAGAGCACAACCAACACCTATGTCTTGCCACAAGAATGGAGTTGCCATCTGAGATCATAAGCTGGAAAATAAATTGGCCATGAATAGTTTAAGCATAGAGACAGTAGATGTACAAAAATAGCAACAATTTCTAAAAAGTCAAGCTCTGACCAGCTATGTAGGCCTTCCCATCCCCCAGCAGCAATTCTCCTTAGTGTGTTCCATGGAACTACTCTGTCAATCTTCCAAATATGCATTGTTAGTCACTTAACCAAAGAAGGAAGAACTAATGAAGGTTTACACATTATATGAGACTCTGAAAATCTTTTTAGCTCAACCTGGTTTTAAGGAGAGAGTAATCACAATAGTAATTTGTATGTGAAAGTGAAATGTTTACCAATTATCTACCAAAGAAACTTCCCCTACTACAGCTACCACACAAATTATAAGTTATTGATTGAATTTTGAGAATCAAATGAGCCAAACTTTAAATTTATGGTATTTAGACTTGTAGTTCTTATTCCCATGTGCTGTAAAACAAATCAGTGGAACTCATTCTATTAAATAGCTTACAGTTTTCTCATTGAATGGACTTTTGTAGAAAGTTAAATATATCTGAAGCCTGTTTTATGTTAAAGTCCTAATAATGTAAATATTTGAAAGGAGTATTTTTAGTTGTCAGCACTGAAAGAACATCACACACTCAGCTACTTCACCTAGGTACAAGCTGATGAGGGCTGTTTTTGGTACAACACTGTGAAGAACAGTGGGAGAGTCTGACTCATCTGTGAACTTAACAACCAGCACTCAGCAGACTGTAAGGACTGTAAATGGGAACCAACCCTTCCTGGTTTTGGTTCCTCAAGTTCTACATTGGTTTTGAATTCAGACAAACTAAAGAAGAGAAGAAATGACCATGGCACACAGCATTAAAAACTATGGACTTGCTGCTGGCTGGAGACAGACATGTGGATGCAAATCCTTCTTACAGTTGACTTCATGGAGCATTTTGTAAGACCTGTGCTCTCTTGTGAGAATCAACTCCCTGTAGTAATAATAGGAGCCAAGAATTTTTGAGTGTGTAACTATGCAAAAAATTACAAGTATTACTTCATAAAGTGTTTGTCAAAACCTAGAAAAGGAGATGATAATTTTATATAGATAAAAAAACTGAGGCTTGGGAAAGTTAAGTTTCTTCTCCAGGATCACACAGCCAGTAGTAATAGAGCCCAAATTTTAAATAAGCTTACTTTATTCTCAAGTTCATGCTCTTAAACCACTATATCATACAGGCAACTGTCTTCAACATCATGATCTCCTAACTTGGGATCTTCACATTGCTTCCCCTGCAGATCTGATGCCGTAAGATAGAAGGAAATAACTGCTTCTTAGACTATTCAGTGACTTTAGGGTGTCATAAATGGGGCATCATTTGTTTTCACAAGATCTTTAGGAGGCTGAATGACACCCCATGTTTCTAAAGAGGTGAGAATTGTCAGTGACTTCTCCATCTCTCATCTAGCCAGCAACAGCAATACAGCATTGATGATTTATTGTCTATATGTGAGGTCCTGTGTGAACTGCTCTGGAGGCCATGAAATGGCATCAGTAATTAAATCAAACCCAGTAATTTAACAGCCTGTGGGTGGAGCAATGTATTATTTAAATGGATAAAATCCCTATGTTGACAGGTCAGAGGGTCATACCAGTACCTCAACCCCAAGATATTAAGAATAGCGCTGTTCCTTAGATACTTATTGCAAGGAGATTTTACACATCTGGCTCAGGTCCTGAGTCAGCAAATGGATACATATACTCCAGGTATGCTGAGGAGAAACTATTAACCATGCAAACTAGCCCCAAATGGCTTTTCTGATTATTTGTTAGTGTGCAGGTGGCTCAGAGAAGAAGAATGCAACTCTAGAATGTTAGTTTTTTGTACTATGAGAAAATCACATTTCCCCCAGGAACTCGTATTGCCATAGATTTAAGGCAATAATTTGTTACAGGCAAGACATTTATAGAGACTGCGTTATCAACGTTGGAATCATCAAGAAATTCTATAAGAAGACAATGTTTAAGTATAGGTCTAATTACTGCAATCATTTCTTTTTTGTTTCCTTTGCACAGATCCACTTAATCCCATCTCTTAGTGTGGGCGCAAGCTGACAGTTGCATGACAAGGAATGTTTCCCTTTGTAAAAAAAACCCACTTCCTTTCTGTGTCGTTTTAGCCTAATTGAAATGTTTCCTATTAAGCTCAATCAAGACAGCAATTATCTAATTACTCACTATGCTTTTCCAGCCAAAATTTTGCCTAAGCTGGTATACTAGAATGAGAGAGAACACATTTATTATTGCTTTTACATTTTCCTGTTTGGCTTTAGACAATAATCATAAACATGTACTTCCAGTTCACCAGAACATATCTAATTAATACTGCTATTTTCTATAAAATTGTATTACTGCAAGCTATAGCCCAGTGCCAAATGTGGCTCTGTCTATGAAATACACTTTAAGACTTGTGGTTACGCTACATGAATGGTGTCATTGGAGAAGGGTAGTAAGGAAAGAGTCTAGTGAAAACAAATCACAAACATATACTCAATCATCTCAAAGCCACAAGTTTTATGGCTTTAAAAATAAAAAAATGAATCACTTGAATTTAATTGAGAAAATAATTTTTATAGCATCACTCTAAAGAAACATGTATCCTGCATGTCTGGGTTTTCTCTTGATATAAATCCCTTAGGTCTCAAGATGATCATAGCCAGTCAACAACACAGGTGGTCCACACTTTTTAGGTATAAATTAGAGACATATATCATTAAAACCAGAATTAATTTTAGAGTTAGTGACCCTATGAGGTCACTCCTGATTAACTCCATTTTGATTGAGGTTGTACCAAAGCAAAACAGACAAATTGGGTATGAGAGACTGGTATGTTTATTTGCAGACAATACATTTGCTCATTCTCATCATAAATGTTAGCTAATATACAACAAATATAACTCTCTGTGTGTAAAATCCCCCAGAATACTGCAATTCAGGATAAATTTATAAGGAGGGAAAGGAACACTTCATCAATCCCCCAAATGTGGCCACCTAACAATCCTTCATGTAAATTTACCATACACCCAGAAAATGACTACACTAGATGAGAATTATAACAACAACAAAAATTCTACAAAAAGAGCATTACAAACTGTGTCTTGGACACAAATTGGTCATTGCATGAACTCTCAGGGCTGTGGATGTCATTACCAGCACTATACTGGGCCCATCAACAAGTCACCATAGAAGATAAAAAAAAAAAAAAAAAAGAATGACATAGAAATTGAAGAGAGACTAGTTGGAGAGAAGTTTAGTGAACAGTCTGAGGGGAACAAAAAAAGTCAAGGGAAGGGGACATCTATTTGCTGGAAGTAGATAAGATCTCTGCATAGTGTCTGTAAAAGGAAGAACAGTTTTGCACTTGTACATAATGATTAATGTGTCACAATAATAAGAATCCCAAAGATAATAAGTTCTCCACAAAGAAGACACTGTGCCTTCTAATGACTCATCTCATTGGTTACTCATCAATACATTAATAATTAGCTAATAAAATCTAAGTGTTGAAGAAATGGCTCAGCAGTAAAAATGCTTACTGTACACACAAACCTGAGGACTTGGGTTCAGATTCTTAGCAACCATGTAAGAGCCAGGAGGTGACATGCACCTGCAATTCTGGCACTGGGAAGACAGGCAGATTCCCAAGGACTGCTGTCCAGGTAGCTTCACTGGTGACTTCCAGGATTAGTAAGAAACCCTGTCATTGTCTGGCCTCCACATTAACACTTTCACATGTGCATATACACCCTTACACATGTACTAACACACATATGCAAACCACATTCACATGCAAAAAAGAACTAATAATAAAATCTCAGTGACCAGACATTGTGGCTAGGAGAGATGCCTTTCCCCAAGCTGGTTGTTGTGTTATCTGCTTCATAGTTTGGAAAGCAGTCTATGAGAGAAAATGCAATATGTCAAGAAGGTGGTTACAGATTCAGCTTTCTGTTGTTTATTCCCTTCAGGAGACTAAGGCAAAAATGCAATGAACAAGAGAGAAATTGATTCCCTTTGAAAATGAAGAGGCATAATCAGGCATTGGTACTCACTTGGGACTTTAAATGTTGGTTAAGTGTGCTTCTTAAAATAACCATATGCTGTATTCTGTTTGGAAAACAAATGAATGAGTCTCAACATTCTGTCTACCCTCTCAGCACTGTTCTTTCCTTAGGAAGTTTAATGCACTATTGCAAAGGACAGTAGGCACAATAGGTGCCTGAATTATTAGGTGAACCCACCATCAGCTGAGAACAAACACAGAAGCCAACAATATCACCCAAATGTCTATTTGCCCTTAGGTGACCCTAAGCCCTGGAACCTAGTAAAATCAAGCCTATTGAACCAACACCCACAAACCTCCTGCCTGCTGTCCTGCAATAAATGAAAGTAAATAAGCTGCTTAGCCAACATGCTCCTTCTTTTCAACATTATTTAGCTCTCAAAATTTTCAAGTTGAGTTACCATTGCCTTTATAGCTCCTGTTCTTACTTTACACTAGTTCTCATATTTCTATCCTTCCTCTGGTACAATAATTTAATAGAACTAATTATGTCTTTAAAAATAGTTAAATAAGCAAATGACTGAAGCACTCTTTCCGTTTTTCCTGATGCTGGGTCAAATAGCTCCTCAAGTTTGTCTGAAACAATACTCTTTAAGGTCTGGCTCGAGTCTCCTTTTAGTATTACTTTTATGATGTCCTCTTACACTCACCAAAGTATGTTAAAGTTATGCTGTCTTACCCTATTTAAACTAATAACTGGAAAATCTTAGGATCATAGAAATTTAACACTAGAAAAAGAATCATACAATCAATTTACAACTGTGGATTCTGCTTGTTTATTCTACATTTTGTTTTTTTGAATTATTTTTCTACTTATACAGTTTTCTTATCTGCTGATTTTGTTAGTTATTTTGTTTCTAGTTCCCAATAATGATACTACTTTTTCAGGTTTGTTTTAAAGCTCTAAGCTTTGGCAAAGACAAGATGACTAAAAAATAATTTTTACTCTAAAATATAGATTATTGATGTGTTTAAATGTTTGACTATAGGTCATGGTGAGTCATCAGAGATAATTAAAAGCATTTGCTTTCATTAGTTTTTTTTTTCAGATTTTACAATCAAGTCAAAGCAATTCAACACAAAGAGATCAGCTGTGGGAAACTGGTTAGTAAAATGCTTTTTATTTATCAGCATATAAAACATTATAACTCAACCTACTGAAATTATCTAGAATCCTTTTAAAAACATCTGTGGGCCTCAGCCTCAGAGATTCTGATTTATTTCTGGTATGTGGAGTGCTCAGATATGAAGACTTAAAAAAAAAAAAAAAAACTCCCCAGAGATTCTAATGTTAATCCAAGATTAAGAAGGCACATTTTTAGAATGAAAATAGACAAAACATATACACAGTTCATGGATTTATGGTCATTCCTTTTGTATCTTACCATTAGCTGGAAGTGAAACAGAATATTCCATTCATGCATTCATTCATTCAACATCAATATAATTTATTGTTTTGTATAGGTTTACAATGTGCCATTTTTTATTATCTAGTCAGTCTCAGCATCAAACAAAATAATGGCAGCAACAAAAGATGACAGAGAAATTTAGGGAAACTAGTTTGGAGAGCAACATTGGAAAGCAAAGTAATGTGGTAATCAAAATAACAGAATTAAAAGATGACCCATCCTTATTTCTGCCACCTATGAATGGTTCTTTACGTCTCAAGCAATTCTTAAATGTCAAGCAATTAGTTAAATTTAGAACTATGAAATGGACAGATGAACCTGAATTATCCAAGTGGGCCAAATCTAATCACATTGTTCCTTAATATCAAGGTCTCACCAATAGTGGGATACAAGACAGTCTACACCTATTTAATTCTCTCTAAAACAATAATAGTTATCTGTGTATCTGGCACTGACCTCATTCTTGGTTGGAGAATTTGCTTCTCTTTTTCAGATGGACACAGAACCTGAGGAGAGAATCAGCCCATCACGCCTCACCAGGGCACCAGCTGGAGCAATAGAATAATTGGGGAAATGTGCAAGAGTGCTGCTTTCTCAGGGAACCTGGTATCAGCACAAGGGTGAAGGAGATAGACACAGAGAACACTCAACTCCTACCAAACCACACATCCAGAGACACAGAGGCTCCCATGACCTTGTCACTGGAATAGACCTAAAATGAACCCAACACGGCTTAGGGAAATTCAGGGAAGATGGGGCAGAAAGATTGCTAGAGCCATACGTTGGGTCAATATGCACAGAGACATTCCCTCACCCCCATAACTGATGGCTACCCCCACAATGCAAGACCCACAATCCCTGAGAGGGGAGGACAGGGAGAAGGCTAACGATGGTACCATCATGGCTGTATACACATTATATAGATAACTAAAAAAAAAAAATCAGATATTTCCCAGCCAGTCAGGGACAGCCTGACGACAGAATAAAGTTACAAAAAGATGCGTGCAATAAGTAGAAAGCAAGCCAGGGACTAAGGAATTAAGGAGCTCTCCAGAAGGTGGAAAAGAAAATACAATGCATATTTTCTAAAGCTACCAGAAAGGAAGGCACTTTGTTGACATGCTGAGTCCACCCAGTCAGATCCAGGTCTGACTTCTGATGGAAGAGTAACATACAATTTTGTACTATTTGGAGCTACTAAATTTTTAGCCATTTGTTTCAGTAGCAACAGAAAAGTAATGTAAGTGCTGATGTTAGTTCTTAATCTTCAGATTAATCAACCAAAAGAAAGGGTTTGGGGAATACTGCAGTCAGGAGATTGCACCTCAATGAATTTCAACTACAGGGAGCATCATTGAGCTAGCGCTGCAGTCCTGACCCAAGGTCCATTTTGGCATCTGGGCAGAGATCATTGTTCCCACAAGCTGCTTCCCAGTGATACAGAGTCATCAGGGATCCTGGGAGACACCAGCTTTTCTGACACTTTTGGCTTCAGGACTCTCTAATGGTCTTATCAACACATATTCTGCTGTGGTCAATAATGCTTCCACGTAACCTTCCTCTCTCTTGCATTCATTCCAGGATCACTTACATAATTTTAACAGAAAATAAAAGTGTAGGGCTTAATGTCCAAAAATTATTAAGAATTTCAAGCTAGGAATAACAAAATATCTTAGCTCATGCTGATGTAACAAAATACCATGGATGGTTACCTTAAACATTATTTCTTACAGTTCTGAAGCTGAGAAGTCCAAGGTCATGATGCTAGTACAACTGGTATGTGGTGAGGACACATTTTCTGGTTTGCAGAAAACTATCATTCTTTATAACTTCACATTAAAGAGCAAGGTCTTCTATCTCTTCTTCTATGGACACTAATTCCAGACACAAGGGCTATACCCTCATAATCTAAATTACTTACTAGACACCACCTTCTAATAACATCACATTAGGACTTAGGACTTAACATGAATTTGAGGGGTACATGAATCCATACTACACACAATTAATCCTGTAGCTCTTCTGAACAAAGATCCCTGTGTATCTGACAGGTACTTCACTTAGGAGGTTCACCTGATTTCTTCTATTATAACATGTGTACATTTAATACCAGTTTGTGGTCTGCATGGAATAACAGGATTTAGTTTCTAAAATTAGTTCATTTGGACATCAAAACTACCTGTAAACAACTAAGTAGAAATCACATTGAGTTTACTCTGCCCCGTCAAGCCTTTTATATAGGTTTTAAATTACTTCTACTGACTGAAGCCAGTTTTCTGTTAAGTTTTGGGGTTTCCTTCTTTGACAATGAATAATATGTACTAGCTTTGTTTGTCTGTTTGTTTTAATTTATTAGTTATCTTATTAGTTATGCTCATAATGTAAATACTCATTTTTTAGTCAATCTTATTGGAAAAAATAGAATAAGAATTAGAGCTTTGGTGATAATATTTTAACAAAAATATATACCAAAGTAAAAATTGAGCAGAAAATTCACAAACACATTCTTTCATTTTGGATTTGAAGAAAATGAGTGGAAAACAACTCAAAGGCTACTTAGAAGAAATGTCTAATTACTTATTCCTCTGTTTCTGTTTGTAATTCTAAGTGCAATTATTTTTGGGGTGGATTGTGTTTTACAACCATTTGGCAATTTTGAATATCAGTGAGAAGCTCGTGCCTATTATCAACCTATCTAGGCCTCGATGTACTCAACAAATTGGACTCTGTGTTCCCTGAGGTTCCTTTCACAAATATGATGTTTTAAGTCCATTAAAAACATATGCTTCAAAAAAGAGAAGCTTCTCTAACCAGAAGTGAGAGTAGAGTTAATATGTGAACATGAACATTAAATATAATGCCCCCAGCGCAGCTTGGTGGGAAGGCTCAGGGACCATTGTGGAAGAGGGGCGGATAGAATGGAACAGCCAAAGGAAGGGTACAACTTCTTACGATGCAACTGCCCAGACAGAAATTGGCCTCGATATCTATGACCTTGCAGTGCCTAGCAATACCTCCACAAGACCCTCAAAATAGAAGAAAAAGATAATGACATCAAATTAAAAGAGAGACTAATGGAGAGAGGGAGGGGATATGATGGAGATTGGAGTTCTAAAGTGGAATGGGGGAGGGGAGAGAAATATCATACGTTTTTTTGTATGTATTTTGTATATAAGTATAGAAGGTGTCAATAAAATAATAATAATTAAAAATATATGCTTCAGGCAGGCTATGAGTCTTTACAAAATCTTATATTTTTTCTCTTTATATATTCTATTTTTACTACATTCAGGTCTTTCAACTCTGACCAGAATAGTCCATCAAGCTTTACTTACAGCACTGCAAGGTGTCTCTTAGACTGAGGTTTCAAATCCTTCCACATTCCTCTTGAAAGTCAGCTCCAAAAGGCCAAAGCCACACACTCAGGTGTTTACCAGCAACACCACTATTGGTACCAACTTTACTGTTGCAGTCAGGTTTACACTGCTGGTGGAAATCACCCAACCAAGAGCAGATTGTGGGTGAAAAAAGGTTTATTTTGGCTTACAGACTCAAGGGGAAACCCCATGATGGCAGGGAAAATGACAAGAGCAGAGGATGGACATCACCCTCTTGCCAACATCAAGTGGACAACATCAACAGGAGAGTGTGCCTAACACTGGCAAGGGGAAACTGGCTATAATACCCATAAACCCGCCCCCAACAGTACACTGCCTCCAAGAGGCATTAATTCCCAGATCTCTATCAGCTGGAAACCTTGCATTCAGAACACCTAAGTTTATAGGGGATACCTGAATCAAACCACCATACCTAGTCAACCTATCTTCTGAATTTTAAGCAAGCAAGTTTAACTACTGAGCCAGCTCCCCTTCTATATTTTAGCAAGTCAATTTAGAAATTAGCATTTGCCACTTTAACTTATTGTCTTTGATAGTGCATAATGAAAATATTGGATTCCCACAGCAAATAATAATTTTGCTTATCCAAACTGATGCTACTTAAATAGTAACCTTACATTGATGTAAAATGCCCCTACAAGAGAGGATCAGGTCATCAGATCCTCACCATGGATGTCAAAAAGCTAAAAAGTAATAGTGTCACTGGCCCCAGAAACTATCTCTAATGATCTGTTGCTATTATTGTATTGTAGTCATTCTTAGGGGTATCTGTAATTTGAAATACCTTAAAGGGCTCAGGACATAGCTCAGTGGGAGAGAATATACCTAGTACATTTGTGGCTCCAAGTTCAGTATAGCAAAAGGAAACAAACAAAAAATAAATAAATGAATGAACCTGAAGGAAGGATCAGCCTATTACACATCACCAGGGCCCCAGCTGAAATCATAGAATAATGTGGGGAAACGGCAAGAGTACAGCTCTCTTGGTGAACACAAAACCAGAAAAAGGCTGAAGGAGATAAACACAGAGAACATCCAACCCCTAGTAAGCCAGATATCCAGACACAGAGGCTCCCAAAACCTCACCACTAAAGTAGAACAAAAATGATCCCAACATGGCTCAGGAAAATTCATGGAAGAGGGGGTGGAAAGAGTGTTAGAGCCACAAGTTGGGTCATTATGCACAGAGACTTGGCCTATCCTCCATGATTTTTGACTACCCCCACAGTGCATGACCCACATTCCCCATTGATGAGGGTCCCTTTGGAGGGGGGAGGACATGGAGGAGGATAATGGAGCCACCACTATGAATGTAAAATTAGAATAATATAAACAAAATAATAAATTATTAAATAATAAATAAATAAATCAGCCAACATTGAGCAATTATTTTGTTCTTAGAAGAAGACTTGAAGCCATAGATCAACATCTCTGCCCTCAAAATTCATACCCTCTATTAGAGATATAAATATTGTTTAATGTATTTATTATTCCTCTTCTCATTATTGTTCCTGTCACCAAGTGACATCCAGGACTCCATTATGCTTTTCCTCAAGCAATGTTCATGTTGAAGACTCATCTAGAATCTTGACCTTTTCATTTCATTATATGCCTCACTAACAAAACTTTCTTCCCTAAGACTGGTAGTACTTTAGGCATCACACTTAACATAGTTTAAGACATTGTGTTGTTGAGAAATTAACAAACCCATGATTTTGAAACATAAATTTCTCCTCTCCAGAAAGTTTTCCAGGTCACAGTTTCCTTATTTCTTCACTCCTACCAAAGAACAATAACATAAAATCATAGCTAACTATTATCACTTACTAAAGGCCAGGTATTCATTTAATATAGACAATAACTCTATGATATATATATATATATATAGTATTGCTGGTTGCATATTTCTTTTTTAAAATATTTTATATATATATAATATCGGGAGGCAGATAGGAGGAGTATTGCCACCCTGAGTTGCATATTTCAGCCTTTTTAAAAATATTTTATTTTTGTTTATTTATTACAGTCAGAGAGAGAGGGAGAGAGGAAGGGACAATGGGCATGCCAGGGCTTCTAGCCATTGCAAACAAACTCCAGACACATACGCCACCATGTGTATCTGGCATACATGGGACCTGGAGAATTAAAACTTGGTCCTTAGGCTTCACAGGTATGCACCTTAACTACTAAGTTCTCTCTCCAGCCCAGGTTGCATGTTTCTAATGCAAAAATCTAAATGCTCCAATACCAGAAACTTTGTCAGTGCTACTATGACTCTATAAATGGAAAATTTTATACTTGACCACATGTGACAGGGCTTCAGTCAAAACACAGGTGCACTGTAAAATAGCTGTGTGATTTGGATAAGGAATAATTAACTTATCCTACAGTAATTTTAAAAGGAGGGAATTGAAGTTAAAAGAAATTTAGTAACATGTCCAAAGCCAGCCCAAATTAGTAGAACCTGGTTTCCAATCAATGTCTCCAAAATATTTAACTATCATATGATACTATTCCTCTAAGTACTCTGCTTCCATTACTTTATACCTGGCCTCTATTCTACCTGCCCTCACAGTGAATTATAACACAGTACCTTCTCTTGCTTAATGTTCTCATTAATACCAGAAACATTTGTGCCTAATACTCTTGTTCAGACAACTGTTATCACCTGCCCAGTAAATCCTCACTGATTTAGTTCTCTGGGATTTACTTAATCATCAAGTCCAAGTTGTCAACCAGCCTTGGCCAGGTCTCTTAGGTGCTCAGCATCAGGTATCAGTGACTTATTGAATATGGGCTAGAATAAAACAAGTTTTAAAATAAATAAAATAATAATAGATAAAAAAGTTTTAAAACCTAGAGGTTTCAGGGGAAAAAAAAAAAAAAAACCCTCTGGAGAGGAAAAACTCATGTTTCAAGCCCGTACCTCAAAATTTCTAATTTAGACAAGTTACTTATCCTCTCTGTGTCTCATTTCCTCACCTATAAAATAAAGATAATATGGGGTAACCAGAAATATAAACAGTTGCTCCATTACCTTGGCTGTGATGAACTCTACTTGTAATACTATTTGAATGTTTACTCTCATCTCCTGAAGTTTGCTGCTTGTGTGGGGAAATGGCCATATAGAGAATTTAGAAACCATGAAACCAAAATATTCAGGAGAAGGAATAAATAGAGGAAAAAGTAAGATGAAGAAGGAAAGCAGTCTCAGAGAGTAATCAGTCAAGCAGTCTGCATTTTCTTAAAACTCACAGAAGTGGGCCCTTTCTTCTCAGTGTGTCTTCAAGCAGAAATGTACAGAGAAAGTGAGGGTGGAAGGGGGTTATCAAAGTGAGGAGCAATTAATTCAAGAACAGGAAGCAAACCCTGGAGTTTTACATACTTTTACTGATTAGCATTTGACTTCACCAAGGGAAAAGGAAGAAATAAGTGGGAAGAGACAGTCCAAATCTCAGTAGGAAAGCAAGCAGTGCCATGAACCACAGGACAATTTGTTCTCAGAACTAGAAGCAAAGCACAGTCCATGAGGGATTATGTTGTGGGAACCCTGATGATAAACATGTTCAGGATGAGAGAAGGAGCCCCCTTGCAATATTGTGGGTATAAAAATTGAAACCAGGGTGATGTAATTCATAAAAATGGGGCAATCTAGGATTCAGTCCCATGCTCATTCAACTCCTCCTGCTGTGTGCCAGGCACTGAAGAGCCTGTGCCCTTGCAGAGCTACTCTCCATTGAAGGGCACTTTCCTAATGAGCCTCCTAGAGAACAAAGAGGCAGCGAAGACAGGAGGCAGGATTGAGGATAACTTCCTGTAGGAGGAGATATTTTACACTTAGCCAAGGATAAAAAGTACAAATTAGGCCGTTGGTAAGGGAAACTGAGTGTGGCAATAAAATTACTACATTGGTTAAGAATAAATCCAACTTCAGAATATGCATGAGATGGGAAGTAAATGCTTGATTGAAGAGAAACAAAGACTCGTATTTAAAATTATACTAGTTAAACTTTCACAAAATGCTTCCATCCATGTTTCTTCTGTGAGTGTAACAGAAATACTGAGTAAAGCCTAAAGCAAACATGGGCGAGCCTGTTATTGTTCCCATTTTGTTAGGGAGAAATCCAGGGAACTGAGAGCTGAGCTGAGCCAGCTTCCATACTAGACTCATTTCCCTGGATTTCTCGCTAAGATGACTTCTGCCCCATCATTTTCCCAAAGTTTGATCCCTAGTTCTGCAGAGTGAAAGCAACTTTCTATGTTATGGCAAAGTTAGTCTTGGGCATGACTGATAAACAGTTAAACAAGGTTTCTTACTGTTGGACTTCTCAGAGTCTTAAAATAACCATATAGTGATTTTGAAGTTTGTAAAATGTGAGTTTTCTTAAAGTTATTTGATTCTAGAATTCTTGTGGTCTGCCTTTTAGGTTTAGAGTAGCATGGGATACACTAGAAAATGCTACAACAGTGTATACTGAGTTGAACAAGAAGTTAGAAAAGTTTGTATTATGAGTAAAAAAAAAAAAAAACAAAAACAAAAACAAAAACCCAACCCTCAGAAATGTAAGGTAGATTGTAAAAAAGTGAATCTGGAATAATACTCCAGTTAGAACAATTTGCAATTAAGCAGAAAGAGGCTAATGCCACACTTTATAAATATTTAGGCAACTTAATTCAGAATAAATATACTACATGTAATATGGGGAATTCAGAAATGTCTAGAGATAGCATTTAGTGTGAAATATGTGACAAATAAATTATTTGTAAGTGATTAAAAACTACCTGTTATCTGAAACATACAATGAATTCTTATATCCCAATAATAAGGAAGAAAACAACCTAATTAAAAAATGGACCAAAGATATCAACAGACACCTCACAAAAAAGATATTCACATGGCATGTAAGCATATGAAAAAGTAGTCCACATCCAGTGTCATCAGGGGAGTGTAAATTAAAACAATGTGATTCCTTTATGCACATGTTAGAATAGCCAAAATCTAGAACACTGACAATACCAAATGGTAGTAAGAAAGGAGGGCAAAAGGAATTTTCATGTATTCTTGATGGGACTATAACTGGGGTAACTACCTTTAGAAGACAATTTGGTAGATTTTTATAAACTACACATATTTTTACCACATTGGTGTGTAACAAAATGACTTAAAAATACAAAGGAATGCCAAAAAGATGACTCAACAGTTAAAGGTGCTTGCTTGAAAAGCCTTCTGGCCCAGGGTTCAATTCCCCAGCTACCCATGTAAAATCAAACAGGTGTTTGCTTGCAGCATCAAGAGAACCTAATATGCCCATGCATGTGTGAATGAATGAACGAACGAGTGAACGAATAATAAGGATCTGAAGAAAAAAATGTCTGCACACAGTATGTATAGTAGTTTCATTCATTATTGCCAAAATTGGAACCAAGTGAAATGTCTTTCAGTAAGTGAATGGATTAAAACTGTGGTATATTCAAACAATGGAATATCATCCAGTGTTAAAAATAAATGAGCTACCAAGCCATGAAAAAAAATAAATAAAGGGCTGAGCATGGTAGTTCATGCTTGTAATGTCAGCACTCAAGAGCCTGAGAGGATCACTGCAATTTCAAAGATATCCTGAGCTATCTAGTGAATTCCAGACAAAGCAAGACTACATATTGGGCCCATGAGTCAAATAAACAAAAAAGAAGCCTAGGAAAAGGAGACAGAGGGAGAGAGAGAAGGAAGGGGAGGGAAAGGGGAAGGGTAATGGAGGAAGAGTTGGAGTAGAAGGAAATGGAGAAAACATGAGGAACCTTGAATCCATATGATTAAATGAAAGAAGCTAAACTCAAAATCTGTATATATTCATGGTTCTGAATATATATATTCTGGTAATGGCAATTTATAGAGGCAGAAAATGATCAGTAGTTGCCAGGTGCTGGGCTGAATAGACAGGGAGGGAGGGAGGGAGGGAAGAAGGGAAGGAGGGAAGGAAGGAAAGGAAGGAAGGAAGGAAGGAAGGAAGGAAGGAAGGAAGGAAGGAAGGAAGGAAGGAAGGAAGGAAGGAATCCTACTTGAATCAGGATCTTTGAACTCGCCCCTCATCCATAATAAATCCTCTCCATTGTATCATCTTAATCAACAATAACACTAGCTGAATCTAGTTCTTGAACTCCAAACACTGACCTTTATTTCCCTCCTTTCTCACACTTAGCCACCATTCACAAACTGAATCAAGTCTATATTTCTGTGTATCCCAGTTCTTATTTCTTCTTCCTTCATCACTGTTACTAGCATCATCCAAGTTCCAATAACTATTTTCTGTTTTTTTTAATTTTATTTTTTTTTTTTTTTTTTTTTTTTTTGAGAGAGACACAGAGAGAGAGAGAGAGAGGGGCAGAGGGAGAGGGAGACAGATAGAGATGGGCGTGCCAGCAGCCTCTCAGCTGCTGTGAACGAAATCCAGATGTGTGCGCCCCCTTGTGGTCAAGTGTGGCATTGCACCCTTGCGTCATTTTGCATCTGGCTAAATGTGGGACCTGGAGATTGGAACCGGGTTCTTAGGCTTAGCAGGTAGGCGCCTAAACCGCTAAGCCATCTCTCCAGCCCATGTTTTGTTTTTTTATGAGGTAGGGTCTCAAATCTAGCCCAGGCTAACCTGGAATTCACCATGTGGTCTCAAGCTGGCCTCAAACTCATGGTGATTCTCCTACCTCTGTCTCCTAAGTGCTGGGATTTAAGACATGTACCACCATGCCCAGCCCCATCACTTTTGTCTTACCTATTTTAATAGCTGAAGAAGTTCTGTTTCACATCACATCCTGCTACACAATAGATAAAATTAATCTTTCCAGTGATATATCATGTTTCAATGGCCAAAGGCTCACAACCCTCCAAAGGCTTTCCATCAGACTCAGAATTAAACCTCAGCTTTTTCTCACTGTGACCAGACTTAATGTCTTCATTGCAGTCCTCTGTCCTCTGTTATAGCCAGTGCCTTCTATACTATATGGCTTGTGCCAACTGCTTCTCCACTTAATACTCTCCTTCTGTTCTTTGCTCAAATGCCACCCATTGGATAGGCCTCTAACCACCCTAAGATGATCTCTTCTCAAATACCTTTAATCACATTTTATCTTGCTATATTTTTATAGCACTTGACACTTCATGATTTTGTATGACTATTTGTCTAGTATCAGTCTGTATCCCCCATTAAAATGTGAACTCCACAACACTATGGACTTTGTTTTCATAAGTTCTATTGCTATAGCACAGAGTAGTACCTAGTACCTTGTAGCCTCAAATAAGAAGGTGCTGGATGGGTGAATTACTAGCCCTTTTCAAATGCTTATTAAGTCCTAAACTTTTAAAATGTTTTATTTTATGTTATCCTTAATAGCCAGAATTATTAACCTACTTTATAGTGAAGACATTGGTCAGGTAAGATTCATAACGCACTTAAGTGACTGAGTCATGACTTCAGCCCACATGGCCACTCTGGCTCTGAAGCACTGTGTTCTACATGTTCTGTGTAGCAGAAGTCACAAATATTCATCATCCTAACATTTCTTCTTTCTATGATTGTTCTTCAAAAGGTATTCATTCTATTTTTCTTAATTCCTTCATTCATTTGACTTTTACATTCTTTTACTCATTTATGTGATATATTTTCACCTCTGTGACTGACATTGGTCATATTAATTTATATAAGACATATTGTCTACTCACAAAGGGCTGCCCTGGCCAGAGATACCAGAGGCATATTGACAAATAATCTAAAATTATGTACTTATTTTGTCTTTCAAAAATGGAAATCATTTCACTCAACAAACTTCCATATTAGTCCAAGCCTTTGCCTAAATGTCATAATCTTATCTCTATTGTCTCAAAACATGTAAATACTATAAGGTAGTTTTTTTTTTAATTTTTATTGTAAGCCATTACTGGTTCTTTGGAAACCAAATGTGGTATAAATAAATAGTGAATGATATAAATATTTTGAATTTAATTGTTCTGCAAGTAAATGTTTATCAATATTTATCATGTTCAAGTCATAGCATGAAGTGGGGATAAAAAATGACTGACATGGTACCTATTCCTATGCAAGTCAGATATAAAGCAGGCACAGATATAAGGCAGGCACAGACAAAAGAAACTACAGTACAAGACACCAAGCAAGCCTCATAAGAGCAGAGAATGATGTTCTTTGTGAAACCAATAGAGTTCTTCTTGAGTTGATGGGGCTTTAAATGCAGAGAACTCAAGTTGTATGCAACTATGTCTTCCATGCTTTCTGAGGTTAGTGAGTATATGCCATGGAAAATGCTCATCAAAACTTCACAGTTAAAATATGTACATTCTTGATGTGTGTTGTTCCTTAATAAAATCTTACAAAGCCTTTGCGCTGTCTAACACCAAAGGAAAATGTTTCGGTGCTTTCTGTGTCACTCTCACCAAAGTAAATTGAAGAGAATCTACCCATTTTATACTTTAATAACCTGTTCTCCTGTGAGCATACTGGAAGTAGATGGCATTGCAGAAAATGACCCTTAGAATCAATGTTTTCTTTGATTATGGTTAGCTCACTAGGGCCACACATTCTGTGGAGCTTTACAGCAACATTTTCAAAATGACAAAATAATGAAGGAGGCATTTAATGGTAAAGCAAGTAAATAGGTAGTTTTTCCTTTCCAAAAACAACCTGCAGCCACCCACCAAATTGTATTTTAACATTCAGACTTTTAGGAAAACACTACTGACTGATGACTATTAATTATAAAAACCCTTATAAGGGTATTAAAGATGTCAAGAATGTTTTATCTACTAACCTAAAACCTGTTACAGACAAAAATAAAAAATGGCTGCAGAGTCAACACATGCTTTTCATGTTAGTGCAGCATATGAGAGCACCTGGACCAAGGTTATGTGTTAAGTCAGTGAAAATATATAATTCATGGGGTAATGGAAAAAGCTACTAGACAGGAAGATGGATGGATTGAACATATTCTGTGCCACCAAACAGCTAATGATCAGGTAAACACTTCTGAGCAAAACAGAATCCAGAATTGTTCCAGCTACACTCAGGCCACCCCTGGCATCTGGTGTGAGCAGTTATTAGTCTGCTGGGGGTCTTTCAATACAGGGACTAGCTGCAGCACCCTTAGGAGGTCACATCTTTACTCCTACTCTTTAGGGTCCAGTTTACTCTGTAACAGCTGCTATGAAGAAATGGTTGCTAGATAGAGCAATATGTGCTGATTCCAAGACCAATCTCAAAGGTTGTCCCTAATCTTAAAACATTGCCTTATGGGGTTGGAGAGATGGCTTAGCAGTTAAGGTGCCTGCATGTGAAGCCTAAGAACGCCCATTCAATTCTCCAGGTCCCATGTTTAGCCAGACACAAGTGACACAAGCACACAATGCCACACTAGCCCATAAGGGGGCTCACACGTCTGGAGTTCGTTCAGGCTACTGGCGCACCCATTCTCTGTCTGTCTCTCTCTCTCTCTCTCTCTGTGTGTCTCTCTCTCAAAAAAAATTTGCTTTTTGTATGCATACTGGAAAGAGGAATACAAAGAAAATCAGGGATAGAGAGTTCAGTATGATCCACATCTGTACTTCAGGCCCCTGCTCTGGGACTTGACCAGCCATTCAATGAGTAGAAGGGCCAACAGTGACCTGTACTTACCTACAGTCATCAGATTCTTAAGGATGTTACCTTCCAAATTATTCCAACCAAGCGGTTAGCCATCTTTCCTAAATTTGTACCTAAAACACACCATGACAGAGAGAATTCTGGAGAAAACAAGTCAGAGAAGGCAGTTCTCAGGATTCACTCATTTTGACTTTTTATGAACAAGTAACTCAGACTGCATCTCAAATTTAAGCTCTTATTTGAGGCTGTTATTTCCAATCTTAGGCAATGTGTTATTGGATTTGGTTTCCTGTACTTTTTCTCTAAGAACTTGGTCAAGGGCCGGATAGATGGCTCAGCAGTTAAAGGTACTTGCTTGTGAAGCCTCATTGCCTGTGTTCAATTCACCAGTACCCACATAAAGTCACATGCACTAAACGGTGCATGCATCTGGAGTTTCTCTGAAGTGGCAGGATACCTTGATGTGCCAATTAGCTCTCTCTCTCTCTCTCTCTCAAAATGAATAAATAAAAGGTTATTTTAAAAAATGAACTGAACTGGGAGTGGTGGCACATGCCTATAATCACAGGACTTGGGAGGCAGAAGTAGGAGGATCACTGTGAGTTTGAGGCCACCCTGAGACTCCATCGTAAATTCCAGGTCAGTGTGGGCTACAGCAAGACCCTACCATGAAAAAACAAAAAAAAGTAAAATAAAATCAACTGCAGAGCACGGTGGTGCACACCTTTAATCCCATTACTCAAGAGGCAGAGGTAGGGGAGTGAGTAGGCCATACCCCTGCTTCCCAGATCCTCACAGTACCCTGCTCCAGTTTCCCTACACCAGACTGTGTGCTGGCAGGCACATCAGCTTGGAGTAAGCCAGATCCCTGTTTCTGAATCCTCCCAGCTCACTGGTCCAGGTACCCTGCACAGGAGGGAGTGCAGGCAGGCACTGTAAGGAATGAGTAGGCCAGATCCCTATTCCATGGCTCCTCCCAGTTCCCTAGTCCTGGCAGGTCCAACTGTGCTGTGCTTAGGGTGATCTGGTCACTGTGTAGGCTGGGGAATTAGGCCCTTTGCTCTGGTATCCTGACTGGCCACTGGGTACCAATATCCCTGTTCACCTGAGACAGAGTGCATGGGACAAAGGACAAAAACTTGCTTCCTTCTCAGTAAAATAAACATTTTCTCTAATATGGCTAGACAACGACACAAAAACGCCAATGAAATTCAGAACACTGAGAGATCTCCACCAAGGATGTCTAGTCCTACAATGGAAGCCTCCAATGAAATCATAGAGAAATCAACAGAAATTCATTCCCAAAATCAAAAAATAGCTGAACTGGAAGCAAACCATCAAAGAACCAATAATCATATCAATGAAATTGAACAGAATCATCTCTTAGAGCATTCAGCTTTTCACAGTAGGATTAACTTGATTGAAGAAAATGTTAAAACCCTCTAAAGAGATATGAACTAACTGAAGGTGAGTCAAGGAATGGAAGATCTCAACAACCAGATGATTAAGCTCAATGAAGACTTGATTTAATGCAAGAATGAATTCCAGGAAGCATCAAGAAAATCAGAACTTGATCTGAAATAGTGCCTCAAAAAAGAGATGGACGGGCTGGAGAGATGGCTTAGTGATTAAAGCATTTGCCTGCAAAGCCAAAGGATCTCGGTTCATTTCCTCAGGACCCACATAAGCCAGATACACAAGGTGGCACATGCATCTGCAGTTTATTTGCAGTGGCTGCAGGCCCTGGCATCCCAATTCTCTCTCTCTTTTGCTCTGTCTATGTGTTTGCGTGTGTGTCTGGCTCTTTTGTGTTTCAAATAAATAAATAAATAAATAAATAAATAAATAAAATTTTAAAAATGAGATAGACATGATGCAAAATAACACAACACAAAAAAATCAAATAGAAATTATAAAAATCTTGCTTCTGGTCAATATGACATCCATGTAAATACACCTCACCTGGTGTGCAGAAAGAAAGGCAAGCCCTTTAGGGTTCTTTAGGGCTCATTAGGGTTCAGCAGTGGGCACATTGGGGCTTGGGAGGGCACTGAGTACCAAAGCAGGGAATCCTCAGATTTCCATGCTCTTGGGAAACCACCAGCCCCCAACCTCCTCGTCCACAGGTAGCCCTGCCAACCAGGTTCCCATGCTGCCCTGCCCCCCCACCCTCCATGCCCATATGAAGCCCCGCCCACAGGGTCCGCATGCCGTCCCACCCCCACCCTCTATGCCTGCCCACCAGGTCCTCATGTAGCCCTGCTCCACACTCTCTGCACTGGCAGATAGCCCTGCCCATGACCACAGGGTCTGCATGCCACCCCACCCCAACCCTCCATGCTGGAGGATATCCCCGCCCACCAGGTCCCCACGCCCCCCCTTTCCCCCGCACCCCACCCTACATGCTGAAGATGCTTCAAGGTAAACTATAGCTTCCTACACTGTGATGGGCAGACCACAGAGCAAAAGAAATAACATGAAAAATCAAATGCAAGTAACTCCAAAAAGATCACCCAGTCCCACAATGGATGACTCTAACCAAAACATAGAAGAGATAATAGGATCAGAACCCCCAAATGAAGACATAAACAATGAAACCCTGGCCAAGAAAATAGCAAGACTTGCAGAAAATCAACAAAGGGCTAATAATTGTATGAATGCTGTTCTCGCAATATTAGACCTAATAGAAAAGAGCCAGGAAGGGCTCCAAAAACAGTTAAATGACCTGAAGGAGAGCAAAGAAAAAGAGGACCTCAATAACTAGCTGGTTAAGCTCAATAATGACATAAATAAATGCACGGATGAATTCCAAGAAGCACTAAAAAAATCAGAAAATGATGTGAAAAGGGAACTTGAAAGAGGATTGGAAACTATACATAAAAAAGCAGTTGAAAATACAAACCAAAAATTGAACAAACCCAAAACTCTACACAAGCTCTCAAGAACAGAGTCAGCCATGTAGAAGATAGAAACTCAGAACTGGAAGACAGAACAGAAGAAATGGCACGTGAATTCAAAAGTTTCAATAATCAAAAATTTTTGTAAACAGAACATGCGGGAAATGTGGGATAGCTTTAAATGTTCAAACATTAGGATCATGGGGATACCAGAAGGGGAAGAAATTCAGACCAAAGGAATTGAGAACATATTCAACAAAATTATCAAAGAGAACTTTCCCAATCTCTCAAAAGGAAATCTCATCAAGGTACAAGAAGCTAACAGAACTCCAAACAGCCTGAACCAAAGGAGAAATTCTCCAAGACATATTATCATTAAAACCCTAAATATTGATAACAAGGAGAAAGTCCTAAAAGCAGCTAGGGAGAAACAACACATTACATATAAAGGTAACCAAATCAGAATTACTTCAGACTTTTCTTTGGAAACACTCAAAGCCAGAAGGGCCTGGAATGGAACACTGCAAAGTCTAAGAACTTATGTTTTCCAACCCAAACTACTCTACCCAGAAAAAATATCTTTCATAATAGATGATGAAAGAAAAACTTTCCATGATAAAACCCAGATGTACAATTTTCTGAACACAAAGCCATATCTACAGAGAGTACTTCAGGGAAATCTCCACACAGAAGAATCAAATAACCAACCTCAAGAACCTACAAGAAGCAGATCACAATAACCAAACTCAGAGAAAGGCACTTAAAACAAAACAACCCTTCAAAGTCCAAAAACACCAAATCACCACAACATGGCAGGGATAAAATCAAACCTCACAGTTCTTACACTTAACATTAATGGCCTTAATTCACCCATCAAGAGACATAAGCTGACAGGATGTATCAGAAAATTAGACCCTTAAATCTGCTGTCTTCAAGAAACCCACCCTCCACTAAAGACAGACACCTTCTCAGGAGGAAAGGGTGGAAAATGATATTCCAAGCAAATGGAAATAAGAAACAAGCAGGCATCACTATACCAATATCATATAAAATAGACTTCAAGCCAAAAGTAATCAAAAAAGACAAAGAAGGCCACTTCTTACTTATCAAGGGAACAATCCAACAAGAGGATATCACAATCATCAATCTTTATGCACCAAACACAGGCACACCACAATTCATAAAACATGATGGAGAAGACATCATGAAGACTAACCTTAAACTTTTCCTGTTTCTCTCTCTCTGTCCATCTCCTCTCTATGCTCTCTTTCTCTTTTATATTACCTATCTTTTTCTTCCCTCACCTTCCTTGGTGCTGACTACAACTTACAACTCTTGGCTGTAACAGCACAGTGAGTGGTGAGTGAGTGAGTGAGTGAGTCAGTGAGTGAGGCAGGGGTTAAATTTCACAATGAGCTGTTAATCAGAGAGACAGGCAGTCAGGCTACAAGGTGAGGCAGTCAGTGAAGTGAGGGAGTCAGTGAGTGAAAAAAAAGACAGATTTCTGTAAGAGTTCTTGATGACCCACTGAAGGTTAATGGTAAGACCCTACTGCCGAAGACACCATTTGCTGCTGGGACAAAAGCGGGATTTTGCTCTTCTCGGTAGAAAAACATGGAGGAAAAGAATTTTTGCAAAACCTGGTCAGAATCTGGAAGAGAAGCAGTCCCCAGACAGTTAGCTTGTCTGAAGTGCCAGAGGGTGCTGCATGAGTGCACTGGTAAGTTCCCAGGTAAGGTGGGAATGCGACAAAAATGACCGGTAGAAAAGAGGGACATTTGTCCAAACAACTTGCAGTCTAAGCTACTCTGCAATTAACAACTGATGTGATGCTCAAACAAGTGCAATAGTGTCACAGACATGGTGGGTAACCAACTGCTCTTGATTTGGCTAATAGATCCACTCAGTGGAATGGAACTCATTGCTGGAACTGGGAAATAAGTTAAAACCATGGCTGGGCGTGATGGCACACGCCTTTAATCCCAGCACTCGGGAGGCAGAGGTAGGAGGATCGCCATGAGTTCAAGGCCACCCTGAGATTACATAGTGAATTCCAGGTCAGCCTGGGCCAGAGTGAGACCCTACCTCGAAAAACCAAAAAAAAAAAGTACAAAAAAATGAGCCCATTGTCCAATATCAAACACCCAACAAATGTGGGCTAGAAGAGTGCCTACACATATAAAATTCTCTCTAAAATAACTATGGCCATTCCATCTATCTGGTACTTTCATCTCTCCATTGGAGAATTTGCTTCTCTTTTTCAGATGGACGATGAACCTGAAGGGAGGATCAGCCTATGGCACCTCATCAGGGCCCCAGCTGAAACCATAGAGTAACAAGGGAAATGGGCAAGAGTGCAGCTTTCTTGGTGAGCCTGACACCAGAACAAGGCGGAAGAAGATAAACACAGAGAACATTCAACTCCTACTAAGCCAGATATCCAGAGACACAGAGGCTCCCAAGACCTCATCACTGAAGTAGAACTAAAATGAACCCAACGTGGCTCAGGGAAATTCACGGAAGAGGGGGTGGAAAGAGTGTTAGAGCCACAAGTAGGGTCATTATGCACAGAGACTTTGCCTCTCCCCCATAACTGTTGGCTACCCCCATAATGCACAACCCACATTCCCCAATGAGGAGGATCACTTCAGAGGGAGGAGGTCAGGGAGTAGACTACTAGAGGCACCAATATGAATGTAAAATTAAAATAAATAAAATAAAAAACATTTTATAAAGAAAACAAAAAGACATAACAGAATAAACAGCCCAAAAAAAATTTTATAAAGAAAAAAAGACATAACAGAATAAACAGCAAAAAAAAAAAAAAAAAAAAAAAAAAAAACATAAACTTAAAAAGAAAAACCCTCAGGAAGGCCCAGATCTATCTGTAGAGAGTTGATAGACTAAAAGGGCATCTAATGAGACCCTCTTCTAGGGCACATTTGGCTGTCATATTGAACTTCCCAAGAAGCAGGTGCACCTACCTCAAATAGCCTACAAAGCTGATTGGCTGATAGAATGTCTATGATTATGGAGAGATAGAATGTTGCAGATTCAGAGCCAAATTATCTTGGGTTATATGTAGCCCCATTAATAGTCATTTATTGCCCACTCTGGAATCTGTTTCAGCATTCTTGAGACTACCAGGTGAAACCTTTCTGAAATGTAGTAACAGACTACCAGCTTCCACAAGCCCAAAGGCGAAGAATGTGATCAGAGGATTGGAGAGATGGCTTAGTGGTTAAGGTTTTTTCCTGCAAAGCCAAAGGATCCCAGTTCGATTCTCCAGGACCCATGTAAGCCAGATACACAAGGGGGTGCATGCATCTGGAGTTTGTTTGCAGTGGCAAGAGGCCCTGGCATGCCCATCCTCTCCATTTCTCTCTCTCTCTCTCTCTCTCTATCCCTCTCTCTCTTTCTCTCAAATAAATAAATAAATAAATAAATAAATAAATAAATAAATAAAATATATTGTTAAAATATGGCTACTAAAGATATCATTACTGCTTCTAAGCCTTCTCAGCTTGTGTAAACTAAACTATGCAGATGTAACATATTTACAAATATTATATAGTACATGAATAAATAGTATACAGAGTAAAAAAAAGAAAGAGTCAGAGATAGGTAAATCAGGAGTTCATGGCCAGCCTGGGACTATAGAGTGAGTTCCAGGTCAGCCTGGGCTAGAATGAGACCCTACCTCAAAAGAAAAAAAAAGAGAGAGAGAACTTTTTCAATATTAACATATTATACTTTATTAACTAGTCATAACTGGATACATGAAAGTTTTTAAGAGGTTGGCTACAAAATATGAAGCATAACACAGCATCTGTTAGGAATTGAGTTCACTTAGCCAGTTATTATACAGTTTTAAAACACTGCACTTATGGGTTTGATTTGTTTTATGTATATTGCACAATTTACATTCTCTTATGAATCAATGCTTTATACCTTTCATGTGCATACATATACACACACATTGTGATTCAAAGTTAAGATTTTTCCCAAGCCATACCTTCAAAGTCAATGCATGTGGAATTAAAGCACATTACACACCAAATGAAAAGAACTATAGCATGAAACACAAATAGCATGTACCTTGCCCATAACTGTAAAACAAAGCACATGGCCCTGTTTAACCTTTTCCTTCTTCAAAAATAAAGCCCATTATCTATTTGTTGGGTAAATAACAATACAGTTGTCAAAAAATAATTTTCTAGCTAATGGTAATTGTAAATTTATATTTTCTTAGCTCTAGCCTACCAGACCTTTAAATAAGAAATAAACATGGGTTTGGGGGGATGGCACCTTTGGCAATGTATTTGCCATGCAAGAATGAGGATCTCAATTTGGGTTCCCAGGATGCATGTGAAATTCTGAGCATGGCGAGATGTGCCTATAATCCCAGCACATAGAAGTAGAGACAGGAGGATCCCCAAGGTGGGCTGGTTAGCTTGCCTAGTCAGATCAGTGAGCTGTGGGTTTGGTGAGAGACCTCTCCTCAAAATTAGATGCAGAGCAATAACAGAGACTCCAATATTGGTCTTTGACCTCCGCACACAGGCACATACATACAAACGTGCATATAGACATATATATGCAAAAAAGGAAAAAAACACCATTGTGAAATAAAACGCAAATTCTTTAAACAAATATATTCATGTTTAAATATAGCAATGAAAATATGTTGTCACAATTGTGAAGTGTAGGTTTTTCCTGCTGTATCACTAACAATAAATAGTAGTCATTTGCTCTCCTTTTCAAATTTTAATGGTATTCATAATAATCAATAAAACTGTTATACATTAGTTTCAGTGTTTTATTTAGAAGTATAGTAGCCCTATTTTTTTTTGAGAGACACAGAGAAGGCACAACAAAGCCTTTTCAGCAGCTGTGAAGGAACTCCAGATACATGTGCCCTCGTGACATTGCACACTCACATCACTTTTGCATCTGGCTGAACATTGGACCTTGAGATTGGAACAAGCGCTCTTAGGCTTGGCAGGCAAGCACTTTAACCACTGAGCATCTCTCCAGCACCCTATTTTCATTTTTTATCCCATATTATATTCAAATCTTAAAACAGCAAATATGGATATATCAACATATATATTCATATTTTTATTAAGCAACTTACTATAATAAGATGAAAAGATATGCAAACCAGGATTTATTAGAAATGGTTCTATAGTATAGCCATTCAAGTACCTAGAAAATGTCATTTTGCCTATTTATCAATGATTATTTTATTGGAAATGCTACTCTAGAACCTCAGATAAATAATTTAACTTTTTTAATCCCTATGTACCCAATTATTTTACTGTGTCTAAAATTGAGCTTATCTTTCAAAGAATCCATACAGTCTATGGTAGTACCCTAGCTAAAAAAAATTAATGTCTGATCTGACAACTGAAGATATTTAGAATTACAAAGATACAAAAAAATCAGTACTTTTCATCCAGAGGATCTGTAACTTAAATGTTTTAATTTACCATTTCTTCCAATAATACTTACTCAGGTTACTCTTCACCTGTCAAGAGTAAAATCTATCCAATTTTCAAAAGGAAAAAACCTAGCATAATCTTGGACACAACCATCACTCACCAATGTGAAGACACCAGACAGTGATTTAGAGATTAACTGAACAGATAGCATGCAAGACAAAGAAACACATAGTGAACAAAAAAATGAGCATAGTTGCCAAATTGACAGTATGAATGATCTGTCAATATGGGGCAGATAATTGTCTTCTGAGAACTGGCCTTGCATGAGCTTGGTCATATCATGATGCACTTTAAGAAACCTGGTACTTCCAGACCATTTAGCATATCTTGCCCAAAAGCTCCATTCCTTCATGTAGTCCTGGAGATTGAACCTAGAGCCTTGCCCAGGTGAGACAGAAGGTCTTCCACTACACTACATCCCCAGCTGAGATTTATTTCTTTAGATGGAGAGTAAGGGCTTATTCATCTATCATCTATCTTCTTTTTACTAGCACAGCTTAAGATATAAATTATCAATAGTTTGTTCACATATATATTTATCCAACCTTTCAACAAAAGCATTACAGGCATATATAAAAATAACAAAATTTAATTTGTATTGTACATAATTTGTCTTCACAATTGCTAATGAAGCCTTCAGCACCATTTTTCATCATCCTCAAGAAAACTTGGCCAAAAGGATTGTAGAAGATCTCAGATTGCCAAATATTGATTATTAAGAGACCACCCAACCAATGTGTCAGGCTTCCAATGGCTCCAAATACCACAACCAGTGTTCATTATGCTGCTTTGCTGACGAGAATTGTGGAAATTTGTCTCATTTATCTTTACTCAGACTTGTTTAGAAGCTATAATGATTAAATATAAATATAATCTTGACACTGCTTTGTCCACCCACTGCCTGGTAAAGGAAAGTTCTAGCCACTGCAGAAGGGATGTATAGCCTCAAAGTTTACCTAGCCTCCTATAATAACTGGAGCCACATGAATACAGAAGCACATCCTCTGACATTGCTTTATTGTTTTTAGACTGCCTCTCACTATGTGACCCAGGCTGGTCTTGAACTTTCGTAATCATTCTCTTAGCCTCTCTACTGCTGGAATTATAGGTGTGGAACACCATGCCTGGGTTGGCCTTGGTTTTTAAACCATTCCACAACCACCCAATTCACCTGTATCTCATAATTTTAACCATCTGTATCATTCTGAGACAGTCTTACAAATAGGTACAATGCTCATCACCAGGTAAGATGACACTAGTAAAGGAGAATACTATGAATGCTAGTTTTCTTCCATTTTCAAGTATTTTTCTCTAAATTTTTGTGTCTCAATGATATAGTGAAGTTAGACAAGGGACTGTTTGTGACAAAATAACTGTATATCAACTGTAATTTATTGCTTTTACAACCTCTATTTTGTGGTATTAAACAAATTCCAGGGAACAACAATTAGAAATGAAAAATAATCTTAGTCTGAGGAAGCAAAACACTTTATGGAAAGAAATGCATAGAGCTAAAACATTTGGAAAGAATCAGGGATTAAGGTAAAGACAAAAGCACTGCAAACATGAAGCTGTCTCTCTTTTTCTTTATTTTTCCCTTTATTCTTAATCTTGAGCAACTGGCCAAAGCCCATTCATTTACCTCAGCAACTGGCTTATGTACTTCTTGGAAGTAACAAATGCACTTTGATTTGTAAAATAAAATATGAATTCAGGATAGTCAGGAGGACAGAAATTAGAGAGGTCATTTCCATATGTCCCTCAGTGTTGTCTTGCCATTACTGGTGACATCTCTGAATTAGTGTATGGTGTTTACACATGAAAATCTTCTGGTTCATTTGTGCACTACCAGCAACCTTTTCTTTTCTTCTTTCCTTTTGAAACAACATCCACAGAATGCTTAATGAATATTACAGATTGACTGCTATTTTGACATTATCTAATGTTCCAACTAGTTTAGGTATTAATATTCACAGTATTGTATGGGACAGGCAAAATCAATTATAAATCCACATTCTTAATAATGAGAAAAGACAGGCTCAGGAAAAAGCTTTGTAAGCTTTATGAAGCTAAGAAATTTTGAGAGAAACATGGAAAATGCTTATAGAACTCAAATAATTGTATAGTCTTGGTGTTGTAAGCACTGGAAATATGGTGTGAATAGTAGAGTGAAAACTCATACTCAAAAACATCTGGTTTAAATTATACTATGTCATTTATTACCTGTAGCCTTGAACCTACTGCCTCTTTTAGCCTCAATTTCCTTATCTGAAAAATCAATAAAACACAAATCCATAAAGGACAGGTTAGGAGATTTAATAACATGATATATGTGAAAGCAAATAGAATAGCATTTGAAGCACAATAGCTACTCAATAAACACTTGACAAAACACAATTTTCTTCCATTTCATTTGTACCCTATCAGCTTATAACTTAACATCTTTGCATGAATGTGTATGTGAAGAAAATGATATTCTTTATGATATAACTATCAGTTGAAATCTTCTTTAATTGTAATATTCCAGGCTTTCTTACCATCTATTGTCAATGTGAAATGACTTGAAATCCATTGAGAACCCACTGTCTTCCTCAAGAGGCTTACAGTCTAATAGTAAATTAACTAAATTTTGAACTTTCATTTCATAGCATACCAACCACTTACCTCTTAGCTTTATGTTATGGACTACTTATTACAAATTAATTTTTCTTTTACTTTTCACATGAGTTAAAAACTAGCAATGCCTAAATTAGAAAATATGCCTTTAGAAGTTCTTGATTTGCTTCTAATACAAGCAGTTCATATCTCTGCATCAGCCGAATGACAAATTTGTACCTGTTAGCCTTAGGTACTGAGTGCGAGGAGTGAAATCAAAGACGTTAACTCCAAAGTTCTGTTATTTTATGTTATCACTGAAGTTAGAGAGCAGAATGATGGTTAGCCAATACAGTGATAATAGTAAAATTTAGAAATAAAGTTTAAAAGCAGCCACTATAAAATTTCTTTCTTTTGGGGCTAGAACGATGGCTCAGCAGTTAAAGCACTTGTCTGAAAAACCTAACAACTGGAGTTTGATTCCCCAGTACCCATGTAAACCTAGATGCACAAAGTGGCACATGCTTCTGAAGTTTGTTTGCAGTGGCTAGAAGCCCTGGTACACTCATACTCTCTCTTTCTCTCTCTCCCTCTCTCTCATAAATCTCATAAATAAATAAATAAGATAAAAATTTATTTCTTTTCTATGTCATCATACTACCAACTGTGTGATTTTTATAAGTAATTTGAAATAAATCTAAGAAAAATGTTACATGAGAAGTTCTGCCTCTGCACCCTTAAAATGAGATGATTAGGAAATTAGAGGGTAAATTATATGTCTGAGTAAAAACATGCCCACAAATAGCATAAACTGTACATGCAAAAGGCAGTAAGTAGCTGTCAATTATCACTAAAATGTTAGCATCAGCTTCAAGCTGTCATCAGAAAGAAATTTAGTATTTCCCAGAGTTTTGATAAATTTTTGTCAAACCCTACTCTTGTTATTTCATGATTCCGTCATTCAATATACATATTATGTTTTAAGAAGTGTCTACATGTGTGTGGTAGCATAATTTCCCAACTTTAATAGCAGTTATTTGGCTTAAAGAACTCAATTTTCATAATAGACCAACCACTTAGGGCATTCAGTGTAAAAGAACTACACTTGAAGTTGCAAGGGTCACCACAAAGAATCCAGAGTGCTAGGCTATGTTTAACTTGTCATTCCCACTGTCAGAATGACAAAACTGATTTGAACAAGAATGGTCTCTAAAGATTGCCACTGTGCTTTGGGGACATGCCAATTTGGTTGAACCACTGTGAACTTGGAACTTTGAGAATGCAGTAGCAGACTTCTTGGGGGATAGTGGTGGGATGGAGATTTCAGAATCTTGTTAAATAAAATCTAAATTGCCTCTCAATTCAAATATAGACATGCTCCAAGAATCTTAATTATTGTAGGAATATTTTGAAAACCATAATTTCAACAAATGTAATTTTTAAACACTTCTTGCCATGGAGAGCCATTTTTTTCAATGGGTGTGAAATGAAATGCCAGGCTTTATCCCTCTGAAATTTGAGAAACAGGAGTTCATTTTAACTATTCATATGTCTGAGTTGGCTTTACAGATAAAGATCAAGTCAATGGCATTTTAGAAAATTGGTTATGTCTAATCCCCAGTGTCCTCACTCTACATTTCCTTTATTAATAGAACAGGATGCACATGGTGGTGGGTCACCTCTTACTATGTTTGCTATTAATGCTGCAGCAGTCTGTGGAATACAGCTGTTCTGAGAAATACATGGGATTCTCCAAGGAGAAAATGCTACATTCGGTTTTCTCCAGTTTCACTGGCAAAGTTTCTTGAACTTTTCATTTGCAAAAGACTTCTAATATACTAGGTAATAAAAAGACACTTAGACATTTGATTCTAAAGTGACGGCTCACATCTACCTATAACATTTTGCTAAGATGCAACTTTAATGCAAAACAGATCTTGAGATTTTAGAAAATATGTGTCCCCTCCCACCACCAACCACTCTGAAATTTTCATAAGTCATCCAAAAATAAATAAATAAATAAATACTAATTAGACCTCCATTTATTTTCTCCAATTTTTCTATACACTTCCTTTCTTTTTATTTATTTTCTTTCTCTTATATATATATTTTTTCTTTTCTTTTTTCTCCATTTATAGAATTATTTCATGTCTTCTTTTCACATAAAACAAAAAAGTGGGACCTGGGGAGATGGCCCAGCAGCTAAAATCACTTGCTTGCAAAGACTGATGGCTTGGGTTGGACACCCTAGTACCAAGGTAAAGCCAGAAGAAAAAAATGACACATGCACCTGGAATTCATTTGCAGTGGCAAGAGGTCCTGGTACAACTATTCTCATTCCTTCTCTCTCTGTCTCTCTCTCCTTCCTCTTCTCTCTCTCCTACCTCACAAATGAATAAAAATACATTTTAAAAGCTGTAATGTGAAAATAACAAAAAACAGACATTACACCCCTAGGGCTCGTGACTACCCTGTTGGTACCTAGCTAAATGTATATGCTATGTTCACCAAACTGCCTGTTAAGTATTTCTCTTAATGTTCATACCCATAGATTAATGCTACTTTCACTTTTGGTTAGAGAAGTTTCTCTTTTTCAGATGGCAGTGACCTTGGCATGATTCAGAAGGCATCATGATGCTGAGAAGAAGTGACAGAGGAGTGCTCAACATTGAAATATCTCTATCACATCTTCCCAGGCTCAGGGTCCACTGCAGAAGAGCTGGCAGAAAGAATGTAAGAGCCAAAGGAAGGGTAGAACTCCTTACAATGTGCTATTCCAGACACAAAACAGCCTGGATATCCATGACTTCACAGTGCCTGACACTACTTACACAAGACCATCATAATATGAGGAAAAAATGATGACATCAAAATAAAAGAGATACTGATTGAGAGATGGAGGGGATACAATGGAGAATGGAGTTTCAAAGGAGAAAGTGGAGAGGAGGGAGGGGAATTACCATGGGTTATTGTCTACAATTATGGAATTTATCAATAAAAATAAAATAAATTTTAAAAAATTAAATTCAAAAAAACCAAAACAAGTATGAGAAATAAGCAAAAAAGATGTTCATCATAATGCAGCCAGGGAAGTAAGATAATACCGAGATATTTTCCCTTTGATGGAATTCAATATTGGGGAAATTGACACGCTAAATATATGGTTAATGGTTGTCCCTCTCCAAGTGACAGTTTCTTCCTGAAATGTGTATACTTTTGGTGGAGAAATTCTATTTTTTGGTATCTATTTTATATAAATACTTGTAAAACTGTGTGACAACATACCAAATAGTAACTACTAACTACAATTATTGACTAAATTATGAAACTTTATAATTATGTGATTTTACAAATTAAATTTTTATTATAAGTATGGAAGAATACTCATCATTGTAATGAAAATGAGAAAACAATAGAATAATGTTTACAGGGTAATATTTTCTTTATCTACAAATGCATATGTATTTTCAGACCCATGTATTCAGCTGCTTACTGAAGATCTCTCTTGAGGAATGAAGGTGCAAAACTGAATTACCTAACATTAGACCCTGTCTTACATAATGGTGACTCTGTCCACTCACTTGCTCATTCAAGAAACCAGGGAGGGCTGGGCTAGATGACACATGCCTTTAATTCCAGCACTCAGCGGGGCAGAGGTAGGAGGACTGCCATGAGTTTGAGGCCACCCTGACACTATATAGTGAATTCCAGGTCATCCTGGGCTAGAGCAAGACCCTACCTCAAAAACACAAAAGAGGGGCTAGAGAGATGGCTTAGCAATTAAAGCGTTTGCCTGCAAAGCCAAAGGACCCAGGTTCGATTCCCCAGGACCCACATTAGTCAGATGCACAAGGGGGTGCACATATCTGGAGCTTGTTTGCAGTGGCTGGAGGCCCTGGTGCGCCCATTCTCTCTCTCCCTCCCTCCCTCACTTCTTCCCTCTCTTCCTCCTTCCCTCCCTCTTTCTCTGGCAAATAAATAAATAAATAAATAAATAAATAAATAAAAATATTTTTTAAAAAAAGAAAGAAGAAAGAAGGAAGGAAGGGAGAAAGGAAAGGAAAAGAAAGGAAAGGAAAGGAAAGGAAAGGAAAGGAAAGGAAAGGAAAGGAAAGGAAAGGAAAGGAAAGGAACGGAACCAGGGAAGAGCTGAAGAGATGGTTCTGTGGCTAAGGCACTTACCTGCAAAGACTAAGGACTCGGGTTTGATTCCCCAGTACCCATGTAAGCTAGATGCACCATGTAATGCATGCATCTGGAGTTGGTCTGCAGTGGCTGGAAGTCCTGGAGCACCCATTCTCTCATTCTTTTGCACTATCTGCCTTTTCTCCAATAAATAAATAAATTATTAATACAACTAAGTTTAACTAACAGATTTAGCAATGCACACATACTTTGGAAAATTCACATTGTACTCAACAAATATATATAAATTCTAATTATCCATTATGCCTCAATAAAGCATGTGAGGGAAGTAGGGACATCTCTTGTTCATGTCCCCACTTCTAGTCCAATCTGTCTGTTTCTCACTATCTCCATATTATCTTTGTCTAAGATCTCATCTCTTTTTTAAATATTTTATTTATTTATTTCATTTTGAGAGAGAGAAAAAGAGGCAGATATAGTGGTAAGTCAGTGTGTCAGGGCTTCTATCCACTGCAAACAAACTTCAGAAACATACCCCACCTTGTGCATGTGGCTAATGTGGGTATTGGGGAATCAAAGCTGGGTCCTTTCGACTACACAGGCAAGTGCCTTAACCACTAAGCCATCTCTCCAGCCTCTCATCTCTTTTTTTAACTTATTAAAATAGCCTTGTAGTTGATTTCTTGTCTTTTCTTAAACATTTCTATTTTCATATCCTTTTAAAAAATATAACTTGGGGCTGGAGAGATGGCTTGGCAATTAAGGCGCTTGCCTGCAAAGCCTAAGGACCCACGTAAGCTAGATACATATACATCGTGGCGCATGCATCTAGAGTTCATTTGCAATGGCTAGAGGCACTGGCGTACCCATTCTCACTCCCTCTCTTTCTGTCTCTCTGTCACTCTGTCTCAAATAAATAAATAAATAAATAAATAAAAGTAAAACAGAAAAAAATATAACTTGGATCATTTCTCTCTTAACATCCTAGAGAAAATCTATACTGCTTTCCTTGGCTTACACATAATCTCAGTACTGATTACCTCCTCAGGCAGTGGGATTTATTTTGTGTGTGTGACGGTAATAATAAGATCATCAAATGTTTTCTTATTCAATTTGAAAAACATAACTGTCTAAAGAGATACTATAATTAATAAATACTCCCAGAACCTACCATATGAAGGTGATGTTTCTTTTCTTTATGGTTTTTCCTGAATTTTACACTCCCCTCCAATATATTCTTGTGTGGTACCAAAAGAAATATAATTTGGAATAAACCTAACCAAGGAGGTATGAAAGACCTATATACTGAAAACATAAAATCACTTAAGAAAGAAATAGAGGAGGATATGAGAGGATGGAAAGACCTTCCATGTACCTGGACAGATAGAATTAATACTGTGAAATGGCAATCCTACCAAAAGCAATATACATATTCAACACAATACCATAAAAATCTCAGAATCATTCTTCACAGAGATAGAAAAAATAAACTCAAAATTGATATGGAATGCCAGAAGGCCTCAGATATCCAAAAATATCCTTGGCGAAAGAAAGACCTCTGGAGATATCACCATACCCTATATAAAGCTATACTCCAAAGCTATAGTAACAAAATCAGCATGGTACTGGCTCAAAAACAGCCATATAAACAAATGGAACAGAATTGAAGACCCAGCCCTTAATTCAAGCAATCACAACTACTTGATCTTTGACAAAGGAGCCAACAATGTTCACTGGACAAAGGACAGCATCTTCAATAACTTGTTCTGGTCAAATTGGATAATAATATGTAGAAAAATGAACTAGATGCCCTCCTCTCACCAAGCACAAAAATCAACTCCAAATGGATTACAGACCTCAGCATAAGACCTGAAACTCTTAAGTGCCTGGAAGAAAAAACAGGCAGAACTCTCCATGATATAAGAGTGGGGAAAAACTTTCTGAATAATATCCTGGTAGGCCAAGAAATTAAACAATTATTCAACCAGTGGGATCTCATCAAGCTTAAAAGCTTTTGTATAGGGCAGGTGCCTGCCTGCTAAGCCTAAATACGCCACTTCCAATCTCCAGGTCCCACGTTTAGCCAGATGCAAAGTGACGCAAGGGCGCAATGCCATGCTTGCCCACAAGGGGTTGCATGCATCTGGAGTTTGTGCACAGCAGCTGAGAGGCTGCTGGCTCACCCATCTCTCTCTCTCTCTCTGCCTCTCCCTCTCTCTGTGTCTCTCTTTGTGTCTTTCAAAAAAAAAAAAAAAAAAAAAAAGCTTTTGTACAGACAAACATACCATAAACAAAGCCAACAGATTACCCACAGAATGGGAGAAAATCTTCACCAGCTACACCACTGAGGCCTAATATATAAAATCTACACAAAAAAACTAAACAATAAAAAAAAACAATCCACTCAAAAAATGGGACACAGAACTAAATAAGGAATTCTTAATGGAAGAAATGCAAATAGATAATACTCACTTTAAAAATATCCAACATCCTTAACCATTAGGGCAAAGCAAATTAAAACATCTATGAGATTCCACCTTACAACAGTCAGGATGGCAATTATTAAAAAATCAACTGACAATAAATGCTGATAAGGATGCAGAGAAAGAGGAACCCTCATTCCCTGCTGGTAGGAGGGAAAACTTGTACAACCACTATAGAAATCAATATGGAGTCTACAGTAAAAGATGAAAATAGAGCTACCAACTGACTCAGCTCCACTCTTCACTGTAGAGATATTTGCTCATCCATGTTTATAGTTGCTCAATTCACAATAGCTAAAAACTGGAATCAACCCAGATGCCCATAGTTTGATGACTGGGTAATGAAGATGTGGTACATATATGCAGTGGAATTCTACTCAGCAGTAAGGAAACATGATACAATGCAAGTTGTAGGAAAATGGATGGGCTTAGAACAGATAATACTAAATGAACTCACACAAACAGAAAGACAAATGTTGCATGTTCTCCCTCATCTGTAATTCCTAACCTGGAACATCTTGAGTTGCAGAAATACCTGAGAGGCAACTCAAGGGTTGGATAATAGGGATGGAAGTTCTTGGGGGAAGGGAAATGGGAAGGCAAGGGAAATTCATACAAAACTAGATCCAAAACAAATTCATCCCATAGAAATCTTTCTCCTGGATAGCAGATTAAATGATAAAACCCTCAACAGGAGTATGCAGGGATTGTCAGGTAGAAGGGCCCTGAAGAGGGTGAGATAAAGGCTAATCCTAAAACATCTGGCTCCTGCTTGTAACTCCAAGTCCCAGAAGTCAGTTACAATGCGCATTAAGCTGTTGATTAGAAAGACCTTCTAGGTCCCCAAAATAAGATAGGCTTCTGTAAAAGCACTTGAATACCCGCCTGAGATAAAAGGTAAAACCCTATTGCTAAAGACACCACATGCTGCTGACACAGGACATCAAGAGATCTGGATGGAATCTGGAAGGAAGAAAGTTCCACATGGTCTGCTGGAAAGTGCTACATGAGCTACTGAGGGAAAATGGTCAACCACCTTGTGTGCTAACAGAGAATAATGCTCACAATATACAAAATAAAGGAGATGGCAATGGGATCTATATCATGCTTGAAGAGTTAGAAAGGATATCTTAAAATATAACATTCAGTTCTGAACTTAAGGAAATGTTAGGAGAGGTAATGAAGAAGGTATTGCAGGTTAAGGAGAAAGTTGGTAATGCCAGACAAAAGTAGATATTCAGTTCCAGAAGATTGTGAGAGGTATTTGAGAACTGAAGAGGGAAGAAAGAAAAGAGGAAGACCCAATAGCGGCTTTGGGAACACTGAGACTTGAATGGCAGGTAAAACCAGAAGGTGAATGACTAAGGAGTTTTTCTTCTTTTTCCTGGGGAACACTAGGGCCTAGAAAGTTGAAAAGAATGAGAGTGAAAGAATAAATGTATGCTATTAGTGGAACAAAAAAGACTAGATTATCTTCTAAAGACAAATCCAAAGTCCAAATTCTCCTTATTAGTATAGTATATTCAAGATCAGCCTGAAACATAAATGATGACACACGTCCCCCCACCTGCCACCCAGAGACTGACTGAAGCCTTAATTATCCAACATTGAACACCAATAATCTCACTGAGGAGAGTCCTCAAGGAAAGTGGAACCAGGAAGAATACAACCTTTGTAAAAGATTTAAAAAAAAAAAAAAATGAAAGATGAAATAATTATAATTTGTGTGTGTGACATGTGGTGTATGCACATGTGTGTGAAAAGTGAAGGCCAGAGGAGAACATAAGGAGTCCTTCTCTTATCATATATATCCACATATTTCCTTGAGACAGTGTCTCTCCCTTAACCCAGAGATGGTGTCTGTTGGTGAATTCTATTCTGGGGTCCTCCCTCCCCACAGAATGGAGATACAGGCATGCATGATCAAACCAGCTTTTTACATGGGTTCTTGGGAGTTGAAATCAGTGGTCTCTGGCCAGAGAGACCCTCAGGCTTAAATAGCAAGTGTTTCTAACTACTGAACAATCTCTGCAGCCCAAATAATTATAATTTGTTTAAAACTGAATATATTAAAAACTGAATGTAGACATTTAGTATAAATTCAAGTACATTTAAAAATATTTTTTTGTGGGGAGACTGAACCCAGAGTCTTGTGTATGCAAAGCAAAGTGCTACCACTGATCTATATCTCCAGCCCTAGACTAGTTTTTAAATGTAGTTTTAGACTGTTGGGTAAATTCTAGAGTAAACAGTGCCAAAATGGTGCTAAGGAAAAGTCATGTTGCCATACAATATAGGAAAAGGAACAGAGACATTTGACTTAAATAATAAAGAATACAGTGTTCAAGGCAATCACAACACCAGAGAAAGGCTGAAGGAGATAAACACAGAGAACATCCAACTCCAACTAAGCCAGATATCCAGAGACACAAAGGCTCCCAAAACCTCATCAAGGAAGCAGAACTAAAATGACCCCAATGTGGCTCAGGGAAACTCACGGAAGAGGGGGCGGAAAGATTGTTAGAGTCACAAGTTGGGGCATTATGCACAGAGACTGGGGCCTATCCACCAGAACTCTTGAGTAAAACCACAATGCATGACCCACATTCCCCATTGATGAGGGTCCCTTTGAAAGTGGGAGGACGGGGAGGAGGACAATGGAACCAATACTATGAATGTAAAATCAGAATAATATAAATAAAAAAATATATATTTTTAAAAAAAGAAAAATAGGGATTATAATCTGAACATCAATTTGGTAGTATTTCCATACTAAAGGTGAGCATTTATAGAAAAGCAAACAAAAATTTTTCAAGATACAAGTACATAAATAAAAGTCATTAAACTTAAGAACATTTTTAAAGACTTAAAAAATACATAAAGCTTAGTATTTCACATTTGGAGGTATGTCCTATCACCTAAACAGGGGACAAAAGCTAGTAAATATGGAAAAATCACCTTTTTCAAATCACAGAGTTTAGATATGACCTGATTTGACCCCAAATTCCACTGGACATTCTGTTACAAAGTAATCAGAAATACACAATGTACTTGTTCAATTTGTTTATACTATGTAAAATTGATTTTTTTCTTTAATACTAAAATTTGGTCCATCTGTTGAGAAAACAGAAAACGTTCTAAATATATACAAAAAAATGGAAATGCTTCATTCCCCTGGCCGTATCCTGTGCTATATGCATTTTCATCAGTATGTTTGTCTTGCAGACAAAATGAATATCAGATGGCGGTTTTGAAAAAGGGCAGACCTTACATGAGGTGATTAGTTTCAAAAACAGATTTTTATTCTTGATAAATTATTACCAAATACAATCATCTGTTGATTGAGGATATAAAACAGATTGGTCATAGTACAACCCACGGGTTAAATGAAAAACGGAAATAATAAGTTTATTTAACATGGTCTTGCATTAGGTTCCCAGCAGTGCAAATCTAAGGCAAATAATTAGATTTCCAATTTAAAGATATACATTTGTTAAGCCAGACGTTTCCTGAGGTCATCTATTTCTCTGTTGGCTAGTCCCACTGCCCTGGCAATGTGTTTAGGAACATTTTTACTCAGAACTTTGCACTGCTATACCTTATACACTACCCTAATCAAGCCAGTACTATAGATTGATGCAGGAATCATACACAAAGGGCAAAGGGCTAATGTGATGAAACCTGGCTGTAAATCAGATCCTGAAACTGTCTGGTGGGCGGGGGTATGGAGAATATACTAATAAGCAAATAATAAATCAAAGAAATTGAAAGCTATCATACCCAGTAAATGGGACAGCAAGTATAGCAAGCTTACTTCTTAAACAGCCACACTTATTTTTCTCAAGGCGACCTCTTAATTTTATGATGAAAGATAAAAAGTTGAATGACAAATGCTGTGATCAACAGTATATCCTATTTTTACAGAGCATACTGCCCTTCCCTCCTCTTCCCCCTCCTCTGTTTCTTCAGTAATTTACAGCTCTGCTATGTAATGTCTCTCCAGGGAGCAAAGAATCCCATTACAGATGATTCCTCTGTACAGACTTCAGCTCTGTAAATCAACAGGCTGAGCTCTCTAACAGATTTTAAATCCCTGCTTGAGTTAGGCTGAGACAACTTGTAAATTGGTAGGGCCGGAAGTACGGGAAGAAGGAGAGCTTGACACCAAAGTAGGTTCCAGGAAAAGAGCTTATGACACTGTTTATGTTTTTGCTAGCTTTCTGCAATAATTGTTGTGCCTTATATAAAAAAAGGGAATGTCAATAAATAATAGGATTGGAGAGGTAGACACAAAAGAGATTCTCTCCACAGGAGAACATTTCCTGAGGAGTCTAACAGAGCTAATACATTGTATCAGAAATGCAATAAGATAGAATAATACCTAGACTAGATTATAAATGGACTAGAATACCTTGAGAAGATAGTTCAATTAAAGTAGAACAATTGTGACTGGTGGACATTCTTTCTGATGTGAACCAACCAGATGTAGATGTTTAATGTAGTTTTTTTTTTTTCCTCAAAGTTCCACATGCCTTTATTAAAAAAAAAAAAAGGAAAATTCTCTACAAAACTATTGACAAGGTAGAATAAATTTGAGAATTCTTTAGTATTTTTTATATAGCAAACAGATCACATTTAAACTAATGGCTAATAGTTCTAACAAGTAGGATATAAAGCATAATGATATAAAAAACTTGATTCGTAATGAGAATCACTTCATATCATTATTCATCACATCAGGAAATAGATTCATTTTCCATTGTTAAAAATCCAATATAGTATGGTTTTCAATATTCCTCAGTATAAATACAACACTATATTCAAATTGAATTGACTGCTATTGAAATAGGGTAACACTAAGAGGGAAGGCAATGCCACATCCCAAATCACATGGCCAACACCATGTGTGATCCAGTCCTTTGATTTAACAGACTGCTCTTTTGTTATCCCACATGTAATCTCTATCTCATCAACTTCTTAGCAAAGTTTGTTCCAACTGGTCCTCCACCAACACTTCATTTTCTCACTTTTCCTTACCAAATTATATTCACTTTTTAACTTCTCCTGACCATTTTTGTGGCTCCTTCCTATGACCTGGAATATTCTTCCTTTTATATTTCTCTAATTTATTTTTAGATTTTTGCTTCTACTAACACTGTCTCAATATGAGAGTTCATTGTTTCAACCTTAGATTATAATTCTATCATTTTGTGTAACTTTTTTGCTTTGAGGTTTCTCCAGTATACCTGTCTACACACACATTTATTTTTTATTTATTTATTTATTTATTTATTTATTTATTTATTTATTTAGAGAGAGAGAGAGAGATACAGAAATAGGCAGGTAGAGAGAGAGAGAGAATGGGCGCACCAGGGCCTCCAGCCACTGCAAACGAACTCCAGATGCATGTGCCCCCTTATGCATCTGGCTTACGTGGGTCCTGGAGAATCGAGCCTTGAACCAGGATCCTTAGACTTCACAGGCAAGTGTTTAACCACTAAGCCATTTCTCCAGCCCTACACACACATTTCTAATTAATCTTCCCAAGATGTTACTATAATCATGAGCCAGTGAAGTCTAGAATCTGAGATATTTGCCTTTACTCTGATCTGTAGTCTCAGGGTAAAATCCTTTGAGTATGCTCAAATACTCTGAAAATTACCACCCTTATGAGTAAAGTGGTAAAAGATTGAATGCATGGGATAAATCACTTCCAGTCATGCTCAGCCCTTTGACACTACAGAAAAACAATGTCGACATAGTTTTACAAAATTTGTCCACACTCAAAGAATTGTGCAACTGAGTGACAAAAAATAGGGAAAAAAAATCTCACAATGATTTAACTAGGATTATAATTTTGCATTGGGCTGCATTCATAGCTATCCTTGGCCACATGCAGTTGCACACCACAGGTTAGACACATGAAATGCGTGGAATTGCTAACCAACATTTAACTTTTAGTACAAAAATAACACAAGCATATAATTACTAGGCCAAAGGACATTTTAGTAGATAGTCCCAGAGCTTGGAAGATGGCTCAGAAGATAAGAGTGTGGGCAGCACAAACATGAGGACCTGAGTTCTATTCCCACAAGCCATACACACATATAACCCTAGCTCTGAGTTGGGTAGAGAGAGGATCACTGGGGCTCAATGGTCAGCCAACTTAGCTGAAAAACAGCAAGTTCCAGTTTCAATAAGAGACCCTGCCTCGAGGAAATAAGGCAGAGGAATGATAGAGGACATCCTCCTGCGGCCTCTTCATGTAATCACACAAGGTGCACACATGTGTATACACATGCACATACCACATGTGTGCATGTACATATATATACACACACACACACCAAATAAAAAGGACAAGGAGGAGGAAGACAAGAAGATAACCTAATAGAACCCTTGCTATAGGCATAATGACCAATTTGATGTCATTTCCTAAATGGTCCATTTGTTTTATCCACTAGGCCACCATCCCAACCTTCAAATTCTGTCCTCATTTACAGATTGAACACAACTCCAGGACAATTTTGCTCCTCTGGTAAAAACTAGAGTGACATTATGTAACAACCTTTCTTCTAACTGGTTTTCGGGAAGGGGGTCTCACTGTCTGTCTTCAATGCAAGTGTTTCAAAAGTCAGCCTCTTCCCCAGCATCCATTATGCAGGGGCTTTTCTATGCTGCCAGAAAACTTCAGACTGAACTTTTAAAGAAAAAGCCTTAGGGCACAATTGGGCACCCATTTGCTGCTTTAAGAATGGTCTATTTGTTTTAAATTGGTGCTCCATTGCTAAAGTTCAAGACAGACTTTTAAAAAATCCACGTTTAAAAGATCCAATTTCCTTGCACCTTTGGTCAAGAGTTCATAGTTACTTCCTTTGTTAAAAACCAACTTCTTGTAGCAAATGCAAAGAAATAATTTTTCTAAAAATTCTTGCCTTAGTGTGCAAGAGCTTCAATTCTTTACCTACCCAGCATTTATAGTCTCAAATGTACACAGTGAATGCTGAGCTCCAGAAGTCCCTTCCAGATGCTCTGTGGTCCAGGCTATCCTCACTTCAAGCAGTGCTTCCTTAACTTGTGACACAATTCTCTTGTGTGTGCTCTCCTGCCATAGTCCCATCACTACTCTGTGCTGCCTCCAGCATCAGTACAGCACTGACTACACTGGGTCACAGGGATTGGTTGAATTTGCTCCTCCCCGTCAACTAGTCTGTGAAATCCTATGAAACGAAGGACAGTGATAACCTCTGAAGTTCAAAATGCTGCAGAGGACTTAACATATACTAGGTATTTTGTAAATTGATTTACTAAATTGAATTGGACTGGCAAATTGCTGGCTAAGGCCAGGCCTCCATGAACATGGGACAGCACTGAAATGAAGTAATTATCCAGGTCACTGAGGACAGAAAATGTGCTAATTTGGGCAAAATGAGTAAGCAAAATTTTGCCTAACTGAACTAATCCATCATCTCAGTGCAATGCTTAGGTTTGTTAATGGAAATGTGACCTCTGTGGGCATCATGTTCTCTCCTGTGCTTTGTGCTATAATGGAGTCATCTGTTTTATATTGATGCTGCACATACCCCACACTTCTTGTGTTCAAGACAAAAATTGCATTAGAATCCTCAACTGTCTCAGGGGATTACCATTGGCCTAAATAGGGTCAGCTGAGGGCAGTGTATTGATGACTGTGAAACTCATGACTGGATCCACACTTAAAAGAATAAGGACATCTTCATATACCAAAGTCAAGAGGTTGTATTAGTAAATTCAAATTTTAGGCATGGTTTCCAAGTGAAGCCTATATGATCTTCTGCAAGGTGAGTCTTTCAAACTTTACCCTTTAGAATGAAGACAAATTCTTACTAAATATTAAGGATTATCATAGGAAGAAAACAATGCTATTTTCAATTAAGCTAACAAATTTATTATTTATAATCATACATGTTGACACCTTCTCTCTTTTGACTCATTTTTACTTGTTCTAATCAGCATAAACAAAGTCATTCAAGCATCTAAGCCACTTGAACACTTGAATTTTAAGCATTTGTCACTTCGTGACTCTGGAATTACTTCTCTCTCTGTCTCTGTCTCTGTCTCTGTCTCTGTCTCTCTCTCTCTCTCTCTCTCTCTCTCTCTCTATATATATATATATATATATATATATATATATATATATATATATATATATATCCAGCTTCAAAATGGGGGAATGTTTCTTATTGTTTCACAAGAAAGCACAATATTTACATTTTTCAACTTGCAAGCAAGTATTAGTTGTAAATAACTAACAAAAAGCTACATTGACTATTTTAACTGCATTTAAAATTAACATGGTTACACATACAAGGTTGTTGGTGTTCTAAAGGCTTAAAATAGAGACAAGTACATTTTTTGAAATTAGTAGCAGACAGACAAAATGATCATGAAGATTAAATTGAGGTATGATTAGAGCTTCACCATATAGGAGAAGACAGAGAAATAGAAAATAAGTTGGAAACCAGAAAATTGATAGCTCAAATCTTGGCTTCAATAGTCATGAACTATGCAACAATGAGCAAGTTAGTGAGCCTTCTGAACCTCACTTCATTGAGTTCTAAAATGGAAATTATCAAATTCCTATGATTCTGTTGAGAAAAACATGAAATAACATAAATGAAGGCACTTTGAAACTATACAGTAGTCATAAAGTCATAATTATAATTGTCTTAGCCTGTGGATTTTGATGGTGATGATGATAGTAATAGTCTGATGGCCCCATCTGAGGAACTGCTATGTTCTGCTGCTAGCAAATATAATTGTACTGGTTACAAATCAATTTCTGTTCAGACTCAGCCACCTGGAAGACTGAAATGTTTGTTTCAACACCAAATAAAGAACTTTGTTTTAATAATGAAAATATAAAGAAGCATACATACTACACAGCTGTGCTAGAAAAAGACTACAGTTCACAGTCCTTAAAATTGGTCTTTTCAGACTTCCTCCTCACTCCTGCAGGACAAAGTTGTTATCAAATGTCAATCATATTTTACTAAATTGACTGTGAAAGGGTGAGCTACAGACATAGATGTTTTTAGCTATGGGCTTCCTGGGTTTGTTGCATTCACAATTTCAACATATACTCATCATAAATCTTTTTAAAAAAAGAAAGAAGAGAAGGTAATAAGGAAAACAGAGAAACTGGTGTATAAGCTAAAGTGTATAAAATGAGATGATAAGTACTAAAGCAGGTATGCAGCTACTTACATCTTACTATTGGGAGCAAGAGCTCATCCAGCTGTATCCCAGGAAATCTGCTATGTCTTAAAAAAGGAAATCACCAGAGGAGACTGGTTGATTCTCAAAGACTAAACTCCTTAAATGAAATAGTGCCCTGCAGTGCTCTGTCTCTCTCTCTCGCTTGCGTGCTCGTTCTCTCTCTCTCTCTCTTTCTCTCAGCTTGCTACATTCAAGATACCCATTGAAGCTTCAAGATTCTGGTGCAACAAAGAAAATATTTCTTGGTGTCTTTATAAATCATTAGTTCTCAATGATTTTCTATAAGACATTTTCTCTAACAGTATGATGACTTGGTCTAAAAAAGCTAGAAGCATTGATCTAGTTCCTTAGGTTTAGTAAAAATGAGAATTCTTCAATAAAGGCATTTATGAGGAACCTTAACCATACTTGTTAAGTGTGGTTAATTATCTTTCTTAACAATAGCAAAATGTCTAAATTATTTTGGTATTAACACAGGCATCTTAATGACCTCCTTATTCCAAGCAACTTTAACAATTTAAATTTCATCTTTTTTTCTTTGTGGTACTGGAAGTGGAGCCCAGGACCTTTGGTATGTTAGCCACAACCTTACCCCTAAGTGTTACCTATTTTTGTGTTTAAAGAAGTGATAAGATTAGATCATCAATATCACCTATACTCCAACCAAAACCACTACCCAAATTTTGTGAGATGTTAACTTTGTGAACTATTGTAGTGTTATGTACAAGGACAGAAGTGTCTCATACTCAAGCTTGGGAAACACTGAACTAGATTTCTCAGAGTTGCAAGAGGTAATCATAGTGGATTAGTGTGAATTGTGACACTCTAATAAACTGCTTACAAAATTTATTTGAGCTTGAAACCCTTCCTCAGGGAACTCTGTAAAAGTATGTAAGAGATATTCTTTAAAAGATATCAAAAAAGTTTGATGTGATTTCCTAACACAGCTGTGCATTACTTAACAACTAGAATATGGTCTGAGAATTGGGTTATTAGGTAATTTCACCATTACATGAACATTATAGAATGTACCTGAATAAAGAAACACAGCTCCAACATCACATCACCATGCAATGTAATCTTGCTGACTATGGCTAGAAAGGCTGCCCTAAGGTGGCAGATGACTACAGCTACCCTTGTGTTGTTCATTACATGTATCCTACTCCATGTGACTAAAGAGAACTTACTTTCTTGCCAGGTTCTCTTTACTTAATGACTACATAGAATTGCCTTAAAGACAAAGGAAAACAGATTTAATCAATGCTATCAATTCCAAGGATATTGTTCCCACATGACAGCCGACTTTGGACATGTTTGAAGCTATGTTTTCTACAATGTCCAAAGAGGGAATATTCATAGAATTAAAAAGATTCACATAACAAACCGATGCATTCTCATTTCTAACTGTTCTAGGGGACTGGGTACATAAAAGTACGTAAGGCATGATATCTAATATATCTGTATCTGGCTACCAGCAACTCACGTCTATATTTAGTGTTCTATCTCTGAGTCTCTGACATTCATTTCCCAAGTCCCATCATGGTTAAGCAATAACATGGTGGATGATAACTAATATTAGATGACTCTTTCTGCTTCTATAGGAACTCAAATCTGGTATCAACCCTAGAAGACTACTCTTGAAATATCTATGATCAGAGACTTTTGGTTTTGTTTGTTTTTATTTGGGGAGAAGGATACCACTGTTCTATCTTTGCAGGAAGCTCCTCATTTTCCCGAGCTGAAGTGAAGCCTTCTGCAATGCTACAGTAGCTCTGGAGCTGCTCAGCGGCTGCGGCAGCTCAACCATGCAATTTTATAGCAGGCAGCAAACAAGGCAGAGAATTCAGGGTTAAAACTCAAGTAGAGTTCTGTCTTCTGCAGTAATGAAAGCTGACTAAAAGAGTAAATCAAATGGATCTCCTAACAAAATGAAAACAGCTGTTTGGCCCGACTTGGTCTCTGATTTAGGTTAAGTAATTATTGCTCTAGTGTGGTTCAAGGTTGTTCTGTATTAGTGAAATAAGATATCACATGAAAATCATCCAACTTTTTAATTTACTGTAGCATCAGAAATTCCACTGTATAAAAAAATTCCAGAAATGTAATCTTTTAAAAACTTTACCTATAAATGTTTTCAAATACCAATTGATTAAATCTTCCAAGAAATAATTACACAATGCATAATTATATTATACTAATAACTTTTAGTATCTGCTGATAAAATATTTTAATATTTTAATTTTAAAATACTGGTTTAAAAATTGTATTGGTGATATATCTCAATTCCCAAATAACTAAAAAAATAAATTTTTCTATATAGAAGTCTTTTAATATGAAAAGCAACCAAAAAATAGCTACTTCTTGAGCCCCCAGAAAAGTGTAGCCTAGTAGTGTAAATTTTTTAAGTGAAATGTTGTCATACCCATAATGGTTAAAAAGGAAAACAATTGATATGAAGACAAAAAGCAAAAAGACATTCTTGTAGAAGAAATTTCTATGATTATCATTATTCAGAATAAAATATACTCAAGTTACTTCAAAGTCCACTTCTTATTTTTGGCTGTTAGCTTTTCTTCGATCACTATCAGTTGTGCCATGTCTCTCTTATTTAAGCATTTTATTTCTGCTTCAGCTTGCTTTTGATAATAAAGGTCAAATCATTGGTAAGTTAGGATGGACATTTTCTTTCTTAAAGTGAGAACATGATTTTCAAATATGTTTTCAAAATGTTGCAACTTTTAAAAATACCAACACAAATACCAACACAAATGAAATCCTAATTAGCTTTTACTTCTTATGCTTTCATGAGAATGATAATATGTCAATGTTTACAGAAGATCTAATCACCCAAAAACATTATGTATGATAGTGAGAAAAAAGCAGTTTGGGGACAATCTAGATCTTCCATACAGTGTTATTCTGTGCTTCAAGAGCCATGTCTATTCTTTTATAAGATCCGTTTGGCTTCTACTCCTTCATAAACATAAGTCTGAAAGGTATTAAGAAACATAAAAGAATATGTTATAGTTTTGAATGAGCCCATACTAATTTCTCTTGCACTTGATAGTAACATTTGTAATGATATATATGGTAGACTCATTAAAAATACATTTTGGTTTATAGTCATTTACATTTTCAGTTAAAATTGGCATTGATGTATGACACATATATGTAAATTATCTTCAATAGACATGAAACATCTATTTTTTATTAGGTATGGGCATATTCAGTATGTAAACAGCACATGTTGGTACCATCCTTTCCCTCATCCCTCCCCACCCCCCAAAGGGACCCTTCTCATAGGGGATGCAGGTCATCCCCATGGGGATTGTGGGTAATGCAATGTTGGGGCAGCCGTCAGTTATGGGGAAGAAGCAATGTCTCTGTGCATAATGTCCCAAATGTGAGTCTAACAAACTTTCTGCCCCATCTTCTGTGAAATTCACTGACCCATATTGGGTGTGTTTTAAGTCTACTTCAGTGATGGACTCTCAGGAGCCTCTGGATTTCTGGTTTGGTAGGTGTTGAATGTCTACATTGTTCATCTCCTTCACCCTTGTGTTGACATCAGGTTCACTGAGAAAGCTGAACTCTCACTCAGGGATGGACTTTCTAAAATGGTACTCTAGAGGTCAGGGTACATAGCTCAGTAGTAGAACATTTGCATAATATGTGTAAGGCCCTGCATTCAATCTCCAGAACCCTCTCAATGTTACTCCAGTGATTATCTTTAAGTATTAAAAATAAATATCTGGGCTGGAGAGATGGCTTAGCAGTTAAGGTGCTTGCCTGTGAAGCCTAAGGACCCAGGTTTGATTCCCCAGGACCCACATAAGCCAGATGCACATAGTGGTACATGCATCTGGAATTTGTTTGCAGTGGCTCTAGGCCCTGGTGTGCCCATTCTCTCTCTCCCTCCCCATAATTAAATAAATAAAAATAAAAAATAAAAAAATATTAAAAAATAAATATCTGGGCTGGAGAGATGGCTTAGTGGTTAAGGAGCTTGCCTGCAAAGCCTAAGGACCCAGGTTCGATTCTCTAGATCCCACATAAACTAGATGCACATACATCTAGATTTTGTTTGCAGTGGCTAGTAAACCTGGTGTTCCCATTCTCTCTCCCCCCATTTCTAATAGATAAATAAAAAATAAAATTAAAAATAAATATCTTATGCAGCACATGAAATTTCTGAAGAAAACTGAATTTCTTAGTGTCTTTTTGTAACTGTTAATTTTTAAGTCAGTTTCTAATATATCACTGGATGAATGCTTAAATGTATAGATAAATGGGCTGGAGAGATTGCTCAGTAATAGAGTATTTGCCTAGCATGTGTTTCAATTCATAACACCATATATATATATATATATATATATATATGCATACAAAATAAGGGCAAAAACATAAAGGAGTTTCAAACACTAACAAAAAATAAATAAATTATAGAGCACTTATCCAATAGTGACTTCTTTAGAGGATTTTGCATCATTTCGGTACATTCCACTCAGCTCCCAATGAGAGAATGAAAGATCACATCATAAAATTAATATTTTGAGGAAAATTACTAAAGTGGTTTAAAGTCCAGGGAAAAGTCTCTGACGTTCTTCTTATAACTATTATTGCTGGACACAAAGCATGACATATTTACCTTTCCAATGGGATCAAGTTTTTAGCTTTCCTAATTCTACACAGTATTTCTCACTAGCTCTTGCCAATTAGTCCAACTAGCACTTACTAGCTCATATAACAATAGAAACAACAGTTGCATATTTTATATCCCCAAAATGTTAATATACTACGATACCTTTCTTGCATATTAATATTTCTTGAATGGAAAAATATATCATGTTTGGAGTTTCCAGTTAGAAGCTGTGCTGTGAAACTAGATCCACAGTGTGTAATTTACTTAAGGATTAGGGGGGACTCAATAAAAACAATATTTAAGGGAGGATTTAATTTTTTTTCTTTCAAAAACTTAAAAATGATAGGGCACATGAAGCCAATCTACATTCTTAGATGTCTGTAGTCCAGGGCAGTAACAGAAGAATGGTAGAACCAGGGCACTAACAGAGTGGTTCCACTACTCCACGCAGTGTTTTCCTTTGAGGAAACAAAAAGCCTGCAGTTCTTACTGAGTATTTCTGAACAGGCAAATATTATTAGCATGAACTCATAAAAGTGGGCATAGATGGAGCCATTCAAACAGCATGTTGAATTGCTGAGTCAAATCATAAGGTCAAACTCCATCACACTCTCTGTAACACTCTCTGCGTTGGTAAGTATCAGAACAGCAATGATTCCCTGTGCTGGAAAGAGCACCTCCAGCCCTGAAAATCCCTCTTCACACTCTGAAATGCTTCTTGTAAGTCCTCAACTTCTCTCTACCCTTAGTTACTTCTTACATGACTCCACTTCGGAAATCACCCTTTGAATAATCATTTACTTGCCATACCTTCAATAGTTCTATCTTGGAAACAAACATTTTCTGAACAGGAACTGTGAATATCTTGCCCCATATATAGATACCTTCTATGTTTTCTGAATCAATCTAAATATACTATTACTCCCCTTTTAATGAAATAATTCTTATATAAATCTAACAGATCCTATGAAATCAGAATCAATAGTTTTTAGGTTTAGGGGACTGTGTTTCTGACCTCATGCTCAGCTCCAGAAAGGACTCACTGTGGAGAGAACACTGACACTCGTGGTGACTTCTGTAACAAAGTATCTCTTGCCATCAGTGTGCACAATGATCCTGTAACCACTAAGTCATTAGCTGATCAGGATGGATTAAGGTCACAGTTGTGGACTGTCCTTAGGAGCTGGTAAAGTGTCTCTAAATTCTAGTAGTTTAGTTGACACTTGGTGACCCAAAATTGTCAAAATCAAACCTCAAACAGTGAAACATGGAAATCTGAGATTGAGAATCCATTTAAACTTCACTTTTAAGCATATATCCAATCAAAGAACTTTCTATTAGGAGGCAAAATCCCACTGAAAATAGGACATTTTCTAATTCCTTTGTTCCTCAACTCAAATTACTTTTTCTCCCAAGAAGGAGCAGGAAATGGAAACTTCCAATGATCAGTATTATTTCAGCATCCCCCTTCCTTCATGGCCCTAACACTTTCTCACACCTATTACCTTCAACTCATATCTTCTTAAGGAAGCAAGACCTTCTATATGTACCTATTGAGGAATGGCATGACACTTCATATAGAGACAAGGAGACAAGATGTGAGCAGATAGATGGGAAACACAGGCTATCCTAAAGATATTTTCCCTTGAAAGTTGAGCAGTACTTATTACAATCACAGTTTACCATTTTAAAGCATATTTCCCAAACATTTTTCTTTTCTTCTTATTAAAAAAAAAAAAAAATCATCCTAGCCAGGCGTGGTGGTGCACACCTTTAATCCTAGCACTCAGGAGGCAGAGGTAGGAGGATCACCATGAGTTTGAGGCCACCCTGAGACTTCATAGTGAGTTCCAGGTCATCCTAGGCTAGAGTGGGATACTACCTCAGGAAAAAAAAAAAAAAATCATCCTGGGCTGGGGAGATAGCTTAGTAAGTAAAGTGCCTGCCTCTGAAGCATGAGGATCTGAATTTGATCCCCAAAACCCAAATAAAAATGCCAGGTATAGTGTCATGAATACTTGTCATCCCAGCACTGGGTGTGTGTAGAGGGTGGGGGCAAAGATAGAAGGATCCTTAGGACTCAATGCTCAGACAATTTAGCCTAATTCGCAAGCTCCAAACTAATGAGAGATAATGCCATAATGGGCTGGGAAGATGGCTTAGTGGTTAAAGCTCTTGCCTGCAAAACCTAAGGACCTAGATTTGACTCCTCAGAACCCATGTTAGTCAGTCGCACAAGGTGGCACATGCATCTGGAATTCATTTGCAAGTGGATGGAGGCCCTGGCATGTCCATCTCTCTCTCTCTCTCTCATAAATAAAAATAAAACATACAAAAGAGAGATAATGTCATAAAGGATGAAATTCCTGAGGAACAACATCCTAAATTGTTCTCTAGCATTCACATCCATGCACACACATATACAGATGCACATGCACACATATGTACCCACCCATACACATAATATGCACACAAACATGAGAAAATTTCTTCCTTAGCTCAAAACTCAGGCACTTCTTAAGTTCAAACTAATTTGTTAAAAATTATTTTCATGTTGAGTTTTTAAGATTTAGAATATAAAATGGGTACAAGATATATAATATGACTATCGCACAAATGTCTAGAGAATTTTTACAGAAGACCTAACAAATTTCTTTATGTACCTAAACTATATTAACTTACAGGCTCTTTCATCTCACAGGTAGTACTGTAGTTTGGATCTGGAATGTCCCCTCAAAGTCCCATGTGCTAAAGGCTTGCTACTCAGCCTGTTGCTGTCCTGGAAGGTAATGGAAACTTTAGAAATGGAAACAATGAAAGAAAGGTCATGATGGCATGTCTCATGAAGGGAATACTAAGACCTCTGCACCTTCCTGTCTACCTTTTTGCTTCCAGGTCTTCATATAGAGAGCAACTTGACTCCACCACAGGTTTCCCTTCCCCACACAGTCTTGTTCTGCTTTGCCATGAGTCATGACAAAACTAACCCAATATGTTTAAAACCTCTGAAATCCTAAACCAAGATCAACTTTAAGTTGATCATCTCAGATATTTTATCACAACAATGGAAAGCTAACTTGACATTAGAAGGGATATGAAATAATGTCCAACTTTTATATCCTGTCAAAACTTTTATTTCAATAAATCCATTCATGAATTTAGCCTATCAATCTTTTATAGTTAAATAGTCTCTCCTACTCTCAACTCATAAGATTCCTGAGTTAGACAAGAAATTAGCAACTGTCTTTTCCCTAGATATCACTTTATACATCAGATAAGAATATTAAAACCCTAAAAGACACAGGGTCACATGGCTAGTTAGTAGATGAACATAGTCTAGCTCTTTCTATCTGAGCAGCAGTATTAATATAGTCGTATCTCAAAAGGGACTTTACCTTACACTGTATCTGTAAGAAACAAAGGTGTGCTTTGAAAGGAAAAAAGTCTCAAATCCGGTGATTGCTGCATACAGAAGAGCTCACAGAGCTGCAGACAAAAGTTAATTAAGCCATAGTAGCTATTCAGGAAATTATTGTTGATCCAAAGACAGATCACAGACTGGGCAAAGTTGGAAGAAGAACATGTCAGGATTTCAATTTCTTACCGATTAAGTACCATTGGGAACCATGTACACTCTGGCATGTGTTTGGAGATATAATGTTACATTTTCAAGGAGGGATCCCAGAAAAGTGAATATGTTCTAGAGATTTACCACTGTTGCATTTTTTTTTTATTTAATGAAGTTTGGAAAGTACAGGGAAAATAAACAAATAAATAATAAAATTAAACATTTCAGATCTCTTCAGCACTTCCTCAGCACTGCTAAATTCAGTCATAAGCGTTGGTTCAGTCCCATCAACATACCTATGTCTGCTATTGCAGGTCATCCTCATGGCCTTTCCCATCTAGCTATCTGCATTTCACATCTAAAGAAGGTAAAGTTCCACAGAAAATATGATATCTCAATTACAAATAACATTTTTATGTCACAAGTTTAAACAAAGCATTCCTGAAATAAGTGCCTAAACTACAGTTGAAAGAAATACATTCATTGTTTTCAAATAGTTCAGTAAAAAAGACAAAGCATACTCCTGCCGTGCATATGTATCCTCAGAATTTTTGCATTCTGACAAACTGAAACCCTACCATTAAGTCTGTTTCCTCCTTTCACCCTTGGCAATTGTCATTCTGCTTTCTGTTTCTATAAATTTTACTAGTAAGGATCCATCACATATATGGAATTATATAGTGTTTGTCTGTTTGTGAAAGACTTATTTCACTCAATACAATGTCCTTAAAGTTCACCTATGTTTGAGTTTGTAAAAGGCTCTCCCCGTTTGTAAGGTAAAGCATTATTGTATTAGGCATTATAATACTTTTAAAAATCCAGTCATCTAAGGCTTGGGAAGATGGCTCAGTGGGTAAAGTGCTTGTTGTACAAGCATATCAACCCATATTCAGATCCCCAGAACCTATGTAAAGCCATGCATCTGGAATTACAGATGTATGCTACTGCATCTGCAATCCCAGTACTCCTATGAGAATGGCAGTGGAGACAGGAGAAGACCCCGGAAGCTCAGGGCCAGCTAACCTGGCATATGCAGCACCGAATTAAAAAAAAAAAAAAAAAAGACTCCTTATCTTAAGTAAGGCAGTGAATGACACCCAGAGTTGTCCACTGACCTCCACACATGCAGTATTGCACACAGCCACCCATACTCTCTCTCCCTTCCTTCCTCCCTCCCTCCCTCCCCCCTCTCTCTCACACACACACACACACACACACACACACAAAGATAAAAATCCAGTCATCTATTGATAAAAATTTGAGCTATTTTCTAATTAAAGTCTTCATCTTAGTAAAATATTTTCTAAGAAAACAAGTATAAGATTCTATGAAATACTGAACATGATGGCTCATGTCTTTAATCCCAACACTTGGGAGGACTGCTGTGAGTTCAAGGCCAATCTGAGATTACATAGTGAATTCCAGGTCAGTCTTGGGTAGAGTGAGACCCTATACCTCGAAAAACAAACAAACAAAAAATACCATCCACTTAAGTCCTTTTCTCTCCTCCCTCCCTTATAGCCTTTTACCAGCTTACTGGCTTCTGGTACCAATTTTTGGTTCCAGTTCACACACATGTAAACCTACTTTTTTGAATAATGGCACATCCAGAAGCTATAGATTGTTACTAAAAAATTTTCAGTCCCTGGGATGGGATACCTTGCAATAAGTTGTTGGCCAATGAGGTCCCGGTAGCCTCCAAAACATTAAAGGCTTTTGCCAAGGCCCTTGGTTTCCCTTGAGAAACAGATGGTAAGACCCTATTGCTGAAGACATCTCTTGCCTGAGAGGCAAGGTCACTGAGAAAGCAAGCTGGTGCTGAGCAGAAAATCTTCTCCCTGTAGACCAGCCAACTGAAAGCTGGAAAAAGCTGCACTGCATGCAGCATATGGGAGACAGAAGTCATCAGCAGTGAAAACAGTGGACACTAGAAAATTCAAGTTTGGCCATACAGGCCCAATGACTGAATGGGTGCAATACTGGCATGTCTGCTCTTGGGGTAACCAACTGCTCCATAATTGGACTGAAGGCCCTCTCTATGGGAGGGAATACATGCCTGGTACTGAAAAAACTAAGCAAAAGTCTATGGCAGGGGAGGTCATGAGCCTTAGGGGTATAAAGCCTGCTCTTGTCTGGCTAAATGTATATATTATTCCCACCAAGCTGCCCTGAAAGCACTACACTTAATGTTCATATTCACATATTAATGCTACTTTCACTTCTGGTTAGAGAAGCTTCTCTTTTCAGATGGCGATGACCACTGGGATGACCGAAAAGGCAGCATAGTGCTGAGAAGAAGGGATGGAGGAGTGTCCAGCACTGAAACATCTCTGTCACACCCTCCAAGGCTCAGGGTCCATTGCGGAAGAGGGGGCGGATAGAATGGAAGAGCCAAAGGAAGGTTACGACTCCTTACAATGCAACTGTCCAGACAGAAATTGGCCTTGATATCCATGACCTTGCAGAGCCTAGCAATACCTTCACAAGAACCCCATAATAGAAGAAAAAGATGGTGCCATCAAATTAAAACAGAGACTAATGGAGAGAGGGAGGGGATAAGACAGAGAATGGAGTTCTAAAGGGGAATAGGGGGAGGGGAGGGAAATATCATGGGTTTTTTTGTATGTAAGTATAGAAGTTGTCAATAAAAAAATTTAAAAATCAAGAAGATTCTCTGAGGATAAATTTAAGTACATAACAAGGACAAAGATGGGCAATCAGGATTGACACAAAGTCTATACACCTATACACCTATACAGCTATTCTCAATTTGTTCTATTACTCAAACCTATGACAAGCTGTATACACCTAATGAAAATCAGTCAATGGGGGTAGCAGGCATGGTGGCACACACCTTTAATCCCAGCACTCGGCACTTCGCACTCTGAGTTCAAGGCCACTCTGGGACTACATAGTGAGTTCCAGCTCAGATTGAGCTAGAGTGAGACCCTACATGGCAAAAAAAAAAAAAAAATCCAGGTGTGTGGGCACACACCTTTAATCCCAGCACTTGGGAGGCAGAGGTAGGAAGATTTCCGTGAGTTGGAGGCCAGCCTGAGACTGGTGAATTCTAGGTCAGCCTGATCTAGAGTGAGACCTTACCTCGAAAAAGCAAAAGAAAGAAAGAAAGAAAAAGAAAATGAAAATCTGTTGTTTATCTGCTTTGTTTTTTACCTTCCACCTCACTTATTATATTACTGTTTTAACTATTTTTTATTTTTATTTATTTATTTGAGAGAGACAAAGAGAGAAAGAGGTAGACAGAGAGAGAGATAGAGAGAGAGAGAGAATGAATATGGGCATGCCAGGGCACCCAGCCACTGCAAACGAACTCTAGATGCATGCACTACCTTGTGCATCTGGCTTACATAGGTACTGGGGAACTGAGCCTCAGACAAGCATCCTTAGGCTTCACAGTCAAGTGTTTAACCACTAAGCCATCTTATCAGCCCTTATTACTATTTTTTGATAGAAATATCCAGAGTATATTGATGGATATAAATACATTTAATTTCCTGTATTCTAACAATATGGCTGTAAAAATACAGCTTGACTGTGAACAAGTTACCATGGATGAATAAGAACAGGATGGAAGCCAGGCGTGGTGGCACACACCTTTAATCCCAGCACTCGGGAGGCAGAGGTAGGAGGATCGCCATGAGTTCAAGGCCACCCTGAGACTACATGGTTAATTCCAGGTCAGCCTGGGCCAGAGTGAGACCCTACCTTGAAAACCAAAAAACAAACAAACAAAAAAAGAACAGGATGGAAGCCAATTTTTCAAATTAAATAAACTTTATTTTTATTTATTGAGTAAACATATTTATTGATAAAAAGTTATATTCGCTATTACCACCAACTACATAAAGGAAATTTTGTGTTGCAGGTATTCCATGCTTTTTTCAGTGATGCAGCTGATTAACCATTTGAGTTCTACAAAGCTGAGCACTTTTGTTCTATTTAATACCCTAGGAAAATTCTCTAAATGGTACTATGTCCTGGGAGGATAATTGTTTTACTGTTTATTAGAATGACTATAATCCATCTATCTGTTTCAACGTGGGATAAAGTCCATCTGAAATCATTTGCATTTCTGGACAGTGAGAAGTCACTGCCATTTTATATGGGGCTACTTTTGCATTGCATGTCTTCTTTTGCCTCTTTTTCACTTTCCCAGTTCCCACTCCAAGGGGCCACTAATCCCCTGGGGTCATTAAAGTTTGGGCTTGGATTACGTGGTGTGATTAATGGTTGTGGGCCTGGTACATGTTGAGGTCAGCGTGCTAAGCATCCTGTATGTCATCGACAAATACACCCGTGTGCATCCACCAGCTCACTTTCCTCCTCCGCAGCCATAATTTATTCATCCCAGAGTACACTCAACCATCTGCTATTTATTTTGTTTGCTTTAAGCATTATTTCCCTTGATTTGCTAAGCCAAGGCACAGGTGAAAAGTGGTAAGAAGCAAAGGGAAGTTGCTGTTGTTGGACACCTGAGGGGTGAGTTGAGCTCCCCATGAGGAAAAACATTTAGCTTCACAGAAAAGGCATAACTATACTGTTGAATACTTAAGTCCCTACCTAATAGGAGCATTTGGGCCTGGACCAATCATAACTAGCTAAGGCTAGACCCCTGGGGTGAGGAGTGTAAAGTTGGGGAATTTTAAGCATCCTTAATACTAGCCCTGCAATAAACCGATGCTCTGAATCTTTGTTGGAGTCTGCACAAGACTGAGCTATAAATTTTATATTTGGCTAAGTGACTCATAAAGAAACACCCACCTGATTTCAGACATGCATTTTTGGCAGTCAGGATGCTTGCTAAATTAGCTATGGTCCTATTTTTAGCTGCTTCCTTTCTCTGCCTACCATACAATGATTCTATCTTTACAGCATAGTTGTAGAACTCTGTCCTCCTCTAGAACTGCTTTCCTCCACTTTCCTTTGGACTTGGATTTGCTTCTTTGACAGTGTTCAAAACATTTTAAGAAATTTTATCTTTATTTTTTATTAATAAGGCCCTGGCACTGTAATTTTTCATGACTGATGATAATAGACAACTTACACAATTCTAGATATCATAGTGATAAAAAAAATATTTTTAAAAATACTTTTTCTACAAGAAGAGTTGAAATGTCTCTTATTTGGGGAGGTCTAGTGTTGATTTGAGGAACTTAGGTTAAGCTGGTATTTGACCTCTGGCAGGAGGCTGCCCTGGGTCTCATATTCTCAACAAACTGGGCCCAAGACAATAGTGTGCTTTATAGCCCAGGGCCTGATCAGTGTGTTTCTTCAAGGAAGACCTCAAGCTGAAAAGCCAACATGCTTGACAACCACCGTCAAGGTACCAAGGGCATAAGCACTAGACATTGGAAAACAAATGGAAAAGCACACACAGCTACATCTGGAATCCTAATGGGCCGCCAATGGTTCCCAGCTAAAGGAAGAATTACCCATGTTATTTTATCATCCCTTGCGCTAACTTTGCTGTTTATGTACAGCAATAAATGATTTTTTAAAAACATATTTGGGTCATTATGTCATATACCACCAGCAAGTAAGGTTATTTTATTGTGCTTGGAGTCAAAATACACTGCCATACCCAGATGTACGGGAAGTTTAAAAATCTCTTGTCCTTCTGTATTCATTCCTCTTGGACAAATGAGTTAAGTTTTTAAAAGGGAAATTGAGAATTTTTATGACTTCTACTCCCACCTCGCCAGTAAAATTTGCACCAGTATTTTTCTACCCAGCAAAGGTGCTAGGCCAATGATAACACTGAATACCAAACAGCTTCCAACCAACAGGAAATGCCAGAGATTTTTTTTTGGGGGGGGGACACTTTTAGTAAGTTGGATTCTTCTGCCAAAACTGGCCTATAATCAAAAATTAGCTGCAGATTAAGGGTACCAAGTGAAATCCAGAGGCCCAAGCCAATTCTTCTTATAGAGTATGTGTTTTCTACCTTCTTTTCTGATTGCTGCAGTTTTAAAATTCACCTGCTCTGTAATTGTTCATCACACATGCCCAAAATTTACTAGTTAGATGGAATATTTTCTAAGATTAAAAACATTCTGGGGCTGAAAAGATGGCTTAGTGATTAAGGCACTTGCCTGCAAAGCCAAAGGACCTAGGTTCGATTTCCCAGGACCCACATGAGCCAGATGCACAAGGTGGTACATGTGTCTGGGGTTTGTTTGCAGTGGCTGGAGGCCCTGGTACACCCACTCTCCCTCTCTCCATTCCTCCCTCTCTCTGTTTTTCTTTCTCTCTCTCTCACTTTCTTTGTCTGAGATAAATAAATGAAAATAAAGCATTTAAGACAAGAATTCCAAAATGCTTAACCCTTTATAATGTATTCTTTTGCATGTAACTCATCTGATTATTTTTCTACCCATTCTCATACTTTCAAATATTTTTGAATATTTTTGAAGCTTAGTTCACTCATATCTATTTAACTGTTCTTCTATTCCATCATTAATAAGGGGAACTTTCTGCACATGCGTAAAGAATAAAGTTAATGACTTTATATATCAAGGGAACAGAAAGGCTGAGAAAAGCAGATGTTCACATGTGGATCATGACTGACCCAACCTACCTAGAGACTCAGTCCTTGTGTGTTTGGTTTCTGCAGCAGAGGATGCTGGCTTTCCTGTTTATTTAGCTTGCCCTGTCACTGAATTACAGGTGGCCTGGAAAGAAGATTTAGGAAATGTTTTCTCTCTCCATAAATGAACATCAAATTATTTTACAATGTGCCCTGGTCCATGCATCATGACAAGTGGGAAGCCAAAGAAAATCTCAAAGCAGAGACAGAGGTGATGTTCTAGAGCTGGTTGAGGGTGGGGAGGTAAGAAACAGTTTCAAAGTTCTTGATGAAACAAAGTTTTGAATTTTCACATTTTTTCCCTAAGAGATGAGAGGTGAATCATTTTGACTTTTTGCCTATCTTGTTCTGCTTTGTTTTGTTAGATGGTGCTGTGTTGTAGTTGAAAGTGTCTTGCTCTGTAGCACAGGCTGCACTTGAACGCAAGGTAAATCCACCTGCTTCAGCAGAATCTTAACTTTTGGTTATTTTTTTTCATTCCAGCAGTCTTTAATAGTCTTAAAGGACCTCTTTAGTAGGCAATTCTGAGTTCCCTGAGACTGTTACCTTGATCTTACTTTAGCTACTAATGACCAGTGATTTTAAAAAGCAGTCAACTGGATTCTGAGTTTCACCAGAATCTTCTATACAAGAAGTTTAAAAACTTCACATGTAGAAGTCATTATCTCACAATTTAACTGCCAAGACTAGAGCATTCTCTGCCTCTCTCCTCCACCCTTCTCCCTCCTTCTCTCTCTTCCTAGCTTTCTTCTGCCTGTTTCATGGTATTTACATTTATTCTTATTCTTTCATTCGGTTTCTTGAGAAATTTTTTTCACCTGATTTTAGTGATGGTTTTGTTGATTTTGCTTTTTTGGGGGGTTATGTTCTTTTTCTTCCAAGAAATATTTATACTTATATTTAACCAGTATCTGATTCATTGCATACCTCACATTTCAGGAGCATTTAGACTCTCTTGCTTGTACCTCTTACATTTCTCCCGGCCCAGAAGTCTTCACAGATCATCAGTGTCAAACCATGTACCTCCTCTTTCCAAGTGCTTCCAGGAATCATCTAAACTAACCCCATATGGCTCTGCTCAAGCGAAAAACTTCAACAATCCCATTTGCACACTGACAAGAGAAATGTCTTAGGAAAATGTTTCTATATTCTACAGATGTTTTCATTTTTTCCCATGATCACTCTCCTTCTGTTCTTTTGTTCTCTTGTTTGCATAATATTTTTGTCTTTATTTAAATTTAAAGCTCCTTGTTGGTATGAAATGACCTTGCTCTCAAAAACCATTTTGCTTTTACTGTTTCCAGATTTCTCAGTTCAGTGCTTGCTAGATTATATGGGGAATGATCAAGAAATATGGCTGCCTGTTTCAAATCTGAAACTTCTTTCTGGCTCTTGTGCCCTCTTATCTGAGTGGCTAAGTATACATTAAATGATTATGTACTGTCCTTTATTCTCATCCAGACATATTAGTCACATCCTAGGACTCGAGTTTTCTGAAGTGCTATACTCATCTTCTATTTGTCATAAAAATGAAGAAAAACAGAGCTAGCAAGTTGATAACATCAGGAAAGTGGGTCTTTTGCCTCTTATTTGTAGAAGTCATCTCCTTTTTCCCAAAGTCAAGTTTTATGTGGTTTAATTTCTAACTCCTTCAATAAGAAAAGTAAAATGTGATCTTATTTACATTTTCCTTGAAACTGTCTCAAATATCACAGTTTTCTATTTTAATTCTTATTTCATGTTCTAGAATACGTATCTCTATCTCCTTAGAGGATAACTTAGGGAATACCTAGGAAAGGAGAAGAATGTCATATGTGTTGGGGAGAGGAAAAAGAGGTGATTTTAGAATATCAGAATATCTTCCTTTTTATTTTCCTTAGTACAAAAAAATTCTCTGCCCCAAGATTCATGGATACCAGAAGTCCTGTGCCCTCAGGCCTAGTCTAAGTGTCCTAGAATATCCACCATTCATACACTCCATCACCCTCACTCATGGACAGTGTTCTTTCTGCAGCTTCTTCTTCTAGAATATAATTCATAATTATATGAATCAAAAGTTTAGTTACTTTAAATATTCCAAACAATGCAATCTGACCCTGCCTCGGGAATAGCATTCAAGCGACAAACAAAGATGGTAAAGTGGGTGGTGAGGATCATCAACCCAAATCGTGCTGTAGGATGCCAGTGTTAAAAAGCAAAAGGTATTAACAAACAGCAGTCTGCTTCTTTGCCTGGGTCAATGAGAGGTGATTCAAAAAACCGAGAAGGCATTCACCAACTTTCATTCTTCTATCATACCTTTCACTGAGGTAAAACTGACATGCAACAAACTGCATATAGTTAAGTTACTTGATACTCTCATGTATTTGTGAAATCACCGACACAATTCAACATATTAAGGAACACATTAATCTCCCTGCAAAGCATCCTCATACCATTGGCTTTCTCTTTCTCCCCATAAGCTGTTTTTTGGTCAGATAGTTGGTCACAGCAACAAGAAAAGAAATGGATACAATTATAAAGCTAAACCTGTGTCATGGAGGAGGTAATTCAGGAATTTTAGAGCCTCATCAGACATCAAATGTATCAAGTTTGAGGTTTAGAAAAGCCTATTAGAAGAATTTATGCTTGAGGTAGATTTGGTGTACCAGAAAAAAATACAGGGTGAGGTAAAAAAGAGGGGGGGTATGGCATGGTAGGTGGAAAATGTGGACAGTGAAAAGAACCTTGTATGCTGGGTAGTAACTTAAGGTACCTAAATAGCAATGGGATGACAGGGTTAAATTTATATAATGAAGATGCACAAGAAAAGACCAGAGATATGGAGACCAATGAAGATGCTATTAAAATAGCCCAAGGAGAGAGACAGAGGCTTAGACTCAGACTTAGGGAAGTAGTTAGACCTGAAAGAAGTGATAGAAGTTGTATAGAAAATTTACAACTCTAAGTACTCAGTGACTGATTTAACAGCAGACCAAGGAAAGCATTGATTCTTATATTTAAGAATTGATCTATTACATAAGTTGAAAACAGTTAAAAATGAAAGAAGTGTTTAGTAAGATAACTATATTCTAATATTTTTGACTGCAAAATTATATGGTATGCAGAGAAGTCCAGATTAGATGGATATATATCGAATATATGTGGATTTATACTACATTAGCATTTGGAGATAAAGGCAGACTTCCTCACATTTATAGGTTTACAAGAGGAATAGAAAATGTAGCAGAGAAAATGGCTTAAATTGCAATCAGAAGTAGCGTTTTGTGGATGAAAAGTTAGATCATGTGCACATCATATATTTATTTGTGACCTTAATTAGCAAATTCTTGAAGGAAGATAAAGAATAGGGGTCCCTTTAACTTTCAATTCAGTGTTTCCAACAGAGAAGGGACTCAAAACTAATTATTTGTGTATTTGTAAATTGAGAATATCTGGGCCTATAATTAGCTGTATCTGTGAAATCAATTCATGTGGATTATTAAAATGTCACAATGATTGGTTTGGAAGTCATCATGATTTATTAACAACACATACATCTGACCTCTAGAAATTATTGCCAGTTATAGAGTTTACTGAACAAAATATATAAAAGGGAAAAGTGATTCCAGTTTCAAGCCTAGCAATGTTACTTTGGAAGAACCCAGGAGAAGAGTCGAATACAGTAGTGAAAAGTGAAGTTTTAAATACACATCAGAATGAACAGTTAGCACCAATTTCACCATTTCTGCATATCATGAAAAATTTAGCAGGTAACAAATTGGATACATTTTCACTTAAATGATTAGGAACCCCATTTCTCAACAGCAGCCTCACAAAAACTAGAAAAACCTTCCCAACCCAATTTAAATCTAAAGACTACAAATATTATTCAATTTTTAAACTAGATTAATTTGAGGTAGATGACTGTATGGAGGTCAGAAAAACATCAGTAAATCAATTCTCTTCCAGTGAAGGGGTGAAGATTTAGGCAATTTCTGCTAAGGAAAATGCTTATGTATAACTTCTTTCCTCCATGATCTCTCTCCCATAATACTTTTAGGAGTAACCTTGACTTGCCATAGAAAAACAGACATGTGAATTCGATACTCTCAGCTTGTTGATATGTTTTTAAAGCTGGAGAGCAAACAGAGTGCAGAATGTGGTGGTGGTGTTGTTGTTTCTACTGCCACATGGCTAGGTAGAAGCTGAGTTTAGGACATAGAACACCATCTATTCTGATTTCCAAAAACAGCAAAAATATTAAGTTATGTTAAGGGGGAAATTCTTATATTTGATATCATATTGCTGTATCCAAAACACCCTCCAATTTCTTCAAAGTGGACAACCTTACAAATGAAATAAAACAACAAACTTAATTTAGCAAAAGATATCTAACAATTTGCAAAGAAATTTCTTAGACTCGCATTTTTTGAAGCTCGTTTCTTTTCAAAAAGGAACTTTTTTATTTTTTCTATTTTTTCATTTTTTTATTTACAACTTCTATACTTACAGACAATAAACCATGATATTTCCCTCCCCTCCCCCATTCCCCTTCAGAACTCCACTCTCCATCATATCACCTCCCTCTCTCCACTAGTCTCTTGTTTAATTTGATGTCATCATCTTTTTCTCCTATTATGAGGGTCTTATGAAGGTATTGTTAGGCATTGAAATGAACAAACAAAAAAGATGTAGTTTGAGAGACTACAAATCATTGTTTAGATATCACTTGACTTAAGAAATTTTAATATTCAAGATGTTTCTGAAGAACATAAATTAGGAACATATTAATCATATTAAGAAAATTTTCTTCATTTCATTAACATACTAATTTCTACAGTGAAGTTAAAATCAACTTATAAAAATATAGTCAACACAGTCACTAGAGAAATACACCTATTATGTCAGCCAAGTTATATGTGAAATTGTTAATAAGAATGTGCTCATGCTACCACATATTAAATTTTCTTCTCACATGCTATAATCTGCCATCTCTGTGCCACCCATTTAAATCTTTTTCAGAATGTTTAACTCCTCATGAGTCATCTCTGTTTGTTTAACACTTATAAATCCAAATTTTATACTTTTAGGTCTGAAAAATATCATTTCATCTTCCAAACACTTCTGTTCCAATTTGTTATTTCAGGAAAATAATAAGCCAATCTCCAATGGACCAAGACAACACCCTGGAGCCATCTCAACTCATCCTCAAGTTTAGCCACAGAGAAAGCTTAAGTTCTGCTGTTCCTACCTTCTTAACATTCTACAAATGTACCCACTGCTTTCCCTCTCTAATGCCCAGTTGGTTCAATGCTATACAAAGGTACAGCCAATCCTCCAGTTGTTCCAACTGTTCCTATCTCTAATCCAGCCCTCATCTCAGAGCCACTGAACTTTTAAAACTGCACATTATTCCTGTTTATGTTCTTATAGAACTCACCAGGATAAGGCCTAACACCTTAGCATGATATAAAAGATGCTTTGGGGGCCAGAGAGATGGCTTAGTGGTTAAGCACTTTCCTGCAAAGTCTATGGACCTTGGTTCGATTTCCCAGTAATCATTTACACCAGATGCACAAGGGGCACATGCGTCTTGAGTTTGTTTGCAGTGGCTAGAGGCCCTAGTGCACCCATTCTCTCTGCCTCTCTCTGCCTCTTTCTCTTTCTCAAATAAATTAATATTTAAAAAGAGATGTTTCAGGATTTTACCTCTTTCTCTTCCCCACATTCCAGTCTGAGCTTCAACTATACAGATCTACACATATAGTCCTTTGTGAGCCTTTTACATTGTCACCTGCAGGTTATGCATGTGTCATTTATTCTAATGTGGGTCTGAAACTCTCTTGAACTTTTTCCCAGTTGTCCTTGCTTACTTGCATCTAATATCTCACTTCAGGATATTACTTCTTTAGGAACTTCCCTTGATTCATCTCTACCACTTATAGATAGAAGACAATATCCTTCTGTGTTCCACAAGTTCCCTGTACTCACACAGACTACAGCACTACTGCCCTCTATTATAATTCATAACCACTTCCATGTCTTCTAATATGCATGGACTGGAGTGCTTTACATTCAGTAATATCTAAAGCACCAAAAAATCTAGCACATAGTAGATAATCACACAAATGAAGCAACAAACCAAAGCATACAAGGAAACATAAGCCAGGGCTGGAGAGATGGCTTAGTGGCTAAGGTGCTTGCCTGCGCTCCTCTCTCCCAATAATAAATAAAATAAAATTTAAAAATGGCCAAAGGAACCAGGTTTGATTCCCCAGGACCCATGTAAACCTGATTCTAACCAGCCAGGAACACAGGTACCAGGCCAGTTTGAACTACATAGAGTTTGTTTCAGAAATAAAAACAAAATAGTTGGGCATGATGGAGCATGATTTTAATCCCAGCACTCTGAGTTCGAGGCCATTTGCAGTGGCTGAAGGCCCTGGTGTGCCCTCTCTCTTCTCTCTCTCTCTCTCTCTCCCTCCCTATCGCACCTACTTTTCTCTATATTATCTTTTTCTTCCCTCATCTTCCTCTCTCCACCCCACCCAATAAATAAAATAAACTTTAAAAATGATTTTTTTAAAAAAGAAGATTTTAAAGAAACATAAGCCAAAGATAAGGATCGCATTCCCATTTTGTTATGTAATAATAACCTTTAATTCTTAATGTGTTGACTTTTACTTTAACTTTTGTTTCTCCATATACAATTAAGGAAAACTCCCAGGCATGGGGGCATACACTTATAACCCTAGCATTTGAGTGGTCAAGCCAGGGAGATTTCTAACCAGCCAGGAACATACAGCTAGTACCAGGCCAGTTTGAACTACATAGAGTTTGTTTCAGAAATAAAAAACAAAAAATAGTTGGGCATGATGGAGCATGATTTTAATCCCAGCACTCAGGAGGCAGAGGTAGAAGGATCACCGTGAGTTCGAGGCCACCTTGAGATTACATAGTAAATTCCAGGTCAGCCTGGGTTGACAAGGGTCCTTTGAAAGTGAGACTTTACTATGAATGTAAAATCAAAATAATATAAAAAACCAAATATATCCTTGATATCCATGACCTTGACAGTACTTAAAAAAAAAAAAAAAAAAACAAATATATCCTTGATATCCATGACCTTGCAGTTCTAGCAAGACCCTCAAGACCCTCATAATAGAAGAAAAAGATGATGACATCAAATTAAAAGAGAGACTAATGGAGAGAGGGAAGGGATATGATGGAGATTGGAGTTCTAAAGGGGTATGGGGGCAAGGGAGGGAAATATGCATTTTTTGTATGTAAGTATAGAAGTTGTCAATAAAAAACAAGAAAAATAAATAAATAAATAAATAAAAGAAATGTAAAATAAAGAAAAACCAAATATATATATTTCATATTGTAATGCAATCATCACCATTATTCTTCTTCTGAATACTGACAGAATATTGTTTTAAATTAAAATACACTTATCTATTGATAATAATTTCACTCCAAGTATACTTGTAGAAATAATATCAATCTTGAACCAAAAATTTTGCCTCAATATTTTTAGAAACTCTGGCATTATGTAAAGTGATTAGTCATTATTTTTAGTTTATAAACTTAATTTTGATATTGGTATTAATGGCTTTCTAAGAGAGAAGTTTCTCATGAATAACTTCAAACTTGTGAAAAAAGAATATGTAAAATCTGAAATTATACAATGAAGAATTTTCTTCAAATCTGTCTTAAGGAGTGATATCCTAGGTTTTGGCTTTTGAATTGCAGAAAACCTCCAGAATCTCAAGGTTAAGCTATATGATCATCAGTTCCTTCCTCCTGGGTGAAATGAAAATAAAAATGATCTCCTTCAGTGTTTCTCAAACACCATTCCAATTAATTTTTTAAAAACTTTTTCCAAAATAATACAATGGAGATGAATACTTCTTAAATACAAATAAAAAACTTTTGGGGGCTGGAGAGATGGCTTAGTGGTTAAGGCACTTGCCTGTGAAGCCTAAGAACTCATGTTCTAATCTCTAGGTCCCACATAAGCCAGACACAGTGATGCAAGCACACAATCTCGCACATGTGCACAAGGGGGTGTACGCGTCTGGAGTTTGTCAGCAGCAGCTGAAGGCCCTGGTGCACCAATTGTCTCTCTCTCTTTCTCTCTCTCTCTCTCTCTCTCTCTCCCTCCTTCCCCCCCTTCCTCCCTCTTCCTTTCTCTCTCTCTCTCAAAATAAAAAAAGTTTTAAAAGGCTTTCTGTTGGGGGGAGATAAAACAAGTAGGCAGCTTGTTCCACATCCCCTCCACCCCTCAACAAGTTGCTTCTAAAGTGTCAAGAATTACAAATAGCACATGACTTTATGGCTCTGTGGGTGAAGTGATTGCCAGGTAACCATGAGTCTGAGGTCAGATTACCTGTAGTCATGCAAAATGCTGGGCCTGATGGCCCATGCCTGTAATTCGAGAAATGGCAAAGGCAAAGGCAAAGATAGTGAATGCTAAGGCTCTCTGCCTACCTAGTCTAAGCAAATTAGTGACCTCTAAAGTTCTCTCTCTCTCTCTCTCTCCCTCTCACTCTCTCTTCCTACCTCTCCTCTCTATACTCACTTCCTCTATAATATTATCTATCTTTTTCTTCCCTCACCTTTCTAGGTGCAGACTTGAAACTCCCAGTGCCAGCACGGGGTTAAACTCCACAATGAGCTCTTGATCCGAGACACCTACAAGGTTACTCCCCCCAAAAAAAGACAGACTTCTGTCAGAGTTCTTGGTGACCCACCAAAGGTTAATGGTAAGACCCTACTGTCGAAGATAGCATATGTGTGTGAGACCAAACACAGAGAGACCTGGCCAGAATCTGGAAGAAGGTCAGTCCCCAGACAGTGAGCTAGTCTAGTACCAGAGGGTGCTACATGAGCAACTGGAAGGAAAATGTCTGACATTGGTCCAAACAACTTCCAGTCTAAGATACCCAGCAGGAAACAACTTGATGTAATGCTCATACAAGTGCAGTAGTGGCAAACAGCCATGGTCAGCAAGGGACCCATTCTTAAAGAATAAAGGTAGAGAATGACTGAGGAAGACTCCCTACATTGATCCCTGGTATCCACATGCATGTGCTCATATGTACACACATGCATACACCCACACACATATGAATGTGCATATACATATGCACACACATATATACACCCCTCCCCAAAAGGCATATTTTTGTGAGGTTTCTAAAGACTGCTTTCAGATATGAATATATATAATTCTAAAGTTTGTCATATTTCTAATGATGCAGTCATTTAGAAAAGAATGGCTCAGCAGGTTACTCTCTACATTGGGAATCTCCAAAGAACAAGAAGGGTAATATAGGAGAGTTTAAAATGACCACAGTAATGAAGGAGAGAATTGTTGGCATCTTTATTGATTGATCCTATAATGTTTCTGTAATTATTTTCTTTAAAGTCTACTAGTTTCCATTGCTTAAGAGAGTCTGAGAGAGCATTATAGTTGAATGAAATATCAAACTGATGGGGGGAAAATCTTCACTAAAATTTTGGGATTAGAGAGTGAAGAGTGGGTTACATGGAGAACCACAAAATTATGACAGGAACTCAATTTTTAAAAAGCTCGAGACATTTACAGACTGAAAGTAATGAGCTGAATTCCCCAAAGTCTCAAGAAGTTTCCACCCCAGGGTAACAAAAACAAGAACTTGTGTTTGTTTGTTTTGGAGTCTCCATTTGGACCTGGGAAGTCAGTCTCGGAACAGCCAAGCCATTGTTCAGCATTCTCCATCCTGATCACTGTCCAGCACCTGACTAACAATTAGAAAACCTGGCTTCTCTATCTGATTCTGTGATCAACTCACTCTGGGGAAGTTGAAGAGTCACAATTTCTCTACTCCAGAGTATCTGAAAAATGATCTCCCCCATCCAAAGATGTCAGAGTAGTTAAAGGGATTATGCTGTGTATTGGTGCTTGGAGGTATGCTAAGGATGGTCATGCTGATACTATATTTTGTTTATTTTTTAATGTTTTGAAATAGTCTCACAATGTAACCGAGGCTGGTTACAAATTTCTGGGCTCAAAACCTCCTGCCTCAGCCTCTCAAGGAGCTGAGATTCCTGGAGTATGCCACTGTATACAGCCATGCTAATATATTATTACCAATGCTTTTAATTCAATATTTGGGAAGAATGGTTATCACCTGGTTAAGGGAGAATTCTCTCAGTACTTGTTTTGGATAAAATAACTTGCTTATAGTCACAAAGACACTATTAGTGAAATAGATTATGATTTTCATTGTTGCAAAGGAGGTACCAAAATCACAAAACTTGAGTAAGTTGCTCAAAGTGACACAGCTAGTCAGTAGGAGAGATAGAGCTCCAGTGAAGGCAGTTAGTAAGCATCAGAGCTAGAAATACAATAAAGGCAGTCTAGCCCACAGTTCTTGCCCTTCACCACACTGCAGTGCTGCCTCTCCTTATCTGCTTTCAAGTAGCCCCAGATCTAATGAATAAGGTATAAGGAGGTGGAGCAGGGAAGCTAAAACATGTACTCTAAATTGCCTTTGTGATATGATCAGATTAACTAGGTTTACACTCATACAAGCATGGACTATGACACTCGCAAAGAAGGATATGGTCAATTCTGTAGGATGCAGACAATTAGGCAGGGGGAAAATTAAGTAGCTTTAAAATTACATTTATAAATGAGTTTAAGTATTTCTTTATACATATGTATTTAGAATAAAATAATTCAAAAAACATTGTCAAATATTAATTCCTATAGCCATTTCAATAACTGAACTTCTGGTCAAATCCTAAACTTTCCATGACTGACATTTGGTAGTGAATACTAAGGTATAATGTAAAACCTATTGTAGAACATTCTTCTGGTCAAATTTCCATGATATAGATGTTGTATTAAATTCTGAAAGCTTATATACATTAATATCATTCTCTGCTTTGCTTTTTTCTGCCCCAGTGATTAGAATTTTTATCATCAAAATTGCCTAAGAAAAAGGATTTTTAGGTTCCAAGACAAAGAAAATAGTAATCAAAAGTGTACTGAGTTGTTGAACATGGTTGCAAAATGTTGAACTATTTCTACTTCCTGTGAAGTCTCTGGTTGCCACCCTCAAAAGATCTTCTGTCTGTCTTAATTAGGAGCAAAACAGGACAATGGAATTTAGAACATTTGTCCCCATTAAAGCTTTTTCTAAGACATCACAGTTCAAAAGCCTCTAAGCAACTACTGAGTTGGAGTAATCACAACAAAACCTCTCACATCAGAACTATGAAACATTTCAACTAGCATCTTTCTCCTAAGACCTAACAACTTTCAAAAGTTGCAGTGGGTCCAGGAATTGGAGAGACATTGAAGCTAAAGAAACACATACTGTCAGGGTTACATGAGCCCCAATCCTACCTGGAAATCAGTTCATACGAGATTTAAAAAGTTACTTTAAGAAGCAAGGCCTAGGTGTCAAATTCAGAGCTTTGGCACATGCTAATAAAATAGAAATGTCTGAGGTGTACATTTTGTGTGCTAACACAGGGCTTACCAATGCAAATCAACCATAGTGACGCCAGGAGTATGGCAGCAGTAAGAGAAACATGACCTAAAGTGGCAATATAGCAAACAACAGACTATGGTCCATTAATGGGACTTTGCTAAGAGGCAAATGCAGGAGGCTTTGGGTCTCATCAAGTCTAGATGGTAATGCAAAATAAATGACTGAAAGCTGAGTAATTATTTATCAAACAGCATGATCATTCCAGAAAAAGAAAATATGCAACATAACAAGAACTATTAAATTATCCCCAGCAGAGTTTTGAAGTAGAGCAGTAAAGAAGTTCACATTAGTTAAAAACCAAAATACAGTCTTGATGTTTTTGATTTGGTTTGCTCTTAGAAAATAAAAATGTGTTATTGATATTCATATGTGGTGACAGAAAGCAAAGCATTCTTGAATTTCATGTAAAGTACATCAGATTTTAAATGTATCATCTACTTCATGCCAACTCCAAGTGATCTTTATTGGGTTGGGTCACAGAAAACAATGAGAATGTTTTAATAGCATAGAATCTTAGATGTTGAATTCATCCCATGCCTTGAAGAAAGATATATGCACATATATGGTTTGATGATATTTTAGGGAAAAATGAAAATTTAAAAATTAATGTGGAACCTACTATGATTACCCAAAAATAAAATGTCACTTTATATTTAGACAGCAAAGTATTCTTTAACAATTCTTTCCAATTCCATCCAGAAAATTCTTCCATTGTTTTCAATAAATGAGTGAAAGCTTTCAATATTTGTATACCTATTTAGGATTTTACAGAAATGACCACCATTTCCACTCCTCTTTCAACATAGCATCTGAAAGGAAGCCAAGGAAAACCTTCAGGAGAAATGATGTCTCCTGAGAATCCAACAAAACAGTAACACATTTATATTTTATAAGATTAAGGTAGACCATACAATACATATTTCTCCCAGTGGCTGTGTCATTTATCATATCTTACCCACTGTTTTCTAATAACACATGCATAGGAAGCTACTGTCATCATAAACTAGGTCATGTATCTCAATCAACTTCTACCTCAGGAAAGCTATAAGATTGGAGGAAGGAAAGCGGCAGTAATAAATTCCTACATCTTGATTTTGTAGTAAAAACAAATGTAGCTCAGCACAACTAAAGTAAGTCTAAGTTATTCATCTGACCAAAAAGAATGCAGTTGGCCTATAACCATAGAAATGGTGTACATAAGTAGGCCTATGACAACCAACAGCTGGGAGACAACTATATTATAAATGTTGCAGATAGGTAAAAAATATTAATATTCAAAGGAAAAGTGATTTCCTAAATGTTCTTGCTTTGTCTTCCTTATCTGAGCAACATGGATGAATATATGTCTCAGTTCTTGAGCAGATCACATGAACACACAAACATTTGAAGGCTTAAATCTTGGTGGACACTTTGGATCCAGCCACTCAGTAATATCACAAAACTAGAGCAGCCATGCCTAGTTTTACCATAGCAGGCTACCTCCTGACAAACTGCCCTACTGTTCACACATACACTAGTTATTTTCAACTCTGACTCTCTTGTGGAGAATTAGTTTTTATTTTTTTAATATTTTATTTTTATTTATTTATTTATTTGATAGAGGGCGGGAGAGAATGGGCATGCCAGGGCCTCCAGTCACTGAAAACGAACTCCAAACATGTGTGCCCCCTTGTGCATCTGGCTAACGTGGATCCTGGGGAAGCAATCCTGTGTCCTTTGGCTTTGCAGGCAAATGCCATAAAGGCTGAGCCAACCCTCCAGCCCTTATTTTTGTTTTTAATACATCTAGTGAACCAACTTCTTCACATCCCACCAAAAATCTTTTAAATAAGAAACTACAGAATTATGTTTGAAGTAATTTTTATTTTTAATTTCCACAGATGATTGTGAAATAATCATGTTAAGAACTATTAGCAAACTTATCAAGTGTCTTGAAATTACAATGTTTCTATGCATAGTAGCTGAATAAGTCAAGTTAGTAAGCCTTACAAAAAGAAAATCATGTATGAGAAAAGATTAAGAGTCATCATAGATGAATAAAAAAGCAAAGAAATATTAAAAGAATAAATTTGAAGGTATATGCTTTAAATTGATGTTACATAGATTTTAATTAAAATCCAGAAATATATAATGTCTAATTTTCCGTTTTTCTAGTACTCACAGTTAAAAAAGAAAGAAGTGAAATTTATTTTAATAATACATTTTATAATACATTTTATTAAATCCAATATATCCAAAATATTATCACTTCAATAAGCAATTTACAAAAATGATTAATGAATAAAACATTTTATTAATTTTTTTTTGTTCAAGGCCTTAAATAACCTGATGGGCTTTTCATACTTGGATTTTGATAAGCAAAGCATCCAACAGTTCAATAAATACATGTGGTCACTTATACTGGACAACACAGCACAATTATAGACTGTCACAAATATGTGTATCTTTAATTATATAGTATATTATGTATTTCCTTTTACAAGACATCAAAATACTATACTAATATAATTTCTCATACATGCAAATTAACTTGTATAAAGTATGTATAGATTAGCTGTTGTATGAAGTAATAAAGGCAATGAAAATTTCTAAGAACAAGGAAAGATTACTTTGCCATAGTATAAAGTTTGCTCAAAATTATCTGTAATAGTGTAAATATGTTGTACTCTTAAGTAACTTTTTTTTACATGTCCACAAATGCATACACATATGTAATATAAACTTCTCTGCAATGGGGATATTTACTCAGAAATTTATCACTGAATGAGTGAGACTATGTGTGAATTATACAACAAATTATACATACTCAAACTATTACAGCTACATCATCACTAAGTGACATAATTTTATGTGACCATTGTGTATATGTGGTCTGATCTTGACAGAAACATTGTTATGGAGCAAATAACTGTTTGTATCATTATGTGTTTTTGTACTGCACTTACAGAATTTCACATCAATTGAAGTGTGTTATATTGAAAGAAACATCAGTGCAAGGACAGGAAAGAACTCATTTCCCAGCTAGAAGTCAATACTAGAAATAGCTCAACCTTTACAGAATACTTTACCTTGAACAATAGTTTCATTAGCTAGACTGAACTCATGTGAGTCAGAATAGGTAAAAAATAGATGACACAACTGAACACTGGAGAAGATTTTTTTTTAATATTTTTTTTTTTATTTATTTATTTATTAGAGACAGAGAGAGTAAGGGAAAGAGAGAGAATGGGCACACCAGGGCCTCTAGCCTCTACAAAGAACTCCAGATGCATGCACCACCTTTTGCATCTGGCTTATGTGGAACCTGGAGAATCAAACCTGGATCCTTAGGCTGCACAGGCAAGTGCCTTAACCACTAAGCCATCTCTCCAGCCATGGAGAAGAATTTAATAACAGAGCTATTTATAAATATTATGAAGGTATGAAATAAATGAGAGAAATTTCACCTTATTGTGAAATGGCTTTGGTGTTAGAATGTGATCTGAACACATTCAAGGCATGCTGAATCAAGTTACAAAGTTTATAGGGTATGTTAAATGTATTTTCATCTTAGATTAGTTTTTGGTTGTGATAAGTTTACTGTAAATTGAGGATTATCTATACATGACTACCTTAAAATGAGCAAAACAATTCTTACTAATGAATCTGAGAAGGCAAGAGAAGGCAAGAATCCTATAAGGATAGTTATATAGAAAAAGCCTTATAGGGAGTTGTGGTCTTGGTCCAAAGAACATAAGTAAACCACTGTGACCAGGTGTGGGGTGGTGCATGAGATAAATACTCCATCCTCCTACCTGCTTGATCTCCTACCAGGGCCTCCATCTAGTTGAACTCCACTAGAAGCAGAAGGCAGGGGAGCAAACTGAATAATTCGTAGGCCAACTCACCATTGTACAGAACATGTTGGGGAGGAGTGACAATTGGATCTGCATGGGGCCAGCACACCCCAGTAAATGCAGCATGTAAGGAAGGGATGCTTCATATTATTAATGTCTAAATCTTTACATTAAACCATTATTTGAATTAAGCACAACTTTTTTGCTAGCATGTTCAAAGGGCAAGTTAAATGAAGAATAAATTTCCCTTAATAGGATAAAAGATGAACTCACAGTATTAAAGTAAAATCCTGTTAGAGCATTTAAAGCACACACATGAAGGCCAGGTATGGTGGCGCACACCTTTAATCCCAGCACTCAAGAGGCAGAGGTAGGTGGATCACCATTATTTAAAGGCCAGCCTGAGACTACAGAGTGAATGCCAGGTCAGCCTGGGCCAGAGTGAGAACCTACCTCAAAAAACAAAAACAAAACAAAGCAAAAAAGCATACATATGAAGAACTAAAGAAATGTGCTCCAAGAACAGAAGCTTTTTAAATATAATATTAATCTATAAATAGATAATATTATAGAATATTAAAAATATTAAGCCAGCCAGGCGTGGTGGTACACACCTTTAATCCCAGCACTCAGGAGACAGAGGTAGGAGGATAGCCATGAGTTCAAAGCCACCCTGAGACTACACAGTAAATTCCAGGTCAGCCTGAGCTAGAGTGAGACCCTACCTTGAAAAAAAAAAAAAAAAAAGTTAAGCCAGGGGCTGGAGAGATGGCCTAGCAATTAAGGTGTTTGCCTGCAAAACCAAAGGACCTAGGTTCAATTTCCCAGGACCCACGTAAGCCAGATACACAATGGGCACATGCGTCTGGAGTTCATTTGCAGTGACTAGAGGCCCTGACATACCCATTTTCTCTCTGTTTGTCTCTCTTCTCACTTTCTCTCTGCTTGCAAATAAATAAATAAATGTTAAGACAGGCATGGAGGTACACGACTTTAATCCCAGCACTTGGGAGGCAGAGGTAGGAGGAGTGCCATGAACTCAAGGCTACCCTGAGACTACATAGTTAATTCCAGGTCAGCCTGGGCCAGAGTGAGACCCTACCTCAGATCCTTAGGCTTTGCAGGTAAGCACCTTAACTACTGAACCATCATGAGGGAGAATAGGTGTGCCAGGGCCACTTTTATTGCTGCAAATGAACTCCAGATGCATGTTCCACTTTGAGCAGTCTGGCTTTACATGAGTAATGGAGAATCAAACCTGGATGTTTACCCACTGAGACATCTCCCCTGACCCGTGAATTTTATTCCTTGAATTCATAAGACAAGATCCCGGAGGCCACATACACAGTGGAAGTTTTGTATGACCATTACAGTCCAGCACCCTCACTTCTAGGATAAAGCCCAACCAAGAGCCAAGAATGTCTCCATCACTCTTAAAGACACTCCAGTTCCCACGCACTGTTAAAGAGAGTGCAGAGATTACAGTCTGGAACCAAAGGTGGGTATAACCTTCAAGGGTCTATCCCTAGTTACCTACTTCCATAGTACTCACTATATAAAGGCTCCAGTCTCCCAAAATATCACCAACATCTGAGGAACAAGCATTCAAAACCATGAGCCTGCATGGGGCAGGTGAAATTCAAACCATTACAGTAGGAATGTTAATAATTCATGACAAACAGCAGCCAAAAGCAGAGTATATGTGGCCACAACTTTGCTGCTGCTCCTATGAACAAACAGAATCTGGTTTCTTTTCCTTTTAATTTGGGCTGAATTTAATGACTTTCTTACCTCAAGAATACAGCAGAAGTGATTTTGTAGAACTTCTTATGATGGGGAAACTTAGCTGCACCTACCTGTGCATCTTAAAATATTGCTCTTAGTAGACCTGAGCTGCCATCCATAGAAGTCAATAACTCTGAGACCACTATGCTAATGAGCCAGGGTGCAAGCATCTTTAGTGATTGATCATCCACAACTGTAAACTGAAACAAAAATTCCCATCTCACAATGTTCTTTACAAGATCAGGCAGCAGCTCAAGTGCAGACAATGAAATTTCATATTATAAAATTCGTAAAATAATATACTCAATCCCTGAATATCTCGAATATGACACAAACAGACACTTGTATAATTTATAAATCCTCCAAGTCTATGTAATAACTCACACCCTTTCCCACCAGGTCCACACGTGATGGGCTTGACATAGTTTCTTCCTTGCATTCTGGCCACCCTGCTGTGCGCTGACCTCCAACTATACACAGACTTCGAGTCTGCAGCCAAGTCAATACGGAAAGATAATTTATTTTCACATATGAGGGGCAACCACTCATCCACATCCATCACACCTTTCCAAACCATCAGGCTTTTTCTTTCTCCCAAACAAACTTCCGAAAATCTTTATCTGGATATGGTACTGATTTCAAGCCAGACCCAATGAGACTAGGAAACTTCAAAATATTTTCATTCCTTTCCATACAAGAATTAAATAAATTAGCACACATTAAGAATTGGGTTGTTGTTGTTTTCACTTCATCTCAAGTGAAAGTAATCAATATTTTAGGTAAAATTTCACAATTATTTTATTATTCTTATCTGTGATTTAATGTAAAGCCTCTGAATTTATGCCATTGTATCTAATAGAATGCAGTGCCAATTTCTTCCCCCTTGGATTCTAAACTTCCAAATATTTCTTCATGACTAAAATAATCTCTCTTTAGTCACAGGCTTTCTGGCTATTTTTAGCTTTTACAGTCTTCACATTCCTCGACCCAGCTCATTTCATTTTTTTGAAACAATTTTGTCTGCCTTTCACCTACTAGACAATGACAGTTGGAACATAAGCAATGTTCCAGGTGGGTCCTGAATTTCTTGTCACTTATATGATATTTTCCTCCTCTGACCAATAAATTTTATGATAAATTTAAATTGAAACACTTTAGAGGCTGAAAGTGCAGATTATTATAAATGAAGGATCTTTGTAATATCTTTTGATTTTTCTAGTTTCCTTTTTATATACTCAGCCAAAATATTACTGGATCCAAAAACTGCGTGAAATTCTCCCAATTAAATTAACAGACATTCAACAACAGAAGGATAAAATATAGCAGTCCTTTCAGAATAAAAGGTTGACAAGCCTTGACTATTCCTGGTGAATATTTATGTATAATTAGAAGAAAACCAATTTTATTCTCACTTTCTTCTACTGATCAATTACAATGTTGCCAATATTTCTTTTTAATTTTTCTATGTTAACTGGTGTTTTCATGCAAGCAGGTTTTTCTTTGCTTAAGTATTTTATTCCTGCCTCCTGTCTTTTGGTATTTTGGGTACATTTTTCACTTTAGGAATATACACATATTTAGATAAAAAACACTAACATCTTAACAAATTAACATTTAGAACCCTAATACTTACACATATTGCATGGATAAGCCTTCAGCAATCTACAATGGTTTGAATTTTCATAATTGACATATGAATATCTTTCTACCAGCACAGCAATAGTCATACCCATACAATTATAAACAGGTTTTGTTTATGGAGTCTGACAACCAGCACTTTTTCAAACTCAAAGCACAGTATAGCTCGGTCTATTCATCTAAAAATTTCAAACTTTCATTAGATAACTTGAAAAATGAACAAAGCAAGGCTGGGGAGAAAAACAGCTTTGTTTTAAAAAAAGCAGGGCTGGAGAGATGGCTTAGTGGTTAAGGCACCTGCTTCCTAAGCCTAAGAACGCTAGTTCCAATGTCCAGGTCCCACGTTTAGCCAGATGCAGTGATGCAAGGGCGCAATGCTGCACTTGACCACAAGGGGGCACACACATCTGGATTTCGTTCACAGCAGCTGAGAGGCTGCTGGTACACCCATCTCTAGCTGTCTCCCTCTCCCTCTCTGTCTCTCTCTGTGTCTCTCTCCAAAAAATAAATAAATAAAATAATTCTGGATCTATTATTTTTAAAAAGGCTCCAAGCCTCAGATTAGAGACATTTGCTCAACCATGTTTATAGCTGCTCAATTCATAATAGCAAAGAGCTGCAATCAACCCAGATGTCCATCATTAGATGAATGGATAACAAAGATGTGGTATATCTATACTATGGAATTCTATGTAGCAGTAAGGAAAGATGAAATAATGAAATTTGAAAAAAAAATGGTCAAACATGGAACAGATCATCCTCAGTGAGAGCTCACCCAATTACAAAAAGATAATTGTAGCATGGTCTCATTTATCTGTTGCTCCTAACCAGAATCCACCCAAGATGCTGCCAAGCCTAATAAACACTCTGAGGACCAGACAATAGGGAGGCTGGGATGGAGGGAGGGTGATGGGGGGAGGGAGCGAGAGGGTGGGAGGGAGGATAAGGGTGGGGGGAAACAAATAGGGACCCAAAAGGAAACTATAGCATAAAACTCTACATTCTGAACAACAAGCTAAAACATTGATCCTTCAGCAGGCCCGCAGAGGGAACACCTGAAGCATGGGAAACTGGAGAAAACATCATGAAGACCAACCTTAATTTTCTCCTGATTTACTCTCTCTTCTCTCTCCCTCTCTCTCTCTTTCTATCCATCACCCCTTTATACTCACTTTCTCTTTCTATCCATCGCCTCTCTATACTCACTTTCTCTTTTATATTATCTATCTTTTTCTCCCCTCACCTTCCTAGGTGCTGACTTATAACTCCCAGTACCAGCATGGGGTTAACTTTCACAATGAGCTGTTGATCCAAGACAACTACAAGGTTTCCCAAAAAAGACAGATTTCTGTTGGAGTTCTTGATGACCCACCAAAGGTTAATGGTAAGACCCTACTGTCGAAGATAGCATACACGTGTGAGACCAAACATGGAGAGACCTGGCCAGAATCTGGAAGAGGGTCAGTCCCCAGATAGTTAGCTAGTCTAGTGCCAGAGGGTGCTACATGAGCAACTGGGGGGAAATGGCCAACATCGGTCCAAACAACTTCCAGTCCAAGATACCCAGCAAGAAACAACCTGACGTAATGCTCAAACAAGTGCAGTAGTGGCACACAGCCATGGTGGGCAAACAATGGCTATTAATTTGGCTAATTGATCCACTCAGTGGAATGGAACTCATTGCTGGAACTGGGAAATAAGTCAAAACCATGTACAAAAAATGAGCACAGTCTCCAACCAAGATACCATCAAATGAGGGCTAGAAGAGGGCCTATCCATACAAAATTCCCTCCAAGCTATCTATGGCCATCCCATATATCTAGTACTAACTTCTCTCTCCCTTGGAGAATTTGCTTATTTTTTCCAGATGGACAATGAACCTGAAGGGAAGATCAGCCAATCACACCTCACCAGGGCTCCAGCTGAAACCATAGAGTAATATGGAGGAAGGGCAAGAGTTCAGCGCTCTTGGCGATCACGACACCAGAAAAAGGTTGAAGGAGATAAACACAGAGAACATCTAACTCCTACTAAGCCAGATATCCAGAGACACAGAGGCTCCCAAAACCTCATCACTGAAGTAGACCTAAAATGACCCGAATGTGGCTCAGGGAAATTTAAGGAAGAGGGGGCAGAAAGAATGTTAGAGCCACAAGTTGGGGCATTATGCACAGAGACTTGGCCTATCCCCCATAGCTCTCGACTACCCCCACAATGCGTGAACCACATTCCCCATTGATGAGGGTCCCTATGGAAGAGGGAGGACAGGGAGGAGGATAAGGGAGTCACCACTATGAATGTAAAACTAGAATAATATATATAAAAATAATTTTTTTAAAAAAAGTACCTTTAACCATCTCTTCAGCTCTGCACCCAGATGTTTAAAAAAAAAAATAGCAAACTTTTCCTCCATGAATTTTAATGTTCTCAGCTGTAAAAATGAAGGGATTGGATCAGATGATAAGTAAATCCCCATCTAGTAAGGACACAGTAAGAAGGAGCATTATCTAGTTCAGAAAGATACTGCTGTGATATGAATTACCACCACATCAAACACTGTAAATTAATTTCTAGGATCTTAGGATTAAAGACCATAGCAAGATATGAGAAGGACCTGTAATGTTCATAGCAAAATTTTGCTGAAATTGACAGTTGATGTGAGACACAGTCCTTTCCCATGCCAAGAAATTGTAAAAACTGGCACCTGTTGCTGGTCTGCTCCTTAAGAGTCATCCTTGGTCATGCTGTCTTGGATCAGATGAACATGAATGTTATCTGAGTTGAGCTTATCTCCAGAGTCTGCATTATTTACTATTATTTAATAAGCAGTTATACTGCATATCAATTTTATTTGTTAATGTAACATACCAGATTATTCTCTTCCTTCTTCTGAAATGAAGCGTAATGTTTTTAACCAGGCCCTCCAGATCATAGATTGAGTTAAGAAAACATAATTAGGTTGTTTTCATTTTTAAAATACAACTTTTAAAAAAAATTTTTAATGAGAGGGAGAGAAGACAGAATTGGTATGCAAGGGCCTCCAGCCACTGCAATTGAATTCCAGATATGTTTGCCACCTAGTGCACATGTGCAACCTAGAGCTGGTGTCACCTTGTTTGTCTGGCTTACATGGGATCTGGAGAGTCAAACATGGGTCTTTAGGCTTCGCAGGCAAGCGCCTTAACCACTAAACCATCTGTTCAAGATATAACTTTAATTACATTTGGGAGAAGTTAAATGAAACAAACACCAATACAGAAAGCACAAGGAACATATTTTTGGATGTTTACCACCAGGAGAAAACACCCACCCATAAAGGCAAATTTACAAGCACCATAATCTATAACAAAAGTCTTCATAAAGATGTCAAGCATATTTAGGTCCTGTGTGAACATCAACTACCTTCTAAAATGCCATATTTCAAACGCTTCTACCCTTGGTATGGCCATTAGCTGGCCCAAAATGGCCAGTTGAATGCTCTGGAGGACTCAATGCAACATCATCAAACAGCAGTTCTAGACTGAAACCAAGACCAAATAATTAGCAAGCTCTACTCCATGAAGATCCAAACAGCAGCCACAAGTTCAAGTGTTGTTGATGGGATCTAGCAGCTAGCAAACAATATTAAAGGACATCTTATGAGAAAAAAAATAATAATTTGGCTAAAAAGGATATTTTACTGGACTAGGGAGATAGCTCAGTGAGTGAAGTCCTTGCCTCATAAGCATGAGGACCTGACTTTGTTTCCTAGAACCCACATAAAAATGCCCAGGTGGCCATTTGTGGTGGTGCACACATTTAATACCAGCAATTTGGAGGCAGAGGTAGGAGGACTACTATGAGTTCATATTAGGAGGTGGGCCTGTGCAAACTAATGTAGGTCATAAGAATAGAGCCTCATAATTAAGATTAGTGTTGTTAGAAATACGTCTCAGAAAGCACCCTGCTCTTCTCTCTTGACGAGAACCTTCACCAGAACACAGCCATGCTGAGACTACCTTCAGACTTCCAGTCTCGAGAACCTTACAAAATAAGTTTCTGTTAGTCACCTCCCCCCAAAACACACCCAGTATATGGTACTTTCTTATAGCAGCTTGAATTGGCTAAGATGCTGTAAAGTTGAGAATAGTTATAAAGCAACCACAAGTAGGGAAGGGTAGAAATTGTGGTGAACTAAAGGCAGAAGCTGGAATATAGGCCTAGGCAGTGGTTACAGAATCTTTCAATTTCTTTTCATTGAGGAGTCAGAAATCCATACAGTACTCTTGTTTTTAAAATATTAGCAATTAATTCATTTAATAAAAATACATGAAAATAAAGCCTAGCTATGTCAAACAAAACATCACTGCAGGTCAGATTTGGCCCATGACCCACAGTCACAATCTTGGAATAAACACTCCAAATTCCCCATCATAAAATGGGCAGCAACTACATGGCTAAGCATTGTTAATTTTGGTCAGAAATAAAAACAGCAAGTAGAGCTGAGGAAGCTTGGACAAGGTGGGGAGAAGTAAAGGGACCCTGGAGGTAAAAGCAAGAGAGAACCTCAAAGCCAGGAAGTTCAGTAGGTTATGATAATGGTACCAGAAATTCAAACCACACAAAGCAGCCTGAGCCAGGGGACATTTTTTGTACAAGAGAGCTATCCTTACTACCTCTTGCTATAAACTAAAGCTGGTAGTGGAAGGTGGCTGTCTGTACAACTACAGCTCTCACAAGGAAGTGAATGCAGGTGGGTAAGGAAAGAAAATGCTCTCCCTGCAGGTGTGCTCTGATCCCTGCTGGGCCACAGACAGTCCAGCTGGGATTCCAGGGAGATTCTTAGTGTAGGGTCTCTGAACTTTCCATTCTAAATAGGAAGCACACCTCAGAGACTAAGAGGTTAAGCCCTCCTATATTTCAGAGCCTCCCCTGTCTTCCAGGGCTCAAGTGTTCCAGGAAGAAAGCACATTTTGCTGTGACACCAATGAATAGCAACTGGTCCCAAGCATGACATGCAGGCTGATTCCTCAAATGTCAGTTTGCACAATCTGCTCTCTTTCTTGTAGACCACCCAGTCTTCCTATAATGATTCTACATTGTCTCGTTTATTTTCCTCATGGCAGCAGAGGCCCCAGTTTCCTTAGCTAAATTTCATTCTCTCCCTTATGCAACTGTTGATTTATTTGTAATTCCCTGGTTCTCTATTACCCAGGATGACTTCTTTCCTCCTCTAGTAATCAACCAAGATAATATGATAGAATTGATAAACTAGTTTTCTACCTTATTTACAAAAACAATAAAAAGCAAAATGATAGGAAAAGAGAAGGAATTAATCAAGTTCAGAGAGATTAAAAAGGAAATAAAACAAAGAAGACCTATGCCACACATAGGTTGTTCATTTGGTGTCCTTTTCACTGAATGTCGTGAAAGAAATGGACAAGAAAACAATCTTAATGAATTTACACTATCATTTGGTGCAGTCCCTGTTATTGCATTATTGTAATGAAAAACACATCAGAATATGTCTAGACACATGACATACTCCTGGTAGAGAGTGCACTGCACTTCAAAAAATTGTGGTTCAATTTCCTTCTGGGAAACGCTCCAATGGCAACATTTTAGGTTCTTGAAAGGCTCTTAGGAATGACTGCCTAAGGGGAGGCCACCTCCAAAAGTAGACTTAAAGCACCAAGGCACTGTAAGGTCTGGTAGAGTTTTCCAAAGGAAAATGGTCAGAATAGCAAGTGCCCCTATAGAAACCCACATACTGTAATACACAGATAGGTTCTGCTATGTGCAGAGTAGCTGTAACAGTATAAATAAAACAGTGAGAAAAAAACAAGCTGTAAACAGAACAGAAGTAATAAAATACTTTGTTTTGGTGATTCTTTCATTTTTAACTATATATGAATTAAACAAATCCAATTGGTGTAACTTTCACCAATGTGTTGATTTAAACCAAAATCATTATAGGAAAGGAAAGCAAACCACATCCCCATGGTACTTGACCTACTATCGGGCAAATGATGCTGTGCCTGAGTTTTCACAGAAGAGGCAGGAGAATGCACCCATCATGCTCAGATTATAATTTTGGCTATGCCACTCATAGACTTCTATCTATAAATGTCCAATGCTGGCAAACTATATCATTTCTCCCAAAATGTCTACAAGGAAAATACTGGGGGGGAAATGACCTTCTATTCAAACCAACTACTAGAATATTCTGGGATTTTTATCACCCAAAAGGCAAGATGAACTGAAGACCTGAGAGACATGTAGGTGTTTACTGTTTGTACTCAACAGGCCAACAAATAATTTTTTAGTGCTTAAGCACTACCATAACTGCATCAGTAGTTTACCAGGGCATAAGTAAGATGAACACTAAAGATATCAATTAAGGAGCCAACAATCAAGATTTGACAGAAAAATAATCCTTTGGAAATACTTAAGAAGCATGATGTTAAATGCAAGTGTTCAAGGTTCAGATAAACCACAGGAGTTCATTGAGTAGGTAGGAGTTATAGGTATCTTAGTAAAGGCAGAATATTAGCTGGACCTTCATCCCAAAGTAGATGCAGAGAAAGGTATGACGGAATGAGAAAGCATTATAGCCAAGGCACAAACTGGGGACAGATTGTGGAGAGAGGCCAAGGAGCAGCAAATTACTACAGGCTTCTAGAGACTTTAGCTTGACTGGCACCTATTGAAAGGGGCAGTCAGTTGAGTCCATTTAGAAGAAGACAAATTCTGATTTTTGGTAGAAATGTAAATCTCTCCAGAAAATCTAGCCTCTGATGACAATATCCCTAAGGATCAGTATACATGTTACCAGGCACAAAACACATAACAATCCGACATAACAGTCGTTGTGTTAGTTACCCTTTTGTTGCTTGGACAAAACCTGATAAAAATCACTTTAAGAGAAGAGAGGTCTATTTCAGTTGACAGTTCCAGGTCCACTACAACAAGGAAGTCACAGCAGCACTAGCTTGAAGCAGCTAGTTAGATTCAGACCACAGTCAGAAAGCAATGATTGCTGGTGCTCAGCCAGCTCTCTCTCCTTTTTATACAGTCCAGGATCCTGGCCTCATGAAATAGTACTGCCCACAATAGGGTGGGTCTTCCCACCTTAATTAACCTGATCAAGATAATCCCCATAGTTAGGGCCAGAAACTAACCTAATCTACATAATCCTTCACAGGTGATCCCAAGCCCTGCAAAGTGGCAATCAATCGATATAAACATCATAGAAGTTAAGTCTGGAATGCAAGCCTAAGACTTTTCCTAAAAAAAAAAAAAAAATCCACTCATGTCATTGAATACCACTGCAGAGTTGACTTGAAGAGTCAACTTGACTGATTAAGGAATGTCAAGAGAGCTAGTGAAGTGTTATTTCTGGATGTTTCTGTGAGGGTGTTTCTGGAGGAAATCAGTGTGTGACTCAGTGGTCTCTCTCTCCCTTCTCTCCCTGCCCCCTCCTTAAGTTGTGAAGTCTTTCTTCTGAAGCAGGCAAGCATAGGTACAACCCTGGACATCTTCCCTTGGCTGCCCCTTTCCTGGTAGGGCAATACCTATCAGGATCTCACTTCTGGGTAATTTGTGTTCAGAGACATCCTGGTAGAAGAGATAAATAAACAAAGTTTCGACTGGCATTGGGCTTAAAGCGACCAAAAAAACACCTACTTATCATCTCATGAGTATGCATACTTAAAATTATGAGCTATATTGCCTTTACATCTGAAGGTTGTCCAAAGTTTTATAACACCTTGTCAAGATCCACTTCATTTCAACCCTTGGGAATGAGCTCCTTCCTCCACCTAAACTCATAAAAAGAACCCCAGAAAATAACTCAGGGCTCCTGAGCTAAATTATATGTTTGCTGAAATTAGCTCCCACCTTGTGGAGTATATTCTGTGCTTTTACTCTCACTATTAATAAACATATACTTTACTAAATATCTTGTACAATATGCTTTTTGAGGCACCAAGAGCCTGGACATCATGTCACAGGACACCCCAAACACCTCTAGTAACACTTCTTTGACCCATGAATGTCAGAACTCCAGGCTATCCAGCATTTGGATTCTGAGACTTAAACCAGTGGTCCCCCAGATTGGCATGTCTTTGGCTATATGCTGGGAGTTATACCATCAGTTTTCTTGTTCTGAGGTTTTCAAACTGGTACTGGGCCATACTACTGCTATCTCAGGGTCCCCAGTTTGCAGACAGCTTGGCATGGGACTTCCTCAGCATCCATAATTGTGTGAGCTAATTCCATTGATAAATCTTCTCTCATATGTCTATAAATATATCAATGATACATTTCCTACTGGTTCTGTCTCTGCAAAAAAAATTTAAAAGATGCCATAACAAAACTCAACAAGAATACCATGCAGCTAAAAAACTTCAAAAATTCAGGTATTGAGTCATTCGACATATATTATAAAATAATTACAGTACTATGCTTAAAGATGGTACCAGCAATTCCACTGAGGAGGGCCCTCAAGGGAATGGGGGCAGGGAGGACAGAAATGATGATACCAACACATAGGTATGGTGGTGCACGCCTTTAATTCCAGCACTCAGGAAGCAGAGGTAGAAAGATCGCCATGAGTTCGAGGCCACCCTGAGAGTAGATAGTTAATTCCAGGTCAGCCTAGGCCAGAGTGAGACCCTAACTCGAAAAAAAAAAAAAAAAAAAAAAAAAAAAAGAGAGAGAGAGAGAGAGAGTTATGACATTATTATGTATGTATGTATGTATGAATGAATGTATATAAAAGTTTGTTGATAACATCACTGAAAATCAAATCAGGATATTTCCATTAAAAGTGGGGAAATAAAATAAAAAATGAAAGAAAACAATTGAAATGTGCCCTAGCTGACTTGAAAAGAAGTGAAGAGAACTTTTAGAGTTGAAAAATAAAACAAAATAAACGGCTTTTATCTTTATTTATTTATTTTTTTAGAATCAGGGAGAAAGAGAATGGGTACATCAAGGGTTTTTGCCACTGCAAATGAATTCCAGATACATAGAGAATAAATGGGAGAAACCTTACAAATAGATGCAAAATAGGAAAGTTTTATGGGGGGGGAGTAATTAAATTTCTTTCTCTGAGATCCATGTCCTTGTCTATAAGTGGAACTGAAAATTTACAGACTTTTCAGCAGGTCAAATAAAATAATCTACAATTAAGTGTTTCTTAATAGTGTAGAAACTACAATAACTTACTGAGGTATGATGAAATTATTTAAAGAGTTCCAGTAAATTAATATTTTAGAAAGTCATGTGTTTGCTATCATAGTTTTTTTCTGCAATTGTATCACATAGCCATACCAAAATAATTTTCTATCAGAATTTCAATATGATTTGTTTATATTAATAAATTTAACCCTATTTTAGGTTCAAAAATACATGCAAGTTCTAGCTATGCAGTACAATGTCCTTACCTTCAGTTACAAAATGTAGCCTTCACTTGAAGGATCTATGTAGTCCAAGTATTGACTTCTTACTAATACCTAGCATACACATCTTATGTATCATACATAAGGACTGTCATCAGAAATAACATGACAGGAAAAGTGCTGTAAGCACTATGAAAAAACCAAAGAAATTTTTTCTTTAAAAAGCTAAGATAGTTCTATTTCTGCTTATGATACAAAAATTGTGTGGACATATTGATTCACTCTTTTTCATATTTTGGGGTATAGTTTTCAATAGCACCCATCTGTACTTAGTTTTTCCTAAGATAAAATACTGATAGTATAACCTAGTTGGGATATACTACAGAGAAGATATGGCAATAATGAATTATGCCCTCAGATTTTTATATTTCTCTATCACTCATGTGTATGCAAATACATATTTATCAACACATGTGGAGATGTCCTTTAAAAACATGCCAGTATATTGTGAAAGAAAATTATTATCATCAATAAAGATAGGAGGTGCGAAACAGTACCACATGTATCCCAGTAGAGCTGCTGCGGGCTGTTTTAATTTAAATTAGTTTCAGCTTTCTTTGTTGAAAACAGAAGTAAATCATGCAAGGAACTAATTCATACTGGGAGAGACAACAAAGAATGCCAATAAAATTTATTTGTAAAAAAATTACTATGAAAATATTTCTACCACATTTCCAGTTTTGTTTTAAATAAAAGAATAGAGGCCCTTTTCCAGGAACATTTTAAAAGTATATAACTTAAAGGAAACTTTTATTTCAGATATATATGAGTCTTATTCATTACGCATTAATTTGCAGACAAAACCCTTGTTCTCTGCACACACACAAAAGGGCTTGACACAAGCAACATGGTGGTCTATGAAAGGGAAGGCTACCACGATCCCTAATTCTGCCTATGTTCAGCACATGCACATTACTGTTTGCTCCTCTGATAACAAAGATCAGATAATCTGTGAAGGTACACTCTTTAGATGCTATTGGCACTGGTGCCATTGTATACATAGTCACCTTTTGTCCAAATTTTGGCAATTGCCTTACTGGCCTAGTCAGACTCTACTACATACCTCACCCATGCCCATTCACCTTCTCTTGATGGTCACAGCAAGGGACATAAAATGGAAGATTATGTCTGACCTCTTTCAAGTGTTGTGAAGTATCTCAAAATGTCCTTGTCTCCTCAATCTGTTACTCATGAGCTTATCTACACTTTTAATAAATCTTTTTATGTTTTCAATCTGTACCACATCCTGGGATAATGCATTCCACAAGTTTCAAAGCATTGTAGACCTTGTTTAAGCTTATGAGAGTGCCCTGAGTCCTACTATATCCGAATTTAATAAATAAGAAAGCATAGTTTCCATAATTTTATAGATCTTATTCATATCCTTTTTCTCAGCCTTCTTCTTTTGTAAATGGAACCCTTGTCTTTTTATGCCACACTCAGAAAAACATGTTTAGTAAAGAAATTTACCAACTTAAGGTAATTAATCCGTATAGAAGCCTATTCTTCAGTTCATGTTAGTTAACTTTCTCTGGACACTCTCTTTAATCATGGCTTCACTGAGAGTTGCTGACCAGAACTGTACATCATGTTCCTAATACAAGGCATAATGAGTATAAAGAGAGATTGTTTGTTCTAAAACAATGTTTAAGCAAGCCTGGAACTGATTAAGATACTTGAAGAATCACCACATACACCAAAATCAAGAAGGATTTGGGTGAAATGGTGCTTGTTAATGCAGACAGGGTACAGAGGTGAGAAGCAAGCTGCATCTGTCAGGTTCATCTCCTCTTAATCCTGGGCTGTCATCCTCATGGGGCAAGCTCCACATCAGTTTCTCCATGATAAGGCTTCTTTGTACAAGGCCATGAAATACTGGGTTTCCTTAGAAGCAGAATAAGTTTGGAATAAAAATGTATTTGCAAGATGAGCAAATACACTGAGTAATGACCAAGGAAAGGGAAAGGAGAAAGATACTAGGATGTTTGTCCTTCTGGGTTCACATTAAGCCACATTCCAAAGTGATTACCCAGTTATAAAATGTCCAATAGATCTTCAAGGGTATAAATCCCCTGGAAAGCAAACTCAGAAGGTTTCTTGGCAAATATAGAATCAAAGCGAAGATGTTTACATGATATTGATGAAAATGGAAAAACATGCTAAATTAATCCTACTGCAGAATACAATATATCAGTGTTATTACCCGAAAGCTATGTCCATCAGATACAATTCTTCAGAGATCTGGGCAATGCTGCATTAGTTATTAAATATTAGTTTTTCATTTTTTTCTGATATAAACTCAATGGAAACAATTCCTCTTCCATTACTTTATAAGAGAAAAGACAGATGCTTGGCTTGCTTGCAGGCACTTTTCAGTTCCCTTATCCATTAAAGATTTTATAACTTGAACCAGTCCTGATCCAGAATGAAACTTCAGAATGATTTTCTTAACACAGTATTTTTGGTAGACATTACAAATCAAGTCTATTTGAAAGATAAGAAAAAATGTATTTGGTACATATTCAGATCAGAATGCAATTAGTATTTTCAACTTTCTTGGCTATATTCTGTTCCAGAGATACATTCTGATTATTCAAGATAGACTAGGGGAACACCTAAACTATATTTACAAATACCCTTTCAGGGTTGAACTTTTTAAAACTACTCTGTGTTTCCTCAAGTCTGAGGTGTCATCAGTCATTGAATACACCATTGTTTTTAATGTTCCACTAAAAAAGGAACTACTCCTAATTAATTGTAAGACTATAGTAATTGTTAAATAAAATCTGACTTCAGAGATGTTAAGACGGAAGGGGATATGTATTTTAAAGGTTGTGAAATGTAATGCTTTCATTATACTATTTGTTTTAAATTCTGAGAGCATGCTTCATCAAAGCATCTTCTCTCTGATTTCTATGTATCTTCCAGCCTTCCTAGAGGTAGCTTCAAATCAGCAAATGACGGGAAATTACATAAATGTCAGGTAGCATCTTGTACTTAGATATGGGTGAACAGGATCCTATTCGAACTAAGGCCTCTACTGATCCACAAACCAAAGAGAAACAATCTGAAGAAGAAACATTATTTATAATGACAAATCAGGAACACATCTACAATTTTAAAAGAACCCACTGGTTATGAAGTAGTTCCTTCAGCCACTTGTGCAGTACAGATAACCCAACTACCACCAAATATATCATCTGTAAATGCTCAAAGTAACAAGTGGCAGTAGTAATGAAACACACTTATAATAACGTGTGACAATTTGGTCCTAAGACAAGGTGTCACTGGTTGGTCCCCAGGTTCATCTAGTCCAGCCTGCTCCTAGTACACAGGCACTTACCTCTTATCTTTGCTAAGGCTGAAAACTCTCTTATCTTCTGGAGGGTTAAATGTTCTACAACTGGCACTCTGGCAACAGTTCTGTCCTATTTGGAAGCACCACAATGGCCTCCTGTGCTTCCATTGCTCCTTGATTGACCACAGAACTTGGTCATTCTCCAGATTTCCTGTACTCTTTAAATGCATCTGTATGCCCTCCCCAAAAAGCCCTGCTTTCTTTCTGCTACAGAAAGGAAAAATCCATTTATGCATATGAGATACAAAATACCTAGAAACTCATTTTTAGAAGCTTAGACATCCATCTCATCAATTGTTCCTAAAACCAGTATCTACTTGCCCCAGATTGATGCTCCCATCTTTGTCCATATCAGTTAGGTAGTATCTAACTTGGAAAAATAAGAAAAGAAGAAAGAGCTCCCACTCCATACACATGAAGAAGTATTTCGAACACTTCCTGTTGTATTGCCAATAAAAAATGTGGTATAAAGAAAAATTGTTTAATTCTACTACTAAAAATATGGCTCATCATTCACCCAAAAAAATCACAACAGAGAGCATCATTAATAGACAAAAACCATGCAGAAGACCACATTTCTAAGACAGAAGACAAAGTTGAGACTATAATTCACACAGACACATATGCAGAAAAGAATGAAGGAACATGAACAATATTTCCAAAAAATCTAGAATATACTCAAAAGAACAAACCTTAGAACTCATGGGGTAGGAGGAGCTAGATAATAGAAACTGAAAGGTTATTCAATGAATCATAGCAGACAACTTCCCAATATCAGACAGAGGAATAAGTATGCAAACACAGCATTTAGGACCCCAAACTAGAGAGAATCTCTTCACAACACATCGTACTGAAGATGTAAAAAATGCAAAGTATAGAAACAAAACTAAGAGCCATAAGGGAAAAACACCACATATAAAGGCAGGGATATTAGAATAATTTAAGATTGTTCCTCAGCTATCATAAAAGCTAAAAAAACATGCAACAAGGTATTTCAGGCCCTGAAAGTAAACAACATCAAACCAAGAGTGTTATATCACAAAAAAGTTATCTTTCAAAAATTGATGGAAAAAATAATAATATTCCAAGTCAAACACAAATATAAGCAATATATGATAACCAAGCTAGCACTACAGAATATTCTTAAAGGAATATTATATAGGAAGGAAGAATAAAAATAAATGTCTGCAGTTGGATAGATAACTTAGCAGTTAAAGCACTTAAAGCACTAAAAGACCCAGGTTCAATTCCCCACTACCCACATAAGCCAGATACACAAGGTGGCACATGCGTCTGGAGTTCTTTTGCAGTGGATAGAGGCCCTGTTGTGCCTATTCTCTCTCTCCATCTGATTCTTCCTTTTACTCTTAAATAAATAAAAATAATAAAAATTTAATTTTTTTAAAAAAGATGTGAAGCTGGGCATGATGGCACCTTTAATCCCAGCACTCAGGAAGCAAAGGTAGGAAGATCACTGTGAATTTGAGGCTACTCTAAAACTATATAGTGAATTCCAGGTCAGCCTGGGCTAGAGTGAAACTCTACCGCAACAAATAAAAAAATAATAATAATCAAAAAGTGTGTATAAGAATATTTACCAAGAAAGGAACAGAGAAACATTAAAGACTTTCAAATGAATCAATCATGCATAACCCAGCTAGCCAGCACACCTCCAAAACTGATAGGGGAAGTGAAAAAGAAATACCAACAACCCAGACAACCAGAACTTCACCCAACAAAATAATAGAAAATAGTAACCATTCATCAATAAGAAGACTATCTGGATTAAAAAACAGCATCCAAATATCTGTGGTCTTCAAGAAACACACAGAGCTAGCAAGCACATCCACACACTGAGTGTCAAAGGTTGGAATGCAAGCTATCAAGCAAATGGAAACAAAAAACAAGCAGGCATGGAGTGGTACTTATCTTCTTATTTCTGGGAAAAACACATGAATCAGCTAGTTGGAGGAAAGGGTAATTTTGGCTTACAATCTCAAGTGGAAGTTTCATTATGGCAGGGAAAGAATGATAGAGCAGGGTCTGGACAACACAGCAGCTAGCACGAGGGTGAGGTGCATTTAGCAAGGGAAAAGGTGGGTTATAACAACCCACAGGTAGACCCCAACAACAACACACCTCCTGCAGAAAGGCCCCAACTCCCAAATTGCCACCATCTGGGGACCAAGCATTCAAAACACATGAGTCTATGGGGGACATCTGAGTCAAACCACCATACATGGCTGCTCTTATATCTGATAAAATAGACTTCAAACCAAGGAAATCAAAAAGGCAAAGAGTGCTAGCACACATTAATAAAAGGAACAATTCATCAAGAAGATATAATAGATGGGCATGATGGTACACACCTTTAATCCCAGCATTTGGGAGGCAGAGGTAGGAGGAGTGCCATGAGTTTGAGGCCACCCTGAGACTATATAGTGAATTCCAGATCAGCCTAAGCTAGAGCAAGACAGACCCTACCTCAAGAAAAAGATATAATAATTTTAGATATTTATGCACAAAATACTGTGGTTCTCAAATTCATAAAATAAATAATAAAAGACATGTAAGGTTACATATAAGGTACTGACACAATAATGTAGGAGACTTTAATACCCCACTTATATATTTAGGTAGTCCTTCAAACTAAAAAATCAGCAAAGAGGGCTGGAAGGATGGCTTAGCAGTTAAGGCACCTGCCTGCAAAGCCTAAGAACTCATGTTCAAATCTCCAGGTCCCACATAAGCCAGATGCACAATGATGCAAGTGTGAAATGTCACACATGCAACAAGGTGGTGCACACATCTGGAGTTTGTTTGCAGTGGCTGAAGGCCCTGGCATACCCATTCTCTCTCTCCCTTTCTCTCTCTTGTAAATAAATAAATAATTCAGTAAAGATACTTCATAACTAAATTATGCCACAGACCAACTGGGTTGAATGGATATCTACCAAACACTCCTCCCAAGACATAGAGAAACATATTCTTCTCAACAGTACACAGAAGTGTTTCCAAAATTGACCACAATATAGACCATAAAGCAAGCCATAATAAATATTTAAAAATTGGGATAGATCCTTGTATTCACAGTGGAATAAAACTAGAAATCAACAGCATGAGCAATTTCAGCAACTACACAAATACTTGCAAACTGAACAAATACAATTTTGGATGAACAGTAAGTCATTGAAAAAAAATAGAAAGAAATTGAATTTTTTAATTAATGAAAATGATAATACAACCTATCATATCCTCTGTGATACAAAAAAGGCAGTCTAAGAGGAAAGTTTATAGCCATAAGTGTACATATTAAAAATCAGCAATCTCATATCAACAATCTAATGATATAATTTAAGGTGCTAGAAAAAGAACAAGAAGTCAATCCCAAACCCAAAACCTACCAAGACATAATTAAGGTTAGGACATAAATCAAGGAAATAGAGATTGGGAGAATGCACAAAATCATCCAATCAAAGAACTGCTTCTTTAATAAAAAAGTTAACAAGATTCACAATCTCCTAGCCAAATCAATCAAAAGAAAATGAAGACACAATAAAATAAAATTAAAGCTGAAAAATGAGTTATTATGGCTGGAGAGATGGCTTAACGATTAAGGCATTTGCCTGTGAAGCCAAAGGATCCCAGTTCGATTCTCCAGGACCCACGTAAGCCAGATGCACAAAGGGCGCATGCATCTGGAGTTCGTTTGCAGTGGCTAGAGGCCCTGGCATGCCCATTCTCTCTCTGTCTGCTGCTCTTCTATCTCTCTCTCTGCTTGCAAATAAATAAATAAATAAATAAATAAATAAATAAATAAATAAATAAAAGAGTTATTGGAGTTGAGTAGGTGGCTCAGCAGTCAAAGGCACTTATAAAGCCTTCCAGTGCAGATTTAATTCCTCGGCCACCCATAAAAAGCCAGATAGTCATTTGTTTTCAGTGGCAAGAGACCCTAGTTAGTACACACATACAGATGCACACAGACATACACATACACATAAACACACACATGTGAAAATAAATAAATGAAAATTTAGGGCTTAAAAGATGGCTTAGCGGTTAAGGCTTCTGCCTACTAAGCCTAAGAATGCCCGTTTGATTCTCCAGGTCCCACATTTAGCCAGACACAAAGTGATGCAAAGACACAATGTCACACTTGCCCACAAGGGAGCGCACGTGTCTGGAGTTTGTTCACAGTGGCTGAGAAGCTGCTGGTGCATCCATTCTCTACCTGTCTGTCTCTCTGTCTGTCTGACTCTCCCCAAAAATAAATAAATGAAGATTTAAACTGAAACAGGAGTTATTACAACAGACCACAAAGAAATTCAGAAGATCACTGGGGAATACTATGAAAACTTATACAAATATTAAAAATATAGATAAAATGAGTAAATTTCTAAATGCATTTCACCTACTAAAATTAAAGCCAGAAGGTACAAATAATTTAAACAGACTCATAATAAGCAATGAGGATGAAGCAGTAATTAAAAGTCTTCTCTCAATGAAAAGCCCAGGACTAGATGGAAACACTGCCAAATTCTATGAAATTTTTATGGAGGATCTAATACCAACACTTCTCAAAGTATTCCACAAAATAGAAAGGGAATGGATATTACAAGATGTGATAAGAAGAGGAGAAAGGACAAAAGAGAACATGTAATATGAAAGTAGAAAGAAGTTTATGTTGAAGAAAAGGGGAAATGTGGAAGGGAGAAGGGAGACAAAGGGGAAAAGGGAAACCAAAACTCTTTGAAAATACCATATAGGAACACAATTCTCTATGCTAATAAAAAAAAAGTTTCTAATGACTTTATACTCTTCTAGGGTTGAAATTAATATGTTCTATATTTCATAACAGGCAACTTAGACCATTGTTAAAATTAAAAATCATATCCTCAATTATTCTAGAAATCTTTCATTTGCCCCTCCACATCCAATCCTCTCCATCCTTTTGGCTTGCCTTTATTCTCAGAAATCTGATTCCTAAGGACTTTAACTTTTACTCCCATTTGCTCTTCTCCTTCGAGTTAGGTCCAGCACATGGGAAACACACACAAATCAAAGGCAAGGAGAAATAGAAAGTTGACTATTTGTTTCTCCTGCTCTCATTTCTGCAGGCATGGTTTTGAGCTTTGTGCCTCTCTTTAATGCCATACCTCATAAAACACAACCTTCTCCTCCCACTTGAGCAGTGACCAACGGTGGTAATAGTGGCCCATTTTTGTCAGTCCCTGGGTATTGTATCATCTTTTGGTTGTTCCTAATACTATCTAGCTTGACCAATAGTTTTTCCATTAGCTCCCTTCAACTTTGCTTTACAATGTGCCATCTGGTACAGCTTTTCACCAATGCCACATTACACTTCTCTAAATATTTCCTTTACCTTTTTCTAATTTATTTTTTTGAATGGTTTTTGGTCATATTCCCTCTTGCTTTGAATTTTATTATAAGCTATTTCAAATGTTCTTGAAAGATGTTGAGGCATAAGTAAGAAAAACAAATTGCATCATTTTGTTCACTTAATTTCTATCCACTTTGAAATTCTGTATTAATAGATCCAAACAAAATCTCACTTAATTTTTAAAGGCATAATTATGTTACTATAATATTAACAATAGAAAATTTAGGGGCTGGAGAGATGGCTTAGTGGTTAAAGTACTTGCCTACAAAGCCAAAGGACCCAGGTTCAATTCCTCAGGACCCACATAAGCCAGATGCACAAGGTGGCATATGCATCTGGAGTTCGTCTGCAGCAGCTGGAGGCCCTGGCATGCCCATACTCATTCACATTCATTCTCTCTCTTTCTCTCCCCTCCCCCTCAAAAAAATAAATAAAAATAATATTTTTAAAAACAATAGAAAAATCTATTATATTGAGAAGTAATTATTAACATCAAACTGTGAACAATATGTGAAATGATAGGAGTGGTTCATTGATGACATTAACTTCCCATAGTATATAATTTTCAAATTTTTACATGCATTTTTATTTATGTATATAAAAGAAAGACATACTCTAAAAGAAACGAAATAAAGAGATACCACCTTAGATTCTCTTTGTTTTCCTATGACCACATGGTGTTCAAATGAATGTACAGATTTTAAGATATATAGGGTGGTAATTTGATTATTGGGTCATATGTGACCCAGCTGAATGAATGTAATAGCAGACAGATGATGGTTTATGTTGTTGATATGAACTTATTTCCCCTGTTCCATACTTTAGCAGCCAGTCGTTTCCTCAATTGGCTTAGGCCCTGAAAAGTTCCTCAGCAGGGGTGCAGCTTTGCACCTCGGATATTCTCTAACAGCTGGAAGACATTCAGTGAGTGCACGTGATGAGAGCTATCAGAAGCAGGTAAGCATGGGCACCTGCCCGGCAGCCAAGCTTATGCTCCCCTGATCTAGCAAACTTCTTGTTCTGGCAATGAAATCTCCCTGAGCTCCTTTAGATAATAAATTACAGAAGCCACTAAAGAATAACAGATCATTTGAGCTACCCTCCTTCATAGTTAGAGAACATACTACAAGACTTCTTAAAGTTTAATCTGCATCTGTTAGAGAATGAGAAATGGTGAGGGACACTGAATGAACAGCCTTATTTTCAACATTTATGCTTTTCTTCAGTCAGAATAACTACAAATACTAATTAAGCAAAATCTTTCTATTACAGAGAAAGAGTAATCTCCCATGAAATGTATAATTAAGTGTAAAGTATGTGACTACTGAAATATTACGGTTTTACATTTATATTGTGATAGAAAATTTAAGCTTTTAACATTAAACTCACAAGATCTAATCTTTAGATAGCTACGTAACTCAGACATTGTAAGTAATTTCAGGACTATAGCATTGTGGCCAGCAGATATACTCAGTTCCTTCACTATACTGGGATGTCATTTAGCCTACAATATCATAAAAGATAGTATCAGAAAAACAAACAGAAGATTTTGTAACTATTCCAAAGCTTATTTATAATGCTTCAAAAATTCAATGGAAACAGGAAAATGTCTTGATTTTCTAAACTATAAAACATCTGCTTTTACTTACTTTTCAGCATTGTGAAGTTCTCTAGATTTTAAGTAAATTTCTTGTCTATTCTTTCACTTGACTATCTTCACATTAAATTATAAACCCAGACACAATTTATGACCACATGAAAGTTTCTGTGGTGTATATAAGGAAATAATTTTGTAACATGTGACATAGTATACAGAAAGATACCTCAAAAGAAAGATGAGGTTGGACTGGAGAGATTGCTTAGTGGTTAAGGCACTTGCATTTGATGCCTACAGACCTGGGTTCAATTCCCCAGCACCCACATAAGCCAGATGCACCCCACCCCACCCCCATCTCTCTACCTTTCTCTCTCAAATAAATAAATAAAATATTAAAAAGATGAGGTATATAAAAGAACTCAAGAACATCTATCATTCTTATACTATTTGATACTGTATTATTTATGTTTCATTCACAATCTTAGATGGATGCTATGAAAAATATTCCCTAAGAATAAAAGGTATATTTACACAGGTTTGTTAAGTATTTTTGTGAATTTTGCCCAAATCCAAATGAGAGTATTAATAAAATGGGCAAAAAATCCTCAGGTTTTGAAGACAGGGCAATAAAATCTGTTGGTAACAATATCCTCAATGTTAATTCACTCATGGGAACTCTATCTTCTTCCTTTTCAAATCAAAACAATCAAATCCAAAGATATTTTATAATTTTTTAATTTTTAAAATAAGGATATTCTTCTATTCTCAGCAAAATTTGCCCATAAAGCACCAATGTTCAATTATTTTTGTAGGACATATAAGCTTCTCACTGCTTGGCAAATGTCTGAGCATACTGCATTTCACTTAAATAAATTGCCTTTTAAAAAATATAGCCATTCCATGCTGGGCATGGTGTTGCACGCCTTTAATCCCAGCACTTGGGAGGCAGAGGTAGGACTGAAATATAGCCATTCCTTCTGCATTTCTTGATGCCTTAAAATTTGAGATTTCAACTAATTTCACATTTATAGGAGACAGTGGGTATAAAATAAGAAAGATGATATATTAGTCATTATTCAAACCCAATTTTACTTAGGACTTTCTTGGAAACCTTATTGAAATGCCCTACACATTTCTTGGTGGCTTCTTGTGAGGCACAGTTAAAGTCTGTAGATTATTTGTGGTTAATATACAAAAGGGGTAAAAAGACAAGCAGGAAGAAAATGGCCTTTAAAGAGCACACTCCTGAGGTTTTACCACTGGTTAGCTGACATTCTTTCCTTCACTTCCCCAGTTGGGCTGACCTCAAAATTCTTGATGTCCAAGACTTCTAAAAGAATGTAAACCACATTATCTCCCCAGAGGGGAAAACAGAAACAAAGTTGGATGATATATCAGGATAAGAAAGAGGTCCACCATGTGTTTAGCAAGGAGGGAGAACTCCACTCTAATCACACCAAAAATCAAGATTTTGTGGGCCTGGGTTTGTCCACATGGAACAGAAAAGTGGCTTTACCATTTTGTCAAAGGTCTTTTGTATAAAACTTTTTTTTTTAAGCAAGTTGAGAACCAGTATAGTTGGTTTCTGCCACACACCTGTAAAATCAAGATGGGAGACAGAATACAAATATCTCGATCTCTAAAGTATTTTTAAAAATGAAATTATTGAAAGTCATTGAAAATCAGAGATACAAAAAGGGAAAAGAAGATCCTACTTTGGCCAACTCTGAATCTTGGCAACACCACTCTTTTTTGGTTGCTTTGATTATGTACTATATTAAAAAAGTTTTAGTCATAGATAATTTCATGCTTTCGTTTTTTTCTCATTGCATGTTTAAAAATTGTTTGTGCTCAAAAATCAGTTTAACCACATGATTTGGAATTGGTATGACTTCATTTGAGATGGAAGTAAAGTAGAAATCTATTCTGGAAAAGACAGTCAACTCTCAGGCTCAAAAGCCTTCTTTTTTCCCCTAAAAATTTTTTTTCAAGATGTTTTCATCTAATAATATCTTAAGTTATTGTTTCAACTGTTCAAATTATTTAGAATGACTGAAGGAATTAGATCAACCTTAACTAAAAAAAGGTCATCAAGAATTATCATATTCAAGGACTGGATGGATTGCTCAGTGGTTAAAACACTTGCCTGCAAAGCCTAAGGACCCAGGTTTGATTCCCCAGTACCTATAGAAAGCCAGATGCACAAAGTGGCACATGCATCTGGAGTTCATTTGTGGTGGCTAGAGGCCCTGGTGTACCCATTCCCATCCTCTCTCCCTTCCTCTCTCTCTCCCTCCCTCTGTCTCTCTCTCTCTCCTTGCAAATAAATAAAAAGACATTCTTCCTTTATTTAAAAAAGATTTATCTTATTCAGATACCACACTAGAACCCTTTCAGTACATAGTACTTAGTAACAAAGAAACCACAAAGTGTACCAACTCATGTCATATGTAGATATGATTTACTATTGTTTGATTTACAACTGTTCAACTTTAGAATACTGTAAAAGCAATATGAGAGCTGGAGAGATGGTTCAGTAGTTAAAAGAGCTTGCTTGCAAAGCCTGATGGCCTAGGTTCAATTCCCCAGGACCCATGTAAAGACTGATGCACAACATGATGCACACATCTAGAGTTCATTTGCAGTGTCAGGATGCCCTAGCATACCCATTCTCATATCCATTTTCCTCTCTCTTTTTTTCTCCCTGTGTGTGTCCTCTCTCTTTCTCCCTCTCCTCTCTCAAATTAAATAAATATTTTAAAACTATACAAATTAAGCAGTAAACATTCTTTAAGTTTGAACTTGGATCTTTTCCCAGTTAATATGCTTTACAATATGTTCTTGCAATCCTAGGCAATATCAAGGAGCCATGTCTCCCAGTCAGGCATCCCATCACAAGGAAAGCAAGGCTACAATGTTCATTAGATTGGGTGAACAGTGGATTTGCAACTGAGGGTATCTTCAACTGACTAAGCAAATCAAGAAGCATCTTCAGCAACAATCTAATCTATATATGTGCCTTTTCCAAGGGTGCAGGTAATAGTGAGCTGCCTAGCCTTACCTGCCATGGAAACATGATTTCATATATTTATATCTTTGTCTCCTTAAAACTTTACTTATTGGAAATTATTCTATCTCCTATGTTGGCTATTATCAATGAATTAATCAGAGTATAGAAACCTAGAACCCAATAGAATAGCAGCTCTTTTAAAAAACTAACTTCTTTCCCACACCCTCAAGTACCTACATTACCATGTATATGAATAAGATGGCCATTGGAGAAAATAAAAGTATTTCATAACAGATATGATCAGACCTCATTCTGTAGGCTTTTCCATGGGGTAGTTTAATCTATTATCTTTCCTATAGAAACTAGTTTGCTTTTCCTTAAAATGTTGCTTTAGAAATAACAAGGTTAGCTGGGTGTGATGGTGCACACCTTTAATCCCAGCACTCGGGAGGCAGAGATAGGAGGACTGCCATGAGTTCGAGGCTGCCCTGAGAATACAGAGTGAATTCCAGGTCAGCCTGAACTAGAGAGAGACCCTACCTCAAAAAAAAAAAAAAAAAAAAAAAAAAAAAGAAAGAAAGAAAGAAAGAAAGAAATAATAAGGTTGCACTTTTGAACCTTATAGGTTCAGCACAGACATGATGCATTACAGAAGACTAAATAAAATTTAGTTTTCAAGTAAATACTTCCACAATTATCACATCTCTACTTGAACATTACATTAGTGCTATTGTCTAAATATCACTGCATAATAAGCATCAAAAAAATTCAAAGTAACTAACCCATTTCAAGTTCATATGGAATGGCAGAAGGCCTCAGATATCCAAGCATATCCTCAGCAAAAGAAACACCCTGGAGGTATCACCATCCCTGATCTAAAGCTATACTACAAAGCCATAGTAATAAAAACTACATGGTGCTGCCATAAAAAAAAAAAATTAAAAAAAAAAAAAACACCAATGGAACAGAACCGAGGACCCAGACTTTGGGTCAAGTAACTATAGCTACTTGATATTTGACAATGGCCATAACAATGTAGACTGGGAAAAAAGACAGCATCTTCAACAAATGGTGCTGGACAAACTGGAAAACCATATGCAGGAAAATGAAACTCAATATACACATTTCTCCATGCACAAAAATCAAGTCCAAATCAAAGACCTCAATATAAGACTGGATATTATGCTACAACTAGAAGAAAAAGTAGGAGGAACTTTCCATGATATAGGAGTGAGAAAAGACTTCCTGAACAAAACCCCAGTAGTTCAGGAAATTAAACAATCACTCAACCATTGGGATATCTTATTTGGTTTAGTAAATCAATTGTGTTATTGGGCTCTAATTTATGTTGAGCATTAGCACATAACATATGCCCTGAGAACAAAAAAAAAAGTACAATAAGGTTGGAATCAATTGTTTCTATATACAGTACTATTAACCACTCATTAATCAATTCCTAAAAGTTGACTATTTATTTGGCATTGATATGCATGCTATAGTATGCCCTGAAGCACCCATTCTCTCTCACCTCCCTTTCTCTCAAATAAACAAATAAATTTTCCTTCCAGAGTTGGTTGACATTATAAAATATAAAACATAGTCATGGTTTTAGCTAATGAATATTATCTGCAGTAATTATGTCTTTTAAATGATAAGAAAAATAATATATATTCACACTAATAATTACACCAGGCACAATGTCAGCTGTTGTATTTTACTGTCCCTACAACATTTGTTTGAGCCAAGAGTTTACACCTCATTTATAACATGAGAATACATGAAAAAAATAAAATAAATACCCTCTTATCCATGGGTGATGCATTTCAAGATTCCTTAGTGGATGTCTGAAATCATGGATAGTATCAAACTCTACACTTGCTATTTTTCCTTATACTTATGATAATAATTTACAAATTTGGAGCCGGGCGTGGTGGCGCACGCCTTTAATCCCAGCACTCGGGAGGCAGAGGTGGGAGGATCGCCGAGAGTTCGAGGCCACCCTGAGACTACATAGTTAATTCCAGGTCAGCCTGGGCCAGAGTGAGACCCTACCTTGAAAAACCAAAAAAAAAAAAAAAAAAAAAAAAAAAAAAAAAATTACAAATTAGGTAAAGCAATAAGCTAACAACAAAGAATAATATAATCAGACAAGAATAATAATACATCGTAAGAAAGGTGGCCATTTTTTCTTAAAATAGCCAAGACAGAGTTTAATTTTGTGAGAATATAGTTGATCACCTGTAACTGAAATTGATGAAAGCAAAACTGTAGAAAAGGATGGACTGCTGTATTTAGTTTGTTTAAGGTCAGTTAGTAACCAAGAAAACAGAAAATCAGCTCAAGTCTGACTTTAGCATCCAGTCTCTGAGGTCTAAACCAATGCTACGCAAAGTCAGTCCTCCATGGACTGGGAGCATCAGCCACACCTGGGATCTTGGTAGAAATGAAGAACCTACGGAATCATGATCTGGCATGTCGAGCCCAGCCTTCTCTAAACTCTGTGCTCTACCAAGTGCTCTATCTACATGATTCTTATGAATGGTAAATGTGACTAAGCTCTGTTCAAAACCACTATACCACTCATGCTATTCAGTCTTCCTAATACATACATTAGTAAAGGTGCTGGATCAGATTACTGCTTTGTTTGCACTTAAAAAATAGTCATCATCACTTGGTCTTTTGTAATTTATTTATTTATGAAAGAGAGAGAATGGGCATGCCAGGGCCTCCAATCACTGCAAATGAACTCCACATGAATGCACCATCTTGTGTATCTGCCTTTACATGGATACTAAGAAATCACTTAGGTCCTTGGGCTTTGTAGGCAAGCACCTTAACCATTGAACCATCTCTCCAACCCACCTGTCTTTTTTTTTTTTTATTGATAAACTTGAATTTTAAATTCACACAGAATATTATTTAAAAAGACATGTCTGGGCTGGAGAGATGGCTTAGTGGTTAAGGCTCCTGCCTCCTAAGCCTAAAAATGCTGGTTCCAATCTCCAGGTCCCACGTTTAGCCAGATGCAAAGGACACAGGGGGGAATGCTGCACTTGACCACAAGGGGGCGCACGCATCTGGATTTCATTTGCAGCAGCTGAGAGGCTGCTGGCGCGCCCATCTCTATGTGTCTTCCTCTCCCTCTCTCTGACTCTCTCTGTGTCTCTCTCCAAAAAATAAAAATGAAATAAATAAAATAAAAAAGACAAGTCTGGGGCTGGAGAGATGGCTCAGCAGTTAAAGGCACTTGCCTACAAAGCTTAACAGCCCAGGCTTAATTCCCCAGTGCCCTCCTAAATAAAGTGGCTCATGTGTCTGGAGTTCATTTGCAGTGGCAGGAATCCCTGACATGCTTATGTGTGCTCTCTCTCTCTTTCTCTCTCCTCTCTCTCTCCTATCTCTGCCTTGTTCTCTCTCTCAAATGAGTAAATAAAAATAAATAATAATTTTTTTAAAAATTAAATTTGTGTCCTATCATTAAAGGTGACTATTCATCTGAATACTCCCAGGATAATCCCATTCAGACTGTGGTCACAAAGTAATTATTAAAGGTGGTCTCTTTCACTCTCACAAGTGCCACCAGTTGGATTATAGATAATAGAGCTGGATTAGCTAGAAAGCCCTGGCTGCCAGTCTCTTCTACCTTATACTCCCCTTTCTATGTTCTAGCAATAACTGAATAACCACATGCAGAAAGATTCAGTTAACACTTAACTCACCTCAACTCAAAATGGACCACAAATATAAATGGAAGAATTAAAACTATAAAATTGGAGAAAAATATGGGTATAAAGTTGTGACCTTGAACTAGGCCAGGTTATCTTAGATAAGACACCAATAGAAAAAAAAAAAAAAACAGTGAAATAACAACAAAAAAGAAACTGGACTTCATCAAAATTAAAAAAAGAAAGAAAGAAAAAAGAAAACTGGACTGGAGAAATGGCTTAGTGGTTAAGGCATTTGCCTGCAAAGCCAAGGATACCGGTTCGATTCTCCAGGACCCATGTAAGCCAGATGCACAAGGGGATGCATGCATCTGGAGTTCGTTTGCAGTGGCTGGAGGCCCTGGAGCACCCATTCTCTCTCACCTCCCTTTCTCTCAAATAAAAAAATAAATTTTTAAAAAATAAAATAAAATAAAAAATTGTGTTACAATGGACATAAAAGAAGAAAGAAATGAAATAACAGTCCATAGAACATGAGAAGATATCTTCAAATCTCATATCTGATGAATGGCTGGAATCTACAACTCACTAACAGAAGAACAAATAATATAATTTACATGAGAAAATAAGATATATGTGTGTCCAATAGGAAAACAAAGGGATTTAACATCATAAGTCACCAGGAAAATGCAAATCAAAATCAGAATAACCATGTCATACACATTGGAATAAGTAGAATTTCAAAGCCCAGTGGTAACTGTTGGTGAGAATACAGAGAAATTGCAATCCTCATACACTGCTATTGGGAACACACAGTGATACCATCACTTTGGAAAACAGCCTGGAAGTTCCTAAAAATATCAGACATACAGCTGCCACATAATCCAGAAATTCCATGCTTACGTATATACCCAAAGATGAAAAATATGTCCACACAAAAGCTTGTACATGTACTTTTTTTTTTTTCAAATGGCAGTGACTACTAGGGAAACTCAAAACGCATCCATGTGTAGAGAAATGACATGGAATGCTCATCACTAAGTGAGGCATCTCTATCACACTCCAGGGCTCAGGGACCACTGTCAAAAAGGTGGTGGAGCCTAAAAATGGGAAGTAATGCTTTTGGAATGCTGTCTTACAGACACAAGGAGGCAGGTGTATTCATGACCTCACCAAAGCTGTTCTTACCTAACAAGATGTAAATAATACTGAACTTATCAACAAGTTATTAGGGATGATGGAGAAGGGCAAAAAGATAATGACATCAAGATAGAAGAGGGACTAGTTGAAAAGAAGAAAGGGTTCGATGTAAGGGGTGCTAAAGGGGTAACAAAGGAGGGTTTGGGGAAGGGATTATCATCAGGGTACATTTTGTGCTTATGGCATTACGTAAGTACTGGGAATTTAAACCCAGCCACCAGGTTTTTCAAGCAAGCACCTTTAACTCCTGAGCCCAATCTCCAGCCCCAGAATATATTTTGCATATGCATGGAGGTTGTCAAATTTATTTAAAATTAAATAAATTCTATTTTCATTGTGTCTTATGGCTATTATTAGTCTTTTCTTTGCATCATTGATGCTAAAAGTTTCATCTAATGAGAAGGAAGGTATTAAAATTATTTACTTAGAAAAAAAGAAAAATATTTACTTAGATGTCAAATGGACTAGAAATACTACTGCTTCATATGTTGGATTTTTGTTCAAATATCAGCAACGTAGATAAGTTTTTCCTAATCACTCTATTTAAAGTGGACACCATTCCATGTCCTCTGAATGGTCCTGCTTCCTAACCCTAACTGTAGCCCCTTACCAATCTATGGTTGCTCCATAACTCTTGTGTTTATCTGTCATTATATTAGGTCAGCCTGAGCTGGAGTGAGTCCCTACTTCAGAAAAAAAAATAACAATCTGGGCTGGAGAGATGGCTTAGCAGTTAAGGCACATGCCTGCAAAGCCTAAGGACCCAGGTTAAATTCTCCAGGTCCCACATAAGCCAGATGCACATAGTGGCACATGCATCTGAAGTTCATTTGCAGTGGCTAGAAGCCCTGGTGCTTGCTCTCTCTCTCTCTCTCTCTCTCTTTCTCTCTCCCCCCATCTGACTGTAATAAATAAATAAAAAATAAATAAGAATCTGCCACTATATTATTGTTTTATTCCTGTCTGCTTTACTCAACTACTTCATTTCAGAGTGACTTGTTTTGTTCACCCCTGTATCTTCAATTCATAGTAAATATTTAATCAAGTTTTGGTAAATAACACTACACATTGTAATGACATTAAAATGTAATGAATTTTTGTATAAAAAATTATGTTTTATTTTATACATAATTTCTAGGGATTTGTTACTTTTTATTTATTTTATTGTGTGTGTGTGTAATATGTGTGGTGCTTTATATACAATGTATGCATAGGTGGCTGTGCAGATGCATGCACATGGAGGCCAGAGAAGAGCATCAGGTATTCTTTTCTATTGCTCATCCATGTCCTTTCCTTGAGATAGACTCTCTTACACAACCTGGAGCTGCTGTTTTCAGTCAGTGAACCCCAGCAATTCTCTAGTCTCCATCCACTGTGGACTGGGGTTACAAATGTTCATGGTCATACTGAGCTTTTTTACATGAGTTCTGGGGAGTTGAACTTGGGTGGTCTTAAGTCCTCTCAGGCCATGTTTAAGTAGTAAGCACCATTACCCACTAAACCATCTCTCTAACCACTAGTGTTTTTATTTTATGAAGTGAACACATTTGTTCTATCCTTCTCAACACAGTATTCTGCTAGAAACTTCAAAGACATCAGGACAATTGAAATTCCTTTGTCTAGGAGTTTAAATCCAAAAAAAGATGTTTGGTATTTTTGTATCATTTCATTATCTTCAATGAGCTTAAAGAGCTACAATTCACTCAACTTTGCAATGACCCTTTCTTAAAATTAGCAAAACAAACAAAACACTTTCACATGATATTTTTCAAGACTAATGAAGCTTAGATTACTCCAGGACTTATTATTCTGGTACAATGATAAAAACCAGCCCTCTTTACTGAACCTAAATACTGCTGGGCTTTTAACGAGGGCTTCAAAACACTCACTTTTGAAAACTTGAAAAATTCTTAGATGAACTACTTTTTGAAGTGTAGATACTCATATTGTTATTTATACGCTTTTCAAAATTATTATTTTTAAAGATTTTATTTTTAGTTATTTATTAACTAAGGACAGAAAAGAGAGAGAGAGAGAGAATGGATATGCAAGGGTCTCTAGCCACTGCAAATGAACTCCAGATGCATGCGCCACCATGTGCATCTGGCTTACGTGGGACCTGGAGAATCAAACTTGGGTCCTTGAGCTTAGCAGGCATGCGCCTTACCACTAAGCCATCTCACCAGTCCAAATTATTTTTTTTGAAACAGGGCAGAGCTCTGTAACTATATCATTCAGAACTACAACTAGTTGAGTAAGCAATAATAATGCCTAGGTCAAGCCTATCCATTCCACTATGTAACAGTTACATGTGGTATAAACACCTACAACTCTCTCATCAGTCATGTGCTAGGTTATGAAAGCTAAGATAAAAGAGTTAATGTATGTACTGGTATGTTACCATTATATTCACTTTATAAAAGGACTCTCAATATAATGACATATTCTTTGGGAAACCATTCAAAAGAATCTTTTGATTAACACATTCAAATTTGTGTCTGCAGAACCTTAGGTACATATGTTTAGCATCTCTAGAGCAGTGTCCAAATGCTCATATTTAAACATACATTCTACCACTTGCTAGGTATATGTTCTTAGTCAAGTTACTTATCCTCTCTGTATCTTGATTTTATCACTTTTAAGATGCAGTTAATAACAGTATCCACATCAAGAGATTTAAATGATTAAATGTAATAATCCATGTAGCAGTCACAAAGGACAGTATCATAAAGTGCTAGTCACTGTTTTTATGCTTAAAGAAAAAGTTATTTGAAATTCAAGTCTTTGTTATCACTAATATACCAATTAAAAATAAAAGGATACCATTTTACTCATTTTAATATAAAATTAGTACATTCTAGCTTTGGAATTTCCATGTATAATTACATTTACTTGCACAGCCAAAGCAATGACTTTCTGAAAGGAAAATTTGTGCAGAAGCCTAATAGATGCAACTCAGGGGAAGAACAGGGTCCAAAGCCCTCCTGCTAGGTTTAGACTAGACGTTTTTCTTAAACAGTCACATATTTCTTCATTAAACTGCTTCTTAATAGCCTTTCTGATGACTGCCAGCTTTCTCCACAATAGAAGGAGTTCTGACCTATGAATTCATTTTTTAAGTGAGTAATAACTTTGAATATACTAGCTGAGCAAATATGAGCATGGACCAAATATGAAGCCAATTAGGTATATTTTCCATCATCTGAATGAAATATGAATGCATCAATTTCATCACTAAACTTAAAAGATTGTCTTCACTGGCAAACAAGTCCAATATTGTTCTGCCAACTCAAGTTCCACTTAGAGGATAAGGAAATATTGAATTATCTTGACCTGAAACTTAACTGAGTTTTGTTTTCTTTTTCCCTTTGTGAAAGTTACTCTAGCAACCTACTACCATTCTGTAGTAACACTACCCATTAATTTACCTCAAGAACTCTTATTTAAGATTACTAGCTACAAATTATAGCCCCACACAGTAATCATTTTCATAAATAGATGTCATTTATTTTTCCTTTACTCAGTTTTTATTTTCCTTTCTCATTTATTCTGATGCTGGATGATGTGATAAATACTCTACTCACCAATCTACCATCTTTCATAAAGAAGACATCATAGGCTATCAACTCATCTGCTAGTTACAACAAGCCAGAAAAGAGACAACCATGAGTGAGTCAGTAATCTTAGTGCAAACGTTCTCCAACAATGTTTGCTTTTAGTAAAAGTACATCCTTTTCCCTCAAGGGTTTAGTTTTTGGCAGAAATCAACTTAAAACTATTTGAAGAAACAAATGGATTGGCACCTTGTGCCTCTGGAGGCAATGAGAGGCACTTCAAGCTGAACAGGAAATATGTTTTATTCTATCAATGCATATTAGAAAAGTAGATCTTCACATTTTCTTTGTGGTTTCAAAAGAGAAAGTAAAATACTGATTTAATTTAAATGTGTCACCATTGTTTGGGGGATTTTCCTATTTAAAATTATAAAATTAAAAAGACAATGAAGATCTATTGGTTACTTATAATCAAATGTTCAAATATACATATTATGTATTTTTTTAAATATAGCATTAGATTCAGATGATCTACCAATTTTCTTACATTGCTGCTAATATATCATAATTTTAGATGAAATTGGACACATTCAGGGTATTATGGCCATAGACAAAAACTCTAATTTTAAATATCTTCACTTGAATAAAAAATCTACAATTGTTCCTTTTATAGAACTCATATTTAAAGAAATTAGGAACAAGGTGGCTAATGACATAAAGAAAATTAATAAATCAGCTTATATTTATAATCAATGAAGTAACTAATTAAAATACTATAAAACTTGGTTTTAATACTAACAGGTTTTTATTGTGAGTATTTTTTCTACTGCATATTTTTCTGTCAGGCTAAGACCCAAGTTGGGAATGGGCTCCTGCCAAGTCTCTGAAAATCAATTGTTCAAAAATCTTAATTATAAGAAAGTAAACAAAGAGTAGGTTGAAGCAGTGCAGAATTCTAATGAGTTAATGTAACAAAATTCTAGCAAAATCAGCTTTCTTCAAAGCCAGCAGGCACAGCTCTGACAGTCATCCATCAAACTGAAGGTCTCCTTAATAAGTAGCAATTATAGGGTATATATGTACAAACGTGGCTAGTACAAGCCATAGGATCATTTCCCTCCAAGAAAATTAGTGGCCAAGAAAACACCCAGACAGTACAAATAAGCCCACCCAACAGTAAGGCTTGCTTCTGACCAGAATACTAAACAGCATGTTCCTATTCATTCTCTCTTTCTCAGTCTCTCTCTTAGTATCTTTCCCAATCTCTCTTCCTCCTCTCTCTCCCTCTCTCCTTCCCTCCCTCTCTCCTTCCCTCCCTCCCTCCTCTCTTTCTTTCTCTCTTTCTTTCTCTCTCTCTCTCTCTCAGAAAAAGTTCAGAACCACACAGAATTTTGTTTGAGGTTATACAAATTCCTTCACAATTTGTATAGAAGTCTAACATAACTTTTTAAAAGCCATGACATGCCCATAATGTATACAGAGTCTCTGACTTCCGCTCTAAGCGAGGCTTTTTCCTAACTTAATCATACTCAAATTTCACCCCTTTTAAAGATCCTGATTCAAAAATGTTCACTCATTCTCCACAGTCCACAAATTTATACCATCTCTTCCTGTGGTATTTTATGTGCATAAATTAAAAAAGAATGGCCTCCAATGGGGATTTAAAAGTTGAAAAGACATAAGATTTCTAAATTTAGTTCCATTTTTCTTATTTTAACTCTCAGTGTATGTCACAAAACATATATTTTTTTCTGCATGCTTATGAAATAATTCATTCATACTCCTCAAACTACCTAGAAGAAGGGCTGGGTCAACTCAGAAGTTATATCCTAGGTTTAGGATTAGATCACTGTGAAATCTAACATATGGGAGGAGTAAACAAAGTAATACTCTTGAGAAATATCTGAAATATGCCTATTGGCACATTAGTTCTTATAGTGAAATTCACACTATCAAATGAATCACAGCTTTCAAAAATGTTGGTCTGTTTCTTTTGTCACTATCCACCTGGCCAAGTGCTGAGCCCATCCTCAGACAAATGCCCTTGTGTTTGGTAGTACCAGGGAAGGGAAAGAGGCTGCCTTAGAGAGCAAGGCCACAGCTCTTCCATCCAGAAGCCAAGGGCTCAAATTTGATACATGCCACAACTTCTTTAAGGAAGTAGAAGGGGGCTTCAAAAAGTAAAGCTATATCCTCCAATGATGACAGAGATAATTAATGAAGTAAATGAAAACTTTCATGTTTGATATTTTTATGCGAATGGATTACAGCAGACTGTATTAGCCCCAAGTTGATGTCTTATCTAATTGCCCTTTAAAGTGACATCTTCCATCATACATTCAGGACTTTGCTAAATTCATTATTTCCATCTTTCCTGAAATTATGATGAATGGTCTGAGCTCCATTCAATTATTTAAAATGTGCAAAGAAACAGAAACAATGTAACTGGCATAGCCCTCAACATTCTTAGGAACAATTTGGGCTAATTAGCATCAACTTCTCCCCCATTCATCATACCCTTTTAGAAATATAAACAAACTGTCAGCTCTAACCTAACAAACAGATCACTGAGCTACTTAACACAAATTATTCTTACATGAAAAGCTCCTTCTCAGGCAATATTCTCCTTTAGGGCATCTGGGAAGCTGAGCTATTAAAATTGAAGACATATGTTCCAGTCAAACTCAACTCCTGGATTGTAATGATCGCTGTTGTGACAGTTTTCAGTCAGCATACTTGGGGCTAGCAACACAGCCCCAAGCTTCAGGGAAACAAAAGGTAAATGGAATAATGCAAGAGGATCCCTACAAGCTGAAGACACCTTCTCACACTCCCCACCGCCATTTAGTGGCTTCAACTATCCTGGTCTCCTGTTGTAGCTCAAAGCTCAGCTTTGTTTGGTTTGGGTAATAAAGGACAGAAAGGTTAACAGTATGGTCTGTGACAAGACTGCATTTCAACACGTGTTATTTTTCACTACATCCTAAAGCCTGTTGTTACTTAGCTTTGAATGTTTAGTTGAAGCCTGTAAATCTTGGCCTACCATTGCAGAGAAGTAAGAGAAGATGTGGTTAGCAGGGTTCCAGAGAAAATAGCTTTTCTATAGACTGAGTTTGCTTACCCAAACAGACTTCTTAAAAACTCTGAATTCTTGGGCTGAAGAGATGGCTTAATGGTTAAGGCACTTGCTGGAAAGGCCAAAGGACCTTGGTTCGATTCCCCAGTGCCCACATAAAACCAGATGCATAAATTGGCTTGGTACATACATCTGGAGTTCAATTGTAATGGCTAGAGGCCCTTGCATACCCACTGTGTGTGTGTCGCTTTCTCTCTCTTTCTCTTTCTCTCTCTCTCTCTCTGAAATAAATAAAATAAAATAAATAAGAATTTTTTTAAACTGTGAACTTTTACCATTCATTCAACAAAGGGGAATAAAAAAAATTGTTTGCCAGATTACCCTAGAACTTTGTAGTTAAATCCTTCCCTTGATATTGAACCAAGATATTTGTCTTTACTGTTGAAATGCAGCCATATATGGATTTGGTTGTGTTATTTTCAGTTTTTTTTCACTAGATAGTCACCATGAACACTGAATTAGCTAACACTAAACCACCACCATCCCCCCCCCCCCCCGCTCAAGGGAAAAATGGAATGTTAAGTTCCCTTAAATCTCTGGCCACAACATTTTAATTAATCAGTCAATACATAACCTTGTTTTAAGTGTGTTCCTGTGTAAAGGGCACCTTATTCATGATAACTTGTTGATTGATTACCATTGAACTCACAGCAAGCAGCACTATAACTTGAGCTGGAATGAAACTCACCTAACATGCTTATTTTCTTGTGAGGTACCTACAGTCATCTTGCAACCAGGAACACTGGACTGCTCTTGGACACTAAGCTGGAAGGCCATTTAAACAGTGAAATCATAAACCAAGAAAAGTACAAAAATGGCATGGGCTACTAGCTTTTAAACCAATTAGTGTATGTCATTCTCTTTAGTCACAGTGATTGGGAGACATTTGCTGAATATCTGTGGAACAAATGTCCTTCTCTGTCATAACCATGGTAGGATCCAGCCTGAGGATGAGGCAAACACTAAAGGAAGCCAGGAAGAGCAAAACACAAGCAAACTCAGTCCTTCATCATATTGTACTAGTAGACAACAGACTCCCATTATCTCATCTTACTCTTTTATACTTTTTCAGTTAAGGAGTTAAAAATAGCCTTTATTAATTAAAACTTGGAGTTTTGGTTTTGTTGTACCTAAGAAAAGTTTAATATATTTATCTGACAGTTTTACTCCCTGATCCTAACACACACACACACACACACACACACACACGCGCGCGCGCACACACACACACATTGGGGGGAGGATAATCTTCTTGAATTATACATATAGGTTTTTTTTTTTGTTTTTTTTTTTGTTTTGTTTTTTTGTTTTTCGAGGTAGGGTCTCACTCTAGCCCAGGCTGACCTGGAACTCACTATGTAGTCTCAGGGTGGCCTTGAACTCATGGTGATCCTCCTACCTCTGCCTCCCGAGTGCTGGGATTAAAGGCATGCGCCACCATGCCCGGCTTGAATTATATTTTGTTCTTCTTTTTATAAAATCTTTACTTCCTGGCACCATATTAGATACACAGAAGCCATTGATAAATATATTGAATGCATTTAGTAGACTGAGGAACAGCTTCTGAGGGTAGAATAATAAACAGCAGACCAGAGTGACAACAGAATGATTACCAAGAGGCCATGACATTGTTGTCCACTCATAACAAATCTCTCATCATAATTGCCTTAACTAGGAAGTGATTCATTTTACATTATATATACTTGTATCATAAGAAACTAAAATATTAATAATCAAGAAACTTTTTAAGGACTGGAGAGATGGTTTAGCAGTTAAAGCACTTGCCTGCAAAGCCAAAGGACCCAGATTCAGTTCTCCAGCACCCACATAAAGCCAATGCACAAGGTGACACATGAGTCGAGTTCATTTGCTGTGGCTAGTGTCCCTGTCATGCCTTCTCTGTCTGTATCTGCCTTTCTCTCTGTCTCTCATAAATAAATAAATTAATTAATTAATTAATTAAACAAACTTTAAATATATACTTAAAAGAAATACTTTAAATTTATCAAGTAAAATTACAAAAATAATATAAAGATATCTCATGCTCACTCAACAAAGGAGAATACCTTGGATTTTTTTGTGTCTCTAGCTCTGACTTCCCTGGATGAGTAAATGAATAAAACAATGTTGCTGAGCTTCATTCATACATGAGAAGCAGTATGCCAACTTTTTAAAGGTTTTTCTCAGTGCTTTCTTGCTTTATGGGTGGTTTTAACAGCTATTAATTATTTGTGGATACAAACTGTATGTATAATAAATTGAAATGGCATCTGCCTTCCTCAGAACAGCTGACAAGTGACTAATTACTCCCACAGTGCCAACTACCCTGGCAATCAGCCTGTTGTGGAAAAAATTCATTACTTGGAAGAAAGAGGCTTCCTTTTCAAAATATCCACACTTATTTTTTGAAGGATGAATGGAGGGGAGCGGGCTTATAGGAAAAAAAGACAGGAAAGGATAAAGGGATAATAGGAAATGGAAAAGTTAATGTTTTCTTTAAAAAAAAAAAAAAAAAGCCATTTACTCTGAATTATTCTTCCTAGGCGGTGGAATTCTCTACACACACACACACACACACACACACACACACACACCCCTAGAATAAACACATAGGTACAATTATACATATGCCCATAGATGCACACACATAAGTATATGGTCATCTAGATGAATATACCACATTGCAGGGTGTTTTCTACATTATGGTTGGTACTGTGGTTTGGATCTATGTTTCCCACAGGCTTACTTAAAGGTTTAGTTTACCTCCTAGCATTATTGGTAGGGATGAATTCTTTGATATTGGGCCTAATGTGAGATTTTAAATCATTGGGGTCACTTTGGTATGTCCTTGAAGGAAGTTCTGGGACACATGGTCTTCTCTTTCTCTCTTATTCTTTCCAATACAGTAAACATTTTTATTTTACCACATAGTTTCACTATAATGGGCTGCCTTATCACAGATCTAAAGCAACAGGGTTAATTGATAATGGATGGACTCACAGAAATAATGAGCTAAAATAAACCTTTTCTCTTTATGAGTTTTTGTTTGTTTTGTTTTGTTGTCATGGTAGACTATCACTCTATAGTTCCAGACTAGCCTTAAACTCATGGCAATCCTCCTACCTCTGCCTCCTGAGTTCTGGGGTTCAAGGTGTGCATCACCCAGCTTCTTTATAAGGTTTTTATATCAGATTTTTTTAGCAATGGAAAGCTGACAAAACAATTGGTGATAGCAAAGAAAAAGTATAAATAAGCTAAACATAAGTGGTGATTAGATGAATAATTACAGAGATTGATACAGAAAGTCAAATACCAGTATACTATTTTTTAATAAAACAAAGTCACTCTATATGGGGACACAAAAAATATATCCATGATAGAATATAAGGAGGTTGAGAGATGTTGGTCACAGGACACAAAATTTTTCCTAGATAGGAGGAATAAATTCAGGAGATCTTTACATACCATGGTTATTGTACTTAGTATTTGTGTGTTCTATTATTAACCATTGCTAAGAAAGTGGATTTGGAGTATTTTCACCATAAAAAAATGAGTCTGTGAGGCCATATTAATTGCCTCAAAATAGCCACTCTACAGTCCCCAGACAGTTAGCTTGTCTAGTGCCAGAAGGTACTACATGAGCAACTTGGGGAAAATGACCAACAGCTCTCTAAGCAACTCATGATGTAAACTTTCCAGCAGCAATCAACCTGATGTGAGCTCATACAAATGCAAAATAGTGACACAAAGCCATGGTGGGTTAACAACTGCTCTTGATTTGGCTAAAGGATCTGCTCAGTGGAACAGAACCCATACCTGGAACTGGAAAACAAGTCAGAACCATATCCAAAAATGAGTTCACCCTCCAATATCAAGCTCCCACCAATAGTGGGATATAAGAGGGCCTACACCCATTAAATTCACTCTAAAACAATAATGGTTATCCATGTACCTTGCACTGACCTCACTCTCTGTTGGAGAATTTGCTTCTCTTTTTCAGATGGACGTAGAACCTGAGGAGAGAATCAGTCCATCACACCTCACCAGGGGACCAGCTAAACCCATAGAATGACATAGAATAATTGGGGAAATGAGCAAGAGACCTTGGTATCAGCAGAGGAGTGAAGGAAATAGACACAGACAACACTCAATGCCTACCAAACCAGACAGAGATCCAGAGACACAGAGACTCCCATGACCTCATCACTGAAATAGACCTAAAATAAACCCAACATGGCTTAGAGAAATTCAAGGAAGAGGGGGTGGTAAGATTGTTAGGGCCATGAGTTGGGTCATTATGCACAGAGACATTGCCTCTCCCCCATAACTGATGGCTATCTCCACAATGCAAGAGCCACAATCCCAGAGGGGGGAGGGCGGGAAGAAGGCTAACAATGGTACCATCATGACTCTATGCACATTATATAGATAACTAATAAAAAAATTAAAAATAAATAAAAATAAAAAATAGCCACTCTAAAATTATATATATATATATATATATATATATATATATATATATGTGTGTGTGTGTGTGTGTGTGTGTGTTGTACATAATAAACATATAATTTTATTAAAATAATAAAAGAATATGAGCTCCATGAAAGCAAGATTAATACTATATCCACCACAGTGTAAGTGTTTGGCATATATGAGTAATAGCTTTTTGAATTAAAACAACTACATTAATGAGTTAAGACCAATTACGAAAAGAGTCATGCTTGTTAAGTTGCACAAATATATGAGCAACACCTTGGCCAGGTGATCAAAATTGGAATCACAAATGAGGCACATATAAATATTATATTTTATTGCTGTGATGGGCTGAAATATATCACATATGTATATAATATTCAATCCAAGAATGTATACCCAGTAGCTAACCATGAAAAACTTCAGACACACCCAAAATGAGAAACAGTATATTAACTCCTTGAAGGCACATGCCTGTAATCACAGCAACTAGGAGGCTAAAAAATTTATTTCAGATTAATAGTGAAAATCACTATCTTGTACTATAATGGGAAACATTATAAAGTATATCATTGGGTCAATCTTATAATAGGATTATATCAATGACAAATTTATTGGTGCTTTATTGAAGTTGAAAATGTAGTTATGAATATCCAAATTATTAGAAAATATACTCAGAAATATTAAGAGGTCAAGGACCACGTTTGCAACTTGGTCTCTAGTGGTTCAGATAAAAATGTTAACACTGCCTATCGGAGCTGTCTGACCACTCGGAAACCTCCAGCTGCTGGTGACCCTTCACCTTGGGCAAACTAACTCAGGCTGAGCAGAGGGGAGAGGCCCCTAGTCCCTGCTTTCCACCTGGGCTCTTTCCCCACATGGTAAGAGCTCTTTATGCTTACTTTTCTGTCCTCTTCATGGTTTTTACAGGCCCTCCACGTGGGCTTTCGAGCCACATGGGTGTCTTTCCTTGGTTCTGTACTTCCCTAAAGAAATATAATAATTTAGTAATTTTAAAAAAATGTCAATTGCTAAGTGGGTGGATGTATGTATGTATGTATGTATGTATGTATGTATGTATGTATATATGGATACATGGATGGGTGGATGGGCAGGTAGGTATAGAGAACAAATGATAGAGTGAGTGAGGTAAAAGACAACAGATATGTACCTGGGAAAAGGTGCTTTCTATAATTCTTCCAACTTTTCTGTAAATTTTAACTTTTTCCTAGTTTTAAAATATATATTCCCATATTTGTGTAACATATTTAATATTTACATATCACTGGGATATCTGACTTATACCCAGGGATGTACATACTTTCCATAGTGTTTAAGGAATGTGTATAGAGGGCTATAGGGAGCAAGGCAAGTTAGTGTAGGATTACTGAAGGAAGGGAGCCTCTAATTTTATTTCTCTACTGTCATAATGTGGCATGAAAATGCTACCTTTGTAACCAGGTAACTTTAAAGCAGCATTATGGAATCATAAAAATTTATGATCAACAGATTTTGGCTGAGATCCTGTCACTTCCCACTGCAGTCAGGATACAGCTTTGACCAAGTCAAGTGTTTTCCGTGACTATGAAATCCTCTAGAAGGCCTGGTGTCTAGTCCTAGCATGGCCACTAACTCTCAGGGCAATGTTAGACAGGCCATGCCATGCCTCCCCTCCCCCTCCCTCCCCTGAGCTGCGAGTCTGTCTATAAAACAAGACAGCTCAACCATGATTTATTTTCAAGCCGAGTTTTGCTATAAAAGAAGTTTGGCTTTCTAGAACATTATCTCTAATAAGAAGATTTCTTCAAAATTGTGTCATTCACATTAAGAAAAAAACATGATTATTTTGTAATGATGATTTTACTTGATTATCTATTAAGCCTTCAATGTTTTTTTTATATCTGTAGAGCTGAGTTCACAATGATTTGTAGTAACTTTGAATCTCCCAAAGTGAGATACAAAGCACATGATATCTTCCTCTGCTTCTCTTCTTTGAGTCTTTTCCATAGAGAGCATTTCTTAGCTTTATTTCTGTGTCTACCTAAAACACTTCTGATGTGACCATCAGAGAGATCTGTTTGCCTCTTTTCCCTTAAAATTTGAACTATGCATGGCTCTAAGAAATTTAATTAATATACTTCTAAGCAATTTACATTTAACATATCAAAATATTCAGTTGTAACCATTACCATTGTTTCAACAATCCCCTTCAGTGTTTACGGACTTTTATTTTCAGCAGCCTCAGCCTAGTGGCCAAAAATGGAATTGGAACTCTCTCTCCATAAATAAATAAATAAAAATATTTAAAATTTTAAATAGTCACTTTGTAGTTAGAAAACATCTTCTCATACTTATATTTATCCAAGAAGGCTATGGCCTGAATGTTTGTGCACCAAAAATCATACATTAAGCTCAAATCCCCAAAGTAATACTAATAGGAGGATGAGGCCTTGGAGAGGTGACTAAGTGATGAGAGTGAAGTCTTCAAGAATGATATTAAAAGGTTATGAAAAGATACTCGAAGGAGCTTGTTTGCCACTACCACCATCTGGTGATTCAACAGGAAGGTGTGTACAACACAGAGAGAAAGCCCTCAAGTGTAACAAAGTCGACTATTGCCTTGACTGTAGTCTCCCAGATTCCACACTGTAAACAAGCATGCATAAGGCCTGGTTCAATTCCCAGTACCACAGGATTATAAGGAATAAATAAGTATCTGTTGTTGACAAATTTTGTATTTTGTTATAGTAACCTGAATAAACTGTGAAATACAACAGGCATAAAAGTTTAAAGCAATGAATAACTTATTAAAACATACTTTGTTTCTTACTAAAACCTATTTCATTGGCAAATATTATTTTAATCAAAACAATATAATAATATCTGTCACTATTACAATTGCTCATAACACAAATATATCACACACTATGTGACAGGCAACGGTGATAAGGCACTGTAGCAGACAGCTTCAGGTTCGCTGAGATGAACTTCCAGACCAGGCACAGTTATGGAGGAAGGGATATTATTTATTGAAGCTTACAGATCCAGGGGACGTTCCATAATGGCAGGAGAAGCAGCCTGCTCTTCACAGGGCCAAACAGAGAGAGAGAAAGCCAACCAGCCACCACAGCACACAGAGCAAAACTACAGCCAAAAGGTCACACAGCACACTTCAGGAACTCCTGCTAGGCACATTTGCTTATCTTTACAATGGAATCTCAAACCCACCATTAACACCTTAAGACCAGCCCCCAGTGACATTGCCTCTAGCAAGGTGATTGCAGATGTAAACTATAACTAGTAAAACAGTGAATATATTGGGGGACATATATTCAAACTACCACAGGCACTATATGTGCAATGTCATCAAATATGCACACAAAACAAAAAAAAAGCATATTTGTCCCTCCATTAGAAAACTAAAGTATGAAGAAATTCTTTACCTTGCTCAAGACCACACAAGTAGGTGGTAGCTAAGCCTGAGGTCTATACTAATGAAGCCGACTTGAGCAATTATACTCTTAACCATTGCTGATACAGACTTCTGAAGGTTTAGGCAATTCATGAAAGCACCAACCTGCCCACCTCATTTATCTATGATCCCTAATTAGCAGTCTCAGAAAGATAAGAAGTGCAAATTCTCATCTCTCTCTCCACATATATAATACATATGTATCTGTATCATACATAAGCATATGTCATACATATATATGTTTATATATCATACACACACATATATATTACATGTGTGAGAATCAGCTTCAGTGAGGTAACTTGTGATCCATAAACATCTTCAGAGACGCCTGTTCAACCTACCTTTCCTCATATTATTATTATTGGCATACTTATATTTTAAACATTTGTTCTAGTACATGATTTTAAAATACACAATAAAGACAGAGAGGTGGATCAGAGGTTAAAGGCATTTGCATGCAAAGCTTGACAGCAAGGGTTCAATTCCCTAGAACCCATACAAAGCCAGGAATATGTTTGCAGTGTCATGAGGCCCTGGTATATCTAGACCCATTCTCTCATTCTTACATGCACGCCCTCTTTCTCTCACTTTCTCTCACTTTCTGTATATGTGTGTATTCTTCTCCTCTCAAGGAAATAAATAAAATTTTTTTAAAAAAATACAAGATTGGGCTGGAGAGATGGCTTAGCAGTTAAGGCGCCTGCCTGCTAAGCCTAACAACGCTGGTTCCAATCTCCAGCGGTTCCAATCTCCAGGTCCCACGTTTAGCCAGATGCCAAGTGACGCAAGGGTGCAATGCAGTAATTGCCCACAAGGGGGCGCACACATCTGGATTTCGTTCACAGCAGCTGAGAGACTGTTGGCGCGCCCATCTCTATCTGTCTCCCTCTCCCTCTCTGTCTGTCTCTCTCTCTGTGTCTCTCTCCAAAAATAAATAAAATAATAAAAAAAAATTTAAGTACAAGATAAAAGCCATAGGTGAAGTAAGGTGGAAATAAAGCAGAGGTGGAGCTTAGCTTTTCAATCTAAATGAGTTTTTTCTCTGAAGGCCATGGCAAGCAAGTAACAACGTCAAGGCCATTGACCCTAAACATATGAGAACTGAGAACATGGAGACAAACTGTGAAGCATAGAAAGAGCTTGATTTGTGAAAGTCAAATACCAAATTAGAACAGATAATGAGAGTATTAGTCAGCTTCTCTTTGTTGGGACAAAATACTTGACAAAGTCATTTTAAAGGAAGAAGGGTTTATTTCAGGTTATATAGTTCCAAGTTATAGTCTATTATGTCAGGGAAGACATGGATGGTGGCAGGAGCTTGAGGCAGCTGCTCACATTCCAGTCCACAGTGAGGAAGCAGAGTGATGACTGCTGCTACAAAAGTCAGCTCTCTCCTTTTTTATAGCCTACCACCCCAGCCCATGGAATGATGATCCCTCCCACAATTAGGGTTTTTTAGGTCCTGTCACATTGACAATCAGCATCAATCCTTAAGATGAGTATCTCAGGGTTCTGGGCACCAAAGCATCCATCTTTAGTCAGATATGGCCTGACTAAGCTAAAAAGTTAAAACAGAATGTGATGCTGAATCCTGAATACAAATCAGAAACCTAAGAATTGTGAGCCTTTTCCTCAGGGCCAAATCACCACAAAGCTAATTCATTGGAGGAGAAATGCCTTCTATATATCTCCTTGCTTAAATTTAGTTATTTTATTAATTTTAAAAGAGATTGTCATCAGCCAGGCATGGAGGCACACACCTTTAATCCCAGCACTCAGGAGGCAGGGGTAGGAGGCTCGGTTTGAGTTGGAGGCCATGAGAATACAGAATGAATTCCAGGTCATCCTGGGCTAGAGTGAGACAGTACCTTGGTAAAAAAAAAAAAAAAAAAAAAAAAAAAAAAATCTATTCTGTGCATTTGCATGTATTTGGCAAGAGCACACAAGAAGTCTAAGAAATGTGCAATTGTGCTTCCTGGTAAATTGGAAGAACATCTGAATGACCCTGGGACAAGTTTAGTGTGATCCTGTTCTCCCAGAGGAATTATGAGTAGGATCCACTGTCATCCTCAAGGTTCTCCAAGTTTGTGCAATAAATTATGAGATCAGCCTGTTAGAAGGGCTTTTTTCTACCTTAGGCAAGGCTCTTAAGCTCTGTTGTTCATAAGCTCCCCATCTGTAAATTAAAAATGGCAATGTTTGCCCCTCTCTGCTTCCCAAGATGATATCGTGTAGCATTCATTATGTGGAAGAACCCAGGGCAGTAGATGAAGGAGAACATTCTGTATTTGTGAATGGACCCACTGACCATTAGATCCTGATGCCTCTTTTTTACTCCCTCCAAAGCAAACATTGATGGTAAAAATGTTGGTACTGGGATAAAATACAAACAAATCATTAGTCACTTTAATTATTAGTACTGAACCAGAAACCATGTCAAGAAATTTGAAAGGAAAGCTCTGTTAATATCATTAAATTGTATCTACTTTATAGCCAGTTCTTTACTTCTGTTTAAGCAAGAAAAATGAGCAAAATAAAAGGAATAAACTTATTTAAAATCAAGTTTAAAGAGCTAACACTGATAAGTAATTTACCAGAAAGTATAAAGGTAGTTTCATTTTACAAAGGAAAAGTACACTGAGACCTTGCTATTACAATAATCAGGTGAAATTTGGGAAAAATTATCTATACATTGAGAATTGTATCTATCAGGAAGTATATCTGTGTGTGTGTGTGTGTGTGTGTGTGTGTGTGTGTGTGTGTGTGTGTCTGTGTGTCTGTGTACCTAGTGTTTTGGCTTTTAGAAATTTATAAACACAGTTGATCAACGTAGCAATTATCTCTGCTCCAATTAAGTAAAAAACTCCTGAGGCGGGCAGAAAACAAGAAAAAGAAAGCACCAAGAATGGAAATGATGGAAAAAAACAAAGGAACAAGAAAGGGAGAAATCATTTTGGCATATGTGATAGTTTGAATATATGTCCCCCAATATATTCAGTGTTTTATTAGTTATAGTTTGCATCTGCAATCACCTTGCTAGAGGCAATGTCACTTGGGGCTGGTCTTAAGGTGTGGGCTTCATATTCCATTGTAAAGATATGCAAAGTGTGCCTAGCAGGAGTTCCTGAAGTGTGCTGTGTGACTTTTGGCTGTAGTTTTGCTCTGTGTGCTGTGCGCCTGGTTGGCTTTTCTCTCTCTTGCCTGGTCCTGTGAAGGGCAAGCCGCTTCTTCTTCTATTATGGAACTTCCCCTGGATCTGTAAGCTTCAATAAATAATATCCCTTCCTCCATAACTGTGCCTGGTCTGGAAGTTCATCTCAGCAAACCTGAAGCTGTCTGCTACAGCATATAAAAATGTAAAAAGGGCTAGATAGATGGCTCAGCGGTTAAGAGCACTTTCTGTGCAAACATGAGGGCCTGAGGAAGCCTGACAGACCCCAGGAGTTTGATACCCAGGACCCACATAAACAGCTGGGCATGGCCACACCATGTGAAACCTCAGTACCATCAGGGAGCAGAGATTCAAGAATCACAGGAGTGGGGAGCGGGGTAGAAACAGCAAGTTCTAGGATCAATAAGAGATTCTGGCTCACCTGATGCTCTGCTCTGCCCTCAGTAGGCAAACACACCCCGTGACCCACTGAGCACATGGGTTGTGGCATGGGCATACCATACACACACGCACACACACAAAAAAAATGAATAAAAAACAATTAAAAGTCAGATTTGTAGAACTACCTTAATATCTTGCTCCAGTGAAGTTTGATCTCTCTCATAAGAATGAAATATAAAGCCAAGATACATAAATGGAAGTTTGGTTCTTTGAAATACCTTTATATCTTGAACTATCATAGTAAATGTTTGTGACAGTGAATGATATTATGCAGTCAGGTGACCTATGTGCTGGTTTTAGCTCTACTTCCCATTAACTACTCAAAAGTAAGTGAGCATATGTCTGGATTTTGTCACTGTTCCTGAAATATCTCAAAATGTAAAATAACGAAAGAGATTATATTTTGTTTGCAGCTTTGCAAAATGGTCATATGGTTGAATTTTTTTTTACCCTGTGAAAAACCTGAGAACTTTATGAAGCAAAATAAAAATGTTTTCAAAAAATTAATGAGAATATTTTAAGTTATATTTCTTATGGGTATGTGAAATTATTAACATCATGTGAGATTGTATGTCAAAAACCAAATCACAGCTTAAATATACATAATAAAAGTAAAATAGTATAATATTATTAAAGCCAATGAATTGTTATTCTTTATAATAACATAGTATTTCAAGACCAGAACTTCAAACTTAAATTCACCAATGCTTTCCATGGAATATATTTTCATACTTGTGAAAAAAAATGTATAATGGCTGTAAAACAATAGTTTGTGAACACTACTTCAGAGTTTCTAATCATACTCTTGGGAATCAAACAGTTCATTTCCTCTGAATTTCTGTTACTTATGTTCTATATTAAGAGGTTATATTGGTTTGCAAAGGCCCTAGCCAGCCAAAAAAAAAAAAAAAAAAAAAAGTCCCTAGAGCAATTGTTTTATTATTAAGAGCAAAGCAAGATACCAAACAGCAGGATGAAAGGCAATGTTGCCACTTACCAAAATTACCTAATATGCATACAGAAAATGACTGAGTAGTATTCCCTTCTGGAGTATTAAGCACTTCTACTTAAAACAGGAAATACTCAGGCTCTTGCAAGCATGCATACATGCTCATCTTTCATTTCTCAGAAGCAAAATCATAGCACATATAGACATGAGTTTAAATAAGATACAATGAGGGCACTGCCTCTAGGATTGAAAAGCATAAAAGAGAGAGTGATGGGGTCATTTCTTACTCATTTCTCTGTAGGCCCCATACTCCTTGTGCTGAGGCAGAATAAACTCTACCCAACAACTATGACTCAGTTATATAAAGGGCCCCATACCCTTTTGCAATTAATCCTTTTCAGTTGAATCCATAACAATGAAAAATCTTTCAGTCCTAGACAGCTATCTATAAATTATTGACAGTATAATAGTCACAATGACAAAACACTGCTTGAATCAACACTTGCAAAGTACTTGGCTTCAGAGAGACTATAAACTATTGGAAGAATTTGTCTGATTTCCTCTTATATGCTAAAATTCACTGTATAATTCTTAAAAAGATTAAAAAAGAAAATGTCACTTAGTCTTTAAAAAAAAATACTTTTATTTATTTATTTGAGAGAGAGTGAGGGGCAAACAGAAAGAGAGTATGGGCATGCCAGGGCCTCCTGCCACTGCAAATGACTCCAGACACATACGTCATTGTGCATCTGGCTTACGTGAGTGCTGGGGCATGAAACTTAGGCCTTTGGGCTTTCAGGATTTGCAAGCAAGCAAACTTTAACTGCTGAGCAATCTTTCCAGGCTCTGCCACTTAAGTTTTTGAAAAACAAAATCTTTAGCAGATGTTGTGGAGCACACCTTTAATCCCAGCATTCGGGAGGCAAAGGTAGGAGGCTCACCATGAGTTCGAGGCCACCCAAGTGAAAACCTACCTTGAAAAACAAACAAACAACAAAAAAGAAGTTTGATAGAAGAATGCTGTAGAAAATGTAATGGATATAATACTTGGAAGAAAGTCTATCTCAAAAATAAGATGAGAATTTGGTCCCTGAAGTCTAAAAATTCATAAATCCTTCTCTCCAAGACTTAGCTTTTTATATAAAAGAAGGAAGTTGGGCTCTATTAAGAGCACATCACTGAAGTAGATTTAAAACTCACCCACCATGGCTCAGGGAATTTTGCAGAAGAGGGAGCAGAAAGATTGTAAGAGCCACAGGTTGAGACATCATGCCCAGAGGCATTACCTCCCCGCAAAATAACTGACTGCTGCTCCCACAATGCATAAACCACAATCCCACTGAGGAGCATCCCCAACGGAATGGGGGCAGGGAGGAAGGAAAAGAGGGTACCAACACATGATGATCCATACGAAACATCTTGTTAATAATAACAATAATAATAAACATTTTTAAAAGTTTTTTTAAAAAAGATTTTGAACTTTTTCTACATTGAGAATCCTTTCTTCAACAACATTTGCTAGTACCCAGCATGTAAAACTGATAAAGTGACCTTGCTCTAGTTATAGAGAGGACAAGGAATCCAAGCACCACCAATCATCTTCCAGTCCTCTTCCAAAGCCCGACTACAAACCACCAGGTTTTACAGTATCTAAAGCCACTTCTTGATTCCAGGAAGATGACAACAAGAATAAATAAACACATGTTCATTGTCAAAGACCAATACTGAGGTTCAGGAAAAGTTTAAAAGAAAAACAAAGAGCCGGGCATGGTGGCGAACGCCTTTAATCCCAGCACTCGGGAGGCAGAGGTAGGAGGATTGCTGTGAGTTCGAGGCCACCCTGAGACTACAAAGTTAATTCCAGGTCAGCCTGGTGGTGAGACCCTACTTCGAAAAACCTAAAAGAAAGAAAGAAAGAAAGAAAGAAAGAAAGAAAGAAAGAAAGAAAGAAAGAAAGAAAGAAAGAAAGAGAAATAAAGAGAGGCAAAGGGGTAAGGAATTGAAGGCCCCATAGTCCCTCGACATTCTGGCTACTGGAGACTTGTTTTGGAAAAGATCTCTTTTATTCTGCTACCACTCACTTCTGACTTGAAAAGGCTGAGAGTCAAAAATAGAATCAATAAGAAAGCATCACTATACTGGAGTAAGTGTCATATTTCTTATCCATACCAGTTCATTCTCCTCAAAGGGCAACAAATTATGACATATATAACTCCTAAGCAATGAGGAGAAAGCATAAAGAGAAAGAAGAGAAAAAAAGAAATGAAAGCAGGAAAATCAGAAATCTTAAATTATAGTGCTTTGGCACAGTCCATAAATGACCTTCTAATATTTACTCTCCTCTTTCTTTCTTCAGCCCTTTACTTTCAGCTGGATACATAACTGCCTATCTCCAAACTATACTTCCTAGGATCTTCTGTTGCTGCTATGTGATCACATGACAAACCTCCAGCTTATGGGATATGAAAGGAAGTGATGTCATCTACTTCAGGTGCTATCATTATTAAAAAAGTTATTTTTTGTCTCTCCATTTGTAACTCAGGCTGGGGTGAGAACATAGTGATTATAATTCATGTTTTACTGTACAGATTAGAATTACATTCTAGGGAAGCCAGAGAAAATTGGAAGTCATGTGGATTCCTTGACAAATGAAAGAAACTCCTTTATACCTTCCTTTTCTGAGTCACTACATTTTGGAGTATCTTTGAGACAGATGCATAATGAACATGTTTTTTGTATCTAATTGATGAATTAAAAATGGAAAGCAAATAAAAAAGAAATGCAAACAAAGTGACAATATTAATTTGGGTCTCTGCCCCTATGTTACATAAGATTCCCAGGGGGTCTTAACTGAAATAGGTTTTAGAGTATTGGCTGGCACTAAGAAAGCTTGCAAAGTGATTCTGATGGTTTCCATGGACATTTCAGGACAAATTTCAAAAATCCAAACAAATTTCAGCAGGAATCTAAAAATCATTCACTACAGTCACATGCTAGCCATGGCTCTCTGCTAGTTTCTCACTACATAGCACTTAAAATTATACTTTTTGGCTGGGCATGGTGGCACATGCGTTTAATCCCAGCATTCGGGAGGTAGAGGTAGGAGAATCGTCATGGTTTAAGGCCACCCTGAGACTGCATAGTGAATTCCAGGTCAACCCGGGCTAGAGTGAGACCCTACCTCAAAAAAAAAAAAAAATCATACTTTTTGTTATGAAACAAAGACCTCTACCTGGATATTTTGTTCCATGGAAGGATTTAATATGGGAATGATTAAATATAAAATACATCTTTACTCTTTAATTCCATTCCTCTTAACAGTAAAATAGAGATGGACAGAACATTATTAAAAAGACCATACACAAGCTTTCAGTACATAGCCTGCATAAGTAGGCACAAAACACTACATAATACCATCAAAATTACCTGGTCTGTAGTAATTTAGAGAATACTACATGCAACTACTAAAACTTGTACTTTGAGCCGGGCATGGTGACACACACATTTAATCCCAGCACTCAGGAGGCAGAGGTAGGAGGATTGCTGTGAGTTCAAGTACAGTTTGAGACTACATAGTAAATTCCAGATCAGCCTGGCCTACAGTGAGACCCAACCTTGAAAACCCAAAATAATAATAATTTATACTTACAAATAGTCAATCTTCATTTGACTTGACTGAATTCAAAATCATCTAGGGTATACATCTATGGGTGTGTCTATCAGAACATTTCTAGAGAAGTTTAATTAAGAGGGAAAGATTTACCCTGAATGTGGGTGGCACCAGCCCATAGATATACTCAAATAAAAGGGAAGAAAAAGAAAGCAAGTTGGACATCAGCATTCATCTCTTTCTGCTTCCTGACTGCAGACTGGTTGTCACCAGCCCAGGCACACTCCCAATGCTGTGCTTTCTTTGTCATTACAGACTGTATCTCCACAAACTGTGAGCCAAGATAAACTTGTCCTTAAATTTCTTTTATCAGGCATTTTGTTACAACAAAAAAGCCACTAATACAATATCTCTCATCCAATGGATTGTAGTACTTTTGTATATTTGCTAAGATATCTAAAAACTATTTTTGAGTGCAACCTTAAAAAGGAGCTACATAGTTTGGACTGGAGAGATGGCTTAGCAGTTAAGGCACCTGCCTCCTAAGCCTAAGAACGCTGGTTCCAATCTCCAGTGGTTCCAATCTCCAGGTCCCTCGTTTAGTCAGATGCAAAGTGACGCAAGGGCACAATGCCACACTTGACCACAAGGGGGCGCACGCATCTGGATTTCGTTCACAGCAGCTGAGAGGCTGCTGGTATGCTCATCTCTGTCTTTCTCTCCCTCTCTCTCTGTCTCTCTCCAAAAAAAAAAGGAGCTACATAATTTAATAATCTATGAGCTAAGAATTAAAAATGGTACCAAAAAAGTGGGTTAACCATAATGACACAACAAAAATGTATAGCATGTCATGACATTCCATTTTTCTTCAGGCTTTGTTTACTTTTCCTCTTGTATGCCATAATAAAGCATAGTCATAACCAATGTGTGATGACAAATGGTCTCAGGGCTGGGTTTGCATTCTTCTAAGTATATTGGCATTTGTAAGCTGGAAAAGATAAATGTAATCAACCACCCTGAGACAAAAGTGGGATGACTATTCTGGCAAAATGCTCAAACCACATTAAGCCCTAATTTGAAATGATGTTTGAAAGAAAGCAATGCAACTAGGACCAATTTATTTGCACAGCAACTAAAAACTGAGCTCACTAGACATATTTAAGAGATGGAAACAATTAAATGTGTTTGTTTTCTAAATAGACCAAGTATATTAGAAACTTTGAAGGTAAGAAAAAAAATCTAGTTATTCTAGACTATTACAAGTTGCTGTGCAAATTCTTAAATCATTTTCTTTAATGGCCCTCTTAGGTAATTCTAATAAAACATGTTAGTTATAAGAGTGAACAAACAATATATTTAATTTCACATTGTTAATATGTCATAGAATTTCATTCTAATTCCATATAGAAAGAAAGGAAGGAAGTATGGGTGAACTTAAACAAAGCCTCATGTCATGAGGAGCGCATTGCTGGTTTTCATTCTTGTTTTGAAAAAAAAGGATGGATTTTGATATTTTTCCTTGTATACAAACCAAGTTTCTATGATATCCTAAGAAAATTTAGGCAAAGTTCGGTTATTTTGGGTATACTAGACACAATAAGGAATTTTGAACATAGCAATTGTTCTAGTCAAAGGATACTGAAAGAGTGAACTTGCTATCCAGAACAACATCCTGTTCCAAATGTGGGATGGCCAGATACCAGCATATCATCAAGTCTTTGGCTGATGCGCATCCTCTGACCACTCAATCAAGGAGAGTGTCTTTAAGACCAAGTGTCCTAGACTCTCTGGCGTCTTTTCCCTGGGGCTATATCCTGACAAGTCTGGCTAAGATAGGTGGCTCCTTACACACCATAATGAAGCCCAGGTCTGGGAGGACATCCTGCCAACATCCCAGTGAAGTCTGCCAAGAACTGATGCTACATAGTATTGAAAACAGGACAGGGCCCTTGTCAGTTCTTCTGCACAGATGGTTTGTAGAAGAAACTGATGAACATTTGAATGAATGCACCCCAAGTGGAATCTGTTTTCCTTAAGGATCACCCATCCAACAGGGAAAGTACATGAGGTCTGCCCCTACATGGAAAGCACAAGAAAAACTGACAGGAAGGGGGAATACTTGTTAATTTTTAATCTCATTACTGCAACCAACCCACTTAAAGGCTGTCCTCAGGGTTTGTTTACTTTATGCAGAAACACTACCAAATTCAAGTGCACTGAATATTTTAACAGTGGCAGTTCCTTCTAGAAATCCATGTAGGGTTGGTACAGTGTATTTGACTTTGATATGTGCTGAGGAAGTTAGGGAGAGCCCACTGATAATAACGTTCAGCCTCAAAGATATTGACAAGGTTAAAGCACCAGTAAGACAATAAAGCATGACTAAAACAGCAAATTTAATGCATTGCATTCTACACTAGTCTAAGATTGCATAGACTGCAAGTCCAAAACATTTTAATTGAGCTAAAAATCAATGAATGCTTCAGATACCATAATTGTAATAACTCAGAACTTCAGCTAAAGAATTTAAAGATTTCAAGTGTTTTTTTTTTCTACTTAAAAACTGTATTAAGAACTAAAACAAAAAAAAAACTGTGTACTAAAATAAATGCAAAAAGAAATACATATTGTAGATTCGGTTATGGAAATCTAGAACTTGTGCAAAGTAATATACAAAGGTTAAGAAAACATGAAGTATTTGAAAAGAGAATGAGGGCTAGGGTATATAACAATTGGCAGTGCACCTGCCTGGCATCCATGAGGCCATAAGTCCAATTCTTAGAGACAGAAAGAGAGAGGGTGGAGGTACAGAGAGAAATGGAGACAGAGATAAATGCTAAATCTTATTGAGCAAGGATAATCATAGAATGTTAAGGGAATACACATATGTAAGACTTCACACTTCGATTATTATTGCATACAATACAAATCACAACTCCCTCTGGCTTCTTCCTGTCTCTCAGGAGCTTGGTACTGGATGTCCACACTTAAATTCTATAGAAGTTATTTAATTTTAATTAAACAGTTCTTACATAGAGTTATGAGAGTAGGAAGAACTAACTTGCAATGTCCATAGATTCTCCTTATGTGCAACTTACAACACTAAAGATTCACTCATCCCAAAGGGAATATGTTTCTTTCTCTAACTTCAGCATTAAATTTTAAGCTTTTGAACATGCTGTTGGAAGTCTTTACTATCTAACCTTTCCAAACTAACCAGAACATATCCTTTTAATAAAAAATAATAGCTATGTTCTCATTTTCAAAGTTTTCGATTAAAACCTGCAGTGAAAAAATCCAGCGGAGAAGAAATTTCCTTTTGGTTTAAAAAAAAGTCATTAAATTGATCAGAACAATATGAAATGAAGATGATGTTGTTAGGTTCTTCACTCATGTTGGAAATGAAATAGACTTGCTGTCTAACTTAAATCCGTAGTTACTTGTCACACGACATTTCAACAGTAATCTTAAATGTATGCAAGTTAAGATACCAAAGAAAATCCCACTACCTATGATAATCAAACTAAACAATTGCAAGTCTTTTTGGAAGTGATTTACTTGCTCAGATCTCAAAGAAAACCACATAATGTCACGAGTTAAAATATTTTTCTTGTGTATTTTAAGCATGGCAAGGTAGCTTTTCAAAACATAACTTGCAGAATTGGGGACCATTCCAGCTAGATTCACATCCTTTGACATGGCAGCTTAGTTTGCTAATCTTGGCTTATACTTTTAAAAAGCAGCATTCTATTTTTCCCATAGTTTATACCCTTAAAAATGCCCCATTTAATTACTTTTAATATTGACAAAGAGCATTGTTACTCATTTTCTTTCTCAACATCCCGCTAAAAGGTGCATGAATTATCCTTTGGAAACTTGGAATGCAGGCAAAACAGTGGATGTGAGCAGAAACTAAGTAAATAATTCTTCTCAGCATCTCAACTTCTTTGCAGAGCGTCAGCCCAGGAAAAAGCCATTTTCTTACCAGTTGCCTTTTGCCACCCTCATCAAAAAAGAAAGTTGAAAACTTTATTCCTAGAGAACAGTTTATATACCATAAGATGTAAATCAGTAAGTTGTTTTGTGTGCTGGAAATGTAAAGCTAATTCTTCCTGTCAAAACCTTAGGAAAACAAGCACATCATAAACATACTTCTGCATTTTAGAGCTGGCTCTCATTTTATTTTAGAAGGTTTTTTTTCTATGTGTCCCTTAAGTCGGCACACTTAGATTTGTAGAAATGAGAATAAGTCATTTAATAGTATCCTTGTATAGCAGATTTAATCAAAAATACATTAGAACACTCTTTCATTCTTCACATGGGAATACAAAGGGGGTGGGGAGGGAGTACAAAATGAAATCCCAGGAGATGAACTGAGCTTAACTAAAATGATACTTTTCTAGGAAGAATTTTAAGCTCCTTCAAATTGTGATACTGCATCAGAGCCAAGGCTCAATACTGCCATCTCCTTCTGAAATGCAGAAATACAAGAAACAATTTTGGGATTAAAAGTATAGGATATCAAAACAGCTGAACATATCATTTTTATGTTTGTCATTTTGGAAGGCAGATCAAGCTTCTAAAGATAGTGTATGTAAACTTTATGAAAGTAACAAATATTTTTAAACTACAACAAACTGATTTGTATGTGTGACTTCCTCTCTTTAAAAGGCAATATATATATGTAACTTGTTCATCATGCTATTAATACTCTAATTTTTTTTTTTATGATGACTTTATGATGTTATGGTATCAAAGGTTTGAGACAACTCCTAAGGGACTACACAAAGCAGCCTTAAATTTAAGCAAAGTTATTAAACTATCTTTATTTAAAGTCTTTTTTATTCATTCTCTAACTCATTAGTTTTTTTACCTTGTAAATAATTTCTGAAAATCCAGCTAGTAAGCATTTTTGTAATTTAAAGCTCTTGGCGCTATTAAAATGTAAATCACTCCCAGAGAAGTAAATCTGTAGTGTATGATCAACTAATCAGATCTGCCATGTGCTGTTTTCAAGTACAGTAGCAGTAAGTTTCTGGACAATGACAGTTTATACCTATAGTCCTAGAATAATTATTTTAAAATTTCCTCTTTGGTCTTAAAATATATGATTACTATAGTCTTATTTCCCTTCCTAAGCAGAAGAAACGAGACCATTGTGTTAAATAGGGGGCCACTACCAAAGTGAAGGAGTGGAAAGTAAGAAGTTGAGGTTGAGGAGGAAAGTGCTTTGTGGGGAATTACAGTCATGGTTTTTTTTATGCCCGGGATAAATGCTGAGAAAGATACTGGGCAATTTTCTGATAATAATAAGTAGTGTATACTTACACAAATCTATATAGTATATAGCTCAATCACTGGATGTGGCCACTTGGTATAATCAAAAGACACAGCAAACATGAGATACAGGTCATATTGAATCAGCAATATCTTATAATAAGCACTTTTTAAGTTGCAGAAATACATTCAATAATAATAATAAAGCCAGGTATGATGGTATATGCCTGTAATTCCAACCTGTGGGAGGATAAGTAGGAAGGATCATGAGTTGGATGCCACCCTGGGCTACATAACAAGTTTTAGGTCAGCCTGGGTTCAAAGACAAGACCCTATCTTCAAAAAAGAATAGTTAACAAAATTAACAATGAGATATATTGCAGAGTAAATTCATAAGCCAATAACTTAGGTACTTATTATTATCAACTATCATGCATTTTGCATAACTGTATTGCAGTATATATATTAATATATATTATAGGACTGGCAACACAGTGTGTTTACACTTGCATCACAACTGTGTGAGTAATGGGTTTTTACTACAGCATTATTATGGCCATAATATTGACAGGCAGTTGAATTTTTTCATCTCCATTACAATCTTGAGTCACTATCATCCACTTACTCTATTGTAGACTGAAACATCATAGGTGCATGCCTCTAAGTATGACTTTTATAGGATTTAAAGGGTAAAACCCATGAATAAAATGTAATGCAATTACAATCTTATAATTGTAAAGATATGCTTTGGGCTAACAGAAGGATATTGGAGCATCAGATTTATTTTATCACATAATTTCTGAGCAATTTATATTTTTGTCAAAAAAAGGTATTAATTGGTAATCTGGTTTTCTTCCCAAAGTGAACAGATTTCTATTACTGTAGCCATGTCACTGATCCAAAGTAGAGACATGTAAACAAAAGCAGAGGCTCAAGGGAGGTGTCATTCCCTATAGGGTAGGATTTTCTTTTTCCCTGTTTAACAAAATATTTCTCATTCCTCTGATATAGAGAAATCTATTAATGAACCCAAAAAAGAACACTGATATTGTCATATTAGCTGTTAAGGGAAATTACTCATTACTAGAATAGGTGCCGGTTTTTGTTGTTGTTGAAGATAATGTTGTTCTTTGTTGTTGTTATATTTTGTTTCTGTTTTGCCCTGGTGATATTCCAAACACCCAAATCCTTATTAAAGGTGGGGTTCAAGTTCAAAGAAAACTTTTGACTCAAGGGAAAAATGCAGTGTGTGGCTACTCTTATCAAAGACATAACCAGCTAGTCATGGTGGCACACACCTTTAATCCCAGCATTCAAGAGGCAAAGGTAGGCAGATCACTGTGCATTCAAGGCCAGCCTGAGACTACATAGTGAATTCCAGGCCAGCCTGGACTACAGCAAAACCCTACCTACCTCAAAAAAAAAAAAAAAAAAAAAAAAAAAGACTTAGCCATATGAGTCAGTGCTCCTGTTTAGATTTCAGAAATAGAAAATAAGAAAGGAATTCTACTCAGCAGTAAGGAAAAAATGATATAATGAAATTTGTAGGAAAATGGACAACTTATAACAAACTCACACAAGCACAGAAAGACAAATGCCACATGTTTTCCCTCATCTGTGGTTCCTAAACTAGAACAGTTTGAGTTGAAGGCATACCTAAAAAGTAACTCAAGGGACAGATAAAGAGGTAAGAAGCTATTGCTGAAGACACCACATGCTGCCATTACAGAACATCAAAAGATTTGGCTGAATCTGGAAGGAAGCTGTGGTAGTTTGAATAGATGGCCCTCAATATATTCAGTGTTTTATTACAGCTTGTAATTTAGATCTGCAATCACCTGAGTGGAGCAGGTATCACTAAGGTGTGGTGGTAGATTTGACATTCCAATCTAAAGATATGCAATGTGCCTAGTTCCACCTGGAGTGCTGTGTGGCTTTTGGCTTTTGGGCTTGTGGTTTCTCTCTCTCTCTCTCTCTCCTTGGCCCTTCTTCTGCCAAAATGAAACTTCCCCTGGATCTGTCAGCTTCAATAAATATCCCTTCCTCCATAACTGTGCCTGGTCTGGAAGTTCATCTCAGCAAATCTGAAGCGATCCACTACAGAAGCCAACTCCCAGATGGTTAGATAGAAAGCACTACATGAGCTGCTAGGGTAAAACAGCCAACAACATTGTAAGAAAGCACACAGCCTAGGTTGGTAACCAGTGGCTCTTTGATTGATTAGGAAATCCACTCAGTGGAAAGGAACCCATAGCTAGAACTGGGAACCAAGTCAAAATCCTATGGAGGCCAAGATTATGGACTCCAATGAGAAGCTTCCACTAGTTTTTGGCCAAAACTGAGGTTACACCTATCAAAATCTCTCTAAATTAATAATGCTTATACCCTTAACCTATCCTAATCTCACTCCCCATTGGAGAATCTGTTCTTCTTTTTCATAAAGCAGTGAGAACTGAGGACAACCAAAATCTATCAACAACACAAGGATAGATAGCTCACTCCCTGTCAGCAGATGAAACCACACCTAGCACAGTAGCTAAGGCCCAAGTGAAACCATGGGGGAATTGGCAAGATGAGCAAGAGTGCTGCTTCTACCACAAGCCTGGCAAACTGTGCCAGGGTGATGGAGACAGACACTGAGGATACTCAAAATGTACCAAAGCAGAAATCCAGAAACTGCTGAGAGCTCAACCCTAAAGTAGACTTAAAGCACACCCACCAAGGCTCAGAGAATTTTACAGAACAGAGGGCAGAAAGAATGTAAGAGCCACAAAGTGGGAGGCACTATCCAGAGGCATTGCCCCCACAATGACTGACTGCTGCTCTCACAAAAATAACACACAATACCATGGTGAACACCAGAAATCCCACTAAGGGGGCGGTGCTCAGTGAAGTGGGGTCAGGGAGGAGGGAAATGATAGTTCCAACACATGATGTATTCATACAAAATTTTTCTACTTAATAAAAAAAAGAAAATAAGAAACATATCTGTGACTCTTTCAAAAGAACACATTTCACATAAATCATTAGAATTATATTAAAATTTATCAATAGAATATAATACTTTATAATGTCTAAATTTAATAATTCAAACTTCACTTTTACTTTAAGTAAACTATGAAATGAAATCAAGCTTAAGAGAAGCTTTCTCTGTCTTCTAATAATGACCAATCTTTCATAAAAGTTACTACAGCAAATTATCTCCTCACCTACCACCTCCAAGTTTAATCACAGGGTTGTAAATATTTTGGCTTTAGGCTTTTTAATTAAAAAACTATATATTTTACAGGCAATTAATATTACCCAAGAGAATCTATGTTGAAAAGGAATCATTAACTGTGTTACAAAAGGAAAAAAAAATGGCATGTGCTGTTTCAACTTTTTTTTTATTATTTATTTGCAAAGAGAGGGAAAATTAGAATGTACAAACTAGGGCCTCTTGCCACTGCAAACAAACTCCAGATGCTTGCACCACTTTGTGCATCTGGAAATCCAGATGGCTGCTGGGAAACTGATTCCAAGTTAGCAGGGGTTGTTAGTATGTACCTGAGAAAGCAGTGCCAGCTTTGTCCATTCTACTTTAGAAAGAAAGAAAAGACACAACTGCCAGCTCTGTGGTGCAGAGGATGGTAAGCATCATGAACTTCCAACCTGGGCTTCACCCAGTTGCTGAATACGAAGGTGCTGCATGCTGCAAACTGTCAGCTAGTCCTAAAGCTTTGATAAAAGCACCTTGCTCAGCTGGTGCTGAGCAGAAAACTTTCTTCCTATAGACCAGCCAACTGAAAGCTGAAAAAGCTGCACTGCATGCAGCCATATCGGGAGACAGAAGTCATCAGTGGTAAAAACAGTGGCCAGACAGGCCCAATGACCGAATGGGTGCAACAGTGGCATGTCTGCTCTGGGGGAAACCAATTGCTCCATAATTGGACTGAAGGTCCACTTTATGGGAGGGAATACATGCCTGGCACTGAAAAACTAATCAAAAGTCTATGGCAGGGGAGGTCATGAGCCTAAGGGGTATAAAGCCTACTCTTGTCTAGCTAAATGTATATATTATTCCCACCAAACTGCCCTAAAAGCAATACACTTAATGTTCATATTCACATATTAATGATACTCTCACTTCTGGTTAGAGAAGCTTCTCATTTCAGATGGAGATGACCACTGGGATGACCCAAAAGGCAACATACTGCTGAGAAGGGATGGAGGAGTGTCAGCACTGAAAGATCTCTGTCACACCCTCAAAGGCTCAAGATCCATTGTGGAAGAGGGGACGGAAAGAATGTAAGAGCCAAAGGAAAGATATGACTCCTTACAATGCAACTGTCCAGACAAAAATTGGCCTCAATATCCATGACCTTGCAGTGCCTAGCAAGACCTTCACAAGACCCTCATAATAGGAGAAAAAGATGAAGATATAAAATTAAAAGAGAGACTAATGGAGAGAGGGAGGGGATATGATGGAGAGTGGAGTTCTAAAGGGGAATAGGGGAGGGAGGGAAATATCATGGTTTATTATCTGTAAGTATAGAAGTTGTTGAGAGAAAAAAAAAGCACCTTGTTCAATTGTGGGTGAAAAGAGGGTCAAGGGAAACCCAACTTTTAAGAACTGAGATATGGGTTGGAGAGATGGCTCAGCAGTTAAGGTGCTTGCTTACAGAGCCTTACTGGATTTAATTCCCCAGTACCCACATAAAGCCAGATGCACAGTGGCACATGTGTCTGGAGTTCATTGGCAGTAGCTGGAGGCCCTGGCATGCCCATTCTCTCTTTGTGTCTCTCTTCTCTATCTCTCTCTGCTTGCAAATAAATAAATAAAAATATATTTTTTAAAAACTAAGTTATTTTATCTTGTGCCCTCATCTTGGCACTAGTAAGTGACAGCATTGTCATTGAGAGACTTAACAATGACAGATTTCACAAAAGTTTCTTTGTGTATAGAGCAATGGAAAAATATATATTCTTAACTGTGAAGAATAAGAAACTTCTAGCTAATAAAAATTGTATGTCATCTATATCCTTCTATAAAGGGAAAACTGAGAAGACTTCTGTGGGTGCTATGAAACTGATGTCACTCAGTTAAATGAGGATAGTCTGAAGGAAACACAAAGGCCAAATAAACATTTCTTTGCAAAATGTTTTATAACCAAGTCCTTTTAACATTAAGTGACCTGAGGAAATGCCCAAAGGGAATACCAGTGGTGACAATGCACCCTTTAAAAGTGATTTTCAACCTTCTGAAAAATCCCACTAGCTGTGCTGGTCAAAAAGATTTAACAAGAATGGAAGGTCAGCTGCCAGCCAGGCCACACAGTGCTGTGAGACTGGGCGGGGTGGGGGGGGGCAAGGAGGGGTGGCTACACCCAAGGCTAAACACCATTTCAGAGTGGCTGCTTGGGAGGGGACAAACCATTGGAAGGTCAGCTGCCAGCAGGACTGCATGCCATTGTGAGATGGGGATAAGCTCTGGGGTTATGTGCCAGAGCTAGACACCGAACCAGGGTGGCGACGTGGGAGGGGACAAACCAGTGGAATGTCAGCTGCAAGAAGAGCTGCACACCATGGTGAGAGTGGGTTCAGAGCAGTATTACACACCAAGGCTAGACACCATTCCATGGAGGCTGCTGAGGAGACAAACCAGCAGAAGGTCAACAGCAAACCAACTTGGATTCTACTTCTCACACCCACCTTGCAAGCACTCCCCCACAGGAAAAATATCTGAAGGAGGGCTGAAGCAGAGGGCAACTGCACCAGCCCCAGTCCACAGAAGCTAATCTCACTCCAAAAAGCCAGAGAGCAAATAAGACTGGAAGGAAAGCCCCCAGCTTGGTCAGCAGGAAAGACAGTCTCCCAAGGTCTTACCCAGATTTGCTGGGAGGTGGCACACACAAAGTAGACCCTGCTCAATGGACAGTCTTCAAACCCACATCCACCTTGCTCAATTTAGAGCAGGCTCCAACACAGGGTAGACAAGAGATGGATCTGCCACATCCTCAGTGAGACAAATGATGAGATGGGCAGACCCCAACGTAAATCAAATAACACATGACACCCAGGAAAGGGATCCCCACCAAGATTAATTAGTCCCACAATGAAAGCCTCCAATGAAAGCTTTAAGGAGGCAATGCCTTATCCATTAAGCCACTGGGGCTTCTGAAAGCATAAAAAAAGAAAGAAAAAAAAAACAAGATATAGAAGCCCAAAATGAAATCTCAACAGCATTTTAAATGAATTTAATGAGACCATGAACAAATGCCTGCTTGAATGGGAAGAAACTGGAAAAAGAGTAATCAAACAGGAACTATCAAAATAATTCAAATTACAAATCAAAGTTTGGTTCAATGAATTGTAAGAAAAGAAACAAAAAGAACTCAAAGGATGGATGAAGGAAATATAAGATAATAAAAAAGAACAACTCAATCAATGGCTGAAGGAAACCAAAGAAAATAAGCAAATAGTACTCCATAGATGGCTTAATGAAATCGAACATAATCAAAGAGACATCAACAGAAGGCTAAAAGAATTTGAGAATTAACAAATAAATGAGCGCATGAGCTGTGGTTTGAGTAAGGTGTTTCCCCATAATCTTAGGTGTTCTGAGTGCTAGGTTCCCAGCTGATGGAGATTTGGGAATTAATGCCTCCTGGAGGCAGTGTATTTTGGAGGGCAGGCTTATGGGTATTATAGCCAGTGTCCCCTTGCCAGAGTTTGGTTCACTCTCCTGTTATTATCCCTGTTGCCGTGGGGTGATGTATCCACATCATTTATGCCATCATGGGCTTTCCCGAGTCTGCAAGCCAAAATAAACACTTTTCCCCCCCCAAAGCTGCTTTTGGTCAGGTGATTTCTAGCAGCAATGCCAACCTGACTGCAACATGGGCCAATAGAACAAGCTCAATGAGAGCATATCCAAATGCAAGAATGAACTCCAAGAAATAATAGAAAGGTCAAATCAAGAAATGAAAATGGACTTCAAGAAAGAGATATACAACAGAAAACAGCATCTCAGAATGAAAAAAATTCACATTCTTTTTGTTGCTGTTGTTGTTGTTGTTGTTGAACCTTCTTCAAAATAGACACTATATAGTCTTATCCTCCTACCTTGGATTATTGCCACCATGCCTGGCAAGAAAGAATTTATTTTACAGCAAAAGAATTATGGGACTCCACAAAAAAAAATTAAAAAAACAAAAACATAATTGGGACACTTTTTGTTATATCTAACCACAATGTGTTAAAACTAGAAATCAACAACAATAACAACAGAAAACACATCAACTACTGGAGACTAAACAACTCACCTCTAAACAATGAATGCATGTTGAAGAAATGAGAAAGAAAATCCATAAATTTATCCAACTGAATGACAATAAACACATAACATACCAAAATTTATGGGATACAATGAAGGCAGTTCTAAGAGGGAAGTTCATAGCCTGAAATGCCTATACCACAAGAACAGAAAGATCTCAAATAAATAAGTGCTGGAAAGAACATTCTAAGCCCCAAAGTATGATATGGAAGAAAATTATCAAAATCAAACCTATTACCTTTAATGAAATTGAAAATGGTAAGTTCAAAAAAATCTCCATTAAAAACAATGCAACAAGAGGATATTATAATCATAAACATTTGTACTAAATACAGAGATGGCTCCACTATCATCAATAGACAGATCCTCCAAGGAGAAAATAAACAGAGAAACAATGAAGCCAAACAACACCATAGATTCAAATGGACATTAACTTCTAGTGGTTAATGTGCTATTCAGAAAATCCATTTATTTATCCAATAAAACATGACACACCATTCGATTCTCAGCATCAAAATAGGTCCCATATATTACATTTAGCAGAGACATCTAACCACAAAAGTGATGCAATGAATGCATGTTGAAGAAATGAGAAAGAAAATCCATAAATTTATCCAACTGAATGACAATAAACACATAACATACCAAAATTTATGGGATACAATGAAGGCAGTTCTAAGAGGGAAGTTCATAGCCTGAAATGCCTATACCACAAGAACAGAAAGTTAGTTCACAGTGGTTACCTTTAATGAAATTGAAAATGTAATTAAAAAAGCCAAACTGGTGCACCCATTCTTTATCTGTCTCTCTCTCAAAAAAATTGTTTTCCAAAAAAAAAAAAGGCCCAGATGGATTCACAGCTGAGTTCTACCAAACCTTCATTCAAGAACTAAAACCAGGGCTGGAGAGATGGCTTAGTGGTTAAGGCATTTGCCTACAAAGCCAAAGGATCCTAGTTCGATTCTCCAGGACCCACATAAGCCAGATGCACAAGGGGGCACATGCATCTGGTGTCCATTTGCAGCATCTGGAGCCCGTGGTGTGCCCATTCTCTCTCTCTCTGCCTCTTTCTCTCTCTCAAATAAATAAAGTTAAAAAAATACTTTTTTAAAAAAAGAATTAAAACCACTTCTTCTCAAAGTATTTCACACAATTGAGAAAGAGGGAAAGCTCCTTCTATTAAGCCAACATTACTCTAATACCTAAACCAGAAACAGATGCAACAAAAACAGAAAATTATAGACCAATGTCCCTAATGAATGTAAATGCAAAAATTCTCAATAAAATACTTCTATCTGAATTCAAGAACATGCCAGGCATGGTGGTGCATGCCGTTAATTCCAGCACTCAGGAGGCAGAGGTAGGAAGATAGGAAGATCACCATGAGTTCAAGGTCACCCAAAGACTACAGAGTAAATTCCAGGTCAGCATGGACTAGAGTGAAACCCTACCTTGAAAAAAAAAAAAAAAAAAAAAAAAAAAAAAAAAAAAAAGAACATATTACATATCAAAACATAATCCACCTCAATCAAGTAGGTTTAACCTGAGAGATCCAAGGATGGTTCAACATATGGAAATCAATAAATGTAATTCACCACATAAATAAACACAAGAATCACGTGCACATGGTTGTTTCAATAGATGCAGAAAAGGCCTTTGACAAAATGCAGCACCCCTTTATAATTAAAATACTGGAGAGACTAGGGATAAAAGGATCATATCTCAACAGAATAAAAGCTATTTATAATGCACCTAAAGCCCAGATTATACTAAATGGGGAAAAGCTTGATGGATTCCCACTAAGGTCTGGAATATGACAGGGTTGCCCATGCCCACCATTGCTTTTCAACATAGTACTTGAAGTTTTAGCTCGCGCAATAAGACAAGAGAAACAAAAAGGATACAAACTGGTAAGGAAGAACTCAAGCTAGCCCTATTTGCAGATGACATGACTTTATATACAAGTGACTGAAAAGACTCCATCAAAAAAAAAACTTTGAAAGGTGATAAATTCTTCAATAAAGTGGAAGGATAAAAAATCAATACCTAAAAAATCAGTAGCCTTCCTATATGCCACAAATAAACACATGGGGAAAGAAATAAGCAAAGCTATACCATTTTCAATAGCCACAACAAATAAATATGCTAGACTATCAAAAACCAAGGAAATGAAAGACCTATACAAAAAAATATATATAAACACAAAAGAAAGAAATTGAGGAGAATACAAGAAAATGGAAAGACCTTCTATGCTCATGGATTAGAAGAATTAATACTGTAAAAAATGGCCATTCTACCAAAAATCTTATACAAATTCATGCAATTCCAATAAAAATTCCAGCAATGTTCTTCACAGAGATAGAAAACAGTCTCAAAATTCATATGGAAGGACAGAAGGTCTTGGATAACCAAAACTATCCTCAACAACAACAACAAAAAATATGTCTGGAGGTATCACTATACCTGATTTCAAGATATACTACAAAGCCATGGTAACTAAAACAACATGGTACTGGCACAAAAACAGATCAATGGAATAGAACATAAGACTCATCGCCAAATCCAAGCAACTACAGCTACCTCATCTTTGACAAAGGGGCCCAAAATACACCCCGGAGAAAATACAGTATCTTCAACAAATGGTGCTAGGGAAATTGGATGACCACATGTAGAAGAATAAATTTAGATCCACTTATCTCACCCTGCAGAAAAGTCAACTCCAAATGGATTAAGGACCTCAAAATATAAAGCTTGAAGCTCTAAAACAACTAGAGGAAAAAACCGAAGGAGCCGAGCATGGTGGCGCACACTTTTAACCCCAGCACTTGGGAGGCAGGGGTAAGAGGATCACTGTGAGTTCGAGGTCACCCTGCCACTACATAGTAAATTCCAGGTCAGTCAGGGATTGAGTGAGACCCTACCTCAAAAAACAACAAAATAATAATAATAATAATCTACAAAGAACTCAAAAACCTAAGGAATAAAAAGCCAAAGAACCCAATCAAAAACTGGGGTAGAGATTTGAACAGAGAATTCTCAAAGGAAGAAATACACATGGCCATTACATACATAAAGACCTGTTCAATGCCTTTAGTTATCAGAAAATGTAAATCAAAACAACTCTGAAGGCCGGAGAGATGGCTTAGCAGTTAAGGCGCCTGCCTGTGAAGCCTAAGGATTCTTGCTCAAATCTCCAGGTCCCATGGTTATCCAGACACAAAAGTGACACAAGTGTGCAATGTAACACATGCCCACAAGGGGGCACACTCATCTGGAGTTCATTCACAGTGGCTGAAAAGGCCCTGGCACACCCATTCTCTCTCTGCCTCTTCTCTCTCTCTCTCTCTCTCTCTCAAAAAAAAAAAAAAAAAAAAAAACTCTGAGATTAAATTTCATTCCAGTCATAATGGCATTCATGAAAAACTTGAATGACGACTGGAGAGATGGCTCAGTGGTTAAGACACTTGCCTGCAATGCCTAATAACCCCCTAGGTTCAATTTCCCAGTACCCACATAAAGCCAGATAAACAAAGTGGTGCATGCATATGAAGTTTGTTTGAAGTGGCTATAGACCCTGGTACAACTTCATTCATTCATTCATTCATTCATTCATTCATTCATTCATTCATTCACTCACTCTTTCTCCTTACAAATAAATAAGTAAAATATTTTTTTAAAAAAAGAAATCTGTAGCTGGAGAGATGGCTTACTGGTTAAGGTGCCTGCCTGAGAAGCCTAAGAATGCTTATTCAAATCTCCAGGTCACATGAATAGCCAGACACAAAAGTGACTCAAGCGCACAATGTCACACATGTGCACAAGGGGGTGCATGCATCTGGAGTTCATTCAGTGGCTGAAAGGCCCTGGCACACACATTCTCTCTCTGCCTCCTCCTCTCTTTCTCTATCAAATAAAAAGAAAAGAAAAGAAACAAAAAAAGAAAAGAAAAGAAAAGAAAGGAAAGGAAAGGAAAGGAAAGGAAAGGAGAAAAAGAAAAGAAAAGAAAAGAAAAGAAAAGAAAAGAAAAGAAAAGAAAAGAAAAGAAAAGAAAAGAAAAGAAAAGAAAAGAAAGGAAAGGAAAAGAAAGAAACCTGCCGGACATGGTAGAGCATGCCTCTCATCCCAGCACTCAGGAGGCAGAGTTAGAAGTATCATTGTGAGTTCGAGGCCACCCTAAGCCTACATAGTGAATTCTAGGTCAGCCTAGGCTATAGTGAAACCCTACCTTTAAAAAAAAAATTGAGGGCTGGACAGATGGCTTAGTGGTTAAGGTGCCTGCCTGCTAAGCCAAAGTATGCCCATTCAATTCTCCAGATCCCACATTTAGCCAGACGTCATGTGACGAAGGGCACAATGCCACATTTGCCCACAAGGAGGCGAACACATCTGGAGTTCGTTCTCAGCCGCTAAGAGGTTGCTGGTGCGTCCATTCTCTCTCTCTCTCTCTCTCCCCCCCCCCTCTCTCTCTCTGTCTCACTCCCCCAAAAAACTGAATGCCAACAAATGCTGGCAAGGCTATGGGGCAAGAGAAAACCTCTTGCTGGTAGAAATGCAAACTTGTACAACCACTATGGAAATCAGTATGGAGACTGCTGAAAAAAGATGAAAATAGACCTATTATTTGATCTAGCTATACCACTCCTGGGCATCTACCCTAAAGACCCCATTCTTTTTTACAGAGATACCTATTCAGCCATGTTTGTTGCTGCTCTATTCACAATAGCTAGGAACCTGGATCAGCCCAGATGTCCATCACATGATGAATTAAAAATGAAGATGTGGTACACATACACAACAGAATTCTACTCAGTGGTAAGGAAAACAGAAATAATGAAATTTGCAGGAAAATGAATGGAGTTAGAAGAAATCATTCTTAATGAGGTCATACAGGCACAGAAAGACAAATGCTGCTTGTACTCTCTCATATGAGGTTCCTAACTGTGATGAATTGGAGATGGCTGCTAATGGTAGTCAGCACCAGGAATATGGGCATAAAATTAGAATGAGACCAGAAGAGAGAAGAACTAGGAAGAGAGAGAGGAGGCGTTACCTGACAGGTTAGGTGGGAGACCAAGTAACGGAGGTGGGAGGGGATTGGAGAGGTACAGGGCAGGGAGGATGGTTAGGGAACTACACCAAAGTTAAAACAACATGAGTCATTTCCACAGAAACCCTCATTTTTACTAGCATTCTACAAAATATAATTACCAAAAAAGGAGGAGGGGAGACAGTCTGGACAGATGGTGAAAAACGCTTAACCTTAAAATCATGGATTCTGGCTGGTGAATTCTAGACCCAGAATTGAGTTGCCCCTTTATAGTGAGCTGCTGGCCAGGGAGACCCATGAGGTCCCCAAAACAATGTAGGCCATTGTCAAAACACTTGATTACCTGCCAGAGCTAAAAGGTAGAAACCAGGCTGCAGAAATGACATAGAAGTTAAGGTGTGTGCCTGCGGAGGATAAGGACCCAGGTTCAATTCCCCAGAACCCATGTAAGCCAGATGCACATGGTGGCACATGCATTTGGAGTTCATTTGCAGTGGCTGGAGCCCCTGGCACACCCATTCACATTCGCTTTCTCTCTCTCTCTCTCCACCTCTAAATAAATAAATAAATTAATTAATTAATTAATTAATGTTTAAAAGGTAAGATCCTATACCTGAAGACACCTCAGGCTATGGTCACAGGACATCAAAATCATGCTACAACCAAAAAGGAAACTAGCTCCCTCATGACTAGCCCTCATAGTGCTGGAAAGCCCTTTGGGAGCCACTGGAGGACAACAGTCACCAACTGCATGAATAAGCTGGGGACCCTGAAGACTACAAAATCAACCAGCCAGACAAGATGTACATACTTGTGCAATAGTGGCACACAGCCCTGTAGTCATTCTTTCTTTCTTTCAAGAGCCATTCTACAACCATGTCCTTCACCAAGAGTCCCCGATTGCCCAGAGAAAGAAGTAAACTGCTAGATACTAAAGTCCCTCTTTTAATCTCCAAACCATATTCTTACACTTTTATTTCATGAGAGATTTCCCCATCATCTTCAGAAGAATGTGGATGACACCTTGCTTTATATGGTTTTCAAACTCCTGAGAACCTCTCACTTGATGAGAAATAATTATTTTTCCATGTTGAATTCTTCACATATCTAATAAGCCCTTCCTTTTGTTACCCCCTTTTTTATTTTTATCCTAACTATACATTCTAGGGGTACAATCCTTTAAAATGTTCTAATCTCCAAACTAAGTAACTCCCATTGGCTTGTGGGCCTTTGGACATCTTTATTATCCTTTTAAACATACCTTTTTCTGGGTGTGGTGGCACATGCCTTTGCTCCTAGCACTCCACTTGGGAGGCAGAGGAAGAAAGATTGCTATTAGATTAAGGCCAACCTGGAGCTACGGAGTGAGTTCCAGGTCAGCCTGGGATAGAGTGAGACCCTACCACAAAAAAAAAAAAAAAAAAAAAAAAAAAAAAAAAAAAAAACTTTAAAAAGGGCTGGAGAGATTGTTCAGTGGTTAAAGGCACTTGCTTACAAATCCTGATGGCCTGGATTCAATTCCCCTGTACCCATATAAATCCAGATCCACAAAGCGGCGCACGCATCTAGAATTCATTTGCAGTGGCAAGAGGCCCTGGTGTGCCCATTCTCATTCTCTCTCTGTGTTTCTCTCATCTCCCTCTCCTTGCAAATATATGTATGTATATAGAGAGAGATTAGATAGATATAAATGATATAGATATATCTTTCATTCCATTGATAGTCTTTCTAAAATCTTCCCAGCAGACACAGAGAAAACCATGCAGAAGTCAATGTGACAACAACAATGCAAGACTACAGCCAAGCACTACAGAAGCACATCAGAAGGAGAATTCTTTGTTTTGTGATGCCATCATTTAATCATTGATGGGATCACTGAGTAAACTTACCTTTACATATATATTATTAGCTAACAAAGAAGTATGTTTACATATGGCTTATCCATAACATAAAAAGGTCTTCATCATCCTCCTCTTTGCCCTAATCACTAGTGATAGAATGGTAGTCCAAACGTTTTGTCTACTTTCTTGACCCCAGTAACTAAGATTTCCTAAAATACCAAATATTAAAGGATCACTAATCTCAAAATGATCTAAAAATTCCTGCTTTGCAAACCAATATGTATGTTTGTAAATATACTTCTATGTACTTGATAATAATCTGTTGTTAAGCCTTCATGTTTAAAGACCAATATCAAGCCAGGTGTGGTGGCACACACCTTTAATCCCAGCACTCAGGAGACAGACAGAGGTAGGAGGATCATCATGAGTTTGAGGCCACCCTGAGACTACATAGTGAATTCCAGGTCAACCTAGGCTAGAGGGAGACCCTACCTCAAAATAAAATAAAATAAAATAAAATAAAATAAAGGCCAATATCAAATAGGCACATGGTTCTCTAGAGAATGATTGTGAGATGAAACATGTGTTCTATAAACCATTAGGTTCTCTGTTCACAGATAATGGAAAATTATACATTATTGTGAGTGAGAACAAGTGTAAAGATGAAAATCAGTTGTGTTTTAGAGCATTTTAGTATCTAAAACCTTCAGTATTTGGAAAAAGAAATTATTTCAAGATTATTGTAAAATACTCTATAAGTGCTTTCTTGGACTAATTTAATTGGGAGTGGGGAGGAGGTAAAAAAGGCTGATATTGAAATAGTCAGGTATGCTGAGCCTGCTTTGGATTAATTGTACTCTCAATTCCTCATTTTTGCTCATCAACAACTAACATAAAACAAGAACCTATAACTGATTTTTTAAAAAGTGGGGCTGGAGAAGATTGCTTAGTGGTTCAGGCATTTCCCTGGTTCGATTCCCCAGGACCCACGTAAGCCAGATGCACAAGGAGGCACATGAATCTGGAGTTCGTTTGCAGTGGCTGGAGGCCCTGGCATGCCCATTCTCTCTCTCTCCCTCCCTCTCTCTCTCTCTCTCTCTCTCTCTCTCTCTCTTTCTCTCTCTGTACCTCTTTCTCTCTCTACCTCAAATACATAAATAAATAAAATTCTTTAAAAAAATAATGTTCAGGTCTACAGAAAGTAGAGAATGTGACTTTGCCTATTGTGAAACAATTTTTAAAACACAGGAAAAATAAAAACACAGCAACTTATATTGCATATGCTGTTACCTAACCAAAAACTCTAACTGGGCTACCTCAACTTTACTATTTAGTAGTAAAAATGCTATTTAAAATGCTCAAACAAGTGCAGTAGTGGTACACAGCCATGGTGGTCAACCAACTGCTCTTGATTTGGCTAATAGATCCACTCAGTGGAATGGAACTCATTGCTGGAACTGGGAAATAAGTCAAAACCAAGTCACAAAAATGAGCACATTCTCCAATCAAAATACCACCAACTGTGGGCTAGAAGAGGGGCCTATGCATATAAAATTCCCTCCAAGATATCTATGGCCATCCCATCTATCTAGTACTAACTTCTCTCTCCCTTGGAGAAGTTGCTTATCTTTTTCAGATGGAAAATGAACCTGAAGGGAGGATCAGCCAATCACACCTCACCAGGGCCCCAGCTGAAACCATAGAGTAATGAGGGGGAAGGGCAAGAGTACACCATTCTTGGTGAACCTGACACCAGAAAATGGCTGAAGAAGATAAACACAAAGAAGATCCAACTCCTACTAAGCCAGATATCCAGAGACACAGAGGCGCCCAAAACCTCATCACTGAAGAAGAACTAAAATGACCCCAATGTGGCTCAGGGAAATTTGTGGAAGAGGGGGTGGAAAGAATGTTAGAGCCACAAGTTGGAGCATTATGCACAGAGACTTGGCCTATCCCCCATAACTTTTGACTACCCCCACAATGCATGACCCACATTTCCCATTGATGAGGGTCCCTTTGGAAGAGGGAGGACAGGGAGGAGGATAATGGAGTCACCATTATGAATGTAAAATTGAAATAATATAAATAAATAGATAAATAGATAAATAAATAAATAAATAAATAAATAAATAAATAAATAAATAAATAAAAATGTAGCTGTTGCAGTTAGGTTCACATTGCTAATAGAAATCACCCAACCAAGAGCAGTTTGTGGGGATAAAAAGAGGTTTATTTTGGCTCACAGACTCAAGGGGAACCTCCATGATGGCAGGGAAAACAATGGCATGAGCAGAGGGTGGACATCACCCCCTGGCCAACATAAGGTGGACTACAGGAGTGTGTACCAAACACTGTCAAGGGGAAACTGGGTATAATACCCATAAGCCCACCCCTAATAATATACCACCTCCAGGAGGCTTTAATTTCTAATTGCCATCAGCTGGGGAGCTAGCATCCAGAATACTTAAGTTTATGGGGGACATGTGAATCAAACCACCACAATAGCCAATAACAGAAATTAAATTAAATAAAGGAATGATGACTTCATTTGAACATGGGATTTATACTCATAATGTAATATGACAAACACTATAATGTAATATAAAATACAAAATTGTATGGAATATATATAACAATCTTATAGTTATAAGCACACAATCTAAAAGCTATATGGAAATATATCAAAATAGCCAGGCATGGTGGTGCACACCATTAATTCCAGCACTCAGGAGACAGAAGCAGGAGGATTGCTATGAGTTCAAGATCAACCTTATTCTACATAGTGAATTCCAAGTCAGCCTTGTCTAGAGTGAAACCCTACTTCAAAAATAAAGAGAAATGGGGCTGGAGAGATGGCTTAGCAATTAAGGTGCTTGGCTACAAAGCCTAAGGAGTCACATTCAACTCTCCAGGTCCCACATAAGCCAGATGCAGGTGACACAAGAGTGCAATGTCGCACATGTGCACAAGGGGGCACATGTGTCTGTAGTTTGTTTGCAGTGGCTGGAGGTCCTGGCACACCAATCTCTCTCTCTTTCTCTCTCATACAAAAGGTCAGTCTGTTTGACTTGCCTCAGAAAACAGAGAAATATATCAACCATGATTATTACTGGATGGTAAGGTAATAACTTATTTAATTTTCTTCATTATGATTTTCTACAGTTTTCAAATGAAATTAATTTTTATAATAAACGTAAAATAATACTTTGTTACTTCCTTTTGCTTTTCCTTCACTAACCTAGGAACTTGAATAGGAAACAGAACGCTCTAGTCTACATCTCTGTTGTCCAAGGAAATGAGTTAGGGGGTCTTGTAAACCAAAGGCCCATTTTAAAGACTGTGGGCTTGAGATTCATAGAGTTACATCACAGGGCAGATGCACTACCACACCAATTTTCCCTATGTGTCACAGTTATCAAAAGTCTATTCTTGGGCTGGAGAGATGGCTTAGTGGTTAAGGCACCTGCCTCCTAACCCTAAGAACACTGGTTCCAATCTCCAGCGGTTCCAATCTCCAGGTCCCACGTTTAGCCAGATGCAAAGTGACGCAAGGGCGCAATGTCGCACTTGACCACAAGGGGACGCACACATCTGGATTTCATTCGCAGCAGCTAAGAAACTGCTGGCGCGCCCATCTCTGTCTTCCTCTCCCTCTCTCTCTCTTTCTCTGTCTCTGTGTCTCTCTCAAAAAAAAATAATAAAAAATAAAAAGTTTTTTTAAAAAAAGTCTATTCTTCAGCCTGTGGTTGTGCTATAATGATATCCTTGTTAAGGTTGCAGATTCCATTTCCAAACTGAAAATGTCACCTCCTATGACTGGAAGTGACACTTGCATGCAAAATGTAGTGAAACTGCTTGGGATCTAAATGGCTGTCCTTTCAACAAGAAGAGTTTGGCAGATGTCAGCTCACCACAGCTCTAGTCCTGGCTATCCTACTAAAATAGCTTTATGACCTTAGCAAGTTACAACTGAGAGAGAGAGTTTTCACATGTGCAAAATTGGGGAATAAGATGATTTGCTCATTTGAATAATCATCTGATATGAGAAATGGCATCAGTGAATGCATAAGTATTAAAAAGTCACATATAAGGGCTGGAGAGATGGCTCAGTGGTTAAGGCACCTGGCTCTTAAGCTTAAGAATGCCCATTCGATTCTCTAGGTCCCATGTTTAGCCAGACGCAAAGTGACACAAGGGAACAATGCTGCACTGTGTCACTAGGGGCGCATGCGTCTGGAGTTTGTTCACAACAGCTGAGAGGCCACTGGCGCGCCCATTCTCTGTCTGTCCCTCTCTCTCTGACTCTCTCCCCAAAAAACAAAAAGTCACATACAGACCAAAATGATGCTTACATTCAATGAGATACTCTTCAGTGGTCCAGAACCTGTGCTTGATAAGCCTCTGGTCTGCCACTAGCTAGGTATATGATATTTTGAAAAACATTTGATCTCCGCGGACCACTGTATAACAAGGCAAGTAAATTATGATTTCTAAGTCCCTTTTACCCCTAAGTTCTATGATCTCTATTCAAATAAGAGTTTATAAAAGACAAAATGAAACTAGTCTTGGAGTGGGGATAGGGAGGAGGGAAGAAATGATGGTACCAACATATGATGTATTCATACAAAGTTTCTACTTAATAAAATAAAAAGAAGACATAGTAGTTGGAAAAAATAAGAAACAATATAATGAAGGAGGGTTGGGAGGGGGAAAAGGAGAGTGGTGGGAGGAGATTATGATCATGGTGTATTATCTATATGGAAATTATCAATAACAAGTTTTAAAAAGAAATAAAAGGGCTGGGGAGATTTCTTAGTGGTTAAGGCACTTTCCTATGAAGCCCAAGGACCCATGCTCCACTCTCCAGATCCCACATAAGCCAGGCACACAAGGTGTACACAATATGTACAAGGTGATATCTGGAGTTCAATATTAGTGGCTGGAGACCCTGGGTGTGCCAATTTTTTCGCTCTCACACAGACACAAAAAAATAAAATAAAATAAAACAATAGGGGGAATTAAAATAAACATAAGATTTTTGACTTCCTTGTTTTGACACTGCATTAGATTTTGTTCCAGCTGTGTGACTTAGTAGAGGGATAATTTAAGGGAATGTCCAGTAGGTAATAGGATAGTACTTTTTAAAAATAATTATGATTAGGTTAAGAGGCAAAAAGTTAATTATCCAAGTGTTCACTGTTACTTTGAATAAAATAATTAATTTTAGATAACACCTTGAAAGTACTAAAACAGTTACTTATCAGTTAAAATTACTGGCTTTCAGTTTATATATAATACATAGATTAATTACTTTTGCAATATTGTGACCAAAATACCTGACAGAAACTACTTATAGGAGAAAAGGTTAATTTTGGCACAGAGTTTCAGAGGAATTTCAATACAGCATGGCAGTAGGAACATAAGGTGTACCTCTTGACATTGTAGCTGGTCAGAAAACAGAGACCACTATCAGAACCAGGTACAGGTATAAGCTTAGTTATAGTGACCTATTTCATACAGCCAAGATCCACCTCCTAAAGCCCTCAAAATAGTGCTGTGGACAGCCTTCAAAATAGTGCTGTGGACAGCCTTCAAAATAGTGCTGTGGACAGCCTTCAAAACAGTGCTACAAGTTGGAGACTGAATTTTCAAAGCATGAAATTCAAACCATAAGAATGGGTCAGGAGCAGCAGTCTCCAATGGACATTTCCAGTACTTAGAAATTCCCAGGCTGGAGAGATGGTTTAGTGGTTAAGGTGTTTACCTGTAAAGCCACAGAATCCTGATTCGATTCTGCAGGACCCACATAAGCCAGATGCACAAGGGGGCACATGTGTCTAGTGTTCATTTGCAGTAGCTAGAGGCCCTGGTGGGACCATTCTCTCTCTCTCTCTCTCTCTCTCTCTCTTTCTCTGCCTCTGTCTCTCAAATAAATAAATAAAATATATTAATTTTAAAAAAAAGAAATTCCCTTTTTTTCTGTTTGAAATGACTCCAAGTCTATGAACCAATTAAATACACTTATGTATGTATGGTCTAGCACAGTGAGAAAGAGTCAACTGTGATATACAGTACTTTTCAGGATGAACAAATACTGTGACCAGATTTCCCTGTATTGAATAAGTATCAAAACAAACTCAAGGTACCTAACAATTCAAAATAAACATTCCCTTTCTCACATAAATTACAACAATTCTGCTCCCTACCTTTGTATGGTCTGACCAATGACTGACATAATTTTCAAAGATATAGATAATACCAAAGAACACAGTCCCAAAATTTTATATCGTATGTTATGTAACCAACACACAATTTATACTAAAAATACTGTCTTCAGCAAGATAGTTCCCAGGTTAAAGGTGCTTGCTTGCAAAGCTTCAGGGCCCAGGTTGAAGATATTGAAAATAATTTATGACAAGGAAGAATGTCATATTTTATATTTTGGGAAAATTATATACCAAGTAAAACTACCATAAAAATAAGGGACAAGGTCACATTGATGTCTATAGTCTTACTATATTCAACTACAGCAAAACATTTACATGAACATGTCAGTCTGATTCAATTTAACAAGCATTTATAAAGTGGCTGCAGGGCACAAATAGACATTAAGGACATTGGCTAGACAATTCCTTGCCCTCAAGGAGCTTACATGGATGTATTAGATTCCCTTACATAGAAAATCCAAGGCCATTAGTGGTTTATATTTTAGAGTTCCCAGAAAAAGCTTTTGCTGAGAGTTATGAACTGCTTTTATTACAAGCCACATTCAAAAAGAGAACCATGGAACTGATCTTACTTGAACTAAAATGGCAAGGTCTACTGGAAACCTCTAAAATGTGTTTCTACAACATTAACATGGGGATATTGTTTGCTACTCGGTTTCTGAGAATGCTGGGTTCCACAAGCATAAAGTGATAAAAGGTAGAAGCTGTTATACTAATGCAGCCCTAGATTTGAATAATAATGTCTACTTATTCAGTGACAATAGGTCTCAGGCATCTCACAATCATTACATCATTAACACTGCAAAGTGGCCTTTTTTGTATTTATTGTTTTTTTGTTTTGTTTTGTTTTGCTTTTTGTTTTTTCGAGCTAGGGTCTTGCTCTAGCCCAGGCTGACCTGGAATTCACTATTTATTCTCAGGGTGGCCTCAAACTCATGGTGATTCTCCTACCTCTGCCTCCCCAGTGCTGGGATTAAAGGTGCGCGCCACCATGCCCGGCTACAAAGTGGCCATTTTTAACCTTGTCCAGGCAGAATCATGATTTAATATAGGAATGTCTTAGACCAAATGCCGTGAATTTCTACTTATCATATGTCTCTGTGAAGAGAAGGTGGCTACTTCCTATCTACCACTTGATTGGACCTTGGTTTGACTTTTACTTAATCTGCACAGTGTACTTCCAGCTCCCTCTCAGTTTTCATCATACCCAAATCCAAATCTTTGTATTTGGCATATACTATTTTTCAACCTCAATGATAAAAGCTTGAACGGGTAGGGGACAATGATTAATACTAGATATAGTTGAAGTAAGTCTAAAATTGTTCTTCTTACAAAAATCTAAAACCCAACACCTTCCTTGGTCAAACTCAAAGTAGACTTCAAGAGTACCAAGACCCATTTTCGGGCTGACTGCAACATTTAATCACTTCCTGCAAGTAATGTGAACTGACATGGAAATCTCAAAACTAAAAACTTGTTTAGATAGCTGTTGCAGTCAGTTCACATTGCTGGCAGAAATCACCTGACCAAAAGCAGCTTGTGGGAAAAAAGGTTTATTTTGGCTTACAAACTCAAGGGGAACCTCCATGATGGCGGGGAAAATGATGGCATGAGCAGAGGGTGGACATCACCCCCTGGATAATTAAGTTAGACAACAGCAACAGGAGAGTGTGCCAAACACTGGAAAGGGGGAGCTGGCTATAATACCTATAAGCCTGCCCCCAACAATACACTGCCTCCAGGAGGAGTTAATTCCAAAATCTCCATCTGCTGAGAACCTAGCATTCAGAACATCTAAGTTTATGGGGACACCTGAATCAAACCACATTCTGCTCCTAGAATTCAGTCCATCTTTAAAAGTCCCCATAGTTTTTTCAATCCCAATGATGTTCAAACATTCCCATAATCCAAGATCTCTCTTTTTTTATTAAAAAATATTTTATTTCTATTCATTTATTTGAGAGAAAGAGAGAGAAAGAGAATGGGTGCACCAGGGCCACTGCAAATGAACTCCAGACAATGAGTCACTTTGTGCATCTGGCTTACATGGGTCCTGGGGAATCAAACCTGGGTCCTTTGGCGTTGCAGGCAAGTGCTTTAACCACTAAGCCATCTCTCCAGCCCTACTGGATATGAACTAGTCAGTTTTTAAAAGATTTTTCTTTTCTTTTCTTTTCTTTTTCTTTTCTTTTCTTTCTTTCTTTCTTTCTTTCTTTCTTTCTTTCTTTTTTATTAGTTATCTATATAATGTGTATACAGCCATGATGGTACCATCGTTAGCCTTCTCCCTGCCCTCCCCCCTCGAGGATTGTGGGTCTTTAGTCATCAGTTATGGGGGTGAAGCAACATCTCTGTGCATAATGACCCAATTTATGGCTCTAACCATCTTTCCGCCCCCTCTGCCATGAATTTCCCTAAGCCATGTTGGGTTCATTTTAGATCTCTTAAGTGAGCCATAATACCCAAAAAAAATCTCCCAAAACCCCATAATGGCACAGAATAGATACATTGCAAAAAAATGGTATTGGGCATACCAAAGAAATATTCAACCAATATAAAATTTAAACAGGGAAAATATCAAACTCTGTAGCTCCAAGTCCAACAACTCTAGTCAGTGTCATAATCTCCAAGTCCAATAAGTCTAACCAGCAACAAGTCTCTGGAGTTCCAATTCTACCTCTCCAGACAGGCTACTCACAGTCCTGGAAAACGTCATCTGGGGCCAGCAGCTCTTCTTGGCAGCCATCTCGTGGTCCTGGCATCTCCACTGAGTCTCCACTGCAACCCACAGTTCATCCTCATGGCTTCATCATGTCTCCATGCAGGCATCCAGCAAATCTGCTTCACACTGCCCAAGGCCATTTCCAAAATACAAGACCACGTTGCAAATTCAATGACCCTTTCTTTCCTGCATTTCTTATACTGCACAATACCAGGTAGGGTGCTGATTTGTTAATCCAGGGGGGAATAAAACAGACTTTGAAGAAAAGGACACTCCTTGAGCATTCAGACCCCTTCAAAAGAGTCTACATTCCTCCTGTTGTCCCAATGCAGGTCAGCTGGCCCAGTCTCAATGGGTGTAATCTCCTGTATAAATGCAGCTGAATGGGCAAAAGTTTCAACCCAAAGATTTCATTTATTATGTCATATCCCTCTGCACACACCAGTCCATTTCTATGCAAAGCAATCCTGCATGAGTTCTCAGGACATGGGCATAACAGCAAGCCTCTCACACAAACTACTTCAAGCCCAGTCCAGGCAAAGCTCTTTCTCACCCTTATAAGACAAACCTCACAGTCCATAGTTCTTACCACATTCAGGTCTTTCAACTCTGACCAGAATAGTCCATCAAGCTGTACTTACAGCACTGCAAGGTGTCTCTTAGGCCAAGGTTTCAAATCTTCCATATTCCTCTTGAAAATCAGCTCAAACTGGCCAAAGCCACACAGTCAGGTGTCTAGCAGCAAATAATACCACTCCTCAGTACCAACTGTACTGTTGCAGTCAGGTTCGCATTGCTGGCAGAAATCACCCGAGCAAGAGTAGCTTGTGGGGAAAAAAGGTTTATTTTGGCTTACAAAGTCAAGGAGAAGCTCTACAATGGCAGGGAAAAACAATGGCATGAGCAGAGGATGGGCAGTATCCACTGGCCAACATAAGGTTGACAATAGCAACAAGAGAGTGTGCCAAACACTGGCAAGCTGACAATGGCTATAATACCCATAAGCCTGCCCCCAACAACCCACTGCCTCCAGGAGGCATTAATTCCCAAATCTCCATCAGCTAGGAACCTAGCATTCAGAACACCTAAGTTTATGGGAGACACCTGAATCAAACCTGATTAGGCAGATTTCAAGGCAGATTTCAACTATCATAATTTCCAAGTAGAATTTTAGAAGATGGGGGCACTAGTTTTGTAAGGATTGGATCTATTGACAATCTGCACAAGCCATATCCTGCTATCATAAAAAAGATACTATTAAAAAATATAGGTACTAGAGGGCTGGAGGGATGGCTTAACAGTTAAGGCATTTGCCTGCAAAGTCAAAAGACTCAGGTTCAATTCCCCAGGACCCACATAAGCCAGATACACATGTTGGCACGTGAGTCTGGAGTTCATTTGTAGTGGCTGGAGGCCCTGGTGTACCCATTCTCTTTCTCTGTCTCTCTGTCTCTCTTCCTCTTTCTCTCTGTCAAATAAATGAATAATAAATAATAATAAATTAAATATATATAGAGACTAGAAAGAGACCAAATATTTTGCCACTAGCCAAGGGTCATAAAAATTTCAAAAAGGAGGAGAGATGGTTTAGCTGTTAAGGCACATGCCTGCAAAGCCTAAGGATCCTGGTTCAATTCTCCAGGTCCCACGTAAGCCAAATGCACAAGGAGGCTCACACTTCTGGAGTTCGTTTGCAGTGGCTAGAGGCCCTGGCACGCCCATTCTCACTCTCCCTCTCTCTTTTTCCCTCTCTCTGTCTCTAATAAATAAATAAAAATAAAATCTTTTTTAAAATTCAAAAAGGAAACATAAGAATTACATTATAATGCATATTTTTAAGTTGGAAGCTAAGTTCTTTTTTTATTTTTTTATTTTTCAAGGCAGGGTCTCACCCTAGCCCAGGCTGACCTGGAATTCACTCTGTAGACTCAGGGTAGCCTCAAATTCATGGTGATCCTCCTACCTCTGCCTCCTAAGTGCTAAGATTAAAGGTGTGTGCCACCATGCCCAGTGGAAACTAGGTCTCGTATTTACTGTGTACTAACTACAGCTACCACTATAAAATTAGAAATACCTTTTTTAACCCTCTAAAGTTAATAGGCATTTATCTGTAAGAAATGTTCATATTACAGTGGATTAAGTCAAGGAATGCCTAGGGTTGCCAGTGAGCACCAGAGGCTAGGAAAGGGACATGAAACAAAGTCTCCTCTGGTGCCTACAAAAGGAACCAGCTCTGCCAACACATTGATTTTTGACTTCTACCCTCTAGAACTGTGAGATAATATGCTTGCTTTACGTCAAAAAACTGTGTTCTTTTTAAAAATATTTTATTTTTATTTATTTATTAGAAAGGAGGGGAAGAGGCAGGTTGAGAGAAAGAGAGAGAATGGGCATGCCAGGGCATCCAGCCACTGCAAAAAAAAAAAAAAAAAAAAAAAAAAAAACTCCAGACAGATGGGCCACCTTGTGCATCTGGTATACGTAGGCCCTGGGGAATTGAACCCAGGTCCTTTGGCACTTTGCAGGCAAGTGCCTTAATCACTAAGCCATCTCTCCAGCCCCCAAAACACTGTTCTTTAGCAAGAATTATACAAGAGTTATACTGGATTATGTTATTTTGATGTGTTTCTACAAAGGAATCACCCAAGTCCAAAGTAATACACAAGTCTTCTGCATTTTAAGAGCAAAGGTGTAATCTAAAAGATACTATCCAATATATTAGCCACATGTGGTGACTTAAGTCTATTAAAATTAAATAAATCTCACTTTTCCCTGAACTACTCTGCCCACATTTTCAAGTACTCAACAATGGGGCGGGAGAGATGGCTTAGCAGTTAAGGCACTTGCCTGCAAAGCCTAAGGACCCAGGTTTTATTCTCCAGGTCCCACGTAAGCCACATGGTTGCACATATATCTGGAGTTCATTTGCAGTGGCTAGAGGTCCTGGTGCACCCATTCTCCTCCCACCCCTGTCTCTAATAAATAAATTTTAAAAATAAATCAAGTATTCAACAATCATCACATATGACTAATGGCTACTAAACTGAACAGTACAGATACATGACATTTCCACAAATTCAGGAAGGTCTGCTGGAAAGTGCTGGTTTAAAAACATAAGCTGTAGAGAACCATTACTTCTATTTAAAGAAACTCCCAACTTCTCATCCAACACTGACTTCATATCGCTCACAGCATGACAGCTATCCTCATCGTCTCATAAGTGTCATGTTCTTGGACACACTAGACTTGTGCTTTATTATCCACAGTATCAAGTCAGCATCTAGTTTGGATATACTATCATCTGGACCTTTCTGTTGGCAAGTTATGTGGTGTACTTTCTTTGTCTGGATTAGAAAATGGAAAACATGATGCTCCCCCTTCAGCAATGGCCCCTGTTCTTTTTAGGATGGTTCCTAAGTGACTATGAAGCAAACCTTACACCAACAGTAATCCTGCATTTTACAAAAAAAAAAAAAAAAAAAGAAAACATAATAATAAGTACTCAAAATAATAAAAGGATTAATCCTGGATAGAGAAAATCTGTGTGAATTGGTCTCATACTCTTTCATTGAGATAGCAAACATTGGATTAAGTAATTAATTTTAAATAGCAAATTAAATTTTAAAAGTCCACCCAAAAGGAAGACAGTTAATATTCCACAGGTTGCCTTCAGCCCTCAAAATAAATTTAGATTCTCAGAATTATATTATAGGTTCTCAAAAGTCTCATAATCTATTTTTCAATTTTTTATTCTATTTATACTTATTTGTATGTATCCCATTATATGATAATTATATCATCACTTATCTATTGCCTAAAATAAAGTCTAGAAAGGTGATTGAGATATATTTTAATGATTTTTTTCTCAAGACCAGTGCTTTGTCATTATTTTAAAAGTTGTAAGAGACTTTTAAGAAAAACGTAATAATTCAGTATTAACAGTAGCTTATAAGAATGAGAATGAAAATAAAGCTGTGTCCTACTATTAATGTAGTCTAGATTTATTTTATGCCACACTAGTCCCACCAAGAAAAAGCAGTCTGCAAAAAGACACGGCATACACCTTTGACAATACTTGCCATGCATGCTTGCTCCGTGTTGATAAATACTTGTATCGGTCTTGACAATTAACTTTTCTAGTTATAATGATAAGGATACACAACATGTTGACACATAAAGCAAAAATATAAATACAAGCAATAAAGGGAATTACCTGGATACAAACGGAACAGAAACTTTAACCTATGCAAAAATAAAATGGAATCATTTTTAAGTTTATATAGCAGCTTCTTGTACTGCATGACCCTTTGGAAATAAGGGCTTTAACTTATAGCCAAAGAAGATGTAGTGGTTTCTCATTAGGCCCCTGGCAGTCAGTATTTCAGAAAATTAAGTAGTTTGTGGCACACATACTCTTGAGACATTCCCTTGCTTGATTAGATGAGGCAACAATTCAATGACGATGTGAATTCTAAACAGATGGGGGAAATAACCATAGAAAAGGAGTTGTTGGCTTTGGCCAAATTGCAAAAAGGTTCTCCTAATGGGCAAGCAAAATCTATTTCATTGAAAAAGATGTGGCCACTAAAAACAAAAGTCAAAGTTACCACAGGGGAGGAATCAGAATGACAGGAGAGAGACGTTGCTGGTATTATTCTGTTTCTTGATTGGAGTTACAAGTTAGTACACTTTGAATAATTTAGCAATCTCCATACTTATAATTTCTGCAAGTTTACGTATGTATGTTAGACTAGCTTTATTACCAAACTAATTATACACAATAATGGATTTTATCATGGCATTTTCATACAGGTATGCAATATATTTTTCATCATATTCATTCCACATTACCCTCTCTTATTCCCCTTCCTATTCCCAACTAGTCCTTCTACTTTTCTGTCTTTGTTTTTAATGACTTAATGAGTTTCATTAGGGTTGCCCATAATATCCTGGTTGAGGGATTATTTACAGAAACACGGGCTCCTTACTAGTGGCTATATCACTGAAGAAAATGTCTCTCCCTCCATGAGAGGCCATTAACTGACTATAGATACTCAGGGAAAAGTGGGACCTTGTAACCCTGCCCCCTCTAGCTACCATTATCTGCCTAAAAGCCCCAAGGGAAAGGCAGGGTCTCATAGGTCTTTCTCTCCACCACCCACCCCATGACAAGATGTGAGCAGGCTCAACCTCATGCAGGTCTTATGCCAGTAATAACAGCTGCTATGAGATTAAGAGTGCAATGGTGATGTCATGCTCCAAGGACAGCATTCCACACCACTGCACTCGAGTCTTCCTCCAGTTCTTTTTGTTTTGTTTTGTTTTATTTATTTGTTTGTTTCTTTGTTTTTGAAGCAGAATCTCATTCTAACCCAGACAGACCTGGAACTCACTCTATAGTCCCAAACTGGCCTCAACTCATCAAACTCAAACTGATCCGCCTACCTCAGCCTCCCTAGTACTGGAACCAAAGGTGCGCACCACCATGCCAGCTCTTACTTTCTTTCCACACCCTCTTCCACAATGTTCCCTGAGCCTTGGATGGGGTGACATAGATGTTCTATTTATGGCTGAGTATTAAACAATCCCTTAGTCTCAGAAATGTGCCCTCCTATGTGTATCTCTACAGCTACCACTGACCACTGCGAAAAGGACCTTCTCTGACCAAAGCTGGTGGCACCATTAATCTATAAAACAAAATTATTTAAAAAGAAATTAAATATCCCTCTCCCTCAACTGTCATGGAAACTAACCAGAATCTTTGTGGATTTCCATAAAAGAAGCAACAAAAAGAGAATTTGTTTAATGTAACACAAGAGCATGTCCTTGAGTCAGACACATGTTGTGGTGGTGACATTTTTTTGTTATGCAGCCCTTTGTGAACATTTTAGTGTGGCTTTGGTCCAAGCTCATTGCTGCATACTAAGCCAGATGTTTTATGTTTGACTATTTGGGAATAACCAATGCAGTTGTTAGCCAGTGGCCATATGGAGGGGCCCTCACAGATACATAGCCTTGTCTGCACAGAGAGATGGGTTCTGCCCATAGCCAGGCAAAAATGATTCACAACCTTTCTCTGGTACCATTCACACTATTAAAAATTCTCCAGGAGGCAGAAGTAGGAGGATCACCATGAAAACCAAAAAAAAAAAAAAAAAAAAATGGACTGGAGAAATGGCTTAGCAGTTAAGGCATTTGCCTGCAAAGCCAAAGGAACCTGGTTCAATTCTCCAGGACCCAGGTAAGTCAGATGGACAAAGGGGCACATGCATCTTGTGTTTGTTCACAGTAGCTGGAGGCCTTGACGCACGCATTCTCTGTCTCTTTCTCTCTCTCAAATAAATAAATTAATCAAATATATTAAAAAGATTTATTTTAAAAGAAAAGCTGGGCGTGGTGGCACATGCCTTTAATCCCAGCACTGGGGAGGCAGAGGTAGGAGGATCACCATGAGTTCAAGGCCACCCTGAGACTACATAGTGAATTCCAGGTCAGCCTGGGCTAGAGTGAGTCCCTATCTCAAAAAAATAAAATTCTCAGGCTGAAGAGATGGCTTAGTGGTTAAGGTGATTGTCTGCAAAGCCTAAGGACCCAATTTCAATTCTGCAGTACCACGTAAAGCCAGATGCACAAAATGATGCATGTATCTGTAGTCTGTTTGCAGCAGCTGGAGGCCCTGGTGTGCCCATTCTCTCTCTCTCTCTCTCTGTCTCTCTCTCTCTCTCTCTCTCTTTCTCTCTCTTCTTGCAAATAAATATTAAGAAAATTCTTAGGTGGTGCATGCATTTAATCCCAGCACTCAGGAGGCAGAGGTAGGAGGATTGCTGTACGTTTGAGGCCACCCTAAGACTACATAGTTAATTTCAGGTCAGCCTGGACCAGAGTGAGACCCTACCTCAATAAAAACAAAAAGAAAAAAAGAAAAAGAAAAGAAAAGAAAACTAAAAAAGAATGACTATCTAGATTAGTCCAAGGAAATCTAAGAATTAGTGGACAGTTTAGGCCAATGGTCTAACCATGGCTACTCAGTACAATTACCTGGGGAGTTTTCAAAGCACTGATGTTTGAGTTCCTCTCTTCCATTCAGATTTAGTAAATGTTGGGAATAATCTTATACCAGAGATTTCTTTTCTAGCCATCTCAGGGATTTCTAACCTGCTGCCCATGGGCTACATGCATATCAGGGTAACTATGAATGTCACCTAACACATGTGTAAATGACATCATGTTATAATGTAAAAAAGTTGGGGGCTAGAGAGATGGTTCAGTGGTTAAGAGCACTTCCTGTGCTAACATGAAGGCCTGAGAAGGAAGGGCTGAGAGAGCACCTAAGTTCAATACCCAAGACCCACATAAATAGCTGAACATGGCCACATGTGTCAGTAACTCCAGCCCCATAGGGGAGCATAAACCCAAGAAATGCTAGGGCTTGTGGAGGTGGGATGAAAGGGAGCCCAGCAATTTCCGGGATCCATAAGATACTCTGGCCACAGAAGGGCAATGGATCAGGACACGTGATGTTCATCTCTGGCCACTGCAGTTTAGCACACCACAGCAGATGAGCCCACAGGGCTCACACACACACACACACACACACACACACACACGCACATGTGCGCATGCACGTGCAAGCGAGCGAAGGGGGAATTGGACACCCTTGCTACATGATTCTAATGTGCACACAAAGATGAGTGCCACTTTTCAGATTGTGACTTGGGAAGGCAGTCTATCACAAAGCTATTTCTGGCGAGGAGAATATAAAAAAATAAAACCCAAAAATGAGCAGAAAAGTCTGGTACTTAGTAAGAATTAGAAGGCTTGGCTACAGGTAAAACATCACAGTGAGAGATCTGGTTAGATCTGTGGTTTCAAACGTCAAAGGCAGTTTCCACTGTTAGTTTTGGAACCTTTACTTGGACCTAGGAAAACCAGTATCATTCATCCTGATTGTAGCTCTCTATTTCCAATATTGACTCATTTCTATGATTTTTTTAAAAAGAATAATACTTTTTATTCCAGAATATTTATGTTCTTTTTCCCATCATGAATGATGGGGACATTAAGGATATTGAGTTGCCAGGAAAGTACATTGAAACCTGCTAATGTACTAATGACAATATTAAACTACAAATGTTTTTAGTTTCAACAGAAACATGATTGAATGCTTACTATGTGGCAGACACACTGTGTGTGTTAACTCATGTAATTGTCACAGCAAGCCTATAAAGCTATTTCTTTCATTAATCCTAAAAATACAGGAATGTGAACCATAGCCAAGTAGAATGTAAAAATGTTACTTGTTAATAAGTGGAGGAACTGGGATTCAAAGCCAGGCAACATGGTTCTGTCTTAAGTATATTCACAGAAAAGTTGGGAGAGGATAAAGAATTGAAGTTACAAATTAAGTAAAAGACTCCTGTCATGTGGCCTCTGTTTTCTCTACATCTTATCCAGGCATTTTTGAAAGATTTTTAATATGTCTTTCTGGCTTCTCGAATAGTTATGGATTTTTAGTCAATAAAATCAGGTTTGTAAACTTATTAAATGAAAGGAGGGCATTTTCCATGGAGAAGCTTAGAGTATTCCATCAAGGGAACCCTCAGAGCTTCATATGACAACCATCAAATTTCCAGCAACTGGACAATTCAAACTTCAGATGGCTCATCATTCCTCAGTCCTCCTTCTGATAATCTCTACCAAGATGAATAATAAACTTCAACTTCCCCTACTCTGTGAAGCTTTTTGTCATTCAACTTCCTAATTGAATCAGTCACAATCCAAGTATTTTTTTCTCAAAACAAGATTTCCTTCCCTTTCACATAGCCACTAGCCCTAGTTGTCACCCACTACACTATAACAACTCCTACTGGTTCCTACTTACCCTGCAACACCCAATTCAATTCTTTACTTCCTCTGGAAGTAGTTCACAGTATTGGTGAGCTTCTCTAGGCCCCAGCTCTTCTTATCCCATGCTGTCTTCTCGTGCTCAAACTCATGAGATAATCAGAACACTCAGTGTGTGTTGTGGGAAGGCCTGAGGAATGTGACCAGGAAGCTAAGTGGCCATTGTCAAAAACAGCTACATTAAAGCCAGGCGTAGTGGTACACACCTTTAATCCCAGCACTCAGGAGGTAAGGAGATCACTATGAGTTACAGGCCAGCCTGGGACTACATAGTGGATTCCAGGTTAGCCTGGACTACAGTGATACCCTACCTTGAAAAAAAAGAAAAGAAAACACAAAGAAAAAGCCTACATTAAATTAAAATAATAATGGTTAAAATGGAAAGAGGTGGGCCTTAAATGTTAGTGATAGTTTTGATGAGGGATACACATAACAAAATAAGGACCCAAATAGGTAATATTTTTGTATTTGGAGATGTAAATGTTCATGCTTCATAAATAATACTAGAAATTAGGAAGAATCCCAGGTCTGCCCCCAAAAACGTATGCAACTGTTAGTTAACTTCCTTAGTTTCCATATTCATAAAATTGCTGATAGATGCCTCAAAACCTGATCCTATTCTAATCTCACAATGGTGCCTAAGTCAAGGTTAACTACTGTGAGAACACTGAACAATAGTGATAGTAACTCATTGTCTTCATTCCTCAAATACTTCAGCACTGATGAATCTTGGATATCTGTATTAATGACCTGTCTTACTTTATAAATTCCTTGGTTGTTAGTGGGGTGGACAGATACACCTCTCACCAAAAATTATTTTATTTTGTTTTTGACACAGGGTCTCACATAGCCCAGGACAGCTTTGAACATTCAATCCTCCAGCTTTGCCTCAGCCTTAGCCTCAAGAGTGCTGCATTATAGGTGTACATCTCCACACCCAGTGCAGTCAAAGGTTCTGAATGATACTTAGCACAAAATTCAATTCAGCTCCATGTAACATAGAAACAAATAGACTTTTGAAAATCTAGACAGACACCCCAATCTTCTGACTACACCCCAGCAGTCATTTTATTTCATTTTACAATATACACTGTCTTTAAAATAACTCATTCTTAAATATGAGTTATAATGATCCTAACTAATTATGAATTTATACCACCTTTAAACCTCATCAAAAATAGGGCTGGAGAGATGGCTCAGTGGCTAAGGCACTTGCCTGTAAAGCCTAATGACCCAAGTTTGATTCCCTAGTACCCATGTAAAGCCAGATATACAAAATAGCACATGCATCTAGAGTTCATTTGCAGCAAGCTAGAGGCCCTGGTCTGCCTGTCCTCTCTCTCTCTCTCCCTCCCTCCCTCTTAGCAGTTAAGGTGTTTGTCTGCAAAGCCAAAGGATCCTGGTTCAATTCTCCAGGACCCACATAAGCCAGATGCACAAAGGGACGCATCCATCTGGAGTTCGTTTGCACTGGCTGGAGGCCCTGGCATGCCCATTCTCTCCTGCCACCCCCCACCGCTTCTCTCTCAAATAAATAATTAAATAAAAGATATTTTAAAAGAATATAAAAGCAGGACTGGAGAGATGGCTTAGTTGTTAAGGTACTTGCCTACGAAGGCCAAAGATCCAGGTTCAATACCCCAGTACCCATGTAAAGCAGATGCACATGGTTTTGGCACATAGGCCTGTAATTCATCTGCAATGGCTAGAGGCCCTGGCATGCTCATTCTCTCTCTCTCTCTCTCTCTCTCTCTCTCTGTTTCTCTCTCAAATAAATAATTTTAAAAAAACACTTCTCAAAACTTTAATATACATATGGGCTGGAGATGTAGCTCAGTGGTTAAAGCACTTGTTTGCAAAGCCTGCTGGCCCTATTTCAATTCCCCAGTTTCTATGTAAAGTCATAATGAACAAAGTGGCACATGCATCTAGAGTTCATTTGCAGGGTTAAGAGGTCCTAGTGTGTGTCCTCTCTCTCCCCCTCTCTCTCTTAAATAAAAAAACAAAGAACCATGAATGTGAATAACTTTCAGGCTTAAATATAACAATGAGCAGAGGAAGAATTGGACAGTATTATTTATCCAGAATTCAGCCTGGTGAATCCAGGAAATAATTCTCCTAACTATTAACTAAAGATGTGGATATTTCTAAATACAAAGATACTATTACAATTGGGTTTTGAACAATATTTCAACAATCCCACAATCATGCCAGGTATTTACCAAATGAGTTGCAAATAAATCCACACAAAAACCTGCACACAAATGTCTATACCAGTGTTACTGATTGTTGCCAAAACTTAGAAGCAAGTAAATGTCCTTCAAGAGGTGAAAGAATAATCAAATTGCTATATGTCCTGTACAACAGAATGTTAGAGATAAAAAGAAATGAGCTATAAAGCAATGACAAGATGTGGAGAAACTTAATTGCATACTGCTTAGTAAAAAGTCTACATCCTGTAGAATGTCTACTACATGGCATTATAGAAAGGAAAGAACTGGGCTGGAAAGATGGCTTAGCAGTTAAGGCATTTGCCTGCAAAGCCAAAGGATCCCAGTTCGATTCTCCAGGACCCACATAAGCCAGATGCACAAGGGGGTGCATGCATCTGGAGTTCATTTGCAGTGGCTGGAGGCCCTGACATGCTCATTCTCCCCCTCTCTCTCTCTCTCTCTCTCTCTCTCTCTCTCTCTGCCTTTTTTTCTCTCTTAAATAAATAAATAAACAAATAAATAAATAAATAAATAAAATATATTTTTTAACAAAAGAAGAACTACCTGGGATAGTGGGGAGAGGGAGAGTAGATAGGAATAAGGGAACTTTGAAATATTTTAGAGGAGTAAAATTATTCTCTATATCTGTAATCCTGTTTAAGTGACATATCACATTAAAATCAGTATGACACTGATTTTTGTACACTAATATTAAAATATTACATTTATGTTTGGGTATTTATTTATTCACTGTGTCATTATATTTATTTTCAAAATTTAACTGTACCCAATCTGCAAAAACCTCAACTTTAGTTCCTTATTAGAACGACATTATTAGCTAGCCAGGCATGGTGGGGCACACCTTTAATCCCAGCACTTGGGAGGCAGAGGTAGGAGGAATGTTGTGAGTTTGAGGCCACCCTGAGACTACATAGTGAATTCCAGGTTAGCCTGACCTAGAGTGAGACCTTACCTCAAAAAAAAAAAAAAAAAAAAAAAAAAAGAAAAGAAAAAGAAAAAAGAGAGAGAAAGACATTAGCTGATATTCTTAATGATGCTCATTGCTTACAAGCTGTATGTAAATACATTAGAATGAAACATAAATAAGAAAGCATCCCCTAGTAGTCATTAAACACATTTGTGGCAGTTGTCTGATACTTATGTATCACTATTTTGGTATCATGAATAGGGCCAAAAGTAATGAACAATGTGGTATAAGCCATGCAGTTTGCCCCATCCAAAAAGTGGTTAACATCTCTCTTATTTTCAAGAATAAATGATACTTCACTAAGGGAGTTGTAAGGTGTCAATTGTACCTTTAGTTGATAGTGTACAACCACTTAACATCTCTGTATGTCAAAGAATTCAATTTATAAGAATTCATTAATTGACACCCAATAAAACATATAGGAAAATAAGTATGATAAATACATATTGTCATCAAGGACATACTCATCAATTTCAATAAAATATTAATGTTTTATTTTAAAATGATTTACATATGTTAATATGTAATATGAATATTGCGTTCTGGTATTTATTGTTTAATTTATCCCAAAACTTGCTTTATAAAATTTTTCATGCAATCCATTTATGTCACTTTACCACTCACTTAGTATATTACATAGTGACAACAACAGCACTCAGAACTAGATGGCATATTTCATACCACAGAAATTACTTATTTCCTCTGGTGAGGAAACAAATAAAAAAAAAACTAAGAAACACAATACAAGTCTCAAATAGATGAGATAAGGAGAATGATAACAGACAAAATAAAGGGAAAAAACAGACCAACTCTATAATTCTAGAAGTTTTAACTCAAGTACTTCCAATAAGTTATGTGCTTTGATATTCAAAGGAGTCATATTCAAAATTCAATCAGAAAACCTATGTCATTCATTTCTAAGTATTCCAACTTCCAAAATAGTCCTTAATAATTATTTAAAATTTTCAGGAGGCAGGAGATATCTTAAGAATTACAAGGGCATGGTTGCAAAGACTCCCCTGCCCTAGTACCTACCTAAAGGTAGATGCACAAAGTGGCACGTGCATCTGTAGTTTGCAGTGGCAAGAGGCCCTGGCAAACCCATACTCTCTCTCTCTCTCACTCATCACAAATAAATAAATAAATAAATAAATAAATAAATAAATAAATAAATAATAAAAATATATTTTAAAATTTCAGAGTCTCCTATTGACTGACAAAAGTGATCATATGCTAATGCTTAAATAGGTCTACTTTAAACACATTCAATAATATACATTATCAACCCTGAGTAGTAACTCTTATATTTTATATGTATTCATTCAACCCAGTTGCCTATACATTCTAATAAATCCATCTGCTAGCTTCTCTTCACTGAAATGCTAAAATTGTTTATGAGGTTCTTTGAAGCTTTTGAAATATACTACCTACATGACTTACATTGTTTTTTATATAGCAAAATTAATTTTTCAAAAGGAAAAACTACTATACCCTAGGAAACAGTACTCAGCTGAAGGTTTTGGTAACTATACTGCAGTTGCAACAGTGTTCTCTGGTCGAGTATAAATGATGTGGTAGATTTGCATTCAAATTCATGAAACTTCTCAAATCTGTTTCCCATTTAGATGGCCAGCCAAAAACAATATTTTCATTTGTAAACAGCTGTTTCATAATCAGCTCTTTTGTACTATGTGAAATTCTATAAAAAGATACAAATTTTGTTTAAAATATAGGAATTGCATTAATCCACTGAAAATCATCAATTAGTTTTTGTATACTCCCATATAGTTTAGTTTATAAGGAGAGATTTTTAAGGAAATTTTAATCTTGTGTCCAAATATAACATTACTTTAAACATGAGGTCATCTAAACATCTGTCTTTAATATATCACTGGGGATTTAAATCAAAAGTCTGCTAAACATGTACAATCATTTTGAAAATAAATAACAAGACAAATTTTGTCTTGATTATGATTATCATGCATTTTAAAAGGAAACATTTATTGTAATAAGAAAAGTCTGAACTAATTTAAACTTTATTGACAGCAAGCTAAAACAGTTCATATAAGAATAAAACAATATTTATTTGCTGGTTAATATATTTTAACTTTTCAACATTACATCATAAATTTTTATTCACGAAAAAATTAATTTCATTGCCTATATATGTTCAGTCATAAAATATTCAAGGAAAAAGTTTTCTATTTCATAAGTGAAAAAAAATATTCTTCCTGAACTTTCATTCCACTAAGACAACTGTGAATTCTTAACAAAAATTAAAATAGCTCTATCCACTGACTTTAAAATGAAAAAAAATCTAGCTAATTACAAAGATGGGTAAGGGACAAGATTTATTCCAAGGCTTTAAAGTCACAAAAAGTAGCTTAGTTTTAAAGATTAAACTTAACTATGCCTTACTATAAATTTTAATATATGTTTAGTAAATATGGATGTTTAAATGTGGCAACAGGATTGCTTTAAAAATCAGCTAAGGGCAGGAGAAATGGCTTAGCGGTTAAGGCATTTGCCTGTGAAGCCAAAGGACTCAGGTTCGATTCTCCAGGACCCACATAGGCCAGATGCACAGGGGCACATGCATCTTGAGTTTGTATCTAGTGGCTAGAAGCCCTGGAGGGCCCATTCTCTCTCTGTCTGTCTCTCCTCTATCTTTCTCTCTATCTCTGCTTGCAAATAAATAAATAAAATTTTTAAAAATGACACCTGGGCGTGGTGGCACATGAAAAAAAATCAGCTAAGTACTTTAGGTGAATTAGCATGAAAAATAAAACAAATAATTAATCATTATTAAGATAGTTTCTACCAAAATTAAATGAGCATAAGCAGTTGAAAAACTGGAGAAGAACGAAATTAAAGGATCACTGAGTAATATATTAGTGAAACACCATTGCATTCCCCAATGCTGTAGAAATCACCAGAAAATCTAGTTGCATTGGATATTAGTGTCAGGTTCATCTTACATCAAATTGGCTATCAGAAAATATGACCATAGAAGGAAATAGTTTTGGTCTTATGAACCACTTCAATTCATTTCCCTGTTCTGCCTAGAACATAGAATTACTGCTTGTATTCTGCAGTAGTCTATATAAGAACTCTAAAATGTATCTGTAGCATTGTGAAGAACTCCTTGTGCAGGAATTATGACTTACTGTGGGTGCACATAACTACAATTTAATCTGACACATACATAAATGCCTGAATGAGTTAATTAAAGAAGGAACCTCTGATTAAAACCCAAGAATTTTCAACCCTGGTTCTGTTGAGCAGTCAGCTAATAAACAGGTCAAGTTTCCCCTTCTACAAAATGATGCCTATCCCGACCTGAACTCTCAGTGACATGTTGAGAGAATCAAAGGACAGCACATACACAAGAATAGAAGTAATCATAGTGGCCGGACATGGTGGCACACGCCTTTAATTCCAGCACTTGGGAGGCAGAGGTAGGGGGATCACTGTGAGTTCGAGGCCAGCCTGAGACTACATAGTGAATTCCTGGGCTAGAGTGAGACCCTACCTCAAAAAACAAAAACTAAAAATAAATAAATGACTGCAGTAAACAAATATAATTATCATGACTACCAATAATATATTATATTCAAAACTGTATACCTAGAGAAATAAATACAGACTGTAAATAAAAGAATTTATTTTTAAAATATTGTTTTGAAGAAATCTGAAATTGAAGTAGTTCAATATGTGAAAATATAAAGGAATCTCCTGAAGATACAATAAAGAGCTGGGAGCTTAGTCAGTATGGCAGCTCACACCTATAATTCTAGCATTCAGGAGGCTGCAAAAGATCACCATGACTTTGAAACTAACCTAGGATACATATTGCAGGCCAGCTTGAGCTACAGAGTGAACCTTCTTTCAAAAAAAAATGAAAAGACAAGAACTGGAAGCTAAGTAAGCCATCCCATGACTTAAAACACCCTCAAAAATATGTATCGTTTTTAGATTTCTCTAGATCATATTGACTTCCTCATTTACCAAAATGTCCACATTACTAATTTTATATGCATTTTTTCTGAGCATACATAGGACCATCAATGGCAGTATTTCTTAATTTTGGCTACATATTGGAATCAGATGAAGTGCTTCAAAAAATGATGACTTCTGTATTCTCCATTTAATTGCCTGACATGTGACCTTGGTGTTAGTACCTTTTAAAATTATCTAAGTGATTTTAAAGTGCACTGCAGCTGAGAGCCCTGCTCAAGGAGTCTTGCCTGGGAGACCAACAGACCACTAAATCCTGTACCAGAGAGTGAGCCATGTGCTTTCTGTGCACTGTCATACTGAACTCACAGCAGCCTTATGAGGAATGAGCCTATTCTTATTTTATGAATAAGGGCTTGAGAACTAGAAAACAATTCTGAGACTACCACCTTCCTTGGTTATCTTTTGTGTATAAGGTCTCATTGGTACAAATTGGCTGGGACAGAACACAAAGAACTTTGTCCAATTTCATCATGATAACTGTGTATCACTAGCTGGCATCTAAGTAGAAACTGTGCCAGAAAGTAGAATTTTAAAGGGGCACCTGCTTATGAATTGAAGTAACAATAGAATTACTTTCAGGTATCTAAAACCACTCAAAGTAAACCAGATATTAGAAATACCCTTGCCTCCTCTCTCTCTCTCTCTCTCTCTCTCTCTCTCTCTCTCTCTCTCTCTCTCGACTGATTATCAGAGCGAATTGTAAACGTTCTCAAAAAGGCAGTATTTGAGGCAAAGAATGCTCCCAGGCAGTGTCAAACTACATACCTCCCAGTTGTCATGGACACAGTAAGGAACAATGAAATCATTATTTGACTATTATTTTTTTAGTTGCTAGTCAGCCTAGGATTGTGTCTGTAAACTGCATCTCTGTGTTCCCTGTGGATGAGAGAGCTGTCCCTCCTGGTAGTGACAGAATAACCACAAACAAAACAGTCCATCCCAGGGGAAAGCCATCTTTATCTGTCAGTATTAGTCAATTGAGACAGAGCTCCAGGCAGCTGAGAAAACAGTTTGACTGTTTTAAGTTTACAGGTGGCTTATAATGGAGAGTTTTACATGCTGAGATTCCTTTGCAAGTTAAAAAAAAAGTTTGGACAAAAAAGGACAAAAGTTGGCAATATTTTCATGAAATGCTTCTAACCATCATAGGAAAGCAAAATAACAAATTTTAGTGAAGTTTGGTGAACTAAGCATATGCCTGCTGTCAAACAGGCCCAACTAACTGTTACACCCTTTCTACATAGCACATTCCACATGGTTAAAATCAGAATAGCCACCAAACTTGTTATCACAGGGCCTGACATATATAAAAAAAAAAAAACTCATGAAATGTTTTCTGATTGAATTCATAGACATTTGAGAGTACTAATTTTTTTAAAAAGAACTTTTGAAAATCAGCTTATAGACACAGTTAAAATTAATACCAGTCGGAAATAATAGGACAGCTGCATAAAGCACAGGTAAAAAGATTTTAATGTATCTGTTTCTATGCTTGAATGTGTGTAGGGGGGGGAGGTGGAGTATGTATGCATACACGCTATTTGTGTTTAAAAAAATACAATGACAAGGGGAGAAGCCATTTAGCTGATATTGCACAAGCATTAGCAGCACAGACCCCACACTCTGGGAAGGGCATGAAGGATGCCTGTTGTACTTCCTCTAGCTTTTAAGGCAGTTGAGCAGACAGAGCCAGTTTATTTTATATTTGGCTTAAAAATATCTTAGTACTGATTTGCCTATCATAGCTTCAAGTTTGTCTAGAAGGAAAGCATAGTTTGGAGCCTATCAAGAGATTAATTTGATGCCCCTAGAACAAAGCCTTATTAATCAAATTTATCAATTTAGTAGCATTTTACACACATAAAACTAAGGGTCTTAAAAAAGTTAGATTAAGTTATTAACAAGAGTCAGAAAATAGCCAGGTATGGTGGTACACGCCTTTAATCCCAGCCCTCAGGAGGCAGAGGTAGGAAGATCACTGTCAGTTTGAGGCCACCCTGAGACTACATAGTGAATTCCAGGTCAGCCTAAGCTAAAGTGAGACCATACTTCGAAAAAAAAAAAAAAAGTCAGAAAAGCCTAAATTAAATAAAATCTTAAAAAATATTTTTAAAAAATTCTTTAGGCTGCCTTTGCAACAGTGTACTGCAGCCTCTGGGAGTCCAGACTGCATCCAATTCCAATCACCCGGTTTGCAGAAAATGGACTCAGCTTCCATGTCACATAGGTCATGATTTCCACTAAATGTTGAACAGGTAAAAATATAAAGATTTTTAAAAATGTTCCTAGCCTAGCTCACAAATAAACCATTATTTTAGTAAGTTAAAAAAAAATCTTTAGGCTGGAAGTGGTGGTCTTTAATCCCAGCACTGTGAGGCAGAGGTAGAAGGATAGCTATGAGTTTAGGGCCAACCTGGAACTACAAAGTGAATTCCAGGTCAGCCTGGGCTAAAGTGAGGCCCTATCTCAAAAAAAATAAATAAATAAATAAATAAGAGAGTCCTTAGAAAATGATGTGATGCCAATAATACTCATTGGAGAAAAGACAGCCTCTTCAGCAAATGGTGCTGGGAAAACTGGATATGCATCTGTACAAGGATGAAAATAGATCCTTATCTCTCTCCATGTACAAGAATCAAGTCCAAATGGATGAAAGACCTTAATATCAGACCTGAAACTCTGAAACTTCTAGAGGAAAAAGTAGGGAAAACCCTTCAACATATTGGTCTTGGCAAAGACTTTCTGAATATAACCCCAACCACTCAGGAAATAAAACCATAGATCAACCGCTGGGACCTCATGAAATTAAAAAGCTTTTGAACAGCAAAGGACACTGTGAATAGAGCAAAGAGGCAACCTACAGAATGGGAGAAAAATCTTTGCCAGCTATACATCTGACAGATGGTTAATATCTAAGAAATACAAAGAATTCAAAAAATTATATAATAAGAAATCAAACTACCCAATTATAAAATGGGCTATTGAAATAAATAGAGAGTTCTCAGAAGAAGAAATACAGATGGCATATAAACATCTAAAAAATGTTCTTCATCCCTAGTCATCAGGGAAATGCAGATTAAAACTACCTTTAGATTTTATCTCACTCCTGTCAGATTGGCTACCATCATGAAAACAAATGACTATAAATGCTGGCAAGGATGAGGAAAAAGAGGAACCCTTCTACACTGTTGGTGGGAATGCAATCTGAGCAGGCCATTGTGGAAATCAGTGTGGAAGTTACTGAGACAGCTAAATATAGATCTACCATATGACCCAGCTATACTACTCCTAGGCATATATCCTAAGGACTCGTCTCACTACCTTAGAGATACTTGCTCGATTCACAATAGCTAGGAAATGGAACCAGCCCAAATGTCCTTCAACTGATGAGTGGATAATGAAGACGTGGCACATTTACACAATGGAGTTCAACTCAGCAGTAAAGAAAAATGAACTTATGAAATTTGCTGGAAATGGATGGATCTGGAAAGGATTATACTTAGTGAAGTAACCCAGGCCCAGAAAGCCAAACATCACATGTTCTCTCTCATATGTGGATCCTAGCTACAAAAGATTGGACTTTTATGTGAGTAAAAATAAAACTCCATAGCAGAAGCCAGTGAGCTAGAAAGGGGATATAAAGGGAATAGAAAGGGAGGGGGGACTTAATAGGATGGTATTGTATATATGTAAGTAGAAGAACAGATTAATGGAGGTGAAAAAGCCTAAGTGAGGTTAGGGGAAGAGATTGAGGAAAGGAACAGTAGAGGGAGGGCTAATCAAAATCTAAGAGGATATTAAAAAGTCATATGGAAACCTACTTTTCTGGACAATGAAACACTCAGTGCCAGGGACGGGATACCTTCCAGTGAGTTTTTGGCCAGGGAGGTCACAGATACTCCCAAAACATTATAGGCCATTGCCGAGGCCCTTGGTTTCCCACCAGGAATAGATGGTAAGACCCTATTGCTGAAGACTCCACATACTTGGGTGGCAAATTCAATGAGAAAACCTGCTGGAACTGAGCTGATAGCCTCCTCCATGTGGACCAGCTGACACAAAGTTGGAAAAAGCTACGCTGCATGCAGTTCAATGGGAGAGAGAAAACACCAGTGAAGGTACTCAACAGTGGACACTGCAAGCTTTAAATTTGGCCAGCCAGGCCAAATGAGCCAATGGGTACAATAGTGGCATGTCTGTTATGGGGGAAACTAACTGCTCTCTAATTGGACTGGAGGCCTGCTCCATGGGAGGGAACACATCCCTGATACTGAAAACGTATGACGGGGTAGTCATGAGCCCTAAGGGTGTAATGTCTGCTGGTGTCTCGCTAAATGTATATACTATGCTCACCAAAATGCCCAGGAAGCAGTAATCTTAATGTCCACACCCATATATTAATTGTACTCTCACTGTTGGTTAGAGAAGCTTCTCTTTTCAGATGGTAGTGACCTTGGGATGATTGAGAAGGCACCATGGTGCTGAGAAGAAGTGACAGAGGAGTGCTCAGCACTGAAATATCTCTAACACACCTTCCAAGGCTCAGGGTCCATTGCGGAAGAGGGGGCAGAAAGAATGTAAGAGCGAAAGGAAGAGTGGGACTCCTTACAACGTGCTCCTCCAGACACAAAATGGCCTGGATATCCATGACCTCACAGTGCCTGACACTACCTACACAAGACCAACATAATAGGAGGAAAAGATCATGACATCAAACTGAAAAGACAGACTGATTGAGAGGGGGAGAGGATATGATGGAGAGTGAAGTTTCAAAGGGGAACGTGGGGGGAGGGAGGGAAGTACCATGGGATGTTGTCTACAATTAAAGTTGTCAATTAAAAAAAAAGAAATAAAAAATATAAAATTTAAAAAAATTAAGAAAAGAAAATGATGTGATAACTTGGTAGGAAATATGGGACCAGCCCTAACTAAAAGTGTTAAACATCAAAGTCAAAGGATTAGAAAACAACACAGAAACTGCTGAGAAAAGGGAAGCCAGCTAATTACACACTGATAATGTTCAAATCCTCGAACAAAAACATACAGATAATTTATAAATCAGCACTTATCAATTAGGTAGCATTTTTATCTTGGGTTGGCAAAATATGGAAATATTTAATTCACATTAAATGCAAAAAGATTAATGTGTTTATCACTCATTTTGATTAATAATGATTGAGAAAATTTATTCTAAAAATACATAATATTAACACCTCAAATATCATTATGAGTGATGAAAATAATAGAATACCTACAAACATAACTTCTCTTTCTTGTTAAAAAATGTAGGCTTGGGCTGGAGATATGGCTTAGCGGTTAAGGCGCCTGCCTGCCAAGCCTAAGAGTGCCTGTTCGATTCTCCAGGTCCCACGTTTAGCCAGATGCAAAAATTAATGCAAGGGCACAATGCTGCACTGGGTCATAAGAGGGTGCACACATCTGGAGTTTGTTCACAGTGGCTGAGAGGCCGCTAGCGCGCCCATTCTCTATCTGTTTTCTCTCTCTCTCTCTCTCTCTTTCTCTCTCTCAAAAAAAATGTAGGCTTCAGAGATGAAGTGACCCAATTTACTTGATAAGGTTACTAATAGAATATGGGTTAAGAACTACCCCTTACCCCACAAACATAGACAATTATCATGCGTCAATTTAAAATACAAATTTAGAAGAACCAACCACTTCTATTGACCCATTAAGTAATTTGGAAGGGACGTCTCCAAAAGAAAGTCCATTTAGGGAATGAAAAGACCACTGTAGGAATAGGAAGATGACTACAGTTAAAGGCACTTATTTGCAAAGCCAGAGCACCCAGGTTCAACTCCCAAGCCACCTATGTAAGATGGATGCAAAAAGTGATGGCACTAGCATCTGGTGTTTGTTTGCAGTGGCAAAAGGCCTTGGAATGTCCACATGCATGCATATGCACACAGGTTGGGACACACATACAAATAAATATATTTTTCTTAAAAAGAACAATCATTTCATCTGGTGAAAAGATTAGTTTAATGATATCCAGGTTTGAAAACAAAACAAGATTATTATTGACTTAAATGGTAAATATGATAAAGTTTCTATAAGCTAAACCCAAAAGAAAAACACATTTCATATGATAAATTCAGGATTGCAGTTAATATAGAGACATATATTCATATAGCATAGTTCTCATTTGTAAAGGCACTTTTTTAGGCAAGCCCAAGAGACTGGCCTTTTTTTTTTTTTTCATGTGAGAGAGTGAGAGCAAGAGTGAGAGAGAACTGGCATGCCAGGGCCTCCAGCCGCTGTAATTGAACTCCAGACATGTGTGCCACCTTGTATGTATGTGTGACCTTGCATGCTTATATTACCTTGTGGGTCTGGCTTATGTGGAACCTAGAGAGTCAAACATGGATCGAAGCCTTCGCAGGCAAGCACCTTAACCGCTAAGCCATCTCTCTAGCCCAGCTTTTTTTTAAAAAACATGGAAATTACCTATAACTTGTATATTTTCCTTCCCCAATAATAATAACTAACACAGAGCATTCACTGTTCAGTGTCATTCAAAGCACTTTATCTGTCAATTCACTGGATCCTTCCAACAACATTATGAAGTAGCAGCCTGTGTTGTATCTTTTACGGTGAAGTGTGAAGGTGACAAGCTGCCTGCCCAAGATAACACAGCTACTAAGTAAGGAAGTCTGAATCTCTCAGAACTACCTCTACTCCTGGTGAGGGAAAGTTCCTAGGACGTAGATGCCAAGAAATGGGATACCCCACTTTCTTCTTTGTTGAACTCAATTGTACTTGTTTCCATTCTTAGCTCCTGGAGTATGCTCAAAAGTTTGTCAAGGGCTGAAGAGATAGCTTAGCGGTTAAGGAGTATGCCTGTGAAGCCTAAGGACCCCGGTTCGATTCTCCAGGTCCCATATAAGCCAGATGCACATGGTGGCACATGCATCTGGAGTTCATTTGCAGTAGCTAGAGGCCCTGGCATACCCATTCTCTCTCTCTCTCTCTCTTTCACTCTCCCTCTCTCTAATAAATAAATAATAAAAATATTTTTTTAAGTTTGTCAATGCTGAACATGGTAGCATACACCTTTAATTCAGCACTTGGGAGGCAGAGGTAGGGGATCGCCTTGAGTTCGAGGCCAGCCTGAGACTACCTAGTGAATTCCAGGTCAGCCTGGGTTAGAGTGAGACCCTACCTCGAAAAATCAAAACAAATCAAAAAACTTATTTTTATTTATTTATTAGAGGCAGAGAGAGAGAAAGAGTGAGGGAGAAAGTGAGAAAGAATGGGCATGCCAGGGCCTCTAATCACTGCAAATGAACTGCAGATGCATGAGCCACCATGTGCATCTGGCTTACGTGGGACCTAGAGAATCGTACCTGGGTCCTTAGGCTTCACAGGCAAGTGCCTTAACTGCTAAGCCATCTCTCCAACCCTGACATATGATTTTCTTGGGATTAGCTTAATTCACTTAATATCATTTGCTCCAGCTACATCCATTTGAATGCAAATGACATACTTGTTTCTTAATGGTTGAAAAACTTCTATTGTGTATAGATATCACATTTTCTTTATCCACACAAAATAAAGAAGACATGATCCTCTGTTCTGCAAGTATTCTATGAAAGGTTTACTTGGAGCCTTTCAGGTAAATAACCAGGAGTGACAGCTGAGTCATACACTAGATTTATTTTTAGTTTTTTGAGGAATCTCCACACTGAGTTCCATAGTGAACAGACTAGTGTGCAATCCCAGCAAGAGTGTGTAAATGTTCCCTTTTGTCCACATGCTGTTGTTCATTTTCCTAATGACAGCCATTCTGACAAGTGAGATAGAATCCCAGTGTAGTTTTGATTTTCACTTCTCTGATGTCTAGTAAGAATAAACATTTTCTCATATATATGGTCCATTTGTATTTCATGTATTGATAACTGTCTGTTCATTTCATGAGTCCACATATTGGTTGGGTTGCTTGTTTTCTTGTTTAGGGTTTTGCTTTTGGTTTTGTTTTTCTTTTTGGCCTTTATATACTGTAGATATTTATCCTGTAAGATTTTTCTCCCATTTTACAAGCTAACTTTTCATTCAGTTCACTGTTTTATTTGCTGTGCAGAAGTTTGGGGGGTGTTTTAATTTCATGAGGTCTCATTTGCCTATTGTTGGTATTAGTTCATGATGCATTATTTCCTGAAACTGAAGCTGATAGAAGAAAAAATAGGGAACACATTTCAAGATATAGACATAGGTAAGGACTTTCTGAATAGGCCTCCAGTCACACAATAAAACTTTTAGCTCACACAACTGAGGTGACAAAGGCAGTAACTTTATGTCCAAGCATAGTTGAGAGACTTGTCAAAAATACAAATATACGAAACCCTCTGAATGTGAGACCCGTTAATACAGTCCTGCAGGTCCTGCCTGGTACCCATTTCCTCTTGGCTATGGACATCTCCCTACCCCATTGACCAGATGCCAGTAGACTATTTCCACATATGAATAGGTCTATCACATTGTTTCCAGATTAAATACACATACATACATACATACATACATACATACATACATACATACACACACACATGCGCGCACACACACACACACACACACACACACACACGTAGCTACTTCAGAAGGGCAAAGGACCCTACATGTGGGCTGAGAAACCTTAAGTGCTACACTTGTAAGGGCTCCTATTAATGATGTTTCACTCTTCAGGTTTTCAAAAAAGAATGGATAATATAACTTCTTCTAGGGGAAAGTACACCCTGATTTCAAACTGTTCATTCAAGATAACAGATTTTTGTAACATGACCTACACGTTTAGAATACTACACAAAACTATACTTTTCTTCACAGAGGCAACTATAGTCCTAATGTGTTCCTCTTACATATAATAACCATGAATCTTTTCGCTTTGTTTTGTTTATTTGATCTAGGTCTCACTATGTAGTCCAAGCTGGCCTTGAATTTGTGATCCTCCAACCCGACCCTTCTGTGTGCTGGGACTTTTAAAGGTTCAACCTGCCTATAAAAATGGTTCTATAGGGCTGGGAAAATGGCCCGGCAGTTAAGAAACTTGCTTGCAAAGCCTAATGGTCTAGGTTCAATTCCCCAGTACCTACATAAAGTGAGATACACAAAGTTTCATGTACATATGGAGCTCACTTACAGTGGCAAGAGGTCCTGGCATGCCCATTCTGTGTGTGTGTGTGTGTGTGTGTGTGTGTGTGTGTGTGTGTCCACAAATAAATACATAAAAACATTTTAAAATTGATTCTACAGAGCTAAATGCAATGGCTCAGGTCTACAGTCCTAGATAACAAGAGACAGGAGAATTGCTTGAGCTCAGGAATTCAAAACCACCCTAAGCAACATGTCAAGACCCCACCTCTTAAAAAAAAGCTTTTACAAAACTTTACAATTCATTGCAAATTTATATAAATAATAAAAAGTTTAAAAGTCTTCTCAGCTTACAATATAAAAAAAATTTCTGTATGTAGTTGTGTACAATTAACTGTGCTTGTATTGCTTATATGTTAGATACTCTGTTACAGAGAACAGTAATACTGGTTAGTTTAGTATCACTTTCCTTTAGGCATACCTGAAATGAAAAAGCAAACATTTTATTTTTAGAGATGTTGTCCTTTAAGGAACATTCCCTCCACTATTAACAAAATAAGTTGCTATGAAAGGTTCAAAGTATTTGGCTTCTTAGTCAGAATGTGTAGTCCTCTGTAGCATTTGTACCTGAGTACACAAGGATGCATAAGCAAAATAAGTCTCAATGAAATCTTAGTGTGCCATGGAGAATACTACTTAAATACAATTATACTTAATGAGTGGCTACTACAGTCCAAACTCTGGACTACCCTTTGAGAAACATAATAAAGAAGACATGATCTCTACGTAAAAAAGGAATTCCTTAGGTCTGGGGAGATGTCTCAGTGGTTAAAAGTACTTACTATGCACGGCTGACCACATAACTTCAGATCTCAAGAACCCTCAGAAAGCTGAACCTAATAGCCAAGAGTCTATAAGCCCAAACACACTGTTAGCCACTGTGAATGCTAGATTTGCTGGCCCTAGAGCTTTAGGATTTTACTGACTCTGCTTTCTATTGCAGTATGTTTGGGATCTTATTTATTTGCAAGCAGAGAGAGAGAGAGAGAAAATGGGCATGCCAGGACCTCCAACTGCTGCAAACAAATTCCAGATGCATGTGCCACTCTGTACATCTGGCTTTACATGGGTACAGGGGAATTGAACTGGGTCAATAAGCTTTTCAGGCATGCGCCTTAACTGCTGATCTATCTCTTCAGCCCAGATTTTATTTTAGTTTTTCAAAAGAAATCCCTATTAAAGGGCAAACTTCCAAATCACAGATGAATCAAAGAAAATTAAAATTGTGAAAAGATCTTTGTAGAGTGAAATATAATACTATATTTTATGAAAGCATCCCAATCAAAACATAATTATATAAAACACTAGATAGTAGCTATTAAAATACTATTGAATGGACAGATGATCCATTTTCTAAATACACATATATATACATCCAACACAAATCATGTAGCCATTACTATCATATTACTTTTTTTAATTTAGATGAGCCAGACTTTGTCTTTATTTTCTTCCTTTTCCTTTCTCTGTTGAACTTATAATCTCTAGCCTCTCACTTCTTGGTGCTTGTCAGACAAAATAAGACTACTTTGCTCTTTAAAAGAAATTTGCTGAGGCTGGAGAGATGGCTTAGCGGTTAAGGCACTTTCCTACAAAGCCAAAGGACCTCGGTTCAATTCTCTAGGACCCATGTAAACCAGATGCACAAGGTGGCACATGCGTCTGGAGTTCATCTGCATTGGCTGGAGGCCATGGCGCACCCATTCTCTCTCAATATCTCTCTCTGCCTGCATCTTTCTGTCTGTCAAATTAATAAATAAAAATAAAATATTTAGAGCTGGGCGTGGTGGCGCACACCTTTAATCTCAGCACTCAAGAGGCAGAGGTAGGAGAATCACTGTGAGTTCAAGGCCACCCTAAGACTATTAGTTCATTCCAGGTCAGCCTGGTTTAGAATGAGACCCTACCTCGAAAACCAAATAAATACATTAATTAATTTAATTAAATTAAGTTGTAAACATACCACTATTTTGATATCACTTCACTCTTAACTTTGAAGGATATATTTTATTTATTTATGGGCAGGGCGTGCCAGGGTCTCTTACCACTGCAAATGAAGGCCAGTCCAGCTTTATGTAGGTGGCTGTAGAATTGAACCTGAGCCAGCAGGCTTTGCAAGCAAGTGCCTTTAACCACTGAGCAATCTCCCCAGCCATAAAGAATGTATTGTCTTAGTGCAACTAAAAACTGCTTAATTCAAAACCTCACTGACTAACCTCTTGTGCTTCTTCTACAGTTGTCCTAAATTCCCTAGCTGTATACATTTCTCACTAAGAGAAAGATGAAATTTGGTAATCATCTAAAAGAATGAATAATCTTTAAAGATATAGGAAAGTTATACTGCCATCTGGTGGCTCAAGTTTGTTTACAGACATTAGTACTATTAACAAAAACCTTAACACAGTATGTATTGGCTTTTTTTTTTTTTGGTTTGTAATTTATGTTTAAGGACAATATATTGCTCACATATACCTGCAATTTCTTATGTGAAATGCTACTATATTAAAATTAAGAAAAGACGTTTTGATACATAAATAAAAACAACTATGCCTTTGGTATGCTGTTGCTCTTAAGTTATAATTTACTATTACAATAATATGTACTCTAGCCATAGAGGAACCAAGTTATGGCATCTAAGAATTTCAGGCAACATCTAAGATCTAAATGCAATCAATTTGACACTTACGCCAAGCTCATCACTAATTTTTGTTTGGTCTAGAACTTTATATCTCAAAGAAAGACCATCACAGAGAAAATAATATTGTGGAAAACAAAACTACTTTATTCCATCTGTCTTTACTAATAATACATAGGCCTATCATCCCATAAATACCTGAGAATCATAATAAAATGGAAATTTTAATGCAAAAGTATATATTGCTATATATTGAAAGTATCGATTATTCCAAAAGGCACCTGAAATACTTTGTAATGGTGGAGTCCAAATAGAAGCTATATACTTCTAGTTTAATTCTATCTGCAGAGTTTTTCTTTTTCTTTTTTTTTTTTTTTTAAGCAAACTACTACAGCTATAGGAAGACAGCACCATCTACAGGTCTTCATAAGTACAGATAGGTGATCCTGCATTCAGATGTGGAGGCCCACTGTGATATACTAGGCATAGATGAAAGCCCCAAAATAAGCCAGCTCATTCTCAGTTTCTGGAAGGGACCTTGCAATTTCTTCCAGCATGCCTTAATGTAACTCTGAAATCACTCTAAAATATATTGGTAATAATAACAGCAGCAGCAAAAAGAAAACATAATAGTTTGGACAGTGTGCAGGCAGTCCTGGCAGCGTGGAGTAGGCTATACCCTGTTTCCTGGCTCCTCCCAGTGCCCTGGTGGTCCTGGTAGGTCCCACTGTGCCTTGCTTGGGGAGGCCTGGTCTCTGTGTGTGAACTGTGCAATCAGGCCTTTTGCTCTGGTATCCTGGCTGGCCACTGGGTACCAACATCCCTGTTCACCTGAGTCAGAGGGTGCCCTAGCCAAAGGACAAAACATGCTTCCTCCTCAATAAAATAAAGAATCTTCCTAAAATGGGTAGACAACAAGGCAAAAAAGCCAACAAAAGACAGAAAACTGAGAGATCTCCTCCAAGGATGCCTAGTCCTACAATGGAAGCCTCTAATGAAATCATAGAGAAATCAACAGAAATTCAATTCCAAAATAAAAAAACACAACAACCAGTGCCTAGCAATACCTTCGTAAGACCCTCAAAATAGAAGAAAAAGATGATGACATCAAATTAAAAGAAAGACTAATGGAGAGAGGGAGGGGATATGATGGAGATTGGTGTTCTAAAGTGGAATGGGGGAGGGGAGGGAAATATCATAATTTTTGTATGTAAGTATAGAAGGTGTCAATAAAAAAATAAAAAAACACAACAACCAATGAGACTCTGATCAAAAGAATGGCAGAACTGGAAGTAAACCATTGAATAACCAATAAGCGTATCAATGAAATTGAACAGAATCATCTCCTAGAGTGTTCAGCTTTTGACAGTAGGCTTACCCTGATTGAAGAAAATGTTAGAACCCTCTAAGGAGATATGAATAAATTGAAGGTAAGTCAAGAAATGGAAGATCTCAGCAATCAGTTGATTAAATTTAGTGAAGATTTAATCAAATGCAAGAATGAATTCCAGGAAGCATCAAGAAAATCAGAACTCTGGTGGCTCATGCCTTTAATTCCAGCACTCAGGAGGCAGAGGTAGGTGGATCACTGTGAATTCAAGGTTCGAGACTACATAGTGAATTCCAGGTCAGCCTGGGCTAAGGAGTGAGACCCTACCTCAAAAAAAAAAAAAAAAAAAAAAGGAAAAAAGAAAATCAGAACTTTAATTGAAATTGTACCTCAAAAAAGAGATGAACACAATGAAAAATAACACAATGGAAAACAAAAGTCAAATAGAAATTATAAAGACCTTTCTAGAACCCCTTACCAATAGAGTTACTCATGTGAAGACAGAACCTCTGACCTGGAAGACAAGAAAGAAGAAATTGCTTGGGAACTTTGCTAAGTTCAAAAAAATCAAGTGAGCCGGGTATGGTGGCACACGCCTTTAATCCCAGCACTTGGGAGGCAGAGGTAGGAGGATTGCTGTGAGTTCAAGGCCACCCTGAGACTACATAGTAAATTCCAGGCCAGCCTGGGCTAGAGTGTGACCTTACCTCGAAAAACCAAAAAAAAAAAAAAAAAAAAATCAAGTGAACAGAATTTGAGGGAACTGTGGGATACCCTAAAATGACCAAATATCTAGTTCATGGGTATACAAGGAGAAGAGGAAATCCAGGCCAGAGGCATAAAGAACACATTCAACAAAATGATTGAAGAAAATTTTCTGAATCTCACAAAAGAGAGGCCCATCCAGATACAAGAAGCCCACAGAACACCAAACACACAGGACCAAAGAAGAAATGAAAGATTAAAGAAATAACATTCAACAAAATGATTGAAGAAAATTTTCTGACAGCCATTTTCCTAAAGACAAACGGTCTGTAACAAAAAGAGGAGTGACTTTCTGAACAAAACAGTTGTTTGTTCCAGTTACAAAGTTTGCAGTTGTTTACCCATGCACAGAGAAAGAACAACACCAAATGAAGAAGTCGTTATCTTATGGTTTTGCAATCCTGTTGAAACATCTTATGACCTTGGGGCTGAAACAGAGCCCCAGTTCCAGGAACTAAGGCTAATAAACAAGTGCCTCACCATCTGGAGGCATTAACGTGTTTGGAAAGCCCCCAAATTGTAAAAACAAAGCTCCTCAGGGCTCTTCACTCCTCCTGCGTGAGGACCCTGTGTCGAGCCCCGATGCATCGGTCTAAATAAAACCTCTTGCAGCTTGCATTGAAAGTGTCCTTGGGTCATACAAAGACAATTCCAGGGGGTCAGAAACATTACATCATAAAACTCTTAACAATGAAAACTCAACAAGCAACCAGAGAGAAAAAACATACAAAGGCAATTCCATCAGCATTACATCAGATTTCTCAATGGAAACCCTGAAAGCCAGAAGGGCCTAAAATGGAACACTCTAAAGTCAAAAAGCCAACCCAAGCTACTCTACATAGCTAAAGTATCCCTCATAATAGATAGTGAAAGGAAATTTTTCCATGGAAAAAGTCAACTCTATGATTTTATGAACACAAAGCCAAACCTACAGAGAATACTTGAGGGAATACTACCCACTGAACAATCAAACAACCAATCTCCACAGCCAGCAAGAAGATCACAATAACCAAAATAGACCAGACTCAAAATAGTACAAAACACAAGAAAGGCCGGGCGTGGTGGCACACGCCTTTAATCCCAGCACTCAGGAGGCAGAGGTAGGAGGATCACCGAGAGTTCAAGGCCACCCTGAGACTAGTGAATTCCAGGTCAGCCTGGGCCAGAGTGAGACCCTACCTCGAAAACCAAAAAAAAAAAAAAAAAAAAAAAAAAAACCACAAGAATGTACCAAACCCCATAAAACACCTCATCATGGCAGAGAGTAATTCAAGCCTCACAGTAATAATCTTAAATATTATTGCAGAAAGGTTTGCATTATTGGTAGAAATAACACAACCAAGAGCATCTTGTGGGGGAAAAGAGGTTTATTTTGGCTTATAGACTCAAGGGGAAGTTCCACAATGGCAGGGTAAAACAATGGCATGAGCAGAGGATGAACATCACCCCCTGGCCAACATCAGGTGGACAACAGGAACAGGAGAGTGTGCCAAACACTGGTAAGAGGAAGCTGATTATATAATACCCATAAGCCCCCCAACAATACACTTCCTCCAGGAGGCTTTAATTTCCTGTCGCCATCAGCTGGGGAGACTAGCATTTGGAATACCTAAGTTTATGGGGGACATGAGAATCAAAACACCACAAATATTAATGGTCTTCATTCACCCATCAAAAGACATAGGTTATCAGGGTGGATCAAAAAACTGGACACCTCCTCAGGGTGAAAGGTGACATGATCCTATATATAATTGACCCAAAAGTCTCCATCTCAAAACTTCTAAAGGTGGCAAATTCCTTCAGCAAAGTGGCAGGATGCAAAATCAATGCACAAAAATCAGTAGTTTTTCTATATGCAAAGGACAAATATACAGAGAAAGAGATCAGTGAGGCTGTTCCATTTTCAATAGCAACAAAAAATATTAAATACCTTGTAATAACACTAACCAAGGATGTGAAAGACCTATATAATGAAAACATAAAAAAACACTCAAGAAAGAAATAGAGGAGGATTTGAGGAGATGGAAAGACCTCCCTTGCTCATCCTGTTGCTTGGAGAGACCTACCAGATCTCCCAAAACAAACAAGACAGACTTCTGTCAGAGCACCTGATTACTCACCAGAGGTTAATGGTAAGACCCTACTTCTGAAGACACCATATGCTGTTGGCATGGACCATGGAGAGACCTGGTTGAAATCCAGAAGAGAGCCAGTTCCCAAACAATTAGCCCATCTAGTGCTGGAAGGAGCTACATGAGCTACTGGGGGAAAATGGCCAACATCTGTCTGAGCAACTCAGAAGTAAACAACCTGACATGATGCTCACACAAGTCCAATAGTGGTACACAGCCATGGTGGGTAACCAACTGCTCTTGGATTGGCTAACAGATCCGCTCAGTGGAAAGAAAACCATATCTGAAACTATGAAACAAGTCAGAATCAAATCCAGATAATGATTGTGTTTTCCAATGTCAAGCTCCCACTAATCTTGGCATATAAGAGGGTCAACACCCTTTAAATTATCTCTAAATTAATAATAGTTATCCTACTTAACCAGTGCTGACTTCATTCTCCATTGGAGATTCTGCTTCTCTTTTTCAAATGGGAGTAAGATCTGAGGAGATAAACCACCCAATGCACTCCAACCCCTGCCCCCACTGAAATCACAGAGGAATTGGGGAAATGAGCAAGAGTGTTGCTTTCTCAGTAAATCTTATATCAGCACAAGAGTAAAAGAGATAGACACTGAGGGCACTCAAAACCTACCAAAGCAGAGATCCAGAGGCTCATAAGAGCCCATCACTGAAGTAGACTTCAAATGTTCCCAACATGGCTCAGGGAATTTTATGGAAGAGGGGCAGAAAGATTGTTAGAAGCACAAGTTGGGACATCTTGCACAGAGACATTGCCTCTTCCCCCGTAACTGCCTGCTGCCCCCACAATGCATGACCCACAATTCCCATGGGGTTGACCTGCACCCCAATGAGGAAGGCCTCTTCAGAAAAGGGGCAGGGAGGAGGGAAAGGATGTACCAACATGTGTTGTTTACATACTAAATATGTCCATATCTAATAAAAATAAATTTTAAAAGAAAATGTAATTATATTACTCTGATTGGAATAGTTCCTATAAATATTGGTAACTCTTCAAGAAATATTAGCACATTGATAGGTTCCTTTCTTCTCCTCATAAAACACTCATTTTTAAAAACTTTCAGAGCACAATTCTATTTTAAGTGTCATCCAATTCTGTTTAGACATACATGTAACTCGTTCTTCTTTCTCCAAAGAAAAAGTTTTGTCTTTGCTCTATAGTATTGCAGTCAGGTTCACATTGCTGGCAGAAAACACCCAGCCAAGAGTAGCATGTTGGTGGGGGGGGGTCATTTTAGCTTACAGACTTGAGGGAAAGCTCCATGATGGCAGGGGATAATAATGGCATGAGCAGAGGGTGAACATCACCTCCTGGCCAACATCAGGTGGACCACAGAAACAGGAGAGTATGACAAACACTGGCAAGGGGGAGCTGGCTATAACACCCATAAGCCCACCCCCAACAATACACTGCCTCCAGGAGGCTTTAATTCCCAAATTGCATCAGCTGGGAATCTAGCATTCAGAACACCTGAATCAAACCACCACAGTGAGTAACTCTTTCTAGTTTTTGTAGGCATTAAGACAAATCCACCCCTGTATCTAACGTAAACTGACCACTCATTCAGAAGAAAAGGTTCAAAATATACCCAATTTCATGAAACTTAAAATTATTCTTGTCTTGATCAACAAACTTCTCCTGTCCTCTGGAGATTCTTTCACACCAGTGAGACATTCCAGTGGTGTCTCTAGTTGTGTAAAGCCTCCACTGGCAATACATGAAGGCTTGGGTCATTCCTAATCAAAGGCATGTGTGTGGCCCTGTGGATGCTGACAGAACCCCCTGATGTGCAGGATGAAGAATTTCATTCTTGACCTATAGCTGATACTTAAAGATCCTGTAAAAACAAGAACTGGCCTGTTGGACCAATGACAGACTCTAATTGTTCATCAATACTCAATTCCCCAAAGCATCTCTAAACAGTTAGCCCAACAAGAGAAAAGACTGAGGATAGCAATAATCTGCAAGGTGCTATTGACCTTTCATAGTGGCTGAGAGCTCAAGTTTTGAAGGAAAGAGAGCAGACTGAGTGTCATGCTTTGTCACTTACCCTAAACAAGTTACTTCATTTCTCTGAGCTTCACAGTCATCATCTTCAAGAAATCAAAAATTGTGCAAAAAAAGTGCTTTTGGAAATAGAAAATACTCTTATAAATGTCAGTATTCTTTGTTTGTTTGTTTGTTTGTTTTTGTTTTGTTTTTCGAAGTAGGGTCTCACTCTAGCTCAGGCTGACCTAGAATTCACTAAGTAGTCTCAGGGTGGCCTCGAACTCTCAGCAACCTCATACCTCTGCCTCCTCAGTGCTAGGATTAAAGACATGCACCACCGTGCCTGGCAAATGTCAATATTCTTGAAGATAAGATTTATCAGTTCTTTTTTATCTTAATCATGCATATTTAACATGCTAAATATATAGCATCTACTCAGCCTAAATAAACACACAATAAATTCCACTTATAATTTCTGTGAATGAAAAAAATGAGTAAGATGTTAAAACAGGAAGGAGTACAACTGCAGAACAAGAAAATAGCATTTGAAGTCTGATATTACTTTCAAAATAAACCTCTAAACTGTCTTTAAAAGTCATGAGTCCATTTGATTATCAATTCCATGTTTACATTAGAAATGTGACTCAGGGGCTGGAGTGATGGCTTAGCGGTTAAGGCACATGCCTGTGAAGCCTAAGGGCCCTGGTTCAATTCTTCAGGTCCCACATTAGCCAGATACACAAGGTGGTGCATGCATCTGGAGTTCGTTTACAGTGGGTAGAGGCCCCAGTGCACCTATTCTCACTCTTTCTTTCTCTCTCTCCCTCCCTCCCTCTGTCTCTAATAAATAAATAAATAAAAAATAAAATCTTAAAAAATACAAAAATGAACATTTGGTTTTTTATTAAAAATAAAAAGAAATGTGACTCAGGCTGGAGAGATGGCTTAGCGGTTAAGGCACTTACCTGCAAAGCCTAAGGGCCCATGTCCAATCTCTCTCCAGATCCCACTTAAACCAGACACACAAAGGTAAGGCAAGCACAATGTCATAAATGCCCACTAGGTGGCACAACTCTCTGGGGTTCTATTGCAATGGCTGAGACCCTGGCTTGCCATTCTCTCTTTCTCTTGCTCTCTTTCTCACTCTCACTCTCTCTAAAAAGAAAAAAGAAAGAAATGTGACTCTGGGGCTGGAGAGATGTTTTAGCAGCTAAGACACTTGGCTGCAAAGCCTAAGGACCCAGGTTTGCTTCCCCAGGACTCATGTAAAGCCAGATGCACAGGTGGCGCATGTGTCTGGAGTTCATTTGTAGTGGCTAGAGTCCCTGGCCCACCCATTCTATCTGCGTCTTCCTCCCTCCCCACCTCTCTTACCCTCTTTCTTTCTCTCTTTCTCCAATAAATAAAGAAATAAAATACTGAAAAAGAAAAAGGAAAAAAGAAATGTGACTCTGCTGGAAACCCAAGATATCAGATATACAGACCTGGAAGCCACTTGCAGCCAGAGCTGGGTGAATGGTCTTTGTCACGGAGATAACAATGTGAGACAGAAAACACCCAGAAGCTTGTGTGCATAATGCTCCTTCCCAGGAAAGGGAAAGAGAAGCCAACAAAGGAAACTATAAAGGTGTTTAGGGAAACTAACAGTGCTCGGTATGTGATCCTCACCTATGATTTATTGGTCAAGGAAGCTCCAGAGCGCCCCCTCCCCTACTCTCACCTCCCAATCCCTGCCAAAATAAACCAACAATGCAATCTATTGCCAATGCTCTTGGCTCCCCACCAGAACTGTAAGATAAGACTTTATTGCTGAAGACATCATATGTAAAGAGTCAAGCAGGCACTGAGCTAGAAGCCTCCTCCTTGATGGCTAGTTTTCATAATGCCTGAGGTGTTATGCTGACTGCTGAGAGGTGAAGAGTCACCAATGATCTCACCCAGTGATAGACTCTGCATACTATAATAACGACCTGCCAGACAAGATGGTCCCACTGGTATAATAATGTCATGGACATTATGGGGTAATCAACAACTTTCTGATTGTATTTAAGGCCCACTGTACAAGAAGGAATTCATGCCTGGCACTATAAACCAGGTCACATGCCCATTACTGGGAAGGTCTTAGGGTCTAAGGGAGAACATACTACTGTTGTTTTGCTAAAGAATTATGTTGTCGTAAGCTAGATGCACAAGGGGGCATCTGGAGTTCATTTGCAGTGGCTAGAGGCCTTGGTGGGCCCATTCTCTCTCTCTATCTGCCTCTTCCTCACTCTCTCTCTCTCAAATAAATAAATAAAATATTTTTTTAAAAATAATTATGTTGTCAAATTGCCTTCCAGTTATAACAGAGTATAGGTGAAATATGCTCAACATATATACTCATATTTAAAAAATTAAATGAGAGCTGTAGAAATGGCTCAGAAGTTAAGGTGCTGGCCTGCAGAGCTTAACAACCCAAGCTCAATTCCCCAGTACCCATGTAAGGCCAGATGCTTTACAGAGTGGTGCATGCATCTGGAGTCTGTTTGCAATGGCTGGAAGCCCTGGTATGCTCATCCTGTCTGTCTCTTCCATCTCTCTCTGCTTGTAATTAAATAAAATTTAAAAAATAAAAAAATTTAAATGAGTGTCTGGTGGTAGGAAGATCACTGTGAATTCAAAGTCACCCTGAGACTACATAGTGTATTTCAGGTCAGCCTGGGCTAGAATGAGACCCTACTTCAAAAAATAAAAAATAAAAATAAAAATAAAAGCTGGACATGGTAGTACATGCCTTTAATCCCAGCACTGGAGAGGCAGAGGTAGGAGGATCGCTGAGAGTTCTAGGACACCCTGAGACTACATAGTGAATTCCAAGTCAGCCTGAGCTAGAGTGAGACCCTACCTTGAAAAATAAAAATAAAAATAAAAATAAATTAAATGATAATGCTAAAAACTAAAAGAAAAAAATATTGCAAATGTTTGGTCCATTGCAAAATAAACACTGGCTTACAATACCAGTGATCAAATAGAAAGGAGAGGGCTCAGAAACAACCACAGGAATGACAATAAGGGGGAACAGAAAATGGTAAAAGATTTGACAGTCCACAAATATTAGACAAAATTGAGAATGAAAAATGGTGGATAATAGTTTCAGCAAAAAGGTAAAAATAGATACACCAATTATAGTAGGTTGAAGACCCTTTCAGAATAGTTTTCAATGAAAGAAAGAACATATGGCTTTGGCTTGAGAAGTGAGACTTCAGTTTGAGAAACACAATGTAAGGTAGAATGTTTGTTTTAGGTCAACTTGGGTCCCCTGAAAGATATGTTTAAGTTTTATTCCCTGATGCTATAAATGTGGCCTTACTTGGAAATTCAGTCTACATAGTTAAGTCCTTGCAGGTTAACATGAAGTCATATGGGATTAGAGTAGGCCCTAATCTATTGACTGACCTCCTTATAAGAGGAAAACTTGGACATAAAAACATTGATACTCATAGGAAGAGAATGCCCTGAGATGTTGGATGCAGATAATGGGTAAATGTAGCTACAAGTCAAAAAATACCAGGAATTGCTACAAACGTCTAGAAACTAAGAGAGTGGTAGATATTCCTACAGAGCCTCTAGGGGGAACTTGCCTTGACAACATCCAGCTTTTGTTCTTCTAGACTTGAGCATTTTCAAAGAACAAACGCCTGTTGTTTAAGCTACTCAGTTTGTAGGACATTGTTCTGGCAGCTTTACCAAGTTAATATAGGCCTAGAGATAATAACCAAAATATACAGACTTAAATAGACTAAATAAATAAATAGACTAAATAGACAAGCTATAGAAACCAAGATGACATCAATATTTGTAAATAATTGACACAATTATAATAACTTAAATATTCTAATTACTTGGAAAATCTTCCAATTTAGATATAATACAATGTAAGAATGAAAGGATGGAGCTGGAGAGATTGCTTAGTGGTTAAGGCACTTGCCTACAAAGCCAAAGGACCTCAGTTCAAGTCCCCAGTACCCACGTAATCCAGATGCACAAGGTGGTGCATGCATCTGGAGGTCATTTACAGTGGGTAAAAGTCCTGGCATACCCATTCTCTCTCTGACTCTCTCTCTCTTCCTCTCTCTCTCTCTCTCTCTCTCTGCTTCTTTCCCTCTCTCAAATAAATAAATAAAATGAAATATTTTTAAAACTTAAAAACCTTTAAAAGATAGAGAATGAAAGGAAAAGGAAATTGATAAGAAAAATCTGTTTATAGGCTAAGGGTATGGTTAAATGGTAGAGTGTTTGCCTAACATGCACAAAGTCACAGATTCAAACCCTAACACTGCAAAGAAAAAGAAAAAGAAAAATCAATCTAGATTTAGTACAGTTATGAAAATCCTGCGGGAGGGGCATAATCTCATTCCTTTCATTCATTAGCATGTTAAAGATACCACCCATTTCAAAGATAAAGGTGTCTGAAAATGATTTGTAACACACCTCTTCAGTCTGAGGTCCTGGAATGAAAGACAATGCTCAAATAAGACTATTAAGAACCTGTCACCAAGAAACAGTAGATATTTTCGACTTGATGATTTTTTTTTTCCACATCAGTTTCTTAATAGTTGCTACAAAGTATCAATAGAAGTAGCCAGGCATGGTGGCACATGTCTTTAATCCCAGCACTCCGGAGGCAGAGGTAGGATGATTGCTGTGAGTTTGAGGCCAGTTTGGGATTATGGAGTTCCAAATCAGCCTGGACTAGAGTGAGACTCTACCTTGAAAAAATATATATACATATAGTTTTTTTAATAAATATATTTAGTTAGAACTAGTGTTGTAGGAATTAAATGTCCCATGATTAGAACTCTTGACTACTTCTCTCTTCAGAGTAGGAGCCTAAGAAGTAATACTCTGTGGTTGGTTTCTGATATGTACTTGTTAGCATAGTCACAAACATTTCTTAGCCTCTATTGTGCTGCCCTCTGAAACATAAGGTTCTCACTGCTCTGAGCTGTAGTAGGCTGATAGAAGGGAGAAGAAGGGCTGGTTTAACAGCCTTTTCCTAAAACTTTGGAAAAAGTTGTTTTATGTTCTATGTCAGTTGAATAATGTACCACATAGTTTATAGTTTTAAAACATCTTTCTGGGAAGGAGGATAAAATTAATTTTTTTAATGTAGTTATGTAACTTATACTGTATTTGTTCTTAAATTCATATTTTTGAAGACTAGATTTTCTTAAAGAGAGACAAGACCACATTTTAATTAAAACAAATCCTTAAAGGCATTTTATAACTAATTTGAGCAATGGAGTTGCTTCCTTGTATGTGGTTAAAATAGGGTGATTTTTTTTTCCTCCCTAATTATCCAGATAATGGGTTCCAGCCTCCCTTTGATGTGTCATAAAGGCTCACCTGTTTCACTACAACCTGCTATTTATTATCAATCAATTACAGTTTCCCAAATCCTGAATTTCCAAAGGTGCCACTTATCCAAATCACATGTGTGCCCGTTTTTCACCCATTCTGAAAAAGAATTTTCCTTGATCAAAAATCTAACCTTGATTACCCCCTAGTGCATTGACCTTTTTATTACCTGGTACCAATTAAAATCCAGAAGACTTCTGGTATACGTACTATTAAGACATTACTATTAACTATATTTAAACTGTTATGCCAGTGTAAGAAAAGGTAGAAATATGAAAAAATATGCAAGATACAGATCACAAGTTCTAAAAAATGAAGATTTAAGTTATTCTATACCTTGCAACCAATTTATCTGTTAGCCTTATACCTTCTCCTTTTCAAAATCAGAAATAATTTTCACATGCTCCCAGAAAATTAATGTCTCAGAAGCCTGTCCATGAATTCCAGGTTTCCCTTCCTCAAAGGAGTCAGTCAATTCCCTCATTTGATTTGCTGAAAGTCTTTCAGGAGATTACAATTCACAAAGTACTTGAAATGGTTTAACACAAAACTGAAAAACTTGGTTCCAGATTAATCTGACTAAACAATTAATTTCAATAAAAGCAATGATCTGCAGGGTCGTGTGCAAAGTAGAACAAAGAAACTAATCAAAGCAGGGTGTGGTGGTGCACGCCTTTAATCTCAGTACTCGGGAGGCAGAGGTAGGGAGATCACTGTGAGTTCAAGGCCAACCAGAAACTACATTGTGAATTCCAGGTCAGCCTGGGCTAGAGTGAGACCCTACCTCAAAAAAAAAAAAAAAAAAAAAAAAGAAAGAAAGAAAGAAAGAAAGAAAGAAAGAAAGAAAGAAAGAAAGAAAGAGAAAGAGAGAGAGAGAGAGAGAGAGAGAAGAGGAGGGGAGGGAGGGAGGGAGGGAGGGAGGGAGGGAGAGAGGGAGAGAGAAAGAAAGAGGAAGGAAAAGAAATTGATCAAGATATGCTGTAATACATATCTATAAACACCAACAACTGGGATTGGGGCTCAAGAGAAGGCAACAGGGGCCTGGAAATTTTGAAGCATAAATCAGTGTCCCACCAGTACAATAGGCATGGGGTATGGGAGAAGAAGTTGTATGAGGCATTCTGAGTGGGACTGGGTGACTTGGAGAAACATTAGATCCTAGGAGACAGGAAAGGGCCGCTGGATTTGACCATGTGGAAGTAGTGATCCTTCATGATCTACCAGTAAATTCACAAGGAAGCCCTGACAGGCCTTTATGGGAGAAAGACGTCTCAGAAAACTAAGGAGACTCCATCATAATCCTTGGAAGATTTTGAATTTGGCTGCAAAAGTCCTATGAGGTTTAGGCTAAATGACCATGTGAATGGGTCTGAAAGGCTCACACATGATGCATGAAATAAGCACATCCCCATGGGCTTGGAGAACATATGGAAGGTTACAAACATATGGAAGGTCACTAGGAAGAATAGGGGATCTACAGTGGATCCAGGATCCTGGCTCCAAGTAAGAACTAAATATGGGAATTACAGGGAGCCCTGGAGATGTGCAAAAGAGAAGTCATGATAAGGGACCCAGCAGGTTTTGAAACCAGGGATCTTGGGAGCCATGGACAGTGTGACAGAATTGTGTCCATGCTACTGACAGGTTTACTGCTAATTCATAAGTATCTTCATGAACAACAAGATGGTGCCCCTTAGGTGTGCTTTAGGATATATGAGTTATAAAGTATGGGCTATATTTTAGCTCCTATTTCCCTACATGTTCCTGTGTCTAGAGCCCCTTTATTGTCCAAAATATGCCCAGCTGTATATAGAGTCCCTGGATGGAATGGGCACTAAAATAACTAAAATTTCTTTGGCTTAAAGTGGATCTAGTGTCCTACAGGTAAGCACAATACTGTTTAATGGACTGTAAGGGTCATATTTGTAGAAGAAAGAGTTCTGTTTAAAAATGTGAATAGGGAGGCTGGAAAGATGGCTTAGCAGGTAAGGCATTTGCCTGCAAAGCCAAAGGATCCTGGCTTGATTCTCCAGGACCCATGTAATCCAGATGCACAAGAGGCACATGCATCTGGAGTTCGTTTGCAGTGGCTAGAGGCCCTGGCATGCACATTCCCTGTCTGCCTCTCTTCTCTCTCTCTCTCTCTCTCTCTCTGTCTCTCTCTCTCTTCTTCTCTTCTCTTTGCTTGCAAATAAACAAATAAAAAATTTTTAAAAAGCTGGGCATGGTGGCATACACCTTTAAAAAAAAAGTGAATAGGGGCCTGGAGAGATGGCTTAGTGTTAAGGCACTTGCCTACGAAGCCTAAGAACCCATGTTCTACTCTCCAGATCCCACATGAGCCACATGATGCACAAAGGTGAGGCAAACACAAGGTTGTATGAACCCACTAGGTGATGCAAGCATCTAGAGTTCAATTGCAGTGGCTGAGGCCCTGGAGCACCAATTCTCTGTCTCTCTTTTCTCTTTTTTTTTTCTCTCTCTCTCTCTCTCTCCCATGCTCTCTCTGAATTTTTTTTTTTTTTAATGTGAATAGGAAGCCAGGCATAGTGGCACACACCTTTAATCCAAGCACTTGAGAAGCCATATAGGAAGACTATGGTGAGTTCAAGGCTACCCTGAGACTACATGGTGAACTTCAGATCAGCCTGGGCTAGAGTGAGAGCCTACCTCAAAAAAACAAAACAAAACAAAATTAAAAAGCTGAGGGCTAGAGAGACAGATTGCTTAGTGGTTAAGGCACTTGCCTGTGAAGCCTAAGGACCCAGGTTTGATTCCCCAATACCCACATAAGCCACATGCACAAGGTGGCACATGCATCTGGAGTTCATTTGCAGTGGCTAGAGGCCCTGGTGTACCCACTCTCTCTTTCTCTCCCTCTCTGCCTCTTTTCCCTCTCTTCCCACTCTCTCTTTGAAATAAATAAATAAAATATTGTTTAAAAATGTGAATAAGAACTGCAAAGAGAACTGATCTGCACACGACTTGATCTCACCAGCTTCTAAAAATGTCTCTAGCAACGGGATAATATTCTCTAAGTCTCTCCCTTATCCCTGATTTCCTATTTTCAAAAAAGCTGCTTCTTTATACAAAAAAAAGGCATGTTACTTGTTCCCTCAGTGCATTAGTTTTTTTCATCTGTAAAGGAAATTATAATATTGCATACCTTGTGGTTTTTTTTTTTTTTTTTTTATTTTCAAGGTAGGGTTTCACTCTAGTCCAGGCTGACCTGGAATTCACTCTGTATTCTCAGGGTGGCCTCAAACTCACGGGGATCCTCCTACCTCTGCCTCCTGAGTGCTAGAATTAAAGGCGTGCGCCACCACACCCAGTTCCTTGTGGAGTTTTGCAAAAGGTTAAAGATGTTACTTATAATCTGTAAAGCTTAGAGCTGACTCGCATTTAATACTCAATATTTGCACAGTTCATATGTTAATGGGGATGTTAAAGCTTGAAGACCCTATAGAGAAAAACACTGGGAAAACATTTCTATAGAAATGGTGAACAGGAGGGAGAGGAATATGCTTCAGTGCAAGCTGGTGGGACAGAGCCAGGATGTTTAGGGTGGAAGGCCTCCAGCCAAAGCTGGACCCAGAGGAGATGAAAGGAATGTGCACGAGAAGGTGCTCTCCTCCATAAGGAGCTTCCTCACTTACACAGCCCAGCTTCAAGTCACTCCATTTATCTTGAAAAAACTGCACAGCATATAAAGATTGGGAATCACATGTGAATGCATGACAAGAAGAATCTGGTTATAGTTTCCCCTCCTATCTGAAAATGAATTGACCAGAAAAAAGTGCAAGATCTGACCAACTGCATAAAAAAAAAATTTCTACTTGCTAAGAACAAGTTGGGCTGAGATGAAATGACACATATAGCTAAAATATAAACCATTTGGGAAGTACAAAAAGAGGTCTTGTTACTAAAAACTTTTCAGTGCCAGGGATGGGATACCTTCCAGTGAGTTATTGGCCAAGGAGGTCCCTGATGCCCCCAAAACATTACAGGCCACTGCCAAGGATCATGGTTTCCCACCAGAAATAGATGGTAAGACCCTGTTGCTGAAGACTCCACATGCTTGGGCTGCAAGGTCACTGAGAAATCCTGCTGGAGCTGAACTGAAAACCTCCTCCCTGTGGACCAGCTGACAGAAAGCTGGACAATGCTACTCAACATGCAGCCCTATGGGAGAGAGAGGTCATCAGTGGAGATAAAACAACAGTGGACACTGCAAGCCTTAAGTTTGGCCAGCCAGACCAAATGAGCCAATGGGTGCAATAGTAGCATGTCTGTTATGGGAATGGAGGCCCACTCCACAGGAGTGAATACATAACTGATAACTGAAAACCTATGACTGGGGAAGTCATGAGCCATAGGGGTGTAATGCCTGCTGGTGTCTGGCAAAATGCATATATTATGCTCACCCAACTGCCCAGTAGGCACTTTTCTTAATGATCTTACTCATTATTAATGAGTATTATTATTAACATTAATTAATATTAATGAGTATTATTGTTATTAATACTCATATTAATGCTACTCTCACTTTTGGTGAGACAAGCTTCTCCTTTCAAATGGTGGTGACCTCTGGGATGACTCGAAAGGCATCATAGTGCTGAGAAATGACAGAGGAGTACTCAGCACCAAAACATCTCTATCACACTCTCCAAGGCTCAGGGTCCATTTCAGAAGAGGGCGCAGAAAGAATATAAGAGCCAAAGGAAGGATAGGGCTCCTTACAATACACAAAATGGCCTGGATATCCATGACCTCTCAGTCCCTGATACTACCTACACAAGACCATTATAACAGGAGGAAAAGATGATGACATCAAAATACAACAGAGACTGACTGAGGGGAGAGGGGATACGATGGAGACTGCAGTTGTGAAGAGGAAAGTGAGGGGGAGAAAATTATCATGGTTTATTGTCTCTAGTTATGGAAGTTGTCAATAATAAAAAAATAAAATTAAAAAAAAAAGATGTAAGGACCCAGGTGTGGTGGCACATACATTTAATCCCAGTGCCAGGAGGCAGAGGTAGGAAGATTGCCATGAGTTCAAGACCACCCTGAAACTACAAAGTGAATTCCAGATCAACTTGGGCTAGAGTGAGACCCTACCTCCAAAAACCAAAAAAAAAAAAAAAAAAAAAAAAAAGGTAGGCAAAAGTTCCCATTTTGGGAAGTTAAAAATAAAAAATGAGGCTATAGAGATGGCTTAGTGGTTAAGGTGCTTGCCTGCAAAGCTAAGGACCCAGGTTCAACTACCCAGAACCCACGTAAACCCAGATGCACAAGGTCACACATGCACACAAGGTGGCTCATGTGTCTGGAGTTTGACTGTAATAGCTAGAAGCCCTGGAATGCCAATTCTGTGTGTGTGTGTGTCTGTCTGTCTGTCTGTCTTGCTCGCTCATAAAAAAATTAAAAATGCAGATCTCTACTATGTATAAGTTTCTTAAAGCTCTGCTTTAAAAAATCAAATTCATCAGGCTGGGGAGATGGTTTAGCAGTTAAAAGTGCTTGACTGCAAAGCCTGATAGTCAGGTTCAATTCCCTAGCAACCTACATAAAGTCAGATACACAAAGGGACACATATGCCTGGAGTTCATTTGCAGTGGCAAGAGATTCTGACATGCTCATGCTCTCTCTCCTTTTTCACACTCTCATATAAATAAATGAAATATTTGTTTAAAAAATCCAATAAGGAACTGGAGAGATGGCTTAGCAGGTAAGGTGTTTGCCTGTGAGGCCAAAGGATCCCAGTTCAATTCTCCAGAACCCACATAAGCCAGATGTACAAGGGGCACATGCTTCTGGAGTTCATTTGCAGTGTCTAGAGGCCCTGGCATGCCCAATCTCTCTCTGTTTGCCTCTCTCTGCTTGCAAATAAATAAATAAACATTAAAAATCCAATAAATGCAATCAGGACTTGTATGATAAATAAGCCAGAGAATTGGCATGCCTATTATCAAATAATTGTTCACTTTATTAAAAACTTTATGCTTCTCTTTCTCTTCTCTCCCCCTCCCTCCCTCCCTCCCTCCCTCCCTCTCTCTCTCTCTCTCTCTCTCTCTCTCTCTCCCCTCTCCTCTCTATACTCACTTTCTCTTTTACATTATATATCTTTTTCCTCCCTCACCTTCCTAGGTGCAAACTTATAACTCCCAGTGCCAGCAAGGGGTTAACTTCCACAATGAGCTGTTGATCTGAAACACCTACAAGGTTTCCCAAAAAAGACAGACTTCTGTCAGAGTACTTGGTGACCCACCAAAGGTTAATGGTAAGACCCTACTGTCGAAGACAGCATACGTGTGTAAGACCAAACACAGAGAGACCTGGCCAGAATCTGGAAGAAGGTCAGTCCCCAGACAGTTAGCGAGTCTAGTACCAGAGGGTGCTACATGAGCAACTGGGGGAAAATGTCTGACATTGGTCCAAACAACTTGCAGTCTAAGATACCCAGCAGGAAACAATCTGACATAATGCTCATACAAGTGCAGTAGAGGCAAACAGCCATGGTGGGTTACCAACTGCTCTTGATTTGGCTAATAAATCCATTCAGTGGAATGGAACTCATTGCTGGAACTGGGAAATAAGTCAAAGCCATGTACAAAAAATGAGCTCAGTCTCCAAGATCTAGTGGCCACCAAATGTGGGCTAGAAGAGAGCCAACGCATATAAAGTTCCCTCCAAAACATATATGGTTATCCCTTCTATCTAGTACTAACTTCTCTCTCCGTTGGAGAATTTGCTTATCTCTTTTCAGGTGGACAATGAACCTGAAGGGAGGATCAGCTAACCACACCTCACCAGCTGAAACCATAGAAAAACGCAGGGGAAGGGCAAGAATACAGTGCTCAAGGCGATCACAACACCAGAAAAAGGCTGAAGGAGATAAATACAGAGAACATCCAACTCCAGTCATTAGCCAGATATCCAGAGACACAGAGGCTCCCAAAACCTCATCAAGGAAGCAGAACTAAAATGACCCCAATGTGGCTCAGGGAAACTCACGGAAGAGGGGGCGGAAAGATTGTTAGAGTCACAAGTTGGGGCATTATGCACAGAGACTGGGGCTTATCCACCAGAACTCTTGAGCAAACTCACAATGCATGATAAACATTCCCCATTGATGAGGGCCCCTTTCAAAGTGGGAGGAAGGGGAGGAGGACAATGGAACCAATACTATGAATGTAAAATCAGAATAATATAAATAAAAAATATATATTGATAAAAAAAAAACTTTATCCCAGAATTCCTTTAAATTGCTGCTTTTCTCAGACATTTTAATGGTAGTTCACTATATGACAAATAAGCCACCATAATCTTGGGGGAAACCACTGAAACTCTCTATATAATAAACATGATTGTGACCTATTAAAAAAAAAGATATCATGGGCCGGAGACATGGCTTAGTGATTAAGATGCTTGCCTACAAAGCCAAAGGACCCAGGTTCAGTTCCCTAGTACCTACATAAAGCCAGATGTACAAGGTAGCACAAGCATCTGGAGTTTGTTTGCAATGGCTAGGGGCCCTGATGCACCCATATTTAAAAAAAAAAAAAGAAGAAGAAGAAATAAAAAGATGTCTTGTGGTCACAGAGTGCCCTTGGGCCTGTGAAATTTGGCCTCTGTGAGTATTGATATAATTGTAAATAATATCTAACTAGTAATTATAACTGTAGGGGGATTATGTTTGGGAGAAAAAGAAAAAAAGGCCTATTTAGTAAAAACTGAATGAAATGTACAGGAGAAGAGTGGAAAATATGCCTGAAAACTAAACAGAGGGCATACTATAAGGGGCATAGAATCAATCCCCTCCCTCCCCCTCCCTCCCTCTCTCTCTCCTCTCTCTCTCTCTCTCTCTCAGGACTTAGGTTCAATTCCCTAGGACCCATGTAAGCCAGTTACACAAGGTGGCACATGTGTCTGGAGTTCATTTGGAGTGGCTAGAGGCCCTGGTACACCGATTCTCTCTCTCTCTCTCTCTCTCTCTCTCTCTCTCTCTCTCTCTCACACACACACACACACATGCACACACACACACAAATAAATAAATATTTTAAGACAATAAAAAATAAAAGTGAAGAAACACTTAACTTACAACATCTTGCAGTTTAACTTTGGCCTTCCCACTCTATGGAATGTTTTGGCTCAAGAGTCTCTTAACATAGTGCTTCAAAACCTGAAATACAAACCAATGGCCTGCAGTCTTCCTAAACTGTAGATTTTAATGTGGTGCTGGAGCAAGGCCTTAGAGGCAAAGTGTAACCATACTTCTGCTGGTCATTCATGGATCACACTTTGCGTACCAAAAATGGTTTCCTTTTTTAGTATTTTATTTATTTATTTGCAAGAAGAGAAAGAGAGAGAGGGAGAGAGAAAATGGGCCTCTCATCACTGCAAACAAACTCCAGATGCATGTGCTACTTCATGCACCTGGCTTTACATGGGTACTGTCAGCAGGATTTGCAAACAAGCACCTTTAACTGCTATGCCATCTCCTATGCTCCCCCCCCTACACCAAATGATTTCTTATCCTCATCTTTACTCCTTCTGCATTGTTGGGCTTTGCTGATCTTCCTGAAATTTTCATTATTGGATTCTAGGACTTTCACACTTGAATGGTATGCTATTATTTGGACCTGAGTTCACAGACTGAAAAAAAAAAAGTATGAGCAGGATGTAGTGGTGCACGCCTTTAATCCCAGCACTCAGGAGGCAGTAGTAGAAGGATTGCTATGAGTTTGAGGCCATCCTGAGACTACATAGTGAATTCCAGGTCAGCCTGGGCTAGAGTGAGACTCTACCCAGAAAAAAAATGGTATGAATGAAAACAATGCACTCAAGGGAGAGGCACCAAATAAAAAAGTAATCAATGGTGTGGAAGTACAGTGTACCTCCAAAATATCAGGAGGGTAGTATAGCCCTCTGGAGGAAGAAATAGGAGTCTGGAAGTTTAGGGACATAAACCCCCTTTAGCAAGCACATTAATTAGGTAGATGATCCATGGGGGAAAAAAATAAACTCTAGGATGCATGCTAAGTGTAAGTTAGAGACTTAGAGAGATATGATTAAGACTCTAGAAGGCCAAATAGTAGCTTCACAGAAGAGAATCCAGTGTGGACTGGAATTAGGAGTGGGTTTACAACAAGTCTAACATGTCCTGGTAGCCTAAAGGACTTCACAAATACAGAGAGATTCTGAGGTCTGAAAAGAAATGTCCATTGAAAGTCTGAGAATGACCATGTGAGTTGGCTGAATGGCTGAAGACAGCCGGCTCTATAAAAGCCCAGTACAGCCAGGCATGGCAGCAGCCTTTAATCCCAGCACTCAGGAGTCAGAAGTAGAAGGATCACCATGAGTTCAAGGCCAGCCTGAGACTACAGAGTGAATTCCAATCAGCCTGGGCAAGAGTGAGATGGTACCTTGAAAAAAATAAAAATAAGGGGCTTGTGAGATATCTCAGTGTGTAAGGCCCTTGCTAGTCTATTGGGCTTGCCTCAAAAAAAAAAATAAATAAAATTTTTGTAGTTTAAGTTTTTGAATAAAAACATTCAGGAGAACTTTCTGTGCTGACATGTCTGCTTCTGTGTATATTTTTAAATGTAATTTTAAACCTATTGTTATACTTTAACATGTATTAATTGTTCATACTAATGGGACTCAACATGATATTTCAATATATGCATAGTATGTACTGACCATATTGCATAGTTATCACTTCCCTCCTCCTATAATTTATTTGTGTTTGAAAGTCTCAAGCTCCTCTCTTCTATAAAATATATACTGTTGGGGTTGGAGGGATTGCCAAGTGGTAAAGGCACTTGCTTGCAAAGCCTAAGAATCTGGGTTTGATTCCCCAGTACCCACATAAAAAGCCAGATGAAGGCTGGAGAGATGGCTTAGTGATTAAGGTGCTTGCCTGCAAAGACTAAGGACCTAGGTTCAATTCCTCAAAACCAAAATAAGCCAGATGCATATGGTGGCACCTGTATCTGGAGTTCATCTGCACTGTCTAGAGGCCTTGGTATGCCTCTAGATAAATAAAAATTACAAAAATCCAGGTACACAAGACGGAGCATGCTCCTGGAGTTCATTTGTAGCAGCTAAAGGTCCTGCATGCCCATTCTCATTCTCTCACTCCCTCTCCTTCCCCCCGCCCTCTGCCAGGCTCGGTAGTACATGCATTTAATCCTAGCACTCGTGAGGCAGAGGTAGGAGGATCACCATGAGTTCAAGGCCACCCTGAGCCTACATAGTGAATTCCAGGTCAGCCTGGACTAGAGTGAGACCCTACCTCAAAAAAAAAAAAAAAAAAAAAAAAAGGAAAGAAAAAGAAACATAAATAAAAATTAAAGAGTCTAGGTTATATTGCCTTGCCGTGAGCAAACCTTTCATCACATGAGACAAATTTACCATTGGTAGCAAGATCAACATACAGCAGCTGCAACTATAAACCCCAAACTAGGCTTCAGATGTGTATTGTCAAAGAAACTGTTAGCCACCAGTAACTTTAGTCTTTTCAATACAAATATTACAAACCATCTTGAAATAAAAATATATATATAAGGGCTGGTGAGGTGGCTTAGCAGTTAAGGCTCTTGCCTGCGAAGCCTGAGGACCGATGTTCAACTCTCCTGATCCCACGTAAGCTAGACACACAACAATGAGGCAAGTGCAAGGTCACACATGACCACTAAGTGGAGCAAGCATCTGGAATTCAATTTCAGGGGCTGAGGCCCTGGCACGCCAATTCTCTATCTCTCCCTCTGACACACTCTCTCATGCGTGCGTGCTCTCTAAAATAAAAAGAAATTGATATATAAGAAACAAGTATTACCCCCCCCCCGATTTATCTAGTTTCTCCATTTTTCCTCTGAGATACCCACACCACCTGTCTCACCCAACCAAATGAGAACATATAGTTGATTGACATGTAGGTGAGCTCCTGCCAACATGTAGGTGGGCTCCTGCCAACACTGGGTTATTTTGAGTCTTTCCAGATTTTGAACTACCACTGAATAAAACAATTGAGTTTCTCTCTCATGCATGCTCTGCAGGGTAGAAAAGATCATGTATATTCAGAAGCTGTTGGGGACCAAATCCCACCACATAAACTGAAGAGATGAGAACAGCAGTAAAACTCTGAGAAGCAAGACTGCTTAGGACAGCAAGAAAGTGCAGGTTAATAACTCTAACCTACCTTGTCACCTTGGCACCCTGCCAACTTTGCACATCTCCACATAAGCCAGGTAGACCAGGCACAACCACCTATTGTCCACTGACTCTGACATGTGGCCCAAGTGTTGGCTGAAAGCCTGTAATTTCTTGTAGTGAAAGGGAAGATAGGTTACTTGGTACACTGCTGATAGGCATTTTTCCCTCCCAATCTAATGGCAGGCTGTGACAATGCAGTTTTTTACCTCCATCATCTCAGTTTCAATTAAACATAAGACTTTCCACCTGACTCCTGTTTAGACTGTTAGAGCTTCCAACTTCAGCACAAGTCCATAAAACTCTTTGGCTGTGGTTTGGAGGTCACTTGGCAACAGCACATAAGTCAGCCAGCTACTCAGAGAGTCTAGCATCTGACCCCATTAGTTCAGTATTCTCTGAGGTACTCAGAACACAGGAAACAGACATCATGATGATCCCCTTTTGTTGTCTAAGACAAGGAATAAACTTTCAGGACCCATTTGGACACGTCTACTCTTCACCAGGCAAATACGTGTAAGTATACAGCAAGCCATCCTAACAGCTACAGTAGTGATGCTTGTGATCCTCCTATTAGTCACTCACTACCTGCTACCTTGAGGATACTGCACCTCTTGTTAGAGAAGAGTGCTTCAGCCTAATTCTATGTTCTAGGAATATGGGCAGACTTTGAATTCCATGAGGCCCTTGTATCTTTCCAGTAAACCTCTCTAGTTTCTTTATAGTTTTCCTTAAAATACCCCTTAGCGTGTATTTCTGACCTTTACAATCAGAAGAATATATAATACACACTGGGAGATGACAATATCAGTAATAAGAAGTCTAGTGCCAGGGATTCAAATGTATCTTCTTTTCAGTAAAATTCTAACTGTCTTTATTTTGTTTTCTTTATGGCCCTTGCTCTAGTAAATGTAATAGGATCTGCCTATTTGATTACAGTTTCAGTAAATATAAAGTCTTATTAAAATGCTTTTGGCCAAGTTTTTAAAAAATGTAATTCTCACAACACTCACATATAAATTTTTCTCATCACTCATCAATGCCACGGTACAAATCATTTAAATCAATTATACTATTTTAAATTTATCTTATAAAAGGCTTAACTTTCACTTATATTAATTAATTCATATCAATAACAATACATAATGGAATCACATATTGTATCTATGCCAAAGACTTAGCCAAGAAAACACTAGAAGCAGGATTAGAATTTGACCCACTTTTAAAATCCTTTGAATTTAGCTGTGGCTAAGACATGTTATAATCATGTAAACCAATATGCAGTGTTTTTGCATCACTGGTCATAGCTTAGGATGTGAATCAATAGCTTTATTTTGCCTCTAAGTTTTCCTTGAGTTTCCTTTATCAGGAATACAGACTAGATGTCAGGTAAGCCAAGCAGTTAGGAAAGCCTTGAACACTGTAGAATTCTGCCAAAAAATTGTGAATAAATTTGTTCAGGTTTATTATCACTTCAGAGGAAAAAACTGGGAAATGGGCCACTCACGTAATAGACTAATAATGGATGAACACTGCACATGTACATATAAGAAATGAATGCCTTGGGCTCAGAGACAGCTCTGTGCTTAAAGGCTAGCAAAACCTGCAGGCCTGGGTTCAATTCATTTCCCAATACCCACATAAAGCCAGACACACAAAGAGGCACATGTATTTGGAGTTCACTTGCAGTGTCAAGAGGCCCTACTATACACATATACAAACTTTCTCTTTCTGTCTCTTCTCTCTCTCTCTCTCTCTCTCTCTCTCTCCTCCTGCAAATAAAAATAAATATTTTTAAAAGAAAGGAATGCCCCAATTGCTATATTAATATCATCTTTATGGACACGTACAGATTTTAAGTGACATATTTAACTGTTTATGGTATCCTTGAGATGCAAATAGTTTATGAAATAGCAATAACTCATCAAAATTTGTAATACTACCTTATTTTAAAATTCAAATGTACTTGCAAATAAATGCTACTATTGGTCAAAGCACACATTAGATAGACATTGCCTTACTATTATTTTGTTACCATGATATGATTTATTAAAAGAATAACTACACTTATAAAATGTTTTATGGTTATAAGCTAAATATGGTAATTAAATTATATACAATTAAAGTGCATTATAGTATATGAGATTAAATTTTCAAGTAACTTCTTTTAAAATATTTTTAAATGCCATGCACATTGCTTAATGGTTAGTAACTTCCTTCAGCTACATTTAAACAGTAATTATTTTTCAAGACTTGTTATAATAGGTATTTTTCTAAAGTCCTCCCCATCCCCCTCCCCACAGCATAGCTCTCCATAAATTTATGTGAGCCCATTATATGAATGGTGTTTATATGTGTCAACATATGCATTTAATTTTAAAATGCCTATTTACAGTATGAACACAGCTCCAGGAAACTCACACATACAATAGGAAGCCTTGTGGAGAGATACAAGATTCATCTAAGATCCTCTCTAGCTTGGAAGAAAAGTGCTAACAAACCTAACACCGAACTGGTTCCTTTTCAAGGAAAATAGCCCTCAGAGGGGAAAAAAAAAAAAAAAGTCTTCCTCAAAGTTGTAGCAAATTGCAGGCCCCGGGGGAGGACGAGGGGGCTGTTCTTCACGCTACCCAGCCTAGGAACGGAGAAGGCCAGGAACCCGAGAGGGGCGGGCGCGGACGGCGCGGAGACTTTCCCTCGGGGACACCCGCTTCGGGCCCCCTTGGCTGGAGAGCGGAGCGAGTGGAGCCGCGTCCCAGGAACGTTTTCGGGTCTTGCGGAGGGAGGAAGGGCGGCTAGCCCGCAGCCAGCGCGGCGGCCTTACCTGCAGAGCCTCCGGCCACGATCTGTCGCGAAGCCTCGCGCAGTAAGCTGACATCGGACTTGGACATCTTTCTTCCTTTCCTCTCCGGCCGGGCCGGGATGAGGTCGCGGCGGTCGGCACGGCGTCTGTCGAGGCGGGGAGCGGGCTGGCTTGGCCCTCGGGCTCGGGCTTCGGCTCGGCGCTGGCGGCGGGGCGGCGGGGTGGCCGCGGGGCGGCGGGGTGGCCGCGGGGCGGCGGGGTGGCCGCGGGGCGGCGGGGTGGCCGCGGGGCGGCGGGGTGGCCGCGGGGCGGCGGGGCGGCGAGCCAGGGACTCCAGAAAGAGCGCGGTCGGAGCCCAGCGCGCTGCCGGCGGGAGGCCTGCGTCCCTGGGGCTCGGGCTGGAGAAGGTCCTGGAGGAGAGCACGCCTGGAGCCTTGGCCTCACTGGTTTGTCTATCAAGACCCTCCCTGCAGAGTTGGTCTGGCTGCCTTTGATAACACCAGTGAAGCCACCGGGCTCTGAGTACCCAAGGCGACCCTTGTCCTCCCAACAGTCTGGAAGGTTCTGGACAGTTCCAAAGAATAAATTCCTCAAAGTTCGTTACCCAGGGATTGTCGACAGTAGCGACAAAGACATCGCCAATCCAATTGTAATTACCTTAAAATTGTGGAAATGTACTTTTAACAATAAAAATGGTTTTAATTTTAAAGAAATTTATCTCATACCTCATAAACTTGAGCTGTATGTACTTAAAAGACAAATATGAAGTAGGAGGGGGCTGAAGGGATGGCTTAGCAGTTAAGGCTCTTGACTGCAAAGCCTAAGGACCCAGGCAGGAATCCGCAGGACTCAAAGTAAAGTCAGATGCACAAGGTGGCACATGTGTCTGGAATTGGTTTGTAGTAGCTGGAGGCCCTGGAGCACCCACTCACTCTCTCTCTGTCTCTCTCTCTCTCTCTCTGTCTCTGTCTCTCTCTCTCTCTCTCAAATAAATAAACATTTATAAAAATAAGTAGGAGGGAGCCTATTTACACAAAAATATTCTATACCCAGTTCTCAAAGTACTACCAAGAACAATACATAAATTTCTTAGAAAGCCAAATTCTTGAGCCCCACACCAGTCCAACGGAATCAGAGCCTTCGGAGTTAGGGCCTAGACACCTGTGTTTTAAGCAGCTTCTCTGTTGTTAAATACATTTACTTGATAAAGGAGCCGTAACATACTTCTACCATGTTCTTGCTACAAAATGTTCACTCTTACTTGATCCTTTGGATAACTGGCAAAACAAAATCCAATTTATAGCTGTTTTTAAGCCACAGGTTGCAAACTGCTATATAGAATAGACAAAAGATTAGAAGTATAGAATATCCACCACACCCATAACAGGCAGGAGGTGATAAGAGTAAAAGGAAGAATTGGGAAACTTTGGAACCCCTATTGTCATTATTTCTAAAATATCATATTTGGTTATAAACATATATTCCTATATAAATTGTCATTTTTAAGGGTGAAAACTTGGATATGAGCAATAACTAAGTTTAATGTGACTTCCACTTAGATATACTGAATACAATAATTTTGTTTTCATATCTTTGGGCTTAAAAATTGGTGATACTAGTAAAATTATGTGAAGTGGAGTATTGGGAAAACTTGCTACTTATGTGATTAGATATACAAAAATACTTGCTTATTTTTTTTATTTAAAATTGCTCAGTTTGGAAATGTATACTGGGCTGGGGAGGTGGCTCAGTGGTTAAAAGGCACTTGATTGTAAAGCCTGAAATCCAGGTTTGATTCCCTATGTAAAGCCAGATACAAAAAGTGAAGCAAGTATCTGGAGTTCATTTGCAGCAGCTAGAGGCCCTACTGTACCCATTAGAAGTATAGAATATCCACCACACCCATAACAGGCATCTTTCCATCTTTCCATCCGTCTCTCTCTCAAATAAATAATTATTTTTTAAAAGAAAATTTGTTTACCAAGAGATAGTTTTTAGAATTTTTTGCTGTTTAAATAGAATGAAAGCATTAAAGCAATAATTTTCAGTCTTTTACTAATTAAATATAAGTTCTTGAGTACAATATAAAAATACTTATGACAAGGTGGCATATGCATGCCAGCCTGAGACTACAGAGTGAATTCAAGGTCAGCCCGGGCTCCAGTGAAAACCGCACCTCTAGAACAAAAGAAAGAAAACAGAAACAAAGTGGCACATGTGTCTAGAGTCCATTTGCAGTGGAAAGAGGCCATGGAGTGCCCATACCCACTTTCTCTGGCTGTCTCTTTCTGTCTGTCTCTCTCTCTCTCATCCATAAATGAATAAATAAATAACAAAAGTAGGAAAGAAAAACACAGGCTGGAGAGATGGCTTAGTGTTTAAGGTACTTACTTGCAAAGCCTAAGGATCCAGGTTTGATTCCCCAGTACCCACATAAGCCAGATACACCAGGTGGTGCATGTGTCTGGAGCTCATCTGCAGTGACTAGGGGCCCTGGTGCACTCCTCTCTCTATCTTCCTCTTTCTCTCAAATAAATAAAATATTTTAAGAAAATATTTACTCAACAAATACTGAGTATTCATTGCATACTGAACATAGGTACAATATTTCAGAACATATAGAAGATAGTTACTTCACTGATGGAAAAAAAGTGAGTTTTCAAGATGACTTAGAAGTAATAGTTTAGCTGGGCAGTCACTCCAGGATTACTTTTTTGTTTTAAAAAATTTATTATTATTTATTAGAGACAGAGAGAGAGACAGAGAATGGGCATGCCAGGGCCTCTAACCACTGCAAATGACCTCCAGATGCATGTGCCACCATGTACATCTGGCTTACATGGACCTGGAGAATCGAACCTGAGTCCTTAGGCTTTGTAGGCATGTGCCTAAATCATTAAGCCATCTGTCCAGTACCAGGATTACTTTTTTTAAATATATTTATTTTATTTTATTTTATTTTTTTGGAGAGAGACACAGAGAGAGACAGAGAGAGAGGAAGACAGAGATGGGTGCGCCAGCAGTGTCTCAGCTGCTGAGAACGAAATCCAGATGCGTGCGCCCCCTTGTGGTCAAGTGTGGCATTGCACCCTTGAGTCACTTTGCATCTGGCTAAACGTGGGACCTGGAGATTGGAACTGCTGGAGATTGGAACCAGCATTCTTAGGCTTAGGAGGCAGGCACCTTAACCCCTAAGCCATCTCTCCAGCCCCCAGGATTACTTTTGATAGCAGTAGGGATATAGATTTAAATATTAATTACAGGCGAAACAGAATATATTTTGTCACAAAGGATATTAATATAATTAGCCCTCAATTTATTTGTATGCAAAGTGCAGAATTTTAAAAGATAATAAAAAAGAAAAAGTCACAACTATTGAATTGCAATGTGCCCAATCAACCAAATTCTATATTCTGTTATGGTAATCGGTATTTTCCTGAATGCTAGCAATATTAACAGGAAACATCCCCGTCTCCTGGATTGTATAATCCAATGGAGGAAATCCTACCATGTTGTAATTTAATCTTTGCCTCTCCTAGACTATTTCAGGAGAACAGTAACACTTTCAAGTCAACACTTAAAAGCAGTTTATTGATACTATTATTTCCATGAATTATTTTATATCTGAAGATTTTATCTGGAGAAGGTAAGTCTGGGTCTGTGGTTTACTGACAAAATAAATAAATAAAAATAAGAAGCCTTCAAATCTGCAGCCAAGGAGATGGGGCCCATCTTGTGAAGAGACAAAGTCTGGCCTGTCATGTGTGTGTCTTCGGCCTGCCCAGTTGGCTTTACATAGGAGCCTGGAATAGGATGTTCATGATCAAATCTCATCTCCTTCACTATGGTTACAAATCACTTGAAATATTTGTTAGTCAACTTTGCTTGAGTTTTTCAGCTTTGTGAGGAACCTTATCTTCAAAGAAAATGGCTAGCAATCTTACCAACAAGACAGATCCTTGCTCTATGAATTCCCTTGTATTCACTAGGAATCTCAACACTTGTGGTCAAGAAGTCTGGTTGTGGGGCTGGAGGGATGGCTTAGTGGTTAAGGCACCTGCCCGCTAAGCCTAAGAACTTCAGTTCCAATCTCCAGGTCCCACGGCTAGCCAGATACAAAGAGATGTAAGGATGCAGTGCTGCACTTGCCCACAAGGGGGTGCACACATCTGGAGTTCATTCACAGCAGCTGAGAGGCTGCTGGCACGCCCATTCTCGCTCTGCCTCTCTCTGTGTCTCTCTCAAAAAAAAAAAAAAAAAGTCTGGTGTGGAGGCAATCTTCTTGAAGTGGCTGCTCTGTTCATAAGGGCTTTGCCTTTGTCGAGTATGTTAACAAGATAAATGCCTGAGCTGCTGTAGCAGGAGAAGATGGCAGAATAATTGCTGGCCAGGTTTTAGATATTAATCTGGCTGCAGAGCCAAAAGTGTGTAAAAAGATCTGCAGCGGAGATATACGGGTCAGTACTCAAACACCCTTCTCCGTCCCCTCTACTCAGCTCCTCCTTTGACTTGGACTATAACTTTCAACATGATTATTATGACAGCCTGTACAGTTAACTAGCCTATGGTCCTCCTCCTCCTATTGCTCCTGCTGTGGTACCCTCTAAATGCCAGCATGTATCCGGAAACACCTCATGAAGGAGCAAAAGTGGCTTTAATTCTAAGAGTGGACAGCAGAAATCTAAGTCTGGAAACTTAAAAGGAGATGACCTTCAAGCCATTAAGAAGGAACTTACCCAGATAAAACAAAAAGCTCTACTGGAAAGCTTTAGAAAAATAGAAAAGAGCCAGGCATGGTGGTGCATGCCTTTAATCCCAGCATTCAGGAGGCAAAGGTAGGAGGAGCATCATGAGTTCAACGCCACCCTGAGATTACATAGTGAATTTCAGGTCAGCCTGGGCTAGAGTGAGACCCTACCTTGAAAAAACTGAAAAATGAAAAAAAAATAGAAAAGAAACAGAGGGGGCTGGAAAGGTGGCTTAGCAGTTGAGGCACCTGCCTGTGAAGCCTAAGGACCAAGGTTCAATTCCCTAGTACCCATGTAAGCCAGATGCACAAGGTGGCACATATGTCTGCAGTTCATTTGCAGTGGCTAGAGGCCCTAGCATACCTACTCTATCTCTCTGCCTCTCTCTCTCTCTCAAATGAATAAATAAACATAATAACATATTTTTTAAAAAGGAACAGAGCAAACAAGCAGACTTGTCCTTATAAACACAGGAGGTAAAGAATGAAAAGACCAAAGAGGAATAGACAAGCTCCTCTGTGAGGAAGGTGAGGCTAATATGAAGATGGAGTCTGAGGCAGGTGCAGATAACTGCTGAAGAAGGAGATCTTCTGGATGATGATGGTAATGAAGATGGGGGAAGACGAGCTGTACTTGATCAAAGATGATGAAGAAGAGGCTGAGGAAGGAAAGGATGACAGCGCCAGTGGCGAGGATGACTCTTAAGCATCTAGCAGGCTTTAGAAATCATACCGATTGTTTCTTTACCTACACATTTGTCAAGGATCAAAATTACACTAGATTCACTCCCCTAAAATCTTCAGCACATTCCACTGTTCTCCCTTTCTTTGTGCTACCCATGTTCATTAATTCATACTATACTGCCCAATGCTAAATTCCATTTTCACTGCCTTTGACACTTTGAAGTAGTCGTGTTAAGTCTTACCCTGTAATTTTTGGTAACCTCTTTATGACTAAACAATAAAATATGTATGGCTTAATACTCATTAGACAAAAGACAGCCTCGTCAGCAAATGGTGCAGGGAAAACTGTGGATCCTAGCTACAAATGATTGGACTTCTATGTGAGTAAAAACAAAACTCAGTAGCAGAAGCCAGTAAGCTAGAAAGGGGATATAAAGGGAACATAAAGGGAGGGAGGGGGGACTTAATAGGATAGTACTGTACATATGTAAGTAGAAGAACAGATTAATGTGGGTGAAAAGGCCTAAGTGAGGTCAAGGGAAGAGATTGAGTAAAAGAAAGGTGGAGGGAGGGCTAATAAAAATCTAACAGGATATAAATAATTCATATGGAAACCTACTTTTCTGGACAAGGGAACACTCAGAAGCCATAGATTGTTACTAGAAAATTTTCATTGCCAGGGATGGGATACCTTCCAGTGAGTTGTTGGCCAGGGAGTTCACAGATACCCCCAAAACATTATAGGCCATTGCTGAGGCCCTTGGTTTCCCACCAGGAACAGATGGTAAGACTCTATTGCTGAAGACTCCACATACTTGGGTGGCAAGTTCACTGAGAAAACCTCTGGAGCTGAGCTGAAAGCCTCCTCCATGTGGACCAGCTGACAGAAAGTTGGAAAAAAGCTATGCTGCATGCAGTTCAATGGGAGAGAGAAAACACCAGTGAAGGTACTCAACAGTGAACACTGAAAGCTTTAAATTTGGCCAGCCTGGCCAAATATGCCAATGGGTGCAATAATGGCATGTCTGTTATGGGGGAAACCAACTGCTCTCTAAATTGGACAGGAGGCCCGCTCCTTGGAAGGGAATACATCCCTGATACTGAAAACCTATGACACGGGTAGTCATGAGCCATAAGGGTGTAATGTCTGCTGGTGTCTTGCTAAATGTATATACTATTGTAGCAGACAGCATCACCTTAAGACCAGCACCCAGTGACATTGCCTCTAGCAAGGTGATTGAAGATACAAACTATAAGTAATAAAACACTGAATATATTGGGGGACATATATTCAAACTACCACATTCCGCCCCTGGCCCCCAATATATTTAGTTCCTGGCCCCCAATAGATTTATAACTATCACACATTGTAAATTGTACTCAGTCCAATTTCAAAGGTTCTCACAGTCTTGACCAACTTAAGATAGTGAGTCCTGTAAAATCAAACAAGTTAAATACTTTCAACATGTAAAGGCACAGAGTAAACATTTTAACTGTATAAGGAATAGCAAGGAGAGACTAGAACAATGAAAATTCAACCACCATCAGCCGTCATCAAACTTCTGCAGTTCAAGTTCAATATAATCAGAGACTAACAGTCTCCAGGTTTTCCAATTCCGCCCCTCCAGCTGGGCAGAGTCACCAAGGAAAACTTTCATCCCATGCCAACACTGAACTCCATGGTAGCCCTTTTGCACAGTCCTGGTATATCCAAAACATCTTCAGGTCTCCATGCAAACCACGGTCCATCTTCCAAAAGGCTCTTCCAGCCTTCATGCCCTGCCTCCTGCCACATTTCAGCAGCAGCTCCTGGAACCGTGTGCAATTCATGACCACTCCATGCATTTTTCATGCTTAGAGAACTAATACCAGGTGTGCAGGACACAGACATATTCTTAATCCAGGAACAAAATAAATCACAGCCTTGAAAAGCAGGTTCCTTCTCCAGTAAACACTCTTTCCAAAAGTTTGCATTTCTAACAGTCTTTCCTCAGGCATCCTCTCCATTGTTTTAATGTAAAAGCAGTCAGGCCACCTTCCTTCCACCTTCCTTAAGATTGCTAATGTGTTTGACAATAGCAGCTAAACCAGTCTCAATGCCTCTACTTTTAACTTGCTTCAGGTTTTCCAACTTAAAATCTTAAATCTCTCAGTCCAATATGTTTAGCCAAGCACATCAGTCCATTACAAATCTAACCTTGATCAAACTTTCTGGGCCTGGATAGCGGAACGTAGCCATCCCTTATGCCAGTAGCCCAGTTCCAACAAAGTCCTTTGCACTCTTTCCTTCCCCTTAGAAACCTCATAAGCCAAGCCTCAAAGTTCAATACAGTCTGGACTTAGCATTCTCAAACTCACATCAGAATAGTCCATAAAACTTGGCTTAACACTCCAGAAGGCATCTTCAGTTGCAAGCACCAAGTCCATGCCCATTCCTCCAAAACAAAGGTTCCAAAAGATGAATATCCACACGATCTGGTTCATCTCACCCCACTTCTGGTACCACTTTACTGTAGCAGACAGCTTCAGGTTCGCTGAGATGAACTTCCAGACCAGGCACAGTTATGGAGGAAGGGATATTATTTATTGAAGCTTACAGATCCAGGGGAAGTTCCATAAAGGCAGGAGAAGCAGCCTGCTCTTCACAGGACCAGGCAAGAGAGCAAAAGCCAACCAGCCACCACAGCACACAGAGAAAAAACTACTGCTAAAAGGTCACACAGCACACTTCAGGAACTCCTGCTAGGCACATTTGCATATCTTTACAATGGAATCTCAAACCACACCTTAAGACCAGCCCCCAGTGACATTGCCTCTAGCAAGGTGATTGAAGATACAAACTATAACTAATAAAACACTGAATATATTGGGGGACATATATTCAAACTACCACAACTATGCTCACCAAACTGCCCAGTAAGCACTTCTCTAAATGTCCACCCCCATATATTAATGCTACTCTCACTTTTGGTTAGAGAAGCTTCTCTTTTCAGATGGTGGCAAACTTAGAATAACTCAGAAGGCACCATGGTGCTGAGAAGAAGCGACAGAGGGGTGCTCAGCACTGAAACATCTCAAACCTACCTTCCACGGCTCAGGGTCCATTGCAGAAGAGGGGGAGGAAAGAATGTAAGAGCCAAAGGAAGAGCAGGACTCCTTACAACATGATCCTCTAGACACAAAATGGCCTGGATATCCATGACCCCACAGTGCTTGACACTACCTACAGAAGACCATCATAATAGGAGGAAAGATCATGACATCAAACTGAAAAGAGAGACTGATTGAGAGGGGGAGGGGATATGATGGAGAGTGGAGTCTCAAATGGGAAAGTGAAGGAGGGAGGGAAGTACCATGGGATATTGTCTAGAATAAGAAGTTGTCAATAAAAAATATATTAAAAAAAAAAGAAGGCCTAATGGTTGTATAGTGGGGTCTGGTATTGCACAAGTAAGACCACTGACTCACAAAGTACTGATTGTGAACTGATGTGCTCTGAGAGCAGCCCCAACCTGCTCAGAGTGTCAGCTTTTATTAGAAAAAAACTACAAAATGTTTATTGCAAAAACCAGATGGGAGTTAAACCATAAGTCACAATTCACATTTTTAGAAGATTATAGGAAAGAAAAAATAGAACAAACTTGTGAACAGGTCTGTTGGTCAGTTACAGGAAGTGCCTAGGGGGGTGTGAGGTAGGCCTGTGACCAAGAGTCTTTGAATGTTCTGCTTATCTGCCCTTAAGAATTTTGCTCAACAATGCAGGCCACTGGTAATGCTATTCAGACCAGCAGAGCATCCTGTTTATTTATCATACCCATCTGCTTAAGCAAGTGTTTTCATTCCAGTCTTTTATGAGGCCCTACAGGGAGATAACTTCTATTTTCTCTAAGCTTGATATAAAGAAATGTAGAGAAATTGAATCATAAGTAAAATTTTGGAATATATATATATAACATTCTATATCTTAGGAGGTGGTAAAAGTCCACCCAAAGTCAGCACCTTAAACCCTATGTGCATTGTGCTAAATAAACAAGTTTGTAGATTCTCGCTTCCGCTTTCACCCAACTCCCGGAGTCTGTGTTGTGACTCCACGCTGATCACCCCAATTCGGCAGAGACCCTATTGTCCCTCCTGAGCTGGCCTTGGGGGGGACCCCAACATCTGTCTAAGGAACTCAAATTGTAAACTTCCCAACAGCAATCAACCTGACGTGATGCTCACACAAATGCAATAGTGGCACACAGCCATGGTAGGTTACCAACTGCTCTTGAATTGGCTAAAGGATCCACTCAGTGGAACGGAACCCATAACTGGAACTGGAAAACAAGTCACAACCATATCCACAAACGAGTTCACCCTCCAATATCAAGCTCCCACCAATAGTGGGATACAAGAGGGCCTACAGCCATTAAACTCACTCTAAAACAATAATGACTATCAATGTACTAAAGGAAGGAAGGAAGGAAGAAAGGAAGGAAGGAAGGAAGGAAGGGAGGGAGGGAGGGAGGGAGGGAGGGAGGGAAGGAGGGAGGGAGGGATCCACCCAAAATAGGATGGTGTTGTGGTTTAAGCTTTCATCCTTTGGCCTAATTTTCCCCTCATGCAACTTGTATTGAGGTCACATGGTGTTACAGTAAGATAGTATCCAGTTTTTCTTTAGATCCTCATGAGGAAAATCATTCCAGTGAATTGGAATGCATCACAGGGGAGTCAAAGGGAACTGAAGGCAAGTTTTCCATGATGATCCTTAGGAGATCGATAAGTACAGAAGACCTCTGGAATGAAGGAGGGGCATCTCTCTCATGCATTCTCAGAATCCTCAATATCTTATGAGATGAACCATCCTCTTTCCTGGCCCCATTACCTAGGCATCACTGGTGCAGCTTTAGAAGAGTTAGAAGCTCTTGTTTTAACTTCTGATTCTTCTGGGCTTGCTTCTCCTGTTAAGGTTTGGACGTATTGCCTACATTGCTTGCATTGTGTCTCTAAGGACTAAGTCCAATAATGTTGGGATAAAAGTCCCTGCTATGAACATCTTTCAGGTTGTGGGTTTTTCCTTCTCCCACAGTGAAATAAGAAACTAAGAAACTAAAGGAAAAAATGGTTAAGTTGTTAGGTTCAGAGAAGAAAGTTGCCTGTATGAATGACTCTTGTTTTTGTTTCAGATTGCCATCCAGGTCAAAAGTGAAAAATGAGCAGGGGTTTTCCTTTGGCCTTACTGCTCAGGGAAATATTAGCTCTGAGACAAAATCCATTCCCTCAGGGATAAGCTTTGAGATGAATTAGGATATTATGAAGCAGAAATAAACACAGGCTAGCAGTAGGAAAATACAGAGGTAACTAAAAGTCCTGAGAAGAGTGATAACTTATTTTTCCAGGCTGACCACATGTGAATCTAGCAGGCATCCGGACTTGTACAGTGGAGTGACCCTTCACATAGGCTCTATTCCCCACCAACTCTAGAGCACGGATGGATCTCTGGGGAATTACTTTGAATGTGAAAAGAACACAGGCACGAGTTGCCATCCCCACTGTCACTGTCCTCGTGCCTGAGTTCACTGCATCTGAGTGTACTGTTTCCATTAATCCCAGTGGAACAGTGGAAAAGAGGAAAGAAAGAAGGAGGGAGGGAAGAAAGGAAAGGAGGGAAGGAAGGAAAGAAAAAAGGAAGAGGGGGGAGAGGAATAAGGAAATGAAGAGAGTGGAGATGGGTTGTAGGGGCCCAAGAAAGTCCTTCAACCCCAAACCTTAGGTTTGCTTCTAATTTTAATCAAAGGATTGAATAAAAAAAGACTGAAAATGATAACTATTAAATTATTATATTTATTGAGGTAAGTGCAGAGCCAAAGAAAGGCACCCACGTAGCTAGAGAGCTCACATGGAAGGACTGGAAAAAAGCATAGAAAGAAAGAGAAAAGAAAGTTCAAGGAGCTACTGCCATGTGGGGAGCTGGAGCTGGAGGGGATAAAGAACTCACGAAGAGAGTAAGGGCTAGGGGGTGCCTCCCGGCTGGGCCTGGACTAGGGTGTAGGCCCCTCCCTGCTGGGCCTGGGCCTGGGCCTGGGCCAAGCCAGCCCAGGCCCAACTGAGGGAAAATCCCACCCTCAGCTGGAAGTTCCCAAGTTGTCAGAGGACCTGCCCTCCCCTTGTAAAGGTTTTTATGACCTTCTGGGGTGGGCTGTCTTTTGGCTCAGGTGAACCAACGGGCCAGCTGGTTGGTTAGGGCTAGGGGCTATCTCAGAAAGATGTTAGGTCTGGCACCAAGTTCTGAGGGCTGAACTTGACCATCCACTATGTTTAAATCCTATGAAAGATCTCCCTCTCAGGAGGGGTCCTGGTTGTTTGTGGAAAAACAGGTCTGGGGAACTAGGCTTTTTGACTTTTTGGTAACTGCATACTTTCCTGTGCTTTTTGTCCTCAAGGATCCAGTCACCCTAAACTCTACCTCCACCCCCCTCAAGTGAACAACACAGGAAAATCTGAGTGTGCAGTGATTCTTAGGAGAAATCAGTGGCTGGAGCAGCCACATAAGGTGTTATTGTCTTTATTGGCACTTTATTGGTTGTTAATATGACCACCTACATGTTTGATCTATACTTGTGGTTGGTGAGCAGTTATTGTGGTGTTCCACAACATGCCCCAGGATCATGGCTCTGCCCATGCAAAAGCCTAATTACTATTGAGGAATGACTCTTTGGGGGAGATTATGGGTCTTCACATCTTCCAGACTCAATATGGATCTGCCAGCAGCAGCGAGGATCCACAAAGTGATCCCAGGTTAAATATGGACCCTCCTTAGTAGCCACTGGTGCAGGTACCTCTTTCTCTCAGCAAGAGGTAGATTATTATCCCAGTAGAGGTGGGGACACAGGCTCATCTTCAACTCCCAGTGAAGGAACCAAATTGATGCCATGACAAGCTTCAGTAAGGTGCCACCCTGACTAGGCCTAAGGTTTAATTTCCCAGAGGCGCGAGCTCTGGGGGCTGAGTCAGTTCCTGGAGACATGTCCAAACATGCCCAGGCATGCCCAAACATGTCCCCTTCACCCCAACCAATCAAAGATGTACAAAGGTAACTGCTGCTTGCTTAGCCAATCATGTTAAAAGATTACCTAATCAGCCTAGAATTTCCCCTAACTGTGCTTAAAAAGAGCCTGCATGCTCCTCTCAGGGTCACCATTTTGTATGAATGGTTGACCCCTGCATGCTGGCTGATTCTGCAGAATAAACACTCTTTGCTTTTACATACTATTTGACTCTGGGGTCTTTCTTTGGCAATTTTCGGGCCCTTACACCAGTCACAAGACTGGGAAAAGGGGAAAATTAACAGTTAGATTTGTTGTCCCCAGACTGCCTTCATTGTTCCCATGGCTACTTGCCCACCATTTCTAAGTATTCTAGGAAAGTGAAAGGTACTGTAAGGTTCAGGAGTGACCATGAACAAACCACTCTGATGCAAAGATGAAAGCTTTTATTCGGGAAAAATCACAAGCTGCCAGGACACAAGAAAGGAGCACAGCCAACCCAAGTATGCAGATATTGGGCTTTATAGGGTATTTTCAGTTGGGAGAAGGTGGGGAAGAGAAAAAGCTGAATAAGAAAAGTTCCTTTAGGGGAGATCTAAGATAGCCAGGGTTTGACATCAGAACAGTGACCAGGTGAATTACAAAATAAGGGGACAGGAAACCATGACCTGAGGGCATTGCAGGCAAGGAAAAGATAATGGCTGGGCTGGGAAGTTCTGTGAGAAATGTGGATAATTCACTTCCTTATGTCTCTGGCAACTCCATCTTGGGAGCCCATCCTGACCTTACAGGTAGAAGAGAAGGAAAAAATTGATTGGCTGATAAGATGGGCATGAAAGCATTTTCTGCTCTTTGAGTTAAGGTTCTTAATAGACTAGAAACAAAATCTTTTTTTTTTTTTTAAGTTTTTCTGAGGTAGGGTCTCACTGTAGCCCAGGCTGACCTGGAACTCACTCTGTGGTTCCAGACTGGCCTCAAACTTATAGTGATCCTCCTACCTGTACCTCAAGAGTGCTGGGATTAAAGACCTGTGCCTCCAGAAATAAAAATCTTGTCTCCTGGCTGCAAATTGTTATAGGCACAGATTAGAGTCCACAAGACTGAGATTTCTAGGCTCTTGTGTGTCACAACAAATGACTAGACCAGATACATATGGATAGTTGAAGAAACAGAGACAATTTACTGAGAAAGAAAACACTCCTGAGCATGGAAGTGGGTCAGAGAGCTGGGAAAGGTTAGAAGTACTAATGACCCTCAGCCACTAGCTTTCATGGGCTATTTTCATATCACCTACCTTTCTCCTACATTAGGAGAACACTGACATTTCTCATGCAGTCTCTAGAACTTACAGGTGGTGGACAGGGTTATCTACTCTGCCAACTTGCTTCTTTCATATGTTAATTTTAATTCCTCTCTCTCCACACCCTACTGTTTTACCAAATTGTAGGTCTTTTTTTAATTATTAATTTTTTATTGACACCTTCTATATTTACATACAAAAAACATGATATTTCCCTCCCCTCCCCTCCCCCCATTCCACTTTAGAACACTAATCTCCATCATATCCCCTCCCTCTCTCCATTAGTCTTTCTTTTAATTTGATGTCATCATCTTTTTCTTCTATTTTGAGGGTCTTGCGATGGTATTGCTAGGCACTACAAGGTCATGGATATCGAAGCCAATTTCTGTCTGGGCGGTTGCATTGTAAGAAGTCATACCCTTCCTTTGGCTCTTTCATTCTATCCGCTTCCTCTTCTACAATGGGCCCTGAGCCTTGGAGGGTGTGACAGAGATGTTTCAGTGCTGGGACTCCTCTATCCCTTCTTCTCAGCACTATGTTGCCTTTTGGAGATCCCAGTGGTCATCGCCATCTGAAAAGTGACCTTGCCTCTCAGGCAAGAGATGTCTTCAGTAATAGGGTCTTACTATCTGTTTCTCAAGGGAAACCAAGGGCTTTGGCAAAAGCCTTTAATGTTTTGGAGGCCACCAGGACCTCCTTGGCCAACAACTCACTGGAAGGTATCCCATCCCAGGCACCGTTTCCCTGGGTCATTGGCCTCCAACATCCCAGGCGATGGAGGGAGGAGTTGGGAGGGAAGCAGGGTCCATCCTGGAGCAGCAGGTGAGTGCGACGATGAAGATGATGGGCAATGAACACCCAGGAGACTGTCTGATGGACAGCACTCATTTATTCAAAAGGTGAGTGGGTCTATAAACACTTGGGGAAGGTTGGGATGGCACATACAGACTATATGGCGATTGGATGCATAGTTTATGGGCTGTTATCTAGGTGGTGGAAGATCTAGTAACTTCAAAGCTGTGGGGGGAGGAGTTGTGAGAGAAGATAAGGGGAATGGTGGAAGGCTGTGACTTCAAAAGCTGTGGGGGACAAGAGAGATGGTGAAAAGGCTACGTGACTTCAGCCACATAAGGGTCTCTTGGGCAGCTAGCCACAAGGTCAGGAATGGTCAGAGCCTTTTGGGGTACAGGGGGAGGGCCTTGCCAGTTCTGCCCACTCTGGCGATGACAGGGCACACTACAACCTACAATGTAGGGAAGGACAGTCACCAATGCCAGGGACTCCTGATGATAGGGCCAGCTGCAACCCCACAGCCCAGGGTCCCTGGCCATGTTCAACAGTTCAGGCCAGCCTCCTCACAGTCCCAGCCCATTTTTATCAATGCCCAACACCAAATCACCTTCATGCTATGACCCCTGAGGGCCTCATGGCAGGGAGTCTGATTCTGCCACTGATTGCCTGGCTTCTGAAACTCTGATACAAGCCACCATGACACCTTCACTCTTACATCTATCATGCCTATATCAAACAACAGTTCATGGACAACACTGCCAAGTTCTGCTGCTAACCCAAAATTGAGCCTGGCCTCTTTGGCCAACAGTTGTTTTGACCTTTGTGCCTTCCAGGCTGACTCTTCAGAGACCATTCCACAGCTGGACACCTTTAGTTCCATTCTCGGTTTAGGATCTCTACTTCTGAATGCATTTGGATTTTCACAAGATGCTATCTTTAATGGCTGGGGTCTTGCACTTAGGACACATTTCCTGTTGTCTTATTGTAGAGCAGGTTTCTCCTCAATGGTGTTAATCTCTTTAACTATTACAGCTGCTTTCTCAGCACTTGTCTTAAAATGCATTCCCACATGTATTCTCCAGGCTTCATATTGAATCAATTAGAAAACCCATGAAGTTCCTTAGGTGTGTATTTTACCTCCTCATGGGTCACACTTGCTATCTCACCTCTAGGGCCTGTTTATTCCTAAGGCTAGTTATAGGCCTAGAGGCAAATATGGGTGAGTAATGAATTTTCCCTTTACCCTCTTACTCTAATTTTTAAAATGCGGGCTGGAGAGATGGCTCAGCAGTTAATAAAGGAGCTTGCTTGCAAATCCTGACAGCCTAGATTTGATTCCCCAGTGCCCATGTAAATCCAAATGCACAAAATGGCACATGCATCTGGAGTTCCTTTGCAGTGGCAGAAGGCCCTGGCATGTCCATTCCTTTCTCTCTCTCTCTCTCTTCTTGAAAATGAATAAATAAAATATTTTAAACAATGTTTTTCTTCAAAGACATTTTTGTTGCTGCTGTTTATTTTTAATTTATTTATTTGAGAGTGACAGACAGACAGAAAGAGGCAAATAGATAGAGTGAGAATGGGTGTGCCAGGGCCTTCAGCCATTGCAAACGAACTCCAGATACATGCTCCACCTTGTGCATCTGGCTTATGTGGGTCCTGGGGATCAAGCCTCGAACCGGGCTCCTTAGGCTTCACAGGCAAGCACTTAACCACTAAGCCATCTCTCCAGGCCCATTCAAAGACATTTTAAAGACTTATTTCCTTATAACTTTCTCATTTGAAGACTGTCTCCCTATTGCTGAAGACACCATATTCTGCAAACATAGAACAATGAGAAATCTGCCTGAATCTGGAAGGAAGCCAGTTCCTAGACGGTTAGCCTGTATAGTGCTGAAAAATGCTACATAGGCTGGGGGAAAATGGCCAACAATGTGTGCTTGCAGGGGACACAGCTATATAAAAGCAACCAGCAAGACAAGATGTACACACCTGTATAATTGTGGCACAGAACCTAGGTGAATCACCAATGGCCCTCTGATTGACTAAGTGGTCTGCTCAGTGGAAAGGAACCCAGAACTGGAAGTGGGACCCAAGTCAGAATCCTACAGAGACTATGATCATGAACTCCAATGAGAAGGTCCCACTAGTCTTTGGCCAAAAGAGACACTACACCCATCAAAATCCCTCTTAATTAACAATGCATTTCCAATTTAACCCATGCTAACTTTGATCTCCATTGAAGAACCTATTTTTCTTTTTCAGAAAGCAGCAAGAACTAAGGAGATGAACCACCCCTAGCACATTAGTCAGGGCCCAAGTGAAGCCATAGAGGGATTGGTGAGATGAGCAAGAGTGCTGCTTCCATGGTGAGCCTGACAACCTGCACCAACCAGGGTGATGGAGATGGAAGTGTGGATATGCAGAATATCAAAGCAGAAATCCAGAAGCTGCAGAGAGATCATTACTAAAGTAGACTCAAAATATACCCACCATAACTCAGGGAACTTTGTGGAAGAGGGAGTGGGAAGATTATAAGAGCCAGAGAGTGGGAGGAAATATCCAGCAGCATTGTCCCCACCCCCTCAATGACTACAACTGCTCTCACAAACCATAACCCACAACCCATGGTGAATACCAGCAATCCCACTGAGAAGGGTCCTCAGTGGAATGGGGGTAGGGAGAAAGAAATGATGGTACCAACACATGATGTGGCCATACAAAGTTTCTACTTAATAACAAAAACTTTAAAAACTTTTTTAAAAAAGACTATCTCCCACATGATTACACTCACTCTCACTTTAATGTTTTTTTTTAATATTTTATTTTTATTTATTTGACAGATAAAGAGTGAGAGAGAATGGGTGTGCCAGGGCCTCCAGCCATTGCAAATGAACTCCAGAAGTGTGCACCTCCTTGTGCATCTGGCTAACGTGGGTCCTGGGGAATCTAAATTGGGTCCTTTGGCTTTGCAGGCAAACCCCTTAACCACTAAGCCATCCCTCCAGCCCTCCAATGTCACTTTTAAACAATATATTTCTTTTTTTTAAAAATTTGCTTGGGCTAGAGACATGGCTCAGGGGTTAAAGATACTGCATGCACAGCCTGATGGCCCAGGTGTGATTCCCCAGTACTAATGTAAAGCCAGATGTGTTGGGCATTGCTAGAAATGGCCTGGGACTGTGAGGAGGCTGGCCTGAACTTTTGGACATGGCCAGGGACCCTGGGCTGTGGGGATGTAGCTGGCCCTATCATCAGGAGTCCCTGGTGACAGTGACTGGCCTTCCCTACGTTGTAGGTTGTAGTGTGCCCTGTCATTGCCCAGAGTGGGCAGAACTGGCGAGGCCCTCCCCCTGGACCCCAAAAGGCTCTGACCATTCCATAAGTCAGACTTTGCCTCCCACAGTTCCTGACCTTGTGGCTAGCTGCCCAAGAGACCCTTATGTAGCTGAAGTCACATAGCCTTTCTACCATCTCTCTGGCAGTCTTTGAAGTCACAGCCTTCTGCCATTCCCCTTATCTTCTCTCGCAACTCCTCCCCCCACAGCTTTTAAGTTACTGGTTCTTCTGCCACTTAGATAATAGCCCATAAACTATGCATCCATCTGGTTCTCAAGGGAAACCAAGACATCTCTTGCCTGAGAGGCAAGGTCACTGAGAAAGCAAGCTGGTGCTGAGCAGAAAACCTTCTCCCTGTAGACCAGCCAACTGAAAGCTGGAAAAAGCTGCACTGCATGCAGCCGTATGGGAGACAGAAGTCATCAGCAGTGAAAACAGTGGACACTGAATATTCAAGTTTGGCCATACAGGCCTAGTGACTGAACAGGTGCAATAGTGGCATGTCTACTCTTGGGGTAACCAGCTGCTCCATAATTGGACTGAAGGCCTTCTCTAAGGGAGGGAATACATGCCTGGTACTGAAAAACCTAAGCAAAAGTCCATGGCAAGTGAGGTCATGAGCCTTAGGGGTATAAAGCCTGCTCTTGTCTGACTAAATGTATATATTATTCCCACCAAGCTGCCCTGGGGGCACTACACTTAATGTTCATGTTCACATATTAATGCTACTCTCACTTCTGGTTAGAGAAGCTTCTCTTTTCAGATGGCGATGACCACTGGGATGACCCAAAAGGCAACATAGTACAGAGAAGAAGGAGTGCCCAGCACTGAAACATCTCTGTCACACCCTCCAAGGCTCAGGGACCATTGCAGAAGAGGGGGTGGAAAGAATGTAAGAGCCAAAGGAAGGGTACGAATCCTTACAATGCAACTGTCCAGACAGAAATTGGCCTCAATATCCATGACCTGGCAGTGCCTAGCAATACCTTCGCAAGACCCTCATAATAGAAGGAAAAGGTGATGACATCAAATTAAAAGTGAGACTAACGGAAAGAGGGAGGGGATATGATGGAGAGTGGAGTTCTAAAGAGGAATGGGGGAGGGGAGGGAACTATCATGGGGTTGTTGTATGTAAGTATAGAAGTTGTCAATAAAAAATTTTTTAAATAAAAATAAAATAAAATAAAATATGCATTCAATTGCCATATAGTCTGTATGTACCATCTCAACCTTCCCCAAGTGTTTGTAAACCCACTCTCCTTTTGAAGAAATGAGTGTTGTCCATCAGACGGTCTCTCAGATGTTCATTGCCTGTCATCTTCATCGTTGCACTCACCCGCTGCTACAGGACCCTGCTGCTTTCCCCCATCTCCTCCCTCCCTTGCCCGAGATGTCGGTGGCCAATGACCCAAGGAAATGGTAAAAACCCACACAGATGCACTAAGTGACACATACAGCTGGAGTTCATTTACAATGGCAGGAAGCCGTAGCACACCCATACTCTCTCTGTCTGCCTGTTTCTCTCTCAAATAAATAAATAAAATAAGCTTTTTTTTTTTTTTTTTTTTTTTTTTTTTTTTTTTTTTTTTTTTTTTGAGGTAGGGTTTCACTCTTCCCCAGGCTGACCTGGAATTCACTATGTAGTCTCAGGGTGGCCTCAAACTCATGGTGATCCTCCTACCTCTGCCTCCTGAGTGCTGGTATTAAAGGCATTAATCACCATGCTTGGCTTAATAAAATATGTTTTTTTAAAAAGATTTGCTTTACAATAAATATTTTAATTGATAAAAATTGTATATATTTACCCCACATATATTGTAATGAGATATGTATACAATGTGGAATGGCTAAACCAACCTACTTATCATGTGTTACTGCACATACCTTTAAAATTTTTTATTTTGTTTTTAAAATATATTCATTTAGAAAATTCCAAGTGCTTTGTTAATAGATAGTGAGGTAGTTAAATTCTATTGAAGTGTGATAGTTAAATTCAACCTGAAGGAGGATAGGAGAAAGCTAGCTTTTTATAGGCAGTTTCAGTTGGAAATCGAGGCCCAAAGAGAACCAGGAGGTGCTCCACCACATTCCACCTTGCCCTGACAGAAGAATAGAAGTCTTGGAAGAAATGGAACTCATGTCTAATCAAGACTGTTCCCCTGTTGCCCACAGTCTAGTGTGCTACCTGGATGGGCTGGCTCAGGTGGGCTGGATCAGGTGGGCTGACCCTGGGGTCTACCCTCCAAATCTACAAACCAATCAAGTCTTCCCATTGCATATCTGAATGTGATGCTATAAAGGCTGGATACTTTCACCAACTCTAGGCTTTCTATCCATGTAATTTCTTTAAACTCAGGGTAACCATGAGTATAACTCTCTTTATTACTCATTTCTCCTCTGAATCGCCTGGTCTCTGCTTTGATATTTTCTCTCTGATATTCCTCCTCAAGTCACCACCATTTTCTATTTTAACTTTCTTCTATGGGGAAAACCACATAGCAGATGTCATTGGGTTTCCAAGTTTCCCTATGCACATTTCTAGATTATACTTTCCATGCATTTGTGGATTTACTGTACTTATTTTATTTTATTTTTGTTTTTGGAGGTAGAGTCTCACTCTAGTCCAGGCTAACCTGGAATTCATTATGTGGTCTCAGGGTGGCCTCAAACTCACAGTGATCCTCCTACTTCTGCCTCCTGAGTGCTGGGATTAAAGGTGTGTGCCACCATACCCTGCTTTATTTATTTATTAGAGACAGAGAGAGGGAAAGAGAGAGGGAAAGAGAGAGACAAAGAGTGAGAATGCACACCAGGGCCTCTAGCCACTGCAAATGAACTCCAGACACAGGCGCCCCCTTGTGCATCTGGCTTACATGGGATCTGGAGAATTGAACCAGGGTCCTTAAACTTCACAGGTAAACGCCCTAACTGCTAAGCCATCTCTCCAGCCCATTTGTGGATTTACTCTAATCTCTCTTTAAAAGCCTCAGTTTCTGTTAAGTCTGCATTCTTACATCTTCACTCTAATCTCTTTTTAAAGGTCTCGGTTTCTCTTAAATCCCAATCTTCCTTAAATAAACTTTATAATTTGTGATTTCTTCCTAAATAAATTTAATAATCACAATTAATCTTATTTATGAGAGAGAGAGAGAGAGAGAGAGAGAATGGGTATGCCAGGGCTTCCAGACACTGCAAATAAACTCAGGACATATGCACTACCTTGTGCATTTGGCTTACATGGGTACTGAAGAATCAAACCTGGGTACTTAGGCTTCACGCAAGCACCTTAACTGCTAAGCCATTTCTCCAGCCCTGTTAATTCTTTATTAAAGGTAGGACAGGGCTGGAGAGATAGCTTAGCTGTTAAGGTGCTTGCATGCAAAGCCCAAGGACCCATGTTCTACTCTCCAGATCTCACATTGGCCAGACACACAAAGGTGAGTCAAGTGCAAGATTTCACATGCCCACTAGGTGGCACAAGCATCTGGAGTTTTATTGCAGTGGCTGAGGCCCTGGCATGCCAATCTCTCTCTCTCTCTCTCTCTCTCTCTCTCTCTCTCTCTGTCAAAAACAGGTAGGGCAGAACCAAAAACTTGGGGTCTATAAATTCTGGGGGATCCCTCCTGAACCTCAAAATCCTGCATCAAATGATCAAATTATCAATCAAGTAAAAGGAATCTTCTTATTGCGGAAGATTCCACATGCTTAGGCTGCAAAGTCACTGAGAAATCTTGTTGGAGCTGAGCTGAAAACCTCCTCCATGTAGACCAGCTTACAGAAAGCTGGAAAAAGCTATGCTGCATACATACAGCTCCATGGGAGAGAGAGAAGTGATCACTGGAGATATACAACAGTGGACACTGCAAGCCTTAAGTTTGGCCAGCCAGCCAGGCCAAATGAGCCAATGGGTGCTATAGTGGCATGTCTGTTATGAGAGAAACCAACCACTCTCTAATTGGACTGGAGACCTCCTCCATGGGGGGAATATAGCCCTGATAATGAAAATCTATGACAGGGGAAGTCATGAGCCCTAGGGGTGTAATGCCTGCTGGTGTCTGACTAAATACATATATTATGCTCACCAAACTGCCTGGTAAGTATACCCATGCATTAATGCTACACTCAACTTTTTTTTTTTTTTTTTTTTTTTTTGGTTTTCAAGGTAGGGTGTCACTTTAGCCCAGGCTGACTTGGAATTCACTTTGTAGTCTCAGGGTGGCCTTGAACTCATGGCGATCCTCCTACCTCTGCCTCCTGAGTACTGGGATTAAAGACGTGTACCACCATGCCCTGCTGCCTACTCTCACTTTTGGTTAGAGAAACTTCTCTTTTCAGATAATGGTGACCTCTGGGATGACTCAGAAGGCACCATGGTGCTGAGAAGTGACAGAGGAGTGCTCAGCATTGAAATGTCTCTATCACACCTTCCAACCTTCAGGGTCCATTGCAGAAGAGGTGGTGGAAAGAATGTAAGAGCAAAAGGAAGAGAAGGGCTCCTTACAATGCACACTTCCAGACACAAAATAGCCTGGATATTCATGACCTCTGAGTACCTGATACTACCTATACAACATTATCACAATAGTTGGGAAAAGTAATGACATCAAAATAAAAGAGAGATTGATTGAGAGGAGGAGAGAATATGATGGAACTGTGCAGGGGAAAGTGGGGGGAATTATCATGGCTTATTGTCTATAATTATGGAAGTTGTCAATAATAAAAAATAAAAAAGTTGGGCTAGAGAGATGGCTTAGCAGTTAAGGTGTTTGCCTATGAGGCCAAAGGATCCTGGTTCAATTCTCCAGGTCCCACATAAGCCAGATGCACGAGGTGGCACATGCATCTGGAGTTTGTTTGCAGTGGCTAGAGGCCCTGGGGAGCTCTCTCTCTCTCTCGCTCTGTCTCTAATAAATAAATTTAAAAATCAGAAAAAAAAAGTTGGGCGTGGTGGCACATGCCTTTAAAAATGAATAAACAAAATTAAAAAATAAAAAATTAAAGTTAAAAGAGGCATGCTTCTGTAGTGGCTCTGTCAGAGTATTTCCAGGAAGGATTGATGGAGGGAGGGAGACATTCCTCTGGAGTGGTGGCCCTTCCAGTGGTGGAGTTTATGGAAAGAAGCTACAAGAGACAACAGGCCCTTTTGCCTGGCTGCCCATGTCACTTGCTTATTATGCATATAGCCTCTTGCAGCTATCTTTTGTGGACATTGGAACCCAGCTTCACCAGCCTTTCAATGTGGACTGAAGTGCACAGCTTTCTTGGAATTGCTCCAGGTCTTCAGTGCCAGATTCGGACTGCTAAGGTATCCAGCCTTATGGACTAAGTAGCTACCAGGCTCTCTGACTCTCCAGCCTGAAGACAGCTGCTTTTGGACTGTCCTGTTAGCTAATTAATAGATATCCTTTACAATACATATTCAACCTATCTGTTCTATTCCTCTGGAGAACCCTCAGTAATGCAGATTATCATGTCCGTTTTGGTTCTAGAGAAACAGAATTGCAAGGATGAGTTTCTCTAGTGGGCTTAGTGCTATCTGAAATTCACTCTCCAACTCTAACATTCCTAAAGACTGTCCTGGTATCAAGGAGGGCATTGATAATGCATGGTACAAACTATTTATTTTATAATGATTTAAAGAACTATTCAAGGGCTGGACAGATTGCTCAGCAGTTAAGGTGCTTGCCTGAAGAGCCTAAAGACCTGGGGTTGAGTCCCCGGTACCCAAATAAGGCGAGATGCATAAAGTGACACATGCATCTAGCGTCCATTTGTAGTGGCTGGAGGCCCTGATGTGCCCATTCTCTTTGACTGTCTCTCTTCTACCTCTCTCTGTTTGTAAATAAACAAAAAAAATATTTTTTAAAAAGAACTATTCAAGGTAGATATATTTGATTTTTTTTTTTTTTTTTTTTTTGGTTTTTCAAGGTAGCCCAGGCTGACCTGGAATTCACTGTAGTCTCAGAGTAGTCATGATCTCCTACCCCTGCCTCCCTAGTACTGGTATTAAAGGTGTGCACCACCACAACTGGCCTAATGATCCTAATTCACTTCTTGTGAGTAGCAAGGAGTTTAGTGACTGTATATACAACTTTTGAATGATGCTTGTTGGTTGCTTCTAAAATTCCTGGATAAAATAAAAAGGGAAGGTGGGTGTAGTGGCACACACCTTTAATTCCAGCACTTGGGAAGCAGAGGTAGGAGGATCACCATGAGTTCGAGGCCACCCTGAGACTACATAGTGAATTTCAGGTCAACTTGGGCTAGAGTGAGACCTTACCTCGAAAAACCAAAATAAATAAATAAATATAAATAAAAAGGGAAAAAAATAAACCCAGAGATGAAGTGTCCCAGCTCCAGATGCATGTAAGTGTGCCCTGGAAGAGAATCTTCTTTAGTAGCCATAGGACTCTAGTTGCAGAAAACCAAATTCGAGCCCTCATACAATTGACTGAATTACAATGCAAGTTCAAGTCCCAGCCTCATGCAGTTAAAGTGGGGGCACTGCTTGAAAGAGAGTAGGATTCTATAACTGGAATTGAGATGTGTAGGAAGATCCTAATGAAGCTGAAAGCCTTGAATTCTAGTGGCTTTATTTGCCTGAGGGAGCAAGCAGCCTTTCCACCCTTAGCAGCAGTATATCCCCACTCTCATTTCCACCCTAGCAGCATGGTCCTCTCAGCCCTTGCCTGAGGGAGTTAATCCTGTGTTATCTATAGAACCAGGAATGATCTTCTCTGAAGGAGATGCCAAACAAAATAATACCAGTGCCTTTCAATGCACACCCATCTTTACCTCTAGACCTACAACCAGACTTAAGGATAAACAGGCCCTTAGCCAGGATATAGAAAGTGTGGCCCATGAGAAGATATAATACATCTCTAAAGAACTTCATGGGCTTTCTAATAGATTTATGTAGAAGCCTGGAGGATATATGTGGGAATGGATTTCAAGGGTATGGATTACTGAAGGAAGAAACATAAAACTTGATATGGGTCAGATCGTTTTTTTAAAATATTATTTATCTATTCATTTGAGAGAGTGAGAGAGAGAGAAAGAGGCAGATAGACGCATGCACACACACACACACACACACACACACACAGAGAGAGAGAGAGATTGAGAGAGAGAGAGAATAGGAATGGAATGGCAGGGCCTCTTGTCACTGAAACAAACTCCAGATGCAAGTGCTACCTTGTGCACCTGCCTTTACAAGGGTACTGCGGCATCAAACTCAAGTCCTTAGGCTTTGCAGGGAAGCGCCCTAAGTGCTGAGCCATCTCTCCAGCCCCATTCTTAGGTTTAATAATGCAGCTCCCACAGTTAAAAAAAATGTATCAAGGGTTTATTTGGTTCATTTGCTGAAGTATGGGTTGAAAGATGGCCTAAAGGTACTGAGCTGGAGCTGCTGAATATCCTCTGGCTTAATGTAGATAAAGGGATTAAAGGAATAAAAGAGTGGAATGCTGGAGTGGATTTGCCATGCAAAACCTTATCTTCCATAGTAGAAGGGTCCAAAAGATGTGTCCTTGTCTAAGACTATATGTAAGAAAAAGGTTTGTGCCATGAGATATTGTCTACAATTAAAGAAGTTGTCAATAAAAAATTAATTAATTAAAAACACACACACACAAAGAAACAAGTTTGTGAGGGGAGCACCAGCATAACTGAAGAGCTCTCATTTTCTTCTATAAAATGCAGGCCTCACAGTGGGAGCTGCAGCTGTTGAATTAGGTGATTTATATGCAATGGACCTAACTGAATACCAGAGTAAAAGGGTCAAGTGGCAACACTGAATCGTTAAAGGTGGGGTGAGCATATATACCGTGATGGACAGCACAGGCAAAGCAATTTTCCTAATGATCAAACCTTTGGTACTGGCTGATTAATCATAATGTTCTCACAAGCAAAATAGATAGGAAGTGTACTAAGTTCTTGCTCAACATGCATAAACAAAAAAGTTCCAGAGCAAACTGAACAAAAGGCTTCTTTGAATCATAGCAAGAGAAAATCATGGCCCTTTAACCAATTTCCAGATTTGAGACAGTTTACAGACCCAGAACCCCTAGAATGAAGGGAGGTCAGCTCCTCTTCAGGAAGAAACCTCCTACATTTCTGAAAAGTTTTAAATAAACTTTTCTCCCATCCTTCCCCAAAGGGATCTATGACCTTTATCTAGGGGCAGACTATACACTGGGAAGAAGAAAGTAATCACATTCTTAGGGCTTACTAGCTAGTGGCATTGAATCCAGGACACCCAAAACAGCATCATGGCCTTCCAGTTAAAGTAGGTGCTGAGCAAGGTGGTGCACGCCTTTAATTCCAGCACGCAGGAGACAGAGGTAAAAGGATCACTGTGAGTTGGAAGCCAGCCTGGAACTACAGAGTGTGTTTTAGCTCAGCTTGGGCTAGTGTGAGAACATGCTTCAAAAACAGAGCTAAAAAAAATAAATTAATTCAAAGACAGGGCTGGAGAGATGGCTTAGCAGTTAAGACGTTTGCCTGCAAGGCCGAAGGACCCCAGTTTGATTCTCTAGGACCCATATAAGCCAGATGCACAAGGTGGAGCATGCATCTGGAGTTTGCAGAGGCTGGAGGCCCTGGCGTGACCATTCTCTCTCTCTCTCTCTCTCTTTCTCTCTCTATGCCTTTTTCTCTCTCTCAAATAAATAAATAAAATATATTTTAAAAAAATAAAGAAAGAAACCAGGAGTGGTGGCACATGCCTATAATCCCAGCACCTGGGAGGCAGAGTTAGGAGGATTGTCATGAGTTTGAGGCTACCCTGAGACTACAAAGTGAGTTCCAGGTCAGCTTGGGCTAGAGTGAGACCCTACTTCAAAAAAAAATAAAAAGTTGAGCCGGGTGTGGTGGCGCACACTTTTAATCCCAGCACTCGGTAGGCAGAGGTGGGAGGATCACCATGAGTTCAAGGCCACCCTGAAACTGCAGAGTGAATTCCAGGTCAGCCTGGGCTAGAGCGAGACCCTACCTTGAAAAAAAAAATTGATGCTCAGGGTTGAAGAGATGGCTCATTGTTTAAGGCACTTGCCTGTAAAGCCTAACATCTGAGGTTTGATGCACCAGTACCCAAGAAAAACCAGATGCACACAGTGATACATACATCTGGAATTCGTTTGCAGTGGCTAGAGGTCCTGGCACTCCCTTTTATTCTCTATCTCTTTTTGTGTGCAAATAAATAAATAAATATTTTTCAAAAATCAATATTGTAATCCCTAGAGGAATTACAGAGATTAATGTTATCATAAAGGACTTGAAAGATGCAGAGTTCTTGGTTCCTACCATATCTCCTTTTAACTCTTCTCCTTGGACTGTTCATAAAACAGATGGATCATAACAAATGACAATTGTTATGGAAACTGAACCAAGTAGTGGCTCCAACTGCAACTGTTACACCAGATGTGATTTCCTTGAGCAGATTAACACATCTCCTGGTAACTGGAATGTATGTTGATCTTGCAAATGCTTTCTTATCTGTACCTGTCCATAAAGACCACTAGAGGCAATTTGCTTTTGGCTGGCATGGTGAGCAGTGCACCTTTATTGCTTTGCCTCAAAGTTATCTTAGTTCTCCAGTCCTGAATCATAATTTAGTTCACAGAGAACTTGATCTCTTGCCCCTTCCACAAGGTATCGCTTTGGTTCAGTATATTGATATTACCCTTATTGGGCCAAGTGAGCAAGATGTAGCAACCACTCTGGAATAGTTGATATAGCATATATGCATCAGAGGATGGAAAATGAATACAATTAAGGTCCTGGTAACTCAATAACATTTCTACAAGTCCAGTGGTGTGGGGCATGCAGAGATATGACTTCTAAGGTAACAGATAAGTTGTTACACCTAGCCCCTCCTACCACTAAGAAAAAAAAAGCACAATGTCTTTTGTGCCTAATTGGATTTGGGAGTCATGTGTTGCAGTTAGCTTCATGATGCTGGCAGAAAACATCTGACCAAGAGCAGCTTGTGGGAGAAAAGGGTTTATTTTGGCTTATAGATTCGAGGGGAAATTCCACGATGGCAGGGAAAACCAATGGCATGAGCACAGGCTGGACATCACCTCCTGGTCAACATCAGGTGGACAACAGCAGCAGGAGAGTGGGCCAAACACTGGAGAAGCTGGAGAAGCTGGCCTGCCCTTCCCCACAAATACACTGCCTCCAACAGGTTCCAATTCCCAAATTGGCACCAGCTGGGGACCTAGCATTTGGAACACATGAGTTTATGGGGGACAACTGAATCAAACTACCATACCAAGTGATTCAGAAAGCTGCCAGGTTTAAGTGTGGCCCCAAACAGGAAATAGCCCTGTACCAGCTACTATACCACTTGGACCACACAGGCCAACAGATCCAGTGGTACTTGAAGTGTCAGTGGTAGACAGAAATGCTGCTTTCAGCCTTTGACAGGCCCTTGTAGGTAAATCACAGTGGAAGCCTTTGGGATTTGGGGCTATGTGGATAGATCTTTCCAAATGGGCAAAGGACATAAAGATACTTTTGTCCCCTCAAAAGGAAACCTCAACAGAGACTGGCTTTAATAATCAAGTAGATAAGATAATCAGTTCTGTGGATAACAGTAAATCTCTTTCCCCAGACATCATTGTCATTGTCTAATGGGCCCATGTACAAAATGACCATGGTGGCAGTGTGGTTGTTTGAATGTGGAATGTCTTATTGCCTCATGCGCTTGTGATTAAGCTTCATACTTATCCCCATCTGGTGGAGCCTTTAGAAGGTAGAGCCTTGTTGGAAGAGGTGTGTCACTGGGATTGGGCTTTGGGATTTAATCCAGCTCCCCTTTCCAGAGCTAGGTGCTCACTCTTGCTACTTCCTCCCTGCTGCTGCTATGTGATGATGTGAGTCAGCTTCCTGCTGACATCATGCTTACCCCACCATGATGAAATTTCCCCTAAAAACTGTAAGCCAAAATAAACTGTTTCCTTCCATAAGCTACTTATGCTCAGGTGTTTTGTCCCAACAATAAGAAGGAAATTGCTACAGGTAGGGATGGAGGTTATGCATGGGCTTAACAACATGGACTTCCACTCACCAAGCCTGACCTGGCTATGGCTGCTGCTGAGTGCCAAATCTGCCAGCAGCAACACCATGCCCCAGGTATTCCCAGAGTGACCAGCCAGCAACCTGGTGGCAGGTTAATTACATTGGACCACTTCCAACATGGAAAGAGTCGTATCTTGTCCTTCCTAGAGTGAATGCTTATTCTGGGTGTGGATATGCCTTTCCTGCACATAAGCTTATATTGAAACTATCATCCATGGCCTTATAGGATACTTTACTCATCATCATGGTATGTCACACAGCATTGCTTCTGACTGAGGAACTCACTTCACAGCAAAGAAGCAGGGCATTGGGCTCATGCCCATGGACGTCAGTAGTGTTCTCATGATCCTCACCATCCTGAAGGTGATAGAACAGTGAGATGGTCTTTTAAAGAAATAGCTACAGTGTCAACTAGGAGATAATACCATGAAGGGCTGGAGCAGAGTTATCCAGAAGGCCATATATGCTCTGAATCAGCATCCAATGTATGTGTTATTTCTCCTATAACCAGGAATCAAGAGGTGGAAATAGGAATGGTACCACTCACCATCACCCCAAGTGACCCACTAACCAAATTTTGGTGTTTGATTCTGCAATCTTTTACTTGCCTGACCTAAAAGGTCTTCTTCTAGATGAGAGAAGTGCTAGAAGAGAGAAGTGCTTCTGCCAGGAGACACAGACACACAAAAAAAAAAAAAAAAAAAAGCCAAGATGCCCCTTGGCCACTTTGGGCTCCTGATGCCCTTGAGTTAAGAGGCTAAGTAAAGAGTTACAATGCTATGGGCTGGAGAGATGGCTTAGTAGTTAAAGCATTTGCCTGCAAAGCCAAAGGATCCTGGTTCGATTCTCCCCTACCCATGTAAGCCAGATGCACAAGGTGGCGCATGTGTCTGGAGTTCATTTGCAGTGGCTGGAGGCGCTGGTGCATCCATTTTCTCTCTTGCTCTCTCTCTCTCTCTCTCTCATAAATAAATAAATTAATTAATTATATATATATTTTTAAAGTTACACTGCTAGCACAGGAGATTGATTCAGACAACCAGGGTGAAATTGCACTGCTTGTCCACATCATAGAGGTAAAGAAGAGCATGTCTGGAATGTAAGAGATTCTTTAATGAGAAACTACAATAACCCAATCAACACAGGGTGATAAATTGCTCAGACCCTTCAGAAATGAAGATGTGTATTACCCTGCCAGGTAAAGAACCAAGACCTACTGAGTGTGATTGAAGTAGAAGCAATACAGATGGGTAGTAACTGAAGATAGTTTCCAATACTAGCTAAGGCCACATGACCACTTACAGACACAATGATTGTAATTGCCATGAGTGTTTTTGTCCTATTTGTTAAGAAGATATGTTTGTTTTTCCTTTCTCTATTTCTTTACTAGGGAATTAATTTTGAATGAGATAATATCAGTAGTTAAGTGTTGCTAAACCTGTATCATATTTAATTATTGGATAGTGGAGACTTAGTATGTGACTTTGCCATGTATTTAGGGGGAAATGATAGTGCATTTCTGACTGCACATAACATAGTTATATCATGTGGGACAAAGTTAGGAGCTTGTAGCTAGGCGTGGTGACACACACGCCTTTAATCCCAGCACTCGAGAGGCAGAGGTAGGAGAATTGCCATGAGGTTGAGGCCACCCTGAGACTCCATAGTGAATTCCAGGTCAGCCTGAGCTAGAGTGAGACCCTACCTCAGAAAAAAAAAAAGTAGGAGCTTGCTATTGTGTTCATCTGAAAATTAAGCCCAACATAAGGAGATGTGGCTTAATGTCAAGTTGACAAGGGGTGGCCTTGTGACAGTAAAGTTCTGTCAACTTGATCAGATTGGAACCAAGTAGAAGACATGCTTCTTTGGTGGGTATGTGAGTGTGTTTCCAGGAAGAACTGATGGAGGGAGAACGACCTTCTCCAAGAGTGGGAAGGCCTTCTGGTGATAGAGTTTAAATAAAGAAGCTCCAAGAGACACTAGGCCCTTTTGCCTGGCGGCTCCTGCTACTTGATAGTGCATATATCCACTCTCTTGCTGCTATCCTTCATGAACATTGGATCCCAGTTTTATCAGCCTTCCAATGTGCACTGAAGTCCAGAAGCTTTCCACAAATTTCTCCAAGTCTTCAGTACCAGATCAGGACTGCTGAGGCATGCAGCCTTGTGGACTCAGTAGCTACTAGGCTTTCTGACTCTCCAGCCTATAGACAGCCAATGTTGGACAGTTCTATCTTATCCTATAAGCTAATCTAATAAACCTCCTTTTAAACACATATTCGTTCTATTGGTTCAGTTTGCCCTCTACACTGGAATGAGACACTCTGCATTCTAAGGCTATCTGCTATATAATACCCTTGAAAAGATAATCCAGCCCAATATTGTTACAAGACTTATAAAGATACAAAAAACCCGTAGAGGTTGTCTCCCAATGACAATGATATTTTTTTAGCCTACTTCTTGCTTTTCCTTTGTAGATGGAACTTACCATAGCATAGCAGCAGCAGCTCCAAAATACTGATTTTATACATTTCAACCTTGCCTGTAATTTCCTAACCCTCTAACACATTTTAGAATTCCACTATAGCGATTCTTCATCTTCATTTAGGTTGCAATACATGAATCCCAACATTTCTTAGTATCTAGTTATCCTATTTACTTATCTTCTTAACATGGCAACTGAATCCAAATCTATCTCAGTGACAGATTCCCTACACTTATATTTCCTTTTATTGCTTTCCTGAAAATGCCACAATTCTGTTAAAACCCAGTTACCCCTTATTATATATACCTATACCTTTGCCTAGTAAATGCACTTATCACCCACTGAGATTACCAATTCACAAATGAAAATTTCCACACAAGGGGCTGGAGAGATGGCTCAGCAGTTAAAACACTGGCCTACAGAGCTCAACAACCCAGGTTTGGTTTCCTAGTACCTACATAAAGCCAGATGCACAAAGTAGGGCATGCATCTGGAGTTCATTTGCAGTGGATAGAGGCCCTGGCATGCCAATTCTCTCTCTCTTTCTCTGTCTGCTTGCAAAATAAATATTTTTTGAAAATTTCTGCATAAATTTATATGTCCATTTCATTTAACACTGAGCCTCATTCATTGTGTCCTTTTTATTATTCATCAGTCTGACAGAAGCAATCAGCACTCTGATCTTCTCACCCCTAAGTCACCATATTTTTTGATGTACACTCATATTTTTGGATTTTTCTCCTGTTATAATGGGGAAACTATTATCTATTCTTTTATTTTATTTTTTGACTTTTTTATTGGCAGCTTCTATACTTACAGACAATAAACCATGATAATTCCCTCTCCTCTCCCACTTTCCCCTTCTCAAATCCACTCTCTACCATATACTCTCCCTCTCTGTGTTAGTATCTCTTTTATTTGATGTCATAATCTTTTCCTCCAATTATGAGGGTCTTGTGAAGGTAGTTCTAGGCACTGCAAGAGCAAGGATATCAAAGCCAAATCCTGTCTGGATGATTGCATTGTAAGCAGTCCTATCCTTCCTTTGGCTCTTACATTCTTTCTACCACCTCTTCTGTAATGGACCCTGAGCCATGGAAGGTGTGATAGAAATGTTTTAAGTGCTGAACACTCCTCCCTCACATCTTCTGAGCACTGTGGTGACTTTTAGGTCATCCCAGTGGTTATAACCATCTAAAAAAAAAAAAAAGCTTCTCTAACCAAAAGTGAGAGTAGCATTAATATATGGGTATGAACATTAAGTAAAGTGCTTACATCTTACAGGGCAGTTTGGTGAGTGTAATATATGCATTTCACCACACAAGAGTGGGCATTACACTCCTAAGGCTCATGACTACCCCTACCATAGGCTTTTGATCAGGTTTTCAGTACTAGGCATGCATTCCCTCCCATAGAGTGGTCCTCCAGTCCAATTAGAGAGCAGTTGGCTTCCCTCATATCAGACATGCCAGTATTGTACCTATTCAGTCATTTGGCCTGGCTGGCCAAACTTGAGGCATGCAGTGTCCACTGTTTTCACTGTGGATGACTTCTGTCTCCCATATGGCTAATTGCTGTGCAGCTTTTTTCAGCTATCAGCTGGTCTACAGGGAGAAGGTTTTCAGCTCACCCCCAGCTTGATTTCTCAGTGACCTTTCATGTAGAGTCTTCAGCAACAAGGTCCTACCATCTGTTTCTGGTAGGAAACCAAAAGCCTTGGCAATAGTTTGTAATGTTTTGGGGGCATCGGGGGCCTCCTTGGCCAACAACTCACTGGAAGGTATCCCATCCCTGGCACTGAATTTTTTCTGGTAACAGTCTGTGGCTTCTAGGTATGCCATTATCCAGAAAAGTAGATTTTCATATGGCATATTTACAACATCCTGCATTAAAAAAAAATTTTTTTTGGAGAGAGACACAGAGAGAGACAGAGAGAGAGAGGGAGAGGAAAACAAAAATGGGCGTGCCAGCAGTGTCTCAGCTGCTGCAAACGAAATCCAGATGTGTGCTCCCCCTTGTGGTCAAGTGCGGCATTGCGAGCTTGCGTCACTTTGCATCTGGCTACACGTGGCACATGGAGATTGGAACGGCGGGAGATTGGAACTAGTGTTCTTAGGCTTAGGAGGCAGGCACCTTAACCCCTAAGCCATCTCTCCAGCCCTCCCATCCTGCATTTTGATTAACCCTCCCCTCCCCTTCTTTTACTCAATCTCTTCCCCTGACCTCATTTAGGCCATTCAACTCCCAGTAATCTGTTCATCTACTTACAAATATACAATACCATCCCCTTAAGTCCTCCTCTCTCTTCCCTCCCTTATAGCCCTTTCCTAGCTTTCTGGCCTCTGCTACTGATTCTTTACTCTAACTCACACACATCTAAACATTTGCAGCTAAGACACACAAATGAGAGAGAACATGCAATATTCTTTATTTTTTAAATAATGTTATTTATTTGCAATCAGAGAATCAGAGAGAGATAGAGAGAAGAGACACAAACAGAGAGAATGGGTACACCAGGGCCTCTAGCCACCACAAATGAACTCCAGATGCATGGGCACTTTGTGCATTTGGCTTTACGTGGGTACTGGGGAACTGAACTCTGGTCATTAGGCTTTGCAGGCAAACACCTTGAAGGCTAAGCCAGCTCTCCAGCCTGCTATTATCTACTCTATTCAAACATGAATAATGACATATTTATGTTTATTTATATGAAATATCAAAATAGATTAATGGTTGCCAGGAGATGCGGTTGAAAAGGAGAGAGGATTTGGGGAATAATGGCTCCATGGGTTCATGTTTTTTTTTGGGGGGGGGGTTTGAGGTCATGTCTCACTCTAGCCCAGGCTGAGCTGGAATTCACCATGTAGTCTCAGGCTGGCCTAGAACTCACAGCAGACCTCCCATCTCTGCCTCCCGAGTGCTGGGATTAAATGCATGCACCACCACGCCCAGCTTCATGGTTTATTTTTAGCCTATTAACCTAAATAACAACAGAAAATATCTCCAAAGGTAATGAGTAAACAGAAAGATTGTAATCTTTGATATACATACCATGGTGGATCAGGGGTATATCCAGGTAAATTGAAGTAAGGAAAAATCTGGAAAGACAAAAGAAAGAAGTACATGCGATTTTCCTGAAACCAGTTTGTTAGGGAGTATATCAAGCAAATATTCTTGCACATTGGGCTGCCTATCCTTGTGACTTCTTTCCGTAGTAAGCTGAAGCAAGCAAAGTCCTTGGGAAAAGTTATTGTTACCAGCCTAAGAACAAAGAGCCCATCAGGGAATCTTTGTAACAGTTTTTTAAAAATATTTAAAATTTTTTAAATTTATTTATCTATTTGAGAGAGAGACAGAGGGAGAGAGAGGCAAAGAAAGAGAGAGAGAGAGGATGGGAACATCAGGGCCTCTAGCCACTGTAAATGAACTCCAGACGCATGTGCCACCTTGTGCATCTGGCTTACATGGGTACTGGGGAATCAAACCTGTGTCCCTAGGCTTCACAGGCAAGCACCTTAACTGCTAAGCCATCTCTCCAGCCCATGTAACAGTTTTTTTTTTTTTTAAAGAGAAACTTTTCTTTTTAAAAGTATTTATTTATTTATTTATTTAAGAGAGAGAGAAAGACAGAGAAAATGGGCATGCAATGGCCTCTAGCCACTGCAAACAAACTCCAGAAACATGCACCACTTGGTGTATATGGCCTTACATAGATACTGAGGAATTGAATCAGGGTTTTTAGGCTTTGCAGGCAAGTGCCTTAACTGCTGAGCCATCCTTCCAGCCCTGTAATAGGTTTTATCATAGGTACATGTCCATGGGATCCCTCATTTATAGCCTCCCAGTTTTATTTTCCTATTTGTTAAATGTTTGACACAAGTCATGTATCTTTAAATCTGATAACCTACAGAATAATGATGAAAATCTTTGGAAACTAGATATAGATGGGGGTTGCACAACAGTGAATGTACTGAATGTCACTGCATTGTTCATTTTAAAATAAACCATTTTGAGGGCTAGAGAGATGGCTTAGCGGCTAAGGCGCCTGCCTGCTAAGCCTAAGAATGCTGGTTCCAATGTCCAACGGTTCCAATCTCCAGGTCCCTCGTTTAGCCAGATGCAAACTGAGGCAAGGGCGCAATGTCACACTTGCCCACAAGGGGGCGCACACATCTGGATTTTGTTCACAGCAGCTGAGAGACTGCTGGAGCGCCCATCTCTGTCTCCCTTTCCCTCTCTGTCTATCTCTCTCTGTCTCTCTCTCCAAAAATAAATTTAAAAATAATTTAAAAATAAATAAATAAATAAACCATTTTGAGCTGGGTAGATGACTCAGCAGTTAAAGACATTGGCTTTCAAAGTCTACCTGATCAGGTTCAATTTCTTATTACCCATGTAAAGCCAGGTACACAAAGTGGTGTATACATGTGGAGTTCATTTTCAGTGACAAGAAGCCTGAAATAACCATTCCCTCTCTGTTGTGTCTTTCCCTGTGTTCATAAATAAAATATTTTTTAAAAGAGTTATTTTTTTGTTACATAAGTTTCACTTCAATAATGAAATATACTTATTTCCCACAACAAACACAAAATAGCTTTATATAACTTTGTTTTTGAAAATATTTTATTTATTTATTTGTAAGCAGAGATATTGAAAGAGAGAATGCCAAGGCCTCTAGCCACTGTAAATAAACTCCAGGTGCATGCACCACTTTGTGCATCTGGCTTACATGGGTACTGGGGTATTGGACCCCAGGTCTTTAGGCTTTGCAAGCAGGATTTTAACTGCTGATCCATTTCTCCAGCCCTAATCTTTTTTTCAGGATCCACATAAGCCAGAGTGAGACCCTACCTCATAAACAATAAAAAGAACAACAAAAACCCAGCAGACTAATAACAACAACAAAAAGAATAACCAATTGCTTGGGGGAATTCCTGAGCAGTTGCTCTGTCTGCAAGTCCTGCAGTGAGCTCCTGAGATGCAGCTTGTGTGAGTATCCACTTATACTGAGGTGAGCTTCCCAGGGATGCAGCTGCCCTTGAGTCACCCATGCTTCTGGAAGTCATCCTAATAAGCTCTTTGGTTCACCAAAACTGGTTTTGGTTCAATAGTGCTTTGGTCTGTCATTGGTACCCCATCTGCGGTAATTAGATGTGTGTTCAATTCTCCCTAGGGAAAACTTGGCACCCAACCGTGGAGCATGGCAGAGCCAAAGATGATGTTTGGAGGATTAATTGTATGGTCCAAGTTATGGGTAATAAAATATGCATCTGAGGCTGAAGATGGACCATCTACAGGGGATTTCCCAACACAGCTGTCCCATGTGGTGTGTGGTGTGCCTTCTTGTAGTGGCAGTGGTTGTGTGGATCTTGCTGTGGGCATTAAAACATGCAACTAAGTCTCAGGGAAGTGTTTGCGGCGGGGAATCCCAGGGTGGCTATCCTCCTCTATGTGGTATGAGATGGCATGATACTTGATGAGTGAGGTCTGCCATATGACTACGAGGATGCCCTGAAAATAGTCAAAGGATTAGAGAGTGTGTTTAAAGTCCCTGAATATCACATATAAGGGATTAGAATGTAGGCTTATTGCAGAGATGGCCTGGCCATTTGTTATGGCTAATAAGATATGCCTCTGAGGCTGAGGTAATCACACAGAGGGAACTTACTTGTATGCAAGAAGAGTTATAAAGGGAAAAGGACATGAGTTACTGTCTGAATTGGCAGATACATAAGAGAATTTCTTTCCAAAGTATGGAGAATTAGTGGTTTTTTTGAGTGTTCAGTGCTAGATGAGACATCTATATCACCTCCTCTGTGGCTCAGGGAACATTGTGGAAGAGGGGCTGGAAAACATGTAAGAGCTGGAGGATGGGAAGGAGTGTTTTGGAATGTTGTCTTCCAGACAGCATTGAACCTATCAACATTCTGTCACTGATGGTAAGGGATGGGGAAAAAGATATCATATTAGTTGGAAAGGAGGGTTTCAAGGAAAGGGGAATGGTAGAAGGGGCACAAGAGAAGGTAATGTGAGACTATGGTAAAAATACATTATACATATATGAAAATTGTTAATTAAATTTTTTTTTTAAATATCTTGAGTCCAGCCTGGCCTACATACATAGTAAGGCTCTGTCTCAAAAAAAAAAAAAAAAAAATATATTGGAAGTGAGTGGGGTGTGGCCCAGTGGCAAAACACTTAACCTGACATGTATGAGGCCTTGAATTTGATCTCCAGCACTGGAAAAAAAAAAAGAAAAGAAAGAAAGGAAATAAGAAATCATGATCGTCATGATCCTTTGTAGGTCAGAATGCAATGAAACTTGATTTGGAAACTTTTTATTATTTACTTGCAAGGGGAGAGAGAGAGAAATAGAGAGAGAAGGAAATAAAGAAAGAAAGAGAGAAAGGACGAAGTATGCCTGGGCCTCCTTCCTCTGTACCTGAATGCAGGATGCATGTGCCTCTCTGTGAGTAAGTTATACTATAACTTATACTATACTGTAAGTGCATACTAGAAAATTGAACCTGGGCCTTCAAGCATTGCAAACAAGCACCCTGAACCACTGAGCCATCTCTCTAGCCCTGGAAATTTCAATAGCAGCAATTATTATCTCATCTCCATTTTATTTTATTATTTTATATTATTTATTTTATTTTATTTTGGTTTTTCAAGGTAGGGTCTCACTCTAGCACAGGCTGACCTGGAATTCACTCTGTATTCTCAGGGTGGCCTCAAACTCACAGCAATCCTCATACCTCTGCCTCCCAAGTGCTGGGATTAAAGGCGTGCCCTGCCACACCCAACCCATGTTATTTTTATATTTATTTATTTATATTTTTTCCAGGTAAGGTGTCACTCTAGTCCAGACTTGTGATCCTTCTATCTCAATCTCTGGGGTGATAGGATTAAAGTTTTGTGCTACCGCATCCTGAATTTTTATTTATTTATTTATATTAGTTTTGTATATAGTATGTATACAGACATGATGGTACCATTGTTAGCCTTCTCCATGTCCTCCCCCATGGGTAATGTGTGTCTTGCCTTATAGGGGTAGCCATCAGTTATGCGGGAGAGGCAATGACTCTGTGTATAATGACCCAACTCATGGCTCTAACAATCTTTCTACCCCCTTTTCGGTGAATTTCCCTGAGCCATGTTGGGTTCATTTTAGGTCTATTTCAGTGATGAGGTTTTGTGAGTCTCTGTGTCTCTGGATATCTCATTGGTAGGAGTTGAGTGTTCTTTGTGTCTATCTCCTTCACCCTTGTGCTGGTACCAGGTTCACTGATAAAGCAGCATTCTTGCTCATTTCCCCAATAACTCTCTGGCTTTAGCTGGTGCCCTGGTGAGGTGTGATGGGCTGATTCTCTCCTCAGGTTCTGAGTCCATATGAAAGAGAAAAGCAGATTTTCCAATGGAGAGTGAGGACAGTGCAAGATACATGGATAACCATTACTATTTTAAAGAGAATTTAATAGGTGTAGTTTTTATCTCCATGTTAATCCAAAACACTTCATTGTATATGAATTGAGTAGCTGACTGCTGGCAAGCTCCTCTCAAATACTCCTCCATGCAACTCATAATTATTCAGCTTATTGTAGTTTGAATATGTAGTGTCAGTTATAGGCTAATGGTTCTGAACACCTGGTTCTCAAATACTGGCACTGTTTAGGAATGCTGTGGAAACTTTAGGAGTGGAACATTGCTAATGAAAGTGGGTCATATAAATAAATAAAAATATATAAAAATATTCCAGGCACTGGAGAAGTGGCTTAGCAGTTAAAGTGTTTGCCTGTGAAGCCAAAGGATCTCGATTTGATTCTGGAGTTCATTTGCAGTGGCTAGAGGCCCTGGCATGCCCATTCTCTCTCTGTCTGCCTGTCTTCTATCTCTCTCTCTGCTTGCAAATAAATAAATAAATAAAAATATTTTTTTAAAGTGGGTCACTAGGGGGATGGGCCTTGAGGTTTTCTAGACTAGTCTCGCCTGACTACAAGTGACATGTGACTAGTCACCTTATACTCTTGCCATCATGAGGGACTGCATTCCTTCTGAAACTATAAGCAAAAATGACAAACAAACAAATAACCCTCAAAACAAAATAAACCCTTCCTTAAATTTCTTTTGTCAGCAACAAGATAAAGGCTGTGTTGATGTCTATACTAAGAAAACAAGTGTTGCAGAAAAAATATTAAAAATGTGATATTTGGAAATAGAAAAAGCGTAAGCAAGTTTTTTTTTAAATTTTTATTGACAACTTCCTTAATTGCAGACAATATTCCAGGGTACTTCCCTCCCTCCCCCCACCTTCCCTTTTGAAACTCCAGTCTCCATCATATCCCCTCCCCCTCTCAATCAGTCTCTCTTTGAATTATGATGGTCTTGTGTAGGTAGTTTCAGGCATTGCGAGGTCATGGATATCCAGGCTATTTTGTGTCTGGAGGGGCACAATGTAAGGAGTCCTACCCTTCCTTTGGCTCTTACATTCTTTCCTCCACCTCTTCCGCAATGGACCCTGAGCCTTGGAAGGTGTGTTAGAGATGTTTCAGTACTGAGCACTCCTCTCCCTTCTTCTCAGCACCATGGTACCTTCTGACTCATCCCAAGGTCACCATCATCTGAAAAGAAAAGCTTCTCTAACCAAAAGTGAGAGTAGCATTAATATATGGGTATGGACATTAAGAGAAGTACTTACTGGGCAGTTTCGCTAAAAGCCAGACACCAGCAGATGTTACACCCCTAGGGCTCATGGCTACCCCTGTTGTAGGTTTTCAGTTTCAGGGATGTATTCCCTCCCATGGAGTGGGCTTCCAGTCCAATTAGAGAGCAGTTGGTTTCCCCCATAATAGACATGCCACTATTGCACCCATTGGCTCATTTGTCCTGTCTGGCCAAATTTAAAGCTTGCTGTGCCCACTGCTGAGTATCTTCACTGGTGTTTTCTCTCTCCCACTGAACTGCATGCAGCATAGCTTTTTCCAGCTTTCTGTCAGCTAGTCCACATGAAAGAGGCTTTCAGCTCGATTCCCCCAGTAGGATTTCTCAGTGACCTTGCAGCCCAAGTATATGGAGTCTTCAGCAATAGGGTCTTACCATGTAAACAAGTTTAAAGTTGCAGACAAGGTAGTGCCAGAGAAAGCAGCAGTAACTGTTAACAAAATCTGTACCATTAAAAAGAAGCTTTCTGTTCTGCACTGGAACATTAGGAAAGGTGCTCTGGTGGTAAGACACCAATCATTACATATTCCAACTTGCAAAAATGCAAATTTGTTTGAAAAGAGAGAGCCTGAACTGAGAATGCTAGGGAAGGGGTTTTCTTTTTCTTTTTTTTACTCTATTTATTTATTGTTTTTTTAAAAAAATATTTTATCTATTTATTTGAGAGAGAGAGAGAGAGAGTGGGTGCTTTAGGGCCTCCAGCTACTGTAAAAGAACTCCAGATGCCTGTGCCCCCTTGTGCATCTGGCTTACGTGGGTCCTAGAGAATTGAACTGGGATCCTTTGGCTTTGCAGGCAAATGCCATAACAGCCAAGCCACCTCTCCAGCCCCTATTTATTGGTTTTTTGAGGTAGGGTCTCACTGTAGTCCAGGCTGACCTGGAATTCACTATGTAGTCTCAGGGTGGCCTCGAACTCATGGTGATCCCCCTACCTCTGCCTCCAGAGTGAGTGCTGTGATTAAAGGTGTGTACCACCATGCCCGGCTCTTAAGTGTTTTCTGACTTAGCCTCCAAAGCACACAGAAGCCATTGCAACTGTGGTCCAGGGGGAATAAGCTTCATCACAAGCTAGCAGAATAACAGGTAGCCAATCTAAATGAATGAATCCATGACAACCCTTGATGTCAGATATGGAGCTTTAGAATTTGCCATGCTGGGTTTTAGTCTTGCATTAGGTTTGCTCTTTCCTTGCTCTCTTCCACTTCCTCCCCCCTTTTTTGAATGAAAATGTTTGTTTTATGCTATAGTATATTGGAAGTATGTAACTTGTAATTTTGATTTTTACAGGGACTCATGATTAAATTGTTTTTAGTCTCAGAAGAGACTTGGGACTTTAGAATACTGTTGAGACTATTAAGGCTATGAGGACTTAAAAGTTGGAATGAATGTGTTTTGCATTATGAGCTGGCTGTGAGCCCCACAAATGAATGAATCCAGTTTTCTGATCCAGCTCATTAACCTGTGTCTTTGTGGGGAGTTGAGTTCATAGTTGCTCAGAGTTATAATGGAGAAGTGTGAGTTAATACCTGTCAAGTTGAAGACTTGTGGAGTTTGGTGGTTTTTTTTTTTTATATTCATATGTTTTCACATCTGTTTTCCTTTTGATTATTGTGTTTTCCCTGCTGTAACTTCTTGAGTATGTATGTTCATCTCTTCAGTGTGTTGTATTTCATCCAGTATTCTCTGTAGGACTGGCTTTAGTGCTCATATATTCATAAAGCTGGCTTTTATCATGGAAAGTTTTTCTTTCACCTTCTATTATGAGGGATAATTTTGCTGAGCATAGTGGTTTGGATTGGCAGCCATAGTCTTTTAAAATTTTAAATACTCCATTCCAAGATCTTCTGGATTTTAGAGTTACAACTGAAAAATCAGAAGTAATTCTGATGGACTTACTTTTGGAAGTAATGAGCTGTTTTTCTCTTGCAGCTTTTAGTACTCTCTTTATTGTCTGTGTTTAATGTTTTAATCGTCTCTTGTTTTATCTATTGGGTGACCTGTGTGCCTCCTGAATCTGGATGGGTATTTCCTTTGGAAGATTAGGAAAATTTTCATATATATATATGTTTTTTTATTTTAGAGACACACACCCAGAGAGAGAGAGAGAGAGAGAGATGACACTCCAGGGCCTCAGCCACTAAAACTGAACTCCAGACACTTTCACCACCTAGAGGGCATGTGTGACCTTGCACTTGCCTTACCTGTGTGCATCTGGCTTATGTGGTATCTAGAGAGTCAAACAGGGATTCGTAGGCTTTGAGGGTGAGTGCCTTAACTGCTAAGCCAGCTCTCCAGCCTTTCTTCAATAATTTTACTGAAGATACTCTCTTTGCCTTTGGCCTATAGTTCTTCCCGTTCTTATATGCCCATGATCTGAATGTTTGGTCTTTTTAAGATGTCCCACTTTTCCCTTGTGTTCTGGTCCCTCCTGTTTTTTGAACTTTTTAACTTGTCATTAATTTTGGACCCTTGGTCTATTTCCTCTGTCTTTTCCTCAAGCTCTGATAGTTTGTCCTCCACATTATCTATTCTACTTGTGAGGCTTTCTTGGAAGTCCTTTAGATGAGTTATTTCATTTTTGTTTTCCATTAGGCTGTTCTTCAGTGTCTTCATCTCTTTATTTAATTTCATTTTAACTTTTTTGTTAAATTATTTTCTTAATGTCTCTTTTTAAAAAGATTTTACTTATTTATTTATTTATTTATTTATTTATTTATTTATTTATTTAAGACAGAGAGATGGAGAGAGAGAGAGAGAGTGAGGATGGGCACACCAGGGTCTCTAGCCATTGCAAATGAACTCCAGATGCATACGCCACCATGTGTATCTGGCTTACATGAGACCTGGGGAATTGAACCGGGGTCCTTAGGCTTCACAAGCATATGCCTTAACCACTAAACAATCTCTCCAGCGCTCTTACTGACTCTTGATATTCTGTCCTGCATTTAATCATGTCCTCATTGAGGTCGTTCCACTGATCATTGCTTTCATTTTGTTGTTGTTGTTGTTGATTTTCATACATTTTATTTGAGTTTGTTTTGTGATTCTCTTCCATTTCTTTCTGTCTTTTTTTTTTTTTTTTTCCCCGAGGTAGGGTCTCACTCTAGCCCAGGCTGACCTGGAATTCACTATGCAGTCTCAGAGTGGCCTCACACTCAGTCTGCCTCCTGAGTGCTGGGATTAAAAGCGTGCACCACCACACCTGGCTCCATTTTTTTTATAACTATTTTATGTATTTGCAAGGAGGTGGGGAGAGAAAGGCAGAGAGATAGAGATAGATAGATAGGTGATAGCCAGAGAGAGAGAAGGGACATGCCAGGGTTCCTGCCCACTGCAAATGAATTCCAGCTGCATGAGCCACTCTGCATCTGGCTTGATGGAGGTACTGGGGCTTTAGGCTTTGCAAGCAAGTGCCTAAATCACTGAACCCACTCTCCAGCCTTCTCTTCCATTTCATTCATCTATCCTTTGAGTTCTTTCCATTCGTTTTGTTGTTTCTTTTCTTTTCATCCAGCTATTTGTTCATGACCTCATTAAGTCTGTTGAATATGCTTATCGTATTTTCATTTTGGGATTCTATGTCCAGAGTTTCCTGTACATTTCCACTGGAGGCTTCTACTGTGCTACTGGGCATTCTTTGGGGCTGGGGAGGGTATCTTACCTTGCTTTCTTATTTCTTTTGCATTGGGGTGTGCCCATCTCAAGATTGCTTGTTCTCTTGCTAAGAAGGCAGCAATAGTAGCTCTTGTGGAGCCTGTTGAGTGGCCTGGTCACCCTTGATTGAGGTCAGTGTGGGATGGTGGTACATATGCAGGTTTGGATTGGGTACACTTGAATCTGAGTAGACTCCTCCTTGTGTAGCTTACAGACTAGCCTGGGCTAGACCCTGTGAGATCTGGCGTACACAGTGCTTAGGCACTGGAGTGCGATCGGCTAGGGAATCCATACTCAGGGAGGTGCAGCCAAGCAGGCCAGGCTGGGGAATGAGTGGTTGTATGTGCAGGGGTGTGGATAGTGCTCACCTGAGCCATACTCAAGTGGGTACTAGGGCTGCAGAGTACAAACAGCTCTAGAATACATATAGCACTCAAGAGACCCTACCTTGAACCCCCCCCCCAAAACAAAGAGAAAAAGAAAAACCTTCACCAAATGATGAATGTGGTTTTCTTGAATCTAAATGTTGCTTGTAGCTTTAAATATTTTTAAATTTATTAATTTTATTTATTTATTTACTTGAGAGAGAGAGAGAGGGAGAGAAAGAGAGAGAGAGAGAGGCAGATAGAAAAAGAGAGAATGAGTATACAAAGGCCTCAACCACTGCAAGCAAACTCCAGACATATGTGCCACCTTGTGCATCTGAATGGATATATATGTGTGTGTATATATATATATATATATATATATATATATATATATATATATGGATGGATGGAGATATATATATGTTCTAGCCCAGGCTGTCCTAGAATTCACTATGTAGTCTCAGGGTGACCTGAAACTCATGGTGATCCTTCTACCTGTGCCTCCTGAGTGCTGGGATTAAAGGTGTGCACGGGCTTCAAATATTTTATTTATTTATTTATTTATTTATTTATTCATTTATTTATTTAATTTATTTGAGAGCAACAGACAGAGAGAGAAAGAGGCAGATAGATAGAGCGAGCATGGGCACGCCAGGGTCTCCAGCCACTGCAAATGAACTCCAGATGCATGCGCCACTTTGTGCATCTGGCTTACATGGGTCCTGGAGAGTCAAACTGGGATCCTTTGGCTTTGCAGGCAAATGCCTTAATCGCTAAGCCATCTCTCCCGCCCTTTATTATTATTTTTTATTTATTTGAGGCTTCAAATATTTTTTAAATTAAGCTTCCTGTTTAGTCCTTAGCTGATGGGGTCTTTGGGAGCTGGAGCTTTCATATAGGAGGGGTATTGGTAGGGGAGGGAAGAACTTTGGGGCTGAGGTGTCTTGCCCCTCTATGTGTTCAGAGACAACTTGCACTTACTGTTCTTTTTCTGCTGTAGATGGAAGATGAAGTGAGCCAGCTATCTGCCATGGTGAAACTTCCCGTTGAAACTGTAAGCCTGAAATAAACCCCTTCCTCCCATAAGCTGCTTTTGGTTGGATGTACAGTTCCAGAAATAAGATGCTAACTACTACAGAAGTGGGGTTGTTACTGTAATGAATGAATCTGTTCGTGTGATTTTCAGTCTTTTGAAATGTGTTTGCTGGAGGACTATGGAAGGATTTGATACTTTTGACTAGAGAAGCCTCTTGCACTGTTGTAAACACAGCTTGATTGGCAATTTTGGTGTGCATTTAAAAGACTTAAATGGGGCTAGAGAGATGGCTTAGCAGTTAAGGTGCTTGCCTGCAAAACCTAAGGACCTATGTTTGACCCTTCAGGTCCCATGTAAGCCAGATGCACAAGGTGATGCAAGTGTACAATGTGGCACATGCACAAAAGATGATACACATCTCCGGAGTTCAATGGCAGTGGCTGGAGGCCCTGGTTTGCTAATTCTCTCTCTCTCACTCTGTCTGTCTCATAAAAAAATTATAAAAATTACAAAAAAAGAATTAAGAAAAAGACATAAATGTAGAGAGCAGTGTGAAATGTAAATCCTTGGCTTATAAGGTTTCAGAAGCCAAAGAAAGGACATTTTTGAAACTTGATTACTGGCAGAAAGGCTTGGCTGCATTTTGTCCATGTCCTGAGAATTTGGGCAGAGTTGAATTTAAAAATAATGGACTAACATATTTGGTGGAAAGTGGTATAGAACAGAAAGATATGAAAGATGTAAAGTTTGCCACAGAAATTCAAGCAAGTTTGAAGTCACAGGCACAGAGAGTAGTGACTCCATTGATCTGTTCTGGGAAGTTGCAAGGTTTGCAGTTATCTATTAACCCATGCACAGACAAAGAACAATGACCCACAGAGATTGAGGAAGTCGTTATCTTATGGCTTTGGGGCTGGATCCTTATCCTGTGAAACATCTTCTGGCTTTGGGGTCTTTGACCTGTGGTATTTGGAATTGTAGCAATACTAAAACTGTTGACAAACTTCCCTGTTCTGCTGTATAAAAGGCACCCTGGGATTAATAAAACTCGCAGCTTGATCAGAACTTTGTCTTGCTGTCGGTTCCTTGTGTCTCTTGTCCCTTTCATTTCAGGTTCTCTAGGGTCCTTGCTCCCGTTGAAGCCCCGCTGGCCGGGGCAAATGGCGCCCAACGTGAGAGCTCGAACCCAGGATCGCCTGAAACACCGTCTGCCACCTGCCCATTGGGGATCCCGCACCGAGGCCGCCGCGACCCGAAGAGGGGGTTAGACACTGGCCCGCTTGTGATCGCCACGGAGTTGCCCGCCCGTGAGACAGATCCGCGTGAACACTCGGACGGTGAGGTAAGATTTTTTTACCATGGGACAAGCATTTTCAATAGAGGACTCTTTTGTGACTGGGCTAAAACAAGCTCTCAAGGTACGAGGAACTAGGGTTAAGAGAAAGACAAATGAACAGGCCCCGCAGTGGCCGTCTCCCCACTGAGGGTTTAGGCGAGGTGTAATGTAAAGAAAAACAGACTTTTTCCTTCTCAAAGAAAAAGACAAATCTCTCTCTCTCAGACACTGTCTTCTTCTTTCATTCTTTATTTTTGGTTTGAGCCATCGCATGGACTTGAATCAAGGCGACAGGGCAACTGAAGTCTCTTGGCAGGGGCTACTCTCTGGCATTGACTGAAGGCCCTGAGCTCATTGTTCAAGTCCCAAAAGCCTGACTGGGAGTTGGCAGCAATCTCCTATCTAGTCCTCTCTCCAATAACCTTTAGGGCGGCAGCCAGACTTTTAAACTTGCGGTCAGGCTTATGTTTAAGATCCACTGGGGAATTCCCCTGAGCTATTTATAGCCCAGGAACGTTGCCCTCTAGTATTGGCATTTCTAAACTTTCTCTATCGTGAAAAACACTAGCTTTCACCAAAAAACTGTGACAGGAAAAACTGGTCAAAACCACAGGCAGCAACAAAGACAAAAGCTCATAGCTGGGGCAAGGCTCAGGCTCCTACAGGCTTTTCTTTTCAGCAAACATTAAACAAATAGGAATTGTTTATTCTAGGGCTTAAGGTGCTTAAGATGCAGGGAACCCAAGTTAAATTTCTTTTTCTCTTAAAAAACGTGTGTCCATGGTTCCCCCCAAAAAAAAGACACTATCGATGAGTAACGATGGAGTCACATGGGTGACTGTTTAAAAGATTTTTATCGCTTCCTCCTATTGAAACCTGATTAATAATGTCCTTCAGTCTCACTATTAGATAAGCCCCTTCCCCCTTGCTTCTCAGAGCTGGATGCCAAGCCCAGGCTCCAGGGGCGTGCCTACCCCACGTGGGCTCAGGTGGCCTCCAGCCACGCCCGCCCTCCGCCCAACAGGGTAAACAAGGAGATAATAGATTTAAAAAAAAAAAAAAAAAAGGGAGAGAGAGAGAGAAAGAAAGAGGCTCTTAGCTTCCCTGGCTTGCAGAGCTTGGGGACTACTAACAAAAATTTCAAAATATGGGTAAATGCCAAACTATTATAAGTAGATATAGACTTCTTATAAGTATTTACAACTGTTTTAAGCTTATTTTGTCTCTCTATACTTTTATGGGACTACTAACAAAATTTCAAAATATGGGTAAATGCCAAATTACTATAAGTAGATGTGGATTTCTTATAAGTATTTACAACTGTTTTAAGCTCACTTTTGCCTCTTTATGCTTTTCTGGGACTACTAACAAAAAAAAAAAAAAAAAAACAGTCTCAAGGATTATATTTAAACTTAAATATGTACTCAATACTAAATTTGTTAGAAAATTTCTCATAATGTTCAAATCTACTTTCATAATGTGTTTCAAAAGTCAAGTCTGACTCTTTAAAGATATTTCATAAGACCTTTTATTAAAAGCCTCATGGTAAAAACAATAAAAGTTTAGTTAAACTGGAGAAAAAACTTTAAATGTTGGTAACTATTTGATAAAAAAAGATTATTACAGAATGGTTACATAGTTTGTAAGATAAAAATATGTAACTGTAGATATTAAGTAAACTTGAACAAGGTTAAAGACAAAACACTTAACCAGATTGCAGATTTTTTAAGATAGAATAAAGTAATATAACTCTAGGGCCTATATCAGACTAATAAAAGCATGGCTCTAGCTGATAGAAGGTTACTATGGTATTCAGTTTGTAAATTTACAACTTTAACTTGTTGATATTAATCTGGTCATGATGATGGTTAAAAAAGACTAAATTTAGAGTACCCAATAAAGTTAATTAAGTTCCTATTTGTCAACATTTTAACTATATCTTAAAGTTAAAATTGGTTCATTAATATTTAATTCTCTCACATGGATAATATAACTAATATACAAAAATGCCTAACATCTCTCTCCATTGCCTGTGATAATTGTTTCCTATCCAACTATATGCTCCTGATAACATAACTGCCTTTGTTATGATTCTGGTAAATGTCACACAATGGGGTCCCCAAAACACTCGTGTGGGGACTTAAACCCTTTGATTCCCTAACTAAGAAAACCCAAGCAAACCCAAGACTCAAGACTCAAAAAATTCTTCTCAGACTGGTCTGGTGAGTATCTGAGCGCTCTTTCTCTTTCTCTTTTTAAATTTGGTTTTGAAGCGCGCATAGCTTTTCTTGGGCCCTCTGTTTATTGGGTCCTCTGTTTCTCATATTGTGTTCTATGTTATTGGGCCCTCTGTTTCTGTCATATTTGTGTGTGTCTATGTTATTGGGGCCTCTCTGTTTCTGTCATATTCGTGTGTCTATGTTATTGGGGCCCTCTGTTTCTGTCATATTGTGTGTCTATGTTATTGGGCCCTCATGTTTCTGTCATATTGTGTGTCTGTGTTATTGGGCCCTATGTGTTTCTGTCATATTTGTGTGTCTGTATGTTGTTTCCCTATGGACGGACGCTTCTCCCTTGACTTAATAACATGGGACAGTTCCCTTCCCCCTCTTTAGGACAAAAATCAAGGACATCGCTAATAAACAAAAAATGGAGTATCTATTTCTGTTCCTCAATGGCTATCAGAGGACACCCTTCATTCAAATATTAAAAAGAATGTTTTCTGTCCTAAGAACAGACATCCAGACCAGATCCCATACATCGTGACCTGGAAAAATTTAATTAACCCCCACCCTTTTTTCTTCACTCCTTTCTTCACAGGTGCTGGCGGCCACAGCAAAAAAAGACACCAAGCCCACCGCTGAAGCCTCGGTCCCAATTCTTGTGTGGGGGAGGGAATGGGGACTGGAAGTTACATCTCAGGTCAATAAATGGTTTACAAAATTTGTCTGTTACAAGGATCAGAGGCTCCCATGGCTGAGTATCTCTAGAAGGTCCTACAAGTGTAAAAACTCCCAAAAGCTATGTTATTGGACTGATTAAAATTTTTCTCAAACTTTTTCATCACAGATAGATATTGATAAAAAGCTGTCAGTCAGGTTAGATGCTCTAAAAAAATGCTGTTATGTATTTTAAAAGGCAGGTTGTCAATCTGGTGGTTCAAAAGCAATTGTTCTGTCATGTAAATTATTAATTTATAAGTATTTCTCCTTTATCCTACAATGGGACTGCTACTGTATGGTAAAAGATCAAAAGTCATATTTGGGCTATTTAAAATCTTAATAATCTTAACATAGATTTACAAGGTTTACAAAAAAAAATATATATATATATATACATATATTTGTTATTTCATATAGTCATTTGTCTTTTGGTGGTCCTGCTAAGGCTGCAAAAGGATTTTTTTGATGCCTTAAGTATCTCCCAAGCAGTTTCTTTCTCAGATTCTCATTTGGCTTAAGCAGGGGGGAATTTACTGCCAAACAAACAAACATAGATTACAGAGTTGGAGGTCAACACATTCCTCAGCTAGTTCCTTATCTGAGTCAGACCTGGGCTTAATGACTATCTGTTCTATAATGGCAGTACTGTCGTCTGGTTATTAAATGATGTCTTCTAAGTAAAAAAGAAAAAACTTTAACTTGGTTTACAACAGTTTCAACATACAGGAATGGCTGTGCCTGAGTCAGGCGAGCAAACAATGTTACAGAGGCTAAATGTAGCGGCTTCCAGAGCTCAAATGCTCCAGCAGCTCAACAGATTGCTGATAACAGACTGGAGCTGACAAGCCAAGGAATCGCGACTGAGGACCTGCCTCCGGCCTGACCTGCCTTATGACAGCCCACTGCGACCTCCCTCTGGCCTAGGTGCTGAACCTTTGCCCTAGTTTGTAAGGTGTATCCCATATCTCCTCCCTTATTGGCACTTGTCTAAACTTAAAATAATTTGAGTGACTCCCCTCCGACAGGAACCGCATAGGAGTCAGACCTATGCATATTGGCTCATAAATGTGTGAGTACAATATGGGCACCAACGTGGGTGTAGAAAAACACTGCAAGGGAAGGTCCCCCTTCTTTTTTTGACCGCTTCTGAATTCCCTGAGAGTCAAACCTGACTTGCATGGAGGTTGGTACCGTACTTTCTGTGTTGGCTCTGCCTCCCCTCCCCAAAAGGTACCAAGAGCCAAAAGAGGTGGGATAAGAATCCCACGGGAGGAGTCAGGTCAATGCTCCCCCAGTTGGTTACAGGCCCACCGTGACATCACGGAACCCTGGGAGTCCTAATAAAGTTTACAAAAATTGGCCACCACAAAAACACCTTCTAAAACTAATAGAAAGGGAGGAGATGTCGGGAACCATTGGGCACTAGGTAACCAAAAGTGCCTACATCTTGAGTAGTGACTCCATTGATCTGTTCTGGGAAGTTGCAAGGTTTGCAGTTATCTATTAACCCATGCACAGACAAAGAACAATGACAGAGATTGAGATTGAAGAAGTCGTTATCTTATGGTTTTAGGGCTGGATCCTTATCCTGTGAAACATCTTCTGGCTTTGGGGTCTTTGACCTGTGGTATTTGGAATTGTAGCAATACTAAAACTGTTGACAAACTTCCCTGTTCTGCTGTATAAAAGGCACCCTGGGATTAATAAAACACACAGCTTGATCAGAACTTTGTCTTGCTGTCGGTTCCTTGTGTCTCTTGTCCCTTTCTTTTAAGGCTGGACCTGGAGGCTGGCTTTGAACTCACAGCAATCCTCCCTTTCCTCTCAAGGCATTTTGCATTGTGAGATGATCATGAGTCTATGTAGGCCAGGGGTGGGTTGTGGTGCTTTGAATGTAAATGTTTCCCATAACCTAGGGTTTTTTTTTTTGTTGTTGTTGTTGTTGTTATTTATTTATTTGAGAGTGACAGACAAAGAGGCAGATAGATAGAGAATGGGCATGCCAGGGCCTCCAACCACTGCAAATGACCTCCAGATGCATGCACCACTTTCTGCATCTGACTTACATGGGTCCTGGGGAATTGAGCCTCAAACTGGGGTCCTTAGGCTTCACAGGCAAGTGATTAAGTGCTAAATCATCTCTCCAGGCCCAACCTCAGGTATTTTTGATTAAGATTCCTGCTTAGTCTCTAGCATCTTTGGGAGGTGGAGTTGTGTTGTAGGAAGTAAATTGCTGGGGGCAGGTTTTGGGGGTTGTGGACTTCAACTCTACAGTGTGTTCAGAGACAGCCCTAATTGCTGTTCTTTCTCTCCTGTGTATGTATGATGAAATGAGTCAGCTTTCTCTGCCAAGATGAAGCTTCTTCTCAAAACTAAGTCTGAAATAAATCCTTTCCTCCCATAAGCTGCTTTTAGTTGGGTGCTCTGTCCCAGCAATGAGAAGCTGATTGCTACAACATTATCAATTCGTTCACATCTACAGTGCTATCCTTTGTTTTCAATTTTCAGAATATTATTGTCATTATGACCCTTCATTTCCTGAGAAACAAAAAATAACTTTCCCTCCTTTGAATATAATTAGATCTGGCCCTAATCATTTGCACAGAGCCATTCTTCCTAATTAAAGTGCCATTCCTGTTTGGTTTTGTCTATTTTGAGAAATTTTACCTCTTTTTAAAAAATTATTTTGAGAGAGAGAGAGAAAGAGAGAGAGAGAGAGGGAGGAAGAGAAAGGACACAGCAGAGCCTCTAGCCACTGCAAATGAAGTCCAGATGCATGTGCCACCTTGTGTATCTGGTTTTATGTGGCTATTGGGGAATTGAACCTGGGTTCAATTTGGCTTTGCTGGCAAGCATCTGGACTGCTAAGCCATCTCTTCAGCCCTACACCTCTTCTTGTAACAGGATTTTGCTATGGTTGGCCTGGAACATATGATTCTCCTGCCTTAGAGTTCTGAGTATAGGGATTACAGATATTCACCATCATACCCATATCTTTTTTGTTCCATATTACTTACATCAAATCCTTTCATGTGTTTTAAAAAATATTTTAGTATTTTTATTTTATTTTATTTGAGAAAGAAAGAAAGAGAGAGAGAGAGAAAGAGAATGGGTGTACTAGGGGCTCTAGCCCTTGCAAATAAACTCCAAACCCATGTGCTACCTTGTGCATCTGGCTTCATGTGATCCTGGGGAATCAAACCTGGGTCCTTTGGCTTTGCAGGCAAGCGCTTTTAACCATGAAGCCATCTCTCTAGCCCCATGTCTTTTTAAAAAATATCTTTTTTTTGTTTGTTTTTTGAGGTAGGGTCTCCATCTAGCCTATGCTGACCTAGAACTCACTATGTAGTCCCAGGCTGGCCTCGAACTCATAGAGATCCTCATACTTCTGCCTCCTGAGTGCTGGGATTAAAGGTGTGTACCACCATGCCTGGCTTATATATCTTTATTTATTTATTTGCAGAGAGAGAGAGAAGGAAAGAAAGACAATGAATGAGAATGGGGAAGCCAGGGCCTCTAGCCATTGCAAATGAACTCCAGATGCATGCCCACATTGTGCACCTGGGTTTACGTGGGTATTGGGGAATTTAACGTAGATAGGCTTTGCAGGTAAATGCCTTAATTCCATTGAGCAGTCTTTCCAGCCCTCATGTCTTGTCTTGTCTTTTTCCTTTCCTTTCCTTTCCTTTCCTTTCCTTTCCTTTCCTTTTTTCTTTTCTTTTCTCTTCTCTTCTCTTTTCTTTTCTTCCCTCCCCTCCATCCCTCCCTCTCTCTCTCTTTTTCTTTCTTTCTTTCTACTCCCTTTCTTTTGATGTAGACTTTATGCTCTAGCCCAGGCTAACCAGGAATTCACTATGTAGTCTCAGGGTGGCCTAGAACTCACAGCGCTCCTCCTATCTCTGCCTCCTGAGTGCTGGGATTAAAGGCATGTGCCACCACACCCGGCTTAAAATTTTTTTTTTAATTAAAAATTTTTAAATATTTATTTATTTATTTGAGAGTGACATACAGAGAGAGAAAGAGGGAGAGAGAGAGAGAGAACGGGTGCACCAGGGCCTCCAGCCACTGCAAAGGAACTCCAGATGCATGCTTCACCTTATGCATCTGGTTTATGTGTGTACTGGAGAATCAAGCCTCCAATCAGGGTCCCCAGGCTTCACAGGAAAGTGCTAAACCGCTAAGCCATCTCTTCAGGCCCCCTGTTTTTTTAATCACTCCTTTTTTTTACAGTTAGGAAAATGTAATTTCCTTTCTTCAACTTTATCCACTAATCTGGGTATCAATCAACATTTATTTTATGCTTATTTTCGGGAGAGTGTTTAAAATTATTATTGTTCATCATATTATTATTCCAGCAGTTAAGAAGAGTACATAATCACATAATGTGTGCTCAATAAATATTTGGTGTTCAAGAAAACAGTAAGTAAGTAGCTGGAGCAAAAATGACTTTTACAAAAGCAATTCTGCACCTGGCACCGTCCTGTATATGTAATCCCAGCTACTCCGGGTTAAGGTGTGAAGTAAAATAAATAGATAAATGAAGTTTGTTTCACAATTATACCAGTCTCGACGAAATACCATTTTACTCTTACTCTACAACTAAAACTATCCTTGGGTTTTACGTCGACGAACTGTTCTTAGTTCTGGAAGACTAACCATTTTCGATTTTGTCTTTGAGAACTAGAACTGCCTTGCATTAAGACTTCAGATTCCCGTACCTGGGTCAGAAAAAGGTGGCCAGCTCGAAGTCACGTTTTATCCTGAGACCCCGCTCTCTTCCCCCGCCGCCCCTGCCCACAGGAAACGCACCGCTGACACCGAGTCCCGAGACACAGCCGACGCCCCAGGTCCCCGCCGTCTGGGGATCCGCGCGGGACTGGGCAGGAGCCGGCTCTCTCCGAGGGAGGCCCCGCCCCGCCCCGCCCCGCCCCGCCCCGCCCGGCGGCCGCCCGCGCATGCCCAGCGTGCGTGTCCCCGGGTCCGCGGCGCCTGTGGTTGAGGGGCGCGCGCACCCGGCGGAGCTCCGGCCGCGCGGCGATTGGCTGGCGCGGCAGCGGGGTCGGGTGAAAGTGAGGACGAGCGCGCCGGAGCCAGCTGTGTGCGTGACCCCGCGCGTCTCAGGTACGCGGGCGGGCCGGGAGTGTGGGGCGGGCGGCGGGCGAGCGAGCGCGGCGGCCGGCCTGAGGACTTCCGGCCGCTGCCTGCGGGGAGCACGGAGCGTGGAGCGTGCGGGTCCGCGCGGCCGGGGCGGTGCGGCTCCGGGGGGCCCGCGTCCTGGGGTCCTTCGGGGACCGCCCGCTCGGCGCGGTTCTGGCTGCGTCGTCGGGGGCGTGTTGACGAAGTTCAGCGGCTGAGCGCTGATGCCAAAGTGTAGGCTTTGGTTTGTTTTGCCCGTGAATCCCCGCGGGGTAGAGGGTTTGGGTGAGGGTCAGCGCCGCGTCCTCGGGGGCACTCGGGGCTTCTCGAGGTGTCTCCACGCCGAGCCTCGTGTGGGCAGACGCTGCCGGAATTCCCAGGGTGGACCACGTCGGAGGGGCCGGGGTTTGCCGAGGGCTTGAGCGCTGTGGATGGACGGTGCTGCATCCACACAAGATAGCCGCGTGACACACAACGACAGCTTTACGAGGAAAGGGCTGGCACGGTTTTTATGGGAACTAAATCCAGTTGCTGGTACAGCCAACTGAGGAAAACAAACAAAATTATACGTCAAATTTTCCTTTTTTTCTTTCCTTCCCAGGCAGTTTAACATACAAGGAATCAACTTTGCAAAGGGACCTCTCAGGACCTAAGAGGGGAACTACCCCAAAATGACAGTTACATATTATGCGATAGTATACCGATAAAATTAATTAAAGATAGCCGGGTGTGGTGGCGCACACCTTTAACCCCAAAATTTGAGAGCCTGAGGTAGGAGGATCGCTGTGAGTTCGAGGCCACCCCTAGGACTACAGAGTGAATTCCAGGTCAGCCTGAGCTAGAGCGAGACCTTACCGCAACAACAACAACAACAACAAAAGACTTTATTGTCACCTAATAAGAATTAAGTTATTTAAAAATATTTATTTATTTATATTTTATTTATTTGCAAGCAGAGAGAGAGAGAGAGGAGAGAGAGAGAGAGAGAGAAAATTGGTGCTCCAGGACCCCCTGCCACTGCCAACGAACTCCGGATGTATGCAACGCTCTGCAATCTGCCTTTACGTGGGTCCTTGGCACTCGAACCTGGGCCTTTAGGTTTGCAGGCAAGCTCCTAAACCACTGAGCCATTTCTCAAGCCCGGCATTTAGTTATTCAGCAGAGGTAATGATAGCAAGTTAAAAACATGAATAGCAGATGTACAGTTTTCCTTCAAAGGCATAGGGTATAGAGGTCTTGGTGTGTTAACTTTGAAAGTTTAATAGACCCACACAGACATGCCTGAGTCATGTGCACAACTCTTTGCTTTCTCAGTACTTAAAGAAAGAACATTATATATTTGCATTCTAGAAAGCCAAACACTGGGGGCTGGGAGATACAGCTAACTGATTAAAAGCACTTAGTACGCCAATCACCCAGTGGCGTTCAGATCCTCAGTACCCATTCAGGACTAAGTACTTGCTGTGTGGGGTAAAGAGGAAGAGAGACAGAGAATGAATTTTTAAGAGGTAGGACCTAGGTAGGCATCTCTTTATTCCCTCTTTGCGCTTCTGTCCCTGACTACTGCATGTAAAAAGCTATCTTTCTTTTATTTCTCCTTCACCCGTAGGCCTATGGCAGTGGGAGGCAGTCAGGAGAATCCCGATGGAAGGAGTGGACTAACACCCTGAAGTTGTCCTCTGATCTCCACATGCTTGCAGTAGTGCGTGAGGGCTGTTAGAGACACACACACACACACAGCATCATTAATTTTTTTTCTTTTATTTATTTGCAAGCAGAGAGAGAGAGAGAGAGACAGACACATAGAATGGGCATACCAGGGCCTCCAGCTGCAGCAAATGAACTCCAGATGCATGCACCACTTTGTGCATCTGGTTTTACATAGCTACTGGGGAATTGAACCTGGGTCATTAGCCTTTGTAGGCAAGTGTCATCTCTCCAGCCCATCATTTTTTTTTTTTTTTCCGAGGTAGGGTCTCACGCTAGCTCAGGCTGAACTGGAATTCACTCTGTAGTTTCAGGGTGGCCTCAAACTCATGGCGATCCTCCTACCTCTGCCTCCCAAGTGCTGGGATTAAAGGCGTGCACCACTGTGCCCGGCTCAGCCCATCATTTTTAATAATAAAAGAGAAAAGAAAACCTGAGATTTGTAGGAGTCTTGAAATTTGGAATTCCCATGTTGTATAAGAGTATACCTAATTTTTTAGTGATTATCAACAGGATTACCATTAACATTTTCTTAGTATTTCAGGGAATTCATGAATATATTTTTGTTGAGTATATGTCATATATACTAGTGAAGTGGCTCTGTAGATATATATTAGTGGTGCACACTACAGAAGTGTTTTCAATTGGTTGTGTTAATTTACATTTCCATTAGCAATGTGTGAGAATTAATTTCTTCAAATGCTTGTTACTGGGCTAGGGAGATGGCTCAGCAGTTAAAGGCACTTGCTTGCAAGGCCTGCTGTCTCCAGTACCCATATAAAGCCAGATGCACAAATTGAGGAAAGAAAGAAAATACAAGTTTCCTTTGTATAGAATCCTTGGAAATCTTGCACACTTTGAGAAAAAGAATATAAAAAATATAATATAGTCTTAGATAGGTATTGCTTGAGATTGCTTGGTTGAATTTTTATTTACCTGATTGAGTGTATTTATGATATGAAAATTAATATCCAGTAGTTTGGGGCCTGAGACTCAACTATGAGATCCTCACCCAGCTGGAATCTGCTATTTTTAAAATTCCTTAACAGGCTATCCACTTTATCTTCTCTTACTCTGAGCTTCCTGCCTTTTACTTAGGATCATCACCATTTTTTCTTGATTACTGTCTCAGCATTTGCTGCTGACACTTTCTATTTTGAGGTGATTTGTAGAGTTGAAGTTAGTATGTATGTAGAAATAAACTAATACTAATGGGGACTTAGGGATTATCTGTCAGTGTGGTAATGATTTTTTTCAGATTTGCTTGGTTGTTAAACTAACACAGATTTAAGACTGGGCAGTCCTTAAGCTTTTTTTTTTTTTTTTAAACAGAAATTGTGGATGAGATAATATACTAGGCAGCAATAAATAGTTGTCCCTGAAGTTGTAAAGAACAAGGCTTCATTTTAGTCTTTCTCTTCTCTTTCTCAATCTAATTTTTCAAATGCAATCTCATATAGTCTAGACTGGCCTCCAACTAGCTATGTAGCTGAGGATGGCCTTGAACCTTGACTTCTGTTTCTACCCCCTGAGTGCTGAGATTACAGGAATGCAACACCATGTCCAGCTTTTTTTTTTTTTTTTTTTAACAGGTATGGCTATGTTGCTCTGGCCTTGAACTCTTGGATTCAAGCCATCCTCCTGCTTTAGCCTACCAAGTAGCTGGGACTACTGGCACTCACCAATGCATTTAACTTGTATCATTTTAATTATTGAGGCTATATTATTTTTGTATTCTGAAATAGTAAATTATAAACATTTAACTATAAACCCTCTTTTTAATTATAGTTTGTTAGGTTTTTTAAACATCTCTAAGCTGGCAGCATATTTTAAAGGGTTGATTTGATGTTTCACTTTTAGTGAATGGATGACTAATTGTATAAATTTTCTTTGGAACTACCTTTGGCAGTTGACATGGTTGTTATGCTGTTAATATTGTATTATTAATTTTGATTTTATATTGTTTTGGATGTATACAAATAGATAGTGTATTCTTGTTAATAAATTTATATTAGGCAACTAAATGATATGTATACTGTTATGTAAATTGACTATTATAATTAATAGTATTATTAACTATTGTAAATTTTATCTAAATATCACCAATTTTTGCATTAATGTTTTTTTTCTCTTCTAGAAACCATTCTGGATCCCACATTATATTTAGCTGTATGATTCCTGAGTCCTTCCCAATCTTTTCTTTTGTCACCCTTCTTTTGGTGACTATGTACATAATTGTATTTTTTATAATCTGGTGGGTCATCTTTGCCTTACAGTTAGACAGTCTGGTAATTGCTTAAAGCTTTATGTGACCTTAGAGGGTGCATTCTTAGTGTTTTTCTTTTAAATGGCATAGTTTTTATGAAATGATAAATGTTTATTATAAACTCTTCAGACAGTGTAAATAAATAAGTAAAAGTGTGACACATGGGTACAAATACTAATTTAGCCAAAATAACCTTCATTAAATACTAGTTGTATAGTATAGTATTTTTCTTTTGAGTGCTCAATTAAAAAACGGGGCTGGAGAGATGGCTTAGCGGTTAAGGCACATGCCTGCGAAGCCCAAGGACCTAGATTCTATTCTCCAGGTTTCATGTAAAACAGATGCACATGGTGGGGCATGCATCTGGAGTTCCTTTGCAGTGGACAGAGGCCTTGGCATGCCCATTCTCACTCGCTCACTCTCTCTCTCTCCCTCTCTCCCTCCCCTCTATCTCTAATAAACAAAGTATAGCTTAAAAAAAAAAAAAAACCAGAAGTGGGGACATGACTCAGTGGTTAAAGATACTTGTTTGCAAAGCTTGGCAACCTGGGTTCAGTTCCCTAGTACCCACTTAAAGCCAGATGCACAAAGTGGCACATGTGTTTGGAGTTCATTTGTAGCAGCAAGAGGCCCTGATAAGCCCACACACTCTCTGTCTCTGGCTCTTTGTTGATAAGTAAATAAAAATATTAAAACAAAAAAAACAATGGAAAGATGATAACACTGACTGTTGAAAACAAAATCCTAAAGGTCTTCTGAGAGAAAATTAAAATAGGCTACCAAAAAAGAAAGCAAAACTAGAATTGAACTTGCTAGTATTGTTTTCCTGATAATGATATCAGCTGCTAAAACACAGTGTTGAAATGATTTCAGAGTTTTGAAGGACAAGACTTTTCAGACTTATGCATGTAAATCAATAATCAGTGAAGAATGAAAGAATAAGGTTTTTAGACTTGGGAAACCTCAGAAATTTCTTGAAGTTATTTTCTACTAAAGTAAGTGAAAAGAGAAGAAGTGAAATGTAGGAAATAGTAAAGACAGCCCAGAAAAAAGAATGAGATGATGTCCTATGAAAGGAGCATGGCACACCTGAGAATAGTCATAGAAAAGTCTCCAAGAATGGTTCTATGTCATCAAGGTTATGGAAGAGGTTCTGTATACCTGGGCCTGGAGTTTTCTAAATTATTAATTCTATTATGTTCATAAGTAAAGGACTGTTCTCATTTTCTATCTCTTACTGAGCTGATTTAAGTAGATTGTTTCTTTTTTTTAGCTTTTTTAAAAAAAATTTCATTTGTTCTTTTCAAGGTTGGGTCTTAGACTATAGCCCATCCTGACCTGGAACTCAACACTGTAGCCCCAGGCTAGCCTCAAACTCATGGTGATCCTCCTACCTCAGCCTCCTGAGTACTGGGATTAAAGGTGTGTCACCACACCTGGCTAGTAGATTGTTTGTTAAGGAGTATTTCATTTTCATCCATATTATTAGCTGTGAAATTATTTGTAATATAGTAGTCCCCGGTCTCTTTATCTGTGATTTCACTTTATGTAGTTGGTTTCCTAAGTTCAAATGTAATCAGAAAGTATTAAATGAAAGACTTAAGAAATAAATATGTTCTAAATAACCTTTATTATAGCATATTGTTATAACTAATCCAAATTTATTATTATTATGTTTTAATATTTTAGTTTATTTATTTGAGAGATAAAGACAGAGAGAGACAGAGAGAAAGAATAGGCATGCCTGGGCCTCCAGCTGTTGTAAACGAACTCCAGATCCATGTGCTACCTTGTGCATCTGGCTTATGTGGGTCTTGGGGAATTGAACCTGGGTCCTTTGGCTTTGCAGGCAAGCGCCTTAACTGCTAAGCCATCTCTCCAGCCCCCAAATTTATTATTAACTGTTGTTAATCTTATACTGCATCTAAATTTTTTTGGTGCTCATGATTGAACGTGCTTATTTTATTTTATTTTTTTTCCGTTTTTTGAGGCAGGGTCTCACTCTAGCCCAGGCTGAACTGGAATTCACTCTGTAATATCAGGGTGGCCTTGAATTCACAGCAGTCCTCCTACCTCTGCCCCATCAAGTGCTGGGATTAAAGGTGTGCGTCACCACGCCTGGCTGCATGTGCTTAATTTTTAAATTAAAGTTGACCAGAGGTAAGTATGTATAGAGAAAAACATACTATACATAACATTCAGTATTATCTGTGGTTTCAAGAATCCACTGAGGTCTTGGAACATTTATGTCCTAGATAATGGAAGATTATGCTTTTGGTGATAAGTCTCCGTAGCCTCCTATGTTTGAATACTTAACCATGAGTTGGTGTACTGGTTTGGAAGGTTGTGGAACATTGTTACTAGGGTGGGCCTTTGGATGTTGTAGCCCAGCCCCCACTTGCTTGCTGCTCTCAGTGTACTCTCCTTCCTCTCTGCTGATGAAAAAGATGTGATGTGTGGCTTTTCGCTCCTGCCAAGCTTTCCTGTGATAAAACTTTCCCTTGAAACCGACTGTAAGTCAGAAATAAACCCTTTCCTTCCATAAGCTGCTTCTAGTCGAGTCTTTGTCCCAGCAACAAAAAGGTAACTGAAACAATGCTATATTCCCTTTTTATTTTTTTAAACATACTTAGGATCTCTTGGAATCCTATTCTTTTTCCTCAAATTGGTAACTTATGTCATTTTTATTTGTACCTTGATCAGTCTGGTAAGTAATTTAATTTTCATTTATCTTTTTAAAAATCCAACTTGGGCTGGAGAGATGGCTCAGTGGTTAAAGGTATTTGCTTGCAAATCCTGATGGCCTGTGTTTTATTCCCCACTACCTACATAAAGCCAAATGCACATAGTGACACATGCATCTGGAGTTCGTATGAAGTGGCAGGAGGCCCTGGTGTGCCCATACTTGCTCTCTCTGTCTACCTCTATCTTTCTTTCTCTCCCAAATAAATAGGGTATTTTTAAAAAATCCAACTTTTGGCTGGGGTGGTAGTGCATGCCTTTAATCCCAGCACTTGGGAGGCGTAGATAGAGGATCACTGTGAGTTTGAGGCCACCCTGAGACTATGAGTGAATTCCAGGTCAGCCTGGGCTAGAGCAAGACCCTACCTCAAAAAAACCACACCACACTAACCAACTTTTGGTCTCACTTGTTTTTTTAATGTTGATTTTATATTTTTTGTTTAATTAATTCTTTTCTTTACCATTCCCTGCCTTCTTCTTGCTTGCTTTAGTTTTAATTTTAATCTGATTTTATATTTTTAATATTTTATTTTTTATTTATATTTATTTATTTGACAGAGAAGGGGGGGAGAGAGAGATCATGAAAATGAGCATGCCAGGGCCTCCAGATGATCTCCAGATGCGTGTGCCCCTTGTACATCTGGCTAATGTGGGTTCTGGGGAATCGAACCTGGGTCCTTTGGCTTTGCAGGCAAACGCCTTAACTACTAAGCCATCCCTCCAGCCCTTAATCTGATTTTTAAGGTAGCAGCTTTAAATGTTGATGAGAGACCTTCTTCTTTTAGTATGTGCACTTAGAATTGTAGCTATCCTTCATAATGATCTGTATATCTTGCAAGTTTAATTAATTAACATTTTAGTTATCAAAAATGTATTGAGGTCTGTCTGGTTGACCAAGTAGGACCTATTTTGTTAAATGTAGTGTGAATATTTGAAAACATTATGTGTTCTACCATTGTGGGATAAAATTTTTTGTAAACATCTGTTAGTGATATTTCTGTCCTTTTTTTTTTTTTTTTTTTTTGTCACTGTGACAAAATACCTAAGGAAAACAAAAAGGGAAGGATTTCTTTGACTCATGCTTTCCAAGGCTTCTGTCCATGGGCCTGAGGGGAGGTAGAATGTGATAGTGGAGAAGGCATGATGGAGCACAGCTGCTTATCTAATGCAGCTGGGAAGCAGAGAGACTGGGAGGAAGGGTCTGGTTCCATCTGTACGAGTCCATTCAGCCTTGGCTTCATCAGTGAATAGGCATTGATAATTTAGAGTTCTTAGGATCCATTTGCCTTGAAAGCCCAATTCTTGGTGTTATAGACAGCAACACATTGCTGGAATGAACATCCAAATCAGGCACAGTTTAGGGAAGGAAGGGATTTATTTCAAACTTATAGATTCAGGGAAATCTCCATCAGTGGCAGAAGAAGCTGGCTGCTATTCATAAATCCAAGCAGGGAGAAACCATCACCAGCCAGCAAACACCAAAAGCATCAAGTACAAAAACTGGCAGCAAACAGTGGGGGGGGGGGGGTGCGCCAGAGCTGAGACTTCTCTGCATACCTTTGGGCTGCAATTAGATCTGCCCCCAGTGACACTGTAGGGCCAGACTCCACGAACCATCCCCCAGTGATACTTCCTCCAGCCAGGTGGTTGGAAATCCAAGTTACAAGCTTTAATAAAACATCTGCTTTCATGGGGGGCATACATTCAAGTCCTTAATACATTTACCTTCAGGGAACATTTTTGGATTCAAATCATAGCAATATTTAAGCTAAGTGGACAGTAAAGTGGTAACAGTTTTTATTTAGGAACCACTGCAGTAGCAAAAACCAAACAACAACAACAAAAACATTAAAAAAAAATACTTCTATATAGAATTAGGCTCAATTCCAAATAGAGCAAGGACAAGTGGGGATTTATAAATAAAGAGCAGGGTTGAGGTCAGTGGATAGAAATAATGTAAGAGCATGGGGGATTCTGGTTGAACCTAAACAGAATTGTTGAAGGCAAGTGAAGGTGATCAGATATTGAGGGTCAGAGTCTGTAAAAACTATGTAAGCAAGACTCTTGTTAAAGTTAATCTAGCAGAGACAAACACAGAAGGTCAAAAGTTGGGGTCTTATTGAGTAATGGATTCAGAGGAGTTGGTTTTTATCATTGAGTTTCCTCTAACCTGACCTGTTTTTGGAAGGTATGATGAAGTTTCTAACTATGGTTGTGTACTTGTGTGTCTGCCCATCAGTTTTTACCTGAAGTATTTGATACCCCATTGTTAAGTGTTTACAGAATTAAGGTTGCTTATATTTGGTTAGGAAATTAAATCATTAATTAAATCCTTTAATGTACTTTTTTAGTTTGAACAGTAGTTTTCATTTTACTTTGTTTGATTCATATATAGGCTTTTAAAAATTTATTTTGATTAGTGCTTACATGCTTTTTTTTTTTTTTTTTTTTTTTTTTTTTTTCTGAGGTAGGGTCTAACTCTAGCTCAGGCTGACCTGGAATTCACTATGTAGTCTCAGGGTGGCCTTGAACTCTCAGTGATCTTCCTACCTTTGCCTTCCAAGTGCTGGGGTTAAAGATGTGCGCTACCACACCCAGCTCCCTTTTTAAAACTATATTCATTAAGTAATATATAATAGGAAAGGGTAATTTGTGGATTATTTGTGTGTGTTCTGTTATTTTCTTATTTTAAACAATATTTTGATTTTAGGAAGTATTTTTAAATGTGACCCAAGATCCTATAGTCTTACGTTGAAACACAAGGTACAAGGGTATACATATTTATCACATATTGGAAGAATGTTTGCATTATTGTCTTACTTTCATGGATAGAATTTGGAGTGAAATTTCTTTCAAGTATTGAGTGTTAAAACAGTGTTTTACATTGTCTCAACTGTATGCATATAATCAAAATAAAATTTAAACATTTAAATTTTTCCTTTTAATGAATTATTAAATAAAATATGATAGACTTTAAGCAGCATGTCTTGAATCTAATTAGTACCTTAATACTTTTACCATCTTTTAAATTTAATGTAAATTGAAGCCACTTCCTTAAGTTATGTCAAATAGCTTATTGCCAGCATGTGAGCTACAGATATTGTGTGTTATAGCTTATGACATCCCAAAGTAGAACATTTTATTCAGTGGCATGTGCTAGCACAGTGGGCAATATTATTGTAATGCATTTGGGTCAGTGCATTGCAGCTTTGGAAGTTCATGTGCAAAAGTGCTGTTAGAGTTTTTGTGATTTTCTTAAGGCAAGAAAACCTGGGTAGAATTTAAGCATTTTAATTTTTATTGTCTTCACACAGATTTATTTTCATCGTGTTATAAAAGTCTGCATGTATATCTTTAAGTGCCTATGTGCTTTGTTACCCATTTAGAATTATGTTCTCCTTTAAAGCCATTTAATTACTAATTGCTTGCTTTGCAAACTTATGGTGTATCTTATATAAACATACCTTAAACATTGGAAAAATTACTTTCTTATTAAAGTTTTTTGAAATAGATTTTCTTCTAAAATACATTCATAATTTTAAGAAGTACTTCATGAAAGTCAAGAGACTGTACCATCTACCTGTTAGTGTAAAAATTTAGACAACTGTTTAACATATGTCATATTTAATAGTGAGAATTCAGAAGCATTGAAGATGTTCCTTCTAGTGCTCAAAACAGAAAATTATGCTATTGCTATCAAATGGAATATTAAACAATTACTAAAGTGGTAATTTGAAGAATGATATTTAAATATTCTTGCAAAAGTCAAGTATTTGTGGAAATTTACTCTATATACATATAGATGTATAAAAATGAGGAATTCATAGAATTGCTAATTCTAAAAGCATTTATATTTTGGTAGTGAATGTAATGAATTTGTGATTTTTTTTTCTTTTATTCTTTCTTTTAGTATATTTTCGACTGTTTCCCAGAGGATATAGTGATGTAGGCAGTATCTGGAATTTGTATTCCAAGGTTCATATTCCTTTCATCATTGATTTCTACAAAATCATGAATTCAGCATCATTTGATAATGGCTTGGCTCTGACTTATAGTGATTTTAGTGAAAATTTAACTAGTTACTTGTTTTAAGAAATATGATTTTAAGCCCCTTAAAATCTGACATATGAATTTCTAAAAAATTTCAAAACACTTATTTAATAAAGTTTTTTTTTCTGGTGTTTTTGAAAAATTGCTAGTAATTTTTTTTTTCAGTAACTTTTGAGATCTTGGCTATAACCCCTCCATTTTCTTTTCCTTTCTTCAGCTTTTATTTGGGGTTTACTTTTTCCCATTGTTGCTATTGCTTTTCTACTGGATTTGAATTGTATTTCCACTTTAAAATTTTTTTTTCAAGGTAGGGTCTCACTCTAGCTCAGGCTGGCCTGGAATTCACTCTGTAGTCTCAGGGTGGCCTTGAACTCACTGCATTCCTCCTATCTCTGCCTCCTGAGTGCTGGGATTAAAGGCATGTGCCACCATACCCAACACCCTATTTCCACTTTCTGCACAGTGTACAAGAAACTTTTGGTTAAAAATTTGCACTTATATAAGGTCTTATATAAGGCTGCAGTCTGTCAGACCTTATTGAGGCTCTCTTGTACTTTTTTTTTTTTTTTTTTTTTTTTTTTTTTTTTTTTTTTTTTTGAGATAGGGTCTCACTCTAGCCCAGGCTGACCTGGAATTCACTATGTAAATAGTCTCAGGGTGGCCTTGAACTCATGGTGATCCTCCTACCTCTGCCTCCCGAGTGCTAGGATTAAAGGTGTGTGCCACCATGCCTGGCTAGAGACTCTTGTACTTTTATTTACCTACTGAGAACTTAACCATTCTCACACACCCTTTTATTTTTTTAAAAAAATTATTATTGACAAGTTCCATAATTATAGATATGAAACCATGGCAATCCCCTCCCCCACTTTTCCCTTCACAACTTCACTCTCCATCATATCCCTTCCCCTTTTCCAATCAGTCTCTCTTTTATTTTGATGTCATTATCTTTTCCTCATATAATGGTCTTGTGTAGGTAGTGTCAGGCACTGTGAGGTGATGAATATCCAAAGCCATTTTGTGTCTGGAGGAGCATGTTGTAAGGAGTTCTACTCTTCCTTTGACTCTCACATTCTTTCCGCCCCTCTTCTGCCATGGGTCCTGAGCCTTGGAAGGTGTGATAGAGATGTCTCAGTATTGAACACTCCATTGTCAATTCTCAGCACTATGGTGTCTTCTGAGTCATGCCAGAGGTCACTGCTATCAGAAAAGAGAAGCTTCTCTAACCAAAAGTGAGAGTAGCATTAATATATGGGTATGAACATTAAGAGATGTCACTGTGTTCCCTTGGCTAGTCTGCATTCATTCATTCATTCATTTGTTTATTTATTTATTTATTTGAGAGAGAGAGAGGGAGAGGAAGACAGATAGAGATGGGCGCACCAGTAGCCTCTCAGCTGCTGTGAACGAAATCCAGATGCGTGTGCCCCCTTGTGGTCAAGTGTGGCATTGCGCCCTTGCATCACTGCATCTGGCTAAATGTGGGACTTGGAGATTGGAACCAGCGTTCTTAGGCTTAGGAGGCAGGAGCCCTAATCGCTAAGCCATCTCTCCAGCCCTAGTCTGCATCTTTTTAAAAAAATAATTTTTTTTTAGAGAGAGCGAGCAAGAGAAACAGAATGAATTGGTGTGCTAGGGCCTCAGTCACTGCAATCGAGCTCCAGATGCTTGCGCCACCTACTGGGCATGTGCGACCTTGTGCTTACCTCACTGTCTGGAGAGAAAATGAACATGGGTCCTTGGGCTTTGCAGGCAAGTGCCTTAACTCCAGCCCTGGTCTGCAACTTTCTGTATCCAACAACCTGGCCTTGAACTTGGCGCAATCCTCTTGCCTTTACCTGCCAAGTACAGGGATTGTGGGCTTATGCTTCTATACCTAGGTCCAAAGAAGGAACCTTAAAAAATTGATTAATACTGTTTACACACTGAGCATGTACATAAAAAATAAAGAAAAATAAAAGGAAAAAATTGATTAATAAAGCTGGGCACACGCCTTTAATCCCAGCACTTGGGAGGCAGAGGTATTGCTGTGAATTCGAGGCCACACTGAGACTACAGAGTGAATTCCAGGTCAGCCTGGGTTATAGTGAAACCCTACTTTGAAACAAGAACAACAACAAAAAATTGATTAATAAAAGAAGCATTCCATGTTCAGCTTAATTTCTGTTTGTAGGACTTGAAACAAATCATTGTCTCACCTGGTTAGCTATTGACTAAACTCAACAGCACATTTGCAGGAAAGCACTGTTGGTAATAATACTCTGTACTGATTGGTTTCAGATAATCAGTTATTTCACTTCATTTGTATTTTGAGTGGGGAGACATGTGCATGTTTTAAAAAGCATGTTGCAGTATGTATAGATTCAGTTTTAAAATCTGTCAATGTAAGACTAATACAACTGTAGAAATACTTAAATATAGTATATAACAAAATTATATATATATATATGTTATATACCACACAAACATGTTTTAGAGGATAGATACATATAGTTTTGTCAGTTAAAAAATGTATTTCATGGCTGGAGAGATGGCTTAGTGGTTAAGGTGCTTGCCTGCAAAGCCAAAAGGCCCAGGTTCGATTCCCCAGGTCCCACATAAGCCAGATACACAAGGTGGTATATGCGCCTGGAGTTGGTTGCAATGGCTAGATACCCTGATGTGCCCATTCTCTCTCTCTCTCTTTCTATATTAAATAAATAAAATATAAAATTAAAAACCTTGAAATGTATTTCTAAGTGCCCATTTAAAGAAATTTAAAATCTTTTAATCTATAATATTAAAAACATATATCTCTAGTCAGAATGGTTATAAGAAATCAACAGTAAATGCTGATGAAAATGACATGGGAGAGGAACTCTTACACCCTGTTGATTCAGCCATTGCTATGGAAATAAGTATGGATGTTCCCCAGAAAACTAAAAATATAGATACATACTGCTCCTGGGAATATACCCAAAAGAATCTAAGCAAACCATGGAAGTACTGCACATTTATATTTATTGTGGCTTTGTCATACTTTCACAATAGCCAAGTTATGAAAGATATCAGCCAAGTATCCATCAACAGAGAAATGGATAAATAAAATGTGGTATATATATAAAATGGAGTTTCATTCAGCCATGAAGAATGAAATTATATTATTTACAAGGAGAATGGATGGAAGCTAGAGTAAGATAAACATTGCATGTTTTATATAGGGAACTTAGCTATAGTATATATAGTATATCTGCAATACTAGTATTAACATTTCTTTCAAAAACAAAACATCTGCCGGGCGTGGTGGCGCATGCCTTTAATCCCAGCACTTGGGAGGCAGAGGTAGGAGGATTGCCGAGAGTTCGAGGCCACCCTGAGACTACATAGTGAATTCCAGGTCAGCCTGAACCAGAGTGAGACCCTACCTCGCAAAACCAAAAAAAAAAAAAAAAAAAAAAAAAAAACAAAATATCTGCTGCTATTTGTTTTCCTCAAGGAACATTTGTTTGATGTTGAAGAAACCTCAAGTATTTAGAAATATCCCTTATCAAGTGGAATTTTGTCATAACACATGTTAGGAAAACTGTGAGTAATTACATGTTATGAATGAAGATTTAGCTTGTCTAAAAGTCAGTTTTATGTTGGGCATGGTAGTGCATGCCTTTAATCCCAGCTCTTGGGAGGCAGAGGTAGGAGGATTGCTGTGAGTTCAAGGTCACCCCGAGACTACATGGTGAATGCCAGGTCAGCTTGGGCTAGAGTGGGACCCAACTCAAAAAAGCAAAAATAAATAAATAAATAAATAAAAATAAAAGTCAGTTTTGTAGATTAATGAACTGTAAACTCAGGGTATGTTAATCATTTTTTCCACTAGATGGGGCTATTTACTAAGATTTGCTGTATACAAACAAGGTCATATACCTGAGATATGGACTAAAAGTAAGCTAATAACTACTTAGTAATTGACTTGTTTTTTTTTTGTTGTTGTTGTTTTTTTGTTTTTCACTTTTTTTAAGGTAGGGTCTCGCCCTAGCCCAGGCTGACCTGGAATTCACTATGCAGTCTCAGGGTGGCCTTGAACTCATGGCAATCCTCCTACCTCTGCCTCTCGAGTGCTGGGATTAAAGGTGTGCATCACCCTGCCCAGTGACTTACTTGTTTTTTGCTATAGGTAAAACATAATTTTTCCTTATATGTAAAATGTTACTTTTCAGTCCATCTGTGGATAATATGCACAGTTGTTTATTTGGTAAAGTTTCTGTTTGTCTATCCTTGTATTTCCATTCAAGACCTTAGTGAGCAAACAATGTAAACAATTTTTAAAATATAGTTTAAGTTAAGTTAGATGTCTTGTGATCAATAGTTTTCCAGAATAACTGAAGTTGTGCATTCTCTTTGGTATAAGTATTCTGTTTGATGTCTATGGAATGCTTGATACCCAGGTTAATAGAATACTTTGCTGAAGATTTTGGCATCAGTCAGTTCACTTAATTTGTATTTTTACCAATTTCAGTTGTGTTTGTTGCCAAACAAGCTAACATTAGTATGTCTGTGATCATAATTAAAAAATTAGTCTAAATTTTGACTAAATTGAAATATTACTAGCATCATTCTTTCAGTGAAAAGTAAGATGGGCGTTTGAAACATTCAGTAAGGATAGATTGCCAAAACAGAGACAAAGACAATCAGATTAGATGTGAGTGAGAAAGCTGTGAACACTACTATAAAACTTTTATACTTGATTATGGAATACAAAGTGCTTGGAATTCTGTTAAGTTCTATACAAAAGGTAAGTTAAATAAGTTATATAAACTATTATAAATGCTTAGGTAGAAGAAAATAAAGCCACAGTTTATCAAAACTTCCAGAGATAAACCCTCGCAAATCAAATATACCTTTTCAGTCTTAATTGTGATTAATATAACGGTTTTCATCCTGTCATTCCAGATTTTATGATTTGTTGTTGTTAAATGGATTTTTTTTTTTTAACCATGAGCATGGAAATTTGGCTCCTAAGTTCTCTTGTCTTTTCCGGTACCACAGGTCAGCAGTTAGCCTCCTGTAGCTATTCAAAGCAGAAACTTTAGGTTCAGTAGTGAGATCCTCTTACAAGTTTTTTCCTTCCCATTCTAATCCTGTGTGCAGTTATATGTTTTAAAAAGGTAGATTTTTTTTCTCCCTGCAGGAGGAGTCATAAGGGCTAGGTTTTATTCCTAGAATATATAACTTAGAACAATAAATATTTGCTGAATAAATAAATGAGTGAATGACTTTTCTTCTTATTATTGGGTTGGATAGATTATATTTTGGTTAACCAGCCTCTTTCAGAGCCTTATCTATAAAATGAGATTTTATTAATTCAACACATACCTCTTGAGCATTGTGTCAGGCATACCAATAAGAAGTATTTATCCTCCTTTGATGTTATCAGACTGTTTAATTGGGAGGGATAGATGAGTAAATAATTGACATGCCATGACAGTTATTCTGTTAGAAGTATATATAGGTAGAGCTGTACAGAGACATGTGGCTAGTTTCATTGAACTTATAAATAATAGGCAAACATTTATTTACTATTGAGTGACTGATTTTATGTTTCTAAAGTTATTACAAAGAAACAGAGTAAATTATTTCTGTCACTACTTGAAGAAACCATTTCTGAAAAAAAATTAAAGACATAATTTTATTTTTTTAAAATTAATTAATTTATTTGTAAGCAGAGAGAGAGAGAGAGAGGAGATAGAGAATGGGCATACCAGGGCTTCTTGCCACTGCAAACAAACTCCAGATGCATGTGTCCCCTTGGGCATCTGGCTTGCGTGGGTACTGGGGAATTGAACCTGGGTCCTTTGGCTTTGCAGGCAAGTGTCTTTATTGCTAAACCATCTCTCAAGCCCTAAGACATAATTTTCTGTAATTCTTGTTTAGCTGATTGAACCAGCAATTCTTGGGAATCAAATTCATGGATTTCAACATTACGTAATAATTCAGCAGAAGACACTATGTATTATTTTCTGGATTGAGCACAGCTATATATATTGTAGATATTGTTATAGAATGCTTTTTTAACATGTATTTTATTTATTTATAAAAGAGAATGCATATTGAATCTTATCAGATGCATTATCTCTGTACAGTGTCTCCCCATCCTTTGATTTTATTCATTAATGTCAGTGTAATAAATCCATTATTTCTTTTCAGATATTTAATAAATCTAAAAGTTGTTGGACATACCTTTGTCAGAGTGCATTATCACATTTCCTATATTCTGATTTCACTTTGCCAGTATTTTGTGAGTGATTTTTGCGTTTGTGTTTGTTAATGAGATTCCTTTTTGCTTTTTAAAAAACTTTTATTGTCAACTTCCATAATAATAATAATAAACCATGATAATTCCCTTTCCTCCAACTTTCCCCTTTACAGCTCCACCCTCCATCCTCCATTATATCCCCACCCCCTCTCAATCAGTCTCTCTTTTATTTTATGTCATCATCTTATTTATTTATTTACAGCTTCCTTAATTATAGACAATATCCCAGGGTACTTCCCTCCCTCCCCCAACCTTCCCTTTTGAAACTCCAGTCTCCATCATATCCCCTCCCCCTCTCAATCAGTCTCTCTTTGAATAATGAAGGTCTTGTGTAGGTAGTTTCAGGCACTGTGAGGTCATGGATATCTAGGCCATTTTGTGTCTGGAGGAGCACATTGTAAGGAGTCCTACTCTTCCTTTGGCTTTTACATTCTTTCTGCCCCCTCTTCCGCAATGGACCCTGAGCCTTGGAAGGTAGGTTTGAGATGTTTCAGTGCTGAGCACTCCTCTGTCTCTTCTCAGCACCATGGTGCTTTCTGTTTCATCCCAAGGTCACCACCATATGAAAAGAGAAGATTCTCTAACCAAAAGTGAGAGTAGCATTATATATGGGTGTGGACTTTAAGAGAAGTTTTTACTGGGCAGTTGGTGAGCATAGTATATGCATTTAGCCAGACACCAGCAGGTGTTACACTTCTAGGGCTCATGACTACCCCTGTCGTAGGTTTTCAGTATCAGGGATGTATTCCCTCCCATGGAGTGGTCCTCCAGTCCAGTTAGAGAGTGGTTGGTTTCCCCATAACAGACATACCACTTTTGCACCCCTTGGCTCATTTGGCCTGGCTAGCCATCTATCTTCCTCCCTCCTCCTCCCTCCCTCCCTCCTTCCCTCCCTCCCTCTTTCCTCCCTCCCTCTTTCCTCCTCCCTCCCTCCCTCCCTCCCTCCCTCCCCTCTCTCTCTCTCTCTCTCTCTCTCTTTCTCTCTTTCTCTCTTTCTCTCTTTCTCTCTTTCTCTCTTTCTCTCTTTCTCTCTTTCTTTCTTTCTTTCTTTCTTTCTTTCTTTCTTTCTTTCTTTCTTTCTTTCTTAGCTAGTTCCAGCTTATTGGCACAGCTCTCAGGCGAGGTTCACTGGTCTTGAGACATGAGGCCAGGGAAGTCGCATCTGGGACCTAAGATGGAAGTCTTTTCTTTTAAGGGCTTGGGCGGGGGAAGATGACCTGTTAGCTAGGAGCCAGGGGCAGGCTGAGGAATATAACTGTTTCAATGATGGGAGTGGGCAGAGGTCTCCTTATAAGGTCACAAGTAGGGAGGGGGGCCAACCATTTGGCTGGCAGGGGAGTCTTGATACTCCTGGTCCTGATCATGCTCAGGAATGTGGGTGGTGGGGTTGTTGGAGGGCGGCCGCCATGTTAGGTCCTTTGTTTTGAGCACAGTCCCACCTAACATTTCGACCTTTTTATGTATATGTATATGTATATGGACGCCAACTCAAGTTGATATCATCATCTTTTCCTGCTATTATGAGGTAGTGCCTATTATGAGGCACTGTGAGTTCATAGATACTCAGGCCATTTTGTGTCTGGAAGAGTACATTGTAAAGAGTCCTATCCTTCCTTTGGCTCTTAAATTCTTCCAGCTACCTCTTCCACAATGGACTCTGAGCTTTGGAAGGTGTGATAGAGATGTTTCAGTGCTCAGCACTCCTCTGTCACTTCTTAACACTGTGGTGCCTTCTGAGTCATCCCAGAGGTCACTGCCATCTGAAAAGAGAAGCTTTTCTAACCAAAAGTGAGGGTAGCATTAATATATGGGCATTAACATTAAGAGAAATGCTTACCGGGCATTTTGGTGAGCATAATATATGCATTTAGCTAGACACCAGCAGGTGTTAAACCACTAGGGCTCATGACTTCACCTGCCATAGGCTTTTGACTAGGTTTTCAGTACCAGGCATGTATTCCCTCCTATGGAGCAGGCCTCCAGTCCAATTAGAGAGCAGATGGATTCCCCCATAACAGACATATCACTATTATATAATGAGTTGGCTCATTTGGTCTGGTTGGCCAAACTTAAGGCTTGCAGTGTCCACTGTTGTTTTATCTCCACTGATGACCTCTCTCTCCCATAGGGCTGCATGTTGAGTAGCATTGTCCAGCTTTCTGTCAGCTGGTCCACAGGGAGGAGGTTTTCAGTTCAGCTCCAGCAGGATTTCTCAGTGACCTTGCAGTCCAAGCATGTGGAGTCTTCAGCAACAGGGTCTTACCATCTATTTCTGGTGGGAAACCATGATCCTTGGCAGTGGCCTGTAATGTTTTGGGCATCAGGGACCTCTCTGGCCAACGCTGGTTCTTGGAATACTCACAAGGTATCCCATCCCTGGCACTGAATTTTTTCTGGTAACAATCTGTGGCTTCTGAGTATGCCATTGTCCAAAAAAGTAGGTTTCCATACAGCTTATTCATACCCTCTTAGATTTTGATTAACCCTCCCTCACCCTTCCTTTACTCAATCTCTTCCCCTAAGCTCACTTAGGAAATTCTTTTATTTTAATTTCATATACTATTATAGGCACGCAGCATCAAAATATTATTGTCTCATAAAGATTTTACTATTGCTTGTGAGCTAGACATTTTTACGTAAAAATGAAATTCCAGATAAGATTGGAATAATCATTCCTGTGATCTGTACCTTTCCAGAGATACTTTCCACTTCTGATCAGTTTCTTTTGAAAGATATACAATTATTCACATTTTTCTACATGATATATATTTGTGTGGGAAACTATTGCATTAAAAGTATATTTATCATACTGCATGTAAAATCATCATGAACATGTTAATTTTTATTTCTTGGGCTAGAGAGATAGCTTAGCAGTCATTTCTCATATTTTAAAAAATTTATGAATATTCTTCCTTTTGATCATTTTTCCCAGTTATCAATTTATCAGTCTCTTTGTTTTTGTTACTTCTATACTGGTATATTTATTTTTTTAAGAAAAAAAATTAATTGACAATTTTAATATACATACGTAATGTATTTTGATTATAATCCCCTCCCATTACTGGTATACTTATTTCTTGTTTAATTTCTACTTTTAATTTCATCTAATTCCTGAGTGTATTTTGCTTTTCTTGTACTTTCTTTTTCTTGTCTTTTTTTTTTTTTTTTTTTTTTTTTGGGAGAGAGACACAGATAGAGACAGAGAGAGAGGGAAGAGGAAGACAGAGAGATGGGCGCGCAGGCAGCCTCTCAGCTGCTGTGAATGAAATCTGGATGCGTGCTCCCCCTTGTGGTCAAATGCGGCATTGTGCCCTTGTGTCTCTTTGCATCTGGCTAAATGTGGGACCTGGAGATTGGAACCGCTGGAGATTGGAACCAGTGTTCTTAGGCTTAGGAGGCAGGCGCCTTAACCGCTAAGCCATCTCTCCAGCCCTTTTTTAAAAAAATAAATTTATTTTTATTTATTTATTTGGGAGAGCAGAAAAACCAGAGAGAGGGAGAGAAAAGGGGAGAGAGAGAGAGAGAGAGAGAGAATGGGCATGCCAGGGCATCCAGCCTCTGCAGATAAACTCCAGATGCATGCTTCATATGTGCACCTGGCTTATGTGCGTCCTGGGGAATTGAACCTGGTCCTTTAGCTTTGCAGGCTAGTGCCTTAACCACTAAGCCACTTCTACAGCCCTCTTCTAGTTTCTTATGATGGATACTTAACTCATTTTGTCTGTTGCTAACATATGTATTAGAGAATATAAGTTTGCCTCCAAGCAGTGTTTTAGTTGCATCTTCCAAGTCTTCCTTTGTGAAACTATTGTGAATAATGTGTTGTGAATTTGGAAGCCAGTCCATATTTACTTTGCTACTTTGCCAGGAACAACCTTTTTTCTAGTGTTTAAGTCTTTAGGACTTTGAAAACTGTTACCCATTCATCTCATCTGGCCTGCTGTGTGTTACAAAGTTTTGTTGGAACACAGCCATACTCATATGCTTATGACTGTATGCCTTTTTTCTTGCTACACTGGTGGAGTGGAATACTTATAAAAGATCATATAGCTCACAAAGCTTAAGGGATTTATTTCCTAACCCTTTACAGAAAAAATCTGACCAGTCTTTTAGATGAGTATGATATATATGTATATGATCTAGTTGATGCCATTGTATTACATTTAACACACTAGTTATCCAAGTATATCGGCTTTTTGTGAACTTATTTTAAAATTGTAATGGTTTGAAACAGGAATTATGTTCTCTTGTGTAGTGTACCAAATATGTTTATGTACTGTATTTATATTGGACAGAGATATTAAGTTATATCATAAATACTCAGGTAATGCCTCGAATAACAATAAAACTTAAAAAGATACTGTAAGGATTTATCATTCAGCTGATGGATTGCATGGGTAAGGATTTAAAAGGAATTCAGGTTGAGATCAAAACTGCTTTTGGCATACCTTAGGCAAGAGAGACTAAATTTTCTATCAGTTCAATTGTTTTTCTTCACCATTTACTACCTGCTTCATATGTTTAATACCTGCCCCTTATTGGCATCTCCTTGCTGCATATTTTTCAATTATTTTGTTTCTAATTTTCTGACAATATTTTCTGTAACAATTTACATAAAAATGGAAACATGCTAATAATGAAATAGTCACAAGTCTTGAACCATCTAATGGGAAATGGAAATTTCCTCTTCAAACTGTTTATTGCAAGTTTTTCACAAATTCTTAATACTCTCTTAGTACTCTGAACTTTTTTCTCTATCAACAGACTGTATTATCATTTTGTACATATTGATTAATGCCTTTACTTGCACGTGTAATTTTTCTGGGGCCAAATTCACTTGTCTTTACCCATTTTCTTAAGGATCATATCAATTTAGACCTTGCAAGCAACCTAAAATATTTTCTAATTTTGAATATCAAATTAATTTTATTTTCACTTCTATTACAAAACCTATAACCCTGTTGGAACATTATGGTACTTTGACAGAAAGATTAAAATTGCATAGCCAGTTTAAAATTGCTAAATTCTATTGCAATTAAAATATTGAATATTTCTTTCTGAGTGAGGATATGAATTTTCTCTAATGTACCTAATGTGTATATTGTTTCATCAACTTAGTGAAATATTTCCTTCACTATTATATGGCTTCATTTTACTAAACTGCCAATCTGGATTTGACTGGATTTCTGGAAAAGAGCACCCTCTAGTGTCCCTATTTGATGTGAAAGTATCTTTTTTGTGTTTTGACTCATAATACCGCTTAGATTTTATTTTGTAATCCTGGTCTATCCCAAGTATCCTTTGATGCTATTTCCTTCTAGAGGCAGGTGTTGATATAGTCACTATAGATGTTGACATTGGTTACTTGGGGCATATAATTGTAATTTAAATGTACTGTATTCACCCAAATGTAGAGTTAGTTAGTGAGGTATATTTCACTTTCTAATTATTTTTCTGAATTTTCAAGGTGAATCTATGATATGTAGCCACTATTCTGGCTTTATTGTGCTTCTAATGTAAACTGTCCTCCGTATGCTCATGTGTTTGAACACCTGGTAGCAGCTGGTGATGCTGACTGGGAAGGTTGTGGGATCTTTAGGAGATGGAATCATGTTGGAAGAAGTGGGTCACTAGGGGACGGGCCTTGAGATTTTATAGCCCAGCGTTATTTCTTGTCCTTTCTTTGCTTCCTGTCTGCCAAATGTGACCACTGGCTCCTTGTTCCTGCCATGTCTTCCCTCTGGAACTTTAAGCCAAAATAAACTCTTTCCTTCCCTAAATTGCTTCTGGTTGGGTATTTGTTTACCGCACTTAGCAAATAACTGCAGTCAAATGTTGTACCACTGAGCTATATGCTCACGAGAAAGTAACTTATTCAACCATATCACCCTTGGTGATCACCATCATCCCATAAATGCTAAAATGATAGTGTCCTTATTTGTGTTCATGCCTTTCATAACAAACAGACATAGCAAATAAGCTGGGACAATATTTTTGTCCCCCCATAGCTAACATGACATTATTCTACTACCTTGCATATCTTGCCTGGCCGGTCAGTTTTGTGGATTGCAGGAATCACTGCTAGTTAAGACTATTGATGCCTTTTCTCTCCTAGCAGCCTGCATAGCACTTTCCAGGACTGTGACCACTAACCAGAAGGGAAAAGGCTTCCAGCTCAGGTCCAGCTTGAGCTCTTAGTGTCCTGCAGCTGAAGCATGTGGTGTCATCATTAGGGTCTTGCTTTGTCATTACCAATAACATAGTTAATGGCCTGTATTGTTTCCAGGGGGCTTATGGACCTTCCTGATAAGTAATTCACTTGGTGATGTCCCACCCCTGGCACTGGGATTTTTGTGTAACAACTTATGGCTTCTGGGCACAGCATTCTCCATCCAAGCAGGATACTCTCTTCTCTCTCTCTTTTTTTTTTTGGGGGGGGTATGTTTCGAGGTAGGGTCTCACTTTAGCTCAGGCTGACTTGGAATTCACTATGTAGTCTCTGGGTGGCCTCGAACTCATGGCAATCCTTTTACCTCTGCCTCCCAAGTGCTGGGATTAAAGGCGTGTGCCACCATGCCTGGCCTTTTTTCTTTTTTTTTGGTTTTGTTTTTAAATTGTATTTTAATTAGCTAATGAAGAATTAGATTTTCTTTTTTTTAATTTTTATTTTTTATTGACAACTTATTTAATTGTAGACAATATCCCATGGTACTTCCCTCCATCCCTCCCCACTTTCCCCTTTGAAACTTCATTCTCCATCATATCCCTTCCCCCTCTCAGTCAGTCTCTCTTTTCAGTTTGATGTCATCATCTTTTCCTTCTATTATGATGGTCTTGTGTAGGTAGTGTCAGGCACTGTAAGGTCATGGATATCCAGGCCATTTTTTGTGTCTGGAGGAGCATGTTGTAAAGAGTTCTACTCTTCCTTTAGCTCTTACATTCTTTCTGCCAAAGAATTAGATTTTCATAGGGCTTATTTATAACATCTTTAGTTTTGTGTATCCCTTCGCCTACCCTATTTTTTTCTCAGTTCCTCTCCCCTGACCCCACATAGATCTTTCCACCTCTAGTGTTCTATCCCCTACTTGTATTCTGTTATCCCCTTCTTATCCCTCCTCCCTGCTCTTCCTTCCTGGCCTCTCTCAAGAGTCTTGGCCTCTACTACTGACTTTACTCCATCTTACTTACCACTGTAAAATTTGAAAGCTAGGATCCACATATGAGAGAGAACATACAGTGTTTGTCTTTCTGAGCCTGAGTTTCCCCTTTTAGTTTAATATATTCTAGCTCCACCCATTTTATTTCATGTTTTATATCGAATAAAATCCCATTATGTAAATTCTCATTAGCCACTCTTCAGTTGATGGGCATTTAGGCTTATTCCATTGCCTAGCTGTTGTAAATAGAGCAGCAGTAAACGTTGATGACCTCTGCAGTATAGTCCTTGGGGTACATCTCTAGTAGTGGTAGAGCTGGGTCATATGGTAGATCTACTTTTTGCTTTTTGAGAGAGTTCCATACTGGTCTCTGTAATGGTTGCACTAGTTTATACCCCCACCAACAATATATAAGGATTCTTCTTTCCCTACACCCTTGATGATAGCTGTTCTGAACAGGATGAGAGGATATCTCAAAATAGTTTTCATTTGCATTTTTTGGATGGCTAAACACTTTTTTTAAAAAAAATTTATTTATTTATTTTTGGAGAGAGAAACAGAGAGGGAGAGAAAGACAGAGATGGATGCACCAGCAGTCTCAGCTGCTGTGAACGAAATCCAGATGTGTGCGCCCCCTTGTGGTCAAGTGTGGCATTGCGCCCTTGCGTCACTTTGCATCTGGCTAAACGTGGGACCTGGAGATTGGAACCGCTGGAGATTGGAACCAGTGTTCTTAGGCTTAGGAGGCAGGCGCCTTAACCGCTAAGCCATCTCTCCAGCCAAGCTAAACACTTTTAATAATATTTGTTAGCTATTTGTTTTTCTTACTTTGTTGTCATTTACTTAGCTCATTTTATTATTATTATTGTTATTATTATTGGTTTATTTGAGGTAGAGTTTCACTCTAGTCCAGGCTGATCTGGAATTCACTATGTAGTCTCAGGATGGCCTTGAACTCATGGTAATCCTCCTACCTCTGCCTCCTGAGGTGTTCACTGCCATGCCCAGCTTACGTAGCTCATTTTTTAATTGGGTTGTTTGATTATATTTTTTTTTGTTGTTGTTGCTTAATATTTTCTTATTTTTCAAGGTTGGGTCTCGGACTAGCCCAGGCTGACCTAGAACTCACTCTGTAGTTCCAGGCTAGCCTCGAACTCATGGTAATCCTCCTATCTCTGCCTCCTGAGTACTGGCATTAAAGGCATGCACCACCACTCCCTGCAATCGCTTAGTTTTTTGAGTTCTTAATCCTTTGTCAAATATACAGTTGGTAAAGATTTTCTACTATAGGTTTTCTCTTGACTCAGTTGGCTGCTTCTTTAGCTGTACAATAGCTTTTGTTGTTTCATGAGATCCCATTTATTGATTGATTGCCTTATTCCCTGTACTACTAGAGTTCTATTCAGAAAGTTATTTCCTATGCTTATATCTTCAAGTGTTCTCTCTACTTTTTCCTCTAGTTATTTTAGGGTTTTAGTTCTAACACTGAAGTCTTTGATACAGTTGGAATTGATTTTTGTGCATGATGAGTGATATGAGACTAGATTCATTCTTGTACATGTATTACCTAGTTTTTTAGTATCATTTGTTAAAAATGCTATCTTTTCTGCAGTATGTGTTTTTGGCCCCATTGTGAAAAATTGGGTGCCTGTAATTAAATGGACTTTTACCTGGATCTTCTATTCCATAGAGTATGTGTCTTTTTTATGTCAATAGCAATATGTTTTTATTACTATAGCTCTATAGTGTAGCTTGAAATGAGGTATGACAATACCTCTAACAGTATTCTTTTTGCTGAGGACATTTTTTTGGTTATCTGAGGTCTTAGGAATTCCAAGATTATTTTTTACTATTTCCATGAAGAATGTTGCTGGGAGTTTGGAATTGCATTAAATCTGAATATTGTTTTGGGTAGGATGAAGATTTTCACTATAATAATTCTTCCCATTCATGAGCATGAGAGATCTTTTCTTCTTCTGGTGCCTTTCTCAGTTTCTTCAGTGTTCTGAAGTTTACATTATAGAGGTCTTTCACTTCCTTGGTTAGGGATATTCTGATGTATTTCAATGTTTTGTGGCTATTGTAAATGGGACTATTGCCTGTAATCCCAGTGCTGGGGAGGTGTAGAAAGGTTGAGCCCTAGGTCTTGCTAGCTATCTAGTGAGGCTCAACTTCAGTGAGAGACATTGTATTAGTTACCTTCTAACTAATTTTTGTCATTTGCTGGGACAAAATACCTGATTGAAAATCTCTTTGAGGGAGGATGGGCTCATTTCATCTTTAAGCTCCAGGTTATAGTCTTTGTAGGTGGAGAAATCAGGAAGCATGATAGCAGGGTATTGAGGCATCTAGTTATATTCAGTCCACAATGAGGAAGCAGAGTGATGAGTACTGCTGCTCAGGCACATCTTTCCTTTTCATACAGTCCCAGCCCATGTCATGGTGCCACCCATAGTCAGGAGTGGGTCTTTCTACCTCAGGTAACCTAATCAAGGTAGTTCCTTATAGTCATGCCCAGAGGCCAACCTAATATAGATAATCCCTTGCAGTTTATTCCACATATAAACCATCACAGACTATATAAAAAAAAGATAATGATTGAGGAAAATACCCAGTGTTGACCACTGACTTTCACATGTATATACACACATACGTATGCATGCTTGCATATGCAAGAACCCACAAACATATGAACATAGATACATACATGCACATCTCACACACATATTCATGTAAAATTTTTTGTTCACATTTTGTGGTCTAAGATATGCTTTTTTGTCCTGATATACTAGATGAAATGTTCTGAAAATATCATATGACAATTTGCCTACAGTGTAGGTTTAATTAAAACATTTATTTTGTGTGTATGTATGTGTGTGTGTGCATAGTACGTGTGCTGTGATGTGTGCATGTATAGTGTATGAGCATTTATGTTAACATTTATGCTCTCAGCTGGATTATCTTCAGTGCCATGATTTCTGCTTGGCTTTTTTTTTTAAATTTCATTTTGGAGCTGGAGAGATGGCTTAGCGGTTAAGGTGCTTGCCTGTGAAGCCTAAGAACCCAGGTTCAATTCTCCAGGTCCCACATAAGCCAGATGCATAAGGTGGCACATGCATCTGGAGTTCGTTTGCAGTGACTAGAAGCCCTGGCATGCCCATTCTCTCTCACTGTCTCTCTCTGTTTCTAATAAATAAATAAATAATAAGTTAAATTTTTTTAATTCAATTTATTTAACTTTATATTGACAGCTTTCATATAGACAGTATACCATGATTATTATCCCTTCCCAACATTCCCCTTTTCCTCCTCCAAAATCCCCTGTCTACTGAATCCCTTCTTCTTTCCAACTAGTCTTCTTTTTTTTTTTTTTTTTTCAAGGCAGGGTCTCTCTAGTTCAGGCTGACCTAGAATTCACTATGTAGTCTCAGGGTGGCCATGAATTCACATTGCTCTTCCTACCTCTGCCTTCCAAGTGCTGGGATTAAAGGCGTGTGCCACTACGCCTGGCTCTCTCTCATATTTTGATGGCATCATTTTTTCCCTCCTATTATGCAGTTCTGGTGTTGGTAGCATCAGCTGTTGTGAGGTCATAAATATCAAGGCCATTTTATGTCTGGAAGACAGTATTGTAAGCATTCCTCTTCTTCCTTTCCACCATCTCTTCCACAATGGTCCCTGAGCCTTAGAAGGTGTGACCTGAAAAGAGCAGCTTCTGTAACCAGAAGTGAGAGTATCATTAATATATGGGCATAAATACAAGTGTTTAGAGGGCAATTTGGTGGTCATGCCTCACCTTCGTTGCATTCTGGTTCTCTACTCCAAACATTCCAGTGAAATAGCTATTTGTTTTACTTTGGGCTATTGGTTTAGAGGGAAACATTTTGCTAATTTTTTGTTTTAGAAATAGGGTCTTGCTCTAGACTAGGCTGACCTGGACATTTACTATGTAGTCTCAGGGTGGCTGCCTACCTCTGTCTCCCGAGTGCTGGGACTTAAAAGGCTTGTACTACCATGCCCAACTGTAGCTACTAAATTTTTTTTTTTTTTTTTTTTGGAGAGAGACACAGAGAGACAGAGAGAGAGGGAGAGGGAGACAGTTAGAGATGGGTGCGCCAGCAGCCTCTCAGCTGCTGTGAACGAAATCCAGGTGTGTGCACCCCCTTGTGGTCAAAGTGTGACATTGCACCCTTGTGACACTTTGCATCTGGCTAAATGTGGGACCTGGAGATTGGAACCGCTGGAGATTAGAACCGGTGTTCTTAGGCTTTGGAGGCAGGTGCCTTAACTGCTAAGCCATCTCTCCAGCCCACCAAATTCTTAAAGATGTAGCTCCTAAACTATTTTTCATGATGCCCTACATAGAAATATTTTCTTTCTGATTTTATGCTACCTTTTTTTCCTTAGTGACCATTCATGTGTTACTTGCTTTCTATTCTAGTAGTAACTGAAAGATTTGTAAAGATGTAAAATCATATAGTGAGATTGAATGTCCTAACAGTAAATCTTAAAATAGTAGTTCATACAATGTTCAATAGATGTCACTGTTTGCCTTGAAAATTTAAAACATGAACTCCCTTTATGTTTGTTGTATTATTTGGGTATACCTTTACACACAATTTGCTTTCTCTTTCTTTCCCACTGTCTGTTGGTATGCATGTACATGTTGAAGTTAGAGACTATTCACTAATTTTAGATAAGGTCCCATTTTAAGTTTTGTGTATGTATCAGAAAATAACATAAAATTTATAATTTTAACATTTTTTTTCAGTAGATAGTTTGGTGGCTTAAATATATTCACAGTGTTTTATAATTATCACCACTGTCTACTTCTAGAATTTTTCCACATCCTGATTGGAAATTGTCTGTTAAGCAATAACACCCCCATTCCTTGTTTTCCCTATGTGTAGTTACCTGTTTTACTTCCTGTCTCTCTCAAAATATTGTGAAGGGGAAAGTGGGAGAGGGGAGGGAATTATCATGGTTTATAGTCTATAATTATAGAAGTTGTCAATAAAAAGTTTAAAAAATATTTTTATTTATATTTAAGTACTTTTATTTATTTGCTAGCAGAGAGGGAGGGCAAGAATGGATCTCAGGGCTACTTGCCACTGCAAATGAACTCAAAATACATTTACAACTTTGCATCTGGCTTTATGTGGTACTGGGGAATTGAATTTGGGCAGACATGCTTTAAAATTTAAGCAAGCCTTTAACCATTGAGCCATCTCCCCAGCTATATTTCCCATTTTAAAAAGCTACATAAGTAGGGCAGTGAATAAGAAAGAAGTTTCTTCTTTCCATCTTCACCAGCATTTGCTGTCATTTTATTTTATTTGTTTAAAATTTGTTTATGTATATATTTATTTATTTGAGAGAGCTAGAGAAAGAGTCAGATACAAAGAATGGGCATGCTAGGGCCTCCAGCCACTGCCAATGAACTCCAGATGCATGTGCTACTTTGTGCATCTAGCTTATGTGGGTCATGGGGAATCAAACCTGGGTTCTTTGGCTTTGCAGGCAAGCACCTTAACTGCTAAGCCATCTCTCCAGCCTTATTTATTTATTTTTAATGATAGCTACCCTAATTTGGATGAGATGGAATTGCAAGGTAATTTTAATTTGCTTTTCTCTGATGTATAAGTATTTTGAACACCTTAAGAATATTTATTGGCCATTTGTGTTGTTCATTGGGAACCATCTGTTTATGTGCCTATGTGTGGTTGTGTGTGTGGTGACAAGAGATTGTTGTCAGGTATCTTTTATTTTTTTTATAATTTTTTTGGCTTTTTGAGGTAGGGTCTCATTCATTCTGGTCCAGGCTGACTTGGAATTAACTATGTAGTCTCAGGCTGGCCTCAAACTCATGGCAATCCTCCTACCTCTGCCTCCCAAGTGCTGGGATTAAAGGCATGCACCACGATGCCTGACTTGATGTCAGGTATCTTAGTCAGTCTGTGTCTACTGTCTTTGAGTCAGGCTTTCTCACTGACCCTAGAGTTCACTGGTTCAGTTACACAAGGTAGCCATAAAGCCCTTGGGATCTCCTTGTTTCCATCTCCCCAGCACTGTGCACCACTATGCCTGACATTTTATACATAAGTGATGTGGATCTAAATACAGGCTCTCATGTTTGCAAAATAAGCTTTTTACCTACTGACTAATCTTCTCAGGCCCCTTTGTGATTTATTACCTAGTCACCTGAGGCCTTTTTACTGGACTGTGCCAGAATCATCCGAGACTTGTGAATGTTCGTCTTTCTCAACAGCTTATTGTGTAGTATGGCTAGTTTTCCAAGATGTCACAATCTTCAAGTAGGCAGTGGTCTTGAATTCTTGATCCTCCTGCCTCAGCTTCCTAAGTGCTAGAATTACAGGTATGTGTATCACTACACCTAGTTGGGGGCAAAATTACTAGCAATGGTTTTTAAGGCAGTGAATTGGCGTGGTAATGAGTTAAAGACCTCCCACTAGGTCCCACTCCTTAAAAGGTTCCATTATCTTTGACTAGACTTTAGTTGGGACCAAGTTTCCAATGCATGACTTCCTGGAGGACAACGCACATTCAAACTATAGCAGTGGCCTTCTCCTTATTTGAATGATTTTTTTTGACAGCATCTGGAACATGCTGAAATTTTCTTGTCGCAGAATTGTTTGACCTTTGATGATAGGCGCAGTTTTTAACCTCTGCCCAAGACAAGATAGTCTTAAAAGGGGACACATCTTGACATTTACATTATATAGCTTTCAAATCTCTGAAGATATCTTCTTGAGAATTTGCTGAAATGTAATCATTGGTTTCTGACCAAAGCTTACATCTTCTTTCATGTGACAGCAGTAAGGATACATCTAAAATTATTTGAACATCGAGGTTATGATATCCTAGCCTTTAGGATTTAGAGCCACTGCCTGGGAGATGATCCTTTTTTAATATTTGGTTGCTTATTTTGCATTGTGGCCCTATGCAACCTCAGATTCCTTTCCTCTGTCTTTATTAATAGGTTCAGTAGTATCCTTAGGTTGAAGGTGCTTTGCCCAAACCCAAACGGTTCCACTAGTCTCTGACCTTACTGTAAAGAGAGAGGTCAGTAAAAATACTACATTTTTTTCAAAGATCATGGATGTTCTTGGCTTACATCATTCCTGAGTTTTTTTTTTTTTTTAATAAATGGGACCAGGCCTTAATTTACATTTAATTTTAAAAATATTTTTATTTATTTGATAGACAGAAACAGGTAGAGAGAAAGAGAGAGGTAGGGAGGGGGGGAGAGAGAATGTGCATGTCAAGGCCTCTAGTCACTGAAAATAAGCACTATTTATTTATTTATTTATTTATTTATTTATTTGTTTATTTCATTTGTGTGAGAGAGAAAAGAGACAGAGAGAATGGGCGTGCCAAGGCCTCCAGCCACTGCCAATGAACTCCAGATGCATGCACCACCTTATGCATCTGGCTTATGTGGGTCCTTAGGGAATTGAACCTGGTTTCTTTGGCTTTACAGACAACAGTCACAACTGCTAAGCCATCTCTCCAGCCCTCGTTTAGGTTTTATTAGCAATTTTTAAAAACTTTTTAAAAATGTGTTTTTTGTTTTTTCTTTAAAAAATTTTTTTTTGACAACTTCTTTAATTGTAGACAATATCCCATGGTATTTCCCTCCCTCCCCCTTTCCCTTTTGAAACTTCACTCTCCAACATATCCCCTCCCCCCTCAATCAGTCTCTCTTTTCAGTTTGATGTCATGATCTTTTCCTCCTATTATGATGGTCTTGTGTAGGTAGTGTCAGGCACTGTGAGGTCACGGATTTCCAGGCCATTTTGTGTCTGGAGGAGCACACTGTAAGGAGTCCTACTCTTCTTTTGGCTCTTACGTTCTTTCCGCCCCCTTTTCCGCAATGGACCCTGAGCCTTGGAAGATGAGTTTGAGATGTTTCAGTGCTGAGCACTCCTCTGTCGCTTCTTCTCAGCACCATGGTGCCTTCTGAGTCATCCCAAGGTTGCCACCATCTGAAAAGCGAAGCTTCTCTAACCAAAAGTGAGAGTACCATGAATATATGGGTGTGGACATTAAGAGAAGTGCTTACTGGGCATTTTGGTGAGCATAGTATATGCATTTAGCAACACCCCAGCAGACATTACACCCTTAGGGCTCATTACTACCCCTGTCATAGGCTTTCAGTATCAGAGATATATTCCCTCCCATGGAGCGGTCCTGCAGTCCAATTAGAGAGCAGTTGGTTTCCCCCATAAACAGACATGCCAGTATTGTACCCATTGGCTCATTTGGCTTGGCTGGCCAAATTTAAAGCTTGCAGTGTTCACTGTTGAGTACCTTCACTGGTGTTTCTCTCTCCCATTGAACTGCATGCAGTGTAGCTTTTTTCAGCTTTGTCAGCTGGTCCACATAGAGGAAGCTTTAAGCTCAGCTCCAGCAGCTTTTCTCAGTGAACTTGCTGCCCAAAACATTATAGGCCATTGCCAAGGCCCTTGGTTTCCCAGCAGGAGTAGATGGTAAGAACTTATTAGCCAATTTTTATCGTACAAAGGTACTCCATTTTGTATTTGGCATATCCTTCAAAGACCCATATCTTGCCGGGCGTGGTGGCACGTGCCTTTGATCCCGGCACTTGGGAGGCAGAGGTAGGAGGATTGCCATGAGTTCGAGGCCACCCTGAGACTACATAGTGAATTCCAGGTCAGCCTGGGCTAGAGTGAGACCCTAAAAGACTCATATCTTAAAACCTTGGTTCATAGCCTATGGCATTATAAGCCAGTAATAGAATGGCCCTATACCTTTTAGTGTGCAGTATAAACTGCTGTAGAGAAAAATATCCATGGTCCTTCTCACTTAAGGACTCTGCATACTATAGTACTGGCCATCTAGGAAAGATGAGTCCAGAGGAGGGAATTAATGTCTGGAACTATAGATCTGGTCCAAAGTTCTTGGCTGGGAAGGACATGGCCCAAAGGGGAAACCCACTTCTGTTTTGTTAATTGGCCATGTTGTCAAACACCCTGTTGAATATTTATGTTTAGGCCTGTAGATTAGTGTTAAATTCAGCCTTGTTCACAAAAACTTCTTTTTGCAGTGGGCAGTATCTAATGCATTATATAAGTGATCAAAATGCTGAGGATCTGTGACTGACTGTTGATAGCTCAGCTCTAAACAGGACATCTATGTCACCTGCTCCAAGGGTCAGGAAATATAGTGGAATAGGGGGCCGAAAGCATGTATGAGCTAGAGAATAGGATAGAGTGCTGTGGATCACTGTCTTCTGGACCTGACATGCCATTAGAGTCATGATGTCTCAGCAGCTGTTGTTACTTGTAGTAAGTCTGCACAAGATTGGACCTGTCAACAGCTCATCATGGAATTGGGGACTCATGAAGTCCCACCCCTGTCAGGAACTATTTTCAAGTAATGGTTGCTTGAGGAGTGGGGGGAATCATTTTCATTGTAGCCTTGGGATGCTCATGTTCCAGTAAACAACCCTCATTAAACTGAGTGGGTCAAAAAAATAAAAAAAAAAAAAACAGGTGTGAAAGTAGGAGGAGACTAACTGGGAAGAAGAAATGGTTCTGTACTTGTGAAAGGGGGGTAAAAACGGTAATGGGAATGAATATGATCAAAATACATTGTTATATATAAAATTGTCAATAATTTTAAAAAATTAATTTTTTAAAAAGGTGGAGCTTAGCCAGGAATGGTGGTGCATGACTTTAATCCCAGCAGTTGCGAGGCTGAGTTAGGAGAATTGCTGTGAGTTTAAAGCTAGCCTGAGACTGCATAGTGAATTCCAGGTCAGACTGGGCTAGAGTGAGACCCTACCTCAAAAACAAACAAAAAGGTGGAGCTTAGTAATGGTGTTTTGATTGATAAGGGTGCACACTTGAAGGTAACTTAAAGAGAAGTATATGGTTGTACCATGCTGCTGTGGACGAGTCTGCCTTTGCTTGTTCCCTGCCCTGTCCAGTGACTATTCCCAAAAGTCCTTCCCTCTGGCCGAGACACACCATACCATTGTGGGCAAGTTTGCCACTCCCTGGCACTCTCTCCCACCACACTCCCTTCTATGAGTTCTTCCCTATAGCCCAAACTCATTACACCACTGTGGGCAAGTCCATTGCTCCCTGGCACCCTCCTCTGCAGCACCTACTCCCAAAAGTCCTTGCTGGCCCATTTGTACCATGACACTATAGGTGAGTTTGTTGCCCTCTAACACTACCTCCTACACCTGTGCCAGGAAGTCCTTTGCACTTTTTCCTTGCTCATTGTAAATGAACTCATGTCATTCCACCCTGTGTGCTCCTCCCCTATGCCTACAAACCCATGACAAGTGAGTCTGCATCCCACCCTTGCTTTACAAGCCTCCCCGCAGCCCTCCCAACCTTGCTGTTATCTTGTGTGAATTCTGGAATTCTCAACCAACAGAATATCTCCAGGTAGGCAAGTCCCAATGCAAATCAGTTAGCACAAAAAAACCAAGGCAAGAATTCAAGAGACACGTGAGTGAATTCAAAGAAAACATGAGCAAATGCCTGAATGAACTCCAAAAGAGCATTCATACCTACATGAAATGATGAAGTCAAACCAGGACACAAAAATGGAATTTAGTAAAGAGATGAAAGTGCTAAAGAAAACCAACTGAAATGCAAAAATAGAGTAACAAATAAAAAGCTCCCTGGAAAGCCTTACCAGTATAATAGACCATGGGAGGGATAGAATTTTCTGGCTTGAGAACAAGGTAGATGTAGTAAATAGTTCCAAGATGTTGTGACAAACATCCAACCAGTTTTGTGGGAGGAAGGGCTTTATTTTAAGCTTACAGAATCCAGGGGAAGTTCCGTCAATGGTGAAAAAGCTGGCTCCCATTTATAAATCTAAACAGAGAAAAACCACTATCAGCCAGCAAAACCAAAAAGCAGCAAGCAGGGAACTTGCTAGAGCTTAGATTGCTCCACACACCTTTGGGCTAGAATCAGGTCTGTCCCCAAATACACCTTAGGTCTGGGACCCCAGGATATATTCCCCAGTGATACCTCCTCCAGCCAGGTAGCTGGACACTCAGGTTACAAGCATTAATAAAACATCTGAGTCTGTGAAGGTCATACATTAACTTAAATTTACCACCATAGAGGAAATAGATCATTTAGCTAAAATCAATGAGAAGTTCAGAAACAACAAGAACAAGTGGAACATGACAGACATTGGGAAATCATGAAAAGATCAAATCTGTGAATAATGACATAGAAAGAACTTGAGACCAAAGGAATATTTTCAACAAAATTCTAGAAGAAAACTCTTGAAATCTAGGAAAAAAGATGACTATTCAGATACAAGAGACATATATCAAATTGATATGACCGGAAAAGAAACTTCCTATTTCATATAATAGTCAAAATACATAGAACAAAGAAAGAATACTGAAAACCACAGGAGAGAAACAAGTTACTTACAAAACCCATCAGTTTTCCAATGGAGTTTTCAAAATATTTTATTTTTATTTATTTATGGGAGAGAGGGACTGAAGAAGGGAAAGAGAGAGAAGGAGAGGGAGGGAGGGAGAGGGAGAGAATGGGTACATCAGGGTCTTTAGCTACTGCAAATGAACTCCAAATACATGCACCACCTTGTGCATCTGGCTTGTGTGGGTTCTGGGGAATCAAACCTGGATCCTCAGGCTTCATAGGCAAGCATCTTAACCACTAAGCCATCTCTCCAGCCCTCCAGTGGAGTATTTTTTTTTAAATATATATTTTTTATTTATATTATTCTGATTTTACCTTCATAGTTTTGGTTCCATTGTCCTCCCTGTCCTCCCACTTTCAAAGGGACCCTCATCAATGGGGTATGTGGTTAGTCAAGAGTTCTGGGGGGTAGGCCCCAGTCTCTATGCATAATGCCCCAACTTGTGACTCTTAACAATCTTTCCACCCCCTCTTCCACATGTTTCCCTGAGCCACATTGGGGTCATTTTAGTTCTGTTTCAGTGATGAGGTTTTGGGAGCCTCTGTGTCTCTGGATATCTGACTTAGTTGGAGTTGGATGTTCTCTGTGTTTATCTCCTTCAGCCTTTTTCTGGTGTCGTGATCGCCATGAACGCTGAACTCTTGCCCTTCCCCTGCGTTGTTCTATGGTTTCAGCTGGGGCCCTGGTGAGGTGTGGTTAGCTGATCCTCCCTTCAGGTTCGTTGTCCACCTGAAAAAAGATAAGCAAATTCTCCAACACAGAGAGAAGTTAGTACTAGATAGAAGGGATGACCATAATACATTTTGAAGGGAATTTTATATGCGTTGGCTCTCTTCTAGCCCACATTTGGTGGTATCTTGCTCTTGGAGACTGAGCTCATTTTTTGTATCTGGTTTTGACTTATTTCCCAGTTCCAGCAATGAGTTCCATTCCACTGAGTGGATCTGTTAGCCAAATCAAGAGCAGTTGGTTACCCACCATGGCTGTTTGCCACTACTGCACTTGCATTACGTCAAGTTGTTTCCTGCTGGGTATCTTAGACTGCAAGTTGTTTGGACCAATGTTGGACATTTTCCCCCAGTTGCTCGTGTAGCACCCTCTGGTACCAGACTGGCTAACTGTCTGGGGACTGACCTTCTTCCATATTCTGGCCAGGTCTCTCTGTGTTTGGTCTCACACACGTATGCTATCTTCGACAGTAGGGTCTTACCATTAACCTTTGGTGGGTCACCAAGAATTCTGACAGAAGTCTGTCTTTTTTTTTTTTTGGGTGGGGGGAAGACCTTGTAGATGTCTCGGATCAAGAGCTCATTGTGGAGTTTAACCCCGTGCTGGCACTGGGAGTTTTAAGTCTGCACCTAGAAAGGTGAGGGAAGAAAAAGATAGATAATATTATAGAGGAAGTGAGTATAGAGAGGAGAGGTAGGAAGAGAGAGTGAGAGGGGGAGAGAGAGAGAGAAGCAGGACAACATTAGGGTTAGCCTTCATGATGCTCTCTCCAGATTCCTGTGCTTTAGGTGTTCCCTCTGCGGGCCTGCTGAAGGATCAATGTTTTAGCCTGTTATTCAGAGTAAAGGGTTTTATACCATCTTTTCCTTTTGGGTCCCAATTGTTTCCCCGCCCCTTGTCCTTTCCCCCACCCTCTCGTTCCCTCCCACCCTTACCTTCCCCCCATCCCACCCTCCCTCTTGTCTGGTCCTCAGAGTGTTAGGTTTGGCTGCATGTCACGTAGATTCAGGTTAGGAGCGACAGATAAACGAGACCATGCGACGATTATCTTTTTGTTCTTGGGTGAGCTCACTGAGGATGCTCTGTTCCATGTTTGACCATTTTTTTTTCAAATTTCCTTATTTCATCTTTCCTTACTGCTACATAGAATTCCATAGTGTAGATATACCACATCTTTGTTATCCATTCATCTAGTGATGGACACCTGGGTTGATTCCAGCTTTGTGCTATTATGAATTTAGCAGCTATAAACATGGTTGAGCAAATGTCTCTGGTCTAAGGTTTGGAGCCTTTAGGGTAAATGCCCAATAAGGGAATAACTGGATCCATTGGTAGGTGTATCAGACAGCTTCAGGTTCACTGAGATGAACTTCCAGACCAGGCACAGTTATGGAGGAAGGGATATTATTTATTGAAGCTTACAGATCCAGGGGAAGTTCCATAAAAGCAGGAAAAGCAGCCTGCTTTTCTCAGGGCCAAGCAGAGAGAGAGAGAGAAAGCCAACCAGCCACCACAGCACACAGAGCAAAACTACAGCCAAAAGGTCACACAGCACACTTCAGGAACTCCTGCTAGGCACATTTGCATATCTTTACAATGGAATCTCAAACCCACACCTTAAGACCAGTCCCCAGTGACATTGCCTCTAGCAAGGTGATTACAGATGCAAACTATAACTAATAAAACACTGAATATATTGGGGGACATATATTCAAACTACCACATTCCGCCCCTGGCCCCCAATATATTTAGCTCCTGGCCCCCAATAGATTTATAACACATTGTAAATTGTACTCAGTCCAATTTCAAAGGTTCTCACAGTCTTGATCAACTTAATATAGTGAGTCCTGTAAAATCAAACAAGTTAAATACTTTCAACATTTAAAGGCACAGAGTAAACATTTTAACTGGTATAAGGCATAGCAAGGAGAGACTAGAATAATGCAAACTCAACCACCATCAGCAGGCATCAAACTTCTGCAGTTCAAGTTCAACATAAGCATTCTGCCCCTCCAGCTGGGCAGAGTCACGGGGGAAAACTTTCATCCCATGTCAACACTGCACTCCATGGTGGCCCTTTTGTACAGTCCTGGTATATCCAAAACATCTTCAGGTCTCCATGCAAACCACAGTCCATCTTCCAAAAGGCTCTTCCAGCCTATTCCTCAGGGACTTCATGCCCTGCCTCATGCCGCATCTCAGCAGCAGCTCCTGGAACCGTGTGCAATTCATGACCATTCTATGCATTTTTCATATTTCCAAAACTAATACCAGATGTGCAGGACACAGCCATATTCTTAACCCTGGGACAAAATAAATAATAGCCTTGAAAGGCAGGTTCCTTCTCCAGTCAGCTCTTTCCAAGAATTTGCATTTTTAACAGTCTTTCCTCAGGCATCCTCTCCATTGTTTTAATGTAAATCAAGTCAGGCCACCTTCCTTCCACCTTCCTTAAGATTGCTAATGCATTGACAGTAGCAGCTCCAGTAACCTAAAACCAGTCTCAGTGCCTCTGCTTTTAACTTGCTTGAGGTTTTCCAGCTTAAAATCTTAAAATCTCAGTCCAGTATCTTTAGCCAAGCACATCAGTCCATTACAAATTTAACCTTGATCAAACACTCTGCATTCTTTCCTTCCCCTTAGAAAGCTAATAAGCCAAGCCTCGAAGTTCAATACTGTCTTCACTTAGCATTCTCAAACTCTCATCAGAAAAGTCCATAAAACTTAGCTTACCACTCCAGAAGGCATCTTCAGTTGCAAGCACCAAGTCCATGCCCATTCCTCCAAAATAAAGGTTCCAAAAGATGAATATCCACATGGTCAGGTTCATCTCACCCCACTCTCGGTACCACTTTACTGTAGCAGACAGTTTCAGGTTCACTGAGATGAACTTCCAGACCAGGCACAGTTATGGAGGAAGGGATATTATTTATTGAAGCTTACAGATCCAGGGGAAGTTCCATAAAAGCAGGAAAAGCAGCCTGCTTTTTTCAGGGCCAAGCAGAGAGAGAGAGAAAGCCAACCAGCCACCACAGCACACAGAGCAAAACTACAGCCAAAAGGTCACACAGCACACTTCAGGAACTCCTGCTAGGCACATTTGCATATCTTTACAATGGAATCTCAAACCCACACCTTAAGACCAGTCCCCAGTGACAGTGCCTCTAGCAAGGTGATTACAGATGCAAACTATAACTAATAAAACACTGAATATATTGGGGGACATATATTCAAACTACCACAGTAGGTCTATGGTCATCCTTTTCAGGAGTCTCCATATAGCTGTCCATAATGGTTGAACCATTTTACATTCCCACCAGCAGTGAAAACTTGTTCCTATTTCTCCACAACTTCACCAGCATTTGTTTTCATTGTTTTTTTTAATGTTAGCCATACTTACTGGGGTAAGGTGGAATCTCATTGTTGTTTTAATTTGCATTTCCCTGATGATTAGGATTTTGAACATTTTCTTAAATGTGCATTTGCTATTTGTAGTTCTTCCTCTGAGAACTGCACAGCCTGTGCAGTTCTCTGCCCCACTTTGTGAGTGGGTTGTTTGGTGGTTTATTGTTTAGGTTTTGGAGTTCTTTGTAGATTCTAGAAATCAGGCCTCTGTCAATTGTATAGCTGGTGAAAATATTCTCCCATTCTGTGGGTAATCTGCTGGCTTTGATTATACTATGTGTAGCAGACATAGCAGACAGCTTCAGGTTCGCTGAGATGAACTTCCAGAACAGGCACAGTTATGGAGGAAGGGATATTATTTATTGAAGCTTACAGATCCAGGGGAAGTTCCATAATGGCAGAAGAAGCAACCTGCTCTCACAGGGCCAAGCAGAGAGAGCAAAGCCCCCAGCCACACAGCACACAGAGCAAAACTACTGCCAAAAAGTCACAGCACACTTCAGGAACTCCTACTGGGCACACTTTGCATCTCTTTACAATGGAATCTCAAACCCACCATTAACACCTTAAGACCAGCCCCCAGTGACATTGCCTCTAGGAAGGTGATTGCAGATGCAAACTATAAAGTAATAAAACATTGAATATATTGGGGGCCATATATTCAAACTACCACAGTATGTTTGTCAGTGAAAAAGCTGTTCAGCTTCATGAGATCCCAATGGTTGAGTGATTGTTTAATTTTCTGAGCTGCTGCGGTTTTATTCAGGAAATCTTTTTCCACTCCTATGTCACGGAAAGTTCCTCCTATTTTTTCTTCCAGTATATGCAGTGTTTCTGGTTTTATATTAAGGTCTTTGATCCATTTGGACTTAATTTTTGTGCATGGAGAGATGTGTAGGTCGAGTTTCATTTTCCTACATATGGTTGTCCAGTTTGTCCAGCACCATTTGTTGAAGATGCTGTCTTTTCTCCATTCTGCGTTGGAAGGGCCTTTGTCAAGTATCAAGTAGCTGTAGTTATTTGATCCAAAATCTGGGTCTTCAATTCTGTTCCATTGGTCTATATTCCTGTTTTTATGCCAGTACCATGTTGTTTTTATTACAATGGCTTTGTAGTATAGCTTTAGATCAGGTATGGTGATGCCTCCAGAGGTATTTCTTTTGCTGAGGATGAGCTTGGATATCCGAGGCCTTCTGCCTTTCCATATAAATTTTGAGATAGTTTTTTCTATCTCATTGAAGAAGGAAGTTGGGATTTTTATTGGCATTGCATTGAATCTATAGAGTGCTTTTGGTAAGATTGCCATTTTCACAATGTTAATTCTAATTTCCATTTTTGTAGGACCTCCTCAATTTCTGTTTTTGAGAGTTTTTATGTTTTCATTGTGTAGATCTTTCACTTCCTTAGTCAATGTTATTCCAAGGTATTTTATTTTCTTTGTTGCAATTGAAAATGGGACGATGTTAGTTATTTCTTTTTCTGTCTCTTTGTCCTTTGCATACAGAAAGGCTGTTGATTTCTGTGCATTGATTTTATATCCTGCTACTTTGCTGAAGGCACTAATCACCTTTAAGAGTTTTGAGATGGAAGTTCTCGGGTCACTTATGTATAGAATCATGTCATCTGCAAATAGGGCTAACTTAACTTCTTCCTTTCCAATTTGTATCCCTTTGATTTCTTTCTCCTGTCTTATTGCTTGAGCTAATACTTATAGCACTATGTTGAAGAGCAGAGGTGAGAGTGGACACCCCTGTCTTGTTCCTGACCTCAATGGGAATTCTTTCAGTCTCTCCCCATTTAGAATTACTTGGGCTTTAGGTGCTTTATATGTAGCCTTTATTATGTTGAGATATGGGCAGTCTATGCCAATTCTCTCCAGTGTTTTGATCATAAAGTGATGTTGTATTTTGTCAAAGGCCTTCTCTGCATCTATCAAAATGATCATGTGGTTTTTGTGTTTTAGCTTGTTTATGTGGTGTATTACATTGTTAGATTTCTGTATGTTGAACCATCCCTGCGTTCCAGGGATGAAGCCTACTTGATCAAGGTGGATAATGCTTTTGATGTACTGTTGAATTTGGTTTGTAAGAATTTTGTTCAGGATCTTTGTGTCTATGTTCATCAGAGAAATGGGCCTATAATCTTCCTTTCTTGTGGCATCTCTGCCTGGCTTTGGAATTAGGGTGATACTAGCTTCATAAAAGGAGTTGGGGATCTCTCCTTGTTCTCCAATTGTGTGGCACAGTTTGAGAAGAATTGGTTTCAGTTCTTCCATGAAGGTTTGATAGAATTCCGCTGAGAAACCGTCTGTTCCTGGACTCTTCTTTTTGGGGAGGTGTTTTATTACCTCTTCAATCTCGAAGGGTGTGATGGATCTGTTTAGGAAATTAATCTGCTCTGGGCTTAGCTTTGGTAGGTGGTATGTGTCTAGGAATTCATCCATTTCTTCCATATTCTCCTGTTTTATGGAGTAGAGGTTTTTGAAGTAAGTCCTAATAACTCTTCCTATTTAACTTGTGTCTGTTGTGATCTCTCCTTTTTCATTTCTAATTTTGTTGATTTGAAGTGTTTCTTGTTTCTGCTTGATCAAATTGGCCAGGGGTGTATCAATCTTGTTAATTTTTTCAAAGAACCAGCTCTTTGTTTCATCAATTTTCTTAATTGTCCTCTTAGCTTCCAATTCATTAATTTCTGCTCTGATCTTAATTATTTCTTTCCGTCTAGAGCTTTTTGGGTTGGCTTCTTCTAGCTTTTCCAATGCCTTCAGATGGATGGTTAGGTTATTGATTTGGGATCTCTCTGTTTTTGTTATGAAGGCATTTATTGCTATGATTTTTCCCCTAAGGACTGCCTTCATTGTGTCCCATAATTTTTGGTATGATGTGTTCTCATTGTCATTGAATTCTAGAAATTTTGCAATTTCATTCTTTATTTCATGCACAACCTATTTATCATTTAAAAGTGTGTTGTTCAATTTCCAGGAGGTAGAGGGATTCCTGGTGTACTTTTTGTTGTTGATTTCTAGCATTACCGCATTGTGGTCTGATATCATGCAGGAAATTACATCAATTTTCTTGAAAATATGGAGGCAGGCTTTGTTGCCCAGTTCATGATCTATTTTAGAGAAGGTTCCATGGGCTGCTGAGAAAAATGTGTGTTAGGTCTAGTTGCTCTATGGTGTTATTGAGCTCTCTTACTTCCCTATTAATTTTCTGTTTGGATGATCTATCCATTGTTGATAATGGAGTATTAAAGTCCCCGACTATGATGGTATTGGTGTTTATTTCTGTTTTGTTGCCAAGTAGATTTTGCTTTATGAATTGTCGTGCACCTGTGTTTGGTGCATACATATTGATGACTGTGATATCCTCTTGTTGGATTGTTCCCTTGAGAAGTAAAAAGTGGCCTTCTTTGTCTTTTTTAGTTACTTTTGGTTTGAAGTCTATTTTATCAGATATAACTATAGCTACACCTGCTTTTTTCTTGTTTGTGTTTGCTTGGAAAATTATTTTCCATCCTTTCACCCTGAGGAGGTGTCTGTCTTTAGTGGTGAGGTGGGTTTCTTGAAGACAGCAGATTGAGGGGTCCAGTTTTCTGATCCACCCTTTTAGCTTATGTCTTTTGATGGGTGAATTAAGACCATTAATATTCAGAGATATAACTTTGAAGTTTGATTTAATACCTGCCATATTTTGGTGGGTTGTGGTCTTTGTGGTTTTTTTTGTTTTTTTTTTTTGGTTAATGTGGACTGCTTCTTGATGGCTCTTGAAGTTGGTTATTTGTTTCTTCTGTGTGGAGAATTCCCTGAAGTACTTTCTGTAGGTTTGGCTTTGTGTTCATATACTTGTAAAGATGCAATTTCTCATGGAAGGTTTTTTTTTTACCATCTATTATGAGAGATACTTTTGCTGGGTAGAGAGTTGGGGGTGGAAACCATGGGTTCTTAGAGTTTGCAGTGTTCCATTCCAGGCCCTTCTGGCTTTTAGGGTTTCCATTGAGAAGTCTGAGGTAATTCTGATGGGGTTCCTTTTATATGTAATGTGTTGTTTTTCCCTGGCTGCTTTTAGGATTTTCTCTTTGTGTTTGATGTTCAGAGTCTTAAAGATAATGTGTCTTGGAGAATTTCTCCTTTGGTCCAGTCTGTTTGGAGTTCTACTAGCTTCTTGTAATTGGATAGAGTTTTCTTTTGAGAGAGCAGGAAAGTTTTCTTCAGTTATTTTGTTGAATAGGCTTTCCATTGCTTTGGTCTGTGTTTTCTTCCCCCTCTGGTATACCCATGATCCTGATGTTTGGGCGCTTAAGGGTGTCCCACATTTCCCTCATGTTCTGTTCACAGAAGTTTTTGAACTTGTTGAAATTTTTGTACTCATGAACTGTTTCTTCTGTTCTGTCTTCCAGTTCTGAGTTTCTATCTTCCACCTGACTTACTCTGTTCTTAAGGGCTTCTATAGAGTTTTGGGCCTGTTCAATTTGGTTCATATTTTCTACGGTTTTTTAATGTATAGTTTCCATCCCTCTGTATAATTCCCTTTTTGTGTCATTTTCTGATTTTCTTAATGCTTCTTGGAGTTTATCCCTGCATTTCTTTATGTCTTCATTGAACTTAGCCAGCTGGTTATTGAGGACCTCTTTTTTTTCATTCTCCTTCAGTTCATTTAACTGTCTTTGGAGCCCTTCCTGGTTCTTTTCTATTAGGTCCAATCTAGCAAGGATAACATTCATACAATTGTTGGCTCTTTGTTGAGTTTCTGTGAGTTGTGCTATTTGCTTGGCCAGGGTTGCATAGCTAGTCACTTCATTTTGGGGTTCTGATTCTATTGTCTCTTCTATGCTTTGGTTTGAAACATCCATTATAGGACTGGATAGTGTAGGTGGATTTACTTGTGTCTGGTTTTTCATGCTATTCCTTTTTTGCTGTAGTTTGCCCATCGCAATGATTCAGGTACCTTGTGTATGGAATGTTAGCCTGCTGTCCTGGGGTGGGGTGGGGTGTAGTGGTGATTGTCAGGGTTGTGGTCCCTGGAGTTCTGATAGGCTGGGGTGGGGGCTACTGGCCTACTGGCCTGTGTTCTTTGTATAGGTGGGAGGAATGGGGGTCCACAATCACCCTAGTTGGGCTGAGGCAGGGTAGGGCAGGAGCACTGGCCTACCTCCCGGGTTCCCTGATCTGCCCTGGGAGGGGGAAGTGATGGTACGTAACTGCTGATAGGGCTCAGGAAGGCTGGGGGGGGCACCTGGCCAATGATGGGGATGTGGCCAGTGAGGGAGGGGACTGAGCATCTAATGGCGGGCTTCCGCTGGTCAATGGGACTGGCAGGGTCCCTCGCAGTCCCGGATCGGGCTGTGCCAGGTGCTAGCAGCTAATGGCGGACTTCCGCCGGTCACTCGGACCGGCAGGGTCCGCGGCGGTCCCGGGTCAGGTCGCTCTGGGCGCTAGCGGCTAATGGCGGACTTCTGCCGGTCACTCGGACCGGCAGGGTCCGGGGTGGTCCCGGGTCAGGTCGCGCCAGGTGCTAGCAGCTAATGGCCCCGATCGGGCCATGCCAGGTGCTAGCAGCTAATGGCGGACTTCCGCCGGTCACTCGGACCAGCAGGGTCCTCAACGGTCCCAGGTCAGGTCGCACAGGGCGCTAGCAGCTAATGGCCGCTGATTTGGGTCACCCCAGCACCAAGGACCTAACATGAGGCAGCCCCTATCCTAGAGCGTGGGAATCAGTGGATTAAAAGTTTAAATATCTTGTATGGTGAGGCGAGGTTAGGCTGATGCCATCTTGACCGGAAGTCTCCAGTGTAGTTTTTAAAAGCCAAAAGAGCATTAGATGATGTATTCCAAGTATTAAAAAACAATTGCGAACCCAAACTAGTATACCCAGCAAAATTTTCTCATAATACACAAAGAAAAAATTTTCATAATAAAAGCAGACTTAACAACGAGTACATTAGCTCTACAGAGGCTACTGGAAAGAAATTCAGATTAATAAGAAGGATAATCACATGAAGAAGTTAGTGGGAAAAAAATCTATGGTAGATATTCAAGCAAAATTCAATTTTCCAGTAAATAAAGACCAAAGTAAAAACTAAGCACTAAAAAAATGAGTTAACACATTTTTCAATAATAACTCTGGATATTAGTGATATCAGTTCACAATCAGAAGGTATAGATTAACAGGCTGTATCAGAAAATGGGGTCTAGCCTGCAGAGATAGCTCAGTGGTTAACGGTGTTTAGAAAGCATGCCAACTTAGCTTCAAGTCCCCAGTATATCTGGAGTTTTTTTTGCAGTGACAAGAGGCCTGGTGTGTGCCTATTTATATTCTTTCTCCTTGTAAATAAGTAAAAGTATTAAAAAAGAAAACAGGCTCTATCATTTTGTTGTCTTCACAAAATTCACCTCACTTTCTTTTTTGAAATTATTGTTTTTATTGACAACTTCTATACTTACATACAAAAAACACATGATATTTGCCTCCCCTTCCCCATTCCACGTTAGAAGTCCAATGTCCATCATATCCCCTCCCTCTCTCCATTAGTCTCTCTTTTAATTTTACGTCATCATCTTTTTCTTCTATTTTGAGGGTCTTACGAAGGTATTGCTAGGTACTGCAAGGTCATGGATATCAAGGCCAATTTCTGTCTGGGCAGTTGCATTGTAAGAAGTCATACCCTTCCTTTGGCTCTCCCATTCTATCTGCCCCCTCTTCCGCAGTGGTCCCTGAGCCTTGGAGGGTGTGACAGAGGTGTTTCTGTGCTGGGCACTCCTCCATCCCTTCTTCTCAGCACTATGTTGCCTTTTGGGTCATCCCAGTGGTCATTGCCATCTAAAAAGAGAAGCTTCTCTAACTAGAAGTGAGAGTAGCATTAATATGTGAATATGAACATTAAGTGTAGTGCTTTCATGGCAGCTTGGTGGGAATAATATATACATTTAGCCAGCCAAGCACAGACTATACCCCTAAGGCTCATGACCTCCCCGTCATAGACTTTTGCTTAGGTTTTTCAGTACCAGGCATGTATTCCCTCCTGTAGAGAGGGCTTTCAGTCCAATTATGGAGCAGTTGGTTACCCCAAGAGTAGACATGCCACTATTGCACCCATTCAGTCATTGGGCCTGTATGGCCAAACTTGAATATTCAGTGTCCACTGTTTTCACTGCTGATGACTTCTGTCTCCCATATGCTGCATTCAGTGCAGCTTTTTCCAGCTTTTAGTTGGCTGTTCTACAGGGAGAAGGTTTTCTGCTCAGCACCAGCTTGCTTTCTCAGTGACCTTGCCTCTCAGGTAAGGGTCTTACTATCTGTTTCTCAAGGGAAACCAAGGGCTTTGGCAAAAGCCTTTAATGTTTTGGAGGCTACCAGGACCTTCTTGGCCAACAACTCACTGGAAGGTATCCAATTCCCGGCACTGAAAATTTTCTAGTAACAGTCTACAGCTTCTAGATATGCCATCATTCAAAAAAGTAGGTTTACATAAGTCTTATTCACAATATCTTGAATTTAGATTGACCCTCCCCTTGCCCTTCTTTTACGCATTCTCTTCCCATGGCCTCGCTTAGGCCATTCCCCTCCCTGTAATCTGTTCTTCTACTTACATATATGCAATACTGTACACTGAAGTCCTTCCCTTTCCTCCCTCCCTTATAGCCTTTTACCAGTTTACTGGTTTCTGGTACCTATTTTTGGTTCCAGTTCACACATAAGTCTATACATTTGTAGCTAAGATCCACATATGAGAGAGAACATGTGACATTTGGCTTTCTGAGCCTGGGTTACCTCACTTAGTATAATCCTTTCCAGATCCATCCATTTCCCTGCAAATTTCATAATTTCATTTTTCTTTACCACTGAATAGAACTCCATTGTGTAAATGTACCACATCTTTATTATCCATTCATCTGTGCAGGGACATCTAGGCTGGTTCCATTTCCTAGCTCACCTCACTTTCAAAGGCAGACACTACCATAGAGTGAAAGGATGGAAAAAGGTATTCCAAGGGAATGGAATCAAGACAAAAGTTACTGTGACTGTTCTAATGTGATAAAATAGATGTCAAAACTATTCAGAAAAGATAAAGGACACTTCATATTGATCAAGATGACAATCCACCAAGAGGACTCAGCAATCCTAAATATGTATGAATGCAGGCACACCCAGCTTCATAAAATAAATACTGCTAGACATGAAGTCACAGATTAACCCCAACACAATTATAGCATGAGTTCAAGTTAACCACTCTCTTCAATAGACAGGTCAACCAGACCTCTCAGACATTCTCCCCCACCCCCAAATAGGAAACCTTGGTGCTAATTATATAGAGCAAGTGGATCTAACATATGTGTACAGAACATTCCATCCCCAAACCATTGTAAGCCCATGGGACTTACTCTAAAATAGACCTCATATTTAAACTTAAGGAAAATTGAAATAACTTGTATTTTACCTCACCACAATATAATAAAGCTAGTACTTAGCAAGATAAGGTACAGAAAATACACAAAAATCTTGAGATTAAACAACACATTATTGATTAAAAATGAATGAGTCACTTACGAAATCAAGGAGATAAAATTCCGAGAATTGAATGGAACTGAGAACACATGTCAAAACTTATTGGATACAAAGAAGGCAGTCCTAAGACATAATTTTTATAGCCCTAAATGAATACATTAAAAAATCAGAGAAACTGGGCATGTTGGTGCACACCTTTAGGAGGATCACTGAGAGTTTGAGGCCAACCTGGTGCTACAGAGTGAGTTTCAGGTCAATCTGGGTTTAGAGTGAGACCCTACCTTGAAACAACAAAATTCTGAGAGCTATCAGATAAATAAATGACATATTTGATTGCCTTGGTAAAACATGAAGAAATAAATCCCCTAAACAGTAGGCAGGAAGAAATGATTAAGATTAGGGCATGAGATAGAGACAAAAAATTATTAAAAAATCAACAAGATGAGGAGTTGGCTTTTTGAAAAAAACAGAGTGACAAACTCTTAGCAAGACTAACAAAAAGAAAAAAGAGCAGAACCAAATTAATAAAGGTAGAGTTGAAACAGGAGACATTACAACAGCTACCAACAAAATTGAAAAAGAATCATAAGGACATGCTTTAAAAATACATACACCATTAAATTGGATAACCAAAAAAAAAAAAAAGGATGAATTTCTATAGGCACAAGATCCATATAATTAATCCACAGTGTGATCACTAATTGAAACAGATCTATAGTAACACAAGTGATGCAATTTAAAAAGCCTAGTTTTAGATCAGTTCACCTAAGAATTCTATCAGACCTTAAAAAGAACTAAGATCAACATTTCTCCAAGTATTACATAAACTAGAAAGGGAAGGAATACATCTGAGCTTTTTCATTGAAGCTAGTACTCTTATGAAACCCAAATAATAAAATAAACTATAGGTTAATCTTCCTGGTGAACATAGACATAAAACTTCTCAATAAAATATTTGTGAACTAAATTCAAGAACACAAAAAGATCATACACTGTGATCAAGTAGGCTTCATTCCACAGATGCACAGATGGTTCAACATATGCAAATCATTAAATATATATCATGATCAGATTGTAGGACAGAAATGATGGTCATCTCAACTGATGTAGAAAAGGCCTGTGACAAAATTGAACATTCCTTCATAATAAAAGTTGGAGAACCTAGGAGTGAAAGGTTATCTCAGTTTAATAAAGTATATATGGCAACTCTATAACCTGCATTATGCTAAATGGAGAAAAACTTGAAACATTCCCATTAAGATCTTGAACAGTACAAAGATGTACACTCTATTTCTACTCTACATAGTGTATATGGGCATATGTGTGTGTGCTAATGTGTGTACATGTGTGTGGCATGTATGGACGCCAGAGGCTAATGTCGTGTGTCTTCTATCACTTTACCTTATTTTTTTGAGAGGAAAATTTTCAGTAACCTTATGCTCATTGATTCAGCTACACTAGCTAGTCAGCAAAGCCTAGTAAGCCTGTTTTCACTTCCCCAGCACTGGAGTTACAGCCACCATGCCTGATATTTTAAGTGGGTTCCTGGACCCAAACTCAGGTCCTCATGGTTGTGTGGCAAACACTTTATACACCTCAAGTTATAAGGTAGGCATTATTTAATACAAATAGATGAAAATAAAGTGACAATAAACAGAAGCAATATGACTGTCTAAATTTTGGGTTTTATTGATCTGATGGTCTGTTCATATTTAGTCCACAGAGCATTTTCTATTGTACAGCTCATTCATATGAAATAGGAAAACTCTTGTATCCTCAATGTTTATTACAGTAATATCTTTATAACATAAGCCCCATCTTCCAGGTTTTTGTGTGTATAGTGTCATGGCATTAAGTACGTTTATGTTGCTCAGTCACCACTATTATCTATGGAATGTTTCATTTCTTAAAGAAGCTTCTTAAATTTTTTTTGAAATGTATATCCATTTTTCTGTTATTTATGTTCCTATTGCCTGCTTTTTTGGATCTTGGTGTGTAGCCCAGGCTGGTCTTGAAGTTACATCTTGTTGCCACAACAGTACTATGATTACAGGCATGTGCCACCATATCAGGCTTGTTGCTCTTTGATTCCTCTCCTCCCTGCTTTTATCATAATTCATTAACTTACTACTACAGAAGATGGGAGACATATGTCAGTGATGTTATGGTACACAAAATTAAAAAAAAATACTAGGTTTTTAAAGCAGAAAATGCCTTTGGAAATTTAGAAAATTTAAGTACTGAGACTGAACACAAGGACCATCCCTAGGCTATATTTTCAAGGTCATGATATTTTTGTCATAGTTAAGAGATTAGAATGATGTTCCTGCTATTTGTACCATTGTCACTACAGTTATATGTCACATCTAAGTGGCTCAAACTGGACTGCAGAGTCTGACACATCGGAAGCACACCTGTCTGTTTATCTTGCATGCATGCTGCAAGCACATGACTCTTCTTCTGTATCTGGCTAGAGTGCTGTCTGTTTAGCAGGACTTATTTTGGACCAGAATATGAACTACAGAGACAGGAAGTTTGACTTTTACCAATCTCTTCCGGTAAAAAATAATGTGAAAGTTGGGAGAGACAATCCCAGTAACTACCATAAACATAGATTTTGTTGAGACATTTCCTATCAATACACTCATACAGACATTATACAGATTTATTTCCTGTCCATTCCTTCATTGCTGGGGTTGGGAACCAGTGCTATACACATTAGGAAAGCACTCCTACCAACCTGTATTAATTTCTTCTTTATGCTGTAGTTTTATTTTAAAATATGTAACAAAACATACTTCTGTGACCATGTACAAATCACCTTTGGCTGTTGCCTCTTATCCCCACCCCTGCATAACTTTGTTGTCTTATTTTGTTGCTTCATGTTCAGTATCTTTATTATTTTTATTTATTTATTTTTGGGTTTTTGAGATAGGGTTCCACTCTAGTTCAGGCTTGTTGGGGTCCCTCCTAGGGCCAGCCCAGGAGGGACCACAGGGTCTCCGCTGAGTAGGGGGTGAGTGGCATGGAGTCACAACACAGACTCCAGGAGTTGGGTGGAAGCAGGCAGAGGGTGAGCTGCTGCAAACTCGTTTATTCAAGGAAGTGTAGGGGGTTTTAAGGGTTTGGTTGGCCAATTGTTGTATGGGGTGTTTCCCTTCTTATGACCAATGACAGCCTGTCTCCAGGCAGATCATCTCGCAGCAGGTTGCTCGGGAGCATGGGACTATAGCTGTTGTCACGCCAGGCCTGTGTAGGATGCCACATCCACAGAAGCCACTTCCTGGTTTCTTCTAGCAGGCAGCCTGGATAGGGCCCAACCTGCATTGTGCTCTACACAGCCTGACCTGGAATTCATTATGTACTCTCAGGATGGCCTCAAACTTACGGCAGTCCTACCTCTGCCTCCCGAGTGCTCGGATTAAAGGCATGCACCACCATGCCCAGCCAGTATCTTTATTATTGATTCAACTCAAAACTATCTTCCACTTGACTATTTTCTTAACCTCCTTGAGTGAATTACTCTTGAAATTTTCTTTTTTTAAAGAATATTTTTATTTATTTGCAAGGGAGGAAGGCAGGTATGTAGAGAGGGAAACAGAAAGAGAGAGAGGGAGAAAGAAAATGTAGAGAAATGGGCATGCCAGGGTCTCTTGGCTCCACAAAGGAATTCCACTTTGTGCATCTGGATTTACATGGATACTAGGGAATTGAACTAGGCCGGCAGGTTTTGCAAGCAAGTGTCTTTAACCGTCTTTCCAGTCCTCTTGCAATTTCCTTCTTTCCTTCCCTCCTTCCTTCCTTCCTTCCTTCCTTCCTTCCTTCCTTCCTTCTCTTTCTTTTTCTTTCTCTCTTTTTCTTTCTCTCTCTCCCTTTCTTTCTTTCTTTCTTTCTTTCTTTCTTTCTTTCTTTCTTTCTTTCTTTCTTTCTTTCTTTCCTTTCTTTCTTATTTTTGGTCTTTTGAGGTAGGGTCTCACTGTAGCCCTGGCTGGCCTGGAATTCACTCTGTATTCTCAGAGTGGCCTCGAACTCTTGGCAATCCTCCTACCTCTACCTCCTGAGTGCTGGGATTAAAGGTGTGCACCACCCACACCTGGCACAATTTTCTTAATGCCTTTGTCTGAATAATTTTCCTTTGAATCTAATGTTCTACTGTTTTCCTGATACTTTTTACTGTGATGGATCTTATTTCCTGAAAGTGATGTTGTCTTCTTACTGGCTTTACTCCTTTATTTTGGTGAAGCATGCTTTCTACCAGTTTCCCAAGAGAAAACACAGGAGGTGGGTAAGGTGATATTTTTGACTTATCTCTTTTTAGATAAAAAACACTGTTTAGAATTTTACCAGTCCATATTTTTTCTATGTTCTGAATACTGTCCTATGTCCACTCATAGCCAGTGAGAAATAACTACAGACTGCATTACATGCTCTTAGTTTTTCAGAGTGGTTGTGCATTCTGGCATTTATTTTGGTGATTTTATCAAATTTACACGAGATGTGCAAATGATAGTTCCTAGGTTATGAAAAATTAAGAAATTGTATCATACTGCACATAGCATCATGCATTTTTTTGTTTTTTGTTTTTATATTAATGACTCTGGCCCAGGCTGACCTGGAATTAACTATGTAGTCTGCCATTTTTAAGGTTGATGAAACAGGATAATGATCAGCAGGCCTATAATGTTGAGCATCACTTGGTATTATGAATAATGTTATGCATACCACTCTGGTCTACAGCTAACAAAACAATTTGCCATAACTTCATGTAATTTGAAGAAAAGGAAAGAGCACTACTAGAACATGATTCTGAGAGGAATTTCGTAGGAATTACTTTATATTGCATTTCCTGTTCAGATACACTTTTTTTTTCTGTGTGTGTGTGTGTGTGTGTGTGTGTGTGTGTGTGTGTGTATTTATTTATTTGAGAGAAAGAAAGAATGGGTGTGCTGGGCCCTCCAGCCACTGCAAACGAACTCCAGACTTATGTGCCACCTTTACATAGGTATTGGCTAATCGAACCTGGTCCTTAAGCTTCACAGGCAAGTGCCTAACCACTAAGCAATCTCTCCAATCCCTAGATGCACTTTTCCAAGGACATATTCTACTGACTCCTGAATAATTGAATAATTACTACACAATTATTTTACTTCTTCATCTGTCTTTCTGATCACCTTTAATCCTTGAGTCGCATATCAGAGCTTTGTATTTTGTCCTTCATGTCTCTTCTGTTTCATATATTCAAACTCTTTTTTTTTTTTTTTAAGGTAGAGTCTTACTATGAGGCCAAGCTGGACTCAAACTTTTGGCAATCCTCCTGCCTCTACCTTGTGAATGTTGGAATTATAGGCATGTACCACCATGCCAAGTTTCATGTGGTAGTAGGTATTGAACCCAGAGTCTCATGCATGCTAAGCAAGCACTCTACCAACTGAGCTATATCCCAGCATTAATTCTAGGTTCTGGGGTGTCTTTCTCTGAAGATAAGAATAGGCCATCACAAGCTGACATGGTGGTGTATTTCTATAATCCTAGCTTTTGGGAGGCTGATACAGGATTGTCTTGAATTTAAGGCCAGTCTGGGTAATAGCGTGAGATCCTGTGTCAGGAATACAAAACAAATACAAATCAAAAGAAAAGAAATGAAAAGAAAAGAAGAAAAGAATAGGCCATTGTAAGTAGATGATTTATCTCTGGTAGGCATCAAAATACCCGACTTACTGATTTTAACTCCTGGGAAGTACTGATTTCTGCATATAGACCCTATGCAGATACTCCCTTACTACCGTAAAGACTTGGAAGGTGGTACTTGAGATCATACAGTGACTTCCTCCTTTCAGGTTGCAAACATTCTCAGTAAAGCCTACTTTATTTTAAAATAAAGTGCACATTTACTGAAATTGGTTACCTTATTTTACCATTTAAAATTTAGACATATTTTGAAGGCTGATATATGATTGTTTTGTACATGAGGTGTTTTAAATATATATACCCACTCTTTTAAAAATATTTTTATTTACTTATTTGCACAGAGAGAGACAGAGATAGAGGGAGAGAGAGAAGAAAGAGTGAGAAGGCAGAGAGAGAGAGAGAGAGAGAGAGAGAGAATGAGAACGGGCACACCAGGGCCTCCAGCCACTGCAAATGAACTTCAGATGCATGTGTGCTGTACATCTGGCTTTATATGGGTGCTGGCAAATTGTAACTGGGTCATTAGGCTTGTAGACAAGTGCCTTAACTGCTAAGCCATCTTTTCAGCCACCCCCACAAACTCTTTTTTATATGTATCTGCATCTGATTCTTTTGTGTATTGCATAGTTCTTTTGGCTATGGACTTATTTTCAAAAGTAATGACTGGTAAAAAAGTTTGGCTCATGACTCTTGTGTATTATTTTATTGTTGGCTGCAATATGTTACTTTAAGGCTGTTGACCAGGTTTATTTTAGTTGATTGGTTTAAGAACAAGAATTAGATTCTTTGTCCCAAATAGAAAATGCATTTGGTTTTGATCTTAGGTAGTCTACTTTTGTGCCCAAATTGATAGATTGGCTTGTGTTTGGCCAAGACATTGTACAGTTGATTAGAGATAATCTACTTATAGAAGGGGAGAGTCTGAGGTCTTGAACTCTAACCCTCCAGCCTATTTGGTCTTAATATTCTCATAGACCATTTGGCTTTAGTCCCACTCATTAACTGTTACAGTTTGATTCTGTCATATGGACATTTTTCTTTCTTTCTTTGGAACTTAAAGTTTTTTAAAAAAAATATTTTTATTTTTTTATTTAAGAGAGACAAAGAGGGAGAGAGAGAGAGAGAATGGGTGCACCAGGGCCTCCAACAACTGCAAACGAACTCCAGATGCATGCACCACTTTGAGCATCTGGCTTATGTGGTCCTGGGGAATTGAAACAAGGTTCTTTGGCATCGCAGCCAAGAGCCTTAACCACTAAGCCATCTCTCCAGCCTGGAACTTAATGTTTTAAAATGCATATTTATAGGGCTGGAGAGATGGCTTAATGGTTAAGGCGCCTGCCTGCGAAGCCTAAGAACCCCCATTTGAATCTCCAGGTCCCACGTTCAGCCAGATGCAAAAGTGACACAAGTGCACAATATTGCACATGCGCACAAGGGGTCACAAGCGTCTGGAGTTGGTTCGCAGAGGCTGAGAGGCCCTGGTGTACCCATTCTCTACCTGTCTCTCTCTCTGTCTCTCTCAAGTTAAAAAAGTACATATTTATATATTTTTGTCAGCATTTTAAAGTTTGGAATATTAAGTATTAGGGACATCCTAGTACAGGCTTACTCTTTTCATCCAGGATTGGATTTGAGTTTATATTCTCTTGAATGAAGAGTCAGAAAAGAATTACACTAGCTGTAGGACTTGATTCATGACAGCCTATCACTTCTCCTTAGAAAAATTACTGCTATTCCTTCCAGTGGCATGAAGATTTATTTTAGTAATCAATTTAATCTATTAATATATATATGTGTGTTTATTAATATAATAAATATATTTAAAATTATTTTTAAAACAGGACCTCATTTTGTAGCCTGGAACTCACTATATAGCCCCAACTCTCTATTTGCTGAGTACTTGGATTATAGGTGTGAGCTCCCATACTTACTTTTAGAATTATTTTAAAGAATAAATTAGAATATTTTCCTACCTGTATTGCCAAGTTTGGTTGCTCTTTTATGTAAAGTCTCAACAAGGTTAACTATTTGAGACAGAATTATACAATCATAATCACTATTTTTGTTTATGATTATTTTCTGAAAGTCACCAACTTTGTTAAAAATTATACATGTACAAGAAATATGACTTATATAAATGGGAAGCATTTGCAGTATTTAAAAATGAATTATATATAATTTAGATTAATATAGTTATGAGTGCCCTAAATAATAAACTTGATTACTTGCACTGCACATGAATAGCAGTAAGTAAGATACTGCTTCAAGGTATAGCAGATGGCTTCTGAATAGCTTGGTGAGAAAAATGTTTGCTAAGCGTGATAGCATGTACCTACCCTATTTCCCATATGAACTAGATCAGGGTAATAACTTTAAAAGATTCTGCAGGAGATTGTTAAATCTAAGGTAGGGTGTAATTCCAAAACTTTGAAGTCAAATACATATTATTCAACTAATTTTAAATTTTCTTTTCAGTTGAATGAAGTAATGTATACATTTTTTTTTCTTAATGGCATGTACTACAAAATCCTGTTGGTTATGTGTGTGTGTGTGTGTGTGTGTGTGTGTGTGTGTGTGTGTGTATATATATATATATATATATATATATATTCATGAAAGATATTATGTAGTATTTAATACATATACTGCATATATAGTGATATATATATATATGTTATTGGGGTGTTTTGTTAATATTCTAATACAAAAGGGAATACTCAAAAATGATTAAGGGAATGTTCATTGTTGGTTCTGTGAAGGAATTAGTGAATTTTTTAAGAAAGTTAATCCTATGCATCTTATTTTATAATATATATGTTGCAGTCAGGTTCTTGTTGTTGGTCAAACATCTGACCAGAAGGAGCTTATGGGAAGAAGGGGTTCATTTCAGTTTTACAAATTCCAGAGGAACTCCATCAATGGGGGAAGCATCTGGCTCACTTTCACAGATCTAAGCAGAGAGACATCACCAAACAGCCAGCAAACACCAAAACGAGCAAGCATGAACCACCAGGACTCCATCTACTCTCCAAGCACCTTAGGGCTGAACTCAAGATCCACCCCCAAACAAACCTTATTGCTGGACTCCCAAGATCAGTCCCCAGTGACATGTTTCTTCCCTGGTAGGGCTCTGGCCGCTGGAGACTCAAGTTTCAAGCCTGAGTCCATGGAGCCATACATTCAAATGGCTACCTGGACATTCATATGCCACATTTCTCCCCTGGCCTCCATAGACTCATGATCATCTCACAATGCAAATTGCATTCAGTCCAACTTTAAAGGTGTCTGAAAGCTTTATGAATTTTGAGACTATCTGAGAGTCAAGATTATCTTTTAACTGTGAATCCTGTAAAATCAAAACAAGTTATATACTTTCAACACATAAGGGCACAAAGTAAACATTTCCGTTGCAGTAAGAGACAGACAACAAGGAGATACTGGACCAATGCAAAATCAGTAATCATCAAGTAAACATCGAATACCTACAGTTCAAGTCTGACACCCATAACCAGTGATGAAAGTCTCTAGATTTTCTAAATCTGCCCCTCCAAGCTAGGCTAAGTAGCCAAGGGAAAACTTTCATCTGAAGCCAATAGTGCTCCATGGTAGACATTGTACAGTCCTGGTATAACCAAAACATCTTAGGGTCTCCACTGCAAACCATGGTCCACCCTAACAGCTCTATACAATGGCCATTTTTGACTTTCAGTATAGGGACCTCACCCTGCTCCATAATGTGCATCAATGTGTAGCTGGTCCTGGAACTGGTTCTCTTCATACAGTGGCCTTACTGCGCCTCTACACAAATTCTACCCTGTTTCACATGCCTTATCTCAGCAGTGGCTTCTGGAACTATGTGCACTTCATGACACAGTTTCTTATATTTTTCATGCTTTTAAAACCATTACCAGGTGTGTGGCAAGCCAAATTTGTTAATTCAGGGGGGATAAACCTTGACCTTGAAGACCAGCATACTTTTTCAGATTTCTTACTTTATGTCATCTCCTTTCAAAAGAATTTGTATTCCTACTCATTGAACCTTCCTTGGGTGAATTTCATTCTAAAGCACCTTTTCCATTGTCCTAATGCAAAGCCCATGTCCCACCATTAAGGATGAATCAAATTACAATTGCAACTTTAGTAACTTAAACCCAGTCTTTGTGCCAGAAACTTTTTTTTTTTTTTTTTTTTTTTTTTCATTTTTCGGTTTTTCAAGGTAGGGTCTCACTCTAGCCCAGGCTGACCTGGAATTCGCTATGTAATCTCAGGGTGGCCTCAAACTCATGGCGATCCTCCTACCTTTGCCTCCCAAATGCTGGGATTAAAGGTGTGCGCCACCATGCCTGGCCATATACCAGAAACTTTAACTTCAACCTTGCTTGAATTTTTGTTGTGATAAATCATACATCTTTCATATCTTTCTTTTCTATACCTTCCCGCCAAGCACACCAGTCCATTACTTTTAAATTCAACCTTGATCAAACGCTCCAGGCATGGGCAGAACATACTCAGCTTTTATGCCATTAGCCCAGTTCCAACAATGTTCTGTCTTTTACCCCTTGAAATTTCACAAGCCAAGCCTTCACAATCCATACTTCTCTCTGCAGTTAGCATTTTCAAACTCTCATCAGAATTGGCCATAAAATTTGGCTTACCGCACCACACTGTGAGGCTTCTCTAATCACAAGTACCAAGTCCTTCCACATACCTCCAGTACACAAGTTCCAAGAGACCAAAATCCACAATGTCAGATTCACTGTATCAAAGATTCTATTCTTGGTACCAATTTACTGTTGTAATCCTCTTCTTATTGCTGGATAAACATCTGACCAGAAGCTGCTTATGGGAAGAACAGGTTTATTTTTGGCTTACAAATTCCAGGGGAGCACCATCAATGGCAGAAGAAACTGGTTTACTTTCATAGATCCAAGAAGAGACATCACCAAACAGCCAGCAGACACCATCCACTAGCAAGCAGAAACAGCTCCAACTGCTCTCCACACACCTTAGGGCTGGACTCCAAGATCAGTTCTTAGTGACGTGCCTCTTCTCCAGTAGAGCTTTTCCCACTTTAGGCTCAAGTTTGAAGCCTGAGTCTGTGGTGCCTGTCATAATCAGCTCCACACTGCTGGGATGAACTTCCAAACACAGTTTGTGGGAGGAAGGGATTTATTTGAAGGTTACAGATCCTGGGGAAGTTCTGATGATGATGGAATAAGCTGCTCCTCTTTCATAGGTCCAAGCAGCAAGATACTGCCAAGCAGCCAGCACCACAAGCAGGCAGGCAGGCAGGCAGGCGGGCAGGCATGAACCTGCAGCAACAGGACTCCCCAGAGTTCACTCTACATACCTTAGGCTGGAATTCAGATCTTCCCCCAGTGACATGTCCTCTGACCCCCATAATAACACCCAAGTCTTTGGGGGTGGTTCATACATTCAAACTATCACAGGGCCATACATTCAAATTAGCACAATATATATTTTAACTGCTTCTTATGTGAGATTGCAAACCAGTAAAAATAGAAAATATCTGAATATACTTACCTATCTTCAACATGAACTCTAGTTCATGGTGACAAATTCTGTTTAATCCACATTCCCACATTCTCTCTTCCCTTTGAGTTTTGCTCCTCCCCTTCAACCCTCTTCCATTCCAAATGAACACTTATTTGGAATTTTTCAGAAGGTATATAATATTTGTAATAGTTTAGCATTTATGACAGAATAAAATTTATTTCTATTTTTATTTCTTTTTATTTATAGATTTTAAATAATTTTCTTGTAGAATTAATAGTGTAAAATGTCATTATTCATCTAAGCATTTTACAGGAATGGTTATATTACATAAATACATCATTTTGGTTCAATTTCTTGAAAGATATAGCATTTTTCAGTGCTTCACATTTTTTTAATTATTTTATATATTTGAAGCAGAGAATAAGCAATTGAGAGTAGAGAAAAAGAGAGACTGAGTATGGGCACACTAGGGCTTCTTTCAACTGCACATAAGCTCTAGATACATGCACTCCTTTGTGCATCTATCTTAGCATGGGTACTGGGGAATTTAACCCAAGCTGCTAGGCTTTCCAAGTGTAACAGACAGCTTCAGGTTCACTGAGATGAACTTCCAGACCAGGCACTGTTATGGAGGAAGGGATATGTATTGGAGCTTACAGATCCAGGGGAAGTTCCATAATGACAGAAGCTGGCCTGCTCTTCACAGGACCAAACACAGAGAGCAAAGCCACAGCCAAAAGCCTCACAGCACACCTCAAGAACTCGAACTAGGCACACTTTGCATATCTTTACAATGGAATCTCAAACCCATCATCACACCTTAAAATCTGCCCAGTGACATTGCCTCCAGCCAGGTGGATGCAGATGTAAACAACAAACTAATAAAACACTGAATATATTGGGGGCCATCTATTCAAACTACCACACCAAGTAATCACCTTTAATCACTGAGCCATTTCTCCAACCCAACATTATTTATTTTATTATTATTTTTTAAAAAATATATTTTTTTTATTTGAGAGAGAGAGAGAGAAGGAATGTGCACACCAGGGCCTCCAGCCACTGCAAACGAACTCCAGATGCATGTACCTCCTTGAGCATCTGGCTTACGTGGATCCTGGGGAATCGAACCATGGTCCTTTGGCTTTGCGGGTAAATGCCTTAACCACTAAGCCATTTTCTCCTACCCTATTTATTTTATTTTTTTTTAAAATGGGATCTCAGTTTTACCCATCTTTTAATTTTATTTATTAGGGAGAGGGAGAGAAAGAAGGTGCACCAGGCCTCCAGCCACTGCAGACAAACTCCAGACACATGCTCCACCTTGTGCAACTGGCTTACATGGGTACTGGGGAACTGAACTTGGATCCTTAGACTTTGAAGGCAAGTGCCTTGACTGCTAAGCCATCTCTCCAGCCCCCAACATTATTTTATTTTTAGTTAAAATTTTAAAAAAAGTTACACTCTTATATCCCCTCTCCCCGGCATTTATTCTACTGAGGGCCCTGCTCAGTGGGTTTATTGGTATTCACTGTGGGGTCTGAAGGCCTCAAACAGTGTGTGGGGTTGGGTTATCCTGCCTCAGGCTACTCCTACTGGTCTGTGGCTCTTACAATCTCCACCTCTCCCCCTTTTTCTACAGTATTCTCTGAACCTTAGCTGGTGGGTTAGAAATCTGATTTAGTGTTGAATTCTTTGCAACCTCTGGATTTCTGTTTTGATTAGTTTTAAGGGACTGCAGCATTGCTATCTTCCTGGAACTTGTTTTCAGGGTAGCAGTGAGAGTAATATTTGTGTCACAGCTTCTTCTACAATCACTCCTGGGCTCTGGAAGATGTGATAGGAGGTGATCTGTTGTACCAGGCAGTGTGCTGTTTTTTCTTGGTGTGTTGATGTATCCTGGAGCTAGTGAAAGCAGCTTGAATTAAAGGGCAGTAAACATAGTTACTTGAGAAACTTTTTGATGTGTAGATGTACTCTTCCTAGCCAAAGAGCAGTGTATGTTCTCTCTGGAGTCTTTGAGTTTCTTATCCATGGGATTCTGACTTGTTTCTCAGTACCAGATATGCATTTTCTCTCACCAAGTGGGTCTCATGCCCAGTGCAAGAATAGTTGGTTACCTGCATAGGCTGTGTGCCACTATTGCACAGGTATGTACCACTTGATTGGCTGGTTGATTTTGTAACTAGCAGGATCTTCTGCTCATTCATGCTGTTGGTAACCATTATCCCCCAGCAGTTCCCATAGCACATTGCAGCTTTATGATAGCTAGCCAGGAGGGGATTGATTTCTTTCTCAGTTACTGTGCAGTCCCTTGATGTCCTGTAACCACAGGCTATGAACTCTTTAGCAATAGAGTCTTAACTTTTAGCTCTGGCATTTAACCAAGTGCTTTGGCAATGACCTGCATTTTTTTTTTTTTTGCGGCGTGGGGGACCTCATGGGTCTTTCTGACCAATAGCTTACTGGTGGAGTTGGGGGATGGGTAACCAAATTCTGGCCCTGGGATTTGTCAGCCAAAGCCTATGGTTTTAGAGTTAAGCTTTCTTCATCTTCTATGGGGCACATCTGATTGGGTCTCTTTTCTAGCTACATTCTAGTTCCATGTCAATAGTCCTGATGCTTAGTACTGCTTACAATTAACTCAAGCTCTTCTAGGTCAGGAACCGCATATGATAGAGAACATGTGGTATTTGTCTTTTTGTGCCTGTGTGACCTTGCTTAGTATGGTTGTTTTCCAAGTCCACCCATTTTCTTGCAAATTTTATTATTTTGTTTTTCCTTACCACTGACTAGAATTTCATTGTGTATATGTGATGGGCATCTGAACTGATTCCAGTTTTTAGCTAGTGTGAATAATACAGCATAAATGAATAAGATTGAACAAGTGTCTCTGTAAGAAATAGTTGAGTTTTTAGAGTATATGCCCAAAAACAGTATAACTGGATCTAATGGTAGTTCTGTTTTCAGCTTTTTTTGTTTGTTTGTTTGTTTTTGTTTTCCGAGGTAGGGTTTCACTGCAGCTCAGGTTGACCTGGAGTTCACTATGTAGTCTCAGGGTGCCTCGAACTCACAGTGATCCTCCCACCTCTGGCTTCCAAGTACTAAGGATTAAAGGCATGAGCCACCATGCCCAGCTTATTTTCAGCTTTTTGAGCAGTCTCCATACTGATTTCCGTAGTAGATGTGCTAGTTTTCACTGCCACCAGCAGTGGATAATAGTTTCTCTTTTCCCACAACCTTACCAGCATTTGCTGTCATTTGTTTTTTCTTTTTTTTTGGATGATTTTTATTGTGACTGGAGTGAGATGAATCTCAAAGTTGTTTTTTTTTTTTTTTTTTTTTTTTTTTTTTTTTTTTGTTTTTCAAGGTAGGGTCTCGCTGTAGCCCAGGCTGACCTGGAATTCACTCTGTTCACTCTGTATTCACAGGGTGGCCTCGAACTCATGGCAATTCTCCTACCTCTACTTCCCAAGTGTTGGGATTAAAGGCATGTGTCACCATGCCCGGCTTTCAAAGTTGTTTTAATATGCATTTTCATCATGGCTAAAGGTGTTGAACATCTCTTTAGATATTAATTGGCCATTTGTATTTCCTCCTTTGGGAACTCTTTGTTAATTTCCCTGCCTCATTTTTTTTTTAATGGAGTCCTTGATTATTGTTTGTTTGTTTGTTTGTTTGTTTGTTTTTGAGATTTGTTTTTGGTAGATTCTAGATAATAAACCCCTGTTGGTATACAGCTGGAAATGTTGTCCCATTCCTTAGGTGTCTATTGATTCTGTTGATGGTTTGATGATCTGTAAAATAGCTTACTGTTTTTATAAGGTCCCAGTGGTTGAGTGTTTATTTAATTCCCCAGGCTACTGAGGTCGTCTTATTCAGTAAGTCTTTCCCCACACCTGTATCTTGGTGTATTCTCCCTACTTTTTCTTCTAGTCATTGTAGAGTTTCTTATTTGAGGTCTTTGATCCATTTGGAGCTTAGAGAGAACAGAGTTTGAATTCTTCTTTCTACATGTAGCTATTCAGTTTCACCAACACTGTTGAAGATGCTCTTTTCTTCAGTGAGTTTTTTGGTCCTTTTGTGAAAGATCATATAGCTGTAGTTACTAGAAATTATACCTGGATCTTCTGTTCTGTACCATTGATCTATGTACCTCTTTATTTGCCATGGTTTTGCTATTATATGTCTATAGTTTATATATAATATATGTTGAAATCAGGAGTGATGATACCACTAGGGGTATTCCTTTTGCTGAGGGCAGTTATAGCTATCCAAAGACTTTTGTGCTTCCATATGAATTTTAAAGCCTTTTTTAAAAACTCTGTGAATAATGTTTCTGGGATTTTGATTGGAGTTGCATTGAATTTGTGTATTGCTTTTGGTAGGATGGCCATTTTTTAAACTATATTCAGTCTTCTGATACATGAGCATGTGAGATCATTCCATCTTCACATGTCTTCCTCCAATTCTTTCTTCATAGTTCTTGTTTTCATTGTATTAGTCTTTGACTTCCTTGGTTATAGATAGTCCAAGATATTTGATTTTTTTGTGTGTGTGTGCCTGTTATAAACAATGTAGATTACCTGATTTCTTACTCCATATCTTTGTCATTGGTATATATGAAATATGCTGATTTTTGTGTGTTGATTTTGTATCCTGCCACTTTGTGAAAGTATCACTTCTTGGATTTTTTTTTTTGTAGATGTTTTTTGGTTCTTTTATTTACAGAATCATGTCATCTGGTAATAGGGCTACTTTGACTTCTTCCTTTCTAATTTATATGACTTTTATTTCTTTTTCTTGTCTTATTGCCTAAGCTAAGACTTCAAGTACTATGTTGAAAACTAGTGGTGAGAGTGGGAACCCTTGTCTTGTTCCAGATCCTAATGGGAATGCTCCAGGTTTTTCCCTATTTAGTATATGGGCTTTAGGTCTCTTATAGATGCTTTATGGTGTTAAGATATGATTCCTCCATCACTAGTTTATCCAGTGTTTTGTTTTGGCATGGTTCTTATGCTGCCATCTTAACCAGAAGTCCCCATTACTCTTTTTGAGGGTTATATCTTTTAGGCTGTCTGCAAGGATAAAGGCTTTTGTGGTATCATCTCATTTTGGATTTAATTTTGTGTTTCTTTTCCTCCCTCCCCTTCCTCTTCCCCCAAACCCTTCCATCTCTGCTGTCTGGGCCTTGAGTTGCCTAGCAGGTATGACCACAACTCCAGCAGGTCCAAGTTAGGAACTGCAGATAAGTGACACCATGCAGCATTTGCCTTTCTGTGATTGTGTGAGTTTGCTGAATATGATCTGTTCCAAGTCTGTCCATTTTTCAACAAATTCCATTGTATCATTTTTCTTACTGCTGAGTAGAATTCCATTGTATAAATGTACCACAACTTCATTATCCATTCATCTAATGATGGACATCTGTATTGATTCCAGTTCTTAGCTATGAATTGAGCAGCTATAAACATGGTTGAGCAAGTCTTTGTATTGATGCATGGAGCATTTAGGATAAATGCCCAGTAAGGAAATAACTGAATCTGTTGGTAGTTCTATGTTCAACCTTTTCAGGAATCTCCAAAGTGGTTTCTCTTAGCAATTGAGATTAGGGATTGATTTAACTTGTTCTGATACTTTTTACATTTCTTTTTGTTTTGTTTTCATTTTTTGAGGTAGGGTCTCACTCTGGCCCACGCTGACCTAGAATGCACTATATAGTCTCAGGGTGGCCTCGAACTCATGGCAATCCTCCTATGTCTACCTTCTGAGTGCTGGGATGAAAGGTGTACACCACCATGCCCAGCTAAACTTTTTTGATTTGCCAAGAATTTCAGTTGGTTGTGTGGAAATGTAACCTTTTATCTGCAGGAGTATGTCATTGCATCAGAATTTGGCACCCACATGAATCTTAAGAAAACAAGCTATTTGTTCCCTCAAGAAACTATTCTATAAGCTGGCTTTGCTTTTATATTCTGTTCTGTCCTAGATTAGGTGATTTAATTTAGTTTGGCTTAGGGCAGAATGTTTCAGGATGTTTTATAAAATCCTGATATATGATTAGCTCTATGCAAATAATACTTGTTTTAAAGTTTTACTTTTTTTTTTTAAACCAGTAGATGGTATGTTATGTGCATTATTGAATGTCATTTGGAACTCATATTGATGGGTCTTGCAGTATCCAAGTGGTATATTGATTTTCCCTGAAGGTTTTGAAGATATGGATATCATATGTGTGGAACACCAGCTATTTATTTCTTCTAAGTTTGATGACCTTTTATGAGTATTAGTGTTCTCCAGAGAAAGAAGGTAATAGGAAATGCAGAGAGAGGGGAGAGAGAGAGAGAGAGAGAGAGAGAGAGAGAGAGAGGAGAAGAGAAGGAACAAGGAGAGGAGAAGGGAGGAGGAGGGAGGAAAAGGAAAAGTGAAGAAAAAGATGAGGAGAAGAATGGCTAGGGTTAGGAAGAGAAGAAGTAAGAAAGGGGAGAGAAGAGACAAGTGAAAAGTGAGAGTTTGATTTAGCATATGGAGCTGGGTCAATGGTAGCTGCTAAGTCCCTAGATCAGCAGTCAGTAAGCTGATAGGTAGCCCTGGAAGTATAATAGTATAGTTCCCTGCCTGCAGGCCTGAGAATCATGTGAGTTGATGGAGTAGTTCCAGTCTGAAAACCAGTGGGCTTTAGTCCAGATAGCTAACATTTCAGCCTGAGAAAATTACCCCCACCCAAGGCAGTCAGAAGGTCCTTCCCCATTTCTACTGGTCAGTTGTTTTTTTTAGACGCTCATCTGACTATATGATCCACTTACATTACAGAGTACAGTCCATTTTATTGTCTACTTTTATTCTAATGTTTATCTTATCCAGGTACTCCACAAGATAGCTGATCCAATCAGGTTGACACATTTTCTATTAAAATGACTTTCATTCAAAATTTTTTTTTTTTTTTTTTTTTTTTTTTTTTTTAGTTTTTCAAGGTAGGGTCTTGCTCTAGCCCTGGCTGACCTGGAATTCACTTGGTAGTCTCAGGGTGGCCTTGAATTCATGGCAATCCTTCTACCTCTGCCTCCCGAGTGCTGGGATTAAAGGCATGTGCCACCGCCTGGCCAAAATAGTCATTTTTGATACAAAGTTCTTGATAGCTAAAGCTGTTTATCAAAGAGGAATTTTCTGTGCAGACATATAGAAGTCACAATATAGAAAAATTAACTTTCAGTATAAATTCATAAAACTTCAGGCTCCTGAATTCTAAGACTATTATAATTGGTTCCTAGCTGAAGTAAGAAATATAGTTTTTTAAAAAATATTTGTGCCAGAAGTGGTGGTGTACCCCTTTAAGCCTGTGATCCCAGCACTCAGTAGGCTGAGACAGGAGGATTGTGAATTTGAAGCCATTCTGTGTATATTTAGAGTTCAAGGACAGCCTGGGCTACATACATAGTGAAGCCCTGTCTCAAGAAACCAAAGGCTAGGATGTAGCTCAGTGGCAGAATGCTTGGCTAGCATGTGCAAGTCCCTGAGTTTGATCCTAGCACTGAAAAATATTTTCTAAGTCCCAGAAACTCCTGCCATAGCCATTGATTTGGAGCTTTCACTCTACTTTAACCAAAGAAGCAAGCTGAGGTCCACAGCAAAAGACATACAATTATAAAAGGCTAATTAGGCAGTAATACATTTTCAAGGTTCTTAGAGAGTCATTGGTGATTACTCCCTTTTTATTCATGTTGGATCTCTCAGTTTTCCCTGTAATGTGATAAACTCAAGGTTTTCAATTAAGTTACAAAGTTATTTATAGATATTTAATTTTAAAATTAGAAGGAATACAGATACATGATAAAAATAATACTACTCTTATAAAATGAAGCATACAATGTTTTCCCTTGATTTTCCCAGTCTCTCCATCCTGACTCTTCAGACAAATCAGTAGGAATAATAGCCTAAGTATCTATCTTGAAAAAACTACTATACTTATTAAGCCTATGAGCATATATGTATAGTTGTATGGTTCATCTTGTTATAAATTTATCCATATTTTGTGCTTGTATTGTTTCGATTAATTATATATTTGAATAGGAAGTCTTTAAAAATTTTTTTTGTTCTTTTGGGTTTTTTGAAACAGGGTGTTACTCTAGCCCAAGCTGGTGGTGGACCTGAAATTCATTCACACTGTGGCCCTAGGTTAATCTCAAACTCAACATGATACTTAGACCTCAGCCTCCCAAGTTCTGGGACTAATGATGTGTGCCACCATGTCTGCATATTTTATTGTTTATTTTTGCCTTACTTCTAGGACAATGTCTGGTTCATAGTATATAGCATTTTAACAAGTATTTAGTGAAAGAATGCTCCATATATACTACTCTTGTGTTTGTGCTGTAAGCCATATCAATTTACTATATATAAGTTGGATCACATTTTATTTGACCCAATTCTTTATTGACTGACATTTATGTTCACTCTAGTTTCCAGCTATCATCTGTCCATCCTCCTATCTGTTCATCATATACTATGTCCTTGATTTTTATCTTACAAGGATATGGAGATGGAGGAGAACATTAAGGGCCCTGTTCACGTGCAACTTCTATGTACAAACTTGGCTGAGACATGTTCTATCAAAAACAAAGAATTAAAGCTTACATAAAGCAGTTTTGTCAGGGCAGTAATGCAGACAACAGAGGAGAGAAAAGTTTCTTCTCCTTTAGATAGGATGGCGAGGCAAACTCTTTCTGGATAGGTGACTTCTAAGTCAAGCCTGGCTGATGAGAAAAACTATTTAGAAATCTAGAGAGGATTCTAGGCAGAGGGTGTAGTAAGTAGCCAAGCTTTGAAGCACGAAAGAGCCTGGTGTTAGCCAGTATGAATGAAATATAAGCATTGCTCTTACAAATAATATTGCCTTTATGATTATCTCTATACTGAAGAAATATATATATTCAAAAATATTTCTAGTTTTGTAATTGTAGGGTTAAATGGAATTTGCATTTTCTGTTTGGATGGTGATGTAATAGGGTCATTTTTGTTCCTTATGCTTTCTCCCTGAACCTCTTCTTGCTTTCCAAGGTCTAAGAACTTCTGTTGCTGGAGCATTTCAAGAAATGGGCACGCTGGATAAAAGGAGTGCTTTTGCTTACAGATGTGTTCAGAGCTGTGTGAGTGAGAGATTTTTGTACACTAAGATGAAAAGCTAACAATAGGCTATATACTTACCTATGTTGCATTATGTGATAAAATCATTGGCTCTTAGAAACACAGTGATTCTCTTTAGCCATTTAATGAGACTATTTCAATACAGAAATTACTGAGATTTTTTTTTAAAGATTTTTCAATCTAAGAAACAAAAATTGAAGTCTTTAGTTATAGTTAGATACAGTGCAGATTAAAAATGATTCCTAAGGGCTGGAGAAATGGTTTAGCAGTTAAGACGTTTGCCTGTGAAGCCAAAGAATCCCGGTTTGATTCTCCAGGACCCATGCAAGCCAGATGTACAAGGGGCACATGCATCTGGAGTTTGTTTGCAGTGGCTAGAGGCCATGGCATGCCCATTCTCTCTCTGTCTGCCTTTCTTCTCTCTCTTCTCTCTCTCTCTCTGCTTGTAAATACATAAATAAAAAAATTAACAAAAAGGGTACCAAAAACGATTCCTAGTTGGATACTTGGATTTAACATGTATAAACTTGTTACACAGTTGAGGGGATAGTGTTTTAAAATGATATTGCCAACCACAGCTGGCCCCAAACCTTACTTAAATACTTTTTATGTATAAAGAGCATTTCCTATTTAAAATAAGTTAAAAAAATCCTGGCTAATGTAACATTGGAGAATGTAGTCCCATTTATAAATTCTTCTCTATGAAAAGGCATTAATTTTAGAGGTCAATTGTTAAAATTACTTGATTTTTTTAAAAGCAAATTAGAAGTTTCAGACTGGACAAAGAACAAATTTTGTTTTATGAAGTGTTTTAATGCTGAGTAAACAAGGAGAGTTAACTCATATTTTAGAGCAGAGATGTTTGTTTAAATTTTTTCAATCTACATTTTTGATGGGTGAATATAAGAAACTTTATGAGATGTTTTGTGATTTCTATATACTTACAGAAAGAAAGGGGTAAATTATTTTTCTTTTATTTCTACATAATATAGCTAATTCTTTTGGAAATGAAAAGTAACTTAGAGGAATGAGATTAAGACTGATAGAGGTTTTAACTAATATGCTATGCTGTTTCATTTTTTAACATATTCTTTTGTAGCACAAATTACAAACAAATTTTAATTAAAATTTGGATTTTACCTTGCCTCTTCAACCTGATGTTGATTGTTAATAATTAAACAGTTATATTGTATATAATAATTTAGCATTTTTATTAAGAATCCCAATTTATCTGATCCACTATAAAATTATTCTAGCTTTAATATGAGTTTATATATGTATATTTTGAGTATATACTTGTATTGAAAATACATTCTTGACATGAAGTGCTTAGGTAATGACAATAATTAGTATTTTATTAGTCGTGATCCTTTGTTCTAAAAAGATTAAGAGAATAGAATATGTTGTATGTTTTTAGAAATATATGCCGCATGTTGCCATATAGATATATGTTTTAATTGTTTGGATCACAAAACATCAAATTTTCATTTAAGAATATGCAAATGTACCACTAAATCTGTTTTTTAAAGATTTTTCCAGTTTAATGTCTGAATCCAAATTCATAAAGAGTTGGAAAAATGAGATGTCTGAGCTATAGGATTCACAGGGATTTCATATGAAGCCTATTTAATCAGGATAACACTGTTATTAATATTCATAATGTCAGCTGGAACACAAATGACAGACTATGGGGCCTAAAAATTTTACTTGGTGAATTTATTAAAAGTAGCTTAAAAAATTAATGGAATTTAAGTAAAGTTGGTGAATATGAAAAATCTTATGCTAGCAGAAAAAATTCTCTATTAGAACTTCCTTTATGATCATTTTTTCATTGATGTCTTTTGACAGATTTCATTGGTACTTAAAGAAGAAAGATGCATGAATGGTCATTTAAGAGGATTTAAACACATTGGCACATTAATTTTTACATGAATAATAAGTACTTTCCAAAAGCAATTAACTTACAGTGTACAAGATATGAATTCAAAAATAAGACTGACATCAGGGGCAAAGAAAATGTGCTGTACATTTTAAGCTTAGTGACAGAACTTTTAATATTTTAATTTTTTGATAAATTACACAAGGAAATTACTTCAATTATGGTTATTTTGATACACTTGATAGTAAATTAAAAGACCATTAATTTAATGTTTTCTTCCTCCTGAAAACTAGTATAAGATGGTATAATGGTAAACGTCTTCTCCACGTATAATTTGCATTGATTGAAGAAGTAAACATTTGTTGTGCTAATTGTAATATTTTACCAGAGAACATGTTAATTCTGCAGAAAGACAATGGGCTACTGGTTAGATTTTGTATTACTGAATATATTATTTTGACACAGAAATTGATTATAACATTACTATAGAATATAATAATCTTCTGAAAGTTCTTAGGGTAAGGATTTTCATGAGCAGTAAACAAATCTCCTTAATTTTCGCTAAGAAAATTAAAAAGTTGGGCATACCTTAAGTAAGCCCAGCTGGTGTTTTGTTTTTTTTTTAGTGCTTGTAATTCTTCATATTTTAAATTATTCTTACACTGACAGTTCTATCAGTGATTAAGTTTTTAAAATTTATTTATTTATTTATTTATTTGACAGAGAAAGAGGGAGGGAGGGAGGAAGAAAGGAAGAGAGGAAGGAAGGGGGGATGAGAGAGAATGGGCATGCAAGGGCCTCCAGCCACTATAAACGAACTCCAGACAGAACTCCAGACGTGTGTGCCCCCTTGTGCATCTGGCTAATGTGGGTCCTGGGGAATTGAACCTGGGTCCTTTGGCTTTTCAGGCAAATGCCTTAACCACTACGCCATCCCTCCAGCCCAAGTTCTTGTTTTTTTTTATTGAAGCTCATTAAAAACAATTTTAGGCCAGGTGTGGTGGCACACACCTTTAATCCCAGCACTTGGGAGGTAGAGGTAGGAGGCTCGCCATGAGTTTGAGGCCACCCCAAGACTACATAGTGAATTCCAGGTCAGCCTGAGCTAGAGTGAGACCCTACCTCGAACCCCTCCCCCCCCCAAAAAAAACAGTTTATGTAAAGCCACAATAACATCATTTCACTGTACATTTTTCATGCAGATTTTACAGTTTATAGAAGCATATCTCAGTTATTACACATAGGCCCAGTTAGATCTTACCACTGAGAGGTCATGAGTACTGATCAGCAGTGTGGATGTGTACTGGAAGGTTCACTTGCAGTCAGTCAAGTCATTCAGTCAGCCAATGTTATGAGCTTGTTTGGTTTCATTAAAAGTTTAGGAGTTGCCCAGTATGTTTTGGGACTCAGACTCAAGACCCTTCTTATGAACATAATTAATTCTATATATCTGTATATTATAATAGTGCATATACTTGGGCTTGTGATGTATACTATAAAATAAAAATTGTTATGCCAGTTGTTGTTATTATTGGTCTAAAGACTTTTTAAGTTAGGTTGTAGTGGGATTGTTTGGCTCTGAGATATTCACTGATCTGCCCAGGAGAGGGCAGCATTTTACTACAGCAGGCTTATTAAAAGAATTTGCCCTGCTTAGACTGTCAATGTTTCTTGTAATTACTCCCAGTATATTTGTTGCTTGCTTATGAATTAACTTGCATTTATGGAACTAAATCATTCCAATCATTTAATTACACCTGAGGAGCTGAACTATAATTGCTTGCTTCCAACTAGGATCTGATATGGCTTGAGCAGTATTAATTTGGTGTTTACTTTTCTGAGTGCTAAAAGCATTAAAATGATTGTGCAATGGGATTACATTTTACTAATTGCTGGCATTCATTAGCTGGGTAAATGATGAGGAAGAGTGACTGTATATTGTAGAGGGATAAAATTATGGTTTTAAATAGTATATTACTAAGCACATTAAGGCCTGTAAGACGTGTTTTAAAATACTCCAGAGGTTATTAAAGACTGTATTTTCTACATGTCTTGCTATATGAATCTCTTATTAAAATACTGCAATTATTATTAACCTTTTTGGGCAATATGTAGGAAATGGCTTCATTGACTGGAACATATTTCTTTGGTATTAATAACTTCCTATATTTTCAGCTAATCCAAAAGTAAATGAGGAACTTAGAAAAAGATTGCCAACTCCAGGTCAACATATTTAGAGAAAATTGGAAAAGAAGAAGCTTACTACAGCTTTATTTGAAGACTTTTTAAAGAACATAGGGTTTTAGCTTTGAGGTAATTTTCTTCTCTTTAAATACATGCCAAAAAGAAAGGAAGAATGCAAGAAAGAAAGATAGATAAAGGAAGAAAAAACAAAACTTGTCTTGATTTAATGTCTATTAAAACAAATATGGGAAGAAATACCAGTACTTTCATAAGTGAATGATGGTTTTATGTTATTTTGAAAATTATAATAGCAATCTTAATTTGCTTTTACAAGTGTTATATGTTTTATTTGGATGTATATGTGTAAAATTTAAAGCAATAACTGAAGTTTTATATATAAACTTTATTGTATAAATAGTAAAGTTTTCTTAAATGTATTAGGTTATACTAGGAAAAAATTTCAGTTAGATAAATTATATATTCTGTGACTTTAGGCCAAGCATGTCTAAAAGATTAACCTATCTTTATGAAAGAATGTTTTTCTGAGAAAAAGATATGATTTCACCTGTTGAAAGCAGTTACTTTTCCCATTATAAATGATTTAGAAAACCATTTATCCTATAAATTCTTTGTTAAATACAGTTAAGTTTTAGGTATGCTCTGATGTATTGTTTTAAGTTTATTTATCTAGATTTTGCTTTATTTTAGCTTCAGTCTTGAAGCACAAACCAAAGACATTGCCAGAGCAAACAAGAACTGAGGTACAAATGGAAGACTGGTCAAAAGGTAAGGACTTTTAAGATATTAATATCAAGTCCTGGGTGTTACAGCAGATCAAGACACTGAATGAATTGTATTTGTTCTGACTAGTATGTTGGAAACAAGTACACACGCACACATGCACGCACACACACTCGAGCCACACAAAGAGATCTGTCTACTACAAAACATACACAAAGAAAGATGCAGAAAAGGAGACAGATATAGAAAGGAGACATACTTGCTCACAGAGAAATACAGAGGAAAACATACTGAGAGAAGAGGAGGAAATATGTCATAGGAAGAAAGCAAAAGAAAAAAAGTATACACATAATAGAACAGCAGAGCTTGGGAAAATGATTGACAGAGAGGTATACATATTGAGGCACACTCAGAGAAAGAAAAGACACAGAAGGGAGATATTGAAACACGGTAACACATGTGGAGGTGTACAGAAGGAAACTCACAGGTCCTCAGAGAAAGACATATACTAGTAGGAGAGACACAGTAAGAAGAAGGCAGAAATGTACAGTAGGTGAGAGCATTATAGGAAAAACACGATATACAAAGAGAAAGGCATAGACATATGAACAGGAAAACAGTGAAGAGATTCTCATAGGCATCCAGAATGGAAGGTGTGGGGGGGGAGAGAGGTAGAGAGAGAGAGAGAGAGAGACATATACATGGAGACAGTAGCAAGACATATCAGGAGAGAGACTAACAGAACAGACTGAGACACACAGTTACTGAGAAACATGCATACTGAGAGATACAGAGACACTCACAGAAGGGTAAAGTGAAAGGGAACCAGAGCTGCAGAGAAAAATACACAGAGATGTTCAGATAGAGACAAAGAAAGGCTGAGACAGACAGACACAGGGAAAGACATAGCTAGACATGGTCTGAGGGATACAGTCTGAGATGCAGAGACAGACAGGAACACACTTTAAAAGTCTAAAGAGAAATGATGAGGGGTAAGGGAATACATTAAGATCTGTTAAAGTAAAATGCTGAAAATTCAGAGTTCTTGGGACTGCATCATTTTGATATAATAGATACAGTAGAAGGCTTAAAACTATTTGCATCTTTTTTTATTTCCTCTGAATTTTAACATTTAATAGAATTTGGACTGAAATATTGCAATCTTTTCCTCTCTTGGTTTGGTTCCTTTTCTTTCAAAAGGATCTTCCTGGCTACATACAAAGTACAGTTCTTTTTTTTAAAAGGATGCCAAAGGCTATTTTAAGGGACTGTTCTGTAATCATTAAATAAGTTGATAATTATATATTGTTTTAAATTATAGAAAAGTCACTGTGCTTTGATTTTTTTCCCCTGGTTTCTGCATTTATTTTTGATTTTCATAGTTAAAAACTACTTTTCTTCCAGCTTGGGATTCTGTGTTATATTTTATGAGTTTATGATCCAGACAACTGACTAAATTTTGTTTAAAGAAATAGCATAATAGCATTCAGAATATTTGTGTTAAGATTTCAGTGTTAAGTTAATAAATTTGTGTGTGGGTTATGTGGCACTAATTTCGGTCTGCTTTCTTTATATTCAAGTTTGTGATGAGAATTATTGGAGTGAAACTGGGAACTAATTTGTTGTAGATATTTGTCTTCTCTTATTCATGTAAATAAGCAAACACTTTTACTTTGAATAGCTCAAATGCATTCCACTCAATTAATATACAAAATAAGATGCGTAAGCAAGCAGATAATGATATGTCTATTATTTATGTTCTGTATTCCTAGGTCACATTGCCATGAAAGTCATACTGTTTAAATTAAAGACCAAAGGATCTATAAGAAGCCAAAGCAACTATTATTATTATTATTACTATATCTAAGGAGATAGAATCTGTGGAGAAAGTAATTCTCAGATATGTACAGTGACCAAGGAAGAATCTTCTGAAGTTTGGGACACTCATGAAAAGGAAAGGTTTAGGTCTGAAAACATAGATGCCTAGGTAGCTTGCAAAAGGCACATACCACAACAGATGACTGAAATATTAAGAACATTTGAATTTTTAGACATTTTTGACATAGAAAATACAAAGAAGATATTCTTTTTAGTAAAGGTATTATTAAACATTAATAAGAAGTAAACAGGTAAATCTTTTTAGTGTTGTGTTAATGGATACGTTTCGGCAGTAAACTCTCACCTGATCATCTACTTGATAAAAAAACTCATGGGATTTATCTTAAAAACAGATTGTTTCAGTGTTCTACTTTGAACCGTTATTTAAGGTCTGCTTTTTTGTGAATAGTTGACTGTGTTTTTGAAGAAATTGAACTGGCTAATTAAAACTTATACTTTGCAGTTATGTCTTAGTATTATCTTCAGTTTCATTGTAAGGAATGCCCAGTGGCCATTTTTTTCCCCTGAATTTAATGTACAAAATTACAGAAATATTTTAAGTCAAAGAATTGATCAGGTAAACAGTAAAACAGACATAAGATTTACTTTGTCTTGTTATCATTGTGGATATTTTGGTAAGTGTAAAATTTAGGAGGATTGGCATCTAAAACTCTGTCGAAACTTTTTAGATAGTTAAAGCAGAACCCTGGATGAGTGATGTATTCTTAAGTTGATGGCAACAATAGAGGTGTGAATGAATGTGTATGAATGCATGAACACTAGTGCCATCTTCCTGCCTCTTAAGAGAAAAAATTATGTTTTGCGTTTTTGTGAAGCATTCTATTTTCAGGATTATCTTTTGTGGGCTTTTGGTTGTTTCCAGGTAGGGTCTCCCTTTAGCCCAAGTTGACCTGGAATTCACTATGTAGTCTCAGGCTAGCTTCAAACTCACAGCAGTCCTCCTATCTCTGCCTTCCAAGTGCTGGGATTAAAGGCATGCACCACCACATCCAGCATCTTTTGTGTTTTTAAAAAATTATTTGTTTGTTTATGAAAGAGAAAGAGAGAGAGAGAGAGAATGAATATGAATATGGGCCTGCCAGAGCCTCTAGCTATTTCAAATGTACTCCAGATGCATGCGCCACCTTATGCATCTGGCTTATGTGGGTACTTGAACCTGGATTCTTAGGCTTCTCTGAAAAGTGCCTTTACCGTTAAGCCATCTCTTCTGCCATCTTTTGTGATATTTAAAGAAGTAAAATGAGTTATTATGAGGAGCTGAACATGTACAGAGTTTTTTTCTGTTATTCCCTAACAATACAGCATAATAACTATTTGCATAACAATAAGTGTTATAAGTAATTTAGATGTGATAAGGTATTTAGAAGGGTTGGGAGTAGGTTATATAGAAATTTTATGCCATTTTTATTCTTTTTTATAAAAAATATTTTATTTACTTATTTGGGAGAGAGAGTGGGAGAGAGAGAGAGGAAGAAGAGGCAGGTAGACAGAATGGGTGCACAGGGCTAGCCACTGCAAATGAACTCCAGACACATGCACCACCTTGTGCATCTGGCTTACGTGGGTCCTGGGGAATCAAACCCTGGTCCTTAGGCTTCATAGGCAAGCCCTTAACTGCTAAGCCATCTACCTCTGCAGCTCTCTATGCCATTTTGTTTGGAGGGACTTGAATACCTACAAATTTTGGAGTCTATGGGGCAGTCTTAGTACCAATACCTCATGTGTACCAAAACAAGTGTATTTATTTATTTAGTTGTATAAAAAAAGGCATGAAGCCGGATGTGGTGGCACACGCCTTTAATCCCAGCACTCGGGAGGCAGAAGTAGGAGGATCACTGTGAGTTCGAGGCCACCCTGAAGCTACATAGTGAGTTCCAGGTCAGCCTGGGCTAGTGTAAAACCCTACCTCAAAAAAATCAAAAAAAATAAAAAGTCATGAAGGTTATAAATCCTGTGAATAATTATTGGGAATATTATTGGGAATGATATTTTAATTTCTTGAATGTTTTTTTTTTTTTTTTTGGTTTATTGATGTAGGGTCTTGCTCTAACATAGGCTGACCTGGACCCCATATGTAGTCTCAGGGTGGCCTCAAACTCATGGTAGTCCTCCTACCTGTGCCTCCTGAGTGATGGTATTAAAGGTGTGAGCCACCACACTAGGTAAATATTCTTATTGTAGATGATTTTTATTAGTAAAAGTACCATTTAATGTTTTTTATAGTCCATAATCATTTGGAAGTAATTTATGTGTTATATATGGGTAAATATGTTTCCGTTAGTATACATATTTGTGATAATATAAGTAAAAATGAAGACTGGATAGCAGTTTACTTTAGAAAAATGTGAAACTTATTAAATTTAGAACCTTTAGGGGTCAGTGTTCCCTCAGAAAGGTTAAAAAAGGTTACTGTGCATTCTAGAATTAAATATTAAGTCTCCTGTCTTTTAAATATTTCTTACTAATTGAAAGTAAGAAAAAAATAAAAATCACTTAGCCTGAGAAAGCTTAACATAAAAAAAAATCCTTTAGTTTATGGAACACCTTTAATATTACTTTTTGGTTTAATATTCTAGAGAATCATATTTAATCTGTATTTTTATGCATATATGTTATTTTTACTTATGGCTTTTATAAATTCAGCTGTGGGTTACATTTTTAAAACTAATTTTCCTTTAAGCTTAAATGTACTTTACAATAGTCACAGTTCTAATTTAAGAGTTTTTGGTCTCAAGTAAAGCCGTGTGACAAACCAGTAGAAGAACTGCCAATCTTAATAGACTGTTTCCATATTGAACTTTGATTAGAGGATAAAAAAATACTTTTAGAAATATTATTTTGGTAAATTAAAGTAACAGTCATACCCTCTTTATTTTATAATTGGCTAATTATCTTTTTCAATCATCATTCTTAGAGGTTTTCTATAAACAAAATAAATAACCCAAATTTCCCTTATAAAATAAATAAAGCTGGGCATGGGGGCACATCTCCAGCACTTGGATGTGACACAAGAGGATAAGGAGTTTAAGGTCATTCTTAGCAACATAGTGAGCTCTACGCTTTCTTTGCCAGTACAAGATCCTGTCTTAAACCACGAACACACAAATGAGCAAAAGCAAAACAGTTAACAAATTACTAATAAATAAAACAGTACACGGTAACAAGTGATTTGATAGTTTCTATTGAATCAAGATGCTGTTTATTTGTGCTTGGTACTTTGAATCTGTGTTATCATCTGCCTCTTTTATTCTTGTATGTTCACTTTACTCTAGGAGGAGTATGTGTTTGTGTGTGTAATTTTATCTTTCTGTCTGTACGTTTCTGTGTGTATGCTCTTTTTATCTTTTGCCTGGTCTTTTTAAAAAAGTATTTTATTTATTTATTTGAGGGACTAAGAGAGAGAGTGAGAGAGGGAAGAAAGCAGATAGAGAATGGACATGCCAGGGCCTCCAGCTGCTGCAAATGAATTCCAGATACATGTGCCATCTGGGTATCTGGCTTACATGGGTAATGGAGAATCAAACCTAGGTCTTTTCAGGCAAGTACTTTAACTGCTAAACCATCTTTCCAGCCCCTGATCTGTTAAATTATATTGATCACTATAACAAAAATGTGATTGTTGAATTCTACATCATTTCATAAATATCATTTTCATATTAATTTCATAAATTTTATGTTAAGGCAAGGAGAAAGAAAATGGCAGGTTGATTAGAATGGTTATCTTTTTCAACCAGCAAGGTAGCCAGTAGAAAAAGAATACTATTATTGGTCATTATGATTACCTATTTCTTAGAACTTAAGGTTTTGGACATGTGTAGAAAACTAACCATTCTGTGTTGTTATAAAAATTAAATTATATTTAATAATGGCTTTCTAATAAGTAAGTAATCTAATTAGTAGTTAGTATTTTTTTGCTTACTGCATGTTTTTGAAAGTAGTTGGCAAATTGTACTGGAAAAATCAGTATACTTTAATAATTTTAGTCAAATGGTGTTCTAGAAATAACAACACCTTTTTAGAGGTTGATAGCAGACTCTTCATATTTACTAAGCACTCAGACTCAGATGCAAGTAATCTTCATGACTCTTGTTAGGCCAAAGTTTCCTGTGGTGGAATGGGTGATAATTCCTTTATTACCATTAGGAGAATTAAGTTTTATTTATAAAATGGTCCTTCTACAAGGGTGAATGTCAGAAAAGAAAATGAAATTACTTAATATGTATTTCAAATATGTCATATATGTGATAAAAATATTTACACTTCCATGATGGTGAAACTGATTAGAGATGCTACAACCAAATAAGATTGCTGACATATTTTATAAAATCCTTACCTATGTGCTAATGTTATTCCTTTTAGCTTGTGGAACATAGATTAACTAAAGTTTCAAAAGGTATTGAGAAATATTAATAGCAGCATTTTATCTACTAGCTTAACACATCTTTTCAAGTCAATATTTAGATTATCATTAGAACTTAACTTCTTAATGAGTTAGAGCTTACATTTATATATCTTATATATATATATATATATTATATAAGAAATATATAATATATAATGACTAATTTGCTCTTAGAGTAAAATCTAATTTTGTCTGTATTGAAATTCTGATCCCAATGAAAACCTTCAGATTAGTACCAGTGACATAATTGAATATTTTATAATTCTGTTCATTATGGCAAGTGTTAATTTAGGACTGTTTTAAAATTTTCCATGTGGTTAGAGAAAGAACATGCCTGAAGTCTGATTAGATTTCCTATTTACCTCATAGGACCTATTTTAATAGTGTTAGTAGGTTCTCAAACATGACTGGGTAGGAGATCTGATAGAGTGATGGTAAGATCCTGGCAGATGGCCAACCAGGATTGAGTCGTTTCCTGAGGAAATACTGAGACTACTCTTAGAGTCATAGTGAGGGTCATACCTGTGCCTTAAAAAATAGTTCCTTTTTATAAGCTTAATAAGATTCTGGTTTCTGGTTTTTTTTTTTTTTTAAGCTTGTTACAAATGATTCTGATATTACACTTGGGCTCAATAGAAAAAGTAATTACATTCAAAAAGTATCAAGTATCTTGGTCTTTGAGTTGACTTTAACACGTGTTAACTCTGTTTTGAGATTCATCATTTCTTATCTGAATACTTAAGATTGCTAAATTTATATTTTGTAAAAATCATTTTTGGTTGTTATGTTTGTTAGATTTTTTTTAGAGCAGTTTTAGGTTCAAGGCATAATTGAGAGGAAGTTACAGTGTTCCTACGAAAGTGTGTACACAGTCTCCTTAAGGATCACCATGCGGTAGCAGGGAGGAACTTTTGCTACAGTCCATGAACCACCAGTTCTCAGTGAGGGGAAGAATTGGAGAGATAATAGGAATCATTTTCTCCCTTGTTCCTTCCCTTGCTCTTTCCCTTTCTCCATTACTTCCCTAAATTTAAAAAGTATTTTTAAATCGATTCAGGATACAACTCTTAGGAAATTCTTACCGCATTTTTGGTCTTCTATTTCATAGAAATGAACTGTACTGAGAATAAGGATCAAAAGTTTTACATTTCTCTTTTAATAGGATACATTTGTCCTCACTTCTATTTTATTGGTATAATTTTGTCTTTGGAGAAGTTCCTTTGTTTTGGTTCAAGAATAAAGTCTTAAATATGGAAGTTTTTTTTTTTTTTTTTTTTTTTTTTGAAATAGAAACAGACTCCTTGAGCCTGTCAAGTTTTGTCTTCAGTTTAAACTCTTTCAGTAAGATTTTGTGCTCTCATTTATTTCTGGTTATGGCTGTTCATTCCAGAATACTTCCTACAACACTTATTTATAACACAAGTCTTAATATGTCATTTTTGGATCTTTAATTTTCTATCAGCTAGAATTTCCATTTCCTTAAAATCACTCTTGTGGTGATTTTAGGAGATCAGTATACATTAGGTAAAATGATGTGAAAGCTGTTGGCTGAGTTGATCATGGCTGAATATACAGTAGACAGATGGGACTTCCTGGAATTAAATGTACTCAAAATGCATTTTTTAGACATAACTTAAATGGCAAAGTTGTATATATTAAAGTACAGTTTTGAAAAGTTTCCCAATTACTCCGACTTTTATTAGACGGGCTTCTTATTTTATGGACATTATTATGGGGAGAATTTCAGATATTATTTTTCTTTGTATTTTGTTGAATAGGGAAAAGCAAATAAGGCTTCAAAATGTTGAAATTGGTTAAGTACGTTATTTTATTGTTTAAATGTTTGAATTTAAAATATTCTTAGTATAGTTCAGTGGTACAGAGTATTATTAGAATGTATAAGGCCCTGGATTCCTCCCTAGCACTGTCTTCCCCAAACCTGTAGCATTTAGGTTCAATTGATGATTCTTTGTGAAGTAATAAAATTTCATGGATTATTAAATAAAAATAACAATCAAAATCATCTTTTGACTCTCATGTTTAAGTTTTGGCTTGTCCTAGTTTATACATATAATATTTTTGTCCTTTAAAATTAAGACCTAATGTGTAAAAGTGAAAGCCAGTCAGTTTTCATTGGTAAAGTGGTATTTGTTGCATATGAGTGTATGGGTACATTTTTGTAATTTTAATATTTTTAAATTATCAATTAAACTTTCATTTTAATGTTTTTTGTACGCTGAAATTGACTAATATAACTGTTTATTGATTTGAACATTTTTAATATAACAGTATAAATGAGGTAAGCACAAGAAACTCTTATTTGGTTCTTTAATTTCCTCTTCTATCCTGGAATTTAAAAAAAATGGATTAATGTCAGTCTCTATCAGATTAGGATAGGTAGAGTTTATTTAGAATTAGCTGATTTCTTATACCAAGAACTAATACTACAGGAAAGAAATTTTTATAGGAACAATAGAGTTAATGTTATCCTCAAGGTGTCAGGCTTTTCTTTTTTTCAAATTAAGATTTGTAATGGAATATACAGTATTCCAAATCTTTTACCCAGATTAATGTAGATACAAAGAAATTATAATTTGAAAGAAATCTATTTTAAATAACTGCTTTAAACATTTTTGTTTGTTTTTCAAGGTAGGGTCTCACTGTAGCCCAGGCTGACCTGGAATTCACTCTATTCTCAGGGTGGCCTCAAACTCATGGAAACCCTCCTACCACTTCCTGTGATGGGATTAAAGGCATGCTCCACCATTCCCGGCTAATTTAAACATTTTTATTGAAGACACATGTTGTAGAATTTGGAAGCACTGACACCTTTTCCCAATAGTTATTATTTAACAACACATGAAATTGTATTGTTTCTTTTCAGAAAATTTCATTGCTTTTATTTTATAACCAACCATCATGGAGGTTAAGATTAGAGTAAGGCTACATTAGCCCAGGTAAGAAGAGCAAAGATGAAAAATAAAAATCTTTAATGAAGCAGTCCTTGATCTCCTAAGAGTGCAGTAGAAACTAGCACCAGAGATTTACTCTGCATTTTTAATAAGCCATTTGCTTTCTAAGATATTCTATATTGGCCTTAAATCAACCTTTTTTATTTTTAAAAAGTCTCTGCTTCTCCCCCATTATTTGACATAAACATGCTATCAAAAAATAAATTTAATTTTTTGAGGGTTTTTTTTTTTTTGTCTCAAGATTTAGTGCTTTTTAAAAAAAAGTTTAGAATGCCAACTCTAACCCAGGGCTGAGGATGCTGTGGTGTAACTATCAAGGCACTACTTCAGTACTTGCAGTTGTTTAGTGAAATAGCACTCTTACCTTTTTCTTCTGTGCTTTTGTTTTTGTTTTTTGGACAAATGTTGAATTTGAATAAAACACATATTTGCATAAAAAGTTAGGTAATGATGCCATATAGAGTATAATGATTTCCTAAAACCTTGTATTTAAAGTAACCTGAATTACAATGAGATAAACAGAATATTTACCCATCCCTTATGAGCTGCTGCTGATATGTAAATTTATTCTTCTACTTTGCACAAATATACTTTTGAGCTACTGCTTAAACACTTTGAGGTCCTTAGTCAAACAGTTTTAATGATGCCTCCAATATTATGAAAGTGTGACATTTGATGAATGTCTCATATAGTTTTGATATCTGGGTACATGTCAACAAAAAAAAATTGAACATTAGTTTGTCATGCAACACCTAGATAATTTATAATTTTACTGTTTATATCCATCTTGACATTTTTTATCTGCCAGAGGCAGGTTTCATTTGGAATCTTAATCTGAGATTTATTTGGTGGATCTGGAAATCATAGCCAGGGTTCCCACAGGAAATGGTCCATCTACCAGCAGATTAAATGGCAGTCCTGCAGTTGTTAGGGGAGCTGTGCATTTAACACACATGCACACTCATTCAGTCAGCACTGGGGAGAGAAATTAAAGTAGTAACCCAGGTTTAGGAACAATGTAGCTAAAAAGTCCCATATTTGCTGAATGACAAAGGGTTATATAGCAGCATTTCATTTTATTATTCGTGCTTGAATTTCTTGTTTGCTTTGTTGAGTCTGCTGACGAATACTAATAAATGCCTGCAACAATCCAGACGAGAGATGCCTGGCAACAAAGCTATGCGGTGGACCTCCCTGATCTTCTCCAGTTCACAACCTGACCTTTTGAAAAATTGGCTGGGCTAAGCTGCAGAATTTGGGTGTAATGGTTATTGTTAACTCCAGCTTTAGGATTTATTAATTTGTGTGATCAAGACTTACCTATACTTCAAAGTTTCAAAAGACCAAGCACAATCATCCGTCCATTAGAACTAACATTATGTTTCAGTGATTTCCCGATTAGTATCTGACTGGTGATTCTTCTATTTTATTTTCCAAATCTAGTGATGTTCTTAAACAAGATGAAAAACACAAACAAAGAAAATCTTTTTTATCCTTATACTTATTATCGGATAATTTGTTTTCCATAAGATACTTCTGAAACTGTTGAATTTATAATAGATATGTGTTAAACTTAAAAATATATAGTCATTAAGCCTATTTTACTTGCTGTTGTAGAAACTTAAAAGATTGAGTTCATTCATGTTCTCATTTTCATTATTAGCACCACTCTAACCAACTGAGCTAACTGGCCAGATAGTTACCTTCTATGGATTATTCTTATAAGAAAAAAATGGGAGAGGCTGAATATATTTGAAATATGTTGTTAATGCCAAGTAGCTCATCTGACTGAGAAAGAAAAAAAGGTTTACTGTTTAGCTTGTGTGTCAAATTTTAGGGTAGTTTTTATGATCATTTCAACCTGATAATGGTTTAAATACTTTAAAATGGGGTGATATGAGTATTAAAAACCCTTAACTTAGGGTACAATTATAACTAATTCATGTAAGCTGCTTATTATGTTCATTTTCATTATATAAGGATACTAAAAGTAGAAATCTGAAACATTGTGATAGAATTTCACAAATACTTATATGCTTTAAATAGTTCTTGTATAAAAATCTAAACTTTGCTCCTTTAAAGTAAATATTGAGGTATTTATGACTTTTGATTTGGTAAAACAAAAAAATCCTTTTTAAAAAATTGGTGTAGTATCACTGTAGCTTTTCATAAGAAAACAAGAAAATTGTAGTAATTTTATGAATATAAATGAATAATTTGAAACTTGGTATGCCTAATTATTGAATTGTTCAAAACAAAATGACCACAGCACTTCTTTTTGACATTTATGTTTATTTAAATACATAACCATGGGTAGGAGTACAAAATATGAGCTTATTTTGATTGTCTAATCCAAATATACAAATGAATAAGTAATATTGATAATTTTTCCTCCATGGATTTACAAATCTTTATTAAAGGTTATTTCAATATCTTACAGTTACATTTAGGCTCTATCCCAAAATGTTTTTTACTTTCCCTCAATCTATGTGTCTTTTTAAAACTACTACAGAATCTGCATCCCTGCTTGCTATCTTATGTTTATAATGTGGCTAGTCTAGGGCTGGAGAGATGGCTCAGTGATTAAGGCACTTGCTTGCAAGGCCCAATGGCCTGGATTCGATGCCCCAGTGCCCAAGTAAAGCCATATGCACAAAGTGGCACATGTGTCTGGAGTTTGTTCATTTGCAGTGGAAAGAGACCCTGACAAGCCTCCCCCCCCCCCGTGTGTGTGTGTGTGTCTGCTTGCAAATAAATAAATGAAAATATTTAAAAAATATATAATGTGACTAGTCCAAAGAGACATATGCTGTAAGTATAGTACAAAAATATATAAAGTGTCTCAAAATTATTTTTAGAAAATATTTTTATTTATTTGGAGAGAGAGAGAGAGAGAATGAGTATGAATGGGCATACCAGGGCCTCTTGCTGCTACAAACAAACTCCAGGTGCATATACCACTTGAGCATGTGGCTTTATGTGGGTACTGGTGAACTGAACCTGAGCTGGCAGCTTTTGCAAACAAATCCCTCTTAACTGCTATGCCATCTCCTTAAAATGATTTCTATATTACATTTTGAAGCAATATTTTGATGTTAATATTTCTTGTTTCTCATTTCTTGTTTAATGTGCCTTACTGAAAAATTTAAAATTATGCTAGTATCTTTGGATAGTGTTGATCTCCATAACTTAGCATATTACTGAGGCCATTTTGGTATTCTGCCACCAACCTTTTGTTCATTTCATTACAAATGTGATCATGTTTTCTGTTACCCTGATCCTTTTCCATCTTCCCTGAGAACTGATACAATTTTTTAAAATTATTCATTTCAGAGAGAGAGAGAAAGAGAATGAATGAATGAAAATGGGCACACCAGGGCCTTTGCAACTACATACAGATTGTAGATACATGTGCCACCACTTGCATCTGGCTTTCGTGGGTACTGGAGAATCAAATCTGGGTCCTAAGGCTTCACAGACAAGCACCTTAACTGCTAAGCCATTGCTCCATCCCCGATACACTTTTTTATTTACCTTTAAATCCTGTTTCAGAATTTGACATCATATTGGTGCTTAACTAACTTCTAACTATTAAATACTTGTTTTTTCTATTTTTCTACTTTTTGTTTTCTGAGAGTATCACTATAAAGTCCAGGCTAGCTTCAAAATCATTCCCACCCCCCCCCCTGTGTTTTTTTTTTGGGGGGGGGCTTTGCTAGGCAAACACTCTACCATTGAGCTACATCTTCAGTCCTACCTGTTAACTCCCTGTTGAGTTCTGCTGTCCTCAAATTTAGAATCCTCCTGAGTGTTGAGATTATAAGTGTGTGCCACCACACTCAGCAAGTACTCACTTTTTTAAAAAATTATTTATTTATTTGCCAGGAGAGAGAGAGATAGAAGAGAGGCAGACAGAGAGAGAGAATTGGCACACCAGAGCCTCTAGCCACTGCAAACAAACTCCAGATGCATGGGCCCTTTGTGCATCTGGCTTACATGGGTCCTGGAGAGTTGAACCGGGATCCTTTGGCTTCGCAGGCAAACGCCTTAACCACTAAGCCATTTCTCCAGCCCAAGTACTCACTTTTAATGCTTATTTCATCTTCATATATCTATGTTGGTGTTTTTAAAGGGAACAAGAGCCAGCTTATTCTTGAGCCAAATATGAGTGATCATGGCCTGGGACACTCTAAATTCCATGTTCTAATATGATTAATAGTTTCATGAAGTTTTATAGTAACAGAACAGCGAGTCATAAATCAAAATACTTCTCAAATAAGTGGGCAGGTTCCATGTATCTGTGAGTTAGTTGTATAAATCTTTATTTCCTTTCAGTGATTGTTTCAGTGAATAAAAATATATGTGTGTTTATGATGGAGAGCTTAGAGGTTAATTGGAGACAGACACAGATGAGAAGACCATAAGTAAGTGGTAGAAACCACATCTACATAATTGTTTTTCTATAATGTGCCCAGCTATAGCAAATTGGTTATTAATTTGATGATGACATTGAAATATAGACAAAAGGATTACAGTTTAATATTTGCTCTACATGTAAACCTCTTAAAAAGTATATTGACAAGTTTGTTTAAAGCCTGAGTTAAGGTGCCTTAAGTATAGAGCTGAACTGAAGTGAAAATTACAGTTTTGGTTATGTTATGCCTTTTGAAGCCAAAACTCAAAACCCTGAGAATGTTCACATACAATGTCTAAGTAAAAAGTTGGCATTTTAAAGTTATTTTTGTTTATTTTTATTTATTTATTTGAGAGCAACAGATAGATAAAGAGGCGGGGGGGGATGGGCACACCAGGGCCTCCAGCCACTGCAAACGAACTCCAGACATGTGCCACCTTGTGCATCTGGCTTACGTGGATACTGGGGAATTGAACCTCAAACCAGGCTCCTTAGGCTTCACAGGCAAGTGCTTAACCGCTGAGCTATCTCTCCAGCCTACAAGTTAGCAGTTTTAAAGACAAAGTTTACGAGTTCCCTAATTTTAGATGCAATGTGAAGACTAGAAATACATGACCTGCTTGTTGTGATCTTGTCTGTAATTAATATCATGTGTCAATACAGTGAACACCAAAATTATATTACATTTATTTAATGTACTATTTTCCTATCACTACATTAAATTCACAGAAATATATTAATAGTTTCTTTGTGTAGGATTGAAGTTTTCTTAAGGATCTTTTCTTAAGTCAGGGCTTCTAAATTAAAAATGTGAATTCCAAAACTCAAAAAAAATGTGAATTAAAAAAGTGAATTCCAGGTCAGCCTGAGCAAGAGTGAGACACTACTTTGAAAAACAAACAAAGTACTATTAATTTAAAATTTTTAGGCAATATACAATTTCTTAAACAATTATGTATTAATTCAAAACTTTAACCTTAAGCATTTCTTCTTTATACATTCGTTTCTCACTGAATTACATGACATTTTATTTGCTACTTCCAGGTCTTCTAGATACTTCATAAAGAAATTTGCTATATTAATGTATCTGATATTTTTCTACTTAGTTGCTAATGTTTCCTGAAGAAAATAATGAATGTGATGTAATGATACCATTAATTAGAATATATCTATTGACTATAGCTGCATAATTATATGTTGTCCATACATCATCCAATGAATTTGTTCAAAAAATTGGAAATCTTTTATAACATGCCTAAATACTTAAGTGTTTTATTTTTATATTATTTTTATAACCTGTGACAGTTATATACTTAAAATAAATCATGTATGTATTAATAATACTATTAATATTAATAACTATCCAGGTCATGTTAAAGTTTCTAAAAAGTTGTAAATTTCAAGGCAAAGTTCAATAAGATATGGTTTATGCTTATTTCAGACATAAAGCCCCAAACAATAGTATATATTGTTCATGGATACAATGACTGTAGTATAGGTCAATAGATATCATTCTTGCTTTTTTAAAATTATTAAATTATTTTATTTATTTAGGGAAGTACAGCACAAGGGAGTACACCCATGTGACTTGAGAGCCCATGTGGAGGGCTTGGTAAAACCATGGAGGAGACAGAATAGAAAGTTCAAAGAGCTCTTCCCATGTGGAGAGCATGAGGGAGTAAAGATCCCATATGGAAAGTAAGGGTTGGGAGGGGGGCTGTCCCCTCACCTTGGCCCAGAAGGGCTAAGCAGAGGAGAAACTCAGCAGCAGTTGGAGGTTCAGGAGAAGTCAGGCAGCATAGTTCATTCTTGCTTTTATTCTTAATATTTAAGATAAATAAAATATATTGACTTGAATTTGAAGTTTAAATATAATCCTAAGATGGCAAAAGATAAGGGAAGTCAGGGAAAATTAAAATTAAATAAATTTAAATTAAAATAAATTAAAATAATAAAATAAAAATAAATGATTTAGTCCTCATTGAACTTTTAAAAATATTATATTTATTTCTTTGTTGAGAGAGAGAAAGAGGGAGGGAGAGATAATGGGTGCTCCAGGTGTACAGATAAACAGGTTATAGATAGACCCACATTTCAGTTACTTCAAGAGTTGATAAATGCCATTCAAAGCCACTAGTTGGTATTATTGTTCTAGTTATTTTAAAAATAATGTCCATTTATTTATTTAAAATTAAATTGAAACTTTTAAAAAACCTTAAATAATTCCCTCCCACCACCCTCCTTTATCTCTCCTTCCCCATCCTTCCTCCACTGAACCCCCTCTTCTTTCCATGTATGTCCTCTTCCATTTTAATGACTTTTTTTTGCCCTCCTCCATCATTCATGATAGCATGTTGATGGGCCCAGTATTATGCAGTTTTTGTATAGGCAATGATAGTATGATGTTGGCTTTATAAACATCCCTTGGCCATTGAAAGAATGTGTTAAAAGTATGGGAAAAAATTAGAAAATCTTTCATTGCATCTAGTTTATAATCTAATAGCAAGTATATGGAAGTAAGATAGGAAAGAAAAACAATAAACATGAATTTTGTCTTCTTTCTATTTATAAAATTAGATATTAATATGTAAGTAATAACTCCTCAGTACCCTTCTAAAGATAGAATTTAAAAGTAACGGATTGTCCTAGCAGCAGTCAGAGAACATCAAACTTAAATGCCTCTATTCGAGTTCATTTTAGATATAAATCCTCCTAACAGATACTTTGATTTTAAGAGGAAAATAACCACTTATTTTAATATGTTTGCCCATACTCTGCCCCCTTGTCTTTTTCTGCTCCTGAATGCTCAGGTAACTGGGACATTGCCATTCCAAGTAACCTGGTAGGATCCCTAGAGACAATTCTAGCTCAGCCACTCTGAGGAAATAGCTCTGTAAACAGAATTGACCCCCCAGGGGACTATCAAATCCATTTACACAGATACCAGTTGTCACAAACTATTTACAAAGCCAGGCCAAACAGAATTTCTTGGCTTCTAAGAATCCCTATGTGATTCTAGCCACTTCCTTACTTTTGTATAATAGTCAAGAAATAATAGTTGTTTCTGGCTGAGTTGTGATTTTTTAGGTAGCATCAGTGTAGCTAAGTATATTATGCATTCATGTGTAATTGTCTGGAGAAATGAATCCAAAATGGGTCGGAAAGCTTTCTTTTCCAAAATAGGAAAAATACAGTTAATTTTGTAAACAAGTATTCAAGTACACTAGCATTGTACCTCTTGATAATATCTGACATCTCTGTAAACAAAGCAAGAATTCCTTCAATCACAAAAAATGGTCTATTGAAAACAGTATGAAAGTCATAGGAAAGATATGTACTGGGATGTCAAAGAATGTAACGTAGCTAGCCTACAATATGTATTAAGATTCCATAAAGTCTTCACCAAATATTCTCATTTGCCCAGATGTAGAAACTTTCTAGCAATCTCTATAAGTGGCATTTTTTTTTAAGGAATACCATGAAAAAGCCATCCAGATTCCAAGATTTGGAAGACAGATGTTATTTAACATGATCTTCTTAAATATATGTAAACTGCCTAGAGAAGATTAAATGAAGGTACTATATTAGTTTCTTTTTACCGTGACAACATTCCCTGATAAGAAGCAATATAAGGTTTATTTTGACTTACCATTCCCAGGAATACGACATAGCTGGAAAGACATAGTGGCAAGAACAGAAAGTGGCTGGTCACATTGCATCCATTACCAGGAAGAATACATGGTGAACAAGAAGCAGAACCATGCTATAAAAGTGCAAGGCCTGCTCCTGCTGACCCACTTCCTCCAGTGAGACTCACCCCCTAAAGTTTCTACCACCTTTCCAAATAGTGCCACCAGCTGCAGACCAAGTGTTTAGGTAGATAGACTGTGGGAGGCATTTCACATCCAAACCACAACATTCCAGTGAGGCTCACATAGGTTCATGGCAAAATGTATTCATCTTACTTTCAAAAGTCCCCATAGTCTTTTTTTTTAGTCTTAATCGCTGTTCACAAATTCAATATCTCTTCTGACACTCAAAGCAGTTGCTTAACTGAAAGCCCCTATCAGATTCATAAACAGGTTACATACTTCCAATATACACTGACACAGAGTAAATTTTTCTGTTCCAAAATGAAGGGGTGTTGCAAGGAAAGATCAGGCCAAAGCAGACTGAAAACCAGCAGGGTAAAAACCAAATCCTACAGCTTCATGCTTATGATCAAGATGGAATCATTTAGGCTTCAAATGGCTTGTCTAGGCACCTCTCCCACTGCTGCCTACAAAAACACACACACACACACACACACACACACACACACACACACACACACGGAATAGGCTGTCTCTACTCCATGCCTACAGCTTTTCTTGGCATCTGCAATATCCTGGGGTCTCCATTGCAACTTAGGCTTCACCTTCACCGCTTCATGCATTGGCTTCTCAGGGCCTCCTTGTAGAGCCTCAAACCCTGCCACACATTGTTTGACCTCATTATCTCTGGAACTGTGGTGCATGATTCCATAGCCCCCTCAATCTTGCATCTTTCATGTCTTCAAAGCCAGTACCATATGGATAATGCTGTCAAATTCTGCTGCCAGTTTGAGATGTTATGTGGCCCCTTTGGGTCAGTTTCTTTAGCTTCTGTGTGTTTAGCTAAGAGGAAATACTTTCATATGTAATTGTATTTGTCCAGGGAGCCCCTTCATTGACATTCACAGTTTAGGTTTTCATTTTGATTTTCACATTAGGGAGTTTTTAATGTTTTCATGGGTGGGATCTTGCCTTGTCTGTTGTCCTAGTACAGAGTGCTAGGTTTCTTGCTAATGGAGCTAAATCTTTTTAACAACTACAGTTGGTTTCTAGCCTGTCTTTTCCATAACATTAAATTTGCTCCTTTCTTTGCCACATGGCACATTTTTCATGTAATTTTTGTTCCACTGATTGTTCCCTCTCCCTCCCTCCCCACCCTCTCTCTCTTTGCAGACATGGATCAGGGTAGTGAGCGTAACTGTGACACACCCTGGATGCTACCCTGTCTTGAGATTTCTTCTGCTAAATCACTTATTCTAATACTTTTTAATTAAGCCTTATCAAGTTCTCAGGACACAGGCAAAATGCAGCTAGTTTCTTTGCCAGAATATCATATGAACTGCCTGTAGTCCAGTTCCAGGCAGATTTCTTGTTATCTGATGAAACTCATGAGTTATGCCTCCATTTTCTACATTTCTCTTGGTATCTGATTTTCCAAACTCCAACCAAAATAACTCATTGTAGGACTTTTCAGGCCAAAGTTTAAAATTATTTCATATTCTTCCCACAGACCAGTATTAGCAATGACTGTATTTCTGAGTACCAAATTTCTACATTAATTATTTTTCTCATTGCTGTGAAAAATACCTGACCAGAAGCCACATGAGGAAGGAAAGAGTATTTTAGCTTACATTTTGAGGAAATATGTTTCTAGGCCATCATTGCTGTGGAGGTATGGTGGCAGGTGCAGGAAGCAGGCTCATCACATTGCAATCAGGAATTAGAATGCAAACCTGAAATGAGCTTGGGCTATAAAAACCTCATGGCCTGCACCCAGTGAACCACTTCCTCTACTAAGGCTCCACCTCTTAAAGGTTCCACAATCTTCCCAACCAGAGCCACCAGCTATGGATCAATTGTTCAAACACATGAGTCTGGGGAGGACATTTTAAATTTAAAACACAACAAGCATTGATAATAGTAATAAGAATTTTCCTGTTGTTTAAATTTGAATGAAGTGACTTCACAGATATAGAAATTATGAGAAAGGTATCATTCTCTAATACCATTTGGAGAAATGAATGTAAACAATGTTAATTCAGTTAGTTATGGTGATAGAACAGTTAACAATGACGTTAATCACTGAAATGTGAGTTTCTATTTCACACTATAGGAGAAAGATAAAACACTGTATTAATTCAATTTGAAGTTTTCTTTTGCCTTGAGATGAGTCTGAATCAGAAGTAGGTAAGAGCCTTACCTGCTGAGCCATCTCTCTGGCCCCTGAATCAGAAGTAGACATCTGTCTTTTTATTTAACATTTATCTTTCCAAGTGACTGGTATGCAAAATGGTCCCATAACTTCACTGTTGCAGCATTTTATTAGCTGGATAGTCACATTTCTATATTCAGTTCTTTTAGAATTAATGAAGCAATACAAATAAGCTCAACTATAGCTTTTATTAGTCTCATCCCATTATCACTTCATAAAGATCTTTCTGCTGGACTGGGAGGTTTACAGAAAAAATTCTACTTAGGTAGGATTTGAATATGGCAAATAAAATTTGGCAAATTTAAGATGCTAGAGCAGTGTCTTAAATTTTATTTTGAAAAGTCAAAGTATACAATTCCTTTGATTTACATTCACATGTATCAGAAATAATATGTGTATGTACATGTAGGTGCATGGCTCGGTAGACCAGTGGACAGACAGAAGAAAGAATAAAGCTGGTGTGGCAAAACATTAGTATTTGGAGCATCTGGGAGAGACTTAATAAGAGTTCGTTTGTTCATTCTTTCTATCATCTATCTATCCATCTATCTATCTATCTATCTATCTATCTATCTATCTATCTATCATCTATCCATCATCTATCTATCTTTCTTCAATGTAGGGTCTCACTTTATCCCAGGCTTACCTGGAACTCACTCTGTAGTTCCAGACTAGACTTAAACTCTTGGTGATCCTCCTACTTCTGCCTTCCAAGTGCTGGGATTAATGGCATGCACCACACCATTTGGCAAGAGTTCTCTCTCTCTCTCTCTTTCTCTCTCTCTCTTTTGAGGTGAAGTCTTGCTTTATTCTAGGCTGAGCTGGAATTCAGTATGTAGTCTCAGTCTTGTCTCAAACTCATGGCAATCCTCCTATCTCTGCCTCCCAAGTTCTATTATTGAAAATGTATGCTACCACACCCAACGAGACTTCTTTTTTTTTTTATAGATATTTTGTAAGACAAATTATCTGAAAAGGGAAATGAGAAAATTTTTTTTTATTTATCATCAGTTTTTGTCTCACCCATGTCTTCTTTAGCTGTAGTCAGGGAAGACTTCTGCATTTGGCTTCTATTTCTATTCCCCATCTCCTGCCAGTTTTTTTTTTGGGAGGGGAGTGAGAGGTGATTTCAATGTTATGAAAAGTTAGTTAGGTATGGTGGCACATGTCTTTAATCCCAGCACTTGGGAGGTACAGGTGGGATAATCACTATGAGTTCGAGGCCAGCCTAAGACTCCATAGTGAATTCCAGGTCAGACTGGTCTAGTGTGAGACCCTACCTCGAAAAACCAAAATAAATAAATGACATTATTATCTTCCTTATCCCCTGATTTCCTGTCCTCCAAATACTTTCACCATCAATCTGTTTCAACAACTCATTTCCAAGTAATCCCATCTTCGATTCTGTCCTTTTCTGTTAATAATTTACTGCTGGGCTTTAGGAGACCACTCAGTGGGTAAAGTGCTTGTTGCACAAACATGAGGACCTGAGTTTAGATCTACAATACCATGCTGTGTGCTTATAATGCCACCACTTAGGAGGTGGAGACAGGTGGATTCCTACGGCAAGCTGGCTGTTTAGACTAGCTGAACTGGTGATCACTGGGTTCAGCGAGAGACCCTGTCTTAATAAATAAGGTGGGGCTGGAGAAATGGCTTAGAGGTTAAGGTATTTTCCTGTGAAGCCAAAGGATCCTGGTTCAATTCTCCAGGACCCATGTAAGCCAGATGCACAAGGGGCACATGCATCTGGAGTTTGTTTGCAGTGGCTTGAGGCCCTGGCATGCCCATTCTCTCTGTCTGCCTCTCTTCTATCTCTCTCTCTCTCTCTTTCTCTCTCTCTGCTTGCAAATAAATAAAAGAAAATTTAAAAAAATAAGTTGGGGAGCAATAGAGGGAAGATACCTGATATTGACCTCATTTATTTATTTATTTATTTATTTATTTATTTATTTATTTATGAAAAAGAGGCTAATATCGAGAATGGGTGTGCCAGGGCCTTTAGCCACTGCAAACAAACTCCATATGCATGTGCCACCTTGTGCATCTGGCTTACATGCCTACTGGGGAATTGAACCTGGGTCCTTGGGCTTCATAGGCAAACATAACCTCTAAGCCATATCTCTAGTCTTTATATATACACACACAAGCACATGCGTTCACAAGTACACCATACAACACACACATAAAGTAGTTCTTCACTTCCTATCACATCTTGTAATCTTAATACAAGAAATCTCTGTTTTTCTAAAATTCTCACTTTTTATACTCATCTTGATGGAGGGGGTTCTTTTTGAGACAGTACCTCTCTATGTAGCCTTGGCTGGCTTGGAGCTCAGTATGTATGCTAGGCTATACTTTAACTTATAATGCCTCTGCCTTCCATTTGTGGTATTGCAAGCAATGTCCCACCCCATCTCCCTATCCACACCCATTCCTATCTTATTGCCTTCTTGTTTTAACAGTCTTACCACTTTTTCTTCACCTAACTGCAAGCTTTTGGCAGTTTCTTACTTTGTATATTCTTTTAAAATATTTATCTATTTGTCTGTCAATCAATCATCTATGTGAAAGAAAGAGAGAGAGAATGCGGGTGCACCAGGGCCACTAGCCACTGCTGACGAACTTCAGATGCTTGTGCCACCATGTGCATCTGCCTTATATGGGTACTGGGGAATCGAACCTGGGTCTTTGGACTTCACAGGCAAACACCTTAACTGCTGAGCCATGTCTCTATCTCTCTAGCACACTTTTTTTTGGCGGGGGGAGAGAGACAGAGAGAGAGGGAGAGGAAGACAGACAGAGATGGGTGCACCAGCAGCCTGTCAGCCGCTGCGAACGAAATCCAGATGCGTGCTCCCCCTTGTGGTCAAGTGCAGCATTGCACCCTTGCGTCACTTTTCATCTGGCTAAACGTGGGACCTGGAGATTGGAACCAGCGTTCTTAGGCTTAGGAGGCAGGCGCCTTAACCATTAAGCCATCTCTGCAGCCCTCTAGCACACTTTTTGAGCAAATAACTTTCTTCTTCTTTCTTCTTTTTCTCTTCTTTCTTCTTCTTTTTGGTGTATTGAGGAAGGGTCTCGCTCTAGCCCAGGCTGACCTGGAATTCACTATGTAGTCTCAAGGTGGCCTCGAACTCACAGTGATTCTCCTACTTATGCCTCCTGAGTGCTGGGATTAAAGGCATGCACCCTCATGTCCAGCTGCAAAGAACTTCTGCAAAGTCTTCCTAGAGTTTTTTTAGTTGAGTTTTCCATGTCTTACACATTATGTCTTCAAAGCCATAGATTATATTCAAATTTTATCAGTGTGTCCTCATCATTGTTCTGTTCTCTCACAGGGCATATCACATATAGAGATGCATAAATGATCAGCAGAGTATTGTATAAGCAGTAAACTAATCAGAAAGATTAAACTTTCTTTTTAAAAAACTTTTTTCCCCATTTTCATATGTCCATAATATATCTTTATAATAATCCCCTCCCCTTATGTTTTTATCCCTCCTTCCCCATTACCCTTCCACTGAACCCATTCTTCTTTCCTACTTGTCCCTCTTAACCTTGATGTCCCCCTTCCTATGATCCATGATGACATGTTGATGGGTTGAATATTGTACAGGCCCTGTGAAGGCTGTGATGTCATGAGTGCAGTGGCCACTTTGTGTCCCAAAGGAATGCTCCAAAGTACTCCTCCCCACCCTTTGGAACTTTCTTTCTGCCAACTCTCCTGCAGCATTTGTTGAACTTAGCAGTGTCTCATTTAGTGCCGGACACTCAACAGTCACTTACTCTCAGCACTGTTTCCACAGTAATCATGACTATCTGCATAATAATCTTCTCGGATTAAAAGTAAGAGCATAAAAAAAAAGTAAGAGACTCAGCTAGTTTCTGGGCATAAGCATAAATATTTAGGGGGCAATTTGATCGGCATAACATAGCCATTTATCCCAGCCATTATAGTAGCTTCCCCCCTGGGGCCTATGATATTCCCAGCCTTTTAACTAGGTTTTCAGTATCAGATATGAATTCCCTCCTGTGGTGCAGGCTTCTAATCGAATCAGAGAGCAGTTGGTTACCCCATAATAGTCATGCCCCTATTGCACCTGTCAGTACATCTTGCCTGGTTGGCCAGTTGTATAGCTAATGGGATCCACTGCTAGTTTGGGTTGTTGATTTTTCTCCCTCAGCAGCCCACACAACACTTTCTAGCCACTATCATAGTCAACAGGTAGGAGGTTTTCCAGCTTAGATCCAACTGGATTTTTCAGTGTCCTAAAACTGTAACATGTGGTGTCTTCAGGAATAGAGTCTTACCATCTATTTCTGGTGGCCAACCAAGAGAATAAGCAATAGACAGTATTATTTTGGGGCCATCAGGGTTCCTCCCTGGCAACAACTCACTGGGTGGTGTACCACCTTTGGCACTGGGAGTTTTCTATAACCTATAGCTTCTAAGAGGATGGTTATCCACCTCCATTGGGTACTCCTGTCAAACTCTTTTTAAAAAGTTTTTTTTTTTTTTTTTTTGAGGTAGGGTCTCATTTCAGCCCAGGCTAACCTGGAATTCACTCTGTAGTCTCAGGGTGGACTTGATCTCATGGTGATCATTCTACCTCTGCCTCCCAAGTGCTGGGATTAAAGGTGTGCACCACCACCCCCAGCTAGAATTACATTTTTATTATTTATTTTTTCTAATTTTTTGCTTATTACTTATTTATTTATTTCAGAGCAACAGACAGAGAGAGAGAAAGAGGCAGATAGATAGAGAATGGGTGTGCCAGGGCTTCCAGCCAGTGCAAACAAACTCCAGATGCATGCACCACCTTGTGCATCTGGCTTACGTGGGTCTTGGGGAATTGAACCTTGAACCGGGGTCCTTAGGCTTCACAGGCAAGTGCTTAAATGCTAAGCCATCTCTCTAGGCCCTAAAATTACATTTTTATGATTAGCTAACAAATATGGATGTTTCCATATGGCTTTTTCATACATATTTAGTTTTGCTTAATCCTCTTTACATCTCCTCCTCCCCTCCATCTTCCTCTGAAATATCCATACTAGACTGAATAGTGAGATAGGAGAATGTAGAAGAGTATTTGAGACTTCCAATATTTAACAGTAATTCTGATGAAATCAAATTTTCTAAAATGGTTGATTAAACAATAAAAGGTAGGAAGAAGGACTTTATGAAATCAACTTTGTGTACTCTGAAGTAAAATTAAATTTCCAGTAGAAGATTATGAGTAGTCTTCTTTCTAGAGCAAGCTTCAAATGTGTGATGCACTGTTCCAATTCAAACTCTAACAGATCTTAGAGAAAATTACATCACATTGAGAAGTAAAGCAAAATTACGTAGTATGGGCTTTTTGTATATAGTAAACATTTACACTATTAACTTTATGAGTTTTGGGGGGGGGTGCTTGATATTAGATCTCAATTTTACAGCCCAAGCTAGTTGAAGTCCTACTTTGTAGTATAGCCTGGCCTTAAACTCGTGGCATTAGCTCCTGCCTGAGGCTCTAAACTATTTTTTAAAAAAATCTTTCCTTAAACTTTATTTATTTGCAAGTAGAGAGAGATAGAGAGAAAAGAGACAGAGAATGGGCATGCTAGGGCCTCTAGCCACTGCAAACGAATTGCAGGTGCATGTGCCACCCTGTGCATCTGGCTTATGTGGATCTTGGGGAACTGAACCTGGGTCCTTTGGCTTCACAGGCAAGCGCCTTAACCGCTAAGCCATCTCTCCAGCCCTGAGCCTCTAAACTTTTAACATTTAAATATTTAAAAATATTTAAAATATTTTAGAGTTCAGATCCTGAATGCTATCAGAAATAGATGAGTTTATTCTAATAATACTTCCATGGGTTATAATTACTAAAATTTGGTAGAAAACAAAGTTTCCATGTCTGCTCTAAGCCTTTGGACCAGATAGTTTAGTCAAAATGAAAATAAAATCCTAGTGATTTCAAAGATTCTAAAATTTGATAGGTTAGGCCAGAAAACTCTAAAATTAATAAGCCAGTAGGAAGTATAGATGTCACTGATTAGGTAAAACTAAAGAGAAGTGTGTGTATATAATGCGGGAAGATGTTGAACTAAATGCAGGCATCTAGAAGTACAAATTGGTTTTAGCTATTGTGGTACTTTGAATATGTGGCCCCCAATATATTCACTGTTTTATTAGTTTGTTGTTTGCATCTGCAGCCACCTGGCTAGAGGCAATGTCACTGGGCAGATCTTAAGGTGTGGTGGTGGGTTTAGGATTTCAATCTAAAGATATGCAAAGTGTGCCTAGTTGGAGTCCCTGAGGTGTGCTGTGCTGTGTGGCTTTTGGCTTTGGCTTGTGGCTTGTGGCTCGCTCTCTCTCTCTTGCCTGGTCCTGTAAAAGACAGGCCAGCTTCTTCTGCCATTATGGAACTTCCCCTGGATCTGTAAGCTTCAATAAATAAATCCCTTCCTCCATAAATGTGCCTGGTCTGGAAGTTCATCTCAGCGAACCTGAAGCTGTCTGCTACAGCTATAGATAATAGTAATTTTGGTCTCACAGTGCCAGGACATGCTAGCATAATGCTGTTGGTGTGGTGTCATTATAGGAATCCGGGGGCTTTTGCAGTTGGCAGTGCTCACAGCTTATCTGTTTCCACTTAAAAAATTTTTGCACTTTATAAGCTGGATAGATAATAGGTGCTGGGATGTGGTCAACATCCACAATGAGCTGTTGATCAGTGAGACCTACAAGGTTTCCCAAAGAAGACAGATTTCTGTCAGAGTACTTAATGACCTGTATGGCACAATGCAGGCCTGGTCCTAACCAGACCACATGACAAAAGAAACAAGGAAGTGGCTTCTGTGAACATAGCGTTCTGCACAGGCCTGGCATGACAACAGCTACACCCTCATGCTCGCGAGAAACCTGTTATGAGATGATCTGTCTGGAGACAGGCTGTCATTGGTCACAAAAAGAGGACCACCCCATACAATGATTGGCCAGTCAAGCCCCTTAAAACTCCGTGTACTTCCTCAATAAATGAGTTTGCAGCAGCTTGCCCTCTGCTGTTTCCACCCAACTCCCAGAGTCTGTGTCGTGACTCCGCGCCTCTCACCCCCAACTCAGCAGAGACCCTGCCGTCCCTCCTGGGCTGACCCTAGGGGGGACCACAACAATGACCCACCAAAGGTTAATGGTAAGACCCTACTGCTGAGGACACCATATGCTGTTCAGATGGAATATGGAGAGACCTGGCTGGAATCTGGAAGAGAGTCAGTCTCCAGACAGTTAGCTTGTCTAGTGCCAGAAGGTGCTATATAAGTGACTGGGGGAAAATGACCAACATCTGTCTAAGCAACTCGTGGTCTAAGCTACTCAGTAGCAAACAACCTGATGTGATGCTTACACAAGTGCAGTAGTGGCACACAGCCATGGTGGGTTACCAACTGCTCTAGATTTGGCTAACGGATCCACTCAGTGGAATGGAAACCATACCTGGAAACAGCAAACAAGTCAGAACCATATCCAAAAATGAGCCTGCTCTCGAATATCAAGCTCCTACCAATAGTGGGATACAAGACAGCCTGCACCTATTAAATTCTCTCTAAAATAATAATGGTTATCCATGTATCTTGCACTGACCTCACTCTCTGTTGGAGAATCTGCTTCTCCTTTCAGATGGATGCAGAACCTGAGGAGAGAATCAGCCCATCGTACCTCACCAAGGCACCAGCTAAAGCCATCGAGTAATGGGGGAAATGAGCAAGAGTGCTGTTTTCTCAGCGAACCTGGTATCAGCACAGGGGTAAAGGAGATAGACACAGAGAACACTCAACCCCTACCAAACCACACATCCAGAGACACAGAGAGTCCCATGACCTCGTCACTGAAATAGACCTAAAATGAATCCAACATGGCTTAGGGAAATTCACATAAGAGGGGGCAGAAAGATTGTTAGGGCCATGAGTTGGGTCATTATGCACAGAGACATTGCCTCACTCCCATAACTGATGGCTATTCCCACAATGCAAGAGCCACAATCCCCGAGGGGGGGGAGGGCAGAGAGAAGGCTAACAATGGTACCATCATGGCTCTATGTACATTATATAGATAACTAATTTACAAAATTTAAAAATTGTCTTCTCAAAAAAAACTCATAATTTCAAAGCCAGGCATAGTCCCTCACACTTATTAATCACAGCACTTAGGCTAAAGTTTACTTGATTGATAGACAATGAATTCAATGCTAGCCTGGGCCATATACAGAAGTATTATATTTCAGCAAAAGATAAGAGGATGAAATAATGTTTTTGCTTCATATCTTAACTATAGATATTAAATATTCGCGTTATGAAATATTAAAACAATTACCTTCATTCTGTAAGTAAAATATTTCTTCCATCTGGTTTTTCTTAGCTTCATGATTTCTGAGGTTTGTTGAATTTATATCAAATTTTGTTAGCATCCCCACTCCAAGGTTATTAAACAACATCAATGCTCATCATTTGCATATTTTAAGACCTCTGATATTTAATGTAAAATATATATATATATTCATCTGACCTTGCTATGGGTCAGTTACTACAGAATTCTTTCATGATTGATAATGTCTATCAGTTTTGTCTGAACTTAAAGTACATGCAAGTGTTAAGTAAATTTATCCTATTGTGTGTCATATTTTCATGCAGGTACATAACAATTGCCTTACATCACTAGATATTTCTTTTCAAACATTAGACAAACTGGACCTTTTCCTTTTTGAAGGACTCTATTTTCTATTTGAAAACCTCCTTGTTTGCATTGTAGTTATAGAAGAATGTATAAATATTGTTATAGACTATACTAAATAACCTTTACTGGAACTTTATGCTGTTTTGGATATTTATGATATGTAAATTGAGTTATTCCTTCCTGTCAAAGATTATTTTAATATTATTGCCTTGAATATAAAAAATATATAATAGGTGCTGGGGAGATAGCTTGGTGGATAATCCTTGCTGTGGAAGCATGATGACTTGAATTCAGGTCCCCACAAAAGACAGGTATGGTTTTGTTCATCTGTAATCCCAGAGCTGAAGAGTTGGGAGATAGGACCATCCCTGGATCATGTTGGCTACTTATTCCAGCTTAACTGGTGAGCCCCAGGTTCAATGAGAAAGTCTGAAAAAAAATATGGTGGAGGGCTGGAGAGATGGCTTTGGGGCTCCAGGTCCCACATTTAGCCACACGCAAAAGTGATGCAAGCACACAATGTCGCACATGCGCACTAGGGGTTGCATGAGTCTGGAGTTTGTTCACAAGTGGCTGAGAGGCTGCTGGTGTGCCCATTCTTTCTCTCTCTCTCTCTCAAATTAAAAAAAATATATATGGTAGGGAGTGATTGAAAAAGACACTGACATCAACCTTTGGTTTCCACACACATGTGAACCCAACATACCTGATTGCATGGGCACCTACATACATGAACATGCACATAAACATTCACACTATGCATATTACAGAACAAAATAAACTGGATAATAGTATAGATTGTCAATAAAATATCCCTGAGGAAAATTTTTATTAAGGGGTGCTTTCAGTAATTATAAATTGTATTGTACTTTTATAGATATATATTAGTGCTAGAAAGCATGGTTTATTAATGATATAGACTCATTCCTTTAGTATTTATTTGTAGAAATCCCACATTCAAATTCCCACATCCATTCTTACACCAGCCTGTTTTGGAATCCTAAAATAGGCTGGTGAATGAATCTCAAAAAAATTAATAAGTTATCTTTAAATATTTCTAAACTTGTAACACTTTCAAAAGATTATAGTGTTAAAATGTCTTGGCTTTCTCACAGTTTTGATACCACATTTATCTATTCTAATTCTTTTATTCATACATACTGAAATAAGAAGAATTTACTATAACAAGTGATTTATGCTCTAACTTCCATTTACCAATATGAATCATGTGTGGACCTGATGTTTATAACTGGCTGTAGTAAATATAAGCTGAAAATTTAGAGTGAATGCTTTCTGAGAGTTACTTTATTGATAGGTGCCCCTATTTTGTTTTTATTTTGATATTACTCTTATGCCTCAAAAGGATTTTAAGTTTGGCTGGGTGTGGTGGCGCACGCCTTTAATCCCAGCAGTCAGGAGGCAGAGGTAGGAGGATTGCCATGAGTTAAAGGCCACCCTGAGACTACAAAGTGAGTGATAGGTCAGCCTGGGTTAGAGTGAAACCCTACCTTAAAAAGCTGAAAAAAAGAGTTATTTCTGCTAGAATTAGTAAAGTACAAATTACTATCAATACTTTTTTCTGTTTATCTGAATTACTAGTGATAGATTTGTGTGTGTGTGTGTGTGTGTGTGTGTGTGTGTGTGTGTGAGAGAGAGAGAGAGAGAGAGAGAGAAATTCTTCCTAAACTCCACTATAACAATAGATGTAGTTTATTTCTTTGAAATAGCTATTATTTACTACTTTCACCTTAACATAATTTTTTGAAGTAGCCAGGCACATAATAGATTAGAAAGAATTCTTATACTATGCATATACTAATATAATTATACTGACTGAAATAACAGCTAATATTTATTGGTATGTCATACATGAGGGCAGATACTTTATATGGCTAAGTTAGTCATTACCACAACTGAAGTAAATGATATTTTATTGGCATTTTACAAATAGGAAATAGAGGCATGGATGAATTATGCACCTAGTAAAGCTGGAATTCTAACCTATGGCATCTGATACCAGAGTTCCATCAATATTATTGTTTCATTATAACTATTTCCCAATTATATTCTATTTTAAGAAAGCTGTAAAAATCATATCTTTAAACCAGTGGTTCTCAGCATCAAGTGGATGGTGGAATAATGTGAACAATTGCAAAAGTAAGGATTAGATCTTACAGAGGTTTTGATTCAGCTAGGATAGGTGTGGTCTGGCTTTGGGTTTTAGAAAGTCAGGTTATTTCAAAATGTAGTCCAGGTTGTGAACCATTGCCCTAAATGCCATTTATCTGTGCAAGTGGAAAGATGGATTACAAAACCTACACTGTACCTGTTTAATCAATTGCAGTCAAAATAACACTAGTAACCATGTTTAATACTATGATGGTATGGTTGATTCAGATGTCCCTCATAAAGTATATGCTCTAAATACTTGATCCCCAGATGGTGGCAATTTGGGAATTGGAATCTTATTGAAGGTGTGTTGTTGGTGGCTGGCTTATGGTGTTATAATCAGCTTCCCCATGCCAGTGTTTGGCATACTCTCCTGCTACTGTTGTGCACTTGATATTGGCCAGGAGGTGATGTCCAGCCTCTGCTCATGCCATGTTTTATCCTGTCATCATGGAACTTCCCCTTGTAAGCCAAAATAAACCCTTTCCTCCCATAAACTACTTTTGGTCAGGTGCTTTCTGCCAGCAATGCAAAACTAACTGCAATAGTGAAATTGGTTACCATTGTTGCTAGAAACCTGACTGTGGGGCTTTTGGTCTTTTGGAACTGATGTGCAGGAGGATTGTGGAAGGATTTGAAACTTTGACCTAAGAGATGCCTTGCAGTGCTATGCAGTTTGATGGACCATTCTAGGCAGAGTTCCAAACCTGAATGTGGACTGTGAGATTTTGTTTATGAGGGGAAGAAAGAACTTTGTAGGGACTTGACAAGAAGCAGTTTGTTTGTATGAGAGACTTGCTGTGTTCCCCATGCCTGTGTCCTGAGAATTTGTGCAGGGTTGCACTGCATAGAAATGGGCTGGTGTGAGCAGATAGATATGGCACAGAAAGAAATGAAATCTTTGGGCTGAAATTGTTGTCTTTTCAGCTGCAATTGTTTGAGTGATTACAAGTACTGAGATTGGGCCAGGTGATCTGCATTGGGACAGCAGAAGAATATGAACTCTTTTGAAAATAAGGGGCCTGAATGCTGAGCGAGTGTCATGTTCATCCAAGTTGGCTTTATTTTCCCCCTGGATTAACAAGTTGGTAGCCCACCTGGTACTATGGAGTATAACAAATGCAGGAAAGAGAGGGTCATTGGATTTTTGCAATGTGGTTTTGTTTTTGTAAAGGCCAGGGATAGTATGAAACAGACTTGTTGGAAGTCCCTGCATAGAGGCCTTATGGATCAGTGAGGATCAACTGTGGGTGGCAGTGGAGACCCAATGGAGATGCCAGAAATAGGGGATGGCTGTCAAGGACAGCTGCTGGTACCAGATGAAATATACCTCTTGGTATGAGCAGCTGAGCTGGAGGTGCAGAATTGGAACGCCAGAGACTTAGCAGCTGATAGAATTATTGGACTTGGAGACTCATCACTGGTTAAAGTTGTTGGACTTGGAGCTACAGAGTTTGATGTTTGTCCTGTTTGTTTTAAATCTTGTGTTGGTTCAATGTTTCTTTCTTATGCCCAGTCCCATCTTTTGCAATGTGAATATTTCTTCTGTGCTATTACAGTTTTTGTTGTTGTTGTTGTTTTTGATATATATGGCTCAGTTAAAAAGACCTTGGATTATGCGGATGTTTGAACAGCATTGAGATTGATTTAAAAAAAAAAAACTATGGAGATTTTAAAGTTGGACTGAATGCATTGCATTTTACGTCTTAGATGATTATCAGCTTATTGGGACCAGAATGTGGTCGTTTGATTTAGGTGTCTTCCATGAACTCATGTGGTTTGAATTCTAGGTCCCCAGATGATGACAATTTGGGAATTGGAACCATGTTGTAGGTGTGCTTGTTGGTGCTTATGGGTGTTATTGCCAGCTTCCCCTTGCCAGTGTTTGGCACATTCTTCTGCTACTGTTGTCCACCTGATGTTGGTCAGCAATGATGTCCAGCCTCTGCTAATGCCATTATTTCCCTGCCTGCCATCATGGACCTTCCCCTGGAATCTAACCCAAAATAAACCTTTTCCTCCACAAGCTGCTTTGTTCGGATGCTTTCTGTGAGCAATATGAAGTTGACTACAACATGTAATTTTTTATGAAAGTGTTTATTTGATTCAACAATTTTTAATGTGTAGCTTTCATTTTGTTTTTCTTGTGTTGTTTTAAATAAATACAGATATAGCCCACATTTATCTTGAACAAGAGACTACGGTCAGAAACAAGAATATTGATGAGCAACTGACTATGAATCCTGAGGGAAACATGCATCAGAAAATCAGTGAATTTGGGAATGAAGTCATCTGTGAGGACTCTGAACTACCAGGGCAGAGGTCAAGGCGTTTTCAGGTTACCAGTCCGCATTCTGATGATGAGACATCTGAAAAGTGCAAGTGAGTGTTGGTTTCAACCTCAGATCTGATGCTAAGAAGTGGAAAAACAACTTCCTTCCTCTCACCCAATTTTTTCCCGTACTCTCTTTCCTTCTTTTTGATGTGGGCTAAATTCAACAAGTCAGTCACTTATAAGAATTTTGGGAACCTGCCAGGATTTTCTATTGTTTCCATGATATTGCTGTAATGGGTTAGATAGTGCGGGTAAAAGTACAGTATGAGTCTTACAGAAGGTAATGAGGTTTGATTCTTTCTTTGCTCAATATTATTATTCTGTGACCCTTCATTATGGATGTCAAGATAACTAAAATTGACATGAGATATTATTCATCAAAGCCCAAAGCTAGAAGTTCTAGGATACATTAAACCCAAATGTATGTTTTCTTTTTTATATAGATAGCCCTGTTCTTTATTTAAATGAATTTGAATGCTTTTAGAGTGGCCATGTACTCTCTCCTATTTGCCTTCCTTATTATTTTTCATTCTGAATCTTTTACCTGTCTACCTTACCTATCCTCTGAAGAGATTTGAATTTGTGATACCTGTGACTATTAATCTGGAGATTAGGGTAATTTTATTCTTAAAATTTTAACTTTAAAAAAATATTTTATTTATTTATTAAAGAAACAAGCAGATAGAGAATGGGCATATCAGAGCCTGTAGCCACTGCAAACGATCTCTAGACATAAGCACCATCTTGTGCATCTGGCTTATGTGGGTACTGGAGAGTTGAACCTGGCTCCTTCGACTTTGCAAGCAAGCACCTTAACCACTAAGCCATCTCTCCAGCCTGAGTTTTTTTTTTTTTTTTTTTTTCCAGGTAGGGTTTCACTCTAGCTCAGGCTGACCTGGAATTCACTATGTAGTCTCAGGTGGCTTTGAACTCACGGCAATCCTTCTACCTCTACCTCCCAAGTGCTGGGATTAAAGGCATGCGCCACCACGCCCAGCAGCCTGAGTATTTTTATAATAATGAAGACAGTATTACAATTAAAAATGACAATATCATATTTGTCGTCTAGACATGTTTTCTAGAATATGTTACCATGTTTTCTAGAATGTGAATTTAAAAGTTTTTCATAATAATTGCTAATTGTTTACTTCTAAATTACTCAGTAGATATATTCATGCATATTAGCATAGTAAAATAGACTTCTTTAGCATTAACTGTGGTACAATTTGAGGTATGTCTTAGGGCATAGAAACAAGGATGAATGGAGAAGGGATAAGTAATTTTATAATCATGTGGGGAAAATATGTCAGAGATTGATTTCATTCCATATTATATGAGCTTTAGTATAATTTCAATAAGAGATCATGGTAAGTAGTGCTGACTGCCCCAAAACTTTATAACTTCTACATTACCCTGTGCTCACACTGTGAAATATCTTCAGAAACAGTCCATCTTGCCTTTACTCTTCTTTTATACTACTTGTTTATAAGTTGACACTGTTGTCAAACAGCACAGAAAAAAAATGTCAAAATTTTTCTTTTAATTTAGTTTTAATGTCTTGAGTTTAATGATGAAAAAATATTTTTAAATTAAGTTAGAAAAATGTTATTGTTTCCATTTTCAGAAAAGCAAGTAGCATCCTAACTAGAAATACAAGCTGAAAGTGTATTTATAGCTTCTAAAAGTCGAATTCTTTCATCAGGTATACTTAATGAGTCTCTTAGGTCTTGTAAATTCTTTTTTTTTAATTATTTTTAAAAATATGGAATGCTTCACGAATTTGTGTGTCATCCTTGCGCAGGGGCCATGCTAATCTTCTCTTTATCGTTCCAATTTTAGTATATGTGCTGCCGAAGCGAGCACAGGTCTTGTAAATTCTTGTCACAAATTTTTTCTACATTGATAGATTAGTGTCTATGTAAAACATATATTTGTTCTTTGTTGTTGTTGAAGTTGGTCTCACTCTAGCTCAGGCTGACTTGGAACTCACTCTGTAGTTTCAGGCTGGCCTCAAACTCACAGTGATCCTCCTACTTCTGCCTCCCAAGTGCTAGGATTAAAGGCATGAACCACCACACTAGGCTGTTTGTTCTTTTTATCCACTATATCATCTTTTTTCATTATTTTAATAGTTTATTTATTTATTTATTTATTTGAGAGAGAGAGGGAGAGAGACAGGAAGAATGGGCACGCCAGGGCATCCACCCATTGCAAATGAACTCTAGACGCATACGCCCCCATGTGCATCTGGCTTATGTGGGTCCTGGAGAATTGAACCAGGATCCTTTGGCTTTGCAGGTATACACCTTAATCGTGAAGCCATCTCTCCAGCCCCTCATTATTTTTTCTTAATATAAAGAAGAGAAATTTTAAAATGGGTACTATTGCATATTTACTGTAATGTCAATTTCAGCTCAGGTGTAATGTACTATGTATATATTATTTAATAGTTTTCTTTATTATAGCAATATGGGATGTAGAGAAGATGATTTGAGTTATGAATATGTGCTTCCTCATCAAGCAACCCTTGACTTAAATAAAGAGACAACAATAGCATTTCTTCTAAAAGAATTGGACAGTCTCAGAATAAGCAACAAAAAGGTATAATGTAGAAAGTCTGATCATTACAAAATAAATTCTTACCTGTTGACCTCTTACATTTTATTTATTGCTTTTATTCTATTTTTATGTATTAATTTATTAATTATGTATTAATTTATGATGTATTAATCCTTCAACATAGCTTTATGATTTAGCCTTACCTTTCCATCAGGGTATGGTTAAGTGATTGGCTGTGAAAATAAATTTTTACTTTCCTTCCATGTTGGTCTGCAATATCACTTCCTTTTGCATAAACTGTTGGTACTTTATGTAAATGACACAATGATTCACATTTTACTGTAGTTACATTTTACTTCAGTATTACGCAGCATGAGATATATTCTCATTTCATGTTACTTTGTTAAATTCTTTTTTATCAGTATCTGTGTCATTCTTTTACCCTAATAATATATTTAAATAAACATTAAAGCAGCAAGTGATATTGTCATTGGTTTTGTGTCATCTTATACTGTTGCATTTTATCTAGCCCAACTTGAAATATTATTTTTTATCATCTTTCCTGATTCTTACTCAACAGTTACTCTGATCTTTAACTAGTGTTATTAAATAATGTTCATTTTCTGTTGCTTCCTTTTAAAAATTCTGTATACCTTTCTGATTTTAATATTCTTGTATTTTGACCTAATCAAACAGAGCAGGATGTTAAGAATGTTGATTATGTCTGAAGGAAAACAACACAAGTGACAAAGGCTAGGGAGGAATTAAAAAAGGAAACCAAAATTGGAAGGGTTCCATATAAGCATAAGATATTTTCTGTATTTCCATTTAGAGGTTACTGCATGCCAATTATGAGTCAGGTGGCAATGCAAATTGAAATGGAATATGATAAAGCAGCGTTCACAAAGGAAGATTGGGAGCAGATATTCAGATTATTATCTTAATTAATTTTGTTTCAAAACATTGAAATTACTAAAAGAAGCATAAAACTGCAACCCATTATTTTAGTATTAGTAGATCCCTTCCAAATATTTCGCTTGAAGACAAAGGAATGGATGAGATTGTTTCTACAATAGTTTTTAATAATAATGTTTTTTGTTTTACTTATCTATATGTACACAAAAGTAAATGTGTATTAACATATTTTTCTAATTTCCATATCATTTCAGATAGTCATTTAATATCTTACAATCTTATTTTTTTCCTCTGGAGTTCAGTGTATTTTAGGCAGCTATGTGTAGTATGATATAAGGGTTCATGAATAAATAAAATCTTACTTTGCTATTAATTATATCTATGGAAAACAGCAAATAATTTTTTTCTATGTGTTTTAGCTTCAAGAAAAATTGACTATAGAAGATAAAGAATACAGAAAATTAAAGCTTAAGCTGGAACTCCAGGAGAAAGCAGCAGAGGCAAAAATTGCTGAAAAGACAGCAGGTATAGTAGATGAGTTAGCCTGAAGGTTTTTATATGGCGTGTCTTGGTTAGATACTAGCATATTGCCTTATTTGCCAAAGGAAAAGGAGAAGCTTGTTTTTTTTTTTTTTTTTTTTTTGGCTGCTTAGAAAATAGGTGGCTTTAACATCCTGGTACTGGTATTAGTGAGAGCTTTACCTGTATTCATACTGATTTGGGCATTAAATGCATTGTTAACACCATGTCAATCCAATCACAAAAAGGTTGTTTGTTTTGTTGGAAAGGCCTGAACAAACAAGGGGAAATAATGATTACCAGTGCCTCTACCTTTCAACCAGCAGTTCAAATACCACTTATTGTTTTAGCTTGTAGAAGGAAATTCTTCTTTGTATGAAGATTGTCTGATATTCATCGTCACTGAAAACCTACATTTGATTCAAAAATAAGTTTTGTGAAATTAAAAGGTTAACATCTGATGTAGATGATGACAGTGTTTCCTCTGAGATTAAAATGAAGGCTAATGATATAAATGACTATTTTAAAGGTATCTTGGAGTCTGTTTTTATTCACAGGTCCTTGCAGGAAACACTTTTTCAACATATGTATATAACATATTTATAACATGTAACATATTTATATGTTACAGATATAAATTGAAATTCTATCTACAATCTCCATTATAATATACATTATAATTCTTTACATTTCTGTATTAAGGAAAAGGAATGAGAAATTTTATAAAGTAATAAATATTCAGAAGTATTTGTGAGATTACTTATTCAACATTTTATATTTTGTGACATGATTTATTTAGTATACATTACAGGTTATAATTATCTTTTATGAGCCACTGAACTTGGTTTCATAAATAAAAAATTTGGGCATTTTGAGGCATACATTTGATAAGTGTAACTTGTCATTTAAATATTACTGTGGAAAATAAAGCAATACATTACTATGAGACTATAACCATGATAACTTTAAATTAATATTCCAGCTGAATACCAGATGATTACTTTGATGTTAATGCTTTCTACCACAAAGTTTTTATGCTTTTTAGTGAGGAAATCAAAGAGTAATATCTTTTAAGGAAAATTAATAATATATTTAAAATGAAAAATCCAAATATGTATTTGGAACAATATGAAAGTTTCATATATATTTATATATTTAGTATTTACATATTTATATTTATATATTATAATATATTTAATTTATATTTAAATTATAATTAATTTATTGTGGCATCAGCCTTTAATCCCAGCATTTAGTAGGTAGAGTTAGGATTGCTGTGAGTTCTAGGCCAGCCTGGTACTACAGAGTGAGTTCCAGGTCAGACTGGGCTAGAGTGAGACCCTATCTTGAATAAACCAAAACAACAACAATAATAATAACAGCAATAGAAACCCTAAGTATATATGTTAATTTGTTAGGATACTAATATAACAAATATAATTGTGTTGAAGCAAATATATAATAATCTAACTTTTGTACACAAGTAGTTCAATATGTTTTGGGCTACTTGTTAAGAAGTTTGATTCATCTGGATGGCTTATTAATCTCTTGAGGGACACTCATTAAACCATTTTTAGTATTTAACTTTTAAATACAGTTAATTACATAATTCATGTATTTATTTGTTTATATGTAAATGTAAATTTTCTCTTTGATGCATGCATAAAGTGGAATGACTTTGTTCATTTCTTATTAATCACATAATTTTCATTAATAACAAAATATTGTTAAATTTTAGGTGTTTTAATTGTCCTGTATGTACTTAATTATTGAAAATAATGCTGCTGAAACAAAACAATTGAGTTAAAAGATACTCAGAAAACTTGGTCATAAGAATGATACTAAATGGATATCTTTCAGTTTCTTAAAGTATTAGTTTTCAAAACATATCTGTACTTTTTAATATTTTACTTCTTTATTCTAAAAGGACTTTAAGATATTTTACATATAAGATATTTTACATTAGAGAATAACTTAGTATAATTATATAAGTAATCTTAAAATTATAATTGCTTAAGAATCCACTGATCTGCAAGTATAAAAAACTTCAGTCTCTTGGTGAACTCTTAAGACTTTTTCATAATACTTCAATAAATATATCACCTTAAATTAGCTTATATTCTACTTAGTACGTAAAATCAAAAAAGCAAAACACAAAAAATAAAAATAATTGCATCAGTGTGGTAGTTTGAATGTTTGTCCCTCCGTAGACTCAAGAGTTTTATTAATATTTGGATTTCCAGCAGCTTGGCTGCAAGAGGTGTCATGGGGACATAGGGGGCATATCCTGGGGTCCAGCTAAAGGTATGTAGAGTAGTCTAATCTCTGCCTGGGTCCCTGCTGTTTGCTGTCCCTTTGTACTTGCTTGCAGTGTGGTAGTATCTCTCTCCTTGGATCTGTGAAAGGGGACCAGATTCTTCCACCATCAGTGGACCGTCCCCTGGATCTGTAAGTTTCAAATAAATCCCTTCCATAAACTGTGTCTGGTTTGGATGTTCATCCCAGTAACATGGAGCTGACTACAACTGTATTTTAATAGAAAGGGGACAGTATAGAACTTTGATTACATGTCATAAATCATTTCTTGTAACAAGAAAGAACAATAATCCATGTAAGTATGGTGTTTATTTTCTATTGCTTCTCAATTTTATATTCAAATTAAAATATGTATTGGGGGCTGGGGAGATAACTCAGTAGATAAGAGCACTTACTGCACAGTCATGAGAACCTGAATCAATTCACAACATGTATGTGAAAAGTTCATTATAGTCACACATGCCTGTAATCCCAGTGTTTAGGAGGGCAGTGGCAGGAGCATTGCTGGGGTTCTTTGGTCAGCTAGTTTCACAAAAAATTGAGGGGATCCAAGTTCAGTGAGAGCTTTTGTCTCAGAAATAAAGTAGAAGGATGATAGAGGAGGACACCCAGTGTTTTCTTCTAGCCTCCACAGCCATAGGCATAGGGCATGCATTTTCACACACTTATGCATACATCACATGCACATACATACTATAATACTATACATACGTCAAAACTGGGAAAAAGTATGTTTAGTAAAGTATAACCTGAATATGCATATATCTAAATATAAAGTATGTAAACAAAATATTTATGTGTAAAAATCTAACTGTTCCATGGTAAAAGAATAAACATTTGAACTGAATAGTAAATAGAACACAAAAATGTATATCTGTAGATTTTTTAAAAATAAATATATATTTTTTATTTATATTATTCTGATTTTACATTCATAGTATTGGTTCCATTGTCCTCCTCCCCGTCCTCCCACTTTCAAAGGGGCCCTCGTCAATGGGGAATGTGGATCGTGCATTGTGAGTTTGCTCAAGAGTTCTGGGGGGTAGGCCCCAGTCTCTGTGCATAATGCCCCAACTTGTGACTCTAACAATCTTTCCGCCCCCTCTTCCGCGAGTTTCCCTGAGCCACATTGGGGTCATTTTAGTTCTGCTTCCTTGATGAGCTTTTGGGAGCCTCTGTGTCTCTGGATATCTGGCTTAGTTGGAGTTGGATGTTCTCTGTGTTTATCTCCTTCAGCCTTTTTCTGGTGTTGTGATCGCCTTGAGCGCTGTATTCTTGCCCTTCCCCTGCGTTGTTCTATGGTTTCAGCTGGTGAGGTGTGGTTAGCTGATCCTCCCTTCAGGTTCGTTGTCGTTGTCCACCTGAAAAGAGATAAGCAAATTCTCCAACGGAGAGAGAAGTTAGTACTAGATAGAAGGGATAACCATATATGTTTTGGAGGGAATTTTATATGCGTTGGCTCTCTTCTAGCCCACATTTGGTGGCCTCTAGATCTTGGAGACTGAGCTCATTTTTTGTACATGGCTTTGACTTATTTCCCAGTTCCAGCAATGAGTTCCATTCCACTGAATGGATTTATTAGCCAAATCAAGAGCAGTTGGTTACCCACCATGGCTGTTTGCCACTACTGCACTTGTATGAGTATTACGTCAGATTGTTTCCTGCTGGGTATCTTAGACTGCAAGTTGTTTGGACCAATGTCGGACATTTTCCCCCAGTTGCTCGTGTAGCACCCTCTGGTACTAGACTAGCTAACTGTCTGGGGACTGACCTTCTTCCATATTCTGGCTAGGTCTCTCTCTGTGTTTGGTCTCACACACGTATGCTGTCTTCGACAGTAGGGTCTTACCATTAACCTTTGGTGGGTCACCAAGAACTCTGACCGAAGTCTGTCTTTTTTGGGGAACCTTGTAGGTGTTTCAGATCAACAGCTCATTGTGGAAGTTAACCCCCTGCTGGCACTGGGAGTTATAAGTCTGCACCTAGGAAGGTGAGGGAGGAAAAAGATATATAATGTAAAAGAGAAAGTGAGTATAGAGAGGAGAGGGAGAGAGAGAGAGAGAGAAAGGGAGAGAGAGAGAAGAGAAAGAGAAGCAGGACAAGATTAAAGTTGGCCTTCATCATGTTCTCTCCAGGTTCCTGTGGTTTGAGTATTCCCTCTGTAGGCCTGCTGAAGGATCACTGTTTTAGCCTGTTGTTCAGAGTAAAGGGTTTTGTAGTATTTTCCCCTTTTGGGTCCCAATTTGTATCCCCCCCTTGTCCTCCCTCCCACCCTCTGATTCCCTCCCACCTTTACCCTCCCTCCATCCCACCCTCCTTCTTATCTCGTCCTCAGAGTGTTTATTAGGTTTGGCCACATGTCACGTGGAATCCGGTTAGGGGCGACAGATAAATGAGACCATGCGACGATTATCTTTTTATGCTTGGGTGAGCTCACTGAGGATGATCTGTTCCATGTTTGACCATTTTTTTTCAAATTTCCTTATTTCATCTTTCCTTACTGCTACATAGAATTCCATAGTATAGATATACCACATCTTTGTTATCCATTCATCTAGTGATGGACACCTGGGTTGATTCCAGCTCTTTGCTATTATGAATTGAGCAGCTATAAACATGGTTGAGCAAATGTCTCTGATCTGAGGCTTGGGGCCTTTAGGGTAAATGCCCAATAAGGGAATAACTGGATCCATTGGTAAGTCTATGGTCATCCTTTTCAATAGTCTCCATATAGCTGTCCATAGTGGTTGAACCATTTTACATTCCCACCAACAGTGAAGACTTGTTCCTATTTCTCCGCAGCCTCGCCAGCATTTGTTTTCATTGTTTTTTTTAATGTTAGCCATCCTTACTGGGGTAAGGTGGAATCTCATAGTTGTTTTAATTTGCATTTCCCTGATGATTAGGGATGTTGAACATTTTCTTAAATGTGTGTTTGCTACTTTTATTTCTTCCTCTGAGAACTCCCTGTGCAGTTCTCTGCCCCACTTTGTGAGTGGGTTGTTTGGTGATTTATTGTTTAGGTTTTGGAGTTCTTTGTAGATTCTAGAAATTAGGCCTTTGTCAGTTGTATAGGTGGTGAAAATTTTCTCCCATTCTGTGGGTATTCTGCTGGCTTTGGTTATAATATTTTTGTCAGTGAAAAAGCTTTTCAGCTTCATGAGATCCCAATGGTTGAGTGATTGTTTAATTTCCTGAGCTGCTGGGGTTTTGTTCAGGAAACCTTTTCCCACTCCTATATCGTGGAAGGTTCCTCCTATTTTTTCTTCCGGTAGTAGCAGAGTTTCTGGTTTTATATTAAGGTCTTTTATCCATTTGGACTTAATTTTTGTGCATGGAGAGATGTGTGGGTCGAGTTTCATTTTCCTACATATGGTTGTCCAGTTTGTCCAGCACCATTTGTTGAAGATGCTGTCCTTTTTCCATTCTACATTGCTAGGGCCTTTGTCAAATATCAAGTAGCTATAGTTTCATGACCCAAAGTCTGGATCTTCAATTCTGTTCTTTGGTCTATATTCCTGTTTTTGTGCCAGTACCAGGTTGTTTTTATTACAATGGCTTTGTAGTATAACTTTAGATCTGGTATGGTGATGCCTCCAGAGTTGTTTCTTTTGCTGAGGATGAGCTTGGATATCCGAGGCCTTCTGCCTTTCCATATGAATTTTGAGATACTTTTTTCTATCTCATTGAAGAAGGAAGTTGGGATTTTTATCGGCATTGCATTGAATCTATAAAGTGCTTTTGGTAAGATTGCCATTTTCACAATGTTAATTCTACCAATCCAGGAGCATGGGAGGTCTTTCCATTTTTGTAGGACCTTCTCAATTTCTTTTTTGAGAGTTTTTATGTTTTCATTGTATAGGTCTTTCACTTCCTTAGTTAATGTTATTCCGAGGTATTTTATTTTCTTTGTTGCAATTGAAAATGGGACGATGTTAGTTATTTCTTTTTCTGTCTCTTTGTCCTTTGCATACAAAAAGGCTACTGATTTCTGTAGATTTTTAAAATAAAACATTAATTATGTATATAAATATATCCTTCCAGTAGATATTTCTTTAGAGTATATAAAATATGAATATGTATGATAATATTTATGTAGTATTCTAATAACAAGAGTGTTTAAACATCTAACAAGGAAACTTAAATTATGATGTGGTTTTATTGTGAGATGTAATAATTATCTTTCTGAGTAATAGTTGATATAAAATCCTTCATTAGCTCAAAATTAAGTGAAAGAATCAGTAGGAAATTGCATTTTAGTATGATTTTGTTAAAAGCAATATTTATACATATATAAAATGAGAGACAAAATGTGGTCTTAAATAATGCCAGTTAATGTTTTTGTGAACATCTTCTGACTTTTTCAGGTCTTCTAAAATGAATGTGTACTAAATTTAGTTTATTTTTAGAAGAAATAAATATTTTTAAAATACATGATAAAGAAAGAAATTTTGCTGTAATCTGAAAATAATTTCTGTGATTTGTTTGAGAAATATACTATAAATGAAAGTTCTATGAAAACCCACATGATGGCTTTGGTCCAACCTTGCCATTTAATCCTCACTGTCATGCTGTTTTTTTTTCCTTTTTTTTTTTAATTTTTAAATTTTTATTTTTATTTTTGGAGAGAGACACAGAGAGAGGGAGAGGAAGACAGAGATGGGCACACCAGCAGTCTCTCAGCTGCTGTGAACGAAATCCAGATGTGTGCACCCCCTTGTGGTCAAGTGTGGCATTGCTCCCTTGCATCACTTTGCATCTGGCTAAACGTGGGACCTGGAGATTGGAACCCGGTTCTTAGGCTTAGCAGGCAGGCGCCTTAACCGCTAAGCCATCTGTCCAGCCCCATGATGTTTTTCTTATCTTTCAGAGTCCCTCCATATTTATTTTTATGTCTTCATGTGTATTATATAACTTATGTGTGTCTTCTCAGTTGATTTTCTAATTCATAAGAATTTGAATCTGGTAGCATTAAACCCAGTTAAAACAAAATATGTCCAGTTTTATATAGGCAACTTGACTGTCTGTGAAGATGAAATATCTTGTGGTCAGGTTTACTCAGGTTCAAAGCACATCTTTGACACTGAGTACTTTGTGCATATCTTTGGGTGGCTACTCCTTAGCCTCCCTACACTTAACTTTTTTTTTCCATGTAAAACATGAATGTTAGCTAACATGCCAGATTATTTCATGGATTTCATATAATGCTTATTGTAACCAGTTCTCAGAAGATTGTGGCTTGTATATTACACAATATTACTTTGTTATTTTTACCTTCATGACATTCTTAAATCTCCTATAATGTCAACATGGCTAGAACTCAGGAAAAAGCATTTTTTTTTTTTTTTTTGGCTTTTAATAAAAAATAATTATTGGGCTGGAGAGATGGCTTAGCAGTTAAGGCATTTGCCTGCAACGCCAAAGGATCCTGGTTTGACTCTAGGGCCCAGATGCACAAGGAGTTACATGCATCTGGTGTTCATTTGTAGTGGCTTACGGCCCTAGCGTGGCCATTCTCTCCCTCTCTCCCTCTCCCTCTCTCTCCCTGCCTCTTTCTCTCAAATAAATAAAACATATATTTTTTTTTAAAAACCACTTATTTACAGTTAATAGACTTTAAGGGGGAAATTGAACCCAAAATTATAAAATTTGGAAACAAAGGATTAGATTATAAAGAAAATGTCTGGTGACTTGTATATATTAAAAATAATAACATACCTTACTAAAATGTGAATCCATAATAAGAGAAATGGAATAAACATTATTTGGGTTGTATACCTATGATCAACTTAAATATATCCTGTTAGTTTCATTTGTTTCCTTTATTGTTTTGTAGGTGTGAATATTGTCTTTCTATTTAATATTACAAACATTTGAAATTCAGTTGTGTCTTCCGTCATGATAAATTTTAGATGCTCTACTAGACTTAATTGTACATGCCTTTAATCTCAGCATTCTGAAAGCAGAGGTAGGAGGAAGGATTGCTGTGAGCTTGAGGCTACCCTGGACTACATAGTGAATTCCAGGTCAGCCTGGCCTAGAGTGAGACCCTATCTTGAAAAACACTAAGAAAAAAAAAATGTCAGATGTTAAATATTGATGACCCATTGTCAACGAGTCACTACTCTAGTTATTGATTATACACCAACAAATAAAACAGATTTGGGGTCTCAAGTATTTTTTAAAATAATTTATTTATTTGAAACAGATAGAGACAGAGAGTAAATATGGGTGTGCTAGGGCTTCTTGCCACTGTAAATGAACTCCATACTAATCCACCACTTTGTGGGTGCTGGGAAATTGAACCTGGGCCATCAGTCTCTGCAAGCAAGTGCCTTTAACCATCTCTCTAGCCCTCAAGTATTTCCTTTTTTGCTTGCAATTCACTTCTCAGTCATGATGCACTATACATCTATAGGTAGTAGTTAAATGCTCACACCTTGGATTCAGAGCTTTGTTCTAATCCTTTTCTCATTCACCATATATAATGAAAGTCTCACTAAACCTTAGTTAAAATGTGCTGTGGTAGCTTTTATTTTTAAGTTGATAGTGTTTATGAATGGTTTAATCCATAGAAGTTTCTCAGTAAATGGTAATTATGATAATATGATGACTGTCACCATACTGTTTTTCTTTAAATTTTTGCATTTTTATTTATTTATTTGAGAGAGAGAGAAAGAGAATGGCACACCAGGGCCTCCATTCATTGCACAGGAACTCCAGATGCATATGTCACCTTGTTCATCTGGTTTACGTGGGTACTGAGGAATCAAGCCTCAAACCAGGGTCCTTGGACTTCACAGGCAAGCGCATAATGGCTAAGCCATTTCTCTAGCCTACCATATTGTTTTTCAAGATCTCTTCCTCAATTGAACACATAGCACATTTGTAACAGATTTGTAGCCAAACTTTACTTACTCTAGAATTATGTAAACAAAGTTTGTTTCACAGTTCATTTGTAATTCTTTTTTATGAATAGTTTACAGCGTCTTATTTACTATTTGATGGTCAGAACTTTTCGTTTTTCTTAATTTTCACAATTAATGTTATTTAGAAAGTTTGAAAACATGAAACATTTTAATCTCTATAATAAGTTTGGAATGGTGGTGCACACCTATAATCACAGCAATTGCAATGCTAAGGAATGAGAATTGCCAGTTCAGAGCTAGCCTGGCTACACAGATACCCTGTCTTAAAAAATTATAAGAAATGAAAATAAAGGGAATATGTATAATAAGTGGGTCTTACTTATTTCCTTCCTTATATATTTGTTTTGGAAAATTTTTATTGTATACTGCCTGTTTAGAACTTTTTGTGTTTTGACTCATTAAGTTAGCACATATGTAATATTAGTGTGTATGACCTTTAAATACTAGGGGATATTTTCTAAACATACAATAGAAATTTTTTTCATTTTTAAAGTATTTTTCTCAACTAAAAAAGTGATTATAAAAATAGCAGATTTTTAAAAATTAGATTGAGCTTAACAATAAGAGATGTTGCTCTGTGCATCTCTTAATTTGCTTATTTGCATCCCTTTATTTGCTCTTATGTCAGTGATGTTTTTCAGCTCTAAAAATAGCTTGTTTAAATAAATGTTTTCTTGATTCTAGACAATTTCATTGGCATTGTCTAGTGTTTATTGTCTCTTTAGTTGTTATCATACTGAATTGATGGCATACAGATGCTGTTTAAGTTTTATATAACTGTATTTATTAGTTTTTTCTAATGTTATTTTATAGTGTTTAAAATATTTCTATTTTTTTCAAAAGCCTTATTTTTCTGTTTCTTAAAAGCTCATGTTAGACTCTCTGCTTTATGTGTTAGTTATTTTTCTTTCTTGCATGTCATCCATTAAAGATTAGCTGTGGAAGGTTGGCGCATGGAGAGATTATGAATGACAGAACAACTCCTGTAGAATAATAATCAGTTTTTGGTATTTAATGCTGTTTGACTTTTGCAGACACATTTCTTATTAACCTTTGGTACAAAGAGAAATCCAGGTTCCTGATATCTCATGGAGAAGATGAATTTGAGATCCTCTTCCAATTAAATTGAAATAAAGCCAATATTGGATTTTAGCTAAAAGAACTCCTTAGTTCCTAAGTCTTGTGTTTATATCTATCTATCTGTCTATTTATCATCTATCTATCATCATCATATTTAACCTACTACATTTTAACATGTAATTCAATGATTATATAATTTTCTAAGCTTTATTGTATTGACAATAAAGCCACTCACATGGCCTTTTCTCTTTAAATACAGAATTTTTGCTCTACTGCTAATTTTAAATTATTTTGCATATAAAGAGAACTATTGCCCATCCCTTCTTATCACAGAGAATGTATTCCTATTTAGGTGGAGAGGGCAGAACTTTAACTGATTTTTTAAAAATATATATTTTATTTATTTGAGAGAGCAAGAGAAAGGTGCAGATAGCGAGAATGGGACTGCCAGGGCCTCTAGCCACTGTAAATGAACTCCAGGCACATGTGCCACCATGTGCATCTGGCTTATGTGGCTACTGGGGAATTGAACCTGGGTCTTTAGGCTTTGGAGGCAAGTGCCTTAACCACTAAGCCATCTCTCCAACTCCTTTATCTGATTTTTTTAGAGGCTTAGAGAATAGCATTCTGGAAACGTACAGCTTGAGTTTTTCTGTTGCCATTAACTTATTGATGTAAATATTAGAAATAGAGATATGCAACCTACCACAGTGTATATTAAGACACATCAAAGCACTCTATCTAAAATAAAATAAATATGTATCATTAAAACAAATACATTTTTCTCTTGTAGGAAGTTAATTTTTTTTATTTTACTTCTGTTGTGTTACATTTTCTTAGGGCTATGTGAACAAATATCTGTTCACCTCAGTTAGTATCAACAGAGCTGATCCCTCCTTAGTCTAGCTTGGATTACCAATGGGTTTAATTGGGTTTACTCAAAGGAGCATGGACAACTTATAGGTTGCTACAACACTGAAGAAAAACCCATTTCCTTCTTAGGAATCATAAACCTATTAAGTATTCTCTGCGAGGGATAGGGCCTCTTGAATGCGGTGTGCTGACTTGTGAAGCACCCTAGCTATTTCCTAAGCCTTCTATCCCCTCCAAGAGAGAGTAGTGGACCCAGTCTTTTGAATGTCTTATATGAGAAATCAGAACTGCTCTGATTTCCAAACCACAACAAGCATGCCATGCCCAGAGGACAGTATTCCACAGCTACCATATCTTAGCTTATGGTTGCCACCTAAAGTTTAAGAAGTGCAAAGAGTACTTGGGAGGAAAAGAGTTCATTTTTTTCTATGCATATTATTATGTGCATTCATCAAGTGTAAGTAGGCTTTCATCTAATACATGGCTGCCTGAACAGTATTAAAGAACAGTGGAACATTACTTGTATATTATTTTTTACCCCTTCCCCTCACACAGGTTTATTTTTTTTTTGGGGGGGGGAGTTTGAGGTAGGGTCTCACTCTAGGGCAGGCTGACCTGGAATTCACTCTGTAGTTTCAGGGTGGCCTCATACTAACAGCGATCCTCCTGCCTATGCCTCCTAAGTGCTAGGATTACAGGTGTGTGCCACCACATCTGGCTACACAGGTTGATTTTTAATTTGTAAGGAAAAAGTATTTCAAGAATACAGCCAGCAATTTCAGATGAAACAAAGACTCCACTATGTAATGAGTAGAAATGTTGACACACTATTGATTATATTACTATCTTTGCTACAGAATTCCATGGATATGAATTAAGATGAATTTTAGTAGGTGCCAGGCCAAATGTCCATTTTATACTATGCCTGCAAAAGGTCTTTTCCTCCCTCGCTTTCCCTCTACCTTCCTTCATTTCTTTTCCATAAACAAATATTGAGCTTGGTGTGGTGGACTGCTATGAGTTTGAGGCCATCCTGAGACTACATAGTGAATTGCAGGTCAAGACCCTACCTTGAAAAAACAAAAAAAGAAAAAGAAAAAAGAAAAAAAAAACAACAAAAATTACTAGATATGACATGCTGGAATTAAACATGATATCAAGTATTTGAGAATATATGGAATTAGTATAGTTGACATCTAAAAAAATCAAAGAAAATGATTCAGAATGATCTTAACACTTTTGTCTGTTTAATAAATATTCTAAAGAGAAACTAGTATTAGGAAGTGTTTAGTGTACTCTTTGTAGTAAGTAGGTAAATTACTTGTTAAAATATATTTCAAAAAAGCCCAAGATTATTAATAATTATTTTAGTTCTATTTTTTTTAAGTTTAAAGAGGCTTTATTAGATTAAGAGAAGGAAAGAAGAGAAAGTATGAAGAACTTCTGCCCATGGGAAGGCAGGATGGGATAAAGCCCCTGAATTTAATTCTTATTTAAAAAATAAATTTTATTTATTTATTTGCAAACAGAATGATAGAAAGAAGAGAGACAGAGAGAGATTAGGCATGCCAGGGCCTCCAGCCACTGCAAACAATCTCCAGAGGCATGTGCCCCTTGTGCATCTGGCTTACTTGGGTCCCGGGGAACTGAAAGTAGGTCTTTTGGCTTTGCAGGCAAATGCCTTAATCACTAAGCCATCTCTCCAGCCCCCTGAATTTAATTCTTGAGAATAAACATGTCATCCATGTTGAATGTAGATACAATACTAATAAATGTTTGAATGTTAGTGAAGAACATATTTTAAAAATATTTCTATATTTTCTGAGTTATTTAAATATATACAATATAATAAAATTAAAATTTTCATGTTTTATGGTTTTCTTAACATAATTTTACAATTGCTATTTTCTAATTAGCGATGCTGCTTGTTTTGTTTTGTTTTGTTTTTGTTTTTTTTTTTTGAGGTAGGGTTTCAGTCTAGCCCAGGCTGATCTGGAATTCATTATGTAGTCTCAGGGTGGCCTTGAACTCAAGGTGATCTTCCTACCTCTGCCTCCCAAGTGCTGGGATTAAAGGCGTATGCCACCATGCCTGACTTTTAAAAAAATTTTGTTTATTTATTTATTTATTTGAGGCAGAGACACAGAGAGGGAGGGAGACTCTAGAATGGGCACGCCAGGGCCTCTAGCCACTGCAAATGAACTCCAGATGCATGTGCCACTTTGTGCATCTGGCTTACATGGGTCCTGAGGAATCGAGTCTCGAACTGGGGTCCTTAGGCTTCACAGGCAATCGTTTAACCACTAAGCCATCTCTCCAACCCCCACTGATGCTGTTTTTTGACAACATATAGTAAGATTTTTGTATGCTGAGTTGATTTTTTTTAAGTTTTTTTTTTTTTTTAACTAGAGGAGAGGATGGGCATGCCAGAAATTCCTGTTGCTGCAGATGAACTCCAGATACATGTTCCACTTTGTGTGTGTGGCTTAACAGGACACTAGAGAATTGAACCTGACCTGTCAGGCTTTGCAACTTAGTGCCTTTAACCACTGCACCATCTCCCCTGCCCTGAGCTGAGTTTTAATGTCTTTAGACAATGCTAAGACTTTCCTTAGTTTTGAAAGCATTATAATGATTCATGTATAAAGATGTTCATTACAGACTTGTGTATTTGGTGGATACTTGGGTACAGTGCACATCTAATAAAAATTTTAGAAGTATTTTAGTAAAATAAAGCCTAAATGATCAAATATGATGGACTATTTTATACATTTTGAAGAACATTAAAAATGTAGAAACACAGTCTTTTAAAATATAAATTATACACAAATCTATTTGTCTTTACATTTTTACAATGAGCCTTCATTTTTTTTCCTACTGGAAAATGCAGTTTAAAAATTAACTGTATCAAGTGTTGAAAAAAATCAAGACCCATTTTACTTTTGGCTTGGGCATTTTTCCTCTGTTTAAAAATTTTCAATAAATTATGCAAAGAAAGATAATTATAATTTTAAAACATATTAAGAGATATAATGTTCATGGCTAGGAATATTAATGTTGTATTTTCATGAAACACTAATTAAACATTTACAAGGAATCAGTTTTACATTATTATAAATCTCCCATAAGTGGTTGCTTATCATGTAAAACTGCAATAATAGGTAATATAGAATTGGAGATTGTTCATAAAGGCTAGTCTTTACTTAACTATTATCTATACTACTGTTTCTTTGAATGGAGATATTAATTGTATTTGGTAACATTATTTGATGTTTAAAATCTTAATGATTTCTTCTGTCTCTTTAATTCAGATTTTATATTTATATAACTACCATGAGGATGGTAATAGATTCTTTTTGCTGAGAAATATTTATCCTCCAAATTACATTATTTAGAGAATCATGATCTAGTTTAAATGAGAATGTTTTTCAATATACTGTCTAATTCTTACTGTATTTTAAAAATAGTTTGAAAACTGTAGATTATGGGTTTGTTAATAGACTTGGGTTCTACTAAGAAAATATGTACTCTGTCGTGACTCAATAAACTCATACTTAGTATGGTTCAGCTTCTTCATATTTACTTTTGCCCATATTAGAAAACAATTAGCTTACTAAACAAATTTGAGTATTTGGTGGTAGTGGAGAGAGGGTGATCCTCTCTGAATCTTTCTCATTTGACTAAGAATTATAGGATATTTGATAACAATGTTTAAAAATGGAGATATCCAAATATTATTGTAAACACCCAATGATTTGTTTTACCTACAATATAAGTATTTTACTTGGTTGGCTTACATAGTAGCTAATAATATTTGTTAATGTAATTTAACTGCTGTGAACCTTTACTGAACAAATATTGAAATTTATTCAAGTCAAAGAAAGAGAATCTCTAATGACTTTTGTTAAAGCTTCTATTTAATAGTTAAGGAGAAAAGTTTGTATGACATATGAGATGCAATTAACAGTAGATTTTACATTTAATAAAAAGGAAGAAGCATGCGTATTTGCTTTATTCATTCCATCATAATTTGCATTAGAGCTGTGGGTGTTTAATGAGCAAATTCCAACTAAAATGCTATATTGATTTTCTAGTGAACTTTGTAATAGTCACCTACCTTGGAAAAGCTCAGTGTTTACAATTAAGTTTTCTTTACTAAAAATCTTTGAGAGTTGCAAATTGATCCTTTAAAAGTACAGAATTAGAGAAAGAATTGAGGTTTTCATAACCAAAAAAAATGTCACATGTAAACTAATAGATGTTTAAAATTCCCATTTAGTAATACCTTAATTCTTAAAGGCAATTCTTATTTTTAACTTAATTGTCTCTTGCTGCTACAAACAAATGCCTGTCCAGCTTTATATGGGGGTCTGGGGAATTAAACCCTGGCTGGCATGCTTTGTTATCAAGCATTTTTAACTGCCAAACCATCTCCCCAGCCTAACATTCTTTTTTATTTTGGTTTTCTGAGGTAGGATCTCGCTCTATTTCAGGCTGACCTAGAATTCATTATGCAGTCTCAGGGTGGCCTCCAACTCATGGCAATCCTCCTACCTCTGCCTCCCAAATGCTGCGATTAAAGGCATGCACCACCACCCTAGCCATTCTTATTTATAAATCATATAAGCATATTTTATATGTGGCATGTATGTGTCTTGAACATTTTAAAAGTTTCATTGTCAGATACTTAAATGGTGATCTTCTTGTAACACACATGTACATAGTGAGGTTTTGAACTGCTTTACAAAAGTAAACCTAGTTTTTCTTGATAGGACTTACCTAGTTCTACCATGGAGATGAGTGACTTGTTAATTTTTTTAAAATTTATTTTTATTTATTTATAGAGGCAGAGTGAGAGAGCATCCGTGCACCAGAGCCTCTAGCCACTGCAAATGAACTCCAGATGCATGTGCTAGCATGTGCATCTGGCTTACGTCAGACCTGGAGAATCGAACCTGGATCTGTAGGCTTTGAGGCCAACAGCTTAACTGCTAAGCCATCCCATCCCTGACTTGTTAATGTTTAGCCTTATTCCTTTCCTCAGGTGCTATTGTATGAAAAGTGAAACACAACTTGCATTGAATGTTACCTTATAAAGAGGTGATTACATGAGAGTTGTCTGTGATGGTGTATGCAAGAGAATGTTGAGTTCAAGGCCATCTTGTGTTATTATAGAAAGACCTTATCTCAAAAAAAACAAACAGGGAGCTAGAGAGATGGCTTAGTGGTTAAGATGTTTGCCTGTAAAGCCAAAGGACCCAGCTTCGACTCCTCAGGACTCACGTAAGCCAGATACACAAGGGGGTGCATGTATCTGCAGTTCATTTGCAGTGGCTGGAGGCCCTGGTTCACCCATTCTCTATCTTCCTATTTCTGTACTTCTCTCTCTCTCAAATAAATAAATAAATAAACAGAAAAACTAAACGAAAAAAAAAACAAAAAAATTGGATTTAAAAAAAAAAAACAACAAACAGGACTGTTTAGATGGCTGGAGGCCCTGGCGTGCCCATTCTCTCTCTCCTTCTATCTCACTTTTTCTGTCCTCTCAAATAAGTAAATAAATAAATAAAATCTTTAAAAAAGCTAAAAGCTTTAAAGCAAATTTGGTTCATGCTTTATAGAACCAATAAAAAATATATTGACATTTAAATTTAATAGTTGTGGCAGGTGTGGTACATGCCTTTAATCCCAGCACTTGGGAGGCACAGGTGCCTGGATTACTGTGAGTTTGAGGTCACAGTGAGACGACATAGTGAATTCTAGGTCAGGTTGGGTGGACTGGAGCAAGACCCCATCTCAAAAAACAAAAATAACTAAGTAAATTTAACAGTTGATATAATATTCAGGGTGATCTTAGTCTGTTCATACCACCCTCCTTTGTCCCACTGAACCCCTTCTTTTTTTCCAAGTAGTCTCTCTTATATTTGATGTCCTCATTTTCCCCCTTATATTTTACAGGTCTTGTGTAGTAGCTATAGCCACTGTGAGGTCATGAATACCATGGCCACTTGTGTCTGGAAAACAGCATTCTAAATTATTCCTTCCCTACCTTTGGCTTTTTGATTCTTTCTCCTACCTTTTCCACAATGGCACCTGAGTCTGAGTCTTGGAGTGTGTGATAGTGTTGCAGACAGCTTCAGGTTCGCTGAGATGAACTTCCAGACCAGGCACAGTTATGGAGGAAGGGATATTATTTATTGAAGCTTACAGATCCAGGGGAAGTTCCATAATGGCAAGAGAAGTGGCCTGCTCTCCACAGGGCCAAGCAGAGAGAGAAAAAGCCAACCAGCCACCACAGCACACAGAGCAAAACTACAGCCAAAAGGTCACACAGCACACTTCAGGAACTCCTGCTAGGCACATTTGCATATCTTTACAATGGACTCTCAAACCATCACCACACCTTAAGACCAGCCCCCAGTGACCTTACCTCTAGCAAGGTGATTGCAGATGCAAACTATAAGACAATAAAACACTGAATATATTGGGGGACATATATTCAAACTACCACATTCTGCCCCTGGCCCCCAATATATTTAGCTCCTGGCCCCCAATAGATTTATAACTATCACACATTGTAAATTGTACTCAGTCCAATTTCAAAGGTTCTCACAGTCTTGACCAACTTAAGATAGTGAGTCCTGTAAAATCAAACAAGTTAAATACTTTCAACATGTAAAGGCACAGAGTAAACATTTTTAACTGTATAAGGAATAGCAAGGAGAGACTAGAACAATGCAAACTCAACCACCATCAGCCGTCATCAAACTTCTGCAGTTCAAGTACAATATAACCAGAGACTGCCAGTCTCCAGGTTTTCCAATTCCGCCCCTCCAGCTGGGCAGAATCGCCAGGGAAAACTTTCATCCTATGCCAACACTGCACTCCATGGTAGCCCTTTTGCACAGTCCTGGTATATCCAAAACATCTTCAGGTCTTCATGCAAACCACGGTCCATCTTCCAAAAGGCTTTTCCAGCCTATTCCTGAGGGTCTTCATGCCCTACCTCATGCCACATCTCAGCAGTAGCTCCTGGAACCGTGTGCAATTCATGACCACTCCATGCATTTTTCATGCTTCCAAAACTAATACCAGGTGTGCAGGACACAGCCATATTCTTAATCCAGGGATGAAATAAATCACAGCCTTGAAAAGCAGGTTCCTTCTCCAGTCAGCTCTTTCCAAGAATTTGCATTTTTAACAGTCTTTCCTCAGGCATCCTCTCCATTGTTTTAATGTAAATCAAGTCAGGCCACCTTCCTTCCACCTTCCTTAAGATTGCTAATATGTTGACAATAGAATCTAAACCATTCTCAAAGCCTTTACTTTTAACTTGCTTCAGGTTTTCCAACTTAAAATCTTAAATCTCTCAGTCCAATATCTTTAGCCAAGTACATCAGTCCATTACAAATTTAAGTTTGATCAAACACTCTGGGCCTGGATAGCGGAACGTAGCCATCCCTTATGCCAGTAGCCCAGTTCCAACAAAGTCCTCTGCCTTCTTTCCTTCCCCTTAGAAAGCTCATAAGCCAAGCCTCGAAGTTCAGTACTATCTGCACTTAGCATTCTCAAACTCTCATCAGAATAGTCCATAAAACTTGGCTTACCACTCCAGAAGGCATCTTCAGTTGCAAGCACCAAGTTCATGCCCATTCCTCCAAAACAAAGGTTCCAAAAGACGAATATCCACACGGTCAGGTTCATCTCACCCCACACTCCTCGGTACCACTTTACTGTAGCAGACAGCTTCAGGTTCGCTGAGATGAACTTCCAGACCAGGCACAGTTATGGAGGAAGGGATATTATTTATTGAAGCTTACAGATCCAGGGGAAGTTCCATAAAGGCAAGGAGAAGCGGCCTGCTCTCCACAGGGGCCAAGCAGAGAGAGCAAAAGCCAACCAGCCACCACAGCACACAGAGCAAAACTACAGCCAAAAGGTCACACAGCACACTTCAGGAAATCCTGCTAGGCACATTTGCATATCTTTACAATGGAATCTCAAACCATCACCACACCTTAAGACCGGCCCCCAGTGACATTGCCTCTAGCAAGGTGATGGCAGATGCAAACTATAACTAATAAAATACTGAATATATTGGGGGACATATATTCAAACTACCACAGATAGAGATGTCTTTCAGTTCTGAACACTCTATTGTCAATTCTCACCAATTTCTTGATTTTTAATTCTCCCTGGTAGTCTCCACCATCTGAAAAGAGAAGTTTGTCTAACCAAAAGTGAGAGCAGCATTAATATGCTGGCATAACCACAAACATTTGGAGGCAATTTTGTAGGCATTGTATAACCCTTTAACCAAAGAACCAGTAGTAGCTTCCCAGCAGGGCTTGTAACCTCCCCTATCATAATCCTTTTGTTGTTGTTTTTGTTGTTTTGAGGTAGGGTCTCACTGTAGCTCAGGCTAACCTGGAATTTACTATGTAGTCTCAGGGTGGCCTCAAACTCTGGGCAATCCTCCTACCTCTGCCTCCCAAGTGCTGGGATTAAAGGCATGTGCCATCACGCCCAGCTCCAGCCATAATCTTTTGACTAAGTTTTAATACCAGACATAAATTCCTATGGAGCAGATCTCAAATCCAATCAGAGTTTTTTTCCCCATCACAGACATGTCACCATTACACCAGTTAGCACATTTTACATGGCTAGGAAGCCATTTTGCTTGCATGGTTTTAACAATGGTTAAACTCATTGTTGACTTTTCTCCCTTAGCAGGCTGCATAGTCTTTTCCAACACTGTGACAGGGTTGTGGGTTGATTCAGATGTCCCCCATAAATTTATATGCTTTGAATATGCCTGTTGGTGAAATTTGGAAGGTGAAACTTTGCTGGAGAAGGTATATTGTTGGGGAGAGTCTTAGGGGTGTTATAGTTCCTTCTTGCTAGAGTTCAGCTTACTGTCCTGCTGTTGTTTTCCACCTACTTTTGGCAAGGAGGTGATTTCCAGCCTTTGCTCTACTATCTTTTCCCTGCCATCATAAAGCTTGCCCTTAGTATGTAAGCTGCAATAAAAATTTTTCTTGCATCAACTGCTTTTGGGTTGGTGATTTGTTCCAACAATGAAATGGTAACTACAACAGAAAATTGGTGCTGAGAGTGGGGTTGTTACTACTAGAAACCTGATTTTGTGTGTGGATTTTGGCTTTGTGGAACTGATTTGTGGGAGAAATATGAAAAGATGTGAAACCTTAAACTAAGAGGTTTTTCAGTGCTATAAGTAGAGTTTGATGGACCATCAAACTCTGGTCAGAGTAGAAAGACACTCAATGTTGAAAGGACTGTAGACTGCAGGTTTTCGCTTGTGAAAGGAAGAAAGATCTTTGTCTAGACTGGGCTGCAAAGAGTTTATGTTACAGGCTTGTGTTTTGCCCATGTCCTAAGAACTTGTGTAGGGTTGAGTTTAGAAGAAATGGACTGGTGTGAGCAGGTGGATATGGCACAGATAGTTTTAGGTTGGAGACAGCAGCCCACTTCAGCTGCAGTTGTTTGAGAGATTACCACCATTGACATTGGGCCAGTAGGAAGAATACTGACTCTTGAAAGTAGGGAGCCTCGAGGAAGAATGTTGAAGGCACTTTCTCTTCTTCAGAGTTGGCTTTAGCCCAGATTGCTGGTACATGCCTTTAATCCAAGTACTTGGGAGGCTGAGGTAAGAGGATTGCTGTGAGTTCAAGGCCAGTCTGAGACTACATAGTGAATTCCAGGCCAGTCTGGGCTACAGCGAGATCCTACATTGAACCTGTCCCTCCCCCCGCAAAAAAAAAATTGGCTTTATTCCTCCCTGCAAGCACCTTAACCACTGAGCAATCTCTCCAGCCCCTTGTTTTCTTTTTTGTTCAGTATTTTTTCTCTATGTTTTTTCTTTGCTATCTTTTTGGGCAGTTGGGCATATGAGCCTGTATTCTATTTTCTCTTCTTATTTGATTTATTTTTTATTTTTTAATTTTTTAAAGTATACTTTATTTATTTATTTATTTGAGAGAGAGAAAGAGGGAGAGAGAGAGAGAGAGAGAGAATGGGCGTGCCAGTGCATCCAGCCACTGCAAAGGAACTCCAGATGCATGTGCCCCCCTTGTGTATCTGGCTTATGTAGGTCCTGGAGAATCGAACCAGTGTCCTTTGGCTTTGCAGGCAACCATCTTAACTGCTAAGCCATCTTTCCAGCCCTATTTTTTAATTTTTGAAGCAGGATCTCACCCTACACTAAGGTTACCTGTAACTCACTGTGTAGTCCAGGCTGACCTTGAACTCATTATGATTCTCTTACCTCACAGTCTTCTGAATGGTTGGATTAATGGCATGTACCACCATGCCTGGCCCATTTGATTTTGATTAATACATCCTAGTAAACATATTCTAGTGATTTCTGTAGGGATTAGAATATACAGTCACTTCTCATTTTTCATGGCTTCCATGCTTGTGAATAAATACTTAAATTAGGATCCTTTCTTCGTTTTATGCCTATTTTTCAATACATTATATTTGCATACCCCATCAGAGTTAAGGTTTTCTGGTAAAAGCTTCAAGTCACCAAACAGTTTAATAAAATGAATGTATTTAGTATATTCACTGAGGTATTTGCTATTTATGTTCTTTTTCTCTCATTTCTCATGCTCACATTCTTTTTATGGGTTTTAAATTTTTTTCCTTTTCTGTCTGAGGAACCTTCTTTCCTAGTTCATATAAACACAATCTGCTGTCTATAGATTCTGCTTGGTCCCCTTCAGATCATGATGCTTCTTTTTCAGTTCATTCATAGAGAATATTTTAATGAGTAAAAGTTCTGGATTGATAGTTCTTTAAATACCTTAGAAATTCTTTGCCATTTTTTTCCGAGTTCCATGCATTCTAATGGCAAATCTTTGCTCATTTGAATCGTTGTTGTCCTAAAACTTGACTTTTCACCCAATTCTTTTAAGATTTATTCTTTTCCCTTAATTTTTAGCAGTATGAGTATTAAATGTCAAGTCATTATGAATTGGAGGGAGTTATTCTGTTTGAGAATCTCTTAGTTGCTTTCTTGTGTAGGTTTTTGCAGACTTGTGAATTCTTTAAATGTGGATTGTATGACTTGATGTGCCATACGTCTCTGAGACTGCTCATTTTTTTCAGTCTTTTCTTTCTGTGGTTATGATAAATAATTTTTACTGATTTATCTTCAATGTCACTGACATTTTCTATTTTCACTGACCTTTTTTATTTTTTCTCCTACTAGTTAGGCAATATAGTAAGCTTTTTAATTTGGTTGTTTTATATTATAAGTCTAAAATTTACACTTAGTTCTTTGTGTGTACATATATGCTTGTACATGTGCTTGTGTGACTGCACATGTGGATGAGCATAAGGAGTGTGCATATGCATGTGGAGGCCAGAGGGCAACCATGTGTCATTCCTGGTGCATGCTGTTCACCTCATTGAGATTGGTGTCCTATTGGCCTGAAGCTCACCAGTCAGACTAGACCAGTGGCTATTGAGTTCTAAGGCAGTGCCTATCTCTCCTTCTTCAACACTACATTTACAAATACACACTACTGTGCCCACCAACCTGGGGATCATACTAAGGCCCTCATGCTTACAATGCAAGCATTTTACTGGCTTAGCTATCTCTCCAGCCTGCGTTTAGTTCTTTTTAGTCTCTCTCTCTCTTTTTTATTTTTCGAGGTAGGGTCTCACTCTAGCTCAGGCTGACCTAGAATTCACTATATAGTCTCAGGGTGGCCTTGAACTTGTGGTGGTCCTTTTACCTCTGCTTCGTGAGTGCTGGTATTAAAGGTGTACACCACCACGCCAGGCTCCTTTTTTTCTGTTTGTGTATATATGTATATCTATGTAAGTATGTATGTACATATATGTATATATATATATACATATATAAAGTTATATATTTTTTTTTTGAGAGAAAGAGGCAGAGAGAGAGAATGGGTGCGCCCCTTGTGCATCTGGCTTACATGTGTCCTGGGGAATCTAACTGGAGTCCTTTAGCTTTGCAGGCAAACTCTTTAACCCCTAAGCCATTTCTCCAGCCCTGTTTTTACTTTTTAAGAATACAGGTAGCCTGAGGATTGAATTCAGAAACTTGTTTATGCTAAACTTGCAGCCTACCACTGAACTATACTCACAGCCCCTGTTTCCTTTTTCTTGACTGTTTGAAATGTTTTTCTCATTTATTCCATTTTTAAAATATTTTTTTAATTTTTATTTATTTGACAGAGTAAGAGGGAGAGAGAGAGGGAGGGAATGGGCCCGCCAGGGCCTCCAGCTGCTACAAATGAACTCCAGATGTGTGCACCCCTTTATGCATCTGGCTAACGTGGGTCCTGGGGAATCAAACTAGGGTCCTTTGACTTTACAGGCAAACACCTTAATTATTAAGCCATTCCTCCAGCCCTCATTTATTCCATTTTTATGATCAATACATTTAAAGAATTTGTCAGTGCTTGCAGCTTCTCATGTATGTTTAAATTTTTGTGGGATTTGTGGATTTTAAAATTTTTTTCAAGTAATTTTTTATTTTATCATTGACTTTTTCCACCTTACTTTTAAAGGCCTTTGGTTTTATTTGCATTGCATTGCTGATTTAGCACTTGATTAGCATTGGGCCACTCACTTGTAGTTGTGGCTCCAATGTCAGTCAAATTTGTCCTTTGTGTTCTGAGCTAACAGTAAGTCTGGAACTTGGGATGGAGTGATTTGGTTGCTATTTTTCATTAGCCAACTCATAAGATTTTTTGAATCCTGATATAAATCATATCATGCATGTGTGGGGCAGGTTCATAAACAACATTTATGATGTTGCTTTTCTTTGATCCTTCCTCTTAAGTATCTTTCTTTCTGGATTTTTTTGGGTCACTTTTTTATGCTATCATAAACATCTAACCTTTGTTATTGTTTCACAGTAGCAGGAGGACAGAAAGAAAAGCTATATATTATTGTCTCTGGAGCCATCAAGTGGAGAAGAAAGTTAAGCTCTTTTTCCATAGATTTTCAGTCCCGTACTTTCCCGTGGTCCACTGATTTCATTGTGAGATATCTGGGAATCTGAATAATTCAAAACAGAGAAAAGAAAAGAACATCAAGATTTCCTCCTTTGTGCTCTCAACTTAAGCCTGGGAGAGCCCAAGACTTCCTGACTTCCATTCCCCAGGACTTATGTAAAACATTGGGTGTGGCCATGCATGTCTTTAACTTGTCTGGGTAGCAACTGTCTCTCTCTCTCTCTCTCTCTCTCACACACACACACACACACACACACACACACACACACGTGTATACAGCACATATAACATCTGTTTATCTACCTACCTATATGTATATAATGATTCCCTCTTTGGTGTTTTTGAGCCCTTGGCATTATTTCTAGCCAGAAAATGACAGTTTTTGCAAATTGTTTGTGTTTCATAATGTTCCTTTCAAAGGAAAGTAAAATGGTGAATTTATGTGCATACAAGTTGTTTGAATTCTCATATCATTCTTGGTTAAATACCTTTGTCTTGAATCTATGCTTTATAATTGTGTTTGCTTAGAAAGAAAGTGTAGCAGATATTTAGTCCATATAACCCAGAACTAGAACTGGACTTTCTGGCTGGAGAGATGGCTTAGCAGTTAAGGACCCAGGACCCACATAAGCTAGATGCACAAGGTGACACATGTGTTTGGAGTTCGTTTGCGGTGGCTAGAGGCCCTTGCAACCTTTCTCTTTATCTGCTTCTTCTTCCCCTTAAGTAAATACATAAATTAAATTAGAGCTGGACTAAAGATCTGCTTTTCCTCATGTGCCAGATAAACCCCTCCCCAAACCCCGAATTAGTATGTAGTAGTGAAGAGTAATGTAACCCTCAACTTCATGAAGACGACACGGTTGGTAGGCTGAGGAATAATGTACTCAATTTGGCTGTTTCATTTTGGTGTTCCTCTCTGAATTTCAGTCTATGCTGTTATCTTACACTTTTGTTATGACTAGTCTATTTAGTTTGATTCTTTTTCATTTCTCTCCTTTTTGTCTTCCTTAAGAATCTTACTATTTTTCACCCAGATTTTTATAGGAATCTAATATCGGATTAAGTAATAGTATAATCCAAATCTCATGTCTTACTCACAGAACTCTAACCATGGGGAGTTTCCTTCTAAAACATAGTACCAGTCAAGTTATTCCTAGTGTGGAAGTTCTCTAGTATAATATATAAATTCTAGGTTGTCATGTGTATTTATGTCTATGTCCTTAAAAGTTTCAGAAAATAGCAGGGTGTGGTGGCACATGCCTTTAATCCCAGCACTTGGGAGGCAGAGGTAGGAGGATTCCTGTGAGTTCGAGGCCACCCAGAAACTACATAGTGAATTCCAGATCAGCCTGGGCCAGAGTGAGACTCTACCTCGAAAAAAAAAAAAAAAAAAAAAAAAAAAAAAAGTTTCAGAGAATATATAATTTGTGAGAGTTGTTGAAGTGAATTCTTATTTACATAAATTTTATAGCCTTTTTATTTCCATTCTTGCCCAACTATTTTCTCACCCTGATACTAGAATATTCTCTTTCAAACATAAAAGTTTTGCTTCATTTCCATGTTCAGATTATTTCAAGAGCTTCTCTCATGCTTATACAATATCTAAAATCCTTAACTGTAGCTTGTCAAGCGCAGTATGATTTCATAGAACTCTTATTCTTGCTTACTGTGGTCCAGTCATACTGGCCTTCTGTTGTTCCTCAAATTGTCTAAGGCTTTGAATATTTTTATTTTACTATTTTAATTTTTATATATTTTTATTTATCTGAGAGCGACAGAAAGAGAAAGAGAGAGAATGGGTTAACCAGGTCTTCCAGCCACTGCAAATAAACTCCAGATGCATGCGTCATCTTGAGCATCTGGCTTTTGTGGGTCCTGGGGAATCAAGCCTTGAACCGGGGTCCTTAGGTTTCACAGGTAAGCACTTAACCGCTAAGCCATCTCTCCAGCCCAAGGATTTGATTTTTTTTTTTTTTTTTTTTTTTTTTTTTTTTTTTTTTTTCGAGATAGGGTCTCACTGTAGCCCAGGCTGACCTGGAATTCATTCTGTATTCTCAGGGTGGCTTTGAACTCTAGACAATCCTCCTACCTCTGCTTCCCAAGTGCTGGGATTAAAAGCATGCACTACCATGCCTGGCAGGCTTTGAATTTTTAATTCTGTTTATTTTGTCTATCTCAACCATCCATAGTAGGTAGATAAAAATAGAGCTTTTGTGTGTCTTCCTATAAACTATACCTTCCTTTTTTTGAATGCGCTGAAGTGTTCCTGATTTTAAAAGGTCTTTCCTAACTACCCTTTCAAAAGTATTTTATTGTATTTCCTATCTGTCAAATCACTCTCTGTTCTCTCATACATAGTCTTAAGTCTTACACTCTTTATTACTACCTGTTTTTGCTATCTATCATTGATGTCTGTCTGTCTATCTATATCTCTTTATCATGTTATCTATCATTTAATCTATCTGTATATCATCTGTGTACCTACCTATCATCTATACCATTTATCTATCATTTATCACATATGCATCATCTATCTAATCTAATTTTCTTCCTATTTTCCACTTTAGTGCCCACCTTCCTAAAATAGAATGTACACTGCTGAATGCTGATGACTTCTGCTACCTGTGTTCATAGTCCTTAAAAGAAGATGGATGACGGACACAGAAATTGGATAAATATTCAGTGACTGAATGAGTGGATGTACTTCTTTTGCTTTATTCTCAGTTTACTGGAAGTTGTTCTGGCTCTTGTTTTCCTGTTGCATGTTACATTTTATATTTACGCCTCTGTCTTTGTTTTTGATATATGAATACCACGTATACCAGCTGGCTTCAGACTCTGTGGAACTGAGGTTGAACTTGAACTCTTTTTTTAAAAAAATATTTTATTTTTATTTATTTATTTGAGAAACAGAAAGAGGGAAGGGAGGGGAGGGGAGGGGGGAGAGAGAGTGAGAGAGAGAATGAATGGGTGCACTAGGGTCTCTAGCCACTGCAAACGAACTCCGGATATATGTGCCACTTTGTGCATCTGGCTTACATAGATACTGGGGAATCTAACCTAGGTCCTTAGGTTTTGCAAGCAAACACCTTAATTGCTAAGCCATCTCTCCAGTCTGACCTTGGAACTCTTTTTTAAAAAATTATTTATATTATTCTAATTTTATATTCATAATGGTGACTCCATTATCCTCCTCCCTGTCTTCCCTCTTCTAAAGGGACCCTCATCAATGGGGAATGTGGGTCGTGCATTGTGGGGGTAGTTAGGAACTCTTTTTCTTTAATTAGTTATGTAGATAGTGTATATACAGTCATGTTGGTACCATTGTTAGCCTCCTCCCTGTCCTCCCCCCTCTGAAGGGACCCTCCTCATTGGGGAACGTGGGTCGTGCATTGTGGGGATAGCCATCAGTTATGGGGAAGAGGCAATGTCTCTGTGCATAATGTCCCAACTTGTGGCTCTAACAATCTCCCCCCCCCTTCTGTGAATTTCCCCGAGCCATGTTGGGTTCGTTTTAGGTCTACTTCAGTGATGAGGTCTTGGGAGCCTCTGTGTCTCTGGATATCTTGTTTGGTAGGAGTTGAGTGTTCTCTGTGTCTATCTCCTTCACCCTTCCAACCTTGAACTCTTGATCATCCTATCTCTATCTCCCAACTGTTGAGATTTTAGCTGTTTGCCACCACATCTGGTTTCTTTGGTGCTGGGGACTTAACTGGGGTCATGCTTGTTAGGCAAGCACTCTATGAACTGAGCTATAACCCCAGCCCTGTATTTACACTTTTCATACTTCATCATTGACAAGATAGCTGATATTTCTCAGGACGTTTTTCAAACACTTATAATTTAAATAGTATGGTACTATCTTTATTGGCTTTTTATCAATTTATAAAAACTTTGTAATTAACATACTGTTTTATAAGCTAAAGAATATTTTAAACATTTTTTTTCTAATTTTAGTTTATTATTTGGTAGTATAATAAAATCTAGCTAATTGACGTAGGTATTTGAAGCTCTGTTGCCTAACATTTTAATAATATGTTTAAAAATATTGTTGGGGCCCAAGAAATTGTGCTTAAAAAGAATAACTTCAGATAATACCAGAGCTTCTCATAGCAGTGTTATGTGACGGCATTTGTACTATAACATGTTTCAGTGGTGTCATGTGCTCTGTGTGAATATGCAATGAATGCTAAGTTATTATGCCATTGATTGAAGTATTATCCTAAATTTGCTGTTTCTATGCATATTATGTTTGTTAGTTGTGTATATACATAAATAGTAGGTAGTTTTAATTTGTAACTTCTTTTTTTTTTTTTTTTTTTTTTTTTTTTTGGCTTTTTCAAGGTAGGGTTTCACTCTAGCCCAGGCTGACCTGGAATTAACTATGTAGTCTCAGGGTGGCCTTGAACTCATGGCAATCCTCCTACTTCTGCCTCCCGAATGCTGGGATTAAAGGCGTGCACCACCACACCCATCTAATTTGTAACTTCTTATCTGAACATTTTATTTTGTAAGTTTGTCTGCTTACTCATAGTTCATTCATTTTAAATGTCAGGGAGATTTCCATTCTGAATTTATTTGTTTCTGCTATTTTGATAGACATTTGACTTATTTGTAATTTAAAAAATATATTTTTATTTATTTACTTGCAAGCAAAGACAGACAAACACATACACACACACACACACACACACACACACACGCACACATACCCCTGAGATAGAAAGAGAATGGGTATGCCAGGTCCTCTAGCCACTGCAAATGAACTACAGATGCATGCCACTTTGTGTATTCGGCTTTATGTGGGTACTGGGGAATTGAACCTGGGTTGTTAGGTTTTGTAGGCAAGTACTTTAATCCCTATGCCCATCTCTCCAGCCCTATTTCTAAGTTTTGTCATATATATACATTACAGTAGGTATTTTTATGCATGATTCTTTTTAGTACATGTGCATGAATTCTTCACACTACCTATCAAAGGTGATTTGTGTGTGACACAAGGCAGGTGCACATCTAACTTTAATAAATATGGTTAGATTTTTCTTATATGGCTGCAATGTTTGTTTCTTTTCCACACTCTTTGTTGTTAGACCTTTAAAATTTTTTCCATTTGTGTATGTGAAATTGTATCTTTATTTCCATTTGCTAACAAGCTTGCTCCAGTAATTGATAATACTTTAATTGAATAGAATGGATCTCCTTAATATAATGTAATTATTTTTGCTTTTTAGCCAAATGTATGCATTGCTCCTTTATTTTCTTATTTGCTTATGGTTTGTTTGTTTTGGTAGCTCTGGTTGAAGAAGTGTACTTTGCACAGAGGGAACGTGATGAAGCTATTATGTGTAGAATGCAGTTAGCCATCAAGGAGAGAGATGAAGCAGTTGCAAGAGCCAAACATATGGAAATGTCACTAAATGTGTATGTATTCATTTAAAATCACATATTATTTAGGCATGTTTATAAAATGCTTTGTTTTAAGTTGCTGTTGCATATTTTAAAATGTTACTAATTCTTATTGTTATATTAGGACATTTCATGTCCCCATGATGTTTTTATTTAAAAAAAAGAAAAAAACTTTGGCATGACAGTTTTCCTGTCTGGGATAATAATGAAGATCTTAAAAGTAAAACAGAATTAAACATTACCTACACAACTTTATTTCTTTATAGTTCTGTTGTCAGTGTTGTTACCCTTCCTGCCCTTGTAATTCCTTTTTTCTTATCTCTTCTCTGCTTTAGTATCGCATTCTTGATTTGTTTCAGGTCTGAATTCTTTCACTATATTCTGTTCATTTTTCTCTGTTCCTGTGGACCACTTTTCACTTCTTTCAGTGGTGGCAATAACATGTTAATGGTACTTGGGGATTGAATAAGAGTTTACATGGAACCAAAGTTCACAGTGTAGCACACTCAGAAAAATAATATCCTAGAAATAAGTAATTCTCAAATTGTAATTTCTTGGAGGTTCTTAATAGTGCAGATTTTTGTTTAATAGGTTTTGTGGTGGGCCCTGAGATTCTCCCAGATGGTATGGATACCACTATTCCAAGGAAATGTTCTTAGAAATGTTATCTGTAAAGTTAAACAGCATGTAGTAAAAACTCTAATGTTTAATAATATGCGTGTTATCTTTGCCCATTGTTAATGTAGGCTCCTTTTTAATAGTCACATAAAAATTGTGGGGTAATTGTCTCATAATATTTTAAAGAGGGAAGAGTCAGGTAATTCAGTATATATGTATAATGTGATTTGGAGCCTCCAAATTATTCTTAAAATTCTAGTTCTTCATAAAGTATGTAATACATTATTGTGAATTGTAACCACTTTGCTATGCTATAAAGCAGTAGAACTTATTCTTCCTGTGTAACTGTTTTTGTATTTGTTATCCATAGTCCTTCTACTCTCCCACCCTTCCTAGCTTCCTCACTTTATTAAGATTACTTTGAGACTCAATTATTGATCCATCAAATGAATAAAATAGGACCTACCCTTTTCAAGTTGTTGAGGACTAATTGACCTAAATATCAAAATATATCTAGCTCAAAGAACGTTTTAAATATGTGTTACTTGAATTTAAGAGTAATAATCAGCTGAAATGAAACTTAGGAAAATGTTGAACTTTGGAATGTTTTCTCTCAATATGAAATTAATTCCCTGGAGGTCAGGAAGGAACATGAAATTAAAAGGAGAACTATTGTGCATGTGAAAGTGGAAATGGGGAGGGAGATAAGAAGAAAAGGGAAGGGAGGTAAAAAATGCTAAAGTAAGATGTAAATATATCATATAAATGTATGGAAATGTCCTAATTATACCTCATTCTTTTGAAGTAATCTAAAAAGTTAAGAAATATTCATTTCTTAATGATTCCTCTAATTGGTGGACAAATATGAAAAATATCAAGGTGTTAAATCAGTTTGGCTCTTGTGGCCTTACAGCTTCCCTAACAAGCAAATACAGTTGCAGTTAAATTGCAGTGTGTACTTTAGAAGTAAAAGACCATAGCAGATTGGACTACATTTAGTTTTTATTTTTAATTAGGATGTTCTTTCTTTTCTGTGATGTGTTTTGTGTTGTACTTTTGGAATATTTGTAATTGCAATATCATTTTAAAATATATTATTTATTTACTTACTTATTTGAGAGAGAGAGAGGAAGAGACAGCTAGGGGGAGAGAGAGAGAAAGAGAGAGAGAGAGAATGGGTATGTCAGAGCTTCCAACAACTGCAAAAGAACTCCAGACACATGTGCCACATTGTGCATCTAACTTTTGAGAGTACTGAGGAATTGAACTTGGGTCCTTAGGCTTCAGAGCCAAATGCCTTAACCACTAAGCCATCTCTCCAGTGTGCAATATCATTTTTTAAATGAGTGATTCTGTTAAGAGTGTATCTTTGTTCTGATTTAAGATGTATGAATATTTGTTGATAAACATTTCATCTTATTTGAGACCTATTTGCCTTCTCTTAGCTGCAGTTTCTTGGCTATTTTCTTTTACTCTTTCGTGACCTTTCTGTATAACCTATGGACGTTAGAATGGGGATAGAAGGTCTGAAGACATCCCTTACACTCTCTGCTTGCCTGCCTCCTTCCTTCCTCCCTCCCTCTCTCCCTCTTTCCCTCCCTTCCCCCTTCTCCCTCCCTCCCTCCCTTCCTCCCTTTCTTTCTTTCTTGCCAGGGCCTCCAGCCACTGCAAATGAACTCCACATACATGAACCACTTCGTGTATCAGTCTTACGTGGGTCCTGCTGAATCGAACCTGGGTCCTTTTGTGCTGCAGGCAAGCACCTTAAGTACTAAGCCATCCCTCTAGCCCTCTGTGCCTCTTTTATTGGAAATTTTGTCCTCTGTAGGACTTTGATGTTATGCTCTGATGATTCATACTTTCATTTGTGTATATCATAAGTCCATGATATAACTCTTTAGAGTCTTTGTTTAACTATTTTGTTAAAAAAAAAAAAAAAAAAAAAAAAAAAAGGTGGCCAGCCACGATGATACTTGCATCTTCTCCAAGGATTTTGTAATAATACATGCTTCTGTTGAGCAAGGATTTTCTTTAGTTTTTTTATTTTCTGGGATGCCTACTCAATTTGTTCTGAGACTATTTCCAAGCTGTGTAACATCAGTGAAGAGCTCACATGACTCATGGTCTTTTCCCAGTACACAGTAAAAGTAAAAGTTGAATGAACCAAAATTATCATCTTTTTGCTTTCCATCCTCTTCCTACTGTGAAAATTAGTATGTGATGTCCCACTTCCTTTAGTCCTCAGCTAATTTTTATTTTTATTTAAAATTTTTATTTTCTGTACATGTAGTTATATGATGAAATAAATAAGTTTCTGTGTTCAGACTTCATTGTGCCATTTTTTACTTGAACTACTATTTTTTAAATTATTTTAAAAATTTGTCCTTTAACAGTCTTGTACATAAACACACATATACGGTGTGTAAGTATATGTGTATTGCATTTTCATAATATATATACTCCTATTAGCACTTTTCTCTCTCTTCCCCTCCCATTTAACTCCTACTTCTCTCCATGGCTATCCCATGGAAGACAATGACTTTCCCTCCCTTGAGCAACAAGTAACTTCCATTAGCTTCTCAGGGAACCACAACTGTTGTGAGTTCATGACTGAAATGGCCATGTAATGACATTGTTAAACCATTTATTTCAAATTGCTAGATTTCCAGAAGAGTTACAAAGATAGTATAGTATAAAGATCATTCATTACTGTTTATTTGTGTGTGTGCCTGCTCACCTGCCTCCTCCCCCATCCCCTGCCCCTGCATGACACAGTATGCTTGTGGAGCCCATGACAACCTTCAGGTTTGTCTTTGACTGTCCACCTCATTTGAGATAGGGATTCTCTCTCTGGATTTTTGCTCTGCTAGTTCTTTTCTAAGTTCACAATAAACTTCTGGGCAGTTCTCCTCTTTTGGCCTCCCATTTTGCCTTTCGTATCAGTGTACTGGGTCTTCTTACCTGAGTGGTAAATACTATATTCACTGAGCAATCTTGCCTGCACTCTTTCTCTTTTTCAGCATCTTATACTACTATTTCACATTTGTTTCAAAAGAAAATTCAACATCTTGTTACCTAATTGTTAACTAAACTCTACTCACTTTACTTAGATCTCACTAATATTTTCCCAAGTCCTTTTTATGTTTTATGTCAATATTTTATATATATATTTAGTTATACCTTTTTATCCCACTATGTTTTGTGACATTTGCTGAGTTCCCTTTCTCTTAACTCTACATTTGTGAGTGAATTACTGAGTTAAGTATAGATTAAAATCAAGAAAGATGTTAGGTCTGTGAAAACAAACCAAACAACCTTAATATGCTTTTTATAAGGCTGGGTAGAAGGGAGTCTTTATCCAAAAAAGGAAAGAAAAAGTGTGATGACATAGTTATCACCACTTGAGAGGCAGAAACAGGAAGATTACAAGTGCCAGGCCAGCAGAACTACAGAGTGAGATTCTGTCACACCCTCAAACAACCAAAAATAAGTAATTAAGTAAATAAATATTTCCCTCAACCTCCTTACACTGTCTTAGAGGATTGTAGGTTAAAACTGAGAAGTCTTTGAGCTGTCTCCTTTCCACTAGTGTTATAGATGTGTTGGGTGTGTCATATAATTGCTCTAAAAATACAGATTTCTGGGTATCATTTATTATTACTTTTGAGATAGGATCACATGTCTGTCTATGTAATCAAACAATATTTTTAGTTTTGTTTCCATTTCTTTTTTTTTAAATTATTTTATTTATTTTTGGAGAGAGACACAGAGACAGACAGAGAGGGAGGAGACAGAGAATGGGCGTGCCAGCAGTCTCAGCTGCTGAGAACGAAATCCAGATGTGTGCGCCCCCTTGTGGTCAAGTGCGGCATTGTGCCCTTGCATCACTTTGCATCTGGCTAAACGTGGGACCTGGAGATTGGAACCGCTGGAGATTGGAACCAGTGTTCTTAGGCTTAGGAGGCAGGCGCCTTAACCACTAAGCCATCTCTCCAGCCCTGTTTCCATTTCTTTTTCCCAGTTTTTACACAATAGTTATATGCACATATGTATGTATATTTATAAGTATATAAGCATGTAGCTTATATACATCCATCAGAAACACCACCTCTTCTATTCATGTTATTTCTATAATATACCTGTTATATAGAAGTTAAATGGGTGCTTTTGAGGTACCCCTAAGATATCTGAAAGATAGGGTAGCTGGCAAAAAAAGAGAATGGGGTTGAAGAAATGGCTCATCAGTTAAAGGCACTTGCTTTCAAAGCCTGACAGCCTGAGCTCATTTCCCCAGTATCCACATAAAGCCAGATGGACAAAGTTGCACATGTGTCTGGAGTTCATTTGCACTGGCAAGAGGCCTGATATGTATATTCTATTCTATTTATTTATTTATTTATTTATTTATTTATTTATTTATTTTACAAAGTGAATAAAAGAGAGAGAGAGAGATTGCTAAGGCCTCTAGCTGCTGCAAATGAGCTCCAGATGCATTGCTACCCTTTGCATCTGGCTTTAAATGTGGATTCTGGAGAATTGAACCTGGGTTGTTAGGCCTTGCAGGCAAGCACCTTAACTACTAAGCCATCTCCCCAGCCCTTTTTTCTAATTTTGACCTGGAGTACCCCCAAAGCTCCATGTATGAAAATCCTTATTCTCCAGTAGTGGAGTTTCCCAGTGCTGATGGCCAGTAGGAAATCTTTAGATAGTTGGTAGGGCATTCTCCTATAGGGCATCGTGGGGCCCTGGCTGTTTAACATTGTCCTATTGATGAAGTCACTGCCTTTGCTATGCTGTGTTCTCTTACCATTAAGTGCTGAAGACCTAAAGCAGCAAATTAACAGATTATGGACCCTCAAAACTGAGTCCAACATAATCCTTTTCTCTTTATAAGTTGGTGATCTCAGGTATTTGTCATTGCATGGAAATATACAGACATAACATACTACAAGACAGAATATCTACATAAATTAATTGTAATTATTCATTATATGATGTTTATCTCTTCTCTGTATGGATTTGGTCATTTCTTTTAGTATGGGCTTACAGACATTCTTTTAATAACTTACATTATAGTCTAATACTCTATTTTTTTCTTGTTCTTACCTTGGCTATTGAATGTTTTTTGTGTTTTTTTTTTTTTCTGGGTAACTCCTATATCTTTTTTTTTATTTTATTTTATTTATTTTTTATTGACAACTTCTTTAATTGTAGACAATATTCCATGGTACTTCCTTCCCTCTCCCCACTTTCCCCTTTGAAACTTCACTCTCCCCCTCTCAATCAGTGTCTCTTTTCAGTTTGATATCATGATCTTTTCCTCCTATTATGATGGTCTTGTGTAGGTAGTGTCAGGCACTGTGAAGTCATGGATATCCAGGCCATTTTGTCTCTGGAGGAGCACATTATAAGGAGTCCTACTCTTCCTTTGGCTCTTACATTCTTTCCACCCCCTCTTCTGCAATGGACCCTGAACCTTGGAAGGTAGGTTTGAGATGTTTCAGTGCTGAGCACTCCTCTGTCCCTTCTTCTCAGCACCATGGTGCCTTCTGAGTTATCCCAAGTTTGCCACCATCTGAAAAGAAAAGCTTCTCTAACCAAAAGTGAGAGTAGCATTAATATATGGGTGTGGACATTAAGAGAAGTGCTTACTGGGCAGTTTGGTGAGCACAGTATATACATTTAGTGAGGCACCAGCAGACATTACACCCTCAGGGATCATGACTACCCCTGTCATACGTTTTCAGTATCAGGGATGTGTTCCCTCCCATGGAGCGGGCCTCCAGTCCAATTAGAGAGCAGTTGGTTTCCCCCATAACAGGCATGCCACTATTGCACCCATTGGCTCATTTGTCCTGGCTGGCCAAATTTAAAGCTTGCAGTGTTCACTATTGAGTACCTTCACTAGTGTTTTCTCGCTCCCATTGAACTGCATGCAGCATAGCTTTTTTCAGCTTTCTGTTAGCTGGTCCACATGTAGGAGGCTTTTAGCTAGGCTCCAGCAGATTTTCTCAGTGAACTTGCCACCCAAGTATGTGGAATCTTCAGCAATAGGGTCTTACCATCTATTCCTGGTGGGAAACCAAGGGCCTTGACAATGGCCTATAATGTTTTGGGGGTATCTGTGACCTCCCTGGCCAACTCATTGGTAGGTATCCCATCTCTGGCACTGAAAATATTCTAGTAACAATCTATGGCTTCTGAGTGTTCCATCGTCCAGAAAAGTAGGTTTCCATATGACTTATTTATATCCTCTTAGATTTTGATTAGCTTTCCCTCCACCATTCCTTTACTTAATTTTGAATATTTTCTTACATTTTAGTATTTGTAAGATGCTATACCCTCATCTAAATAATTCTAATGTCTTTTATTGAAAATTGGTAGTAGAAACCAAGATCTGGCTACAGGTGTATCTGTAGTTGGTGTAGTGTGACTATTAGGCCCTCCCCACAAACAAGGTTGGAGATATGTGTCTGTACTAACAAAAACACACATGATTTTATTTGTATGTCTCTGTCTATATATTATGTTAAACATGAGTTCATTTTGATGTCCTTAATTCTAATCCAGCATAACCCTATTCATTCTAGCCTTCTTCCCTGGCTAATTTCTAATTTCTTCCAACAGTGGGAATCCTAGTTCCCACCAAATACCAACACTTATTTTTTTAAGTCTGATATATGTTACACCTCTTTTAGAATCATTATCCATGGCCCATGAGAATGTGCTGTATATAATTACTTAATGTTGCTTTCCAAACTTAGTTAGGTTGGATTTGTCCCTCTCAGAACATCCCTTTACATGAGCTCATATCATTTTTTATAATGTAGTTATATCCTTTTAATCTGCTTTCTTAGGATCCTTTGTCCTTATGATTGATTCTCTAGTGTCATGGATTAAGGTTCACTATTTGCTATAAAGTTTTGTGGATTTTGATAAATTTGTCTAGATTAGTTATATCACCTACGTATTTCCAGTACTTCCTCTAATCAAAGCCATGGTAACCACTGATTCCTTCCCTACACCAATGGAATCCACACACCTGTTTTTTTTTTTTTTTTTTTTTTTTGTTTTGTTTTTGGAGAGAGACACAGAGAGAGACAGGGAGAGAGAGAGAGGGAGAGGGAGAGGAAGACAGAGATGGGTGCACCAGCAGTGTCTCAGCTGCTGAGAATGAAATCCAGATGCGTGCACCCCCTTGTGGTCAAGTGCGGCATTGCACCCTTGCGTCACTTTGCATCTGGCTAAACGTGGGACCTGGAGATTGGAATCACTGGAGATTGGAACCAGCGTTCTTAGGCTTAGGAGGCAGGCACCTTAACCCCTAAGCCATCTCTCCAGCCCCACACACCTGATTTTTGTTCATAATGTTTGGTTTTTCCTTTCTAAAAACTCATACATGAAATTATGATTTTTTAAAATTTATTTATTTGAGAGAGAGAGAGAGAGGCAGATAGAACAAGAATGAGAGAATGGGCATGCCAGGGCCTCTAGCCACTGCAAACAAACTCCAGATGCATGTGCCCCCTTTTTCATCTGGCTTACATAGGTCCTGGGGAATCGAACCAGGATACTTAGGCTTTATAGGCAAATGCCTTAACCGGTAAGCCATTTCCCCAGCCCTATGAAATCTTTTCAATCTTCTTTCTTTACTCAGCAAAATATATTCATGTTGACATGTAAATTAATTCCTTGATTTTTTCTGCTTGATTGATAGTCCATTGGGTGGATGTATCTTAATTTATCAGTGTTTGAAGGATATGTTAGCTCTGTTCTGTTCTGTTCTTTTTTTCACAGTGTTGCATAAAGTAAACCTACTAGCATCATGTCCTAGTCATGTACTGCATCAGTGCTGTTAATAAGCAACTATCAGTCTGTCTTCATGATATGTATTCTGTCTCCTGTCCATTTGAGATACCCACCAGCCCTGCACTCTTGCCAGCATTTGGAACCATTGCTTTTGCTTTGTTATTTTGTTTTAAAATACATTTAATTAATTTTTTTATTAGAGGGAGGGAAGATAAACAGAATGGGCATATCAGGACCTTACCACTGTAACAGACAAACTGCAGACACATGTGCCACCTTGTGTATCTGGTTTTATGTGGATACTGGGGAATTGAACCCAGGTTGTTAGGCTTTGCAGGCAAGTGCCTTAACTGCTGAGCTATCTCTCCAGTCCTGTTGTTTCCTATTTATCTATTTATTTATTATTCATTTTAATTTTACATTCATGTTGGTGCCTTCGATAGCCTCCTGCCTGTCCCCTCCCCAAAGGGACCCTCCTCATTGGGGATTGTGGATCGTGCATTGTGGGAGTAGCCAACAGTTATGGGGAAGAGGCAATGTCTCTGTGCATAATGACCCAACTTGTGGCTCTATCACTGTTTCTGCCCTCTCTTCCGCAAACTTCCCTGAACCATGTTGGGTTTGTTTTAGTTCTACTTCTGTGATGAGGTTTTGGGAGCCTCTGTGTCTCTGGACATCTAGTTTAGTAGGAGTTGAGTGTTCTCTGTGTGTATCTCCTACAGCCTTGTGCTGGTGTCAGGTTCACTGAGAAAGCTCCACTCTTGCCCATTTCCCTCGTTACTGCATGGTTTCAGCTGGGGCCCTGGTAAGGTGCGATAGGCTGACTCTCCCCTCAGGAAGGTTTCCCAAAAGAAGACAGGTTTCTGTCAGAGTACTTGATGACCCACCAAAGGTTAATGGTAAGACCCTACTACCAAAGACACCATATGCTGTTGGGACGGAACATGGAGTGACCTGGCTGGAATTTAGAAGAGGTTCAGTCCCCAGTTAGCTAGTCTAGTGCCAGAGGGCGCTACACGAGCGACTGGGGGAAAATGACCAACATCTGTCCAAACAACTCATAGTCTAAGCTACTGAGCAGTAAACAACCTGATGTGATACTCAAACAACTGCATTAGTGGAACACAGCCTTGTTGGGGAACCCAACTGCTCTTGATTTGCCTAACAGATCCACTCAGTGGAATGGAACTCATAGCAGGAACTGGGAAAAAAGTCAAAACCATGTCCAAAAAATGAGCCCATTCTCCAATATTAAGCTCCCACCAATCGTGGGCTATAAGAGGACCTAAATAAGAATGGCCATCTCATCTATCTGGTGCTGACTTCTCTCTCTGTTGGAGAATTTGTTTCTCTTTGTTTCTCGTTTTTGTGTTGTCAATTCCAGTACAAAAGAGGTATGTGGACATTTGAATTTACATTTCCCTAGAGACAGTTGAGCATTTTTGTTTGTATGTTTGCAGTTTATAATTTTCTTTGATAAAGTGTCTGTTCAAATATTTGATAGCAGTTTTTAAAGTGTAATTCTTTCTTATTGATTAAAAGAGTTTATTTATATTCTGGATATAAGTTCTTTATCAGATATTTAGTTAGCAAATATTTTCTTCCAGTCTAAGACCTTTTTTATAGTGTATATGTGTATATAGGTTTATGGTAGGTTCATGTGTGAGGGTACACATTTGTCTACATGTGTGTGGAGGCCAGAGGACAACCTTGGATGTTATCAGATATACAATCAACACTTCTCTCCCCGCCCCACCCTTATTTTTGAGACAGCATCTGTCATTGTCTGGGAGCTTACTAGTTAGACTAGACTAGTTGGCTAGCAAGTCCTGGGGATCTCCCACTCTCTACCTCTCCAGTGCTGGGGTCATAATCACACCCAACATTGGTTGGGGACTGAACTCAGGCTTTCAAACTTGTAAGATAAGCAGATTACCAAATAAGTTAGCCTTCCTTTGAATCACTTAACAGAATCTTCAGCAGAACAAAAATTTTAAGCTTCAATTAAGCCTGACTATTGTTTGATTTCTTTTTCTTTCATGGATTTTTTTTTGTTCATTTTTTTAATTGATAACTTACTTACATACAAAAAAACACATGATATTTCCCTCCCTTCCCCCATTCCACTTTAGAACTTCAATGTCCATCATATCCCCTCCCTCTCTCATTAGTCTCTCTTTTAATTTGATGTCATCATCTTTTTCTTCCATTTTGAGGGTCTTGTGAAGGTATTGCTAGGCACTGCAAGATCATGGATATCGAGGCCAATTTCTGTCTGGGCAGTTGAATTGTAAGAAGTCATACCCTTCCTTTGGCTCTTCCATTCTATCCGCCCCCTCTTCCACAACGGTCCCTGAGCCTTGGAGGGTGTGACAGAGGTGTTTCAGTGCTGGGCACTCCTCCATCCCTTCTTCTCAGCACTATGTTGCCTTTTGGGTCATCCCAGTGGTCATCACCATCTGAAAGAGAAGCTTCTCTAACCAGAAGTGAGAGTAGCGTTAATAAGTGAATATGAACATTAAGTGTAGTGCTTTCAGGGCAGCTTGGTGGGAATAATATATATACATTTAGTCAGACAAGAGCAGGCTTTATACCCCTAAGGCTCATGACCTCACCTGCCATAGACTTTTGCTTAGGTTTTTCAGTACCAGGTATGTATTCCCTCCCGTAGAGAGGGCCTTCAGTCCAATTATGGAGCAGTTGGTTACCCCAAGAGTAGACATGCCCCTATTGCACTGATTCAGTCATTGGGCCTGTCTGGCCAAACTTGAATATTCAGTGTCCACTGTTTTCACTGCTGATGACTTCTGTCTCCCTTACAGCTGCATGCAGTGCAGCTTTTTCCAGCTTTCAGTTGGCTGGTCTACAGGGTGAAGGTTTTCTGCTCAGCACCAGCTTGCTTTCTCAGTGACCTTGCCTCTCAGGCAAGAGATGTCTTCAGCAATAAGGTCTTACTATCTGTTTCTCAAGGGAAACCAAGGGCTTTGGCAAAAGCCTTTAATGTTTTGGAGGCTACCAGGACCTCCTTGGCCAACAACTCACTGGAAGGTATCCCATCCCAGGCACTGAACATTTTCTTTTTTTCTTTTTTTTTTTTTTTTTTTTTTTGCCTTGATTTATGACTTTATTTGTTGATACTATAACAACTTCATGAAACTGTTACCACATTAGAACATGGAATATGGGGTAACTTAAATCTCTTTTCATGGACCATAATCATTCATATTGGCTCTAGAATAAACAATAAACTCTTATTATATTTCAGGTGAAAACTAGGGAATTTTTTTTCATGAACTCAGAGCTTCCAGGACCTAGGTTCCGATGCTAACAACTCTGGTAACATTACTAGGTACTGTCAGTCAGACAATAAAGTTACTGTCAACCCCCAGGGAATCATTAACTGTATTCATCTGCCCGAGACAAAGTTCTCTTTTACAAAAAAGCTCTCTGGATGAGAGGGTTCCTTTCAAGCAATAAACCAATTGAGCACTTAGAATTTCTCTTCAAAAGGGACCACAAGGATCAACATTAGATAAATAAATCTATGGATATACATAGCTCCTGCTTTTGAATTTATTCAAATGGGAGATATCTAGATAACTCTTATAGTCACTCTTGCCTATGCCTAACAAGACAAATCTTTTTCTGGCTGCCATAAAAATCAAGATATTCTATTCACCTATCAAAACTAATTTGTCTGGCTCAGTGTAAATAAAAATGCAGCTCTCTGTTTAATGCCCCCTTAATATTTGATAGAAAAAAATCACAGGTAGATCTATGCTATACACCCTCAGGTTTGACCTACACCCTATCTCCCCTACTCTAGTTCTAAAACATATCTCTGAACTCCTTGTTTTTATTTTTTAAATTTGAATTTTATTTGTTAGTGTGTGTGGCATGGTGTACAGTGTTTTCACATGTGTGTATACATATGTGCACCCTGTGCTTATGCATGGGGATGTTAGAGGAGAATATTGGATGACTTCCTCTATCACTTACCCAGGTACTGAAAATTTTCTAGTAACAGTCTACAGCTTCTAGATGTGCCATTATTCAAAAAAGTAGGTTTACATAAGTCTTATTCACAATATCTTGAATTTAGATTGACCCTCCCCCTGCCCTTCTTTTACACATTCTCTTCCCATGGCCTCACTTAGGCCATTCCCCTCCCTGTAATCTATTCTTCTACTTACATATGTGTAATACCATACACTTAAGTCCTTTCCTTTCCTCCCTCCCTTATAGCCTTTTACCAGCTTACTGGTTTCTGGTACCTATTTTTGGTTCCAGTTCATGCACAGTTCTGTACATTTGTAGCTAGGATCCACATATGAGAGAGAACATATGACGTGTGGCTTTCTGAGCCTGGGTTACCTCACTTAGTATAATCCTTTCCAGATCCATCCATTTACCTGCAAAGTTCATAATTTCATTTTTCTTTACCGCTGAATAGAACTCCATTGTGTAAATGTACCACATCTTTATGATCTATTCATCTGTGGACGGACATCTAGTCTGGTTCCGTTTCCCAGCTATTGTGAATAGAGCAGCAATAAACATGGTTGTGCAAGTATCTCTAAGGTAGTGAGAAGAGTCCTCTGGATATACGCCTAGGAGTGCTATAGGCTGGATCATATGGTAAATCCACACTGATTGCCATAATGGCTGGACCAGATTACATTCCCACCAACAGTGTAGAAGTGTTCCTCTTTTTCTGCATCCACGCCAACACTTATTGTCATTTGTTTTCTTTATGGTAGCCATTCTGACAGGAGTGAAATGGAATCTCAAAGTGGTTTTAATTTGCATTTCGCTGATGGCTAAGGATGTGAAACACTTTTTTAGATGTTTATATGCCATCTATATTTCATCTTCTGAGAATTCTCTATTTAGTTCCATAGCCCATTTTTTAACTGGGTTGTTTAAATTCTTATTATTCTGTTTTCTGAGTTCTTTGTATATTCTGGATATTAATCCTCTGTCAGATGTATAGCTGGCAAAGATTTTCTCCCATTCTGTAGGTTGTCTTTTTGCTCTATTCACAGTGTCCTTTGCTGTACAAAAGCTTTGTAATTTCATAATGTCCCAGTGGTTGATTAGTGGTTTTATTCCTTGAGCAATGGGAGTTATATTCAGAAAGTCCTTGCCTATGCCAATATGTTGAAGGGTTTCCCCTACCTTTTCCTCTAGCAGTTTCAGGTCTGATATTAAGGTCCCTGATCCATTTGGAGTTGACTCTTATGCATGGAGAGAGGCAAGGATCTATGTTTATCCTTTCACATGCAGATGTCCAGTTTTCCCAGCACCACTTGTTAAAGAGGCTATCTTTTCTCCAATGAATATTTTTGGCATTTTTGTCAAAAATCAGGTGGCCGTAGCTGCCTGGATTAATATTTGGGTCTTCTATTCTGTTCCATTGATCTATCTGTCTGTCCTTGTACCAGTACCATGCTGTTTTTGTTACTGTGGCTTTATAATATAACTTAAAATTGGGTATGGTTATTTCACTAGCCTGATTTTGGTTGTGCAAAATTGTTTTGGCTATTCGAGGTTTTTTGAGTTTCCAGATGAATTTTAGGATTTTTTTTTTTCTATTTCTGTGAAGAATGCTATTGGGATTGTAATGGGGATCGCATTAAATGTGTAGATTGCTTTTGGTAAGATTGACATTTTCACAATATTGATTTTTCTAATCCAGGTGCATGGGATATCTTTCCATTTCCTTGTGTCTTCAGCAATTTGTGACTCAAGTTTTTTAAAGTTCTCATTGTAGAGATCCTTCACTTCCTTGGTTAAGTTTATTCCAAGGTATTTTTTTTTTTTTTTTTTTTTTTTTTAGGCAATTGTGAATGGGAGAGATTCCCTGATTTCATCCTCTCCACGTTTGTTGTTAGTGTATAGAAAAGCTTTTGTATCCTGCTACATTGCTAAAAGTGTTTATCAGCTCTAACAGGTTGCTGGTAGAGTCTTTAGGGTCTGTTATGTATAGAATCATATTGTCTGCAAATAATGATAGTTTGATCTCTTTCCTTCTGATTTGTATCCCTTTTATGAGTGTCTCTTGTCTTATTGCTATGGCTAAGACTTCCAGTACTATATTAAATAGTAGTGGGGAAAGTGGACACCCTTGTCTTGTTCCTGAATTTAGAGGAAAAGCTTCAAGTTTTCCCCCATTTAGTATTATGTTGGCTGTAGGTTTGTCATAAATAGCTTTTATTATGTTGAGATATGTTCCTTCTATTCCCAGTTTCTGTAATACTTTCACCATCAAGGGTTGTTGGATTTTGTCAAATGCCTTTTCTGCATCTATTGAGATGACCATGTGATTTTTGTCCTTCAGACCATTTATATGGTGTATTACATTTATGGATTTGCGTATGTTGAACCATCCCTGCATCTCTGGGGTAAAGCCTACTTGGTCAGGGTGAATAATCTTTCTGATATATGTTCTTGTATTCTGTTTGCCAGTATTTTGTTGAGAATTTTTGCTTCTATCTTCATGAGGGAGATTGGTCTGTACTTTTCTTTCTTTGATCTGTTTTTGTCCGGTTTGGGTATCAGGGTGATGCTGGCTTCATGGAAGAATTTCGGTAGAATTCCTTCCTTTTCTATTTTTATGGAAAAGTTTGAGAAGCATTGGTGTTAGATCTTCCAGGAATGTCTGGTAAAATTCAGCAGTGACTCCATCTAGGCCTGGGCTTTTTTTAGTTGGGAGACGTTTTATAACTGCTTGAATCTCTGTGGTTGTTCTGGTCTATTTAAATGGTTTATCTCATCTTCATTTAATTTTGGTAGGTCATATGAATCAAGGAAATCATCCATTTCTTTCAGGTTTTCAAACTTAGATGCATATATATTCTTAAAGTATGTCCATATGATTTTGTGAATTTCTTTGGTATCTGTTGTTGCCTTTTTCATCTCTAATTTTATCAATTTTTGTCTCTTCTCTCTTTCTTTTGGTCAGATTTGCTAAGGGTTTGTCAATCTTGTTTATCCTTTCAAAGAACAAACTCTTTGTTTCATTGATTTTTTTTATTTTTTTCTTTTGGTTTCCATTTCATTAATTTCTGCCCTAACCTTTATTATTTCTTCCCATCTACTGATTTTTTATTTGCCTTGTTCTTCTCTTTCCAAGGCCTTAAGGTGAAGCATTAAATTATTTAGTTGTGAACTCTCTAATTTCTTAATATAGGCACATAGGGCTATAAATTTCCCTCGTAGGACTGCCTTCATTGTGTCCCAAAGGTTTTGGTATGTTGTATTCTCAACATCATTTGATTCTATGAATTTCTTGATTTCCTTTTTAATTTCTTCAATGACCCATACATTGTTCAATAATGTACTGTTTAGTCTCCATGAATTTCTGTATGCTCTGTAGTTTTTCTTGTTGCTGATTTGCAACAAGACCACATTTGCATTGTGGTCAGATAGCATACAAGGGATTATTTCAATTTTCCTGTATTTGTTAAGATTTTATTTGTGTCCTATTATATAGTCTATTTTAGAGAATGTCCCATGTGCTGATGAGAAGAATGTATATTCTGGATCATTTGGATTGAATGTTCTGTATATATCTGTTAGGTCCATTTGTTCCATGATATCATTTAATACAGATGTCTCTCTATTTTTTGTTGGGTAGGCCTGTCAAGTGATGAGAGCGGGGTATTGAAGTCACCCACTACTATTGTGTTAGGAGTTATCTCTGACCTTAAGTCTAATAGTGTTTGTTTGATGAAATTGGGAGCCCCCGTGTTGGGAGCATATATGTTTAGGATTGTGATGTCCTCCTGTTGGAGTCTTACTTTAATCAGTATAAAGTGACCTTCTTTATCTTTCCTCACTAATGTTGGTTTGAAGTCTATACTGTCAGAAATTAGAATAGCAATCCCTGCTTGTCTCCTAGGCCCATTTTCTTGAAATACCTTTTCCCAACCTTTCACCCTAAGAAGGTTTCTATCTTTTAATGAGAGCTGAGTTTCCTGGAGGCAACAGATGGTAGGATCCTGCTTTTTAATCCAGTCTACAAGTCTGTCTTTTGGTTGGGGCATTGAGGCCGTTGATATTAAGAGTTATTATTGAAAAATATGTCTTTGATCTCTCCATTTTTCTTGTTTTGTAGTTCTTCCTGTTTTTTTTTTTTAATTCACTTGTTTTAACTGTTATTTGAGTATGGTTTATTTTTTCCTATTTCCTGCTATGTGTGTTTTGCTTTCTCTTCAGCGTGAGTGATTCCTGCAAGTATTTTCTGTAGAGCTGGTTTAGTTGCCATAAATTCCTTTACCCTGTCTTTGTTGTGAAATGTCCTTATTTCTCCATCAATTTGGATAGATAGCTTTGCAGGATAAAGTAATCTTGGTTGACAGTTTTTATCTTTCAGAACTTGGAATACATCACTACAGGCCCTTCTGGCTTTTAATGTTTGTGTTGAGTAATCTGCTGTGATCCTGATGGGTTTCCCTTTGAAGGTCATTTGCTTTTTCTCTCTAACTGCTTTCAATATATTTTCTTTGGTTTGCATGTTTAGTAGTTTAATTATAACATGGTGAGAAGAGGATCTTTCTAGGTTTTGTCTGTTTGGTGTTCTAAATGCTTCTTGTATCTGCATTGGCATTTCTTTCCCAATTTGGGGAAAATTTTCTTCTATGATTTTGTGGAAAACACCTACTAAGCCTCTGGATTGAAATTCTTCCCCTTCTGCTATACCTTGAATTCTTATGTTTGATCTTTTCATAGTGTCCCAGATGTCTTGGAGTTCCCATTCATACCTTTCTATTAGCTTGTCTTTCTCTTTGTTGGACTTTGATAGGTCTGCCATCTGGTCTTCTAGTTTCGGTATTCTGTCCTCTCCTTCATCCATTCTACTAGTGAGACTTTCCACAGAGTTTTTTCTTTCACTGACTGTGTTCTTCAGAGCTAGGATTTCAGCCTGGTTTTTCTTCAGTATTTCTATTTCCTTATTCATGTCTTGTAATGACCTTTTTATTTCATTAAACTGTTTTTCTGTATTCTCTTTCAAGAGTTTGTTTTCTTCTATAATTCCTTAGTTTTCTTCTCAGATTGCTTTCATTTCTTTTATTTCTTCTTTCATTTCTTTGAGTATAGATATTATCATTCTTTTGAAATCTTTGTCAGGAATTTCATCTAAAACAGCCTCATTGGTGAACAATTCTGATGGATTTGTAATTTTTGGTGGGATTGCATTGTCTTGATTCTTTGTGTTTCTTGTATTATAATGTAGTGACTTTTGCATCCTGGATTGATTTGATGCTTAGGTTTTCTATTTATCTGCAGTGTTCTTAGGTGTTGTGATCCACCTTTATATATTTTCAGGATATGAGTTTAAGGTGCCAAGTGTAGCACTTCTACCCAAGTCCAACCTCAGAAGTAATCCTAGCTGTTGAGTTTGCTTGTTAAGCAAGTATTGTAGTAGACTGGTGGAATAATTTAGTAGCAAGTTCTAAACTTCAACAGAGCAAAATACACATTCAATTAACATGAGCACAGAGTATACAAATGTGGGAATTGGAACAAACAGTCTTATAGGGTCAAAATCCCTAAGGGTGTGTGTTGCTCCACACCCTTAATCCTGTCAGCTAGGAATCAGACCCTGCCCCCAATAATAACAGAAGCAAAAGTAAAAGGCCATTTAAATCTAGAAGTATTACAGGCAGCAATATTCAACACCTCATATTCAGCTTATTTGAAAATGGTAAGGCCAACCACAAACATGTAACCCATAACCTGCCCTGACCTGGAAAGAGAGGTTAGCACTTCCAATGCAGGCCTTTGTTACCTTTTGGTGTGGCTTTCAAACTCACAAATGCTGAGTGCCCACCTCGTTCCCTGAGCCGTGGAGCTTGGCTCAGCTGTGCTGGGTCCGGTGTTGGTGATGTGGTACAGAGCTGCTGCTAGTTGCTGAATTTTGCCAATTTGCTGGGGACCTGATGGTTGGGGGATGGCTCAGTTCTGGAAGCCTGTAGTAGCTCACACTATTCCCCTGTATCTCTTTCAGTAGCTCAGCAGATTTTTCTTCGATTTCTGAGCTCTGTGAGGAGACTGATGAGGTTCGAAAATCCCCCTTTTTTTTTGTTTGGGCGGCAGTGGCTGCAGTGGAGGCTAAGCAGAGGCTCAGCAGTTCTGGGTGGCAGCTTGGAGCCGTGGGTTGGAGCGGCGCTTTGGAGCCGCTGTGGAGCAGGCTTCTGTGGGTCGGACCGCAATCTCCACAGTGGGTTTCTGGCTGTCTCCTGCTTTTCCGCTGTTTCCCGGAAAAATATTCTGCTCTTTTCCAAAGAAGAGTGTAGTTTTGCTTAACTCCCTCCCTGATCCGGTTTGCCATGGCTCCTATGCTGCCATCTTACCCGGAAGTCTCTGGATTTTTCTTTTTGTGTTAATTCTACTCATTATCAAATAGAAGTTTTTCTTGTAGGATTTATAAATTTTGTATTTGGTATGTAATTGGATGTATGAGTTATGTTTCTCATTGCTGTGACAAAATACATGATAGAAACCACTTAAGGGAGGATAATTTATTTTGTTTTGTTTTATTTTATTTTATGTTTTTTGCTTATTATTTCATAGAATCTCAGTTCATCATAGTGGGGAAGGCATGGTTGAAATCTTAATCCATGGCAGTGAGAATGGTTTTTAAGCAGCTGTTCACATGATGGCAAAATAGGAAGTAAAGGTGGCCCAGAACCAGGGGGCAGACTATAACCTCAAAAAGTCTACCCATAGTTACCTACTTCTGCAAGTGAGGCCCAACTCCTAATTGTTACATAGTGTGATGGTTAAGTTTGTGTCAACTTGATTTGTTTAGGAATCCACAGATATTCCTCATAAGTGTGTCTCTGAGGCTGCCTCTAGGAAGGATTAACTAAAGGAAGAATCCTTCCCCCAGGGTGAGCCCTTTCCCCAGAGTGGGTGGCCCCTCTCGGAGGAGGGGGCTGGTTGATAAATAGAAGTTCTGGGAAGAAAGGCTCTCTCTCCTCCCACCTGGCTGCCGGTGCTGCTCGCTGCTTGGTGCTTGCTGCTTGGTGTTTTCCACTTGGTGCTTGCTGCTTGGTGTTTGCTGCTTTCCAGTGTGGACTGAAGACCATGGTGGACTGAAGAGCAGCGTCTCTCCAGGATGCCTCCAGGCCTTCAGTGCTGGATTGGGACTGCTGAGGCCACCAGCCTCATGGACTAAGCAGCTACCAGGTTCCTTGTAGGATTCTTGGACCTGCAACCTGCTATTGCTGGACTGTTGTAAGCTAACCAATAAATTCCCTTTTAATACAATTCATTCTATCTGTTCTGTTCCTCTAGAGAACCCTGACTAATACACGCAGCCTTCCAAACTTTTACTATCCAGGGAACAATTGCTCAAAACATCATCCTACGGGGAGCACTTTAGATCCAAACCGTAACATTTTGCCCCTAGTGCTTAAAGATTGGTAGCCTCTTACAATGTAAAATTCCTTGAGTCTAAGTTCAAGAATTCCCATATCTTAAATTTTTCAATATTGTTCAGAGGTATATAATATCTACAGAGACTCAAAGCATTCTTTTAGCTGTGAGGCACTAAAAGTACAAAGTTACATAATTCCATTATACAGTGGCACAGAGTAAACACTACCATTTCAAACAGGTGGGGTACGGTAAGAAGATAGCAAAAGAAGACTGGGCAAAAGCAACATGAAAATCTATTTAAACATAGCTTCATATTTGGTATCTTGGCACTTAGTCTCATCATTGGGTCTCCCATGGACATGAGCAAACGGACCATTTACAGCACACTTGGTTGGTCTTGTTCTGGCTCCACTCAGTGTCTGCAGCTTTCCTCAGTAGATGTTCCACATCCCTGGCATCTCTGATACTATGGGTTCTCTGTCTGGGCATTATCCTCACAGCTGCACCTTTAAAGCTCTCCGACTTACTGAAGGAATGTGATGAAGCCACATGTCTTGGCCCTTCTGGCTTTTTTCAAAAATCTTGATGCAAGCCTCCATATGAAGTGACTTCTTGAAGAGATGTGGACAAACATCTACTCTGAGATAAAGTACTGACAACAAACTAAATAAGTGATTCCACTTGTTTAACTTAGTAAACCAGATAGTTTATTGGGGTTATTTATAGGAGCAGAGGTGAGATGTTACTTACAGGAACATGGATGACTCAAAGGCAGCCTCATCACCAAAAGAGCGTAGGTGAAGACTCATGAAAGCTGCACTTTTGAGCTCTGTGCACAACTTTCATGTTGTGTGGCCAGCTGAAGTTTTCTCCCTACAGCAATTGTTACTGCTTATGTAACCTTGGAAGAGGCCTTGTGAAGTTTTAAATTTCATTTACTCTTAAATCTTATAATCATCCTCCTCTTCCAGAAGGGCAGTTTTCAATTTTGAAGTTGCTTTATGGCAGAGATAACACCCATGTGGGGGTCTAAAGTATAAAAATGCAAAGCCCTTTTTAAAAACTTGCCTTTGAAAAGGGTCTAAAAAGAGAGAGCTACAGGTGCTTGGAGAGATGGCTTAGTGGTTAAGCACTTGCCTGTGAAGCCTAAGGACCCTGGTTTGAGGCTTGATTCCCCATGACCCACATAAGCCAGATGCACAAGGGGCACATGCATCTGGAGTTTTTTTGCAGTGGCTGGAGGCCCTGGCACACCCATTCTCTCTCTCTCTCTCTCTTTCTCTCTGCCTCTTTCTCTCTCTTAAATTAATAAGTAAAATATAAAAACAACTAAAAAAAATAGAGAGAGAGAGCTACAATGGTACGTGGCTTAAACCAGATTGCATTTTTATACTCTGGACCCTTACATGGGTGTTGTCTCTCCCACAAAACACCTTTCTTATTATCCCAGTGCAAAGTGCATACTTTTTAAAAAATGGGGTTACATTTGCTTAAATTTCTTCACACTTTCTTTGTTCACTTTAAGCACCTTCACACTTATTTTCTGGTCAAACTGTGTCTTTCAAATCCTCTGTTTTTTTTTGTTGTTGTTCATTCATATATTGGTATTCATTTATTTTACTCCCGTTATAAGGCTTATAATTTCTCCAGCAAATTTCTTTGTACTTTTGTTAAAAATAGGTTGGTCACATGCAGATGGCTCATTCTGTTGACTTTGTTCTTCTTTCCCAAATATATATCGTCAATATCACACTGACTTGATTATGAATCATTATATCTCACATTGGATTTCAGTACTCTCAACCTTTTAATTATAAAATTATGTTGATTATTCTAGTTCATTTGCCTTTCTAAATACATTTTAGTATCAGTTTGTTCCCTTCCTGCCCCTCCCTCTCTTTTGTTTGAGAAAGACAGAGAGAGAGAGAGAAAGAGAGAAACAGAGAGAGAAAGATAGAGAATGGGCGCACCAGTGGTTTCTCAGCCATTGTGAACACACTCCAGATGTGTGCGCCCCCTTGTGCTCATGTGCAACATTGCATGCTTGCATCACTTTTGTGTCTGGCTAAGCATGGGACCTGGAGACTCAGATGGGCATTCTTAGGCTTTGCAGGCAGGCGCCGTAACCAATAAGCCATCTCTCCAGCTCCCATTCTCTCTTATTAAGTTAAAAAAATTTTGTTCTCCCCCTTTCTACCTTTTCTTTTATCCAAAATTAGGAAGAATAGGGAAAGGCATCTTAAGGTAAAAATTCCTAATGTACGCATACTAATATATTTTTGCATATGTATTTTTAAGCTTTAAGAGTTCTGATATCTTTTTTGCAACCTCATAATTGGTTTTACTGTAAAAAAATCACTATTTGTGATTTTCAAAAACGGCAACAAAAAGCAAGTCAAAATTTTCTGATTAGCTGGTCACTGATTATCAGTTAAGGTCAACATTTTGATTTTTATTAGTTGAACAAGATGAATAACTATAGTTTTCAGAATAACTATCATTTCAGAAAATAAAACAGGAATATTGATGGGTTTAGGACTAAAACAAGAAATGTAATAAATGTAATTTTTTTTTTTGGAGAGACACACTGAGAGAGACAGATAGAGAAGGAGAGGGAGACAGATAGAGAGTGGGTGTGCCAGCAGCCTCTCAGCTGCTGTGAACGAACTATAGATGTGTGTGCTCCCTTGTGGGCAAGTGCAGCATTGCGCCCTTGCGTCACTTTGAATCTAGCTAAATGTGGGACCTGGAGATTGGAACCTGGTTCTTAGGCTTAGCAGGCAGGCGCCTTAACTGCTAAGCCATCTCTCCAGCCCCAGATGTAATGTTTTATGCCTGGGTCTTTTCATTTAGATTGCAAGGTTGTCAGTCAATATTTGCATGCCCAACAGACTGGCCTTTAAAAAAAAAAATGAGAGATAGAGGGGGAGAAAATTGGTGTGCCAAGGCCTCCAGCCAGTGCATTCAAACTTCAGGTGCATTGCGCCCCCTTGTGCACATGTGCGACATTCCACACTTGCATCACTGCATCTGTTACGTGGGACCTGGAGAGGTGAACATGAATCCTTAGGCTTCACAGGCAAGTGCCTTAACTGATAAGCCGTCTCTCCAGCCCTACTTCAGCAAAATTTTAAAGTAATTATCATATCAATGTTAAGTTAGATTTTAGTAGCCAAAATTAAGAGTTTATAAATATAAAGATTAGTTGGTCAAGTTATAAACCTTATATTAATGCAGTACAATTTATTGTATCTCAGCTGTATTTCATATATCACCAACCATTAGGTTGTCTTTAAACCAAAAATAGTTATATGCTATACATGCATTTACAAACTTTATTTTGCCAATGTCATCTTAGATAGAAAACTGAATATATGCCTTATATATCTGCTTAATGGTATTTCTTTTGTAAAAGTAGGTTGTTTAATTTTTGTGTTGTCATAAATGAAATGGCAAGTGATTTTTATATATATATATATATATGCACACACACACAACATACACATACATATACATGCACACACACACACACACACACACACACACACACAGAATGCCTAAATCTAATTTTCTGAAAACTGTTTTTGTTGATTATTTTTTGAGTATTTTATTTATTTATTTGAGAGAGAGAGAGAAAGGGAAAGAGGCAGATAGAGACAATGGGTACTCCAGGGCCTGTAGCCCCTGCACACCTAACTCCAGACACATATGCCACCTTGTGCATCTGGCTTACGTGGGTATGGGGGAACCTGACTGCTTAGGCTTCACAGGCAAGCGCCTTAACCACAAGACCATCTCTCCCACCCCACTTGTTGATTCTTAATATGTAGCTAGATAATGAATGGTCTAGATAATAAATGTGTAGCAAATATAATGAATTGGTTCTAACATTAAAGTTCTGTTCTCATTTTCTAATGCTCTGAATCAGGGATGGGAAAGGTGAATGCCTGTGTTGCAAATCTAGTCTGCCACTTATTTTGGTTAATGAAGTTTTATTAGAGACTAACCATATTCATTCATTTACTTCTGTTGTCTATGCATGCTTTTCACTGTAAATTTAAAGTTTTATAGATTTGACCAGTAACATGAGCAATTCCAAAAATATTTACTATTTGTCTCTTTACAGAAAATAGTTTATTGAATCCCTACTATAGTGTGTGTGTGTGTGTGTTTGTGTGTGTGTGTGGCATTAGCCTTTGAGATCTTTGATAAATACGTCCTGAGATTTAAAGTAGTACAATAGAAAAATAAGAGTATCACCATTTTATCTTTCTGATTCGAGTTTATGATGATACTTTCATATGTATATACATTTAAAAAAATTTTTTTTGTTTTCTACTCTTCTTTACTTTTATTTTTGTTATTTGCAAGCAGAGAGAGAGATAGAAGAGAGGCAGAGAGAGAGAGAGAGAGAGAGAGAGAGAGAGAGAGAGAGAGAGAGAATGGGCATGCCAGGGCCTTTAGCCACTGCAAACGAACTCCAGATGCATGTGCCCCTTGTGCATCTGGCTTACATGGGTCCTGGAGAATCGAACCGGGATCCTTTGGCTTTGCAGGCAAACGCCTTAACCACTAAGCCATTTCTCCATCCCTGTATATACATTTTTCAAAATACTTATTTACTTGCAAGCTGAGAGAAAAAAAAAAGGAGAGAGAATGGGTATGCCAGTGTCTTCAACTGCTGTAAACAAACTCCAAACACATGTGCTAGCTTATGTATCAGGCTTTATGTAGGTACTGGGGAATCAAACCTGGAGAATTATGCTTTGCAGGCAAATGCTTTAACTGCTGAATCACTTATCTAGCCCTTAAAAAAAAACCAACTTATTTTTATTTGCAAGCAGAGATATACAGAGAGAGAAGAGAGAAAGTTAATGGAAAAAATTTAAATCTCAGCCATTTCTTCATCTTGATAATAAAAAAAGCAAGATGGAGTGCTGGAGAGATGGCTTAGCGGTTAAGGCGCCTGCCTCCTAAGCCTAAAAATGCTGGTTCCAATCTCCAGGTCCCACATTTAGCCAGATGCAAAGTGACACAAGGGCACACTTGCTGCACTTGACCACAAGGGAACACAGGCATCTGGATTTTGTTTGCAGCAGCTGAGACACTGCTGGCGCACCCATCTCTATCTGTCTTCCTCTCCCTTTCTCCCTGTCTCTCTCTGTGTCTCTCTCCAAAAAAAGAAAGAAAGAAAGAAAGAAAGAAAGAAAGAAAGAAAGAAAGAAAGAAAGAAAAGAGAGAGAAAAGCAAGATGGAAAGCCACATGCAGAGTGGTTGATTTTTCCTATGCATCCTCTACACATCAGATCTAGCACACTAGACTCATCAAAAGCAATTCATTAATCAGCAAATGGCATATCATTATATGTTATTATTTTAGGGCCAGTCACACAAACAAGCTTGAAAGCTAGTTCATGTACCTGAGGTCAAGTTTACCTCTTGATATGAAAAAGTTTTAACTTAAAAAAGTTTAGATTGCCAGAATAAATGAAATTATCTCAACCCTTGTGAGGTGCTAACCTAGAACTTTGAGCTTTTCATCTCCTCCTTCTTAAAGTAATAATTCTTCACATTGCAATGCCCAAAGACAATTTACAAATATTATATAGAAATCACATACACTTTGGTTGTATTGGTTATTTAGCATCTACAAACTGGTTAACTTTACCTACCTTTTTTTTTTTTTTTTCCTTCTCTAATTTTCTTTTCACTTTGGTTGTATTGATTATTTAGCATCTACAAACTGGTTAACTTTACCTACCTTTTTTTTTTTTTTTTTTCTCTAATTTTCTTTTTTTTTAATTTTTTAATTTTAATTTTTTTATTGACAACTTCTTTAATTTTAGACAATATTTCATGGTATTTCCCTCCCTCCCCCCACTTTCCTCTTTGAAACTTCACTCTCCATCATATCCCCCCCCAATCAGTCCCTCTTTTCAGTTTGATGTCATGATCTTTTTATCCTATTATGATGTTCTCATGTAGGTAGTGTCAGGCACTGTGAGGTCATGGATATCCAGGCCATTTTGTGTCTGGAGGAGGACATTGTAAGGAGTCTTACTCTTCCTTTGGTTCTCCCATTCTTTCCGCCCCTTCTTCTGCAATGGACCCTGAGCCTCGGAAGGTAGGTTTGAGATGTTTCAGTGCTGAGCACTCCTCTGTCACTTCTTCTCAGCACCATGGTGCCTTCTGAGTTATTCCAAGTTCGCCACCATCTGAAAAGAGAAGCTTCTCTAACCAAAAGTGAGAGTAGCATTAATATATGGGTGTGGACATTAAGAGAAGTGCTTACTGGGCAGTTTGGTGAGCATAGTATATACATTTAGTGAGGCACCAGCATACATTACACCCTTAGGGCTCATGACTATCCCTGTCATAGGTTTTCAGTGTCAGGGATGGATTTCCTCCCATGGAGCGGGCCTCCAGTCCAATTAAAGATCAGTTAGTTTCCCCCATAACAGACATGCCACTATTGCACCCCTTGGCCATTTGGCCTGGCTGGCCAAATTTAAGGTTTTCAGTGTTCACCGTTGAGTGTCTTCACTGGTGATTTCTCTCTCTCATTGAACTGTATGCAGAGTAGCTTTTTCCAACTTTCTGTCAGCTGGTCCCCATGGAGGAGGCTTTCAGCTCATCTTCAGCAGGATTTCTCAGTGAACTTGCAGCTCTTTTTTTTTTTCCCCCTTTGTTTTTTTGAGGTAGGGTCTCACCACTCTGGCCTAGGCTGACCTGGAATTAACTTTGTAGTCTCAGGGTGGCCTTGAATTCACAGTGATCCTCCTACCTCTGCCTCCCGACTGCTGGGATTAAAGGAATTCGCCACCACACCTGGCATCTTGTTATTTTTTTTATGGTTTTATAATTCTTTGAAACTAAATCTAGAGACTTATTATCTTAGTTACCAATTTAAAATAATTTCCAGCAGTCCATTGGATATAAATCTTTCATTATCATGTGTCTCTTCACAAAAACGGTTAATGGTATTTATGACATTTATAAATATTTAGAATATTTTTTACTGGGAAACTATAATAATCACTTGTTTGTCTGATTTTTATCTAAAAAAAAAGCATAACCTAAAGGCAAATAATTTGTGGCACATGTAACTTCAATAATCCCTGCACCTGAGAGACTGAGGTAGTTGTAGGAGGATCACTGTGCGTTTAAGGCAAGCCTGAGATTAGTGAATTCCAGGTTAGCCCAGGCCAGAGTGATACCCTACCTCAAAAAACCAAAAAAGGGTCATATTTATCCAACTAATAACTGATGGATACATGCTGCTGGTGTATAATTACTTTCGTAATGATCATAAATAACTGTAGGCATTCAAGTATACTTTTATGTTTTTCAGTTGAGTAAAAAATAAGTGGTTACTTCATAATTCTTGTAGAACGATCTTTTGCTAAGCAGTGTCTTTGAAAACTTGGCTTATTTTGTAGAAAATACATTACCAATGAGAGTATTTCTTTTTCTAAGAATGTGAGTCCATGCAGATATCAGTAGCTTAAGATACACTGTTATATGTAATTCAGAAATAATAATATATCATTAATAATATATCAGTATGTATAGAAATAGCTTTTTGATATGCATATGCTTTTTTCTGTTTAAGTTACTATGTTTAAAATGTACCACTTTAACAGTGAATATAGTAATATAACCCAACTATGATGCTTACAACAAACTTGTAGCATGTTTATCTATTGCCTTTATTTCCATGACTGTCATTTTATGATAAATATTAAGTCACAGGCATGCAGAAATTGGTGGTAGGTTTCAGAAAACAGGATATATACCCTTCTAGTAATTTTAAAATAATTGAAGTTATTTTAAAAACCTCTATCATTTCATTGCTATCCATTGCCTTTTAAGAGAAAGAGAGAGGGAGAGAGAATGGGCCAGGACCTCTAGCCACTGCAAACTCCAGATGCATGCGCCACCATGTGCATCTGGCTTACGTTGGTACTGGGGAATCCAGCCTTGAACCAGGGTCCTTAGGCTTCACAGGCAAGTGCTTAACCACTAAGCCATCTTTCCAGCCTGACCTTTTATTTTAAAATTTATTTAATGTATTAGATGCTTAAGTTATGTGCCTCAGGTCTTCTTTCTTTCCTATTAGTATATTTACTTATTTCATCATTATTAGCAAGCTTTTCAGCCAGTAGTTCTCATCCAGCATAGTCATTTATAAAGAGGATAACTTACTTTCTTTGTCTTTAGTTAGATACTTCAGTGTATTATGGAAAAAGAAACAACACTTGCCTAAAATTAGGGTCCCACTTTGGTCAGTCTTTCTGTACAGTCTTATTTTTTTGACAAGTAGCAGCAATAGATTTTCCAGTTAAAAGTAGTATAATTATTTGTCATTGCTTTTAAGGGAACATAGTTAAACTTTGTAATAAAAATTTGTGCTTTATTTTACTTGTGATGGTGTCCCAAAAAGAGAAGAAATATAATTTCTTATAAGAATTGAAAGTCCAGGAATAAATATAGTGATGAGAAAGAATTTTTCTCTCACTAGGGAACTTTCTTCATCTAAGCACATATGAACAATTGATCCTTGTAGTCATATATAGCAGTAAACATTAATAACTTAACAGTCTGAAGTCAGAGCCGAAGATAGAGAGCATTATTGAAAGATGGAGTCGAGCAGGTGCCACTTTAATATGTTCAGTGTCATGGTTGACTCTAAAGACTAGTCGAATGAAATTACTTGAGGTTCTAAAGATTTAAAAAGCGAACTCATTTTGCTGCACTAAGGAAATGCTACTGATCAGGCTTTCTGTGTCCCTTTTTTCTAGGCTAGAAAATATTAACCCTGAAGAAAATGACATGGTAAGCCATTCTCTGAGGAGATTTCTTGATGTCAGTCTTATATCTTAGAGGCTTAAGTTCAATTGAGTGGGTTTCAAGAACTAAGATGTGGGAAAAAGAAGAATTGACACACTAATAATGTACATCTTTGCTGCAATATGAAAATTCAATAACTTCACTCAGTCAATTTACAATTCACATGTGCCTATTAATTAAAACCCTATATTAAATAAAATATATTAAAACCTCATGTCTGACTAACATATAATGGTGTTGGTAGACATTACAGGAATTACTGAACAGAATAAACAATGCAGACACAGGGAGAGCTATTCAGAAGAATGGAGCTATAATTGTGGATAGAATCTACAAGACCAAGGAATGTAAAAAGAGAATAACTGCAGAAGAAATGAATGCTGTGATTGAAGAACGGGATGCTGCTTTGTCTCAGGTAACTGCCTGTACCCATGCAAGCATGTACTTAACTCTTTTCCCCACTTCTTAAAGCATCGAAAAAGTAAAATTTGCTCACATGTTCTTTCTCCCTGTTTTCAATTTTTTTTATTATATTAAAAAGATGGGCTTCCCTGTGACATTTTCATACATGTAATTATACTTTGTATTACTTGCTCCCTACCTAGATATTCTTAATTTGTTAGTTTTTAGTGTATACTCAATACCATAATGAGTTAATATATTAAAATATTTTCACTTTATACCACTTTTAAGACTATTCTTTCTCTTTATAATATTTAATGCATCATAAAGTAAAATTTGTTTATAAAATATTAACTTGTTATTAAAATGTAATTATATTCTTTAATCATTTTTATGAGAGCTGTTATTTGATTTGCAGTTTTTTAAGGACTGACTGTTTTTATTGGTGTTTTATTACCAGTTCCTAAGTGAGTATCTTTTGGGTCAGATTATTAGCACATTATTTTCTAAGCATTGCTTTATTCTTTCCTGATTAACTTAAATATTATCTCTTCCCTGAAGCTCTGGTTCTACTGCACTCCTCTTCAGTAGTGGCTGTATTGTCTTCCACACCAGTTGCACACTGGGCTTGGATGCTAATTTGTCATTGGTGCTTTTGATCTTTTTCTCATTTTCTTTCCTAAACATTTGCAGCTTTGGAACTCATCTATCAGACCAAACTACTGAGTACTCACTGTTGTTGCAGTTGTATACATAGAGCAATGTTGTTTACCTTGCTTCTAAAGATTTTATATCTGTCTCTTTCTCCAGCCTACTCCAAATATTGTTTCTGGTAACTGAAATATCTGTGTAGATGATCCTTTCGGTTTAATACTCTCTTATTTCCTCGAGTTCCTCTCCTCTAATCTCAAGTTCCACATGCCACTTCTGCCATCTGTTCTGTAGGCCTGTCCTGTTCTTGATCATTGACAGACTCCGCTTCAGCATCCCCCTTGCTGCCCTCCACCTTTGTAGCTCATTCACTTTACAACTTTGATGTCAGAAATTTTCAACTCCACTAGCACTGGTTTCTGTGAATCTGACTAACCTTTTTCTATCCCTCAAATCCTTTGTGTTCATTTTTTTTCCTTATGTAGATCATTGCCCACCATCAGTTCTCTGATTTTGTCCTACCTGCCAGGTAAAATCAAAGCCTACTAATCTTTTTGCACGCTTTGCACTTTTCACAAGTTTATATGGCAAAGTTTACATGTTGCTCAGACAAAACACCCAACCAAAACAGCAGATGTAAGGACAGGGCATGTTCTAGCTTACAGTCTCAATGGGAAGTTTCATGCAGGCAAATCATGGTAGAGCAGAGGCTGGGCATCACATTCTGCCACATTAGCTGGAAGGAAGCAGCAAAAGCAAGTTAGTGAACACTCAGTAGGGCTGGGCTCATTACCTTCAAGGTCTGCCCTCTGGTGACACATCTCCCTGGTAAGGCTCCACCTCCCAAAATCTCTACCGCCTGGAGATTGAGTATGAGGCTTAATCACAAATATGAGGCTGTGGGGCAATTTTACCTTCAGACTGCCACACAGGGGAAAGTAAATGATGCTTACAAATACTATACTTAAATTCATGGACACTGGTTGCAAGTAGGCCACCCTTATTGTTACCTTGCAGTCCCCTTTAGACAACTTTCTCCCTACATACACTTCTCAACTGCAATTAAAAAGAGATCTTTTGGGGCTGAAGAGATGGCTTGGTGTTAAGGTGCCTGCCTGCCAAGCCTAAGAATGCCTGTTCCAATCTCCAGGTCCCACATTTAGCCAGATGCAGAAAGTGATGCAAGGGCGCAATGCTGCACTTGCCCACAAGGGGGGCACAAATGTCCGGAGTTTGTTCACAGAAGCTGAGAGGCTGCTGGCGAGCTCATTCTCATTCATTCTCTCTCTCTCTCTCTCTCTCTCTCTCTCTCTCTCTCTCTCTCAAATAAAAGAGAGCGAATTTTTGAATGTCCACAGCCATTTAGTCATTCCCTATTCTACTTGCATGCACATCTTCATCCTCTTATCTTTTTACTTCTGATACTATGTGTCTCCATTTAAATATCACCTCTCTCCTTTTCTTGCAGGCTTAAGGTTACTATTTATCAATTGTTTCTTTTTCTCCCAGTTCATAAATGGTTTCCTTATTAGTTCAGTTACTATCTGTCCAGATGTGTGCTCTCTGTAGAGGCCAGGTGGAAGTCTTAGACTACTTGTAATTCACCCTTGTACTTTGGATGAGGCCTCCAAAACTGAGAGCTGAGTATCATAAAGGACCTGCTTCTGGAAGATACTATATTTTTGCTTGTCTCTTCTGCAAGATGGCACAGCACTATTCTTCAAATTATGTCCAGTCAGTCCAACGGGTTTTGTATCCCCCAGCTCTCTGCCTGAGACAAGCCCAATTTTCCCTCCATCCCCATACATAGAACCTGAAAAAAAAAAAAACTCAGGATAGAAAACAGAAAAAACCTGTAGACCTTAAATCATCTTTCTCCAGTTAGTCCCTATTTAAGATCTTAAACACTCAAGTTATCATTGTAACAACTATCAAAAAAATCAGTTTTGTGTTTCTTCTGACTTTCTCTTTCTTGGCTGAAGCGCTGGCCTGCCATAATAAATCTGTCCTACCTAGATGGGAAGTCTGATATTTGTCTTCTGGCTAGAATTGAGAAAGATCCTTAAATTGTAAAACAGGTGTTATTAAGTTTCTGTTGCCTACCAAGTGTTTTCCGTATCAAATGTGAACATGATTAGTTCAGAAATGGTTTGAAAAGAAACATGGGTTTTCTTTTACTTTGTATATTTTAGCTTTTAACTTTTTGTTAGTATATCAGGGTGGAATGAGTGTTATAAATTTCTGTTATCTGAACATTAAACAAGGGACCTTAACTCACCAATAGTTTCCAGGAGTAAATCACTTCAAGCATTTAAATTCAGTATCAACTCTTTTAATTTCTGCACTTTTAAAATTATTTTTGTTGATGTTGAAATATTTTTAAGAATTGATATGCCTCTAAGCAAAATATAATAACAACACTTTTTTTGATAATTTAGGGATTTCCTGTTTTGTCCAGTGCCATAACAAACACTATAGAACTACAGGCCCTGTGTGTCCAGAGTGGACAGATACAAAAAGTGTGGACAAACCAAGGAATAATCCTCATGGTGTAATTAAAGCAAGAAGCTCAGATCAAATGTTCACTAGTGCAATTCTTCCTTCTCTACAGGCTGCAAATCTACACTAAATATCAAGCTTCAGTTCCAACAGATCTGATCCAGAAATAAATTTTAAATACTTCTAGGAAGGCAGCTGAGCAACATTTGCAAAGTACCTTAGTCTGTAGCTTTCTCATTCTTGGCTTAAAGTATGGTCTTCCCTCTGAAGAGAGTACATTTCCTCTTGTTAGTCCTCTGCTTACCTTCTGTTTGAATACTAAATTCAATATCCCCTGTCCATGAAGATCCCTGTCATTGATATTGATAACTATTCTTAACCTCCTATTCTATCCCAGTACTTGTCATAATGTATTATAATCAACTGAGTCTTTAGCTACCATCCATACTATCATGAAGTAACATGAAGATAGGAACTGCTTTTACTTATCTGTGTTTGCATAGACTACAAGACAGCCTAGGGCTAAATATATATCTGCTGTATTAATTTGGGGGGGGGGTAGGTTCGAGGTAGGGTCTGGCTCTAGCCCGTGCTGACCCAGAAGTCACTATGTAGTTTCAGGTTGGCCTCAGACTCACAGAGATTTTTATACTTTAGACTCCCAAGTGCTGGGATTGAAGATATGCACCACAAAGTCCAGCTGAGTTATTGAACTAACGACCTTATTATTTTTATTGAGCTGATGAACAAATAGATCACTTTAGTAAAGTAAAAAAGCTTGTGAAATGTTCATCCACTCAATACGTTGTTGAGTTTTTTTTTTTTTTTTTTTTTTTTTTTTTTTGGTTTTTCGAGGTAGGGTCTCACCTCTGGTCCAGGCTGACCTGGAATTAACTATGTAGTCTCAGGGTGGCCTCGAACTCTTGGCGATCCTCCTACCTCTGCCTTCCAAGTGCTGGGATTAAAGGCATGCGCCACCACACCCAGCCTTGAGTACTTTTTATGTGTTTTATTTTGGGAACTCAGTGATATTCCAGTTATTATCATTCAATGATGGATGGTTTTGATTCTTGCAGGACTTACTGTTTTGTATAGAGTAATAGGTCTTGCACTAGCAAATTACATTCAGGTAGTGATGTGATGAAAATTAAAAAGTATTGAAGAGTGACTGCATTTGATGGTAAAATTAATAGAGTGATCCAGGCAAGACTCTGTTAAAGTGGAAAAGATGAACTAAGATTTGAAAGCAAAAGAGAGCCCAACCTTGGAAAGGGCAGTTGAGAGAACGTTCTGTCAGAAAGAAGAGATCAGCTTTGCTGTGTTGGAGAGAACAAATTTGCCGTATTTAAATTGTTGCTGCAAATGTACCGATTTTGTATTCTACTGAAGCATAGTGATGAAAGATGATAGAGACTTGTGATGAGGCAGAATTCATAGCCATTGGACAAATTTGTGTGGTCTTGGAGCAGCAGAAATCTCTGTGGTCCTGGAGCAAAAGAAATTATTTCTAAATGAACAGGATATTCAAAGAGAAAGCTTGGTATGGTCTACAAAGGATGAAAACTGATAGGTGCTTTCTTAGAGGAGCGAGTATAGATCTACAGAGGTAAACACATCTGGGAAATATTTTGAAAGCTCAGTAAATAGGCCATTGAGGGTGGACTGGATTTGAGTAGAAGGATAGAAGGGAAAGACTTGTAGTTGATCCTTATATTTGGGCTCAAATACCCTGTAGGTATTTTCTGTGTTATGAAGAAAGATTTCTCTTTTTGGTAGGGGAATAAGCATTTAATAAAAATATAAATTCTTTCTTGGAAGTAGTATATTTGAGATGATTCTTTAAAATCCAGATGGCAATACTGAGCAGGTACTTGGCTATTAAGTCATCAGCATATAGTTAATTGTGTGTTATTGCATAAAACTAGAAAATTATTATCAAGAATGAATAGAACCTAGTACCAAACTCTTCATATAACATCACTTAGCAGTTGAATAGACTAGATGGAATTAGAATCCAATGTAGAATGAAGTTAAGGGAAATTGAAGGGAATGTAACAGAAAACAAGTACACAGCTTTCAACCAAAGATGAAATGAAATGGTTGATTCTCTTGAGAGGGCGAGAGGGTAAAGCAACATGAAGAGAAATTAGGTTATGTGGATTATGTTGAAGGCATCCACAAAAGTTAGTCCAGGACAGAAACACATGGCATGGTTTGATAGGAAAATGGAAAATGAGAAAGGTTGGACAGTATATATGTGTGATTTTTTTGCTTCTGTAGAACAGAGGTAGAAAATTGGTGTTAAATAGGAAGAGGATTTGTGTGATTTCTTAGGAAGGTTTTTCTTTCTTTTCCTTCAGTTTTTCACATAGGTCTAAGCTTTATGTTATTTTGCCTCTTTATTAATACCTGTAAGTCATTTAGTTAGATAGTGGTTGTATATTTCAAAATATCAGCTCTATATATAGTCTTGTTATCTTAAGAGGCTGACATAATCAGAAACAAATTATTTCCCCAATAATTTGTATTCACTGGTATTATAAGCATAATTTTTAAAGTGATAATAATCTATATTAAGTACATACTACCATTTTTCAAATGCTGTTATTTACTATAATAACAAACTTGTTTTGCTTTCCAGAACAGGCACTGTTTCATCCCATGTCATGAATCTGGCATGATTACTGGAAATATAAATTTGAGCAAGGACTCATTATGAACATGTTTTTAGTCTATGTACTCAAGAATTTATATTATAAACTTTTGGGGGAAAGTATTTAAATTTTTTTTAATTATTTTATTTGAAAGAAAGAGGCAGATAGGAAGAGAGAGACAGAGAATGGGCACATCAGGGCCTCCAGCTACTGCAAACGAACTCCCAACATGTGCCACTTTCTGCATCTGGCTTATGTGGGCTATGGGTAATTGAACCTGGGTCCTTTGGCTTTGCAGGCAAGTGCCTTCACCACTAAGCCACCTCTCCACCTCTATTATTTAAAAAATATTTTATTTATTTATTAGAGTGAGAGGGGTGCAGTGAATGGGTACACCAGGGCCTCTAGCCACTGTATGTGCCCCTTTTGTGCATCTGGCTTTACATGACTTCTAGGAAATCGAACACAGGTCATTAGGCTTAGGAGGTAAGTGCCTTAACTGCTGAACCATCTCTCCACCCCCCCAATAGTATTTTTATTCCAAAGATAGGATTATGTAAAGGGTACTGAAAATTTATAATAGGGATCTTAGAAAAGTACTTGATAGTTATATGAACTCACCTGCTCACAAAATTCAAATTGCACAATTTTATTTATCCAGTATCTTTGCCTAAGGAAAAATTTCAGTTAACATTTTAATGGATTATATTTATACTTGTTATCTTAGAAACAAATGAATTTAACCAAATCAAATTTGGTTAACCAAGTAAAAATGACTTGTGGACGTCTACAAACATTTCAGGAATAATGTAAATCACATCCAGCAAAGTACTTGTCTTTAGTCCTAAATGTTGGATTCCTTAATACAAACCTTGAACTTTCAGCACCGTATATCAAGGTCTTCACTTTTTTGCAAATGACTGTGGCTATGCTTGTACATTTGCATACAGGTTTGTTTGATTAATTGCTACTTGACTCATCTATCATAATACTAAGCTCTGGGATCACAAAAGATCAGACTCTCAAACCTCTTCCTGGAATTAATTTAAATATTTAATGTCAAAAACCATGAAAAGATTCAGAAGAAAATGGTTTTTATTGTTACTAGTAGCCTAATTCAGGATTATAATCCATTGGAAAACTCCAAAGTTACATATTAGTTTCTTATTATAATTTAACTAAGTACACTAAAAATTATAAAGTTATTAAAAGATTAAACCACAATAAAATGTACTTCCAAATTTTATTTTGTTTAGAAATTTTTGATAAGTATATAAATCATAAACATATAGAATTTCAAAGTGTTTCTGTTATCACTGAACAATCAAAAGTATTTTTCAGTGTTAATGTTTACTTTATTCACAATTGTGATTTCAGAGAAAGTTAATGTTCAATATATAAATATTAAATAGGCAATTTGTTGAGTTTTAACTGATATTTATACCCATTGGCCACAGCCCTATAAAGATACGAACTTTTATCTGTTATGACATTTCTGCCACTTACATCCCTTGTAGAACAATTGTCCCTGCTCCACCAAAATAAATTCTCTGAAATTTTAAAACTGCAACTTTGTTTTTATTTATTCTAGAACTTCTTATAACTGGAATCCTACAATGTTAGCAAAGTATTTGTGATATTCATTTATTATTGCTCTGTATATCAGTTTCTTTTTATTGATAATCTTATATAATATCCTATTTGTATGCAGCCTTTTATTGATGCCATTTGGATTTTTCCAGTTTTTTTCTGTTTACTCTAAATGAGAATTCTTGTATAGGTCTTTGTGTAGATGAACATTTTCATTCTGTAGGTTAAATACCTATGAATGATATTGCTGAATCATAAAATACAAGTGCCTTTATTTTTAACAGAAATTAACTTTTTTTCACAGTGTATGTATAATTGCACATTGTAGCAATTTATTGAAGTTCTACTTATCCTAACCAACACTTAGGATTGCTGGTGTTTGTAATCATAGCTCTTTTAATGGTATGCCATTAGCTATTTATAGTGGTATGCCATTCTGTTTTTAATTTGCATCTAATGATTTTGGACAGTTCCTCATTTACTTATTGGCTAGCCATTCACATTTTGAAACATATGTTCAAATCTTTTGCCAATTTTCAAATTGTTGATTTGTTGATCTTTAAATATTTTGTCCAATTTTGTTCTTGATTATTAATTTTCTTAATACTATGTTCTGATATGCAGAAGTTTAAAAAATATAATAAGGAATCACTCACCCATTTTTATATGTGTATGGCTAAGCAATTGTCCTCATTCCAAGATTTCAATATCATCATATGTTTTTCTCTACAAGGTTCTTTTAATGTTTATTTTTAGTTTACTATGTATTGAGTTTGTATGACAGTTGAATATCCAATCTAGTAATGTTGGTTGAAAAGTTTTCTTTCTAAATGGTTTTTGTGATTTTTTTCAAACAATTATTTGACTGTATGTGTGTGTTTCAGGATATGCTATTCTAATTTAATTATTTCTTTATATGTGCATCAATGTCAGACTCCTTTGATTGCTGTAAAGTTTGGGTTTAGGCTCTGGAAATAATCCATCTTAATTATTATTAAATCATATTTTGATCAGTCTAAATTATTTGGATTTTTCTATAAATATTATAAATTTCATTTTCTATGAAAAAGCCAGATGGGGTTATGAATTAGTTTGTGTTGAATCGGTTGGTAATGGGAATGGAATTAGACTGACACCTTAATAATTTTTAGTTTTTCAGTTGTTATCTTTCCTTTTATTTATCATCACAATCTTAACATAAATAATTCTCTTTGTGGTTTAAACTATAAGTCTTTAAACAGTAAAATTCTCTTTAGTGTTGATAATTTTATTTTTTCCAACTGTTATGTTTTAACGTATATTTATGTATGTTTGTGTGTGTGTATGTATAGTATCTTGATCTTATTTATTTACCCAGTTTCCCACTCTTATCCTCATCTTTCCCATTAACAACTGTCTGCTCCATAAATCCCCATCTTACTTTAATGCCTTAAAAAAACTTTGACTTATTAAATTGTGGGTGCTTGCATGATCGTGGGTGGAAAGGTATTACCATGGAATGGGCAATTTACCTGTAGCTAAACCCTGATGAACCGGACTCTTTTTCTCTCAGAAACTATTAGCTGCCATTAGCTACTTTGGGAGTTACGTGGTCTTGTGTGTCCTTCCCCATCAATGGTGAAGCAATTGAGTGGCTCAGTCTTGTGCAGGAAACTATAGCTGCTGTGAATTCAGTTAATGGCCTTATCATATTTACAAGATAGCATTATCCTCATGCTTTTCATAAATTGACATTCATTTTATATCTTTTTCATTTCTGATATAAGCTATTTTTCTAAGAGTATAAAAATAAAATTATACTCTTTTTATTTATAAATTTATTATTTATGTACACTTTATTCTTAATGCAGTGATGATCTTTTCTCTTATTTAAATAACCCTATTTTAGGTTGTTGTTTTTTCTCTTCTTTCCACTTTCTTTTCTTTTCTTGTCTTTTCCCTAACCTCTTATCTCTTTTCATTTTACTTTTTCTTGCTCCTTCTTTTTCTCCTCTACCCCTTCTAATATCTATTCTTGTAAGATTCATTTCTCATATTTTGAATATATCTTTATGTAATCCTCATTTTATATTATATATTCACTAGATATAAAATGCACAGTAATATGTAATATGTATTTGACATTCCCTAGGGGATCTTATGTATCCAGGATATGTATCTAGTTACTCCCATTATATAGGGACAACCCAGTTTCCATAGGTAAGCAGGATCAGACACCCTAGAAAGAGCAATAAACTCCTTTATAAGTATTGATTCAGAATCCTGAAGCCCAAGTAACTAGGATGATGCTTAATTCCTTAAGCATGGCATTGTCATACATAATTGGCTGTGAAGTGAGTTCCTTGATCAGAAGCAATGTTGTGTGGAAATACCATGGTTGTAGATAAGTTATTCTGTTAGTTCACTAGCAGTTGTTGTGGAAGAAGCATTATGTACAGGGAAGGCAAATCCATATCCAGAAATGTCTATTTTATTAATAATACAGTATAATCTTCCCATAATAACAATAGTCTAATATCACCAAAACTGCCATTATTTTCTTTCATTCCATCATCTAAGGAATGCTCCCATGTTAGGACTCAATATTGGTTACTGCTACTGCAGTTGGTGCCCTCAGCAATGGCTATAACCAGATCAGTGGAAGTTGATGTGCTGAACTTCTGCATAACTACCAGACTTACTATCTGTTGTGTCCATGAGCCCATTGAGAACTGGCAGGATGGTTGTGGAAAGAAGCTAACTGGTATCCATAGAATGATTGATATTATACATCTGATCACTAACATTCTTCTCTACTATTGTGCACTGATGCAAGTCACAATTCTATTGAGCATTAATGCAAGACACACATATTTAATGTTCACATGAGAGTACTCTACATTGAAATGTAAATTGTTTCAAATAGTCTTGATGATTAAGATAAATACTAATAGTCTTAGGAGGAGAGAATGAAAATTGATAATGTATGGGAATTTGAAGAATATATCATGTGGCAAAGAAATTGAGAAAGCATAAAGAAATGGAATCAGATAATAAGTATGGGAATATTGTTCAATACATATATGGATAAACTTAGCATTAGATGTAGAAGGAATAAGAGCAGTTCATGCTTCATGCTCTTGACTTTTCATTTGATGTACTTCCTTTGTTGAAAGAAGAGATAGAAGGTTAGGGGCTAGGAGGTGGCTCAGTGGATAAAGTGCATGTTGAGCAAATGTGAGTACCTGAATGTGTGTATATCCCTAAGACCTGCCTAAAGCTGGACATAGTACCTAAATGTCTATAATCCCAGTGTACATATGGAGATGGGAAGTAGAGATGGATTTGAAAGGTCTTAGTGTGGAGACTCAAAATGCCTATGATGGTGCTGCTGAAAGAGTTACCCAGTAGCATTGTACATACAAAGGGGAATCTTAAATTAATGAAGACTTTCTCAGTGTAGAGCAGTTTCAGTAAGTAGAAGGGAGGTTGTGCTTCCAGAGGAAGTTTCAGAATTAAATACTAAAGAGTATTTCAGAATGATAGTGGTTGTAGGTATTATTTGAAAGTAAATTTTGTTAGAATGATTGACTTAATAAATTGTAGTATAGGATGGTTAACCATTGTTTTATCAAATTTATTCAAGGAATTTAACAATTTTATACAGTGGCGTTGGTTATAAGTAGATGACAGTGGCATACATAAGGAGCAATTTATCCTAATCAGTGTTTCTGAAACTACATAAGGTGAAGGGTGAGTTTTTTTTTTAAGTCTATCATGTATGCACTGCCACTTTAATAAAAATAATAAAAATGAGTTATAAAAACACATGAAACCCCAGCATATATTTCTTTGTTTTAAAGCTACAAAATTCCTCTGTCAAAATAAAATATATATATATATTTAGTTGCTTACTTTCATTTTTAGTGTCATGGCAGTAACATAGTTTTAGAATGGTGTTAGTCCTTGGATCATTCTTCAAGAACCACTCCTCAGACATATGGTAAAAGCATTAAAAGTGCAACATTTATTTAAGAAAAGATTGGAGAAGTAGCAATTACAGTTAAAAACCTAGAAAATACAAGTCATTTTCTTGCCTCTGAAGTAGCAATCCATTAAAGAAGGAGCACTGTACTAGAGAAGGTTCCAGAGAAAAGCATCACTGGAAGGGAAGTTTTACTGAGCTGAAAAAATGATAGGTTTAGGTTTAAGAAGAAATGTAATTATATTAACAACAATACTTCCACAGTATCAGAGTACTCTCAAAGACCCCACATGACCAAAGTACAAGGTCAGAAAAAAGAAATAGGTACATCACAGAAAAATTCTAGTTTTAAAAGATGGCATAGCCATTAAAGGTGCTTATTCGTAAAGCTTGCCAACCAGGATTCAATATCCAGCACCCACATAAAGCAGGATGCATAGAGAGCCTATAAAAATGGGAAATGGAGCCAGGAGAGTCTAAAGCTCAAGGTTCATCCAGCTGCCATTCATTTGTAGTCTGGCAGTTCATTTGCAGTGGTAAGAGTCCTTGTCTCAAAGAATATGGGGAATAGATACCTAGACATTCTCCTTTGATCCCAACATAGGTGTTGTGGTATATAGTCTCCATTCCCCATATTCCTCACACACACAAATAAATAGATACGTGTAAAATATTGTTGGCTTCTTGGGAAAAGATATAAAAAAGTTAGGTTAAATGATAGATGATTTTTTTACTAATACTGCTGTTATTATCATTGACTGGTTAGGATGATACTCTTGCTCTACATATATAACTCATTAGACAATTTCTGGAACATATAGTGTACACAGATAAGTGATTGACTTCTCTAGAAAACTAGGAAGTACTCTGAGATGTGACCCAAGTGTTCCAGCTGTTGTTTCAGTTCTTAGTTCATCAATACACTGATATATACTGGTTTCCTAATAAAAAATACTCATTATCATACATATTAAATAATTGGGCTGGAGAGATGTCTTAACAGTTAAAGCATTTGCCTGCAAAGCCAAAAGATTCCGGTTTGACTCTCCAGGACCCATGTAAGCCAGATGCACAAGGGGACGCACGCATCTGGAGTTGGTTTGCAGAGGCTAGAGGCCCTGACACGCCCACACCACCCCAAACCCCCTCCCCCGCCTCTTTCTCTCTTCTCTCTCATATAAATAAAATATTTAAAAAATTTTAAAAGCTAAAAGAATTTTAAAGAATCATATCCTTCAGTATCTCTAATAGTCTTCCTTATCAAACCTATTTCTAATTAAACTTTAGGGCTGGAGGGATGGTTTAGCAGTTAAAGTGCTGGACTGCAAAGCTAAAGGACCTAGGTTTGATTCCCCAGGACCCACATAAGCCAGACGCACAAGGTGACAAATACATCTGGAGTTCATTTGCAGTGGCTGAAGGCCCTGGCATGCCCATTCTCTCTCTATCTAACATTCTCTCTCTCTTTCAAAAATAAAATAAATAAATTTAAACTTTATATAATAATTAGTACATATAATTATAATTGTTAATATGTTGCACATTAAGTGTGACACAACATCTTGGTATTTAAAAAAAATTTATTATGAATATACTTTGTATGGGCACATCATGTGCTGCTATCATAATTTCCCTCCTCCCTGCCCCCATATCGTTGAGTGCCCTCCTCAGTGGGGTTTCTGGTATTTCCTATGGGGTTGTGAGTTATGAGTTTTGAGAGCAACAGTCCATCACTGGGGAAGAGGGCAATGCCTCTGGGAATGCATTCTCAACCTGTGGCTCTTGTAATCTTTCCACCCCCTCTTCCACAAAATTCCCTGAGGTGTGATGAGTATGTTTTAAGATTACTTCACTGAAAAGCTGTCAGGAGCTTCTGGATTTCTGCTTTGGTATGTGTCGAGTATCCTCATTGTCTCCTTCACCTTGGCACTGATTGTCAGGTTTGCCACAGAAGCAACACTATCGTGTATCTCCCCAATTCCTCCATGGTCACACCTAGGCCTTGGCTGAAGTGTGAGGGGTGGTTTGTTGTGGTATCTGAATTTCCATTATCTTTTTAGTAGGACTGATGGCTATTCTCAAAAGAGAATGACTTTTTAAAAAATATTTTTATTTATTTTTTTATTTGACAGAGGAAAAGAGGCAGACCGAGGAGAAAGAGAGAGTGAGAGAGAGAATGGGCACTCCAGGGCTTCCAGCCACTGCAAATGATCTCCAGATGCATGGTCCCCCTTGTGCATCTGGCTTATGTGGTTCCTGGGGAATCGAACCAAGGTCATTTGGCTTTGCAAGCAAACACCTTAACCGCGAAGCCATCTCTCCAGCACAAGTATGACTTTTTAAAATGTTTTATGGGCTGGAGAGATGGCTTCGCGGTTAAGGTGCCTGCCTGCTAAGCCTAAGAACCCGGTTTCAATCTCCAGGTCCCATGTTTAGCCAGATGCAAAGTGACTCAAGGACGCAATGCCACACTTGCCCACAAGGGGACGCAAGCATCTGGATTTCATTCACAGCAGCTGAAAGACTGCTGGCGTGCCTATTCTTTGTCTCCCTCTCCCTCTCTGTCTGTCTCTCTCCAAAAATAAAAAAATTAAAATGATATTTTATTATTTATTTATTTGAGAGAGGGACAGAGAGAGAGAGAGAGAGAGAGAGAGAGAGGCAGATGGACTAAAAAATTGGGCATGCCAAGTCCTCTAGCCAATGCAGACAAACTTCAGATGCATTCACCACCTTGGGCATCTGGCTTAGGTGGGTCCTGGGGAATCGATCCTGGGTCCTTTGACTTTGCACACAAGTGCCTTAACCAGTAAGCCACCTCTCCAGCCCAAGAATGACTTTTTACATAAGATTCAACTGATTGACACTTAAGTATTTCAAAAGAAAATTTAGTTTTTCCGTTGTAATCTTAGAAGTTAGAGTGGCTTCAGTTGGGATTTAACTTATGTTTGGGCAACACATTATACAATGAGAAAATTAAGAATGAGCACTTAAGAAACTGCCAGCTCTACTGACATTACAACATTAAAAAGTGCAAACCAACAAAGTTTGCAAACTAAGAGGAAGCATCAGTGGTTCCAGAAATACAATAACTGGGAAAGAGCTTAATAAACTATTAGATTGTGGCTATCATCCAGTGAGCATTAACATGCTTTCCTGAACTCTGCTTTATGTTTTTAAATAGTACAAGAAGCATCTCTGTCCTTTTGTGCAATAACTGCCAACTTTACATTTAGGTTATTCTATTGTTTGTTTATGGATTTTGAAAAATCCATTGAAGTTTACTTAAGAACCAACTCATTACAATGGTATTATTTACTGAATTATGTTTTCCTGACCATTAGCTAACTGCAGGGTTCAGCAATGCCAGGTTATAACTGCACATAAAAGATCGGAACACTACATCCTAGTAGGTGCATTAGCCAGAGGAGTAAAGCGATCATCTTAAAAATAAGTGCCTGTGCAGTGCTGAAGAGATTATTGAAAATGAATAAGCTGTATCAATACTCATTTATGTGGTAATTTTATAATTATCTTTATTTAATCACTTCAGTTATAAAATATTGCTCTTCATTTTAATTACTTTCTGATTATCCATATTAAACTATGGAAATTTATTACTTTTCTGATGCAATTTATATCAAAATGAAAAATTCTGAACAGTTATAGAATTTTTACTTTCATTATTGAATTTAAAGAGGAAGTATTATTAAGCAGTTTCTCCTTTCAATTCAACTAATATAATTACAACCTTATATCCACTTATTTTTATTAAATTTTGTTTTGTTGAGGAAGGGTCTCATGTATCCCAGGCTGTCCTTAAACTCTCTGTATAGCTAAGGATCCTCCTGCTTCCACCTTCAGAATGCTCAGCTTACAGGAATGTGCTGCTACCATACCTGGTTTAAGAGGTGCCGGAGATTGAGTACAGGACCAAATGCATACTAGGCACGAATGCTACCAACTCAGCTACATCCCCAGCCCTTCACATCCACTTAGACACCAACATATTTTTAAGGTTTTTTTAAATTTTATTTTTGAGAGAGAGAATGGTCGCACCAAGGCCTTTTGGCCACTTGAACAAACTCCAGACATGTGCACCCCTGGTGCACATGTGCAGCATTGCATTCTTGCATCACTTGTTTTGCATCTGGCTTACGTGGGACCTGGAGAATTGAACACGCATTGCTTAGGCTTCGCAGGCAAGTGCCTTAATCTCTAAGCCATCTCGCCAGCTCTTAAGTTACATTCTTAAACATCTAAACAGTAGGAGGAAAAACTACTTAGTATTTCTAAATTTTATAAAAATAATGGATTTCATTTTGACATTTTCCTACATGCATATAAATCTTAGACAATATTCACCTTTTCTACCAACCTTTCTTATTCCCCCTCTCTTTCCTTTTATTATCTTCTGTATTCCTAATAGTCCATCTTATCACAACACTCTTTCTAACTTTATTGTAATATAGAAAGTATTACTATAAATCTATATAATTAATATGATAAATAAGTCATACATTAAATTGGGATATAATAGCTTTGACATTTGAATCACCACTGCCTTGTTCTCAGACACTTTGGCTAACCAAGTAAATTGAGATCCTGAGAAGGTATGTGGTGGTGGAAGGGCTGTTCCAAAAACATCATATATTACTAAAACTAAGGATTATATAGCTTTTGCTTTTGTGTCTCCTTTTACGATATAACCTTCTGTCATATTTAACATTGTATTATCTCCTCTGGTGACCAGAATGCAGAAACTAGTTAAAATACATAGTCAGAAAATTGGGATGCTGAGGGGAATAGTTTTGAGAGAGATGAGATGAACACAAAAGCTTTATGTTACTTTGAGAAGTTTTATTAGCAGTTTTTCTATTAGTAATAATTTCTAAATGTGTGATAATTAATATACAGAACAAATAATTTCCTCATTTTCTGTTTCTGTTTCATTTATGTTAAATTTTAACCTCATTTGCTAGGTGCTTATTAGAGATCATTACCAAGTGCTTGGCAAGGGCCTACATTGCTTTGGGGATCTCATTGATCTCCCTTGCCAACTGCTCACCGTAGGGGTAATGCAGTTCTGGTCCTTGGATTCCCAAGCTAGAGCCTACGGTTTTAGGATTAAGCTTTCTCCACTTTCTACTGGGCCTGTCAAATCCATCTTCCTCACTTCACTGGGGGATGTATCTTGCATACCGGTATCCCAGAGGGCTGTTTCTAATGTAGTATCCACATTCGTCTTTAGTTGTATGTAGTTCCCCTTCCCTCCCTCCCATCCCCCAGCTCCCAATATTATTTGCCTCAATTAGTTTGTCTGAAATCCCCTCATCTCTTCCCTCCTTTTTTTTCACTTTTTCCTGGGGTCTTGTTCTAATTATATGCCCAAATTCCTAATGCTTACTGCTTTTTCCCCTCTTCTTCAGCTAGCCCATTTTTAGTAGCCACATAAGAGAGAGCACATACGGATAAGACCCCAGGATCTCAGGGAATTAAACAAGCACTCAACCAGTGGGATCTCATGAAACTAAAAGGCTTTTGTACAGACAGGCATACCATAAACAGAGCCAACAGACAACCCACAGGATGGGAGAAAGTCTTCACTAGCTATACTTCTAACAAAGACCCAATATCTAGAATCTACAAAGAACTCAAAAAATTAAGCAATAAAAAAATTGGCCCACTCAAAAAGTGGACCAGAGAATTGAACAGAATTCTCACAGGAAGAAATATAAATTGTCAATACTTACTTTATCCTTAGTCATCAGGGAAATGCAAATTAAAACAACTTTGAGAATCCACCTTACTCCAGTCAGGATGGCAAAAATTAAATGACAACAGATGATGGCAAGTTTATGGGGAAAGAGGAACCCTTATTCACTGCTGGTGGGAGTGCAAACTTGTACAACCTCTATGGAAAGCAATGTGGAAGCTCCTGCAAAAGATGAAAATAGATCTACCATCTGACTCAGCTATTCTACACTTGGGCATTTACCCTAAAGAAGACACCCTTTATTTCAGAGATACTTGCTCAACTATGTTTACTGCTATTCTATTCACAATAGCTAGGAATTGGAATCAACCCAGATGCCCACTGACAGGTGAATAAGATGTGGTACATATACACAATGGAATTCTACTCAGCAGCAACGAAAAAATGAAATTAGTTTGTCATGGTGGTGCACGCCTTGAATCTCAGCACTGGGAAGGCAGAGGTAGGAGGATCATAGTGAGTTTGAGGCCACCCTGAGACTACATAGTGAATTCCAGGTCAACGTGAGCTAGAGTGAGACCCTACCTCAAAAAAAAAAAAAAAAAAAAAAAAAAAAAAAAGGAAGGAAGAAATAATGAAATTTTCAGGAAAATGGATGGACTTGGGAAATACCATACTAAACAAGGTCATGCAGACACCTTATTATATTTTTTAAAGTAGACATTTTCATTATTTTTAGATTTTATATTATCTGCATTTATACTTGAGAATAACATTGCTTAAATATAATTTAGTAGCATATACCTTTAAATTGAGAAGAAAATTAACATAAAAATAAAATTTCTTTAAAAGAAACTTCTACCATTTTTATAAACATGCATTAAATAGCTTCAGTGAACTGAGTCATATGTTACCGCCTAGAATGGTACATTGATGTGAGGGAGGGAGGAGGAAAAGCAGGTGCTTGTAGGAAAACACATGCAAAGAGTTGTGACTCTTCCTGGAAGCCATAAGGAAACGTTTCTCAGAGGAGGCCATCTGGTAAACAAAGTGGGGTCAGGTGGCCAGTGTGAGCAAATTAGCTTGATGGAAAACTGGTACAATAGAATGAAGGACCTTACTACTCTACTTAGTTAAATATTTCTAACATATAGCAAAGTTTATATTTAGTTAGAACATAAAAATGTCAAATTAGTCAAATTTATCATTCTTAAAATGGTTTTCAATTCTGTAACCAATATAGAAGCTAGTAAAGGATATCAAATTAGGAGAGAGGAAGTTGGTGAGATACAAACAGGAGTATTTTAAAAGTACTTGTCTAGAGGTTTAGTAACTGAAGTACAGCTTAAAAGCATCCATTTAAACAAGAATTTACAAAGATTATTTATTCATCTATTTATTTAATGTGTGTGTTTGGGCTCACCATGTTTCTTGTGGCTGTAAATGAAGGCCCCTTTGGCTTTACATGGGTTTCTGGGGAATTGAAAACAGGCCATCAGGCTTTCTGAGCAAGCACCTTTAGCTGCGAAGCCATCATTCCAGCATCAAAAAAAACATTTACTTAAACCAACACATAAATGCACACACACACAAACATAGTTGTATGAAAAATATTCTGATTAACTTGATTTGGAGCCAGCAGTGATAAATTCTATCATAAAGACAGTTTAGAAGGAAATGTTTGCCTTTGAAGTTAGTGGTAAAATACTTGTGAGCACTGGGAAATGTAGAGGCTAAACTAAATGTATTACAGATGGAAGAAGGGGAGAAAGCCTGTTGCAATATAATATGGTGTCATTTTTAGGATAAAATTAGGAAATCGGGGCGATTTTCAAATTAAATAGAGTGAAACAATATGTAGATATTTAATATAGCCTATGTTTTGTGTACTTTGTTAGCTATTTAGTATTAAACTGACATGCTGGTATCTACTAAGATAATGCAAATAAATTTCAGTTTTGCCTGGGCATGGTGGTGCATGCCTTTAATCCCAGCACTCGGGAGGCAGAGGTAGGAGGATCACCATGAGTTCAAGGCCACTCTGAGACTACACAGTTTATTCCATGTCAAAAAAAAAAAAAAAAAACTTTCACGGTTTTGGAAGTATCATGTGGAGAGAGGCTGAGGTCAGTTTTATACAATGAGTGTGTACGCTTGTTTATTCATAGGTGGTGTTATATTTAACATACATATATAACGCCATGTATGATTATACAAATACACATATTCATCATATAAAATGGTCCTATAAGACCTTTATTTAAAAGAAAGCACTTTTGAAAAGCAGTAATAAAATTGCTGTTTTATATTCCTAAAAAGGACACTATAATTTAGATACAGACTTAGCATTAGAACATGAAGCTAAAATGTAAGCAAGATTTGTTTAGGCACTGTAGCAGACAGCTTCAGGTTCGCTGAGATGAACTTCCAGACCAGGCACAGTTATGGAGGAAGGGATATTTATTAAAGTTTACAAATCCAGGGGAAGTTCAATAGTGGCAGAAAAAGCTGGCCTGCCTTCACAGGTCCAAGCAGAGAGAGAGAAGCCACAAGCCAAAGCCACAGCACAGCATACCTCAGGGACTCCAACTAGGCACACTTTGCCTGTCTTTAGATTGAAATCCTAAACCCACCACCACAACTTAAGATCTGCCCAATGACATTGCCTCCAGCCTAGTGGCTGCAGATGCGAACTATAATAAAACACTGAATATATTGGGGGCCATCTATTCAAACTACCACAGGCACTTTTTATTAATTTAGCTGGACTTTGATGAGTATTAATTGAACTGTGTTAAAAGTTTAGAATTCCAACCCTTTTATTCTGTGTATTGAGTATTTCCTTGTTTAAGATGTCTTTATCCGTGGGAAAAATTATATCTACTCAACATATCTGTTTCAAAATAGCATCATTAACTATAATTCTAGCTCTTTCCTTTCTTTTTATACTTGTACATGTGTACAGTTAAAATTGTGTTGGTAATTGAAATTTAATACCTAAATTTGAATTCTACTTACTGTTTGTGTAGCTTTTTTTTTCTTTACAATGGCATAATAGTATCTAACTCATGGGGTGCATATAAACTTTAACAGAATACAAGTAATGCTTGGATATGACCTAACACCTACTAATGCTTAGCTCACTAGGAATTAATTTACTATTATTAATAATATGTATATGGCATTTTATTCTGGAAATAAATGCAAATCACAGCTTTAAATGTATAGCTTTTTATGAATAGAACTTTAAATTGTATAATATAAAAATAACTATATATCTTGATACCTTTAATAATGTTCACATTTACTAATCCTTTTGCTGTACAATGTGACATGTATAATTATTAATATTATATTAATACAATATATAAAATGTATTATATTAATTTTAACTGAAAATTTAATAGTTTAAAATATGAATGTAAATTACCATGTTTGCTATTAAATTCCTAGTTGTTTGCTTTCATGTGATACTTTATAAACATTTATATTTATATATATATATATTTATGTATAAATATGTAGAAACATGTCATTTATTGGTAAATTGCATGGTGGTGACTTGTACATTGCCTAGTAAATATTTTGGGAACATTTACTAAATATTTTAGTATTAGCCAGGTGTGGTGGCGCATGCCTTTAATCCCAGCACTCGGGAGGCTGAGGTAGAAGGATTGCCATGAGTTCAAGGCCACCCTGAGACTACATAGTGAATTCTAGGTCAGACTGAGCTAGTGTGAAACCCTACCTCGAGCACCCCCCCAAAATTTAGTATTTATAAATAGTATAGTATGTATAAACATACATGTTTTTTTTTCTTTTCAACTCTTTTTTTTAAAAAAATAGATTTTATTTATTTATTTGAGGGAGAGAAGGAGGCAGAGAGAGAGACAACGGGTGTTCCAGGGCCTTCAGCCACTGCAAACGAATTCCAGACGCATGTGCTCCTAGTGCATCTGGTTTATGTGGGTCCTGGAGAATTGCACCTGGATCCTTTGGCTTTTCAGGCAAACACCTTAACTACTAAGCCATCTCTCCAGCCTTCTTTTCAACTCTATCATAACACTGTTAACAATATTTGAACCAAAATGATACTGATATCTTACCAGGGTTTGAAGAAACAAATTATCTTTTCAAATTGAGAAGTATTTGTTTCATGTTATTATGTCAGAAATGTATTGTGATTATCACTTTTCAATATAATTGAAATGATTTTTTTGTTTGTTTGTTTTTCGAGGTAGAGTTGACTTTTTTCATGGAAAGTTTTCCTTTCACCATCTATTATGAGGGATACTTTTGCTGGGTAGAGTAACTTCAGTTGGAAGCCAGTTTTTTACACTTTGAAGTGTTCCATTCCAGACCCTTCTGGCTTTCGGGGTTTCCACTGAGAAATCTGATGTAAATCTCATGGGATTGCCTTTTTATGTTGTGAGTTGTTTCTTTCTTGCAGCTTATAACACTCTCTCTTTGTTTTCATTGAGAGTTTTAACTATGCTGTGCATTGGAGAGTTTCGTCTTTGGTCCCATCTGTTTGGTGTTTTGTGGCCTTTTTTGTATCTGGATGGGCCTCCCTTTTGATAGATTCAGAAAAATTTCCTCCATAATTTTGATGAATATGTTTTCTATGCCTCTGGCCTGGATTTCCTCTCCTTCTGGTATACCCATGATCTGGATGTTTGGTTGTTTTAGGGTATTCCACAGTTCCCTTGTAGTCTGTTCACTTGTTTTTTTGTTTTTTGTTTTTTGTTTGTTTTTTGTTTTTTGTTTTTTGTTTTTATGTTTTTGGCCTCCCAGTCAGTTTCCTTTGTCTTGTCTTCCAGGTCAGAGTTTCTGTCTTCCACATGACTCTGTTGGTAAGGGGTTCTAGAGACGTTTTTCTATTTTATTTTTGTTTTCTGTTGTGTTATTTTGTATCCTGTCTGTCTTGAGGTACAATTTCAAGTTCTGATTTTCTTGATGCCTCCTGGAATTCATCCTTGCATTCGATTAGGTCTTCATTAAGCTTAACCAGTTTTTGAGATCTTCAATTTCTTGACTCTCCTTTGATTCCTTCATATGTCTTTTTAGGGTTCTAATGTTTTCTTCAATCAAGTTAAGCCTACTGTCAAAATATGAATGCTCTAAGAGACAATTCTGTTCAATTTCATTGATACGATTGTCAGTTCTTTGATAGTTTTCTTCCAATTCAGTGATTCTTTTGATCAGGATCTCATTGGTTGTTGTGTTTTTATTTTGGGAATGAGTTTCTGTTGATTTCTGTATGATTTCATTAGAGGCTTCCATTGAAGGACTAGGCATCTTTGCTGGAGATCTCTCAGTTTTCTGACTTTCATCGGCTTTTTTGCATTGTCTACCCATTTTATGGAGACTGTTTATTGGCCTGTGCACACTCTCAGTCAGGTGAACAGGTATGTTGGTACCCAGTGGCCAGTCAGGATACCAGAGCAGAAGGCCTGATTCTACAGCCCACACAGGGGACTGGGAGGGGCCAGGAAACAGGGATCTGGCCTATTCACTCCACACCATTGGGAACCCAGACCAGGGTGCTGGGCACATCAGGGATAGAGTCTGGAGTCACTCCATGTCCCATGCTTGCCTCTTTTTTTTTTTTTTTTTTTTTTTTTTTTTTTTTTTTTTTCCAGGTTGGGTTTCACTCTAGTCCAGGCTGACCTGGAATTGACTATATAGTCTCAGGGTGGCCTTGAACTCATGGTGATCCTCCTACCTCTGCCTCCCAAATGCTGGGATTAAAGGCGTGCACCAACACGCTACTTTTTGTTTTGATTGTAAGAGTTTAGTATTGTTTTTGTTTGCACCGGAAAGAATTGTATACCATCAAAGTTGTAAGATGTTTTATTCTAGTGATTTGTGACCCAAAGTAGTTTGTATAGAAGGAAAAATAGCAGGTATTTAAATAAAATGGCAACTTTATGGAAGTTTTTTCATAGTAACAAGATATAGTCCACTTGACAGAATTTTTAAGAATTCATATGGATCAATAAAAGGAAATTAGACATCTTGTTGCTTTTACTGTCCAAATTTGTTTTATAATTTTCCAGCATTATTTCTGTATTTTTAGTTTACTTTCTTTGTAAAATCAGGGGGATTTGTTTATTTAGAGTGACAGGGTTAGTATCTTTTTTATCCATGAACTTACAGAGCTAATATTGTGATTCCTTTAATAATTTCATTCTGCTACAATTGTCCATAATTTAAACTCTGGAGTCAGGCTTTATGATGCACATGTATAGATAATTCTAGCACTGGGTTACTGAGACTGGAGGATTGTGAGTTAGAAGGCTGTCTGGGCTACCCACCAAAAAATCAAAACAAATTCAATGTCCTCACTCATTCCTGTTTTAAAGAAAACCTCAGACATAATAATACCATTTTGTTTATAACTTTTATTGTATAACTCTGAAATATACAAACTTCTATTGAAAATCACACTACAAGTTACTCTTCTTGTTGTTGTAACTAAATAATTTCCAAAAACAAACTTAAAGGAGAGTTTATTTTACAAAGGGATGCAGTCAATCATCATGGGGAATGCATGGGCACAGAATCATGAGTCCTCTAGTTATATTACTTATGCAGAGTTAAGTGAGAATGCAAAAAAAGGACAAGAAGTGCTATTGGGCTATCAAACTTCATGTCTTACCTGTAGTGGCTCACTTCTCCCATCCAATACAGAGCCACAAATGCTTGGCCCAAGTGTTCAAACACCTATAAAATATTTCATATCAAAACCACCACAACTATAGTATCATCACATCACAAATTAATAATAATTCTGTAATGGGAAACATCTTGTTTAATTTTCAAATTTCAGTGACAATGGGAATACCATAATTTGTAGCATCAGCTAGTGGAGGCACTTTTTGCTATGAACATTATAAATAGGCAGTGAGATTCCCTTACCGTTAGAAACCTATAGGCTTATGACCCGGGCATAAAGACTCTTGAGTCTTAGAGCTTTAGGTCCTGAGAACTAGAGGTTATGGCTCCATGCTGTTGAAATAAAGGTTTGTACTTCTGGATGTTTAAGTCTGAATAACTTCAGAACCTGAGAAATAGAGGGTGTATTGGTTTGGATTATGTGTTCCTCATAAAATCATATGTTCTGAATGCTTGATCCTCAGCTGATGGCATTTTTTTGAGTAGGGGGCGGGCTTGCTGAAGGAGTTGTGTTGTTAGAGACACATATTGGGATATTATTTATAGACAGCTCCATCTTTACTGAGTTTGGCTCACTCTCTTGCACTCGTTTTCCGTGGCAGAGGTGGTATCTAGCTTCTGGCCATGCCATACTTTCCCCTGCCATCGTGGAGCTTTCTCTTGAGACTATAAGCCAAAATTAAAAAAAACAAAAAAACTCCCATCACTTTCTTTTGGTCAGGTGCTTTGTTCCAACAATGCGAAGGTAACTACATCAGAGGGGATGGCTCTAGTCTTTCTAAGCCAGAGTCTTATATCTCTACATGCTTCTGTCAACAGAATTTTGCTCTGAACTTTAAAAAAAAATACCCTTATTTATTTATTTGGAGAGAGGGAGGGAGAGACAGAGAGAGAGAGAGAATGGATACACGAGGGCCTCCAGCCACTGCAAACGAACTTCAGATGCATGATCCACCTTCTGGATCTGGTTTTCATAGGTCCTGGGGAATGGCCCCTGGGTCCTTTGGCTTTGGTACCTTAACCGTGAAGCTGTCTCTCCAGCCCTTGCTCTGAGCTTTTAATTCCATTTGCCCAGAGCCTGACAACCAGTGCCACAGGTCTTGATGTTCAGGTGTTAAAGCCCCAACTTTTAATGTAACTAGTAGCCAGTTGTTACAACTCTTTAGCTTTGATCATGAGGCTTATGATAGTTTGAATGGAAGGCCCCCAGTAGATTCACTTTTATTAAAGCTTCTTGAATTTCCAGCTGCCTGGCTGGAAGAGGTGTCACTATGAGCAGATCCTAGCGTGTATTCCTAAGGTGTTACTGGGATTGGGTCTGGAATTCCAACCTAAAGTATGCAAAGAGCTGAGGGAATTCTTCCTGGGTTCTCTGCTGTTTGGCTGCCTGTTTCTTCTCTTGCTTTTGGTGGTGGGTTTTCTCTTTTTGTCATTATGGAACATCCCCTGGATTTGCAGGCTTCAAATAATCCTCTCCTCCCATAAACTGTGTCCGGTTTGTAAGTTCATGTCAGCAATGTGAGCTGACTAAAACGAGGCCCTCGGATCTTAACCCTTTACACCTGTCTGGACTTCTTCCAGAGACTGGACTTCTAGTTCTTTCTTGGACTTTGTATTCTCCTCCTCACAGCCTCTCCCTTTCAATAGTGACCTCACCAGTCACTCTCTGGTGCTCTTCAGCCACCTGTCTTCTGTTGCTGCTGTCACCACGGCTTGGCTAAAGGCGTAGTACATTGTCTGCTCTTTATGAAGCCAGATTAGTCTCCTGTATATGCAATAAATACCACAACCAGACAATAAAGAGCCATTTGATAGACGGTTTTTATATGAGTCTAATGTTGCAGCACCAAGAGGCAATACACAGGAGAGAAATCTCATTGGACCAACCCAATACACTATAAAACAGGCTAATTATAATATAATTATAATATGGGATAGTGTGCTTTTGCATGGCTTGGAATTCCACCAATCACAGCCTTGTATGCAAACCACCTAGTTCCACCAATCACATGTCTCCCATATGGACCAATCACAAGCCTCACAAGTGCCTCAATCACATGTCTTTACTAAGCTTTGAGGAAGTACTCATCCTTTCACTGAATAAGCAGAATTGAGAGTCACCAAGTGTTGCAGTTAGCTTTGCATTGCTGGCAGAAAACACCTGACCAAGAGCAATTTATGGAAGGAAAGGGTTTATTTTGGCTTTCAAGTCAGACTTGAGAGGAAGTTCCATGATGGCAGGAGATGGCATGAGCAGAGGGTCGACATTGTCCCCTGGCCAACATCAGGAGGACAATAGCACAGGAAAGTGTGTCAAACACTAGTAAGGAGAAGCTGGCTATGACACCCATAAGCCTGCCCCCCAAAATATACTACCTCCAAGAGGCTCCAGTTCTCAAATTGCCAGCAGGTGGGTACCTAGCATTCAGAACACCTAAGTTTATGGGGGTCACCTGAATCAAACCACTGCATTCTGACCATGGGCCCCATAAACGGATAACCATCCATGATGTAAAATTCAGTGTGTCTTTTAACTGAGCTGTAATACCAAAATAATAATAATAATAATAATAATAATAATAACAACAACAACAACAGCACAGAATAAACACACTGCAAAAGATGGCATTGGACATAGCAAAGAAATAATGAGTTAATACAAGATTTAAAACAACCAGGACAAGCATCAAACTCTGTAGCTCCAAGCCTGACAACTTTTAACCAGTGAGGAGTTTTTCAAGTTCCAATTCTGCCTCTCTAGCTAGGCTACTCACAGTCCCAGAAAACTTTTACATTTTTAATTATGTGTCCTTTCTGAATCAAGCTTAAATAAAATATGTCACAGAACTTTCATATAAATTCAAAAACATTGTTAGGTGAATTGAGTTGTCCACATAGTCATTGTAGAATGAAGTTGACAATGTAAAGTCAGCCAGTCCTATGTCACATTTCCAGAATTTACCTTCATTGAAACTATCTGCTAAGTGAAATTAATATTGGTTTGAAATGTCTTGGTTTTGTGGCTACTTTGTTTCAGTTGAGATGTTCTTTAGTTTGTGTGCATGAGCTAGGTATACTTTATATTTATATATAAGCATCAGGAGTATGTTAAAACTTGTTTTAAAATAATTTTTGCAGGACGCTAAGGAAATACAGACTACATATTATGAGGTCAGAGGCAGAAAAAAAGTCAGGGTTAGATGAGTGAGAAGCACCAATTTGGATTATAACTGTATCTTGATCATGGCAACTAATTTTTTTGTTATTTTCTGATTTTTCAAATGTCTGGTTGTTTGTTTGTTTGTTTGTTTGTTTGTTTGTTTGTTTATGAGAGAGAAAGAGGCACATAGAAAAAGAAAAGAGAAATGGGTACACTGGTCCTCTAGCTGCTGCAAACAAACTCTAGGCACGTGTGCCACCCTGTGCATCTGGTTTATGTGGGTACTAGGGAGTCAAACCTGGGTCCTTACACTTACAGGCAAGTGCCTTAACCATTAAGTCATCTCTCCAGGCCCAATTTTTTATTCATTCTGGCAAATAGCCATTTGTCAAATAGTCTATAAAGAGACTTCTACCGATCTTGAATTTATATATGTAATTATTGGTTGTTGCTTAATGCCCTAGTTGCTAACTAGATAAAATAAAGAGTGGCTTTTTTTTTCCTTAACCATAAGCTTCATATTTTATTCCTTCACCTGTTATCCCATACAACTTCATGCTATACTGATTTGCTGAATATGGCTTTATATTCTGTACAATTATTGCATAAATATTTAAGATATCTAAAAACCTAGAGTTTGTCTTGATATTTTATGACAATTTTCCTTTTTTTGAGAGAGAGACACACACAGAGAGAGACAGAGAGAGAGGGAGAGGAAGACAGATAAAGATGGGCGCGCCAGCAGCCTCTCAGCTGCTGCGAACGAAATCCAGATGAGTGCGTCCCCTTGTGGTCAAGTGCAGCATTGCCCCCTTTTGTCACTTTGCATCTGGCTAAACGTGGGACCCAGAGATTGGAACCAGCGTTCTTAGGCTTAGGAGGCAGGAGCCTTAACTGCTAAGCCATCTCTCCAGCCCACAATTTTCCTTTTTAAAAGATTAATAAACTTGATTATAGCATGTAGTATAATAGGTTATTGATAATTTATGGGGTTTTTTTTGTTGTTGGTGGTGGTGGTTTTTCGAGGTAGGGTCTCACTGTCACTCAGGCTGACCTGGAATTCACTATGTAGTCTGAGTGTGGCCTCAAACTCACAGTGATCCTCCTACCTCTGCCTCCCCAGTGCTGGGATTAAAGGCATGCGCCATCATGCCCGGCAATCTGTGTGATTTTTAGACTGCTTTTTATCCATCAAGCATTTATAATCAGAACTCTTTGGTCAGTCTAGAAAATGATTTTATGTACAGGGTAACCTCAATTTTATAAAACTAAGTATTTTGTGAAATAATATTTGAATTAATACAACTGAAAATTATATTGAATTACCAAAGTACTGTGTTATTTTGTTTACATTCAGCATTGCTTTTGCTTTCCATTCTTGTTACAAAAGAAACCTTTGGCTTGTAGAGAACGAGGTGGTATTATTTACATTAATTCATATGGCTTGTGCAAAAAATGCTATAGCTCCTTTGCTTAATGGGATTCTTCCCCTGTGGCAGTGCAAACGGCTCGAGCAGGAGCTTCATCATCTGAAAGAGCAGAAGCAGACTTGGGCAAACAACATGAGACATCTGACTGCTGAAAACAATCAGGAACGTGCTTTGAAGGTAAATCTCCATTCCTTCTTTCAGGCAAATGAAGGTTGTAAGCCCTTCGTGCCAGCTTTCTGTGTGGCCTATATCAGTTGTGTACATTTCAGCAGAAGTGAGCTGTGCTGTTTGCCAACAACCCCTTCTTTAAACACAGATACAGCACCCTGCTGTTATGGCATTATTTTATCTCATGTACGTGTACGTGAAAACAACATATTTTCCGAATTTTGAGTGGTCGTATATTAATAGCATAATACCTATTCATTCTCTTCTATTTTTATATCTTCACCTTTTATAGCTAATAAAGTGTCAACTCTCAAAGCAATATTAAATAATTAGCCTTTTCTTCAAATCACTATTTATTATAGTATTTTAAATATATATTTTACTTATTTATTTGAAAGAACGAAAGAGGCAGAGAGAGAGAGACAGACAGACAGAATGGGCCATCAGGGTCTCCAGATTTATGCACCACCATGTGCATACAGCTTTACGTTCATACTGGGGAATTGAACCTGGGTCCTTTGGCTTTGCCACCAAGCACCTTAACCGCTAAGCCATCTCTCCATCCCTTATAATAATTTTTAAATTAGTTGTAATGTCTTGATAGATATTTGAATGTACATGGGAATTGAAGGAATAGTTAGGATGTTACAAGAAGATTAAAATAATGTATTCTACTAGAATTTGAAGCAAATGACATGTTTTATGACATGCTGTATTACAATGTAGATCTAATCATCATTAAAAATAACATTATTTAGATCCTCATTATACTTTTTTCTTGAGATGTGACTTTCCGTTATTTTTCTTGATGCTGATTCCTTCATGTTAGTATCTGAGACAATAATGGTCTCTACCTTCCAGGTGTTTCTATTCTCATTAATATGTTGTTTTCTTAATTTATGGGAAACAAAAGATTTTGGTGGTTTTTTGCTTCAATAAGAAATGATTTGTTACCAAAAGGATTATATTGTATTTGATTGCCTTAAAAACTCTTTTCTACACAATATATTTAAATTCATTTTGAAATTCTTAATTTTAGGCTTATATTAACTTTGTTATTATTGTGTGATGCATTTTCTCTGTTTTAAGAGAAAGAATGAATGAGTATGGGTGTGCCACGGCCTGTAGCCATTGTAAACAAACTCCAGACATATGGTCCACCTTGTGCATCTGTCTTTATGTAGGTACTGGGGACGAGAACCAGGTCTTAGGCTTTGCACATAAGCACCTTAACTGTTGAGCCATCTCTCCAGCCCCATTTTTTCTTTTTCTTTTTTTTAAATTTTATTTATTTATTTCAGACCAACAGAAAGTAAGTGAATGGGCACACCAGGGCCTTCATCCACTGCAAATGAACTCCAGATGCATGTGCCACTTTGTGCATCTGGCTTACGTGGATACTGGGGAATCGAACCTTGAACTAGGGTCCTTAGGCTTCACTGGCAAGTACTTAACCACTAAGCCATCTCTCCAGCCCCAAATTTTGCTTTTATAGACATGTAAAGATTATAATCTGTATTCTGGAACTTTTGCTTGTATGTTTATATTAAATTTAATAAATGATGACTATGGAGAGAAATTGATACACATTTCTAAGAGGTTATTAAAATTGAAAGGAAATAAGTAGACTCATAGAGACTTAGAAATTCAAAACAAAAACAATATTCTTGGGCTGGAGAGATGACTTATTGGTTAAGGCACTTGCTTGTGAAGCCTAAGAATGCAAGTTTGAATCTCCAGGTCCCACGTAGCCAGATGTACAGTGATTCAAGCATGTAATATTGTATATGTACCACAAGGGGCCACACACATCTGGAGTTTGGTTACAGCAGCTAAAAGGCTCTGGCTCGCCCTTTCTCTCTCTCTCTCTCTCTCTGCTTCTTTCTCTCTCTCTCTCTCAAAAATAAAAAAAGAATAAGCCAGGTGTGGTGGCGCACACCTTTAATCCCAGCACTCGGGAGGAAGAAGTAGGAGGATCACCGTGAGTCCAAAGCCACCCTGAAACTACATAGTGAATTCCACGTCAGCCTCGGCTAGAGTGAGACACTACCTCAGAAAAAAAAAAAAAATACAAAAATACAAAAAAAGATATTCTTATAAAATAAAACTCAGTTTAATTTATAAAATTTAAGTAACCTATAAACATAACTCATTTTCATTCCTGAAAAATGTATTATCTTATAATCTTTTCTAGTTGTTTTTTTGTTGTTGTTTTTTGGTTTGTTGAGGTAGGGTCTCACTCTGGTCCAGGCTGACCTGGAATTCACTATGTAGTCTCAGGGTGGCCTCGAACTCATGGTGATCCTCCTACCTCTGTCTCCTGAGTGCTGGGATTAAAGGCTTGTGCCACCATGCCTGGCTATAGTTGCTTATATTTTTTTTCTTTAAAAGTTTCTGATTTTTCCAGTCTTTTTAAATAATATTTTTTATTTTCATTTATTTATGTGACAGAGTAAGAAAGAGAGAGAGAATGCATGTGTCAGAGCCTCCAGCACAAATGAATTCCAGACCTGTGCACCCCCTTGTGTATCTGGCTAACGTGGGGCCTGGGGAATTGAACCTGGGTCCTCTGGCTTTGCAGGCAAACGCCTTAACTGCTAAGCCATCTCTCCAGCCCATGATTTTTCTAGTCTCTTAATCCATTATAGCTTCATCCATTAATTATAGCCAGCTTAAATTCTTGGTAAAGAGAGGAAGAATTACTTCTAAAACTCTTTCATCAATTCAATCTTTCTTAAACCTATTGTATTTATTCAAACTAGGTTGAAAATCTATTATGCTTGAGACTGCCTTTTAATCATATTTCAGATTATATTTTCTCATGAGAATCCCTAAATTTATTATAAAAATTATACATTCTTAGTACATCTTAGCATTGTAAATATTTTTAAAAATCATTCTTTCTTAAAACCTTGTTCTTTATATGCTGATTAAGTTGTTGTCTTAAGAATGGCAAACTTATTACTAAACTAACTACTAATAAAGCACCTCACCTTGTTTCTTACAGTCCATAAATATGTACCATTTTTAACTGATTTACTATGAACTTTGTTTGCAAATGAGCATTAGGAATATTTTAAAGGGTTATTGATTTTAGAGATTTCAATGTCCCAATAAGACTCTAATATTATGAATTTCACCATCATTAATATTACCAGTAAATATAAATTATAATGATATGAGAGTTGAAAATGTCATGCTTTATTTGGCTCAACTCAACTGAAATTTCTAAGGTACTTCGATATATTTGGGGAATGAAAATTGAAATCACAATTATATAAGAAATACTTTGTTGTTGGTGGTGGTTTTTCAAGATAGGGTCTCACTCTAGCTCAGGCTGACCTCAAACTCACAGCGATCTTCCTACCGCCACCTCCCGAGTGCTGGGATTAAAGGCATGTGCCACCATGCCCGGCACCATATAAGAAATACTTTTAAAAATATTTTTATATTTATTCATTTATTCTAGAGAGAGAATGGGTGCACCAAGGTCTTCAACTGCTGCAAATGAACACCAGATGCCCCACCTGTGCATCTGGCTTACATGGGTCCTAGAGAGTTGAACCTGGGTCTTTTGGCTTTGCTGGCAAGCGCTTTAACCACTAAGCCATCTCTGCAGCCCAAGGAATACTATTTAATAATCTAGTGTTATTCAAATAATTCATTTCTGTTCTATTATTCAGAAATTTTTTTCTCAGTTATTTGTTATGGTAGACCCTACAATTAGATATTTTTGGTGGTCATTTATTTATAAGCAATCTCTTTAGACTCCCAAGGATAGCAAGGAATTTTTACTATTTTCTGTTTTCAGGCTCTATTTAGTAAAGCTTTAGAAGTTGAGGGACTGAATAATCCTGACACTAGTATATAATGAAGAGATACTTTAAAAAAAACTAATATTCCCATTTAAATCAATATTATCAATAACTCTTTTGTTGTGTTGTTTTGTTGAAATATTGTGAAATATTTTTTGTCTCAGACATTCTTTTGCTACTCGGTCTCATGTAGCCAAGTTTGGGTTAAACTAGCTTTGTAGCCAAAGATTACCTTCAACTCCTGATCCTTCTTTCTCTTTCAATTACTGAGTTTATAGGCATGTTACCATCATGCCCAGCCATGAAATTAGATGAAGAACATTTTATATTGATATATATGTAAACTTCGATTATCCATAAACATGTAGACATTAAACATTAAAATTAGAAAGGTTATATACAGTTCCTTTCTTTTCTTTTTGATTTTTTGTTGTTTGTTTTTCGAGATTAGGGTCTCATTCTGGCCCAGGCTGACCTGGAATTAAAGGTGTGTGCCACCACTCCCAGCTCTTAGTTTTTTTTTTTTGGTTTCTTGAAGTAGGGTCTCACTCTATCTCAGGCTGACCTGGGATTCACTCTGTAGTCTCAGGGTGGCTTCAAATTTACGGTAATCTTCCTACCTCTGCCTCCCGAGTGCTGGGATTAAAGACGTGCACCACCACGCCCGACTTCCTTTTTGACTTTTTAAAATTGACCTTTAAAAATGTATTTTTATTTATTTATTTGCAAGCAGAGAGAGATAAAAAGAGCGGTAGAGAGAATGGGCATCCCACAGCCTTCTGCCACTGCAAATGAATTCCAGATAAATATACCACTTTGTGCATCTGGCTTTACATGGATACTGTAAAATCAAACCAGGGCATTGGGCTTTTCAGGCAGGTACCTAAACCACGGAGCAATCTCTCCAGTCCTTAAATTGACTTATTTTATTTTATTTTTGAGGTAGTGTTTCACTGTAGTCTGGGCTGACTATGTAGTCTCAGGGTATCCTCCAACTCATGGTGATCTTCCTACCTCTGCCTCCCAAGTGCTGGGATTAAAAGTACACGCCACCACGCCTGGCTTCTTAAATTGACATATTTTAATCATATATCTTTAACATCCTGTAATTTGAGTTCTCCAATATAATTTCATTAAAGCCATTCTTACTTAGATTGTATTGACCTCTATGGTTAACAGATCTATTTTAGAGCAGTGTTAGGTTCACACCTTAACTTGGAGTAGAGAATTTCCATATACCTATTATGACCATAAGCCTTCCCACTGTCAGCATCCTGAAGCATTGTGACATATTTGTGACATTCATTAAATTAACATGGACACATCATTAAGAGCAAAAGTCCAAATTTTACCTTAGAAGTTCTTATATATTCAGTATGTTTTGATAAATATATACTGTTCAGTAGTCATCATAGTATTGTACAGAACAACTTCAGTTCCTAGTAAGTCCTGAAATATGCACATATATTCCTCCTAAACACTTGGCCCCTGACAACCACTGACCTTTCAGCCCTCTCTATAGTTTGGCCTCTTTCAAATACATATATGGATTTATACCTTTTCATATTGACTTCTTAAGTCATAAACATTCAACCTTCTACCACACCTTTTGACAGCTTTATAACATATTCTTGTTAATGGTTAGTAACCATCCATTATTTAGAGATTTTTAAAATTTTTTTAATTAATTAATTTATTTATTTATAAATTTATGTATTATAGACAGAGAGAGTGGGCATGCCCAGGGCCTAGTCACTGGAAACAAACTCCAGATGCATGCGCCACCTTGTGCATCTGGCTTATGTGGTACCTGGAGAATGGAACTTGCGTTCTTAGGCTTAGCGCCTTAACTGCTAGCCATCTCTCCAGCCCCAATCCATTATTTATTTATTTATTTATTCATTCATTCATTTATTTTTATTTACTTGTTTATTTTTAATTGAGAGAAACAGAGAGAGAATGGGTGTGCCAGGGCCTTTGCAGGTGCTGTGAATGAACTCCAGATGCATGTGCCCCCTTGTGCTCATGTTCAGCATTGCATGCTTGTGTCGCTTTTTGCGTCTGGCTAAATGTGGGACTTGGAGATTTGAACAAGCGTTCTTAGGCTTCACAGGCAGGTGCCTTAACCACTAAGCAATCTCTCCAGCCCCCAATCCATTATTTAGATGAACCACAATTGTTGAACAATTTCTTGGTTGCTTCTAAGTTTTGGCAATCATGAGTAAGTCTTATAAGTATATGTGCAAGTTTGTGTGAAGATCAGTTTTTCTATTTATGAGTAGACTGGCTAGAGAGATGGTTCAGTGTCAAAGGTGCTGTTTTCCAAAGCCAGATTCACAAAGTGGTACATGTGTCTGGAGTTCACTGCAGTGACAGAAGGCTATGTGGAAGGTCCATTCATTCACCCTCTCTCTTTACAAATAAATAATAAAAATAATTTTTTAAAATCAACCCATAAATAGAAACTAGTTGTATTGCAGGATCATGTGGTAAAATGTGTGTGTGTGTGTGTGTGTGTGTTAAACTGTCTTTTAAAGTGGCTGAAACAATCTGTGCTCCATCAGCAATAAGTGAGACTTCTTGTTGCTCTATGTCCTGGAAAGGAGGATGACTGTTTTAGTGTATTCTTCTCCCTTCTTGATTTCATTTCACGTGTTATTTACATTGTAGGGCTTTTCCTGGGAACACTTAAGACAGATCAAAAAAACAATTCCACTCAAGTCTAGCTTAGTGAATCTGTTAATGTATCAGGATACTTATAGCAGCATGGGTGAAGGATTATTTACAGGAGCATATATGACTCAAAGGCAGCTGCCCTACCAAAAAGTCCACCACTGCATGAAGGATGCCATAAAAGTTTCATCTCTGGAGTTCTGCCAAATCAGAAGTGAATATGGAGGCTAGCATCTACATGTCTTTTTCCTATCATAATTCTTTCCTTATGCAGGCAATTTTTTCTGGGAAGAAAGCTTAACTTCAGTTGCATGGTTTACCACACGTAGCAAAGACCATGCCCCTTCCACCGCAGCTTGTCTATGATCCCATCCTATATTTTCTACTTGATGGGATTACAATATATTCACTAGTTATCAACTATTAGGATGTAGCTATATTTGTGGGGTGTACCCTATCTATTAAGGAGCCATGCCACCAATTACCACATTAAAAGCCACCTTAGTGGCCTGGAGAGATAGCTTAGCAGTTAAGGTGCTTGTCTGTGAAGCCTAAGGACCCATATTGGACACTCCAGATTTCACATGAGATAGATGCACAAAGGTGATGCAAGCACAAGGTTGCGCATGCCCAATGGGTGGTGCAAGCATCCAGAGTTTGGTTACAGTGGCTGAGGCCCTGGTGCACCAATTCTCTCTGTCTCTCTCTCTCTAAAATAAAAGTATTAAAAATAATATAAGTAAATAATATAGAAGGCCACCTTGGGATTTCTCCTAATGGTACTCAAGTCTCAGACAGTTCTGCCTATGTTACATATCTTATCACTTATCACAGAAAATATGCAACTGTACATCAACAAAAGGACACTGCCTCAAACCACACAGGGAAAGGTGGCCATATTGATTTGCTTGCATGCACATTGCCTCCTCAAGTGGACCAACCTCTGTTGAGTGTCTTGTCACCCATTGCAGGAGCATGCAGCCACTTCTTCCAACTCATCATTAGTCCTGCCAGTCCCTATTTATGTCTCATTTCTGTTGTTTGACTTTTGAGGAAGAGACATAAACACATGTCTATTCAGCCTAGATAGGACACCAAGGACAGACTGCAGAAAAAGTTCCACTCATATCTACATAGTAATGTGTAATACAGGATGGGATCATAGGCAAGCTGTGGTGGAAGTTGCATGGTCTTTGCTATGTGTGGTAAACCATACAATTGAAGCTAAGCTTTCTTCCCAGAAAAAAAAAAAATTGCCTCCATAGGGAAAGAATTACGATAGGAAAAAACATGTAGATGCTAGTATCCATATTTACTCAAGTCTACAGAGAATGGTTAAAGGTGAATCACAGCAGCATAGGTGACTCAGAGGCAGGTGCATCATGAAAAAGCCAACCCCCGCATGAGTAGGGACTCTCCAAAGATGCATTCTTGGATTTACATGCCCAAAGTGTAGGCAACTTCACCAAAGATTCTCCTCTACCCTAGCAATTTATTTACTGCTGATAAAACCTTAGGGGTGAAGCATTATGAATCTTGTAACTTTTCTCTGAGCCTGTAAGTTTCATTAATTCCCTGAGTTTTAAGAGCCTCCTTCCCCCATAGAAGGGAACATTTCAGTTTAGAGGAAATAGTTAATGACTGGCATGTCTGCCTTTCTGCCTCTGGACTCAATGTCTTCTTACCTACTGAACTGGAAACCAAATGCCTAATTTTATTCCATAATCACTTTACATGAAAAGTTAGCACCTGAGCTAGAAGCTTTTGGATAACACATTTATTTCCAGTCCTATTCTCTTGTGCACCTTAGCTGTAGGAGAAGAAAAAATGAATACTTCCACAGCCTTCATTTTGCCAGTGAGACAGATGGCGTCTGTGGGGAGAGTTGGATAAGAAGTAATGGACTGATGAAACAAATATCATTACTCCTTTATTTATTGCTTTGAAAATTTATTGTCTAAAATTGTAATAGCCATTTCAGTCATGAAACATCAAGAGATGTTGTAGAACATGAAGCACCTATATACCCGGACTTCTTTTTCTATATTTTAAATAGTTTTTATGGTTTTCTACTTCTAAATTCATTTATTAAAATCTATTAAGTAGTGATACAACTATCTTCCTAGGTATATATTTTTAAATAATTGGTGTAATCTTCATGTCTCTTCTGCCACAAAGCAGTTAAGCATCCTGTCCTGCCAGTTTTGTATTGGTTCATTTTCTGCTAGTTTATTCTCACTTTTATTCTACCCTATATCCAGTTCTATAATAGTAATGTCTAAGCTACCTTTAAAAATCCTCATTTGCTCACCTATCTATCAACTGTCATTCTTCGACACAGGTGACACTTTTCTACTCTGAAACCTTCACTGAGTCTTGTATAGGTATAAGAAAATATAGATATCTGAAATAACATCTACTTGATTAAAAATAACTAAAAACCATGAATGAAATCATATTTAAAGAATTTTTGAAATTTATAACTTTGATAGCTAGAACGTGAGGACCTGACAAAGGCTGTAAACAGAATGCAAATTATAAATAAACCCAGTTGGATGATAAGTTATTACTTGAAACTGTCATTTAAACCTGAGTAAATTTGTCAGATCTTGGTGAATTTAAGTTTCTGTGTTAATGACTATGAGAATTTATTTTTACCAAGGCATGTCATGCATGATTTTCTCATAGAAATAGTGTGTCAGATGCCCTCACCATTAATTTAAGTGAACAAGAAACCAGATGTTGAAAGAATATATGAAGCAAAGTCACTAACTTAATTGACTGTGAAGAGGGAAAATATTATTTGAGAAATTGTCATTCATCATCAGCTTTCACTCAGATTTAATACCACAGAGGAATCCTGTATTTCTGCTACATGTACGCTTCTAAAATATGAGAATTCAATTTAGAGAGGCCTGTAGACAACAGGCCAAACCAAATTGCCTTCACAGTTAAACTAGCAATTCCTATAAGTAAAGTTACAAAGACCCTGAAGTAACTGAAAAAGAAATTATAAAACACTAAGTGGATAACATACTTCTAATGAAAGTGTGCAAAGATGTAAGTCCACAGAATCATATAGTTTAGAAGTTGCTGAGAGCTGAACACTAAAGTAGACTTCTGACATATCCACTGAGGCTCAGGGAACATTGTGGAAGAGGGGTTGGAAAATTTTGTTTTGTTTTTTGTTTTGTTTTGTTTTTTAATTTTTCCTTTTTTTATTTATATTATTCTGATTTTACATTCATAGTATTGGTTCCATTGTCCTCCTCCCTGTCCTCCCACTTTCAAAGGGACCCTCATCAATGGGGAGTGTGGGTCATGCATTGTGAGGTTAGTCAAGAGTTCTGGGGGATAGGCCCCAGTCTCTGTGCATAATGCCCCAACTTGTGACTCTAACAATCTTTCCGCCCCCCTCTTCCGCGAGTTTCCCTGAGCCACCTTGGGGTCATTTTAGTTCTGTTTCAGTGATGAGGTTTTGGGAGCCTCCTTGTCTCTGGATATCTGGCTTAGTTGGAGTTGGATGTTCTCTGTGTTTATCTCCTTCAGCCTTTTTCTGGTGTCGTGATCGCCATGAACGCTGAACTCTTGCCCTTCCCCTGCGTTGTTCTATGGTTTCAGCTGGGGCCCTGGTGAGGTGTGGTTAGCTGATCCTCCCTTCAGGTTCGTTGTCCACCTGAAAAAAGATAAGCAAATTCTCCAACGGAGAGAAAAGTTAGTACTAGGTAGAAGGGATGACCATCTATGTTTTGGAGGGAATTTTATATGTGTTGGCTCTCTTCTAGCCCACATTTGGTGGTCTTGGAGACTGAGCTTATTTTTTGTACCTGGTTTTGACTTATTTCCCAGTTCCAGCAATGAGTTGCATTCCACTGAGTGGATCTGTTAGCCAAATCAAGAGCAGTTGGTTACCCACCATGGCTGTTTGCCACTACTGCACTTGTATGAGCATTACGTCAAGAAAATTTTAAGAACCATAGGGTGAGAAGAAGTATCTAGAGACATTGCCCCCACACACAGTGACTGACTGCTGAATTCATAACCCATAGCCCCATGGTGAGTACCAGTTACCCCACTGAGGAGCATCCTCATTGGAATAGGTGTGGGAGGGAGGATACAATAGGATAATGCAAGAGGAATAAGATGAACACATGATTTATCCATATAACAAAGTTTCAAATTAATAAAAATAAAATATTTTTTTAAGTACCTGATTCACAAGGGAGCTTAAGAAAGAATAGTCAGAAAGATGAAAAATTACGTAGAGGTTGATTATTGAATAATTCCAAGGAGAGGGGGTACACAGTGCCAAATGCTGTAGCAAAATCAAATAAGATTTTTTAAAAAATCTCAATTTGAGGTGGCAGTTAGGGCACCATCAGCCTTGTTGTAGTTACAATTTGGTACTGATGGTGGAAGGTTTGACCAATTTTTAAAGGCAAAAAAAATGTAAATGTAAATAATTTTTGAGGTTTTCATTTATTAAGTAAAAGTAACAAGTTTAAAAAATAATGTTCATGTAACATTGAGGGAAACATTTTAAAGAATAGAGGGTATAATAAGCCTTTTATTTTGTTTACTTGAATTCATTTACCCATTCCTTCAATCATTCTTTTTCAGTAAAATGAGTAATAATTGTTGTCTATCCCAAAGGTAATTAGGAACATTGATCTTTATGGCCTGGTTTGAAAAGATGGCAAGGTCAGATTTTTCCTTCAATAATTTGGAATTGGGAAACTGAAATGGAATAAGCCAGTCAGCTTTGAATGCTGAGCCAAATAATCTTGAGGTACATTTGGGCCAAGTAGGCTGCAATAGGCCTATTCTCAGTAGTGTGAGGCTATTCTGCCCTTATTTTCATAAGTATCCTATTCCCATGCTCACGCACCTTTGTTTTCCAGAGAATAAATATTTTTTCACAAAACAATGTTATTTTACAAGCATGACTCAGCTAGACCAGGTTTGCAGAGCTTGTATACCTACTTGGGACATGCTGTGATTGTATGCATGGATTCTCTGAAATGAACAGTTAGATTGAAGGGTTCTCCCTGGATTACAGCCAGAGTTTTAAAGCCCATGTAGATTCATGAAGTCCATCAAGATACAATAAAACAAGAGGTGCAGATAACTTCTGCCTTGAAACTAATCCTAGATTACTTCTGAGGACACTCTTAGTGAGAAACACAAATATAATACTCTACTACTCATGTTGAATTGTTTTAGCATTAGTCAATAGTAATGTTTTTCTAATTTCAGTTTCATAGTATTAATTTATGAATTTAATAGTTCATTTCAGCAAATGTGATGAATTTTGAGCATAGCAGACCTACTTTTGTGAACTAAAAGATCATCTTTGCCTGGTCTATCTTGTCTATCCCTTAAGCCTATTCTACTTCCTTTGCCCATCTAATACCTTCTTATCCAGTTTTCAATACTCTTCCTTTGGGCTGACTGGAGGATGGTAGAAGAAAGGATCACTGGTGTGAAAAGATGCAGAGTATGTGAGAACCTGTCAACATTCCCAGGACTTCCTCCTGGGCCTGTTTGTCTCTGCCTGAATCAATAGTTCTTCATTGCTGGCTTCCTCCTCACTTCTGTTTTCAATCATTACCTTCTTCATTTTCTTGACCTTCTGGGTTTTGGTGTTCCAGTGGCTGAGGAAATACAGAAGAGCTGGTATTTTTTAAGACTGTGTTAAAAACAATGTCCTTGATGGTTGTAAAGCAATATTTGGTTGAGGACCAGTTAATTGGTTACTGTTTTATGAACGTAGGTCAGTGGTTCTCTACAGAGGCATGGATTAGAATCATCAGATATTTTCAAAATAATAAATTTGGACTTGATCCAAAGTCTCTTGAATTGGAATAGCTTATTCTCAAAGTCCAACATAGACTTTGTTTGGGAAAAGTAAAGTAGGGAAAAATATTTCTCCAATATTCTTAAAGGGTGATGGATTTTTTTTTTTTTTTAAGATACTATGTATTTTAGCTTTATTCTGCCTTAGCTTTCTACTTGATTTCTGTATTAGACTGATGTCAGTATTTGGCAGCATTGTATTTTTTGGGTGCTTTCATGATGTCTTAGGGCTAAGTTGAATGAGGCTGCATGGAGAACGTTGATTAAATGGATTTTTCCTCTTCCAATTTTAGCTGTTTGCAGTAACCAAATTTTACATAAAGTCTTATGGCTCCATGTGACTTGGGGGAAACAGATTGGATTGTCTCCTGAATTGTAGTCTAGTAACAGTATAAAAGGTATAGTACAAAATCCTGATTTTGCCTAAAATAACTTGAAATCTGATAGATTTTAAGTTTTGGGGTTTTTTGTTGTTGTTGTTGTTGTTGTTTTTTTTTTTTGAAGTAGGCTTTCACTCTAGCTGAGATTGACCTGGAATTCACTAAGTAGTTTTCAGGCTGGCCTCGAACTCACAGCAGTTCTCCTACCTCTGCCTCTTGAGTGTTTGGATTAAAGGCATGCACCAGTCATGCCCAGCTTGATAGAGTTTAAAACATTATATGTTCCTTCTAAACTAAAACTATATTCTAAATATTCTTAAAATTTTATATAATTTTAAATATAGCATGGAAAGTATTTGAGTTCTTCATTAGAGAGTATGTAAACTTTTCAATAAAAAATGACTGTCATTACCAGGGTTGTTTTCATTACCCTCCAAAAATCTTTATTAGTATTTTGGCATGAAAGTTGGTTTGTAGACACAATTCTTAGTGAATCTACAGACCATTAACATGTATACTTCTTTTGCAAAACACTAACATTCACAGACTGACATTGCTAGTCTGCCCGCTAGAACAAAATAACTTCATTGTGTTGTTCTGTGTTGGTTAGTTTTTCTGTTATGTTGATGCATTAAAACAGATATTAAATTTTATCATTAATTCAGTGCCTGGTCTCTCATCAAATCCCCTTAATTACAAGTTGACTCCAAGGATTAGATAGCATGGATTTTAATTTTAACTGAAACAAAAAAGTCATCTTGGAAAATCACTCTTTGCTAGTGACTCATAGACACATTTTTAAAGACCTTGTAATTTATTTATTATTTGAATTTGATACAAAAAGCACATGGCTGAAATTTTTTTTGTTTTACTCATATTAAACATTATTATTAGAATATATTTTAAAGTTTTTAAAAATCCATGTATTTTCAATAAATAGTAGCCTCTGGAAGTTTTTACAACTTATAGCTTTTTCTTTAGGTTAACTTTGATCTTACAGCACTATAACTATACCTGAAGGCCATTTATACTACCATTTATTTCTACTTCGTTAATAATGCCATAGAATCATGCCATGTAGTTTTATGCTCTGTGGAAGTGTTTCCAGCATAACATAGTATCCTGTTTCTTGTTATGTTTGTGGATTATGTTTACTTAGATGACTCTTCACTTCCTTATAATACTTGTTCTTTTAAACTCAGAATTGTTTTTATGTTTTACTCCCACACTAGAAGTTTTGTCCTTTCTAACAGTGGTAATTTTAAATTAAATTTTATTTCTTTTTTTAAATGTAATATCTATTCATTTTACTAGAATAAGAGGTTAATGAAACTAATTATAAACACACTGACATAGAAAAATGGATTTGCCCATGGTATTTTTGCTGTGCTATATATATGCTAGCCAGCTTTTAATTCTGAGGTGCCTTTTTAAAAATGTACTCAATTCTAATAGCTTTCAAATGTAACTTATTTTATTCACTTACTTTTATTTTTGTTTAGATCCATAAGTTTTCAGGTAATTATTTTACTAAGATTGAAAAACACTCTTAATAATCTCAGAGCTTTCCAAGGCAAATCATTTATTTTTAATAAATTCTGTTATGTTAATTACAGTTTCAAATTTTGAGATTGCAAAAAGTAAAAGACAGTGATTCTCTAGTTAAACCAATGTTATATATCCTGTGTTTTTATAAATCTTCTTTTTAAATGGCATTCCTTGTATTGCACTTAAGCTAAATTTTTGTATGCTGAAAGATATTTAGCGTACAAATGAACCTAGCTCAATCACGGCAGAGGAAAAAACAAATTGCCTAGAAACAGATCGTTTATGTAACATTATATGGTAATATAAAATAACAAAAGCAAGGAAATTAACTTCTAAGGCTGACACACTGCCCTTTCCTTGCTTCTTTGTTCCTGAAGGTTTCATGTGAGTCTGTAATACCAAAATACAGTGACTCCAATAAAAACTGTCAAACTTCATTCTAAAATTTTTTGTCCCTGATGGCTTATGTCACAATTTAATGTTATTATTTTGTTCATTAATGTTATATAATCTCTTTCATGTGTGAGATGAAGCAGTTTGTAGGTGGATCTGAACAAATAGTAAACATTTATTTTATTTTCTTTCATTTTATAGTTGATTACCTTTGTTTAGCCAAATATCATGCAACTCTGATAGTAGTCCTTACATCTTAATGAGAAAATTACAAAGTATGGAGGAAATTTTTGAAAACTGTAGGTACTGATTAAAACTGTTACTCAGTCTTTATTTTTATTTTTCTTCTTTCTCTTTTCTCAATTTAGAAGGCTGCTATTTCTGTACTAGAAGCTTGGAACAATGAGAGTCTCCTGTGTTTTATTATGAATAATCAGATATACAAGTGTGACTATACAGAACAGTTCCTACACGAATAGCACAGGATAATTATTTGTGGAATTCTGCGAGTAGCACTAAAGCTCCCAAAATAACCTCCAAGATTAATTTGGGAAATGATGGATTCTTGGCCGTTATCTTGACAGCATCTGTTTCTTGATATGTGTGGAAGCATTCGTTCTCCCTTAGTCATATATTCATTAGTTAGATAGTAAACCATTACTTCTTAATGAGATTGAAGCCTGATGTTTGAAGGCTGTGTTAGAAAATTAGAGTTAATGATTAGGTTGATATTTCGGCGATAGACAATTGATTCCATTTGTGACTGTGAGTTTACAGTAATTTAAAGATTGTTTTACTTTCTGTTTTCTATTCTTCTGTGTAAGTTATAATTACTACTCTAATTTAGATATCTATCAAATACAGTTTTCTAAAAGAGAATTTCATATTTTAAATAAAGCTCTGAGTTGTTTTAAGAATCTTATTGCTAATTTGTATGTTGAACATCACAGGAAAAATAATAATATTTTCTGTTAAAATTATGACACAATAAGTAATCTAAATGGGATTAAAGTTATTTTGCTTTTAGAAACTAAAGAAACTAATATAAAATACAGTGGATTAAGGGTATAAAGTTAAGGGTAGTGACAATTCTTGAAGAAATTCTTATGTCATATAATTAATATTTAATTGGTCACATTTAAGACTACAGAAAAAAATGATCTATTTGCTAGAGATTTGTGAAACAATACTTTAAGCTCTTACTTATTCTGAGGTGTTGAAAGGTGAAACATTTGACATTTTCTTTTCTAGCATTGCTTTGAAAAAACAGAGGGCGGGAAAGAGGCGTTGCCACCTCAGAGTGAAGGGTGTTTGTGGTTGTCCGTGACAGCAGCTCTAGTTTTAAAACACCTGTGTTTACTTTCCAGCTTTTCAGAAACTGCCTGAAAGTGGCCTAAGAATGGTACAGGCATTTGTGTTGGCTGAATTTTTATAGTAAAAGAAAAAAAATGAAGAAGAAATACCTCACCCTTTACTCTTTTGTTTTCTTGACACAAATTTAGTTTCCTTCTCCTTTTTTTACTTTTTATCTGTACATACCTTTATATGTGTGTAAAGAGCTACATGATTTATTTATATTATGCTATAGTATAGACATTCATATTTTAACAATATCTTCTCATTAGTCTTTTTTTTTTTTTTTTTTTCCTTTTTCGACGTAGGGTTTCACTCTAGTCCAGGCTGACCTGGAATTTACTATGTAGTCTCAGGGTGGCCTCAAACTCATGGTGATTCTCTTACCTCTGCTTCCCGAGTGCTGAAATTAAAGGCATGTGCCACCACGCCTGGCCTTTTTACCTTTTTTCAATGACTAGGACAAGTTGGTAAAACTGCTTTTACTTATAGACTATTTTTTAAAAATTGCAAGAAATTGTTATATCTTTTGAGGGAGAATTAAAAAAATTGACTTTTCAAATTTTTTATCCTTTAATATAGATTTCTCTATTTTTTTTTCTTATATAGTGATGGGTATTACTTAATAAGACTTTTTTTTTTTTTTTTTTTTTTTTTTTTTTTTTTTTGAGGTAGGGTCTCACTCTGGTCCAGGCTGACCTGGAATTAACTATGTAGTCTCAGGGTGGCCTCAAACTCTCTGCGTTCCTCCTATCTCTGCCTCCCGAGTGCTGGGATTAAAGGCGTGCGCCACCATGCCCGGCTTAATAAGACTTTAAAAAATATTTTTATAAATCCACAATTGTAATTTTCTCATCCAAATTTTGTCTCTTCTAGTGCTTTGAAATTTTTTTGATGTTTTAATTTAACAATCATTCTTTATCTGGCCAGTATTTCTAATTTATGGAATATGATTTTGAAGTAAATATTTTATATATTTCCTATTATTCTGTGATGGTCACATGATACCTACACATTATATATTGTTCTTACTGTGAGATATTCCTAGCTATGGAATTTCAGGTGAATAAACTTGAATTATTTTCTGGCTCATTTATTTCAGTATTTTTCTATTTCTAAACCTTGTTCTTTATTGCAAGAGATACAGTTAGATGCCACACATTCTGTGAAACATTCCTTCTTAATGCCTGAGTAGAATCACAGAGTATTTCTAAGACTATAGTTAATGTTGAGCTTGGTTAGTATATAAAAGACTAATCTTCTCTGTTCATCAGAATTTGACCTTTATCTCTCCATATACGTGTGTTTTCTTTTATATTGTTATGTGTTTAAAACTATTTTGAGTAATCAGTATGAAATTTGTGTCTGTTCCCTAAGAAACTCACATACACAGAGATTTTTATATGAGTTCAGTAAATTCATTTTCTTCTCTAGTCTATCCATAGCCTCAAGGTTAAGAACTACAATTATAAGTCATAGTTTCTTCAGAGATCTGTTAATTCTTTAGACAATGCTTCAAATAGTTGTTAATGTGTTAAATTAGATAAATCATTTAGTCAAATACTGAGTTATTTAAGGATTTAGTACAAGTCACCATGTTGTTATTTATTAGATAACACAAAGCAATAATTGACTTAACTATTATTAAAAGTAAACAGTATTTTTGTAATATAGACCATACTATATAGTAGCCACACATATAGCTGTGTCTTCACCCAACATCTCAATGGTTTTGAAATATAAGTTATAATTACTCATTTTTCTAGACACAGGCAATTGACAGTATACCTATAGGTGGCATGCACCTATAATCCCAACACTAGGGAGGCAGAGGCAGGAGAATCCCTGAGACTTCCTGCTTAGCTAGTCTATCCTAATTAGTTAGCTCTAGGCTCAATGAAAAACTCTGGGTAATAACAAAGAGGAGATTGATTCTACCTGATATCAATTTATGGCCTCCACATGTTCCCACACACATAGAAACATTCACACCACATACATATACACATGCAGAAAAAGCAAGTTCAGTTAATATTATTGCATGAAAGTTGCAAAACGTTTTTCATTCAAAAATTAAATAATTTTATAGCCACCCATGTAAATGAAGATTCCTGATAGAATTATATACAATAATGATGTATATAACAGAAGATAATGAAAACATCTAAAAAGCAACTTAGAACTGAGTTTTGAAATATGAAAGACAGTAGGAAAACAATGCAAAAGTTTTTTAAGCACTTGAAGAGCCCTGAATTACTTTGGCATAAATTATTTAATAAGTAGCAAGTATTAAAAAGAATTTTTAATAGTACTGAATAGGTTAACATAGATTAGAACTTGTTTCATCAGTTAAAATTACTGAAAACAAAATAACTGCGTAAAAATCTTGTGTGTTTCTTTCTTTTCTGTGACTACAAATGAGGAAGTAAAGGTGAGAAAAGCCTTTTAGAGCTGTTAATACATTTGTTTCCAGAAACTCAAATTGCTTAACTTACATCATGAAACTTGATCCTGTATTTCCATTAGGTGTGTCCATTTTGTCCTAGTGGTAATTCCCACTCTATCAGTGATTTCAGTTTCAGCCTAGTTCATATTTGGTTCGGTTGTATAAGATTTATAATTCCCTGACAAAAAGCTTACTATATCTGTCTGAAGCATATTTCCAACTTTCCTATTTATGAGACTGATTCTCTATGCATGTGTGGCCTGTTTGCTTCCTCTTGAAGCTATCAGTTTTGTGTTCAGAATGTAATTATTTTAATATTTTATTTATTTATTTGAGAAATACAGAAGCGGAGAGGGAGAAAGTGTGTGTGTGTGTGTGTGTGTGTGTGTGTGTGTGTGTGTGTGTGCACCAGGGCCTCTCTTGCCATTAGAAATAAGCTTCAGATGCATGTGCTACTTTGTGCATGTTGCTTTACGTGGGAACTGGGGAATTGAACCCAGACTATCAGGTTTATTTTTTTTTTTTTTGTTTTTTAAAGGTAGGGTTTCACTCCAGCCCAGGCTGACCTGGAATTCACTATGTAGTCTTAGTCTCAGGGTGGCCTCAAACTCATGACGATCCACCTACCTCTGCCTCCCAGTGCTGGGATTAAAGGCATGCGCCACTACGCCCGACCAGCCTGTCAGTTTTTACAAGCTAGTTCCTTTGACAACTGAGCCATCTTTCCAGTCTTAGAATATAATTCTTATTAAAGTATGTTTCACAATTTGTAGTTCACTACAACTAATTTTGTCTGAATTAACTTTAAAGAGGTAATTGGAAAACTTTGAGACTTAAAATATTTTGAACATAAATAAATAAATAAATAAATAAATAAATAAATAAATAAATAAGAAAGATGACATTTGAATTATTATAATTAAACCAAGTGGAAAGCTAAATATATGAATTAAAACCATAATATGTTTTTGTATGTAAGTATAAAAGTCAATAAAAAACAATAATTAAAAAATAAATAAATAAATAAAATATTTTTAAAAACTATAATATGTTTAATAATGTTACTTGGAGAATTACATTGTTTTTTGTTTGTTCTTGTCCAATTAGAAGCAAATCTGAAGAGAAAACACTAAATGAATTTAGGGAAAGCATAAGTTCTAATTCCTAAAAAATATTTTTTTAATTATTTTTTTTATTGACAACTTCTATACTTACATACAAAAAAACACATGATATTTCCCTTCCCTCCCCCATTCCACTTTAGAACTCCAATCTCCATCATATCCCCTCCCTCTCTCCATTAGTCTCTCTTTTAATTTGATGTCATCATCTTTTTCTTCTATTTTGAGGGTTTTGTGATGGTATTGCTAGGCACTGTGAGGTCATGGATATCGAGGCCAATTTCTGTCTGGGCAGTTGCATTGTAAGAAGTCATACCCTTCCTTTGGCTCTTCCATTCTATCCGCCCCCTCTTCCACAATGGTCCCTGAGCCTTGGAGGGTGTGACAGAGGTGTTTTAGTGCTGGGCACTCCTCCATCCCTTCTTCTCAGCACTATGTTGCCTTTTGGGTCATCCCAGTGGTCATCACCATCTGAAAAGAGAAGCTTCTCTAACCAGAAGTGAGAGTAGTGTTAATATGTGAATATGAACATTAGGTGTAGTGCTTCAGGGCATCTTGGTGGGAATAATACATACATTTAGCTAGACAAACACAGACTTTATACCCCTAAGGCTCATGACCTCCCCTGCCATAGACTTTTGTTTAGGTTTTTCAGTACCAGGTATGTATTCCCTCCCATAGAGAGGGCCTTCAGTCCAATTATGGAGCAGTTGGTTACCCCAAGAGTAGACATGCCACTATTGCACCCGTTCAGACATTGTGCCTGTATGGCCAAATTTGAATATTCAGTGTCCACTGTTTTCACTGCTGATGACTTCTGTCTCCCATAGGGCTGCATGCACTGTAGCCTTTTTCCAGCTTTCAGTTGGCTGGTCTACAGGGCCTGAAAAATATTTTAAGAAAAATTGTTGTGGCTTGGCAGATAGCTCAGAGAACAGTGTTTGCCCCACAAGTGTGAGAACCTGAAGAATGAACCCCACAACCCACGTTAGATGGTTGTGAGTCAGAGATAGGGGAATCACTTGCCTTTGGACCAGTTTTCTTGGTGTTAACAGCACCAGCAACAAGAAACCATGCTTTACAAAAGGTAAAAAAGACAAAAGGTGAGGACTAATACCTGAAATTATCCGCTGACCTCCACACATGCTATGGCATGCACATACCAACATTTACATGAGCATGCACACACACAGAAAAGAAGGGGAAGGAAGAAGGAGGGAATGAGAAAAAGGAAGGAAAGGAAGGAAGGAAAGAAAGAAAGAAGGAAGGGAGGGGGAAAAGGCAAGTGAAAAAAGTTTGATTAATGGATTGATCAGTAGATAGATTGATTGTTAAAACTTGAATTAATCAACCTGTTTGGGGAATCATATTTTATTTGAAAAGAAAACTGAAACCTGGGCATGGTAGTACACACCTATAATCCCAGCACTTGCGAAGTAGAGGTAGGAGTATCAGGAGGCGTTCAAGAGAATCATCAGCTACATAGTGAGTTTGAGGCCAGCCTGGGCTATATGAAACCCTGTCTCAAACCACCAATAATAATAATATTAGTAATAAAATACAGTAGAAAATATAATTGAGTCATGAAGTGCTGGTAAACCTTTTGGTTTCAGCTGTTTACTATTTTCAGAAGTGTACTAATACATTTGCTTAGATTTACTTGTTTAGTCAACTTTATTGAAGTCCAGTGTACATAGAATAAGTCACATCCATTTAAAATGTACAGTTCAATGCATCATGACAGGTATGTACATCATATGAAGATACAGAGCATTTCTACAACCAGCAAGAGCGAGTGTGCTGCTCTCAGGCTTATCCATAGCTCCATCCCTAACCACAGACCCATCATTGTATATATTTGCAATTTTAGAATTCCATGTAACTGGAATCCTACAGTCTGTACTGTTTTGTGTCTGGCTTCATTTATCATAACTTTGAGATTCATCCGTGTTGTGTTGTGTTGTGTTTGTTGTATTGTGTGGTGTGTAGCAGTAGTTGATCTTACAGCTTCAGAGGAGTCTTAGATAGGACTCAGAAGGCCCTGTCCTGTTCCTCGATTTTGTTTGCTGTCTTCTATGCACTGACTTGTTTGCAGCTTATGTGGAAAGTTAAAGCTTATAAAAATTGTCTGCTTCCCACTTGAAACCTATAAGAAAATACCAAGTTATTTATCAAAAATAAAATTAGTGGAATGGAGAGATGGCTTAGTGGTTAAGGTGCCTGCCTCCTAAGCCTAAGAATGCTGGTTCCAATCTCCAGTGGTTCCAATCTTCAGGTCCCACATTTAGCCAGATGCAAACTGATGCAAGGGTGCAATGCTGCACTTGACGACAAGGGGGCACACGCATCTTGATTTTGTTCACAGCAGCTGAGAGGCTGCCTGCGTGCCCATCTCTATCTGTCTTCCTCGCCCTCTCGCTCTGTCTCTTTCTCTGTGTCTCTCTCCCCCCCAAAAATTAATAAAATTAGAAATAAATAAATAAATAAAATTAGAAATCCTGGAATTGAGTATTGTTAACTTGGATGAGACTACTAGAGGTCATGTGCTTAAGACAAAGAGAATGAAATATACTGAGCATCTTAGATCATTCTAGGTCTTCACCTAAAGTTAGGTTTTCAGTGATGGAAGGAGGGTTTTCAAAAAAAATTGTTTTAAACACTTTAACAAATTAAGAAAGAAGGGTGGCAAAAAAAAAAAATAAACTGGATTTATTTATTTATTTATTTATTTATTTATTTATTTATTTATTTATTTGGTTTTTTGAGGTATGATTTTGCTCTAGCCCAGGCTAACCTGGACCTGGAATTTACTGTGTACTCTCAGGGTGGCCCCAAACTCATGGCTATCTTCCTACCTTTGCCTCCTGAGTGCTGGGGTCAAAGGTGTGCACTACCACATCAGTTAAGATTTCTTATTTATGTGGCTAACAAGCATATGCTATATAAACTGTAACCAAATTAATTTCTATTCATTTTCAACTCCTAAAAATAATCACAAATGTAGACTATATGGGATTAACCTGTGTAGCTTTATATCTGAATGCATTATATGAATACATATTGTGTCAAATGACAAGATTTATATGGCTTTCCCTTTGGATACACAAATAGTTAAATAATCTGTCTTTATTATTTTGTCTGTCAATTCTATAGTAGGCATTCTGTAGCATACCTTCTGAGCTTGGTTTTTGAATCTCAAGAATTTTTTTGACAGCAAAAACCTTCTCATCTAAAAATAAGCCTCTAAAGGTAGAAATGTACTTCTTGGAAAATGAATAGTTCACTTCTAGATGATCTACATGTCACTGTTGAAATCACAATAGATTTTGAAACAAACAGTTAGCTAGTCTTAATATAGTATACCTGTGGAATGCAAGTACAGAATTCTATAATGCTGGGAAGGCATTCTCAAAATATGTGCCCTAAAAAAGCAAAAGGCCTGGAAGATCATGCCTCAAAAAGCTAAACCAGGTATCGTGGCACACACCTTTAATCCTAGCACTCGGGAGGCAAAGGTAGAAGGATCTCCATGAATTTGAGGCCACCCTGAGACTACATAGTGAATTCCAGGTCAGCCTGGGCTAGAGTGACACCCTACCTGGGGGGGGGAGGGGGAAGGGTGGGGAAAGCTAGAGTATATTAATGAGCATGGCCATCAAGTGCCTGTGGAAGAACATGTCGGGTTACGGCAGGTAAACACTGAGATGCCAGTTTATATAATGTGTTGAACAAGTAGAAATCTGCCATGACTCAAGCATAGTGAATAAGAGGGAATATTTAAAATTAGATCTCAAAGCTAACTTGCAGCCTTATTTTTATAGTATCTTTCATCTTTCACAGTGAGAAAAAGTTGGTTCTTATGATAAGGACAAATCAGTGGTAGTTTATAGCAAATGAATAAAGTTGTTTTTGTTGCTTTTTTTTTTTTTTTTTTTGGGGGTTCAAGGTAAGGTCTCACTCTGGCCCAGGCTGACCTGGAATTAGAATTCACAACGTCTCAGGCTGGCCTTGAACTCACGGCATTCCTTCTATATCTGTCTCCCAAGTGCTGGTGTTAAAGGTGTGTGCCACCACTCCCGGCTTGAATAAACTTTTTAAAGCTTATGAAGATCCAGCCTACTGTGTAGTTTGCAGCCAAGTGAGAATAGGATTAAGTAGGACCACTAGGAGTTAATCATTTTGGACAAGAGATGGTAGTAGCTTTGGCTAGGGTACTAGACTCAGGGAAATGGGGGGGGGGTCAGGGTTTTTTTAAATATTTTTATTTATTTATTTGAGAGAGAGAAAGAGGCAGAGTGAGATAGAGAGAGAATGGGCGTGCCAGGGCTTCCAGCCACTGCAAATGAACTCCAGATGCATGTGCCCCCTTGTGCATCTGGCTTATGTGGGTCCTGGGGAATCGAACCAAGCTCCTTTGGCTTTGCAGTCAAATGCCTTAACCGCTAAGCCATCTCTCCAGCCCGGGTTTTTTTTTTTTTTTTTAACAAAAGGAAATGCTCATAGATGTATTAGGTTTACATTGTGTGTAAGGATATGATAGCCTTTGGTAGTGTTTGTTTGGTTGGTTTTTTTCAAGGTAGGGTTTCTCTCTAGCTCAGGCTGACCTGGAACTCTGTAGTCCCAGGGTGACCTCAAACTCATGGTGATCCACCTACCTCTGTCTCCTGAGTGTAGAATTAAAGATGTGTACCCCAACACCCAACTGATAGTGTTTATTGAGGTGTTTTGGGTGTATCTTAAGGAAAAGAAGAATCAAGAATAAATATTTTTGGTTTTGGCTGAGCAAATGGTGGTACTCATAAGTCAGGAAGTTTAGAAGAAACAGAGTAGAACTTTAACTTTTATCAGAGTATGTCAGTTTCAGCATTATACATCTGAGTAATCATATCTTGGTGGGAGGTCAGTACACAGATTTGGATGCTTTCAAAGATGACACCAAAGCAGCAGACTTACATTTTTTTGGGTCATGTTCACACCTGAGACACTGATATAGATGGGAGTATTTAATGAAAGAATATTGATGAAGAAGGTCAAGAACTATATTGTCCAGCACTTGGGTCAAGGAGATAAGAGGTCTCAGAAAGAGAGGTAGGAAGAAACACAGGAGAATGAGGTAACCTAGAAACCAATGAAAGATTCAAAGGGCTGGGTAAGTAACACAGAGGTTAAAGGCATTTGCTTGCAAAGCCTGAGGGTTCAGGTTCAACTCCCTAGTATCCAAATGCACAAAGTGGCTCATGCATCTAAAGTTCATTTTCAGTGGCAAGAGGACCTGGTGTGCCCATTCTCTCTCTCTTTCTCTCTCTCTGTCTCTCTCTCTGTCTCTCTCTCTTAGTCTTTCTCTCTCTCCCCTAACAAAAAAAAAAAAAAAAGTATTTTTAAAAAAGCTTTATGTCATTTAGGAAAATGATGGCATATGTCATTTAGGAAAATGATGGCAAAAATGTAGGCTTCACTACAGTAAGACTAGACCTCCATTCTTCAAGCAAAAATGCACTTCAGTCTACTGACCTCCGCCATCTTTATTTTCTCAAAGAATTCATTACCTAAAAGAAAAATCTTTAGTGCTATCTTATTTAAAAGAAAATAATAAATAAGTATGAAGTCTTCACTTCTCCTTTTTTCTTTTTTCCATTTTATTCTTTTTTTTTTTTTTTTACCAGTTTTCTGAGCTATTCTCTGCTCATTCCATCATGTATTCTTCTATTCAGTAGTTTCTAAATCATAGTTCATGAATCAGGTGTGTTCCATGATCCCTTGCAGAATTACATAAACACAGGTACTAAAGACCTCCCTCATAGAGTGTGATTTAGCAGTTCTGTATTAGGTCTTGAAGGTCTGCTTAAATCTTCGGTCCCAGTGGTTACACTTCTTGAATATCCCACTGATGTATTGGATTTTGTTCTATTGACATTTGCAGTGGAAAAATCTTTCAATTTGTTGGTGGGACCAATATTGTGTAGGTCTTGTGCAGGCCATCAATGCAATGGTCATTTTATGTGAGAAGACCACATTCCGAAGAACTTCTTGCCATCCCGTCTCTCCTGCATTCTTTCCACCACTCTCCTGCAGTGGTTCCATAAGCCTTAAAGGGTGTAGTAGAGATGCCTTGTTTAGTGTTGACTAAATACTTAACCATCATTTCTTCTCAGCATTTTAATGAATTTTGAATCTCTTCAGTAGTCACCACTACCTACAAAAAAGTGAGAGCAGCACTTATTTGTTGGCAAAACCTATTTACAGGGAAATTTGATTGGTATGACATACACATTTAGCCAAACAGTAGTAATTTGCTATCTAGGGCCTATGATATTCCCAGCCATAAGATTTGACTAGGTTTATAACCAGGCATGAAATCCCTCCTATAAAATGGACCTCATTCAAATTCAATCAGAGAGCATTTGGTTTCTCCCCTAAAAGTCATGCCAACTCTGGCATCAATGGATACATCTTGCCTGGCTGGCCTGTTGGGTAGCTCATAGGACTCACTTCTCATTAAGACTTTTGATGACATTTCTCCCCCAGCAGGCTGCAGAGTCTCACGCACTATGATGCTAGCCTTCATGAATCAGGTTTCTAGTTCAATACCAGCTTGATTTCTCATTGTCCTATAACTGGAGTATGTGGTGTTTTCAGCAATAATGTTTTTCTATCTATTTTTGGTGGGCTATCACAAGAGCATTGGGAGTAGCTTGTATTGTTTCTGGGGCTTCATGGGCCTCCCTAACCAACTCACTAGGAAGGATAGGATTCCTGGAAATGGGATTTTCTTGTAACAACCTGTGGCTCCTGGATGCAGCAGTCTCCACCTGTGTAGAATAGTCTGACCTTTTTAAAAATTAATTAGGTAACAAGGAAGTAGATTTTCAAACACAGAGGCAAAAAAGAAAGAAAACAGTCATCAAACACCAAAAACAAGCACCTCCAGAGCTCAAACTCTTCTCACCACACCTTTGGGCTGGAATCAGATCCACTCCATTCCCCTTAGTGATATGCCCCCTTTAGCAGGAAGCTTAAATACCCGAGGCTATGGGGCCCATACAGTCACATTTAAAACCACCACAGTCCCCAACCCTTCCTCTTCTCTATACCCCTCTGCTAACCCCACTTAGACCTTTCTACTGCCTGTTGTGTTCTTCCCCTCTACAGCCATATCTACTATCCCCTCTCTAGACCTCCCTTCTATTCTGCCCTCATATCACCTTTCTAAGCTTCCTGGATTCTACTACTGGCTATTGCTCCAACTTACATACAAATCTAAAAATTCAAGGCTAGAGTGCATGTGGAATCTTTCATGTCCCAGCCTGGATTACCTCACTTAGTATACTTTTCAGATCCGTCTATTTTTCTGAGAATTTCATGATTTCACTTTTCTTTACAGTTAAAAAAAAAAAAAAAAAAAAAACTCTATTGTATATTTATATATCACACCATCAGTTGATCAGCTCATGGGCATCTAGGCTGATTCCATGCCTAGCGGTTTTGAATAGAGTAGCAATAAACAATGAGAAAATGAATGTATGGTGAAGTGTAGAGTCTTTAGGGTATATACCATAAAGGGGGTGTAGCTAGGTCATATGGAACACATGGCAGGTCTAATTTTAGCTTTTTGAGAAACTCCATACCAAATTCTATTGTGGCTATACCAGTTTACATTCCTACCAACAGTGAGTAAAGGTACCTCTTTACCCACACACTTGCCAGAGTTTGTTGTTTGATTTTTTTATTATTTTTATTTTTATTTATTTGAGAAAGGGAGAGAAAGAGAGAGAGAGGGAATGGGCACACCAGGGACTCTGCAAACAAACTCCAGATGCATGTGCCACCTTGTGCATCTGGCTTACATGGGACCTGGAGAATCAAACCTGGGTCATTTGGCTTTGCAGGCAACAGCCTTAACCATTAAGCCATCCCTCTAGCCTTGTTTGATTTTTTTGATGATAGCAATTCTTACTGGGGAAAGATGGAATCTAAAAGCAGTTTTAAGTTTCCCTGGTGGTTAAAGATATTGAACATATTTAAATATACTTATTGGCCATTTGTATTTCTTTTGTGAATGTTCTGGTCAGGTCCATAGTCCATCTTTTGATTTAATTTTTTATTGCCTATTTTTTTTAGTTCTTTGGACATTTTTGTTATTAATTCTCTTTCATATATATAGCTCAAAAGATCTTCCCCAATTCTATAGGTTTTCTGTTGAATCTTTGTTTCCTTAGTTGTACAGTAGCCTTCATGAGGTCCCATTTATTTATTGTTTCCCTATTTTCTGGGCTATTGGATTCCTTTTCAGAAAGCCCTTCTCTATGCCTACATGTTGAAGTATTCTCCCTTGTTTTTACTTTATTGATTTCAAGGTTTCAGGTCTTACTTTGAGGTCCTTAATTCATTTGGAGCAATTTTTGTGGAAGATAAGAGATCTGGTCTAAATTCATTCATCTACACATAGATCTTCAGCTTTCCCAGAACCAAGTGTTAAAATATTATGTTTTGGGATGGGAGAGATGGCTTAGTAGTTAAAGTGCTTGCCTTTGAAGCCTAAGAACTGTTCAAATCGTCTAGGTCATATAGCCATACGCAACAATGACACAAGAGTGCAATGCCATGTATACCCACAAGGGGCACAGAAGTTCATTTGCAGTGGCTGAAAGGCTCTTGGTGCACCCATATTCTCTCTCTGTGTGTGTCTCTCTCAAAATATTACCTTTCCCCCAGAGTGTGATTTCAGTCTCGTTGTCAAAAATCAGGTGACTGTAGTTATATGCACTTATACCTGTATCTTCTATTCCATCATGCCTGTTTCTATGTCAGTACCATGCTGTTTTAATTACTATAGCTTTGCACTATAACTTGAAATTAGGTAGGGTGATACGTCAATGCACTTTTTTTTTTTTCTTTTTTTGCTGAGGATAGTTTTGGCTCCTTGGGGTTTTTGTCCTTCCATATGTATTTTGAGATTTTTTTTTTCTATTTTTATAAAGAATGGTACAGAAATATTGATTGGGATTATACTGAATCTGTATATTGCTTTAGTAGAATGGCCATTTTATAGTTTTATTTTCTTTCTTTCTTTCTTTCTTTCTTTCTTTCTTTCTTTCTTTCTTTCTTTCTTTCTTTCTTTCTTTCTTTCTTTCTTGGAGAGAGAGAAAATAGGTGTGCCAGGGCCTCCAGCCACTGCAAATAACTCCAGGTGTGTGCACCACCTTGTGCATCTGGCTTACCTAGGTAGTGGTGAATCAAACCTGGGTCCTTAGGCTTTGCAAACAAGCACTTTAACTGCCAAGGCATCTCTCCAGCCCAGAATGGTCATTTTTATGAATTATTTTTCCAATACATAAACATGGGGGATCTTCTTCAGTTGTCTTCCTCAATTTCTTTCTTCAGTGTTTCAGATTTTCATTGTAAAGGTCTTTCACTTCATTGGTTATGGATATTCCAAGATACTTAACTTTGTGGATTTTATTTATGGGACAGTTTTCATGATTTCATTTCCAGTATTTTTGTCATTGATAGTTAAGATGGTTACTGTTTTTTTGTGTATTTGTGTCAGTTAATTTTAACCTTGCCATTTTGCTGAAAGTGTTTATCAGCTCTAGAAATTTTCTGATATAGATTTTAGGGTCCCATATATATAATCATCAAATAAGTGTAGTTTGGGTTCTTCCTTTTTAATTTGTATATCTTTTAAATCATTCTCATATCTTATTGTTCTAGCTACGACTTAAAGCACTATATTAAATAAAAGTGGAGAGAGTGGACCCCCTTGTCTTGTTCTAATTCTCAGTGGAACTGCTTCAAGTTTTTCTTTATTTAATATGATGCTGGCTACAGGGTTATTGTATATAGCCTTTATGTTGAGATATGCTCCTCCCATACCTTGTCTGTCCAGGGCTTTTATCATGATGGCATTTGGGGTTTGTTTAAAAGCCTTTTCTGAATCTATTGAGATGATCATGTGATTTTGTCCTTATGTCTGTTTATGTGATGCATTACATTTTTTGTTTTATATGTGGCGCACCATCCCAGCATGTAAAGCCTACTTAATCAAGGTGATCTTTTTGCTATGTTCCTGAAATCAGATTGCAAGTATTGTATTGAGAATTTTTGCATTTATCTTCATCAGGAATATTGATCTATAGTTTTTGTTATATAACTAACTGATTTTTGGAGACTTCGGAGACATTGTTAAGTAGCATTCCCTCCTTTTTCTATTTCATGGAACAGTTTTTGAAGCTGGGGCTTCATTTCTTCTATTAAGGTCTGATAGACTTTACAGTGAGCTCATAGATTTTGGTATTTAGTTTTGACTGGGAATTTTTTAATTCTCTCATTTCAATTTTACTTTCAAATGTCAAATGTCAAGGAATTTAGATTTTCAAATATGATGGAAATAGGTTTTTGAAGGATGTCTTTATAATTCAGTTTCATTGGTTTATGATATAATGCCTTCTTTATGATCTCTAATTTTATTAATTAGTATATTCTCTCCTTCCTTTTTTGGGTTAATTGGCTGATTTGCCAATCTTTGTTTACTTTTTCAAAGAACTAATTTTAATTTTAATTAGTTTTTTTCATTTGTTTTATTGATTTCTGACCTTATTTTCACTATTTCTTTTTGAGTGGTACATTGTTTTGCTTTGTTTTATTTTTCCTGTTTTTCCAGTGCCTTCAAGTGCATCCTTAAGTTATTCAAGATCTGTTTTTGTAAAGTAGGCATGTAGAGCTACAAACTTCCCACTGAGAACTGTCTTCATTGTGTCCCTCAGGTTTTGATACATTGTGTTTTCATTGTCATTCAGATGAAGAAACTTTTTGATTTCATTTTTTATTTCTTTAATGTGATTCCTTATTGAATAATGTGTTGTTTAATATTCAGAGTTCAGATATTTTCTGTATTTTTTCTTGTTAATTTCTAGCTTTGTTGGTTTGTGGTCATATAAAAGACAGTAAGTTATTTCACTTTTCCTAAATATGTTGAGCTCCTAATGTGATCTATTCTAGAGAAAATTCCATTAGCTGATGAGATGAATATGATTTCTATAGTGTTTGGATTGGATGTTCTATAAATATCTATTAGGTCCATCTGATTTATGGTGTCATTTAATTCTTCTGTTTCTTTGTTTATTTTCTGTCTAGATGACCATCTATTGATAATTGTGGGGTATTGATGTCAACCACTATTATTGTGTTGGCATTTGTCTCTGACTTTATATCTAGTATAGTTTGTTTTATAAAATTAGGTGTGCCTCTGTTGCATCATGTTTAGAATTGTAATGTCCTCTTGGTGAATTCTTCACTAGATCTTTCTTTGATCATCTTTATTCTTTCTGATGAATTTTGATTCAAAGTCTATTTTGTCAGATGTTGGAATAGTGAAACCTGCTTGTTTTGTGGTTTTATTTTCTTGGAATATCCTTTTCCATCATTTTACCCTCAAGTTGTATCTCTATTTGACTGTGGTGAGTTTCTTGAAAAAAAGCAAAAGGAGACAGCCTGTTTTCTGATCCAGCATAGTTGTCTGTGTCTTTTTTAAAAATACTTTATTCATTTATTTGTGGGTGAGAGAGAGAGAATGGATGTGCCAGAGCTTCTAGCCACTGCAGGCGAACTCCAGATTCATGCACCACCTTGTGCATCTGGCTTATGTGGGTACTGGGGAATTGAACTCAGTCCTTAGACTTTGTAAGCAAGAGGCTTAACCACTAAGCCATCTCTCCAGCCCATTGTCTGTGTCATTTTATTGGGGTGTTGAAATGATTCATGTTCAGAGTTACTATTGAAAAATGTAATGTGATTCCTGTCATGTTGATAATCTTATGGAATTTAATGTTATCTTGGTCTTCATTTGCTGAATAACTGTCTAGCATTGGTTATATGTGTTTTTTTTTTTTTCTGTAACCTCTCCAATATTTATTCTTTTTGATGAATCATTTGTAGGTCTGGTTTAGTGCTTATAAATTACTTTAGCTTAGTTTTTATCATGGAAAGTTTTTATTTCTTCAATAATGAGAGATAATTTTGCTGGAGACATCAGTTTGGGTTGGCAGACATAGTCTTTTCTTACTTGAAATACATCATCCCAAGCCCTTCTGCCCTTTAGAGTTTCCAGTGAAAAGTTTGCTGTTACTCTGATGAGCTGGATTTTACATATGAGTAGATGTCTCTCTGTGTCCTTTGTTCTGTATAATATAGCATTTTGATTAGACTAGATAAAGAAAATGCCTTTTCTGGTCCTATCTATTTGGTATTTTGTATGAGTTTTCAACCTGCATAGATATCTCTTTTCCTAGTAAATGGATGTGTTGTCAAACTGCTTCCTAAATAGCTATAGATCAGTTCTGCTCTCAGCTCTGATCAGAAAAGCTTTGTTCTGTTCTTCTTTTTGGCCAAGGGGATATGTTCAATGCAGAGAATCATAATTGAAGTGTTGAAAATAAGTGACTAATGAGTATTCTGCCCAAAATGAGACATACAAATGACTCCTTCCAGGCATGGGGAATGGAACTGAAAGAATATAAGAACTGGACAATGGGAAGTATACTATGGGACTCAGGCATCCAGACAGGAGAGGACCATTGCATTCATGAATTTATGTCAGATGTGGTTACTTTTACAAGATGATGTGGCCAGTCAAAATTCTCTGATAGATAGGGGAGGGTTTGGAAGACCATTCTCCACCCTGATGGGCTAGTAACAGTAGTTATGGGAGGGAGATTCATTCTCTTTCATGGTATAGCCACTAGTAAGTTATGAGAAGAAGAATCATGAGAATAATGGGAATAAGAGAGGGTAATATGTGGTGCATTTGATATTAATATAATACATATGTATGAAAATGTAAAAACCAAATAAAAAATTAAAAAGATATCAGTCTGCTATTAAACATTCCAGTTGGGATTTTCCCTTGTATACAGTAGCCCATTTCATTAGACAATTGCAGTGTTTAGAAAGGAGTCCTTATACCCCTGGTAGGTAGGTATTTCTCTCCTCTTATTTATAACTTTGGGTCTGGTGTTTGAAATCAGTGCACCTATTTTCAGGGTCAAGTAGTTCATATTTCTTCATTATTGTCGACTCTCAATACTGTGTCCTCAAGTGACTCAGTTGTTGTAGTGCTTCACTTTTCCTTGTCTTTTAATAAAATTTAATGACAGCTTTTTAAAAAAATTAAAAAGAAAAAGCAATTGTACTGTGTGGAAAACAAGTCAAAGTATATAAACAAAGAAGCAAATTAAGAGAAAATATATTTAAAGCCACAATAGAGGAAAACTCACTTTACCTGAAAGAAATTGAGTTATCAAAGTGAAAGCCCATTGCAATGACTAAGTAAAATGTTGCAAATTATATATTTGCTTATGTAGAATCCTGTACATATACTTAATAAACATAGCCAGCTATAATACTTATATCATAAATTTAAGGGAGAGACTGGAAAGAAAGAGGATATTTCTGTTGTTGCTTGTTGTTTGTTCACAGTTCTGGTCGCTGGACAGTCCATGTGCCAGCACCTGGCTAGGAGCTCCTTTTTGATCCCAGAATGACAGGAGAAGCCTAAAAGGCTTCTTGCAATGGACCCAACCTTATAGGGTGGGCTTGATTTCTAACAACTGACTTCACCAGACTAATCTAATCCTGTGACGACTTCTGAGGGAAATGCTGCCATATCTCTTAAGAGCACATTAAGTCAAAACTGTTACATTTGGGACCAAGATTTCAAGCACATGACCTTTTGGGAATAATACCATAATTAGAACGTAGCAGGAGCATTAGTCTCTTGCCTAAAGTGGTGGGGAGAGGCATGTTGGGTATCAGGCTTCATTGCTCTTCCTCCTGGTCTTCTTCTTCTTTTTTTTTTTTTTTTTTTAAGGCAGTCTCTTTTTTATTGATTCTAGAGCTTGAAAGGCCCCAGAGATTCTCAAGTGTTACCTCCCTGTGGGCCTGGGTTTACAAGTGCATGTGGCCACACCCAGCTGTTTACATGGGATCTGGAGAGTTGAACTGGGGCTTTCTCAGTGCTCCTCTATCACTCATGCAGGAAGCACACTTAACCATTGAGCCATCTCTCCAGCCCTACAGTGTTTAATTATGGCTAATATACTGTAAAAAGGAGACATAGGTGGAGACAGTTTTTAAAAGTACCATATTTGGGGGCTGGAGTGATGGCTCAGAGGCCAAAAACACTTATTGCAAAGCCTGAAGGTCCAGATTCAATTCCCAAGTACCCACATGAAGCCAGATGCACGAAGTGGTACATGAATCCAGTTTTGTTGCCGCAGCAGCAAGAGGCCTTTGTGTGCCCATTTATCCTGTTCTCTTCTCTCCTTCCCTCCCTTCCCCTCCTCTTTCTCTTTTCTCCCTCTCTTCAGAAGGAAAAATATTTTTAAAATACTATATTTGTTTTCACAATGCTTACAAGGCTTATTAGGCATTTCAATTATGAGACTATTTAAAACTGGAATTAATGACTTACAAATGAGATTTAGGCTCTCACAATGCATAACCCACAACACTATGGGGAATACCAGCAACCCTACTGAGGAGATCCCCTAGTGGAATGGGGACAGGGAGGAGGGAAAAGATGGTACCAAGACATGATGTGTCCATACAAAGTATGTTCTTAATTAAGTAACTAAATAAATAATTTTTAAAATGACATTTAGTAAAACCAAGTTGGTTGTTTCAGCTAAGACTAGATTTTTTTTCTATTTATAGGATGTATGTATATATGTATTATGTATGTATGCATGCATGCATGCTGAGTCAACTTAGAATAATTAGGTCCCATCTTTATGACATGCAGTATGATTACATATTTATGTATTATATAAATTCATATTGATCAATTACTAGAGTTATGTTCCTGACTTTGGAGTATTTATACTTACTTATTACAAGTATTTAATTTACTATTTGCTGAGAATTTAAGAGGTAAAAATATTTGACATTACTGGAGATGTGCATGTACCTAAAAACACAGATTAACTTAAATAGATGCTATGGCAGATTTATATACAAGATGAAATGAAGCACTAGAAATCATATGCCTTAGCTGTGAGAATTTTTATGAGTTTATGAGTGAGCAAATTGGGAAAGGCATGTTCAACAGTTGGGACATAAGTTATGAATGAGAAAATGAAGTTGTTGCCCTAGCTAAGTAAGCCATGTAGTGAAATTCTGGTACAAAATGCATTGAAATTGGAAAGGATGTCTCAGACACCACTTCTTGAAAGCATTTCTGAATATTTGAGCCTTGTTCTGGGTTTGGTCTACTTAGTTTTAAATTTCAAAATAGGCAGCATGTGGAGTCAGATGTTTGCTGCTTATTGGCATTCAGTTTTTTAGAAGAAAAAGGGTTCTAACTTTCTGGTTTAACTTTAAACATCAGTGAACTCAGTAACTCGCTTGAAAATGGGTTTCCCCTGTTACTCAAATCTCCTGGGTATCATGAGCCAAGAGTTTTAATGCTCCATGGGAAGCCCTGTGTGACTGAGCCAAGGGTTTCTTGGATGGCAACCACAGCTGTTGTTTCCACAGACCAGAAGAGCACAATATGTGGTTCTGTTACTGGGGTATTGCTGTACCATGATTGCCTGGTGGGAAGGGGATGCTGCCCTAGTATTCCTGCCTAGTGGGAATAGAAAGATGGGCCTATTACTGTCTTTTCATAGAATTGATAAATCATGGAACAATTCTGTGATTTACTACAAATTTTCAAGCAAAAGTTAACAGTTTATTTTTCTATTTATGCATTTTATTAGTGTCCATCTATCAGGCAATGCCCATTTTGTAAATTACAGAATCTCTAGTATAGCATATTCTTGTAGGAGGTCAACTTCAATTTCATAGAAGTTGATAACCATTTTGGTAATGGACATCTCTTATTTTGTAATAACTGTTGAAATTCTTTTTTTGTTGTTTTTTTTGTGTTTGCTTGTTTTTGTTTTTCAAACCAAGGTAGGGTCTCACTCTAGCTCAGGGTGGCCTTGAACTCACAGTGATCCTCCTACCTCTGCCTCCTGAATGCTGGGATTAAAGGCGTGTGCCACCATGCCTGGCTCTTGAAATTCTTTGAAAAGCACAAATATAGAATGTAATTGAGACAGTTTAACGAATGGTTTTTCTATCAGACATCCATATAACCTAAGTGGCAGCCTAAATAATATCGCTTTAGAAAGTTTGTTCTTTTTTTATTGCAGCATATTGTGGTGAATGATTTCTTTCCTTATTATTTAAATGTTTCTGTCCCTATCAGTTGTTCTCTTACCTAACTGAGGCACTGAGACTGATAATCAGCAGACTATTTTATGTAATGCTGGAAGGAAGAACAAGTTGCTTAGGATGACCCAGCAGAGCAATGTGGAAGGTTTGTGAAAGTGGTGAATTCACCCAGCTCTAATCCTTGCCAGAAAGGCAGCATCTCTAAGTGTTTTCCAATTAGTGACTAGATATGGTTGTAAATTCTTACAGATATTTCCTTCCTAGAAATGAGTTAGCTTGTCTGGCTTGTTTAGACCTTTATGTTTCTTGTAAGCAATATTTTTACTATGATCATCTACAATACAGGAATCAGTAAAAGTCTTTTTTTTTAATTAATTTATTTGACAGAGAAAGAGGAGAGAGAGAGAGAATGGGCATGCCAGGGCCTCCAGCCACTGCAAACAAACTCCAGACGCGTATGCCCCCTTGTGCATCTGGCTAACATGGGTCCTGGGGAATCGAACCAGGGTCCTTTGGCTTTGCAGGCAGATGCCTTAACTGCTAAGCCATTCCTCCAGCCCCAGTAAAAGTCTTTTTAAAGCCTGTAATCATTGCAGTTTTATTGATATTATTTGATTTTATTTTTTAATATAATAATTATAAACTTGGAAATTATATATCATGAAATGATATTTACAAAATAAAGTGTTTTTCTTTTATTTTCCTGCTTACTTGCTTTTCTTATCTCTTTGTATACAAGTGTTTGCTACTCTGAAATAAATTCTTGGTTTGGTAAAATTGCTTCTACCAGCCACCTAGGAAATATAAGCTAGGGAACAAGACACTGATATTTAGGCATACCAAGAGGAAATACATTGCTTCAGCGAACTGAATATAAAACATGATCAGAGAAAACACCTGGAAATCAAAAAGAACAGATTTTAGTTATGCTTCTCTTTTTCAGAGAACTTAAGTGCTTAGCTATTATTGTTAGTACCAAAGAAGTAAGTTGGCAGTGACATTTGAAATATGATAAATAAAAGCCTACAGAATGTCTGCTTCTACTTTTAGCTCTTGTCTGATTCCTTCTGCAGAAATTGCGTAATGGAAAGTACTGTAGAGTTAATGCTACTCTAATATACCCTCCTTACTTGTTGTAATAAATCTATTCTCTATTACTTTATAATAATGATAAAGCCATAGTTATTGAAACTGAAAAACTTATTGAAAGAGGAATGGGAGCTCTTTGCTGCTATCACCTGTATTATTAATTGGACATAATTACTGCACAGCAGCTGGCTGTTGGTTTTAGGGAGCATCAATTGTTCTTCTCACCCAGCTGTTAACTAATAAGGATAGTCAACACATCTGTTTCAACAGCTGGTAATTAACAAAAGCCTAATTGCTGCAACTCTTTTAACATCCAATCTTTGAAAAAGAAGGCATGTAGAAGAATATTATTTACTTTGTGCTTTGCACTTTCTGAAACCAGTTTCTCTTTTTTCTCTCTCCCTCACATTTTCCTTCTTACTTTGAACACCACTGCCTTTGTGTGCAGCACTGAATGGCAGGAGGACACAATATGGTAATCCAGAGCTTAACTTTTTCAGATCTTTGTTGGTGTTTCTTATTGCAACATTTCTTTGCTAACTTGCAAGATAAAATGGATCAAAAGCATTTTGAGTAGTTGCACACAACGGTTAAAATCCGCAGCAGTGTGCCTTAGGCTGTGCTGCTGTGTGTGAGCATCCAAAAGGAAAAGGGATTCTTTTTTATGCTTTTCACATGCTTAGACACAACTCCCAAATAATTTCTACATTCATATGCTGGACTTTTGTTTAGATTATTGCATATGTTGATTAACATGAATGAAGTCAGCTGTAGCAAGCCCTCTTCCTTTGGGTTAAAAACTATTTAAGTTGTCATCTCTTACAAAACTTTAGCTTACTCATTTTAATGCATATATGTCAACTTTAAGTACTTAAGAAACTTTATTATATTTGTGAAATCCTGCTTGGCCTACTTCTCTTTAGAATATAATTTGATCTTCTTTTATTCAGATAGCTTTAAGGACTTCTTGTTGATTTTTATGAGTGAATAGGAAACTTATAAGCTTGGATATAGATAACTGACTAGAAGAACTGTTTTGTGAATTAAAGAATTATAAATTAATTTTTCTTTTATTTGATTACCTGTAGAACTATCAATAATGATCTGGTTCAAAAGATATATTTCATATAGCCTTAATTATAGTTGTATTTAAGGGTTTTTTTGTTTGGTTGGTTGGTTTTTTGAGGTAGGGTTTCACTCTAGCCAGGCTGACCTGGAATTTACTATGTAGTCTCGGGGTGGCCTTGAACTCATGGCAATCCTCCTACCTCTGCCTCCCATGTACTGGGATTAAAGGTGTGCACCACAATGCCTGGCTGTATTTATGATTTTTATTATCATTATTTTCTAGCTAAATATTAAACCCTACATGTCAAAAATCTGATGATCTTCTAATTTTTAATTAGCATTTGAAATACAGTTTATGAAAATGTTATTTTTCTTTGTTAGTAATATGTTTCTTGAGTTATGGCTGATTTTTATCAGTAACCATTTTTGTAGACTTTGTACTTCCTTTGTAGTATATGTGTGTATATATACGTGCAAAGCAGTTGGATTCATGAAAGTCCATATTATTAGAAATCATATAATCATGTTGATTTTCCTTTCAACAAATTTATAAATTTTAGAATTATATACTTAATTTCATACATAGTGGTAATATTATTTATTGTGAATGTCTGAGAAGTCTTGAGCCAAAATTATAGTCAAATTCACTTGGTTAAACTTGCTTCATTAACTTTCAGTTGGCAATAAATCTATGCAGGCAGTTCTTTAATAGATGTTGAAAGATATAGAAGAAATCCTACCCAAATGCTCGCCATGGACTGAATTACAGATTGCATAATTTCAAAATTTTTTGCTGGCAAGACAAGTTTAGTTCAGCAGGTGTTCAGGTGATAAAGTGTACTATAGATGTAATATAAAAGCAGACACAATCCTGAACAAATAAACAAAAATACTGTGGGCTAAAATTCTAACTCAATAGAAGGGCACTGGCATGTAAAGAAATGTTTACAGCTGAAATGTAGAGGAGGGAAATATTGTCATTTTGGGAAATGTTTGCTTCTTTAGTTTAAATAAGAATTTAATTTTCTCTGTGTACTCATGTTCTTAGGTACTGCTCTCAGATTTTAGTGAAAGGAGCATTTCCTGACAGGAGAAAAGAGAGTGGCCTTGATTAGGAACCCACACACTAAGTAATCACTCTCCCATTGAGCTACATTCCCAACCTAGTACCCCACATTCTGGCTCACACTTTAAAAAAACATTTATGCAACTTATTAATTGTTTTCAGTTACACTAAATTAGTACAGGTTACAATAAAATTTTAACTAGGTCTTATGAAAACACTTCAGCATGATCATGTAGCCATATTCAGGGACCTTCATCACCTCAGTTGTCTTTATGACTCATAAATGGCATCACTGGGGCTGCAGAGATGGCTTAGTGGTTAAGGCACCTTCCTGCGAAGCCTAAGAATGCTTGTTCAAATCTCCAGGCCCCACCTATAGCCAGACGCAAAAGTGACGCAAGCACGCAATGTTGCATATGCACACAAGGGGGCGCACACATCTGGATTTTGTTTACAGTGGTTGAGAGGCCCTAGCACACCCAATCTTTCTGCCTCTTCTCTGTCTCTCTCTCTGTCTCTCTGTGTCTCTCTCAAATAAAAAAAATAAGAACAAAAATTTTAAAAATGGCATCACTGTTGCCAGCTTTTTCTAAATTTCTGCAGAAACACATTGAGATAAGCAGATTAATTGGCTGGTTTTACATGGGTACTGGAGAATTGAACTTGGGTCCTTAGGCTTTGCAGGCAAGTGCTTTAACTGCTGAGCCATCTTTTCAGCCCCAATTTTTTTCCCAGGTAGGGTTTCACTGTGTCTAGCCCAACCTGACCTGAACCTCACTCTGTAGTCCCAGGCTGCCCTGGAACTCACATCAATCCTCCTACTTCTGCCTACCCCTGCCCCCCCACACCCAGTGCTTGTATTAAAGGCATGCACCATCACATCCAACTTTAGTCACACTTTAAGTATTTTCTAGGTATGATTTCTTTTTCTTGATAAAATGACCTCTAGAACAGATGCTGTGGCAAACGCAAATCTAATAATTTAATAGATATTCTCTGAATATCATAAATACTGCATAATTAACTTGTTTTCTAGATGATAAAAGAAGAGACAAGTCTTATTAAATGATGACTAGATTGTTAAGGAAGTCTGCAAGGGTTATCAGCTTTGTACATGTCAGTAAGAATGACTTGCAGAGGTGTAACCAAGAAGTCTCAGAGGCTAGATATCTAATACTTAACATCAGGCCACAATTGTATTTTATAAGTTAGAGTTTCTTAACCCTAAGAGTTACAAGGGAAAGATAAATTCTCCACAGTCTGAATTTTAACACACAAAGAACTGATTCAAGACAAAGATTTTACTTATGGCTTAAAGAGGAAATTATGTCAGATACTAGATAGACAAATTTTACATCTAACAAGTGATCATTTCTCAATAAAGGCATAATAATGGAAAGTGATAATGCTCGCATTACTAATCATCAGGGAAATATGCAAATTAAAACAATGATAGGGTTGGAGATGTGGCTCAGCAGCTAAATGAGCTTCCTGTACAAGCCTGAGGGTATGAGGGGGCCTGAAACTTAAGTTCGAATCTCCAGATCCCATATAAACAGATAGGTATGGCTATGCTTGCCTGTAACCCCATTCTGGAAAAGGGAGTAGGGGATCAGCAAGAGACACCAGCTCAAAATAAGAGCATGCAGAAGAGCACAACACTGGGTGTTTTGTACCAGTCACCACATGTAAGCGCCCCCTGCTGCACACAATTACACGGGGTCCTGCAAAGGTACATGCCTACACCACATGCATACCACATTACACACAAGCAAAACACAAGAGCTATAATTTTATTGTGCTAAAAATGGCAGTTCAAAAGATAAGTGCTAGGAAGGATGTGGATAAAAGGGAATCTTGTACAATGTTTGTCTGGTTATAAACTAGTATAGCCGTTACAGAAAACAGTATGGAGAGTCTTAAATATGTAAAAATAAAACTCCATAATAAAGCAGTCCAATTACTAGGCTATATCCAAAGGGAATGAAAAAAAGTATCAGAGATATCTGCACTCCCATGTTCATTGCATCACTAATCAAAGTAGGCAAGAAATGGAAATAGCTAAAGTGTCAATCATCCAATGAATGAATGGACAGATGTGGTATATATACACATGGAATACTGTGCTGCCATGAAATCCCGTTATGTGTGGTGACATGATGGAACTAGAGATCATTATGTTAAGTGAAATGAGTTTATCACAGAAAGATAAGTGCCTGAGGACAGGAAAAGATTGATGCATCAGTGGATAGTAAATTATAGGTATCTAGCAGCAAACAGATATAGTAGAATAAGATGGCGATTGATTGAGGAAAACACCCAATGTTGACCTCTGTCCCCACACATACACATGTGATCTACACTTGCATATACAAGTGCTCCCACACACATAGAATCATGCATACCTCATGAATACATACCATATACACATACACATGCATGGGGCTGGCAATGTAGCTTAGTGGTAGAGAACTTGACTAGCATGTACAAAGTCCAGTGCTTGATTCTCAGTGAGGGAAAAATGAATGAATGAATGAATGAATGAATGAATGAATGAGAAACGTGGAAACCTCTAAGTGTTTCTCATTAAAATGTATGAGTTTATTGCAGAACAGACAGACAAGTGTAAGATATATATCACTGAACTATGCCACACTTTCTGGTCATTAAATTGTTTAGTTTTTAGTTCTATAGAAGTATGTAAGTCAGAACATGAGAAAATATGGTTAAAGTAAAGAGGAAGAAGGTTTTTTTTTTTCTACCTCCTCCATCAAGGCTCCATCTCCCAAATTGCCATCAGCTGGAGATCAAGCATTCAGAACACACGTGTTGATGGGGAACATCTGATTCAAACCACTACAATGCCTTTGTCAGTAGTTCATTCCTTTATATCATTGAATACTCCTACATTGTAGTATCACAGTCTAAATGCCCATTCACCAGTTGATTGACTCCACCTATTTTTGAGGTTATTAATAAGGTAGCTATAAATATCTGTGTATAGGGCTTGAGTAGAATTGCTGGGTCCTGTTGATGGGTATTAGACATAAGGTAGCCCCATTTTGTATTAGCAGTTAGGGTTTCAAGTCCAAAATTAATGAACAAATATACTGTTAGGTACAGATAGAACCAATGAACATGATTTATAATAAAGATGTATTACTAATGAAATGTCCATCCAACAGAGCCCAGGGATTGAAGTCCAAAGGCCCCAATTCATGCTGACCATTGGCCTCTTCTTGATTCATTTTTCTTCTTGAAACTTTGGTTTTTTTTCTCCTTAAACTTTTTGACAGGAACCCCACACCCTTTTGCCTAACTCACCAACCCATCAAGAGCTCCCATGTACATTTACAGTAACCATCCCAACCCACACTGACTTGCTGACTAAGTTACATCCCTAGGGGCCTTGATCAGAGTCACCAAGCAATTACATGCTTGGGACTTCTTGCAGTTCAGCAGCTGTCTACTTTACTTTCTACAAATGAAGTCTTGCTTAATGATCTCCTGCTATGTGCACTCATCAGTTTTTGAGAGTTGCAAGACAATGAACTCAAGAGCCACTATCTTGGAAAGCTTTAGTGACCTTCATTAAGTGTTCAGCACTCACACATTTAAGCTAAGCCCATCCACAGCCAAGAAAAGCAATGTCACCCTTAAATCCTACTATACATCTGAATATGAATATTCACATATTTTATAAAGATATCACCAAATTTGGTGCTTACACTGAGATAACTTTAAAGCACCTGTGCTTTAATTGCAATATACATGCCACTTCTTATTCTTACTGAATATTTTAAAAATGTGCTTGACAAAATTATTACAGTCTTTCTGTTTGGTTTTCAGAGTAGGGTCTCACTCTAGTCCAGGCTTATTTGTAAATCACTCTGTAGTTCCAGGCTGGCCTTGAACTCAGTGATCCTCCTAACTCTGCCTCCAAAGTGCTGGGATTAAAGGCGTGCACCACCATGCCTGACAAAATACTATTAACATCCTATCATTGCAAACAACTTTTGAGATAATTTATATTACTTCCCTGTAAAACAATGAATCAAATCATTATTTGACTTGATAATCATTATGGACAACCAGATGAAGGCAAAGATTAATCCAATGTGTTTTTCTCCTTCAATGTTCTTTTAGCTTATCTAAAATGATTGAACAAAAAGTTGATTGATTAATAATAATGTATATTATCACTTACTTATTTTTAGCATTTTCACTTAAATGGGACAATGATTTGCATTGGTTCTTTATTAGAAATGAACTACATTTTTTCTTTACAGTTTTATCTAGTAACAAAATGAGATACAAAAAGATTTTACTATGTATATAACTAAACATTATATATTATGAATATTGTGGATAAACTCTAAGACTTTTCTATGTTTTGTATCAATGTGTTTTTAATAGTTGTAGTCTGATATAGTTCACCTTTCCTTTGGTAATTGCAAAATCATTAGTGCAACTCTTCTTTAATGACAGAATAGAGCCATTTGATCACCTGTGTGATATCTACTAAAGGAGTACACAGTCCAAATTAAATCAGAGCCAAAAGACTTTACACTTAAGAAGAATCTCAGAGACAGTATAGTCCTTTTTCTGATAAAGAAATTGTTGCTGATAAAACTTGTGCAGGAGAACATTTGGAAATTGTCCACAGTTTCACAGGTAATTAGAAGGAAAGTTGGAATCAGAATACAAGTATTCATAAAACATTGTTTATCTAACATGACTATATTTCAATGAAGTATAATTTAATATGTATGTTAATTGTTTTAATAAAATCATTTTACAAAGTAACCATAAATATACTTATCTGCTATAATTATGAAACATATCTAAAGATATCTTAGGTATTTTTAAAGAACATCTAGACAGTTGTCATCATAGTCATTGTAAGATTTTAGCTTTTAACCTCACAAGTACATTAAGAAAGTAGTAGATAACAAACTAAATCTTGCAAAAAGATACCTTAACAATAAACACCATTATCAAAAGGATTTTAAAAAAAGATATGATTTCAGTTACATCCCCCTCTCATGGAGAGATTTGGCTTGCTCTCCACAGTTACTATGACGTAAATGCTATTTCCAGAAGATTAATTATGGGTTATATTTTGTTCTCATGTCATACTTATTACTTTGTCAGGACAGAGAGAGGTTTTTCATTCAAAGACCAATATATGCACTCTCCAGTAACTTATAAGATGTTCTGACATGAAAGAGCAGACAAGTGTTTTTGGTGGAAGCAGAGATCAAAGAATTAATATGTAGAAACTGATTCATGAGCAGAGTGAGCAGAAACCATGAAACCCAAGAAAGGAAAAATAGATCAAAGTATGTTTGAAACTTAGCATGGTACTGTCTGTTGAGCCAAGATGACTGGGATGGTATCCTGATTCCACCACTTAAAACTTTGTCATCATGACAGCTTTGAAAATCTTCATGTTCCTCAGTTTTCTTACCTAGAAAATGGGGTGACTGTACTCTGGTTCTTAGAGGACTGACATTAGAGGAATGTGATAAAACCTGTGAAATACTAAAAATAGTGCCCAGCATACCATAAATACTTTAAGAACCTACTATCCAATAAAAAGTAGGAAAACAAAACAATAGCTTAAATAATTGAAGAGCCAGTAAAGAAACAGCCAACAATTAAAGAAAATAAAAGGTTATTGTGAAGGAACTGAAGATGTAGCTCAGTTGGTAGAGTACTTGCCTCATATGCATGAAACCCTGGGTACAATCCCCAGCACAATTTAACGTAGGTGTGGTGGTGCATATCAATAATCCTAGTAGTGTGCAGGTAGAAAAATCAGAAGTCCAAGGTCATCCTCTTTCCTCCATGAGGTTGATTCCAGCATGTTATACATATGACCCTGTGTCTCAAACAAAATTAGTATGACTCTGACTGGGAGCCTTAACATCTTTTTTTTAATATTTATTTTATTTTATTTATTTTTGGAGAGAGATACACAGAGAGACAGACAGAGAGGGAGACAGATAGAGATGGGTGCGCCAGCAGTCTCAGCTGCTGTGAACGAAATCCAGATGTGTGCGCCCCCTTGTGGGCAAGTGCGGTATTGCGCCCTTGCGTCACTTTGCATCTGGCTAAACGTTGGACCTGGAGATTGGCTTAGCAGGCAGGCGCCTTAACAGCTAAGCCATCTCTCCAGCCCCTTAACAACTTTTTAATCACTAAAAGATGAATAAACAGAGTTTTTTGGTTTATCTAGCTATCTGTATTGCAGTGTGGATAGTTTTCATATAGATTTCAAGTTATATCTTCTATTTCCAGAATTCTTTTTTTAGCTGTTTATTACTTGATAATTTTACTTTCACTTTTGTCACAAGATACATATTTTTAGAATTTGACAGTGGCTCTTTTCAGGTTTGCCTGATATCTCCTAAAAAAATCTTATGATTACTTATTATTATTGTTACCCATATTTTAATTTTTTTTGATGTATTGTAATTTATTGGGAAAATACAAAGTTTAGGCTTGTGTAGTTTTCTTTTTAAAGCAAAACCAAAGAGATTAGAACCCAAGCACATACATCATCTTTTGAATAGAAACATAAATAGTTTTAACTTATTTAACTATTAACTTAACAGTTCTTCATATATTTCTTTAAATTTTTTAATGACCGTTTTGCCATTCATGATTATTTATTTTTTGTGGGCTGGTGTTATCGTTAAGTGTGAAGTCATAATTTCCTGATGATCTGTGAAAAGCCCACTGGACCAAATAGGGGTTTCCTTCCACTGAGGGCTTGTGACTTCCAGGAACTAGGTAGAAAGAGAGAGTAGTGATTGAATTGATGCACAGTGGGACATTTGAGGGTAATGGAATAGTCTATATATTGATTGTGATGGCTGTTAAATAACTATATTTATTTGTCAACACTCATAGAACCAGCAAAGCATTATGATTCATGCTGGTAATCCCAGTACTTGGGAGGCTGAGGCAGGATTGCTGCAAGTTCAAATCCAGCCTGGACTACACATTGAGTTATAGCCCAGTTTGGGACATAGAATGAGATTGAGATCTTATATCAAAAAAGAAAAAAGGCCGGGCATGGTGGCGCACATCTTTAATCCCAGCACTCAGGAGGCAGAAGTAGGAGGATCACCATGAGTTCAAGGCCACCCTGAGACTACATAGTGAATTCCAGGTCAGCCTGGAACAGAGTGAAACCCTACCTCAAAAAAAAAAAAAAAAAAAAAAAAAAAAAGAAAAAGAAAAACGGGCTGGAAAGATGACTCAGCAGTTAAGGCACTTGCCTACAAAGCCAAAGGACCCAGGCTCAATTCTCCAGGACCCATCTATGCCAGATGCACAAGGTGGCGCATGTGTCTGGAGTTCTTTTACGGCAGCTAGAAGCCCTAGAACATCCATTCTCTCTCTCTACTTCTTTCTTTCTCTCTTTCAAATAAACAGAAAATAAAAAATATATAAAATTAATTAAAATATTTTAAAAACTATATACTGGAAGTCAGTAAACTTTAACTTTCTGAAAATTATGACTCACAAAAAAATTTAACCTGACTAAAAATCCATATACATATGTATGTGATATTGTATGTATTTTTACTTTTATAAAATTTTACCTAAAAATATGACTAGAATCAAAAAAGTGCTGTTCATTCTACTTACTTAAAGTTATGACTCTATGTAGAAATCCTACCTCATAGCACACTCTGCTCAAAAATACTTTCAAAGTCTTCAAAGAAAAGTAGAGACTCTAAATAGTATATTTTAAAAAGAAATAAAGAAAATATATTGCAACACAAGTTAGAGAAAAACACAAAACAAGTTTGCTGAACATAAAGCATGAAGTAATACATAAAAGTAGTCCAAATATACCTGTAATCTTTATATATTTGTAAAGATAAATATTATTAGGCTGGCTACATGGATCAGTATGACGGACTAGAAAAAATTCTCTATGAAATATGTGGAATATCACTTACATATAAAGTTTAAAGCACCGTAAGTATAATATAGCAACTATACAGGTACAGTTCTATAATAAAGCATAAAATACTTTGAAAATATTGACTTTCAATTCAGGGAGATGTTTTTCTTTGGAGCTGGGAAGGAAGAAGGGCATGCAAATGGTGGATATGATTGTGTGATAGGAGTCTATTAAATCTGAAGTAAAGTGTCAAATCTTAAAAATTTAAAGCAGGATTTATAATTGTGTGTAAAGTGCTGGCAATTTTTCAATTTTGTAAGTAGATGAGTTTGTAAATATACATATATTTTTACATATGCATATGAATTAGAGGGTATATAACAAACAGATAACTGGTAATCTCATTAGATGGAAATGGAAGACTTAATTTACATTGTATGTTCTCTTATATTGAGTTCTTACTTTAAATAATGAAGTCATTAAATAATGTTAGTATATATATATATACATACATATATATATGTGCCTAGATGTATGCAGATATTGGAAAAGTGATCACCGTTTAATTGGGAATTAAGAAGTTGATGGTTGGGGCTGGAGAGATGGCTTTAGTGGTTAGCACACTTGCCTGCAATGCCTCAGGACCCAGGTTCAATTCCCCAGTACCCAGGTAAGTCAGATATACAAGGTGGCACTTGCATCTGGAGTTCTTTTGCAGTGGCTAGAGGCCCAAGAGTGCCCATTCTCTCTATCTGCCTCTGTCTCTTGTAAGTAAATAAATTTTTTTAAACATAAATTTTAAAAAAAGAAATTGATGGATAAAGCAATGCTTTATCTTTGTACATAGCTAAATGTACGAGTAAAAAATTAAATATTCAGTATTGCCTTATACCTGATCAATTAAGTAAAGGTTGTATGATCTCATTATCAAAATCTTTAGACAAAAATATACATTTGGGTATTTTCTTCTCACAACATTCCTTTTTGTTTACTCTCTCTTTTGCTTTTGTTTCTTTTCAAAAGTAACAGGTAAAATATTCAAGATAATCTTCTAGTTTGTATTTATATAGCAAATTATATGCCTGTCCAGTATTTGATATTCCATAAATATATATAGCATTGATTTTTTAATATTTTATTTACTCATTTACTTAAGAGAGAGAGAAAAATGAATGAGTATGGGCAAGTCAGGATATGCTGCCACTGCAAACAAACTCCAGACACATGTACCACTTTGTTCATTTAGCTTTATGTGGATACTAGGGAATCCAACCCAGGCTGTTAAGCTTTGTAAGCAAGCAACTTTAACCTCTGAACCATCTCTCTAACCTATTTATGATTTTCTTTTAAGTTGCATGCATTGAGTCCTTTTTATGAGATTCTTTTAACTTCCTACTAGTTATAGTGGCTCTGCCCTGCAAATTACCAATTCAGTCATACTTTTATGGTATAGTGAAAATTGGCAGAGCAGATAATTACCAACATTAAAAAACAACTACTTTTTCATTTTAAATGCTTTTTCCTAATTTTTGAATAGTCCATCTATAATTACAAAATACAGAAGATTAAAGCAAGCATTCATACATCTTGAATTTAATTACAAAGTACCTCTGTTAGAATTTGTTAGCTCAGATAGAGAAGCAAATTAATATCTTGTGCCCAAAGTTACATGCAAATGTCTAGACTGCCACATACTTTTACAATTCTCCATTATTAAAATAGAAAGATTGCATTATCCAATGTTCATTTTAATTATACTAATGAAATTTCTCACAATTTGGATTTTATTATTTTTCTTATTTACTGCATTCTTATGCAACAAAATAATTCCAGTGAAATTATATGCATTCAGCAAAGTTCTGACACTATGCCTTCAAACTTTCAATTACTTTTAATTATTGGCATTTGTGTATCTTGCAGTGTTTTTGACAACAGTTTGCTCTGTGTTATCTATCAAACACCATTTAAAGTGAAAGACCATGTTTACATGCAAATTAGTCTTTGAATAAATAGTACTGAAGCCTGTCTTACAAATACCATATTTTTCCTTTTTAAACTTTTTATTGACAACTTCCATAAACATGGACAGTATACCATAATCCCCTCCCAATACTCCTCTTTTCTCCCTACCAAATTCCCCTTCCACCAAATCCCTTCCTCTTTCCGGCTAGCCTTTCCTCTATTTTGATGCCATCATTTTTTTCCTCCTAATATGAAGATCTTGTGTATGTATCTTCAGTCACAGTGAGGTCATGAATATTAAGGCTACTTTGTGTCTGGGCAATAACACTGTAAGCAGTCTTCCCTTTTCTTTGGCTCTTACATTCTTTTTGCCACCTCTTCTGCAATGGTCCCTGAGCCTTGGAAGGTGTGATAGAGATGCCTCACTTAGTGCTGAACACTCCACTATCACTTCTCAACATTTGGGCTGTTTTGAATCATCCCAGTGGTCACTGACATCTGCAAAGAGAAGCTTCTCTAACCAAAAGTGAGTGTAGCATTAATATATGGGCATAAACACAAGTGTTTAGAGGGAATATTGGTGGTCATAATATATCCATTTTCCCAGAAAACAGTAGTAGTTTTCCCCTTAGGGCTTATGACCTCCCCAGCCTAGGTTTTCAGCACCAGGCATGAATTCCCTCCCATGGAGTGGGTCTCAAGTCCAGTCAAAGAACAGTTGGTTTCTGCAAAAACAGACATGCCACCATTACAACAGTTGCTACATTTCACTTGACTGGGCAGCTCTAAAGCTTGCAGGATCCACTGTTGGTTAAAGCTATTGATGACTTTTCTCTTCCCAAAGGCTGCATGCTGTGCAGCTCTTTCCAGCATCTTGACAATTATTTAATAGATAGGAGGCTTTCAGCTCAGTGACAGCATGATTTCTCAGTGACCTGCAGCCCAAGCATGTGAAGTCTTTAGCAATAGGGTCTTGCCATCTAGTTCTGGTGGGCAACTAAGAGCCTTGTCAATAGCCTGAAATGTATTTGAGCATCAGGAGCTTTCGTGGCCAAAAACTTGCTGGAAAGGTATCCTTCTCCTGACACTGGAAGTTTTCTAGTAACAGTCTAACCAATACCATATTTTAAAAGTAATGTTGAAAACTTTTTTCAGTATTGCTTACAATGAGCATGAGGGTCTGGGAATATAGCTTAGCAAATCAGAAGACTTGCTATACAAGTATAAGGTCCTGTGTTCCATACCAGGACAAATGTAATAAAGAAACAACAACCCCCCAAAAAATTGTGCCAGGCGTGGTGGCGCACGTTTTTAATCCCAACACTCGGGAGGCATAGGTAGGAGGATCATTGTGCTTTTGAGGCCAGTCTGAGACTACACAGTGAATTCCAGGTCAGCTTGGGCTAAAGTGAGACCCTACCTTGAAAAACCAAAAATAAATACATAAATAAATAATTGGGAATGGCCACATGCACCTGTAACTTCAGTCCTAAGGGGGGTGGAAACAGCAGAATCACTGGGGCATGTTAACAGAAAAAGAACAGCTCCAGGCTCAGAGACACTTTTTTAAAGAAACACCATGGAAGAGAGACAGAGGAGCACACCTAATGTTCTGCTCTGGCCTCAGCACATGTGTGCATTGGGTGCTCACAAGTTTGCCCACCTGTGCATACATTATATAGGCTAGTCACACCTACACACAAAAATAAATGTAATAAAAAATTTAAATATAAATGATAGTAGGGAGACAGCAACATATTCTAAATTTACAACTTTAGATCGTATCAAAATAAAGCTATAGATTACAGTAATGAACAACACCTTTCAGATAACTAGGAGAAAATACCTTGGAAATGTACACCATAAAGAAAGTTTGAGAAGATAGGTATGTTTAACTTGATTTCAAACGTTAATCAATGTGTACGTCAGATTATATTAATATAAACAATTTTTGTGATTTGTCATTTAAAATACATTCAATTAAAATATTTGAAAACCAAATTGCCAATATTTTAAATATTATAATGTAACAAAATATAACTAATTTTGTTTGTTTTAACAAAATATCTCTAGCATTTAAGGTTGCTGTCATTCTCCTTTTAGGTTTTTTTTTCCGGAGAAAATGAATTGAAAGTGTTAAATTATATCTTTAAGAATCAGGGCATTGTCTTGTGTATCAATGATGGCTTAGCAACGTATTTTCTGAGTTTCACTGTTAATAAAGTTAAAATAAAATCTAGTGTGATGAGGCAGTAAAGCCAAATTAAATTTGTATGTGAAATACCCACTGTGCTTATCTCTCCTTTAGATATCTCTCTGAACCCATGTTCCACATTCTGAATTCTGTCTATAAAGTTAAACATTGCAGAAGGGCATATATCTGATAATACAGATAAAATTAAGGTTGAAGTTTAGTAATGAGCAAAGTAAGTACATTTAATGTATTCATGTTTTTAGTATTTCTGTGCCATTATATGTGGACTATTTTGTGGGAAATTGAGACACTGCCAAAATATGGCTAGAGTTTTAAACTACCAGAAAGGCAAAACTTACTTATACTGGATATTGTATTTTAATATATTAAAACTAATACTGAATTTTTAAAAACTATTAATTACTTGCAGGCAAAGTTGTTATCAATGCAACAAGCCAGAGAAACTGCAGTTGAACAATACAAAAAGCTAGAAGAAGAAATCCAGACACTACGAGTTTACTACAGGTAAAATCATCTACACTTTTGTTTAACTATATATTGTTAGTTTGAGAAGTATTTCTACCTGGTTTTATACTTTTTTTTTTTTTTAGGTAGGGTCTTACCCTAGCCCTGACTGACTTGGAATTCATTATGTAGTCTTAGACTGGCCACAAACTCATGGTGATCCTTCTACCTCTGCCTCCTGAGTGCTGGGATTAAAGACATACACTACCATGCCTGTCTTGGTTTTATAATTTTGAATGAGTAACTATCTCGATAAAGTTCAACACTTTGCATTTAAATAATTTTTGTAATTTTAAAATGACTTAGACATAAAATATTCAGTATTTTTCTTCCTTCATTTAGTAAAGTTTGTTTATATTCTCATAAAAATTATAAAATTTCCATAATTCATTTAGTTGTCTAAATGAAGCCTGGTTAGTTGAACTATCAACATGCTACCCCAAACATGATGGTCATGTCTATATCTAAATAGTTCATGGGTTGCAGTAGTACCAATATTTCATCTTTTGTAATACGTTATGAAAAGTTTTTTAAAGATTGGTAAGAGAATTATTAAATATATGTTATAGCAGTGGTTATAAAGTAAATTCAGTCATTCAAAACTGGCATTTTCTTTTTTTGTTTTTCTCGATTTTTCGAGAAAGGGATTTGCCCTAGCCCAGTCTGACCTAGAATTCACTATGTAGTCTGAGGGCAGCCTCAAACTCACAACGATGGATCCTCCAAAAATTTTGAATGAGTAACTATCTCGATAAAGTTCAACACTTTGCATTTAAATAATTTTTGTAATTTTAAAATGACTTAGACATAAAATATTCAGTATTTTTCTTCCTTCATTTAGTAAAGTTTGTTTATATTCTCATAAAAATTATAAAATTTCCATAATTCATTTAGTTGTCTAAATGAAGCCTGGTTAGTTGAACTATTTCCCAGTCAACATGCTACCCCAAACATGATGGTCATGTCTATATCTAAATAGTTCATGGGTTGCAGTAGTACCAATATTTCATCTTTTGTAATACGTTATGAAAAGTTTTTTAAAGATTGGTAAGAGAATTATTAAATATATGTTATAGCAGTGGTTATAAAGTAAATTCAGTCATTCAAAACTGGCATTTTCTTTTTTTTTTTTGTTTTTCTCGATTTTTCGAGAAAGGGATTTGCCCTAGCCCAGTCTGACCTAGAATTCACTATGTAGTCTGAGGGCAGCCTCAAACTCACAACGATCCTCCTACTTCTGCCTCCCAAGTGCTGGAATTAAAGGCATGCACCACCAAGCCTAGCTAAAGCTGGCATTTTGTTTGTTTGTGTTTGTTTGTTTTTGGTTTTTCGAGGTATGGTCTCACTGGTTCAGGCTGACCTGGAATTAACTATGTAGTCTCAGGGTGGCCTCAAACTCATGGTGATCCTCCTACCTCTGCCTCCTGAGTGCTGGGATTAAAGGTGTGCACCACCACGCTAGCTTAAAGCTGGCAATTTTGAAAGAAAAAGAAACAGTATAGAAGACCAGAGTGAAACCTTATGGTAAGGATATTGTTTTATACTTTTTTCAGGTTTGCATTGGTTATATGAGAAAGATAAGAATTGAGCTATATGTCAAATAATTTATTTTCCTGGTGAATCATGACTAAAAAATGAAGTGTGAGCACACTCACTGATATACAATGCCCTCTATAGTTTTTGATTAATAAATCCTAAAAAAAACTTCAAGTCTGAAGTATGAGAATTAACTGAGTCTGTGAGTTATTCAGAGGTATTTTTTAATTGTGTATTTCTGAATAATATTAAATACATAAAATGCAATTGAATTTAAACCAGTTTTAATAAACTATAGTTGGTAAATTGTTATATCATTATATATTAATATGTATGTCATTATTAATGCATTAAAGAGATACAGTTCATGCAGTGTACATTTATAGGTATGCTTTCCAACTAGGGATATTTATGAATAGTATTTTGTGAAAATTGCAAACACTAATATTTCTACAGTGGTTTGTTGCCTGTATTAAAGCCTGTGCTTCTATGACAGTGCAGAAAAGATTTTTTTTTTTTTTTACTTTCTCTAGATTTATTAGAGTGTTTGTTACAAATGTTTGACTGGGCTTTAAGGGATGGTACATGGGCTCAAACAAGAGAATTAGAGTTAACACTGACAATAGCTTCTCTTTACTTATACAAAAATTGCTACAAATTTCAACCCACAGAATATTGTTTCCAATCATATGTTTGGGGTTTTGCCTAAATGTATCATTAAATAATGAAAGTGCCAATTTGAGGGTTTCTCAAATAGTGATTTTGAGTTTCAGGATAAAACAGCATATCTTGGTGTGGTAGTTTGAATATATTGCCCCAAATATATTCAGTGTTTTATTAGTTATAGTTGGCATCTGCAATCACCTTGCTAAAGGCAATGTCACTGGGGGCTGATCTTAAGGTGTGGGTTTGAGATTCCATTGTAAAAATATGCAAATGTGCCTAGCAGGAGTTCCTGAAGTGTGCTGTGTGACCTTTTGGCTGTAGTTTTGCTCTGTGTGCTGTGTGGCTGGTTGGCTTTTGGCTCTCTTGCCTGGTCCTGTGGAGAGCAGGCCGCTTCTTCTGCCATTATGGAACTTCCCCTGGATCTATAAGCTTCAATAAATAATATCCCTTCCTCCATAACTGTGCCTGGTCTGGAGGTTCATCTCAGCGAACCTGAAGCTGTCTGCTACAATTGGCAATTTTATTCTTCACATTAATAAGGCATAACCAGATATGTATACTAATGCTGAAAAATACATTTCATTACAAACAGAGGATACAAGTATTTGGGTATACAATAAAGTTAAGATTTAATTATAGAGCATGTGATTTTTGGTGATTCTAAACCAATACTTCTGATCACTTCTGGTACTAATGTAGTCTGACTTCCTTCCACTTTAATACCAACCACTGCCACCAACTGACCAAAGCTTGCCTCAACAGCCCCAACTTAAGACTCATCCAAGGCTTCTTGGTGTAAATTAACCACCAGTGCAATATGGAAACCATGGAGTATGCTCTTCTTCACACTTCTGTGTCTGACTACCAAGTGTCCTTTCCCCATAGTAAAACTGAAATGGAGACTTCAATTTCATGCAGCTTAAGTGACAAAACATCTTAAATTATCTCATAGGAAAACATTTGACAAAGCCCTTTCCCTATAAAAAATGGACTATAGTTGTGGTGTTCTTTCAGTTAAGGCAGCTCTAGACAGCATTAGTTTCTTCAAGGTTAACCAAGACATACTTATGTGATATTTCCTCAGATATGTGAGAAGGCAGTCAGATTTAAGAAGAGAAAGTAATACATTAAGCACATTTTATTCCAAATCATAACCACAGATTTGGAAATTAAGCACACCAAAAAAAGTTTAAATCTGAGTTACTTTTCAGAGATTGGGGGAAGTTAGCATAGTAGAAAATTCTGAGCACCTTTTTAATTCTTATTTAAATTTCATTTCCCTATTCACATAGTGGATTGCAAATCACAAAGATATGGCTTTCCTGGTGTAGGTGTATGACTTTTCAAATGGCTTTCAAATATAGCAAAGAAAAATGTGTGTTATTAATGCCTTCCAGCTCAGTGCACACTTCTCCTGAATGTCTAACCAACCCTGAATGAAGACATCAATAATTTACTGCCTCTAAATATATTCCATATCCTTTAATAGAAGATATTCTAGATCCTGTAAGAGAATGTATTTTAGATCCTTTAGGAGAGTGTTTCTTCTACGACATCGTATGCATCAGAAAAATGCTGCAGAATTATCCCATATCTACTTGTTTTTTTTTGTTGTTTGTTTGTTTTGTTTTTCGAGGTAGGGTCTCACTCTAGTCCAGGCTGACCTGGAATTCACTATGTAGTCTCAGGGTGGCCTTGAACTCACCACAATCCTCCTACCTCTTCCTCCCAAGTGCTGGGATTAAAGGTGTGCCCAGCTCTACTTGGTGTTTTTATCATTTCTTACCAATGTCAAAATGGAGAAGCTTTGACTCCTGCTTTGTCAGGCAGTTTACAGTTCTTACCACAAAACTCAAGTAAAACTTAAATAGACTATCTGCCCACTTTTTTATTATTATTATTTGAGAGAGACAGAGAGAGAGAAAGAGAGAGAGAGAGAGGCAAAGAGAGAGAATGGGTATGCGAGCAGCCTCTCAGCTGCCGTGAACGAATTCCAGACACGCTTGCATCACTTTACATCTGGCTAAACCTGGGTCCTGGAGATCGAATGGGAGTTCTTAGGTTTGGCAGGCAGGCTGGCGCCTTAATCGCTAAGCCATCTCTCCAGCCACTGTCCACTTTCTATAGGGACTTGACTTCCTTTGCTGGACTTAGTATTGGCCAGTCAAAAAAAACCTGTTTACTAAATGTCACCACAGACCTTCTATGAAACAAGCCACATATTCCTGTGCATGGGCAGTATGTTCTTTAGCACTGAATTATGCTAACCCCATGACTTTAAACAGTGAATTCTTTTTGGCAAGAAGCATTAGATGTGTACTATTCAAATATGCATTAATTATTAATTTTTTTTCCATCCTCACATTAAGCACCCTTGCTTTAGAAAGGTGTCCGTGACATTTGCAGTGGTTAATTTAATGGATTGATTGTTTTCTTCCCCAAAAGATAGGCTAAACACTTAGCCTACAGTAACTTTAGATTGTGAGTTTATTTTAAAGTAACATTATCAGAGGTAATCAAATTAAAATGAAGTCATTTCATGAGCTTTTACCCAATGTGACAGGTGTCTTTGTAAAAGGAGAAATTCTGGACACTGAGTCCAAGAGTCACCCAGGGAACACAGTGAAGACACCCAGGTAGAATGCAGCCATGATACGGAAGCCAAGCCAGCTGAAAAAATGCCACCAAACTCTAAGGGCTGGCCAAGGATACAGCAAGTACAGAAAGCATTGCCTTCCTGACACCCAGTTTTAGACTTCTGGTATCCACAACTATGTGACATTACATTTCTGTGATTTTTAAGCCATGAAATTTGTGTTTCACTTCTTATGTAGTACTTTGTTATAGCAGCACTAGAATATGAATACAGTTAGGAAACTGCAAGTATGCTTGGTTGGTCACTGAGTGGAAAATCATTTGCTTTTACACTTACCATCATTATTTACAGGTGAGTCCACAGGTGATCATGAAGGAATGCATCTTGCTGGATCACTGTTGTTTGGGCTTTAGAGTTTATATTACTAACATGTCTCTGGTTTTCTTAACTATTACTGCCATTAAGATCACCTGAGAAACATCTAACACTACTGATGCCCAGACCAAATCCAAATGACTGTGTTAGGAATCATTTGTCTTAAAGCTCCCTCTGAATCTCCATGTGCAGTCAGGGTTAAAAGCTAACATTTCATATGCATATATCATTAGTTAGAGACACTAAATTTAGGGTCTCTTCTTGATAAAATCATAAAAAGGGGTCCATATTGGCCCTTTGTTAAGACATGAATACTGCATGATTTGTGTCCTAACCATGTTAAAGTGTGAAAGATAGTAGGTTATCTTACTGATCCCTACCCTTGAGAGACAGCATATCATGTACTTTATTGATAAAGGGACATTGTTCAAGAATTCCAGACGATGTATGATAATCTTGTAGTAACTAACATTACTTCCTTATAAATAAACTTTTATGCCAATTCCTAATTCTTCTCTAGTTCTGAGTTACCAATTACTGAATTCTTTTTGAAAATTAAAAACCTAAAATATTTGATGGTTTTGTATTTATTCATTTATTAATTTTTGTATTCTGGTGATATAGACTCCTTAAAATGATTTAAATGGTAATTTTTTGATATTTTATCACAACTTTTTAAGAAAATGGTACAGAGAACATTCTGTGAGGCCATCAGATATTCATTTAAATATATTTTATTAATTTATTTATTTGAGAAAGAATGGGTGCACCAAGGCCTCCAGCCACTGCAAACAAACTCCAGATGCATGTGCCCCTTGTGCATATGGCTTACATGAGTCCTGGAGAATTGAACCTGGATCCTTTGCCTTTGCAGGCAAACTCCTTAACTGCTAAGCCATCTCTCCAGCCCCAGATATTTATTTAAAATGGAAAGAGGGGCTGGAGAGATGGCTTAGCGGTTAAGGTGCTTGCCTGTGAAATCTAAGGATCCAGGTTCAGCTCCCTAGAACCCACGTAAGCCAGATGTACAAGGTGACATATGCACACAAGGTTGTGGATGCATCTGGAGTGCCTAGAAGCCCTGGCATGCCAATTCTCTCTCTTACTTTCTCTCTCATAAATAAAATAAATTTTAAAAAAATGTTTAAAATGAAAAGGGGTAATGTCCCTGGGATGTACAACTCTAGCACAGTAGAAGAAATTCCTATAAACAACCAAATTTAAGTTTTCTGGAAGCTGGAATTCTGATTTTAATTTAAATGAATGTAAATAATATTTCTTACACTTTTAAGGAGATAGTGCTTATAAGATCATATGCTAAATGCATTCAATTCTTAGGGATATTTGGATTTTTATCTCAATGCTTCTTATGTTATACAGAAAAGGAAAACATTCTAATGGGAAGAAAACTAACACAAATTATATAAATTTCAAATAGAGTGATAAGTAACTATATCTAGTAAAGCATAAGGAAAATAAATTTCAGCTATTTAAATCACATATATGTATATACCCATACAAATATGTATATGTGTGTTATCATATAAAAGTTATTTATCAACAAATGACAAAAATATGTTAAGAAGAATTTGACTGTGACAGCTGGAGCCAGACAGAGTCAGTATATAGCTTACAAGGGTAGATCTTGAAATAGCAGACATTAGTTCCACTTCTGCTCCTAATTCTAAAGCAAAGCAAAAGATGTATATAGCCAGTTGTTGATTTTAGGACAAATTAAATATTGTTGATGACTTTTATTCTATTTCATCACTAACTTGTTTTTTGTTTTTGTTTTGGTTTTTCAAGGTAGGGTCTCATTGTAGCCCAGACTGACCTGGAATTCACTATGTAGTCTCATGGTGGCCTCAATCTCATAGTGATCCTCCTACCTCTGCCTCCCAAGTGCTGGAATTAAAGGCATGCACCACCATACCCAGTAGTAATGTTCTTTTTAATGTTTTTTTCAGCAAAAATATTTGCCTCTACTGCTATAAGAGTAGCTGTAGAAATATATTGGGGAGGGTCTGATATCTTGAGTTTTAAAAGGCTGCTGGCTCTTTGTTTTCTTTGGCAATAATGCAGAAAGGGGCTAGTGAAGTAGGTGGATAAGGATACTCTTACCACTGTAACTGGTAGCTTTTTCACCTAAAGCAAAGAGCTTACAAGAGAGGAATAACATTATATTGGTTTAAAATAAATCTTACTAATTTAAAATGTACAGTTAGTAAGATATTAGTAACTCATTATAGCTGTGCCAAATGCTAAGACTCTTTGCAACAACTTTGTTAGAATAAGTATAAACAATATCATCAGAGAAGAACCTTCAACATGCAGGGATTCAACTTGTATTTAGTAATGATTTTTTTCCTCATGTTATAAACCTGTAGTGCTGCATTCCTCAGTTCAAGAGGCATAATCATAACAAACTCTTTTCTAGTCTAGGGAATGTGCAAGTTTCAGTTTTTGCTGATTTTATAGTGCTTCCTTATATTTCCTTTGACTTAAAGAAAGTGTAAATTAAAATATTTAGATAAGATTAGATCTTGTGTTCGGTGCCAGTAGAATAGGATTCAATATACTTGTTTATTACAAAAGCAATTAATATGCTTCAGTCTTTTTGTGCTATTCCTTGTGATTCCATTTGTATGTCAAGACAGTTTGACATTTCAGAACAAAAGTACTGAATTGACTGTATTCATTTTAAGTTACTGTTTCTTATGATTGTATCAGTAATTTTTAACAATTAAAACTAATGTTTATATGTTTAGTATAGCTGAAAGTGTGCTAAACATGAACCATGTTTAATGAGTTTGGGATATATATTTCCAAGTCTTTGAAGCCATCAAAATAGAGGTTATATGAAATATACTCAAAAAGATACCAAAGTTATTAATTATTTTAACACATTTGTTTCTGAGTCTACTTTTTATGAACTATACAGTGTATTTGTACATTTACATATGTATATGTATGAATATAAAATAAAATAACAATGCTGCACACAAGGTAATTTATAATGAACAGAATTGTACTTTGCTTACGGATCTGGATACTGGGAAGTTCAAGAGCATAGCACTGTCTGCAATGAGAGCTTTCATGCTGCATTGTCCCACAGCAGAATGTAGAAGGGTACAAAAGGGTGAACGTGCACATAGAAGAGGTGGTTGAGCTTTCATTTATATGAAACTACTCTCATGAAGACTAGCCCACTCCTGCAGTAACCACATGAAGCCACTCAGGAGAACAGGACCCTCCTGACCTAGCCATCTCACCTCATTAGGCTCTACCTCCCAAAGCTGATGCTTTGAGAATTAAGTTTCTAACACATGAATTTGTAGATATATTCAAACAACAGCCATTCTTTGTATAAACTTAATTCTATATGAATCTTTTTTTATATCCATCATTTGTCTGTATATATACTACATCAATAGTCATAAACACTAGGATTGTCATTAGCATCTGGTGATTTTTGGTGACAGTTTTTTATTGAACCATACACACTTCAGTCAGAACTGTGAGTTGTTAAGACAGTCAGGAGTTATTACCACATGCAGTCTCTAGCCATGAAGCCATATTTTTCTCCATGCAAATCCTTTGCTAGAGTGGATTTGATCATTCAGTATTGACCTCATTAGTTTTATGTTCTAATCGGTTGTGCTAATTGATTTACCCAGTGATATAAAAATTTATCAAATCTGTGTTTTCTACATAAATTAACTATCTGTAGAACTATACTATAGTGTGACCAAGCAGTGATGAAAACAATATAAAAATAAAATTACTGTTATTGGACATCTAGGCTGATTCTTTTATTTTTTTTTTTTTTCGCTATAGTGAATAGGTTAACAATAAACATAGATGTGCAAGTCTCTTTGTCAAAGGACTTAAAGTCCTTTGAGTATGTTCCCAGGAGTGGCATCTCTGGGTCCTATGGTTAGTTTTACTTATACTTTTCAGGAATCTCCATACTAATTCCTTAGTGGCTATACCAGATTACATTGGGAGTAGGGAAAACAGCAAGAGAGGGGAGACAGGTGGGGAAATTAGTGGGGAGGGGGATGAATGAGAACAAAGTATAAACTGGGCGTGGTGGCGTTTAATCCCAGCACTAGAGAGGCAGAGGTAGGAGGAATCGCCATGAGTTCAAGGGCACCCTGAACCTACATAGTGAATTCTAGGTCAGCCTGAGCTAGAGTGAAACCCTACCTCGAAAAACCAAAAAAACAAAAACAAAAAAATAAAAGTATATATAAAAATGTCATTCATAATAAAACCATTACTATCTATGCTAACTTTGGAAGTTAATTGAAAAGTATAAGAAATTTTACATCACTCATTTATGTAATTTTGTTAGTCATAGGCAAATTCTAAACTCTTGGTTTTCATTTTTACACTAGAATCCTTTTCTAGTTTTAATTTTTTAGGGACCTTTTGCTCCTCCATAAGAGTTAGATCACCCAATCATTGGGCTCTCATGAAGTTAAAAAGCTTTTTCACTGACAAATATACTATAACCAAAGCCAGCAGATTACCCACAGAATGGGAAAAAATTTTCTGTCAGCTATACAACTGACAGATTTTGTTTAGTAATGTGAAATATTCAAAACTGTCCTCTAATACCTGGAAGTTGTAGCTGTTTCCAAGGCCTTTTTAACTGCAGTTTGTTTTACCCTTACTGGTCAAGTTGACATGTATATTTATGGTAGCTATCAAAATTAAAACAAAAAGAAAATTAAAACAAAGCTTAAAATAAAAAATTGAAGCTTACATTTTCTATATTTCTATTTTGGAATACATTTTAAAATTCTTCCCCTTTCTTTGGACCTATAAAATATGACATTTTTTAATTATGTATTTTTGTTTGTATTATTCTAATCTTATATTCATATTGGTGACTCCATTATCCTCCTCCCTGTCTTCCCCCCTCCAAAGGGACCCTCATCAATGGGGAATGTGGGTCATGCATTGTGAAGGTAGTCAAGAGTTATGGGGAATAGGCCAAGTCTCTGTGCATAATGACCCAACTTGTGGCTCTAACACTCATTCCCCCCCCTCTTCGCAAATTTCCCTGAGCCAAGTTGGGATCATTTTAGTTCTACTTCATTGATGAGGTTTTGGGAGCCCCTGTGTCTCTGGATATCTGGCTTAGTAGGAGTTGGATGTTCTCTGTGTTTATCTCCTCCAGCTTTTTCTGGTGTCATGTTCACCAAGAAAGCTGTACTCTTGCTCTTTCCCTGCATTACTCTATGGTTTCAGCTGGGGCCCTGGTGAGGTGTGATAGGCTGATTTTCCCTTCCGGTTTGTCATCCATCTGAAAAAGATAAGCAAATTCTCCAACAGAGAGAGAAGTTAGTACTAGATTGATGGAATGGTCATAGTTATTTTAGAGAGAATTTTATATGTGTGGGCCCTCTTCTAGTCCACATTTGGTGGTATCTTGATCTTGGAAACTGGGCTCATTATTTGTACATGGTTTTGACTTTCCCAGTTCCAGCAATGAGTTCCATTCCACTGAGTGGATCTGTTAGCCAAATCAAGAGCAGTTGATTACCTACCATGGCTGTGTGCCACTACTGCACTTGTTTGAGCATTATGTCAGGTTGTTTCCTGCTGAGTAGCTTAGACTTCGAGTTGTTTGGACAGATGTCGGTCATTTTCCCCTAGTTGCTCGTGTAGCACCCTCTGGCACTAGACTAGCTGTCTGGGGGCTGACCCTCTTGCAGATTCTGACCAGGTCTCTCCATGTTTTATCTTACCTGTGTATACATTACATGAATTTTAATATCAGTCACTTTCAGGTGTAAATAAAGATAATGTCTGACAGGCCTCATTAAAATCCATGGGATTGTAAACAAGAATTTTGGAAAACCTTAAAGCATTATGCAAGGTAAATATATTGATAGTATTATTAATAAAATTATATAAAATTACTTGCCTTATTGAGACAAAGGACAACACATTAGTAAAGGGGATATTGTTACAGAATTGTTTGTATCTTCTTTGACTTTGTGGGACATTTTTTCATTATCAATTTTCAATGTTTTCTGTGCCTTATTCTTCATAGCATTATAAGATAAAATATTAATGTACATAGCTATCACCTGTTATTATATATAAGGAGCCAAACTCATTTATGAAGATCTTTCAAAATGTTGTCATTAACAGTATTTAACAATAAAAACCATACTCTCGCTCCATATATGTGGGTATATATATATATATTATTCATATATATATATAAAATATTCCATAGATTTCAAACTATTTTATCTAACATGCTTCCAGACATTTCCACCACCTTTGTTTCTGAATTAATATTTCATCGGTCATCTTTTTGCCTCTTAATTTCATTTGCATATCTTTGGCCAGTGCACTGCCTCCCACACAGTAAGTATTCAAAATATATGTATTACAAGAACTAACTTCCGTATGTACTTCCAAAATGTTCACAATCCATTTCATGGATGTGACCAATATCTTTCCAGTTCATATTTCCCTGTAATCTATTCCTACTATATTTATTCACAGTGATTATCTTAACTATATGCTTCTTGCTTCCTGTGCAATGGTGATGCAATATGCTATTTAATTACCCTAGTAGTCATTCTTTATATTATAGCAAGCCTTCAGCAAATATGTCAAACAATGACCAAATTTAACAATAGGTTGAAAATTTCTTCATAATGTTTCTTCTTTACAGTAGTTGCCTATGTGATATATAAGAATTCAATGACAAATATATGAATTAAGGAAATTATTAGATATAACAAACATTCATTCTAGTGTGGAGGTTAGTTATTTATAGTGATGTGTGACAAAATATGGTATTCATATAATAAAATGAGTTCATATATGAAAATTGTCAATTAAAAGCTTAAAAATAAATTACACACGAATAAATCTCTTTTCCACTCCCCCCAAAAGTAAATAATAATATCACCTACCAAAAGTTTTTACTTTTGTAGTATTCAGATTTGAAAACTGTCATTAAGAGCATTTTGATTTTACCTTCTTTGAAATCTAGAATTTTAAGGACTCTTGGACAATATGATCATCTACTATTCATTGTATTAATACTATTACACTAAAAACTTAATTAGCACCAGGTATGGTGGTGCATGCCTTTAATCCCAGCACTTGGGAGGCAGAAGTAGGGGTATTGCTATGAGTTCGAGGCCACCCTGAATCTACATAGTGAATTCCAGGTCAGCCTGAGCTAGAGTGAGACCCTACCTTGAAAAACAAAAAACATACAAAAAAAAAAAAAAAACTAAATTACCATCTTTCCTATGAGTGTTTTGTTTGGTCTGCACATTTTTTAAAATATATATTATATTTGTTACTAAAACAAAAATATATGGGGCTGGAAAGAAGGCTCAGTGATTAAGACGCTTGCCTGCAAAACCTAACAACCCCAATTTGATTCCTCAGTACCCACGTAAAGCCAGATGCACAAAATAATGCATGCATCTGGAGTTTGTTTGCAGTGGCTAGAGGCCCTCATGTGCCTATTCTCTGTCTCTCTCCTTGTAAATATATAAATAAAAATATTTTAAAACCTTGTGAGATATTAAATAACATGAGAATGTTACAGTTGTATTATGACATGTTTATTAGATTTCTGAAAGGACTTGAACCATTATTCCTTACCATGATAAAATGTTTGAATTTTTATGCATATGACATTTTTTTATTTTTGTATTTTTGCTTTACTTTTTAATGAGAGTGAGATAGAGAGAATTGGCATGCCAGGGCCTTCAGCCACTGCATTTGAACTGCAGATGTGTGAACTTGTGCTCATGTGTCACCTTGTATGTCTGGCCTACGTGGCTTGAATCTGGGTCCTTGGGCTTCCCAGGCAAGTACCTTAACCACCAAGTCATCTCTCCCGCCCAGTATGAATTTTTAAATAAAATTATAAAAATGGGCTTATAATTTTAAAGGATATTCATCTATAATAAACTATAAATTATTAGTATCTATAAATAACCTGCAAAGAAATAAGCACCAATGAAAGGTAAGTTGTTTGGTGTTTCTTTTAGGTTTTAAAAGGTTTTTATATGTTTATCACTTTTGTTTCTTTCCTACTTTAATATTTGTAGCTCTGTGTTATTCCTTTTTTATTAGTTATGTAGATAATGTCTATATAGTCTTACCGGTACCATCGTTAACCTCCTCCCTGTCCTCCCTCCTACAAAGGGACCTCCTCATTGGGGAATGTGGGTCGTACATTGTGGGGTAGTCATCAGTTATAAGGAAGAGGCAATGCCTCTGTGCATAATATCCCAACTTGTGGCTCTAACAATCTTTCCACCCCACTTTTGTGAATTTCCCTGAGCCATGTGGGTTCGTTTTTGGTCTACTTCAGTGATGAGGTATTGGGAGTCTCTTTGTCTCTGGATCTCTGGTTTGGTAGGTGTTGAGTGTTCTCTGTGTCTATCCCCTTCACCCTTGTGTTGGTACCAGGTTCACCAAGAAAGCAACACAGTTGCTCATTTCCCCAATTACTCTATGGTTTCGGCTAGGGCCCTGGTGAAGTGCAATGGGCTGATTCTCTCCTCAGGATCTGCATCCATCTGAAAAAAGAGGAGCAAATTCACCAATGGAGAGAGAAGTCAGTACCAGATAAATGGATAACCGTTATTATTTGAGAGAATTTAATAGAAAGTATTCCCTCTTGTTGCCCACAATTGGTGGGAGCTTGATATTGAAGAGCGGGCTCATTTTTTGGAAATGTTTCTGACTTGTTTCCCAGTTCCAGCTATAGATTCCGTTCCACTGAGTGGATCTGTTAGCCAAATCAAGAGCAGTTGGTTAACTGCCCATGGCTGTGTGCTGCTGTTGCCCTTGTGTATTATGGCATGTTGTTTGCTGCTGAGAAGCTTAGACCACGCGTTGCTTGGACAGATGTTGGTCTTTCCCCCAGTCACTCATGTAGCACCTTCTGGCACTAGACAAGCTGTCTGGTGACTGACTCTCTTCCAGATTTCAGCCAAGTCACTCCATGTTCCATACCAACACCATATGGTGTCTTCAGCAGTATGGTCTTACCAATAACCTTTGGTGGGTCATTAAGTACTCTGACAGAAATCTGTCTTCTTTTGGGAAACCTTGTAGGTCTCTCTGATCAACATGTGGATGTTAACCGCGTGCCATTACTGGCAGTTACAGGCCAGCACCAAGGGAAAACAAGGAAGAAAAAGATAGGTAATATACAAGAGAAAGAGAGAAGAGGGAATGTGAGAGAGAAACAGGAGAAGATTAAGGTTAGTGGTCAACGTACCCTCTCCAGGGCCCTGTGAATCAGGTGTTCCCTCTAAGGACCTGATAAAGGTTCAGCCTTTTAGTCTGTCTTTCAGGATATAGGATTTTATGGTTCCATTCCCATTTGGGTCCCATTTTTGTGTCCCTCTACCCTTACCCTCCCGTCATGCCCCACACTCCCTATTGTCTGGTCCTCGAGATGCTTATTAGGTATGTCAGCATCTCAGGCAGATTCAGGTTAGGAGCCACAGATGAGTGAGACCATGTAACGATTATCTTTTTGTAATTGGGTGAGTTTGCTGAGAATGATCTGTTCCAAGGTCGGTCATTTTTCTTCAAATTGCATTGTGTCATTTTTCCTTAATGTTGTGTAGAATTCCACTGTGTAGATATACCACATCCTGGTTATCCATTTGTCTAATGATGGACATCTGGGTTGATTCCAGTTTTTAGCTATCATGAATTGAGCAGCTATAAACATGGTTGAGCATCTCTCTGAACTGAGGCTTGGAGCTTTTAGGGTAAATGCCCAGTAAGGGAATAAGTGGGTCTGTTGGTAACTCTATAGTCATCCTTTTAGGAGTCTCCATATTGATTTCCATGGTGGTTGTACCAGCTTACATTCCCACCAATAGTGAATGGCGGTTCCTATTTCTCCACAACCTCACCAGCATTTGTTTTCATTATATTTTTTAGTGTTTTTGCCATACTTACTGGGGTAAGGTGGAATCTCATAGTTATTTTAATTTGCATTTCGCTGATAATTAGGAATGTTGAACATTTTCTTAAGTGTGTGTTTGCCATTTGTATTTCTTTCTCTGAGAACTCTCTGTGCAATTCTCTGCCCCATTTTGTGAGTGGGTTATTTGACTTTTTATTGTTTAGGTTTTTGAGTGCTTTGTAGATTCCAGAAATTAGGCCTCTGTAAGTTTTATAGTAGGCAAAATTTTTCTCCCATTCTGTGGGTAATCTATTGGCTCTACTTATTGTATGTTTGGCTGTGAAAAATCTTTTCAGTTTCTTGAGATCCCAATGATTAAGTGATTGTTTAATTTCCTGAGCTACTGGGGTTGTGTTCAGGAAGTCTTTTCCCACTTTTATATCATGGAAAGTTCCTCCTATTTTTTTTCTTCCAGTAGTAGCAGAGTTTCTGGTCTTATATTGAAGTATTTGATCCATTTGGACTTGATTTTTGTGCATGGCGAGACATGTTGATCAAGTTTCATTTTCCTGCATATGTTTATCCAATTTGTCCAGCACCATTTGTTGAAGATGCTGTCTTTTGTCCAGTCTATATTGTTAGGACCTTTGTCAAATATCAATTGGCTGTAGTTATTTGACCCAAAGTTTCGGTCCTCGATTCTGTTCCATTGGTATATAATCCTATTTTTATGCCAATGCCATGTTTTTATTATGATGGCTTTGTAATATAGCATTAGATTAGGTATGGTGATGCCTCCTTTTTGTTGTTGTTGTTTGGTTTGTTTTATCTAGGTAGAGTTTGCTCTAGCCCAGGCTCCAGGCTGACCTGGAATTCACTATGTAGTCTCAGGGTGGCCTCAGCCTCATGGCAATCTTCCTACCTCTGCCTCCCAAGTGCTGGGATTAAAGGCGTGTGCCACCATGCCTGGCGAAAAGTAAGTTTGAATAGTGTTGTATTTTATAGTGAGGAAAAATATCAGGATGTTAAAATCCATATTAAACTTATTCACCTAACTTATGAGCATATGTATGAAAAGTACAAGTTACATTTTAGGATTGTCAAATAGAAATAACTGGTTTTGAAAGTATTTTACATTGATGAATGCATACACTTTTGAAAATAAAAATGATGTTAAAAATACTACTAAAATTCAGTCCTATAAACATAAATTATGGCCAGAAATGACAACAATAAACAAGGGAATTTTGAGAAACTTCACTTAGTACAATTAGATTTTTAAAATATGTGAATTATATTTTACCCTTTTTTACTCACAGAAATATATACACATTTTTTAAATTTTTACAAACTACCTAAAATTTTTGGCAGATAAATATAATAGCTAAAATTTTTAGATATTTGTTTAGGAACATTTTATCTTTTAATTTCAAAAAACAGAAAGCTGCAGTGGTAACGTATTGTACAAAAAATAACAAACTGACATCTTCAAGCTGCTCTTGATGTCTATGAACTTTTTAATGTCACTGCTGTCATAAAGAGCTTAGTAAATATTGACTCCAGACGAAGATGATAATCCAGTATGGTCTTTCACCCTGGGCAGAGCTGGCAAGACAGTGAGATATCCGGGAGTTAGTATTATTATTCTGCCATAGGCTCTTCTACATGGACCTCTCCCAAAAGGATAAATGTTTACCTATAGTTAGGCATTTAATTGTGCAAATATTCCAGATTCAATTACATACAAAGTAGATTTTATTCTATATTAAGAAGTAATTGCTTTTAGAGTTAATAGTAGTGTTACAAAATTATCAGTGAAAATAGTCATGATTAAGTAGTTTCCAATACTTACAAAGAAAAAAGTTTTCTTATAAACTCAGGTGAATGTAAAATTATTGTGGTGCACTTAGTATTCGAAACATAGGACACATCAGAAGCCTTTAAGTTTATAGTGGTTTAACCTACTGCTAAGTTTTCAATATTGTATATTATATCTTCTTCCTTTTAGGTTTATAAGGATTTATGTCTTTGTATTTTATTAATATAGTGACAGTCGTTTCCTCAGACATCTTCTGAAACTTCCTGGTTCTGACTGAATCAAGAATAAACATATTCATTTACTCTGTGAAAGAATCAGGAAGTTCTAAAGCCTAGCAATTTTTTTAGTTTAGTTTTATTAGACAATATTAATCTGATAAATATTTTAATTTGTTTAATTCATGGAAAGTCTGTTCTATAAAACTTAGTTAGCTTCATTGAACAGTTTTTTTTTTTTAAGTATCAATTGGATGAAAAGGTGTATAAATTGAAATTTTGTTCCAGAATGTTGGACACACTGTTATTTAAAATAGAATCCACTATGAAGACTTCATATTTCTGTTTACTTTAATTGCATCTTTGTCTTTTTGTTTGTAAAACTTTTGCACTCTTTTCATGTAGTATAATGCTTTAATTATTTAATTTAATTAACTAATTAATTTATTTTAGAGCTAACACTATATCATGAGAGATGGTACAACCCCACTGAGCAGGGCACTCAGTGGAATGGGGACTGGGAGGAAGGGAATGGAACCAACACATAATTTGTCCATACAACAAAATTTCTAATTAATTTTTAAAAGCTATTTTAAAGAAATGTAAACATGTGCTCTGGAGAGATGATTTTGCAGTTAAGGCCTTTGCATTTCATTTCTTCAGTAAACACATAATCCAAATGCACAAGGTTGTGCATGCATCTGTAGTTCGTTTGCAGTGGCTAGAGACCCTGGTGTGCCCATTTTTTCCTTTATCTCTAATAAATAAAATATTTTTAAAAGGTAAGCATGTAATTACTATATAACCCAGAAATTTTATACACCTGGACATTTTTCCAGAGAAATAAAACAGGTTCATATAAAACTTATATGAGAATATGTATAGCAGTTTTATTCATAATATCCCTAAATGGAAACCAATGTGAATGTTAGTCAGTGGACAAGTGGTTAAACAACCTGTGGTCCATATGTACCATGGAATCCTACTCATCAATAAGGAGGAATGAACTATTCATCCACATAACAACCTTGGTGAGAATACAGAGAATTGTGTTGAGTGTGGGAAAGGAAGAGTCAATTTCCCAAAGTAACCTATGGTGTTTCAACTTAGATAACATTTTGAAATGCTAAAATTATGGTAATAAAATAGATTAGTTGCTTTTTAAGGACATAGTGCTTTAATTAGTTGTCCCCCATAAATTCTGTTCTGAATTCTGGTCTCCAGCTGGTGGCAGTTTGAGAGGTGGAGACTTTCTGGAGGATATGTGCTATTGGGGGTGGGCTTAGGAGTGTGATAGCCAGCTCCCACTTGCCAGTGTTTAGCTCACTCTCCTGCTATTGTTGAACACTTGCTGTGGCAGAGGTGATATCCACCCTCAGCTTATGCCATTCTTTCCCCTGTCATCATGGAATCTGTAAGCCAAAATAAATACTCCCCCACCACAAAAAGAGAGAGGGAGAGAGATGATACATATTGTAACTTTCTAGAAAATGACATTTGACAGGTAATTAACCTCTCAAATATTTGATTTCCTGATGTTTAAAATAATAATTTAAATTGTCCTAACTTCATATAATAGTTGAGAATAGTCAGGTGAAATAATGCATATCCAATGTTGTATGCATACCTGCATACAGAGAGAGGAGTATATATAAAAGTGAGGCATTGTGATTATAATCTTTACATTGAGTTTATATTATCATTATTAGCTTTACATTGATAGTCTAGTAAAATAAATCTGGATTTTTAAATTTTGATTATGAATGCAATGTGATAACAGTATGGATTTTGTAGATTTTTCCTTCAAAACAAATTTTCATTAAAATTAAGAGAGTTTATTCTTTTTTACTCATTGATGAGACATTTAAAAAATAATCAGTTCTTTGGCTCTGCCCAGGAGTGATGTAGCTGGGACATGTGCCAGTTCTATGATTTGCTTATTGTTGTACTCTTATCCACAGCAAGGAAATGGAGTAAGCCTAAAATGTGGTACATATATTTAAGTGGATTTCAGTCATAAAGAAAAATGAAATTATGATATTTACTGGAAAATGGATCTGCCTGGAAAATACTATATTAAGTGAGGTATCCCAGGTACAGAAAAACATACACCACTTTTTATCTTTCATATGTATTTACTGGCCTAGAACCTTTATATGCATGTGCTATTGTGGGAGTGAAGATTATGTAAATACCAGGGAAGTAGAAAGGGGCCCATGAGAGAGGCTCCAGGGGATAAGGGTAGGGAAGTTAGCAGATCATAAGTGATATAAAAGTCAAAAGGAAAATTCCAGTGGTAGAGTGTAAACACAAGGAAGAATAACAGGGAAATGAGGCAGAAGAGGAGGAGGAGATGGTTAACCAAAACTAAGTAGGTACATAGTCAAAATGATGTGCCAAACAAATTTGTCCCTTTTTGATTTACATTTTATATTCCCCAGTTGTTTACTTACATGTGGATACTTTAATATTCAGAAATCTATTGGAAATTATAAATTTAATAATATTCCTTCCTTTTATCTTAACAAAACATTTTTCATAGATTTCATATTAAATATTTCAAATTCCTATTATCTCTTATATTGCAGCTCAGAACATGCATTATCTTTTCACCTCCTGGTGAGGCATTATCCCTTTTACTAATTGGGAAGGAGAATCTCAGAGAGGTGACTAGTACACCATAAATCACACCAGGACCAGAGATTGGAAGTAAAATATTACCTAATTTGTTTGATACATGTTTTACTGTACTGATAGGCAGTTTCTATCACTGTTATCTCCCTCAATAATATTCCTGAGGCAAAACTGGTATTTCACAAATATTTTCATGATTTGGATATGCTTGATGTTTATTGCACAAAACATACCCCTGAAACCATGTTAAAGACATCATTAAAAGATAGAATAAAACATTAAAAGAATCTGACCTTCTTTGGAGATTAGCAGTCTTTGTCTATGTTCAGCCAAATCATACAAATTACAACCGTAGTCAATGCCTGGATTTATAAATAGACTTCCCCTGAATATTCTTTTGAGAAGTTTTAAGCTCTAGTGTTATATCATGTGTCAGGCTAGAAAAGGTAAATGCTATGTCTGGCAGTAATTTTATCTACTCAGTTATAATGCTTTATTTTTATTAGTAGGTTATATTATTACTTTGTTGTTTTGTTAGTGCTCTAGCACATATGCTAGCATAACAGTAACCATATTTAGAGCCAGATAGGCCCTTCAGTTACGCATGGATTCATTAAGAGCTAAGGCCTCTAGGATCCTATGGAAAAATACAGCAACAGACAATCAGATATAACTGTTACTCTCAAGAAACTACAATTATGTAGAAAGAAAAATACATATACAAAATTAAAATATATTGCCCTATACTATTATAAAAGAGTTGGATATTTTCATAACAAAGCACAGGAGAAATTGTTTAAACTGAAATAGACACAATTTTATGCAAATTGTAAGTTGTGGATTTCAACATTCATAAATTATTTTCACTTGAGAAATTTTATATTTTGTTAGATTTTTAAAAGTGCAGTCTTTCTCTTTGTCTTGGCATTCAAAGTTGTCATTTTCATCGTTCTATAGATGTTGAATATATACTAAAGGAATTAGAATGAAGCCCACATGAATTCATTGCTTCCCCTCAAACCACCAATGTTTACAAAATCCCATTCCATTTACACTCTTATGCAATACCTTTCTGGTATGAAAATAAATTCCATGAATTATATAACTTCATTTTGTAATTGTGAAAAGGATTTTTTGTATTTAATTTTTTTCTACTGCTTCTGCTGATCATTGCAGCCTCATGGTAGCTAACACCAAATAAACTTTTCAATTTGTTTTATTTCATCCTTCAATATTTAGGGCGAAGGACCAGGAATCTTATATATGCATACAAAGTCACAACTCTTTTAGAACATATTTTATTCATTTTACTCTTCACATGCTCCTCCTCTGTATTAGCTATTTTGTTATATTTATCATCAATATTGTGAAACTCACTATGGGCTAAAAATTAATGTATGAGAAAACAAATATGATATGATAATTATCTGGGAGATGACAGCATTTTGTAACATTTTAGTCATCTAATATTTATGAGTTATAAAATGCATAATATTAGCTATTACATAATGTAAATAAAAAATGAAATAAGGGAAACTCAATTGATGCAGAAGAGGAATTTGACAAGGCTCAATATAGTAATAACAAAGTATTCAACAAACCAAGATAAAATGTGACCTTCCACACTTGGGCAGGGGCACATCTGTGAACAATCCACAGGAACCATCACACTTACTACACTTGATGATGAGAGTCCTAGGTGTTTTCCCCTTGAGAAAGATAAGCAATTGTCTACTTTTGCCACTTACATATTAGACATGATAGCCAGGGCATTTGAGCAAACAAAAGATCATATTAAAGCTTTCTAGATGAGAAAATCTATTATTATTCACAGATAGCCCAATCGTGTGTGTGTGTGTGTGTGTGTGTGTGTGTGTGTGTGTGTGTAATCCTAAGAAATTCAATTGTTTAATAAAACTATTTGAACTAATAAACAAGTTTGAGAAGTTTGCAGTATAATCAGTGTATAGGGCCTGAAGAGATGGTTTAGCATTTAAACACTTGTCTGTGAAGCCTAAGGACCCCAGTTCAAGGCTTCATTCTCCAGGACCCATGTAAGCCAGATGCACAAGGTGGCGCATGCAGCTGGAGTTTGTTTGCAGTGGCTGGGGGCCCCGGCATGCCCATTCTTTCTCTGTCTGCCTCTTTCTCTCCCTGTCTGTTGCTCTCAAATAAATGAATAAACAATATGCAAAATTTTTTAAAATCTGTGTATAGAATTGATTTGTAATATCGTATGTTTTGAATGAAATTAACCACCACAAAGAATAAAATACTGAGGAATAAATATAAGGAAAAAATCGAAAACATACTCTGAAAACATTGTTAAAAGAAATTAAATATATAGATAAATAGAAACTACCTGTGTTCATGAATCAGAGGTCATTTTATAGTTTAGATAGTAAGACTCCCTAAATTGATGTATAAATTCAATGTGATTACTACCAAAATATCAGTGGACTTCTTTGACTACCCCCACAATGCATGACCCACATTCACCATTGATAAAGGGTCCTTATGAAAAAGGGAGAACAGGGAGGAGAATAATAGAGTCACCATTATGAATGTAAAATTAGAATAATATAAATAAAAATAAATTTAAAAAAAGAAAACAAAAAAGAATTTAGTCAAACATTCCTTCTTTTTCCCACATAAAGCAATTTTTCAATTTTTATTGAATATAAATAAATGTGGAGGCCAGAGGATGGTGCTTGGTGCTCTACTCTAAAAAAATAAATATATTTTCATTGCTTTTTATATTGTCTATTTTATACATGTATGTAATCTATTTTTATCATCATCCCCTTCCATACCTTCTCTTGACCCTTGAACCCCTTTCTACTGAATGCCTTCTTCCCACTTAGCTCTGCTTCTATTTTGATGTGGTTTTTTTCTTGCGTGTATGCATGATTCATTGAGTTTATTTAGGGTTGACTGCATGGTCTTGTGGGGGGGTATTATTTACCTGAGCATATGTGTCCTACCAGTGGTTCTACCACTGTAAAAAATGTCTCTTCCAGCTACCATTGATTGCCTATCATTTGTCAGTGAGAGATGAGCCTCATGCCCTTCTCCATCATCCATGAGAGAATGTTGATAGGCACAGTATTGTGTGGGTTTTGTGCAGGTTATGACAGTCACTGTTAAGTCATTAATTCAACCACACGCCCTGCCTGGGTGAGTATTTCACAGCAGTGTTCCCCATCCTCTGGCTCTTACACATTCTTTCTACACCCTCTTCCCCATTGTTCCTGTATCTTGGAGGCTGTCACATAGCCCTCTCATTAGGCACTGGGCACTCTAGAATCACTCTTAGCTCTTTGATGAGTTTTGAGTCTCTTCAGTAATCATCACCTGTATGGCACAATACAGGCCTGGTCCTAGCCAGACTGCATGGCAGAAGAAAGCAGGAAGTGGCTTCTGTGAACATGGCATTCTGCGCAGGCTTGGTGTGACAACAGCTACAGTCCCATGCTCGCGAGAAGCCTCCTACAAGATGTCCTGTCCAGAGACAGGCTGTCATTGGTCACAAAAAGGGGGACCACCCCATACAATGATTGACCAGCCAAGCCCCTTAAAACCCACGTGCACTTCCTCAGTAAACAAGTTTGCGGCAGCTCGTCGTCTGCTGCTTCCACCCAACTCCCAGAGTCTGTGTCGTGACTCTGCGCGCTGCTCACCCCAACTCGGCAGAGACCCTACCGTCCCTCCTGGGCTGGCCTTAGGGGGGACTGCAACAATCACCATCTGCAAAGAGAAGTTTCTCTTAGAGTAGGAATAATACTAATCTATGGGCATAAGCATACATATTTAGAGGGTAATTAGAGGAACGAACACACCATGTATATCCATTTAGCCAAACAATAATTGGAGCTTCTGTCTTTAGGACTATGACCTCCCCAGCCAGAGGCTTTTTGATTAGGTTTCAGTACCAAACATGAATACCCTCCCATGGAGCAGGCCTCAGATTTAATCAGAGAGCTTTATCCCTTAACAGTCATGCCACTATTGTACCAGTTGGAACAACTTGCCTTGCTGGATAGTTGTATAGCTTACATCTTCTGTAAAGCCTTAAGCATCAAAACACTTGTATTGGTGAAAGGTTACACATATGTACAGTTTATTGGAACGGAATTGAGAATCCCACACATGGCCAACTTATTTTCAACAAGAAAACAGAGCAGTTTATATGAAATGTCCCTATTCAACAACTGGATAATTATGTGGAAAAAAAATAACCTTTATCCTAACCTCACATTTTTCAAGAAAATTAACTTGAATATAACTCTTTTTTATAATTTGTTTTTATTTATATTATTCTAATTTTACATTCATATTGATGACTCCATTATCCTCCTCCCTGTCCTCTCCCTTCCAAAGGGACCCTCATCAATGGGGAATGTGGGTCATGCATTGTGGGGGTAGTCTAGAGTTATGGGGGATAGGCTAAGTCTCTGTGCATAATGACCCAACTTGTGACTCTAACACTCTTTCCGCCCCCCTCTTCCGTGAATTTCCCTGAGCCACGTTGGGATCATTTTAGTTCTACTTCAGTGATGAGGTTTTGGGAGCCTCCATGTCTCTGGATATCTGGCTTAGTAGGAGTTGGATGTTCTCTGTGTTTATCTCCTTCAGCCTTTTTCTGGTGTTGTGAACACCAAGAAAGCTGTACTCTTGCCCTTTCCCTGCATTGAATGTAACTCTTTATCTGAGTTACTTCCTGAATCTGTCATACTATCTGCTCAAAACAGGTGCTAAATAATTATTTGTGTAATGAATAAGTGACTACATCTTCTGGTCTCCAGCTACAATCTCAGTGAGGGAAGCCTCTCACAGTTTGATAACTGTTTTAGCTTCAACGAGCTATAACCTCATCACATGATCTAGTTCCCTCCTTTCCTTGTCAGTGCAGCTTTTTCCATCACAGCTTCCAGGTTCACTTACCTGCTACTTAAATGCTCAGTAGTTCCATGTGTATTTCCTTGTGCCACAGCATTTGTATGTATTACCAGCTATAAGAATAAAAATGTGTTAAATAGAGAAACAAGAAGCAGAGCACTGATGTGTGCCTGTGGATGATTCAGTACTATTTGTTGATGCTGCTGATTTGCATTAGACTCCCACTGGCAGCTAGAGTCAACATGACTTACTCGTGTATTCTAATACTATAATTCCAGTGAGCTCTCTGTCTTCTAATAATATAGATATAATGGGACTGCATTTTGCTCAAAGAACTTAAAAATATTGTTACCTATCTTTTCAGCATATGGGTAGATACAGTCATTAATGTTGGTAAATGAACTAAAGATGTAAAAAGTGTGGCCATTGAGAAAAGAGCAAGATTGAGGCAAAAGTTCAGGATTCTTTGTGTGTGTGTGTGTGTGTGTGTGTGTGTGTGTGTGTGTTTTGTAATGTGGTATAGTGTATGGAAGTACATATGTGTTCAGATGTGTGCATGTGGACACCAAAGGAAAACTGGCTTTGGGTACCCGTCTCTATTATTCATCTGCATACTTTCTGGAGACAGGGTCTCTCCCTCAATCCAGGGCTACCAGTTCAGCAAGCCACAGTGATTTACTGTCTCCATCCTTCCCCCTGCCAGAAGACTGATGTTACAGATGTGCATGGCCATGTCCAGCTTTTTACATGGCTTCTGAGGAGACAAACTTGAGTGGTTTCAGGCCCTCATGCTTAAGCAATAAGCACTCTTAACTACTATGCCATATCCCTATCCCAAAAGTGAAGAATTTTGACTGATTTTATAAATCTACACTTTTTGTAATTTTATAAATTAGAAACTTTTGGATATCTCCATTATAAACCTGCAAACTATATGTGCTCTTACAAAAAAAAAAAAAAAAAAAAAAATCAAAATGTTGCTGTCCAAGCATTGAATCAGTAGACATTACAACACCAAAGGAAAAAAAAAAAACCCATTAGGTGGTAGTAGTCCTTTGTAACTTTTCAGTACATGCTAATCTTCCTTGGAAGGGGAACAGATACTGCACTTTTGGCAGCAGCAGCCATTCATTTTATATGCTAGCATTTGAAGTAATTTTAAAAACTCTCTGACATCAGTGTTACTATCTGTACCATTGCCTTTTTGAAGTCAGTGTAGTTTCTGCAGCAGAGTGCACACAAGGAAATAGGTTTTCAAGGATCTTTGAGAACTGGAAGTGTTTTGTTATACAGAGATCTACACCAAAAGAAAAACTGGAGCGTACATTTTGAAATCTATATTCTGCTTACTCTTTCCTGTGTTTGGAAATCACACAGTTTTTGTATTAATTTAATTCTTGTAAATGAGTATATAGAGAATATATGTAGAGAAAAGATGGCAGTTCACATTCTGTCTAGACATTTCCCTTTCTGTTTTCAAGTTTAAGTGCTTGAGTATTTATTTTTACATAATTTCAAATGTTCTTTTTTATAATTTACTTTTGTTTATACTAATTTCACATTCATATTGGTGACTCCATTATCCTCCTCCCTGTCCTCCCCTTTCCAATGGGACCCTCATCAATGGGGAATGTGGATCATGCATTGTGGGAGTAGTCAAGAGTTATGGGGGATAGGCCAAGTCTCTGTGCATAATGACCCAACTTGTGGCTCTCACACTCTTTCTGCCCCTTCTTCCGTGAATTTCCCTGAGCCACACTGGGGTCATTTTAGTTCTACTTCAGTGATGAGATTTTGGGAGCCTCTGTGTCTCTGGATATCTGGCTTAGTAGTAGTTGGATGTTCTCTGTGTTTGCTCCTTCAACTTTTTTCTGGTGTTGTGTTCATCAAGAAAGCTGTACTATAGTATAGATAGATGGGATGGCCATAGATATTTTGGAGGGAATTTTATATGCGTAGGCTCTCTTCTAGCCCACAGTTGGTGGTATCTTGATTGGAGACTGTGCTCATTTTTGTACTTGGTTTTGACTTATTTCCCAATTCCAGCAGTGAGTTCCATTCCACTGAGTAGATTTATTAGCCAAATCAAGAACAGTTGGTTACCCACCATGGCTGTGTGCCACTACTGCACTTATTTGAGCGTTGCATCAGGTTGTTTCCTGCTGGGTAGCTTAGACTGTGAGTTGTTTGGACAGATGTCAGTCATTTTCCCCCAGTTGCTCATGTAGCACCCTCTGGCACTAAACTAGCTGTCTGGGGATTGACCCTCTTCCAGATTGCAACCAGGTCTTTCCATGCTTTGTCTCACCCACATATGCTGTCTTCGACATTAACCTTTGGTGGATCATCAAGAACACTGACAGAAATCTGTCATTTTGGGGAAACCTTGTAGGTCTCTCGGATCAACAGGTCATCGTGAAAGTTAACCCCACACTGGTACTGGGAATTATAAGTCAGCGCCAAGGAAGGTGAAGAAAGAAAAATATAGGTAATATAAAAGAGAAAGTGAGTGTAGAGAGGGAGAGAGAAACAGGAAGAGATTAAAGTTGGTCTTCATGGTGGTCTCTCCAGTTCCCTGTGGTTCAGGTGTTCTCTCTGTGGGCCTGCTGAAGGACCAGTGGTCAAATGTTCAAACTCACTATTTATTCCACACACATTCTTAAAACCCATCTTAAAATAATTTGTGGTTTATGCCAACAAAGAGGGGAATGGCAGGAGATCACATTTTCCTCCTGTTACCTGAGGAGTGTTTTTCACATTCCATATGTGGTGCTTGATCAGACAGGTTGCTACAGTTTTTGCCATGTTAAAGATATTCTTTCCAACTAGCCCTTCTACTTTGATGTCTTTTCTCCCCTCTTCCACCATTTATGATGAAATGTTTGCAGGCCCAATATTGTACATGTAACAATAGCCACTGTGAGATGAATACAGTGGTCACTTCATGTCCCTAAGACAGTGTTCTAAAGCACTCCTTCCCATCTTCTGGATCTTACATTCCTTTTTTTTTTTTTTTTTTTTTTTTTTTTCTTTTCGAGGTAGGGTCTCACTCTAGCTCAGGCTGACCTGGAATTCACTCTGTAGTCTCAGGGTGGCCTTGAACTCATGGCGATCCTCCTACCTCTGCCTCCCAAGTGCTGGGATTAAAGGCATGCACCACCACACCCAGCTCTTACATTCTTTCTACCCCTTCTTTCACTGTGTTCCTTTAGCCTTGCAGGGCATGAAAGAGATGTATCACTTTGCACTGAGTACTCAACAGTAACTTATTCTCAGTACTTTGATGGATTTTGAGTCTCCCCAGTAATCACTGCCATCTGCAAACAGAAGATTCAATGACAGCACTAACCAGTGGGCATAAATGTAACTCTATAGAGGGCAATTCGTTTAGCACAGCCTTGTTAAAGATAGTACTCTTCTTGTTTGGTGCTCCCGGACCACTGTTTCTACCATGACTAATATCAGTCTTCCTTTGTAAACTTTTTCTCAGGGTAGTTATTTGATTTGATTTGATTTGAGCCTTAGTGTTCTGAAGTCTCATAAGATGTGTGGGAATGGGTCTTCTTTCATTGATTGTGATGTGTTCTTACCGATGGATTCAGTCTGGAGATTGCCATCCTTCATCTCTGGGTAGTGCTTCTCAAGACTACTTGATGGTTTTCTCTCTGCTTTTTTTTTTTTTTTTTTAACACCAGTGTCTCTTTCTAGTTTCCTGATTGCCAGAGATGGTGACTCTTGGACAGATTAATATTTTTCTTTATCTTGTCTAAATTCTTAAAATTCTGATGTATACTCTTAGAAATATCTACCTTACTTCAAGTCCTTTTTTGTCATTGTATTTGAAACTTTTTGCATAATTAGTTGTACAGTATTAGTTGTTAAGTATTCCTCTTAACTTTTAGTTACTGTCATTCTATTCTCTAATGCTTTTATATTCTTTGTTGATCACATCCTTACTTTATATAATTATATATAATTTATAATTTTTATAATATAAATTAATATAATATAATATAAATTTTATAATTTATAATATTTATAATTTATATAATTAACATAATGACTTCTCTTTATATATAATTTTTCTTATATTTAATCTAAACTATTTCTGTGGGGATTGATTTTTTTCTTATTTATCTTTTATCATGCTGTCCTCAACGTTAGTCCTTTCATAGTTAAAACAGGTCAGAGTGGTGTGAACTTCATTAGCTATTTTTGTATATAGAGCTGCTACTCCCCTATACGGGGATTTGGTTAGAAAACTCTATTGAGTGGAACAGTGAGAATAAACTGATAGGACTAAGTGTTCTGTTTTTATTTATATATTGGTGCGTGTTCACACAAGTGTGCATGTGTGTATATGAATGCATGCATGCACGTACATCAGGCTCTCTGGCTGCTGCAAATGAATGCCCATACGGCTTTAAATGCATGGGTAGGGAATTGAACACAGAATGACTTTGCAAGCCTTTAGCACTAGGATTCACTTTCATTCCAAGCTAGTGGGCAAGGAATTCCCACCAGCACCAAAAGATGTAATCTTCCTCCACATGACTCATTATCCCAAGGGTTCAATGAATTTCTGTAGAGAAAAGGTGCCAGTCTCCTTGACTGTTGGTAAACATCAAGGTTTAGCATTCTGTGGTCAGGTTAAAGGCCTCATATCGAGACTTGAAGTTAATCTTCTATTTTAAGATCAAATTTTCCTGTTCCAGTCTCCTGTTAGCCTAGAACCATAGCTCTTTAAGTTCCAGCACTTCCAGGATATTGCTAGCATTTGTAGAAGAGACAGAAAGCAGCTTTTGGAATGTATTGAATTATGTAAGTGTCTTTGAAACCAGTGTTTCTTCTACTTGGATACATTTGAGAATTTTTAAAATATTTTTATTATTATTATTATTATTATTAACAACATATTTCATATGGATACATCATGTGTTGGTACCCTCTTTGCCCTTGTCCCTACCACCGTTCCATTAGGGACTTGAGAATTTTTTAAGAACTTTATTTTAAAATGAATGATAGTTTCAAATATGATGGTGTTTCTTTGCACAGAAAATTTGTTTATCAAAAGTTTTCTATATTTTTTATCATAAGCAACACATTCACCCACTTTTTAGACTACCACTGTCATTTTTTTAACAATGAGCTTTGCTATGTAGACTCAAATTCTTGTATGTGAAAAGCATTTCAATGAAGCTGTTATGATCCTCGAGGTTCTTTTATCTGTTCTCTTTGCCTTCCACTTCACCAGTAAGAACTTGAGATGAAAAGAAAGAGACACAGCTACTCAGCAGCCTCTTCTCAGTGCAGTTAGAAAAACTAAGTAGAAAGCTGGAACTCAGCCAAATGTTAGTTATAATTATCTTAAAATGATTTTAATGTAGATTTCCATTTAGTAAAACTTAATATGGTAGAAAATTATGAATTACAAAAATACCTTTATAAGCATAAACAAGTAAATGAAAACTCAAGTGAAGGTGGCTTTATCAAGCATTCTTCACATGAATTACCTTGCCAGTTTCTGAGTAAAGCTTTGATTTGATTTGAACCTTTTGTATGTAACAAACTTTAATGCAAGTTACTACAGTTCTTTCTGAATAATACAGGTCATGAGGAGTTCATTTGTAGGTGTGGCAGCTGTACTACTTTGGAGGACTGTCTTTAATAGATCCATTTCATTAATTGTCATGTATTTTTTATTAACAAAACCAGTACATCAGGTTTAGCCAGCTAAAAACTGTTCTGAGTTGTTATCTTTATTGTCAGAAAGAATATTGTGAAAATAGGGAATTACTGTTCATACTTTAACTCTTGATTAAACACAGGAATGGCACTATCCATGAACAATAACTTAGGGGCATATTATTGAGTTGACATAGAGTATTGCAGTTGTGCAACTCCCATTAACTTTAAAGCCCTGTATTTTAATTTCAATGTCTTCCAGTTAGGAGCAATGCCAGAGTCGTCTGCTAGGTACTCTGAATTAATGTGATTAATGTCAAGTAGCAGGATGTTCATTCTCTCTTCCTTAAGCTTTAATGCATAGGTATTTTCAGCTAAATGGCCTTCTAAGGAATTGCCTTTCAGAAACCAGGCAGTGGTATTAAGAAGCAGCAGTAATAGATTGGAACATAAATGTTAACATGTGCATTTTATTTACCAATGGAAGAAAATTCTTATCTGATGGTATATTATTTAGTCATGCTTATAGCATTAAAACTGTGATTTTTTATTTTTAAGAAGTTCCAAAAGTTTTTTGAGGCATACAATAAAAAGTTGTATTATTATCTGTATTTGTTTTTACATATGAAATTGATGAGCGGTTTTTATTTTCTACCTTTTATGGGAAAACTAGTAGCATGAATTTTCTTAAGTTTAAAAGTGAAAAAAGGCAAGGGTTGGTGTTTTTCTCAAGATACCATACCATACCTAATCTTTGGCTTCATAAATGATATAATTTATAACTTGTACTTGTTCTTATTGTGCTGGGTAAAACATTGGCTTTATAAATTGTAATGCTAAAGGACTCTCAGGAAAATCATGTTTGAAAACCAAAGGTGACATCATGTTTGATTTAACCATTTACCTGATAATCTCTGGGTATATTCTGTGGTCTTTTCTGCTTCTTTTGTAATGGAGATGACAACCACCTTTGAAGATTTTGGTATAGATTAAATATAATATGTATAAATGTCCACAGTAGGCACTGAAAAATTAGATATTTTCTATCTTATCACCTCCTTATTTAGAATCAGAAAAGTTAAACATTATTAGGGAAAATAACATGGTTTGCTAGGGGTACAAAATTAATTAGAACCAATCCTAACACAAAAGAATCGTTCTTTGTATGTACAGTATATGGAGTTATTGCCATTATTGAAATTAGTCAACTACTGATTAGTTCATACTTTTTGGTTTTTCGAGGTAGGATCTCATTCTGGCTCAGGCTGACCTGCAATTCACTATGTGGTCTCAGGGTGGCCTCAAACTGTCGGTGATCCTCCTGCCTTTGCTTCCCAAGTGCAGGGATTAAAGGCGTGTGCCACTATGCCCGGCTAGTTCATACTTCTTAATATAATTTTCACTTTCTTTTCCTGGCCTTAAAATTCAAGATTTAGGGCTGGAGAGATGGCTTAGTGGTTAAGGCTCTTTGACTTTCCAGGTCCCACATAAGCCACATGCACAGTGACGCAAGGGTTCAAGGTTACACATGCGCACAAGGGGGTCTGGAGCTCTATTTCAGTGACTGGAGGCTGTGAAACACCAACTCTCTTTCTAGCCCGCATGTGCATGTTGTAGCTCTTTCTCACATAAAGGCCAGTCTGTTGGGTTGCCTCAAAAAAATAATAATAATTCAAGATTTAATTCTATGATCTAAGCCAGAATCCTAGATTTTTTTAAGAGTCTGTAGTATAAGCAATCTTAATTTTAGAGGAATGCTGTCAGACCCTAAGTCAACCTCAAAAAGTTTGCCAACAGCCATTTGTCAGAATTTGCTGTATGAGTCTAGTTAGCCATGACCTAGAATAAACAACATAAGATGTTTTTATAATATGCCATCCACCTGTCCTAGGATCAATGTCTGCTTACCCATGAAAGCAGATCCTCGTGATCATCTACTGGCTCATGTGCCATGACCTGAACTATGTTCATGACTCCAGATCTCTTACATCAATATTCTCCCCTGGTTTGGCCTTCACTGGGCCCAGTCTTCGTTGCAGCCTTGATTCAGGCTTCACAACTCCTGCTGTCTAGGTAGTCCACCACAGCAAGAGTAGTGAGAGTGTTAACTGACTTACTTAACACTTACCTTCTGGCAGAGTTCTTTCATGTTACTAATCTTTGTTTATCCATATAACAATTATCTAAAGTAAGGAGTTCTATCTGTCACACAACATTGAAGAATACAAAATTTAGTCATGTAGTTTGACCCAAGTCACATAACTATTAAATGGAAGAACTCAGGTTTTATTATAACCTTTTTTATAAACCTTAATAGCAGCTCATGATCCTCTTTGGGATAGTTATTAATAGAAGTGTACTATGATGAAAATGTGTAAGGTCAATATTGTGAGTGAAACCTCTCAACATGTGAAATGTCTGTGTATGAAGAAGCACCACCCTGTGATATATACCCCTGGAAAAATAAAGTACAGGCAGGCATCTCTCGGCAACACATTCTGAAAAAGGACATTGGGAGATGCAGTCATTTTGAGAATATCATAGAGTGTAATTACTCAAAACAAAATTGTGTTGGTCAATCCCTTACATGGCCAATTGATGCAATCACTGGATGAAGTTACATGATATGTATGAGGCTGCTGCCAGGGTAACATGGAACCTCTTATGAGAAGAAGGAATGCACTTTACAATTATTACATAACATACAGTACAGTAAACATATAAGCCAGTAACATAGCCATTTGCTGACATCACTAAGCATTGTTTACATAGATATACAAGCTATACTTTTATATGATTGGCAGTGCACTAAATTTGTTTACACCAGTAGCACCACAGACACATGAGTAATGCATTGTGCTACATTGCTATACTTGGGATAGAAATTTTTCAGCTTCATTATAATCTTATGGGACCACCATTAGGTATGCAAACTGTCATCAAAGAAATGTCATTATAGAGCCGGGCATGGTGGCACACGCTTTTAAGTACTTGGGAGGCAGAGGTAGGTGCCATGAGTTCAAAGCCACCCTGAGAATACACAGTGAATTCCAGGTCAGCCTGGAGTGAGACCCTATCTTATAAAACCAGAAGAAGAAAAAAGAAATGTCATTATAGAGCATGAGACTATATTGTCAACATGTAAACTATTGAATAAGTTTTCTGTTAGTACTAAACACAAAGGCAGTATCTATTAACTATTTCTGATTTGGGCTAGAGACATAGCTTAACCGTTAAGATGTTTGCCTGTGAAGCCTGAAGACCTAGGTTCAATTACCCGGTTCCCACCAAGCCAGATGCACAAGGAGGTACATGCATCTGCAGTTCATTTCCAGCGACTGGAGGCCCTGGTGTGCCCATTCTCACCCTCTTGTGCTTCTACTTAATAATCTGGTTTTAACCATAACCTATATACTGATAAAACCAAAATGCAGATGTGCAATCTCTGTCTCTGTTTTCCTGGCTCTATCTCTCTTTCTCTATTTTAAAAATATTTATATTTATTTATTTATTTGAGAGAAAGAGAAAAAAATAGGCTAGTAGAGGGAGGGGGAGAGAGAATGGGTGCACCAGAGCCTCCAGGTGCTGCAAATGAACTCTAGATGTGTACACACTCTTGTGCATCTTGCTTACTGTGGGTCCTGGGAAATCAAACCTGGGCCCTTTGGCTTTGCAAGCAAGTGCCTTAATGCCAAGCCATCTCTCCAGCTCTGTCTCTCTTTCTCTCTTGTTCTCTTATTCTTACTCTCACTCTCTCACATGTTAGTTTACATATCAAAATTAACTACTAAGCTTTTCCAGTTGATAGTTTATAATAATGCCAACTCAGAATATCTAAAACAAAAAGCATCACCTCCTTCTAAAACTGTTCTTCTAAATGCCTGTGAATTGACATATGCCATCAAGTTTACTTTTGAATATTTTTCTTTATTCTGATGTTATTACCAATACTTATGAGACATTCATTATGTTTTATTTCAACTACTGAAAATGTGTCCTAAATAATTTCTTGATGGCTTATCTTGCCTTTCCCTAACTTATTTGCATGAGGCTACAGCCATACCAAACTTCTTACTGTTCTGTTTTCAGTGTTTCACATGTCTTTTCAGAAATTGTTCTCTTTTAAATAACTGATTGCCATTGTCCCCTTGCCTTCAGCAGCGAAATTACATGTGCTTGTCTACTCCCCACTGGTCCCTGATTATTTTTCTTCTTACATACAAACTGGGAGACCTTCTACTGAGAAGCCCATACCCATGCTTGTATGTGTCCTATCCTTTCTCTGAACTCATCTCTTTCTATTAACCCCAGTGCTTAAATTTGTGTTAAGAACTCTTCTTAGTAAACTTCATGAAAAATAAAGACACCTGACTATACTCAGAATTTCAAAAGGTAGGATGCCATTTTTAGTTTATAACACCAAGACCACAAATGTAGTTAGTAGATTATGAAATAATGAAATGTTTTGAATTCATGCATTTTTAAGAAATTTAGAGTTACTTCATGAAAATTCTATTATTTTATTGAAAACTTCTTTCATTAAAACAATAATTTAATAGCTTAAATTGATTATTTTATGTTTTTATAAAATTACATGTGTTTTTCTTTGTAATTTTCTCATTAAAATAACTTTGTAATATTCTGTTCCTCACTGTATTTAAATAAATTACAAAACCTGGGACCATTTTTTTACAATTTTTTAATAAAAACTGATGGCTGTTTTAAAATCTTGTCTTATAAATATTAGAAGAAAATACATATTTTTATATATTATTAATATTAGTAGTTATTTATTTGTGAGCTCCTCATACCTGTTGCAAGACAAACACAATAAAATAAGTAACCTGCATAGCAGTTATTAGTGGATTCCTATATATATATTATTACCATATTAAATCCATCTTTCAAGTAAAAGTTTTTTGAGTAGTAAGGACCTACACATATTTCACAGCCTAAATAAATGTTTCTAGATAATATCTGCCACAGTATATTCCCCAGATGAACAAACTACAGTCTGGAGCCAATTCATACTTGGATGTGGAAAAGTTCAATGCAAACATAATGAAAACTTACCAAATTAAAAAAAAATCATATTAGCAAAATCAAGCATATAGTACTGAAGATTTTAGATAAAGGAAATAAAGATTGCTAATATGTTTGACAATAGATAAAGGATGTAAATTTTATTTATTGAAATGTTCCTAACATTTTTAAAATATAATTTATTTATTTAAAAGAGAGAGAAAGAGATGGGGGGGAGAGAAGAGGCATGCCAGGGCCTCCAGCCACTGCAAATGAACTCCAGATGCATGTGCTCCCTTATGCATCTGGCCTTCGTGGGTCCTGGAGAATCAAACTGGGATCCTTTGGCCTTACAGGCAAACACCCCAACCACTAAGCTATCCTTCCAACCCCCCTAACATTTTTTTATTAAAATAAGACCATAGCTGGGTGTGGTGGCGCACGCCTTTAATCCCAGCACTTGGGAGGCAGAGGGAGGAGGATCACTGTGAGTTCGAGGCCACCCTGAGACTACATAGTTAATTCCAGGTCAGTCTGGACTAGAGTGAAACCCTACCTCGAAAAACCAAAATAAATAAATAAATAAATAAGACCACACAAAGTGCCATCTGGCCCTAACTCCTTTTAAACTTAGCTAAAAATTATAAGGGCAGTAAAAATTTCCCTTTTAAATTAAATAAAAATTTTTCTTTTAGAATTTCTTTAGTTTTTCAACAAGATATGTAGTAGTTATAATTGTCACTTTAAAGCTGTTTTGAAGTTTTATTTATTTGAGAGAGAGAGAAAATGCCAGGGCCTCTAGCCGCTGCAAACAAACTCCAGATGCATGCATCACCTTGTGCACCTGCCTTATGTGGGTACTGGGGAATCGAACGTAAGTCCTTAGGCTTTGCAGGCAAGTGCCTTAACTGCTAAACCATCTCTCCATCCCTGTAATTCTCACGTTAAAATGTGAACCTCTCTAGGCAGTAATTGCCAAAACATAGGTAGAGATGTGAAAAGACTACAAAATTTAATGTTGTGATTTCATACTTCTTAACACCAAAAAGTTCCCGTTTATCATATTTTTTTCATGAGAATATAGAATATTTTGGTATATGAAAACTTTAACAGATGATCTTCAAGACATTTTTGTTACTAGTTCTTGGAAATTAAAATATATATTATATCACATTTGAGTATATTTATAGTTAAAAAACATACAACAGTAAAAATATACTTTATTGACAACATGTTTATTGTGGAGCTATACATTTTAATAAAGACATCATAGAAATATAAAATTTGAGGGCTGGAGAGATGGCTTAGCAGTTAAGTGCTTGCCAGTGAAGCCTAAGGACCCCGATTTGAGGCTTGATTCCCCAGTATCCACGTGAGCCAGATTCACAAGGTGGCACATGCATCTGGAATTCGTTTGCAGTGGCTGGAGGCCCTGGTGCGTCCATTCTCTCCCTCTCTCTCTCTCTTTCTCTCTCTCTCTCTCCCTTCTTTCTCTCTCTTAAATAAATAAAATATATTTTTTAAAAAGGAGAAAGAAATATAAAATTTGAAATAAAGCACATGTTAAAATCAAAGAACTTGTGTCTTGAAGCCTTGTTACAGTGTGTAGAGTAGAATACTGATGAGGGGAATGATCCTTACCCACAAGGCCCAGATCTACCAAGTGAGCCCTTCTTACACAGCTGGCTAGATGGTATTCTATAAGATCTCCAAGAGTAACTATCTTGGTCTCTTCTCTTCCTCTCTTCTTTCTCTCTTCTTCCCTCTCTGTCTCTCTCCTTGAACAGTGGCTAGCACTAAATATGTATCAAATGAATGAGAATGACCATGTCCCCAACCAGGCCCAAATGGTTCCCCACACTGCCGTCCTAGCTTTCACAAGATGGACTTTATTTTGTCAGAGAGAAGAAAGTGCTATCTATCCTTCTCTAAGAAACCTTCCCCGTCTATTCTATAAAAATCTATAGGTTTCTTTGTAGAATTAGCAATATTTCTGAGCCCATAAAAGTTAAATGTTGTCAGCAATGGCTATCTCATACCTCTATGATCATATACATGACCTTCTGTATATTTGAGCAATTTGGTTTTTTTTTAAATATATTTTATTTATTTAATTATTTGAGAGACAGAAAGAGAGAGAATGGGCACACCAGGGCCTCCAGCCAATGCAAACGAACTCCCAATGCATGCGCCCCTAGTGCATCTGGCGTGGGTCCTGAAGAGTCAAACTGGGATCCTTTGGCTTTGCAGGCAAATGCCTTACCACTAAGCCATCTCTCCAGTGCCTGGTTTTCTTTATATTGTGAATTTTTACTTTTTTATGACCCAGCTAATGCATCATGACTTCCCAGAAACCATGATCTTCCATTCAGTCTGGGTTAGGTGCTCCTACTGGGTATACCCATTTATTTTTACTTGTCTTTTGCAATTTCCCAAACTAATTTCTGAAGAAACATATCAAAAAGGGTTTAGAATCAAAGCACCTGGAGTATCATATATTATATGGCTTCAGAAGTAAACATGCTGGTGAAATATATTCATACATTTATCTGTGTCTTTGCATATATGTGCAGTTGTGACTCAGCATGGAAATAAAAATATTTTTAATTTCCTGTTAAGATGTTCATGTATTTCAGCAACAGCATATTCCCTTTAGATTTTTCCACTTACATGGGTAATTGGTTATCTGTGCAACCTGACCTGACTACCATCATATTTGAAGTGATTCCAGTTATGGTTTGTGGCTATTTTACATTGAAACCGTAGACATGTACCTGCTGGCCTACTTATAGTCATGGTTTGACCTGCATCTCCGGACAGCATTTGAGAAGTAAAATAAATAACTTTCTATTAGATAACATTCAGAGATAAAAATCAATGTAGACATACCTTTAAAAGACATAAACCAGAAACACCAGTTTTCAAGTATTTATATTCTGTCTTCTATTTATATTTTAAGTTTAGCACCATATAGAATGGAACTCATTTTAAAGCTGTTCCACAGTGCCTCGCTCTCTTAAAGTATACCATATTATTATATAATCCTTTGGCAGAGTTTTAAGGAAAATCCATAGCACTTGGCCCATCAATAATATCTTTAAAATTAGCTTAATGTGTCACTGAGAGTAGGAAGCAATTTCTCTTCCATATACCAGTCATGTTAGGTAGAAATATATATACATGTACATTCCCTTCAGACCACCATCAAATAAAATAAAACAAGCAGATCAGTGCAGCATTACTAAGTTCAATATTACTACCTCAAGTCTGGTACATTTGGAATGTTTTCTGTTTTGAAAAGTTAGTTTTTACTCATTTTTAATTTTGACCCTTCTGATTTAGGGAAAATCTTGAAGGATAATTAATTCAGTACAATGGTTTGAGTTATCAGCTCTCATTTTGATACTGAAGAAGATAACTTGTGACATTCTATAGTTAGGCTGTTAAAATTCACACTCATTAGTCAGTGTTTGGTAACTATATTAAACTTGTTTGTTTGTTTGTTTGTTTGTTTGTTTGTTTGTTTGTTTGTTTGTTTTGAGGTAAGATCTTGCTCTAGCCCAGGCTTACCTAAAATTAACTAGGTAGTCTCAGGCTGGTCTCAAACTCACAGCAATCCTCCTACCTCAGCCTCTCCTGTGCTGAGATTAAAGGTGTGAATCACTATGCCCAGTCCACTATATTAAACTTTTATACCAAACTACATATAAACTGTTTCTCTAGCCAGAATAAAAAAACATGTCAATTTTCTTTAAACTCTCTAAATATTAAATAAGTATAAATGTAAAGAAATCTGCCTTACTTCTAGAAAGTACTTGAGTAATTACCAAGTATTCTAATAATATTTAAATCTGTAGAGATTTATTATTTAAAAAAAAAAACTTCTAATTTTTCTGCCTAAACAGGAGTTAAAGTAAAATAAGCATGCCCCAAACTCAAGGATTAATTGATAAACATGTAAACTCAGATTTTGCTATAATGAATAAAAAGCAAAAATCCAATATGTCCTAGTTTTACATACTATGTTGCAATTCCATAGCAACAAAAATGTTATAACATTTCCTTCTGAGAGCAGCTGTACAACTGATTTTAAGCAAGCCTATATAGTGTTAGTAATGTGAAAGGGACTGAGCTGTTTTATACTTGTAAGTTGGCATTACACCAAGGACGAAAGTTTGCTGGTTGTTTTTCCCTCTTGTGTTTAAGTGACACAGTAAGTAGAATAAAAGTAAAATAAACATAATTTTACATTAATGCTCATTTGGCCTATTTCTGGAAAAGATAAAATGAAATAATCCAAATGCTATTTCATCTGTATACTATATTGCTGAATAAATTATTTATGGAGGGAAAGGAAAGATAAAGTTGCTTTTAAGAGTCCTTTAACATATCAGTTTGATAACTAGCAAAACACCTTTACAGCCATTAAATATTTACCAAGTCTTGGCTTTGGGCAAGGGGGCATTTAGTGCACCAAAATTGAGTCTCTGCAATGCCATTGATTAGCTATCAGAAAGACAGAGTTAATAAGTAACTAAGTATCACAGAGCACTCTACATTCTTGTCAAATCTTTTCTCTGAAGATGGTCTAAAAAAAAAGTCAGTTACAGCCAGCATTCACCCCACCAATGATTGCACAAGCACAACTCTGAAAGAAATAAAGGCCAGGCAAATCAGTTGAGCAGCACTTAAGCAATCTCTCCTAGTGACTGTTGTCATTGCTGCTGGACTTTAGAACAGAACATGTTTACATTTAATTAGAAAGGACACACAGTTTACAGCACAGTAGCTATCAATATTGGATCAGAATTGATTTCCGCTTTCTCCCCAGTGATTGCTTCCTTCAAGCTAATTAAAAAAGGCATATAACCAAATGACTCACATAAATTTTAAAGTAAAGTAAACAACATTCCCTGGAGACCCAAACAAAAGTAAATGGCATTCATCCTGATTATTAGCTACATTTTTTAAAAGAATTCTAATGCTTACAAATATGTTGTAGGGCATGTATTAGTGTTATCAGACTGTTGATGTGCTAAGTTCCCCTTTGAAAAAACCTCAATGAATGTTTTACTGATAAAGGAACTCTTCATAGCTTTTTGTTTGTGTTTTTTTTTTTTTTTTAATTAAGCAGAACCTTTGTATGGACACATCATGTGTTAGAACTATCAGTTCCTCCTCCTTACCCCCATTCCACTGATGGCCCTCCTCAGTGGGATTGCTTGTGTTCACCATGGGGTTGTGGGTTATGACTTGTGAGAGCAGCAGTCATTGTGGGGCGGGGAGCAATGCCTCTGGATATTCCTTCCCACTCTGTAGCTCTTAAAATCTTTCCACCCTCTCTTCCGCAAAGTTCACTGAGTTGTGGTGGGTGTGCTTTAAGTCTACTTTAGTGTTGAACTTTCAGCAGCCTCTGGGTTTCTGCTTTGATACATTTTGAGTATCCTCAATGTCTGTCACCACCACCCTGGCGCTGATTGTCAGGCATGCCATGGAAGCAGCACACTTGCTTACCTTGCTAATTCCTTTATGGTTTCACCTGGGCCCTGTGCACGGGGTGGTTTATCTCGGTTCTTGCTGCCTTCTGCTCCCAGGTAGCATGCTTCCCTGGTGGCTCCCTACTCCCTTTGTTTGTATTTTTTTAAGGCAGTTTCACTCTAGCCCAGAATGACCTAGAACTCACTTTGCAGCCCAGATAAGGCTTGAGCTCAACATGATTCTCCTACCTCAGCTTCTCAAGATTTTAATCCTGGGATTAAAGGCATGAACCACCATGCCTGGCTCATCCAAGGTTTTAATACTACTTTTCTTGATTTCATTTCCTTTTTAAACCTTAGTTTTTTTTTTTATTACTCTTAATGCTCACAAAACAACAAACCTATAATCCATACGAAATATCCATAGCTTAAGTTATTATGCAGGACACATACAAATTGCACAGATTCTTATCAGCCATTCATAAATAAAAATTAAGAACCACATGATCCGGCATAAGGGACTAGTAATTACCTCACTCATTCCACAAATATTTATTTAAACCTTTTGCAGGTAGTAAATTAAGATCAAAATGATGGGGAGGGGGGACTTTTTCCCCAACACATGCTATGTACTCATTGTGAAAGCACATGAAAGAGTCACCTAAATGGGCACTAAGTTATATTTCTTCAGGAAATTAACATGTAGGGCCTAAAAGGGTGTGTTAAGGGGAATAGGGGCAGGGATGTAAAAGTTATTTTTCTGGATGAAAGTTCATAAATAAATAGGTGAATGATGAAAAATGAGCTAGAAAGTGAGGCCGAGTTTCATGAATGATGTGTAATGAACTTGGACTTTATCCTAGAGAACATGAGAAATAATTAAAGATTTTTAATCCGAGTGATAATACATTATTACCTGTGCTTTATAAACTTCACTGAAGGGAAGGAACAAGGGAAGAGACTATTGGAATAATACACTTACATATGCATCATGGCAACATGCTAGACTAAATGTGAAAGATGAGAAGGAGATTAAAGTGTAAGTCAACAGAGTTTATTATATTCTAATAAGAGAAATATTAGAGATGATATAGGTTTAGGACTTGAATGACAGTACTCAAAAGAAAAAAGACAGGAAGAAAAAGAACTGATATGGGGCCTGGAGAGATGGCTTAGCAGTTAAGGTATTTGCCTGTAAAGCCAAAGGATCCCAGTTCGATTCTCAAGGACCCACGTAAGCCAGATGCACAAGGGGCACAATGCATCTGGAGTTTGTTTGCAGTGGCTGGAGGTCCTAGCATACCCATTCTCTCAGCCTCTCTTTCTCTCTATCAAATAAATAAATAAATAAAATATATTTAAGGAAAACTGATATGAAGATAGGTGTAAAATGAGACTTTGGTTCACTCTTAGACATTGAATGGTAGATATTTACGGAAGGGTCAGTTAGATATGTCTTCAAGGTGGCTTGCAAATGTGGTGCTCAAATGTGGTCTGAGCTGAAAAGTCCTTAGCTATATTAGAGATTATTAAGTAAAGTCTTCAGAATAGGTTGAAATCAAGAGGAGGAGTAGAAAGAAAAGACATCCATAGTCAAGGGTTGATAGAGGCAAAGATGCATCAAGGAAAATAAGTAGAAACCAGAATGAGTCATAGGGAAAGGGTATTTTCCAAATGATTGGCTTGAAGTGGGCAAAAGTGATAAGGCTTCAAAATTATCTTTCATATTCAGCTGTGTCACTAGCACAGTTGAGGACAGATTGTAGTACCTTGAACTGAAGTTGAGGTGAAGGTACACCGTCTCCAGCTTGACCCTCATGAGATGTTATCATTCTAAAAAAGTCTGAATCCCTATGAGAAAACATCTTCATAGGTAGTGTGTCTGTTCCACTTAAGAGTTCCTGAGCATTGTTCTGTTTCCTATATATGAGCTCCAGCAAAGTTTTGTATTGTCTTGAAATGCTAAAATTCACAAGAACAAGATGAAGCTTACTGTTTGCACATTGTCTTCTGAGGTAATATAAACATTGTTAGTTATAGAAAACAACTCCTAACCAGAGCAGGTTTTGCTTAGGCAAATCTTGTTACCTACCCTTTCTCCAAAATCCACCTAAGATAAAGAACAAAATTCTTCTGATGTTTAAAAAAAAAAAAAAAAAAAAAAAAAAACACCCTTTGTGATTTGGCCCAGCCATCTTTCTTTGGTGTGTGTTGGGGTAGGGGCAGGCAGTTATGTTATGTTTGTGTGTGGTGTATTCCTGTGTGATAGCCTGACGTGGGGACGACTTGCCTATGGTGGCCCTAGAGTTTCATAGAGTTTCACATGTGCTGCTTCATCACTATTTTACTAGTTCTCCTGTAGCTTTTTTTTTTTTTTTTTTTTCAAGGCTCTGTGATTCTGTAGTTTCTGCTCCCCTGTGGGATTATGTTTATAGATGTACCTCTTCAGCCTCATTGCTTGTACAGGAAGTGTCCTTAACCACTTAGCCACTCTCGTGCCCTCAAAATTTTTAATAATAACCTAACTGAGCTTCATTTAGTTCTCCAGCTATCATATCTTTTAAAGCTTTGCATATACATGCTCTTCCTTGTGCCAAAAAAAATCTTCTATCCTTTTTAAATAATACCTGTTTTTAAATCTCAACTCAAATGTCATCACATTACCTTTATTGCATTCATATTAATTTGAAACACGTTTGATCAATACTTTTATGTGTAGCCCTCAAAAGGTGCTGAGTATACACACAGCAACCACTCATTTATAGGGGAAGTATGATCTGAAATGTCACAAGGTAGCCACTCAGTTCTACATCCCCATAAACCTCATAATACTTACATGCCTAATGAATTCTGCATTTACCAGTTCAGTTACCCAAGTAGCTAAAATAACAGCATCAGTATCAGACACTGCATTTGTAATAGTTTCATACAATAAATTTGTTTAGGCCTTGTATCTAATGTCAGCATTAGTGCTTATCCCTAAGACATATAATGTCAAACAAAACTATTCTAGGGTTGTAGTGTTGTTGTTTTCCAGGTGGGTCTCACGCTAGCTCAGGCTGACCTGGAATTTACTGTGTAGTCTCAGGGCAGCCTCAAACTCATAGTGATCCTCCTACCTATCTCCCAAATGCTGGGCTTAAAGGTGTGTACCACCATGCCTGGGAAAAACTATTTTATAGGACCTGAAGGAAAATCCCTAGTAGCACACTACCTCTACAAGGGCTCTGTTAATAGATACCAAGTAGGAAGCCTAATCAAAAATACCTTGGCTAAGCTGGGCATGGTGGCACATGTCTTTAATCCAGTCACTCAGGAGGCAGAGATAGGAGGATTGCTGTGAGTTCAAGGCTAGCCTTAGTCTATGTAGTAAATTCCAGGTCAGCCTGGGCTAGAGCTAGATCCTACCTCAAAAACATAAAAATACCTAGGCTGGAGAGATGGCTGTGTCATTAAGGCACTTGCCTGCAAAGTTTAACAATCCCGGTATGATTCCCTAGTACTCATGTAAAGCCAGATACACAGTGGCACATGCAAGTTGAGGACAGATTGTAGTACCTTGAACTGAAGTTGAGGTGAAGGTACACCGTCTCCAGCTTGACCCTCATGAGATGTTATCATTCTAAAAAGTCTGAATCCCTATGAGAAAACATCTTCATAGGTAGTGTGTCTGTTCCACTTAAGAGTTCCTGAGCATTGTTCTGTTTCCTATATATGAGCTCCAGCAAAGTTTTGTATTGTCTTGAAATGCTAAAAATTCACAAGAACAAGATGAAGCTTACTGTTTGCACATTGTCTTCTGAGGTAATATAAACATTGTTAGTTATAGAAAACAACTCCTAACCAGAGCAGGTTTTGCTTAGGCAAATCTTGTTACCTACCCTTTCTCCAAAATCCACCTAAGATAAAGAACAAAATTCTTCTGATGTTTAAAAAAAAAAAAAAAAAAAAAAACACCCTTTGTGATTTGGCCCAGCCATCTTTCTTTGGTGTGTGTTGGGGTAGGGGCAGGCAGTTATGTTATGTTTGTGTGTGGTGTATTCCTGTGTGATAGCCTGACGTGGGACGTACTTGCCTATGGTGGCCCTAGAGTTTCATAGAGTTTCACATGTGCTGCTTCATCACTATTTTACTAGTTCTCCCTGTAGCTTGCCTTTTTTTTTTTTTCAAGGCTCTGTGATTCTGTAGTTTCTGCTCCCCTGTGGGATTATGTTTATAGATGTACCTCTTCAGCCTCATTGCTTGTACAGGAAGTGTCCTTAACCACTTAGCCGCTCTCGTGCCCTCAAAATTTTTAATAATAACCTAACTGAGCTTCATTTAGTTCTCCAGCTATCATATCTTTTAAAGCTTTGCATATACATGCTCTTCCTTGTGCCAAAAAAAAATCTTCTATCCTTTTTAAAATAATACCTGTTTTTAAATCTCAACTCAAATGTCATCACATTACCTTTATTGCATTCATATTAATTTGAAACACGTTTAATCAATACTTTTATGTGTAGCCCTCAAAAGGTGCTGAGTATACACACAGCAACCACTCATTTATAGGGGAAGTATGATCTGAAATGTCACAAGGTAGCCACTCAGTTCTACATCCCCATAAACCTCATAATACTTACATGCCTAATGAATTCTGCATTTACCAGTTCAGTTACCCAAGTAGCTAAAATAACAGCATCAGTATCAGACACTGCATTTGTAATAGTTTCATACAATAAATTTGTTTAGGCCTTGTATCTAATATCAGCATTAGTGCTTATCCCTAAGACATATAATGTCAAACAAAACTATTCTAGGGTTGTAGTGTTGTTGTTTTCCAGGTGGGTCTCACGCTAGCTCAGGCTGACCTGGAATTTACTGTGTAGTCTCAGGGCAGCCTCAAACTCATAGTGATCCTCCTACCTATCTCCCAAATGCTGGGCTTAAAAGGTGTGTACCACCATGCCTGGGAAAACTATTTTATAGGACCTGAAGGAAAATCCCTAGTAGCACACTACCTCTACAAGGGCTCTGTTAATAGATACCAAGTAGGAAGCCTAATCAAAAATACCTTGGCTAAGCTGGGCATGGTGGCACATGTCTTTAATCCAGTCACTCAGGAGGCAGAGATAGGAGGATTGCTGTGAGTTCAAGGCTAGCCTTAGTCTATGTAGTAAATTCCAGGTCAGCCTGGGCTAGAGCTAGATCCTACCTCAAAAACATAAAAATACCTAGGCTGGAGAGATGGCTGTGTCATTAAGGCACTTGCCTGCAAAGTTTAACAATCCCGGTATGATTCCCTAGTACTCATGTAAAGCCAGATACACAGTGGCACATGCACATATTCTGAAGTTCATTTGCTGGTGGCCCTGTGTGCCTATTCCGTCTATCTCTCTCTGCTTGCAAACAAATGAATTTTTTTTTTAAAGTTTAATTCTGGGCTGGAGAGATGGCTTAGCAGTTAAGGCGCCTGCCTCCTAAGCCTAAGAACGCCGGTTCCAAGCTCCAGGTCCCACGTTTAGCCAGATGCAAAGTGACGCAAGGGCGCAATACCGCACTTACGATGATTTTCACAGTGCAAAGTGCTCTCAGTCCAACTTCAAAAGTTCCCAATATTTTTTAAAATATTTTCTTTCTTCATTTATTTGAGAGATAGAGGCAGGCAGAGAGAGAGGTGCCAGGTCCTGTGGCCACTGCAAAAGAACTCCAGATGCATGCACCACCTTGTGCTCTGGGTACTGGGGAACCAAACCTGGGTCCTTAGACTTTGCTGGCAATCACCTTAACCACTAAGCAATCTCTCCAACCCTAAAAGTTCTCATTTTAATTTGCTAATTTTAACACTGTTCAAAAGTCTGCCACCTCAGATGAGGTTTGGGTTAGTCACTTAACTGTGAGCCCTGTAAAATCAAAATATAAGCTACTTCTAATACATAGTGACACAGAGTAAACATTCCTATTGCAAAAAGGAGGCATAATAAGGAGATACTAGACTAATGCAAGATCAATAACTAGCAGGTGAACATCAAAAATTTCTAGTTCCCTATTTGGCATCTGGGACCCATGATGAAGTCCTTTGGCTCCAAAAGACTTGGGTGCAGCTTGCAGTCCAGACAGAATGGCCCAAACCAGAGCTAGCTTTTCTAGGCAGCCATCCCATAGTCCCGGACTCTCCATAGCAACTCACAGTTCATTTTCAGAGCTCCATACAGTGGACATACTGGGCCTCTGTACATGGATTTTGATCCTATTTCACATTACTTGAGAATATATTACTTGAGAAAATAGGCAGTTTAAAAGTTGAGGCCCAGAGAGAACAAGGAGATTCCACTCCACATGCCAACCCTCAGCATGAATGGAACTCTGGACAGGAATGGAATTTGTGTCTGATCAAGACTCATCTACAACTGGCTGCAGTGCCCCCTGTTGCCCACAGTGTAGTGTACTTCCTAGGTGGGCTGGCTCTGGGGTCCACCCTCAAAACCAATCCAGTCTTCCCCTTAACTACCTGAATCTGACAAAAGAATACATTTTCTGTACTATAAAGGCTGTGGCCTTCTTCCTGTCTCTCTCTGCCTGCCTCATCTTGCTGTGGCCACAGGGATACACATGAGTTTGGCCTTTCTCCCAACTCAGCCTGGCTGGATAGAGCGGATTGCATAATACTGTTTTTTGGTCTGGGGGAACTTTTGTACTTGCTTCTGCTTTATATTTTGAGGTAATTTCTCACTTTAATTTATATGTATGGTTTTCCTTTGGTCTCTGAATCTACCACTTGTATATTTCCCTTACACCTCAGGTCTACCACATGGGCTTTCACTAACTCCAGGCCTGGTACCTGTGTACCTTCTCTAAATTTGGGGTATCTATGGATACAACTCTTTTTATTACTTATTTCTCATCTGAATTTCTTTGTCTTTGATATTTTCCTTCTGCTATTCTTTCTTAAGGTCCCACTGTTTCCCCTCTTAACTTCCTTCCATATGCTATGTATATTTCTTCTAAATCTCCCTAGATATACACCAACATTCTATCTTCCACATGCTTGTGGCCCTACTCCAGTCTTAATTGAAAGCCTCAGTTTCTCTTAAATGAGCTTTATGAAGTGTCCTCCATGTGCCTCTGGCTCTACTCCAGTCTCCTTTAAAACCTCAACTTCTCTTCAATGAGTTTTATAAACCATGCAGTGCTTTCCACATGGATTTATATTTCCTACTTCCTACTTCCTTCCAATAGAGTAGTATGAATCTACTCCAGCCTTCTTTCTAGATCTCAGTTTCTCCTAAATAAACCCCACAATTTGTAATTTCTCCTTAAATAAATTTAATAATTCATAATATATCCTTCTTGAGTCTGTCTTTATCAATTCTTTGTTAAAGGTAGGACAGAACCTAAAATTGGGGTTCATAAACTTGGGGGACCTCTCCTGAACTCCAAAGTCCTGCATTATTACTACATCTTACTGGCTCCTAGAACAAGTTGTACTTCATTACCCTTTTCCCTGCATTTCTCATGCTTCCAAAACCAGTACCAGGTCAGCAACATAGCTTTTGTACATCCAGGAGGAAATAAAACTTGACATTGAGAAACAGGATACTACATCAGATTTCTTCCTTCAAGCACCTTCCTCATAAAAGAATTTTTATTCCTACTATCTTGAGCCTTATTCTGTGTGTTGGGTTTCACCCTCAAGGCATTTTTTTCAGTTGTCCCAAAACAAAACAGTTGGCCCACCTTTAATGGTTGTAATCTCCTTAACAATTGTAGCTTAAGTGGCCAAAAACCAGTCTCTGTGCCTGTAACTTTAAACTTGCTTACATTTCTTTCTGTGGCAAACTTTACATATTTCATCTCTCTATTCAATACTTTATCCTACCAAGCACACCAGTGTATTACTTTTAAATTCAACTTTGTTCAAATTCTTAAGATATAGGCAGAACACACCCAGCCTTTCTGCCAGTAGTCCAGCTCCAACTAAGGTATTTCCCCCCGCCTTTGAAATTTCATAAGCTAAACCTCTACAGTCCTCAGTTCTCTCTGCATTTAGAATTCTTAAACTCTCACCAGAAAAACTCATCAAGCTCTGCTTACAGTGCCGAAAAGCTTCTTCTATTCAAAGTACCAGATTCCTCCACAAACATGTTCCAAAAGACCAAAAACCACATGGTCAAACCACAGTAATGACCCCACTTTCCATACCAATTTTCTGTTGTAGCTACCGATTGTCAGGATGAGACAAAACACCTAGCTAGCAGCAGATTATGGAGGAATGGGTTTATTTCAGGAGTACAATTTCCAAGGGAAGCTTCATCATGGCAGAGGAAGCTGGGTCACTTCATCATACATCTACATCAGAGAGCAAATGAACAGCCAGAGCTCAAGCTGTCTCTAAAACAGTGTGGGGCTGTGACACTCCTCCTCCAGCAGGATCTGCCTGTTGGTGACTAAGTAGGAAGGTTAATCAAAAGTCCTGAAAGCTATGGAGCACATTCACATTCAAAACACCACACTTTACTCACTGACTTCCCTTGGCACCAGTCAGTTGGGGGAGGAGGGCAAGGTTCCAAGATATACCTTCCCACCTGATGGCTCCAATGATCTTTCCTCTCCATATTCCATAATATTTCCTGAGCTTTGTTAATGTTGAGCTCTCTGCATTGTCTGAATTTCTTCTTTGATGAGATTTGTGTCTTCTCAGTGTATTCTATCATCTCTCTGGAGGAGGTTGTCAGACTCGCAGTGGGAGAAGATCTTGTGTTTAAATTGCCATTTCTTCTGTAGTGTCTCCTGGGCCCTGGAAGGTGTGATGGAGATGACTCATCTAGTGCTAGACAGACAGCTATCTTGTCATTTTAATGGATCTTGATTCTGCTAGATATTCACTACTTTCTGTGAAAAGCAGATTCTCCAATACAGTAAAATGAGCATGGATTTAAGGGGATAAGCATAGTTGTTTAAAAGACTCTTAGATGGGTACATTCTCTCTTCTTAGCCAAAGAAGAGTGAGAGCTGCTCTCTAGAGTTTTTGACCTTCCTAAGCATAGAATTCTGACTTGGTTCTCAGTACCAGTTATGAGTTCCCTCACACTGAATGGACCTCATATCCAATCAGAGGGCAGTTGAGTACCCATATAGGCTGTGTACCATTATTGTATAGGTGTGTACATCTTGCTGGCCTGGTTGATTATATAGCTTGCAGGTTTCACCTCTTGTTCATGTTGTTGGTGACCATTATCCTCTAGCTGTTTGCATAGTACTTTTCCAGCACTATGAGGAGTAGCCAGCAGGGAGCTGGCTTCCATCTCAGTTCCAGCATGATCTCTCAATGTCCTGTGACTGCAGCCTGTGATATCTTCATATAAGTACCTCACAGTAACCAATTGTGCCACTGGATATCTAACTTGTGGTGTCTTCAACAATAGGGTCTTATCATTTAGTTCTGGTAGGTAAACAAGTGCTTTTGGAAGTGGCCTGCATTTTTTTTTTGGTGACTTCATGGGCCTTTCTGACCAACAACTCACTGCCGGGGAGAGGGGTTAGCCCCATGTACCAGCAGCAGCCTATGGTTTTAGTGTCAAGTGTGGTGCTTCTGGCCAAACTATCCTTCTCTTTCTAGGAGAGTTATTTTTTTTTAATTTTTAAATTTTTTATATATTTATTTGAGAGAGGGAAAGAGGAAGAGAGAGAGAAAGAATGGGTGTGCCAGGGCTTCCATCCACAGCAAACAAACTCCAAATGTGTGCGCCACCTTGTGCATCTGGTTTATGTGGGTACTGGGGAATCGAACTGAGGTCTTTTGGCTTTGCAGGCAAGTGCCTTAACCACTAAGCCATCTCTCCAGCCCAAGAGTTACATCTTTTAATTAGCTAACAAAAAGGTGTGTTTCTTTTGCATTGATTCATGTCATCACTCATTTTGCATATCTCCCCTACCCTTCCCTCTGTTACTACTGTCCTTTCCAGTCCCTTCTACACCCTGTGTTGTATCCTTCTATTTGTCTCTCATGTATCCCCTCTTCTCATCTCTTTATACTTCTCTCTCCAAGCCTCATGCTAGGTTCCTAACCAGTACTACTGATGCTTACTGCAACTGATACAAATAAACTATTCCATTTTCTGATCCATGTATGAGAAAGAACATGCATCATTTGTCTTTCTTAAGCTGTGTAACCACACTGAGTAATTTTTTTTCAGGTCTATCCATTTTCCTGCAAGTTTCATAATTTCATTTTTCCTACTGCTGAATAAAATTCCATTATGTATATGTACCACATCTTCATTATGCATTCTTCAGTTGATGATTACCTGGGCTGATTCCATTTCCTAGCTATTGTGAATAGAACAGCACAAACATGGGTGCATAAATATCTATAGTAAAGTGTAGAGTCTTTAGAGTATATGCCCAGAAGTAGTATAGCTGGATCAAATGGTAGATCTATTTTCAGATTTTTGAGGAACCTCCATACTGATTTCCATACTGGTTATACAAGCTTGCCCTCCCACCAACAGTAGATGAGGCTTCTTTTCCCACACATTCATAAGCATTTGATTTTTTTGATGATAATTATTCCAACCAGTGTGAGTTGGAATCTCAAAGTAGTTTTAATTTGCATTTCTCTGATGTCTAAAAATGTTGAACATCTTTTTAGATATTTGTTAACCATTTATATTTCTTCCTTTGAGAACTCTGCTTAGTATGATGTTCAGTTTTTTGAGTGAGTTGATGGATTTTTTTTATTGCTTAGATTGTTGAGTTCTTTGTATATTGTAGATATTAATCCTTTCATATGTATAGCTCACATACTTTATTTTTGACAAAGATAGCAAAAACACTAATTGGAGAAAAGAGAAATTTCAACAGATGTTGCTGGGAAAACTGCCTACCTCCTTGCAAAAGAATGAAAGTAGATCTTTATCTCTCGTCCTGCACAAAAATCAACTCCAAATGGATCAAGGACCTCAATGTAAGACCTGAAATTCTAAAATAATTAAAGGAAAAATGGGAAGAACACTTCAACATATAGATGTCTGGAAATTCTTGCTGAATAGGACTCCATTGGCCTAGAAAATAAGACAAAAAATCAAATGGAACTTCATAAAACCAAAACGTGACTGTACAGCTAAGGAAAGTACTGAGTCAAGGGACAACCTAATGAATGGGAAAAAGTCTTTATCTGCGAGATCTGTCAGACAGTTTATATGTAGGATATACAAAGAACTCAAAAAATTATTTCAAGATCCTTGAGGTGGAAATTTAGAGTGTTGATTTAACATGTTTTTAATTTCTCTCACATGCACATTTAATTCAAAAAAATTCCTTCTCAGCACTGTTTTGTCCCCAAACTTACTTATGTTATATTTTTGCATGAATGTCTTTGTGCATATGTGTATATTCATACTTATTGTGTGCATAATGCCGGTGCACTTGTGTAATTATCTTTGTGGAGGCCAGGGGTCAACCTCAGATGTTATTCTCAGGAATGACATCATGAGACAGGTTCTCTCAACCTGGAACTCACCAGTTAGGCTAAACTAGGTAACCAGTGTTATCTAGGGATCCTCCTTTCTCCATCTTCCCGCACGAGGATTACTGGGCATAACTAAGACCAGCTCTTTCATGTCAGTTTTGAGGATTGAACTCAAGTCTTCATTGTTGTGACAGAATCATTTTACTAACTGAGCTGTCTCCTCAACCCTCATGTGTATTTGATAAACATTTCATTCATAGACTGTTTAGAAATGTATTATTTGGTTTCCAGGAGATAGTCCTTTCCTATTAATGTACAAAATAGAGCAACATTAACTTTTCATTATTGATCTGTACTTTTTTATATTATGGTCAAAGAATATGCTATGTATGATTTTAGTTCTTCTGAATGTATTGTAATTTGTTTTGTGGCCTCTCATATGATATATTTTAGTATATGATCTGAGGGCATTTGAAATAATGTGTATCCTGCTTCTGTTTTGTGGATTATCTATAAATATTGGTTGTATAATGCTATTTGATGGTGTTAAGTTATTCCTTGTCCTTAGGTTGCTTTGTGTAATTTCTTTGCTTGAAGGTATTTTTCATGGATTTTTTTATTGTGTTTTTATTTTGGGTTTTGTTTTCATTATTATTATTTTGTTTCTGTGTTCTTTTTCCTGTCTTCTCTTATAAGTTAGTTAAAACAATTTTTGGAATCCAAAATGCTTTCAGTGTTTCTCAGTTTAATTCTTTTAATATTGTTGCTGTAGTTACTACATTATGTAGAGATGTTATTGCTGATTAATGTCATCTTACCATTTGTAACAGAATATAGAAATCTTACCTATTTTTATATTCCTTTATCCTCCTTAGTTATTAATATCATCATTTTAAATATACCCTTAGCATACATTTAAACCACATTAGACATTGTAGATTTCCTTCAATAATCAAGGATAATTTTTTAATTTTTGTATATTATTTATTTGCCTATATATGTTTGCATACCAAGGTCTCTTTGCCCTACAAATGAATAACAAAATTATATGCCACTCTTTTTTAATCCAGCTTTATGAGGGTGGCTAAGGAATTGAACCTGGGTTTTGCAAGCAAGTGTCTAAACCATGAGCTATCTCCCCAATCCCATCAAACATAATTTTAAAAACCCAAATAGGGGCCAGGGATGGTGGCACTCTCCTTTAATCCCAGCACTTGGGAGGCAGAGGTAGGAGGGTTACCATGAGTTCAAGGCCACTCTGAGACTACATAGTGAATTCCAGGTCAGCCTGAGCTAGAGTGAGGCCCTACCTTGGAAAAAAAAAAAAAAAAAAAAAAAACACCAAATGAGCCTATTATATTTTGTCATATTTTGCTGGTAGTGTTTGTCAATCCTGGAATTCCTAATTTTTGATCTTTTATCATTTGATTTATGTTTAGATGATGGCTGTTAGCCATTTTTTTGGTATAAATCTGCTCAGTAAAAATTCTCTTAGTTTCCTTTTATCTGAGACTAGCTTGACTTCTGCCTTTGTTCTTCAAACATATTTCTTCAGATCCGGGATTATTGATTGCCAGATCTTTTCTTTCCACTTTTCAAAAGAAATGTTCCATTTTCTTTTGGATTCAGTAGTTTTTCATTAGAAATCCTAACTAAAATTGGTTTCCCCTATATGCAAGATGCCATTCTTGTTGTATTGTTAAGATTCTTTGTATTGTTGTTTTAAGAAGTTTAACTATAATATGTCTTTGTATGAGCTAATACTAACTTTCAGTTTTGTGGTTTGGCCCTTTCAATAGGCTATTCATTTTGCTTATTTTATTTTTTAGTTCTGGAAGTTCTGATGCATTTCATTTCATCTTCTGTTTCTTATATCTTATCAGAAACATAAAGTTTCTTTCTATTCCATTTGAAAGTACAACTTTGGCATTTTATTTTTTGTAAATATTTTTATTTGCAAGCAGAGAGAGAGAATGGGGACGCCAGAGCCTTTAGCTATTGTAAACAGACTCCGGATGTATGTGCCACTTTTTGTACTCTGCTTTATGTGGGTACTGGGGAGTCAACCTTCATCATTAGACTTTACAGGCCAGCACCTTAACTGCTGAACAATCTACCCAGCCTATTCTCATAACTACTGTACTGTTTTAGCAATATCCATATAATCATTTCACACTTTATATGGTAGAATTTGTAGTAAACTTGATGATCTGTATAGTGGCATGCTGTAGAAGAGGCTTAGTGAATATAATCCCTTCATGTGCTACTTCCTGTGTCACTAAACTTCTTACACATATAATCCACTCTTGGATCATCAGGAACCAGCCCTACATCAGTTCCAAGTACCATTTCATAGATACCTTAATGAAGTCTTAGGATTAATTGTATAAATTGCTACATTTCATAACTAGCTAAAGAATTAAACAACTATATTTAGTTTCTGCCATTATATCAGAAAATGTTAAAATAATAAATATGTTAACTAGTATATCCACTTTGAAATTCTTGAAAAGTTGTTTAGTATGGTCTTACATTGTAAAAAGAAATTATTATTCTCTCTGAAATAATTTTAGAAATCTGTTTCTTTGGGTTTTTTGTTTGTTTGTTTTTTGAGGTATAGGCTCACTCTAGCCTAGGCTGACCTGAAATTCGCTGTGTACTCTCAGATTGTCCTTGAACTCATGGAGATCATCCTACCTCTTCCTCTCAAGTGCTGAGATTAAAGGCATGTGCCACCATACCCAGCTGTTTCTTTAAATCATTTATAAAAAGAGGAGGCAAATTAGTAATACCCTATATGGTCTGACTTACTGATTAAATCTCTTCACCAACACTCTTCATAATTCTGAATATTTCCTTCAATCTGTATATTATTCTAAATTAAGTCTCATGAGAACATAAGCTAATTTCCTCAGAAAATGAGCAAGGATGTCTCCTATTATTTTCTTGAAAGGTTCTTAGTAAATTTTAAAATATTTTTAGTAGTATATGAAAAATTAAGTTTCATTATGGCATTCTCAAACAAGATTTGTTTTTGTTGTTTTCCTTTTCTCCCCTTTCCCCATTTCCCTCCCCGTTTGTGCCTTCCCCCCATCATAACCTCCTTTCTACTTTCATTTTGCTATTGCCCCTTTTCCCTCTCACAGTCCCCTATCTGCTTTCCCAGCTTTATCAGTTACGTTCGCTTATGCTGAGAGACACAACACCTGACCAGAAGCAGCTTATAGAAGGAGAGAGTGTCTTTCCATCTTACAGTTTCAAGTGAGATTTTCATCATGGTGAATAAAAGTCAAAATCCAAGTGTCACATCTCATCAGCAGGAAGGAAGTAGTAAGAGCGTTCTGCCAGTAGCAAGCAGGGCTAGGGCATAACACCTGAAGGCTCACCCCCACTTAGCCCATGTAGCATGTGGGAAACAAGTATCTATTTCAGGTAGGGTCTCACTTTTTTTTTGGTTTTCCAAACCAAGGTAGGGTCTCACTCTAGCTCAGGCTGACCTGGAATTCACTACGTAGTCTCAGGGTGGCCTCGAACTCACGACAGTCCTCCTACCTCTGCCTCCCAAGTGCTGAGATTAAAGGTATGCGCCACCATGCCTGGCTCACTTACAGTTTTAAGGGGAAACTTCATCATGCCAGAGAAAAGCTTGGCAGTCAGCTCACAACTTGACATACCTTAGGAGAAAGATGCAAGAACCACTTGACCCTGAACACTAGCTGGCCTTATTTTCCAATCTCTATAGTAGCTGAGATCAAAGTAGGCAACCTAATCACAAATACATGAGGCTGTGGGGGACATTTTACATTCCAAGCACCACAACCTCCCAAAGGTTCCACAGCCGTTTCAGATAACACTATTCTGGAGATCAGGCATTCACACCTATAGGGCTGTATAGGATATTTTACTTTTAAAACCACATTTCATCCTTGGCTACCTTAGACTCATGACCTTCTCATGATGCAAATTGCATTTATTACCAACTTTAAAATTTCCCATAATCTTTACCAGTCCTAACACTGTTCACCAGTCTGAAGTCCAATGTCTTCACCATGAGCCATGTAAAAATAAAACAAAATGAATATTCCCTGTCTCTTGGAATGTTCTACAGATATTTGTTAAAACTAGTTGTTCTGATCTCAACATAATAAAAGCTATTTATGACAAACCTACAGCCAACATAATACTAAATGGGGAAAAACTTGAAGCTTTTCTACTAAATTCAGGAACAAGACAAGGGTGTCCACTTTCCCCACTTTTATTTAAAATAGTAGTGGAAGTCTTAGCTATAGCAGTAAGGCAAGAGAGACTCATAAAAGGGATACAAATTGGAAGGGAAGAGATCAAATTATCATTATTTGCAGATATGATTCTATACACAACAGACCCTAAAGACTCTACCAGCAAACTGTTAGAGCTGATAAACACTTTTAGCAATGTAGCAGGATACAAAATAAACACACAGAAATCAGTAGCTTTTCTTTACACTAACAACAAACATGCAGAGGATGAAATCAGGGAATCTCTCCCATTCACAATTGCCTCAAAAAAAAATAAAATACCTTGGAATAAAATTAACCAAGGAAGTGAAGGATCTCTACAATGAGAACTTTAAAACACACTACCGAGAAGTTGCAGAAGACACAAGGAAATGGAAAGACATCCCATGCTCTTGGATTGGAAGAATCAATATTGTGAAAATGTCAATCTTAGCAAAAGCAATCTACACACTAAATGCAATCCCCATTAAAATTCCAATGGCATTCTTCACAGAAATAGAAAAAAACAATCCAAAAATTCATCTGGAAACACAAAAAGCCTTGAATAGCCAAAACAATTTTGCACAACAAAAATCAGGCTGGTTTTAAGTTATATTACAAAGCCATAGTAACAAAAACAGCATGGTACTGGCACAAGGACAGACTGGTGGATCAATGGAACAGAATAGAAGACCCAAAGATAATTCAGGCAGGTTCAGCCTCCTGATTTTTGAGAAAAATTCCAAAAATATTCATTGGAGAAAAGATAGCCTCTTCAACAAGTGGTGCTGGGAAAACCGGATATCTCTACATAAAAGGATAAAAATAGACCCTTGTCTCTATTCATGAACAAGAGTCAAGTCCAAATGGATCAGGGACCTTAATATCAGACCTGAAACTCTGAAACTGCTAGAGGAAAAGGTAGGGGAAACCCTTCAACATATTGGCCTAGGCAAGGACTTTCCAAATATAACAGCAATTGCTCAGGGAATAAGACCACTAATCAACCACTGGGACCTCATGAAATTACAGAGGTTTTGTACAGCAAAGGACACTGTGAATAGAGCAAAGAGACAACCTACAGAATGGGAGAAAATCTCTGCCAGCTATACATCTGACAGAAGATTAATATCCAGAATACACAAAGAACTCAAAAAACAGAACAATAAGAAATCAAACAACCCAATTAAAAAATGGGCTATGGAACTAAATAGAGAGTTCTCAAAAGAAGAAATACAGATGGCATTTAACATCTTAAAAAATGTTCCACATCCTTAGCCATCAGAGAAATGCAAATTAAAACCACTTTGAGATTTCCATTTCACTCCTGTCAGAATGGCTACCATCAAGAAAACAAATGACAATAAGTGTTGGCGTGGATGCGGAAAAAGAGGAACACTTCTACACTGTTGGTGGGAATGTAATCAGGTCCAGCCATTGTGGAAATGAGTATGGAGGCTCTTGAGACAGCTAAAAATAGATGTCCCTCCACAGATGAATGGATAATAAAGATGTGGTGCATTTACACAATGGAGTTCTATTCAGCGGTAAAGAAAAATGAAATTATGAAATTTGCAGGGAAATGGATGGATCTGGAAAGGATTATACTAAGTGAGGTAACCCAGGCTGAGAAAGCCAAACGTCACATGTTCTCTCTCATATGTGGATCCTAGCTACAAATGTATAGACTTGTGTGTGAACTGGAACCAAAAATCGGTAGCAGAAGCCAGTAAGCTGGTAAAAGGCTATAAGGGAGGGAGGAGAGAGAAGGATTTAAGTGGATGGTATTGTACATATGTAAGTAGAAGAACAGATTACAGGGAGGGGAAAGGCCTAAGCAGGCCATGGAAAGAGAATGCATAAAAGAAGGGCAGGGGGAAGGTCAATCAAAATTCAAGATAGTCTGAATAAGACTTATGTAAACCTACTTTTTTGAATAATGACACATCCAGAAACTGTAGACTGTTACTAGAAAATTTTCAGTGCCTGGGATGGGATACCTTCCAGTGAGTTGTTGGCCAAGGAGGTCCTTGTAGCCTCCAAAACATTAAAGGCTATTGCCAAGGCCCTTGGTTTCCCTTGAGAAACAGATGGTAAGACCCTATTGCTGAAGACATATCTTGCCTGAGAGGCAAGGTCACTGAGAAAGCAAGCTGGTGCTGAGCAGAAAACCTTCTCCCTGTAGACCAGCCAACTTAAAGCTGGAAAAAGCTCCACTGCATGCAGCCATATGGGAGACAGAAATCATCAGCAGTGAAAACAGTGGACACTGGAAAACTCAAGTTTGGCCAGACAGGCCCAATGGCCAAACAGGTGCAATAGTGGCATGACTGCTCTTGGGGAAACCAACTGCTCCATCATTGGACTGAAGGCCCTCTCTATGGGAGGGAATACATGCCTGGTACTGAAAAAACTAAGCAAAAGTCTATGGTAGGGGAGGTCATAAGCCTTAGGGGTGTAAAGCCTGCTCTTGTCTGGCTAAAGGTATATATTATTCCCACCAAGCTACCCTGAAAGCACTACACTTAGTGTTCATATTCACATATTGACGCTACTCCCATATCTGGTTAGAGAAGCTTCTCTTTTCAGATGGCGATGACCACAGGGATGACCAAAAAGGCAACATAGTGCTGAGAAGAAGGGACGGAGGAGTGTCCAGCACTGAAACATCTCTGTCACACCCTCCAAGGCTCAGGGTCCATTGTGGAAGAGGTGGCAGAAAGAATGTAAGAGCCAAAGGAAGGGTACGACTCCTTACAATGCAACTGTCCAGACAGAAATTGGCCTCGATATCCATGACCTTGCAGTGCCTAGCAATATCTTCGCAAGACCTTCATAATAAAAGAAAAAGATGATGATATTAAATTAAAAGAGAGACTAATGGAGAGAGGGAGGGGATATGATGGAGAATGGCATTCTGAAGGGGGATGTGGAGAGGGGGTCAATACTTTTTTTTGTATGTAAGTATAGAAGTTGTCAATAAAAAAACTTAAAAAATAAAAAATAAAAAAACTAGTTGTTCTGTCATGTAATTAAAGCCTTATATTAGTTATTTTACTTATAGTTACTGTGGCTGGGAAACCTGTCAGCAGGAACAGCAGTCCAGCTTGTCATGTTGCATTTACTGTCTGGAAGCAGGTGAGCATGAAGCAAGGAGATACTATATAACTTCAAGGCTCGTCTGTGGCCCAATTCCTCCAGCAAAGCTCCACCTCCTAAAGATTCTACAACCTTCCCAAACAGCACCACCAGCCAGAGACCAAGTGTTCAAACATATACCTATGAGAACATTTTGCATTCAGACTACAATAGGTCTAAATTATCTTTTCTGAATTTTAGGTTGGAGGACCTATCTAAATATCTAAGTGGAGTGTTAAGTTCTTCCATTACTATTGTGTCAAGACCTATGTAACCTTTATTTACTTTTTTTTTTTAGCACTTGTGTTGAAGTTTTTTTTTTTTTTTTTTTTTCTTGTTGCTGGGACAAATACCCAACCAGAAGCAACTTATGGGAGGAAAGGATTTATTTTAGGGTTACTGAATCCAAGGCAAGTTCTATCATGGTGGAAGAATCTGGCTCACTTCAGCATAAATGTTTACAGTTGTTATGTGTGACTAATGAATTTTTTTCTGCTATTGGATGTCTGTTTCTTCTGACTAGCTTCAGTTGGAAGTATGCTTTATCAGATATAAGAAAGCTATGTCTGATGAATTACAGTTTCAGCTTGTTTGGCATGTTGATTTCTATGCTTTGACATCCTTTCACTAGGTAGGTATGTTTCTTGGAGACAAGAGATAGATGTGAATGTTTTTTAATCCAAACAGTCTGCATCCTTTTATTGGTTTGTTTGTTTGTTTGTTTTGTTATTGCTTTCGTTTTTCAAGGTGGGGTTAGCCCAAGCTGACCTGGAATTTGCTATGTAATGTCAGGCTGTCCTCAAACTCAAAGCAATCCTCCTACCTCTGCCTTCTGAGTGTGTTGATATTAAAGGCATGCTCCACCACGCACAGCTCCAGTCAGTATCCTTTTGTTGATCAGTTTTAAATGCCTCTTGTGTTTGGATGTCCATATCTTTCTTCAGTTTTGAGAACTTCTCTGCTATCATTTCATTAAGTAATCTGTCTATTCCTTTTATTTTATTTTAGCTCTTTTTGCCTAGTAGATTCTAATTTTTGGTGTCTTGAAATTATACTAGAATTTTTGGAAGTATGGCTCATGTTCTTTTGTTCGATTTTTTTTTTTTTTTTTACATATGTCTGTGTATCATTCCATTGACTTTGTCCTCCATCCCTGGAATTTGTCAAAAAAAAAAAAAAAAAGTGTTTGGGAAAGTAGCATTTTTGCTGATGCTTAATGGATGAATAGGAGTTTGTCAGGAATCCTGGAATGAAAGGCAATGCACACAAATGCCTTAAGCAGGAAAAAAGCTTTTAGTACATAAGAAACTGTCTGGATTAAAGGTAAGAAGTAGAGAAGCCAGATCATGCAGACTGGTAAGGCCAAACGAATGACCACACAGAGAAAGATGACAGGGCTCAAAGTCGGGTTCTGCTAAGGGGAGGGTCTTGGTCAAATACTTTTTTCAATTTCTTCATTAATCAAAATTATATATTAATATGTTTTCTCACACAGCTTGTTTTCAGGTTTAGTGAGTTAAAACATGCAATTTGTTATTTTTAGTGTCTTTTTTCTGAGTGCCATGCGATGTTTTTGGAGAATATTAAGTGACATCTTTTTGAAAATCTCACTCCAGCTACTGCTTCTGTTAGAGAATGTCTTGATATAAATTTAAAGGTTTCCAAGGCACTTTGATGAACAGCCTATCACATGTCCTGCATATCATTCTAATTTTCATCGAGTAATCAGTTGACCAATTTAGAACAATCTCTATTGTTAGGGATTAATTTAAATACTGAAGTGATATCTCTGATATGTCAACTGGCCTTGCCCCATTTCCATTTTATTTCTACTTAATACCTACCCAGAATGAGAACACTGTAAACACTTATAGGTAACTTTAAAAAAAGAAATTTATAGCTATTTTCCTCTGAATAGTGTTAGATAAAACATCAGACTACAGGCCAGTGCTAAAGTTCTCTGACTAGCTTTTTCAGCTTTGCGAGTCACATTGCTTTCTTCCTCATTACCAACCTGTGTTCTATAGTTGGATGATTGTACTTTCAAGTCTCAAATCAGCATTTCCTTTGTATGCATATACTGAAATGATTTTATTTAATAAAAAAGAACATCGCCTGTGTGGATTTTAAATTTCCCTTATTAAATATTTATATTTTCAAAATGTCTTTATTTAATTGAGTGAGGTGCTTGGTGCCATTTCAAAATAACCTCAGGTGGTAGGTGTAATGACATATCAAAGATTTGACCTTTAGCATTTTAGGATTCTATTTGTCTGCATTTTCTTCTGCATTCATTTAGTCTTAATTTATATGCTATTTCTCTGTATGACTTAATGAGTAGATGTATTCATCATAAGTTTCATTCACCATAAAAATATATACGTTAGTACATGTCATTTCTGTGCAGTCTGATTAGTGATTTTAACTTCATTTATGTCTCCACTGTGACAAGTTAGAAGATTCTGTGTATAAGGCTGATCGGTATTTATACAAATCTCATTCATTCTCATTATGTGCTTAGTAGATAGACCTGGATCTCTAAACTGCTGCACATACTTTTATTTCTTACTTATTTGCAGTCATCTTATTATATCCTTTTATTTACCTAGAGATACTTTATTTTCCAATTCTCTGCTATTCCTTTTAAAGAAAATTGAATGTAATATTTACACTGACATAATTAAATTAACATCTTGCAGCATCTTTCTGTGTGCTTTGATAGCATAGATAATCATTTATCTAGTAGCTTTCAGCCCAGAAGCAGTTACAGAATAATGATCAATTATAATATGAGATAAAAATTATTTTCTTTTGTCAATTTAAGTATTTCTATATTGATTTTTAGAAGTAAGGATTCCAGTATCAAATTAACCATTGACCAGTCAACTTACATTATTTATATTTAAATTATTTTTATATTTTTCAGTTTACACAAATCATTATCTCAAGAAGAAAGTTTGAAGGATCAGTTTAACCATACCCTTAGTACCTATGAAGAAGCCTTAAAAAACAGAGAGAGCATTGTTTCCATCACTCAACAGCAGAACGAAGAACTGGCTACCCAGCTGCAGCAAGCTCTGATGGATAAAGCAAACATGGAGTTACAGCTTCAGTGTGCCCTCGAGGCTTCCCAAGTGGCCAATGAAAAAGTTCAGAAGTAAGTAAAATGAACTGGCATTAATTTTAAAAGCATTACAAATCAAAACATAACAATACAAAAGAAAACACTTTGGGGAACTAAACAATACATTTTTGTTGTTCATGATACTCATGCTTTAAGAAAAAGTAGATTGTAGCAAATTAACTTTTTAGTTAACAAATTATACCCATGTTTGCTATCAAAATGTCATTTTCTTGGAAATTATTGTGCTATTTGGGACAAATTGTTCGTATTTAATAATGGATCCTGATAAGTCCATGAATGCTGTAGTACTTAATTATTCCACACTCCCACAATAATAAGCAAAGTTATTTGCAAAAGGAGGAGACAGACACATTATAATAGCCCTACTGGAGTTGTCGTCATGTATGTGACCTTGCAGCCTGGAACCTCTTAGTGCACAGCATCCCACATGGTGAAATTAATTTTTGTGTGTCATTCTTCTGAAGTATTCAGTGCAACTTTTCACAGTGCATATTATGTTTGTTTATTTTGAATGATTGTTGCATTTTTATTAGAATTTAAACAAAGCTGCATAATAAGCCAATCCTTATGACAGCTTGCAGAATGTCAACTTACCAGGAAAGAAGTCTGTTCATTTATGGAACGTGAACATTGTAGCAGAATTTTCTGAGGAAGTTTTAATATAGCTTATCATTAACCTTCCTTGTGTGTTGTTAACTGAATTATATCATTCAAATTACCTAATTATCTTCAGTTTCCAACATAAATTTTTCCTTCATCTTTTTCAGTTTTACAGTATACAGTTGTGCTTTCTTCAAGGTGTCTTATCTCTTACTACTTCCCATTTGGAAAGAAATCATCTCAAACATTTCCCCAACATCGCTGCAATTATATTTAAATTAATAGCCCAAAGTCAGGTGAATCTCTAGTGAAAGCCATTTTTAAACATTTTAAGTATTGCAAATATTAAATTTAACTACCAGTGTACCTTGGAACTTTTGATTTAGATAACTACTATATGTTTTATAGGTTTAGAGATTAAGTTTAAATTCAGTCAGAAACTTAATGTGCATTAGCAATCTAAGAACACTAATTTATCGGTAAGTATCTCATTTTACTGTAAATCGCATTTATTATACAGGACTGAAATTCCTTAAGCCAATGGTTCATTTAGACCAATTAGATTTCTTTTTTTTTCAAAATGTTGTCAACTTTTTGTTTTTTCTCCTTTTACACTTCATCAGTTATCATTATCATTTTGTAAAATGATACACCAGTAGTATAAGCACTACCTCAGGTAATACTTTAAGTTGGATAATTTTAACTGTTAAACAAGTTTGTATCCTCCTTATTCTGTACATTTACCTACAAACAGATTTCAACTTCAGTGCATGGCACCACTCCATGGGTCAGTGTTCAAACATAGCTATGGCATTTACAAAAGCTAAATATGAAATTTAACTGTCAAATCTTTTATTCTGATTTCCAACAAGACCTAAGTGAAATATTAAGAGACTCTATTTTTCATGTGCAAGTCACTATTTCATTTTCAGTTTCCATCAATTGGGTAAAGTGTGTCTTCATTGCAGTTAGTATGGAAATTAGTCTGGTTTGGCATTGAGGTGGATAGGAAGGTAAACTCTGACATGATACTAACATAACTTTCTAAAATGGTGTTAGTATCCTTCTTGTAAACTGATGTTCTACTACTGGCAAACATTTTAGAGACTCCTTTGAAAATATAGCAGTGTTATAGGGAATGTAAAGAAGTTCATATTTCCTCTTTTCCTCTCATTACCAAATTTCTTGAATAACTGATCAGGAATCTGTAATTTTTCAAGTCACATACATTCTTCTACCACTTGTTACACTCTAGCTAAATTATTCTGATATTGTTATTTCTTCGGTCATAAGTAATTTGCTAACTTCTAAATACTTGTGCCATCTTAACCGTATTTTCACTTGATAACTAATATATGAACATGGTAAAAATAAAGATGCTCATTTATCTTTAGTAATAACATAAAAGTTTAACAATTTGCCCTTTGGGTTCAAAATGTTAAGTATAAAAAAATATGTAAGTGTAAACTTGGACATTTTATTTTATTTTTAAAAGTAAATAAATATTTTATTTTTATTTAATTAATTCATTTATTTGGGAGAGAAAGATGCAGAGATACAGAGATAGAATGGGTACACCAGGGCCTCTAGCCACTACAAAGGAATTCCAGATGCATGTGCCACCATGTGCATCTGGCTTACGTGGATTCTGGAAAGTGGAAATTGGGTCCTTAGCTCCACAGGCAGGTGCCTTAACTGCTAAGCCATCTCTCAAGCCTATTTATTTATTTATTTGCAAGTATAGAGGAAAAGACAGAGAGAATGGATACACTAGGGTTTCTTTTCATTCACTGTAAATTAATTCCAGATTCATGTGCCACTTGGTGCATCTGACTTTACATGGGTACTAGAGAATTGAACTTGGGCTTTTAGGTTTGGTAAACAAGCACTTCTAACCACTGAGCAATCTCTCCAGTCCATGGACATTTTATTTTAAAACACTGTCAATGGGTACAGTGATATGTCCATCTCAGCAGTATTATAAGAACTAGATAAAATCATACATGCAAATGTTTTCCAGCAATCCATGTCACACCTTCCCTTCTCCTCTTCTCTACCCTATGCTACACTGCCTCATTCTTCAGAAGGGCTTTGCTTTTTCAAGATTAAATGCTTCCTATGATACCAATTCAGCATAGAGGACAGGAAATAAATGGTTTCTATAGTTGTCAAATAGTCCTAGGTTTGAACTGAGATTTGAGGCAAATTACTTACCTCCTGAAAAGAAAAGTTCTTTTGATAAGTTCAGACAGTAACATGGTTTCATGATCTGAGTTCTTGTGAGAAATGTATTGTATAACATGTCAGATACCTAACACAGTACCAGAACAATCATACACATTGTAAAAATTCTATTATCACTGTCATCCTGTCCTTCCATAAAGCAGGGCCAGCTCAATTATATCTTCTCTTCAAAGTTTTCTGTAAGTTTCTAGAACAGAAGAATCACTTTCTTCTATATGTGGTCACCATATTTTTTAATGTATTTGAAGCTTTTCCACTTAACAATATGTTCACTTAACTAAAGTTTAAACCTGTAACATCCACAGTTATACTTGCTGTGTTATATTAGTTATGTTTATGTCTTTTCTACTTGACTATGAATCCCTTGAGTAGGAAATGTGTTCGAAAATTCTGCATGATATATCTTACCTAAGTGCTTAATAAATGTGAAAACAGAAGATACAAAGCTTATATTCTAAAGTCTGAGTTAAATATGACTTTTATGATCACATAACATAACATTATTTTAAGAGTACTAGATTAGTAAAACACTCAAATGAAAATACAGTCTACTTTTATAATATTTATAGTATTTGAACTCTATCATTAATACAATTCTATCCTGGTGTCTTTTTTTTCAGGGGGTTATATATCACCACTTTCTTTCCTTTGATGCCTTTGCCTATTTCTACCATTTCTTTCTAGGAATGTCTTTTGGCTATTACTAAATAATGATTTCTTTAACAATTGCCTCTAGGTAGTTCCCAAGGAACATCAACCATTTCCACCAGTTTTAGGCACTTCCAACTGGCCAGATACTTTTAGATTTTTTTAGATATTTTTTATTCATTTGAGAGAAAAAGACAAAGAGGCAGACAGAGTGACTATTTGTGCACCAGGGTCTCTTACCACTGCAAACGAACTCCATATGCATGCAACACTTGTGCATCTGGCTGTCAGGGTTTACAAGCAGGCACCTTTAACTGCTGAGTCATCTCTCCAGCCCAGCTTCCAGTATTTTATATCACTGCTTACTTTTCTCCTAAGCTCAAGTCTCATGCCCCTTAAACTGTGTTTTCTCATTTCCTAAAGATACAGTGCTCCCTATTCTCCAGTATTTCCTGTCTCAGTTCAGCAATTTCAGCACTATCCTTGTTCCTTCACCCTATTTTTCCTTTCACATTCCCTTTGGCACAGATTTTTCTTCTGTGCTCATCTCCTAATCCTCCAGCCCTTTAGTAACTCTTTAGTTACTTGCATTGCTTTAGCTACTCATCTTCCTTAGAGTAGACTGTTACAGTAATCATAAAACTAGACTTACCTGACTTGAGTTTTCCATTCGTCTTCCCTCCCGATTTCACAGTTACCTTTCTAAAACATAAGTTAGACCATATTATTTTCCTGTTTTAAATTCCTCTGTAACTTTCATTTCCCATAGCTTGAAGTATAAACAACATGACAGATGAGGTGTAACAACTAGCCTTCCTCAGTTCTAGTATCATTTCTTTTCATGACCCTTACTATACTTTTATACATGCAAATTTCTTCTCTTTTTTTGCATGTATATGTTTGTGTTGTATGTGTGTATGCATGTCCACATGTGAGTGACTACATGTGTGAGTGTGGAGGCCAGAGATTGACATCAGATGTCCTCCTTGGTTATTGTCTATCCTACTTGTTAAGGCAAGGGCTCTCACTTGAACCCATCACTCACTGATTTAGCTAGTCTAGCTAACCTTGATCCTGGGGATTCTGTGTCTCACATATTCAAGGACTACAGGCAGGCCACCACACCCACCCAGCAATTATCTAGGTGACTAGGATCCAAACTCTGGTCCTTACACTGCCATGACAAGTGCTTTATCCACTGACCCATGTCTCTAGCCCAGTATTTCTTATTATTTCTTATTTCTTATGCCTTTTAGTTCATTGTGCCAAACTTTGTTCCTCCCTAAAAATGTTAACTTCTATAATGAAGTTAAAACTGACATCTTGCATTTTTTAAAATTTTCTCTTCCTTCATTGTTTTCCTAGTACTCGATCCATGCTTTTTTTCAGAGGCCTAATCACCTCAGCATTATAAAAGTTTTGTGCGTTTTCTACCTACTGCATTCTCTCGCAAAGTTCCCAAGACATGAACAATATCATTCACCTTCATGTCCCATCTTCTCCAAAAGCTAGCCCAGATGCCCTCTGTAAACTAAAGGCTTTACAAATGCTTACTAACAAATGGACTAAAACAGTGTAATAGATTGAAAGAATAATGGAATAATGTATAGGCTGGTCAGATCAGGAATATAATGAAAAGTGGTTTTTTTATTTTATTTATCCATTTTGAGAGAGAGAGAGAGGCATATAGAGAGTGAATAGCCACACCAGGGCATCCAGCCACTGCAAATGAACTCCAGGCACATATGCTCCCTTGTACATCTGGCTTATGTGGGTACTAGGGAATCAAACCTGGGTCCTTAGGTTTCACAGGCAAACACCTTAACTGCTAAGCCATCCCTCCTGCCCAAAAGTATGTTTTTAATATTTTATTTGTATTTATTTACTTACTTGAGAGAGAGAGAGAGAGAGAGAGAGAGAGAGAATGGATGCACAAACTCCAGACTCATGTGATTCTGGCTTACGTGGGTTCTGGAGAATTGAACCTGGATCATTTAGCTTTGCAGGCAGTTGCCTTAACCACTAAGCCATCTCTCCAGCCCCAGAAATATTTGAGTGCTAAAGAGATGACCTAGTGGTTAAAGCACTTACCTGCAAAGCTAAATGATCCAGGTTCAATTCTCCAGAACCCACGTAAGCCAGACACACAGTGATGCAAGCATGCAATTTCACACATGTGCACAAGGGGGCACATGCATCTGGAGTCCTATTGCAGTGGCTGGAGGCCCTGGCATGTCAATTCTCTCTCTATCTCATTCTCATATTTTAAAAGGCAGTTCATTGGGCTTGCCTCAAAAAATATATATTGTATTTGTTTGAGAGAGAGACAGAAAAAAAGGCAAACACAGAAAAAAAGACAAAAGAAAGAAAGAGAGAGAGAGAATGGGCATGCCATGGTCTTTTGCCACTGTAAATGAACTCTAGACACATGTGCTACTTTGTGCATCTGGCTTTACATGGGTTTTGGAAAAAGCAAATCTAGGCCATCAGGTTTTGTAAGCAAATGCCTTTAAATGCTGAGTTATCACTCCATCCCTACAGGAAAGTTTTTAATGTATTCATGTACTTTCAACAAAAACTTTTTCCCTCCACCCATTGCTCAATGCTTAACAGTTTTATAGAAAAGGATGGCCTTTTATGGTTGGTCTTGCCCACTCACAGGCAATACCACACTTCCTTTTCTCCCAGGAACTGGGATTTGGTGACCAGAGTCTTTGTGCTAACAAACCATTTCTATCAAGTGTAATTATATTTAATACCTAATTTCTTCAATAATAGTGTGAGGGAAAATAATATACCATTGCTATAGAATTTAAAATTTTTATTTTGTTTTCATTCAGTCATAAAATAATGATTACTATTTTCTGAGGTTTTTTAAATTTTTTTATTGACAACTTCTAAACTTACATACAAAAAATGCATGATATTTCCCTCCCCTGCCCCCATACCCCTTTAGAACTCCAATCTCCATCATATCCCCTTCCTCTCTCCATTAGTCTCTCTTTTAATTTGATGTCATCATCTTTTTCTTCTATTATGAGAGTCTTGCGAAGGCATTGCTAGGCACTGCAAAGTCATGGATATCAAGGCCAATTTCTGTCTGTACAGTTGCATTGTAAGGAGTTGTACCATTCCTTTGGCTCTTCCATTCTATCTGCCCCCTCTTCCTCAATGGGTCCTGAGGCCTTGGAGGGTGTAACAGAGATGTTTCAGTGCTGGGCACTCCTCCATCCCTTCTTATCAGCACTATGTTGCCTTTTGGGTCATCCCAGTGGTCATTGCCATCTGAAAAGAGAAGCTTCTCTAACCAGAAGTGAGAGTAGCATTAATATGTGAATATGAACATTAAATGTAGTGCTTTCAGGGCAGTTTGGAGGGAATAATATATACATTTAGCCAGACAAGAGCAGGCTTTATACCCCTAAGGTACATGACCTCCCCTGCCATACACTTTTGCTTAGGTTTTTCAGTACCAGGCATGTATTCCCTCCCATAGAGAGGGCTGAGTTTTTTACATATAAATATATATAATATATATATATGTGTGTGTGTGTGTGTGTGTGTGTGTGTGTGTGTGTGTGTGTATACATGTGTGTGTATGTATTACATTTACTTTTTCTCTTGTTTTGGTTTTTCAAGGTAGGATCTTGCTCTAGCCCAGGATGACCTGGAATTTACTATGTAGTCTCAGACTGGCCTCATATTCACAACAATACTCCTACCTCTGCCTGCCAGGTACTGGGATTAAAGGTGTGTGCCACCATGCCCAGCTTTACATTTACATTCTTAGAAAAGTTTTATAAAATTATCATCCATATACTGGCCTATAAGTATTCATAGAGTAAAAGTCAATGATTACTAGATCTCATTGCTCCAAAGTTCTTCTTGGCTGAACATAAAATTTCACTAGTAGAAATCCATCCCCTTGGGTTAAGCACTGTGTACTTGTAATTGCTGTTACCTTTATGTACTTCTATTTAAAAAAAAAAAATAGGGGGCTGGAGGGATGGCTTAGCAGTTAAGGCGTTTGCCTGCAAAGTCAAAGGACCCAGGTTCGAATACCCAGGACCCACGTTAGCCAGATGCACAAGGGGGGCCACATGTGTCTGGAGTTTGTTTGCAGTGGCTGAAGGCCCTGGTACACCTATTCTCTCTCTCCTTCTTTCCTGTCAAATAAATAAATAAATAAATAAATAAATAAATAAATAAATAAATATATAAAAATTAGGGCTGGGGAGATGGCTTAGCAGGTAAAGGCATTTGCTTGAAAGTCTGGTACCCACATAAAGTTAGTTGCACAAAGTGGCTCATGCATCTGGAGTACCTATCCAGTGGCAGGAGGCCCTGGCATGCCCATATATTCTCATTATCTGTCTCTGTCTCTCCAAATAAAAAATAATTGTAGCCAGCAGGGTGGTGCATGCCTTTAATCCCAGCACTTGGGAGGCAGAAGTATGAGGATTGCCGTGAGTTCAAGGCCACCCTGAGATTACATAGTGAATTCCAGGTCAGCCTGGACTAGTGCGAGACCCTACCTCAAAAAAACAAACAACAAAAAATACTTGTAAAATTTTTAGAAGAATTACACATCATGATTTAGCTTTAGTCATTTTCTAATACTAGGTTATGTAGAGGTACAGGTAACTAAACAGTAGTTGAGCACAGAATCTTTTTGATAAAAACCTTTTTTGCCAAGGACCATTTATAATATTCATTTCTTAAAGGAAATAAACATACCAATCCATTAAATGTTTTTATCATCATGAGCGATTTCAAACTCGATGTTACGTGCTATATTTTACTTTCCATCTGTAGATTGATGCTAAGTGGCCAGAAACAAAACTTTCATATGTTTTTTTTAAATATACTGCTATACCTAGCCTGCCTAAACATTGCATACTTAAAAATATGAGTAATGACAACAATGTTTACAATTAAAAAATCTCTTAAAAATCTTGGTTTTACATTCAAATAATTTTTGCCATATATTATCTGTACTATCTGCCATATTTACAGTTATATAACTCTAATTCTCTTCTTGACTTAACTATATAATGAATAGATCAGACAAATAGATATAGGAAATTTCTGTAAATTTTAAACATATTTTCAAGGAAAAAAATGTGTCATATCTTCAGAACATTGTTCATATTTTTTAGAAAAAAACAAGAATCAATTACTTAAAATGTGCATATGGTCTACTTATTTAAACTTTATAGAATGATTAAAATTTCAAAAATTGGGATAAAATATTTCAATTGATAGATTTTTTTAAATTGTATGTTACCTTTTGAAAATATAGAGAGCACTGCATCTTTGAAAGATATTGATGGGGGGTGGGAGAAAAAAACATGTAAAGCTAACAAAGTCTTTCCTGCCTCTTAGCCAAATACTGATGCTATGAAGAAGTTGATGTTACAAAGAAATTGAGAATTCTCAGCCTGGTTTCCCTGCTGATGAGTAAGAACTGTCTGCATTTCCCTTCAAAGTGTCAAGGGAGTCACCATAGTGTCACACAAGGGTTCTTAACATAGAGCAAACATACTTTCCACAAACTCAGCTGCTTAATCTGTTTGCAGGTTGAATTATAAAACAGGATAGATGACTCTGGGTGCTGGGAAGGAGAGCAAAGCCTTTCCATAGTTTCTTGTGTTTAAAAAAAAAAACTGCTATTTTCATCAGAAGAGTTCACTAAACTTTTTAGTTTTGTGGCTAGATACACAATCTGATTTTAACAATAAAGAAAAGTAATTATGCCCAAATATTTTAAGCAGCTTAATATGAAAATTCTCTTCTTTTTAAAAACTTCCATGGTCTTTTCAATAAAACTATTTTCCTTCAACTTTACCAGAAAAATACTGCATTGGGCTATCATTCCAAGGCAATCATAAACATGTTTGGATATTTTAAATACTTGTAGATTAAATCCAAAAATACATTTCATAAATTCTCAATTCAGCATAAGATATAAATTAATATTTTATGTAATGTTTAAAGTTGACTTTAATTCTTTAACACTGATAATAAATAAAAATAAACTTTTCTGAAAATGGCTTTTCAAATTATTCTTTAAGATTTAAAAGCTACTAGAGTGAGACCCCACCTTGGAAAACCAAAAGAAAAAAAAAAGAAAGAAAGAAAGAAGAGATTTAAAAGCTATATGAAAAAGATACATACCTTACTAGTAGTTCAAATAATTAATTTATTTTCAAATGTCCACACCAATTAGCTTTGAAAACCACTTTCTAAATCTAGATATAGATCTTTTCCTTTACATTTGGAAGATTTACTCAGAAGACTCCTAAGCATTGTAAGGCATACAAAATCTTAACATGCTTAAGTTATTGGATACATAAGCTTTTACATAATATAATATTCTAGATTTGTGAATAATAAACATTATCTGACTACACACATAACTTTTGAAATATATCAATCTTATCTGCCAAACTAGTATACATTTTTCAATTAAATCCATTAAAATATTTGTATAGTGGATCACCTTTCTCATTTGCATAACTATATTTCTTTAGATCCAGTTTTATTATTCTCAGAAAGAGCTACTATTTTTCATAGATGTATAATTACTCTCATTTATTTATAAAAACAAAATAATTTGGGCTTAAGCAGCTTAACCCTTTAGAGAGTTCCTCACTTTAACATGAAGAAGCTGCATAATTCCAGTTGTCTGGTTCTCTCTCCTTTATACTATGTGAGGATTAATAGAGGGTTATTAGGATTGAAATCTAACCCAGAATTTGCGATTCCAATGGAATAGAAAGTAAATGATCCAGGTTAAAGAAGAAAAGGAGCTCAGTGAATTTAAGATTCTGTACTTTCCTTCATAAGCTAGAACTCGTATAGTTCCTCTACAGAAAGGATAAAAGCAAGAATGAAAAAGTTGAATTACAGCATGACTTCTTTCATTAGATCTACTTCCTCATTTCAGAAGCCATCTTCTAGTGGGGTTCTTAAATGTCTAGGTTGAGCTAGTATACATTTCCGCATACTACTATAGATAAACATGCTTCAGACAAGCACAATAGGAAAGAATGAGAAAAGAAAAAGATCAAAAGACTAAAAGATAAGTGGTCCATACTCTTTCAGTTTAAGACTAAAGAAAGGCATGCATTCTTTAATTTTTTGTTTATTGTTTTTTTCTTTTGTTTTTTTCATTGAGCCCAGTACCCCACAAGGACCATAAGTCAGAGACAAGATTATCACTGTAGAGTAATTACAGAATCTACTTACAATGATAATGTACCTTTTTTAAAATGAATTTTTCTTTTTTATTTTATTTTATTTACTTATTTGAGAGAAAGAAAGCAAAGAGAGAGAGAATGGGCACACCAGGGCCTCCAGCCACTGCAAACGAACTCCAGATGCATGCGCCACCTTGTGCACCTGGCTGGGACCTGGAAAATTGAACCAGGGTCCTTAGGCTTTGTAGGCAAGCGCCTTAACCATTAAGCCATCTCTCCAGACCGATCATGTACATTTTGACTAGACTTGATTGGCTGAACACATACAACATAAATTCTTAAATTTCACATAAAGTGTAATTTTCACATATATGTGAACATAAGTTCCTTAGAATTGATATATGGTGTAACAAGTATAATTTTCCTTGATTCAGTTATTACTGTTTAACTGTCATTAAGCTACTTAGCTTCTGGGTAATTCTGTAAAATTAGAACTCATTGTCTTACTTGAACATGGTTTAAGAATTTATAGAAATAACTTATATAAAATATTGTACTTTTTTTTTTTACAAAGACTACTTGACACTAATCCTATAGGTTATCAAAATATTCTATAGTAGTAAAGTAGAAAATGAAGGTATTGTAGAAATAGCTTTTTAGTTGTCATCATTTTTGCTTGGATGCTACTGAAGCTCATTGTACTTAATATAATATGCTTGCTATAATGTGTCATTATACTTGTGCTTGATGTAACTAACTGGAACTTCCTCTTCACTTTCTTTATGTTTAAACACAGATATAGTACATCTTGTTAATATAGAAAATGTACACAGTTTTATAGAAGTAATGTCATCTAGTTTGCTTATAATAAATCCTCAACCAAAATCTGTTATATTTAAACCAATAAGCATTTTAAATTTTCTTAGTAGGCATAGACTTTATTCTCAAAATATAATTAGAAAGAACTTAGTTGAGCCCAAAAGTAAATAGAAACATAAATTCCACTTGTATTTTAAGACCCAGTGATCATTTGTTCCTTCTAGGCTCAGTGTAACTTTGATGGTGAAATCATAAGCATGATGCATAGATAAACTTCATTCTTGGTCACTTAAATTTAAAAAGGAAAAATCGCAACAGTATTTCACAGAAAACAGCTGGAGTGTCTCTTCTTTCTTCATTATTTTGGTAAATATTCTTGAGCATCTTAACAGACGCAGCCCATCAGTTCTTAACTAAAAACAGTATAATGAGAAAAGTTATACTGCTTTAGATTACTTTATCAGATGTTGCTATAGAAAGACTGGCGAGAATTAAAATTTAAGATCCTCAAAACATAGCATAGAAAATGATATTTCGAAACTTACTAATTTTGATATTTTAGTTGTTGGGGACTCATACAAACTAATATAGCATCGTCACTTTCCTTTTTCCTTTGCCACATACAAGTGTCCTGAAAGCATGTGTACTAGTGTGCTATTTCTCTTTATGTTACCACCTGTCCTATAATAAGCTGCATGTATGTATAGTTGTCAGAATAACAAATAGCATTAAATACTTTGAATCATCTTCACTAAACTACTATGCCTTCTAAGCTGTGTATTTCACACCAGTCTTCCAAGTTCTCCACCAGACTCTCAGAGGGCCTAATCTTTCTTAGAATGATGAGAGAGGCACAGTTCAAGAACAAGAATGAATCTCTGTCTAATCACACCACAATGTGAGGTGACCCTAAGACAGAGAACTGACCAGATACACATATGGGTTTTAGGAAGACTTTCTGTTGTGCTTTTTTAACACAGCTGTGAGAAGAATGTGGCTAAGACCCATAGTCATTCTTGAGTAGAACTGGCAAAGGAAACCATGAGGAGAAGAGAATTTAACACATGGGTGTAAGAGAGTACAGCTTCATTGATGGGATCTGAGGAGAATGCCTAATGACTGAAAGAATCAAACTTGGCAATGAAAACACAAAGCTCTTTTCATCAATTCAAACACAGACTCTAAAGCTGCAGATGGTCACCTCCAGCCTTGCCTATTCATTGTGGGTTTTATAAAATGGCACTTTGGTGAATACTAATAGATCAAAACAAAGATTTAATAAGGTAAAGATGTGGTGTTAATTTTTAAATGCTTATACAGGTCAGTGTCTCAGAAAAGGATTAAAAGAGTACCTCATATATGTGGGTCTGAAGTCTTTTTTATATTTTTTAACTTCAAAAACATAGGACATTGTTAACATACAGATTGCACGTTATGACAAACAGTTTAGGTTATGAAAATGAGACCAAAATTGGTTTTGTATTTATGCTCATTGATTATATCTGTTTAAGGACTTTCAATTCATCCTTCTGGTTCATGTCATCCTTTAATCTTTTCTTGAAGCTCACTTTATAGGATAAATATATGTTGTTGTTCTTAAGGATGAATGAGACGTACTAAAAAGATAGAACAGACATTTTATACATTGGATAGAACTCTTTCTCACCTTGTCAGGAAATGTAACAGAGATGTTGTTTACAACAAAAGAAGCCTTTGAACATTAGCCCAGTCTTAAAATTATGTATTTTTCCTAGTTCATTTGACATTCTAAGATTTTAGACATTCACAATACTTATTTATATAATAAAGGGTAATTCACTGTGTCTAACTTGTTCATATTTATATAAGTCTCACTTTAAATTAAAATATGGCATATTTTTCCAGAGTAAACTTTTTCATTAGATTTGATGTCTGTTAAATTCTTAATTTAAACCCAAACAATTGAAACTTCATCAAAAATAAACTTCAAATATAAACTTAACTCAATAATACTTTTTACTTCTGCTATTTATGAAATAAATGTGATTATCTGTATTCCTAATGCTTTTATCTGGCAAGTTACACTAATGCATAATAAATTCATTTACAAGAATTACATGTTAAGAGGGAAGAAGTTTAGTATCTAGTAAAAATATCAGTGACCTCATAGGACTCTTGGTTGCTGTTATTTATGTGAGAATCATTGTTGCATTTGTTCCCAATGTTCTCATCTGGAAGATGGAGTTGGCGTATGGCTCCTTCTACTTCGAAGCATGGCTACATGGATCAAATAATAGGCTTGTGCATAAAAGTTGAAAGATATAATGTGCTCTATAAAAAAGAACCATTGAATGCTTTCTACTTATGATACAGATGTTAAATTTCAAAATTATAATTATGTCTTTGGATCCAGACATAATAGGAGAAAAATAAAATTTTGGCCTCTTGAGGAAGAGATTTTGCTTTTTACCACAGATCTTAGCAAATGACAATAAAGAGAATTTTATATATTAAAGAGTACTAGTGGGAATTCATAATGGTAAAACAATCCCCAAAAGCAGATCATTTCATGTATACAGCAAAATTACATGTGCATTTACCTTTTAAGGAAAATTACTTCTAGTATTCTATCCAGATTAGATACCTCCATGAATATGAATATGAAATAGTGTGAGGATTATATTATTATTATATTAAATGCAAATAAAAACAAGCCAAATGGTAGAGTAATGGTAAATAAACAATGGTATATTGACATAGGATAATTCAATGCAACTATAAAAAAGTAAGAAATGTTTATAAATTGACAATGAATGATTTCTAGAACACTAGCTTAAAAAATATTGTATACTAGCTCTTATTATTTTATTTTGCTTCTGAGGCAAACACAACATACTTGCCTTTTTTTTTTTATGTGTGTGTGTGAGGCAGAGAGAATTGGTATGCCAGGACCTCCAGCCATACAATCAAACTCCAGATGCATGGGCCACCTTGTATGCATGCGTGACCTTGTGCACTTGGGTCACCTTGTGCATCTGGCTTACATGGGATCTGCAGGGTTGAACATGGGTCCTTAAGGCTATGCAGGCAATGGCTCTTATTCTTATGACAGTAAGAATAAAAGGGACAGGAGGAAGAAGCCAGAAAATCAAACTATAATATCAAACTCCTAAGATCGTCATAAAGAGAAAATAATTAGTTGTTTGTGTTTTTTTTTTTATTTTTATTTGAGGAGCTTGCGTGCCACTGCACACCTGTACAGATCAAAGGACAGCTTCAAGGTATCTGTGCTTTACTTTCTTTGAGATAGGATCTCTTGGTGCTGCAAATGAACTGCCAGACTAGATGGCCCTTGAGCGCTGATGCTCCTGGCTCTGCCTCCCATTGTAGCAGGTGCATTGGGATCACAGATGTATGGGGCACTTTACATCTGGCTTACCATGGGTGCTGAGGAATTGAACCCAGGCTAACAGGCTTTGTGAATACATACCTTTTACCATTGAGCCATTTCCTCAGCACGTGGAATTTTTTTTATTATTATCATAGCCTATACATCCTCACTGCATATATTTTATGGGCAAATAGAAAGGCAAAGGAATCTTAAATTTTGAACATGTTATTTGGAACATTGTTATTTGAAATAATTTTATTTGTATTTTTGGATTGAGGAATAAGCAATAAATATAAGAGGGCAAATTTTTCACTAAAATAGACGGCATTAAGAAAAAGAAACTTTAATATCAAATTTGAGCTGGAACTATCAGTAAGAAGTTATGATATAAAATAAGAGCTTTACAATCATAGATGGATATGGCATCTAGATTTTGTTTGTATATATATTTTCACATTAAAAGAAATGGAAATCCATAATTGTGAGTCAAGGAAAGTATTGAGCCTGTGATTATCACTTTGTACTTAGAAAGCCAATAATGTTCAAATTGGTTATCCTGAAGTATGGCATCATATTGAGGACAAGGAAGCTAGCTAGCTTCACCAAATTGAGAACAGTTTGTATTTCAGAAAAATACTTATATTTGATTATAGAATATTGAACTCTTACATCTTAGAGTCTACAAGGACACTAAAATAGAGAGGAAAATCCCTTTTGTCCAGAATAACACTAGTTATTAAATGTAGGTAAAATGATAAAATTAGAAAATAGCCATCTTGTAGCTCCCAGTCAAATTAATTTGTGCAGGATGGAGAGATGGCTTGGTGGTTAAGGCACTTGCCTGCAAAGCCAAAGGACCCAGGTTCAATTCCTCTGGACCCACATAAGCCAGATGCACAAGGGGGCACATGTGTCTGGAGTTCATTTGCAGGGCTGAAGGCCTTTGGGCTCTCTCTCTCTCTCTCTCTCTCTCTCTCTCTCTCTCTCTCTCTGTCTCTCTCTCTCTCTGTCTCTCAAACAAATAAAATACAACAAAATTTTAAAAACTAATTTGTGCAATGGCCATCATTCAGCTATATTATTAGTTATTATGAAGAAATTATTTTGGAGCTGGGCATGGTGGCACAAGTCTGTAATCCCAGCACTTGGGAAGCAAAAAACAGGATCAGCAGCACAAGCTACACAGTGAGTCTGTGCCTCAAAAAGGAGAGACAGGATGTCAAGTGCTTTTGAAAAATAATTAGGGATTTCTTATAAAAATCTGCTTTGGAAATTTTTCTGACTCAAGTATCTATGTGAGTTTTGTTTTTCTCGGGGAGGGGTGTTGGTCTTATTTGTTGTGCTGGGAAGCAAACCCATGTTCTCCTGCATGCTAAGCAAGTGCCTTACCACTGAGCTATATTCCCAGCCCACTGTGTATTAAATGATAACAAATAAACCTAAACTACTCACCCTTTTATCAGGACATCTACTACAATGTAAATTTTTTACCTATAGACTTTATTGATATTAGAATAAATATGAATCCTTAGTTAAAATTTTTATGTTAGTTTATTGGATAGTTTTTAATCAATTTTGATTTTCAAAAATATTTTGGTCTGAGGACATGGCTCAGCAGTTAAAGGCATTTGCTTACAAACCGCCCAACCCAAGTTCAGTCCTCCTCAGTGCCCATGTAAAGCTAGAAAGAAAGTAGAGCCTGTCATTGTGATCCCAATGCACCTGTAACAATGGGAAGGAGAGCCAGTAGAATCTAGCTGCTCCCAACAGTAATGCAGTAGTAGTAAAAACAATGAGGGAGCCCTTGTGTCCACAACATGTAAGAACAGGGGAAACACCTTGAGGTTGCCCTCTGACCTCCACATGAATACTATGATGTGTGCATGTACACATATCATACATATACATACATACACACAGACACAAGTAACTTTTTAAAACATTTAAAATTTGCTGGGCGTGGTGGCACACACCTTTAATCCCAGCAGTCAGGAGGCAGAGGTAGGAGGATCACTGTGAGTTCGAGGGCAGCCTGGGCCAGAGTGAGACCCTACCTCAAAAAAAAAAAAAAAAAAAAAAAAAAAAAAAAACATTTAAAATTTTATTAAACTATTACCTTGTTTACCAGGATCTGTTTTTATATCCCCTTATTTCTTTTCTGTTTTTTTTAATCTATATTATGTGATGTATGTATATGTGTGTATTTTTTTTATTTGACAGAGAGAGGGAGAGAGAAAATGGGCTCACCAGAGCCTCCAGCCACTGCAAACGAACTCCAGATGCATGTGCCACCTTGTGCATCTGGCTAACATGGGTTCTGGGGAATCGAACCTAAGTCCTTTGGCTTGGCAGGAAAATACCTTATCCACTAAGCAATCCCTCTAGTCCTGTCTGTATGTTTGTGTGCATAAGTTTAGGCACACATGTGCCACAGCATGTATGTGGAAGTCAGAGGACAATTTCTGGTGTTTTTTGAAGCAAGGTCTTTCATTTACTACTGTGTACACTGGAACATCTGGCCCACTAGCTTCTTGAATTCTCGTTTCTCCACTCCCATCTTGCAATAGAAGGGCTTGGAAGACACACACTGCTGCATCCAGCTTTATGTGAGTTTTGAGGATCTGAACTCAGGTAACCAGGCTTACCCAACAGTTGGTATTACCAACTGAGCCATGTACCCAAGCTCATATCTTTAAATTTTAACCTGAGATGATTGACTCAGTCACCCCACCCCATAGTTCTAACCCTAAATATTCTATGAAAGTTGAAGAAGACACAGCTCTTTGGGGAAAATAGATGTCTAGTTTATATTCATACATAAAAATAATAGTAACTAAGTTATTCTAACTCATTATGATTTCTATTTCTACACAGAAGCTAGCTTATTGCATGCTCAGATATATAATGGCATGTATCTGAACAATTAATGGTTCTTCCCACCCTGTGGAATTTGGCCAGATTTTTAATCACATGCTATACAGAAATATCATCACTTATTACATTTCTATTTCTGTATGTTTGCTTCCTGTACCACTTTTGTCAATATTGCTTTATATTTACTATACTCATCTTTCAGACCTTGTACAGATATGATATATATATTTATATATATATGGGTTCTACTTAAAGTTAGATTCTAAATGTTCATTTCAATTTGAGAATGTAGGGTTTTTAATGAATCAAAGTTAAATCAGGTAGAGAAAATGTCTGTCACCATGCCAGCTTAATAAGTTGAATATTACTTTTACTTTGTAGGCCCATGGCTTAGTCTGAAATTTGAAGTTGCATTGATATATTATCTCTACTAGCCTCCCAAAGGATTTTGCTAGTCTTTTGAATTAAACTTGAATAAGGTTGATTTGTATTCCCTGTTAATCAAAATTTGAAATGTTGACATTAGAAAATTTCATTCAGTGCTAATTATATATGACTTTTATGAAAGTAAGGAAGGAAAGAATCCTACATTTTAAAGTTTAGTATCAGGCTAAAGCCCTATGAAAACAATAGTGAGGCACTTAATAAGCTATCTTAATAAGATACCTTAATAAAACTAACCAGTTACTCCAGCTTGCTGCATTCCACCTGGCAGCATAAAAATCAGTGATTCCCTGTCTCCACCATTAATTGAAACTTTTCTGGGTTTAAAAATGATCAAACACCTTATCAGTGTTACACCAACATTTCTCAGCCTACCATGATTCCTGAATCTCTTAGCAATATATAATTCTCAGAGTTTGAAGCATCCTTTTTGTATCCATAACACTGATTGCTTTACAAATTTTTATTTAAACACAATGTTTAATATTTGTAACATGTATCATGTGTGTGTCTCAGCTACATAAGAAAAAACATTAAGTTAAATTTTATAAAGATATATTTGGTTTAGAGACTGAAGATGAATAAGAACTAGATTAAAATTTAGGTGCAAATTATGCCATTAAATGGTTGTATCACAAGTGCTATTTGGAATCCTTGACATTTACTTTGAAATGAACTAATAAAGATTTTTTTAGGCTCTTTTTGCTATAATATTTCATAAGTAACAGTTGTGGTCATGTTGGTCTTTGCTACAATATGTGAAAAACTAAATTATATGTTGTTATTCTAATTTTTTTTTTGAGGTAGGGTCTTGCTCTAGCCCAAGCTCACCAGGAACTCCTTATATAGTCTTAGCCTTGTCTCGTGATCATAGTAATCCTTGATAGTGCTGGGATTAAAGGTGTCCACCCTACCATGCCTGGCTTTTTTCTCACTTTAAGTAGCAGCTATATAATAGACAATGTTGATAATTTTATCAAATAATTAAACTTAGAGATTTAGTGAAAATTTGGTAAATTTATAGACTTATTGTTATGTCCCCTCCTTAATCTGTTCTCAACATTAGTAAGTGTACTTTTTATTTCCTCTGAGTATTCAGTGGTACATTAAGAATGAAAATTGAACATCCACTCTTAAGGTTAAAAAATGCTCAAAAATCACTCTTAAGTTGGCTATGTTTCGCTGCATGAACTGATCTTTGATTGAATTCCATTCTACTCATTTGTGCCCACTCAGAAATCCTCATGCTATTCCATTTTAAATGGGAAAATCTTTAATTAAAACAATATTTCTGCCAGGTGTGGTGATGCATGCCTTTAATCCCAGCACTCGGGAGGCACAGGTAGGAGGATCACCATGAGTTCAAGGCCACCCTGAGAATACAGATTGAATTCCATGTCAGCCTGAGCTAGAGTGAGACCCTACCTCAAAAACCAAAACAAACAAACAAAAAAACAATATTTCTTTGCCTCAAAAATATAATGAGCCAGGCTGGAGAGATGGCTTAGCAGTTAAGGCGTTTGCTTGCAAAGAAAGCCTAAGGATCCCAATTCGATTCTCCAGGTCCCACATAAGCCAGATGCACTAGGGGGCGCATGCATCTGGAGTTCATTTGCAGTGGCTAGAGGCCCTGGCATGCCCATTTTCACTCTCCCTCTCCCTCTTTCCCTCTCTCTGTCTCTAATAAATTAATAAAAATAAAATCTTTAATATATATATACATATATATATATATATATAGTGTGAGCCAACCACAGTAATTCGTGTCTGTAATCCCAGCACTTGGGAGGCTGAAGCAAGTGGATTGGCTGGTCTCCATAGTGAGTGTGGAGCAGCCTGAGCTACAAAGTAAGACCCCCATCTCAAAAGACCAAAATACAAAAAGATGTAATAATGAGAATAATAATAATAGACCTTCAAATAGTCAGCTTTCTACTTTTTTTTAAATTATTTTATTTATTTTTGGAGAGAGACAGAGAGAGAGACAGACAGAGAGCGAGAAGGAGACACAGAATGGGCGCGCCAGCAGTCTCAGCTGCTGTGAACAAAATCCAGATGTGTGCGCCTCCTTGTGGGCAAGTGCAGCATTGCGCCCTTGCGTCACTTTGCATCTGGCTAAACGTGGGACCTGGAGATTGGAACCGGGTTCTTAGGCTTAGCAGGCAGGCGCCTTAACCGCTAAGCCATCTCTCCAGCCCAGCTTTCTACTTTTGACTGCATAATATACTGGGGGGTTTTGAATTACATAATTTTAAAATAAATGTGACAATTTTCAATATGTAGTTGTGTATAACTTTATTTTGTCAATTTAGCACATTTTAATAAGGTTTGAAAATGCTTATATAAAATACTCAAAAATATGCTTTTAAACATTTTCATTACTTATTAACTAAAACAGCCTACAAATACATTTGAAAATCAAATGAATTACCTTAGTATCATTATATAAATTCTTGAAGGAATCATTTGCAAATAAATGCTGAGGCCTTCATCACCCCACAATGAATACCAATGACCTTACTGAGGAGGGCCCTCACTGGGACAGGGACAGGTGAGAGGGGATATAAGAACATAACCTTTTGGGAGCTGGAGAAATGGCTTAGCAGTTAAGGCACTTGCCTGCAAAGCATAAGGACCCAGGTTCGATTCCTCAGTCAGTACCCACATAAGCCAGATGCACAAGGTAGCACATGAATCTGGAGTTCATTTGCAGTGGCTGGAGGTCCTGGTATACTTCTTTCTCTCTGTTCCCCTCACCTCTTTCTCTCAAGTAAATTAATTAATTAATTAAATATTTTTAAAACTTTTTTATATATAACTTTTTAAAAAAGAAAATATTAATATATAAGTAAATTTGAAAATGTGGAAATGAAAAAAAAAATGCATTTAGGAGCTGAGGAGATGGTCCAGTGGGTAAGAGCATTCACTGTGCAAGCATGAGGACCTGAGTTCAACTTCCAGCACCCATGCTGTGCCACACCTTCCCTGCCATAATGGACTGTACAAAGTAAACCCTTCCTTCCCTAGGTTCTTTCTCACTAGTATTTGGTCATGGCAACAAGAAAAGTGACTAATACAAACACACCTATGGGCTGCTGTAAAGAAAAATGTCAAATTAACACATTAAACTTTTTTTTTTTTTTTGGAAAGAATTATCTTTATTCTCTGGAAGAGATAGCATTTAATTAGAGGTCCCCAACTAGCTTTTGAGGAATAAGCCATTAAAAGAGAAGATAAAATGCAAAGTTAAAGTTACTTGGAGCCTCAATTTCTTATTAAATCTCAAGTGTAAACTGTTTTGACTCCCTCCCATAACTTCTTTCTTTATAATTTGATTAATACAATCTGTTTTAAATGAAACATTTTGTCTATTCAGAGTTCAAAAAAATTGGAGAGCATGAGGAGGGGGCTGGAGAGGTGTCTCAGTAGTTAAGGCACTTGCCTGCACAGTCTAGTGACCTGGGTTCAAGTCCTCAGAAGCACAAAGTAGCACATGCACCTGGAGTACTTTGCAAGGGCTCGAGGACTTGGCACACCCATTCTCTCTGTATGTCTCTCTTCTATCTCTTTCTGATGGCAAATTAATAAAAATAAATTATATTAATGTTCCAAAGAAAAGTCAATTTGTGTATTCTATTTGTTTTATTTATTTATTTTTCAAGGTAGGATCTTGCTCTAGCCTGGGCTGACCTGGAATTCACTATGTAGTCTTAGGGTGGCCTTGAACTCACAATGATCCTCCTACCTCAGCCTCCCCTAGTGCTGGGATTAAAGGTGTGTACTACCATGCCCAACCTCATGTGTATCTTGATAATAGGAGGAAAAATTAACTTCAAATTCAAGTCTCTTCAAAACCTTAAACTTCCCTGAAGGTTTTAAAACTGTAAACACTGATTATTAATTTGTAGTATGCATAAAGCATTGTGAAGGGCCAGTAATATACTTCAGTGATAGAGTTCAGCATTCTTAAGGCCCTGGTTTCAATCCCCAGCACCAAAAATAAAACAACTCAAAAAGTATAATTTGAATCTTAAAATTTTACTCTGTGCATATACTTTTTGTAGACTAGAAGGCAAGTTTTGTGAGAAAAAAATTAGAATTTTAAAAGTTTACTATTAGAAAAAATTCTATAAGTAAACAATCTATCCCAAACATATTTTTTTTTGTGGGTCTGGATTTATGGTTACTGGGGAATCAAACCTAGGCCATCAGGCTTTGCAAGCAAGTGTCTTTAAGCACTGTGCCATCTCCCCAGACCCAAACATATTTCCTTTTTCCAATTACACAAGACCTTCATATAGATATAGACATATATGATACAAAGTATTTTTGTTTGAGCTTAGATTTTAATTAAAGGATAAGGAATGTAATTAAAGGACTTGTACATTATATCCATGTGAAGAATTTCAGATTAGTTTATAGTATGGCATTTCCCAAGATAGTAAAAAGGCCAATGTAGTTGTTACTGGAGACACCAGGTTACTACCTGTAATACTGAAAACAAAACATATTTTTATACAATTTTTTTTTTTTTTCTTTTTGGTTTTTTGAGGTAAGATCTCACTCTAGCTCAGGCTGACCTGGAATTCACTATGTAGTCTCAGGGTGGCCTCGAACTCACAGCAATCCTCCTACCTCTGCCTCCCAAGTGCTGGGATTAAAGGCGTGCATCACCACACCTGGCTACAATTCTTATGATACATTTGTAGGAGCAAATTTGAGAAATGAAAATTGTATGGCTCAAAAAATATGTGCTATTACATTTTGCTAAATATTACCAAATAAACAACTAGTAATCTATGAAAATACTCATTTTCCCAAGAAACCTCTGAATTTCCAATTTCACAAGTGAAAATCTGTCTCATTTAAATAAGCATTTCTTTAGTAATAAGGCTAAGTACTTTTCATGCTTTACAGTATTATTGATGATCTTTTCCTTCTTTTTATTTTATTTTATTTTATTTTATTCTATTTTATCTTATTTTTTGGTTTTTCGAGGTAGGGTTCTTGCTCTAGCTCAGGCTGACCTGGAATTCACTCTGTAGTCTCAGGGTGGCCTCGATCTCACGGCAATCCTCCTACCTCTGCCTCCCGAGTGCTGGGATTAAAGGCATGCACCACCACGCCTGGCAACTATTCCTATTTTTATATTGGACTATAAAACAATTTTGTAAGGCTTTTTTATTAGTAAAGAAACTACATTTTTAGTATATATACTCTAAACATATTCCCTTTTTGCAGCAGAATTGCTTTTTTAATAAAACTTTTTTTAAATAAAACTTGTCAGGTTTATTTGTACAATTGTGGTGTTTTACTACCTTTTTTAGATGGTTATTTCAGATTTATTTTTAATATTTATAATTACCTAAAAGTGCATTAAAATATTTTGTAACCATGATCTTTGTGTACTTTTTGAACCAAGTCATTTTTATTAATTAAAAGTCGACTAGATAATGGTTTTAATACTTTATTACCAACTCAGATTGGTTTATCTTAGCAAATAAGATATTTAGTCATAGTCATTCAGCCATAAAGTTCCTCTTCCAAAGCAAATATCCTTGAAGGATAAAACAAACAAGATCAAAACAGAGTGTAAGAAAACCCTGAGATGTTGAATGTGGCACCTGAAATACAGCCTTGACTAGAAAAACAATGTCTTAGCTAAACAATTTCTTTAAAATATTGTAAATACTTGGGAAAACTAGAGGGCCTTGATTTATTATTATAAAAGTAATAAGTACATCTTCCATCTCTGTGTACCACGTGTCCCTTTATTTTTCTAGGAAATTTCTAGCTACTAAGAACTAAAATTGTAAAAGCTACATAGTATGTCTTATAAATGTTATAAATGCACAGCCACATATGAATTCTATTTTTTTATGTTTTGGTGTTTTGAAGCATGGTCTCACTGTAGCCCAGACTGACCTGAAACTTGCTCTGAAGACCAAGTTTGCCTTGAACTCATGACATTCCTCCTACCTCAGCCTCCGAAGTGTTGGGATTAAATGCATTTGCGACCATGTCTGGCTTCACATGTCACTTTAATTTTTGTCTATTTATGAGAGAGAGAAAGAGAGAAAATGGGCATGCCAAAGCCTCTAGCCACTGCAAAAGACTCCAGATGCATGTGCCACCATGTGCATCTAGCTTACATGGGTTCTGGGGAGTTGAACCCAGGTCCTTAGGTTTCACAGGCAAGCACCTTAACCACTAAGCCATCTCTCCAGCATCCTTCACATGTCACTTTTAAGCCTTATTCTGTATACTATACTATAAGATTCCAAACTTATGAAGTGTTCAGCAAAAATTAAATAAGTATAGGAAAAAAGTTCACTTATCTTTTTAATTAGCACCACATTCTCACAAAATGAGTTAACCAAGTCAGAACAATTTTTCTCTTTTAAATACTTTCTTGTTGGAATAAGAAGTGATATACACATGTTCATCTTGATCAAGAAATGTATTAAATATCTGTGAGAGGTGGTCTTGGTATCTTTTTTACTTGTGTTTTTTTAAATTTTTTTATTATTTTTTATTTATTTTTGGAGAGAGAGACAGAGAGAGATAGACAGAGAGGGAGAGGGAGACAGAAATGGGCGCGCCAGCAGTCTCTCAGCTGCTGCGAACAAAATCCAGATGCATATGCCCCCTTGTGGGCAAGTGCAGCATTGCGCCCTTGCCTCACTTTGCATCTGGCTAAACATGGGACCCAGAGACTGGAACCGCTGGACATTGGAACCAGCATTCTTAGGCTTAGCAGGCAGGCGCCTTAGCCGCTAAGCCAGCTCTCCAGCCCCTTTACTTGTGTTTTGTGTGTGTGTAGTATGTGTGGTATATGCACATGTGTGTGTACCAATACACTCCTTGCAAACGAGTGCAGAGGCTAGAGGAGGATATCTTTTTCTTTTTTCCTTTATTTCCTTGAGACAGGATCTCTCACTGAACCTGGAGGTCCTCTTTTCAGTTAGACTGGCTGAGCAGCTGGCCCTAGGAGTCCTCCTATCTGCCCCATGCAGGGCTGTAGTTATAGTAGTGCACAGCCACATCAGGTTTTTATGTAGTTGCTGAAGATAGACTTCCCTCATGCTTGCTCAGTACATCTTTTTACCTATTGGGCCATCTCCCCAGTCCCTATTTTTGGTTTTGGTTTTTTGCAGTGCTAGAATCAAACCCCAGGATTTTTATGGATGCTAGGCAAGCAATCTACCATCTATATCATACCCAGCTCATTAAATATTATATTGGTGGGATGATCATTTAGAAAATTCATTGCATGTAATATATATATGTGTATGTATATGTATTATATACATATATAATACATATACATGTTGCAATTACTAAAGCAATGCACATTAATTGTAGAACAATAAACATAACTAAGCTATTTTACAAAATGTTTTCCTACAATACATACAATCTTATAGACTATTACTTAGCATATTATGCCATGTCTATAAAACAGGAACTTCTGTCATTTTTATATACATTTACTAAATAATACAAGTGGTTTTAAATCTCTTATATGCTTGTATATCATTTAATTTATTATTGTTGTTATTGTTGGGTTGTTTTGAAGTACCACTGCTGTGAACATGGTTATAGGTAAATATCTGCACATATCTGTAACTGTTACAGAATATACAAATTTATGTAAGTATAATTGTTGAGTCATGATATTTACAATTATTTTAAAAGATTCCTGTCTATTAGTAAAACAGTTAGGCTACTTATAAATATCATTGAGAAACTGTACATGTTAAACTCTTCAGACTTATGGGAAAGAGAAACATGAGTTCAGGTTTTTATAATAAATAGATAACATTTTATCTTGTTTCTAATAGTGAAGTAAATTTACATCCTATGATAAGAATGACCTCAATTTTAAAATTTGTAGTACATACATGTAATAATAGCTAGAATTAATTTGAGTTAATTTATTACATTGTACAAGTACTGAGGAAATTTTTGGTCTAAAGAGGAAATTTTTGGTCTAAATTTCTATACTTGGGACTGGGGAGATAGCTTAGCTTTTAAAGGTACTCACTTGCAGGGCCTGCAGGCACGGGTTCAATACCCCAGAACCCATGTAAAGCCAGATGCAAAATGTGGCACATGCATTTGGCATTTGTTTACAGTGGCAAGAGATCCTAGTGCTCACATAAATGTGTGCATGCAAGTAAAACATTTTTTCAATTCTATACTTTTTAATGCCTTTTTTTTTCAAGATAATTTTCAAATATAATGGTATGTAAAAGACCAGAAGTCAATGAAGATTCTGCAGAATGTGTGTCCCATGCAGTAGTTGTGATGTAGTCTTTGGGTAGGGATTAGCACCTTGCTTTGACGGAAGTAAGTCTTCCCAGAAAGCATATCAGCATAGCCTACAAGCACTCTTGACATGCTGGTCTAATATAAATTATTTAAATCTATGGGTGTATGAACATAGCATTACAAGTACCCATGTGGAAATGTTTTAGTAAGAGTTCACAGTTCTGAGTAAGATGACTCACTTGTTAATAATGCGTGTTTGTAGAACTTTTTCCTCGCTGTTTCATGATAAGCATGAATATAAAAGGATTTTGGGCACCTTACTACTTGTACGAAATTAAAAATACTCATCATGTTTTAAAAATGTATGAATTTTAGTGAAAAAATGGAGCACTAGAGATAAAATAAAAGCAGTAAATTTAGTTTTATTTTCATCTCTGTCACTATCACTCCTAGATATAAAGACAACTCATTGAAAACATCAGGTTATGTGTTATCACTATATTAAATCTGTGAGATATATTAAGTGTACCATACTTCCCTTGCTCACAAGTTTATAACATTGATACTTATTTTTGTTGTTTGCTTGCTGAATAGTGCTGCATTAATCATACTTGTACTAAATATTTAAAGAGGGCAAAAATTCCTGCAGCAAAATCATTGAGTTCAAGAGAATCTGGCACCTTGTATTTACATCTAATATTAGTAATGTGTTCAGATCTAAACCTAGGGCCCTAGACTCCTCACATGCTACTCTTGCTGTATTTAACTTTTCAACCTCATTCATTTATGATTTCACAGCATAGACTGATGGTGAATACCCCACTCATTGTTCAGTATAAGTAACACAGGAGAATGAAAACTTCAGGGAGCTTCAATTTACAGAGTAGGTGGAGTGTGGATTAGTAAAAAGGAATGAAGAGAGGGTAATACAGAACACAGAAGAAGCCTTACTGAAGCAGAGATCTAAGTCAAAATATAATCTCTGAGAAGTCTAAAGCTCAGCCTGGTAGTAACAGTGGTTGTGGTAGGATGATATTAGGCTTTGCTGAACTACCTAACGCCTTCAATGTGTGCATATGTATTTAGATTTCATGTGACAGGAGTAAGAAACAATTGTAGAGTTTCTGTTGCTTTTTGTTTGTTTTTTGAGTCAGGGTCTCTACCTCACTTTCATGAGTCCTCATGAGAGGTAGGAGTGAGCCATCATGCCCAGCTCATTATAGATTTCAAAGCATAAATGGTTGCTTGATAGTGATATCTAAAGGACTAGAGAGATGTCTCAGCAGTTAAAGGCACTTCTTTGCAAAGCCTGACAGCTAGGGCTCACTTTCTCAGTGCCCACGTAAAGCCATATGCACAAAGTGGCCCATGCATCTGGAGTTGTTGCAGTAGCAAGAGGCCCTGACCCACACCCATATTCACTCTCTATATCTGTTTGTCTGTCTGTATCTGTCTCTTTATCAAATAAATATACATTTTAAAAATAGTTTTAAGAAGCATAGTCTTTTTCTTAGCATTGATAGGCTAATTGAAACAAGTTGTTCAAAGTACTCAGTACTTAAGATTGTAGTAACAGTATAAAACGATCAACAGATGGTATTTTGATATGGACTAGAAGCAGTAAGAATGGGAGGAAGGGGGGCTTAGTTAAAGCACTTGCCTGTGAAGACTAAGGACTCATGTTCGACTCTCCAGGTCCCACTTAAGCCAGATGCACAAAGTGACTCGAGTGCAAGGTCACACATGCACACAAGGAGGCATATGCATCTGGAGTTTGATTGCAGTGGCTGGAGGCCCTGGCACACCAATTCTCTCTCTCTCTCGTATCAAAAAAAAAAAAAAAAAAAAGAAGAAGAAGAATGGGAGGAAGGGATTCATATCAGCAACACTAAAGAGAAAATGTTATTTGGTGACCAAAAAGATGTGACAGGTAAAGAAATCAGGGTTTTAATATTTTCTTTCTAAAGGATAGGAGCAACACAGTGCCATTAATAGAATGTCTTTAGTTCAGTAGTAAGAACTAATTTCATTTTCTTTCTATGTAACCCTAACTTATAAATTTATGAGAAAAAAATATTAAGTTTGAGAACAGTACTGCCAGGTGGAAGATATAAAACTCATCAAAATTGGCTTCCAGAACAGCCAAAGGAGGGAAAGGCTTCAACAGCTTCTTCTCTGGGAATAATAGAAATACCCCTGAGAGTTTGACTAGAATAATAGCAATTTAGATTATATAAACCCATTTCCCACATAATTAAACTCTTTCCTTGGAATTTACTGCAGAAATTCAGAATGTCCAAAGTTATTCTGAATCATAAAGATTATTCTTAAGAGCTGTATCTCAAGCCATTCAAAGACAGGCCAGATGTCAAGGCTGAGGTTTGAGGTGTCATTCTTCAAAGGCAGTATGTAACTCCTCTGCTGGGCAAACAGCAGATCAGCTCCTGAGCTAGTGCTATTGGTAGTGGAAAGAATTATCTGAACCAACCTGGAGGGTGAATATTTAAAAGTCCAGAGATAAGCAGTTGCTAGTAGTATACAGGGAGAAATTTGCTATTATTTTGTTTAAATAGGTTCAGGATGAGAATGAGCTGTTAGCAAAGATTTATAGGTACTTTTCCTTAATGCTATCTATGTGATTTACTCAAGAGAGGTATTATTTTTACCAGCGGAGGAAACAAACATGTATCATAACAGGTAATACTGCAAAATGGCTAAACCTAAACTAACCTAAAAATAATAATAAATTACAGTCAATATGTATTATGCTTTATAAAGTATTAAAAAACCTGAGGGGTTTTTATCAGGAGACAATTTAGACCATTCTCTTTGTACCTTAGTAAGAATAAACTCTGCTAGTTAAGATAAAAAGAATAGTTTTACTGGCTTCCCAGAGTGTACTCTAGCTGTCTATAAATCATAATCATCATAACTAATGAGCTTTTATTATATTTGCTGCCAATGTCAAGGTAATTTCTATAATATAAAGATCTCTGTGTATTGTTAATAGCAAAAATGCTGTTTCAAAGAAGTCATGTGAAAAAAAAAATCCATCCCTGAACAACTTATTCTAAGTAAACTTGAATATAAGTATATTTCACATTTAAGATTGTCATTTCTTATTGTAGTTCAGTAAGTAGTGTCTTGTCTGTTTGAAAGAGTTAACATGTTTCTGTGCCACTAACTACCAAAGAATAATCTAGGTACTGAGAATAAGTCCCATTAATCCTTAATACTAACACTTTAATGCATGAAAAGAAGATGTATGTGATTTAATTTTAAGTCATCTATGGTGCTCAAAAAGTATTAACTGTGAAGTGAATGGATATTAAAGAATGGAAATTACATTTACAAGTGGCATATAAAAATCATAAATCAGGGGAAAAATTCAGAAATGCAAGTCTTTTTATCCTTCCACAACTCTTTTTCTATAAAGCACCAAAAAAACTATGTAGCATGTTTTTGGAAATACTGTATTTTTGAGACATACATAAAAGAATGAGCCTGTTCCATTGTTCAGTACACATACTATATGCCTTTATAAAAAATTTTCCTTTGGTATATTGGGATTGTAATTCTAGTGAAAAAGTATATTGTATGTTAAATATATACCATCAAAAATTTCAGAACAGTCTGCTTTTACATGATTATGTTTCTTAATTAAATTTTGATGTTTTAGATAGATAGATACATAGATACATAAATAGTACATAGATAGATTTATTCATTTAAAAAATAGATCTAAGCCTGTGCTAGTGAAACCCTACCTCAAAAAAAAAAAAAAAAAAAAAAAAAAAGAACCAGGCATGGTGGCACACGCCTTTAGCACTCAAGAGTCAGAGGTAGGAAGATCTCCATGAGTGCAATGCCACCCTAAAAGTACAAAGTGAATTCCAGGTCAGCCTCAGCTAGAGTGAGATCCTACCTCAAAAAAAAAAAAAAAAAAAAAAAAAAATAGGTCTCACTAAATATTTAAGTCCAGTAGCATACAATTTTAAACTGTCAGAAAGAATCAGTGACTAAGTTTCTCAAAATGCAATGAATGAGATTTTCTTAAAACTTCTATTTTGGGGGCTGGAGAGATGGCCCAGCGGTTAAGGCATCTGCCTGCAAAGGCCTAACTACCCAAGTTCAACTCCCAAATACCTACGTACAGCCAAATGCACAAAGTGGCACGTGCATCTGGAGTTCATTTCCAGTAGCTTGAGGCTCTGGCATGCCCATTCTCTCTGTTTACTCTCTAGCTCTCTCTGCTTGCAAATAAGTAAATAAATAAAAATATTTTTAAATTATTTTTTTTCCAGGTAGGGTCTCGCTCTAGCTCAGGCTGACCTGGAATTCACTATGTAGTCTCAGGGTGGCCTTGAACTCATGGCAATCCTCCTACCTCTGCCTCCCGAGTGCTGGGATTAAAGGCGTGCACCACCACGCCTGGCTTAAAATTCTATTCTTGTATTGGTATCTTGAAACCAAAGATCAATTCTCCACGGGAGAAAGATTTTAAGGACAGGATAATTGAGCAGTTTAAAAAAAAAAAAAACAATATATTTTTTAAAAGCATCTCTTGGGACTGGAGAGATGACTTAGTGGTTAAGGCACTTGCTTACAAAGCCAAAGGAACCAGGTTCAATTCCCCAGGATCCATGTAAACCAAATGCATAAGGTGACACATGCCTCTGGAGTTCATTTGCAGTGGCTCGTGGTCCTGGAATGCCCATTTTCTCTCTATGTGTACCTCTCTCTCTCTTTCAAATAATTTCAAATAAAATATTAACAAAAATCTTTTTGCTGGGTGTAGTGGCACATGCCTTTAATCCCAGCACTTGGGAGGCAGAGGTAGGAGGATCGCTGTGAGTTCTAGGCCACCCTGAGACTACATAGTGAATTCCAGGTCAGCCTGAGCTAGAGTAAGACCCTACCTCAAAAAAAAAAAAAAAAAAAATTAAATACACTTGAGTTCAAACCCTGAGACTACATAGATAATTTCAGCCTGGGCCAGAGTGAGACCTGAAAAACACCGAAAAAAAAAAAAAAAAAAATTAAATACACTTGAAAAAACATCTCTTAATTTTTCACAAACCACTGAAGATAATTAAATGGTGGTGTTTTAAAGAAGAAAATAATGCAGCCCATCCATTTCAGATTAAAAGTAACAAAATTTTTTATGAAGCTTCTGATGTAACTTGCACAAATGTTCAAAGGGCTTGTCACAAAAGTTGCAGTGCAGGAACAAAACACAAAAGCTAGAATAAGCAGGAAGGGGAAAATCAACATTCTACCTTTAAAATACCACTAAAAAGCAGGGCGAGGTGGCGCACACCTTTAATCCCAGCACTGGGGAAGCAGAAGTAGGAGGATTGCTGTGAGTTCAAGGCCACCCTGAGTCAACATAGCGAATTTGAGGTCAGCCTGACCTAGAGTGCGTCCCTACCTCAAAAAAAAAAAAAAAAAAAAAAAAACTAAAACACCTGTTTCAATGCTTAAAAATCTAAAGAATTGTAAGTATGATAGTTAAAATGATTATCAGTTTGCTTTTCCTGCATTCTCTTTTATGTCTGCCTTTTTTAAAATTTAACTCCAGTCCTTCTTTCATAGACGATGCATCATATCAGTAGTCCATATTCATTATTGCATTTGGTCCTGGGTTGGGGTACAGTGGTGAGCACAGCTGGCTTCCATGGCAGTACATTCTTTTTAAGCTTTTTTTTTTTTCCTTTTCCTCTCCCTCTCTTCAGAAAGAAATTCCCAGCTTTTAGAATCAGTAATTCATTTTCAACACATTAGTTTTGTATCTTCCTGATACAAAAAGACCATCACTTAGTTTTTCTCAGGGCAAAGTTTCATCTAACATCTTTTCTGCTACACTGTCTAAACTCTCTCCATTTCATGTAGGAGAAAGCTACTCTTTTATGTAACTATTTTGACATTTAATGGTCATCTTCAAAATAAATAAAAACATTTACTATGAATCTTCACATTGGGTAATTGACTTTTTCATTTGATTGTTTGTTTTATTGTTGAGACAGAATCTCATTATATAGATCAGGCTGCCCTGAACTTGTAATCCTCCTGCCTCAGCCTGCCAAATGCAGCTATGTGTCCCATGCCAGTCAAAAAGTTGACTTTCTTGGGCTGGAAAGATGGCCCAGCAGTTAAGGCACTTGCCTGAAAGCCTAACAACCCATGTTTGATTCCCCAGTACCCACATAAAGCCAGATGTAGTGGCACATGTATCTGGAGTTCATCTGCAGTAGCTGGAGGCCCTAGCATGCCATACTCTCTTGCTCACTCATGCCCCTCTTCTTTCAATCTCTCTGGACTGTCTCTGCTAGCAAATAAATAATAAAAATATAAAACAGAAATTGACTTTCTTTTATTTTTGAAATCAACCTTTAGGCAATTATAATCAAACTCCAACACTTTATTACTGAGAAAGTAAATGAAATTAGTCCTTATTCCTAGTACATGTACATATAAACTATTACAAATAATATAGTGTTGATTATTTTTTAAAGTTTTTCGAGGTAGGGTCTCACTCTAGCTCAGGCTGACCTGGAATTCACTATGTAGTCTCAGGGTAGCCTTGAACTCATGGCAATCCTCTTACCTCTGCCTCCCTAGTGCTGGGATTAAAGGCGTGCGCCACCACACCTGGCTTTTACTGTTGATTTTTGAAGTTCTGTTCTAGTAGTTGCCAAGTACGGATGCAGTGATGAACAGACTATACCTTGTCCCTACCCTGGAGGGACTTCATAGGCTTGTAAATGGTACTGGGTTTTCTTGGGAATCTTAAATATGATTCAAACATCCTCTGACAGGCAATCAAAGAGCCCAATAAAAGTATTACTTAATCTTAATTCATTCTATTATCTCAGTCACTTTCTCATAGTAAGTTAGGGGCTTAAATAAAATGACTCCATTATCTTCTGTTAAGTACTTTTCTAGTAGAATCATCCCCAACATTACTGCTACCATAGACTAGAAGGACCCCAGTGAACAACATAGACATCTAACTTAGAAAATGGAAGTATGCTTCAATTCTTCCTCATGTTTTGTTTAAGTGGAGTAAAACATGCAAGGATTTACATATTGGGGCTGTCATATGTCTAATGTTATGTTTCTTATTCAACTAAATAAGCAATGATTGATTGGTGAGGTTCATTTTTTGTTTAAATAAAAATAGTAGATATAAGCTGAGCATGGTGGTGCATGCCTTTTATCCCAGCACTCAGGAGGCAGAGGAAGGAGGATCACTGTGAGTTCGAGGCCATCCTGAAAATACATAGTGAATTCCAGGTCAGCCTACAGTGAAACCCTACCTCGAAACCCCCCCCCAAAAAAATAGTAGATGTTATTTTATATATAAAATGCAAGAACCTTGTCTACTTTTGGTAGTAGTGACATTAAAAAAGGACTGGTGTGTATCTAGTCTAAGCACAATTGACTATAAATACGCTGTTTTGCTATGTTCTGTTTAATCTTGCTTAATTTCATAGTGGAAACAAGTTCTTGATATTACTCTGTATATCTAAGAGTTAAATTAAATGAAGTATGTTAAATAAAATGACCTAGGAATTGTGATGACTCAGTACATACAGTTTATTCCCACTTTCTCACTGTTTCTACTGTATGGATTTTCTTGTCCATAACATTTAAAATCTTAGAGCTACATTAAAAAAGAAATAAAATGAAGCTAAATATATCATGTTTTCTATGGCTAAGAATTTCTTTTATTATCCACCTTTTCACATAATTTTATATTGTGAAAAGACTTCATATGACATATATGAAGTACATACATAAGTACAGTAGGCATCCCTGAAAACCTGTGTAGAACAACTATTTAGAAGGGGCCATTTGGAAAAATAAGTTAATATTTTTAGCTGAATGACTAATGCTTTATATAGTTACAAAGATGAGTAGCTAGGTTTATATCTTCTCTTAGCTTTTATTCCAGTAAGTCTAGATATTTTTATAAAGAATAATTTGAAATTATGGTAAATCAGCAAGCTTTTTCATTTTCATAGTTGTGTCCTATGACTAGCCCAAATACATGTCATTTTGACCATTTGGTGTACTGAAGACATGGCCCAGAAACATTTAAATAACAATCATAATGTGGTAGGCCTGACTGTCTAAGTATTATCATATAATTGGGAGAGTAGGGGTTAGAAAACACTGATACTTCATTTGTACAAATTTGGAAGTCAGTTTAGGTTACAAACTAGAGCTGAAAATGAAATGTTTTTATAGAAGGTAACCTTCTTGCAAGTGAAATATATTTAAACAAAGCCCATATGTTTACTTGGCTTCATTTACTTAAGTTTTCTAACATCACAGTACTGATGAAAATTCTCACATCTCATGACAGGCATAAGATACAGGAGAGACCTGGACGCAGTGGACCAAGTAGGTTGGTAGCTAGTACAGTGGCCCTTTAATGTATTCTGTATTCTTTGGTTTCCACTTGATCTCAAAGGTCTTGATAGGAAGATTTAAAGAGAAGAAAGGTTTATTCCAATTGGTAGAAATATCCCATTGTAAACCTTTAATGATATACTAATTGGGCTGTTTGTTTTTGCAGTACTGAGGATGGAAATTAGGCTTCATACATGCTGCTCGGGCACAGTACCACAAGCTAAGACTTTTAATGATTTTTTTTTATTTTTTATTTATTTATTTATTTTGCCAAAGAACACTTTTTTTGCACCTTTTTCCTGTCTGCATTCAGCAGAAATCTTTGTATCTTACTCCATGGGGAAAACTGAATCTAGCAGACATGATTTCTGACAATTTTCTTCCTCAATGCCTACAAAATTGTTCACAACCGTATCTGTTCCATCTCTTTCTTTTTAAGTCTCCTAGGAAAAGTTCGCCAGTCATATTTTTAAGGGTTATCCTACAAATCATGCTATGTATGACTGCTCTCGGAGATTCCTGCTTAAAACAGTATCATCTTTCTCTCTTGTACTCTGTAGCATCTTTCCACAATCCATAAATAGATTCATGTCTTCTAGTTTAAAAAAAAAGAAGAAGAAGAAGAAGAACACTCCCTGAAACAAACTTCCCTCTATACCCACAATCCAGTTTGCTTTCCAGCCAAGTTCTATAAAATGATGCACCCTTTTTCTTCACCTTTTTACATTCCATGTGTGCTTCTTCTCACTGTGTCAGACCATTTCAATTGTACCAGAAAGGGTTGTCATTTTCTGTCGCATCAAATAGGCACTTTCATGCCATTCTTGTTCAAGAACTCACTTTGCTCTGTTACTCCTTTTGTTTTTTTTATTATCATTTATGTTCATGTGCATGTGTGTGTATGTGCTCAGCTGGCAGGCTTTGAAAGTTAAGTGCCTTTATCTGCAGAACCATTTTCCCAGTCCCTGATCACTCCCTTGTTGAAGGACTGTCCTCTTGGTCTACCTTTTACTTCTGTCTATTCTTTCTCAAATTTATTTCCTAATTTCCTTCTTATATTAGTTTCCTTTTGTTTGCACCCTCTCCTTCCCTCTTCTTTTTATTTCTTTCTCCCTATAAACATTTTTATCCATTACTATAGCTTCAGTGACAAGCTAGAATAAGACAGCCATGACCTGTCTGCTTAGCCTCATTCCTGCCATCCTCCATTTCTTAGATCATTGTCTTGAGAAGCCATACCTTTAGTAGTGTTTGATGTATATAGTTTTTCTAATTCTGTCTCTTCACATATTTCTTTTGCCCAGAATGCATTCTTGCCTTGTCTCCACTCCCCCATCTTTGGAGCTGGTAATTTCCTCCCTATTCTTTGACTTTCTTCAAACATCACTAGAAAGGTTTTGCAGACCTGTCCTCTACTTCCTTTCCAAAACTAGATGCTGTTTAGTGTTTGTTTTTATTATGTCATTATAGAATGTGCCAATAACTTATTAAAACTAATCACATAAAAAGCTACTTTCCCAAGCCGGGTGTGGTGGTGCACGCCTTTAATCCCAGCACTTGGGAGACAAAGGTAAGAAGATTGCCATGAGTTCAAGGCCACCCTGAGAATACATAATACATAGTTAATTCCAGGTCAGCCTGGGCCAGAGTGAGACCCTACCTCAAAAAACAAACAACAACAACAACAAAAAGAATGCATCTGGTCTTTTTTCCCACAGGCTGAGATGATCTGTGTTCTATTTGTAATTCATGTCATTGTTAATGATGTTGTTAGATGATGGGCCATCCCAGGTCACTGTCTGATTAGTGATTAGTTGCCATAGGCCCTAGTAAAGGAGACCCTTTCTACTTTTCTGCTTATAATTAGTGAATGAATAGATGGCAACAAAATACAGAAACACATAAAAGAAGTGTTTTATTTTAGATATATTGAGTATTTGCCCAAGAGATGTCCTAAAGGCAGTTGGATGTATGAGTCTGAAATTCAAAAGATAGTTTTGGAATGGAGATAGGGATCTGGAAGTCATGAGCATTTAAATGGAATCAAAGGAACAAATAATAATCCTTGAATTAAAAGTATAAAGAAAATTAAAATTAAAATGCCAGTTTGATAGTGGTAAAAAAATTTAAAGTCACATTTTCGGTTTATAATGTATACAGAAGATAGAGGCAAGAGGATCCATATATATCTTCAAAATAGATTCTCTTGCTGTAGTTGAAAGAGCGAGATCTTTGTGACTCAAGGCAAAGAAATGCAGAGAATTAATGACTCCCTTTTGCTGGAACACTGATTTTCCATCTGTCTCCCTTGTTTCCCCTGGTTTCTCTTCCACTGAGGGGGAGGGGGAAGAAAGCTAGATATTGTCTAAATAATACCAATGCTCTTTTCTGTATAGAAAGTCATCTAGCCAATAAAAAATTTAGAAAATTATTTTCAAAATGGAATTGGCCAAAGGCCTAGAAATTAAATATAAGTGAACCCAGCATCACACTCCAGCTCCAAACCCACTAGATATACAGTTCTGGTTAAACTACCCTCCGTGGGCTTTGATACTGATGATAGCATCTACTTCACGGTTCTAATGAAAATTAAATGAATACACAAATAAGAGACATTCAAGATTATTTCCTTTCAAAGACAGAGTAAAAAACAGGAATAAGCAATTTAGAAAAACTGGCAAATAACTTACAGATTATTATTTTGATATAAAACTTTATTTCTTTATAATGTATACATATTATATATCTTCAAAGAAAAATACTTAAACCTTAAAATGGGATTTCTATGGAAAGTATAGCTATAAATTTAGTTTTCAAGTTGATGAACAGAAAGACAGAGAGAGGAAGACAGATAGAAATGGGTGTGCCAGCAGCCTCTCAGCTGCTGTGAACAAAATCCAGATGTGTGCGCCCCCTTGTGGTCAAGTGCGGCATTGTGCCATTGCGTCACTTTGCATCTGGCTAAACGTGGGACCTGGAGATTGGAACCAGCGTTCTTAGGCTTAGGAGGCAGATGCCTTAACCGCTAAGCCATCTCTCCAGCCCTCATCAGCTTATTTTTTAATGAGTGCAGTGTCTGGAATTTACTTTCTTGTAATGTGTTCTTGCTAAAACAACCAATTAAATATCCCATCAAATACTTTTCCAATTTGACTTATATCAGAATTTGATGAAAAAATTGATTCTCCTAAAACAGATAATCCATTATCCTATCATCTGAAATCTATGGGTCACTGTTACCCACACCCTAATGGGAATATCCATGATCTAAAAGCAAGGAAAAGAGGTCCTGATTTGTCACTGTTTGACCTCAGAGCCTTGTGCTTCAGTTTCTTTGTGTTCAAAATTGAAAACTCCTAGTCCCTTTCCTAGCTCATCATATCTTGTGAGGATGTTACTGATGAGCACTGAAACAGGTGGAGCTTATATTAGTGAGCTCCATGATTTTTTAAAAGAATACAATTCATTTGAAGAGTTTTAAAAAAAAGCCTGCAGGCAAATCCAGCAAGGTGCTTCAACTGACACAGACACACACACCCCACCCCCCCTCCTGTTGGCAAGACCTCTGCTGGCAGGTGTATTCCATTCCTCACAGGAAGGAATAGGTGATTCATTGTGTTTCAGAAGTCAGTGCCTTTTTGCAAAACTAAGTAATTGACATTTTTCTCATTTCTGAGATGAAATTTTCATAAATCATTCAGCCTGGATAAACTGAGAATGTCGTTGATCTGGTAATTGTTGAAATACAGTAGAGACATTGAAAACATGATATTGAAGTGTTTCCTCCTAACCTCTTAACTTAGCAAGGTGTATAAAACTTCTAAATGCAAAAATGTCCTAATATATAAGCATGAAACAAGAGTGAGGCAAGCCTGTGTAGAAAGTAGAAACCAAAAGTAAGCACAACAAATCTTCAGGTCAAAAATATGTCAATCTGCTGAGATTGGTTTTATAATAATAACAGCAACAGTACAAAGCAGAAGCTAATTTTATTTTCTAGGGAAGTTTTTTTCTTTGCTAGTTAGCAGTGTAAATGATACTATAAGGAAAGGGTGCATTTAATTAACTGAAAGGAATATTTTATCTTTTAACTATATGCAAAAATATTATGGATAGTCTATTAGGATTTCTACTAAGAACCATTTGTTAAGAGTTAATTCAAAGACTGGGAGTTTAGTTCAGTGCTAGAGTACTTGCCTAGCATTTATAAGACCCTGGATTTGATCTCAGCATGACACAAACAAAGAGTTAATTTAATTTATAATTGGATTTTTAACCATAAGCATAGTGGTTTTGTAATTTATACTAAAATGTTCACCTCCTAATCCACAACTCAGAGGCAGTGCCCAACTTTCACAGATTAATATGTGAAGGCAACAAATGTCTCCATGGATCTTCAAGTGTTTATATCCCTGAACTGTTTCAGTGGAGGGTAATATTTGCATATAATTTATAGTTGCTAAATGTGTGGTAATAAAAGCTTAGATAAGGTTTACCTTCACTCGAAGACTATTACTGTTTCTTTAAGCAAAGGTTTTGATGCACTTAGTATGTTGTTCATACTCCTGTTTTCTGTTATTGGAACTCTTTTTTTTTTTATTTTTTTGACAACTTCCATACTTACAGACAATAAACCCTGATAATTCCCTCCCCTCTCCCACTTTCCCCTGCACAAACCCACACTCCATCATATCCCCTCCCTCTCTCAATTAGTCTTTCTTTTATTTTGATGTCATCATCTTTTCCTCCTATTATGAGGGTCTTGTGAAGGTAGTGCTAAGCACTGTGAGGTTGTGAATATCAAGGCCAATTTCTGTCTGGACGACTGCATTGTAAGCAGTCCTACCCTTCCTTTGGCTCTTACATTCTTTCTGCCACTCTTCCTCAATGGACCCTAAGCCTTGGAAGGTGTGATAGAGATATTTCAATTCTTAACACTCCTCCATTAGTTCTTCTCATCATTATAGTGCCTTTTGGGACATCCCAGTGGTCTCCGCCATCTGAAAAGAGAAGCTCCTCTAACCAAAAGTGAGAGTAGCATTAACATATGGGTATGAACATTAAATACTGTGTGTACGGGGCAGTTTGGTGAGCACAGTATATGCATTTAGCCAGATAAGAGTAGGCATTACACTCCTGGAAGCTCATGACCTCCCCCACCATAGACTTTTGATTAGATTTTCAGCACCAGGTATGTATTCCCTCCTATAGAGCAGGCCTCCAGTCCAATTAGAGAGCAGTTGGTTTCTCCTATAACAGACATGCCATTATTGTATCCATTTGTTCTTTTGGCTTGTCTGGCCAAACTTGAGGCTTACTGTGTCCACTGTTTTCACCACTGATGACTTCTGTCTCCCAGGGCTGCATGCAGTGCAGCTTTTTACAGATTTCTGTCAGCTGGTCTACAGGAAGGAGGTTGTTAACTTGGCCCCAGCTTGATTTCTCAGTGACCTTGCAGCCCAGGCATGTGGAGTCTTTAGCAATAGGGTCATGCCATGTATTTCTGGTGAGAAACCAAGAGTCTTGGCAATAGCCTGTAATGTTTTGGGGACATCAGGAACCTCTCTGGCCAACAACTCACTGGAAGATATCCCAACCCTGGCACTGTAATTTTTCTGGTAACAGTCTATGGCTTCTGGATGTGCCATGGCTTATTCACAATTTCTTGAATTTATGTTATTGGAACTCTTGTTATGTACAGTCAGTCATTCAGTCAACATGAGCTAGTTTTCAGAGCCATGTGCAGTTGATTTGTCCATTCCTCACTGAAACTCTCAAACAGTCTAAGTGGTTGTGCATGACACAAGAATACCCTTAATGCCTATAGTGTCCAGGTCAGTGCTTTGTTTATTTCCTCATGCAGGAATCCATGTAAATGAAGCAGCCTGGAGCAGACCAGGTTCTGCCACTCACCCTGTGTGGAGGGAAGGCTGTATGCCAAAGGCGCTACGTATGTTTTTCACTTACCCAGGAGACTTTCCTGTGTGCAACACCAAGAGAGATATTTCTGGTTGAGATCTTGTGCTTCCAGTAATGAAAATACAAGAAAAATACTAATTAATGGTCTATCACCTTTTGTTAAACAAAACTCATTGATCCCCATGAATGTTATCTCCCACCCATAGAATAGCTAAAGAACACCACAGAATGGACTTCTGGACTTTTGACTTTTCACTTCAGTTAGTTGGTTTTTACTCAATTAAAGAAATCATTTTTTCTTTATTTAAAAATCCTGTAAAAGTGGGGCTGGAGAGATGGCTTAGCGGTTAAGGCACCTGCCTGCTAAGCCTAAGAATGCCGGTTCCAATCTCCAGCAGTTCCAATCTCCAGGTCCCACGTTTAGCCAGATGCAGTGATGCAAGGGCACAATGCCGCACTTGACCACAAGGGGGCGCACACATCTGGATTTCGTTCACAGCAGCTGAGAGGCTGCTGGCACGCCCATCTCTATCTGTCTTCCTCTCCCTCTCTCTCTCTCTCAACAAAAAAAAATCCTATAAAATAACTGCTAGCTTATAATTAGAAGTTGAAACTTTTTAAAAATATAGTAGAGAAAGTCTATTGATGTTATTATTAACTTGTGTGTATGTGTTTAAATTCCCCCCACTACTAGGACATTAAAATGTTCATATCCTTATTTTCATCAGCTGACTATACAAAAAAACAATTATACTGTGTAAGGATTCTATAGTATAGCTATCAGTACATCTGTCACCTGTTTTGTTTTTAACATGGTATAAGCTTATGTGACTGCGTAAGATTGCTAGATTTCTGTATTGAAATATGTTTCTCTTCGGTGAAAATCTGTTTGAAACTGCTCTGCACTAAATATGCCCTTATGTTGTTGCCTAATAAATAACTTAGCCACAACTTTAATGTGAGTCAGTAAATGTATTGAAATGAGTATCCTTTATATTTTGGCTAACATCTAACTCTGACCTGGAGGATGTAAGTTAAATGTTGTGTGGTTGCTGTTTTTTAACCCCAAAAGTTTGTCACTCTGTATGGATATCTCTTACAGTATTGCTTTGTCTATTTAGTCAAGTCAAATACTGTCCTTTCTCAGCCAAAACATTCCTGACAATAATTGCACTTTTCATTTGCTTTTGTCTTCCTCCTTCCCCCACCTCAGGTTAGAAAGGCTGGTGGACGTCCTGAGGAAGAAGGTTGGAACAGGGACGGTGAGGACGGTGATCTGACTGAAAAAAAGCCTAGTCTGGGGACAGCAATCACATCTGGTGACCAGGCTGCTTCATTCAACACTGTGTAAACACTAAAAGCTTTAACTTAGCAAACAGTTGTTAGAAGTGGGACACTCCAACCACATTCCAAGCTGAGATAAAATCAAATCACAAATGTTTAACCACTTTGCTGCTGACTTGGGTTATTTATCCAAATATATTAACTACAGGCTTTTACCAATTATAAGGTCGCAGCTTATTTTGTTGCAATTTTATATTTCAGTGCTTTAATGTAAGTCTTTTCACTGGTATACCACTATAAAACATGGTTCAGTCAGTCATATCTTCGCATATGGCCCTTTCTGAATCAAAGTGCAGTAAAGTAAATATTGTCTAAGCCTTAATCCACTGTTAGGTCAAAACTTCACATAAATGCATTTTCAATGTAGAGTATATTTCTTAACTAACAAGGGACGCTCAGGCATGAGAGTATGCAGTCTTCCTTTAATGTGTGTATGTAGTTTTTATTCTTAATATTAAAGAATATAAGTATAGATGCTATGAGTTAAGTGTATAGTTTGCTTTAATAGTATGTTTAGATGACATTAATCAGGCATGATTTTTATTTCATTGTAAATATTGGCTGTTTCCAATAAAAAGATTGTTAATATACACTTATACATATTGTCAGTATTTTTTAATGTTAATCCATGTAATTTTCTAAGCCCCACTTATACTGAAGTAATTGCCAAGTTTCTGTCTAATAGTCTGGGATACTTTTTGGCTAGAAAATTAGTATGTGCCAGCATGTCTTTTCCCTAAAAGTCAAGAAGCCAGCAAACCTGTCCCATATTCATATTGATTATATTCTTTGGATTATAATTTGAATGTTTGTTGTGGAAGAAGGTAATATAATACCAAGTATACCAAAAAACCTTATAATATACAAATATAAGGTCTTAGAAAAAAGAAAACCTGCAATTTGGTTAGGGTTACCTACTTTTGAATTTATTTTAATTTGGCAAAATAGTTAAAGCACAGCAGTCACTGCTGATCATATGGTACTGTGATGAAAGCAGATTTTATATATTTGGCTTTATGAAAAGATTATGAGTTTTAGAGACTCAATAGCTCAGTGGCCAATAGGAAATTACTATGCCTCAAATAGGCTGGAAAAAAAAAAAAACAAGAAGAAAAGACTGAATCAGTGAAACCTTTGTAGAAAAATGAAACTTTGTAATTCATCTTTAAGATTGAGCTAAATTATTTGTCATTGCCTGTTTTCAGGATAAGTATATTTAGAATTTCATATGCCATTGGATATCAGCCATTTTATTTATATTTTTAACTCTGCAGGAAAATTTAAGGTACTTTATTATAGGTGAAAAGGGAATCAGAACACTAATATATCCTATTTCTTCCTTATTAAATATGTATCTTTTTAAAATTATACCATTGCATTTAAATTTGGACTCATGTTCTCTGTTTTCATGATATTTTAAAATTGCGAGAATTAGAAAATAAGTGACAATGGGAGTTCAAAAATAAGCTAACTGGATTATTTCATAACCATAAAGAACAGTCTAGCTCTCATAGGCCAGTGACTAAATAAACAGAAATTTATGAGATTTTGGTCATGCATGGAGTCTTGTCCCTGGCTCTAACTGAAACCTGTAAGATCCCCTATGTGAAGACATTTATGTCAACCATGAGTCACAGATAAGAAAAGAATAGTTATTGTCACCAAATAGCCATTCCTGAACCCTCTTACAATAAATCACAAGTACACTTGAAGTTTCAGTTTAGTCTCAGAGAACAGACACACTTTTAAGTTATTGTGTCTGGAAATTTAGAATATACAAAATACAATATAAAAGCTGCTTATGATTTCTAAATAGCTCTTCCAAATAACCACTGTTGAGCAATGCAACCAATTCCTATAATCAATACTGAACAGTTTTATAGAACATGTTATCATTAAATGAAATTTATAAAACCAATTCTTCCATCCACTATTGTTCATTATAGGAATATCCCCCCAAATATCTCATACCCTTAAAAATGAACCATCTACAAATTTATATGTGCAAAATGTCACAGCCAAATACTGTCTTGGTTTTCTATACTTAAAAATGTCTCCCAGTGGGTTGAAGAGATGGCTCAGTGGATAAAGGCACTGGCTTGCAAAGCCTGGAAGTCCAGGTCCAATTCCCATTACCCACAGAAAGCCAGATGTACAAAGTGGTGCATGCATCTAGAGTTCGTTTGCTGTGGCAAAAGGTCCTGGTGTATCCATTCCCTCTCTCTTTCTCTCTCTCTCTCTGTCTCTCTCATTCTTATTCTCGTTCTCTTTCTACTTGCAAATAAATAAAAATAAATTTTTATGTCTCCCAGTAATATTTCATAGTCTTAATTTTTTTTAGTCTTTATTTTTGTATGAAGAAATATGAGAAAGAGAGAGATAATTGGCACGCCAGGCCTCCAGCCACTTTGAACTCCAGATGCATGTGCCATTTTGTGCACATCCACAACCATATGCATGTGTCACTTTGTGCACCTAGCTTACCTGGGATCTGAGGAGTCAAACATGGGTCCTTAGGATTCACAGGCAAGTGCCTTAATCACTAAGCCATCTCTCCAGCCCTTTTCACACCTTCTCTATCACTGATTCTACCAGCTACCATATGATAATCATTACAAGTGTTAGTATTAATTTTGTTGTTACTAATATGATGATGATTATTACACTCATTCTATAGATGAGACAGGCTCAGAGCATCTTAGAATACAGCAAGGACAGTCTAGGACTTAGAATAAGGTATTATTACTGCACTCTTTAACTATAGATCTCTTCTTTAAGAAAAAACAAATTATAGTTAAGATTTTAACTTCTGTAACCTCTGTTACTATTATGCCACTTCATCTATACATACATACATACGTATGTATGTATATGTGGATGAATTCTATAATAATCTAAACATAAAGGGCTAGAGAGATGGCTTAGCGGTTAAGACACTTGCCTGTGAAGTCCAAGGATCCAGTTCAACTCTCCAGTTCCCATGTAAACCAGACGCACAAGGTGATACAAACACACAAGGTGATACAAGCGTGCAAGCTCACACATGCATACAAGGTGGTACATGCATCTGATGTTCAATTTTCATGGCTGGAGGCCCTGGCACACCAATTCCCTCTCTCTCTTTTTCCCTCTCTCTCTCTCATAAAATCAATAATTTTTTTTAAAGTTTAAAAATTAAAGATGGGGATATGGCTCAGTAGGTAAATGCCTGCCGTACAAGCATGAGAACCTGAGCTTGGATCCTCAGCACCCATGTAAAAATATTAGCTGTGATGGAGCACGCCTGTAATCCCAGTGCTAGGGAGGGTGAAACAGATCCCTGGGGCTTGCATTCTAGCTAATATAAGCGAATTGGTGATTTTGAGGTTCAAAGAGAGACCCTATGTTAAATAATAGTTATATGAATAGGTAGATAGATAGATGATTGATAGATGATTGATAGATAGATGGATAGATAGATAGATAGATAGATAGATAGATAGATAGATAGATAGATAGATAGATAGATAATTGATAGATAGAGTGAAAAGTTCGGTCGACCTTGATCTCTGGTCTCCACATGTGTACATGCATACACATGCACACTACACACATGCAACAAAACCAAAGAAGGATTATATCTATTTCTGTGTAGCATAATAATGTGGCTATATACATACATCACATTCTCACTATCTCTCTATGGTGCTGCAGTAGCAGAATGTTACACCTCAGTGTTCATTAAAGCATAATGTTGAGTTACTTTGAACCATTTTTAATTTCACGATATACGAAAATCCTAACAGTGTAGTCTTATAAAATTGTAATCTACACTTCAAGCCTTAGTCTGTTAGACAGAAAGCCAGGAATATGCAAAATGATTGATTTTTAAGCCAGGTATAAGTAGTTACAGTAAAGTTATTGGTTAATTACTACTGTGCATGAGTTTTTAATTTGTTATCTATAAATAAGACATTATGTTTCTAAGTATTTAAAATAGTAAAAATACTTTATGAAATAAATATTTTAAATATACTTTTACAAAGTTCATCCTATGTATATTTCCTTATCCAAATAAACTAATGAATCTTCTAGTAGATCACTTATTAGTAGATTTATTTTTTACTTTATTATTTTACTATTTATTATGCAAAAACTTGGATTAGAGATTTGAAAGATTTGTAGCTTTAATATTGAAAAGAGTTGCATAGATACACATTTTTTTAAAAAAATTTTGTTTATTTTTATTTATTTGAGAGCAACAGACAGAGAGAGAAAGAGGCACATAGAGAGAGAATGGGCACACCAGGGCCTCCAGCCACTGCAAACGAACTCCAGATGCATGCACCACCTTGTGCATCTGGCTTACGTGGATCCTGGGGAATCAAGTCTTGAACCAGGGTCCTTAGGCTTCACAGGCAAGCACTTAACTGCTAAGCCATCTCTCCAGGCCCAGATACACATTTTGTGTAAAGCATTTTAAATATTATAGTTACTTTTAAAATTTTCATTTTCAAATAGCCATAATTAATAAGACATTTTATAATTAACAATTCCACAAAAAATGAAGCATCCTATTGATGGTTTGTATGGAACCAGATTTTTCACAGATATTGTGTTCTTGGTAACTGATACTTACAACTAATCTTTCTATGTTTATATCACATGTATAATCACATATACATAATTTGCCTTTTAAAAAATTGATTTATAAGTCAGATGTTATGCTCCAGTGAATTTGGTACTCTTTTCATGTTTTATTGGAAATGCACGTGGTTTCTCAGGCTTTTAAACAAATACATGAGATGGTTGAAAGATTTATACTGCTCATGCTTAGCTAAATATGTCATCTCTAGAAAAGATGTGGTTTATTTTGGCACTGTTTGAAAAACGCAAATATTTTAAACATTTGTTAAGTTGGAGCTTGCACATTTGAACTAGTACCATACATTCCAAAATAGCATCTCAAGTTACCAAACTTTTGTAATCCTTTTACTAGAATAGCCTTGATTTTAAAAGTTTTTGTTTTTTTTTTTTTTTTTTTTTTTTTAATACTCATGGCAGTCCTTCCTACCTCTGCCTCTGGAGTGCTGGGATTAAAGGTGTGCACCACCACACCCAGCAAAAGTTTTCTTTCTTGTGTGCTATGTACTTGAATGTAAGTTTAAAGTTTTAAAGGCTGAAGTTAATTGTCTTCAAATTGGCTTCATAAATGGAATTTGACAATGATAAATACATATTTTTCAAAATCACTAAAATGCTGTTTACTAATAACACTCCTTTGTAAGAGTTACTTGTGCTTCTATTTAGTCTTGTTTTCTCAGTGTGGTTTCGGAATATGCTAGTACATTGTAAACCACCAGTTTAACTGCCAGATTACAAATATATATATTTTTTAAATGCACAAACTCAAATATCTAAAATTTATGCTTATTTTTTATTCATATAAGAAGTCACAAATTCAGGCTGAAGAGATAGCTTAGGGGTTAAGGTATTTGCCTACGAAGTCTCAGGACCTAGGTTCAATTCCCCAGTACCCATGTAAACCAAAAATAAATGGTGGCACATGCATCTGGAGTTCATTTGCAGTGGTGTGCACATTCTCGCTCTCTCTCTCATAAATAAAAATACAAACTATTAAAAGAAAAAAAGGGGCCAGGCATAGTTGCACATGCCTTTACAAAAAAAAAAAAAAATAAGTTGCAAATTCTAGAAATTTCAATGAAATTTTATATCTTGATCTTAATCAAATTTATATGTGTGCGGTCCCGAAGATACTGTACTCAATATGCACTATAAAATATATATCCAAACTGTGTTTTGCTTCCTTAATACAGATAAAAGGTGATATGAGCAAATTTATTAGGCACCCTATGAACCTCTCAAATCTATTTAGATATAAAATAGTAAGTTATTAAAGAAAGTCATTATTTTCATAAACATAGAAAGAACCTTTAAAACGAGATCAAATTATTTTAGTTTAAAACTAATAGATAAACCAGGTGTGGTGGCACACACCTTTAATCCCAGCACTTGGGAGGTTAAGGTCAGACGATCGCTGAGTTCAAGGCCAGCCTGAGATTATATAGTGATTACATAGCGAAACCCTACCTTAAAAAAACAAAACAAAGCAAAAAATTAATAGATTAGCTGGGCATGGGGAGTGCAAGTTGGAGGACAGCTCGGTCCACCTAGATCCTATCTCATTAAAACTAAAAATAATAATGATGATAGTTGACTTCACTAATGTTGGCATACATGTGGTAGTTTGCTGAAATCTAGAAGTGAGGCTTCTCGTACTTGATGTCTGAATCATGATGAAGCAGCTCTAAATGGACTGCAGTAAACTTGGAAAAGTTAAAGATTAGGGTACCTAGTAATAAGCACGAGGCACATGTGGACAGTCTGGAACAAAGATTCCAGAAGCCAGTAATATCTGAACTGCTATAGTGTGTTACAGTTTTTAAAAGGGGTTATTTCACCAAGAGCTTGTGATGCATTTTACTTCTCCATGTCTATACAGTGACCATATTGTTGACTATTTCTCCTCGGAACAAGTATTTTCAAGGTGATTTGAAAAATAAGAGTGGAAATTTTTTATATGTGTACCAACCCTTTCCAATGCTCCTTTCATTGTTGGGCTCCAGGTTTCTGCCTGCTACCTCTCCCTTCTCGCTCAGTAGTTGTCATCTAATCAGCTTCTGTATGTCTGAAAATGTCTCTCTTGGTGCTGTCATAAAAACTATTTGCTGGAAGTACACGTTTTAGATAACAGAGGTCTCTTTCAGTATGCTACACATTTAGTTACTGCCATTCCTCCAGCTTACCTTTTCTTCCTCTCACTTATTTTGGTTCTCTATCCAAAGTGTGCCCTAAGGCTGCTTTAGACTTTTCCCCTTTCTTACTTTAGATGATTTTATTATGGAATGGTATGTTTCTGTGCTTCATAGTTCTGTCAGTTTGTGGTCTTTATCGCTTATAATTTTTTCTTTTTTAATTTATAATTTTTATTGACAACTTCTATACTTACAGACAATAAACCATGATAATTCCCTTCCCTCCCCCACTTTCCCCTTCACAACTCTACTCTCCATCATATCCCCTCCCTCTCTCCATTAGACTCTCTTTTAAATTTATAATAGTTACTTTTTTCAAATGTTTATTCCTCAGCTCTTTTTTTTTTTCTCTCTGGAATTTGCTTAATACACATTGGGCCACTTCAAGTCTCACTTCTCAGTCATGCTTCATTCCTTCTTTTAAGTCCTTTCTTATTCTGTGCATTTCAGTTGGAATGTTTTCTATTGCTTTGCCTTCAAGTTTAATAATCCTTTATTTTTCAGTGTCTAGTGCACTGTTAATCTCATCCAAGGCCTTTCCCTTCATGGGCATTATATTTTTCTTCTCTAAAAAAATAGAATTAGTGACTGAAGAGATGGCTTAACCATTAAGGTACTTGCTGGCAAAGCCAAAGTACCCAGATTTGATTCCCCAGTACTATATAAAGCTGGATGCACAACATGGCACATGCATCTGCAGTTCATTTGCAGTGGCTAGAGTCTCTTTCTCTCTCTCTCTCTCTCTCTCTCTCCCTCTCTTAAATAATAAATAAAATATCTTTTAAAAATAAAATTAAGTCCTTTTAACTTCTTTCATGTCTCTCTTATCAATGCTTTACATTATCTTGAGGATTATGAAAACATAGATATGATAATTTAATGTTCTTGTTGGTTTTCAATTTCCAAATAATTTATAATGATTTCTTTTGCTTAGAATAAGTTACTTTTCTTGATTTGAGTACCTGATCCCTTCTTACACAATGCCAATCAATGTGGATTTCATTTTATATTTCTTTAGAGGATGCTGTGCTTTGCTTAGGGATGGTTAAACAGTTGTGTTACTTGGAAGCAGTTTGATACATTTAAGTGTGTTTCAACCTTTGATGAGGGGACCAGAGTAGTCATTAGTCTAGGACAGAATTTTCCCAGAATCAAGCCAGTCCCCTACTGAATTTACTGCCTCTAACCTATGTAGTATATGATAGTTCTACTCTGTGACTGGTCACAACAGAAATTATTTCCATCCATGTATGAGTTTAGATCACTGTTCTTCCTACTTTTGATAGTTTTCTCTAGGGCCTCAGTAGTGTGCACACATACACATGTTGATCAGTCCTCAGAGGCAGGCCCATGATGGCTCTGAAACTCTTCAGAACTTGCGCGCTCTCTCTCTCTTTTTCTTGCCCTGTTTCATTCCCCTCCTTTTACTCTGCCCTATTATAGACCACAAGTTAGGGTAATCACAAGGCTTTTTATTTTAAGTTTTGAACACTTTTACTTTCATGTAATTTTTAAAAATATTTATTATTATTATTATTTTATTTATTTTTGGAGAGAGACAGACAGAGAGGGAGAGGGAGACAGATAGCGATGGGCGCGCCAGCAGTCTCTCGGCTGCTGTGAAGGAAATCCAGATGTGTGCGCCCCCTTGTGGGCAAGTGCGGCATTGCGCCCTTGCGTCACTTTTGCATCAGGCTAAACGTGGGACCTGGAGATTGGAACCCGGTTCTTAGGCTTAGCAGGCAGGCGCCTTAACCACTAAGCCATCTCTCCAGCCCTCATGTAATTTTTTAATGCTTGTGTGTGTATGGAGGTCAGGCTCAGGTGTCATCCTCAGGAACACCATGCCACCACAACCTGGATTTTTACTTATGTTCTGAGGAATGAACTCATTTCCTCAGGCTTGTGAGACAAGCATTTTATTGACTGTGCTATCTCCCCAACCCCAGCTCACTTTTTTTTAATTTATCTTCTGTCAGGAGTTGCCTGCTGTCAAAAGTCCAAAACATTGTTTTGTGTATTTTCACCATTGTTTTTTATTTGCTTGGTAGAATTTTGTTGTCAGTTTTTAAGGTATTAGAATAAACCTACTCCCTGTTGCTCCACCCTAACCAAAAGTGTGAGTTCTCTGCTACCATGTTGAGAATGTACTGCCTTGTCCAGCTCTCCCTTCACTGTGTAGCTGCTGGCCTGCTGTTCTCCTGAAGGCCCATCTTTGTTTGCCCTGACTGCTTTTTTATACATTGTTCATTTACTTTGTTGTTTTAGCAGTTTTATTTTGTACCTAGATGTCATCATCTTGTAGGTTTGTTGCTTAAGTACAGAAGCCTAATTAAATCCTTGGTCAATTTTAGGAAATCTTTAGTCACTATCTTTGTCCTGTGAGACCCTAATTACATGTATGTTAACCTTTTCACTGTGTTCCTACATGACTTTTTTACTCTTTTATATTTTACATAGTTCCTTTATGCACATCAATTTTGAATTTCTTTTTTTAATATTTTTAAAAATTTATTGGAGAGAGAGAGAAAACAAAAGGCAGAGAAAAGAGAGAGAGAAAGATAATGAGCATGCCAGAGCCTCCAGCCACTGCCAGTGAACTCCTTGTGCATCCAGCTTACGTGGATCCTGGGGAATTGAACCTGGGTCCTTTGGCTTTGCAGGCAAGTACTTTAACCACTAAGCCATCCCATCAGCCTGCAATTTTGAATTTCTTTTTTAATTTTATTTTTATTCATTTATTTATTTATTAGAGACAGAAAGAGGTAAAGAGAGAGAGGGAGAGGGAGAATGGGCGCACCAGGGCTTCTAGCCACTGCAAATGAACTTCAGATGTGTGTGCCCCCTTGTGCATCTGGCTTACGTTGGACCTGGAGAATCGAACCAGGGTCCTTACACTTCGCAGGCATATGCCTTAACCACTAAGCCACCTTTCCAGCCCTCAATTTTGAATTTCTGATTATACCTGCCTGTCACTTTCCTGTTTCTGACTTATGCTATAAAATCATCTGTTGAATTCTTAATTTCAGATTGGGAGGGAGGAAGGAAGGAAGGGGGCAAGCAAGCTAGCGTGGTAGGGCACACCTTTAATCCCAGCACTCTAAAGGCAGAGGTAGGAGGATCACTATGGGTTTGAGGCTACCCTGAGACTACATAGTAAATTCCAGGCCGACCTGGGCTAGAGTGAGACCCTACCATTGAAAAACCAAAATAAAATCCAATTGTACTCCAATGTGTGAACACCTACAAATCTTTTTCTATTGTATCTTTTTTTCCCTTGGTATGCATGTTAACTTTTGATTCCCTGTAAGACTTCTTGAGCTTCCAACTGACTCTGTGAAGACTGAGTATAGACAGCCACCATAATTTCACCAGACAGATGCTATAGTGGCTTGAAGTTGGGTTGCAGTTTGAGTAAGGTCTGTTACTTCTAGTTTTCCTCTTTTCCTACGGCATTGCTTAATATTGCTTTCAGTGGTGAAGGTGCTATGCTTATTGAGGGTCCTTTAAACATTCTCACTTTGGCTTTTTTAATCTCCCACTCAGGAATTCTGGCAAATTCATCTTTGCCAGGTTTTGTAAAGAGGAAGTTAGGCATCCTTCTAATAACCTAAAAGACTGCCCAAAATTCTGTTGGGTTCCCAAATCTACTTGGAAATTTTTATAGTCTTTGTATGTATCTCATTGTTTTTATTCTTTTTCTTAAATACTTTTAATAAAGCATTACTTGCTTCCTGATAACTTTAATTAATCTCAAGTAAGTGTGCTCTGATTTGGTGATTACTTGTGCCCACTGTTATTTCTCTTAGTTGCCTCCACTTTTTTGTTTGTTTTTCTTTTGGCTGCTTGGTAATTCATGAACATGAGCTTATACTTCTTAGAATTATTCTATAGTTATTTCAAGACCTGGGTTAAAGTGGCTTTATGTTTCTGCCACTTGGAAATATATGTAAGCCTTGGAGCACTTTCAACTCTTAATTTGAATTTTATGAGGCCATTGATTTTGGTTGAAAACCCACATGGGGCTGACTTGTGGTTATAAAATTTATAGGGAAGATATTCTTTTGCCCTTCATTCATAGCTTGAATTCTAGATTTGATTTCTGCTCCTGGGCTGGTCCTGGGCCTTGTCCCTATCACTGGTCCTGTGGAAACCAAAGCTCAGCATTACCCACACCATAAGACAAATGTTCACAAGGTTAAAACTGCCCTTTGTGTTTCACTTATCCCTCAGGATTCCCAGTTTTACTTAGATTTGGACTACTAAATATTCCTTCCTGACTGTCAATATATTGACAAATTCAAAAAGATGTTTGTCATTTTCTGTCCAACATTTGTATTTGCTTATTGCAGGAGTAGTAAGCAAATCATAGTAGGAAACAGTGGTCAAAGTTGAGCATTGAATGAGAAGGAGAGTGGAAATTGTACTGCTAATGTTCTAAATTTAATGTCACTTGTATACATAAGCCAAATGAGCAGATAATAATAAATATTTTCCAAGAGCAATAATTGCAGTTCTGTCCCCACTAGTAGCTACAAGCAAATTTTCATTAACGGAGAAAAAATGATTGAATAATCCAAATCAGCCTGGACAAGAAAAATAACAACTGCCTAAAATGAAGTGTTTGAGTTATGAGCCATGTACCACTTTGGTTTATCTGCAGCCAAAGCTTCAGAATCCTTATTCAATTAGCCATGTTGCTTGGGAGTGCCTGGTTGCCCTGAACAAGGGCTGCATGGAGATGAGTAAGAGGTATCCGTGACACACAAGTTCAGACCTCGCAACTGTTTTTGTTGTTTGAACGTTCTTCTCTGTTGTAGCTAGGGATCCAGCATGGAATTTCAACACTTGTGTGGTAACTCCTTTCCTTCAGCCATTGTGCTGTTAAGCTCTAGCTAACGAACTTTTAACACTTGCTCCAGCAAGGCAAGAAGTAGAAAACAGTAGCCATGAACAGTGCTGATTTTATAGTTAAAACTCTATGGTTTATCTGTCTTTATGCACCTAGATGTTCTTGGCTACCTGATCTAACTGCTCCATTAAAAAATGTATAAAAAAATAAATAAACCAATGTACATCTAAGGAATTAACTTTCATTTAAAAAACCGCACCTACTTTGGCAGAAGTTTCAAAATGTATACGATTTAGAAGTTGGGAATCTTTGCTAAAATACAGTAACCAATGTGGTATACTATTTGAAAGTTTAGAGCTGACAAATGCACCAGTCATGTGGACTTTATATCATGTGACCCTTGTCTTCTAAACCAATGTTTTTTGTTGCTCAGGGAGATCTTCCTGATAATGTCACAAAGAGTGTCTCACGAACCATATAGATTATATACACATTGGCTTGCTAAGAACACTTCCTGCTTTGAAATCTAAGTCTCATTTTGCTTCCCAATATACTATTTTAAATCTAAAATCCAAGTCACTAGAAAAGGGAAGACAATTTCATCAGTAATTTGTAAGTTAATTCTAAAGATAAATTGTAGAAAATTAAAGTATGCTTAGAACAAATATATTTTAACATAAAAAAAAAGCCTCAGTATTACTGCCATTAATAATTGCACTTTAAATGTGGACACCAGAATTGCTTTTTACATCTTAAATGTAGTCACAAAAAATAGTTGCATATTTTTATATAGGTTACATAGAAGTTTCCTTTCATTTAAAGGCCCAAAATAATCATTTTGTTTCTCCTTTTATAAAGAACATGCACAAACATACTTTATTATAGACTGAAAGTTTGACTAGCAGATGTAATTGTCTACATTTTAGGAAAAGTGTCTAGACTATTGGTTTTTGTTAAGATCCAGTTATCTATGTCATCTATAGAAGTCCTCTGCTGCACAATTTTATTTTCTTGTGTATGACAAGAAATTAATGAAAGAAAGACCTGTGTGCCAAGCACAGAGTCCATTTCAGTTCCTATCCTGTATTTTCATCAACTCACTTGCCATTTTAATCTTTTACTCAATTAAATTTACCTTCACTTGTTGAAATCCAATTCATCCTTCAGGAACATTCATGTGCCACCTCCTGTGTGTGAAGCATTCCCCACTTCCCCACCCCCACCCTACAGGAGAGCTGCAGTTAATCTCTGTTCTGCGTGCCTGATAGCTCTTTCTGCAGCTCTGTTAGGGCAGTTATTTAGTTTTCTCTTGTTTGGGTATTCCTGTGCCAACTCCCATTAGAATGCAAGCTCCTGGAGATCAGAGATTCAGTCTTGTTCATTTTCTTTGCACAGGTAAATGCTTAATGAATAATCATTCTTGTTCAGTGACAAAATCTAACTTTTCAAGTTTGTTAGTTTCTTAAACTTTTGTGTAGCATGGCTCTAAACATTAAAAGATTAAAATTGAATTTTTTTCCTTCAATGGTGATATTAAAATTGATTATTATATCAAATCACCCAGAAGCACCTAGAATGATACCAGGTCAGACATTTGGGCTTACCTGAAGTCTATAACTTTTTAAGCACAATCAGCCTCACAAGTGACTGTGAGATTTTGTTGATTATGATGTTTTTTAGCTTTTTGGGTTACTTTGTATTTTTAAGTTAAATTTCTTTTGTAATTGTTAAATTGTGGTTCCGTGATTCAAAAGTTTGAATTTTAGTCTGATAAAGTGAAGCCATGGTTTCATTTTGTTAGCTGTAAATTTTCCCACAACTAGATAGACCAGTTATACATCTTCATTGAAAAAGAGTAATAATTAAATTGCTCTTGCAAACAAATTGTGTCCAAATTCAGGAAATAAGTAGGTGAATGAAAGCTATGTGTAAACCAATGTGGTGGTTTTAGATGTTTTCCCATACTGCTGCATCTACTTTACATTTTAATTCCAAGTTCAGTAGTTACTCGATTTCCTAGAAGTAACTGAAATTTTTTTGAATTCTTACTCCTTTGATTCTTACAACTTTCTTGGATTTTTAACCTTCTAATTATATAATATTATTCTTTCAAAGTTTGAGTTGCATTTTATAATGTTTATGAGGAAAAATAAATTGTGTGTGAATATTACCCATAAGGTACAAGCTACTAAATTAACACCTAGTTACTAATTTTATTTTTTCTCTACTTTATTATACCAATTTTCATTATGTAGATTGTGAAAATGCTTACAGCTTAAGATGAACACTATTCTCCAATATATAGGACAGTTTTCTGAAACATAGAATCATAAAGTATTCGCTATACTTTACCTGGATGACTATATTAACATACTGAAAACCTTTGTTAGTTTAAAAATATTTTCTTCTCATAAATCTATCCCAGCTGTATCTAACCGCATTCACTTTTCAGTCTATTATGTCCTCTGAAATTGTTTCTAGTATGTATGTACAAAGTTAACTATCTTAATTCTAAGTGACTGTCAGCAGAGTGATTTACTTTCAATAAGAGTGTTTTGTTTGTAATTTTCTAGGAAATATTGCTTCTCTACTCATCAAGGAACAGAAATCCAGAAATGCCAGCATTGTTTACCATGTTGAAAATTAAAATTATCTTGATGAATAGTGCTCAAATATTGGCACATGGCCAAATGACTCATATTTGTCTTAAAGTAACACATGGGTTACAACACTAGCTGTGTTCATTCGTAATTTTTCTTGAAATTCATCAGACAAGACATGAAAATGCTATATAGATTTTTAATTTTTGTCTTGAATAACTAAAGTTCTCTTACTGATTTTTACTTAGAATTCTATCTTTGATTCTAAGAGCTCTCATCTTTTTGAAACCATCTATTTAAACATATACTCCTTTTTTAGAACTTTTACATTTGGGCCAAATAAAAGAAAGGAATTAAAAAACAATGTGCTATCAGCAAACATTTTCCAAGCTAAAAGTACAAAAGTCTATCTATTTGCAAACTCTTTACTTGTTGACCATACTGCCTCCCCATATCCTTCTGTTCAGAGCTGAATCTTGTGCCATCATGGTTAATGTTTTGACAGATTTTATCATAAACCTTGCTGTTGTAAATTCTCCTTGACCAAAATTTAACATGCTGTGAGCTTAGAAACAGTTTTTATTGTTGGTGATCCAGAAGAGGAAATAAATGAGATATACTCTTTTGAATGATAAGAGAGTCCAGTTTAACTCCTTCAGTGTTATGCATTACTTGAAATGTGCGGATAAATTCCCAATCTATATGTTAAAAACCTCAAAATTATCACTAAAACCATACATAAACATAATGTGGTGTTGCAGTATAAAAGATAACACTGTATTTATATGTGCTCAGGAAATTTTATAATAAAAATATTTTATTTTTTAAATAAAAACATTCTTTGCCTAATATATAGAGTAAAAGTGTAACCCCTCAAATGCGATTGACATAAATCATAGAATAACCACTTTGTTTCAAAATAGCTTATCAGAATGCTTTCTAGTGCAACCTTATGATGCCTTTCATCTACTACAACTGCTTAGAGGATTTATTAAACATGTTCCAATCACTGCTCTTCCTACCAGCCTATACATCTTGATTTTTTTTTTCTTTCAAACACATCTTCTATGACAATGACCATTAATATTTACTCATAAATGCATTTGTACACAGGCCCCACCATAGCACATTAGCAAAGACAAAAAGAGTTATTACTCAGTTCTTTACCCTAGAATAAATCAAATCAACAAATATTTATTGAATGTCTTCTATGTGCAAATAATCCTGGACTGGTCAGCTTTTAAAAGCCACCTAACTTTTCACATTGAGAAATCAAAGCATTATTTTTTCAAGCACTGCAGAAGCTACTTCCATGTCCTTATGGTGACAAAGAATAGAAAGACCTGCCATTTCTTGGGGTAAAGAAAGACACAGAAGAGAAGTCGAATTTACAGGGAAAACAGGAGAAAGAATACTCTAAAATATCATTGCTGATGGACTGTACCATGTATGTATGTGTGTGAGTTTATATATCTGAGTATATGTTATGCATGTGTATATCTGTCCATATGCACATCTGTCGGTACTGAGAGTAAATTTGAGAAAAACAGCCTTTATTAAGGTGACATAAAAAATAGACAATCATATTTGAGTCCAGAACATTGCTTTAAAATAGCCTAAATAGTTGGTTCAATGTTAAGTCCTATTGTACCATCAAACCACAGTTTTCATGATATAATAGAAAAAAATATTTCACCTGGAGTCTGCTGGTTTACAAACTGTCCTGCCCTGAAGTATATGATGGGTTGACCTCATCAACAATAGATTTATAATGAAAGAAGTGATTTCTTCATTATTTACACAGAAAATTATTAAAGATGGCTAAGAAAATTGTATCATAAAAAGTAACCTAAAAGTTCATTTTAAAGGTTCTACTTCATGAAAGGAAGTAATAAAAAACTATCAGTAAAGGACAAAACTTTCAGACTTTATCACATATATTATGTTATGCTTTTCATTGTTACCCATAAAGAGGTAATGTTATATCAACCTGTATTAAGAAACTAAATGCATTTTCTTACTGAGATATTTAAAGGAAGGCTGATGATAATTCCCACCTTTGCCAAATGGAATTAATTCTAGATTCTTCACATACAAGGTTTGCATATGGGCTGTCCGTAGCAGATATTATCATTGACATTCTTATAAAGGACATCTGGTGTCTAATTTTTAACTATAAACTTTTGCCTTTTATTGATAAGCCAATCTAAAGTTCTAATGAAAATTAAAATAAACTCTCTAACCCTTTTCATTCAAAGCTTTTATCTTTCCTAAACTGTCTAAAATTAATTCCTCAATTTTTGTATGGGAAAAATACTGTTATAGTTCTTCAAATTTTGCATTTGTCTTATAAAATTGTACAGTATTATGGTTACCTTGAATCAAATGTATCTTTTCATGTTTTAATTATTTGACACTTCCAATCAGGTTGTGTTATTTTCAAAGATTCCTGAATGGTCTGCGGTAAATTTTTCCTCACAGCATCTTTCTTCTCTGATAAAACCATCAGTGGCCTTCATAATCAGAGTAAGCACTTTCAGTTTGTGACTGCTTACATTGCTTTGATGAATTCCTGATGTTGTAAGAAATGTCTTTGGTTATACTCTAAATAAAATTTCATGTTTGTGATCTAGATCAAATGCTATATATTCATAAAGAAATATTGTCTTTAGAGTCCTTTCTGGTCTTTACTTCATTTCCCACTTTTGTCCAGGATTACTTAATACTGGGACCCTGTTACCCAAGACCTAGACTGCATTGACCTGCCCCCTTGTGGTGTTCTTATCCAAAAAGTTAATTAATTTTTGGAATTTGGATTTGGTATTATGTTGAGACAAGAAAACTCACTGCCACTGTTTGGCATTCAGAATCAGAAAGGTTCTCTTCTATTACTCACTGGCTGACATAACAAGGCAAAGCCATTTATTTAATCTTTTTATTTAACCCAGAGCAAAAGAAGGAAATTGGGCACACTAAGAAATGAGGAGCTTGGAATAACATGAAGTATCTTAATTTTCTCTAGAAAGTTCTCAAAAGCAACTTATAGTCAAGGGTTTTGTGTTAGCATCTCTTTTTTCATGAGTGGAAGAGGAGAGGAGATGGCTACTCTATTTATTTAACTTTTATTTTATTTAAATTTTAAATAGATTTCTTAAGCTTTTCATCATGGTTGAATTTATAAGTTTAAATGCTAATATAAAATCAAATGTGCTTGATGTTTTGACACAAAATATTTTTGTTGCCCTTTCCCAAAATGGAATTCCTTCTTCAGATGCCACAAAGAAGACTCCTTCACAGTTGAAGTCAACAAGATTTGCATGTGAAAAAGGGATGGAGATATATATATATAAATTCAGTGGATGAAGTCACCTTATCACAAGTTCAGAGACATTTTGCTCGATTAAGGACCTAAGAATTAGACCTCTAGTTAATAAACAGTAATTAAAAGTAAAAGAAAGGGGGAAAGGAAAGAAAGGCACTATCTACATACATATAAACTTTGTGTCTTTGGGAAGGTAATAGATTTATGTTATTAATATTAGCAAGATTCCAAATAAAAGTTTAAGGATCTCTATTTCTTTTAACTGTAGAATATTTCTGGCAGGAAAAAAACTGCCTCTTTCCATGCTGTTTCACTTTCCTTCCTCAGCCCCCAACCAAGCCTGGCTACAGTGAACGATAATGATCCTGTGGCATTTTCAACTTCCTGCCACCCCACCTGAGCTCTAGAAGAAGAAACAGTATGCAGCATTAACACAGCAATTTGTAGGTCAATCCCCAGGTTTCTAGTATCTACCACTGTTGCAGTTTCTCTTGCATTTATGACAGTTGACCTACTAACAGGTTCCCATAAACAGGTTGAAATTTTGGCAGGCTTGCCCAGCCTCTTTGTCCTTCCAAAGTACACAAATGGTAAACTGTGTTCACAGTGAGGAAGAGTCATTCCAACAAGACTAAAACCAAGTCCCTTTCTTCTCCCTACCAGTTGTTGCCATTGTCTCCAAAGGAGTACAGTCTGTCAGTGAGCCCTGGGCATAATTTCTTCTGCCTGGATTAAGCACAGGTGACCGAGAGTCTGCCTTATCTTCACCAGGCATTAGTCACTCTATAAAAGTTAAATTTATTATGAAATGCCTTGTTTGTGTTAACATATATCTTTTCTGGGAAGTCTGAAACAAAGGCATGTCCTTTAAGACTCCACATGGGGAAAACACATCCTCCTTTGGAATTTAACCTTAATTTGAACCAAGATCTGTGAAAGAAAAGCACTTTAGTGTATTGTTCCCTTGCTCCACCCTTCTGTTCCCTTATCTAAAGGGTGCTACTTTTGCTTCATGTTTTCTTAACTCGCTCAATGACAAACTCTGTCTCTTTCTCTGAGTTTAAAATCTATCTTAGAAGACTTTCAAGATAATTGTAACAAACAATATACTTTTCTTTAAGAATGAGAAGTTTTTTGTAATACATTAATTCTGATATTCTTTAAGTTACATCAATGCATAGATATTTCATACATCTTCATGTTAGTTTTATTATTTGATGGTACACTGTAAGGAATATTTTAGGAGATGGGATGCAGCTCATTGGGAGAGTGTTTTTATAGCATGGGCATGCCCTCAGTTTACTCTTAAACACTGCAAAGAAAGAGAAAATAATATTTTATTTCCCTCACATTTGATTTCCTGCAAATATTTTTAAAGCACTAATAAGCACTGTAATATATACATAATTTACACTTTGTTAGACATAGAGAATAATTACACTTAAAGAAAGTTTACAGGAACAGTGAGGCACTAATTAAAAGATAAACTTGATTTCTTTTTCTGTCCTCATGTAAGGTCTGCAATGCTGCCCATGTATCTGAAACCCATAGATGCTGCAGCTCTCCCTGGCAAAAGCTAAAGCAAAATTTCCATCATGGCTGCCACTTCTTCACAGCTAACAGCTGCCTATAAATTTCACAGAAAGTATTTTTAAAAGATCTGTTAGTTTGATTTTTTTTTTTTTTTTTTTTTTTTTTTTTTTTTTGGTTTTGAGGTAGGGTCTCACTCTAGCCCAGGCTGACCTGGAATTCACTCTGTATTCTCAGGGTGGCCTCGAACTCATGGCAATCCTCCTACCTCTGCCTCCCGAGTGCTGGGATTAAAGGCGTGCGCCACCACACCCGGCAAAGAGACACCAGTTGATTTTTTAAAATATTTTTATTTATTTATTCTCAAGCAGAAAGAGTTAGAAGAGAGACAGAGAGAATGGATGCACCAGGACCTCCACCACTACCAATGGAGTCCAGATGCATGAACCACTTTGTGCATCTAGCTTTATGTGGGTACTGGGAAATTGAAATTGCGTCATTAAGCTTTGTAGGCAAGCACCTTAACTGCTAAGCCATCTCTCCAGCCCCTAGTTTTATATTTTAACAAATATTGCCTAATGAATAATTATATTCTTAGTAGCATCTTCCTTTTTTATCTTCCTTTTATTTCTTTCTTTATTATTTACAAGTATATGTGTGCACATGCATATGTGTTCAGTTTTACGTGGGTGCTGGGGAATTTGAACCTTGGCCAGCAGGCTTTCCAAGTAAGTACCTTTAACTAAGCTGAGCCATTTCCCCACCACCTAATATTTCTTTTTTTGACTTTTATTGCATTAAAGAGAAATCAAAGACTAAATTCAATTATAACTCATTTATTTATTTTTAAATAATGATTTTTAAATGTTTGTTCTATACCTCTCTCAAAATAAGTATCCTCAACATTATTAAATTAGTGACAAACAAAGAAAATCAGGACAAAACATTTATAGATTCATTTGATAACATATTTTGTAACCTCATAGTATGTTTCATTTAAATGGGAGTGCTGAAATTAGCTTGATAGACATGAGCTTATAAATATATGTATGGAAAGAGGAGAGAGGCAAAATAATGGAATATATACCTACTATGTGTAGGATACTTATCAATGTACAAGCACTGTCAAAATAGAGTGTATTGCTCCCACCTCAGCCTACTATTGGTTCCATTGGTTCCACTGCAACCAACTCTTTATGTGTCATTGAAGCTCATCTCTACCATTTGTTAGCACTTGATTATATTCATTGTTATTTAAATTCAAAATATGTATCAGTTTATTCACAGGAATTATAAATTCACATGGAACAATAATGAATTGACAGTTTGGATGCTGTTGCTTTCAACTTCCTAAGTTCTACATTTTATATATATATGTATGTATATGTATAAGCATTCCTTAAAATGCTTCTTGCTTCCCTGCTAAATGCTGCGCTAAAATTTTTCCAAAGATAAATGTTTTGGGCGACTATCTTCCTGGCATACATAGATGTTTATATAATGATATCATCCAGTACTATCTGGTAGTCAGAAATACCTTTTTCAGGAGGACACTTATATCAAAATAAGCTAAGTGTGGTATTTCATACCTCAATCTTAGCAGTGTAATGGGCAGGTAGAAACAGGAGACTCATGAGTTCAAGGCAAGCTTAGGCTACTTAGTGAGATCCTACTTCAAAAAGAGGGACTGGAGAGATGGCTTACAAGTTAAGACACTTGCCTGCAAAGCCAAAGGACCCAGGTTCAGTTCCCCAGGACCCACATAAGCCAGCTGCACAAGGGGGCACATGTGTCCGGAGTTCATTTGTAGTGGCTGAAGGTCCTGGTGTGCCCATTTTCTCTCTCTCTCTCTGCCCCCTCCCTCTTTCCCTCTCTTGCTCTCTCAAATAAATAAATAAATGAAAAAAAAAAAAAGAAATCAGAGTTGTAGAAGTAGCTCAATGGTGAAAGTGCTTGTCTATTATATACAAGTTCCTGTGATCATCTTCAGCACTGGAAAGAAAAAGTTTCAAAAAATAATGAGTAAAAAAGACAAGATGAATAAAGATAGTTAAGTAGAAAGGTAAACAGACAGCTATTAAATAGAATTAAAGAAGAAAGCACATGAAAAGTGGGCTGGAAAGATGACTCAGCAGTTTGCAAAGCCTAAGGGTCTGTGTTTGATTTCCACAGTACCCCCATAAAGCCAGATAGATGCCCAAAGAGGTGTATATGTCTGGAGTTTATTTGCAGTGGCACTGGGCACTGGTGTGCCCATTCTCTCTCCCTTTCTGTCTCTCTGTCTCTCTCTCTCTCTCTTGCTCTCTCTCTCTCTTTCTGTCCTTCTCCTTAAAAATAAATAAGAAGAATAAAAAGTTTGAGCTTTATATATGGTTGGAGAAAACAACTTGGCAATAACTATAATTAGGAAACAAATGAGACAGAAAGAAACAAAAATAATTCCAAGCTGCCATGTATATTAATATTAGTAAATTCTAAAATACTCGCAAAAATGTATTCAAAAACATTACTAGGAGCAAAAGACATATAGCTCTGTGGTAGAGCACTTGCCTAGCACAAGACCCTAAATTCAATCCTAGCAGTGGGAAAAAAGTTGTAATGTGTGTGTGTGTGTGTGTGTGTGTGTATGTGTTTAGAGAAATGTTCACAGGAGTAATTTTTGCACCTTAAATTCCAAACATGTAAAGATGTGGCAAAAATTAAAACAATAAAATACCAAACTTAATTACTGATCATGAGTTTTATTACTAGACAAAATCATGTTAGATAAAATTATAAATAATAAATTTGTTCATCGAAGGTATTTAATTGGTACTGTATATTTTTGAATCTTGAAAAAGACACAAAAATAGATCTGTCCTTATAGTCCTGACCTAATGAGATCATGACATGCAAAGTCATAAGAAGTGTGGCCATGGGTGAGGGCTGGAGGATAAGAGGACCAATGTACAGCATACAAGCCTTAGTTCTATGTTAGCCATGTAATGACTGACAAGTGTAAATGATGGACAGTATAAGGAAAAGTAGAAAGTATTCTCAAAGGAAATGTTTTCTTCTGGTTATGCTTTATTTTTCTGACATTTAGAATTCTTCAGTATTTTTTCTACAAGTATATTATTGCAAAGAATCTTGGAAGAGATAATTGGGCTTATAATAATATTTCACTAATAATTCAGTCAAAACCATACCTTGTTGAATAAGACAGTGTCTGACCTCATAAAATTCAATCCGGAAGGGATGACATAGCTGTAAATAGTGAAGATGCAGTATGCCGTAGTAGAGATAGGCTCAGAAGGTGCTGGCAGAACAGGAAAAATGGGATCTTGCTTTGTCTAGGAGATTAAGAAAGGTGCGTCCCCAAAGAAAGAGTGTGTTTGAGCTAAGTTCCATTGGGATCTGCAATTTAAAGGTCCTTGATGACTTTAATCAGAGTGATTTTTACTGAAATAGACAAATAGCGAATCAAGAAGCAAATGCAGAAATGGAGACAGTGGATAGAGACTACATTCTCCCGGAATTTGCTTTCTAACTGTACCTAGTTCCTCCTTCTGAAAAGACTTAATAAGGAGTTTTATATTGCATAGTTCAATTATATGCTGGTGGTGGCAATGCTTTTTACTTCTCCTGGGTGATATTGTATGATTATATTACACTTATGCAATGTCAATGACAGAAATATTTTCAGCAAGCATCTTAGCACTTGGAGGGTTACGCCTGTGTGCCTTTGCATTACATGCATACCACTGCTACCTCCCTACCCAGTTGGCCATACTATAACTTCCTTCTAAAAAGGCTCATTCAACCTTAGAGACTTCCTTCTTTCACTCTACACTACATGCATTGCCTCTAAATAGAGAATCAGTTTATACTACTTTTCCATTTTTTCTTCTTCCAATAGACATAATAAAATTTTAACATTAACATACTTCCATATCTTCTCTAATCTTCCATATTCTTATGATTCACCTAAATCATTCTTGTGATTCTTTATCCTAAAATGTCCCTGTCCTCTAGAATATTCTATCACTTCTACCCAGTGTAGTTTACCATTATCATTCCAGTTCTCTAAAACCCAGCTTAAAATTCATTTTCAAGAGTTTTTTATTCTTGATAGTGTATCAAATCAAGGTTATTTAGTATATATTGTTCAACTACTATATTAATTTGAATCAAATACATATTTATACAGCTTTTTCTTGTTTATGAGATCCCTCCATTTTCAAGCCATACAAACTTTAATAGGAATCCTGTACTGTGTTGTGTGGATGTTTGCTCTTCATGATGATGCTAATCTGTGGTTTTCTGTCCTTTAGGTAAAACAAACAGACTAGATCTAATAGTTAAACGCCTCTAGAATTACAATATATGACCAGATGGTCTTTGTTGACTAATCAACCAAAGCTTACAGAAAAATAATGCTAACACAACTGTAACTTCAAATATATACATCAGCCAATAAAATATGGATAAAAAGTGAATCTGAGGCTTGTACATAAGGTAATTACGAGAACCTGATAGAAATCACTGAGACTTGTTGGGTAGAGACTTGGGTTTAGAACATAAGGAAATACTTTCTGCTTCTGGCTATCTGTAGAATCAGATTAATTCATTCCCTGTGTAGAGCTATAGAACTTGGATTTAAAGCAAAGCAAAACAAAACAAAATCTGAAACTTCTGGATAACAACCAGTGCAGCCAAGGCCCAAGGGACCAAGATTCTGGAGAGATGGAAACTGTACTGAGGTGACTCCTGAATTTGCCCCATGATTCCCAGTGCACCTGATTCCCCTCGGGGAGTTTGCTGATTCAAGGACTAAGTTATGCAGCATACTTGCATTTGGGGCAACTTACTGGGCCGAGGCAACCAAAGATGGAGTTCAGAGTTAAATTAAGCACCTATGACATGAAGAGCAAAAATTAAAGTACTATAAACAGTGGTGGTCAACATTCTATGTACAATTTTCTTTCTGGACCATGTGCTGATTTCTAAGAGGCTGGACTCATGACAAAGAACAAAGAAACCAATTAAGAAAAAAAAACGGAGAAGATAAAAATCAAAAAGAGCATTTGTCAGTCTCATGGTATCAGGGAGCTAAATATCACCAAAGGGGCTGGAGAGATGGCTTAGTGATTAAGGTGCTTGCCTGAGAAGCCTAAGGACCCAAGTTTGATTCCCAGGTACCCACATAGCCCAAATGCACAGGGTGGCACATGTGTCTGCAGTTCCTTTACAGTGGCTAGAAGCCCTGGTATACCCATTCCCTCTCTCTCTCTCAAATAAATACAATATTTAAAAAAAAATTTAAAAATCTGGGCTGGGGACATGATTTAGCAGTTAAGGGACTTGACTGCAAAGCCAATGGACCCAGGTTCAGTTAAGCCAGCTGCACAAAGTGACGCATGCATCTGGAGTTCATTTGCAATGGCTAGAGGCCATAGTGCGCCTATTCCCTCTCTCCCTCTCTCTCTCCACCCCTCCCCTCATAACTGTCTTCCTCTATCATAAATAAATAAACAAATAAATAAATAATAGCAAACCACATATCTTTTTAAAATTTGTATTTATTTATTTGCAAGCAGAGCGAGAGAGAAGAGAGACAGACAGAGAATGGGCACGTCAGGGCCTGTAGCCACTGCAAATGAACTCCAGACACATGTGCCCATTGTGCATCTGGTTTATGTGGGTCCTGGGAACTTGAACCTGGGTTCTTTGGTTTTGCAGGCAAATGCCTTAAGTGCTGAGCCATCTCTCCAGCCCTGAATCACATATCTTTTTTTTCTTTCATGGATATTTATTAGATTTTTTTTATTGGCAGCTTCTATATTCCAGACAATAAAACATGATATTTCCCTCCCCTCCCCCCATTCCCCTTCAGAACTCCACTCTCCATCATATCCCACCTTCTCTCCAATAGTTTCTTTTTTAATTTGATGTCATCATCTTTTTCTCCTATTATGAGGGTCTTCTAAAGGTATTGCTAGGCACTGCTAGGTCATGGATTTCAAGGCCAATTTCTGTCTGGACAGTTGCCTTGTAAGGAGTTGTACCCTTCCTTTGGCTCTTACATTATTTCCGCCCCCTCTTCCACAATGGACCCTGAGCCTTGGAGGGTGTGACAGAGATGTTTCAATGTTGGGCACTCCTCCATCCCTTCTTGTCAGCACTATGTTGCCTTTTGGGTCATCCCAGTGGTTATCGCCAACTGAAAAGAGAAGCTTCTCTAACCAGAAGTGAGAGAGGCATTAATATGTGAATATGAACATTAAGTGTAGTGCTTTCAGGGCACTTTGGTGGGAATAATATACACATTTAGCCAGATAAGAGCAGGCTTTATACCCCTAAAGCTCATGACCTTCCTTGCCATAGTCTTTTGATTAGGTTTTTCAGTACCAGGCATGTATTCCCTCCCATAGAGCGGGCCTTCAGTCCAATTAGAGAGCAGTTGGTTTCCCCCAGAGCAGACATGCCACTATTGTACCTGTTTAGTCATTTGGCCTGTCTGGCCAAACTTGAGGTTTCCAGTGTCCACTGCTTTCACCGCTGATGATTTCTGTCTCTCTGAACCACATATCTTTAAAAAAAATAAATAAAAAACAAGCCAGGCATGGTGGCACACACTTTTAATCCCAGCACTTGGGAGGCAGAGGTAGGAGGATCACTGTGAGTTCGAGGCCACCCTGAGACAACATAGTGAATTCCAAGTCAACCTGAGCTAGAGTGAGACCCTACCTCAAAAAACCAAAAAAATAAAAAAAAATAAAAAACAAACAAAAAAATCACCAAAGAAGAGAGACTCAAATTTGATTTAGATCTTGAATAGCTATGTTCTAGGAGTAAGGACAAATTATAACTAGACATCCAAAAGAACTGGCATCCAAAAGAAGTTAAAAGCTCTTTATGACAATATCAACTAAAACACCTATTATTATCTGCAGTCAATGTTTATCATGCATTAAAAATAACTATGCATGTCAGGAAATAAAGTCCTTAACTAAAATGTCAGGAGCAAATAAAAATAGAAATAAGCTTACACATGACACAAATATTATAACGAACAGATGACAGAATTTATTGGGAATATTAGAGCTAAAAAATATAAGTACTAGCCAGGCGTGGTGGTGCACGTCTTTAATCCCAGCACTTGGGAGGCAGAGAGGTAGGAGGATCGCCTGAGTTCAAGGCCATCCTGAGACTACAGAGTGAATTTCAGGTCAGCCTGTGCTAGAGTGAGACCTTACCTCGAAAAACCAAAGTGTGTGTGTGTGTGTGTGTGTGTGTGTGTGTGTGTGTACAAAGTAAGAGCTGGATATGGAGTTCAGTTGGTAGACTACTTGATTAGAATGAACAAGACTCTGGGTTCCATCACAAGTACAGTATAAACAGGACGTTGTGGCACACACCTGAAATCTCAGCACTCCAACTTGGGAAGTGGAAGCAGGAGGAGTAAGGTTATTCTCTGCTACATGGAGAGTTTAATACCAGCCTGGGCTACATGAAAGCCTGTCTTAACATATATGAACTAAAAGAAACAATTCACCTAGCTATTGTGATATACTATGAAGCCCTGAAGCAAAAGGGATTAGGGTGTCAAGGCCAGCCTGAGCACGATACTCTCTTAAAACAACCCAAAAAAAGAAAAGAGAAAGAAAATTAAGAATCTAATCGATAGTTTTGGTATCATATTTTTAGACCCAGAAGAAAAGTGGTCTCAGAAACAACACACACACATACAGAGAGAAAGAGAGAGAGAGAGAGACCATTGGTAGATGTTATTTTGAATGGAAAAGTCTGTGAAACATTATAGACATAATAAACATTATAAACATTATAGGTTAACATAGATATTTGAAGAAGTACTGTCTAGGAATTTTCCAAAACTAATGAAAGATATGCCACAGGATTTTTTTATGGTGGCGGGGAGTTGTTTGTTTGTTTGTTTGTTTTGAAGTAGAGTCTCACTCTAGCCCAGGCTGACCTGGAATGCATTATGGAGTCTCAGGGTGGCCTTGAACTCATGGCGATCCTCCTACTTCTGCCTCCTGAGTGCAGGGATTAAAGGCATACGCCACTATGCCCAGCTCAATGCCACAGTTTTTTAAAATATTTTATTTATCTGATAGAGAGAAAGAGGGAGACAGAGAGAATGGATGTGCCAGGTCCTCCAGCCACTGCAAAAGAACTCCAGACGCATGTGCCACTTTGTGCATCTGGCTTACATAGGTACTGGGGAATCGAACCAGGTCCTTAGGCTTCACAGGCAAACACCTTAACCACTAAGCCATCTCTCCAGCCCCCAATGCCACAGTTTTTAAAAGCAGATGCAAATCTCACACCTACTACCCCACTAACAAAGATGTAGCTGGGGAAAAGGGCAAGGAACACCTGTGCTCTGAACACTGCACTGATTAGGAAGCAGAACTCTTAGAGGAAATTAGTAGACAACATGAAAGTGATTGCATAGGATATCATGATGACATAGCATGGAAAGAATGTAATGCAAATACTTAAAATAAGACAAATGAAATTTGACTTTTCAAAATGTAAAACACATAAAATAAAAAGTGCATTTTTGGGACTAGAGAGATGGCTCAGCCATTAAAGTACTTGCCTGCAAAGCATAACAACCTGGGTTCAATTCCCTAGGACCTGTGTAAAGCCAGATGCACAAAGTGGCACATGCATCTGAAGTTTATTAGCAGCAGCTAGAGGCCCTAGAGCATCCATTTTCTCTGTGTGTCTTTCTTCTTTCTCTCTCTGCTTACAAATAAATATTTTTTTTCTAAAAAGTGCATGCTGTTCCAAACTAACATACCTATTGCAACAAAAAGTTAAATGATAAAGTACAAAGTTGAGGAAAGTGTTGCTTAGTCTACACTAAAATATTCAGTGTGGAGAAATTCACTATTTCAACCATAACCATGTTCCATGTTTTTATATGGATTGTAATCTGTGATCTACTAATTTCTACCCTCTGGCCTTAATTCTGACCAAAAACACATGCAGTAAATAATGCTAATACTCAAACATACTTGAAAATAACTGTAAGATCCTCCAATTTAACAGAAATATTTTATCCTGCAGTCAAGCACCCCCCCCCGTCTAAACCATCCTCCATAAAACATGGTTTATTTCTCATGCATACCTAGAATTTTCTAAATATACCTCACTTTATTTTTCTCAAACATACCCTGCACAACACCCAAAATACAATTTTGTGGTGACCATTGAGTTCTTACTTCCTCATCCCATGTTACAACCTAGGATGGCATATTTCTTTGCACTGAAGAAAACTCTTGAGTTTACTGACATGTAACTGTCAAACTTTTGTCTCAAGTTATCTTTTCTACATTTACTGAAAAGCTTTTGTTCAGAATATTAAGCTAGACATAGTGTACTGGCAAGAATTGACTGAAGAGGGTCTGGAGGGCTGTGTTAGCAACAGTGAGCAGAAGTATGAGCTAAAACTGACCTTTTGAGTAGTAATGAAGGAGAGGTTGTAGGTGGTGTGATGGGGAATGTTGACAGGACATATTAATTAATTGAAGGTATATGGGCAATAAGAGGCATGATTCACTGTTGACTATGATTTTTTTCAAACCTGAATGACTAAGAGAATAAGAAAGTTAGGAGTACCTTGTTATTGAGAAAAATATGTTGCATCTTTTTTTTTCAAGGCAGGGTCTTGCTCTAGTGCAGGCTGACCTTGAATTCACTATGTAATCTTAGGTGGCCTTGAATTCACAATGTTCCTCCTACCTCTGCCTCCTAAGTGCTGGGATTAAAGATATGTGCCACCACGTCTGACTTAATATGTTGCTTTTATGTATATGTGGAGTATTCATCAAATATCTTATAGACAAGTATAGGAATAGATGGGACTTTTGTTAACAAACTTAAATGAACTTTTAGCTGTCTGTGTGGTGGTTCAAGCCACAAAACATAGGAGCAAGGAGCTTAAAAATGTCTTCTAGTCAAACCGGGCGTGGTGGCGCACGCCTTTAATCCCAGCACTCGGGAGGCAGAGGTAGGAGGATCGCCGAGAGTTCGAGGCCACCCTGAGACTACATAGTTAATTCCAGGTCAGCCTGGACAAGAGTGAGACCCTACCTTGCAAAACCAAAAAAAAAAAAAAAAAAAATGTCTTCTAGTCAAAGTCTGTCAGGAGCATACCTCAAGTTGAACAGGTTGGATTTATTGCTTGTTGAAGTAAGAGAGACCACACACTATGGGAACTAGACATTTCAGGTACGAGAATATTATTACAGGATTGGGGCTTTTTAGGTCATTGGAGGAAGGTTCAGAACTCAGAACTTTGAAGGGGAAGCTTTTGAGCAATTCTATGGTTACATATCTTCATAAATTTTAACTAGAAAATGGGAAAACTAAGTCTGGCTTCGTGACACATGCCTATAATCCAGCAATTGGGAAACTGAGGTAGAAGGAGGATATCATGAGTTCATGGCCAGCCTAGGAGTATGTTCCCAGGTAAGCCTGGACTAGAATGAGACCCCACCTCAGAAAGCAGAGAGAAATAAAGAGAGGGGAGGGAGAGAACTTAAAAAGAAAAATTGTAATTTGTGAAGAAGCAATAGTCCTTTAGGTAAGATGGCAGAATGTAATATTTTTGTGATTTATCTAGTTGCCTTTTCTTATCTATGCTTAGATAACAGTTACAAAGTAATTTTGTTTTTGTCTGTTCCATGTTCCATGGTTACAGAACAGCCTCATCTGGTACAGGTACTTGGTAAAACTGTTCCATGAATGTGTGACCTGGAAAGGAGACAGGGCTACTCCTCCCAGATCTTATGGAGATGCACTTGTGTAGAAGTAGAGAGAGCAAGTAGAAAGAGAGTAATGAAAGGACTAGATGACAGGTAAACTCATCTGCTTTCCCAGTGAAGTTAGTAACAAGATTGTCTGCTAAAATTTAGGAGGAGGAAATGAAAAAGCCTAGAAAAGGTTTCAGTTGTATAGTACAATCACAATAATACTAATTTTTTGTTGTCACCAAATTTATTAAATAACAATATACAAGTTTGCTGTTTGTTAAGATGTTACCAAAGATGTAGGAATGTGAATCATTTTTAGTCTTTGAAAAATGGAATATTTTTTCATCTTAAGTGGAATACTCGTGGTAGATTGTTATCTGATAAAAATTTCATTTGTAAACTTTTTTTTTTTGGCTTTCAAACTCCATCTCCCAAAAGATTAAAAAAAAAAAATCTTGTCATTTTCCAGAGCTCAAAAGAACATTAGACTATATCTACCCATAACAAAGTCCTATGGGACCCAGAGCAAAATTGAAAACTTTCAGCCATCATCTGAAAAAAAAAAAAAAGCAAAGGTGGGCTTCCAACTCTCATTGGAGTTTTGTTCCTGTGTATCTAAATAAGTAGATGCCTTGCTCATGCCTGGCTTTAGGTGTGACTGAGAGACAACTCACTTAGCCGCAGCTTCCCAGATTCTGTGCATGCTGTAGCCCATGCTCTCGTGAGCATCAAAAGGAGATGAAGCCTGATTAACCATTTTGAAATCTATCGGATGAGGAGAAGTCCTTACAAAACAACTTTTATACGCTTTAATTAAAAACGTGTTCCGGCAGCTCAGAGCTGAATGGGCTTCAGGGGAGCAGGGCTGAGCCCGTTGCTATGACGACATCAAATCTTTTCACGCCTGGCCCTTCCTCAGCACACTGACTAGCTCTCCCCAGCCATGAATTTGCTTCTGTCCCATCTCTCCCTCAGTCCAATGGCCCGGGCATCTGTACATGGCTGAACACCTGCAGCTTCTGCTAAGGGACTTCTCTCTTGATCAGATCCTCACCATTTTGTACCTTACAGTTCCTTGGCAATCCCTGTACTCAATTTTTTTTGGGGGGGGGGAGTTATTCTCCAGAGTTAAAAATACCATTACTTTATCAAAAAATAGCAATCACTATTTATTATCTCTCATCATAAATTCAATTTACAAAATCTTGAGTGTAGTTGAAAAGAATTTCCTGATGTTGGACAGTTGCGATAATGCAAGTTGAATACTGGCTATGCTCCTAAACAGTGAGAGACCACCTTCTTTCCTAGAGCCTTTTATGTTGCTGGGGATGACTAACAGAGAGAGGCCAAAGTCAAGCTGTGCTTACTCCTAAATCTCAGGTTATTCTACAAACAGCTCCACCTGGAAAAAATTGTAAGTAAATCCAGGAGTGGCGTTATGTGCCTGTAAAACCCAGCACTTAGGAGGCTAAGGCAGCAAGATTGTGAGTTTAAGGCTAGCCTAGGATAGTGAATGGAACACTTTGAAAGACTTGTTTAATACATATTTTAGAAGGGAGATGCAGAACTTATTCTATTTTAGAAGGCTTTTTGAGTACTTTAATGCCATGCTCATTACATAGGGACTTAAATAGAACTGAACTTCATCAGTTGTTATATCATATGAATGAAGAATTGGGTAGAATTTGACCCTCTCAGGACACAACAGTCAACTTGTGGAAGCTAATACCTTTGCAATCTTGTACTCAATGGATTTATACAGACTAAAGTATTATTACACAACTTCTTAATGTTGCTCTTTGAATCATCAGAGGCCTTACAACCTTTCATTGCGATTACAATTCCAATTTTACCTCTCACCTATTCTGTTTGATAATATGAACTAGGTGAATGGAATGCAGTGGAAATCATTTCTCAGTATTTCTCATTTCCTCTCTGAACTTAACTCACAATCTATTCTCATTATGAATATAACTTTCACAGTGAATTATTTCTTGGATGAAATAATAATTTCCTTTCTAATTGCCTGATTCAGTAGAGATTTTGCAATTTAAATGACAGGTGTAATCTTATAACCCACAAACTTAGGGAGAATGCCAGCAATATCACTAAGGAGGGCCCCCACTGGAATGGGGGTAGGGAGGAGGAAAATGATGGCAGTAACATATGATGTATCCATGCAATTTTCTATTTAATAAAAAAAAAAGCTGGGCATTCAGGAGGCAAAGGTAGGAGGATCACCATGAGTTCAAGGTCACCCTGAGATGACATAGTAAATTCCAGGTCAGCTTGGGCTAGAATGAGACCATACCTTGAAAAACCAAGAAAGCCGGGCATGGTGGCACACGCCTTTAATCCCAGCACTCGGGAGGCAGAGGTAGGAGGATCACTGTGAGTTTGAGGCCACCCTGAGACTACATAGTGAATTCCAGGACAGTCTGGGCCAGAGTGAGACCCTACCTAAAGAAACAAAAAAGAAAAAGAAAAGAAAAACCAAGAAAAAAAAGAGACAAGTGTACTCTGGCAATTAATCCTTGGCATGGTTTGGTTCAATGGTCGCTATATAAGAATAAGTTCTATTTTTATGTTGGGAGCCTAGAATCCAGTTCTGAGTCTGAGTCTAAGATACCGGGTCATACTATAACTTTCCAGCTCCAGTTTCTAAAGCTCCACAGTTGAAATATCACAATCTTCTGTCAATAGGTTATACAATAAACTGCCTTGAGCTATTTGCTATATAAAACTAATAGGCCACTTGTAAATATGAGCCTTAAGTAACAAATACTATGAAAAATTTCCAGCTTGTGAGGTGGTATTCTTTCTAAATGAACCATTGCCTGAAATAGGTCTGCATTTACTTCTTATCATTTAAGAACCTATTTCATTTTAAGAAGTTGAAGTGTTTTGACTGCTCAGCATAAACCCCACTTAAAAGGTAAAAATGCTAGGTGACCCACCTTTTGGGTAATTTCTCTGTCATAAAGGGACCAATGCTCTTATTTATAATGATGATAACATTTCAAGGAATTCAAGGTTTACCTTTATTTTTTTTCCACTCTATATTCTGAATATAAAATCAAATGCTTATACATGTTAAGGGTGTTTTCTCATGAGGGGCACTTTATTTGAATCAGTTTTAAGTGATAATTGAAGAAAATGCATGTAAACTGACTAAATAAAAAGCTGAAGCTGGGCGTGGTGGGACATGCCTTTAATCCCAGCACTTGGGAGGCAGAGGTAGAAGGATCGCTGAGAGTTTGAGGCCACCCTGAGACTACATAGTTAATTCCAGGTCAGCCTGGACCAGAGTGAGACCCTACCTTGCAAAAAAAAAAAAAAAAAAAAAAAAAAAAAAAAAAGCTGAAGAGAGAAGCTATATAAATTTGAGACAGCCAGGTGCATGCCTTTAATCCTAGCACTTGGGAGTTCGAGGCCACCCTGAGACTACATAGTGAATTTCAGGTCAGCCTGAACTAGAGGGAGACCCTACCTCAGAAAACCAAAAATAAATAAATAAAAATAAATAAATTTGAGACAATATAATGAATGCTCAAAGAGGCATACTTGCAATTGAAATGTAAACAACTTTACTATCAGAAAAATTTGAGTTGGCAGAAATGGTTTGCACCATAAACACAGAGCTTCATTCTTACGTGTGTAAATTCAAGATGTGAGAGTCCCACTGCTCTTAACAATGGGATATATTCTGGATCTGGCTTGGGAATATTTCAACGGAAGTACTCTTCCAGATGGATGAACTAGAAGACACACTGGTCTTCTCTGATGTCTGTGGCTCCAAGAGTCAGTGAATCTCAAGGTTAAAGTGTGCTTTGAGTTTTGCACTTTACATAACATGAAATTCTCACTTTTAACTGAATTGTTTCACATCTCCTCCCTACTAATTCCATTCCATGGCCAAGGTCATCTACATGAAAACTGCTGTATCTTTTGTTTAGCAATTTATCCACCCTACAATGCCTGGCTCTCCTGCAGCCACACAGCTCTGCATGTGATTTGTGCTCTGGACCAGACAGGTTGTTTATGTTTATGTGATGAAGCCACAGGACTCACTGCTAGGTGACCTCTGTGAAAAGGAGACACAGAAGTCCAGCATGTGTATGAATTGTGCCACAATTCAAGACAAAGATTAAACCTTCACTTGATGTTGCAAAGGACATTTTATGGAAGGTGACTGAGTTAAGTCATGATACTGCAAATGGTCCTGTCTCAAAGATTCAAACCTCTTTTTAGTAGATTGATAAAACATAGGTGTCCAGAAGTCCTGTTGCTGTAAAACCTGAAGTATCTTGAGCTCAAAATTCATCAAAATAGACTTTCATCCAGGTGTGATGGTGCACACCTGTATTCCAAACACTGGAGAGGCTGAAGTCAGGATGATCATGAGTTCAAAGCCAGCCTTGGTTACATTGCAAGATTTTATCTCAAACAAATAGAATTGTCCATATTCTTCTTCATTAGACAGTCAGTGCCAGCCAGGTAAACGTTTTATATATTCTTGAGGTAAATGAAAGCTACAAAATCTTCACAAAAGTAAACATGTGTTTTAATGTGAATTATGTTAAAGATGCTGCCCTATTCAGACAAAAAGGAAGAAAAAAGAACTAAAATCTTCTTGTTTATTTTTATTTATTTATTTGAGAAAGAGAGAATGGGCGTGCCAGTGCCTCTAGCCACTGTAAATGAACTTCAGATGCATGTGACACCATGTGAATCTGGTTTATGTGGGTACTGGAGAATTAAACCTGGGTACCTAGGCTTCTCAGGCAAACGCGTTAACCACTAAACTATCTCTCTGGCCTGCACTCTGAGGTCTTTTTAATTTAACCTACTACAGGGAAATTTTCTTTCCTCTTCTCCCAGCACTGAGGCCTAAGAATTGAAGGGTATAGTGTGAGTTCCATAGGGATAAATTTGTGAAAGTTTCTCTATGTGGAAGGAAATTAAATAATGAAATGCTTGTGACTCCTAATAAGAACAATGTCAGGCTGAAAGTCTTAAAGCTGACAAACATTTCTAGGTTTGCCCCAAACCAGCAAGTTCCTCAGTACACTGTGCTTCCTTGCAGTGTGTACCATCCTGCCTATGGGAAGGTTCCCACCGACGCTCGTCTAAGTCAGTGTGATCATTTGTTTGATGGAGATTGTGTGCGTGTTGTGTGTGTGTGTGTGTGTGTGTGTGTGTGTGTGTGTGTTACCTATACCATACTTGTGCTGGCTCTAGTTCTGTTGTTGGGATAGTCATGATTAACTGGTGAGAAACGATCAACCTAACACCACAAGGCTGTCTTCTAAGTGCTGTTGTTTAAAAACAAACTATAAAAAGGGAATTTGGTCATGTTTTGTTGTTCTTGTTGTTTTTAATGTTTGTCTAGCTGAAACAATGCAGATCTACTTTCCCCAATGGGGAAAAGAATTCTATCAGAAACTCTTGATCATTTCGTTCTCCTTCCTTCCCCCATCCTCAATACCCCCACACACACACACTCACTCACCCCAAGGTTGAAGCATGTAATAATGCCAGTTTGAACTTCCATGCACTCAGGAAACCAGAAAAGCCAGGACAGGAGGGGACTCAAAGGTCAGGCACTTGCCCCAGATCATGGGCAGTTTCCAGGTGCAGACATGGTATCCTGCCACTCTAGTCCAGACTCCTGCGTCTCCTTTTTTTTTGGGGGGGGGGGATAGCTAGGACGAAAGTGAATGAGGAGGGCCTCCGCAGAGGGGGCCAGGTTTATCTGTGCTGGTGTCAAAGTAAAGCAGGCTGAGTGGTTGGGCCGATGTCGTGCACCTGGCGCGCTGAACAGGGCCCCTGGGCGGACCTTCTACCCCAGGCCTCTGGGGCTGGGGCTCCAGGGGCCGCACTAGAGTAAACACGCCGTCTGGGGCCGCCCCACCCCCGGCCCGCTGCCTCTGAGGGCGGCGCCTGGGGTTCGGCCGGCGCGCAGTGCAGTGGTCGGCGCAGCTCGCGCCCGGGCGGGGACCGGGCCTCCGTGCAGGTCCCTCGGAGCGCGCCTCGCCCGCCAGCCCGCGCAGCCTGGTCGGGCCCCTCGGGCAGGCTAGAGCCTTGCTTTGCTCTTTTCGTTGGCCAAGCACAATTGTGTTATTGGAGATAATGAATTCAATCCCCATCAAAGGGCATTAGGCTCGCCCGGGCCCTGGAGTTGCTGGTTTTTTTTTTTTTTTTAAACTAGAAATGAAAGGCTTCGAAGAAGAAGAAGAAAAAAATCGCTGGGGGAGCCTTTCCCCGGCTCGCGGCTTTTTGAAGTGAAGGGGCCCGGGCATTGTTGTTCACCTCGCGGCCCATAAGGCCGAAGAAAGGCTCGGCTTTTGATGGGCTGAGAACCTCCTCTGCAATGAGCGCCACGTCGGGCTGCGCGGCCCGCAGGCAGCATATGTCTCGGGGCGCCCGGGCACCGTCTGGCGGGCGGGAACGCGGGCCTGGAGGGCCAGAGGCTTGGCCCCAAGCGGCCGGGGTGGGACACACATGGCCGGGATCCCAGGGGCCTGAACCCCCTGGCTAGGCTGAGCTGTGCTCTCACCAGCTTCGTGGGGTTGGACGAGTTTAGGGCGTGCTCTGAAAGCCCTTAGGGAAAGCAGGAGTCTGGTGAGGGCAGCCGGCCGGCCAGCTCCCGGGTCATCTTTTGGAACCCGGCATGGACAGTGGATGGCCTAGGTAGAGCTTGATAACTCTGCGGGCAAAAGTGCACACTCCAAAGAGGGATGGCTGCGGCTGTTCACCTGCGGCTTGGGACGCTGTGCAGTGCTTGGGGGTTCCTGGCCTGTCCTTGGGGGGTCAGTGAGGCCGCGCCGTTCTCAGTGCTCCAGCACCTGGTCATCCATGCTAAAACTTATTGCAGACATTTAAGTTTATTTTTACTTCTCCAACGTGAACTTTTCCCCACCTCGAATCACTTCCCGCCATCCCCAACCCCCACCAGCAACCGAAGCCCGGCGGTCCCCTCCACCGCCCTACATATCGCCAACCCCCTCCGCCCTCCCCGAAGGATCCGGGTTATCCGCCCCATTAATATATTAGCCAGGCATAACACAAAGGAAGCGCGTGTCGGCAGAAGGCCCTGTGACTCCCCGGAGAGGCGAGGAGACCTGGACAATGCTCTGCCCACCACGCGGCTCCCAGGGCTTGGAGCCAGTGAGGCGGCCTCCGCCTGGGCAAAGCCCAGGAGGACCCTGTGGGAAGAAGATGGGCTCTAATGGGAGCGCAGCTGGGTTGAGAGTTCATTGCTGGCCTCCTTGGAAAAGGCTCCCAGTGGGACTCAGAGAAAGGTGGACTTTACCGAAGCGCCGTTACCTGTGCCAGTCCCAAGAAAATTAACTCGATGCACAACAGTTTCGGCGAACAGTTACTTCCTCTGTCGTGCACCGTGGACCCTTAATATTAAATTTATAAACGAAACAACTCTCCCTATCAATTTTCTCATTAAGTTGATGTTTTAAAATAACTCCTTCATGTAAGAGAACATGATTAGACAAGCAGAAGGGTAACTTCAGAGGGAGGATGGGCGGGGGGGTGAGCAAAGAGGTATCCAGTTTAATTCATTGCTCTCCATTTCCAGGCAGTGGTTGTGAGGTAGTTCCAGGTTGTTTTCTTGGTTTCAGGGGATGGGAAGTCCCTGGTGTGTAATCTTTACCAAGAGTTGAGAGAAGTAGATAGAGGAAACCTCACAGGGAGCTCTCTGAATCAGATTTGTCCCAAGGAGTCGCTGGCCGTTTCTGAATTGGATTTCACCAGACTTGTCTAGCATCCCACCTGGATTCCGATGTTCTCAAGCACAATCCCATGTCAGCCCTTTCCTTCCGAGATTTTGAGACAGTATCCTGCCTCTACATTCTAAATTGACTGGAATTTGGAGAACCTCAAAATATCCTGAGGTGACATCTGGAAGGACAGTGCCTCACTTCCCAGAGCTTTATTTTACCGGGTGCAACCTCAGCTACCATGATGGGGACCTGGGGAAGTTAGATAGAAAAAGAAATGTAGCAAGCGAGTAATGTTCCCCTTGTCAAGTTTTTAAAAATACCCGTAATGATAAAATGCATGCGTTTTACAGGTTGAAACTGAACTTTGTGGCTATTCTTCAGTCCCATAATTCTAGCTAGGAAAGCTGGAGAGAAGGGGGGCGGGGAAGGTTGAAATCCCAGCTGTGCAAAGTTCAATGAATCGAGCTGGGCTGGGAGGTGAAAAAGAGAAACGCCAATGGAACTATTATGTTCCAAACTTAACTCTTTGGAAGGAAAAAAGAAAATTTAAAGCAATCTGTTATTGGATGTTATTTGCTCATACTAAGTAGCAGTCATATGTAGAAATAAACTCATTTATATGCTACTTTTAAAACCCTTTATATCTCTTTAGTGGATTCTGTAGGTAAGAATGTTGTAAAATCTTCCAAGCTATTTCGTTTTTATTAATACATATTTTCATGAGAATCATTTGAGGCTAATGATTCTTTCAGTTTGGGGAATTTTCTAAATTTCAGCATAATTTTATGACTTACTTAGCTCCAAGTAGGTTACAATAATCACCTTTTTTGCATCCAGTTATCCTGAAGTGATTAACTGACTTTATTGCAAAAACACAATTAACCACAATTCAAACAATTATTTAGTTTTTGAAGGCAAAATGTTTCTGTATAAATTTATTAAATATCAATTTAAACAATTTTATTTTTCAGTGTTATTTTTCTCATGGCATATTGTGTGGTATCACATTAAAATACATTATAGCTAAATGTTCTACAATATTACTGCTAAATCAACAGAAAGCCAATTGATCTTGAGGAAAGGTTAATTAATTTGGGCTACAGGTCTCCTACTTTCGTCTGCAATGAAAGGAATTTCTATTGATCGCGGCAGGTTTTTTGTAAAGAAATTTAATAAGCATTTCCATGGAACTAAGATCAATTTTTAAACAGCAAGGGTTTAAAATTTTATCGCTATGAATTCTCTTTTGTTATGGCTCATTCAAATCTATTAGGCTAGAGACAAAATGTTTTAAACACTTAGGTGAAATCAGTCAGATAATCAAGTCTTCTGAAAATGAAAACAGAAGTTAAGAACTTCAATAGAATGAATGTCGCGTTCATCACATGATAGTTCCCCCTAGTTTAGTTTATTCTGCTATGTAGGGGACCACTAAGGGACAATGCAGACTAAATTTTATCTTTGATTTCTATTCTGTATGAGCCACCGTGTTGAAAACGGACCTAGCTGCCTTCTACTTGGGAACACTTCCCTCTTGTTTGTTTTCTGCTGAATAGAATTGATGAGCTTTTCTTTTTTTTTTTCTGCCTTAGTTGTCTGTTGGTTTTTTGTTTTTTAAACCATGTTAGAAAAGGTTTCTGAGCTGATCTTTGAGACGTCAGGAGAAAGTAATCATTTGAAGTCTTCCCCGACCCCCCCCCCGCCCTAAATCAGTCCCCAAATGTTTTCTGGTTCTAAGGAGTTTGCTCCGTGGCTTGTCCACTGATCCTGGGCCTCGGGAGCTTTACTCTAGGGTCAGTTTCCCGGCCCCTTCCTCTCGCCCACCCCTCCCCCACCTCGGGCAAATTTCCTAAACGCCGGTGCAGGGCACCCAGGCCTTTCCAGGTCTGGGTGGTGAAGAAATCAGGCAGCCCGGGAGCCGAGGGGGAGGCCCGGGTCGCGCGGGCGGCGCTCCGGGGAGGGAACCGCAGGCGTCTGGGCGTCTGTGTGTCCGGCTTCCCGAGGAAGGGATTACCCAGCAGGGGCGGCCGGGCGACGCGGGCCGCGGGGACAAGGACGGGGACCGGGCGCCCGGCCCTCTTTGTTGACTTTTAGGTCTCTAGCTCAACAGAAGATTTATTCGCTAGGAGGGGAGGAAAATGCCCAAACAATGAACCACTAACAGCGTGTGTCACGTCGAGATGCTCGCGGCCCACTCGGGCCCCCTCAGTCCCCGGCGGCCATCTGCCCCTGGCCCCCACGCGCGCGCTCCGTCACGCGAGGTTCCAGATCCCGGCGCCCGGAGGTGGCGGGAGGAGCCCACGCGGCAGGACCCGGGGCTGCTGCAGCCGGTGGACCCAGATCCGGCACGCCGCCCTGGCTTTCCGCTTCCCGGGTCACCAGAGTAGCGTGGGCACATGAGCCCGTGTCACCCTGATCCCTGCAAACCCTGTCTGTTAAGAGCCAGAGGGAAGCCGACTTAAACCTGGAGTCGTGAAGGAAGGACGCTGCCGGAGGAAGGGAGGTCAATGAGTCGCGGCGCACAGTCCCGTGCTATAGGTTGGGGGATGGGGATGCCCAAGCCCAGGATCATGCATTTGTATTACATTGGAATTTGAATTTTCCGGGTTTGTTTACCCGCTATGTGAATAACTGATGAAATTTAAAGCCTTTTTCTCTTTGGGGACCTCCAAATTAAGTTTTAAAATTACTCAAGTCAGCAATTTCCCTTCCTTTCACTAGTAGAAGAGAGCACAGGCAGGATTTCTGGATTTTGCTCAAGTGCTACGTGGCACCCCTTCTCCCATCTGGGGAGGCAATTACTGGACAATTCAGCCACTAGTACGGCTCTTTTTATCTTGTCTGCGGTGTGGAGTGGTGCGATCAAAGTAAAGGCTGTCCAAGTTCAAGCCCTGGTGAGGACAGAGTTCATACACAAGGGCTCAGGCAGGCCAGCCCTTGCTTGGGCTGGCGCTGTTATTGTTGGTGTCAATCCGAACAAGATTTACAAAGAAATAGGTGGACTGGAAAGCGAGCCTGCTATCAAAGGAGATTAATGATTTTGTGATCCCCAAGCAACTGTGGGGTGTGAAGTTGCATTTCAAAGCTTCTTATAACACAAACAAACCATCAGCTTTAAGTATTTAGAAACGATATTTTAAAAATATCTTCACAAAATACACAACCGCAGCTCCCCTGAAATGCTCTGGTGACATAAAGCTTCCCCTACAGGAATGAATTAACTACCCTTCTTCCCACCCCTCCAAAGCCACCATGATGGCTAAGTTTTGTTTCTCTTTTAATAAAAGCGTTCAGACTCTGTTGTAGACAACTTAATTTTATCTGTCACAACTGATATTTTCTCACTGAAATTATAAAAATATATCGCGGATTTAGTAATATTTGATTTCATAGCGTAAAAACTCGAAACACAGAGAATTTATACCCCCCCCAAAAAAACCAACCCTGAAGTAAACATTACTGGGAATAGAATTTTTAAGATCTCAGTTCTTGGAAGATTGTCAGATTATCTACCTACTTTAATTGAATTTCTTTCATTGCTTTTTAACTAGGTACAGGATCAAATAGATCACAGATGAAACCATTTTGTTTTAAATTATTTTCTTTTGCCATTTGTATTAAGTTCCAGAATTTGAAAAAATTCATATTCAAAAGATCCATTTTGTACTTAAGTGAAGGAAAATAACAGAAATCATTTTTGTTAACATTTGATTTATTTAAAGTCCTTAACTGCAAATGATCAGGAATATATTCCACGGCTTAAAATCTTGTATTTTTGTTATTTAAATCAAAATATCTTAATTACAATCACATTGATAAAAATTAACATATTTAAATTTGTAATTTTAACCATCATTTAAAGAAATTTCAGCTGTAAAGAAAAAGAATAAACCATGCAATAAATTAACATCGAGAAGGTAAAGAGGAATACTAAGGAAACCCGTTTGGCTATAACTAACACCATGTCCAACTGTGGAAAGTGCATTAACACTGGATGAAACAAGCATACAATGGCAATAACTAAAATGGTCACAATCAATGGGAGTTTGGAACCTTGGACCAAATTTTGAAATACTTTTCTCTCCTCAACACTGTGATATTCCCTTGTTTTCCCCATTGGGAAAAATCTTTAAATGGTATACATACCCAGAAGCTGACTTTACATGTGTGACCTCAGAATGACATGAATATGGCCCTCAGCAGAGTTCGTGAGGAAGGCAAATCCTGAGGACTTGATTCTCAGGGTCATATGTAGGAATAGAGGACAAGGGAGTGGGGTCCTTGTAACTTGGTCAAGCAACTTTTGAAAATGCAGCATGTATATTATCTATCTATTATCTCTACATGATATGCAAAATTGTATGAGGTCTACATATGTGATCACGATTAAGTCCATAGACAATATATGTATTTCATTTAAAGACAGCTGCTGAGTGCGTCAGAAATGTAAGCTGAATTCACTTGGCTCTGCTGTTTGTAATCTTTTTATATCTTACTGCAGAACTTCAGCACTGTCTTTACTTCTAGCAGCCCCTACGGTCTACTTCTTTTTCATTTCAATTCTTAGGGTTAAAAGTATTGCCACAGACCTGTAAACTCGCGTGATGGACCCAGGTTAAGTAAGGGGGAAAGAAAAAACACAAACAAATATTTTACAAACTTGACCATCTTTTTTTTTTTTTTCTTTTTAAATAAACCTTTGTGCAGGCTAGTATGCGCCTGCAGGGGAAAGAGGAAAGAGGGCAAGGAAGGGGGAAGATTTTCTATATACACACTTGTGGATCATTAAACTTTAAGGGAGAAAATATTTTGTTGGTGTGGGGTTGGCTGTCTTTGAAATAATACAACGAGTGAGTTTTGAATACAATAAGAAAGTAACAGTCTTTTGCACTGGGGAAAATTGTACATGAAAAATAAAAATAGTTGGGATTTTATTATGTAGTTGGTTAGGATGTGTGGTTCTTTTGCTGTTGATATTTTTCTCTCTCCTGCTACCAGCTTGGCCATGCAGACAAACCCCCAGTACCGGGAGCTAGGAAGTATTTAGGACGGGTCTGGAATACACACCTTGGTAGTAGGCCGGCTCCAGGGCTGAGGGCTCGATGGGGCTCCTCGTAGCCACCGAGGCGCTGCCCAGAGGCAGGCTGGCGGGTAAGGCGGCGCCATAGGGTGAGTACTGCAGCGCCTGCTCATACGCCTTGAAGTCCAGCTTGTGCTGCTGCTCGGAGGAGGACATGAGGTTGTTGATGGAGAACGGGTGGTTAAAGGAGTAGTGGGGGTCCCCTTTCAGGTGAAGCTGAGACTCATGGGGTGCCAGGCCGTGCGCAGGGTGGGACTGGGGCACAGATGCCAGCGCCCCTGGCCCAGAGCTTATGGGGGGCGCAGACGAAGAGGTGGGAGTCTTCAACTCCGAGGCGCCCCCTGTCGCCGTGGGCCCGCTGTGGTCCAGAGTCTGGGGGCTGGCGGACGGCCCGGGGGCCGGCGCGCCCTCTAGCTGGCCACCACCTTTTGCGTGCATGCCCCGATGAAGCGGCGACTCGGAGCTGGGGTTACCCGCTCCCGAGGGGTCCTTGCGACTCTCAGGGCCTCCCTTGGAGCCGCTGACCCCGCTCCCACCCCCGCCGCTGGCCCCAGGTTGCTTCTCGCACTTGAAGCGCTTTTGACGCCTTAAGTAGCAGCCGTTTTCGAACATGTTGCCGGAGTCGGGGTGCAGCGTCCAGTAGGAGCCCTTGCCGGGCTTGTCCGGGGACCGCGCCACCTTGACGAAGCAGTCGTTGAAAGACAGAGAGTGGCGGATGGAGTTCTGCCAGCGCTGCTGGTTCTGCCGGTAGTAGGGGAAGAGGTCCATGATCCATTGGTAGATCTCGCTCAGCGTGAGCATCTTGCTGGGCGCCTGCTGGATGGCCATGGTGATGAGCGAGATGTACGAGTAGGGCGGCTTGGCGTGCGGGTAGCTGCGCTTGAACGTCTTGGCATCGCCACCGCCCCCGCCTCCGGCCCGGCTGCGGCCCAGGTTGGACGGCGCGTACGCCATGGGGCTCATGCACGGGTTCATGGCCGCCGCGTAGGGGCCCAGGCCGTTCATGGTGGCCGCCGACTGCGCGCCCATGGAACCCATGCCACCCGGGCTCAGGGCGGCCCCCATGGCGGTGACGCCCGCCGCCGTCATGCTGTTCATGGCACCCGCAGAGCCAGCGGGCATGCCAGCCACAGCGCCGGGACTCAGTCCGGCCCCCAGGCCAGGGTTGGCGTAGGACATGTTGAAGGAAGCCGGGGTCATGTTGCCGCTCGTGGTCATGGTGTTCATGGTCATGTAGGTGTTCATGGAGTTCATGGAGCCCAGGCCCGAGTTCATGTTGCTGACGGGGACCGTGGAGTAGGCCTGGAGCGGAGACAGCGAGGGAAGAGGCCCCCGAAGGGCGGGGTTAGTGGTGGGCAGCGGGAGCTCGGCTGGCCCAGGGGTGAAGCCTTGGGGCCAGCGGACTGCATTTCTGTAAACCTGGGAAGGGGGAGACTCCCCACCCCGGGCAAACGGTTAGGCTCCCTTCCCAGACCGAGCTAAGATGTCCTGCACAGCAGGGGGAAAATCCTAGCGCGGCAGGCATGAAAGACAAGCGCTCACAGAAAATATGTCCCCGGGAAGACGTGTAATCGCCTTACACGCCAGGATCAGGGGCTGGCTTCCAGGGCCCCTTCATCTCTCCATCCACGCCAGGCACTGTCCCAAGTCTCCTCCCCAGACCAGCCTGGGCAAAGCGCCTTTCGTCCAAGTCGTCTTTAAAACTCCGAAAATAGAATTAATACCTGACCCTCCATTTCTTCACTTCACCCGAGGGTGCCACACAGGCCCTGGGGGCCAGCATTGGGGCACCGACTAGGCGCCCACATTGTCCGAGGCTAGCGGGCACCCCTAAATGCACAGTAGTTTGGGTTGTACTGGGTGACCATTAATGACAGTCACTGATAAAGCAAATTGTCTGTGCTTATATGACCCCCCAAAAAAATTATTCCTGATAACTGGCTTTGTCTTAAAAAGTTGTTGACAAACATGACTTTTCTGCTCTTATTATAAATAATCTACTAGCGTTTTCCACCTACTTATAACAACTGTAAAATTTTAGAAAGGAAACTCAGAAGTTAAATAAGTTTTGTAAAAATTGAATTAAAAATAAGATTTACAACAGAAGGGACCTGGGAGAGGTGCATAACATCAGCGCTCAGCATACATTTAACTATAACATGACCTCACATGGCCACCATGCAAGCCATTCAAAAACATGCATTAATTTTGTTACCTGTTTCCAGTTGACACAACTTAAACTCCCCTCCCCAAACTTTTATATTGCTGCGTGTCATTTATAAAGCCTCGGCTTTGAAACTCCGTGAATACTTTGGAATTTTAAATTCCAAAATCAAACTACTCAACTTTCCCAATGCTATTCGACTGCATAATTCTCAGCTGTAACGTGTATGAAAGCTCTTTGGATAGGGGTCTTAACTGACTGGTGGGTTGAAATGACTGCATCACAATTAAAGCTCTGGAAGTGTTCTAAGTATCTGAAATCATCATCAGCAAGTGAAAATCCTTGTCATTCTGGGGGACTCACTAAGTATTTTAAAAGCAGAGTCCAGAATTACTAAAAACTACTTATCTGATAAATTAAGAAACAATAATGAAGTCTTTAAATTTACATACTTCAGTAGTTATAACTCCATTTCAAAACCTGAGATGAAAAAGGAAACAGATGTAGTTAGGAGCACCCTGCAAGCTATGATACACAAATAAACTTGGAGATGAATTTGTAAATATAAATATAAACCAGTGCCATGGAGACATTTCCCGATTATGCATTTTTCTGTCTACATCTGAAAAAGTACTTTTTAATTTAGAATTGAGTTTCTTTCCCTCTTCCCAGATTGTCCAAGGCCTTTTCAGTAAGCGTTTTCAATAATGGTCATTAAAATTTGAGGGCAGTTGTCAGCTGTTTCCAGAACACTTTTAATAGGTAGTAGTTCTGCCTGTACCTGGTTTTCTTAGCAATGCTTTTGTGCACATTGTAATAAACCCCTTGGACGCGCCACCAAGGGGACAATGAAGAGAAACAGGTTCTTGGCCCCAATTCTGGAAAAGGATTCGGTTCGCACCAGCGCCACCCAGCGTTTCTAGGGAAGAATGTGCACACACCTCCAAAAGGCTTTTGAAGACCCAAGTTTTATAAAATGTAGGAATCATTCATTATCAAGAAGCCCAACTTCACTGCAGATCACCTCTCTATCAGAAGACATCTGCGAATTAAATGGCAGGGCCAAGAAACCTCCCCGAGGCTTGGTGAGCCAGTCTGGTTTACTCGGAGTTGCTGGCAACTCGGGCTAGTGCCGGCCCGCCAACCCTCGGCACCCCGGGGCCGGGCTCGGGCTCCGGCTCTCAGCTGGGCAGAGGGAGGCAAGTGTTTCCAAAGCGGAGTTAAGTTTCCTCAAACTCTTGCCTGCTGCCAGCGCCGGGGACCCAGCGTGCAGCGGCTGGTTCCGGGGCCCGGGCGGGCCGGGGCCGCACGCGGCAGGCGGGCGCACAGCCATGCCACGGATGGAGCGTCCCCAGCCCGCGCGCCAACCGTCCCTGCCAGGAGCCCACCTCGCCCAGCTCTTCCCGTTTCCCCCTCCCCAACTCGGGCTCTGGGGTGGGGAGGAGGAGACCCTGCTGCCTCCCGGCCTCTCACCTCCTGCGTGTCGGCATAGTAGCTGTTCCAGTCGCTGCTCTCGTGCCCTTCCATCTTCACAGTCCCTAACATCCTGGAGCCACCCAGCCCGAGACGACCATCCAGCCCAGTGCCGAGCGACGGGCTGCGCTGAGCGAGCGGCGCGGGGCGGGCGGGGGAGGGGAGGGGAGAGGAGGGGAGGGGTGCGCCGGTGGCAGCCGCGGTCACCCGAGCACGCGGGAGGGCCCAGCGCCGCCCCAGCAGCGACGGAGAAGCGCGGCGGGGGCGCGGCGGGCGGGGGCAGCGCCGGGGGCAGGCGGCGGCCGCGCAGCGCGGCGCCCAGGAGCGCCTCCGCTGGAAGTGAGCGGGCGGCCTGTGCGCGGAGGCGAGTGCAGTTGAGCTGATGTGGAGCTTACGTCGCCCGAGTGCCCACCTCCTCGTCCTCTCCCCATTTGTCCGCCGCACAAAGACGCCCGCACCTACAAAGCCCGAGGTGCACCTGCGAGGCGGCCGCCCGCCAGTCCCGGCCGGGCCGCCGCGCGGACGCCGCGCGCCCACCCCCACCCCCACCCGCGCGCCCCTCCCGCCAGGCCCCCTCCCCCCAAAACCTGGCCCTCACTTTGTTTGCAAAGCAGCGTAATTGGTTTAAGCCCTGAGGCTAGGGAAAATGGGGCGTGTGTGTGTGTGTGTGTGTGTGTGTGTGTGTGTGTGTGTGTGCGCGCGCGCCCGCGCAAAACCCCTTTTGGAGAGGGAAGAAAAAGAAAAACAAGGCGGTGCCGGGCGGACCGGCTCTAAATGGGACCTGTGCAGCGGGAGAAGGGCCAGGGTAGGGACGTCGTCGGAGTCCGCGTGCCGGGACCGTGTTCGCTAAATGACCCCCGCGTTCCTAGCAGAGGCGCTCCACACCCTGGAGACCTGGCTGCGACTCGGTACCGAGTCCCTCCAGCTCCTTGGCTTGCTCCCTACCCCCACCATCCTGATTCCTGACCCAAAGTTCAACCCTGGGAGACTAGAGACTAGGGATTACGGGACCCTCATCCACCTCCCCTCCCCCCACCCCCGCCCGCTTCCCGAGCTTCAGGCTAGAAAAGGGGGAAAGGCTCGACTTTTGCCTCGTCACTAGAAACCCGGTCATCTGAGTCAGCCGAGCCGAGTGACGTTGGGACGACCTGGGCTCCTGGCTAGCACAGCGGAGGCGCTGCCACGAAACTCATACCTGCGGCTAAGAGCAGGTGAGTCACCGCGCCGTTTTATATCTTTATGACATAACTTTTTTCTTCCGCCTGAGTCCACTCCACTCCCCTTGTCATCTGTAACGATCAAAAAGAGGAAGAAACTGAGAACAGATGTCTGTGTGATAGGGCAGGCGGAACCTCGTCGGGCCTGCCTCTCTATCCCGGGCTCCTCCTCCCACCCCACCCCCCACCTCCTTCGGCAGCCTCTGGGACTGAACGGGAGGCGACCGCCTGGTTTCTGATAGGGAAAGGTCAGGGGGAGGGGACATCTCCTTAAACGGTGGCTTAGCTGGCAGCGCAAGGACCTGGGCGCTGGAATGCATTCGCCCTGCTGGCAGAGGTGCCAGCCTGAAACCAGAGATGGCCCTCACTGTTGTCTGATCTCTGACCTGGAGGAGCTGGGCTACGACCCTCGCTTGTTTCTAATCGGCCCTGTGGAAAATTCTCCTCCACTCAAATCCTCTTGCTTGTAACCAGTTCCTAGGTAGTCGCCCTCCTGTCCTGGGCAGGAAGACCAATCAAAGGGATTGGTGTTGGTAGGCACTGCATTTGTCGTAGGTTAGAAGATGATGTCCGTCTCTGAGCACGTGCAACTGTGTTTCTAAATGAATGTGACTGTGACCGTGTGAACTTGTGTGTGCTGTGTCAGCCTGAAGAATCACTAGATTTCTTTAAGAAGCAATCAAATAGTCTTAAGTGACTAAGACTATAAAATATTCTTGTTTTGCAAAGTTTAGAAATGGAATTAATCTCATTTGAATGAATGTGTTTTAACTTGTCTTCCAAATAGATACCTTAACCTCCCCCCCCCCCATGCTTTGTTCTGTTAAATCTTTCTTCCTTGAAGTCTGGCAAGAGAGTCATGTTAAATCCTTGAACCAAACAAGTCTCTTAAGTCAGCAGGGGAGCAGAGAAGGTGAAGATATGTAGTTAAGGAAATAAAACAGATAAAAGCATTGGATTACAATTCCTTTCTGAACAAAAGGGGGGGGCACATCACATTTGTAAGGAAAGTAATGAGAGTGAAATTAAATCCACCTGGAACTCAGAAGAGCAGGCCACCCTCCCCTATGAAGTCTACTCTGGTGACTAGAAGTCGCTCCCATCAGTCTGCATAAATGTACCTGTGAATGTGTGTCAGAAACGAATGCTTTTGTGCACAGATCCCATCAGTAGCAGGAACGAAGTTTCTTTTGTAAAAGCACCCGGATGCTCAGCTTCCTCAGCCTGGTTCTGGGGACTTCCAGGCTAAAAAGCTTCCTGGTTCCTTTCTCAGGTGATCCTCCGACGCCCCCTTAGCGCTTCTACACCGAGGAGCATGACTAGGATATTTTCTGTGAATAGTAACAATGTAGCTGCTGGTGCCTTAAAAGGGCGGGGGTGTGTGTGTGGGGGCGGCTGTCAGTTAGAAGGGGGTTAATTAAAATATCAAATATTCTTTCAGCCTTTTTTCCAAGTCTATAAGTCCTCTTTTAGAACGTCAATTTAAATGAGATGGACTATTCATAGCGCTTTACTGAAGTAAGATTTCTCCCAAGGTTCTTCAAAAACCCAACACTGGTTGTTGGTGCTGGATGGACTCTGCAGGTTTTACAGCCTTGATTCTGCTGTTCCCAGGTGGGGGGAGGGGTCGGAAGGATTCTTCGGAACACAGCGCCCCCTGTCTTAGAAATTGAACTCTGGGTTTCCTTGGTGCCCACGGGGAGCACAGCCAGCCTACACTAGATCCAACCTCGCAGAGGCCCCAACACCAGGGATCTTGGTTTTTGGAGTTGACTACCTGAAGTCAAGAAGGAAAGGTTACTGAGTTACTTCTGGCCTTTCTACATTTCAGTAGTGGCATTGCTAGACACCATCAAACTCATAGGTGAAGTTTTAATGTTCTCAGAAGCCATCCAGGTTTGAAAGTGAACGTGGGGGGTCACTCAGAATCTTTGCCTTAGCAAAGACACCTCCCACTCCCCCCCCCACACAAAGGAATGCGGCTGTCTTGGGTTGATGGAAAAGTTGCACCCAGATAATGAATCTAAACTCCCAACCTTGCTCATTCCTCATTTCCCAACGTCTTTTCTTCCGTCATTTGCAAATCGCTTTCCAAAAGTTGCGGTCTTCAGCTTTGGAAGTCTGGGTGAACTCAGACAGGGGGACCTGGTGGTGGCTTCAGGGACGGGTTTATGATGGACGGGGAGAGCAGGTAGTTTAGAGGGCGGGCTCCTGGAGTGGAGAAACCTGGGGTGATCCGACCCGTGGGATGCGCGGGTACTCCAGGCTGGTCCTGCTACATTCATGGGGCCTGCTCCCTGACTGCAAGAGGACAGCTCAGGTCCAGTGACCCTACCCATCTTGCCTTATCCTACCCGAGCTAAGGTGACCTAGTCCCGCAGGTTTTTACAGAGGAGAGAGAAGTAGAGGATGACAGGAGGAAGGAAAAGGCCACAGGATTGCGTCTCGGGATCAGCTGCTGGACTGTTGCGACGCCAATGCCCTTGCTACTTTAGCGCTCTGCAGCTTGGGCAGAGAGCAGGACCCTCTGGAGTTTCTCAAGGGCTTCCTCTCTGGCTGTCGCCCCCATTCCCCATCCACGTCCGGGTTGTGTGTGAGGTCAAGACCACGGTGAGCCCAGCCACACTCTGTGCCGGGTGGTCCGAGCTCCTCCGCGGGCCCCGCCCCCACCCGGATAAGAAGCTTAAGTCCTCTTGCCGCAGAAGAGATTCAGACGCGATGAAATTAAGACCTGCGGTCTTTAACTCCATTCAAAGCCAACCCCGACTGGGACCTGACTCAGCTTAGTCCTGAGCATCTAGAAGCATCCGCTGGCGTTTGCCTGGTGCCTGGCCTTTGGGGTCTGAGGTGGGCTGGGGAATCCCACTTCAGCGGCCTGCCTGCACCCCGGGGGACCCCAGCTACTGGCGCATAGGGAGAGCCTTCAGGCTCCCGTTCTTTCCCTACCTCTTTCCTATTCTTTCCTCATACATTTCTTCTTCGTCTTCTTTCTTTCACCGCTAACCCGAATCAAAGAATCCGTTTACAACACACAGGTGTCCAACTTCCAGTAGGTAGGGGACCACCTTGTCTTTCCAAATCCTTTACTGTTCGCGGCCCCCGCCCCTGAGCAGGTGTCCAGCTCGCCACACCCGTGCATATATCTAGAGCTTTGGCTTATTTTATTAAAAACAAAAACAGACATTAGGTTTGTCCCTTCTCCTCCTGTCCCCAGAATCATCACTGTGCTTTTGAGGGTCCCTGGGAATTTGGGCCTGGCTCGCCCGCAGCCGGATGTCTAAGCCGGAGCTGCCCCCACCTGGCCTTGCCCGCGGGCGACAAAACCGTCACTCTGGCCATAGTAGAGCTTTGCCTTGCCAAGATCAACTCGCATTTTCATGTATTCAAATGAGAGATGTTAGGAAGGGCGACTTGTCTTTGTGGGCAATCAGCAGCTTTGGAGGGAAAAGTTAAGTATCGTGTCTCTCGCCAACCCAGGAGCATCCACGGCGACCCGGCTCAGACCTGGATCCCAGTGCCGCTGGCCGAGGATGAGGTAACTACGTTATTTATCCAGGTCAGCGCCAGCTGGAAGACGTGCTCAGTCCCAGCCAGCCAGTCTGTCAGTCAGTTCCTTCTTATGCATCCAGTTCCTGGGGGGGGGTAACCAGTCTCCACTTGCTGGTGCCCACTTTACCCGGATCTAATTAATTAAAAAATCTCTAGGGCCGGGCTCTGGACAAGGAAGTGGGTTTTCACGATGCACACCAACAGTTGGAATGTCTTTCCAAGAAACACTCGTCTAAGAACAGAAAAGGGGCCAGAATGGCTGAGGCCCTATTGTGCGCCACAGAGGAGGCAGGGCACCTTGAGATCCAGCATTTTTCCAGCTGTTCCTCAAGGACTGAAGGTCGGGAAGCCTTGGAGAGGGTTGGTCAGGCCTATTCCTTTCCTTATGTAAAAAGTGCATGCTAATGAGCAGTGTTTGAGAGCTTTGCCCAGAGGGCGGCAGCTTAAACTAAATCTTTCCAGAAAGGTGGACAGTGGATGTACGTTTAGTCTCTTCATCCAGCAAACTACCCCCTCCAGTCCACAGGAACTCCCTCCCTCCTCCCCACCCACCAGGAGCTTCCGCCATCCCTCAGTTTTCCCCGGGTGATTTAACTTTGCCTATTCAAATGTGATTACCCTCACATTTGCATAGTTCTATATAACAAACGATTTTGTGACAATCATATAAATTATATCCTACATTTAGAAAAATAAAATAGTAACTGTTATCATTTTTCATTGTATTAATGTTCTGATTTCCCTTATTAATTCTGAGACTAAGTTACTGATACAACTAGAGGGAGGTTACTTTTTTTTTTTTTGGTTTTTCGAAGTAGGGTCTCACTCTAGCCCAGGCTGACCTGGAATTCACTATGTACTCTCAGGGTGGCCTCCTACCTCTGCCTCCCAAGTGCTGGGATTAAAGGCATGAGCCACCATGCCCCAGCGAGGTTACATTTCTTATTGAAATTAAAATTCGATTGGAGGGCACTGCTGGGTGGTTGCTTTTAGGGTTTCCAGCAGCTATTCCAGAGCTGTTTTGTTTTTAAAGTGTTGCATTTCTTCATACGTTTTACATTTTCTTTGATTTTGTACTACAGAGCAAAACCTAGCTAACCCTGCAACACGTTTGTATCTTAAAAAAAAAAAAAAAAAAAAAAAAAAAAAAAAAAAAAGGCTGTGTGGAGGTCTTCTTGGCAGTGCTTGCTTTGGCAGGATCCTAGTGAGATTTGCAGGACATTTGGCCGCTTCCTGAATGCTGTGGCATGTAGAACCACACTGTTGGGCATTATCATTGGTGGCAAGTCCAGAGCACCTTCCTAGGGAAAGAACTTTGTAGACTTCCCCTAACCAACAGAGCCCTGCCCTCCTTAGGTCTTGCTCTAGGTTCCTGCTAAATTCTTACCACTTTATAGCAAATCACCTTTCTCCTCTTCCTCCTCCCCTTCCTCTTTTGTCCCCTCTCTCACTAGTCTAGTGTCTCCTCCAGGGCAGGAACTATTTTGGTTTCTGCTGTTAGAGCAGAGCTGGAGCATAGTAGACAGTCTGCCAATTAACTACCCTACCTCAGTGACTGGCTAGGCTGGCTTCAGGCAGGGAGGGATTCTGATGCTTTGAGCCACCTGGTTCTGCCCTGGCACCAATGTCTGGTTTTCAACTACACCATTGGGTAATATCAAATTACAAATGCTCCCCTTCCCAGCTACCTGGACATAGGGTAGAATCACCAGCTATGTCATGCTCACATAGGTGGCTTAATGTGTGACTCAAGGCAAATTATTTCACTTTTCCACTCTACCTGTCACCTATCAAAATGTTTCACTCACAACAGTATAGGAGCCATTTGCATTTAAATAATATGTTAAATAGGCAAATAAGTAAAGCTGAGCCCACACAAGGACAGACCTTGCAGCAGAGTTCTAAGTCTGAGGTTACATGACTGGTTTAGAGCTTGCCTGGTGCTGTGTTCTGATCTGGCACTGGAAGGAGGGTTTGACGCCAATAGCACACCCACAGGGTTTGCTCAGTCACAGGTATGTCCCTAGTGCATTCTCAGCCTGCCTGGGAAGAGGCAGGGTGCTAGAAATTACTAGTCATTGATCTCCATCGTCTTTCTATCTGGAGGATATGAAGCAGTTTTATTTTATACAGACACCTTCCCCACATCCTGTAAAGACTTTTATTAAAGGCCACCAATTCCCTTCAGAAACTGTGATGGTGATGCAAGTTGTGAATTGGAGACCCCTGAAGTCAATTTTTTTTTCTCCTGAACTTTTATTTGCCTTGATCATAGCTATTCAGAGTCATTACCAGAGTGGATATGTTTCCTATTCTGAGCTCTTCAGTCACTTGGCAACCAGAGTACTGTGTGATTCTTCAGCCACATTGGTGTTCCCTGTCTTTCACTGTTCAGGGGTGCAGCTCAGCCAAGGATGTCTCATGTCTATGCCACAAATTCCTTCCCCTCTCTTCCAGGATCTGCACCACAGTAGAACTGCCACTCACTAGGAACATGCTGTATACTCTGGTGTAGGGTCTAGCAGGTCTGATGTGCATTTGTTTTCTTCTAATTACTTTTGAAGATGCAGTCAATGTGCGGATGGATCTCATCCTCCTTGTCCCACTGGCCTCCTCTCACCAAAGATACCCTTCCATTGTGAATCCCAGGTCCCCTCTGTCCTCCTCATGACCATCCCCCACCCTCTGCCAAAAGAAGTGATTTCAGTAAATACATTCTAGTGATGGGGTTGAAGGTCAGTTTACACCAGAGCAGAGGTTTCTAAAACCTCATGCAAGTGGTGGAATGGGAATAAACCAGGCCACCCTCCCAAGAGTGGAGAAAGGGAGGACTAGAGAGAATGTGTGGAGATGTGGCCTGAGTGGGAGGTGTGGGGGGGGAGGGGCATAGCCAGAATCTTAGTCCAGACTCTGATGCACTTTTCTTCTCCAAATGCCCAAATGTGGAGCTTGGACACAATACTAGGGCTTTGGCAGTGTCAGGGATAGAAACAGAGTCTGAGTGGCTAGTGGGGTAGGGCTAGACCTATCAAGGGCATGAGGGATTCCTGTGAACCTGGGAGGGGTGGGAGAGGAGTGGAAGCTCAGCTCCTGAGGTGATGAAGCATCTCTGCTCAAAGGAAAGACTCTGAGAACACTGGACCCTGAAGACTTTTCTCCTCTCTGCTGAATATCTGATCTTGTGGTTTATGTCTCCTGGTAAATTTTAAGCAAAAGGCTTCCTGCTTTTCAATCCCAATATCTCCAAAATAGCAGTGTTAGGAAAGCTCAGCCTGTCTTCCCAACTTCCAAGCCCAGGCAGAGCGCTCTCATTGTCTTTCTCTTTCATGTACCCAAGGCTGTTGTCCCCAGGCTACTGCCTGAGGTGCGGGGAGACTCTCTCTGGTTATACAAACAATAACAGGCCACACTCCATGCAATTGTAAAGAACAGTAAGGGTTTTGGAATCAGACCTGAATTCCAACGTGGATTCTGCAGGAGACTAGCCTGCTCTGAATCTCATTTTACTTCATGGTGAAATAGGCATATTAGAACTCAGATCACACTACCTAAGAACAGAATATGTGTACAATATAAGAGAAGGGACAAAAGAACTTCCATTGAATTGTGAGAGCCTAGACAGTGTGGATGTTGGGAAATGAGGCAGGTTATGTAAACCTGCAGTCAAGGCTTACCTCTCCATGTCTTTCCAAGTCTTTTGTGTGTGGTTGCAAGCCTGGGTTCCCGAGCTGACTCTTCTGGTCACTGTTGCCAAAGATGAAGGCATTCCTACATGGGATAGTGTCTTCCAGATCCTACCTTGAACTCCCCTGCCCTCATAAGCTGGCCTGATCTTGGAAGAGCCCATGATGGATCATACAGGAGAAGCCTATTTGAAGAAGATCTAGAGATTACATCAGGCCCCCATTAAGGACCTTCTAGGGGAAGGAGGCTCAAGTGGAGAAGAGATGGATGATGGGTAGTTCTTTATCTCCTGCTCAGGGCCACACAGCACTCACCCAGCTAGCAGAAAAAATTTCTCCCCCCGACTCCTATTCTGAAATGAGATGATTCTCCCCCAAGATGATTGCATCTTCTCCAGATGGATAGCTCAGGCTGCAGGTTCTGGGAGTCTCAACATGTCTCTCTCCCAGGCCCACATTAACTCCTCATTTAGAGATGTATTGCCTAGGTATTTTCTGAAATCTTAAAAACTTAAGATGATATTATAAGAAAGAGTCCTTAATTGTTGAGTTTGAAAATTATCTGATTTAAAATTCCTATTTCTTTCCCCTGGAAGTGCAAGTTCATCTGAAATTAAACAGGCACAGAGAGCTAATGGTGGAGCCTTCAAATATTGAATCCTTGCTTGTGCAGAAAGCTCAGTGAGGTCCCAAAGCTTAATTAAGACAAACACTATACTGTGTGAAAAGAACAAATCACGAAAGGATTTCCTCAGATATAGATCCATCTCTGAGATGAAGATTCATGAATGGTTAGCATCATGCTTCTGAGGAAATTTGAAAAAAAAAAAAAGAAAAGAAAAGAAATTCCTCACAAATTTCAGACAGAGCTTAGATAGGTCCTGTATACAGGCTCTAATAAGTTTTTGAACCCTTCTTTACTAAGTAATCATAATTCAGACAGAAAAAATATTTCCTTAACTGGAGAACAGAAGAACAACACAACTTCAAAATTTATTAATTTTCCTTGGGTTGGTATTGGGGGAGGAGAGCCCAGGAAAGCAAGATGATACACAGAAGTCTCAAGCAGTGATCTCTGGCTAAATGCAGCTTCTGTTTTTACAGCTTACTTAGGGAGAGCTGTTAGTTTTTTTAAGCATAAACCAGGCATTGGTTCTCTAAGCTCAATGTTTAGGCTACAAAACCCATACAACAGTCTTACATACCTACCTTCAGCAAAGGAATGGCTCTGACCTCAAACTCAGCAAAATCTCTAACACATCTAAGCAAAGCCTTTTGGAGGTGTAAAGTGTAACTGGAATGCTAAGCACCAGCCACTACCTCCAAGAAAAATAAATCCTTAATGCCCAGCCAAGTACACCTGCTTTGCACCAGGCTTATTAGTATTACTTGTATCTTTTCTTTTCAATGGGTAGTTTTACTCACAGTCTTCTTTCTGTCCAATGCTTGCTATTTTTATTTTACCTAAGAACCCTGAGATCAGGCCAGGCGCCAGACTTCTGAGGCACCCTGCGGAAGAGGTGGCTGGCTGCCCAGGTTGATTCTTGAACTCCATAAGCTGGAATGTTAGAACTGTGTCACAGTTTAGGGTCTGGAGAGGAACACTACCATAATTCACTTAGGTTACCACAGGGGCCAAGTGGGGAGGGACACCAAGGTGCTTAGAGAAGGCTGGAGGTGGTCAATGCTAAGGGAGGATTCTAAGGCAGGGGAAAACTGCCTTAATACAGGAACTTCTATGGACCAGTGGCAGCACAGGCAATATTTGGTGGAGGACTCTGTTGACTCTTCTCTGCTACACTCCCTAGCCTCCTCCTCTGCCTTGTTCTTGGCCCCAGGATTCTGACCTCAATGAACATTGCCCAGTTTTATCTTTGGGGTCCTAATTGGGTTTGGCCATTGGGGGCACAGTAATGCAGAAATGAACAGCAGGAGTGCAGAGTGAGTGGAGGGAGTACATATTGCTCCTGTTTTTCCTCTTCATCCCTGACCTTCAATTGATGCCCCAAACAAAACCATCCCTCCTTCTTCTTTACTTCTTCTCCCTGTTGTATTTACAGCCCCTCCTGGCTAGCCTCTCTTCCACACTTTTAACTCTTACCAGCTCTGCTAGCCCCCAAGTTATTCCTTGCCTTTCAGATCAAGATCCTGTACCGCTCACATGCATGTAAATCCTTCTTTCAAGTCAGTCTCCTCTCCATGCCCTCATTCTTTTCTTTCAAGCATGCCATTTGCTCCCTCTGGGGACCTGACCTGTGAGGAGAGGAATGAAGACACATAAAAGTGAATTAAGTTCCATAGTTTCAGGTATTGCCAGTGTCTGTGACTCATCAAAAAGTTTCTATTTGTTCTCTTTCATCATTGTGGGGTCCAGGTGTTTCAAGGGTGGTTGTTTTCTGGAAACAAGGCTGGTTGTAGAACGGGAGACAATTTGGAGTTTATTGCTTTACATTTACCACTTTAATTTGCTGATATGCATGTGATATCATTGTTAAAAACAATTGATGTCAAAACCAAATATTGATTGTATCATGTTTTTGACCTTTAACCTATACTGTAAAACAAGAATTGAGAATTTTGTTAGTGGTAAGGTATGCTAATGTAACCAGGCCCTGAGCTAGGTTCAGTGGCTAAAAGGCTTATTGGAATGTTCATTTATGTTTTAGGAAGACCTAAGCATCTAGACTTCCTCACTTTGAGAATGTGAAGCCTAGATTTTACTTCTCTTTAGGCTTGTTCTTGATAACAACTCTTTTTTTTTTTTTTTTTTTTTTTGAGGTAGGGTCTCACTCTAGTTCAGGCTGGACTGGAATTCACTATGTAGTCTCAGGCTGGTCTCAAACTTGCAGCAATCCTCATACCTCTGCCACCCAGGTGCTGGGATTAAAGGCATGTGCCACCATGCCTGACTTCATTCTTCATTAATACTAAGTTGGTGACATTATTTAAGTGTGACCATCAATGACCAGTTCATATACTTGATGTCATGCTTGACATTAAGGATACTAAATTTAAAACAAAATGATAGAAACAATGTCACATGTCAAACATGGTGGCCCATAGCAAGAGACTCAACTAATTGGACACTGAGACAAGAGGATCAGTTGAGTCTAGGAGTTCAAGGCCAGTTTGAACAACTATCTCAAAAAACAAAACAACAAAGCAACAAAAAAATTTAAATATTTTAAAAAATTGCATACCCTTATGCAGGGAAAACTATTAAAGTGAATTTTCTGGGTCAAAGGACATGAAAGAAATAAAACTTTTTTTAAAAAGTGGGCTGAGGAGATAGCTCAGTGGTTAAAGGTGCTTGCTTGCAAAGCTTGCTGGGCTGGGTTTGATTCCCCAGTCCCACTTAAAGCCAGATGCACAAAGTGGGAAATGTGTCTGGAGTTTATTTGCAGAGGCTAGAGGCCCTAGTGCTCTTATTCTCTCTCCCCCCTGTTTCTCTCCCCTCTCTTAAGTAAGTAAATAAAAATATAAATAAATAATTAATTAATTTGCATGTATGTCTCTTGTCATTGCAAAAACACCTGTTTGGCTTTATGTAAGGCAGGGGAACTCAACCCAGACCATTAGGCTTTACAAGCAAGTGACTTTAATGGCTGAGCCATCTCCTTAGCCACAGAGGTTAGTGTATTTTTAATTTTTGTTTTAGTTTGAGAGAGAGAGAGAGAGATTGGAGACCTCAGCCACTGAAATCAAACTCCAGATGCTTGTACTACCTAGTAGGCATGTGTAACCTTGTGCTTGCCTCATCTTTGTGTGTTTTGCTTATGTGGGATCTGGAGAGTCAAACATGGGTCCTTAGGCTTTGCGGGCAATTGACAACTGCTGAGCCATCTCTCCAGCCCCAGAGATTAGTTTTTGAGACTTTTTGTTATCTGACATCTAGTAGGATCCTGTCAGAAATCTAAGAGGGATTCTGTTTCCTTACTCCTCTGCATTACAAACATTGTAATTTGGTTGTTAAAAATTGCAATCCTTTGCTTCAATTTATATTTTTCATTTATTATTGGTGTTAAATATTTTCATATTTCTTTTTTTAAACTTTTTTATTTGTTATGCATATAGTGTATATACAGCCACGATGGTACCATTGTTAGCCTTCTCCCTGTCCTCTCCTCATGGGTAATGTGAGTCTTGCCTTATGGGGGTAGCCATCAGTTATGTGGGAGAGGCAATGACTCTGTGCACAATGACCAACTCATGGCTCTAACAATCTTTCCACTCCCCCTTCTGCAAATTTTCCTGAGCCATGTTGGGTTCATTTTAGGTCTATTTCAGTAATGAGGTTTTGTGAGTCTCTGTGTCTCTCGATATCTGATTTGGTAGGAGTTGAATGTTCTCTGTGTCTATCTCCTTCTCCCTTGTTCTGGTACCAGGTTCACCCATAAAGCAGCACTCTTACTTATTTCTCCCATTACTCTATGGCTTTAGCTGGTGCCCTGGTGCCCTGGTGAGGTGCGATGGGCTGATTCTCTCCTCAGATTCTGCATCCATCTGAAAAAGAGAAGCAGATTCTCCAATGGAGAGTGAGGTCAGTGGTGGGAGCTTGATACTGGAGAGCAGGCTCGTTTTGGGGTATGGTTCTGACTTGTTTCCCTGTTCCAGGTATGGGTTCCATTCCACTGAGCAAATCCATTAGCCAAATCAAGAGCAGTTGATAACTCACCATGGCTGTGTGCCACTATTACACTTGTGTGAGCATCACGTCAGGTTGTTTGCAGCTGAGTAGCTTAGTCCATGAGTTACTTAGACAGATGTTGGTCATTTTCTCCCAGTCACTCATGTAGCACCTTCTGCCACTAGACAAGCTAACTGTGTGGGGACTGACTCTCTTCCATATTCCATCCAAACTGTCCTCAGCAGTAGGGTCTTACCATTAACCTTTGGTAGGTCATCAAGTACTCTCACAGAAATCTGTCTTCTTTTGGGAAACCTTGTAGGACTGACTGATCAACAGCTCATTGTGGATGTTAACCACATGCTGGTATTGGCAGTTACAGGTCAGTGCCAAGGGAAAAGAAGGAGGAAAAAATATGATATGAAGGAGAAAGAGAGGAGAGAAAGAAGAGGGAGTGATAGAGAGAGAAACAGGAGAAGACTGAGGTTAGTCTTCATCATACCCTCTCCAGGCCCCTGTGATTCAGGTATTCTCTCTAAGCACCTGATGCAGGTTCGACCTTTTAGTATGTCTTTCATGATATAGGATTTTATGGTACCATTTCCATTTTGGTCCAGTTTTTTGTCCCTTCCACCTCACCCTTTCCCTGCCCTCCCACCCCACCATCCTTATTGTCCAGTCCTCAAGATGTCATATTTCTTTTTTAAAATTAAAAAAAATTATTAGAGTGGGGGAGAGAGAGAATGGACACACATCAGGGTCTCTACTCACTGCAAAGGAATTCTAGATGCATACACCACCATATGCATCTGGCTTATGTGGGTTCTGGGGAATCAAACCTGGGTCCTTAGGCATTTTAGGCAAGAGCCTTATTTGCTAAGCCATCTCTCCAGCCCTATTTTCATATTTCTTTTTCTTGGGGGGGGGTGTTGGGTTTTTTTATTTTTTGAGGTAGGGTCTCACTCTAGCCCAGGATGACCTGGAATTCACTATGTAGTCTCAGAGTGGCCTTGAATTCATGGTGATCCTCCTACCTCTGCCTCTCAAGTGCTGGGATTAAAGGTGTGTGTCACCATGCCTGGCTATTTTTATAGTTCTTATGGCCATAAAATTTCTTCTTTTAGAAACTGCCAGTTTACACCTTTGTTAGTATTTTCAAGCATTTGTTCATTCCACAGCTACAAAATTTTGTTTTGTGGTTCTGGGAATTAAACCCAGGACCTTATGCACTGAGATAAGTGCTCTGGTACTGACCTACACCACCAAACCCTCATCTATGGAATGTTGCCTCATGTTCACCAGGTTCTCATTAGCATCATAATTTTGAATACTTTAAATATGTAGACTTAAAACCATCATTAGGGGTTGGAGAGATGGCTTAGCAGTTAAGGCATTTGCCTAAGACGCCTAAGGAACCAGGTTAGGTTTGACTTCCCAGAACCCACGTAAGTCAGATGTCCAAGGTGATGCATGTGCACAAGGTCATGCATACGCACAAGGTGGTGCACATGTGTGGAGTTTGACTACAGTGGCTAAAGGCCCTGGTATGCCAATTCTCTCTCATAAAAAAATTTTTTAAATGCTGAGCATGGTGGTGCACGCCTTTAATCCCAGCACTGGGGAGGCAGAGGTAGGAGGATTGCCGTGAGTTCAAGGCCACCCTGAGACTACATAGTTAATTCCAGGTCAGCCTGGGCTAGAGTGAGACCCTACCTCGAAAAACCAAAAAAAAAAAAAAAATTAAAAAAAAAAAAAACCATCAACACTTTTATTTAAATGCTCTATCTTTTGTGGTTTAGTGCTTACAATTGTTATTTTTTAGTGTTTACAAGTGTTTTCAAAATTAAAACCATTTATCCAATTAAAACTGAATTTGGTGTATAATATGAAATGAAGCTATAACTTTATTTTCCAAATTTTTTAACCTTTGGAAGGCTATAATTAGGAAGAGTCTTGACTTCTATTTGGAGAACTGTGTTTGGAATTATGTTGTGATACTTGGGAGATACGGCAGCTGAGATGTCATATTGAACCTCTCTTTATTTCCAGTGTAGTGAACCAGGGAAGGCTCTAAAACTAGATGACAAGAGGACTGGTTCAAGAGTGATAAGAAATAGGTTAAATCAGAGAGTTTCAATGACTGCTTGACGAACTTTATACTGTCCTTCTGTAGCAGACAGCTTCAGATTCGCTGAGATGAACTTCCAGACCAGGCACAGTTATGGAGGAAGGGATATTATTTATTGAAGCTTACAGATCCAGGGGAAGTTCCATAATGGCAAGAGAAGCAGCCTGCTCTCCACAGGGCCAAGCAGAGAGAGAAACCAACCAGCCACCACAGCACACAGAGCAGAACTACAGCCAAAAGGTCACACAGCATACTTCAGGAACTCCTGCTAGGCACATTTGCATATCTTTACAATGGAATCTCAAACCATCACCACACCTTAAGACCGGCCCCCAGTGACCTTGCCTCTAGCAAGGTGATTGCAGATGCAAACTATAAAGTAACAAAACATTGAATATATTGGGGGACATATATTCAAACTACCACACCTTCTGAGTCAAATTCTCCTCTCTATATGATATATTATATGATGTATATGATGATGTATTATAATATCAACACTGAGTTTGAAATGGCATCAGATCAATAACTAACTCTCTAGTCTAACTCTCTTCCCTTCCTCTCCTCCCTCCCTCCCTCCCCTCCCCCCTCCCTCCCTCCTCCCTCCCTCCCCCCTCCCTCCCTCCCTCCCTCCCTCCCTCCCTCCTTCCTTCCTTCCTTCCTTCCTTCCTTCCTTCCTTCCTGGTGATAATAGACCTAGAAGAGAGGTTTAAAGTACAGGACCAGTCCCTCCCTCCCTCCCCCCCCCCCTCCCTCCCCCCCCTCCCTCCCCTCCCTCCCCCCTCCCTCCCTCCCTCCCCTCCCTCCTTTCTTCCTTCCTTCCTTCCTTCCTTCCTTCCTTCCTTCCTTCCTTCCTTCTTTCCTTCCTTTCTGGTGATAATAGACTTAGCAGAGAGCTTTAAAGTTTGGTGAATTCTCTTTGAATTCAATGCCTTATTTTTAAAATGAAGATAATAACTCTTACTTCATACATTATATTTTAAAATATAAATATCTGAATAGTTACCATTTTGATTATACAAAGTAGTAGTGAACAGTATTGCATTATATTTTCTGAGACATGGGTCTTTGTATGCTCCCTATATTGATAAGCATAAGAAAGTAACTAACTCCTTCTTTGAAAGGGCTACTTCCATGCATAAACTGAAATTTTTTCTCCAGTGTTGTTATGTATGTGATATGAGGGGAGTGAAACCTCAGGGAGGGTCAGCCCTTTTCTGTAGGTTTTTAATTTTGTGAGAATTCAGCAAGTATTTGTGAATGCATTACGTTAGGAAGTAAAATAGTAAACCTGCAAAGTAAAAGTATCACTTCTATTTTATAGATGAGAGTGAAGGAATCCAAAGAGAGATGTATCTTGTGCAAAGGCAAAGCCGGGCCAGCCTTGCTGTGTACAAACGGGAGTGTCACTCTCAGTACAGAGGATACTTGAGTGTACTTCTACAGGTGGGGTGTTGTTGGACCCAGCTCCAGGGAATGGTGTGGCACAGAACATTCTCTCCTGAGCATCTGGAAAATGGAAGAAGCATGCTGCTTCTTCCAGCACATGGAGGATTGCCATAAAGATTATCTGCCACTATTTTGATATTACTTTTTAGTTGCCTGAGTATTTGGAGCAATAGGGTTTTGTAGAGAGTAGAGTGATAAAAATTATGTATTTGAGGGTTGATAAGTGTCAGATACTGAACAAAGCACTTTTGTTTACACTATATGGAATTGGCTTTTCTTTTTTTAAAGGTGGTAAAATATTACACAGCAAAATGAGCAGAATATAATAGCTTATCACAAAGATAAAACCCAAATAGCTACCACTAAGATTAAAATGGGAATATTGCTAGTGTTCTCCTGCCTCCCCACAACTTTCTCTGCTATTATTTCCTATTCACCATCATTTCCTCCTCTCCCAAGAAGACTACTATCAGGACTTCTATGGATATTACTGTCGTGTGTTTGTAATATATCAGCTGAGCAAGCATCCACAAGCACTGTGTAGCTTATTCTGGTCTGGAGGTTGAATTGGGTATGATAGACTCAGACAACATGTACACTTCTGTGACTAGCTTCTTTACTCAACATTACAATTGTAAGAGATTCATGTATGTCATTCCTCAAAGCTACTTTATTCTTTTTTTGGTGTATAGTATTGTGTTTTATGTCAATTTGTCATTCTTACTTTTGATGGACATTTGGGTTGTTTCCAGTTTTCAGCTATTATGAACAAAAAATACCATGAACCTGTGCTGGAGAGATGGCTTAGCAGTTAAGGCACTTGCTTGTAAAGCCTAAATGCCCAGATTAAATTCCCCAGTACCCACATAAGCCAGATGCACAAGTGGCACATGCATCTGGAGTTTGTTTGCAGTGCCTGGAGTCCCTGGTGCACCCACTATCTTTCTTTCTCAAATAAATAAATAAATAAATAAATAAATAAATAAATAAATAAATAATAAAATATTAGAAAAATGTACCATGAACCTACACTTAATTCGTGGTGTCTAGAGCATGTATTTCTGCTGGGAGTGGAATTGTTGGACCACAAAGCATATACAGATATTCAGCGTCGATAATGCCAATTTATTGTTTCATGGACCATACCAGAAAGTTTGAATATAGTTGAATCTGGAGTTATACTGTGAATTTTCCAGAAATCTGAGTTTCAGGCCCTTGAATTTCAAGACACTTTAGCATTATGTTCATAGTCGACATCAGGAAAGCATGCTTCTGAGACGTATCATTCACTGATAGGTAATGATGACTTTTTTTTGCCTAACAAACCAGCAGACAGACAAAGGCTGTCAGTCCAACATCATTCATTTAAAGATAGAAAGAACAAGAGTGTTGTAAGGGGTTGATTAAACTCGGACAAAAAAGTAAGTGACTTCAGACTGGGAGGCCTTTTGGGAACCAGCATTGTCCACCATTGGGAGAAGTGACGTCTCACAGCTGCAGCTAAAGTTCCCAGGGTCCTGGAGAGTTTCTGGTTGTTGCTAGTCTACAGCGATCTGTTGCAGCAGCGGCTATGGGCTGGAAGGTGCGCAAAGCCTGGGCGCTGGAGCGCGTGAGGCTGTTGCTGGGCAACCCAGGGCGTCCTTTCTCCCCTGTTCAGCCAGTGGGTCCTCCTGGGCCTCTGAGCTCTGGTGGTCCGTTGGACACCCTCCCTGCCTTTCCCGCCTGCCTCAGTGGGGCAAAGCTCCCAGCACTTGAACACACGCAGAGGCACCATCCAAGCCAGGTGAGAGGAGGCAGTGGACTGGGGGACAAGGTGATTTCATTTGGACTCTGGCAAGGGCTATGATATTTGACTGACCAACTGTTCTCTCTAACGAGTCCTGGCACATTCCAGACCTCACAAAAATCAGGATCCAAGGCAGGGCTGGGGTTGAGAAGGGTTGGAACCTCAGTAGATGTTGGGCTTCTGTGAAGTATGGGGCTGGAGTTACGGACTTTTGTGGACAAATGAGTTGAAGAGGAGCTAGAAGTGAAAAACACCCCCAGGTATGGTAAAGGTTGTGATAAAATGGGTTGTGTGGAAAGGAGAAAAAGAGGCTGGGATGGGAGAGCTGGTGAAGAATCAGGAGTGCTGTGCGGAGGGTGAATTTTATGTTCATCTCTGCTATTGTTCTCCAGGAAGCTTATTTGGACAGACCTTAATCTTCATTAGTGATTACTTCTCCTGGAGTCCATGCGTCTAACTTCAGAGTAGAGAGCTGTTTCTTGCCAATGGTGGTAAATGAGTTGTCGTGAGCTTAATACAAGTTTAATTTGGCACTAAAATTCACAGACCCACAATAAATTTATGTCATACTAACATTACAAGAGTTTAAAGGAGATCATTTTTTAAAAAAATATTTAATTTATTTATTTGAGAGAGAGAGAAAGTGAGCAAGGGCCTCTGCCCACTGTGAAAAACTCCAGATACATGTGCCATCTTGGGCATCTGGCTTACATTGGTACTGGGTAATCGAACCTGGGTGCTTAGGCTTCATAGGCATATGCCTTAACTGCTAAGCCATCTCTCCAGCCTCAATTCTTTTTTTTTAAATGTAAATGTTTACACTTATTAAATTAATATTAATTAAAATGTTTATTTTTTCCCTGTTTACAGCTTCATATTTGGGTATAATTCTAAGCAATCAACTGCACATATGTATAGTGTGCAGTACATATAAACTCCACAACTCATTGAATTTTGACAGATACACACACCTTTTAAACAATTGTTATAATCAAGATTACTGAAAATTTTCCCTTTTTCTGTTCCCTTTGTAAGTCACCCCTTTTGTCACAGCCCTACCACTACAATCAATCACTGATCTGCTGTGTGACATTAAAGAATAAAACTGCATTTTTATGGATTTTATATAATACTAATCAATAGTATATGCTTTTGTGTAGCATATATATATATATATATATATATATATATATATATATATATATGCTTACACATACTTAATATATATTCATTTTTTCAGTACTGTGATTGGCCAGGGTCTTAGTCTTGATTACTGCAGCTTATTGTAAGAAGGTTCATTTTTAAAAAATACATTTTATTTATTTATGTGAGAGAGAAAAGAGAGAGAGAGGGAGAGAGAATGGGCACATCAGGGCCTCCAGCCCCTGCAAACAAACTCCAGACACATGTGCCATCTTGTGCAAATGGCTTATGTAGGTACTGGGCAATCAAACCTGAATCCTTAGGCTTCACAGGCAAGTACCTTAACTATTAAGCCATTTATCCAGCCCAAGGTTTTTTTTTTTTTTTTTTTTTTTTTTTTTTTTTTTTTTTAAAGACAGGTTCTCACTTTATAGCCCAGACTAACTCGTAACTGTGATTCTCCTTCTGCTTTTCAAGTGCTGGAATTACAGTCATGTGCCACCTTGCAAGAAGTTTTGAACATGGACAGTACAAGCACTCCACATTTTTAAAAATTTACCTTGAGGATTTTTTTTTTTTGACACTTGAATATATTTTAGATTCCTATAAAAATGGTGGCTTGAGCGCCGGGCGTGGTGGTGCATGCCTTTAATCCCAGCACTCGGGAGGCAGAGGTAGGAGGATCGCTGAGAGTTTGAGGCCACCCTGAGACTACATAGTTAATTCCAGGTCAGCCTGGACCAGAGTGAGAACCTACCTCACAAAACCAAAAAAAAAAAAAAAAAAAAAAAAAAAATGGTGGCTTGAGGATTTCTAGAAGATGGTTAATGACACAAGCATGGTCTGCTAGAATCTTCAATGAGAGAAAAGTGGATAACAGCTATCAGAAATAGTGAGAGACTGCTGAAAATCTGTAGTTTAATAGCTAGATAAAATAGAAAAAACTACAAAACAGAGCAGGAAAAAAAATGCAGAGTCTGTCTCAAAGGATTAGTGTAAGTCTGGGGAACTCTTGTGAAGTGTGGGAGGGGAACTGCAATGATGGCATAAGAAAGAGAGCCTCAGAAAATTAGTACTTTACTATCAGTAACAGACATTGTAAAGAGGAAAAAAGGAGAGAGTTAAAAGTTATGGGTAGCAGGAGCAGCAGAGGAAGGGGAGACACAAAAAATTTCTCTTGGTACTCCATGAGAGCTGAGGGTAGCCATCTTAAGAAGACCAGAGCAGTGATGGGAAGTCATTTTAAAAATTACCCTGCTGTCCACTGTGGAAGAGGTGGCAGAAAGGATATAAGGACAAAGAAAGTATAGAACTGCTTACAATGCTATCTTCCACACACAAATGGCCTGGATATTCATGACCTCATACTGCCTAAAACTACCTACATAAGACCTTCACAATAGGGGAAAAGATGACATAAAAAAAAGAGGGGAGAGATAGAGAGAAAGAGAGAGACTAGTTGGAAGGGGAAGGGAATTAGATAAGAGGGTGGATTTGAGAAGGGGGAATGGTTATATGGTTATTATCATGGTTTTATTGTCTATACTTATGGGAGCTGTCAATAAAAAGTTAAAAATCACCATGCTGTGTGAGGCTTAGTGGCCACAGACTGTCCACGAACTGCACTGTCAGCAAGAGCATGGCACGTGTCACCAGGCTGTACACTGGAACCTGGCTAGTACAATACCTCTAGACTATGGGAAAGAAACTTTGAATCACAACTGCTCAGTATTCAGCAAGAAGGAAACCTGATGATAACTGGGATCTGCCAGGTTCCAAGCTGGTGAGGACCACCTAGAAGATGAAGGCAACATTCTTAAGACTAGCTGAACATCTGTCACCTGACCCTGCAAAGGACTGCCTAAGGGTGAGAACAGCATTCACAACCCCAGCCTGGAAGAACCATCCAAAGGAGTGAATGTTGAAATGGAGGGTAGAAGCAGCAGGTGAGAAGCTGTATTCAGACTCTCAACACCCATCCAGCTCTCTCTCCTTTACATCTACTTAATAATCTTTATTTAAAATTTAATATTAAATTTAGCAGGGCATCTGTGCTTTGCTCTATTCTCATTTATTTTGTCTCATTGTTTCTCTTACTTTTTTTCTAATCTTTTTCCATTTTCCTTTTGATAAATTTTGCCAAAGAACATAAGCTAGCATGATTTTTGAGGGCTCTTCTTCTCAGCCTTTTGAAAGCTTGGACTGTTTTATACGATCTGATTATATTTCTTCACCCTCTCTTTATTCTACCCATTAGCCAAAAATGCTTCATTTCCCTGTTGTTCCCCATTTCTATTTACCTCTTGCTTCTCTATTTTTTTTTCTCTAGCAAGCCAGTTCTAATCTTTAATCTTACTCTGCTATTTCTTTCCACTCACACCCACAGTAACCAATATTGCACACAATACTATCATAGCTTTACTTTCTGAAATGATTGCTGTTTAAGGGATGATTGTTTTTATTTGATCATGACTGTGTTTTCATAGTGGGTCTAACATTTTATAGTGATTGTTTTTTGCAGACAGTATTCTACACTTAGGGGAGTGCTAGAGATTGAACCTGGTGCCTTGTACACCAGTCTAACAAAGAAAATCACATCTCAACCCTGCTATAACCTAGTCCCTCTTGAACACTGCAAACACTTTCACTGAATAAAAAATACAGCCAGGTGTGGTGATGCATGCCTTGGGAGGCAGAGGTAGCCTGGGTTAAAGTAAAACCTTACTTTGAACCACCCCCTCCAAAAAAAAAAAAATAAAAATTACAATACAACCAACAACTTAATCCCAGGTGTTTTATTCCCAAGACAAATCATAAAAAACTGAGAAATATAACTCATTAAAAGATGAATAATTCCACACTAATGGCCTCCAACTGGTTTGTAGAAAAACACTAGAGTGAATTACATGCAACTCTAGGTAAAAAATTCAAAAGAATGATTATAAATATGCTCAAGGAAATCAAAGAGGAAACAACCCCCAGAATGAATTCCAGTAGAACATAAACAAAGAGCTGAATACAATCAATACCAGATGTAAAAGTGAAATTCATAAAGATAGAAATACTGAAAAATAGAACATCCTGAAATATTGGAAATGAAAAATTCAATAGAGCAAATAAAAAGCTTGACAGAAAGCCTCATCACCAGAATGGACTGATGAGAGGAGAGAATATGAGGGCTTGAAGACAATGTAGAAGAATTGGGATATTCATACAGTGACAAAGATGAATTATTAACAAACGCATGAGGTATATGGAACATTAAGAACAGACTGAACCTACAAATCATGGGTATAGAAGATGGAAAGGAATTTCATGCAAAAGGCATAGAAAACATTTTCATTAAATCGATAGCAAAAATTCCCAAATATAGGGAAAGAGATGCCCGTGTGCAGATAGGAGGTATTTAGAAACCCATTGCTTTTGGTTTCCCACCAAAGCTAGATGGGAAGGCCCTATTGTTGAAGACACCATGTGCTGAAGATACCAGTTGCAGAATATAAAGGAACCAAAAAAGAGAGCTTAAAGTATCCTCTTTGAGAGCGAGTTTTCTCTGCACCAGAAGGAGCTATACAAGCTGATAGGGGAGAAAATTCAAGATTACTATCCAGCTGCAGACTCTGATCACTGTAAGTAACCAAGCCCAGTAGTGCTATAGTGATATGAATGTTACAGGAGCAACCATCCACTTTGGATTTGATTCCTACTCCAAAGGAGGAAATTCGTGCTTGGTACTGTAAACATGGCCAAAAAAGGACAAATACCCTAGAGGGGTGAACCTACTACTATGGTGTGGTAAGTGAACAGCATATCAAACTGTCTTCTAGACATCTGTACTTATTTCAATAGATTAGTACCACTTGCAGCCTCCTTCACAGAAGATTCTTTCTGCCTGGGCAGAGGTTAATGCACAGATGCATAACTGGCAAAATTGCCAAGAATAAGTGATTATATTGTGCTTAGCCTAGCCCTAAACAGGACATCTAAACCACCCTTTGAAGGCTTAAGAAACCATGTGGAAGATGGGGGTAGAAAAAAACATATAGCAAGAGGATGGGGAGAAGGGCTGGGGAGAAGGGCTGCAGAATGCTGTCTTCTGAATATGACATGGCCATTACATTTATGAACTCACAGCAGCTGTGGTTTCCAGTGCAAGATTTAGCCTGCCAATATTTCCTCATGTAGGAGGGAAAGGCTCATAAGATCCCACATCTCCCAAAGAAGATAATGACAGCTAGTAGTTCCTGGGAGAGAGGGAGTCATGTTCTTTAGTGGTGAAGCCATTGGTAAGTTGCCCTTTGTCAAGTAAATATCCTGCTACACAAGATCATGCAAGCAACTCTAAGTCAGAGTGGCAAAAATGAAAACAAGGCATGAAAGTAAGATGGGGACTAATGGGAAAGATGAAGAGTTTTCATGGGAGGGAGATGGGGACAAGAGAGGTTAATTGGCGGAATAATACCTAAATATATTATATGTATTAGTCAGAGTTCTCTAGAGGAACAGAACCGATAGAATGAAATGTATTAAAAAGGGAATTTATTGGACTAGCTTATGGCAGTCCAACAGTAGCAGTCTGCAGGCTTGAGTTAAGCAGCCTGATAGCTGCTCAGTCCACATGTATTAGAAATGCCTCAGCAGTCCCAATCCAGAACTGAAAGCCTGAAGGCTTCCTGGAGAGCAGCTGATCTTCAGTCAACATTGGAAGGCTGAGGCAAAGAAGCTGAGCAGGACAGATGCACATGCAGGTGAAGGCACTCACAGGCACCAGCACCTGCAGTCACGTGGGAGGAAGGAGATGTTTTCTCCCAGAGCTTTCTTACATAAAGCCCCCCCGCCCCCCCAGGATGAACACCTACTCTGGGGTAAGAGCTTATTCTAGGGAAAGTACTTCCCCCTTCAATTAATCCTTTCTGCAAGTAACCTCAGAGACCAAACCAAGAGGAATGACTGTGGATTCCTAATATGATCAAGCTGACAACAGAACATAGCCATCACACATACTATGTATGTAAGAAAGTATCAAAAACACTTGAAAACAGAATTCAATTCCTTAGTGGCTGACATTTCTGCCACTGAGGCTGGGGTCATGGCATGAGGTAGAACACATCAACTTGCCCCTAACACCCTCTCCCTTCTCCCTTTCAGGTGGCTGATATTTCTGCCACTGTGAATGGGGGCCTGTGTGTGAGTTTGAGCACTCCAGCTTGCCCCTATTGCTCTTTCCCCCTTCTTAAGAAGTTGATGTTTCTGCAAAAGGATTCAAGGTTATTCATAAGAATTTGGGCACACCAACTTGCACCTAGCACCTTCTACTTTCTTTTTTTCAAGATGGCTGATATCTTTCCCCTTGGAGTGGGATTCCTCCCTGTGAGTTTAGGCATCACAGCTTGCCTGCAGTGTATTCTTCCTTCCCCTTCCTGGACAGCCAATGTTTGTGCTATTGAAGTTAAGTCATATGAGTAGGTTTGGAGACAGAAACTTGCAACTAATGCCTTCTCCCCCTCTCAGGTGGCTACTGATTCCACATTTTGACCAGGGTACTTGTGCATGAGTTTGAACACAGCTTACCTGAAATGAGATCACCTCACCTAGCCCATTTACAAAGAACAACCAAAGATCTTCGAGACTGAAATCCGAGTGGTACAAAGCAAAGGAGAAGCAAGCAAACACAAATAAATACTAATCCATCATAATACTCACTTAACACAGGTGTGCCTGAAAGACCTAGCAAATGTACCATCACTAGGTAGCCATTGTAACATGAAAAACAAGACCAATATGTGAAGAATTATCAGTCCCATAGTAGAGGACCCCCTGGAGCTACTTAGAAAAAAACTCCAGAAAATAATCAAAAATGATTATAAATTTGTACAAAGAACTTAAAGCAGACACAGAAATGCATGAATGAAATCCTGAATAAATTCAGAGAGGATACAAATAGATGCCCAATGAATTCCAAAAAATCACAGTTAATGAAATGAGGCAGTCAAATCAGGAAATGAAAACAGAACTCAATAAAGAGAGAACAATCCTCAAGTAAAGCCAAACTGAAGTGTAGCTGGAAATGGGAAAAAAATAAAATAAAACAAATAATAAACCACACTGAAAGCTACAACAACATAATGGATCAAATGAAGACAGGGTACCAGGCATTGAAGACAAGGTAGAGAAATCCGATCAGTTAGTCAAAAATCAATGAGATGTTTTAAAAAATTATGTGAATATAACACGAGAAACATTTGGGTGTTAGAGTTACTTTCTTGTTGCTGGAACAAAGCACCCAATCAAAAGTAGCTGATGGGAGGAAATTTTTTATTCTGGCTTATAGTCTCAAGAGGATATTCCATATTGGCAGAGGAAGGAATGGCATGAGCAGAAGCTAGACATCACCTCTGCCATAAATGGAAAACAGCAACAAGAGAGTGAGCTAGATTCTAGCAAGTGGAAGCTGGCTCTAACCCCCATAAGCCTTCCCCAATAACACCCCCTTCCCACCAGCAAGGCTTCACTTCCCAAACTGCCACCAGCTGAGGAGCAAGCATTCAGAACATACAATTTTATGAAGGCCATCTGATTCAAATCACCTCCACCCATGACCCCCATAATCTAATTACCAGTCATGATGTAAAATGCAATACATTTTGTCCAACTTTAAAACTCCCCATAGTTTTTATCAATCCCAACACAGTTTAAACATTCTCATAATGGTGAGCCTATAAAACCTAAAACACAAAATGGCACAAAATAAACATTCATACTGCAAAAGATGGCATTGGGCATAGTAAGGAAAGACTGAATTAATACAAGTTCTAAAACAAACAGAGCAAACTCAAACCATGTAGCTCCATGATGACTTCTGCAATCAGTGACCAAGTCTCTGGGATTTCAATTCCAGTTCTCCAGCTGGGCTGCCCACAGCCCAGGGAATAATTGATTATGAGCTAGAAGCTAGGAAGTTTCCTTTGTGTAATGGTTAGCACTCTGGACTCTGATCTGACAGCTCTCCTTGACAGCTGTCCCATAGTTATGCGATCTCAAAAAGTCCCAGGATCTCCACAGCAACCCATGGTTCATCATCATAGTGTCATTGGGTCTCCACACAGGTGCTTCATATTTCCCAGTGGCCATTTACAAAACCATATTGAAAATCCAGTGACCCTCTTGTTCTTGCATTTATTATACTACATAGCACCAAACGCCATGGAATTATCAGCTACAAGGTTCTTCAGCTCTCCAGCCAACTATTGTTGGACTGCCCATCCTATATCCTGTAGGCTAACCTAATAAGTCCCCTTTATAATACATATTCATTCCAATGGTTCTGTTCCTGCATAGAATCCTGACCAGTACACCAATGAACTGAATGATTTCTACTATGAGAACTTATACACTAAAAAGGAAAATACTAGATGATGCCATCATTCCATACTCCTGGAATAGCAGAACTAATATTGTGAAAATGGCTGTATTACTAAAAGTAATTTACAGATGCAGTGTAATCCCTATCAAATTTCTAGTGGCTTTCTTCAGAACTTGAAAAAACGACCAGCTGTTGCAATTGCTAAAGATATTTCTGCCCACTGCTCTACATTGGGACAGTGGGAAAGATGCCTTGTGCACAAGACCCAACCCATTTAAGGCTCAAGATAATGAGACTGATATTTTTTTTCTTTTTTTAAATTGACAACTTCTATATTTACAGACAATAAACCATGATCTTTCCCTCCCCTGACCCTTTCCCCTTCAGAACTCCACTATCCATCATATCCCCCCCTCTCTCCAGTAGTTTCTCTTTTGCTTTGATGTCATCATCTTTTTCTCCTATTATGAGGGTCTTATGAAGGTATTGCTAGGCACTGCAAAGTCATGGATATCAAGGCCAATTTCTGTCTGGACAGTTGCATTGTAAGGAGTCATACCCTTCTTTTGGCTCATTACATTCTGCAATGGACCCTGAGCTCTAGGGGTGTGATAGAGATATTTCAGTGCTGGACACTCCTCCATCCCTTCTTCTCAGAACTATGTTGCCTTTTGGGTCATCCCAGTGGTCATTGCCATCTGAAAAAGAGAAGCTTCTCTTACCAGAAATAAGAGTAGCATTAATATGTGAATATGAACATTAAGTGTAGTGCTTTCAGGGCAGTTTGGTGGGAATAATATATACATTTAGCCAGAGAAGAGCAGGCTTTATACCCCTAAGGCTCATGACCTCCCCTGCCATAGTCTTTTTAAAAATACTTTATTTATTTGAGAAAGAAAGGCAGTTATAAAGAGTGAGAATGGTTATGCCAGGGCCTCCAGCCACTGCAAATGAACTAAAGATGCATACTCCACTTTCCATATCTGGCTTACGTGGGTCCTGGGTCCTTTGGCTTTGCAGGCAAGTGCCTTAACTGCTAAGTCATCCCTCTAGCCCTGCTTGTTTTTTTTTAAAAAAATCTTTATTTATTTATTTGCAAGCAGAGAGAGATAGAAAGAAGAGAAACAGACAGAGAGAAATGGTATGCCAGGGTGTCTAGCCACTACAAACGAACTCCAAATGCATGCACCTCTTTGTGCATCTGGCTTTACATGGGTACTGGGGAATTAAACAATAGTTAGGCTTTACAGGCAAGTACCTTAACTGATAAGCCCCTGGCTGCTTGTTTTATTCTTCACTCCTGACTCACTGTGAACCCTGCTGAGGCTTGATAAGAGGAAAGCACTCATTGCATTGCTAGGGGTTTAAAGACAAATACTAATGCAGAGTGTCTGCCTCACTCTTGGTCCTGATGGGTGAATCTGAAACCTGTTCTCATGAACTACCCTGTCATCCACACACAGTGCCACAGGGTTTTAAATTGTACCCTAGACATCCTCTAGTTTTTCCTGCTTATTTTGCTTTCAGAAGATGCTAAGTGCACTACAAAAAATGGAACCAACCATCAGGATGGACAGTTTTCCATTACTGCACTATGCTTTCACATTTTGAGGACCCATTGTATATGGTAACACTGTAACTAAAGAAACATGTTTCAAGCTGGGCGTGGTGGCACACAGCTTTAATCCCAGCACTCGGGAGGCAGAGGTAGGAGGATCACCATGAGTTCAAGACCACCCTGAGACTACATAGTGAATTCCAGGTCAGCCTGGGCTACAGTGAGACCCTACCTCAAAAAACCAAATAATAAATAAATAAATAAATAAATAAATAAATAAAAATTAAAAATAAAAAAAAGAAAGAAAGAAAGGAAAGAAACATACTTTGATTACAATGAAAACAACTCAAAAATATTAAATAGAAATTGCCTAATAGGATCTGTGGCTGAGTTCTTCGGGGAAGTGAGAAGCAATTCCTCAGATGCTATTAGAAGTCAGATGTCCATACAGAGTGGTCTTGCAGGAAGTGTTCCCTGCTGCTTACCCTTACTAAGTATGTATGTATGTATGTGTGCAATTATTTTCCAGATGCATGCACCACTTTGTGCATCTGGCCTTATGTGGGTACTGGGGAATCAAACCCTGGTCTTTAGGTTTTTCAGGCAAGTGCCTTAGCTGCAGAGCCATTTCTCCAGCCCAGTCCCTGGAATCTTGTTGGGAAGAGTCATCACAACATGGACGGAATCCAAGCTGCATGTTGAAGACCTGGCATGGGAGTATGGCTGTAGTACTCATGTGCTCTCTACATTGAGGTTTGTCCCATTACAGGAAGCAAGGGTGCTGAGTTCTAACCCAGTTAGCAAACAGTGATGGTTCCATAGTTCAGGGAAATGCCCAAGGAATTAATTCACTAATTAATCACACACTTCTCCCCTCTGCCCCTCGCACCAAGCCTCATTCTAGTCTAGAAGACTTCTGAGACACCGTGTTTTAAGAATGGACTCTGGGACTGGAGGGATGACTTAGCAGTTAAGGTGTTTGCCTGCAAAGCCAAAGTACCCTTTGATTTCCCAGGACCCCCGTTAGGCAGATGCACAAGGGAGCGTACACACCTGGAGTTTGTTTGCAGTGTCTGGAGGTCCTGGTGCACCCATTCTCTCTCCCTCTCTCTCTCTCTCTCCCCCCCTTTCTGTATCAAATAAATAATTAAAAATAAAATATTTTTTAAAAAGAGTGGACTCTGATCTGTTGGTATTGATAAGTGAGTGAAAAGGTCAGAATCTCTCTCTTGTCTGGTACAAACCATCCCAAAATTTAGTGGATTAGAGCAACAGCGTGTGTGTGTGAAGGAATGAAATCCAGGGCCTCCTACAAAACATTCAAGGAAAAATGACAGTCATTTATTTTGCTCACAAGCATCTTTGTGATAGGTGGCTTGGCAGACACATGCTTCTCTGCTCCTTGGCACTGCCAGTTACTTTGCATTCAACCTGGGATCTGCCATAGTCTTTTGATTAGGTTTTTCAGTACCAGGCATGTATTCCCTCTCATAGAGCAGGTCTTCAATCCAATTAGAGAGCAGTTGGTTTCCCCAACAGCAGACATGCCACTATTGCATCCATTTGGTCATTTGGCCTGTCTGGCCAAAGATGAGGTTTCCAGTGTCCACTGCTTTCACTGCTGATGATTTCTGTCTCCCATACATATGGCTGCATTCAGTGCAGCCTTTTCCAGCTTTCAGTTGGCTGGTCTACAGGGAGATGGTTTTCTGCTCAGCACCAGCTTGATTTCTCAGTGACCTTGCTGCTCAGTCAAGTGAGGTCTTCAGCAATAGGTTCTTACCATATGTTTTTCCAGGGAAACCAAGCACCTTGGCAATAGCCTGTAATGTTTTGGATGCAACAGGGACCTCCCTAGCCAAAAACTCACTGGAAGGCATCCCATCCCTGGCACTGAAAATTTTCTAGTAACAATCTATAGCTTCTGGATATGCCATTACTCAAAAAAGTAGGTTTACATAAGTCTTATTCAGAATATCTTGAATTTTGATTGACCCTCCCCCTTCTTTTACACATTCTCTTCCCCTGGCCTCACTTAGGCATTTACCCTGACAGTAGTCTGCTCTTCTACTTTCATATATACAATACCATTCCCTTAATTCCTTCCCTCCTCCATCCCTTATAAACTTTTCTAGCTTACTGGCCTCTGCTACCAATTTTTAGTTCCAGGTCTCACACAAGTCTATATATTTGTAACTACACTCCACATATGAGATAGAACATGTGATGTTTGGCTTTCTGAGCCTGGGTTACCTCACTTACTATAATCCTTGCCAGATCCCTCCATTTCCCAGAAAATTCATAATTTCATTTTCCTTTACCATTGAATAGAACTCCATTGTGTAAATGTACCACATCTTTATTATCCATTCATCTGTGGAGGGACATCTAGGCTGGTTCCATTTCCTAGCTATTGTGAATAGAGCAGCAGTAAACATGGATGTGCAAGTATCTCTAAGGTAGTGAGAAGAGTCATTCAGAAATATGCCTAGGAGTGCTATAGCTGGATCATATGGTAAGTCTATTTTTAGCTGTCTCAAGAACCTCCACACTGATTTCCACAATGGCTGGACCAGATTATATTCCCATCAACAGTGTAGAAGTGTTCCTCTTTTTCCCCATCCTCGCCAGCACTTATAGTCATTTGTTTTCTTGATGATAGCCATTCTGATAGGAGTGAGATGGAATCTCAAAGTAGTTTTAATTTGCATTTCCCTGATAGCTAAGGATGTAGAACACTTTTTTTAGATGTTTATATGCCATCTGTGTTTCTTCTTCTGAGAACTCTCTATATAGTTCCATAGCCCATTTTTTAATTGGGTTGTTTGATTTCTTATTGTTCTTTTTTTTTTTTGAGTTCTTTGTATATTCTGGATATTAATCCTCTGTCAGATGTATAGCTGGCAAAGATTTTCTCCCATTCTGTAGTTGTCTCTTTGCTCTATTCACAGTGTCCTTTGCTGTATAAAAGCTTTGTAATTTCATGAGATCCCAGTGGTTGATTAGTGGTTTTATTTCCTGAGCAATTGGGGTTATATTCAGAAAGTCATTACCTATGCCAATATGTTGAAGGGTTTCCCCTACCTTTTCCTCTCGCTGTTTCAGAGTTTCAAGATGATATTAAGGTCCCTGATCCACCTGGACTTAGATTCCTGTGCATGGAGAGAGATAAGGATCTGTTTTCATCCTTCTATATATAGATATCCAATTTTCCCAGCATCACTTGTTGAAGAGGCTATCTTTTCTCCAATGAATATTTTTGGCATTTTTTGTCAAAAATCAGATGGCTTCAGCTGCCTGGATTAATATCTGGGTCCTCTATTCTGTTCTATTGATCTACATGTCTGTCCTTGTGCCAGTACCATGCTGTTTTTGTTATTATGGCTTTGTAATATAACTTAAAATTGGGTATGGTGATGCCATGAGCCTGATTTTTGTTGCTCAAAATTGTTTTGGCTATTTGAGGATTTTTGTGCTTCCAGATGAATTTTAGGATTATCTTTTCTATTTCTGTGAAGACTGCCATTGGAATTTTAATGGGGATTGCATTAAATGTATAGATTGCTTTTGGTAAGATTGACATTTACATAATATTGATTTTTCCAATCCAAGAACATGGGATGTTGTTCCACTTCCTTCTGTCTTCTGCAGTTTCTCACTTGAGTGTTTTATGTTCTCATTGTAGGCATCCTTCAGTTCCTTGGTTAAGTTTATTCCAAGGTTATTTATTTATTTATTTATTTATTTATTTATTTATTTATTGAGGCAAATCAGGGAGATTCCCTGATTTCATCCTCTGCATGTTTGTTGTTAGTATATACAAAAGCTACTGATTTCTGTGTTTTATTTTGTATCCTGCTACATTGTTAAATGTGTTTATCAGCTCTAACAGTTTGCTGGTAGAGTCTCTCTCTCTCTCTCTCTCTTTTTTTTTTACAAATTTATTTATTTTTATGTTTTCTGATATATTCTTGTATTCTGTTTAACAATACTTTGTTCAAAATTTTTTCATCTATGTTCATTAAGGAGATTGGCTGTAATTTTCTTTTTCTTTTTTTCTAAGTGTTTTAAAAAATTTTTATTGACAACTTCTATACTTACAGACAATAAACTATGATATTTACCTCCTCTCCCCTATTCACCTTCAGAACTCATTCTCCATCATATCCCCCCTCTCTCCATTAGTCTCTCTTTTAATTTGATGTCATCATCTTTTTATCCTATTATGAGGGTCTTGTGAAGGTATTGCTAGGCACTGCAAGATCATGGATATCCAAGCCAATTTCTGTCTGGACAGTTGGATTTTAAGGAGTTGTACCCTTCCTTTGGCTCTTACATTCTTTCTGCCCCCTCTTCTGCAATGGACCCTGAGCCTTGGAGGGTGTAACAGAGATGTTTGAGTGCTGGACACTCCTCCATCCCTTCTTCTCAGCACTATGTTGCCTTTTGGGTCATCCCAGTGATCATTGCCATCTGAAAAGAGAAGCTTCTCTTACCATAAGTGACAGTAGCATTAATATGTGAATGTGAACATTAAATGTAGTGCTTTCAGGTCAGTTTGGTGAGAATAATATATACATTTAGCCACTGAAGAGCAGGCTTTATACCCCTAAGGCTCATGACTTCTCCTGCCATAGACTTTTGCTTAGTTTATTCAGTACCAGTCATGTATTCCCTTCCATAGAGAAGGCCTTCAGTCCAATTAGGGAGCAGTTTGTTTCCCCAAGAGCGGACATGCCACTATTGCACCTGTTCGGTCATTGGGCCTGTCTGGCCAAACTTGAATATTCCAGTGTCCACTCTTTTCACTGCTGATGACTTCTGTCTCCCATATGGCTACATGCAGTGCAGCTTTTTCCAGCTTTCAGTTGGCTGGTCTACAGGGAGAAGGTTTTCTGCTTAGCACCAGTTAGCTTTCTCAGTGACCTTGCCTCTTAGGCAAGAGATGTCTTCAGCAATAGGGTCTTTGCTGGTAGAGTCTTTAGGGTCTTTTATGTATAGAATCATATCATCTGCAAATAATGATAATTTGATCTCTTCCCTTCAAAGTTGTATCCCTTTTATGAGTGTCTGTTGCCTTATTGCTATAGCTAAGACTTCCAGTACTATATTAAATAAAAATGGGGAAAGTGGACACCCTTGTCTTATTCCTGAATTTAGTGGACGAGCTTCACATTTTTCCCCATTTAGTATTATGTTGGCTGTATGTTTGTTATAAATAGATTTTATTATGTTGAGCTATTTTCCTTCTATTCCCAGTTTCTATAATACTTTTACCATGAAGGGATGTTGGATTTTCTTGAATGCCTTTTTTGCATCTATCGAGATGATCATGTGATTTTTGTCCTTCAGTCCATTTATATGGTGTATTCCATTTATGGATTTGTGTATGTTGAACCATCCCTGCATGTCTGGGATAAAGCCTACTTGGTCGGGGTGAATAATCCTCATATATTCTTGTATTCTGTTTGCCAATATTTTGTGCTGCTGAGAAAAATGTATATTTTGTAGCATTTGGGTGGAATGTTCTGTAGATATCTGTTAGGTCCATTTGTTCCATGACATCATTTAATCCAGATGTCTTTCTATTTTTTGCCAGGATGACCTGTCAACTAATGAGAGTGGGGTATTTGAAGTCAGCCAGTACAATTGTGTTTGGTGTTATCTATGACCTTAAGTGTAATAGTGTTTGTTTGATGAAATTGGGAACCCCCATGTTGGTGCATATACATTTAGGGTTGTAATGTCCTCCTGTTGGAGTGTTCCTTTAATCAGTATAAAATGACCTTCTTTTTCTTTCCTCACTAATGTTGGTTTGAAGTCTATCCTGTCAGATATTAGGATAGTGACACCTTCTTGTTTCCTAGGTCCATTTGCTTGAAATACCATTTTCCATCCTTTCACCCTAAGAAGGTGTCTATCTTTTATTGAGAGATGAGTTCCCTGGAGGCAACAAATGGCAGGATCCTGTCTTTTGATCCAGTCTGCAAGCCCATGTCTTTTGTTTCAGGCATTGAGGCCATTGATATTAAGAGTTATTATTGAAATATATGCATTTATTCTCACCATTCTTCTTGTTTTGCAGTGCTTCCTGTTTTCCCTTTACTCACTTAACTGTTATCTGAGTATGGTTTGTTTTTTCCTATTTCCTCCTATGTGTGTTTTGCTTTCTTTTCTGCCTGAAGGATTCCTTCAAGTATATTCTATAGAGATGGTTTAGTTGCCATAAATTTCTTTAGCCTGTTTTTTTTTCTTTTGTGTGTGTGTGTGTGTGTGTGTGTGTGGAATGTCCTTATTTCTGCATTAATTTGGATAGATAGCTTTGCAGGATAAAGTAATCTTGGTTGACAGTTTTTATCTTTCAGAACTTGGAATATATCATTCCAAGCCCTTTGGGCTTTTAAACTTTGTTTTGAGTAATCTGCTGTGATCTTGATGGGCTTGCCTTTGTAGGTGTCTTGCTTTTTCTCTCTAACTGCTTTCAATATATTTTCTTTGGTTTGCATGTTTAGTAGTATAAGCATAACATGGCAAGGAGAGTTTCTTTCTAGGTTTTGTCTGTTTGGTGTTCTAAAAGCTTCTTGTATCTCCATTGGCATTTCTTTCCCAATTTGGGGAAATTTTTCTTCTATGATTTTGTTGAAAATGCCTACTAAGCCTCTGGATTGAAATTCTTCTCCTTCTACTATACCCTGAATTCTTATGTTTGATGTTTTCATAGTGCCCTGGATATCTTGGAATCCCCATTCTTTCCTTTCTATTAGCTTGTCTTTGTCTTTGTTGGACTGTATTAGGTCTGCCACCTAGTCTTGTAGTTTAGATATTCTGTTCTCTCCTTCATCCATTCTACTGGTGAGACTTTCCACAGAGTTTTTTATTTGACTGACTGTGTTCTTCAGAGCTAGGTTTTCAGCCTGGTTTTTATTCAGTATTTCTGTTTCCTTACTCATGTCCTGTAATGACCTTTTTATTTCATTAAATTGGTTTCCTGTGTTCTCCTTCAGGAGTTTGTTTTCTTCTTTGAATTTTTTCATTTCTTCTTTCATTTCTTTGAGTATAGATAGAATCATCCTTTTGAAATCTTTGTCAGGTATTTTGTCTAAAACAGTCTTATTGGTGAATATTCCTGATGGATTTATAATTTTTGGTAGGATTGCATTGTCTTGATTCTGTTTGTTTCTTGTATTATAATGTAGCGATTTTTGCATCCTGAATTTATTTGATGCTTGGGTTTTCTACTTATCTGCAATGTTCTTAGATGTGGCGATCCACCTTTATATACTTTTAGGATATGAGTTTAAGATGCCAAGTGTAGCTCTTGTATCCCAATCTAACCACAGAAGTAATCCTAGGTGTTGAGTTTGCTTGCTAAGCAAGCATTCTAGTGGACTGTGATGATTTCTTTTGAAAGGAGGGGCTTGAAGGAAGAAGAATGCTGAAGGAGTTACCTGTTCCTTAGGTTTATCCTTCATCCTCACTTGGGAAAAACACTGCATTATACACCATGTTGTACTGTTTTGAAAGCATGAAAAATTCAGGAAATAGCAGTTCATGCATTGCATCATGGTTCCAGAGAGGTGTTGAGGTTGAGAAAGTGAGGCAGTATTGATGTCCCCACAGGGAGCCCTATGAGACCATTTTGTTTAGCTGGACATATGAACTGCAGATTGCAATGAAGACCCCAGAATGTTGGAGTTGCCAAGACAATGAGACATCTGCTGTGCATTGTCATGGGATCAGGGTAGATTTTTCCCAGGATAAGGGGTACAACCTGAGCCTTTTGGATGCAAAATGATTTTATCACAAGTCCAAGAGTTGTGACATGGAGCTGTGAAATTTATGTTTGTCCTGCTATTTTAAAGTTTTGGTCCAGTCTTTCCTTGTTGTGTACTGATTCTACCCTTTTGGGGGTATGAATGTTTGATCTGTGACATTATATGTTGGATGTATATAATTTGTATTTTTATTTTACATGGTTCACAGTTAAGACATTGCTTGGAATCTCAGATGAGACTTAGGACTTTTAAACACTGTTGGAGCTGTAAAGACAGTAGAGATAAAGTTGGACTGAATGCATTTTTCATAATGAGATGTCCAAGAGTCTATTTGGACAGTGGTGGAATGTGTTAGTTTGGATATGGAATTTATCCCATAGACTCATGTGTTTGAATGATTGATTCCCAGTTGGTAGTGTCATTTGCAAAGCTTGTGAAACATTTAAGAAAGAATCAGAGCCTTGCAGAAGGAAGTATGTCATTGAAGATGGGCCTTTAGGTGTTATAGTCCTGCTCTAACAGATACTCTTGTGTTTTTCTACTTCCTCTATGATGATGTGAAGGTGTGATGCCATGTGTCTGCTTCTGTCATGCTATGCCTAGATTTACCCTTGAAAATGTAAGCTGAAAAAACCATTTTCTTTCATAAGCTACTTCTGTTTAGGTATTTTGTCCCAGAAATGAGAAGGTAATACACAAAAATTATCAATAAAATATTTGCAAACTGAAATCAGGAAGTCATCAAGAAGATCATATATTACTACATGTACTACTTTTCATAGAGGCAATGATGGTTCACCATATGTCAATCCAAAAATATAGTACATTCTATAAAAAAACTCAAGGACTGAAATCACATGATCATCTCAATTGATACAGAAAAGGTCTTTGACAAAATTCAGTATCCCTTCTTTTGTTTTTTATTACAGATATACTTATAATGGATATATCATGTACTGGTACCATCCTGTCCCTCATGCTTGCCCCTATTCTTCTGGGGGTTGCTGGTATTCTCCATGAGGTTGTGGGTTATGCATTGTGAAAGCAGCAGTCAGATATGGGGTGGGGGGGCAGTGCCTCTGCACTTGATGTTAGCCAAAGTGCTGAGAAGTGATGGGGCAATGCCTCTGGATATTACATCCCAGCCTGTGGCTCTTACAATCTTTCTGCCCCATTTCCACAAAGTTACTTGAGCCATTGTGGGTGTGTTGTAAGCCTACTTCAGTAATGATCTCTTTGGAGCCTCTGGATCTCTGCTTTGATATGTGTTGAGTATCCTCAGCATCTGTCTTCTTCACTCTGGTGCTGCTTGTCAGGTTCACTATAGAAGCTGCATTCTTGTTTGTCTCCCCAATTCCTCTCTGGTTTCACTTGAGTCTTGGCTGAAGTGTGTGAGGTGGTTTTTTCCTCAGGTCTCACTACCTTCTGAAAAAGAAAAAACAGATTCTCCAATGGAGAGTAAAGTCAGCATAGATTGTATGGGATAAGCATTATTGAGGGAGAATTTGATGGATGTAGCCCCTCTTTTACCCAAAGATTAGAGGGAGCTTGTTATTGGAAAGCATAACTTTGCCTCCATATGATTCTGACCAGGTTTCTAACTCCGGATATCGGTTCCTTATCACTGAGCGAATCTCTTAGCCAATTGGAAAGCTATTGGTTGCTCACCAAGGTGGTGTGTCATCATTGCACTGGCATGTACATTTTTCAGGATGTTTGTTTCTGAGTAGCTCAGACCCCTGGTTGCTTACACCATTGTTGGCCACTTTCCCTCAGTAGCTCATGTAGTGCTTTATAGCACTAGACAGGCTAACTGTCTGGGGACTGGTTCTCTTCTAGATTCCAGATAGGTCTCAGTTCTGTGTCAGCAGCATACAATGTCTTCAGCAATAGTTTCTTACTTTTTACCTCAGGCAGGTAATCAAGTGATTTGACAGAAGCCTCTCTTGTTTTGGGGACCTCATAGGTCTTTCTGATCAATAGCCCATTTTGGGTAGCAACTTATTTCTGGTAATGGGAGTTATAAGCCAGAGCCAATTTTTTTTTAAGCTTAGGCTTCATCCCACCCTCTCCAGGTGCTCCCCTATACTCCTGTGAAAGTTAAATGTTTTAGTCTACATTCAAGGATAAATGTTTCTATGGTACCAGTTCATTTTGGGTTAGTTTTGTGTTTATTTCCCTAATGTTCTCCTTTCCCTCCCCCCAAACCCTTCTATCCCTATTGTCTAGTCCTCAAATTGCCTATCAAGTGTGCCAGCAACTCAAGATGATACAGCTTAGGAACTACAGATTAGTGACAATATGCAGCATTTGTCTTTCTGTGGTTGTATGTGTTTGCTGAGTATGATCTGTTCCAAGTCTATCCATTTTCCTACAAATTTTGTTGTATAATTTTTTCATACTGCTGAGTAGAATTCCCTTGTATAAATGTACCACAACTTCGTTATCCATTAATTCAATGATGGGCACCTGGGTTGATTCCACTTTTTAATTATTGTGAATTCAGCAGCTATAAACATGGTTGAGCAAATATCTTTGTAGTGAAGCATGGAGTATTTAGGGAATAACTGGGTCTGTAGATTGTTCTATGTTCATCTTTTCTAGGAATCTCCATATTGCTTTCCATAGTGGTTGTACAAGTTTAAATTACCATCAACCGTGAATGAGGATTCCTCTTTCCCCACATCCTTGCCAACATTTGTTGTCATTTGATTTTTAATGACTTTCAACCTTACTGGAGTAAGATGGAATAGTATAGTTTTAATTTGCATTTCCCTAATGGTTAGGGATGTCAAACATGTTCTTAAGTGTGTGTTAGCCATTTGTTTTTGTTTTTTTTTTTTTCTTCTGAGATCTCCCTATTCAGTTCTCTGCTCCATATTTGGAGTGGGATGTTTGATTTTTTTATTGTTTAGTTTTTTGAGTTATTTGTAGATTCTAGATATTAGGCCTCTGTCAGTGGTATAGATGGTGAAAATTTTCTCCCATTCTGTGGGTAATATATTAGTTCTGATTATTGTATGTTTGTACAAAAGCTTTTTAGTTTCATGAGATGCCATTGGTTGAGTGATTGTTTAATTTCTTGGGCTACTGAGGTTTTGTTCAGGAAGTGTTTCCCCATTCTTATATTGTGGAGAGTTACACTTATTTTTTTCTTCATGTAGTAGAAGTGTTTCAGGTCTTATATTGAGGTCTTTAATCCATTTGGAGTTGATTTTTGTTTATGAAGAAATGAGTGGGTCTAGTCTCACCTTTCTACATATGGTTTTCCAATTTGTCCAGCACCACTTGTTGAAGATGCTATCTTTTCTCCAGTCTACATTATTGGTACCTTTGTCAAAGATCAAGCAGCTGTAGGGACTTGACCTAAGTTCTGGGATTTCAATTCTGTTCCATTGGCCTATATTTATGTTTTAATGCCAGTACAATGCTGTTTTTGTTACTATGGCTTTGTAATATAGCTTTATATTGGATATGCTGATGCCTCCAGAGGTGTTTCTTTTGCTGAGGATATGTTTGAATATCTGAGGCCTGCTGTCATTCCATATGAGTTTTGTGGTCATTTTTTTCTATCTCTGTGAAGAATGATGTTGGAATTTTTATTGGTATTTCATTAAATCTGTATATTGCTTTTTGCAGAATTGCCATTTTCACAATATTAATTCTACCTATCCAGGGGCGTGAGAAGTCTTTTCATCTTCTCAAGTCTTCCTCAATTTCTTTCTTGAGTGTTTTTATGTTTTCATAATCTAGGTCTTCCTGTTATTCCAAGGTATTTAATTTTTGTTGCTATTGAAAATGGGACAGCCTCACTGATTTCTTTCTCTGTATGTGTAGCAGACAGCTTCAGGTTTGCTGAGATGAACTTCCAGACCAGGCACAGTTATGGAGGAAGGGATATTATTTATTGAAGCTTACAGATCCAGGGGAAGTTCCATAATGGCAGAAAAAGCGGCCTGCTCTCACAAGGCCAGGCAAGAGCGAGAAACCAACCAGCCACCACAGCACACAGAGCAAAACTACAGCCAAAAGGTCACACAGCACACTTCAGAACTCCTGCTAGGCACATTTGCATATCTTTACAATGGAATCTCAAACCCACACCTTAAGACCAGCCCCCAGTGACATTGCCTCTATCAAGGTGATTGCAGATGCAAACTATAACTAATAAAACACTGAATATATTGGGGAACATATATTCAAACTACCACAATATGTTTGTCCTTTGCATATAAAAAATCTACTGTTTTTGTGTGTTGATTTTGTATCTTTGCTGAATGAATTAATGACCTTTAGAAATTTTGAGATGGAGACTTTCAGATCACTTATGTATAGGTTAATGTTATCTGCAAATATGGCTAATTTGACTTCTTCCTTTCCAATTTGTATCCCTTTTATTTCTTTTTCTTGTCTTATTGCTTGGACTAGGACTTCTAGTACTATGTTGAAGCACAGGCACCCCTGTCTTGTTCCCAATCTCAATGGGAACTTGTTGAGTCTTTCCCCATTGAGTATTATTTGGGCTTGAGGTTCTTTATATACAACCTTTATTTTGTTGAAATATAAACAATCCATGCCTATTCTCTCCAGTATTTTGATCATGAATTGATGTTGTATTTTGTTGAAGGCCTTCTGTGCATCTATTGAAATGATCTTGTGGTTCTTGGGAATAAGTTATTAATGAGGTGTATTATATTGACTGATTTCCATATGTTGAACCATGCCTATATCCCTGGAATGGCACCTACTTGATCAAGGTGGATAATGCTTTTGATGTGTTGTTGAATTTGGTTTGCGAGGATTTTGTTTAGGATCTTTGCATCTAAGTTCATCAGGGATATAGCCCTATAATTTTCTTTTCTTTTTGTATCTCTGGTTTTGGTATTAGCATGATGCTAGCTTCATTAAAGGATTTGAAGAGCATTCCCTGTTCTGATTATGTGAAACAGTTTGAGGAAAAAATGTAGTTCTTCAATGAAGGTTTGATAGAATATAGCTGAGAAGCCATATCTGGTCCTGGTCTTTTCTTTTTGTGGAGGTTTTTGATTACCTTTTAAATCTCTATGATTATGATTTTTGTTGTTGTTGTTGTTGTTGTTGTTTTTTGAGGTAGGTTCTCACTCTATTCCAAGCTGACCTGGAATTCACTATGTACTCTCAGGGTGGCCTCAAACTCATGGTAATCCTCCTACCTCTGCCTCCTGAGTGCTGGGACTAAAGGTGTGTGCCACCACCCCACCTGTGATAGATAGTCTTTTTTTTTTTTTTTTTTTAGGAGATTAATCTCCTCTGAGTTTTGTTTTGGTAGGTGGTATGTGTCTACGAATTCATCCATTTCTTCCATATTATCCAATTTTGTAGAGTAGAGGTTTTGAAGTTCTGATGATTCTTCCAATTTCATTGATGTCTGTGGTGACTCCTCCCTTTCCATTTCTGATTTTGTTAATTTGAGACTTCTGTGTTTTATTAATGACCAAATTGGCCAGAGGTTTATCAATCTTGTTTATTTTCTTAAAGAACCAGCTCTTTGTTTCACCAATTTTCTTAACTGTTTTCTTTGTTTCCAATTCATTAACTTCTACTCTGAACTTTATTATTTCTTTCTGTCTAGAGCTCTCAGCTTTGGATTCTTCTTGATTTTCCAATGCCCTTAGGTGGATGTTTATGTTATTAATTTGGGATTTCTCTGTCTTTGTTATGAAGGCATTTAGTCCCCTCAGGACTGCCTTCATTGTGTCCCATATGTTTTGTTAAGTTGTGTTCTCATTGTGATTCAATTCTAGAAATTTTACAATTTCTGTTTTTGATTTCTTCTGATACCCATTAATGGTTTAAAAGTGTGTTGTTTAGGGCTGGAGGGATGGCTTAGCAGTTAAGGCACCTGCCTGCTAAGCCTAAGAACACGGTTCCAATTTCCAGGTCCCACGTTTAGCCAGATGCAAAGTGATGCAAGGGCGCAATGCCACACTTGCCCACAAGGGGGCGCACACATCTGGATTTCGTTCACAGCAGCTGAGAGACTGCTGGTGAATCCATCTCTATCTGTCTCCCTCTCCCTCTCTGTCTGTCTCTCTCTTCAAAAATAAATAAAAATTAAAAAAATTTTTAAAAAAGTGTGTTATTCAGTCTTTAGAAGCTGGTGTTGGAATTCCTGATTAATCTCTTAATGTTAATTTCTACCTTTAAAGTACTGTGATCTGATATGATGCAGGAAGTTTCATCAATTTGCCTTAATTTATGGAGACATGCTTTATGGTCTAATATATGATCTATTTTGGAGAAGGTGCCTTGGGCTGCTGAGAAAAAAGTATATTCTTTAGAATTGGGGTGAAATGTTCTGCACATGTTTATTAGGTACAGTTGATCTATGGTGTTATTAAGTGTTGGGGTCCCCCCTAAGGCCATCCCAGGAGGGATAAAGATTTTACTTGGTCAAAGTAGGCATGTATGCCCACTGTGGCTTGTGATACAGGGTCTGTATAAGGTCCTGTGCCAAGGAGCATGTCCAGGGTAATTGGAATTCCACTCCTAAGATTTTGGCGGGCCTGAGATTCAGCCAGGTCATTATAGACAGCTTTCCATTGGAGGAATTCAGTGGGGAGAAGGACTGCCTTGAGGAGCAAGTACCAGTCATAGTACATCTGAAGGTGGATGGCCCATTGTACAAGGACTTGCTCAAAGTAAGAGGAGTCAATGCCAGATTCCTGGGCCGCCTTGTGGTTGAAGGCCAGATCAGAGAGGGGGGTGGGGTACCAGGGCCTGGCTGTCACATCCGGCCCTACGTTAATGGGGAAGGTGGCAAAGGGGCATGTCAAGGAATTGGCAGTCACCTGGGTATGTCCAGGACTGAGTGGGGGGAGGTCCTTGCAAGGGTAAAGAGGGGGAGGGGTGGTGTTTGAGGGGGGGCTAGGCTGGGACACTCCTGAATCAAAGAGACTGAGAAAATAATAACCCAGATCAAAAATGATAGCCCAGGGCTAGAGAGATGGCTTAGCGGTTAAGGTGCCTGCCTCCTCAGCCTAAGAATGCTGGTTCCAATCTCCAGCAATTCCAATCTCCAGGCCCCACATTTAGCCAGATGCAAAGTGATGCAAGGGCGCAATGCCGCACTTGACCACAAGGGGGCGCATGCATCTGGATTTCATTTGCAGCAGCTGAGAGGCTGCTGGCACGCCCATCTCTATCTGTCTTCCTCTCCCTCTTTCTCTCTGTCTCTCTCCAAAAAAAAAAAAAAAAGATAGCCCAAAGGCCAAAGGATAATCATGCAAACCACAAGTCCTAATGCCGGGGCCAGCTGAGACATATGGATAGAATGTTTAGGACCCATGTGTCTTGTGCTTAGTGGGGGACTTCCGTGGGTCGTTACTCCATGGCCATATGCCCACACGGTGTCTCCAGGGAGGCTCAGCCAAAGGCCTCACCTTGGTTCCGAAATCGGGCTGGTCAGATCCTTATGTGATTTTGCCGGGACGAACCAAAAATGGAGGGGCCAAAGTGGGCTTCGGGACCGTGCAGCAATGTGTGCCTTCCTACTGGGTGAAAAGGATGAACAAAGGAAAAAGGGGGGAGGAGGGGACTGCCCATTCATCCTCGGGCAACCGTCAGCACACAGAACATCAAGGGGCTTTTCTCACCAATGATCAAGAAGGGGGCGTCTTGCCAATACGGGGGGGAGGGCTACTCACTGATGATCAAGGATGGGGTGTCTCGCCAATGCTGATGGGGCAGAGGGTCCCTGTTCAGGCGCCAGCTGTTGGGGTCCCCCCAAGGCCAACCTAGGAGGGATAAAGATTTTATTTGGTCAAAGTAGGCATGTATGCCCGCTGTGGCTTGTGATGCAGGGTCTGTATAAGGTCCTGTGCCAAGGAGCATGTCCAGGGTAATTGAGCTTTATTATTTCCTTTTTGGTTTTCTGCTTGGATGATCTGTCTATTGGTGCTAGTGGAGTATTGGGGTCCCCAACTATGATGATGCTGGTGTTTATTTATGTTTTGTTGTCAAGTAGGTTTTGTTTTATAAACTGTGATGCATCTATGTTTGGTGAATATATATTTATTTTTGTGATATCCTCTTGTTGGATCATTCCATTGATGAGTAAGAAGTGGCCTTCTTTGTCTTTTTTGATTACTTTTGGTTTGAAGTCTATTTTATCAGATATTAACATAACAATACCTACTTGTATTTCCATTTGTTTAGAATATCATTTTCCATCCTTTTACCCTGAGGAGGAGTCTGTCTTTAGTGGTAAAGTGGGTTTCTTGAAGACAGCAAATCAAAGCATCCCTTTTTTCTGATCCACCTTGTTAACATGTGTCTTTTGATGGGTGAGTTAAGACCATTAATATTTAAGGTTACAACTGTGAGATTTGATTTGATTCCTGCCATGTTGGGGTCCTTTATGGATTTTAGTGTTTTCTTAGACTTTGTACTTTTTTATACCTACTCTAGTTTTGGTTATTGTAATCTTCTTGAGATTGTAGGTTCTTGGTTGTTTCACTCTTCTGTGTGGAGAATTCCCTGAAGTATTTTCTGTAGGTTTAGCATTGTATTCATATAATTGAGCTGTCTTTTATCATGTAAAGTTTTTCTTTCACCATTATTATGAAGGTACTTTCAGTGGGTACAGTAGTTTGAGTTGGAACATAGTTTTTTAGACTTTGAAGTGCTCCATTCCAGGCCCTTCTGGCTTTCTGGGATTCCACTGAGAAAACTGAGGTAATTCTGATGGAATTGCCTTTGAGTGTAATGTGTTCTCTCTTGCTGCTTTTAGCACTCTTTCTTTGTCTTCATTGTTTAGAGTTTTAATTATGATGTGCCTTAGAGAGTTTCTTCATTGGTCCAGTCTGTTTGGGATTCTGTTAGCTTCCTGTATTTGGATGGGACTTTCTTTTGAGAGGATGGGAAAGTTTTCTTCAGTAATCTTATTGAATAAGTTCTTCACATCTTTATTCTGAATTAATTCCCCTTCTGGTATGCCCATGATCCAAATGTTAACATCATTTGGGTATCCCACAGTTCCCTTATGTTCTGTTCGCAAGATTTTTTGACTTTATCAAAACTTTTGGACTCCTGAACCTGCTTCACACTGCCCATGGCCATTTCCAAAACAATCTCAATGACCCTCTCTCTCCTGTATTTCTTGTACTCCATAATAACAGGTAGGGTGCAAATTTGTTAATCAAGGGGGGAATAAATCAGACTTTGAAGAACAGGACACTCCTTCAGCATTCAGGCCCCTTTGAAAGAGTCTGCATTCTTCCTGTTACCCCAGTGCAGGTCAGTTGGCCAATCTCTAAGGTTGTAATCTCAATTGCAGCTGAATGGGCAGAGTTCACCCAAAGATTTTTTTCCTGTGCCATATCCCTCTGCTCACACCAGTTTCATTTCTACACAAAGCAACCCTGCACAACTTCTGAGGACACTGGCATAACAGCAAACTTCTCACACAAACTTCTAGCCCAATCCAAGTAAAGCTCTTTCTCACCCTCATAAGCCAAACCTCACAGTCCATACTTTTCACTACATTCAAGTCTTTCAACTCTGACCAGAATAGTCCATCAAGCTGTACTTACAGCACTGCAAGACATCTCTTGGGCCAATGTTTCAAATTATTCCACATTCCTCTTGAAAATCAGCTCCAAAAGGACAAAGGCACAAAGTCAGGTGTCTAGCAACAACTCCACTCCTCAGTACCACTTTACTGTTGCAGTCAGGTTCGCATTGCTGCAGAAATCACCCAACTAAGAGCAGCTTGTGGGGAAAAGGAGGTTTATTTTGGCTTACAGGCTCAAGGGGGAAGCTCCATGATGGCAGAGAATATGATGGCATACGTGGGTGGACATCACCCCCTGGCCAACATAAGGTGGACAACAGCAACAGGGGAGTGTGCCAAACACAGGCAAGAGGAAGCTGGCTATAATACCCATAAGCCCATCCCCAACAATATACCACCTCCAGGAGGCTTTAATTTCCAATTGCCATCATCTGGAGAGACTAGCATTCAGAACACTTAAGTTTATGGGGGACACCTGAATCAAACCACCAAACTTGGTCAGGGTCACATATCTTGTGTCTTCATTTTGGGTTTTATGCCTGTTGACTCCTCTATGTTTTCACTGGAGACTTCCATTGTGGAATTAGGCAACCTTGTTGAAGATCTCTCAGTTCATTGTTTCTTATTTTTTTCTTTTGTGTTGTGGTCTACCTTTCTCCGTGTAGGAGTCTCAATTAAGGAGGAAGGAAGAGTTTTCCCTTGTAGTGTCTTCAGTGAGTATTCCATTTTATATTTGAATAGAATAGGCTTATGATGGCTTTGTATTTTTGGGATGCACAGGGCTGTGGAGGCATAAGTTCACCAATAGCTCTGGGCTGGTGGTTAGTAACAGTGTCGGGGTTGGAGGTCTGGGATACCTTTGATGCAGTCTCCGCTGTGTCTTGCCTGTAGCTCAAGGGCAATAGCACTTATCCTTGCTCTCCTACTGTACCCAGATAGGCAAGTTATGGAGGACTCACTGGTTCCCTCTGGCAGGTGGTAGACTGGTATTCCTGTGTTCCTCCTCTGGGTCTGAGGTGATTTTCCAAGTAGTTACTGCAAGTTGGGCCTGCATTAGAGATGGTGGGGTTTGCTGGGTCCCACAGCCCAGGCCAGATCAGGGAGTTGTCTGGTGTGGGCACTGGCCCAGGGTCACACACAAGGGCATGTGTAGGCAGCTCAGAGTGTGGAGGGTCTGTGAGCAGGGGGAGGTAGGCAGACTGCAGGCCAGCCCATCATGGAGGAGATACAGGGAAGTGTATATGGACAGTGGGGGAGCCTGTGAGAGCATGGAAGACAGGGAAGTGAGAGTGGCCCATGGACTCAGTTGGTGGAGCCTGTGGTAGTGGCAGGAGGTGGAATTCCAGATGGGCTGTATTCATTGTGGTGTGTGTGTGGGGTGGGGGCTCCAGAGACAGGGAAGTGCACTGGACATCCCTAGCCACTTATAGATGTTGTGGGGGTATGTGGCTCTGGGAGCCACAGAAATTCATGAGGGCCACAGACAGAAGCATTAGAGGTGGGAGCCTGTGGGTATCTCAGTGGGAGACAGGGGAGCATGTGTAAGCAGCAGTTGGAGGAAGATGCAGATGTGCAGGCCACAGGCAGTCTGCAGATGCGGTTGGTGGAGCCTTCAGGTAGGGCAGCAGGTAACCTGGTTGGGGTATCAGGGGAGCTGAGGCTGGGGTGAGTGGTTAGGCGATCTGAGGGTCTAGTGGGCTACCTGAGTGCCCCTCTGGAGGTCTATTAAGACTTACTCGACCTGGAGACCCACAGATATTGCCAGATATTACCCCCAAAGCTGAATCATGGTTAGAAGGCTTCCATCTTGACGGGGAGTCCTCTACTAGTCCCAGCATCCCTTCTTGATAAAAGTTCCAAAGAATAGCCGGGCGTGGTGGTTATCTTTTGGGGTGGCTTCAAATCAAACAAATACTGAGTGCCCACCTCAATCCCTCTGTGTTATGCTGTGAATCTGGTGCTGTGATCTGTGCTGGATGCCCTGCAGCCAGAAGCTAAATGTGTTCTCCAGAGGGTCCAGATTCTGTTGGTTGGGGGTTGGGAGAGTGCAGGAAGTGTGGAGTTGTACTGGGACTGCTCAGCTGGTCCCACTGTGTTCCCTTCAGCAGCTCCTCTGCTGTCTCCCCTTCAGATTTCTTGACTTTGCAAAGAGGCTGATAAGGTTGGAAAATCCCATTGTTTGGTCTCTGCTCCTACATCTGGGTGCTGGGTGGGTGCACCGATCCATGCAGGTTCACACAGATCTGGGTCTGCAAGCTCCTTGGTGGGATTCCTACTTTCTGATAGATCTTAGTCTCTCCTGCTTCTCTGCTGTGACAGATAAAAACCTATACACCTTCACTTTTCAGACGAAGAGTATATTTTGTTGTGGTTTTGCTCAAATCCCTCCCTAGTTTGAATTGGTGTGACTCCTATGCAGCCATTTACTCAGAAGTCCTCTGGTGTATTTTTTCTGCCTTTCCCCATCCCGTCCAGGCTGCTCCTCACAGAAACTTCTTTATGCGAAAGGCAGAAGTTAATGCAGAGACACAGAACTACCACATTATTTAAAATAAATGACATCTGTATGTTAGACCCTAAACATGATATCTAAACCACATCCTCTAAGGTTTAGGGGATTTGGAAAAGAGGAGGAGAGAAGAATTTAAGTGCAGGAGGATGGGAAGGGGTACTGCAGTGTTTTCTTCTGGGTAGAACATGGTCATTACAATGATATACTCACAGCAGGTATGACAACTAATGACCCCTGGGAGAGGGAGTCATATCCTACAGTGATGTAGCCACTGATAGATTTCCCATTCCTCAGTAAATAACCTCCATCCATGATGATTTAAGTGACTTAAATTTATAAAATTTATAAAATAAACAAGGCATGAAGGTAGGATTGGATTAAATGTGGAGAAGGGTTTTAGTGGAAGGAAGAGGGAGATGAGAGAGGGTAATTGGGTGGGTGAGCATGGGATCAAAATACTTTGTGTAACATACCTGAATGTTAAAATAAAACAAACACAATACTGTGGCCACCCATTTCTTTAGGACCTAAGCCAGAGAGGTTTCCCTTTCTTCCACTTTCAGTAAAACTCGGCTTGCTTGTCCACCAGTCAAAACAATGTTTCTGCCCAGAAAACTATCAGCAAAGTGATACAGAATGGGAGAGTCTTTGTCAGCTTCATTTTAGATAGGGGACTAATATCCAAAACTTATAAAGAATTTCAAAATTAAATGCCAAAGCACCAAGTAGGCTAGTGAAATGAACAGATAGTTCACTAAAGAAGAAACACAAATGACCAATAAGTATTTGAGAATGTATTTAATACCCTTGACATTAGGAAAATGCAAATGAAAATCACTTTGAGATATCATCTCACCCCACTCAGAATAGCTATCATCAAGAAAACTGACAAATGTTGATGACGACACAGGAAAAGAGACTTTGTGGGAGAACATTATGGTAATCATTGTGGCAGTTTCTAAAAAAATAGATATGAAACTGCCATATGATTTGGCTATATGACATGTGGGCATATAGCCATAACCTATCACAGAGATATTTGCAGTCCATGTTTGTGGCTTCATTGTTCACAACAGCAAGGAAATGGAACCAGCTTAGATGCCCATCAACAGATGAATGGATAATGAAAGTGTGGTCCAGACCCACAATAGAAACTTATTCATCTGTGAAGAAAAATGAAACTTTCAGAAAAATGGATGGAGGTGGAAAATATTATATTAAGCAATATAACTCAGACTTAGAAAAACAAAAATTACATGTTCTCACATATGAATCATAATGTATTATCTTTACTTGTATGTACGTAAGAAGAGATGAGTGTGAGAATATGCTGTGAAATTAGAAAACAGATCATAAGAAGGGACAAAGAAGTGTTGAGAAAGGAGTGGTGAGGGCAATAAGGCACAAGGCACAAGAAAGAAGAAAGGAGAGTATGCGGACAGTGGAAGGCTACAAGGGGAGGGTCAAGGGGGGTGAGGGAGCAAAAAGAGTGAAGAATTAACAAAAACAGATTTTATTTTAAAATTCCACTATGAAACTTAATATTGTGTATGCAAATCTAAAACTTTTAAGATACAAAAATTAGGGGACTGGAGAAGATGGTTCAGTGGTTTAGGGCACTTGTTTGCAAAGTATGATGGCCAGGGTTTGAGTCCTCACATAAATCCAGACATACAAAGTGGCACAACTGGAGTTTGCAGTGGCAGGAGGACCTGGTGTACCCATTCTCTATGTCTCTCTCAAATAAATAAATAAGTAAATAAATAAATAAATATTAAAAAGGTAAAAATTAAAAATAGAAGATAACTAATTTCTCATAAGATTGAATGTTCAAAGATAAATTTACTGATTATGTAGTTTTGAGGAATTGATGAGGGATATAAACACCAAATTTGGTTGGCTGATCTATTAAGCATTAAGATATTACCCACCTTGAATGCACAATAGAAGTTACTGTGAAGTTTGTGGTTTCTAGCTCCTATTATTTTAAAATATACATTAAAACAATTTTCCTATTTAGAACCTTAGGGAATGTACTGAGAAGTCTTAAACAATGAACATTTGTTAAGTTGCAGGAGTCAACTAAGGGCCCAGGAAAAACTGGAAGGGCATTTTAAACAGGAACTAAGATATAAAAGGGAAGTGCAGTTGGGAGAGACACATGGGACTCTCATGGGGCATTATTACTTCTGCTCTCTTCCAGTTAGTAGCTTTCAGCCTCTGGGAGGAAAAAACTCAGATGGTACTATGTGAACATATTGTCACCTGTGCAAATGATGCAAACCAAAATACTGTGAGGAGGGTTATCGAGCAGTTTTTAAATTAGGAAACCTCTTTAAGGTTTTTGTTTTGTTTTGTTTTGTTTTTTGAAGTAGGGTTTCACTCTAGCCCAGGCTGACCTGGATTCACTATGTGGTCTCAGGGTGTCCTTAAACTCATGGTGATCCTCCTACCTCTGCCTCCCAAGTGCTGGGATCAAAGGCATGAACCACCACACCCGGCTATACTTAAATATTTTTATCACTCATTTCTAATATTTATATTCTATGGGCTGGACAATGGATAAAAGATTATTTTCAATATGAACCTATGGTATGGGCAGAATTGATTTGCCCAAGGTGTAGTCATTGGTGGTGCTGGATAAATAAAATAAAATAAAATAAAATAAAATAAAATAAAATAAAATAAAATAAAATAAAATAAAAGACAGGGGTCTCAATTTGAGAATCAGCAGGGCAAATTTTAGACATTAAAAGCTACACCATGGGTGACAAAGGGGATGCTCTCTTTCCATTACCTCATCTACACAACAAGTGAATTTTACTATAAAGATAACACTTCTGAGCTGACATGACTCTAAGAAATGTGGGTAAGTAATAAGCAAAGAAATGCAAAGTAAAGTATATTGCACAGTTAAGTTTTAAGTAAATCTGGATTTTTTTTTTTTTTTTTGGTGCATGGCATAAAACAAAGCATAATTCTTTACAAACTTTGGGAATTGCCTTGGCATGATTTATTGAACAGGTTTTATGTTATCACATGCTGCCTTTATAATATACATACATCATTTAAAAATTATTGCTCTGAGTCCACTTATTGTTTCTAGCAGTGGTCAGTTCTGACTCTTTTGCCTGTGTAAGCTTTAATTATCTGGCCAATACCTCATAGAGGGATATGTGCACTCTCATTCCTTTTTCTCAAAATTTTGGACAATCTTGTTTATTATTTCAAGTGAATTAAAAATTACTTTACAATTTCAAAATATTTTCAGATTTTTGTATTGGTACTAAATCAATTCAGAACACTGGAAATTCCATATATATATAATTTTTAGTCTTTCCATGAAGGATTATTAACTGTCCACTAAGTTGTATTTTTTATGTCCTTTAATAAAATTTTAAAATCTAAGCTGGGTGTGGTGGTGCACACCTTTAATATCAGCACTTGGGAGGCAGAGGTAGAAGGATTGCCATGAGTTCGAGGCCACCTTGAGACTACATAGTAAATTCCAGGTCGGCCTGAGCTAGAGAGTAAGACCTTACTTCGAAAAACAAACAACAAAAACATCTTATTCATATAGATTTTAAAAAATGTTGTTTGAGAGAGAGAGAGAGAGAGAAAGAGAGAGAGAGAGCGCACGCAAAAGTATTGGCATGCCAGGACCTCTTGCCACTGCAAATGAACTCTAGATGTATGTGTCACCCTTTGTATCTGGTTTTACATGGGTAGTAAGGAATCAAACCTGGACAGTAGGCATACCAAGCAAGTGCCTTTAATCATGGAATTATCTCCCCAGATATTATTCATATCATTTCATTTATGTTTATGCTTATATTCTTCCCTTTTAAAAATTATAAATGAAATTTTATCATATTTTTAATTAGACCATTTTTGTATAAAGGAAGTTATTGGTTTTTATGTTTCATATATATATAAATTCCTTGGAAAGAACCTTATTATGGAGTTCTAAATGGCTCTTTAGTGCTTAGCTAAATAAACTATTTAAATAATCATACCTGTAAATAACAGTGATATTCTGGATATTCTAAATGTGTTTTGTTTTGCTATTATATTACTTTTCAAAGAACATTAGCTTTGGACTGGGGTGTAGCTCAGTGGTAGGGAGCTTGCCTAGCATGTGTGAGGCCCCAGGTTCCATTCCCAGCACAGAAAGAGACAAAGAAGCAAAAACAAATGAATACAAAGAACATTGGCTTTGGATTTTCTTTAAAAGAATTACTGTTTTTTGGGGAGGTGTTGGGGAGGGTTATTCAATGTAGCTCAGGATGGCTTTCAACTCCTGATTTCCTCTTGGTTCTGCCTCCTGAGTTCTGGTAATTATAGATAGGTGCCATCACCATGCCTGGTTTCAAAATCATTCTCCTGATTGCCATTTTCCGTTTTCATTGTTTTACTCCTGATTCTTTTTTTTTTTTTTTTTTTTTTGTCTTTGTTTTGATTTTTGATTTTTTCAAGGTAGGGTCTCACTCTAGCTCAGGCTGACCTGGAATTCACTATGTAGGCTCAGAATGGCCTTGAACTCAGGCGATCCTCCTACCTCTGCCTCCTGAGTGCTGGGATTGAAGGCGTGCACCACCACGCCTGGCGCTACTCCTGATTCTTAAACTGCTTCTCTTCTTGGCTTTGATAAACTCTATTCGTCTCATTTTCCTAACTTGCTGATGTTCTTACCCTTTCACCTCCACAGGTGAGCAGGCCCCAGCATCAGTCATCAGTGCATCTCTATTTGTAGAGTTCCTTCTGCCATTCCAAATTCATCTTAGAGTTTTTACCATCTTAGCATCTCAAAATCCACTTCTCATAGGCAATGGCTCTACTGTGCAGCAGAAATTAGTATATTTTTGAAAATTATAGCACATATATGTAGCAGACAGCTTTAGGTTTGCTGAGATGAACTTTCAGACCAGGCACAATTATGGAGGAAGGGATTTATTGAAGCTTACAGATCCAGGGGAAGTTCCATAATGGCAGAAGATATTGGCGTGCTTTCACAGGACCAAACACAGAGAGAAAAGCACAAGCCAAAAACCATACAGCACAGCACACTTTGCATATCTTTAGATTGAAATCTCAAACCCACCACCACACCTTAAGATCCGCCCAGTGACACTGCCTCCAGCCAGGTGGCTGCAGATCCAAACTACAGTCTAATAAAACACTGAATATATTGGGGGCCATCTATTCAAACTACCACAATATACAACATGAAATTTACCTGCCTAACCATTTTGAAATGTATAGTTGAATAAATAAAGTTTATTATGTACTGGGTTATGACCTAGACTTCATCAGATCCCAACACCCTGTGGTTTGTTTTTGTGTTGGTAGAGATCAAACTCACTTCCTTGTACATGCTAGGCAAGTGCCCTGTCACTGAGCTACACCCTCAGCCCCTCAAAGTCTCATTTCATGAAAGAGCTTTAATTGTTGCTACTTCTTCCTTCTCTCTTGTCTTTCTTTTTGAGACCTGCCTAGCCTGGAACCTGTTATGTAGACTAGGTTGGCTCTGAGCTTGTCTCAATCAACCAGCCTCAGTCTGTGGAGTGCTGGGATTACAGATGTGTGGCCCCACCCTCTGTTCTCATTTATTTCTAATCATTAGCCAGGTCCTGTCAATTTCACTTGGTTAGCTCTTTGTTTTCACTCTGCTCCATTATCAATGCCAGGCCTGGGGTAAAAGCTACAGAGGCTCTTAATTCCCTTTCTGTCTTCACAGTATTAATATCTCCCATACACTAGATATTATCAAGCCACTTTTCTGGTAACATTTTTTTTTCAGAATATTTGCCCTTTAATTTTCATTCAAAATCAGTCTCTTTAAATATTTTAGTTACATGTTCTGAATGGAGAAGACAGAGTAGCAGATGCTGCAGGCACTTAATACTGGCCCTTTCCCCCTCCCCCTAGCCTTTTTTCTTGGCTCAAGATAAAAAGGGCCCTCTGCACTAACTAATGCCCCCGTGTCAAGTGTCAGCAGTCACAGGCCTCAGTGCAGTTGGACACAAGGGCATGAAGCCCAGTTTTGAGTGGTTCACAATAGCTCACAAATGAAAGCCTGACTGTCTAGCATCAAGGCCTCAGTCTGGCTGCAGCCTATCTTGAGGCTGACCTCCCACCTTCCTGCACTGTGATGTAGCTCAGCTGACTCATTGTGGGAAGTGGCTGGCCAGGGGTGTGTATGGGGGGGGGTGACACCTCAGACCAGCTGGAAAAGGAAGGGACAACAGCTGTCTTAGCCAGAGTAGGGATTTGGTTTCTGAATTGCTAGAGCCTTCATTCTTTTTCCCCAAGAGAAATTGCAAATCTGGTTTTTATAGAAAAATATTTCAATTTAAATATATCAGTTATGATTGTAATTGACAAACCCCTGAACAACTGAAAACCATCTTTTGAGGCTGGGAAGATGGCTCAGTCATTAAAGTGTTTGTCTTGTAAATACAAAGACCCGAATTTATTGCTTCAGCACCCGCAAAGCCAGGCTAGCTTGCTGGCTAGGTAGTTGAGTTGGCAAGCTTCAGGTTCAGCAAGAGACCCCTTCTCAAAAAATAAGGTGGTGAGTAATCGAGGAAGACACCCAAAGTTGATCTCTGGCCTACACACACACACACACACACACACACACTCTCTCTCTCTCTCTTTCTCTCTCTCTCTCTCTCTCTCTCTCTCCCTCCCTCCAGAACCATGTTTTGTAGGAATCTAAGCCATAAGCTCTATTTTCTGTAGCAGGACTTCTGTGTCTATGCCTAGTGAGTGAAGTCTTTCTTGCTTGGAAATGGGATAGAAATGTTAAAGTACACCCAAAGGGGCTCAGGAAACTTCCACGGGGGAGGGGGGAGTTACTACTACAGAGAGTTTTCATGGTTTATATGGAAAAGGCCAATCGTTTCATGTAAAACTACTTGAGCACAGCCAGGTCCTGACACAAGAAGTTTTTCCAACAAGATATATATAAAATATATATAATTTGGGGGGTTTATTTTACAGGTCAAATTTGTCCAGAATGTCGTCGATCCCAAAGCACTTTGGCTTGAAGCCCAGGGAAGAGTCGTACCTCTTTAGAGAGCTCGAGAAGGTACGCCGGGAGACTAAGAAGGAGTTTCTCCGCTTCAAGCAGCACTTGGCCTCCAGGATCACTCTAGACGAGAGCGCGGCCGACAGGGCCGAGCGCGTCCGCCCTGCGAGCCCCCGCACTGCGCGCGCCCGCCGCCCGCTCCCGGCCGCGGCCGTCGTGCGCGAGGCGCTGCGGAGCCCGGAAGAGGAGCCCGCGTCCCGGGACTTGTACCTGCGGCTCGGCTCCCCTGAGAGGCCGCCGCCCCCGCCGGTCATCGCCTCGGCGGTGGGCACCTCGAAGCCCGTGGCCCTGCTGCCGCCACGCGTGCCACCGCCCAAGCCCAGCGTGCTCCCTCCGCCCCGGAGCCCTCGGGCCACCGCGGCCCCGCGGGGCTCCGACAGGGCCCCGGCGTGCGACAGCGCCCAGCTGCCGGGGCCCCCCAGGGCCAAACACCACCGGCAGTCCAGCTCCGGCTCCGTCGTGTTGGGCGAGGACAGCACCGGACAGCCCCGGAGAGTGAGGATCCGCACCCACTTCCAGCGCCAGGACTTCGCAAGAAAGAGGCGGCTGAAGGCCAGATCCGTCCCCAAAGCCACCAGGGACAGTGGCAAGGCCAGCGAGGTCCCCAAGGCCACCCCGCCAGCCCTGCTGCTCACCAGAGCCGCCCCCACAAGCATAGAGGAGATCATCGCCTCGCTGCAGTCGGAGGCCCAGCTGGCCTGTGACCAGACCATCAAAGAGCTCATAGAAAGCATCCTGGGCCAGAACTATGACATCTCAGAGGTGAACCAGGGTAGTGAGGCTTCTCCTTGGGTAAAAGTAACTTTAGCGAGTGTGTGTGTGTGTGTGTGTGTGTGTGTATGTAACATTTTGTTTTAGTTAACGTTTTAGTGCATGTGATGTAACAAAAAGCACAGAGGTGTACTTAAAGTTCTGGATATTATTTTATTTGAATTTTAGAATATGAACGTAATTGAGAAAGTTATTCCCAAAACTCATTCCAAGAAAATTTGCTGAAGACCTGAGTGTTCCGTCACTAATCACCATCCTTTTCAAAGACTGTGTTTATGTACTACTGAAATAACAGACATTTTACATGGAAAAGCTCACTCTTTTTGTTAGCTTAGCCTGATTCATAGTGAACTTGTGTGATAATTTATAGCCTAGGAAAATCACATACTAGTATTAAGTTTAATTCATAAGAACTCTAATATATTTTCAGTGGAAACTGTTCTCTTAAAACATTAAACAATTACTTCCTTGGCCTTTCCAATTACAGACAGGTCTTTCCAATTGTAGACACTTACAGAGGCTTCTTGTGTGCCTAGAACTGTACACTTTTAGGTGTACTTTTGTCCCAACAGCCACATCGAGTAGGTAGATACCAGTAAAAGTGCTGCTTTCTGTAGGAAGCCTTCTAGCTTTAGAGAGGCTAAAGAATTGGTACAATGTCCTACAAATAATGTGTGGCAGGTGTTGGATTCCACCCCACACACTCAGGCCATTTGTTGATTGTGATATGTCTCTCACAAGAACCAAAGCAACAGAATCATATTTAAAATATTTTGCAACCAAAATAGACTTTGCTCTGGTGGGCACACTCAAAGCACAAATATTAACGAGGGAAGCTTGAGTTGCACACTAGGAGAAGGAGAAAGATACACAGGAGAGGGAAAGTTTTAAATTTTGCTTGTGTTTGAGTGTCTGTCTGTCTCTGTGTGTGTGTGGTGTATGCATGCATATGTGCCCTTGGGGGAACCCCCCCACCCCATGTGCTCACCTGCAGTGGGTTGCACTTGCTAGGGAGAACAGAGTTGAATTTCTGTTGTCATGTTCCATCTCTCCTCCAGAGCAGAGTCTCCTACTGATCCCAAAGCTTGCCATTTTTTTTCCCCTTGAGCTCCAGTGATTTCCTATGGAGATGGGGGTTACAGGTGCACATGGTCATGCCCAGTTGTTTCTGGAGAGTCAAACCCAGGCAGTCGTGGGCCTCCCTAGGGCCTCTTGCTTGGGCAAAAAGTACACTTAACACCTCTCCATCCCCTGAGTTGTTTTTTTTTTTTTTTTTGAGAATTTTGAGAATGACAAAAGAAATAAGATTCTTGGTTGAATCATAACTTGTCAATACATAGAATCCTGCTGCCACATTTTGTCTTTAAAATAGTTTCAGCTCCAAAACACACTCTTGACTATGATCTGAGAAATGTGGTCATAAAGGGAAACGAAGCATACATGAACTAGAGTCTTCAGTGTAGTCTTTGACTTAAGATTTGTGAACAGAGCATGGCTAGTGTTCTGAATTTAAGACTCATACCTTCACTCTCCAAATAAGATCAGTGTGACTGCTTAGGCCAATTCAAATAATGTATGTCTGTGGTTAAAATTTCTGCAAATCTAATTGAAAAAGATCAGTGGGATATACAATTGAAGACCCTTAGCAAGAAGAAGAAAGTGTCCCTGTGGGGTGGACCCCCATCTCCTATAGCACAATCAAGGTATTTGGCATGAAGAGAACTCACAAGTTCTGTACAGTTGAGGAAAGTTATATTTCAGAGCAGGGGATCATAAAAAATATGCATTTTGAAGGGTTGAAATGGAATTAGGGGAGAATATCAAGTGAATCATGAATATTGGAAAAATTAATTCAGTCCTTCCACAGTATGCATTTGTCTATGTATCCTTTTTTAAGCTACCATTTTAAGAAGGAGGCTTGCAACACTGCCTAACAGCAAAAGCATCATCCTTTCCATACTTGCTGGGGTTCCTTTAATGATGTCAACAGAAGCTTAGTGTGAACCCAGACTCCTCCTACACAACAGTAAGAAGGTGTCCTCACTTATTGTACCATTGGAGGATCCCCAAAGTAGATTTTTACCCACTACCTGCCAGTAATGAGACCTTGCTTGCCCTCCTCCCAGTACCCTGTTAGAGGAAGCAAGCCTAAACAGAAAGTTTTTATTTATTTATTTATTTATTTATTTATTTATTTATTTATTTATTTATTTATTTGAGAGAGAGAGAGAGAGAGACAGAAAATGGGCACGCCAGGGCATAGAGCCACTGCAAATGAACTCCAGACATATGTGCCACCTTGTACATCTGCCTTAATGGGTACTTAGGGTTTACAAACAAGCATCTTAACTGCTAAATCATCTCTCCAGCCCCAGAAATTTTAAATAAATAAAATGCAGAGTTATTCTTTTTCTTTTTCTTTTTCGTTTTCTTTTCTTTTTCTTCTCCTCCTCCCCCTCCCCCTCCTCCTCCTCCTCCTCCTCCTCCTTTTTTTTGGTTTTTCAAGGTAAGGTCTCACTCTATCCCAGGCTGACCTGTAATTAGATTCAGGCTGCCCTTGAACTCACAGTGATCCTTCTACCTCAGCCTCCCTAGTGCTTGGATTAAAGGCATGCACCACTACACACAGCCTGATTGATTATTTCTATTGCCTAGGTTTCAATAGAAAATTTCTGGCCATGCCATGAACCATGAACATCTCATGTTGAAAGAAAACAGACAATAGGTGCTGACATGGAGATGGCAGAGGTGAGAGTCTTACCTGACAAAGATTCTAAATCAGCCTTCAGAACTTCTTCAGTGAAAAAATATGAGCCTATTTAGAACAAATTAAAAAACAAACAGGAAGCTTTCACAGAGAAACACAAAGAACTGAAGGGAAGATTTAAAAGCTGAACAAAAGCAACAACTGAAATAAAAGTTTACTGTATGTGTTGAGCAGCTGCAAGGAGAGGTTGGATGACAGAAGCAGAGAACTTGAAGACAGAATGGTGCAGGGAACCCAAGAGTGAGAAACAAGTCATAGAGCCTCAAGTACCTGTGAAACTATAAATAAAAGATGTCATCTTTGTGTCATCCCAGTCCTAGAAGAGGAAAAATAAGGCCGGATTGAAAAAGTATTCAAAGAAATAGTAGCTAAACACTTGACAAATTTGTAAAAGAGATATAAACCTGGACACTGAGGAAATAGTGAATCCCAAACCAAAGAAACCATGCCAGATGTATAACAGTCCCACTTCTGAAAACTAAGTCAATGAAAGATATCTTGAAACTGAGAAGAGAAAGAATTATTTATAGGAGATAACTGTTTAAAATACTTCTCAATAGAAATTATGCAGATCAGGTAAAGGAAAACTAAGAATCTATAAGTCCTGCCCTCAAAGGTTAGCTGAAAGAGCTGCCCTAAACACAGAAGGAGGAAAAGGATTATTGGAGCACTGGGAGGGAAGAAAGAATACACTGAACAAAACCATGACTAAACACAACATATCTTCCTTTTCTTGAATTTTCTAGATTGCTGGTTTTCTAAACATATGTAGAGACAATATTCAAGGGATTGGGGATGTGGCTTAGTTGGTAGAGTGCCTACCTAGCATGAAAGAAGCTCTGAGTTTGATCCCAGAACTACATAAACTAGGTGTGGTGGTACATGCTAGCAATCCCAGCATTTGGAAGGTGAAAACAGGATCATCCTCGGCAGGAGTTCAAGGCCAGCCAGGAATACATGAGACTCTGACACAAAAATAAGTGGGTTTGAAGAAAATATTCAAGATGACTACAGATTTGAGAAGGTAAATGGGCATAAGAATATTTAAGATTTATATGTGCTACTCTAATTGGAAAGTGACCATACCAATGGAATGCCATGTTATGCATATGTCATTTAATACATAGGTCAGTGACAAAAAAAAAAATTCTACAAAGAGATTAACTCAAAAAACACCATAGAGGGCTGGAGAGATGGCTTAGCGGTTAAGGCGCCTGCCTCCTAATCCTAAGAACGCTGGTTCCAATCTCCAGGTCCCATGTTTAGCCAGATGCAGTGACGCAAGGGTGCAATGCCGCACTTGACCACAAGGGGGCACATGCATCTGGATTTCATTCACAGCAGCTGAGAGGCTGCTAGCGCACCCATTTCTGTCTTCCCTCTCTCTCTCTGTCTCTGTGTCTCTCTCTCAAAAAAAAACCATAGATAGATCAAACTATAATGTTTAAAAATGTTAAGTAGTCATGCAAAGTAAAGAAAAAAACAAAAAGGAAATAAAATAATAAATAGGAGTCTTAAATCATAACATACCATTAAGTATATACATGGTCTAAATATATCAATTGAAAGACTGATGGATTAAATGAATGACACAACCATATATTGTTTATAAGAAACCTTTCCCCAATGTGATGGGCAGTTGAGAGTAAAGGTGAAAGAACAAAATCAGTAAGTTACCAATCAAGAAAGCAGAGGTGACTATGCTACTGTTGGATAAAGTAGACTTCAGAGCCAATAAAAAGTACTCCAGACAAAGAGGACCTTACCATGATAAAAAATATTAATCACTAAAAAGAAGAAACAATTTAAATGTGTGTATACCAAATAACAGAGCTACAAAATTTTTGAAGACATACAGAAGTAGAAAAATATAAAATTACATTTGAAGATTTTTAATACCCATCTTTATGAATTAAACCACATGCTATGTAACAGTTACCTTGTTGCTTGGATAAAACTCCTGACCAGAAGAAGGATATGGGAGGAAAGGATTTCTTTCAGGCTTACAGTTTAAAGGGGATGTTTCTCTGGCATGGAAGAGCAGAGGCTGGGCATCACATCTTTCTACAACTGCGGTCAGGTAACAGCAAGAGCTCTGGCAAAGTGTTCTTGGACTGTATGATCCCAAAACCTACCCCAGGTGAAACACTTCTTCCAGCAAGTCTCCATCTCCCAAATTACCATCAACTGGAGATTGAATATGAAGCCTAATCACAAACACATGAGGCTATAGAGGACATTTCATATTCAAATTACGATATTCAACCCCTTATACCCACAAACTCATGACCATCTCACAATGTAAAATGCATTTAGTCCAACTTTAAAAGTCATAGTTTTTTACCTGTCCCAACACTAGTCAAAAGTCCAAAGTTTCATCTGAGACAGTCTCTTAACTAGCAGCCTATAAAATCAACACATAAGTTACATAATTTAAATACATTCACATTTCCAAAAGGAGGAATTACTCATAGCAAAGAAAGAATGGACCAATACAACATCAAAAAATAAGCCAAATTCTGCAGCTCCATGTCCAGCATTTGTGACCTGTGATGAAATCTCTGGGCTCCAAACTCCATCCCTCCAGCCAAAGCTTCTTACTTTCTAGGAAGATCCACCTAAACCAGGGTGAGAAGCTTTCCTTGACAGTGGTCCCATAACCCTGGCATCTCCAGAATTTGGGGGTCTGCACTTTCAACTCATGGTTCATCTTCATAGCTTCATGTCATGGCTTCATAGGACCTCCATGCAGGGACTACAACTCTGATTTCATATTGTTTGGTTGCACTCATTACCCTGTTGTCTCAATGTAGAGTAGCCCATCTCTCCTCAGTGGTGGTAGTCTCTTAAGCAATTGCAACTGAAGCAATCTGTCCACCAAATATACCAGTCTATCTCTTAAAAAATTATTTATTTATGAGAGAGAAGAAAAGAGAATATGGATATGCCAGGGCCTCCTGCCACTGCCAATGAACTCCAGATGCATACACCACTTTATGCATCTGGTTTTATGTGGATACTGGGGAACTGAGCCCAAGCCAACAGGCTTTGCAAGCAAATGCCTTTAACTACTGAACAATCTCCCCAGCTGAGTCCATCACTTTTAAATTCAACTTTTCTCATGTTGTCAGGACATAGGCAGAACACAGCCAGAATATCACATGAAATGCTTTTAGCCCTGTTCTGTACAAAAGTGCTCCTTCTCCCCAGAAATCTCATAAGTGAGCCTTTATAGTCTATGGTTCTTTTTGCATTTTGGCTTTTCAACTCTCATCAGAATGGCCCATTAAGGTCTTCTTCTTTTTTCCAAAGTTCTAAATCCTTCCATATCTTTCCCATGAATCAATTCCAAATGACTAGAAGCCACATGGGCAGCCTTACTGTAGCAATGGCCCCACTCCTTGGTGCCAGTGTTAGTTGTAGTTATCTTGTTATTGCTAGGACAAAACACCTGACCAAAATTAGCTTATGAGAGGAGAGGGTTATTTCAGGTTAGTCTTGAGGGAACATTTCATCAGGGCCTGTCATAGAAGAGACTGAACATGACATCTTTCCACAGCAGTTGGGAGATAGGTAGCAAGAGTAAGATAACCCTGGCAAGAGATATTGGGCTATAACTCCCCAAGCCCTGGCCCAAGTGATTTGCCTCCTCCAGCAAGGGTACACTTCTAAAATTGCCATCAGCTTGGATTCAGTATGAGGCTCAATCACAAACACACGAGGTTATAGGGAACATTTCACATTTAGACCACCACATCACATACCAACTGGATTTAACAGACACTTAACAAAACATTTCACCTAAACACTGCAGATCACACATTCTCAGCAGGCATGAAAGTTTTTCTAAAATAGGTCATCTATTATTACGACACAAAGCAAATAAAGGCAAATTGAAATAATACAAGTGTATCATATAAGATCATAATGCAATAAATCAAAACCAAGAGAAACTATAGAATATATACAAACTTATGGAAATTAAACAATACATTATTGAATGTTGAATGAATTATTGATGAAATCAAGAAGTTCTTAGAAATTAATGAAAATAACACAATATACCAAAACTTACTGAATAAAATGGAAGCAGTCCTAAGTGCCTATATTAAGAAGTGTGAACACGAACAAGTAGTGTATCCTGCAAACTACACAATTGGCCAGGGAAGATGTACACACCAGTGCAATAGTGACACATGTTCTCTGAGGGTAATCAGCTGCTCTCTAATTAGATATGAGGCTTACCCAGTGGTAGGGATTCATGCCTGGTTCTGAGAACCAAGTTAAAAGCCTATGGCTTAGAAAGTCATAGACCCTAAAGGGAAGCTCCCATTGTTCTTTGGATAAAGAGTAGGGTGTGCCCATCCAAAAGTCTTCTAAAAAATCTATGTTTATCCCTTTTGGCCCATGCTGCTCTCACTCTTGGTTAAAGAATCTGCTTTTTTACAGGTAGCACAAAATACCAGGGAGACCCAAGTCTCATCAGTATGAAAAGAAAAGAAAGCTGGTTGCCTAGCACAAGATGAGTCATACCTCACATCTATCCAGGTCTAGGAAACAGTACAGAGGAAGAGATAGATTTAATTTGAGTGCTTCTTTCACCTCTAGCCAGACAACCAGCTCCAGTGAGATGGCAATATTCATTGCAGAGACTCAAAACTCATCAAAGCAGAAAATCAGAGGTTGCTGAGAGCTCAACACTCAAGTAGTCTAAAATAACATGTCCCCCATGTTTAGGGAACTCAGTAATTGTGGAAAAGGGGACAGAAAGAATGTAAGAGCCACAGGGTTGGAAGGTATACTGTGAGGCATTGTCCTCACAGAGACTGGTATATTCATGACCACACATTGAAGGCCCTCAGTGGAATGGGGAGGGGAGGAAAAGGAGAGGGAAAATAAGAGTATAATCTGGTAGGAATATGACCAATATGCAGTATGTTCATACAGTAAAGTTCTCAATTAAAAACATGTCTTGAGTGAATAAATAATTCATCTTAAGGCATTGGGAAAAAAGAATATGCCAACCCTAATATTACTAGGTGGAAAGGAATAATTAAGATCAACGTAGAGATTAATGAAATGGAAATTAAAAAGATGACATTGATTCATGAAAAAGAAGTTGGTTCTTTAAAAGGATTACTAAGACTGACAAAAACTCTTAGCCAAACAAACAGAGAAAGAAGTTCCAAATTAATAGTTAAACATTAAAAAGGGGACATCACAAAAGATATTAAAGAAATTCAGAAAATCATTAGGACATGTCTTAAAGACATACCCCACTAATTGGAAATTCTGAAAGAAATGAATGAATCTATAGGTGCACATGACCTTTCAAAATTAAGTCAATAAGTGATCATTTAAACAGATCTGGAATAAGTAGTGATACTGAAATATAAATAAAAGGTTTCTTGACCCCAAAACAGCCAAGCCCAGATGGATTCAATCCTAAATTCTATCAACTGTTCAAAGAAGAGCTAACATTAATGTGTCTCAAACTATGTTATACTAGAAAAGGAGGGGACACTACTAAACTCTATATATTTGCACACATATGTGCACAGCAGGACCTCTTGCTGCTGCAACTATCAAAACCTTCCACTACTTTTTACATCAAGATTATGTGGGTTTCTTGAGAGTTGAACCCAGCTTGTGGACTTTGCGAGCCTGTTGCTTTAACTAGTGAGCCATCTTCTCAGCCCCTCGATTCCTTTTGTGAAGCCAGAATTATCCCAATACCAAAACTGGATAAAGACACAACCAAAAAATAAAATTATATGCCACTCTCCTTGAGGAACATATATGCAAAAAATCATCAACAAAATGCTTATAAAGAGAATGCAAGAATATATCTAAAGGTTATCTGTCAAGATCACGTTGGCATTATTCCAATGAGGCTGAGATAGTTCAACATAAGCAAGGCAATATATACAATACATTACATAAAAAGACTAATGTGCAGAAATCATGTGTTCATTTTTTCTTTTTGAGGTTATGTCTCACTCTAGCCTAGACTGACCTGGAATTTTTTCTGTAGGTTCAGGCTTGCCTTCAACTCAAAGCCATCCTGTTCCTTAGCCTCCAACTAATGGGATCAAAGGTGTGCGCTGCCACACTCATATGATCATCTTGATTGATACAGAAAAGGCTTTTGACAAAATCTAACATCTCTTCATGACAAAAGTACTGAAGAAACTGGGAATAGAAGGAGCATATATCAATATAATATGGGCTATACATGACAGACATATAGGCAACATTACACTAAATGGGAAAAACCTTAAAGCATTTCCAGTAGAAAGTGCTCACTTTCTTCATTCTTCAGTAGCTGAAAGTCTTAGCTACAGAAAGAAGACAAGAGAAGCGAATAAAAAGGATACAAAAACTTCAGGTTTGATGGCATAGGAACCATGCCAAAGCAGGCTAGGGGGGAAAAGCAAAACAACAAACAAACAAAACCCAGCAAAATACATTCTTCTACTAAAAAGTGAAGATGTATAAGAAGTTACCAACCACAATAGAGAAGTAGGCGAGATCCAGAGTGTCTAGAGACCAAAGAAGCACACACAAACAGCTCAAGCAGCAGTGCCACCAGGTCCACGTGGCTTTGGATACCAGACTCTGCCTGATCCACAGGAAAAGCCAGGTAAGTGGATTCTCTGCTCACACCAACCTCCTCGCAAACTCACGAAACCTGAAGGGGAGGACAGCAGGGACCAGCAGAGCGGCTTGTGAGGAAGAGGATTGAGGGGGCCAGTGGAACAACTTCAGCCACCATCCACAGCCTCTCTCCCCCCACCACTAGTGCAAGTGCCAGCAAGCACTGGAGACCTGTGGAAAGGAACTTACCTACACAGCACTGAGCACAGGCTATCAGAGCAGCAACCCACTGACTCAGCCAGCCTACCTGAGCCCACAGAACAGCAAAGAGGGACCCAAGTGGGTGCACAGCATAACTGGGACCAAAGCCATCCCAAAAGGTAACTTGGCTTAAACCAGGTCAGTAACTACCAAATAAGCCTGGTATATATGATTTTATCAGAAGTGCTAATTGCACCCTCCATGTCAGGGTAAATTAGGTGTTAAATCTGATGGATGGTTGTATTTGCCATTCTTAAATAAGCTATATTTTTATAGTGTCTGTGTCGTTCACTGAGACAGGTTCTCACTCAGTCACAAGCTGATCTTAGAACCCTCTATAGACCAGAAATATCAGCTTCCCAGTTGACAGTATTAAGGGTGTGGGACAACACACATCCTTAGGGACTTTGACTTTGTTAGAGGATCTGTTTCAATACCTACTCTTGCATAAATACTCTGTGCTGGTTTTCATTGAATGTGTATATGGCTCAGTTAAGTTTTATCATTTGCCTATATTTTATTCCACCCTGCCTTCTAGAATACTCACAAGGCAGGAAAACCCCACATCTAGAGTCCCTTTTGTGGTTTCTCTGGGAATCTTTTAAGAGCCACACCTAGCACCTTAAGGTCCTATCCTGAAGATATATAACATCAGATTGATCAATACTTCTAAGAATACTGCAGATAATTAGAAAACTCAAGCATCAAATTAATCCAAGATGCAAAAATCTCTATATTATAATACAAGAAACACAAAAAAGACAATATGATTCTACCAAAAAGTATAAATCCATCAGAAATGACCTCCAGTGGGTCTGATTTAGAGGAAATGCCTGAGAAAGATTTCCAAAGAATGCTTATAACTATGCTTAAATAAATCAAAGAGGAAATCAAAGGAATCAAAGAAGATACAGGAAACCAATTTAATGAAATAAGGAGGTATATAAAAGATATTAATAAGGAAATAGAAATAATAAAAGCCAGGGCTGGAGGGATTGCTTAGTGGTTAAGGTGCTTTCCTGCAAAGCCAGAAGTCTGAGGTTCAATTCTCCAGGACCCATGTAAGCCAGATGCATAAGCTGGGTGCATGTGTCTGGAGTTCATTTTCAGTGGCTAGAGGCCCTGGTGTGTCCATTCTCTCTCCTGTCTCTTTCTCTCCCTATTTGAGTAAATAAATAAAAATAAAATATTAAAAAATAGCAAAACCAGTCAGTAATACTAACAATGAAAAACACAGTAAATCAAATAAATAACTGTAGGGGCTGGAGAGATGGCTTAGTGGTTTATGTGTTTGCCTGCAAAGCCAAAGGATCCTGGCTTGATCTGGAGTTCATTTTCAGTGGCTAGAGGCCCTGGTGTGTCCATTCTCTCTCCTGTCTCTTTCTCTCCCTATTTGAGTAAATAAATAAATAAAATATTAAAAATAGCAAACCAGTCAGTAATACTAACAATGAAAAACACAGTAAATCAAATAAATAACTGTAGGGGCTGGAGAGATGGCTTAGTGGTTTATGTGTTTGCCTGCAAAGCCAAAGGATCCTGGCTTGATTCTCCAGGACCCATGGAAGCCAGATGCATAAGCTGGGTGCATGTGTCTGGAGTTCATTTTCAGTGGCTAGAGGCCCTGGTGTGTCCATTCTCTCTCCTGTCTCTTTCTCTCCCTATTTGAGTAAATAAATAAATAAAATATTAAAAATAGCAAACCAGTCAGTAATACTAACAATGAAAAACACAGTAAATCAAATAAATAACTGTAGGGGCTGGAGAGATGGCTTAGTGGTTTATGTGTTTGCCTGCAAAGCCAAAGGATCCTGGCTTGATTCTCCAGGACCCATGTAAGCCAGATGCATAAGCTGGGTGCATGTGTCTGGAGTTCATTTTCAGTGGCTAGAGGCCCTGGTGTGTCCATTCTCTCTCCTGTCTCTTTCTCTCCCTATTTGAGTAAATAAATAAATAAAATATTAAAAATAGCAAACCAGTCAGTAATACTAACAATGAAAAACACAGTAAATCAAATAAATAACTGTAGGGGCTGGAGAGATGGCTTAGTGGTTTATGTGTTTGCCTGCAAAGCCAAAGGATCCTGGCTTGATTCTCCAGGACCCATGTAAGCCAGATGCATAAGCTGGGTGCATGTGTCTGGAGTTCATTTTCAGTGGCTAGAGGCCCTGGTGTGTCCATTCTCTCTCCTGTCTCTTTCTCTCCCTATTTGAGTAAATAAATAAATAAAATATTAAAAATAGCAAACCAGTCAGTAATACTAACAATGAAAAACACAGTAAATCAAATAAATAACTGTAGGGGCTGGAGAGATGGCTTAGTGGTTTATGTGTTTGCCTGCAAAGCCAAAGGATCCTGGCTTGATTCTCCAGGACCCATGTAAGCCAGATGCATAAGCTGGGTGCATGTGTCTGGAGTTCATTTTCAGTGGCTAGAGGCCCTGGTGTGTCCATTCTCTCTCCTGTCTCTTTCTCTCCCTATTTGAGTAAATAAATAAATAAAATATTAAAAATAGCAAACCAGTCAGTAATACTAACAATGAAAAACACAGTAAATCAAATAAATAACTGTAGGGGCTGGAGAGATGGCTTAGTGGTTTATGTGTTTGCCTGCAAAGCCAAAGGATCCTGGCTTGATTCTCCAGGACCCATGTAAGCCAGATGCATAAGCTGGGTGCATGTGTCTGGAGTTCATTTTCAGTGGCTAGAGGCCCTGGTGTGTCCATTCTCTCTCCTGTCTCTTTCTCTCCCTATTTGAGTAAATAAATAAATAAAATATTAAAAATAGCAAACCAGTCAGTAATACTAACAATGAAAAACACAGTAAATCAAATAAATAACTGTAGGGGCTGGAGAGATGGCTTAGTGGTTTATGTGTTTGCCTGCAAAGCCAAAGGATCCTGGCTTGATTCTCCAGGACCCATGTAAGCCAGATGCATAAGCTGGGTGCATGTGTCTGGAGTTCATTTTCAGTGGCTAGAGGCCCTGGTGTGTCCATTCTCTCTCCTGTCTCTTTCTCTCCCTATTTGAGTAAATAAATAAATAAAATATTAAAAATAGCAAACCAGTCAGTAATACTAACAATGAAAAACACAGTAAATCAAATAAATAACTGTAGGGGCTGGAGAGATGGCTTAGTGGTTTATGTGTTTGCCTGCAAAGCCAAAGGATCCTGGCTTGATTCTCCAGGACCCATGTAAGCCAGATGCATAAGCTGGGTGCATGTGTCTGGAGTTCATTTTCAGTGGCTAGAGGCCCTGGTGTGTCCATTCTCTCTCCTGTCTCTTTCTCTCCCTATTTGAGTAAATAAATAAATAAAAAAAATGGAACCTACTATAAGACCCAGCTCTACCATTCCTGGACATATAGCCAAATGACTTTGCACCCAAGAGAAAAGAAATAGAGACTTCAAGGGAGAAATGTAGGGAAGATAGCAGATCTTATGTCATATGTAAGTCAAGGGGGGAATATTGAGAGTGGGCAAATAAAAGTAGAGGAGGGGAGAAGGAAGATGGGGCAAAGGATAGGGAGGGGCAGGCTTAACTAAAACTAACTATGTGTGTTAATAAGGAATTTTGAAAAAAAAATAATGATTTCTAGATTCCTTTATTCTCCAGCAAATTTCACTATTCTTTACAGCTGAATAAAATTCCATTTGCATTTTGCCACTTTTTTGCTAATCATTTATCTATTGATTGACATATAGACTGATTCTTTGCTATTGTGAACAGAGCATCATTCAATAAGCATGAATGTGTAAATTTCTGTGTGGTAGGATATGGAGCCCTTTGGTTAACTGCCCAGGAGTAGGTAGTGTAGCTATGTCATATGGTAGTCCTAGTTTTCATTGTTTTGGAACCCCCCATCCTAATCTCCATAGTGCCTGAGTTTCTCTTTCCTTGCATTCTCTCCAGAATTTGATGCCCTCCCCACCACTGTTTTTGATGATAGCCATCCCAGACCTAATTTCATTCTGCCGATGGCTATCTAGTTTAATAGGCACCACTTGTTAACTAGGTTGTCTTGTTTCTGGTATAGATTTTTCATGCTCATGCAAGCAACCATAATTTAACTCAGCAAGTCACAAAATCCTGCCAAAAATAATTTGTCTATGTCTTCTGGCCTTATTGCATCTCTTAACTATGCAGTGAATTCTTGGATTCAGTCTCTTGAGGGTATTCCAGACTTCCTGGAAGTTTTGGTCATGTCTGAATATATTATTGTCTTGACTTTGTTCTCCATCCCTGAAAATTGTTTTTCTGCTTGGCTTGTCTTTTTATTATGCTTTCTGATATTTATTCTTATTTTAATTTTCTTCTTTTTATTTTAGAGTGAGTGTGTGTGTGTGTGTGTGAGAGAGAGAGAGAGAGAGAGAGAGAGAGAGAGAGAGAGAATTGGCATGCTAAGACCTTAGCCATTGCAATCGCACTCCAGATGCTTGCACCACCTAGTGGGCATGTGCAATCTTGTGCTTGCCTCACTTTTGTGCATCTGGCTAATGTAGGATCTGGATAGTAGAACATGGGTCCATAGGCTTCGCAGGCAAGCACCTTAATCTCTAAGCCATCTCTCCAGCCATGCTGTTTGTTTTTTCATTGCTTGATTCTTTCATTTCTAGTCTTTCTGTTTGATATTTTTTAGTGTCTCAATTTCCTTACTGAGTTTTTCTTCCATGATTTTGAATTTATCCTCCAAGTTTCTGACCAACTTGAAAATTTATCCAAATAACTTTTATTTTAAATTTATTTGATTATATATGGGCATATTTAGTATGCAAACAACACATGTTTGTACTGTCCTTTTCCTCGTTCCTGCCACTTTTCTGAAGAAGCCCTCCTCATTGGGGATGCAGGTTGACCCCATGGGGATTATGGGTCATGCATTGTGGAGACAGCAGTCAATTATGGAGGAGAGGCAATGTCTCTGTGCAAAATGTCCCAACTTGTGGCTCTAACAATCTTTCTGCTCCCTCTTCTGTAAAATTCCCTGAGCCATGTTGGGTGCATTTTAATTCTGTTTCAGTGATGGGCTCTTAGGCGCCTCTGGATCTCTGGTTTGGTAGGTGTATATCTCCTTCATCCTTGTGCTGATATCAGATTCACTGAGAAAGCAGCACTCTTGCTAATTTCCCCATTCCCTCTGTGGTTTCAGCTGGGGCCAGGATGGAGTGCACTGGATCATTTATCTCCTCAGGTCCAGCTCCCATTTGAAAAAGAGCAGCAGATTTTCCAATGCAGAGTGAAGTCAGCATCAGTTTAATGGGCTAATGATTATTAATTTAGAGATAATTTAAAGGGTGTATACCCTCTTATATGCCAAGATTAGTGGGAGCTTGACAATGGACAGCAAAATCTTTATCCGGATATTATTCTGACTTCTTTCGGTTTCCTTACCACTAGCAGATCTGTTAGACAATCCAAGAGCAGTTGGTTACCCACCATGGCTGTGTGCCACTATTGCACTTGTGTGAGTATCATGTCAGGTGGTTTGCTTCTGAGTAGCTTAGACTTTGAGTTTCTTGGACAGACGTTGGTTACTTCCCCCAGTAGCTCATGTTGTGCCTTCCAGCACTATATGGGCTAATTGTATGGGGGCTGGCTGTCTTCCGAATTCCAACCAGGTCTCTCTATGGTCTGTGCTGACAGCATATGGTGTCTTCAGCAGTAGGGTTTACCATTAACCTCTGGTGGATAATAAAGTACTCAGAAGCCTGTCTTGTTTGTTTTGGGAGATCTTATAGGTCTCTTCAATCAATAGCTCATTGTGGGTGTTAACTGCATCCTGGTACAGAGAATTACAGGCTAACGCCAACAGAAAAGAAAAATGAAAAGGATAGAAAAGACAGAGAAACAGGAGAAATTTAAGGTTAGGCTTTATCTCATCCTCTCTAGTGCCCATTCAGATGTTTCATCTAAGGTCCTCTTGAGAGTTCCACCTTTTAGTCTGACTTCCAGGGTATAGGTTTCTATGGTACCAGTTCAATTTGGTTTCAGTTTTGTGTCCCCTTCCCATCCTTCCCCTTCCTCCAAGCCCTCTCCTCCCTATTGTTCAAGCCTCGAGATGCCATTCAGTTATGTCAGCAACTTGGGCTGATTCAGGTTAGGAAGTGCAGATGAGTGAGGTCATGCAATGGTTATTTTTCTGTGATTGTGTGAGTTCACTTAGAATGATCTGTTCCAAGTTCCACTACTTTGTGCCACTTTTGGTGTGGGTTGTTTGATTTTTTTTTTTATTGTTTAGTTTTTTGAGTTCTTTGTAGATTCTACATATTAGGCTTCTGTTAGTGGTATAGCTGGTGAAGATTTTCTCCCATGAAATGGGTAATCTATTGGCTTTGATTATGGTAAGTTTGTATGTGCAAAAGTCTTAGCTTCATGAGATCCCATTGGTTGAGTGCTTGTTTAATTTCCTGGGATACTTGGGTTTTGTTCAGGAAGCCTTTTCTCAGTCCTATATCATGGACTGTGCCTCCTATTTTTTTCTTCCAGTAGTTGAAGAGTTTTCAGGTCATAAATTGAGAACTTTAACCCATTTGGACTTGATTTTTGTGTATGCAAAATGAGTGGGTCTAATTTCATTTAAAAAAATATATTTTATTTATTTATTTGAGATAGAAAGAGGGAGAGAGAGAGAGAGGAAGAGAGAGAGATTGAGAGAGAGAGAGAGAGAGAGAGAGAGAGAGAGAGAGAGAGAGAATGGGCATGCCAGGCCTCCAGCTATTGCAAGTGAACTCCAGACTCATGTGCCCCCTTGTGCATCTGGCTTACGTGGGTCCTGGAGAATTGAACTGGGATCCTTTGGCTTTGTAGGGAAATACCTTAACTGCTAAGCCATTTCTCCAGCCCTAATTCCATTTTTCTGCATATGGTTTTCCAATTTGTCCAGCACCATTTGTTGAATATGCTGTCTTTTCTCCAGTCTACATTATTGGCACCTTTGTCAAAGATGAAGCAACTGTAGTTACTTGATGAAGGTCTACAATTGTGTCTTCAATTATGTTCCATGTTTCTATTTTTATTCCAGTACCATGATGTTTTTGTTACTATGGCTTTATAGTATAGCTTTAAATTCAGTTATGCTGATACTGCCAGAGGTGTTTTTTTTTTGCTGAGGATTTGTTTGGATGTCTGATGCCTTCTGTCATTCCATATGAATTTGGAGATCATTTGTTCAATGTCTGTAAAGAATGATGCTGATGTTTTGATTGGTATTACATTAAATCTGTATATTGCTTTTTGAAGCATTGCCATTTTCACAATATTAATTCTACCTATCCAGGAGCATGGGAGGTCTTTCTATCTCCTCAAATCCCCCTTGATTTCTTTCTTCAACTTTTTAAAAAATTATTTTATTTATTTTTGGAGAGAGACACAGAGAGAGAGAGAGAAACAGAGAGGGAGAGGGAGACAGATAGAGATGGGAGCGCCAGCAGTCTCTTGGCTGCTGTGAAAGAAATCCAGATGCGTGCGCCCCCTTGTGGGCAAGTGTGGCATTGAGCCCTTGCGTCACTTTGCATCTGGCTAAACGTGGGACCTGGAGATTGGAACCGCTGGAGATTGGAACCAGCGTTCTTAGGCTTAGCAGGCAGGCACCTTAACCACTAAGCCATCTCTCCAGCCCTTTATTCAACTTTTTAAATGTTTTCATCCTTTCACATCCTTGGTTAGTGTTATTCCAAGGTATTTAACTTTTTTTTTGTTGTTGCTATTGAAAATATGACAGCCTTACTGATCTCTTTCTCTGTATGTTTGTCTTTTGCATATAGAAAAGCTACTGATTTTTTTTTTTTTTTGCATTGATTTTGTATCCTGCCACTTTGCTGAAGGAATTAATTACCTTTGTAAAGTTTTGAGATGGAGACTTTCGGGTCACTTATATATAAAATCATGTCATCTGCAAATAGCGCTAACTTGACTTCTTAATTTCCAATTTGAATCCCTTTTATTTCTTTCTCCTGTCTTATTGATTGGGCTAGTGCTATGGTGAAGAGCAGTGGTGAGAGTGGGCATCCCAATCTCAGTGGTAACTGCTTGAGTTTTTCCCCATAAGTATTATTTGGGCTTTTGGTGCTTTATATATAGCCTTTATTGTGTTGAGATATAAACCCTCCATGCCTGTTCTTTCAAGTGTTTTGATCATGAAGTGATGTTGTATTTTGTTAATGGCCTTTTCTGTATCAATTGAAATGATCATGTGGTTCCTATGGGTAAGTTTATTTATGTGGTATATTACATTGACCAATTTCTGTATGTTGAACCTTCCCTGCCTCCTTGGGATGAAGCCTACTTAATCAAGGTGGATAATGCTTTTGATGTGTTGTTGAATTCAATTTGCAAGGATTTTGTTCAGGATCTTTGCATCTAAGTACATCAGGTATATAGGCCTATAGTTTTATTTCCTTGTTGCATGTCTTTCTGGTTTTGTATTAGGCTGATGCTAGCTTCATAAAAGGAGTCAGGGGGGATTCCCTGGTCTCCAATTATGTGAAAGAGTTTGAGAAAAATTGATTTCAGTTCTTCAATGAAGGTTTGATAGAATTTGGCTGAGAAGCCATCCAGTCCTGGACTTTCCTTTTTGGGGAGGTTTTTGATTACCTTGTCAATCTCCATGGATGTGATAGATTTGTTTAGGAGATCAATCTGCTCTGAGTTTAGTTTTGGTAGGTAGTATGTGTCTAGGAATTAATCCATTTATTCCAGATTATTCAATTTTATGGAGTAGAGGTTTTGGAAGTATTCCCTGATGATTCTTCCAATTTTATTGATGTCTGTTATGATCTTTCCTCTTTGATTTCTGATTTTGTTAATTTGAGACTTTTTTTTTTTTTTTTTTTTGCTTGATCAAATTGGCTGGGAGTTTGTCAATCTTGTTTTTTTCTTTTTTCAAAGAACTATCTCTTCATTTCATCAATTTTTAATTTTTTTAGTTTCTAATTCATTAATTTATACTCTAATTGATTATTTATTTCTGTCTGGAGCTCTTTGGGTTGAATTCTTCTTGTTTTCCAGTGCCTTTAGGTGGACAGTTAGGTTATTAATTTGAGATCTCTCTGTCTTTGTAATGAAGGCATTTAGTGCTATGAATTTTCCCCTCCTGACTGCCTTCATTGTGTCCCATAAATTTTGGTAGTTTGTGTTTTAATTATCATTCAATTCTAGGAATTTTACAATTTCTTTTTTGATTTCTTCCATAAACTATTCATTGTTTAAAAGTGTGTTGTTTAGTCTCCACAAGCTTGTGGACTTCTTGATATGTCTTTTGTTGTTAATTTATAGCTTTAAAGAATTGTGATGTAACATGATGCAGGAAATTACTTCAATTTTCTTGACTTAATGGAGGCATACTTTATGGCATATTATACAGTCAATTTTGGAAAAGATTCTGTGGGCTGCTAAGGTTTTCTGTAGAGTTGTGTGTGTGTGTCTGTTAGGTGTAGTTGATCAATAATGGTTTTGAGATTTATTATTTTTTCCCCATTGATTTTCTGCTTGAATGATATGTCTGTTGATGAGTATGATATTGATGATATTGAGTATGATGGTGTTGGTGTGGTGTTTATTTCTGTTTTATTGTCCAGTAGATTTTGTTTTATAAACTGTGGTGCACCTGTGTTTAGTGTATACAAAGTTATGATTGTTATGTGCTCATGGTGGATCATTCCCTTGACTACTTTTGGTTTGAAGTCTATTTTTATCAGATATTAATATAGGAACACCCTCTTGTGTTTTCTTTCCATTTGCTTGGAATATCATTTTCCAACCTTTTACCTTGAGGAGGTGTCTATTCTTAGTGGTGAGGTGGGTTTCTTGATGACAGCATGTTGAAGGGTCCAGTTTTTTGATCCACCTTGATAACTTGTGTCTTTTGATGGGTGAGTTAAGACCATTAATATTTAAGGTTGTAACTGTGAGGTTCTATTTAACCTCTGCCATGGTGGGGTGCTTTATGTGGTTTGTAGCTTTCTTGTGTTTTGTACTATGTTGAGCCTGGTCTATTTTGGTTATTGTGATCTTCTTTTTGGCTCTTGAGATTGTTTGACTGTTCTGTGTGGAGTGCGCCCTGAAGTGTTTTCTGTAGGTTTGGCCTTGTGTTCATATCATCATAGAGTTGACTTTTTTAATGGAAAATTTTCCTTTCACCATCTATTATAAGGGATACTTTTACTGGATGGACTAGCTTGGGTTGGAAATAATAGTTTTTTAGGATTTGAAGTGTTCCATTCCAGGCTCTGCTATCTTTCAGGGTTTATATTGAGAAATCTGAGGTAATTCTGATAGGATTGCTTTTGTATGTTGTGAGTTGTTTCTCTCTTGCTGCTTTTAACACTCTCTCTTTATTTTCTTTCTTTCTTTTTTCCAAGGAAGGGTCTCACTCTAGTTCAGGCTGACCTGGAATTCATTATGTAGTCTCAGGGTGGCCTTGAACTCACAGAGATCCTCCTACCTCTGTCTCCCAAGTGCTGGGATTAAAGGTGTGTGCCACCATGCCTGGCTCTTTCTTTGTTTTCATTGTTAAGAATTTTTACTATGATTGCCTTGGAGAGTTTCTTCTTTTATCCTGTCTTTTTGGTGTTCCATGGCCTTCTTGTATCTGGATGGGCCTGTCTTTTGAGAGATTCGGAAAATTTTCTTCAATAATTTTGTTGAATATATTCTCTATGCCTCTGCCTGGATTTCCTCTCCTTCTGGTATACCCATGATCTGAATGTTGGTCATTTTAGGGTATCCCACAGTTCCCTCATATTCTGTTCATATTCTTTGTGTTTTTTCATTGCATTTTGTGCATCTGATTGAATGAACATATCACCAAGTTTTAACTTTCTCTCCATTCCAACTCTTCTATTTTGTTTTCATTTGAGTCTTGCTTGAGAGTTTTCTTTATTATCCATTATGTTTTTTACTACAATTTAGGGGAGAGATAGCTGACATTCCATTTAATGATTTACCAGTAGTGCTGGCATTTACTTACAGGAAGAAACATTTGTGCATGTCACTTGTATTAGACAGGGTTCTCTAGAGGAACAGAAACAATAGAATGAATGAAATTGCTAAAGGGGATTTATTAGGTTTCTTTCCCCAAAATGGACTGGGTAGTTGAACACTGGCTTTCTCCATGTTGGAGAGAACAAGAATCTGGTTGCTACCCAATCTATGAGGCGTAGATGTCTCATGAGTCTCAATCTGGTGTGGAAGACCTGGAGGATTCTGAGAGAGTTGTTGTTCTTCATTCCATATTGGATTATTGGAGATGTTTTCTTCATTACAGGTAGGAAGGCTGAAGAGGCTGCATTTTGATGACAGGGAATGATAGTACTGGCATCATCATCATCATCACCACCACCACCAACAACAGTGGGTTAGACACACTCAATAGAAAGAAATAAAGGCAGACAAGCAGGCAGCACTGGTTTTTCCTTGGTCCTCTTTATATTTAGGCTGGTGTCAGAAGATGGTGTTTACTCTCGGGGAGGACCTTCACCCCTAAATCATTCCTGGAAATGCCCTCACACAGCCCTCCATTGGTGTCTTTTATTTGACTAAAGATCCAATCAAGTTGATAAGATTAACTATCACAAGTCTTATCAACTTGACACTCAACTACATCTTCTTATACCATGTTCTCTGTCCAAATGAAGGTAATAACAAGATCAAAATTCCACCTCACATGATATAACCATCACACGTATAACCAAAAAAAATGGACGAATTTTTTTCCCAGAACAGGTGGCAAAGACTCTTGAGGGATGCTTAGTCTTTTATTGTCTTGTAACTTTAATATGTTCGTATAGATTTGACAAAACTCAACTACCAATATTATCTTAGAAATCAATGTTATATTACATGGTAATGAAATATAGGACAGAAACACAAATAATACTTAATATATATATTCTTATGCACAGATATATTCTTTAAAAATTGTTTATTTTTACTTATTTGAGAGTGACAGACAGAAAGAGGCAAAGAGAGAAAGAGAGAGAGAGAGAGAGAAAGGGCACACCAGGGCCTCCTCCAGCCACTGCAAATGAACTCCAGATGCATGTGCCACCTTGTGCATTGGGCTTACATGGGTACTGGTTAACTGAGCCTCAAACCAGGGTCCTTAGGCTTCACAGGCAGCCCCACAGATATATTGTTAATAGGACAGAAACACTCATGGCAGTTTCAATCCTTGTTTTAGTAACTGGTCATGTGCCCTTAGCTCTAGTATTTTTAAATATCATTTCCTACCATGCAGTCTGTATTTTTCCACCTGCAGCAACACCTCAGAAGGTTTTGGTTCTTTGCCTGGAGGGGTGAACCACACCTTCATTTCTGAAGGGTCTGGGCCATTTATCACACTGCATTTGTTTGTTTGGTTGTTGCAGTTTTTCCTTGCTCTAGGAATTAGGGTGAGTGGTACTATTCCCATTTTAGCTCCTGATTTCTGGATTCACACATCCCAACTCTGAGACAAATGGTACCATACATTGGACACTGATTCAGAGCATACACAACCTTCTGAGAACCCTGCCCTTGTCATCCAGGCTATGGCCATCTAGTTGATGCTATAATGGTGTCTTCAAAATGTCACTGTACTGTTCTATCAAGCCAGTTGTTTTAGGATGGTGGATAACATGGTAAGACCAGTGAGTTCTGTGAGCCCACTGCTGTACTTCTTTGGCTGTAAAGTAAGTTCCTTTGTCAGAAGCAGTGTTGTGGAACACCATGACACTGGATTAGGTATTATGTAAGTCCATAGTAGTTTTGGCAGAAGTATTACAAACAGGAAAGGCAAATCCATAAATATTTATTCTAGTAAGGACAAAGTTCTGTCCTTTCAGTAATGGAAATGGACCAATGTAGTCAACCTGCCACTAGGTAATGCCTGGTCACCCTGGGGAATAGTGCCATATTGGGGGCTCAGTGTTGGTCTTGGGGGCTGGAAGATCATATTTTCCAGTCAGCAGTAGCCATAGCCAGGTTAGCCATCGTGAGTGGAAGTCCATGTTGTTGAGCCCATGCAACATTTTCATCCTTGCCACTATGGCCACTTTGTTCATGGACCCATTGAGCAGTGACAGGGATAGCTGAGGAGGGAGGAGGGTGTAGCAGACAGCTTCAGGTTCACTGAGATGAACTTCTAGACCAGGCACAGTTATGGAGGAAGGGATATTTATTGGAGCTTACAGGTTCAGGGGACGTTCCATAATGGCAGAAGAAGCTGGCCTGCCTTCCCAGGCCCAAACACAGAGAGCAAAGCCACAAGCCAAAAGCCACACAGCACAGCACACCTCAGGAACTCCAGCTAGGCACACTTTGCATATCTTTAGATTGAAATCCTAAACCCACCACCACACCTGAAGATGCATCCAGTGACACTGCCTCCAGCCAGGTGGCTGCAGACACAAACTATAAACTAATAAAATACTGAATATATTGGGGGCCATCTATTTAAACTGCCACAGTGGGCTACTATTCTTAGAATGCAAAACAGAATTTTGAGGATGAACTTCTCTAGTGTTCTTGGTATCTGGAGCTAGCTCTCTAATTCGAGTAAAGTGACATTACTGAAGAGTGGAGACCACTAATAAATCTATAGTGGGAACTGTTACAGAACAATGCAAGATAAATGTATCTGATACTTCTGATTTACCCCACCTTTGGTACCACAATCTCTATATTAGTAGAGACCACTGGAGGAACAGAAAAGATAGAATGATTGTTCTGTTTTGCCTTATACAATGCTAGTTGAGGCAGTCCAACAATGGCTGCATGAATTCTGGAGAGTTTTAAAACCAGGCAGGTGTTCAGTCCATAAGGCTGGATGCCTCAGTAGTCCTATTTTGGTGCTGAAGGCCTGGAGGATTTCTGGAGAGCTGCTGGTCTTCAGTCCACATTGGAGGGTTAAAGAAGCTTGGAAGTCTGATGGCTAGCGAGAATGGCAGCAACAGCAGTTACAGCAGGACAGCCCCTCACCAGAAAGAAGCAAAGGCAAACAAGCAGCATATTTTCCTTTGACCTCTTGATATCAAGGCTTCTGCCCACTATGGGAGAGGTCTTTATCTCTCAGTTAACTTTTCCTCAAAATGCCCTCATAGAGCCCCTTCCTCCAGAGTTGTGTCTCATTTCATTCCAGATCTAGTCAAGTTGATAAGATAACCATCACAACTTGAGTCCTTGGTAAGGGTCAGAGACAGTGACATTTGGGAAACTGTTGAGGAAAATGAAATTTACATATTCATAAATACATGTTAGAGCTAAGGAGATCAGTATTTAAGTAGTGCAATGAAGGAATGGGTAAAGGCGAGTAAAAGGGATAAATATCAGTGACAAGGAAGTGTGGGTTGGAGGCATGAGAGGTTGTAGAAATGAAGATTTTTTTAGGTGTAGGAAAGAAAGGGACAATGTGGGGCTGGAGAGATGGCTTAATGGTTAAGGCACCTGCTTCCTAAGCCTAAGAACGCTGGTTCCAATCTCCAGCAGTTCCAATCTCCAGGTCCCACGTTTAGCCAGATGCAAAGTGACACAAGGGTACAATGCCACACTTGACCACAAGGGGCGCACACATCTAGATTTCATTCACAGCAGCTGAGAGGCTGCTGGTGCACCCATCTCTATCTGCTTCCTCTCCCTCTCTCTCTGTCTCTATCTGTCTCTCTCAAAAAAAGAAAGGGACAACATGAAAATGTTTTAGCAAGACAGAAGTTAAAACATAGTAGCTTAACAATGTACAAATCGAAAATAACAGCAAGAATAAGGAATGCAGAAAAGACCCCCCAAATAACTAAAAACTTAAAAACAACAGACAACAAACTTAAAAACAACAGACAACAACATGAAATATAAGATATTATGCCTTTGTCAGCACTTTTTCCTCATTGGGATGATGTGGTTCCTCCCTCCCCTTGGATAATCACTTGTCTGTCTCCACAAGTGGAGTGGTGTAATAACTGCTGTTGTCAGAAATTTAGAGAAGTTGAGTCAGTGTGCTCTCTGCTAGAATTCCCTGGCTAGAGTTCTTTCCCTCCCCCCAAACAAGTTACAATCATGCCCCTAGTGAATTAGTGATAGAACTTTGCGCTCATACTCTGAAGGGGTGCAGAGGGTCCTCTCGCCTGAGTATCTTTGTGTTTGGCAGTGTGATGGGTTTCACAGCTCACTAGTGGGGATCCTATGTAGTCAACCCCAGTGGTGGGGGAGGGAGAGTCATTTTCTCTGTCTCCAGTTCAGGTTACCTGGTCACACTTCTGCTATGTACTCTTTTTTTTTTTTTTTATTAGTTATCTAGATAGTGTGTATACAGTCATGCTGGTACCATCCTTAGCCTCCTCCATGTCCTCCCACCTCCAAAAGGACTCTCTTCATTGGAGAATGAGGGTCATGCATTGTGTGGGTTCCATTAGTTATGGGGAAGCGGCAATATCTCTGTGCACAATTTCCCAACTTGTGGCTCTAACAATCTTTCCACCCTCTCTTCCATGAATTTCCCTGAGCCATGTTGGGATCATTTTAGGTCTACTTCAGTGATGAGGTCTTGGGAGCCTCTGTGTCTCTGAATATCTGGTTTGGTAGGAGTTGAGTGTTCTGTGTGTCTATCTCATTCACCCTTATGTTGGTACCAGGTTCATCAAGAAAGCCGCACTCTTAAGCCAGGCGTGATGGCACATGCCTTTAATCCCAGCACTCAGCAGGCAGAGGTAGGAGGATCGCCGTTAGTTTGAGGCCACCCTGAGAATACAGAGTGAATTCCAGGTCAGCCTGGCCCAGAGTGAGACCGTAGCTTGAAAACCAAACCAAAACAACAACAACAAAACAGAAATCAGCACTCTTGCTCATTTCCCCCATTACTCTGTGGTTTCAGCTGGGGCCCCAGTGAGGTGTGATGGACTGATTCTCTCCTCAGGCCCTGCGTCCATCTGCAAAAGAGAAGCAAATTCTCCAATGGAGAGAGAGGTCAGCACCAGAATTATGGGATAACCATTATTTTAGAGAGAATTTCATAGTTGTAGGCCCTCTTGTAGCCCACGATTGGTAGGAGCTTGATATTGGAGAGTGAGCTCATTTTTTGGATATGGTTCTGACTTGTTTCCCAGTTACAGCTATGGTTTCTGTTCCACTGAGTGGATCTGTTAGCCAATCAAGAGCCGTTGGTTACCCACCATGGCTGCGTGCCACGATTGCCTTTGTGTGAGCATCACGTCAGGTTGTTTGCTGCTGAGAAGCTTAGATCACATGTTTCTTGGACAGTTGTTGGTCACTTTCTCTCAGTCACTCATGTAGCATTTTCTGGCACTAGGCAAGCTAACTGTCTGGGGACTGACTCTCTTCCAGAATCCAGCCAAGTCACTCCATGTTCCGTACCAACAGCATATAGTGTCTTTGGAACTAGGGTCTTACCATTAAGCTTTGGTGGGTCATCAAGTATTCTGACAGAAATCTGTCTTCTTTTGGGAAACCTTGTAGGTCTGTCTGATCAACAGCTCATTGTGGATGTTAACTGCATGCTGGTACTTGGAGTTACAGGCCAGCACCAAGGGAAAAGCAAGAAGAAAAAGGTAATATAGGAGACAATGAGAGAAGAGAGAGAAGAGATAGATCAATATATATAGAGAGAAACAGGAGAAGCTTAAGGTTAGTCTTCATCATACCCTCTCCAGGGCCCTGTGAATCAGGTGTTCGCTCTAAGGACTTGATGAAGGTTCAGCATTTTAGTTTGTTTTTCAGGATATAGGATGTTATGGTGCCATTTCCATTTGGGTCCAGTTTTGTGTCCACCCCCCTTATCTTCCCCTATGGCCACACCCTACCTATTGTCCGGTCCTCAAGATGATTATTGGGTATGTCAGCATCTCAGGCAGATTCAGGTGAGGAGCCACAGATGAGTGAGACCATGTGATGATTATCTTTCTGTGATTGGGTGAGTTCACTGAGAATGATCTGTTCCAAGTTTGACCATTTTTCTTCACATTTCATTGTGTCATTTTTCCTTACTGCTGTGTAGAATTCCATCATGTAGATATACAACATCTTGGTTATTCATTCATCTAATGTTGGACATCTGGGTTGATTCCAGTTCTTAGCTATTATGAATTGAGCAGCTATAAACATGGTTGAGCAAATCTCTCTGAACTGAGCCATGGAGCTTTTAGGGTAAATGCCCAGTAAGGGAATAAGTGGGTCTGTTGGTAACTCTATAGTCAACCTTTTTAGGAGTCTCCATATTGATTTCCATGGTGGTTGTACCAGCTTACATTCCCACCAACAGTGAATGAGGGTTCCTATTTCTCCACAAACTCACCAGCATTGTTTTCATTAGATTTTTTAATGTTTTCCATCTTTACTGGGGTAGGGTGGAATCTCATAATTGTTTTAATTTGTATTTCCCTGATGATTAGGGATGTTGAACATTTTCTCAAGTGTGTGTTTGCCATTTGTATTTCTTTCTCTGAGAACTCCCTGTATAGTTCTCTGCCCCATTTTGTGAGTGGGTTGTTTGATTTTTTTTATTGTTTAGATTTTTGAGTTCTTTGTAGATTCTAGAAATTAGGCCTCTGTCAGTTGTATAGCCAGCAAATTTTTTTCTCCCATTCTGTGGGTAATCTATTGGCTGTGGTTATTCTATGTTTGTATCTATGAAAAAACTTTTCAGCTTCATGAGATCCCAATGGTTGAATGATTGTTTAATTTCTTGAGCTACTGGGGTTTTGTGCAGGAAGTCTTTTCCTACTCCTATATCATGGAAAGTTCTTCCTATTTTTTCTTCCAGTAGTAGCAGAATTTCCAGTCTTATATTGAGATCTTTGATCCATTTGGGTTTGATTTTTGTGCATGGTGAGAGGTGTGGGCCAAGTTTCATTTTCCTGCATATGGTTATCCAGTTTGTCCAGCACCATTTGTTGAAGATGCTGTCTTTTTTTCCAGTCAACATTATTAGTGCCTTTGTCAAATATCAATTAACTGTTGTACTCTTGGCTTACCTTGCTCTAGTACTATCTTGGTGTTTGCTTTTCAGCAACTGAAACCTGCTGTTTCTGAAACTCATGGTACTTCATGAGCATTTCTTTAGCCTCCCAGACTAATCAATACATTGTGTTTATAATCTTCAGGTGTTTCCATTCTTAATAAAAGGTCTACATGTGCACACAAAACATTTATGTATAAAAATGAAAACAACCTATACATGGTATTCTGAAATTTATTTTTTGGCACATGACAATGAGCACACATTAATAAGGATGCTATAACATATCCTTTTAAACAGTTATATACTGTAATATAATATTTAAACAATTTCTTTGCTAAAAGTTCTGCTTTATTTTAGGAATAAGTTTTTGTTCATTGGAGGTATCTATCAAGAAATCTATTGGGATCCGTTTGGGCAATCTTTTTTATCCTTCATGACAATTTTATTATACTATGTGAAGTATTTTGCTTTCATGGATGTGACAACTTACTCAACTACAAATTATGTAATCATTAAGTTTCTATGATTTTAGTCAAATCAATTTGCAGTTATGTGACAAAATCTCCCTGATAAGATTCGTATGCTTTCAGGAAATATAAAATGTTTGTGTATCTTTTTAAATGGCAAGCAAGATATTTCTTTATACTAATTTTTTGTAGGAAGAATCCTTTCCTTTTAGTTGGCTTGTTTGCTGCAACAATTTTGAATCAAGCTAAAAGTTGTTCTCTCAAAATAGGTTACTCTATTTTTGGAAGCATATTCAACTTATTTCCACAACAAATATAGTTCTTTAAAACATGAGAAACTAATTCATTGTAAAGTTCAGATTATTTTTCATATTATTTAGAAAAGATGCTACCTGGTAATGATTTTCCCCCTTTTACTTGCTAGCATAATTAATTTTTTTTATTTTTATTTTTATTTTTATTTTTTTGGTTTTTCGAGGTAGGGTCTCTCTCTGGTCCAGGCTGACCTGGAATTAACTATGTAGTCTCAGGGTGGCCTCGAACTCTCGGCGATCCTCCTACCTCTGCCTCTCGAGTGCTGGGATTAAAGGCGTGCGCCACCACGCCTGGCTTAAACCCCTTATTTTTTAATTGTTTTAATTTTTTTTGGAGAGAGACACAGACAGAGAGAGAGGGAGAGGGAGACAGACAGAGAATGGGCACGCCAGCAGTATCTCAGCTGCTGTGAACGAAATCCAAATGTGTGCGCCCCCTTGTGGGCAAGTGTGCGGCATTGCACCTTGTGTCACTTTGCATCTGGCTAAACGTGGGACCTGGAGATTGGAACCAGGTTCTTAGGCTTAGCAGGCAGGCACCTTAACCACTAAGCCATCTCTCCAGCCCCAAGCCCCTTATTATTAAACTATAAATGGCAAAGGCCAGCTGTATTTGAATCTTAATATAATCTACTTTCCCACATACTAGGGTTTAAGCAAGATCTGTGCATGTGAGACAAACTGAACAATTTAAAATGGTGAAAATAGTTGCTTTAGCTGAGTATTTTAGGCATAGCTATTTGCACATTAGGATAAAAGCATCTCCTTCCTTCTCTGTGGATTGATTATTTAACATAAAACTTAATTTCATCTTTATGTTTTAGTGAAAACCTTTCTAGTCTTTTATATGCTAAGGACTGATCCAGGGCTTTAAAATATCCTTGATCAGGGTGGTGAGGCCAACACTAGCTGGTCTTCTGGATACTTAAAGTCTAGCAGCAATTGGTGCATTAATATAGTGGAGTATTAGTCTTTAAGGGATATTTGTGATACTTTCAAGTTTATTTTGTGCAAAATTAGAGAAAAGAGCTTACATAAGTGACAAGAGTTGTTTAACATATAAGGTTGGGGCTTAGCCTAATATGGCTAACTTGACAGCAATTTGAATCAACTACATATCCCAGTCAGCTTACACATTGCTTTATTGTACATGAGAAACTGTTTATTTTTATTACTGAAAAGTACAGTATTTGGTTGCTCTTTAAGTTGACCATCCTGTGGTGGTAAACAGCCTGAAGCTAGGCAGCTGTATTCTTTGCAGTGTTTGTTTAAAAGCAGCGTAGGTAAACATGTGGGTTTTAAGGATGGGTAGATAAACAGTTCTGACAGTAAAATCAAAATCTTGAGAACCATCCAACCACAATCATGTTTAAGCATCTCTTATCCCAAATGAAAACAGTTTAATGACTGTACAGTGCATTTTCTAGTTATACTGATGTATGTTTCATTTTAGAGGTAATATTATTTTATAAGGACCTGTTCTTATTCTATTACAAAGTGTGCAGAGTCTTTTTTTGTTTCACCACAGTGGGGAGGGATGGTTTTATGAAATTAGCTATAGTTGTTTTAGTTTTGAATTTTTATGGTCAAGGTAGAAAAAGGGCTAAATTCTTTTTTTAATTGTTTACTTGTGTGTATGTATATTTGTTTGTATGTGTATACATGTGTATGTATATGGATAAATGTGCCCCGGCACACACATGGAGGTCATAGGACATTAGTTTTTAGTTTTTCTTTCTCCTCCCTTCCACCTTCTTATGAGACAGTGTCTCTCTTGTCTCTGCTGCTTATAAGCATCCAGATTCTCCTGGCTTTGCCTCCCATTGCCATAGGTGCTTTGGGATTACAGACACATGTACCCACTTTTTGTATAGCTTTATGTCAGTGCTGAGGAAGAATGAACTCGGGTCAGCAGGCTTGCAAGAAAGCACCTTTAACTGCTGAGCCATCTTCCCAGCCCCAAATTCTTAATTTATTCCATAAAAATGGAAAACAAAATATTTTCATCTAATACATTGTCTTTGACATGTTTTGCTTTGTATTGTCATTATATAGATATTTCAGAGTCTATGTGGTCACGTTTCCCTTGGTGTCTCCTGACCCTCATTTTCCCCTAAAATAATGGTTGACCTGGAAGCTCACCCCTCTCCCTCCCTCCGCCCATCTCTCTCTCTCTCACTCACACACACCCCCCTTATATTACAGATAAGAAAAATTTATTTATTTATTTATTTATTTATTTATTTATTTGAGAGTGAGAAAGAGGCATTAGAGAATGGGCATGCCAGAGCCTCCAGCCACTGCAAACGAACTACAGATGCATGTGCCACCTTGTGCACCTGGCTTTAGTGGGTAAAGGGGAATCAATCCTGGGTCCTTAGACTTCACAGACAAGTGCCCTAACCACTAAGCAATCTCTTTAGCCCAATAAGAAAATTTAGATCTTAATGAGGTAAAATGACTTTTTTTTCTTTGAGGTAGGGTCTCACTCTAGCTCAGGCTGACCTGGAATTCAATATGTAGTCTCAAGGTGTCCTCTTCCTAAGCTCCCTAAGTGTTGGGATTAAAGGCTTTAAAGTGACTTTTGCTAGGCCATAGAGTTATAGATGGTTGTTACTGGGACTGTTTCATTCTCATAGCCAGGGTAGAATTGTTTTTACTTGTTTTGAATCATGTTTCTGATGGCTCTTTATCCTTCTTTCCACCTTCCCTTTCTTTTCCTCATCACTACGTTAAGACTTAGAGCCTACATATCTAACATTATTTCTCATCACGACTCTCCACTCTTGCATCTCTGCACATGGGAGGACCACTGCACTTTTCCAGGCTGGGTTGGCCACATAGCCTTTCACTGATCATTTCTGAACCAAGAACACTTGAACCTGGAAATATCAGTAAGAAACAGCATTTATTCAAGGCCTCCTGGTATGAGTGGAGATGGAGGTGGTGTGGGATGGGACTTGGGCTTAGCACCTGAGATATGTCACACTCTGTCACCAAATGAAAGAAAATAACTGGGAAAAACAACAGTGGTAGTCTTAGAAGTTGACTATATAATCATATAACCATTATAATTTGTCAAATCTCATTGATTCTGCCAACTTAGATTGGTATTACTATGAATAAAAGATTAAGTGTTTAATGTCAAACAAAGATGATAACAGACTTAACCACTTATATGTCATCCTAGTAATTTTGTTTATTTTTTGGAAAGGGTTGAGAATCCAACTATTCTCAAAGTGAATAGCTACAAATATTTTCTCATTTAGCAGATAGGTAGATGTTATTCTTTTTCATCTGTTTGGGGGAAGAAAAACTGTTTTGACATACTTGAAGTCTTATTACTTTTGGTGAGTTAGGGCCTTATTGATAATTCTCAACAGAATTAGATATATCATTGTCCATACCAAGAAATTCTCCATAAATGGAGATGTCTGTAAGGCAACAGAATTGCTATAATCATGTATTTATCTTGTAGATCAAGACACTGATCATCAGACTTATTCTATCTTGTAATACATTAAATCCACCCCTTACCCACCCTTAGGAGGTAGTCTATCTTTTCTTTAGCCTTTACAGATAATATAATCAGTGAAATTCCTATCATTTGCTTGGCTCCCTATAAATTTATTATACACACAGACACAGATTATAATAGAGCCAGACCTCATATTTTCAGATAGCTTTCCCTTCAAGAACATCTCAAGTCTCAAGCTCTTCATCTCTTCATCATTAGAAATAGGGTTATGAAGAAATGAAAGACTGAGGCAGCTGAGGCACTTTTCATTGTTCTGCTTTTATTATGCTATTGAGACCTGACTTGTTGCACAGCTTTTGACAATCAGTTGTTACTCTGGAAAGTGATTGCTACACAGTATGATGAATAATGAATTTTTAATGCATGACAGTTCCATTGCTCCTTGGGGTTAAGAGAAGAGGCTTAGTAAATATCCATTTATAAAGGAATTTTTGAAAATGCTAATGGATTGCATAATTCATACAGTCTGTTTCTAGTATGAGTCAAATCAGTTTAACCAAATATCAAGTTAAAAGGAAATAAGGAGTAAGTGCCATTCCTAATAGAATTAGTTCTGGTTAACTTGTAGGTCCAGAAATCAGAAAACCCAAGTAATAGTGGCTTAGACTACATGAGAGTTTATTTCCTCCTTGTTGTCAAAAGAGGTCATATAAAAAGTTTGTGTAGATAGGGGCAAGGGAGGAGGGAAAAGATAGTGCCAACATATTATGTATCCTTACAAAATATGTTCTTAATAACAAAAATAAAACTCAAAGTTTCTGTAGGATGACTACAATCAGTTGATTGTCCCACTGACCACTGTCTTCATTTACAGGTCATTTCAAGACTGCACCAGCCATCATTCCTCCATTCTTGCCAGAAAGATGGCCTTAAGAAAAGCACACACCTGTGGTTACCTGTAATTTTTAGCTTATGTTTAATTAGGCAAATTTAGACAACTGCCTCTAACTACCAAGAGGATGAAGGATGAAGTTATCATTTTGGGAAGCGATTTTTAATGTGCACATTATGCTGTGAAGGAGAGTAGAAGAGATATTGCAGAGTTTCTGGCACAGTATGGATGGGCAATGAACCTTTTGTAGAGACCTTCATGCTCCAGAGTTATATACTCTTCTGAAGAGGTTTATTGAGCACATTCAATGTTTACCACTGAGAACTGAAAGATCTGGCAGGTGATGCCATTTTTAGCTATAAGGAGTTAGGTAAAAAAGGAACTGCAGAGTGGAAAGCAGTTGCTAAAGCCATGGTTTTGAGTTAAAGACCTAGGTTGATATCTTTGATTTGTAGGTTGTTCCTTAAACTATTGGTGCCTCCATTTTTTCCTGTGTGCAATGCAGTTAGTCACACCATAATATTGCATAGGTAAAATTATCTTCAGAAAAACAATACAAACTGGGAGTGATGGAGCATGCCTTTAATTCTAGTACTTGGGAGGATGAGGTAGGAGGATCACTGAGAGTTCAAGGCCAGCCTGTGTTACAGAGTAAGTTTAAGGTTAGCCCAGGCTAGAGTGAGAACTTGTATCAAAAAACAAAGAAACAAGCTGGGCGTGGTGGTGCACGCCTTTAATCCCAGCACTCGGGAGGCAAAGGTAGGAGGATCACCATGAGTTCAAGGCCACCCTGAGACTACATAGTTAATTCCAGGTCAGCCTGGGCCAGAGTGAGACCTACCTCAAAACAAACAAACACACAAACAAACAAACAAACAAAACAAAGAAACAGGGCTGGAGGGATGGCTTAGCAGTTAAGGCGTTTGTCTGCAAAGCCAAAGGACCCAGGTTCGATTCCCCAGGACCCACGTTAGCCAGATACACAAGGGGGTGCACATGTCTGGAGTTCATTTGCAGTGGCTGGAGGCCCTGGTGTGCCCATTCTCTCTCCCTCCCTCTCTAATAAATAAATTAAAAAATAAAATATTAAAAATACAAATTAAAAAAACCTTCAAAAAACAGGGCTGGAGAGATGGCTTAGCAGTTAAGGCATTTGCCAGCAAAGCCTAAGGGCCCAAGTTCAATTCCCCAGTAATCCTCATAAGCCAGATGCACAAGGTGGTGCATATGTCTGGAGTTTGTTTGCAGTGGCTGGAGGTCCTGGCATGCCCATATTCTCTCTCTCTTTCTCTCTCTCTCTGCTTCTTTCTCTCTCTCAAATACATAAATAAAATATTAAAAATTAAAGAACAAACAATACAGTACATAGTAAATATACTGCATTGTTCTGAAAGGCTTTTAATACACATTGCCACTCTATATCTTTGGTAAGTGGGTCCCAATTGGATTCTCTATATGCCCACCCATCAGTTTTGTACCCTACTGTGCCTTTTGAATCTTAACTCATTTGAAAGACCAATGGTTTTCCCGCACCTTAAACTGTGGAAAGCTTTCTCAATGAAATATCTGGAGAAGTCCAATATCCCAAATATTTAGTAGTATGTCTACAGTGCCTTTGTTGGGAATTGGGGATAAAAAAATTAACTTGTCATGCTGGGGAAATGGCTTAGCAATTAAAAGCATTTGGTTGTATAAATGTAACTTGTCAAAACTGACTCCCACCAACACTCTCTGTGGTTTTTAAGACACTTTTTATCATCCATGCAGAGTTATTGGGTTCCTGTCATACCAGGTTTTTGACAGACAGTGGGAAAAAGATGTTTAGGATTGAAGTTCCTGCTTTCTTAGACTTATAATCTGAAGGAGACAAAGAGCAAATACTTAAACAAGTAATGTGTTGGATGGCAAAAAAAGTGACATAAGGAAGTGTAATTTGGGATATGAGAGACAGAGAATGATGGCAGTGGGAAAACATTTAAATAAGATAGAAAAGGGTTCTAAGAGACCATGACATTTGAGCATGTGTCTGAAGGAAATTAAGGAACAAGTTGTGATTTATGAATGGGAGAGGATTGAAGATCATTCTAGGCAGAGGGATGGGAGATTCCCCAGTATTGCTCCTGTGGTGCTTGAGGAGCCACAAATGGAGGACTTTGTGTAAGGAGTATGGTGGTGGATGACATTACAACAACCAGTCCAACAACCAGTCCAACCAAGGAAGTAGATTCAAAACTACCAGCCCCTCCTTCTTTAAAACATTTATTTATTTATTTAGAGAATTGGAGTGCCAGGGCCTTCACCTGTTGCAAACCATGTGCCACCATGTACATCTGGCTTATGTGGATCCTGGGGAATTAAATGGGTCCTTTGGCATTGCAGGCAAGCACCTTAATCACTAAGCAATCTTCAGCCTGCCTTCTTATTTGATACATTTTATTCCCTTTCACATCATGAAATAAAGTTGATATTTATCTTTCACCTTTCTGCATAACGTCAAAAATTAATATAATGCCCTATTTGTAACTTGTAGGAAAAAATGAGAATAATTTATAATTAAATTCCATAGTGCAATTATCACATGATTTCATCTACTGATAATGTGGTTTCAGTTAGGAATATAAGGAGGCATAATGTACAAGAAGGACCAGAAAATGAAAGAATACTGCAGTTGGCACTGGAATACATAATGGGATTAATAATATCAGACTAATATGTATGTAATAGAGATTGGGGAATAACTTTAAGAGTATGAGTGCTAAGACCATTTAAAGACTTTGGAAGTGGAGAAAATGATATTTGGCTGAATCCCTTCATGTAAGTGTGATATCAAACAAGTCCCTATTATGACATAGGACAAAATAAAAAGTATGATAAAAAAACCAGGGCTGGAGAGATGGCTTAATGGTTAAGGCATATGCCTGCGAAGCCTAAGGACCCTGGCTTGATTCTCCAGTTCCCATGTAAGCCATAGTTTCATAGTTTCAGAGAAGCAACTGATTCATCAAATGCAGGTAAGTAATGGAGAAGAGGTGCCAAACTCCAGACACCCCATGACTCTTACATGCTTTGTGATTTTTTTTTAGGGTCAACACATAATACAGTGAATTTCAATCACTACTGTCTTGAGGATGCATTCACCGTTGAGTCATTTTAGATGTTTCCTCGTTGAGTCATTTTAGATGTTTCCTTTATAGTTAAGGTCTGCCTTTTGAGGATAAATATGCCTTCTGTCATTCTTACTATTTCAGTAGAAACATTAAAAAAGTGTTATGCTCTTTTCCCTTCGTAAAAGTGAATGGGTCAAGGCTGGGGATATGGCTTAGCAGTTAAGTGCTTGCTTGTGAAGCCTAAGAACCCTGATTCCAGGCTTGATTCCCCAGTACTCACATAAGCCAGATGCACAAGGTGGTGCATCCATCTGGAGTTTGTTTGCAGTGGCTGGAGGCCCTGGTGTGCCCATTGTCTCTCTTTCTCTGCCTCCTCCTCTCTCTGTTGCTCTCAAATAAATAAATAAAAATAAATAAAAAAATTTAAAAAAAAGTCCTGCCCCTCCTCGCCTTCCCATTACCGAACATGGGTGTGCCCCAGCAGAGATGCCAGTTCCTTATGTTGGTTTACAGTCGAGTGACAGATAACCTCCAGGTTTTCACTGCTGAGAGAAGTGTGTGCCCTACACCCTGTATTCACCTGTGCTTCAGATTCTTTTGTTTCCTTTTTAAATTTTTGCTTCCTCCTTCCCATTAGGCTGTAGCCATCTGGCAGTCAGTTTTTCAGTATTCCGTAAGTAGCTCTTCTCCCACAGCTCTCAGTCTAATATCTTATTTCTATTCTGCCGCAGGCTTAGAAACTAGATAAATAAACTTGGTAATAATATTTGTAAAGTGAGAGTAAATAGCCTGGGAGGGAGGGCCCCCGAAGCTTTCCTATGGGAAAGTGTGAGCTTCCTTGCCACAGACCTTGGCCCTCATGGCTTCTGGGGCTCTTGGGCCTCTGCTCACATCCTGCTTCCCCCTGTACAAGTTCCGGTGAGTTTGGTGGATGTCTGCATTGTGAATAGGTAAGTGAGGACTAACTGCCTTTTTCCTTTTCTGTTCTTATTGGCTCAGAGATTGTGAAAATATGTTTTCATTTGAATAAGCCATATTCATAGCAGAGAGCTACTGACCGAGTCCTTTGCAAATCAGAAAGAAAAACAACAAGCACAGAACCACAGAATACCTTTGGGCATTTGGACGATTTTAAGATGCAAAGTATAACGTTGACCTGGGGGATTTTTGAACCACAGATGTCAGTTTAAACAAAGATCCAAACCTAATTAAATGTTTGTTGGATGGGGCACGAGTTTGAGAACTGGACTGTCTTTAAAAGTTAATGGCACAATTCTCCAGAAAACAAATACAGCTATGAGTATCTAGTACACACATCCTTTAAAGCCATCTATAAGATCTTAATTTTAGAATCTTTTTTTTGAAAATATAGTCAATTTCTTGCCTACAGGTTAACTATCATGTTTACAACTTATTTTCAATGGTTGTTACATCAAAAGTGAGGAAAGCCTACAGTGGAATGGGGGCGGGGATGAGGCAAAGGATGGTACCAACACATGATGCATCCATACTAAGTATGTCTGTAATTAATAAATAAAAAATAAAATTAAAAAATAAGAAATTAAACCAATAAAAATTGAGATAAAGCCATTTTTCCCCAGATTCCTCATCTTTCCCCCTGCTTCTCTTCTTTCTCTTATTCTTTTTTTCTCTCACTTTTTGTCTATTGTCACTATAATTTATACCTTGTTCTTAGTTTCCTGTTATTCTGTTTGAATACTTAAGTAAACCTTTTCAGTTTTCACTTGAGTTTTAGAAAAAATTTGAGTGTCTTTATAATCTGTCTATCCATATATCCTCTACCTACCTTTTTTATAAAGTCATGATTAATTTCTGTCATTTATGAAAACACTAAATTTTCCTCTAACTAGAGGTTGTCAAGTGTCTTCAAGGTGACAAACATTATGGTATAAAATCTGCCAGAAGTATAACTCACTATGGAAGGAACACTTCTGTGTGTACATTGTTAACAGTGCAGTGTGCCAGGTGGGGTGCCAGCCTGGAGGGAGGCAGGCAGTAGCAGGCACATGACCAGGGAAAAGAGCTTAGTTTTGAATCTGATGAAGCTGGGTGCTTCAGAGGGACACAACACAGTTAGTGTTTAGGAAAGATCACTCTGGAGACACTGCTACCACCCGCTGAGGGGAAGCAAGAGTTACAGTTGAATGTCTAAATTATGTCAGGGGTAATCTGGCTGCAGAGCAGGCCACGAATTACACAGAGAGCAAGAGATACTTGAGCAATGGACTCAGAATTTGGTGGTGATGAGAACAGTGAGCCATTAGGTTGAACCATATGAAATTATTGTGTTTGCAGGAGGAAAAAATGATCATATTGATAATTTTATACAGTTCAACTTAGTATGTTATAGAAGACTGAGGAGTAATTAAAGACCAGATCAGATAATTACAGTGAGAATGGCTGTGATTGAAAAGACTACAACTGAAAGAGATTATTTAAGGTACTTTCTTCTTTTATTATTTCTAAGTCAGCATACCATACAATGGGTTTCATTGTGGTGTTTTCATACATACTTTGTTTTTACACATCCTCTTCTTCTACTCTCCTCACCTGTCTCCCTGCCTTCTACCCCACTGCTGCCCCTTTCTATCTTCCCAGTAGTTCCCAATGCTGCTTGAATAGGATGTAGTGTGCTGAAAGCAAAGAAGACCTACTTGAGAGAAAGAGAGGAGAGAGGCAGAGACAGAGATCAAAGAAGAAAACCTTAGTGCTTTTATTTTATGGTGTTGTATATTAACTTTAAATTTTATTGTAGTCAAAGTAATTTGCAAGCATAATTTGAAAATTCAGCATAGTACTAAGCTTATACTAGCAGTTCTTTGGCTGGCCTTTCTATACCTCTCATGCTTCTTACTTCCCATTGATAACTGTTTTCAATCAAAACTAGCTATTTCATCTTATATACAATTTTATATTTCTAAAAACATTTCAATGTTGCTAGCCCCTCCCTCCCCTCCCTCCCTCCCTCCCTCCCTCCCTCCCTCCCTCCCTCCCTCCCTTCTTTCTTTCTTTCTTTCTTTCTTTCTTTCTTTCTTTCTTTCTTTCTTTCTTTCTTTCTTTCTCTTTCTTTCACTATTTTCTGGGGACACTGTGAGACATAGTCCCATTATGTAGCCCAGGCTGGCCTCAAACTCATGACCCTTCTGAGTACTGGGATGGTCTGGCAATACTGCTGGTTTGTGACTACCTGTGAAATTAGACAACGTCTGTTTATTTCTTATTATGGACGTGGGTGATTTGTTGTTTTTATTGCAACCCCTCTTTCCAATATAGTGAATTATATTTTGATATTTGAAGTATTATATCCAGGAAGATATCATAGGTAATATTTCCTTTCTCCAGGAATTGATTTTTTTCTGGGGTTAATTATTGAAAAATTTTTCTTGGTTTTCTGTGTGCACATTACTGATTTATCCCCAAAATAATTATACAAGTGTAAATGTCTTCTTAGTACATCCAGAAGACCCATAAGGTAACCTTTCCTGCTTTTTTTTTTTCTGAGCTGTGTCTCTTGGAGCCTTTGATCTAATGTAATCAGGGCTGAATGTTCTTGGCCCTGCCACTTAGTCATAGCCTTGTTATCTGATGTCATAGGTTAATTGCATCATCTTTCTATGTCATCTCTAAATAATAGTTTGCCTGCTGGTAGAATGCTACACTAGAAATAATTTAAATCAGGATTTTGGGGCTGGAGAAATGTCTTCGCAGTTAGAGGTGCTTGCCCGCCAAACCTAAGGACCTAGGTTCGATTCCCCAGGACCTATGCAAGCAGATGCACAAGGTGGCATATGCTCCTGCAGTTCATTTGCAGTGGCTGGAGGTCCTGACATATCATTCTGTCTCTCTTTCCTCTCTGTGCCTCTTTTTCTCTTTGTCTCTCTCAAATAAATAAAAAAAGTAAAAATAAAATAAATATCAATTAGAATTTTGGTAGTGTAGTTCCATCTTCTGGCATCTGTGGTTGTAGGTGAAAATCAACAATCTTCTCATTTCTGCATCTTTTAAAATAACATGTCTTGCCGGGTGTGGTGGTGCACGCCTTTAATCCCAGCATTCGGGAGGCAAAGGTAGGAGGATCGCTGTGAGTTCGAGGCCACCCTGAGATTACATAGAGAATTCCAGGTCAGCCTGGGCTAGAGTGAGACCCTACCTTGAAAAACCGAAAAATGAAAAACCCAAAACCAAAACCAAAAACATGTCCTCTTCTCTCTGAAAAACTAATTTGCCCAAGTTTTCTGAAATTTCATAGTATGTGAGTTGATGTGGTTCCCTTTTCACTCATTCAAGAGTGTCTTTAGCCCTTCATTCCAATAATTCACATCCTTCAGTTTTGGGAAAATTTCTCTTATTGTCTCTTTTAAAATGTCTTTCTGTGTGTGTATGTGTGTGTTATTTTCTCTTTCTGGAATTCCTGACTGGCATTTGGCCTCTAGACTGATTTTTTTTTTCCCTCTCCCTTCCTTACTGCCTCCCCTCCTTTTTTTTCTAGGGGTTTTCTCAAGTCTATCTTCTTGTGTTGTATCAAAGTATTCATTCCTGCTTGTGTATTTTATTCATAAGATTCTGTCTTCTGCTCTGGTGTGGGAGAGAAACCACGTGGCTACAAGGAGGACCACCTGGAGAGGCTCTTGTAGGCCCACTTGGGGGTTTGGCACCTCCAGCTCCTCAGGCTTTCTGATGTCCTATTGTATGGCATGTTTTCCTATGGCTTTTCCTTTTTATAAGAGGTGGTTACATTTCATAGACTTGTTGATAAAATACTAAGAAAATATTGATACAATGCTTTCTTGTTAGCTAATCTGTGTTTGTTGTTGTTTTTAATGGGTGCTTTATTTATCCATTTATAAAATGGCAACTCACTACATGTCTTATAATAGTAAGCCACAGGAATAAATAATTGCCTTGTAGAATACATTTTGAGTTCTTATGACTAAGTCACATCCAAATTAAACCAAAGTAAACTTCTTTTCATAAATTTGTTTCCAACTGGAAGAGCAGTAGTGTTTGTTTAATACTCTTCTCGTAGTTACAAGTTGTCTAGATTTGTGTTTATGGCTGTAGAAATGGTTCAATAAATAATGTGATTGCCATACAAGTGTGAGGAGCTGAGTTGGATCTGCAGCACCCATGCAAATGTGGGTGGGCATGATGTCTGCCTATAATCTCAGCTTCTGGGAGTCAGAGGCAGGATCCCAGAGGCAAATTGAGCTACAATAGCCAAATGCATGAGCTTTGGGTTCAAGTGCGAAACCTGGCTTTGGTAAATAAAGTTGAACACATTCAAAGACTGTCATGGCCCACAGCCTCCACATGCACAATTCACCCCCCGCCCCAAACATGAGTGCATACACATACTTACACATACACACACTCTTGATACTCAAGAAAAGGAGTAGTATTTGTTTCTATACATGACTTTTAGACTCTCTTTTAATTGAAAGAATATTAAACATTGGCCAGGAAAATATAAGTTGCCTTTGATAGAATTGTTACCTCACAGGGTATATATGCCTTTTTAAAAGCATTTTTTTATTTATTTATAAGGAGAGAGAAAAAAAGAGAAAATGTATGTGAGAGAGAATATGATAGAGCCTCTTGTTGCTACAAAGGAACTCCAGATGAATGTACCGCTTTTGTGTGGCTTTATATTGGTACTAGAGAATTGAACCTGGGCTGGCAGGCTTTGCAAGCAAGCACCTTTAATCACTGAGTCATCTCCCGAGCCCTAGAGCTTTATAAATATTTTCTTCTGATCTGTAAAAATACCATTAAAGACTGGAAGATAAGAATCAATAAGGAATGTTCTTTTAAGCCTTTATATTTCATTTTCTGTGCCCTGTTTGACCCTTATAAGCATTTTCCAAGATCTGATGATGTACTCTTGCTAACAGTCACTATTTTATGCAAGTTGTTTCTCACAAAAACTTTACTAGATCTCTACTGACCACAAGATAGGGTCCAACTCCAAACTATAGAGAGTACAGAAGGTCCTTCATAATTTGTCAGACTCACTTTTTAGTTTTTCATTTGCATTCTTTCACTAGTTATATCAGCTAGCCAATAGTATATATCAAAACAACTCCTATAACTCAATGGCTTAAAACAGTAGTATGTCTTTCACATCACTGGTATGGTATTTAGTATGTCTCTCACATCACTGACTGGCTAACCATGTCTATATTTGTTCACGTGTGTGCTGGGCACTTCTGTTATTCATGTATATTCAAGTCTCAGTGGATCAGAAAAGAACTATCATGGCTAGAGATTATAGCTGAATCCACTGGGACCAACACTAGGAACATATATGCTTCCCCCTGGAACCCAGTGGTTTGAGACCGTGACAGATAAATTTTGATCCCTAGACTCAGAATTGACACATTATAACTTCTACTTTTTTTTTTTTTTTTTTTTTTTTTTTTGGCTAAAGCATGCTGTGTGGGTGAATTCATCCAGAAACAGGAAATTTACCTTTTTTTAATTCCTGGGAAAGCCTCAAAGTCACATAGAAAAAGATGTGGTTAGACTGACTTAAATGTTAACAATTGAATCTATTAATTCAGTTTACCATATCAGCCATACATTGGACTTTTAAAATCTCCCCCATAATCATAGGCATCATTCTGGCCACTGTGTCATGAAGAAGCCATTTTGGACCCTTGTGTCAAGAGGATGCTTCACAAGTTTATTTTTATTAACAGACTACTGTAATGCCTGCCACTTCTTGGTCTTGTGACTTTTTTGGTTCTTCTTTGATTGATTCTATGAATTCTCACAGACTTTCTATGCTTTCTGCATGAGAAAACATGTTTCTAGCTGAAGTAAGATGGATTCTCAAGATAGTTTTAATTTTCATTTCCCTGGTGGCTAAGGATATTGAACACTTTAAAAAACATTGAAGCCAGGTGTAATGGTGCATGCTTTTAATCCCAGCACTCAGGAGGCAGAAGTAGGAGGATTGCTGTGAGTTTGAGGCTGCCCTGAGACTACAAAGTGAACTCCAGGTCAGCCTGAGCTAGAGTGAGAGAGCCTACCTCGAAAAACAAGACAAAAAAAAAAAAATTGACCATTGGTGTTTCTTCTTTTGAGAGCTGTCTGTTCATTTCATTAGCCCATTTATTGATTAGTAGGGTTTTTGGTGTTTAATTTTTGCAGTACTTTATATATCCTAGAGATTCATGCCCTGTATGATGTATAGCTAGCAAAATTTTTCTCCCATTCTGTAAGATGTCTGTTTGCTCTGTTAATGGTTTCCATTGCTGTGGTGAAGTCTTTTAATTCTCATGGGTATTACCAAGAAATATTATCAAGTACAACAAATGATGGTGAGGCTGTAGGGAAGAGGAACCTTGATTACACTCCTCTGTGGGAGTGCCCACTAGTGCAAACATGGAAATTTGTATGGAGATCTCTCAAGACATTAAAATATAACTACCAACTATACTACCCTTGGGTTTATACCCAGATGACTCTATAGCCTACTATAGATACCTGCACATCCATCTTCATTGTTGCTTTATTCACAATAGCAAGGAAATGCAGTCAGCAAAGACACCATCAACAAATGAATGAACAATGGGAATGTGATACATATACACCATGGAATCTTATTCAGAAACAAAAATGAGATTATAAAATTTGTAAGAAAATGGATATATCTGAGAATTTTTATATTAACTGAGCTAATCAAAAAACAGAAAGGCAAATACTTAATGTTCTCTCTTTTAAGTGGTATGGTGATTTGAGTAAAGATGTTCCCCATAAACTTAGGTGTTCTGAATGCTTGGTCCCCAGCTGATAGCAATGTGGGAGATGGAGCCTTGCTGGAGGAGCTCTGTTGTTGGGAGTGGGCTTAAGGGTATTATCTTCCCCTTGCCAGACTTTGTCTCATTCTCCTGCTGTTTTCCACTGGCTGTGGCAAAGGTGGGTGATGTACAACTTCTGCTCTTGCCATACTATTCTCTGCCATCATGGAGCTTCCCATTGAGACTGTAAGCCAAAATAAAAACCTTTCCTCCCATCAGCTGCTTTTGCTTGGTTGCTTTATCTTAGCAATTAGAAGGTAATGATAACAAAAAGTTGGTACCAGTAGAGTGGGATTGTTGCTGCTAGAAATCTGATTGTGTGTCTTTTGGCCTTTTGAAACTGTTTGTGGGAGGATTATGGAAGGAGTTGATACCTTGGCCTAGGAGATACCTTGCAGTGCTATAAACAGAGTTTGATGGACAATTCTGGTCATAGTTGAAAGCCCTAAATGCAGAAAGAACTGTGGACTTTGCAGGTTTGCCTTATGAGGAGAAGAAAGAATTTTGTCCAGATTGGGTTAGAAGCAGTTTGTGTGAGAGGCTAGCTTTTCTCTGCCCATGTTCAGAGAACTTGAGCAGGGTTGCGTTTAGACGAAATGGTGTGAACAAATGTATATGGCACTGAAAGAAATGAAAATTTCAGGCTGGAGACAATGCTCTGATCGTTATGCTACCATTGTTTGAAAGATTACCACCATAAGATTAGGCCAGCTGTTCTGCATCAAGACAGCAGAAAAAAAATTCTGGCTGTATTGAAAATAAGGGGCCTAAATTCTTAAAGGAGTGTCCTGATCTTCAAAGCTGGCTTTATTCCCCTCTGGTTTAACAAATTTGGTAACCTACCTTGTACTGTGAGAGTATAACATGCAGGAAAGAAAAGGTAATTTTTTTTTTTTAAAGAAATGGACTCTGGGCAATTTGAGGCAGGCTTTTGGAGTCCCTGCATGAAAGCCTAATAGAGCCATGAGGATGAATTGTGGGTTGCAGTGGAGACTCCAGGATCAGTGACATGCCAAGACTGGGACAACTGCCAAGAAAAGAAAACGGCAATCTTTTGCAATGTTTACTCTGTGCCATTGCATATTTTTGGTTTTACAGGCTTACAGTAAGAGACTTTGAACTATAGGGATATCTGAACAGCCTTGGGCATGATAAAAACTATGGAGACTTTTAAAATTGGACTGAATGCATTTTATATTATGGGTAGTCATGGATTATGGAGGCCAAGGGCAGAGTGTGGTGATTTGAACCAGATTTCCCCATAAACTCATATTTTGAACGTTTGATCTTCCCAGCTGAAAGCAGCTTGGGAGGTGGAGCCTTGCTAGAGGAGGGGTGTTATTGGGGGCAGGCCTAGGGGTTTTAGCCAGTTCCCTCCTTGCCAGAGTTCTGCTCATTGTCCTGCTGAAGTTTCCCACCTGCTGTGGCAAGGAAGTGATGTCTAGCCTCTGCTCATGCCATGCTGCTCTCTGCCATCATGGCACTTCCCCTCGAGTCTACAAGCCAAAATTAAAACCTTTCCTCCCATAAGCTGCTTTTGGTCAGGTTCTTTATCCCAGAAATGAAAAGGTAACTACAACATATGGGTCCTAGCTTTCAGTGTTTATATTATATGTATATATGTGGTTGTGAATGTGAGTCAGGTGATAAAACCCCTTTCTAAACCTCATAAGTTGGATTAAGTTAATTTTTTTTGCTTATGTAATTGTGTGGTACACATGTGCATGCATGTTTGCATGTCTGGGTGTACATGTTTGCATGTAACACGAACAAGCAAGAGATTGCTATTGGGTGTCTTTCTTTCTTTTTTATAATTTATTGTTTAATTTATATTATTCAAATTTTACATTCATATTGGTGACTCCATCCTCCTCCTCCCTGTCTTCCCCGTCCTCCCCCTTCCAAAGAGACCCTCATCAATGGGGAATGTGGATCATGCATTGTGGGGGTAGACAAAAGTTATGGGGGATAGGACAAGTCTCTGTGCACAATGACCCAACTTGAGGCTCTAACACTCTTTCTTCCCCCTCTTCCGTGAATTTTTGGGTGTCTTTCTTGATTGCTGCTCACTTTGTTTACTGAGACTGGGTCACTGGTCATCATTGCTCATATTACTCTAGGCTAGCTAGCTGAGCTTGTCCTGGGGATCTTCTGTCTCTGACTTCCAAGTGCTAGGATTTCAGGTGGGCTGCCATGCCTGCCCTTCCAGCATTTATGTGAGTGCTGGGGATCTGAACTCTGGTTCTCAGGCTTATGAGATAGGTGCTTTATCCAGTGAACCATCTCTCCAGCCCCTAAATTTCACCTTCTTAATACTTCTTTATAGGGATAAAATTTCAAAATATGAACCATCGGGGAAGATATGTAGACCATATTTACCATATTTAAACTATAACAGATATGTATTATTGTTAGTTTTCCAGCTACCAATATATATATTTATCTAGGTTTTGACTACCTAAGTGATTGATTGGAATTTTGAGTCTTTTTTACCTGTGTTTGGTTAGAGGGATTATAATGCTTAATGGCCTTTAGAAGACCATGAAACCTGAAAGTAAGAATATTTTTATTTTGCCTTTTTGTTCCTTCAAAACACTTTATGAAGTTCCTTGGCCTTAGTAGTCACTCTATAAACAAATATTTATTAAATGGTATAAATAAAAACCCATATTCCCCAATGAGGAGGGTCCTTTTGGAGGAGGGAGGACAGGGAGGAGGCTACCAGAGGCACCAACATGAATGCAAAATTAAAATAAACAAAAAATATATTAAATAAAAAAACTCTTGGAACTTTGAATTTTATTTTTGAAGATACTTTTTTGTTACTAAATCATGTGTGACTGTGGTTCTAAGAGATCATTCTTATGAATTCATCTCAAAAGTTATAATTTATTTTCTTAATTCCAAAAGACAAAGTTTGGAGACTATAAAGAATGGAAAACTGAAGGCTGATTACTAATTTTCTTTTATGTATAATATTAACATTTGTCATCTTAACTGAGGTACATGCATTGCATAAAACATTAAAGATAATTATTAGCTGAGAGAATGAATAGTTTCCTTCATTGGCTTTGTTTAATGATAGGACAGAGTGCCATTTTCTTTGTGTGACTTTATCAAATATTCTTCTTTCAGTAAGCTTTAAAAATTCTTTATTATTCTAGCCTGGCATGGTGGCACACACCTTTAATCCCAGCACTTGGGATGCAGAAGTAGGAGGATTGACATGAGTTTGAGGCCACCCCAAGACTATATAGTGAATTCCAGATCAGCCTAAGCTAAAGTGAGACCCTACCTTAACCCGCCCCCCCCCCAAAGTGCTAAATTAGAAGTCTAATTCCACATATTTCTTGGCATTTCCTGCAATTAAAAAAATCACAGGACAATCTTTATTAAGTATGTGGTTCAATATATATATAATATTGTTTAGAAACCTTCACTAAAAAGTAGTTTGTACTTGAGCATTAGACAAAAATAAAAAGCATGTGTAAGTAATATATTGTGGTTACTGTTTAATGCACCACCTTTGTCCCATGGAATTACCCAGACATCATGAATCATGAATCTTCTTGTTACAGCTGATACCATGTTGGAAGATAGAAACCACTAGCACAGACTAGGTAAATGTTTCACCAGTGAGCTAGACATATAGACCCTGGTATTTTCATTTAATATTCCATTACATTTGTTAGTATATTAAATGACATATTCTATGTAACATCATTGCAGTATTTGTAAATCTATGGAATCAAAAAGAATTTTTACTTTTTTGTTTTGTTTTTTTAAAATCTGTTTCTGCATAACAAATTTCCCCAACCCTTCATAGCTTAAAACAAGGGCAATTTATCTTTCTACACGGGTTCTATCAGTAAGGAATCACATCAGGACCAGCATAGCTTTTGAATCTTGGCCCAAGTTCTCACATGAGATTTGGTCTCAGTCTTGTCTGGGCCTCTGTTTTTTTGGAGACTTGACTCTGGCTGAAGGATCTGCTTCCAGGATGTCTCAGTCACAAGACTGGCAGTTTGGTGACATTGTTGGCAAGAGACCGCCAGCTACTCACCATAGGGCTGTTTTTGTCCTTATGACATGCCAGATGGCTCTCCCAGAGCAAGTGACCTAAGAGGGAGCAAGGCGGAAGTTGCCGTAAAGTTTATGACATAGTCACACTGTCATTTCTGCTATATCTTATTGATTACACAGGCCAGCCCTCTTCACTTGGAGGTGGCTACTCACTGGGGACTGTTCTGAATGATGGCTATCAGATCCTTTTTGTAATGAGATATACAAGTGATATTTCAAATGGTTTTATTATGCATAAGAATAGGTTGGTGGTGTTTTAACTTTTTAATTTTTGCATGTGTGGTGGTTTGATTCAGGTGTCCCCCATAAACTTAAGTATACTAAATGCTTAGGTCCCCATCTGATGTCAATTTGGGAATTAAATTGTGGGCAGGCTTATGAGTATTATAGCCAGGTCCCTCTTGCCAGTGTTTGGCACACTCTCGTGTTGCTGTTGTCTATCTGATGGTGGCTAGGAGGTGATGTCCACTCTTTGCTCATGCCATTGTTTTCCCCTGCCATCATGGAGCTTCCTATTGAGTCTGTAAGCCAAAATAACTCCCTTTCCCCTTACAAGCTGCTCTTGGTTGGGTGTTTTCTGCCAGCAATGAAAACCTGACTGCAACAGCATGGTTTTATAATAGAATACATTTAGGAAAACTAATTATGTTTATTATTTGGTCCAGGAATAGCAAAAACAGATTTTTTTCTTTTTAGATTTAATGGCAGTTGAGAAAATACAAACATCTGCTCATCCTTCCCCAGTTTGTATCTTGGAATTTTGGTCCTTCATTTTTTCTCTTTTGGCAGTGCTGGGAATGAGGATGGAACCTAGGTCCTCATGCATGCTAGGTTCTACCACTGAGCTCCAGCTCCAACATGAAAAACAGTTTTATAGAATCCTCTTGACTAAATAAGGAAGAAGTGTGTGACTTTTCAAAACTGACAAACACATAAAAATTAATTTCACATGGCCTTATATTAAGATAGGAAATAAGAACCATGCTCCTCTTTCTGCTGTACCCTCTCACACCCTTGGCAATCCAAATACTTACCTAAATTGCATTTTTTCAATGGTACCCTTGGAGATAGTGCATTTTTGGGTACTTATACTCATCTTAGTATTCCTACATAAGCTGGATTTATACAGGAATTGATCTTGGAGCTTGTGCATAATAATTATGTTTGATTAAATATACTGCTTTGCATTTTGAATTACAGTGCTGTTCTGTTATTTCCATCTCTTTTGAGTGTCTCTTGTCAAGGGAAAGAATCTTGCTCACATAGGTAACTGGACATCAACTCACTGAATATATATCACACTATTTAATTCAAAAGCAATGTCAAACCTGGCCTAGCAAACATGACAACTTAGAAGTTGGCATATCAAATCAAATTTCTCTATATGCTTTTGAAAGAGAAAGCCCAGACTTTGTGTTTTCTTCTCTGGGACTGATGTCAGTGAGGGAAGGTGGTACATTGTCCAGCCTTGATCTCTGTTTTAGGTGATCTGCTTTATTTTCATGTTCAGTACCTTACATTTTTTTTTAGAACCTTACTTTTTAAACACAGTGTATAGTTCTGTAGTAAAGGGCACTTATCAGAAAAAATATTACAAAAAATGAAAGTCTTGAAATGCAGTGACTCTAGATGTATTTCTAGAAATATTGTATTTTTTGAAGTGACTTAAGTAATGAACTATCTACTGCTGGAACTTTCTGGAGAGAAAGCTAAGCATAATTAGTTACAGCTAGCCTGTGTAATAATTAACTGTTAAAATTAATAATAAAATTTACATTTAACTGGCAACTACTTAATTTCTGTTTTATTTGAATTTACATATACGGACCTGGCAGTTCTATTAAATTAGGGTCAAGACAACCAGAATAATTATATAAAATGTTTTAGAAAAAAGTACAAGGTGGTAAGACTTAATGCAAAGCAGTTCTGACACATCCTTGTGCCTGCAAGCAGAGTTCTACAGGTCTATGCCACCAGGAAGCAAGAGTCAGTAATGCAAATCAGGCTAGTTCTCAAGAAAGCAACTTGTGTGGACAAGTATTTGTTTAGCGATATAAAGTGTCTTTTCCTTCCTCCTTTTCAAAACTTGAACTTCATAGTAATTGATTTAACGGTAATGCACCTTTAGTAAGTGCTGGTGAACAGACACACGTTAGAAATATATTGTTGACCCATGTCATGGAGGTTACTGTCACTGTGAGAGAAGCTGGATTGCATGCTGAGGAGGGAGACAGAGAGATATGAGAGAGAGAAAAAGTGTTTGTGTAGGGTTTTGCTCTTCTCACCCCTTTGTTGACTGATGATTGAAAAAACATTGAGATTACTTAACATGCCCGAGGACCACTGCTGCATCTACCACTGGCCCATTGGCTCGCAGCAGGCTAGGTAAAAAAACCTGGTGCTTTGAAGACTACATGCCATCCTCTGGGCTCAAAGCTTGGGTTTCATTGCCAGGGAAATGTGGACTTCCTTCAGATTACTGATCTTTTAAGTGCCTCCTAGCTCTGGAGCTTTTGGATATTAAATTAGACACTGCAGGCAGAAACTTCTTTGTGAAACACATGAAAAATATACTGAGGATTGTGAAGACAGACTGCTTACAGCCTCACATTTTCAGTTACTTAAGGGTTTAAAAGAGTTAACCTGTTGCTAGACCATGTTGTAAATATAGGAGTATCCCACTAAAGTTTATCAGTTTCGAAAATAAAGTTTATCACTTGACATGTATGTTAAACTGCTGATTCTTAAAAACCTATCTGCCCCCCTCTTCCATGAATTTTCCTAAGCCATGTTAGGTACATTTTAGGTCTGTTTCAGTGATGAGGTCATGGGAGTCTCTGTGTCTCTGGATATCTGGTTTGGTAGGGGTTGAGTGTTCTCTGTGTCTATCTACTTCACCTCTGTGCTGATACCAGGTTCCCCGAGGAAGTAGCACTCTTGCTCATTTCCCCAATTATTCTATGGCTGCAGCTGGTGCCCTGGTGCGGTGTGATGGGCTTATTCTTTCCTCAGATTCTACGTCCATCTGAAAAAGAGAAGTAAATTATGCAATGGAGAGTGAGGTCAGTGCAAGATACATACATACATACATAACCATTATTGTTTTAGAGAGAATTTAATTGGTATAGGCCCTCTTGTATCCCACTATTGGTGGGACCTTGATATTGGAGAGTGAACTCATTTTTGGATATGGTTCTAACTTGTTTTCCAGTTCCAGGTATGGGTTCCATTCCACTGAGTAGATCCATTAGCCAAATCAAGAGCAGTTGGTAACCCACCATGGCTGTGTGCCACTATTGCAGTTGTGTGAGCTTCATGTTAAGTTGATTGCTGTTGAGTAGTTTAGACCACGCATTGCTTGGACAGATGTTGGTCATTTTCCCCCAGTCACTCATGTAGCACCTTCTGGCCCTAGACAAGCTAACTGTCTGGGGATTGACTCTTCAAGATTCCAGCCAGGTTACTCCATGTTCCATACCAACAGCATATGGTATCTTTGGCAGTAGGGTCTTACTTACCATTAACCTTTGGTCTTCTTTTGGGAAACATTGTCGGTCTCACTGATCAACAACTCATTGTGGTTGTTAACCACATGCTGGTACTGGGAGTTACAGGTCAGTGCCAAGGGAAAAGAAAAAAGAAAAATATAGGTAGTATGAAAGAGAAAGAGAGAGAGAAGAGAAAGAAGAGGGGGTGACAGAGAGGAACAGGAGAAGGTTGACATTAGACTTCATCCTACCCTCTCCAGGCCTCTGTGATTCAGGTGTTCTCTCTAAGCACCTGAGGAAGGTTCAGCCTTTTAGTATGTCTTTCAGGATATAGGATTTTGTGTTACCATTTCCAATTGGGTCCAGTTTTTTGTTCCCCCCATCCTTACCCTCCCTTCCTGCCCCACCATCCCTATTGTCCAGTCCTAGAAATGTTTATTAGGTGTTGTCAGCATCTCTGGCAAATTCAGATTAGGAGCCACAGATGAGTGAGATCATGCGATGCATATCTTTCTGTGATTGGGTGAGTTCGCTGAGAATGATCTGTTCCAAGTTTGACCATTTTTCTTCAAATTGATTTGTGTCATTTTTTCTTACTGCTGTGTAGAATTCCATTGTGTAGATATACCACATCTTAGTTATCCATTCATCTACTAATGGACATATGGGTTGATTCCAGTTCTTAGCTATTATGAACTGAGCAACTATAAACATAGTTGAGCAAATATCTCTGTACTGAGGCTTGGAGCTTTTAGGGTAAATGCCCAGTAAGGCCATAACTGGGTATGTTGGTAACCATATAGTCATCCTTTTTAGGTGTCTCCATATTGTTTTCCATAATGGTTGTACCAGCTTACATTCCCATCAACAGTGAATGAGGGTTCCTATTTGTCCACAACCTCATCAGCATTTGTTGTCATTAGATTTTTTTAATGTTAGCCATCCTTACTGGTGTAAGGTGGAATCTCATAGTTGTTTTAATTTGCATTTCCCTGATGATTAGGGATGTTGAGCATTTTCTTAAGTGTGTGTTTGCCATTAGTATTTTCCTTTGAGAACTCTCTATGCAGTTCTCTGCCCCATTTTCTGAGTGGGTTGTTTGAGTTTTTATTGTTTAGGTTTTTGAGTTCTTTGTAGATTCTAGAAATTAGGCCTCTGTCCAATGTGTATCCAGCAAAAATTTTCTCCCATTCTCTGGGTCATCTATTGGCTCTGCATATTGTATGTTTGTCTGTGAAAAAGCTTTTCAGCTTCCTGAGATCCCAATGGTTGAGTGATTGTTCAACTTCCTGAACTACTGGGGTTTTGTTCAGGAAGTCTTTTCCCACTCCTATATCATGGAAAGTTCCTCCTTCTTTTTCTGTTGCTTGTTTCTTTTGCTGAGGATATGCTTGGATATCCAAGACCTTCTGTCATTCCATATGAATTTTGAGATCATTTTTTCTATTGCTGTGAAGAAAGATGTTGGGATTTTTATTGGTATTGCATTAAATCTATATATTGCTTTTGGTAAGATTGCCATTTTCACAATGTTAATTCTCCCTATCCAGGAGCATGGGAGGTCTTTCCATTTTCTCAAGTCCTCCTCAAATTCTTTCTTGAGTGTTTTTTTTTATGTTTTCATTGTAAAGTTCTTTCACCCCCTTGGTTAATGTTATTCCAAGATATTTTATTTTATTTATTTTTTGATGCTGTTGAAAAAGGGACAATGTCACTTATTTCTTTCTCTATATCTTTGTCTTTTGCATATAGAAAGGATACTGATTTTTGTGCATTAATATTGTATCCTGCTACTTTACTGAAGGAGTTAATCAACTTTAAGAGTTTTGAGATGGAGGATCTTGAGTCACTTATATATAAAATCATGTCATCTGCAAATAAGGCTAACTTCTTCCTTTCTAATTTGTATCCCTTTTATTTCTTTCTCCTGTTTTAGTCCTCGAGCTAGTACTTCCACTACTATGTTGAAAAGCAGAGGTGAGAGTGGACACCCCTGTCTTGTTTCTGATCTCAATGAGAATTCCTTCAGTCTCTCCCCATTATGTATTATTTGGGCTTTAGGGTCTTTGTATATAGCCTTTACTATGTTGAGATAGAGACCAGCCATGCCTATTCTCTCCAATGTTTTGATCATGAAGTGAAGTTGTGTTTTGTCAAAGGCCTTTTCTGCTTCTATTGAAATAATTATGTGGTTTTTGTGTTTAAGCTTATTGATGCGATGTTGAACCATCCCTGTGTTCCTGGGATGAAACCTACCTGGTCCACGTGGATAATGTTTTTGATGTGCTGTTGAATTCAGTTTGCAAGGATTTTGTTCTGGATTTTTGCATTTAAGTTCATCAGGGATATAGGCCTGCAGTTTTCTTTTCTTGTGGCATCTCTGCCTGGTTTTGGTATTAGGGTGATACTAGCTTCATAGAAGGAGTTGGGGAGCTTCCCTTTTCTCCAATTGTGTGGCACAATTTGAGAAAGATTGGTTTCAGTACTTCCATGAAGGTTTGATAGAATTCCACTGAGAAGCAATCTGGTCCTGGACTCTTCTTTTTAGGTAGGTTTTTGATTACCCTTTCAATCTCAATGGTTGTGATAGTTTTGTTCAGATTAATCTGTTCTGAATTTAGCTTTGGTAGGTAGTATGTGTCCAGGAATTCATCCATTTCCACCATATTATCCAGTTTGTGGAGTAGAGGTTTTTGAAGTAAGTCCTGCTGATTCTCCCAATTTCACCTATATCTGTTTTGATCTCCTTTTTCATTTCTAATTTTGTTAATTTGAGTTGTCTGTTTTTTTCTGCTTGATCAAATTGTCTAGGGGTTCATCAATCTTATTTATTTTTTCAAACAACCAGCTCTTTGTTTGATCAATTTTTAACATTGTTTTCTTAGTTTCCAGTTCATTAATATCTGCCCTGATATTAATTATTTCTTTCCATTTGGAGCATTTTGGGTTGGATACTTCTTGTTTTTCCAATGCCTTTAGGTGGATGGTTAGGTTATTAATTTGGGATCTCTCTGTCTTTGTTATGAAGGCATTAGTGCAATGAATTTTTCCTGAATACTGCCTTCATTGTGTTCCATAAGTTTTGGTATATTGTGTTCTCATTGTCTCTCATTTCTAGAAATTTTTCAGTTTCATTTTTTATTTTGTCCACTACCCATTTATTGTTTAAGAGTGTATTGTTCAGTTTCCAGGAGCTGGTTGGGTTCCTGGCACATCTTTTGTTGTTAATTTCTAACAATACAGCATTGTGATCTGTTATCATGCAGGAAATTATGTTTATCATCCTAAATATTTGGAGGCTGGCTTTATGACCCAGTATATGATCTATTTTAGAGAAAGTTCCATGTGCTTCTGAGAAGAATGTGTAATCTGCAGAATTTGGGTAGAATGTTCTATATATGTCCGTTAGGTCTAATTGATCTATGGTGTTGTTGTGCTCTCTTACTTCCCTGTTAATTTTCTGTTTGGATGATCTATTTCCTATAATGGGGTATTGAAGTCCCCAACTATGATGGAATTGGTGGTTATTTCTGTTTTATTTTCAAGTAGGTTTTTTTATGAATTGTGGTGTCTCTGTGTTTGGTGCATAAAGCTTGATGATCATGATATCCTCTTGTTGGATTGTTCCCTTGATAAGTAAGAAGTTGTCTTTTTGATTACTTTTGGTTTGAAGTCTAATTTATCTGATATAAGTATAGCTATGCCTGCTTTTTTCTTATTTGCATTTGCTTTGAATATCATTTTCCACCTTTTCACCCTGAGGAGGTGTCTGTCTTTAGTGGTGAGGTGGGTTTCTTGAAGACAGTAGATTGAGGGATCTAGTTTTCTGATACACCCTGTTAGCTTATATCTCTTGATGGGAGAATTAAGGCCATTAATATTCAGGGTAATAACTGTGAGGTTTGATTTAATACCTGCCATATTGTGGTGGTTTATGTGGTTTGGCACTTTCTTAGTTTTTGTGTTTACTTCATTTTATTATTATTATTATTATTTTTGCCTTTTCAAAGTTTGGTTATTGTGATCTGCTTCTCATGGGCATTTGAGTTTGGTTATTTGATTCTTCTGTGTGGAGAATTCCCTGAAGTACTCTCTGTAGGTTTGGTTTTGTGTTCATATAGTTGTAAAGCTGAATTTTTCATGGAAAATTTTTCTTTCACCATCTATTATGAGGGATACTTTTGCTGGGTAGAGTAGTTTGGGTTGGAAACCATAAGTTCTTAGCAGTTTGCAGTGTTCCATTCCAGGCCCTCTGGCTTTTAGGGTTTCCATTGAGAAGTCTGAAGTAATGCTGATGGGGTTACCTTTATATGTAATGTGTTGTTCCTCCCTAGCTGCTTTTAGGACTTTCTCTGTGATTGATGTTTAGAGTCTAAATGATAATATGTCTTGGAGAATTTCTCCTTTGGTCAAGTCTGTTTGGAGTTCTGTTAGTTTCTTGTAACATGATGGCACTTCCTTTTGAGAGAGTGGGAAAGTTTTCTTCAATAATTTTGTTGAATAAGTTTTCCATTCCTTTGGTCTGTGTTTCTTCCCCCTCTGGTATACCCATGACCCTAATGTTCGGATGCTTAAGGCTATCCCACATTTCCCTCATGTTCTGTTCACAGAAATTTTTGAAGTTTTTGAAAATTTTGGACTCAAGAACTGTTTCTTTTGTGTTTCAGTTCTGAGTTCCTATCCTCCACTTGGCTGACTCTAGTCTTTAAGCTTCTATAGAGTTTTGGTTTCATTCAATTTGGTTTGTATTTTTTATGTATAGTTTCCATCCCTGTCGAGTTCCCTTTTCATGACATTTTCTGATTTTCTTAATGCTTCTTGGAGTTCATCCTTGCATTTTTTAACATCTTCATTGAACTTAACCAGCTGGTTATTGAGGACCCCCTTTTTTTCTGCTCTCCTTCAAATCATTTAACTGTCTTTGGAACCCTTCCTGGTTCTTTTCTATTAGGTCTAATCTAGTGAGGATATCATTCATACAGTTATTGGCTCTTTGTTGAGTTTCTGTGAGTTCTGGTATTTACTTGTCCAGGGTTGAATAGATTGTCTCTTCATTTTGGGGTTCTGATCCTATTGTCTTTTCTATGATTTGATTAGAGACATACATTGTGGGACTGGACAGTCTAGCTGGATTTACTTACATCTGGTTTTTCCTGCTATTCCTTTTTCTCTGTGGTCTGCCCATCACAATGGTTCAGAATGTCTTGGGTGTGGGATGCTATCCTGCTGGCCTGGATTGTGAGGGGCAGTGTTGAGTGTGATGACTATGGCCCATGGAGTTCCAAAAGGCTGTGGCAGGGACACTGGCCTGCTGGCCTGGGTTCCTGATTAGAGGTGGGAGGGGGAAGGGACTAGATCACCATAGCGGGGCTCAAGAAGGCTAGAGTGGGAACCCTGGCCTACTGTTCTGGGTCCCTGATCTTTGGTGGGAGGGGGAGTGGTGACTGGGACCACAGTTGTCCATGCTGGACTCAGGAAGGCTAGGGCAGGAACCCTGGCCTGCTGTCCTGGGTCCCTGATTGGAGGTGGGGGGGGTGGAAAGTGGCACCTTGTCTGGGTCCCTAACTGGAGGTGGGAGGGGGAGTGGCACCTGGGACCGCAGTTGGCCGCAAGAGGCTCAGGAAGAGTAGCACGGGAACCCTGGCCTTCTGCCCTGGGTCCCTGATCGGAGGTGGGAGGAGGGTTGACAAGTGGGACCATGTCTGGACCCTAATCGGATGTGGAAAGGGGAGTGGTGACTGTAACCATAGTCGCCGTGGTGCTCAGGAAGGCTATGGCAGGAGCCTGCTGTTCTGAGTCAGTGATCAGTGGTGGGAGGGAGGCCATGACTGCCCAGGCAGGTTAGGGCAGGACCTGACCAGTGGTGGTGCAGGGCTCAGGCCGGCTATGGCGAGACCTGACCAGCAATGGCGTGTGGGGCTCAGGCTGGCTAGGATGGGACCTGACCAGCCATGGCCCGTGGGGCTGAGGCCTGATAGGGCAGCACCTGACTGGCGATAGGGTTCAGGTAGGCTAGTGCAGGACCTGACTGGCAATGGCTCACAGGGCTCAAGCCAGCTAGGGCAGGTCCTGACTGGATATGTCCCTTGGCGCTCAGGCTGGCTAGGGCGGGACCTGACCAGTGATGGGGCTCAGTCTGGCTAGGGCAGAACCTGACCAGCAATGATGTGTGGGGCTCAGGCTGGCTAGGATGGGACCTGACCAGCAATGGTGCGGGGCTCAGGCCAGCTAGGGGAGACCTGACCAGCTATAGCATGTGGGGCTCAGGCAGGCTAGGGTGGAACCTGACCAGTGATGGTGCGTGGGGCTCAGGCTGGCTGAGGTGGGAGTAGACCAGCCATGGGGCTCAGGCAGGATAGGGTGGGACCTGACTGGCAATGGTGCTTACCCTAGAGCATGGGAATCAGTGGATTCCTTATTTTGCTCCTCCACACCCTCCCTCTGGGAGCATACTAGAGCCTGCAGTCCCTAAAAAATCCCTTGAACCTTAAGTGTCTTGCCTTAACTTCCCCATGAGGTGAGGCAAGGTTAGGCAGACACCATCTTGACTGGCAGTCCTATTAGGTGAATCTTGTTGTAAACTTGATTGGATCTAAAACCACCCAGAGACAAATATCTAGTCATGTCAGTGAGGTGTTTCTACATGTGGTTAATTAAGATGGTAAGACCTAACCATTGCATGGATAGGGGTCTCAGACTGAATAAAAAGAAGAAAAGCAATTACAATCATTCACCATGTCCCACTTCCTATCTGAAGACCCATGTGACCAGCTGCTTAATATTCCTGCCACTGTGCCTTTCTCACCATGATGGCCTGTAACCTCAAACTGTGAGGTAGTAAGCCCTTCCTATGAGGCTCAGAGAGACTGAACTAATTGCTTGAAATTGTGCTATTGTGACTGAGTGTGATGAACAGTTATGTTCTCATCCTGACCGCTCTGTGAGTCTCACTGGAGACTACTATAATGATTTATGTGAATTACAGATTAATGAACTATTTTTCAGATAAGGTCTCTATGTAGCCATATTGGCCTTGATCTCACTCCTTCCTCAGCATTTCCTTGAATGTAGGGATTATGGGCATACTGTAGTTTAAATTAATGAATTATTCTCTCTTTCTTTCCTAGCTCCTTTCTTTTTTTCTTTCTTTCCTTATTTCTCTATGTTTCCCCCTCCCTTCTTCTCTTCTTTCCCCCTCCCTCCTCCTCCCTCCCTCCCTCCCTCCCTCCCTCCCTCCCTCCCTCCCTCCCTCCCTTCCCTTAGAAGTGTTCTACCACTCAGCTATATATTCCTAGTCTCCCGTTTCCTTCCACCTTTAAATTTTGAAATAGAGGCTTGTTAAATTATGAAGACAGACCTTGATTTCACTCTGTAACCCGGAAAGACTTTGTGTTCTTCTTGTTTTAGGCTCCTGGGTAATTGAGACTACAGAGCATATATTTCTATATATTTGTATATTATATATTTCTATACACTAGCCTTTCAGTCACATACAGTGACATTCTTTCTCCATTGATTTACCTACTGTGGATGGGCCAAATATTTTGAGGTTCATCCATATTCCAGAATGTATCTTTTTAAAAAATTATTTATTTACTTAGAGACAGAGAGAGGGAAAGAGAGAGGGAGAGTGAGAATGGGCATGCCAGACCCTCCTGCCACTGCAAACGAACTCCAGATGCATGTACCACCATGTGCATCTGGCTTACATGGGACCTGGAGAATTGAACTGGGGTCATTAGGCTTCACAGGTATGCACCTTAACCTCTAAGCCATCTCTCTATCCCTATTTATTTATTTATAAGGAAAGAGAGAGAGAATGAGAGAGAGAATGGGCATGCCAGAGCTTCCTGCTGCTGGAAACAAACTCCAAATGCATGTGCCACTTTGTGCATCTATCACGCTTATATGGGAATTGAATCCAGGGGTTCAGGCTTTATAAGCAAGTGCCTTTAATCACTGAGCCATTTCTCCAGTCCTCCAACTTGTATCGTTACCTCATTTTCTTCTTCTTCTTTTTTTTTTTTTTGCTGAACAACATTCTATTATATCATATACTGCAGTTTGCTTATCCATTCTTCAACTGATAAACACTTGGGTTGTTTTAAACTTTTGGTTACTATAAATAGTGGTTCTGTGAGCATTGATGTGAAAATATATGTATGCTTGCTTTCAATAGTTTTGGACTTATATGTTGCTACAAGTGGAATTTCTGGGTCATGGTCTGTATGTTTAACTTTTGAGGGACTGACCATCAAACTTTCCCCCAGTGGCTGAATACTTTAAATATTTTATAACTCTATCATCAGTTTGTGAGCATTCCAGTTTTCCCATCCTCAACTCTTCTTATCATATGTATGCATGTATGTATGTATGTATGTATGTATGTATGTATGTATGCATGTATGTATATTTATTCATTTAGGATTGAACCCTCACGCATGCCAAGCAAACACTCTACCACTGAGATATATAGTTAGCCTTCTTTTTACTTTTTAATTTGAGACAGGGTCTCGCTAAGTTACTCAGGCTGACTTGAATTTACTTGATAACTCAAGCTAGCCTTGAATTTGTAATCCTCTGGTCTCAGCCTCCTGAGTAGCTTAGATTACAGGCCTTTACTACCAGGCCCAGATTTCTGCTTTAATTTTTATTTCTATTTGTGAATTCAGACATTCTCATGGATGTGAAGTGGTATCTTGCTGTGACTTTGATTTGTGTTTCTCTAGAGACTAAGGCTTTATTGAGTATTTTTTCATGTGCTTTTTTTTTTTTTTTAATCTTTGTTGGAGAAACATCTACTTCCTTGTCCTTTTTTGACTATTCATAAATGAAAATTTATTGCCTGTTCCTCAACATGCTTTTCTTTTAATTTTCACAAAATAAATAACAGGATTCTCTAATGTAGAGAAATGTCTCCTAGAATCTTATTGTGTGTTAGCATCAAGACTGTGTCAAAGGAAAGAATCCTGTCAATTCTCTGCCTCACAGTAATATTAGTAAAACAAGGCATTCTAGAAGGAAAAACGTGCTTTTCTCGTATGAGAAATGCTGAAGTCATTGGCATTCATAAAAGATTAGTAGTAGGACCAAGGTCAGTGAGCATGGGTGGCTGGTTATAATAGGTAGGAAGGGGCAGGGAAATTCTCAAGGTGAATACAAGTTTCTTTTGAACCTTTCTTCTGCTTGTTCCATGCTAAAAACTGTTCCTGTTATCCCTAAATAGAATAATTAGGTTGAAAAGGTAGTTTTGTCCATTTCATATTTTTTCTTTTTGTTGTTGAATTCTAAGAATTCTTAGACCACTCAGCCATCCTGACATGCCCTGCAAATTCTAAGAATCCTTTATGTACTTTTAATACTACTAGACTCTTACCAAATAAATGATTTGAAAATATTATTTCCTATTTTATGATTTATGTTTCACATTCATACTATATTTTGAGAGTATCCTTTGGTGTAAAGAAGTTTTGAACTTTGATTATATTCATTGTATATATTTTTTCTTTTCTTGCTTATGCTTCCCCTCCCCAAAGTCTTTTTGCCAAATCTGAGATCATGAAGATTTACCTTTATGTTTTCTTCTAAGAATTTTATAGTTTGTGGCTATTGAATTTAGGTTCTTGATTCATTTTTGATTTGATTTTTGATTAAATATTTATTTGCAAGGAGAGAGAGAGAGAATACTAATGAGAATTTGCAGTGTGCCAAGGCTTTTTGCTATCACAAAGGAACTACAGATACATATGCAACCCTACGCGTTGGGCCTTATGTGAGTACTGGGGAATCAAACCTGGGCTTTGCAAGCAAGTGCCTAAGCATTGAGAAATCTCTCCACCCCATTTTGAGTTAATATGAAATAGGAGTCCAGCTTTCTTCTTTTACATATTGGTATCTAGCTGCCCCAGAATGATTTAGGAGACTATTCTGTACTGAATGATCTTGGCACCCTTGCCATACATCAACTGACCAAAATTGGATGAGCTTAGTTTTGGCTTCTGAAGCCTATTTCATTAATTTAGCAGTCTATTTTTATGTTTAAATCAGTCTGTTTTGATTATTATAACTTGACTATAACCTTTGAATTTGGGGACGTCTGAGTCTTTCAATATTATTATCATTTTGCAGATTTTGTTGCCTTCTTGGGGTCTTTTTCAACTTCATGTAAATTTTGGGTTTATCCTTTCTTTATCTGCAAAAATAATCTCCTGGGATTTTGATAGGGATTGCAATTTTCAGGAGTCTTAGAACCTCAAAAAATTTAAATTTTCTAATCCAGGGCATGTTTTTTTTTTTTTTTTTATTTAGATCCTTAATTTCTTTCAGCAACATTTTGCATAATTTTTGTACCCATTTTCTTAAATTTCTTCCCAAGTACTCTCATTAATGCAATTATAAATGGAACCATTTGCTTGATTTCATTTTCAAATTTATCATTGCCAAGGTACATTTTTTTTATATATTCATTTTGTACCCTGCATCTTTGGTAAATTTATTGTAGTTCTAGTAATTTTGTTTCTTAGTATTACTTATGATTTTTGTATATATATAGTTATATTATTTATGAATAATGATAATTTTATATCTTCCTTTCTGTATTAGTCTGCTTTCTATAGCAGTGATAAAAATGCCTGCAAAATAGATAAGTTTTGAGTAAGAAAGGCTGCAGTTCATGGTCTGCTAGCTATACTGCTTTTAGATCTGTAGTAAGGCAGACCATCATGGTAGAAGTATGTGATGGAGGCTGTTATTTACCTCATGGCATACAGAAAGCAAGACTGAAAGAAAAAGGGCCTTGGGACTAGATTTAGCTTCCAAAGTCAAGCCTCCGATTAGGTCCCACCTTAAAAAAAATCACTTCTCAAAAGGTTCCACCAGGTGGGCATTGAGTGTGAGACCTGATCAGAAACACACGAAGCCCTAGGGGAGAGAGAGTGAGAGAAGGGATGCTCCAGGGCTTTCAGCCTTTGCAAACTAACTCCAGACGCATGCACCACCTTGTGCATATGTGAGTCCTGGGGAATCAAACTTGAGTCCTTTGGCTTTTCAGACAAGCGCCTTAGCTGCTAAGCCATCTCTCCAGCCCATCTTTGTTTTTTGATTGCTTTCTAAATTTTTGTCAAATCATAATATGGCATTTGTAGCAATTACCTTCTTATTGCTGGGTCAAAACACCAGACGAGAAGCAATATATGGGTGAAAGGGGTTCATTTTGGCTTACAGTTTGAAAGGAAGTTTCTGTCATGGTGGGGAAAACTGTAAGAGTAGGAAGTTGACATCACATCTTCTCATCACATCAGTAGCGAGGAAGTAGCAAGAGTAATGAGCTAAGTGCAGCTAGCAGGGCTGGGCTATAACACCCCAAGTTCTGCTCCCAGCAACACACAGATTCCAGCAAGGCTCCACCTCCCAAATGGTGCCACGAGCTGTGGATTACTAATGAGATTTAGTCATAAACCACATGAGGCTATGGGGACATTTTACATTCAAATGACCAGAGTATTGGATTTTGTTAGTCCTTTTTCTGAATTAGTAGAAGTGCATATTATACACTGCTATACTCTCAATGTACATTACACTGATTGATTATATAAACATCTTCCTTTTCATAGGATAAATCCCCATGTTACATATCACTTTTATAATTTAACTTATTCAGCTGTCATTTTGTTGAGGATTTTTCCATCTGTGTTCATAAGGGAAATAGTCTCTCTCTCTCTCCCTCTCTCTCTCTCGGTGTGTGTGTGTGTGTGTGTGTGTGTGTGTGTGTGTGTGTGTGTGTTTGTCTTTGGCATCAGGGTTTTACTGGCCTCACAGAATGAGGAAACATTTCCTCCTTTTTTGTTTTGTAAAGTTTGAGAAGAAGTGATATTAATTCTTATAATGTTTGGTTGACTTCATCGGTAAAGTTATCTGGTTCTTGAATTGCTTTGCTTGAAGGTTTCTACTGATCCAAACTCTTTATTTGTTTTAGAGATAATCACAATTTTTATTTGTTTTTGGATCCATTTTAGTAGTTTACATATTCTTTAAAATATAATTCTTGTCATTTCCATGTGGTTCTGTGTTCTATTTAAAAACTTTTAAAAAGTTACTTGTGTTTAAATATTTTCATTGTATCCCATCTTTATTTGTTTTAATATTTTTGCCTATAGTTTTGGGCCCTCAATTGCCTTTTTTCAGATAATATTTCTGGAATGTCAGTTCACGTATGAATTTCCTGAGGCAAGTATATTTGTGACTCTCACATTGAGGAGAAATGTCACCTTTTTTTTCTTGAATAGAGCAAGGGGTTATTTCCACATTTCTTGAACTCATATGATGTGTGAGAATTCCTTCAGATAGTTCCTATAGAAATTTCTTAGAACCAAGGACTAGTATCTAAGAAAGAGTCCACATCTCCCTAATACACCACATAGTTCTCTTTCTGAACCCTCTTTTCATAAACCATTTGGAGCTCTGCCCATTTAGTCATCATTTGCTTTCAAAATAGGTCAGAATACATTTTTTTTCGAGGTAGGGTCTCATTGTAGCTCAGGCTGACCTGGAATTGACTATGTAGTCTCAGGGTGACCTTGAACTCATGGCGATCCTCCTACCTCTGCCTCTGGAATGCTGGGATTAAAGGCATGTGCCACCACGCCTGGCTTTCAGAATACATTTTCCTCATACCTTCTGTGGGCCTCTAATTTAATTTTTTTATAGAATCCGTTTTATTTGTGCTGTTGTTATTCTAATAATGATAATACAAATCCTTTCAACCTACTTATACTTTTTTTCTTTTCCTTTTTTTATTGACAACTTCTATACTTACAGAAAATAAACCATGATATTTCCCTCCCCTCCCCCATTCCCCACAGAACTCCACTCTCCATCTAACCCCTCCCTTTCTATCTGTTTTAATTTGATGTGATTATCTTTTTCTCCTATTATGAGGGTCTTGTGAAGGCATTTGCTAGGCACTGTGAGGTCATGGATATCGAGGCCAATTTCTCTCTGGACAGTTGCTTTGTAAGGAGTCATACCCTTCTTTTGGCTCTTACATTTTTTCCGTCCCCTTTTCCACAATGGACCCAGAGCTTTGGAGGGTGTGATAGAGATGTTTCAGTGCTGGACACTCCTCCATCCCTTATACTCAGCACTATGTTGGCTTTTGGGTCATCCTAGTGGTCATTGCCATCTGAAAAGAGAAGCTTTTTTAACCAGAAGTGAGAGTAGCATTAATATATGAATATGAACATTAGGTGTAATGCTTTCAGGGCAGTTTGGTGGGAATAATATATAAATTTAGCCAGAGAAGAGCAGGCTTTATACCCCTAAGGCTCATGACCTCCCTGCCATATTCTTTTGATTAGGTTTTTCAGTACCAGGCATGTATTCCCAACCATAGAGTGGGCCTTCAGTCCAAGTAGAGAGCAGCTGGTTTCCTCCGGAACAGACATGCCACTATTGCACCCTTTCGGTCATTTGGCCTGTCTGGCCAAACTTGAGGTTTCCATTGTCTACTGTTTTCACTGCTGATGATTTTGGTTTCCCATAAGGTTGCACGCAGTGCAGCTTTTTCCAGCTTTCAGTTAGCAGATGTATAGGGAGAACATTTTCTGCTCAGCACCAGCTTGATTTCTCAGTGACCTTATCTCTCAGGCAAGTGAGGTCTTCAGCAATAATCATCTGTTTCTCAAGGGAAACCAAGGGCATTGGCAATAGCCTTTAATGTTTTGGAGTCAACAGGGACCTCCCTGGCCAACAACTCCCTGGAAGGTATCTCATTCCATGCACTAAAAGTTTTCTAGTAACAATTTATAGCTTCTGGATGTGCTATTATTCAAAAGAGTAGGTTTACATAAGTCTTATTCAGAATATCTTGAATTTTGATTGATCCCCCGCCTTTCTTTTATACATTCCAATTTTGCATATTTTGATTACCTTTTCAATGTCCATGGATGTGATAGGTTTGTTTAGGAGATTAATCTGCTCTGAGTTTAGTTTTGGTAGGTGGTATCTGTCTAGGAATTCATCCATTTCTTCCAGGTTATTTAATTTTGTGGAATAGAGGTTTTGAAAGTATGTCCTGATGATTGTTTCAATTTCATTGATGTTTCTTCTGATGTCTCCTTGTTCATTTCTGATTTTGTTAATTTGAGACTTCTCTCTTTTTTTTTTTGATCAATTTGGACAAAGTTTTGTCAATCTTATTTAATTTTTCAAAGAACCACCTCTTTGTTTCATGGATTAAAATTTTTTTTTTTAGTTTCCAATTCATTAATTTCTGCTTTAATCTTGATTATTTCTTTCCTCTTTCCTCTGAACCTTTTTGGGTTGGATTCTTCTTGTTTTTTCCAGTGCCCTTTAAGTGGGCAGACAGGTCATTGATTTGGGATCTCTCTGTTTTAAGTAATGAAGGCATTTAGGGCTATGAATTTACCCCTCATTACTCCCTTCATTGTGTTCCATAAGTTTTGGTAGGTTGTGTTTTCATTATCATTAAATTCTAGGAATTTCACAATTTTTTAAAATTTCTTCTACAACCCATTCTTTGTTTAAAAGCATGTTGTTTAGTTTCCAGGAGCTGGTGGAGTTTTTTAAAAATAATATATTTTATTTATTTATTTATGCAAGAGAGAGAAAAATGTGAGGGGGGAGAGAAAGAATGGGTGTTCCAGGGCCTCCAGCCACTGCAAATGAACTCCAGATCCATGCACCCCCTTGTGCATTTGGCTTACATCAGTCCTGGAGAATCTAACTGTGATTGTTTGGCTTTGCAAGCAAACATCCTAACCTCTGAGCCATCTCTCCAGCCTGCTTGTGGAGTTCTTGATGTGTCTCTTCTTAATTTCTAGGTTTAAAGCATTGTGATCTGGCATGATGCAGGAAATTACTTCAATTTTCTTGGCTTTAGGAAGGCATGCTTTATGGACTAATATACAGTCAATTTTGGAGAAGGTTCCATGGGCTGCTGAGAAGAATGTATATTCTGTAAAGTTGTGGTAGAAAGTTTTGTAGATATCTGTTAGGTCTAGTTGATCTATGATGTTGTTGAGCCCTATTTTTTTCTTGTTGATTTTATGCTTGGATTATCTGTCTATTGATGATAGTGGAGTATTGAGGTCTTTGACAATGATGGTTTTGGTGTTTATTTCTGTTTTATTGCCAAGTAGATTTTGTAAGAAGTTGTGTTCTTTGCCCTTTTTGATTACATTTGGTTTGAAGCCTATTTTATCAGATATTAATGTAGCAACACCTGCTTATTTTTTCTTTCCATTTGCTTGGAATATCACTTTCCAGCCTTTCATGCTGAGGAGGTGTCTACTTTTGGTGGTGAGGTGGATTTCTTGAAGACAGCAGATAGGAGGGTCCAGTTTTTTGATCCATCCTGATAACCTGTGTCTTGTTGGGTGAGTTAAGACCATTAGTATTTAAAGTTATTACTGTGAGGTTTGAATTAATCCCTGCCATAATGAAGTGTTTTTTTTTTTTTTTTTTTGGGGGGTTTGTGCTGTCTTGTATTTTGTACTATTTTGGGCCTGGTTAATTTTGTTATTGTGATTTTTTTTTGTTGGCTCTTGAGTTTGGGAGTTTGACTGTTCTGTGTATTCTCTGTAGGTTTGGATTTGTGTTAATATAATCATGGAGTTGACTATTTTTTTCTTTCACCATCTATTATGAGGGATACTTTTGTTGAGTAGAGTAGCTTGGGTTGGAAGCCATAGATTTTCAGACTTTGAAGTGTTCCATTCCAGGCCCTTCTGGCTTTCAGGATTTTCATTGAGAAATTAGATGTAATTGTGATGGGTTTGCCTTTGTATGTTGTGAATTTTTTCTTTCTTACTTCTTTTAACATTCTCTCTTTGTTTTCATCGTTAAGAGTTTTAACTATGATGTGTCTTGGAGAGTTTCTTATTTGGTCTTGTGTGTTTGGTGTTCTGTGAACTTCTTGTATCTGGATGGGCCTCTCTTTTAAGAGATTCAGAAATTTTCTTCAATAATTTTGTTGAATATGGTCTCTATGCTTCTGGTCTGGATTTCCTCTGCTAGTATACTAATGATCTGGATGTTTGGTTGTTTTGGGTATCCTGCAGTTCCCTCCTATTCTGTTCACTTGATTTTTTGAACTCAGTAATGTTTTTGATGTTCTAATCAATTTCTTCTGTCTTATCTTCCAGGTCACAGGTTCTGTCTTCCACATGATTGACTCTGTTGGTCAGAGGTTCTAGAGAGGTTTTCTAACTTTCTATTTGATTTTTATTTCCTGTTGCTTTGTTTTGCATTGTATTCATCTCTTTTTTGAGGTACAATTTAAATTCAAGTTCTGATTTTCTTGATGTTTCCTGGAGTTCATTCTTGCATTTGATCAAGTACTTATTAAGTTTAATCAACTAGTTGTTGAGATCTTCCATGTCTTGACTTTCTTTTAATTTATTCATATGTCTTTGGTGGGTTCTAACATTTTCTTCAATCAAGTTAAGCCTACTGTCAAAAGCTGAACACTCTAGGAGATGATTCTGTTCAATTTCATTGATACAACTGCTGGTTTTTTGATAGTTTGCTTCTAGTTCAGCTTTTTTTTTTTTTTTTTTTTTTTTTTTTTTTTTTTTGCATTTAATGGGATTTTATTCTTAAGCTGCCCACCTGCAGAACTATAAGATAAAATTTTCTTTCTTTTATAAGAAACACAATCTATGCTATCTTAATATAGCAGCTTGAGCAGACTAAAACCATACTAGATATTATCTCCTCCCTTTCCATGTTAGTATCTATTACTTATTTTGACATTCATAGTTTTGGTTTTGTATCCTAGTACAACTTTAAATAGAGGTGATAACATGTCAACTATGGCTATTCCTTGACATTAACAAGAAATTTCCTATTTTATTTGTTTTCAATTAATATGTAATATCCACACACATTAATTTGGTCCACTGTGTATTTCAACATATACATACAGCACACCTTGATTAAATCAGAACCCATAGCTGGAACTGGGAAACAAATCAGAGCTATATCCCAAAAAGAAACCTGCTCTCCAGTACCAAGCTCCCACCAGTTGTGGGCTACAAGAGGGCCTACACCTATGAAATTCTCTCTAAAATAATAATGGTTATCCCATTTAAATGGTTCTGACTTCTCTCTTTGTTGGAGAATTTACTTCTCTTTTTCAAATGGATGCAGAATCTGATGAGAGAATTAGCCCATCACACCTCATCAGGGCCTCAGCTGAAACCATAGAGTAAGTAATGGGGGAAATGAGCAAGAGTCTGTTTTCTTGGTGAAACTGGTGCCAACACAAGGGTGAAGAAGATACACAGAGAGAACACTCAACTCCTACCAAGCCAGATATTCAGAGACACAGCAGCTCACAAGACCTTATCACTGAAGTAGACTTAAAACGAACCCAATATGGCTCAGGAAAATTCATAGAAGAGGGGGCAGAAAGATGGTTAGAGCCACAAGTTGGGACATTATGCACAGAGACATTGCCCCTTCTCCAGAATTGATGGCTACCCACACAGTGCACAACCCACATTCTCCAATGAGGAGGGTCCCTTTGGAGAGAGGAGGACAAGGAGGAGGCTAATGATGGTACCAGCATTACTGTACACACACTATCTACATAACTAAGAAAAAAAACATGATGGAAGTTCAATGAGAAGAGAAATAAAGGTCAGCGTTTTTAATTAATTAATTTATTTATTTATTTTTTTAATCAGGTCTCATTGGTTGTTGTGTTTTCATTTTGGGAATGAATTTCTGTTGATTTCTCAATGATTTCATTGGAGGCTTCCATTGTGGGAGTAGGTATCCCTGGTGGAGATCTCTCAGTTTTTTGACTTTTGTTGGCTTTTTTGTGTTGTTGTCTACCAATTTTAGGAAGACTCTTTATTTTATTGAGGAGGAAGCAAGTTTTTGTCCTTTGGCCCATGTATCATCTGACTCAGGTGAACAGGGATGTTGGTACCCAGTGGCCAGTCAGGATACCAGAGCAAAAGGCCTGATTCCACAGCTCACATAGGGACCAGGCCTCACCAAGCAAGGCACAATGGGACCTATCAGTACCAGTGTACTGGGAGGAGCAAGGGAATAGGGATCTGGCCTACTTTGTGCTGTGCCCTCCAGCACACATACCAGCCCAGGGAGCCCAGATCAGGGAGGTGAGAGGAGCCTGTAAACAGGGGTCTGTCCCACTCACTCCAGACCACTGAGCTTGTCTGCACACAGATTAGCAAGGGAACCCAGACCTGGGAGGTAGGAGAAGCCAGAAAACGGGTCTGGCCTACTCACTCCATACCACCATGCATGCCTGCACACTGTCTGCACTGGAAACCCAGACTGGGGAGTTGGGAGGAGCCTGGAAACAGGAGTCTGGCCTACTCCCTCCAGACCTCCACGCCCACCCACACACTGTCCATGCAGGCAATCCAGAAGGGGGTAGTTGGGAGGAGCCCAGGAATAGGGGTCTGGCCTAACTCAGTCTAGACTGCTGCACCCCTCTGCACACTGTCTGCACAAGGAACTCAGAGCGGGGAGGTGGGAGGAGCCCAGAAGCAGGGGTCTGGACTGCTCACTCCAGACCACTATACCTGCTCACACACTGTTGGTGCAGGCAACCCAGAAGGGGGGAGGTGGGAGGACCCCAGAAACCAGGGCTACTAACTTTTGCTTGATTTACATTTACTTTTGTCTTCAGCAACATCAGTCATCTTGTATACTATGAACATTTTGTCACTTTGATTCACTTTACAATCTTCCTGTTACTTCACATTGACTCCCATCACTTCCTTTTAAATATATTACATTTACTTATTTGAGAGAGAGAAAGAGGGAGAGAGAGAGAGAGAGAGAGAGAGAGAGAGAGAGAGAGAGAGAGAATGAGCATGACAGGGCCTCCAGCCGCTGGAAACAAACTCCAGATGCAAGCGTCCCCTTGTGCATCGGGCTTATGTGGGTCCTGCAGAATCAAACTGGGATCCTTTGGCTTTGTAGGCAAACACTTTAACCACTAAGCCGTCTCTCCAGCTCCCACTTCCTTTTATATTTTGGAAGATCTTACCTGTGCCCATAATTTAATTATCTGCCCCATGAATTAATTTTCTTCATTAGTAGATTAAAAGCTATGCTTTAAAATATACTTATATATTTTAAAATATTTTAGTGTATTTTATTCATATCTCTCTAGTTCATTTAGGATAAGTATAATTTTCATCTTCTACTTATTCATTTGTATTCAGACAGAGACAGAGAAGAGAGAGACAGAGAATGCCAGCCACTATAGATGAACTCCAGATGCATGCAATAGTTTGTGCATTTGGCTCAATGTGGGTACTGGGGAACTGAACCCTGGTCATTGGGCTTTGCAGGCAAATGCCTTACACACTGAGCCATCTCTGCAGCCCCTCATCTTGCTATTTTTTTGAAATGTTATTTATTATTTATTTATTTGATAGAGGGATGGAGAGAGAGAAAGAGAGAGAGAGAATATGAGAATGTATGTACCAGGGCCTCCAGACACTGTAAATGAACTCCAGATGTATGCACCATCTTGTGCATGTCACTTATGTGGGTCTTGGGGAATGGATCCTAGGTCCTTAGGCTTCACAGGTAAGTGCCTTAACTGCTAAGGCATTTCTCCAACCCTCATCTTGCTATTTTTAAACTCATTCTGTTTATTCTGCATGGACTTCAATATGTTTGTGATAGAATTAACATACTTTTGCCTCTTTTGAGCACAAAACAGTTTATTTCATATTTATTCCCTTGAGGTTTCAGGGTGATTTCTCTTTTATTCTTCATTACTTTTTTTTATCAACCATAAATTATCTTTTTTTCTTAACTTACCTGTGAACTGACTATGTTCTGCATAGTTCATGTAAGCATGAACTGAATGAGCTTGTTTTTCTTTTTAAAAAAATATTTTAATTTTTTTTTTGAGAGAGAGAGATACAGAAATAGGCAGGTAGAGAGAGAGAGAGAGAGAGAGAGAGAGAGAGAATAGGTGCACCACTGCAAACGACTCCAGATGTGTACGCCCCCTTGTCCATCTGGCTTACGTGGGTCCTGGAGAATTGAGCCTTGAACTGGGGTCCTTAGGCTTCATAGGCAAGCGTTTAACCACTAAGCCATCTCTCCAGCCCTGAATGAGCTTCTTTTCTTTTTTTTTTTTTTTTTTTTTTGGTTTTGCAAGGTAGGGTCTCACTCTAGCCCAGGCTGACCTGGAATTCACTATGTAGTCTCAGGGTGGCCTCGAACTCTCAGTGATCCTCCTACCTCTGCCTCCTGAGTGCTGGGATTAAAGGCGTGCGCCACCACGCCCGGCTACTGAATGAGCTTCTTAACTACCCTAATCCTGCACTCTTTCCAAAGTCCCATCTACTGGCTTGGTTGGTTATTTTTATTAACATTGTCTATTTGTGAGACACCATAATGCTTCTAGGTTCTTTAGACATGACATCCTTTGGATCTTTGAATATATTTTAAATAGGTAGGTTAATGTTTTTTTCTAGTAAGCCCAAGATCTGGATTTCTTCAAGTGTAGTTTCTATTGATTCTTCTGTTTCCTGTGATGGACCATACTTTAATTCTTTGCATGTCTTACAATATTTTTTATTGTAAACTAGACATTTTAAATAATGTGATACGATAACTGTGGAAATCGAGTCCTTCTTTCCCTATGGGGTTTATTGTTCTAGCTTATTATTGTTTCATTGCCATTGTTTGGAAAACAATGAAAAACTTTCTTGAAGTAATTTGTAATGACTCTTTTTTTGCTTCTGGCTATTGAAATCTCTGTTTGGTTAGCTTATTGGTCAGTTCATGATTACACATAGATTTCTTTGAACGGCTGAACCGAGAAAAGTTTGCTTCTGTGTCCTTAGAGAAACTGTCAGTACTCAGGCATTTTACACCTGTCTTAGAACATAAAGACCAGCCAGACCTGGAAATCTATGACTTGATGTCTTTTCTAAGCTCCTTGTGCATGTGTGTGTGTATGGTGTGCATGTTTGTGTGTGCTTGTTTGTATGTGGATAGATGTGTGTCCATAAATATGGAAGCCAGGGGTCAACATCAGGTGTCTTCCTCAATTGTGCCCCACCTTTTTTTTTTTTTTTTTTTTTTTGAGGCAGGTTCTCTCACTGATCCCAGAGTTCACTGGTTTGGCTAGATATGATAGTCAGCAAGTCCTAGGAATACATTTTTCTCTGCCTTTCCTGTGTTGAGAATACATGTGCATGCCATCATGCCTAATTATTGTTTTTTAAAAAAATATTTTATATTTATTTATTTATTTATTTATTTATTTATTTATTTATTTGAGAAAGAGAGAGGCAGATAGAGATAGAATGAGAGAATGGGCATGCCAGGGCCTCCAGCCACTGCAAATGAACTCCAGATGCATGTGTCATCTTGTGCATCTGGCTTACATGGGTCCTGAGGAATTGAACTATGGTCCTTTGACTTTGCAGGCAAGTGCCTTAACTACTAAGGCATTTCTCCAGCCCCATTAGTTGTTTTTTTAATGTAGGTATTGAGAATCTAAACTCAGGTGCTCATGCTTTCACAACAAGCACTTTACTGAGTCACCTCCCCAGACCCTGTGTGTAGCTCCTGCTTTGAGTATTAGCCTGCAACATACGCACTGATGAAAGTTACTAGCATATTTGTTTTATGGCTGTCTTTATTTTTAAAGACATACTGGGCAAATAAAAATGCTAAGAAGCTCATTCTAATTTTTAAAAATTTACTTATTTTTTAATATTTATTATTATTATTAACCAGATGTTTCATATGGATACATCATGTGTTGGTACTATCTTTTCTCTTGTCCTTGCTCCCATTCTATTGGGGATGCTCTTCACTGAGGTTGCAGGTATTCCCCATGGGGTTGTAGTTTATGCATCGGGGGAGCAGTAGTCAGTTATTTTTTGGAGGGAGCGAATGCCTCTGGGCATGATGTCTTAACCTGTGGCTCTTGCACTCTTTCTGCCCCCTATTCTGCAAAATTCCCTTAGCTGTGGTGGGTGAGTTTTAAGTCTATTTCAGTAAAGAGCACTTAGGAGCCTCTGGATCTCTGCTTTGGTAGGTGCTGAGTATCCTCAGAGTCTGTCTCCTTCACCCTAGTGCTGACTATCAGGAACAGCATGGAAATACCAGTCTTATTCATCTCCCCAGTTCCCTCTGTGAATTCAGCTGTGGCTTGGCTGAAGTGCCAGGGATAGTTTATCTCTTCTTATCTGACTATCTTCTGAATAAGAAGAACAGATTCTCCAATGGAGAGTGAAATCAGAATAGTTTAAATGGGATAAGCATTATTAATTTAGGGAGAATTTCATATATGTAACTCCTCTTTTAACCAAAGATTAGTGAGAGCTTGACACTGGAGAATATAATCTTTGTCGCCATAGGATTCTGATCTGGTTCCCAATTATAGATGTGGGTTTCTTTCCACTGAGAGGATCTCTTAGTCAATCAGAAAGCTATTGGCTACCCACTGAGGCTGTGTACTACTGTTGCACTGGTGTGTACATCATATCAGGGTGTTTGCCTCTGCATAGCTTAGACCTCTGGTTGCTCAGACCTTTGTTGGACATTTTCTCCCAGAAGCTCATATAGCACTGTCTAGCACTAGACAGACTAACTGTCTGGGAACTGGCTTTCTTCTGAATTCCAGCAAAGTCTCTCCATGCTCTGTGTCAGCAGCATATAGTGTCTTTAGCAATAGGGTCTTATCTTTTGCCTCAGGCAGGTAATCAAGTGCTTTGACAGAAAGCTGTCTTGATTTGGGGACCTTGTAGGTCTCTCCGATCATCAGCTCATTCTGGGTAGCAACCAATCTCTGGTAGTGGGAGTTACAGGTCAGAGACAGAAAAAAAATTTCTTTTAAGCTTAGGCTTAATCCCACCCTCACCAGAGCCCTACTTTTCAGATGCTCCACCCTTACTCCTTTTGAGGGTTATATATTTTAGGCTATCTCCAAGGATAAAGGTTTCAATGGTTTCAGCTCATTTTGGATTTAATTTTGTGTTTGTTTTTCCCCCTTCATTTCCCTTCTCCACAAACCCATCCATCCCTATTGTCTGGGCCTTGAGTTGCCTAGCAGGTATGACAGCAACTTAAGCAGGTCCAGGTTAGGAACCACAGGTAAGTGACACCATGTGGCATTTGTCTTTCTGTGATTGTGTGAGTTCACTGAGTATGATCTGTTCCAAGTCTGTCCATTTTTCTATAAAGTTCATTGTATAGTTTTTTCTTACTGCTGAGTAGAATCACACTGTGTAAATGTACCACAACTTCATTATCTACTCATCCAGTGATGGGCATCTGGGTTAATTTCAGTTCTTAGCTATAATGAATTGAGCAGCTATAAACATGGTTGAGCAAATGTCTCTGTATTGCTGCATGGGAAGTTCATTCTTCTTAATTAGGTTCATTCATTTTTATTGAACAAATGCTCTCTGGGTTGCTACAGGCCTTTTACCAATAAATTATAGGACATACAAATGGACAAAAAGAGCAATGAGTATAAGCAGTTAAGCAAACTTACACATTGGACTTACTGGAAAGATAATTGTTTACCTTTGTTTTGTTTTTCATGCTACCTTTTTGGCTTTTAAAAATGCCTTTTTTATTAGTTATGTATATAATGTGTATACAGTCATGATGGTACCATTGTTAGCCTTCTCCCTGTTCTCCCCCATAGGGATTGTGGGTCTTGCATTGTGGGGGTAGCCCTCAGATATGGGGGTGAGGCAATGTCTCTGTGCATAATGACCCAACTTATGGCTCTAACAATCTTTCGGCCCCTTCCTCCATGAATTTCCCTCAGCCATGTTGGGTTCATTTTAGGTCAATTTCAGTGACACGGTCATGGGAGTCTCTGTGTCTCTGGATATCTGTTCTGGTAGGAAAGCAGCACTCTTGCTCATTTCCCCAATTATTCTATGGCTTCAGCTGGTGCCCTGATGAGGTGTGATGGGCTGATTCTCTCCTCAGGTTCTGCATCCATCTTTACTTCCCCATGAGGTGAGGTGAGGTCAGGCAGACGCCATCTTGACCAGAACTCTCTTAAATGCCATTTTAACCAGATTGTTTCTGCTCAAAAATGTTTAAGATTCATTAATTTTGTTTCTTATGTGTTGGGGTCCCCCCTAGGGCCATCCCATGTGGGACAGCAGGGTAGGGGGTGAGAGGCGTGGAGTCATGACACAGACTCCAGGAGTTGGGTGGAAGCAGGCAGAGGGTGAGCTGCTGCAAACTCGTTTATTCAAGGAAGTATAGGGGAGTTTTAAGGGGCTTGGCTGGCCAATCATTGTATGGGATGGTCCCCTTCTTGTGACCAATGACAGCCTGACTCCAGGCAGATCATATCATAGCAGGTTTCTTGCAAGCATGGAACTGTAGCTGTTGTCATGCCAGGCCTGTGCAGGACACCATGTCCACAGAAGCCATTTCCTAGTTTCTTTCGACATGCCATCTGGCTAGAGCCTGACCTGCATTGTGCCATACATATCCTCCTTCTAAAAAAATTATTGGTGACCCTGGAGGCATGGTTCTTTGCTGAGCCATTGTTGACCTTGTTGATCCCAGGCCCCAAGGGATCATCACATGTGATGGTGCCTGTCTTAGGTTGCCCCATCTCATGGGGTCTTACCCATCATTGATTACCCATCATCCTGGTGAGAAAACCCAAGGGGTGTGGCTGTTGCCTAGGAGGCCTGGGAGGGCCAAGTGGTGGTGGCTCTTTGGCATGCAAACTGTCCCAGAGAGTGAGAATCAACTATAGAACCTGAAAAAACTGGGATAGGACAGGTTGCTGGGTGACTGTTGTGAGCTCACTCTTAACATCATAATTAGTAGCATTGAGTGTCCTTAATGGTAGCAGATCAATGTATTCAAAGGAGTTGCAAAGAAATTTATGGCTGGTTGGGAGGTACATTACCATAAGAGGCATTAATAAGCAAAAAAGGCAAAGGTGAAGCTAAGGAGAAGTACGTGCTTGAAGGGGGAGGAATAAAGTGAAATAGAGTGGCTAAAGTGAAGCCTAGGCCCACCACACCAAACAAGTATGGCCTAAGAAGAATTGTCCAAAATGGTTTCTGGGCAGTGGTAGTGGGGAGAAAAGGAGATAAAAGGAGAAAAGTGGGAATAAGTTTATAGTCCTGTATCCGGACTGAGGGGTTTGGCATCATCCTCTTCATCAAGGTCGATACCTGTGTCAGTGGCTGGACAGTTGTTTCTGGCAGGGATCCAGATTGGGATCTGTGAAGTTTCTGGAAAGACACAAGCATACCCTCGGCCCTGTGTTTAAAAGGGTGGGGTCCCTTCCTGATATTAGTAAGAGGATCCTTCCAGTGGACTAAAGGTAAGGGCGTTGTGGTTGGTTGGGATCTCCAATGTTTATAGGCTGGAGAGAGTCCTGCCTTGTCAAAGGTGAGAAAATTGAGGGTGAAGAGAGCTTCCATCAGGGCCAAGTAGAGATCCTTGGGTAACATAGTGGACTTTTGTTTTGTAATTAGTTCCTTTAGGGTCCAGTTAGTTCTCTCCACGATGGCTTGTCCTTTGTGGGTTGTAGGGGATTCCAAGGGAGTGTTTTATTCCCGAAGATTCCATGAAGGATGTGAATTGGGCAGATGTGTATGCAGGGCCATTATCAGTTTTAATTGACCAGGGTATGCCCATGACCAACATAGCAGTTTTTTTTGTCGCCTTAATGACATGGGATGCCTTCTCCCCTGGGAGAGCAATAGCAAAAGTAAGTTTAGAGAACGTGTCTACAATGACATGGACATATTTGAGGTTACCAAAGGAAGGTATGTGGGTAACATCCATCTGCCAGATAGAATTTGGGTAAGGCCACTAGAATTGACTCGTTGAGGCTGTAGGGAGCCTAAGGTGTATAGGGGGTCACATGCATTACAGGTATGGGTTAAATGTTTGCATTGGCTAAGCGAGAGCTCGGGGTATAGGGTTCTTAGGTTAGTGGTTCCAACTTCCAGATATGGGTTCCTTTCCACTGAGTGGATCTCTTAGCCAATCAGAAAGCCATTGGTTACCAACCAAGGCTGTGTTCCACCATTGCACTGGTGTGTACTTCTTGTTATGCTGGTTGTTTCTGAGTAGCTTATACCCCTGCTAGCTCACACTGTTGTTGGCCACTTTCCCCTAGTAGCTCATGTAATGCTTTCCAGCACTAGACAGGTTGTCTGGGGACTAACTCTTTTCTAGATTCCAGCCAGGTCTCTCTGTGTTCTGTGCCAGCAGTGTATGGCATCTTCAGCAATAGGGTCTTGCCTTTTACCTCAGGCAGGTAGTCAAGTGCTTTGACAGAAGCCTGTCTTAATTTGGGGACCTCTGAGGTCTTTCCCATCAACAGCTCAATGTGAGTAAGCACCTTTTTCTGGTACTGCAAGTTACAGGTCAGACCCCAAATTGTTTAAGGTCAGGCTTTGTCCCATAGTCTCTAGTGCCCTTCTTTTCCAGTGTTTGCCCTATACTCCTCTTGAGGGTTATGTCTTTTAGTCTACCTTGATGGAGAAAGGTTTCTATGGTACCAGTTCATTTTAGGTTTAGTTTTGTGTTTATTCCTCCCACCCTCTTATTTCCCTCCCACTCAAACCCATCCATTCCTATTGTCTGGGCCTCAAGTTGCCTACCCTGTATGTCAGCAATACAAGATGATCCAGGTTGGTAACTGTAGATGAGTGAGAACATGGGGTGTTTGTCTTCCAGTGATTGTGTGTGTTTGCTGAGTATGATCTGTTCTAAGTCCAGCTATTTTCCTCCAGATTTTGTTGGATCTTTTAAAAAAATTTCTTTCTTACTGCTGAGTAGAATTCCACTGTGTATACGTACCTCAACTTTGTTATCCATTTGTCTCATGATGGGCACCTGAGTTGATTCTAGTTCTTAGCTATTATGAATTGAGCAGCTATAAACATGGTTGAGCAAATATCTCTGTAGTGAAGTGTAGAGCATTAGGGTAAATGTCTAGTAAGGGAGGAACTGGTTCTGTTGATATTTTTATATTCATTTTTCAGGTATCTCAATATTGATTTCCATAGTGGTTGTACAAGTTTGCATTCCCACCAACAGTAAATGACGTTTCTTCTTACCGCACATCCTCACCAACATTTGTTGTTATTTGATTTTGTAATGATTACCATCCTTACTGGAGTCAGGTGGAGTCTCATAGATTTTGTAATTTGCATTTCCCTGATGGTTAGGGATGTTGAACATTTTCCTAAGTGTGTGTTAGCCATTTGTATTTCTTCCTCTGAGAACTCCCTATTAATTTCTCTTCCCATTTTTTCAGTGGGTTATTTGATTTTTTTTTATTGCTTAGGTTTTTGAGTTCTTTGTAGTCTTGTAGATATTGGGCTTTTGTCAGTGGTAGAGCTGGTGAAAATTTTAACCCATTCTGTGCGTAATCTATTGACTGATTATGCTATGTTTATACAAAAGCTTTTTAGCTTCATGATATCCCATTGCTCAAGAGATTGATTAATTTCCTGCAGTTCTGGAGTATTGTTCAGGAAGCCCTTCCCCACTTCTATATAGTGGAGAGTTCCCCCTTTTGTTTTCTTCCAGTAGTTGATGATTTTTCAGGTCTTTATATTGAGGACTTTAATCCATTTAGAGTTTCCTACATGTAGTTGTCTAATTTGTCCAGCACCATTTGTTGAAGATGTGATCTTTTATCCTGTCTACGATATTGGTGTCATTGTCAAAAATCAAGTAGCCATAGCTACTTGACTTAAGTTTTGGGTCTTCAATTCAGTTCTATTGATCTATATTTCTGTTTTTATGTCAGTGCCATGCTGTTTTTGTTACTATGGCTTTGTAGTATAGCTTTAGATCAGGTATGGTGATACCTGCAGACATGTTTCTTTTGCTGAGGATATGTTTGGATATCCAAGGCCTGCTGTAATTCCATATGAATTTTGAGATCATTTTTTCTATCTCTGTGAAGAATGTTGCTAGAATTTTTATTGGTATTGCATTAAATATGTATATTGTTTTTGGTAGAATTGTCATTTTCACAGTATTAATTCTACCTATCCAGGAGTGTGGGAGGTCTTTCCATCTTCTCAAGTCCTCCTCCATTTCTTTCTTGAGATTTTTTATGTTTTCATTTACATATGTCTTTCACATCCTTGGTGTGGTAGTTTGAATAGATGGCCCCCAATATATTCAGTGTTTCATTAGCTTGTAGTTTGGATCTGCAGCTACCAGGCTGGAGAAGTTGTCACTTGGGCAGATCTTAAGTTGTGGTGGTGAGTTTGAAATTCCAATCTAAAGATATGCAAAGTTTATAATTCCACCTGGAGTTCCTGAAGTGTGCTTTGTGGCTCTTGGCTTTTGGCTTCTCTCTCTGCTTGGACCTATGAAAGCAGGACATCTTTTTCTGCTATTATGGAACTTCTCCTGGATCTGTAAGCTTCAATAAATATCCTTTCCTCCATAAGTGTGACTGTTTTGGAAGTTCATCTCAGTGAACCTGAAATTGTCTACTACTTTTTTTGCCCTCCTCCATTTCTTTCTTGAGTTTTTTAAAAATGATTTTGTTATATAGGTCTTTCACATCCTTGGTTAGTGTTATTCCAAGATATTTAACTTTTTTGTTGCTATTGAAAATGAGACAACTGATTTCTTTCTGGGTATATTTGTCCTTTGCATATAGAAAGGCTACTGATTTTTGTGCATTAATTTTGTTTCCTTCCACTTTACTGAAGGAAATAATCACCTTTAGAAGTTTTGAGATGGAGACTTTTGGGTCACATATGTATAGGATCATGTCATCTGCAAATAGGACTAACTTGACTTCTTCCTTAACAATTTGTATCCCTTTTATTTCTTTCTCCTGTCTTACTGCTTGGGCTATACTTCCAGTACTATATTGAAGAGCTGTAGTGAGAGTGGACACCACTGTCTTGTTCCCAATGACAGTGGGAAATCCTTAAGTCTTTCCCCATTGAGGATTACTTGCACTTAGGGTGCTTTATATATAGCCTTTATTGTGTTGAGATATAAACTCTCCATTCCTTTTCGTTCCACTGTTTTGATCATGAAGTGGTGTTGTATTTTGTCAAAGGCCTTCTCTGCATCAATTGAGATAATCCTGTGGTTCTTATGGCTAAGCTTATTTATGTGATGTATTATGTTGACCAATTTCTATATTTTGAATCATCCCTGCATCTCAGGGATGAAGCCTACTTGATCAAGGTGGATAATGCTTTTGATATGTTGTTGAATTTGGTTTGCAAAAATTTTGCTTAGGATCTTTGCATCTGAATTCATCAGGGATATAGACCTGTATTTTCTTTTCTTGTATCTCTGTCTGGTTTTGCTATTAGGGTGATCCTAGCATCATAAGAAGAATTTGAGAAGACTCCCTGATTTCCAGTTATGCAAAACTGTTTGAGAAAAATTGGTTTGAGTTCTTTAATGAATGGTTTGATAGAATTTGGCTGAGAAGCTATCTGGTCCTGGACTTTTTTCTTTTCTTTTCTTTTCTTTTTTTCTTTTCTTCTTTCTTTCTTTCTTTCTTTCTTTCTTTCTTTCTTTCTTTCTTTCTTTCTTTCTCTCTCTCTCTCTCTGTATCTTCTTTCTTTCTTTCTTTTATTATTGAGAGAGAGAGAGACAGAGAGAAAGAGAGGGGAAGAGGCAGAGATATATAGAGAGAATGGGCATGCCAACAGCCTTTCAGCCACTGTGAATGAATTCCAGATGCATGTGTGGCATTGTGTGCTTGCATCACTTTATGTCTGGCTAAATGTGGGACATACAGATCAAATGGACATTCTTAGGCTTGGCAGGCAGGCACCTTAACTGCTAAGCCATCTCTCCAGCCCTGGACATTTCTTTTTAGGGAGGGTTTTGATTACCTTTTCAATCTCCATGGATGTGATTGGTTTGTTTAGGAGATTGTTCTGCTCTGAGTTTAGTTCTGATAGGTGGTACATGTATAGGAATTCATCCATTTCTTCCATATTATCCAATTTTGTAAAATAGAGGTTTTGGAAGTATGCCCTGATGATTCTTCCAATTTCATTGATATCTATTGTGACTTGTCCTCTTTCATTTCTGATTTTGTTAATTTGAGACTTCTCTCTCTCTCTCTTTTTGCTTGGTCAAATTGGCCAGGGATTTATCAATCATGTTTATTTTTTCAAAGAACCAGATCTTTGTTTCATTGTCTTTTAAAAATTGTTTTCTAAGTTTCTAATTCATTAATTTCTGCTCTGGTCTTTATCATTTCTTTCCATCTATAGCTCTTAGGGTTGGATTCTTCTTGTTTTTCCAATCCCTTTAGGTGTACATTTAGGTTATTAATTTTGGACCTCTGTCTTTTATGAAGGCATTTAGTGGTATGAATTTTATCTGTAGGACTTCCTTCATCATATCCTATACATTTTTAAGTTGTGTTTTATTATCATTCAATTCTAGAAATTTTACAATTTCTTTTTTGATTTCTTCCATAACCCATTCATTGTTTTAAGTGTCTTGTTCAGTCTTCAGTAGCTGTTGGGGTTCCTGATGTGTCTCTTTTTGTTAATTTTTTGCTTTAAACCATTGTGATTTGATATGATGCAGGAAGTTACTTCAATTTTCCTGAATTTATGGAGGCACACTTTATGGCCTCATATATGGCCTATTTTGGAAAAGGTTCCATGGGCTGTTGAGAAGAATGTGTATTCTGTAGTGTTGGGGCAGAAAGTTGTGTTGATGTCTGGTATATCCAGTTGGTCTATGGTGTTGTTAAACTCTATTATTTTCCCATTGGTTTTCTGTTTGGATGATCTGTCTATTAATGAGAGAGGAGTATTTAAGTCTCTGACTATGATGGTGTTGGTGTTTATTTCTAATTTGTTGTCAAGTAGGTTTTGTTTTATAAACTGTTTTGTGCACCTGTGTTTATGCATATAGATTTAAGATTGTGATGTTCTCATGTTGAATAATTCCCTTGATGAATAAGGAGTGGCCATCTTTGTCCTCTGGTTACTTTTGGTTTGAAGTCTTTTTTATCACCTATTAATATAGCAACACTTGTTTGTTTCTAAATTCTATTTGCTTGGCATATAATTTTCCATCCTTTCATCTGAGGAGTCGTCTGTCTTTAGTGGTCAGGTGGGTTTCTTGAGGACACCAGATAGAAAGGTCCATTTTTTGGTTCCCCTCTGTTAACCTGTGTCTTTTGATGGGTGAGATAAGACTGTTAATATTTAAGGTTATTACTGTGAGTTTCTATTTAATCCCTGCCATGATGGGGTTCTTTATGGGGCTTGGTGCTTATCTATGCTTTGTAGGTTTTTTTTTTTTTTTTTGAGCCCGCTTTTCTTTTGGTTATTGTGATCTTGATCTTGTAGGCTTGTGAGATTGGTTGTTTGACTCTTCTGTGTGTATTATTCCCTGAAATATTCTCTGTAGGTTTGGCTTTGTGTTCATTAAATCATAGACTTCACTTTTTTTCATGGAAAATTTTCCTTTAGCCATCTATTATGAGGGCTACTTTTGCTGGGTAGAGTAGCTTGGGTTGGAAGCCATAGATGTTTAGCCTTTGAAGTGTTCCATTCCTGGCCCTTCTGGCTTTCAGGGTTTCCATTGAGAAATCTGAGGTAATTCTGAAGGGATTGCTTTTGCAGGTAGTGAGTTATTTCTCTCTTCCTGTTTTTAGCACTCTCTGTTGGTTTTCATTGTTAAGTGTTTTCACTATGATGTGCCTTGGAGAGTTTCTCTTTTGGTCCTATCTGTGTGGTGTTATGTGGGCTTCTTGTATCTGGATGGGCCTCTTTTTTGATGGTTTGAGGAATTTTTCTTCAATAATTTTGTTGAATATCTTCTCTGTGCCTCTGACCTTGATTTCCTCTCCTTCTACTATATACATGATCTGGATGTTTTGTCATTTTAGGGTATCCCACAGTTCCCACATATTCTTTTTTGCATGATTTTTTGAACTTAAAAAATTTTTTGGCCTCCTGAGCAATTTCTTCTGTCTCATTTTCCAGCTCAGTGGTTCTTTCCCATGAGTAACTCTGCTGGGGAGGAGTTCTAAAGAGGGTTTTATAAGTTTTATTTGATTTTTGTTTTCTGTTGTTTTATTTTGCATCTTGTCCATCTCTTTTTTGAGTTGCAATTTGAGTTTGAGTTCATACTTCCTAGAATTCATTCTTGCATTTGATCAAGTCTTCATTAATCTTAATAACTGATTATTTATCTCTCCCATTTGTTTACTCACCCTCCATTCATTTGTATTTCTTTTGTGGCTTCTAACATTTTCTTCAATTATGTTAAGCCTATTGTCAAAAGCTGAGTGCTCTAAAAGATGATTCTGCTCAATTTCATTGATTTGATTGTTGATTTTCTGATGATTTGCTTCCAGTTCAGCAATTTTTTTGATCAAGATCACTTTGGTTGTTGTGTTTTCATGTTGGGATTGAATTTTTGTTGATTTCTGTATGATTTCATTGGATGTTTCCACTGTGGGACTAGGAGATGTCTTGGTGGAGATGTCTCAGTTTTCTGACTTTCATTGGTTTTTTTTTTTTTTTTTTTTAGCATTGTTGCCTAACCATCTTGGAGAAACACTTTATTCTATTGAGGGAGAAGCAAGCATTTGTCCTTGTAGGATCTTTAGTGGGTGTTCTGTTTTAAATGTGAACCAGATTTGTTTATTATGGGGTTATAAGTGCAGATGCACTGGTTGTGGAGATGGCCAGTACATCAAAGCTACCTGGGGAACTGGGACCTTTGGCCTACTCACTCCACTTGTACACACTCTTCAGCATACAGGGATCAGGGATTGGGGAACAAGAAGCCTGGAAGCTGGAGAGCTGGGGCAACAGGTCAGCTCCTACAGTGGCTCAGTGGCTCAGGGAAATAGGATTTGAGTATCCAAGGGTCAGTCAATCAGAAAATCAGAGCAAAAAGGCCTGCTTCTGTAGCCCACATGCAGGGATGTGGCCACCCCAAGGCAGCAACAGGAGTACCAGATCCAGGGAATTGAGAAGTCAGGAACCAACCAGGAGCTCTGGCTTACTCACTCTGTGCCAGGATCCAGGAGTTGGGGATCCAGTGGCCATTCAATCAGGAGGTCAGAGCAAGGGACCTGTGTTCATAGCAAGCTTGCAGGGTCCAGGCAGCCCCAATTCAGCAGCAGGGGAACTGATCAGAATGGGAACTGGGGGGGGACAGGGAGATCTGGCCTACTAACTCCACATGCTCACCCTCTGGAGCATTGGATCTGGGAATCCTAAATTTTATTTTCTAAAAGGATATACTCTTATATTCCCCTCTCTTCCACCTCTATTTGACTCAGGGCCCTCTCCAATGCAGTTATTGGTATTCACTCTAGGGTCCTCCAGGCCTCAGTTATTCTGTGTGTGTTGGGAAACCTTGCCTCAGGGAAATCCTACCAACCCTGTGGCTCTTACAATCTTTGTGCCCTTTTGCAATGTTCCCTGAGTTATGTCAGGCAGATTAGAAATCTGATCTAGTGTTGAATTTTCTGTAGCCTCTTGATTTCTGTTTTGATGATATTTGAGTACCGCATTGTCTATCACCATTACCCTGGGTCTGATTTTCAGGCTAGTAGTGAGAGTAGTACTCATGTTGCTGCTTTCTCTGTAATGCCACCTGTGCCCTGGTAGATGTGTTAGAGGTGGCACTTCTCATGTTAGGCAGCTGACTTTCTTTTCTTGTTGTATTATGGATCCTGGATCTCTCCAGTATTCTCTGCCATCTGTAAGATAAAACAGGTTCTCCAACCAATAGTGAGAGCAAGTTGGATTAAAAAGAAAAAGAATAATGATTTGAGAGACTTTTTGATGTGCATATCCACTCTTCTTAGACAAAGAGCAGTGGAGGTTCTCTCTGGTGTCTATGACTTTTCTACCCATGGGATTTGCTTCCCAGTACTAAGTATGAGTTCTTGCCCACTGAGTAAGTCTCATGTCCAGTCTAAGAACCGTTAGTTACCTGCATGGGCTGTGTGCACAGGTGTGTACCTTATGGCTAGCTGGTCCATTTTAGAACTTTCAGGATCTACTGCTTATTCATGATGTTGATAATAATTATCCTCCTGCAGCTCCTATTCCAGTGCTATAAGGACTAGCCAAGAAAGAACTGGTTTTCCTCTCAGTTCCAGCATAGTCTCTTATCTCTTATTGACTTGGAACTTGCCAATGTGGCTAGATTGGTTGGTCAGCAAGGCTTGTCTCCATTTCTCTAATTTTGGGATTACATGGGCTTGCTGTGCACTACTCCTGGCTGTTTCTACAGATGTTCTGGGGATTGAACTCAAGTCCTTGCAAAGGTTGCCCATATAAACCTCTCCCCTGTTTCAGTTCTGATGAGGATCTTCATTGGGATTACTGGCATTCATTGTGGGGACCAAGAAGCTCCAGTCTCAGGGATAGGGGAAACTCAGTGTCTCAGTTTATTCCCACCCACCATGAGGCTTTTATATTATTTCCACCCCCTTTTCCATGATGTTCCCTGAACCTTGGCAGGCAAGATAAGGATATATTTTATTGTTGCTTTTTCTGTAGCCTCTGGATCACTGTTTTTTTTTTTTTTTTTTTTTTTTTTTTTTTTTTTTTTTTAAAATAAGATTTGAGTAACCACAGTATCTGTTGCCATTTCCCTGGAACTAGTTTTCAGGTTAGCCATGAGAGCAGTATTCATGTCACTGCTTCTCCTGTAATGACTTCTGGTCCTGGGTAGATAAGGTGGAGGTGACCCATCTTATGGTAGACAGTTAGCTCTCTCTGCCTAATGTACTGATGTATCCTTGTTTTCTTTGGTATTCTCCTCCATCTGTAAAATATTCTCCAACCAAAGTGAGAACAGTTTGAATTAAAGGTGATAAGCCTAATCATTAAAGAGATATATTTCTGTGCAGCTCTTACATTTTTATACTTTAGTGATATGAATATTACAAAGCATTCTTTTAATGCTTTTATATTTAGTGTTTAGTATATTTATGAACAAAGTCTCTTGAGAAATATAGTTTTGGCTTGTAATTTCCAACTATAGCAATAGGTTTCTTCTTTCTTTTCTCTCTCTCTCTCTCTCTTTCTTTCTTTCTTTCTTTCTTTCTTTCTTTCTTTCTTTCTTTGTTTCTTTTTTTTGTGTTTCAAGGTAGTGTTTCACTCTAGCCCAGGCTGACCTACAATTCACTATGTAGTCTTAGGGTGGTCTTGAAATCACAGTGATCCTCCTATCTCTGCCTCCTGAGTGCTGGTATTAAAGGCATGCTCCACCATGCCCAGCTCAATTTGTATATTTCTATTTGTAGTTCTGTTAGTTTTGATGTTTTGTTTTTTCAGTGTTGCATGTTGGTGGGTTTCCTGGGCTATGTGGCCCTTTTATTATTATGAAAATCCTATTCCCTCTGAGAATATACCATGTTTGGAAACACACTATACTATATCTGATATCAGTATAGCCACCTCACTGTGATCATTGTCTCTTTAGGAAATCGGGGCACCTAATGAACAGAATTCTTTTTCTTTAATTTTATTTTATATTATTCTAATTTTACATTCGTGTTGGTGACTCTGGTAGCCTCCTCCTTGTCCTCCCTCTCTGAAGGGACACTCATCATTGGGGAATGTGGGTCATGAATTATGGGGGTAGTCAACAGTTATGGGAGATAGGCAAAATCTCTGTGCCTAATGACCCAACTTGTAGCTCTAACATTCTTTCCACCCCCCTTTCCATGAATTTCCCTGAGCCATGTTTGTTAGGGTCCCCCCTAGGGCCAGCCCAGGAGGGATGGCAGGGTCTCTGCTGAGTAAGGGGTGAGAGGCGCGGAGTCACGACACAGACTTTGGGAGTTGGGTGGAAGCAGCAGAGGGCGAGCTACCACAAACTCATTTATTAAAGGAAGTGTAGGGGGTTTTAAGGGGTTTGGCTGGCCAATCATTGTATGGGGTGGTCCACTTCTTGTGACCAATGACAGCCTGTCTCTGAGCAGATCAACTCATAGCAGGTTTCTTGCAAGCATGGGATTATAGCTGTTGTCACGCCAGGCCTGCACAGGATGCCATGTTCACAGAAGCCACTTCCTGGTTTCTTCTGACATGCAGTCTAGCTAGGGCCAGACCTGCATTGTGCCATACATATCCTCCTTTTTCTTTTTATTATTGGCAACCCTGGGAGGTATGGTTCTTTGCCAAGCCATTGTTGAACTCAAGCCCCAAGGATCATCACATGCGATGGTGCCTTTCTTAGGTTGCACCATTTCATGGAGGCTTACCCATCATTGATTACCTGCCATCCTGGTGAGAAAACCTGGGGGGTGTGGCTGTCGCCTAGGAAGCATGGGAGGGCCAAGTGGTTTTGGCTCTGTGGCATGCAAACTGTTCCAGCGAGCAAGAATCAACTATAGAACCTGAAAAAAACTGGGGTAGGACAGGTTGCTGGGTGACTGTCGTGAGCTCACCCTTAGTGTCATAATTAGTAGCATTGAGTGTCCTTAATGGTAGTAGATCAATGTAATCAAAGGACTTGGAAAGGGATTTATGGCTGGTTGGAGGGTAGCATTACCATAAGAGGCATTAATAAGCAAAAAAGGCAAAGGTGTGGCTAAGGAGAAGTACGTGCTTGAAGGGGGAGGAATACAGTGAAATAGAGTGGCTAAAATGAAGCCTAGGATAAGCATGGGAATCTAGGCCCACTGCACCAAACAAGTATGGCCTAAGAAGAATTGTCCAGAATGGTTTTTGGGAAGTGGTAGTAAGGAGAAAAGGAGATAAAAGGAGAAATAGGGGAATAATTTTAAAGTCCCATATCTGGCCTGAGGGGTTTGGCATCATCCTCTTCATCAAGGTCGATCCCTGAGTCAGGGGCTGGATGGATGTTTCTGGCAGGGATCCAGATTGGGATCTGTGAAGTTTCTGGAAAGACACAAGAATACCCTCAGCCCTGAGTTAAAATTTTTGTTTTATAATTAGTTCCTTTAGGGTCCGGTGACCATCATGGTGTTTTTTTTCACCTTTATGACATGGAGTGCCTTCTCCCCTGAGAGAGCAATAGCAAAAGTAATCTTAGAGTAAGTGTCCACGATGACATGGAGATATTTGAGGTTACCAAAGGAAGGTATGTGGGTAACATCCATCTGCCAGATAGAATTTGGAGTAAGGCCTCTAGGATTGACTCCTTGAGGCTGTAGGGAGCCCAAGGGGGCTGGGGGTCACATGCCTTACAGGTACACGTTAAATGTTTGCATTGGCTAAGTGAGAGTTTGGTGTATAGGGTTTTTAGGTTAGTGGGGGATAGATGGAATCTTTGGTGTAAACGTCTAGCTTGTTCTAAAGATGGCAAGGATGAGACAACAATAAACTTGTCTACCTGTGAATTTCCATCAGCAATAAAGCCAGGCAGACCAGTGTGTGAGCAAACATGCTCAATAAACCAAGGGTACGATCTGTTTTCCATCTGTAATTGTAAAGTGGAGATGGCAATGTCTATGGGATGATGAGAGGGCCTGGGAATGGCTAAAGGCAGTACCTTTGTCATTTGAACTGTGTAACTCCTGTCAGAGAAGATGTTGACGGGCTCTTGTTGACAGAGCTCTAAGACTCTGATGATGGCATATAGTTCCCCTAGCTATACTGAATGGGGGTTAGGGAACTCAAGGGCCTCATCTGGTCGATTGGCTCTCTTAATAATTAGCCCATAAGTATGTTTATTGGCATCTGTAAAGGCCAAGGCTGCTAAGGGTATTGGCTGACAGGATGGCCTGGAGAAATAGTCTTTGTGGACAAAGCCGTTAGGGATTGAAGTAGTTTGTGAGTGGGGAGGTGATTGTCTATCTCATTAAGGAATCCCGCCATCAGGATGTGGAAAAGGGGGTCCTCCCTAAAAAGAGGTTGAAGTTCCGACATGGGGATGGGCAGAATTATTTTAGAGGGTTCCATATTATAGATTTTGTTAGTGTAGGTATGCGCCTTAATTGCTATGAGGAGCATTGCTTGTAGGTTGGTGGTGAGTTTATGGGCCTGTGCCATGAGGGGTGTACCCAGTAATGGGGCGATTGGTTTTGCCAGATGTCTCCCAAAGGTGCCTCTGCCATCCAAGGGATCACATTTAGGATTGGAGCAGATGGGTCATATCTTGTGAGGGTCATTGAAAAGAGGTAGTGGGATATTTTATGTAACAAAATTTTGGAGTGATCATTTAGAGGAATTTTCCTTGAAGGTTGTCAGTGACTCTAAGGAGGTCATAAAGTGGTAGGAGTTCACTAGGAGGGATGGGCAAGAAAGGTTTGAGCCAGTTAATTTGGCCACAGAGTTTTTGGAGATCATTGAGGGAATAATGGTCCTTTATTAGAAGGTGAGGGGTAAGTGGTTGTACAGTAGTAGAAATTTTGTACCCTAAAAATCCAAAAGGGGGCACTCTTTGAATTTTTTCATTCACTATGGCAAACCCAAGTTTTTTGAGGTCCTCAATGAGTAATTTAAGAAGGTCCAAAAGGACAGTTCTTGAGGCATATGCAATCAAAGATCATCCATATAATGAACAAGAAAGCATTTAGATTGTATTCTCGCTGTGGGGGAGGATATAAACATTTGGCAAATAGAAGGACTGTTTTTCATGCCCTGGGGGAGAACCCTCCATTCACATCTTTTAGCTGAGATAGAATGTTTGGTTTCCCAGACAGTAAAGGCAAAATAGGGCCTGTCCTCTGCCGCTAAAGGGATAGAGAAAAAGCAGTCTTTAATATCTAAGATATCTATATGGTGGTTAGTAGGGATGGCTCCAGGGTGTAGGAGGCCAGTCTGAAAGGAGCCCATTTTGACATATGTTTATTAACCTGGTGAAGGTCTTGGAGCAGTCTATGTTTACCAGTTTTCTTTTTAATGACAAAGATGGGGGAATTATGAGGGCTAATAGAGAGCTCAATATGGCCAAGAGCAAGCTGTTCTTGAATAAGGGATTTGAAAATAGTCAATTTAGGTTCTAGTATAGGCCACTGTTTGACCCAAATGGGTTCCATGGTATCCCACTCAAGGCATATGGTAGCAGTAGGGGATCAGACAGTGGCCTCTAGAATTGGGGGTGATGATGAGTGGTGGTTGGTTTGGTGGGGTAGGGTCGCCCTGAGAGGCCAATGGTATCATCGGCAATAACATCATTGTAAAAGGCCTGGTCATCCATTGTTATGACAACACCCATTTTAGTAAGGAGGTCTCTGCCTCAGAGGGTATTGGGGACATTTGCCACCAAGGGGAGAAATTCCCCGTGTTGCCATGATAATATTTCCATGTAACTGGACTTCTAACCTGTCTAGTAGTCTGTTGTCCTCCAACACCCTTAATATTGGGACCATCTTTATAGGCCCATTTGGGCATGTGGAGTGCATCATTGGCAGAGATAATAGTGGCATCTGCACCTGTGTCTACTATGATCTTGAATTCAACCCCATCCAAAAGGACAGAGATGCTGGGTGAATGGTCATGAATGGGCAGGGCCCACCTAATGTGGGGAGGGTTCCTTCTTACTTGTGGGGTTGAGGGTTGCCCCTGGGGGAGTTTAAAGGCGGGAATTTCTGCAATCTTTGGCCCAATGATATACCCCTTGACATTTAGGGCAGGGGGTTTGGGGCCTTAAAATAGGCTTAGTTGTCTTTGGACAGGTCCTCCAAAGGTGTCCTGGTTGGCCACAGCCCCAGCAGAGGGGTGGTTGTTGGGTAGGCTTTGACCCATGGTCAGGGTTTGTATTGAGGTGGCCAGGGCATTGAAGGGGGCAGACATGGGATTGATATCTTTGTTAGCTACAATCCATTAATGGAGATCCTCATTGTGCATGGAAGCAATAGCATTATGTGCTGCCATGGTTGCTCCCTCCCATGCCAGGTGCTTAACTAAAGCATCCCTGGCAGGGCCAGGGGGAGTGCGTTGGTCCACGGACTCCATCACACGAGAGAGGAAATCTGTGAAGCCTTCGGATGGGCCCTGGGCCAGGTATCTGGTTTCTGTGGGAGGCAGGCCTTAAGCCCTAGGAGGGATGAAAATTTTACTTGGTCAAATTAGGCATGGATGCCCACTGTGGCTTGTGATACAGGGTCTCTATAAGGTCCTGTGCCAAAGAGCACGTCCAGGGTAATTGAAATTCCACTGCCAAGATTTTGGTGGGCCTGGGATTCAGCCAGGTCATTACAGGTGACTTTCCATTGAAGGAATTCAGAGGGGGAGAAGGACTGCCTTAAGGAGTGAGTACCAGTCATAGTAAGTCTGAAGGTGGATGGCCCATTGTAAAAGGACTTGTTCAAAGTAAGAGTCAATGCCAGATTCCTGGGCCACCTTGCGGATGAGACAGCAATCAGAGGGGAGGGGTGGGATACCAGGGCCTGGCTGTTGCATCTGGCCTTACATTAATGGGAAAGGCGGCGAAGGGGCATATCAGGGAACTTGCAGTTGCTTGGATGTGTCCAGGACTGAGTGGGCAAAAGTCTTTCCAAGGGTAAAGAGGGGGAGGGGTGGTTGTGAGTGTGGCTAACGCAGGCAGCAGTTTGGGTGGCAGTCTTTTATCATTGAAGGGTTGGTCTGGGAGAGACGAGCTTTGAAATTTAGTTTTGGTTCCTCCTTACAGCTTTCGTTATGGGGAGAAATGGCTTCCTCCATGGAGGAGCCTTTAAGGCTGGCAATTATGGCAAGGAGGATAGGAAAGAATGGGGTGGGGGTGTGTGCCCTTCATCAATCTAGTGTTTCTTCATGAGGAAGAGGACCCGGGACCAAATGGAAGTGTCCCAGATGTTCTCCGGACTGATCCATGGGGCTAAAACAAGAGTTTTGTCCCAAAAGCCATGGAGGTCATTTTGTTTCACTTTTAAGCAATATTGCAGGAGAAGGGCCTTAAGAGCCTACAATTGCAACATCCCCTGCTGGGGAGGGAGGTTGCCCATTACAGCGTGGTGGTGTTTGATGGGGATGGCTATGCTGGGACACTCCTGAATCAAGGAGACTGAGAAAATAATAACCCAGGTTAAAAATGAAAGCCCAAAGGATAATCATGCAAACCACAACCAGCTGAGACATATGGATAGAATGTTTAGGACCCACATGTCTTGTGCTTAGTGGGCGACTTCCATGGGTCATTACTCCATGGCCGTATGCCCACATGGTGTCTCCAGGGAAGCTCAGCCAAAGGCCTCGCCTTGGTTCTGAAATCATGTGGGTCAGACCCTTATGTGATTTCGCTGGGACAAACTGATAGTGGAGGGGCCGACACAGGCTTTGGGACCATGTGGCGATGTGTGCTTTCCTACAGGGGAAAAGGACAAACCAAAGGAAAAGGGGGAAAGGTGGGGGCTGCCTGCTTACCCTCGGGCAGCCATCAACACACAGAACAGCAAGGGGCCTACTCACCAGACGATCAAGAAGGGGGTGCCTTGCCAAATGCCGAGGGGGCAGAGGGTCCCTGTTTGGGCGCCAGATGTTGGGGGCCCGCTAGGGCCAGCCCAGGAGGGACGGCAGGGTTTCTGCCAAGTATGGGGTGAGAGCATGGAGTCACAGCGCAGACTCTGGGAGTTGAGTGGAAGCAGCAGAGTGTGAGCTGCCACAAACTCATTTAGTCAAGGAAGTGTAGGGGGTTTTAAGGGGTTTGGTTGGCCATTCATTGTATGGGGAAGTCCCCTTCTTGTGACCAATGACAGCCTGTCTCTGGGCAGATCATCTTGTAGCAGGTTTTTCGTGAGCATGGGATTGTTGCTGTTGTCATGCAAGGCCTGCACAGGATGCCATGTTCACAGAAGCCACTTCCTGGTTTCTTCCGACATGCAGTCTGGCTAGGGCCAGACCTGCATTGTTCCATATACATGTTGGGATCATTTAAGTTCTACTTCAGTGATGAGGTCTTGAAAGCCTCTGTGACTCTGGATATCTGGCTTAGTAGGAGTTGGATGTTCTCTGTGTTTATCTCCTTCAGCCTTATTCTGGTGTCAGGTTCACCCAGAAAGCTGTACTCTTGCCCTTTCCCCCCCATTACTCTATGGTTTCAGCTGGGGCCCTGGTGAGGTGTTATAGGCTGATCCTACCTTCAGGTTTCTTCATTCATCTGAAAACGAGAAGCATATTCCCCAACAGAGAGAGAAGTTAGTGCTAGATAGATGGAATGACCATACTTATTTTAGAGAGAATTTTGTATGTGTAGGCCCTCTTCTAACCCACATTTGGTGGGAGCTTGATATTGGAGAATGGGCTCATTTTTTATATATAGTTTTGACTTATTTCCCAGTTCCAGCCATGAGTTCCATTCCACTGACTGGATCTATCAGCCAAATCAAGAGCAGTTGTTTACCCACCATGGCTGTATGCCACTATTGCACTTGTTTGAGCATCAAATCTGGTTGTTTCCTGCTGGGTAGCTTAGACTGTGAGTTTTTTTGGACAGATGTCAGTCATTTTCTCCCAGTTGCTCATGTATCACCCTCTGGCACTAGACTAGCTGTCTGGGGACTGACCCTCTTCCAGATTCCAACCAAACCACTCCATGTTTCATCTCAATGGCATATGATGTCTTTGGCAGTAGAGTCTTACCATTAACCTTTGCTGGGTCATCAAGAACTCTGACAGAAATGTGTCTTTTTTGGGAAACCCACCACCAAACCTTAAGATCCACCCAGTGACATTGCCTCCAGCCAGGTGGATGCAGATGCAAACAACAAACTAATAAAACACTGAATATATTGGGGGAAATCTATTCAAACTACCACAGATGCCACAAGAAAAGGAAATTATAGGCCTATTTCCCTGATGAACATAGATACAAAGATTCTGAACAAAATCCTTGCAAACCAAATTCAACAGTACATCAAAAGTATTATCCACCTTGATCAAGTAGACTTCACCTTGGAATGTGGGGGTGGTTCAACATACAGAAATATGTCAATGTAATAGACCACATAAACAAGCTTAAACACAAAAACCACATGATCATTTCGATAGATGCAAAAAAGGCCTTTGACAAAATACACCATCACTTCATGATCAAAACATTGGAGAGAACAGGCATGGATGGTACATATCTCAAAATAATAAAGGCTGTATATAAAGCTCCTAAAGCCCAAGTAATACTTAATGAGGAGAGACTAAAGGAATTCCCATTGAGATCAGGAACAAGGCAGGGGTGTCCACTCTCACCTCTGCTTTTCAACATAGTACTGGAAGTACTAGCTCAAGCAATAAGACAGGAGAAATAAATCAAAGTGATACAAATAGGAAAGGAAGAAGTCAAGGTAGCCCTATTTGCAGACAACATGATTCTATACATAAGTGACCCAAAAACCTCCATCTCAAAACTCTTAAAGGTGATTAGCACGTTCAGCAAAGTAGCAGGATATAAGATCAATGTACAGAAATCAGTAGCATTTCTGTATTCAAAAGACAAAGATAGAGAAAAATAAATAAGTAACATTGTCCCATTTTCAATAGCAACAAAGAAAATAAAATACCTTAGAATAACATTAACCAAGGAAGTGAAAGATCCATCCTGTCAGCTTATGTCTCTTGATGGGTGAATTAATGTTAAGAGTGAGAACTGTGAGGTTTGATTTAATCCCTGCCATGTTGTGGTGCTTTGGTATTTTTTGGACTTTGAAAGGTTGTTTTGTTTTAAGTGCCTTCTCTGGGTTTAGTTATTGTGATTTGCTTCTTATAGGTTCTTGAGGTTGGTTATTTCATTCTTCTGTGTGGAGAATTCCCTGAAGTACTCTCTGTAGATTTGGCTTTGTATTTATAAAGTTGTAGAGCTGGATTTTATCATGGAAAGTTTTTCTTCACCATCTATTATGAGGGATATTTTTGCTGGGTAGTTTGGGTTGGAAAGCATAAGTTCTTAGACTTTGCAGTATTCCACTCCAGGTCCTTCTGGCTTTGAGTATTTCCATTGAGAAGTCTGAGGTAATTCTGATGGTTTATCTTTATAATTAATGTGTTGTTTTCTCCTAGATGCTTTTAGGATTCTCTCCTTGTTATCAATATTTAGGGTTTTTATGATAATATGTCTTGGAGAATTTCTCCTTTGGTCCAGTCTGTTTGGAGTTCTGTTAGCTTCTTGTACCTTGATGGGACTTTCTTTTGAGAGATTGGAAAAGTTCTCTTTGATAATTTTGTTGAGTAATTTCTCGATTCCTTTTGTCTGAATTTCTTCTCCTTCTGGTATCCCCATGATCCTAATGTTGAAGCATTTAAGGCTATCCAATATTTCCCGCATGTTCTGTTCAGAAAAGTTTTTGAACTTATTAAAACTTTTGGATTCATGTGTTGTTTCTTCTGTTCTGTCTTCCAGGTCTGAGTTTCTATCTTTCACATGGCTGATCTATTCTTGAGAGCTTCTATGAAGTTTTGGGTTTGTTTAATTTGGTTTTTATTTTCTACTGCTTTTTAATATATAGTTTCCAATCCTCTGTCAAGTTCCTTTTACACATCATTTTCTTATTTTTATGTCATTATTGAGCTTAGCCAAATGGTCATTGTCTTTTTCGCTCTCCTTCAGGTCATTTAACTGTTTTTGGAGCACTTCCTGGCTCTTTTTCTGTTAGGTCTAATCTTGTGAGAACAGCATTCATACAATTATTGCCCCTTTGTTGATTTTCTGCAAGTTCTGCTATTTTCTTGGCTAGGCATTCATTGCTTAGATCTTCATTTTTGGGTGCTGATCCTATTATCTCTTCTATGTTTTGGTTAGAATCATCTGTTGTGGGACTGGGCGGTCTTGTTGGATTTACTTGCATTTGATTATTCATGTTATTTATTTTGCACTGTGGTCTGCCCATCATAGTGTAGGAATCTTGTTAATTGTAGCAAGAAGCTGTAGTTTACCATGAAGTGTCTTCAGTTTGGAGGGTGGGTGGCGGAGCTGTGCAGGGACCCAGTGGGCCGGGTTACCCATGGGAAGGGAGGGTGGAGGGGCAAGGCAGCAGTGGGACCTGGTGGGCAGGGCTACCATCCTATGTGGAGGGCAGGGGGGACAGGGCTGCATGGGGACCCAGTTTTCAGGACTACTGGCAGATGTAGGGCCTGGTGGGGTGGGGTGGGAACTCAGTGGGTGGTGCTATGGAAGACTGGGGTGGGGGGCTGGGTGACATGGCTTCCCTGCTGGCCAATGTGGAGGGGTGGCAGTGTGTTGTGTGACCCTGTCATTAGTGCTACCTACTGACACTTAGGGCAGGGGGGTGGCGCAGGAACTCTGTGGGCGGGGCTACCCACAGATGAGGAGGGCGGGGGTGTGGGGTGGTATGGGGACCCTGTGGTCAGGGCTACCCATGGTACAGTGGGTAGGGGGCGTGGTGGGTGTCCCAGTGAACAGGGCTTCCCCCTGCAGGGAGGGTGGCGAGTGCAGGGACAGAAGGGGGCGTGCTGTGGTGTGGGAACCAGGTGGAAGGACAGGTGGGAGTGGGGTGGTGAGGGGATGGGGATGGGGTGCTAGCTGTGGGTAAGGAGGGAGTGAGGGGTAGTGTTTCCTCGAGAGCATGGGAATCGGAGGATGTGTTACTTAGTGCCCTCCCAGACCCCGGAGGCCCTTAGAATACCCTAAAGGGCCTGCCTTTCCTTTCTCAGTGGGTGAGGCGTGATTATATGGATGCCATCTTGACTGGAAGTCCAGAACTCTTATATCTACTGTTTCTTTTTTATATTGCTTATTTTCTGAATGTTACTGAGTTCTTTATATATCTTATGTATTTCTCACTATATTGATTAATTGATGTTTTATTATATTTAATAATACACTTCAGTTGGCTTTACTTTGTTTCCTTTTCTTCCTCCAAGGATATTTCTTTGATGCAACAAATGTACCTCAAGTCATATCAGAGACGACTGGAAACACCTCAGAGGGAAGCAGAACCAGAGCTACAGATAAATGTTGAGGAACCTCAAATGGTAAAGTCTCTAACAAAAATCATCCTTGTTTATATTAATGATCTGTCTCTAGTTGTTGAATGTTTATTGGGAAAACAATTTCACATGTCATTTTAGAAGTGTGTTAAACATATCTTCTCCAAAGGCACACAGGGAGTCTTGACTCCTTGGCTCACTGTGGCTGACTCTAAGAGACCTTCTATGTGAGCACTAAGCTCTTTGATAAGGAAAAGTTTTTAACAACTGACCTGGTTCAGAGACATTAAAGTCCATTAAGATAGTTGGAGATTTAATTTAAAATGACTAGCCTCTAACAAAACAGCACTTTATTCTTCATTTAGTTAGAAGAATTATTAAAAGCACTGACAAGGGGAAATTTTCCTGACTAGTATGGACAGTTGGCAACAGAAGTTGAGAAATAAAGCTTCCCTTTTGTCCATCGTTAGTAAAATAATTATGGCATTCAAAGCCATCTATAACATATCTAAAAATAGGTATTCAATTAAGTAAAAGTTAATCAATGAAAAGTAAATCCTTATTGCCATAAAAGGCTTATGATCAGTTGATTTACATAGGATTTGTAACACACAAAACTTCTTTAATTTTGAAAAAGATGACCACATATTCATAAAAACTGAGATCACACTTCATTCAGAAAGCACGTGGGTCTTCTCTTTTTAAGAAGCCTTGGGTCCTGGACTGTTAATGTTGTCACAAATGGTAGAACTACATAGTGAGACTGTCTTTTCCCCCTTTACACCTGTGTCACCTGCCTCAGGACCCAGAATGTCCAGGCACTGGCCACTTGTCAGTGGTCAGTGTGGTGAGGAATTAATCATCTGTGAAGCCTTATCACAGAGCTTCTGGGGGCTTAAGATTTGTAGGGAAGCTGCCTCAAAGTTACACTATCCATAGGCACATAGGAAAGACTGTGACCATTAATCCTCTATTAGGTAGAGTAACTGAAAAAAATAAGATGGCTTCATCTTGACACAATAGAAATCATTCATAAATTGAAATTGATTTAATGCCACTCACTACATTTATATTAAGTATAAGGATACTGTTTTGAAGTAACTATGTGCTGGCAATCCTAGTTAAGATAGCATCTTACCTATTTAAAATAAGGGCTTAAATAAAAAATTAATTTCCGTATTATTCTGTGGGAAATAGTTCCTCATTATTTACATTTACAAGGAGCCATCAGCTCTCTTCTGGCTTTTAAGAGGGCTCACCATTTCTTCCTTTGGTTTTTTTGAGGTAGAGTCTTGCTGTAGTCTAGGCTGACCTGGAATTCACTACGTAGTTTCAGGGTGGCCTTGAACTCTCTCCCACCTCTGCCTCCACCAGTGCTGGGATTAAAGGCATGTGCCATCATGCCCAGCAGCTTACCACTTCTACTTGGTCATGGAAGAAAGACTTTTTTATAATGTTATTCATTCCAGACATGCTATTCTGGAGCTTACGTATTACCCAGCAAAAGAATTCTAGTGTCTATCTTATCTGTCCTTCAAATGCTCTAGAATCTTCTATTGGTTCTTTTTGAAAAAATTAAAAAAATTTATTTATTTATTTGAGAGAGAGAGAGAGAGAGAGAGAGAGAGGGAGAGAGAGAGAAAGACAGAGAGAGAGAGAGAGAGAGATAATGGGCACACCAGGGCATCCAGCCACTGCAAACAAATTCCAGATGCATGAGCCACCTTGTGCATCTGGCTTATGTGGGTCCTGGGGAATCTAACCTGAGTTCTTTGGCTTTGCAAGCAAGTGCCTTAACTTCTAAACCATCTCTCCAGCCCCATTTGTACTTCTTTAGCTGGGATTTGTGTGGACAACACTGGTCAGCATCGTCCACTTCAGCAGGAAGGCCTTAAACACTGCTTCTGCACATGGCAGCCTCACTCACCCCAGCATTACAGGTAGTGAGGCAACTTGTTTCCTTTATTAAAGGAGCATTTCCTTGTGAAAATGACTGTGAGCCTGGAGAATCTTGAAGTGCTATAATGTGAAAAAAATTACCAGAAAATTAAAAGATTGCCATACATACATTACATTATATTACAATACATACATACATACATACATACATACATACATACATACATACATACATACATATTTTGACCTAGGGTCTTGCTATGACCCAGGCTGACCTGGAATTCACTGCGTAGTCTCAGGCTGGCCTCAAAATCACAGCAATCCTCTATCTGCCTCCTCAGTGCTGGGAATAAAGGCAAGAGCCACTATGCCCTGCAAGATGACATTATGGAAAAGGAACACAGAAGCCAAACCAAAGGAACTTAAAAAGCCCAAACCTGGAAATTTTTGATCTATAAAATAAGTAGTATGGAGTTGCATTTTAAATGAAACGATAAAGTAAACAAACACAAGTCCATACTGATATAAATAAATAATATACATATAGAATTCCAAACAATGGATGTCAATACTGCTCCTTGCAGAAGCTGGATGTTAGACTTCCCATCTCTTTGAGTATTGGTTAGACGTAGTAATTTGTTCCCAAAATATAGGACATAGAATGAGCAGAATAGAAATTTTACTAGAAAGAACCATGGCAAATGCTACTGTAGCCAATGATCAAAATTAACATAACCAATGATATCAAGACCTCAGCTGTGATGTACTAAGAGGGGCACATTAAGGAAAACCAGTAAAATCCTGACAACATCTAGAATTTAATATGTATTTATGAACCAATGCCTCAATAAAGAAAGATAGTAAGTAATACTAGGGGAAATAGAGAAGGATTTACAGAAACCCTCCATGCTTTGTGTCTTTTTATGTGTAAAATTATTGCAAAATAAAGTGTATTTCAAATAAAAACAAAAGGAAAATCATTACTAGAAATATTTTAGTACTCAAAGTACTAAATGTACTTGAATGTACTTTGAATGTAACAGTTTTTAAACCACTATGGTGAATGGTTTCCTCCCATATTCATGTACACAATGAAATTATTCATTCATTAATTCCTTTTTTGTTTTATATAATGAGCATTGACTCTGACATGACTAATGCAAAGATAGCACAAAAACAATTTTCATTCTAGAATAACTCATTTAGATACAGACCAATACATATAAGGCGACAAAGTAGTACATTACTATAGAGACTGTCATGGAGATAATTAGATAGGTGAGGAAAATCGAAATATTACTTTCCTTTATTAATTCACCTACATATAATTGCAGAATGTTTATAAAGTGCTAGGTATTTGAAACAGTAAAGATGAGTGAATCACTACCAAAAGGATTTCTTAAAGTAAAGTTTTGAAGGACTCAAACTTTTTACTCTCAGGATGCTTTTATACACTTACAAAATTTAAGGACCCCCCCCCAAATATTGTTTGTGTGAATTACACCAACCAATTTTTATCTTCTGGAAATGAAAACTGAGAAAAAAATAGTGTTTATTCATTTAAAAAAGAACAATATTAAGCCAATTACACATTAACTTTTATGTTATTTTTTGGAAAAGATACACAAAAAATTTGAGTGATAAGAGTAGGATGACTTCCTTTTTTTTCTCTAAACTTTATATTTGGCTTGATATAGAGCTAACTTCTTACATGTGCCTTTGCACTGAATTTATTGCAGTAAGTTATTTTGATGTAAATTTAAGTACATCTGGAGTCATACAGATTGGAATGTGAGGGTGGGAGAGATGGTTGAGTGGTTAAATGTGCCTGCTTGAAAATCCTGATGGCCCAGGTTCGACTCACCAATACCCATGTAAATCCAGATACACAAAGTGGTACATGCGTCTGGAGTGCTTTTGTAGTGGTAGGATGCCCTGGCACACCCATTCTCTCTTTCTCTCTCTGTCTGCCTGTTTCTCAGTGTCTCTCTCCAATAAATAAATAAAACAGATTGGAAAGTAAGTCATGCTTAAAAAAATGTTATTTATATATTTATTTATGAGAGAAAGAATGAATGAGAAAGAGACAGGGCAGATGAACTCCAGATGCATGTGTCACTTTGTGTATTGGGCTTTATATAGGTACTGGGGAATCAAATCTGGGATGGCAGGCTTTGCAGTTTAGTGCTTTTAGCTGCTGAGCCATCTCCCCTGCCCTATGAGTCATATTTAAGTCTTTTAACACATTATGGACACTCTTTGTTAGTGCACAAAAATTCTGCAAGTGGTGATTAAAGATTAGTTGTAACGTGGAATCAGAAAACAGATATGTAAACTTGTTACATATATAATTAGATCAAACTGATTGATCTATCTTGCTGTCTATCAGCTAGGTTTTCACTCTGGCAGTTTTTTTTTAATCTTACATGTTAATCATTTTAGAAGTCTTAGTTCACCATTTTACCCACCACTGCTTCTCCATCATCTGTGGGAATTTCAACACAGTTGAGAAAGATGGATAGTATCTTAGTAGTATTATGGAAGTACTTTTGACATCATAGTCCTCCTGGGAAGGGTCTGAAAGTCTATCAGGTATCTATGAGACACATTTTGAGAACCATTAGTGTGTTGTGTGAAAGTGAAACAGGTAGAGAGGGCACACTTTAGAAATAGGTTATTTAGGTTTAAACAAGCTTTGCTAACTTAGTTTGACTTTGGTCAAATTACTTAACTTTTGTAAGCCTCAGTTTCCTCATCCATAAAGTGGGGTTATACAAGTTGCTACCTCATGAAGCCATGCTGGATATTAAAATTAGATTAGCTAATGTTTTTATTTGTTATCAGACAAGGTTGTGAGGATGACTGTTTGGACAGTCCTAGTGTTTGATATGTGCTCATTGCTGAAATGGAGACAGTGGTGGACTAGGAAGGATTTGGTGGTGCAGGAAGGCAGACTGGGTAGAGCTCTGAAGGAGAAACTGTAACTGAAGAGCAACCATTGACTTCTTGAGCTTTTCTTCCTCCATTTAATATTTTGGTGGATCGCACTTCTATTTGTTCAGGCCCCAGACCCATTTCCTGTTTGACTATGTGGAAGAAGCTTGGAATAGAGAAATTCAAAGGAAGAAGGAAGTGATTGGCAATGCCCAAAGTTATGGGACAATAAAAAAGACAAATGAGTTTATTATAAGCAGATAGTATAGATACAGAGTATTTAACACTGTAGTTCACCAATATATCTACTTTGCCATTTTATGAAAATAGTCACCCCCTGTCTTTTTTGTTTTTGTTTTTGTTTTTTTGTTTTTGTTTTTTTTTTTTACAAATAAGGAGAATGCTTAAATAACTTGATCAAGATCAAACATCTATTTATTGACAGATCCAGGACATAGGTTTAATATCTGCTGGTTAAAATACCATTAATCATCTTACAGCCCCAGTCAGTAGCTTATAAACATGTTAAGTTCAAGGTTAATGCTTCATTTTATAAATTTCCTGGCTTTGTTATTCCGTCTTACATGACAAAGATGCTTGTTCAGTATATGACACTGTATAACATGTTTTATCCTTTGTTTTATCTATTAGCAAATAAAGAATAAAATGGCATAATTGTAATGTCATTCTTTATAATTTAGACTTGTATTTAAGTGTGACTAGTCTTATAATTTGTTTGACCGAGGCAATGAAATTTTAGCTACCAATGGTTCATAATCCCAAATAATCATTGCTTAAATTGGATTAATATACAAATATAGCCCCAAAGATTCTTTAGAATTTGGTAGGATACAAATATGTCAATAAGACATTTTAAGATACAAAGCAGGTGTATGTCATTTTATGAGTACTTTTACTCAGACTTGGGTTGGAGCGTGTTGTCTAGTGGCTGCCCTGAGGTAAGGCTCAGCTCTTCCTTAGGGAGCTCAGGTCAGCTTCTGTAAGGGCAGGTAGGTGTAAGGAAGGTCATATCTCAAGCCCATAGAGCTCCAGCTTTGCATAAGACCATGTTGTTTCAGTGGAGCCCAGGCTGGTCTAAGTGCCAATGGGATAATGGAAATAAGAACTGTCCAGAAGTGCTTTCTTAAGTCAGTTTGCAGTTTTCTCTTGAAGTCTGCAGAGGAAACTACCTCTGCTAAATTTCAATCAAGTATGTCCTTATTTATCATGCTAGATACACAATTTGTAGAACTGAAGACTTTGGAAAGACTGATAAAATGAGTTTCTTGTACATTTTCTTTCTTCTAGCTGAGTGATTATGAGGAACTTCCTGAAGATATGTCAAGTGTCTTCCAGGACGAACAGGAGGATACGTTAGAGTGGAAAGCCTCAGAAACAGAAAGTGTAGTATTGAAATCTGAGGACGTTCCAGTAGTTCAGCTAGCAGATGACTTCATTAAACCTCTGGAGGATGTATATTCCAAAATTGATTTGACATTCAAGCAGACTTCTTTAAAGGTAAACAAAACAAAATAAAATTTGTACCAATAAAACTTAGAGCTAGGATAATTGATGATGTACAAGTGTTCAGAAGTGGCTCAAGCACACACTAAGGTATGACTTGCTTATGTCACCCTTAAAGGAGGCACTAGAAGTGCAAACTGTCCATGCAGAAAAAGAGAATTTCTGGGCTTGAGGGTTTTTAATATTCACTAAAATTGAAGCACTGGGAAAAAAGGGCAGATTTTCAAGGAAAGAGTGCTTGAGATCTTTCAGAAATTGACCAGGTGTCCTCTAAGCATAATTTAAAGAGTATCAAAAACTGTTGTCCAGGGGTCAGTACTGGATGAACTTGGCAGCACTTATAAATATCTCACTTAGATTTATCCCTTCCTCCTATTGTGAAAATATTTCTCATATTGATTTCATTTATGTGTCACTTTGATAATTTTTGGCCATATTCACATAAGTTTATTTTCAAATAGAAATCTAGCTGGAATATTGAAAAGCCAGGTTTGGGATGTAACTCAGTGGTATAGCACTTGCCTAACACCCTCAAAAATAACACCCTAAGACCCACAAAAATAACAATATAAACAAAACTTCCCCTTCTCCCAAACTTTAGCATATCACTGTGGTTGTCAGCAGAATTAATCTGCCTAACAGAAGATTTGGAGAGGGCTGCCCCTTCTTGCATAAATAGCCCTCCTGCCTGTCTCTCTCCTCCAGTTTCTACTGTGTTTCATTCCACTTGGCTAACTGTTACCAGTTCTTTAACTTTTCCCCAGGACTCAACTGAAACCTGGTCTGTCCTATCCCTTGCCTTTTATGTACAGTCAATCCTTAAAGCCTAGATTCTTCCTAAACTTTAGTTTTTCTTTATTTCTTTTTTTTTTCTCATTGGTCAACATCTTTGGCAGGGTCCTGGTAGCCTTGTGTCTGTAGTAGTGCAACTGTCTCCTAGTTTTTCTTCATCTCTCACACCCTGTTTTCCTGTAAAATACTTATTGACCTGGGAACACTCAGCAGAACTCAGAGGGATGCAGGTGGAAGCAGGAGAATCAGGAGCTCAAGGCCAGCTTTAGCTACATTAGGGAGTTCCAGATCATTCTCGGCTTCATGAGACATTGTCTCAACAACAGACAGCAAATAAAAATAAATCTCATAGGAAAAGACACCACTGCTTTCAGTGAGAAAGGACTTGTCCTGTGGTTAGTGACTAGCTGATTAGTAGCCATACTGTCTTTCTGAAGTAGTTGCCCACTTGTCATTCTCTGCCCCATGTGAACCCTGTGTTTAGGGTTTTTGGCATCTAGAGACATCTAGGTGAGGTCACTACCTCTGGCCCTCTGTTCTCACTGAACATTGAGATGTTAGAGATAAATGTGAGCATAAGAGTTAAGTGGCTAGTGTGTCAAAGAACAAAATGGAACTAAATGAAAGAAAATTTAATCCTTCCTTAGAAAGGTTTTCTAATGTCAGTTCTTTTGGCTTGTAGTGGTTACTATTAAACATTAAGAAATTGTGGCATTCCTATAATCCCCACACTCAGGGGGATACACCAGGAGATTCACTCATGTCAGCATCAGCTACATGTGAGATCCTGTCTGAAGAGAAAACTAAAATAAAATAAAGAAGGCATTTTTTTTTGATAAAATGGGCAGTTATTTAGTAAAATTACAATTGAATATTTACCATATGCCAGCCACTTTGTTAAATATTTTTACACACACACACATATACACATAGGTACACTGTATGTGTATGTGTGCTTGCATGTTTATATCATGTATGTGTTCACATATGTGTGGGTGCAAGTGCATGTGGCAGCCAGGCATTGACATTGGGTGTCTTCCTTAACTGCTCCTGATCTCCCACTGAACCTGGAACTCATGGACTCAGCTGGACTAGCTAGCCAGCAATCCTTGTCACTACTTCCCTAGAGTTACAGGTATGTGCTACAGAGCTGAACTTTGATGTAAGTTCTGGGTATCCAAACTCAGGTTCTCGTGCTTGTTTGGCAAGTACTTTAATGACATCTATTTCCTCACCCCTCCCCATGTTTCACACATTTTATCTTAATAGTCATATTATTATCCTTATTTTATAGTTGAAAATCAGAATCATGAGAAAATAAATTGTGCCAGTACAAATATCTAGTTATGGTATAGATGCAGGACTTCAACAGAGTTTTTCTAATTCTGGAATCTTTGGTATTTATTGCTTTGCTCATGTCCTCATTGTAACAGCAAGTAACATGAGTCTGGTTAGTACAACCACTCAGACTGGAGCCTGGCATGGTGGTACATGCTTGCAGTCTCAGAATATGGGAAACAGCTGAAGCAGGACTGTGAGTTCTAGACCAGTTTTGGTTACATAGCAAGACCCTCCAAGAGAAAAAGAAAAAACAAAACAAACAGCCTCTCTGCTATGAAAATGTCTAAGGGTAGTGTGTCCATCACCAAACTGGGAAGAATGGTTTAACTAGAGACTTAGAGAATATATAAAAAGGACTCTAAACTGAAACCAGGAATGGTTCAACATTAGAAAGGAGTATGACCAATTTTATTTATAGTTTATATTGTGGGTATATCAGAAATATATAAAAAATAGGACTGTAAATATTTCTGTGAAATATTCTACTATCACCACTAAGAACATTCTAGTTTTTATTTGCATTAACATTCCAAGGTCAGTTATTATCTGAACTTTAATCCTGCATACAGGCCATAAGGCTAGTCTCTAGCCTCACTGGTGCAGGAATGAGGAACCATACAATCCAGCAAGCCAGGACAGACTTCAGGGACAAGAAGACTTTCTCGCATAGCTAATAAATAGCTACAAGTGATGATAAGAGAGTGTGGCAGGACTTCAATTCCAAATGCATGCTAGAAGGCCTTGAGCAAAAAAGAAAATTTGAGCCGTGCTTGTCTTACTGGCCATTTCTCCTCTTATAGCTGTTTACTACAATGAAGGGTATTAGCACTCTGAGCTAAGTCATAGTCAAAAACAGAAAAAAAGATTACCTAGATGTAATAGTGACTACAACAAGCACTGAATGTCCACAATAGTGCAGGACTGGCTAGCATTTTAGAAGAAAAAATGTTAGTAACAATTTATAAAAAACCATATTTGATCATATGACCCAAAATTCTGAATGGAAGATATGAAGAGGTGATGGGTTGTCAATCCCCTCAAGTTATCATAAAACAATCACAGGTAATCTCTTGCCTTCTGTGTTTTGAAAATAAACACAAAAGATGAAAGAAAAATACACATCACAAATAAACATAAAATAGCATGTGGCTATTAAAAATTACGCCAAGAAGTCTGAGGTTCAGAATGAGTGCTGTGACACTGGTAAGAACAACAACAAATAAAAAGTGATTTTCATGTTAGTTTTGGTGCAAAGGGAGGCAGGGTGGGAGGCAAAGAAAGACAACCTTGTCATCACGGATGAATGGTGTAATGACAACAGATGATGGAGTTGCCTTTACTTTTGGAAAAAGATTGAGGTTTTAAATAAACAGAAATATGACAGAGGGGAAAAAAGCTGATAACTCATGCCTCACTTCTTAATTCTGACAAAGAAAGTGATCTTTAGTCTGTAAAGAAGATTTGGTTTTAAATAACACCTTGAATCCCGAGATTTGAGAAAGATTTTAAGAGTTAATTCAGCTATCCAAACCTGTAGGCTCATGCAATAGCTTTGCAAAGTGGTGCACTGTCAGCCACAGCTGGGGAGCTGCTGCAGTGCTGCAAAGTCTGTGCTGCCAAGCGGCCACTGCGATGGTGTCCACTATGTAATGCAGAAGCCTGGAGACTGGCAGCCTCAAATCTGATTCTCAGTTTTTCAGAGTAAAGGTTTCAGTAACTAAATAACTTACTTAAGAGGTTATGTTTCAACTCATAAAGACAAGTAGTTAATATTTGGAGCATGGGTTCCCCAAGGACAAACCATGGAAGACTGACTTCATTTTTTTCTTGTAGAATTACTAGAATTAAACATCAGACACATGCTAGGTGTGTTGTTCAACATGAGGATCGTGGATAGGTCACAGGCTCTGGAGCCAGACTTCCAAGAGAAGAATTATCTTTGCCATTAACTAAAAGTATGACTGTAGACAAGTTACAAAACTAGTATTTCTGTGTTGTTAAATGAGGATGAGAACAGTGCCACCTTGTAGTAATGTTGTAAGGGTTGCATTTAGATGTTATGATACAGAGCATTTAACACCAGTGCACACAAAACTCAGTAAAATCAGTGATTTTTAGTCTCTGATTTTCAACAGTCCACTTTTGGAAGCATTCAGACCATGTTTTAAAATGAGACTGTGGTTACGAGAACTGCTAGATGGCTTTGTAGTTAGTGATATCAATCATGTATGATTAGTGCATTCAAGTCTCTAGTGAGTGATGTAGGGCTGTGTCCAGTTCAACATGTTTCTCAACAATTTGCATGAGAATATGGAATGGGAGAATTACTTATTGGTCTGCAGATAACATTTCACGTGTGATTTATAAAATTTAGATGCTTAGAGTTTGGATGAACTCCATTGGGATAAATGGATGAAAGGTTTTGCCTTTGGGGCCCCCAAGGCATCAAGTAGGTAGATGATGAATGACTTTAGGCTTTTATATTCAAATGTTGTTTTGCGAAAGGAAGAGACAAATGCAATTGTAGTTTGTATTGGATGACAAATGTTTTGAGAGGATCATCTTTCTTTCTTTTGACTGACCTGATCACATTGCACCTCAAATATTGTGTACCTATCTGCAAATCCGACCCCAGGAGGGATTCTGACAAATTAGAGACTTCAAAACCTGTTCATATGGGGTAGAATTGATGGGATGTTTATTTGGGAGGAGGAAAACAGGCTAAAGGCAATCAACTCTATTCAAGTACTTGGCAGTCAAATGGAAGAGAGCTAGACTGTACTTGCATGGCTCCCGAGTTTTGAATTGTGACTAGTGGATAGAAGTCATTAGGCTCAGGCTGGAGAGATGGTTTAGAGGTCGAGGCATTTACCTGCAAAGCCTAAGGACCCAGGTTTGTGTCTCCAGTACCCATGTAAGCCAGATGCACAAGGTGCTGCATGCATCTGGAGTTTGTTTGCAGTGGCTTCAGGCCCTGGTGTGACCATTCTCTCTCCTTCTTTCTCTCCTCTCTGCCTCTAATAAATAAATTTAAGAATACAGAAACAAACAAAATGCTGACAAATGGAAGTGTTCCAGAGAGATTATGGCTGACTATATGTATCCAAGTTTTTGTATCTGACAATGACCACTTAGAGGAAAATTCAGATAGTAACTGCCTGTATAGAATCCTGTGCTCTTCTTATTCTTTACTTTTTCCTTAACCAAGAAAGAAAAATAGCTTGCTCCTTTTTATTCAATCAAACCTAAATCTTGTCCTTAATTTATAAGAACTTCCTTTTATCTGGTGCCCTTTCCTGCTTGCTTATTGAAATATATATATATATTTTAATTTAAGGAAGGTCTCTCTGTTCTTTTCTTCAAATTTTGTCTCCAAAACAAAATAAAACAAAAGGGCTAGGGAGATGGCTCTGTCCATCAGTAAATCACTTGCTGCACAAGCATGAGGACTTGAGTTTGAATACCCAACACCCATGAAAATGCTGGGTGTGGTGGCCTTTGCCTGTAATCCCAGCACTCACGAGGCAGAGACAAGCAGATCTATGAAGCAATCTGGCTAAGTAGAAATGCTTAATCGTGACATCTGGATTCAGTAAGAGGCTGTCTCAGTAAATAAGGTGGGGAATGATTGAGGAAGACACCTGAGGTTGCCTTCTAGTTTCCACATGCAGATGCAAACACATACACATACATGCTCCCCACACAAATTAGTATGGCAATATATATATATATTTACACATATACACATGAAGCAAAACAAAAAAGTAACCTAAGGAGAAGACTTTTCACATGAAATGTTACCACAAATTGTGCAAAATTTCTAGAAAACCTGGGGAAATAATATTCCCAATATTTAAAATTATTAAAAGGCAATTATTACTGAGATAGGAAATACTTGAGTTTTGGAGCTGGGTAGATTCCAACCCTACTGGAATTCCAGCATTTGGGAAGTAGAAACAAAGAATCCCTAGGCAAGCTGGATACAAGTGAGAGACTTTGGATCAGTAAATAAAGTGAAGAGTGAGCAAGGAAGACATCTGACTTCAACCTCTGGTCTCCACACACATGTGCACATGTGCATGCACATCTAAAAACATGTACCCACATGAATAGGAATATGCATACCCGCATATTCACAACACATACATACAAATACACATAAAAGGATGTATTTAGGTTTTGTAAAGCAGTAGAAATAGAAAACAGTATGAATGTAAAAAGGACATTTTGATAAATATTGATCAAAATAATGGTAAAGCATTAAATTTCCTTTTAGCATGTGCTAACCAGAAGTCCTGCCAGACTTCAAGCTTCTAAAAATCAATTCTGTTTAAATTCCAGTTGATGGGAATGATGGGGACAAACACCAGTCAAGAAGAGTGGATTGGGAGCTAGAAAGATGGTTCAGTGGTTAAAGCATTTGCCTGCAAAATCCAGTACCCACATAAAGCTAGATGCACAAAGAGGTATATGCATCTGAAGCTCATTTGCAGCAGCTAATTGCTCTGGTGAACTCATTCACTCTCTCTCTCTCTGTACCTGTCTCTCTTCTCTTTGTCTCTTTCTGCTTGCAAATCAATGATTTAAAAAAGAAGAGTAGATTGGTCTGCGGTAATTACTGGTAGAGTATTTGCTGAGTATGCCTGAGACCCTGGGTTCATATTGTATTTTTTCTTTATTAATTTTAGGTAATAAATTAAAAATATTGTAAATAAATATGATTCTGACATTTTTATTTTCAAGAAGGTATGTGCATAAAATTTAATAGTACATTTTAAAGGGATATAACTTAGAATTTGTATTCTGTTATATAATATACATAGAAATGAGGAGTTTAAATATGAAATATGACATTGAATATAGAGGAAAGTCTAACTTTCAATGTTGCACCTCTTTTTAACAGCACACATTTTTTTTTAAGGTGGAATCATTAGAATTCTTGCAAATCAGAGGAAAAGAAGTTAAACAAGCACAAAGACGTATCCCAGTAATTTCATCACCGAGACAACAAAAGCCTTTAAAACCCTGTCAGGATGAAAAATTAATCAAAAAGTAACCTTCTTAAATTTTCAAATTTTACTATTTGAAGAGTAGTCAGTCATTCAATAGCTTGATGTGTGAACATATATTTTTTCGAAGGAAAACTAAATGTCTTCTAAATGATCTGAGTTGAAGCTTCTCAAAGGAAAGGATGGTGGCAGGATTTTAGTTAGGTGTACTAGACTCTATGCTTCTATTGGGTATGCTTTTGGCCAGTGTATTTTATAAATGTAACAATAACTGCAATGGAGAGAGTTCTTTGTGAGACTAAAGAGAGTAAATGTTAGCGAAACTAGTTTTGGTAACTGTTAATGTCTGATTTTGATAGCTTCCTATTGTATTACTGAATTTTGTCATGGTAAAATAAAAGACACTCTAATATAAAATGGTCATAGGCATTTGTTTAACTTGGTCATTTAGGTTTCTCTCTAATATAAGTTCATGTTTCATTCTTCCCTGGCCATATTTTAATAGAGCTTCTTATTACATAGGAATACAACTACAAGTTTGAACAATAGTGTGTAAAAGCAATTTAGATTATGGTTTACCTTGTGCAATTCACCTTGTTGAAACTAGATTTGTCTTTGTTTCACCACTATTTTTTTGTGAGTTGGTTTATTCTGGATTATTCTTCATTTAACTGTTTATGAGGGTTTAAAGAAGCTTTAATTATTAGCTTTTGTTGTTGCTTAGAGCACTGGAAAGGGTGCTGGACATGGAAGACAACCTTTTTTACTGCCAGACTAAACTTTGTAAATGGATATTACTCACAATTTAGTAGCTGAGAATAGATTCATGGGAAAAGAATTCCAAAGTTGATGAAACAGTCAAATTGGCATTTAAGTGACCCTGTGCATGCCATTGCTTATCTGCATTGCTTTAAGCTCATTTAGTTAGCAAGATTATGTATTAAAACAAATAGTGACAGCAGACAACAAGCATTTTACCTTCAATAAATAGTTACTGTCAGATTGTCAATGAAGCAGAAACTTCTTGATTTTTTTCCCTTTAAAAACCCTTGCATTTAGTGCATTAAGCAAAGTAGTATGGCCACACACAGTGTCGGGTCTTTTCTTTTTTATGTCTTAGTGTTTCAAAGAATGACAAATAGTCCCGCTTAAGGAGAGTGTACTATAAAAACACATAGTCTTTCTTAAGCATGCCAAAAATATTTGTAGGATATATAAATAAATTTGTAAGCTGAAATTAAAATTTTCTATTATAGAGAAACAAGACTGCAATTCAAGGGATGAAGATATATTTAGAAATTTTGCTTTATAAAAGAGAATCCTAGAAAACTATTTCTGAATATCTTTTAATTCACTGCTTCTTTTTCAACCAGCCTGCCTTTGCTCACCACTGACTGACTAGTCCTCAAAGTAAACTGTTTTCTTCGGAACTCAGTACTCTACTGGCATATTGTTCTCTAGGTCAGTAATCTCTGTTAGGTCAGGAAATCAGATTGGTTGTGATGCTTTGTAAAGAAAAATAAAATGAGTAATGTAGCATCAAGCCAGAACCTGTCTGAGGCAGCATGGTGGCACAAGTGAGCTTCCCTGGGAGCTGACCATTGTGTGTCCTCTCTCTGTCTCTGTCTTTCTCTGTCTCTTCCTCTCTCCTTTCTAGGAGCCAAGGATGCTATAGCCCTAGCTTCTTGGACACTTCTGTTCATTCTGTTAGCCAGGCCACTTTGTCTTATGCATTTCTCATGGTTTATATTTACCTCTTTGCCTTCCCCACAACAATACTTACAAATGTCCTTTCTTGTTCTAATGAGCTCTATGCTGTTTTGGAAAGGCAACAGACCATTTTCTCTAAGTGATTGAATGATATCTTTAGTGGACTAGCAATAGACCAAGTGCAATGCAGTGCCAATCAATAACAATAAAAAAGTCTTGAGAGACTTCCTGGAACTGAGAAAGATTCTTCTTTTATTTTTAAAAATAATTTAGAAAAGTAAGAAAGAGGAATTTTGATTCCATTTTTTCTGAAAACTTTCAGAGAAGCTGACAATGTAGTTTTCAAGTGTAAGAACTAAGATTCTAATCCAGGTCCAGATAAATACACAATCTATACTCTTTTTATATGCTTGTAGCTGAGGTTTTCTACATGCACGGTCCAGTAGACAGAGAATAATTAAGACTATGTAAAGCGTCAAAATGAGAGAGACAATATAGAGACAATAAATGGAAAGAGACATTTGTAAAATCCAAAACAAACCAAATCAAATACAACAATAACTTGCCCCCAAGCAAGAACAAAAACCAAGGCAGTGGAGAGTAAAACAAGTAAAATATAAAAGAACAAAGAAAAATATACAAACTAAGCACAGAGGTCTGCATTAAAGTATTGTTTGGAGGATGTTTGCAGAGATACAAGTTCATATAATAGTCTGCCTTTATGACTTCTCTTTGTAACTGATAATAGTTCACACTTGTCGTGCAAGAGACACTGTTTTAAATGCATCTACTCTTCTTTCTTATATTTTCTTTTTATTTATTTATGAGAGAGAGAGAGAAAGAGCGAGTGAGAGAGAGAGAATGGGCATGCCATGACCTCTAGCCACACTGTAAACAAACTCTAGAGGCATGCACCACTTTGTTTATCTGGGTTACGTGGGTTCTGGGGAGTGGAACCTGGGTTCTTAGGCTTTGCAGGCAAGTGCCGTAGCCACTAAGCAATCCCCCCAACCCATATTCTTTCTTAAAGCAAGACTTATGACCAAATAAGCATTTTAAACAGTATTTGAATCCAGGCAGTCTGACTCTAGAACTCATAACTTCTATTTTAGAGATAAGGCCAGATGTTAGGTGCCTTGAAAGTCACCCGATGAAGTAAGCAACAAGGAACCACTTTTGAGTAAAGGGGTACAGATGGTTCTGGCAGGAATTTTCTAGGGGGACATGACAGAAGGCACAGTACTCAACCCAACTATCAAGTTCTTGCTGAGATGAGGAGGACTGTGGCTTGGGTGTGCTGACAGTAAGAGTGGAGAAGGGCCTATCTTAGCAACCCTGGGCTGGGGAGAAACTTCATTTTCTATTGGCTATGCCAGTGAAGGAGAGAGGAACCAGAGATGTGTGGGTTTTTTTGAACTAGTGATCTAGGCACACAGTGATGTCAGACATGTGATTTGGGAGCATTCAGCACAATGGGCATACTGAAACTCTGAAGATGACATCCTGTGTCCAAAGAGGAGTGGACAAGGAAAATCCAGTAATTTTGAATTATGACAGCATTGAAAGAAAGAAGAAAATCTGGGTAGGGAAGGCTTTAGACAGCTCATGGAGAAAGAGAAATTCAAGAAGAGTCAACAGTGTCATCTAAGACTTGGAGGTCTTAAGAACATGATGGGTATATTCAAAGTTCATTGGATTTGATCTGGATAATGTACAAGAATAGCTTCAGTAAAGAGGTGGGATGGAGTAGTGGATGAAAGCCACTCCCACTCAAGAGTTTGTGATAGTCATTCATAGGAAAGGAATATGGTTTGTAAATAGCAACACTATGCTTGGATCCAAAGAGTAGTCACTAATATTAGGACCTATCCAAAGTAAGCCTGCTCCAAAATAAAGCTAATACCTCTAGTGTAGGTTTATTGTAAGAGTTAGAATGTTTAAAGCACCTGGCACAGAGCTGTCACATTGTCGGTGTTTAGCAAGTATTTGCTGGTTGGGTAGTATGTAGCATGGGACATTAAGAAAGCAGATCAGGGCTGGAGAGATTGCTAAGTGGTTAAGGAACTTACCTGCAAAGCCTAAGGACCCATATTCTGTTCCCCAGTACCCACATAAAGCCAAATGCACAAGGTGCCACATACATCTGGAGCTCATTTGCAGTAGCTAGGGGTCCTGGCATGCCTCTCTCTCTCTCACCTCTCTCTCTTAAATAAATAAATAAATAGTTTATATACTATTTCAAAAAGAAAGCAGATAATCATGACTTCTTTCCATTTTTGGAAAGGCAGAAGAGAGGCAATTTGCAAAAAGTAGAGAGGGTATGACACATTGACCCAGACAGACACAGGTTCCACCGATGGCCTTTATAGATAATGCAGTGTATATATTATTCTGCGTTTTCATAAACATTAGCATTTGAGCAAAGAGGAAATTAGGATGATTAGATAGAGTCTCTGGACTGAGTTACAGAATTCCAGAGAGAAGTGGCCAGCAGTTTAGGTGGTTTGGTGCCTATAAGACACATAGGTTAAAATATTCATCAAGTATTTGGATAAGAGCACTGGACTATATAGGCTGAGATTCTAACATTAAATTAATTATAAACCATCATTATAATTTTATATTAGAAACCTAAACTTCAGGATCCTTTTTACAGCCTGAACTGAACTGTCAATATAAATGGATTTTCTAAAAGGCACATAAGAAACTTGCTTTCTTTCTTGTTGCAGAATCCCGCAGGCTCCCTCCATTCCTCACCATCATGACCTATGCACCACTGTCCCAGCTGATGAGCTTCCTATTGAGCTGCGCCTGGCTTCCCGCATGTGCCACACTCTTAATAAGAATGGTCACAGCTCCCTGCTTGGACAATTCGGACCATATTTCTTAGGAGGTTACTCTGTGGAAGAACAAAGGAACAGGTGAGAGTTCTACTGTAATTGCATTTAAGTTACCAGAAAGAAAGGGAGGGAGGAGTGAGGAAGAGAGAGAGGGAAAGGTAAAACGGGTGAGAAAGAGGGAGAGATAGTCATCCATTAACGGCAGCCATCAGGATCTAATCACCTCTTAAATATTCTACCTCTTAGCACAGTTGCATTGGAGACTAAGTTTTCAGTGCACGAAATTTGGGGGTTATGTTCAAACATTAGCAATACCTTAACATAAGGAAACTTAATTCAATAACTTAGTTCTCAAACAGTATTAAACACAGCATCACAATTTTCTTCCCAACAACAACTCTTAAATGCAAATCTGGAAATTGGGGTGTATAAAATTAAGTTATTTCACTCCATTTATAGATAAAAAGAAATCAAATTCTGGTACATGAACTGAACCTAGGATTTTAAACTACATTTCATTATCATTGGACACAGTTCACTTTAGGATAGTGTAAAAAAGTCATTGCTTTTGGAAATCTTTCCATTTCTCCTTGTGCTTTGCTTCCTTTTGGAATCTGCATATTCTGTAGGCAGTATAAAACTCACACTTCCTCAGAAGAGATGTGAAGGGGAGAGGAGAGAATATTTATTCTGTGGCAACAGGATTATGAGCACTGTGTTGTGTATTTTTGCATATGATTCAAACCCTCGAGGGAGAATCCACTATTTACATTTTACTTATGAACAAGTGTAGGCTTCATGATAACCATTTACATGCCCAACTTCTTATCTCTGGGTAGTGATTGGAATCCAGGTAAGTCTAACTCGGTTTTTCATTTTCTTTTCATTTACTCTGTTTAAAAGAAACATTCCCTAATCATCCTTCCTGTTTAAATTTTAATATCCCAGATATACTGCTTATAGTTCTGTAAGTGTGTCTATGCTTCCTACATAAAAGAGAGATCTTTGATCACCCTCCTCTATATGCCCTAACACACTGATTTTCACCCCATGAAGGTAAAACCTGCCCAACAGGGCATGCTTAAAAGTTTCCTACCTTTCAGATGATCATGGAGAAGCATTATCGACTATATGTTTTAATAGTATTGAAAATAGGAAATTAAATGGAATCTCTTTTTAGTATTAAAGTTTACCTATTCTGGATGCATGAGAGAAATATTTTGAAAGAACATTTCCAATTGCGCCTGCAATATTATTGACTTTCCTACCTTTTCATAGCATATTTATTTTTATTTTACTTTTTAAAAAATATTTTAGACAGAAACAGACAAAGAGAGAGAGAGAGAGAGAGAGAGAGAGAGAGAATTGGCTTCCAGGGCCTCAGCCATGGCAATTGAACTCCAGACGCTTGCACCACCTAGTAGGCATGTGTGACCTTGTGCTTGCCTCACCTTTGTGCATCTGGCTTATGTGGGATCTGGAGAGTAGAACATGGGTCCTTAGGCTTCTCAGGGAAGTGCCTTAACCATTAAACCATTTCTCCAGACCTCTTTTTATTTTAATTTTTAATGTAGGTTCTCATGTAGCCTAGGCTATGTAGCAAAAGATGATTTGAAATTTTGATCTTCCTATCTCTTTCTTGTGAGTTCTGGGATTATAGGTGCATGCACCACCATGCCTGATTTTATACAGTGCTGGGAATTGAACCCAGAACATTGTGTTAGATAAGCACTGGATCTCAGCCCTTAATGGGATATTTGGAATCCATTTCCTCACATTGACTTTTAGTAAAACTTGGAACACTTTTATGTGTTCTTTATGGCTTAAAATGACTTGTTTTCTTGATGTTGGGTAACCAAAATGAGTTTAATTTGAATACCTAAAATAAGAGATTCAAACCATAAAAATATTTAACGTTTACAGAAGTATTCATATATCAATCATAATATACATTAGTTGTATTATCATTATTATGTCAGTGTTAGCCAACTTCTTGAAAAAATGTGATTAAATTTGGAAATTTTAAAACTATTTCAGTATCTTTGATAGAAAATAGCAGTTTATCATGACATTCATTGGTATATTATTTTAAAAACTATTTATTTATTTATTTGAGAGAGAGAGAGAGAGAGAAAGAGAGAGAGAGAGAGGGAGAGAGAGAGAAGGAGAGAGAATGGGCATGCCAGGGCCTACTGCAAACGAACTCCAGATGGATGTGTCACCATGTGAATCTGCCTTACATGGGTTCTGGGGAACTGAGCCTGGGTCCTTATGCTTCACAGGCAAGTACCCTAACTGTTAAGCTATCTCTCCAGCTGTAGCATATTCCTTAATATTGTAAATCTAGAAGTAGAAAATAATGACTGAATTATCTAGTAGTCATAAAGTCCTACATTTTTTTCAGTGCTGAGGATTGTACACAGAACCTTATACATGCCAAGCAAGCTCTCTACTTCCAAGATAGATGTCCAATCCCTAAAAACTATGCTTTGAATTATTTACATTAACACTCTGCAAGCCAAACATCATTGTGAGGACTTACAGCTTCTATTATTCATGCAAATTATTAAAAATGCTGGTTTCATTCCAATTCTATTTTTTTTATTTCTTTAAGTAGACCTTACTTTCTTTCTCCAAGAGAGTCAATAAATGCTCTGTTTGATAATGTTAATTCTTGGCAATTTGTTGCTAAGTACCAAATAAGAAGTTAATTTGAGTACTGAATATTTAATTCTGTAGCATCCATCTCTTGGGGATTACCTTGCTAAACATAGCTTAACCTTTTCAAAATATACCTGTCTGTTGAGTCTACAAGTTGAGAGAAATGTATAATTTTTCCTGTTCCAATAAGAGTTCTGAAGCAAGGCAATTGTAAACACAAAATGAGTACCCTTTCATTGGTGGATTTTGCTTCTTCTGTAATATTAATAGTTAACTCCAAATCTTACTAATTATGGAGTTTTAGTGCTTTCTTCATTTTGTGATAGTAATTGCTATTTGTGGCAAACAACTTGAATATTTTAGTGGCATGGTAAGGTGTCGTAGTTTGAATGTATATCCCCTATAGACTCAAGTGTTTTATTAAAGCTTGCAATTTGGGTCTCCAGCCACTTGGCTGGAGGGAGGTACCACTGGGGGGCAGATCCTGGGGTCCACCCCAAAGGTGTGTTTGGAGGCAGATGTGAATTCAAGCCCAAAGGTATGCAGAGAGCAGTCTGAGCTCTGGGGTTCCTGCTTGCTGCCAGTTTGTGCTTGCTACTTTTTGGTATTGCTGGCTGCAGGTGTTTTCTCTCTCTACTTGGATGTATGAATCTGAGCCAGATGCTTCCACCATTTGATGGAACTTCCCCTTGGAACTACAAGCTAAAATAAATCCCATTCCTCCCATAGACTGTGTCTGTTTGAAAGTTCATCCCAGCAATGTGGAGCTGCTTAGTATATAAGGATACACACACACACACACACACACACACACACACACACACACACACAGTAGCAAAGGTATTATTACTATTTAAACCTTTTTGTTTTGGTTGTCAAATGGAACTTTGATGATACCATCTTTGATGATACCTATAAAATTCTTGATGTTAAAATCTTTTGCCTTAAAAATTTCATAGTTAATAGAGATATTTATAGACATTTAGAATTTTTGTTATGGAATTTTGTTTAGTACTCAGCTTTGAGCTCAGGGTCTTGTGCTTGCTAGGAAAAATGCTCTACCACTGAGTTATACCCTGAAACTCACCGTGTAGCCCAGGCTGGCCTCCTACTTGTGACAAACCCAGTCCTAATTCTTCTCCCTCCAGGGTGCTGAGTTACTTATTACGAATTAACATGGAGGAGGGCAGAGTTCTATAGATGAGGAGCGCCTGAATATCTGGTGAGGTTTAAGGAACTGACACTTCAATTGAAAGCTTGAAAAATCAGAAGACAGTGGGGAGGAGGAGAATGCACAAAGTACCCTGCACATCCAAGTACAGTTCTGCCACAGACTAGCAGTATTGGCATCAGTGGGAACTTGTTAGACTCTCACATTGATTGAGAGTCACTGTTGTGGATAAGTGGAGCTTCTCTGAACATTGGAAAGAAGTCCAATATTAGAGAACAGAAAGGGTAGTGATCCAATTGAGGTTGGAGAGGAGAGGAGGCAAGAGTTGGCTCAAGTAGGATTTTATAGTAGACTATGAGGTTATGTGCTCTACTTGGGGGAGGGATTCTTTCAGTGTATTGGGAAAACATTGATAATTTTAAAAAATATTTATTTTTATTTATTTATTGGAGAGGGGTTGTGGACCAGGGCCACTACAAACAAAACTCCAGATGCATACACCACCTTGTGCATCTGGCTTACATGGGACCTGGAGAATTGAACCTGGATCCTTAGGCTATGCAGGCAAGTGCCTTAACCACTAAGCCATCTGTGATGGTTAAGCTTGTGTCAACTTGATTTGTTTCGGAATCCACAGACATTCTTCATAGGTGTGTCTCTGAGGTTGCCTCTAGGAAGGATTGACTAAAGGAAGAATCCTTCCCCCAGGGAGAGCCCTTCCCCCAGAGTGGGCGGCCCCTCTCGGAGGAAGGGCTGGTTGATAAAAGGAAGCTCTGGGAAGAAAGGCATCCTGTCTCTCTTTCCATCTGGCTTTGCTACATTGTCTTATTTTCTGCTTTGTCTGTGCAGAATTGTTTGCCTATTTTATTAATTTTTTGGTTTATTTTTATTTATTTATTTGAGACCAACAGATAGAGAGAAAGAGAAAGAGGCAGAGGAGAGAGACAGAGAAGGGTGCACCAGGGCCTTCAGCCACTGCAAATGAATTCCAGATGCGTGAGCCACCTTGTGCTTCTGGCTTACATGGGTACTGGGGAATTGAGCCTCGAACAGGGGTCCTTAGGCTTCACAGGCAAGTGCTTAACTGCTAAGCCATCTCTCCAGCCCCAATTTTAATTTTTTAATTATTATTTTTAAGTTAGGATATAACGTAATGAGTTTTATTTCTTTCATTTTAATCTCTCTTAGTTGTATCATTTGTAGATTACATAGATTTGAATGCATTTTCTGCTAATCATAAATTTATTTTCCTTTAATACATTGGATCACTACATGTTCATTTATTGTCATATCAGATACAGTTGATACCATTTTGTCATCTTATTTTATAATCTTTCTTATTTCTTTGATATATTCTACCATCTGTTAGATATATTTAGTTACCTTTTTCATTGTTACAACAAAATTCCTGGCAAAAGCAACTGAAGGAAGAAGAGTTTAAGTTGCCCATAGTTGGAGGGTACAGTCCATTAAGGTAGCAGAAGTGCAAAGTAGCTGGTTACATTGTATCTATAGTCAGGAAGCAGAGGAAGGAGAAAGAGGGGGGAGGGAAGTGGAGAGGAAAAGAGAAGAGAGGAAAAGACGGGAGAGGTGGGAAGGTAAAGGGGAGATGAATTCTTGTGTTCATCTCATTTCTCCTTTTTATTTTTTGTGTGTATTTGAAATGTGTATGCTTGTACACATATGTTCTCATATCCACATGGAAGTCAAAGGATGACAAGATCTTCTTTTTCAATTGCTCTTCTCCATGTTTTTGAGAAAATACCTCTCACTGAACCTGGTGCTCACAAATTCTGCTAATCTGTCTAGTCAGTAATCCTCAAGAATCATCCTGTCTCTACCTGCTTAGCACTGAAATACAGATACACATCATCATGTTCAGCATTTCCATGGGTTCTGGGGATCCAAACTCTTGGGGAAGCCAGCCTATGGAGTGCCACCACTCACAGGGAGTCTTCCAACTTCAGTTATCCCAATCTATAAACGTCCCCCAAGCATCCTTAAAGGTTTGTCTTCTATTTGAATCTAGATCCTATCAAGTTGATAATATTAACCATCACATTTACTATTATTTGATATCCAATGTTGCCAGAGATCTGAAGCCAGCCTGTTTTTATTTTTATTTTTGTTTTTTTATTTTTTAATTTTGTTTTGTTTTTTTGAGGTAGGGTCTCACTCTAGTTCAGGCTGACCTGGAGTTCACTCTGTATTCTCAGGGTGGCCTCGAACTCACGGCAATCCTCCTATCTCTGCCTCCCGAGTGCTGGGATTGAAGGCATATGCCACCACGCCTGGCTTGTTTTTATTTATTTATGGTGTAGTTACCTTTTCTTTGCTGGGGGACAAAGCACCTGACCAAAACCAGCTAATGAAAGGGAAGTTTATTATTTTGGCTTAGAGTCTTGAGGGGACACTTCATGATGACAGGAGAAAGCATGCCATAACCAGAGGCTGTACATCCCTTCTGCCACAGCAGGTGGAAAATAGCAGCAAGGGAACTGAAATCTAGCAAGGGGAAGCTAGTTATAATACTACTAAGCCATCCTCCAACAATACATCTCTGCCTCCCAAATTGCCATCAGCTGGGGACCAGGCATTCAGAACAGATGAATTTATGGGGGACACCTGATTCAAACCAACACAGTATATGATGTTTCTCTTCTACTTTTTCCAGATGTTGATAGTTCCAGGGGTAGAGTCTATCACACCAGAAGGCAAGGTAGCATGAGAAGGGGGCCTTTTGGTCATATTATTTCCACATCTAGAAGCAGAGGACAATGACAAGTGAGGCTGCACTTTATTATGTGGATGCCAGCAATTTACTTGAGGTCCTCATGTTTCTGCAGCAAGCATTGTTACCCTCTGAACTGTTTCTCCAGCCCCTGCTTTATATATTGGACCTTAATTAAAAAATTTTTATTTATTTGTTTATTTATTTATGTGTGAGAGAGAAAGGAAGAGAGAGAGAATGATAACGTATACGCCAGGGCCTACTGCCACTGCAAACAAACTCCAGAATATGTGCCATTTTGTGCGTTTGACTTTACATCTGTACTGGGGAATTGAACTCAAGTCCTTAGGCTTTGCAGGCAAGTGCCTTAACTGCTGAGTCATCTTTCCAGTTGTATTTTTTGTTTTAAATTCAACAATCTCATTAGGTTATGTTTGAAGGTGTATTGCTTTCTAGTAAATTTTTTTTTTTTTGTATACACAGAGCCCTTCTGATATGTTTGATATGCTGCTGTTCAGTTTTGGGTGTTAAAAATATTTAAATAATTGAATTCTATTTTTAGTGCATTTTTATGAATAGTACTTAGCCATAGATTTTATCTTGCTTTTTCTATCCTCTGTACATATAATTTCTTTGTTTACATTTTTCTCAAACCTTCTTCAGTGGTTTCATTTTCTGATGTATAGAATTTAAAGTCATAACAATCCCAATTTTATTATTATTATGGTATTATTTTCCTTAATTCTGCAGTCTCTAAGAAAATCTGTATTTTCTTTTTGTCTGGACTTTTAATATCTATTTTTGAGAACAATAATTTCTTTCTGTTTTTGTTTTTTTGAGGTAGAGTCTCACTCTAGCTCAAGCTGACCTGTAATTCACTATGTAGTCTTAGGGTGGCCTTGAGCTCATGGCAACCCTTCTACCCTGCCTCCTGAGTGAGAATATTAATTTTTTTTTAAAGACCGTAAAGAAGAATTTTTAAAAAATATTTTTATTTTCCTTAATTAATCTTGTTCTAAAGGACATTCTTTATATGGTACTTTGATTTTCTTTCTTTTTAAAAAATAATTTATTTTTAATTATTATTTATTTGAAATGAGAGAGAGGAAGAGAGAAAGGGGGAGAGAGAGAGAGAGAGAATAGATGCATTAGGGCCTCTAGTCACTGTAAACAAACTCTAGATGCATGCACCACTTCTTACATCTGGCTCTATATGTATACTGGGGAATTGAACTAGGTCATTAGGCTTTGGAGGCAAGTGCCTTAACCATTGAGCCATCCCTCAAGCCAATACTGCCAATGCAAAAAAACCCTCCAGAATATGTGAAAGAAAGATGTTTTTTATACTTTGCAGATTCTTGTTATTCAGCCAATATTGGATTGTTCTGCTATTGATTTTGAATGCAGAATGAAGACAGGTATTTTTTCACTATCCAAACTAATATAGTGTATAGCACAATGCAGGTTGGGCCCTAGCCAGGACGCCTGCTAGTATGCATGGTACAGTGCAGGTTAGGTCCTATCCAGGCTGCCTCCTAGAAGAAACCAAGAAGTGGCTTCTGTGGATGTGGCATCCTGTACAGGCCTGGCGTAACAATAGCTACAGCCTCATGCCTGTGAGTAACCTGCTGTGAGATGATCTGCCCGGAGATAGGCTGTCATTGGTCACAAGAAGGGAACCACCCCATACAACGATTGGCCAGCCAAACCCTTAAAAACCCCTACACTTCCTTGAGTAAAGGAGTCTGCAGGAGGTCACCCTCTGCCTGCTTCCACCCAACTCCCGGTGTCTGTGTTGTGACACCGCGCCTCTCACCCCCTACCCAGCAGAGACCCTGCGGTCCTTCCTGGGCTGGCCCTAGGAGGGATCCCAACATCTGGTGTCTGAACAGACCCTCCGTCCCCTTAGGCATTGGCGAGATGCATCCTCCTTGATCATAGGTGAGTAGGCCCCTTTCTGTTCTGTTGCCGGTTCCTCCCAGCAGGTAGAGCAGAAGAAAGAGCCAATCCAGTGGCTTTTCTTGAGGCTGAGTGGGATGACGGGTGTCAGTGGCTCAGACCCTTCCCCCCTAAAACACCAGAGAGAAAAACACACTGAGCCAGGAGTCTTGTCAAGGCAGGAACTCGTCTTATTGTAATGAGAGGGTGTATATATAGTTTTGAGAAAGAAGGTGGGTCTCAGGATGGGAAAAAGATGTAAGGGCCAATATTATTTCACCACGTCAGCAGTAGCTGGGCAGTTTTGGCTTAGACCTTGCTGAGTCACTCTTAAGTGGAAATAAGCCAAAGACAGATTGCTAAACTCTAGTCAGGCTCAGAAAGTTCCACTAGGCCTCACACTTGGGCCTCTTAGGGCCCAACATCTCCCCCTTTTGGTTTTGTAAGTACGGCAGAGATCATGGCCCCTGTCTTAGGTTGTCCCCCTCTGGGGATCTTACCCGTCACTGCATACCATGCCTCTAGCCTGTTGAAAATCCACTCCATGACCTGTCTTCGGTTGTCTCAGCCTGTCTGAGATCTTACCTGTCATTTGTTCGATGGATGGCGGGGGAGGGACACTAGGTGGACAGCCAGTCAGAGGATGAGCCATTGTCCTGAGTTGTGAGCCTGTGGTATTTTGACCTGATGAAGTTTAATTGCCTCTGGCTGTTGGTGAATGAATTGTGTAATCTTATTAATTACACAGGGCCTGACAGTGAGGATAAGAAGAAGGAGAAGGAGGGGTCCAAGGGGAAGGAGAAGGTAGGGTCCAAAAAGCCATGTAAAAAGCCCGTCTACAGTGGGTTGTCTTGGAAGTTCCGTCTCCTCTTTTTCAAATCTTTCTGGAGCTTTTCTGGCTTCATTTGGGTCTAGCAGCATCCACACCTGCAATCGTTCCTGGGAAGAAACAGAGGCACATTTCTCAGGGGTGGAACACTCCCTGGAGAGTTGATTGTTATTGTCCCCTTGTTGGGGTAAATATTTTAAATCTCTTGCTGGTACCCAAATGGATCTTTTTTCCTCTTGAGGAAAGACACATCTAAGCCCTCTCCCTGCTGTGAAGAGGGGGTCTGGTCCTCTCCAAGCCCCAGTCAATGGGTCCCTCCATTTGACCCAGATGGAGCTGTAAGTAACAGCTGAGGTCCAATGTTTTTGAAAAGAGGTTAAGAATGCCTTTTTTAGTTGGTCGTGTGGGGGTAGGGATTCCCCCTTTTGTTTTTGTAATTGAGACTTGAGAGTTTGATTATATTTTTTCACGATGGCCTGGCCCCGTGGGTTTTAGAAAATTGACTTGATCTGGCAATCTAAGGGTGGCAAAGCATTGAAGCATATGGCTAATAGTATGTTTAGTTTTTTCCCTGGCGTGTGCTGATGCCCAGCAAGCATGGGAGAAAGTATCAACTGAGAGAAAAATATATTTAAGTTTTTTAAATGGAGAATAGTGTGTAACGTCAATCTGCCAAAGGTGATTAGGGCATAGCCCTCGAGGATTGGCTCCTGTAGTTTGAAGAGGAGGTACCTGGAGGAAAGGCTGACAGGATTTGTAAGTTTGGATAATTTTATTTATGTTTAAGACCCCTTTTAATTAATAAGTGGAAGTGTAGCTTTTGAGACTGTATTACACTGAGACAGAGAAGTCAGTTTGTAAATTTTGATGGCCTTTGAGATGTTGAAGCTTACAGATCATAGGGCCAAGCAAAAGAGAAAAAAAAATTAATTAGCCACACAGCACATGGAACAAAAACTATAGCCAAAAACTCCAGCACACTTTAGAAACTCCTGCTGGGCACACTTTGCATATCCCCATTAGCAATAATGTCAGGCAGACCAGTGTGTGAGTGAATGTGCTCAGTAGGTCTGGAGGTGGATGGCCCATTGTATGTAAAAGGATCTGTTCCTGGGCTGCCTTACAGATAAAAGCCAGATCAGAGAGGGGGGGTGGGGTACCAGGGCCTGGATGTTGCCTCCAGTCCTACATTAATGGGAAGGCAGCAAAGGGTGGGACAATGGTGTGTAGGACATAGACATATTCTTAATCTAGGGACGAAATAAATCATAGCCTTGAAAAGCAGGTTTCTTCTCCAGTCAACTGTTTCCAAGAGTTTGCATTCCTAACAGTCTTTCCTCAGGCATCCTCTCCATTGTTTTAATGTAAAGCAGTCAGGCCACCTTCCTTTCACCTTCTTTAAGATTGTTAATGTGTTGACAATAGCAACTCCATTAACCTAAAATCAGTCTCAGTGTCTCTATAATTTTAACTTGTTTGAGGTTTTTTAACTTAAAATCTTAAAATCTCAGTCCGTTATCTTTAGTCAAGTACATCAGTCCACTATAAATTTAATCTTGATTAAACTTTTTGGGCCTGGATAGCAAAATGTAGCCATCCCTTATGTCAGTAACCCAGTTCTAACAAAGTTTTCTGCATTTTTTTCTTCCAAGATTAAAGAGGGGGAGGGGTGGTTGTGAGTGCTATTGCCACAGGCGGTGGTTACAGGCTGAAAAGGCAGCGGGCCTGTGGTGGCTTAGGTGGCAGCCTTGGGAGGAATGAGATTTTAAAAGCCAGTTTTAGTTTTTCCTTACAGCTTTTGTTAAGGGCAGAAATGAACTCCTCCATGGAGAAGGCTTTAAGACTGGCAATTATGGCAAGGAGGATTGAACTAATCCATGGGGCTAAAACAAGAGTTTTGTCCCAAAAGCCATGGAGTTTTTTTGTTTTAAGCCACATTGCAGGAGGAGTATTCATAAAATCAGGGCAACAGTAATACACGATGAGTACAACACAAGCATAAAGGCCCCAAAAATAGTTTAAAATGCTGCAGAATTAATTTCAGATTTAGATCCGTGATGGCCAGATGAACCTGTGTCCTTAGGGGACGGCTCGATGATACCAAACACAGTACAGATGGGAGTAGATCTCCCCAACAGGTTTGTTCTGTCTTTTGAGATGGAGCCCCCACTCAAATGAGGGGGCAAAACGCTTTGAGTCTCCTCCAGGTCTGCCCACATCGTGAGTCTCCTCCAGGTCTGCCCACGTGGTGTGTCCACCAGGAACGTATGACCCATTCAGAAATACAGGCACCGCAGATGTGGCTTGTCGGCATCCTGGAAATGAAAGAAAAGGGAAAGGAATGAAAAGATGTTGAAGCAAGCACAGGTTACAGAAGCAAAAGTTAGAATGTTAGATGTGAAGACTACCTCATAATTTATGAGGGTACACCCATCCACAGTCCAATTAGCCTGTCAGCGTACTTCTGTATTCTTCCATAAGCAGGAAAGAGAGATCCTCAAGGGGCACCAGTCTTCCGGTTCCTCCTGGCAGGTAGAGCGGAAGAAAAAGAGCCGATCCAGCGTTTTTTTCTTGAGGCTGAGCGGGATGACGGGTGTCAGTGGCTCAGACCCTCCCCCAAAACACCGGAGAGAAAAACACACTGAGCCAGGAGTCTTGTCAAGGCAGGAACTCGTCTTATTGTAATGAGAGGGTGTATATATAGTTTTGAGAAAAAGGTGGGTCTCAGGATGGGAAAAGATGTAAGGGCCAATATTATTTCACCACGTCAGCAGTAGCTGGGCAGTTTTGGCTTAGACCTTGCTGAGTCACTCTTAAGTGGAAATAAGCCAAAGACAGATTGCTAAACTCTAGTCAGGCTCCTCTGGGGATCTTACCCGTCACTGCATACCATGCCTCTAGCCTGTTGAAAATCCACTCCATGACCTGTCTTCGGTTGTCTCAGCCTGTCTGAGATCTTACCTGTCATTTGTTCGATGGATGGCGGGGGAGGGACACTAGGTGGACAGCCAGTCAGAGGATGAGACGGGCTCCTGAGTTGTGAGCCTGTGGTATTTTGACCTGATGAAGTTTAATTGCCTCTGGCTGTTGGTGAATGAATTGTGTAATCTTATTAATTACACAGGGCCTGACAGTGAGGATAAGAAGAAGGAGAAGGAGGGGTCCAAGGGGAAGGAGAAGGTAGGGTAAAAAGCCATGTAAGCCCGTCTACAGTGGGTTGTCTTGGAAGTTCCGTCTCCTCTTTTTCAAATCTTTCTGGAGCTTTTCTGGCTTCATTTGGGTCTAGCAGCATCCACACCTGCAATCGTTCCTGGGGAAGAAACAGAGGCACATTTCTCAGGGGTGGAACACTCCCTGGAGAGTTGATTGTTATTGTCCCCTTGTTGGGGTAAATATTTTAAATCTCTTGCTGGTACCCAAATGGATCTTTTTTCCTCTTGAGGAAAGACACATCTAAGCCCTCTCCCTGCTGTGAAGAGGGGGTCTGGTCCTCTCCAAGCCCCAGTCAATGGGTCCCTCCATTTGACCCAGATGGAGCTGTAAGTAACAGCTGAGGTCCAATGTTTTTGAAAAGAGGTTAAGAATGCCTTTTTTAGTTGGTCGTGTGGGGGTAGGGATTCCCCCTTTTGTTTTTGTAATTGAGACTTGAGAGTTTGATTATATTTTTCACGATGGCCTGGCCCGTGGGTTTTAGAAAATTGACTTGATCTGGCAATCTAAAAGGGTGGCAAAGCATTGAAGCATATGGCTAATAGTATGTTTAGTTTTTTCCCTGGCGTGTGCTGATGCCCAGCAAGCATGGGAGAAAGTATCAACTGAGAGAAAAATATATTTAAGTTTTTTAAATGGAGAATAGTGTGTAACGTCAATCTGCCAAAGGTGATTAGGGCATAGCCCTCGAGGATTGGCTCCTGTAGTTTGAAGAGGAGGTACCTGGAGGAAAGGCTGACAGGATTTGTAAGTTTGGATAATTTTATTTATGTTTAAGACCCCTTTTAATTAATAAGTGGAAGTGTAGCTTTTGAGACTGTATTACACTGAGACAGAGAAGTCAGTTTGTAAATTTTGATGGCCTTTGAGATGTTGAAGCTTACAGATCATAGGGCCAAGCAAAAGAGAAAAAAAAATTAATTAGCCACACAGCACATGGAACAAAAACTATAGCCAAAAACTCCAGCACACTTTAGAAACTCCTGCTGGGCACACTTTGCATATCCCCATTAGCAATAATGTCAGGCAGACCAGTGTGTGAGCGAATGTGCTCAGTAAGTCTGTAGGTGGATGGCCCATTGTATATAAAAGGACCTGTTTTCCTGGGCTGTCTTACAGATAAAAGCCAGATCAGAGAGGGGGTGGGGTACCAGGGCCTGGATGTTGCCTCCAGCCCTACGTTAATGGGAAGGCAGCAAAGGGTGGGACAATGGTGTGTAGGACATAGCCATATTCTTAATCTAGGGACGAAATAAATCATAGCCTTGAAAAGCAGGTTTTTTCTCCAGTCAACTGTTTCCAAGAGTTTGCATTCCTAACAGTCTTTCCTCAGGCATCCTCTCCATTGTTTTAATGTAAAGCAGTCAGGCCACCTTTTATTTACCTTCCTTAAGATTGCTAATGTGTTGACAATAGCAACTCCATTAACCTAAAATTAGTCTTAGTGTCTCTATAATTTTAACTTGTTTGAGGTTTTATAACTTAAAATCTTAAAATCTCAGTCCCTTATCTTTAGTCAAGTACATCAGTCCACTATAAATTTAATCTTGATTAAACTTTTTTGGGCCTGGATAGCAAAATGTAGCCATCCCTTATGTCAGTAACCCAGTTCTAACAAAGTTTTCTGCATTTTTTTCTTCCAAGATTAAAGAGGGGGAGGGGTGGTTGTGAGTGCTATTGCCACAGGCGGTGGTTACAGGCTGAAAAGGCAGCGGGCCTGTGGTGGCTTAGGTGGCAGCCTTGGGAGGAATGAGATTTTAAAAGCCAGTTTTAGTTTTTCCTTACAGCTTTTGTTAAGGGCAGAAATGAACTCCTCCATGGAGAAGGCTTTAAGACTGGCAATTATGGCAAGGAGGATTGAACTAATCCATGGGGCTAAAACAAGAGTTTTGTCCCAAAAGCCATGGAGTTTTTTTGTTTTAAGCCACATTGCAGGAGGAGTATTCGTAAAATCAGGGCAACAGTAATACACACGAGTACAACACAAGCATAAAGGCCCCCAAAAATAGTTTAAAATGCTGCAGAATTAAGTTCAGATTTAGATCCGTGATGGCCAGATGAACCTGTGTCCTTAGGGGACGGCTCGATGATACCAAACACAGTACAGATGGGAGTAGATCTCCCCAACAGGTTTGTTCTGTCTTTTGAGATGGAGCCCCCACTCAAATGAGGGGGCAAAACGCTTTGAGTCTCCTCCAGGTCTGCCCACATCGTGAGTCTCCTCCAGGTCTGCCCACGTGGTGTGTCCACCAGGAACGTATGACCCATTCAGAAATACAGGCACCGCAGATGTGGCTTGTCGGCATCCTGGAAATGAAAGAAAAGGGAAAGGAATGAAAAGATGTTGAAGCAAGCACAGGTTACAGAAGCAAAAGTTAGAATGTTAGATGTGAAGACTACCTCATAATTTATGAGGGTACACCCATCCATAGTCCAATTAGCCTGTCAGCGTACTTCTGTATTCTTCCATAAGCAGGAAAGAGAGATCCTCACAAGGGGCACCAGTCTTCCGGTTCCTCCTGGCAGGTAGAGCGGAAGAAAGAGCCGATCCAGCGGCTTTTCTTGAGGCTGAGCGGGATGACGGGTGTCAGCGGCTCAGACCCTCCCCCCCAAAACACCGGAGAGAAAAACACACTGAGCCGGGAGTCTTGTCGAGGCAGGAATTCGTCTTATTGTAATGAGAGGGTGTATATATAGTTTTGAGAAAATGGGTGGGTCTCAGGATGGGAAAAAGGTGTAAGGGCCAATATTATTTCACCACGTCAGCAGTAGCTGGGCGGAAGCAGTTTCGGCTTAGACCTTGCTGAGTCACTCTTAAGTGGAAGTAGGCCAAAGACAGATCGCTAAACTCTAGTCAGGCTTGGAAAGTTCCACTAGGCCTCACACCTGGGCCTCTTAGAGCCCAACATTCTGTGTGCTGACAGCTGCCCGAGGGTGAGTGGGCAGCCCCCTCCTCACCGCTTTTCCTTTTGTTCTTCCTTTTCCCCAGCAGGAAGGCACACATCACTGCATGGTCCTGAAGCTCATGTCGGCCCCTCCACTCTCGGTTCATCCCGGTGAAATCACATAAGGTTCTGACCCACCTGATTTCGGAACCAAGGGGAGGCCATTGGCTGAGCTTCCCCAGAGACACCATGTGGGCATATGGCCATGGAGTAATGACCCACAGAAATTTCCCACTGAGTACAAGACACTTGGGTTCTAAACATTCTGTCCATATGTCTCAGCTGGCCCCAGCAATAGGTGTTTTAGTTTGCATGATTATCCTTTGGGCTATCATTTTTGATCTGGGTTATCATTTTCTCACTCTTCTTGATTCAGGGATATCAGCCTAGCCCCCCTTCCCCCAAACACCACCATGCCATAATGGGCAACCTCCCTTCCCATCAGAGGATACTGCAATTGCAGACTCTTAAGGCCCTCCTCCTGCAATGTGGCTTAAAAGTGAAACAAAAGGACCTCCATGTCTTTAAAACAGTTGTTTTAGCCCCATGGATTAGTGTGGAGAACATCTGGGACACTTCCATTTGGTCCCAGGTTCTCTCCCTTGTGAGGAAACATGAGGTTCATGAAGAACACCCCCCCGCCCCATTCTTTCCTATCCTCCTTGCCACAATAGCCAGCCTTAAAGGCTCCTCCATGGAGGAAGTCATTTCCACCCATAACAAAAGCTGTAAGGAGGAACAAAAACTTGCTCTTCAAACCTTGTCCCTCCCAGCCCCCTCTTAAGATGATGAGGAGGTAGACCAACCCTTCAATAATAAAAGACTGCCACCCGAACCACCACCTGCACAGCCATGCTCACACCTGCTTTCAGTTTTAAACCAACTACCCCTCCCCCTCTTTACCCTTGGAAGGAACTCTGCCCACTCCATCCTGGACACACCCAGGCAGCTGCCAGTTTGTTGACAAGCCCCATTGCTCCACCCTTCGCTGCCTTCCCGTTAATGTAGGGACAGATGCAACAGCCAGGCCTTGGTACCCCACCGCCTCCTTGCTCTGGCAAGTTTATTGCTGTCTACTCCTTGCCACCTTTAGAACAAGCTAGATGTTTACACCAAAGGTTCCATCTATCCCCCACTAACCTACAAACCCTATACCCCAAGCTCTCGCTTAGCCAATGCAAACATTTAACCCATACCTGTAAAGCATGTGTCCCCCCAGCCCACTTGGGCCCCCTACAGCCTCAAAGAGTTAATACTAGAGACCTTACCCCAAATTCTATCTGGCAGATTCATGTTACCCACATACCTTCCTTTGGTAACCTCAAATATGCCCATGTTATCTTGGACACTTATTCTAAGCTTACTTTTGTTATTGCTCTCTTGGGGAGAAGGTGTCCCATCTCATTAAGGTGACAAAAACCACCATGTTGTTCATGGGCGTACCCTGGTCAATTAGAACTGATAATGACCCTGCATACACATCTGTCCAATTCACATCCTTCATGGAATCTTGAGGAATCAAACACTCCCTTGGGGTACCCTACAACCCACAAGGACAAGCCATAGTGGAGAGAACTAACTGGACCCTAAAGGAACTAATTATAAAACAAAATTCCACTATGTTGCCAAAGGATCTGTACTTGGCCCTGGTGGAAGCTCTCTTCACCCTCAATTTTCTCACTTTTGACAAGGCAGGACTCTCCCCAGCCTATAAACATTGGAGATCCCAACCAACCACAATGCCCTTGCCCTTAGTCTGCAGGAAGGATCCTCTAACTAATATCAGGAAGGGACCACCACCCTCTTTAAACACAGGGCCGAGGGTATGCTTGTGTCTTTTCAGAAACTTCACAGATTCTGATCTTTATCCCTGCCAGAAACATCCATCCAGCCATTGATTCACGGATTGACCTTGATGAGGAGGAGGATGCTAAATCCCTTAGGCCAGATATGGGACTGTAAACTTATTCCCCCTTTTCTCCTTTTATTTCCTTTTCTCCCTACTACCACTTCCCAGAAACCATTTTGGACAATTCTTCTTAGGCCATACTTGTTGGGTTTGGTGGGCCTAGATTCTCATGCTTTTCCTAGGCTTCATTTTAGCCTCTCTATTTTGATGTATTCCTCCCCCTTCAAGCAAGTACTTCTCCTAAGCCACACCTTTGCCTTTTTGTTTATTAATGCCTCTTATGGTACTGCTACCCTCCAACCAGCCATAAATTCCTTTGCAACTCTTTTGATTGCATTGATCTGCTATCATTAAGGACACTCAATGCTACTATTTATGGCGTTAAGGGTGAGCTCATGACAGTCACCCAACAACCTGTTTATGTTAACCCCCCCTATTATTTTGTCTTAGTCCCAACACTGAATGCCTCTGCCTTTTTACTCTTTTCTGGGGACCTTCTAAACTGCTCCCTCAGTTGTACACTGGGCCCTTGCATGACCATTCATGCTGACCTCCATGTTATTGTTAGACAGGTGCCAATTGGCGTTGCAGCTGTTTCTCCTGATGATAACTGTACATTTCTTTCTTCAACCCTTCCTCCCTTCTTATCCTGGTGGGAATCCTAGTTATTCTTGCCATCATGCTGATCCTTTTCAGATGTCTCAGAGCTTTTTCTTGGCACATCACCACCATCCAAATAAACCAGGTTCTACTAAAGGGAGCCATTTATCAATTGGAAAGGACAACCCCTCTTGAACCACCACATGATATCTTATCTGCCATTTTTCATCTGTAAACCTGTCCTACCCAAGTTTTTTTCAGGTTCTATAGTTGATTCTCGCTGGGACCGTTTGCATGCCACAGAGCCACCCCTACTTGGCCCTCTATGCCTCCTAGGTGACAGTCACCAACCCTTGGGCTTTCTCACCAGGATGGCAGATAATCAATGATGGGTAAGACCCCATGAGATGGGGAAACCTAAGATAGGCACCGTCACATGAGGTGATCCCTTGGGGCCTGGGGTCAACAATGGCTTGGCAAAGAACCATGCCTCCCAGGGTCACCAATAATAAAAACAAAAAGGAGGATATGTATGGCACAATGCAGGTTGGGCCTTAGCCAGGCCGCCTGCTAGAAGAAACCAGGAAGTGGCTTCTGTGGACATGGCATCCTGCACAGGCCTGGCGTGACAACAGCTATAGTCCCATGCCTGTTAGCAACCTGCTGTGAGATGATCTGCCTGGAGATAGGCTGTCATTGGTCACAAGAAGGGAACCATCCCATACAACAATTGGCCAGCCAAACCCTTAAGAACCCCTATACTTCCTTGAATAAATGAGTTTGCAGGAGCTCACCCTCTGACTGCTTCCACTCAACTCCCGGTGTCTGTGTTGTGACACCGCTCCTCTCACCCCCTACCTGGCAGAGACCCCGCATCCCCTCCTGGGCTGGCCCTGGGGGGCGGCCCAACAATATAGGATATAATTCTCTGTGATTTTTTAAAAATTATTATATTTTGGAAACATTAGAATACTACTTTTTTATTTGAAGGAGAACCAGAGATGCAAAGTTCTGTCACCCTCATTCTGAAAGGTGTTGAGTGTTGGTGGGGAAGGAACTGTTTTTATAAGTAATTGATGTGAGTATTGCACTTACGAGGTTTCTATATGGTAAAGATTATTATAGACATTGCACTCACTGACTCACTCACTCACTCACTGCCTGACTGCCTCACTCTCTGACTCACTCACTCACTCACTCACTCACTCACTCACTCACTCACTGACTGCCTGCCTGACTGCCTGCTCCTGGGACAAGCCCGCCCAAAGCTTAAGAAGCCTTTGAACAGCCAACCCTGGTAAGCCACGTGGTGAATGCAGATAGGTCCACATATACGGAAGCAAGCCTAGATCACGGCCCAAGCCAAATAAGGACTTGTTTATCCAGGAGAGCACGCCGCCATCGGGAAGGCGGAAGGCGGAAGCCAGCGCCATCTTTAAGGCGCGGCACCTCGCAGCTCTCTACAGTTCCCCCTTTTTTGTTTTAAAACAAGCCACAGGTAAGAGTAGAGGTCTGATCTCTGATGATGCATATTTTTGCAACCCTGATGCCTTTTCTCAGAGGCGGGATCTGGGGCATCAACCGCATGCAATCAAACATGCTCTTCTCTGGAATTTTAGGGCTAACCCAGAGTGCAGTGCTTAGCCTCGCAACCTGAGCAGAAAGAAGATTAACTTTTAGTTGTAGCCAGCCAGACTTAGGGGGACTGTGCAGCCTCTATGGCAGTAAAGGCTTGAATGATCATAGCTGCATCCCGTCATTGCGTGACCCTGATTTTACACAGACACCACAAGCAAACCAAAGAGACCAGTAACAGAAGGCCTGCTAAAGAGCACCCAAACCCGCCCATTCCTTCAGATGATTCATAGCGGAGATCAGCCAAGATGACAATCCAGAGGCAAAGGAGAGGTCCATGCAGGTAGAATTCACATTAACTACTGCCAGTCTCAGTTCTCTTAAGGTATCTTCAAATTCAAGCGACCAATTCTGTAATAGAAAACTAGACAAAGATCTGGATAAATTTGCAGCCCTAGTATAATCCAAGGTCTTTTAACAACATTAGCAAGGAAAAACTAAAACAATGCAAACTCAACCACCATCAGCAGTCATCAAACTTCTGCAGTTCAAGTTCAATATAGCCTTGAAAAGCAGGTTCCTTCTCCAGTCAGCTCTTTCCAAGAATTTGCATTTTTTACAGTCTTTCCTCAGGCATCCTCTCCATTGTTTTAATGTAAATCAAGTCAGGACACCTTCCTTCCACCTTCCTTAAGATTGCTAATGCGTTGACAATAGCAGCTTCAGTAACCTAAAACCGTCTCAGTGCCTCTGCTTTTAACTTGCTTGAGGTTTTTCAACTTAAAATCTTAAAATCTCAGTCTGATATCTTTAGCCAAGCACATCAGTCCATTACAAATTTAACCTTGATCAAACTTTCTGGGCCTGGATAGCAGAACGTAGCCATCCCTTATGCCAGTAGCCCAGTTCCAACAAAGTCCTCTGCAGTCTTTCCTTCCCCTTAGAAAGCTCATAAGACAAGCCTCGAAGTTCAATACTGTCTGCACTTAGCATAATTTTGATCTTTTCATTTGTTTTATGAGAGCCTGCAGCTCTTCTTTAGAATCCGTAGACTCCGAATCTTCTAGCTCAAGTGTTGGATATAAGTTGTTCTTTGTTTTTGCCTCTTTTTCACTGTTTGCCTGTTCCGACCTTTCTTCCTCGAGGCAGTTCCTCACTAACCTCCAGATCGATCTTACCCCGCCCTTAAGCGTGCCTTGGTCTGCTGCAAAATCAAGATCTTCGCCCAAATTTTCCCATGAAGGGATTGTAAGACTTCCAGAGCACGCAAACCAAGGGGCTATGGCATCACATTCCTCCAGGAACCTCTCCAGGGTACTCCCCTTTATCTTTAAGTTTTTTGAACGAAGCAGCTCATTCAGAGCCAAAAAAAATGGGAGTGCAGTGAGAAGCGCCCATGGCTAATTTTGCAAAAATTCTTTTAAAACTTTTACTTTTGGTTAGCTACACTCGAACTAAACTCTTCCTGCTCCCCCTCTTTTTCTACCGAGAGGAGCAAAATTCCCCTTTTTTGTTACCTGGATTCCCACCTTACCTGGGAACTTTCCTGCTTTTGTGCAGGATTCCCACCTTACCTGGGAACTTACCAGTGCACTGCCCTGACTGCAGAAAGTTCTGAGTCCCTCTTCGGACTCTTCTTTCAACAGTTTATTCAGGAACCTTACTACTGCCCTGACTGCAGAAAGTTCTGAGTCCCTCTTCGGACTCTTCTTTCAACAGTTTATTCAGGAACCTTACTTTTTCTTTTAGATGTTTTACTCGAGCGCTCTTCTCTCACTTCCTCTAAATTTTTTTTTTTTAACTGCTTCTGAATCATTCTCGTTTGCCCTATGTAATATGACTAGACACACTACAACACAAATACACCACATAAGGTTAACCAACTTTTATACACTAATAAGACACACAAACAAATAAACATTAATTGGCTGGCTATCATTCTTAAGAAATCTTCTCACTGCGTTTCCTCTAAGGAAACCTTATTGTGGCGCCTTTTAACCCTAATACTGGAAGATGTATTGCCCACTTTGCTATGGGACCTTATCGTCTCTCTACCGGAGAACTTGCCTTTACCCTTTTTGTCCACTTACCTGGAACTTACCAGCTAGCTGCCCTGCAAGTTCTGAGTTCCCCGTACGGGCCACCATTTGTCGCGACCGCCTCGACCAGCAAGGAAGACGCAACACTCGGACTCTTCTTTCAGCCGTTTATTCAGGAACCTTGAACAATCTTCTGACCCCGACTGACTCACTCACTCACTCACTGCCTGACTGCCTCACTCTCTGACTCACTCACTCACTCACTCACTCACTCACTCACTGACTGCCTGCCTGACTGCCTGCTCCCGGGACAAGCCCGCCCAAAGCTTAAGAAGCCTTTGAACAGCCAACCCTGGTAAGCCACGTGGTGAATGCAGATAGGTCCACATATACGGAAGCAAGCCTAGATCACGGCCCAAGCCAAATAAGGACTTGTTTATCCAGGAGAGCACTCGCCATCGGGAAGGCGGAAGGCGGAAGCCAGCGCCATCTTTAAGGCGCGGCACCTCGCAGCTCTCTACACACATACACATGCATACACATGCATACAACTTTTATAAGAAAGAAAGTAGAAGTGTTATTTTGAAAGCTCATATTCCTTTGAGGAGATAAAGTATAATACATTAATACAAGTAATTATGTCAACCTTACCAACTCTGTTTTTTTTTTTGCATTTTAAAAAAATTTTTATTGACTTTTAATCTTACATACCAAAAAAACCCCACCTGATATTTCCCTCCCCTCCCCCATTCCACTTTAGAACTCTGGTCTCCATCATATCCCCTCCCTTTCTCCATTAGTCTCTCTCCTAATTTGATGACATCATCTTTCTCTTCTATTTTGAGGGTCTTGCAAAGGTATTGCTAGGCACTGCAAGATCATGGATATCGAGGCCAATTTCTGTCTGGGCAGCTGCATAGTAAGAGGTCATATCCTTCCTTTGGCTCTTCCATTCTATCCGCCCCCTCTTCCGCAATGGTCCCTGAGCCACTGGAGGATGTGACAGAGGTGTTTCAGTGCTAGGCACTCCTCCATCCCTTCTTCTCAGCACTATGTTGCCTTTTGTGTCATCCCAGTGGTCATCACCATCTGAAAAGAGAAGCTTCTCTAGCCAGAAGTGAGAATAGCGTTAATATGTGGACATGAACATTTAGTGTAGTGTCCCCAGGGCAGCTTGTTGGGAATAATATATACTTTTAGTCAGACATGAGCAGGCTTATACCCCCAAGGCTCATGACCTCACCTACCATAGACTTTTACTTAGGTTTTTCAGTACCGGGTATGTATTCCCTCCTGTAGAGAGGGCCTTCAGTCCAATTATGGAGCACTTGGTTACCCCAAGAGTAGACACGCCACTATTGCACCCGTTCAGTCATTGGGCCTGTCTGGCCAAGCTTGAATATTCAGCATCCACTATTTTCACTGTTGATGGCTTCTGTCTCCCATACGCTGCGTGCAGTGCAGCTTTTCCAGCTTTCAGTTGGCTGGTCTACAGGGAGAAGGTTTTCTGCTCAGCACCAGCTTGCTTTCTCAGTGTCTTTGCCTCTCAGGCATGAGATGTCTTCAGCAATAGGGTCTTACTATCTATTTCTCTAGGGAAACCAAGGGCTTTGGCAAAAGCCTTAATGTTTTGGAGGTTACCGGGACCTCCTTGGCCAACATCTCACTGGAAGGAGTTCCATCCCAGGTACTGAAAATTTTCTAGTAACAGTCTACATCTTCTAGACGTGCCCTTATTCAAAAAAGTAATTTTACATATGTCTTATTGATAATATCTTGAGTTTAGATTGTCCCTCCCCCTGCCCTTTTTGTATGCATTCTCTTCCCATGGCCTCGCTTAGGCCATTCCCCTCTCTGTACTCAGTTCTTCTACTTATATATGTGTATTACTCTGTTTTTTTTTTTTAATCACTTACAAATCAACTAAATGAAGGATCCTTCCATTTAGAATTTTTTTTGTTTGTTTTTATTTTTTGGAGTTAGAGTTTCACTCTAGGCCAGGCTAACCTGGAATTCACTATGTAGTCTCAGGGTAGCCTCCAACTTACAGTGATCCTCCTACCTCTGCTTCCCAAGAGCTGGGATTAAAGGTGTGTGCCGCCATGCCCGGCCCTCCATTTAGAATATTTTATACAAATCCTTCAGAAAAATTGATAAGAAAATAGAAAATCATACAACAGAGAATGCATAGAACTACATTGTATTTATGTAATTCTGTACTAGCAATTATATGTAGTACATGAAATTATTCCATTTCTCAAATGAAGAATTGCAACATAGCCTTTAGATGATCAACCCTTATGTACATAGCTGTCAAAATCTAGGATTCAGATCAGGTAGCTCTGATTATAAATATGGTTTCTGTTATAATCCACTGCTTTGTGGATTTGTTACTCATTTTTTCTCTTTCTGTTCTTTTTGAATATTCGTTTTTATCCTGTTCTCAGTCTTTACCTAAGCCATGAAGAATCTGAGGGGTATAGACTCTCTAGCTGCATAGAAAAACTGCGTGTATTCATCCTTGGACATTCACATTTGCTCCATTGAAACCCAGTTTGGAGTCAGTGCCTCTGCTTGTACTAGTGTGGGATTCTCTCCTATTCTGACCTTACTACTTCTTTTTCCCTTATAGGACTTAAGGCTGGAGGTGGGACATTGCTAATGGTGGAGTCCTTACCCTGTGGTAATTATGTTACTACAGAAAACTTGGATGTCTCTAAGTACTGCCTGGATTTTTATTCCCTTTTGCTCATTGCCTCTCCCTGCACTGGGATGTGCTAAATTTCACACTTCCTTCTGATGTCACTTATAGAATGCCATTGTCCCGCATTTGTATTACTGGGCTTTCTCTCTGCTTTTTATTTCCTTCCAGCATGGATATCATGGACTGATCTCCTTTCATTCCCTATTCCTCATATTGTCTGCCATGTTATCCTGGCTTTGCTTCCTTTCCCTGGCCTGGTTGCTTGTTGTACTGTTCAGACAATCACCTAAAAGTGTTAGTTACACCTAAGAGTGTAAGATTGGATCCCTGTTTGAGATATAGTGGGTGGTATGTGTCACAGAAAACACACATCAGGGTCATTACATACCTTATTATTTGCTTGCTTTAAACCTCTCATACTGTGGGTAAGGGGAGTGTAAAGTTCTGTACCCCAAAACACAATTCCTCTTAGTGTAATATGTATTTTTCATTACTACACTTCTCAGAGAGTGAGAGAGAGAAAATTGGCACACTAAATTCTCCAGCCACTGCAATTGAATTCCAGACGCGTGCCCCATCTTATGTGAATGTGCAACCTTGTGTGCTTGCATCACATTGTGCATCTGGCTTACGTTGGACCTGGGGAGTCAAACATGAGTCCTTAGACTTCACAGGCAAGTGCCTAAACTGCTAAGCTATCTCTCTAGCTCTGTGTGTATTTTCAAAAGCAGAGATTGAGGTGGCAGAAAGCTATTCCATTGTGTATTACCAATGTTTGACAAGATACTAGACTTTGTATGGAAAGATCCACAAAGAGGGATCATTTGGAAATTTCTTTCCATAACTCTAACATAAAAACTGGAATCTTTAAAAAGCAAAACAATGTCATTCCACCAGATGTCACTGTTTGCATGTAGCAGTGAAGTTTCAGTAGTTAAAATTAGCAAATCTCCCCTCCTTAATCATATTTTGTAAAAAAAAAAAAAATCTGTATAGCGACAATATATTCTGTAGATTCATAATTTTGTTGAGCATATATTTCTTTTTTTTCTAAAAAGCAAACTAAGTATCCATATGCTTCTACTGTAGATTTAAAAGAAAAGTTCCATAAGGCTAAAGAAAATTGCAGCTTACCACCTTCAAGAAGATGACTCCTAAAACTTTCTCAAGATCTAGGAGTCTGCTTTTGAAACATTCTCTATGAATTACTGCTTTCCACATTATGGATAAAGACCCCATAAGTGGATCGTAAAATCACATTAGTGGTTGGCTATAAATACTTTAAAAATGATGTGTAGAATAGAACAGTCCATTGTATGTAAGTCGTACATTGGTGAAATATTTATATATAAGCATTTTACAATTTTCCCCATGCTCATATTCTCATATTTAATACTTGAAAGTGACTGTGGACTCCACTCCTCTGAAATTTCCGTCAGGCCTTTGTACACCCAACAATACATTTTCTTTTTCTTTTTCTTTATATTTTATTTTTATTTATTTATTTATTTGACAGAGACAGAGAGAGAGAGAGAGATTGAGAATGGGCACACCAGGGCCTCCATCCACTGCAAACAAACTCCAGATACATGTGTCCCCTTGTGCATCTGGCTAACGCGGGTCCTGGGGAATCGAACCTGTGTTCTTTGGCTTTGCAGGCAAACACCTTAACCGCTAAGCCTTCCCTCCAGCCCCCAACAGTACGTTTTCTAAAGAAAAGACAGTGAAGCTGTAATGTTTCACCTCTCTGTTGTGAATCCTACCAAGGCAGGGTCTGTGCTTCATAGGATATGGCTCACAGTCATGTTTATGTAACTCATAGAAGATGGGCACAGAGATATTTTGGGTACTCACAGCTTAAAACAAATGTCTTCTAAGCTTCTGATATTAACTTATAGTAAGAAATACCTTTTATATTTCTGTCCTGACAGAAAAACAGTATTGACTTGGTCAGTGGTTTAGCTTTAGTCTCTTCGAGAGGTGGGTTTGTTGTCTTCATTCAACCTCCTCACTGATAATAACAATAATGCTTATTATTTCAGCCACTTATCGCACATATACTATTTGTCAAGCTCTTCATGTATTATTTTGAAGCAGTACACTGTGGAAGAATAAATCAGTGTTGCCATTCATAGATGTGAAAACAGATTTAGGAAGGAAAGGTCCTCCCACCTGTCTTAGTCTGTTTTCTTTTAGATTAATAGAATACAGGAGATTGGGTAATTTATTTAAAGGCAAGCAAACAGCAAACAAACCAAGTTTATAGTGGCTCACCTATCTGGAATCTGGGAAGTTGCAGAGTGGGCAGCTATGTCTGATAAGGGCCTTGTTCTGCTTTCACTCATGGTGGAAAGTAAAAGCACAAAAAGGCACATGAAAAAAAAGAGAGAGAGAGAGAAACAAGGGTTCCAATCCCCACTAAACATAGCTAACCCATTCCTGCAAAAATGGCATGAATCCATTCCTGAGGGCTCTAACTTTATGACTCAAATACCTCCCATTAAACCCAGCTTTCCAACACTGCCTTTTTGGGGAACAACATGCAAACATGAGTTTTGATGGCTACAAGTGATATTCAAATCATAGAACCAGCATAACCTTAGCAAGTGTCCAAAGTAGTGCTAAATTCCTGGTTATGAACCTCTTTCCACAGGCTCCCTCTTTTCACTCTATCAGTCACCTTTAGCTTTCCTTGAGGATAAAGACCATTTGGTATGCTTGATATACACATTCATTTCCAAACTGCTAAAGTTGAATTTCCATAGAAGGGGTCTGGGAATCTGTAGTTTGGAGAGTTATCTCAGGATCTTCTTATGATCCAGGTGTTTTAGGAATGCTTGTGATAATCAGATGTTCTCTGAGTATATCAGAATCCCCCACAGGACTGGTTAAAACTTGGATGGCTGGGCCCATACCTGTGTTTCTGATTCATTAAATCTGTGGTAGGTGTCAGATATTTGCATATCTGGCATGCTCTTATGTGCTACTTATGACACTGGTTAGAGAAACCCATGGAGGACCACTGCACCATCCCAGGCTGAACTGGGATTCTCAGTTCATCAGGACAAGGTCTGGGGCTTCCTTTGGCTGTGAGACTATTCTTATTCAGCCAAAATTCAGCAATATTTATTCAGTGCATACTATACTGAAATCATTGGGAAACAGAAAATGAGTGTTACCTGCTCACCCTATCACAGCTACTCTATAATCTATACTGAGAAAGATACATCGGACAGAATGGAGTATGTTTTATAATAAATAGCATATCACATGCAGCAGAAAAGCTGACAAGCAAAGTTGAATTTTGCTGGGCAAAGGGAAAAAGGTCTTAGGGGAAAGAGTTGAGGTCTGCAGCTCTTGTCATTTTCATTACAGAGTTACTCTGTACCAATTGCCTATTGGTGTGACAATCTCCATATTGCCTCTGTAATAATCCCAGATCCTAAGCCACTGTGAACCAAATACAAGTTAGGTGTGAGCTTGTGGGAAACAAGTAGGACTGGCAAGACAGATGATACCCAGAGTATGCAGGACCTAGCTGCCAGTCCCTGGAGCTTAGGTTGTATTGTATATGTAGTCACCAAAGTGTTTGGAGAGGAGGCATTGACACTCTGTCAGGGGTATATAGCATGAATTGGAGGAGAGAGGATGTAAAGGGAAAGGGCAAACAAAAAGGGCTTAGATGAGAGAAAGATGCAATGGACAGGAGAAACATGGAGAGAAAGAACAGAATGGAAGATAACTGTTGGAAGTTGGGAAGATGCTGGAGATAAGATTTTTTCAGTTTGAACCATTATGATGATAGTGTTTACCAAAGAGGAGAGCTCTATGAAGGGCTGATATTTTCCCCTCTGGAAATAAAGGAGGGAAGAATAGAGAAAGTTCCACTTAAGTGGTTTGTCTCTACCATGCAGGAAGAGTTACTAATCTAAGCCAACCTTTCTGCACAGGTCTTCCATTTATGTCTTCAGGGCAGTGGGGTTTAAAATGTCCAGTGTCTTCTTCCACATTCTTTCTTACCAACAAAAATGTCTATTTATACTTTTGGATGACAAAAGACTATAAGATGTAAATAACTTTTCCCATACTATTTTTGACTTATAGCCAACGAAAACAATAGCAGTATCTAAAGGCAGTTTCTTAAGTCATCATGCCTTTGACCACTGCCCCCACCCCACCCCAGTCCGATTTACATTGTAGGCTCATTCTTTTCATATCTAGGCCTGACTCTGTTCTTTCTTTGACCTTATAGTCATGACTCAGTTGTAGAAAACAGAGATGTTTTTGGCTATTGAAAGCAAACAGGGATTGAGTGGTGGCAATTTAGTGGAATGGTTGGGAAACTAGGCACTATCCCAGGAGGGCTTGCAAAAGTACCCACAGAGGGGAGGAACTGGCTGCCAAGGGAGCCACTCCTCCTGAGTCAGGAAGGCTGGAGAATGGGAAGCCCATTCTGGCAGCATATCTGTGAAGCTGAGAGTCAGGGGATCAAGTACCCTTTATTATCCCAGCTTTTGATTCTGAAGCCAAAATATGCTGTGTTTGATATGCAAAATAAAAATGACAGCACATTAAAGAACTGGAACACTACTTCAGAAGAACTCAACATGTCCTGACTGCTTGTCAGCAGAAATACCAGAACCTTCTGTCTCTGAATGATATGTGAGCGCACCTTGATTGTGGGTCTGATTCACATCTAGAATGCCTGCTGCAGCAGTTCTTACCTCCAATCCTCAGCACTTCGGGAAAGCACATCAGGATGAAGATGGAGGGGGCTTTGAGTGGCAGTGGGATTGTCTTTTCTGACAGTGGGTTTTGCTTGCAGGTATTTGATTGAGATAGGGTTATTTTCACGACTTTACTTTGAGACATCCTTATCTTCTCTAGACTGCCTATGGGTGGGTCTGCTTAAGAGCTGGTAAGATGGGCTTTGAGAGATTCAGCATATTCTTAGGTGATACTTAAGTCTTCATGGTTGGTGACTCACAAAGCTATATTCTGTTTATAAGTGGTCTATCAAAAAGGCAGAGGGACCAGTAACTGAATACTTTCATGTGTGAGCAAGTTATGGTGTGAATGTGCTTACTAATATTCATTTTCTGCTTGTTTTACAGTAGTTTTTACAATACAACATTAAAATATTTCTCAAAGGCTGAAGGTCATTCATTAATGATATATTGTGTTCCCTCATGGCTAAGCAAAGGCTTTAAAGTTTTGTACTGTATACATGCATATATATTAGCAAGACCTGCTTTTAAAACAGTTTCTAAAGTTTGTCCTAGCAAATTAGGATCCAAGAGGGGAAAACTACCAGTGAATAGTCACTTCTTTTTGGGCTGGTCTTTTGCTCCAGTCTAAGAAGTGAAACTTAGGTTATGAATCTGGAGTGGGAAGCCAAGTTAGAAGTAAGATAATGGAAAACTTTTGGTCTCTTTTTAAACTAGTTTTTTATATGGAAAACATATTATTCAAAAAATAAAACAGAACCATCAGAAAGACTACTACTAAAATATATTCAAACCAAACATAGATTCTTTTTTTATTTTGAATGATTTGATTTCTTTATAGTCTCTGTTCAGAGCAGATATCAAAAGTCAGTGTGTTTATTTCAGCAGAGGTATGTAAAGAGGCCAATCTTTTTTGCTCTATTAATAAACTTAAGAAACTATATTGTTTCTGTCAATTGCAGAATAATGTATGGAGTTCCTGTTAAGACTCAAACAGAAGACTATGAAAACTCTCCTCCATTTTCACCAGAGAAACCTCCTGAACAGGCTCATAAACCATACTTGCCACTCCTGGGAAAAGAAGTAAGAATTTTGTTTAATATTAGTTTTCTCTACCTCACAGATTCTTAAATGTTTGGGTTTAAGACACTCTTGACACAGTTAATTATTGAAGTCTTCAATAATTGTTGATGTGATTGGCATCTGTTGACATTTATTTATATGCTTAGAAATTAAACAGAAAAAATGTTACAACAATTTTTAAAATTACATGTGTTAAATGTGATTTCATAAACGCCCTTTTATATAAAAATAATTGCCTTTGTTGTTTCTTGAGATAGCATCTTGCTGTGTAGACTTGAACTGGGGAGCCTTCTGTTTCAGCCTCCCAAGTACTAGGATTAGTCACATACCACCACCACCGTGCTCTGCTATAGTTAAAACATCCAACCATAGTGACAAAACTTGAACTGTTTACACTAATTTAGCAAATCTCTTTTTATCTGACTTAAGACAACTGATTTATTTTAAAAAATATTTTATTTATTTATGAGAGAAAGAGAGAGAGAGAGGGAGGGAGAGAATGGGTGTGCCAGGGCCTCCAGCTATTGCAAACGAACTCCAGATGCATGTGCCCCCTTGTACATCTGGCTTACATGGGTTCTGGGGAATTGAACTGAGGTCCTTAGGTTTTGCAGGCAAATGTCTTAACTGCTAAACCATTTCCCCAGCCCCCAAGACGATAGATGTCTTAAATCTGTTCTTGCATTAAATTTTTGATGGTTTGTTTTGGTTGAATATATGAGAAAAACTGGTTTTGCACAGATAAGTACATGGAAAAGAAAAATTATTTCAGTAGCACTTTTTATATAATTTTGAAGAGATGACTTACTGGTTAAGGCATTTGCCTGTGAAGCCTAAGAACCCATGATCAACTCTCCAGATCCAACATAAGCCAGATGCACAAGGTGATGCAAGTGCTCAAGGTCACACACACACACACACACACACACACACACACACACACACACACACACACACAGTGGCACACACATCAATTGCAGTGGCTGGAGGCCCTGGCGTGCCAATTCTCTCTTTCTTAAAAACACTACAAGAAAAGTATTCTTCAATAACAACAAAATTTAAGAAGTGCAAGACTTCCATATTTGGGCAAAGTAGGGTGCAATCAACTTTTTTCCTTATTCCTGCCAAACACAAGTAAAAATCCTGTACATAACAAACACTTGATGACTCTCTGGGGGTTGATAATGGAGTACAAAATATAGGCATGTTAGGGTTCAAAGAATGGCATGGTAGTGGGTTAAGTTCCTGGGTGTTTTTTTCTTCATATATTTTGGATTTGTCCTGAAAAAGCTGACAATTTGGACATACCAATATAAACACACACCCACCCCCCCCACACACACACACTGAAAGCATGTTATTTTAGGCTAATGCAGGCTACAAGAATAAAATTTTTAGCAAAGTAGCTCCTATATTCTACACAAACCACATAGCAAAATGTATTCTCGAATTGTCTATTTCTACCAATAAAGATCTAATGATCTACAGTCTACCCTTGCCAGATTGTCCCACTGCATGCCACCATACTTGCCAAGTTTGTTGCTAAGACAAATTTAGTATGGGTTGTTTTGTAGCTTGATATTTCACAATAATTTCAGCTCATTTTTTTGGAAAAAAGTTTTGGGGTAAATACATAATCATTTTAAATATTATAAAAAGTCAAAATTTAAAGAAAATATAATAAGCATATCATGTAGTTGGTATTTTAAAATATTACCAATATTTCTTCAAGTTATTTTTATTAATATATTTAATTCTTTTGCATGCAACTTGTAATTTATTTTATTTTGACAATTTCATACATAATGTATTTTGATTATACTTTCCCCTTTATCCTCTTTTATCCATGCACCACTCCCATTAAACCCCATCTTATTCCCAACTATGTTTTGCTTTACAGTTGAATAAAACCTCATTGTTTATATGTATCAAATCTTCATCATGTATTCATGTATTTATCAGTTGATGGTTATCTAGGCTGACTCCATTTTCTAGCTATTATGAATAGAGAAGAATAAATATGGCTGAGAAAGTATCTCAGAAGTATTGTGTATACTGCCTCTTCACTCAAATGACAGTTTATTTTACTGTATAAAAGCTTTCTAATTTCATGAAATCCCATTTGTCAATTGTTGGCTTGTTTCCTAAAGAACCAGACTTTTATTCAAAAAGTACTTACTTATGCCTGTATTGTGTAGTGTACTCCCTGTATCCTTCTAGCAATTTCAGAGATTCAGAGCTAACACTGAGGCCTGTGATCCGTTTGAAGTTATTTATTCTCTTTTTAATTTTTTTATTAATTAGAAACTTTGTTATATCGACAACTAACTGTTGGTTCTGTTCCCCTCCTCCATGTCCCCATTCTACTGAGGGCTCTCCTCACTGGGGTTGCTGGTATTCACCATGGGGTTATGGCTTATGAGTTAAGAGAACAGCATTCAGTCATGGTAGGTAGAGGGGAATGCCTCTGGTTACTCCATACCCTATGGCTCTTACAATCTTTCTGCCCCCTCTACTGCAATGTTCCCTGAGCCTTGGCATGTGTGTTATAAGTCTACTTTAGTGTTAAGGTCTGAGAAACTTCTGGATTTCTGTTGGAGTTAATTTTTGTGTTGTGTGAGAGATAAAGATATAAACTCATTCTTCTCCACATATTCATCCAGTTGTCCTAGTACCATTTGTGAAGATATCTTTTCTTCAGAATATATATGTATATATATATATATAATTTTATTTATTTATTTATATGAGAGAGAGAGAGAGAGGCAGAAAGAAAGGGAGAGAAAGAGAGAGAGAGAGAGAGAGAGAGAGAGAGAATTGGTGCACCAGGGCATCCAGCCACTGCAAACAAACTCCAGATGCATGCGCCACCTTGTGCATCTGGCTTACATGGGTGCTGGGGAATTGATCCTCAAACCCAGGTCCTTAGGCTTCATGGGCAAGTGCTTAACTGTTAAGCCATCTCTCAGCCCCGGAATATATTTTTGTCACCTTTGTCAACAGTCAAGTGGGTGTAGTTGGATGAACTGGTATTTTGGTCCCACTGATATATATGTGTGTTTTTGTGCTAGTCCATGCTGTTTTTATTGCTAAGGCTCTATGGCATCCCTTGAAATCAGGTGTGGAGATCCTTCAGCAGTCTTTGTGCTCATGGTTGCTTTAGCTACCTGGGGTCTTTTGGGATTCATTTTGAGGTTTAGTTTGTTGGAGTTGGGTCTTTATGTATTATTCACAAATTCTGTGTAACATCCACAACCCCCCAAGTTGTCACTGTCAAGAGTTCATAGTTAATTCTAGAGTAATGCCTAAATATTGATGTCTTATAAACATTTCAGCTCATCTTTTTTGGCAAAAGCAATTTTGAGGAAAAATGCACAATCCATTTAAATATTATTAAAAGTAAAAATGTAATTACCAGTATTAATCATGATTTCAGATAGTTAATTATTTTAAAATATTGCTAATTGGTTTTCAAGCTCTTTTCATGAATGTTAGATTAATTTTTGCATGAAACTACCTTTAATTATTTTTTTATTGTTTGTTTTATGATTATCTTATTGATGTAATTTTCCCTTATTATTAACATAATAGTGAGTTGAACTACTATCCCCAGAAGGCATGATCAAGTCCTAATTCATGGCACTGTGCATATAACCATATTTAGAAATAGGGACTTTTCTGATGTAATTATGAATTTTATGATTATGCTTGCTATTGGTCTCTAATTCAAAAGGTATGGCATCTTTATAAAAGGAGAAAGTCCTGTGAACACATAATGCACATGGAAATGAAGATAGTGTATTGATGAAGCTGGAGATAGGAATGATGTGGCTTCTAGCCCAAACAATGCCAATGATTGTCATTAACTCAATAACTACTAGAAGGTAGGAGAAAGAGTCTAGTGTCTTCAGAGGGAACATGCCCTCTCTGTACTGTGATTCCAGACCTGTGAGACAATACATTTCTGAGCATGTATACCAACCAGGGGACATTTGTTACATTTGTTAAGAAATTAATAAACCAGTGTTGATGCATTATTTTTAACTAAGATCTGTACCTCATATTTCTTTAGTTTTTACATGAAGTTATTTTCACGTCCAGTTGCACCAACATTGTTAGTCCATGTTTTGTGAATACTTACCAGGTAAAGCACAGTGCTATGTGTATGCTTCCTTTTGCCTTTAGCTTTTCATGTCCCACTTCCACTTACTGAGCTCAGCTACTTCTTTCTGCCTTCTTCTGTGAAGTTGTTTGTTACATTGGTAATGCAGTTAGATTGTTTTGTTACAATTTGTATTTTACCTGGGATTCCTTCTCATCTCCTTAATGATTTTTTTAAAGCTTTGCATTATGCTAAAATTCAGTTTTGGGCTTCAAAGTTCAATGGGTTTGACAAATACACAATGTCATGTAGCCATAATTCTAGTATCATCCAGGATAGTTTCACTTCCAAGTCCTTTAGGCTTGGTTCAATTTCATTTAGTACAACTTTAAAGATACAAACAAGCACAGAAGTCAAACACTTGGGGACATGCGGTTAACAATTGATACTCAGTTTATCATGCTTGTTTCACAGTTTTTGAAAATAAAAATCAAGTGTTTTTATATTTCTTCCTAATTTTATTTCTCTTCCCACTTGAAGGAGGTTAAATGTCTTTTTAGTCCATACTTTTCATGCTTTACTGGATATATTTGTGATCCTAAACAATAAATAATATAGTAGTATATAAAATAGTATAGATGTATTTTAGATACATTTATATAAATAACAATTTTATATTAACCCTTAAAAATTCAATTAATTTATTTACTTACTTGTGCTCATGTGCACCTGCATGTGTGTGTAAGAGTACACCAAAGTCTCTTTCCATTGCATACAAACCCCAAATATATGTGTCACTTTTCATCTGGATTTACCTAGGTGCTGGAGAATCAAACCTTGTCTGAAAGGCTTTGCAAGCAAGAGCCTTTAACTGTTGAGCAATCTCCCCAGGTCAAATATTGTATCTTAACAGGTTAATGGTGTGAAATTCAATGACTACAACATGGTTTCTTTTCTTTCTCTTATAAATGGACACAATATGGGCTTTACTTTTGCCATCTCATCTGCTCTGTGTCCATCCTGTATACATCTTTCCATGCATGTGTGTAAGAATTTGCCGAGAGCACATATCTGGATATAAAATTGCTGGAACATGTGGTATGTGCATTTTTCTATTTTAGTACATATGGTCAGTGTGCCTTGTTCATTTCCTTATCACTTGGCTCTTATGAAAAGTCATCTTCCCTGACTTTCAGAGGCCATGAAACCAATAGGGTAATTTTCTCAACAGCTGTAAATGGTTATGACAGAAGCTTGGGTTTTATATTTTAAGGGATGTTGGTCACTATTTATAATAATTTTTATATTATTTTCAAAGGTATCTGCATATCCAGGATTTACAAAGCTGTTTTGGAATTTGACTGCACCCAAATTTGCTGTACCAGAGTCAGTCATGAGGGAAACCTTATATCCACAATATGAGGTAATGAATGTTTTCTATATTGTTATTATTATTGTTATTTAATAATTAAATTTTATCATTGCTTATGGCATAACATTTTATACAGTTGTTATTTAGATGGTAATTATCAAGAAACCATTGCCATAATTAGAACTGATGGGAAGACACTTTAGAAATTATTTGTATATGTAAATCATTGTGACGTGTCTATTAGATAAATACATACCTATATAGTTACAATATTATGTAATAAAGATGTAAGGGGCTGAAAAGATGGTCCGGTGGGTAAGATACTTGCCTGCATACCTGAGTTTGGTTCTCCAGTTCCCAGGTAAAGCCAGATGCACAAAGTGGCACATGCATCTGGAGTTCATTTGCAGTGGCTAGAGGCCCTGGCATGCCTAGCTGTCTCTCTCTCTTGCCTTACAAATAAACAAATTAAACAATCTTTTTAAAAAATGATGTAATTAGGACTGGAGGAATGGATTAGTGGTTATGGAACTTGCCTGCAAAGCCAAAGGACCTAGGTTCAATTCCCCAGGACCCACATAAGCCAGAACCACAAAGTGGCACATGCAGCTGCAGCTGGAGGCCCTGGCATGTCCATTCTTTGCCTCTCTTTCTCTCTCTCAAATAAATAAACAAATAAAATAAAATATTAAAAAGATGTAACTATAATTTATATATTTCTTTAAAATGCTATACTTCAGACAAGGTAAATATTGTTTTATTTTAATAGAGAATCCAAGATACAAAATCATGTAGGTGGTTTCATGCATAATTTGTGGTATTTTCATTTACTTTTTTGATGTAATGACTATTGAACATTTATTATCAGATGTTATGTAATAATCACAAATCACTGTTAAAATTTTGGTAGTAATAGAATTATGTTACATGTTTCATTGTTAAGACCTTAAATTTTTTTTTTTCTGGAAAACTAAGGACATATTTATTACATAAATCTTTAATGCATCTGTATCAGTCTTTGGTGGAAAAGCAAACTTTATTTCCAGCCAGCCTTAAAAAGCCAGCAGACTGATAGAAGGGTGTACAAGGACACTTGTCCATTTGACAGAGTTGCACTTGGCAGTCCCTCCAATTCTGCTCATCATGGAGCACTGGCACACCCTTCTCCTCAGGCTGAGACTAGAATGTATTCTGCAAGACGCCCATGATGCCGTGATCTTCCCAGAATGCTCATTTCATTGATAAATTTATTGAGATATCTGCTTTTATATTTACATTGAAAATACAGTTAAGTTAGTCATTTCTCCACATTTTTATGTTATTAAAAAAAGCCATGCCAGGCGTGGTGGCACATGCCTTTAACCTAGTACTCGGGAGGCAGAAATTGGAGGGATTGCCATGAGTTTGAGGCCATCCTGAGGCTACATAGTGAATTCCAGGTCAGCCTGGGCTAGAGTGAGATCCTACCTGGAAAAACCAAAGGAAAAAAAAAAGGAAAAGAAAAGAAAAGAAAAGAAAAGCTTTGAGGTTCACTCACTTATGTTTGAAGCAGTTGAGTAGGTAAAGCTCCTGTCTCCATTTTGTAAGAGATAGCTTACATCCAATCGTCTTCTTGGCTTCTTACAACAGCCAAATTGGAAGATTATTCATTTTCTTTGTGGTTACTGTTTAGGCTAGCATCAGCTATGGTAGTAAAAGAAATGTAATCTCTATAACACATGCCAGCACTGGGCACACTCATGTTCCAGGCCCCTGTTCCATAGTCTACACACTGCAGACCTGCTGACCATTCTTTCCATCTGATGGGGGCTAGTCTCTGGATTGGTGTTCTCTGTGCCACTCTGTGAAAGCTGCTGATCTACCACAGCCTGGTCAGAACTTCACCTCTGGAGGTATTTGCTATAATTTTTACTAGACTTACTTTTGGTTAATGTTAAAAGTGTTGAATACTACTGAAGAATAATTATTAGTTTTTTTTTTCTGTCAAGGAATCTCTGTTTACTCCCATGATGTATTGCTAATTTTACAAATCAGAAAAATCAAGATAAGAAAATCAGAATTTATTTTTCTGCATCAGATACTTACCAGTTTTTGGTTGCTTTTCTCTCATTCAGGAAATTTCTTTTTCTTTGTCTTCATTTTGTACTTTCTTTCTTCTGTTTGTTTTCTCTCAAAATAACTCAGTGATGAGCATCATTGCTTTGTTAGTTTTAATGATACTTTAATTACTTGCACAGTATTTTAGATCACTTAATAAAATACATATTTCAGAAATGAACAAAACAAAAAACATAAAGAAATCAGACATGTGTACTTGTGTAATGAAATCATAGGCAAGATGAATCCTGAGAAACTGAATCCTCAGCAATCTTGTCTTAATTTCTCAAATCTGCATTTTTAAGTGTAAAGTAGGTGTTTGAATATTGAATTACAATTATAGATAAATTTAAGAACTTAGTTCTCAATATATTTTGTTGTTAGAGTGTGACAAAATTTCATTTGTATGTGTTTTATTTTATTGATTTGATATAATAGAGACTAAGGGTTCTCAATGAAGTTGTGTTTTGTTCATTTCTCCGTGTGTTGTCATTTTTTTAATTTCATGTGATATGAGACATATTTATTCTAAATTTTTAAAAATTTATTTATTTATTTGAGAGAGTGAGAGGCAAAGAAGGAGGGAGAGAGAGAGAGAGAAAAGGAGAGAGAGAGAATGGAGCAGGGCCTCTACTCAATGCAAATGAACTCCAGACACACATGCCTCCTTGTGCATCTGGCTTATGTGGGTCCCAGGGAGTCGAATTGGGGTTTTTTGGCTTTGCATGCAAATTCCTTAACCACTAAGCCATCTCTCTAGCCCTTATTCTTAAATTTTGATTTATGAATTTTGTCTCCTACCAATTTTAATGACTTTTTAAAGCTTATTCAGCATATAAATTCCACTACAATATGTCGGGTCTTATGTTTTTTTACTATTGTGTCCAGGGACATTTTCATTTTAATTCCATTGCTTCTTTATTTTCAATTTTGTTTGTTTTAAATATACCATATAACTAGTCAATTATTACTTTTATCTTACCACTATTATTTTATTTTGTGTTTTCTGTCTTTAAAATAGTGTATGTATTTTGTGTTTTCTAAAAGTGTTATGATTTTCTTTAGCAATATTATTGTGCCATGATGATGATGATGATGATGGTGATGATTTTTTTTTAGTTTTTCGAGGCAGGGTCTCACTGTAGCCCAGGCTGATCTGGAATTCACTATGTAGTCTCAGGGTGGCCTTGAACTCATAGTGATCCTCCTACCTCTGCCTCTCTATGCTGGTATTAAAGGCATGCGCCACCATGCCTGGCTATTATGCCATTTTTAGTGGCAAGGTCTACTGAAATTTTATAGGCTCAGTAACATGGAAGTTTTTCCATAGTAAAATTACTAATGCAGTGTCCTTATTTTTAATACTACATATTCCCTTTTCATACTGTGTATTCATTGTGTTTGTGCCATGAAACTCATATTTTACCATGTGTAAAAATCATGATGAAGGACTGAAAGGATAGCTTAATGGTTAGAATGCTTGCCTGCAAAGCCAGAAGACCCAGGTTCAATTCCCCATGACCCATGTAAGCCAGATGTCCAAGGTGGCACATGTGTCTGGAGTTCATTTGCAATAGCTAGAGGCCCTGGTACATCCTCTCTTTCTCACTCACTCTTTCTATTTCTACCCCCTCTCTCTGTATCAAATAAATAAAAATAAAACATTTAAAAATATTTTTTAAAAACATGATTCATATGTCTTGACTTTTTCACTTAAAACATGACTGAGAATATGCAAACATATGCATTTTTTTCTGATTAGAATTGCTGGACAAATATATGCATATTTGAAATATGGGATGATAAATGTATATATTTGCATTTTCATTTTATTAGTAAGGTCTAATGTTTTCATCTATTTAAAGAAATAACCTGTAAACATCCAGTGAACTTAAAAAAGAGAAGGTTTATATTTTGAAATATATTAAAAAATCACTTTAATGCAAAAGATTGGTGAATTCTAATTTGCACCATTATATGTGACATCCGTGGAAATATGATATTCACATTGATTTGAATTAAATATGATTGAATCAAATATGATTCCTTCAAAAGAATCTGCTAAGAACAGTGCACTTGATGGAAAGCCTCCAGCTGCTGTCCTATATGGGATTTGCCATGGTGTCCACTCCAAGGGCAGACCCCTCTGTGCTGCTGACAGCCAATGACTGAGCAGGAGGTGTTTGCTAGAGCCAAACCCTTCCTGCTTGTGAGGGCTTGCTTCTCAGGGCTTTGGAATGGGACTTTCCATCTATCTCACAGAAACTTTCTCAAAACTGCTTCACAATCTAAAGCTCTTTCTACCCAATCTTTCCTTTCTTATGCCCTTCATAGATTTCAGAGCAACACCATGGTTAGAAGCCTTCCTCACTCAGTCCTTCTTTTTATCCTTTAATGGTAGCATCTACTTCTACCTAACTTGACAGAGTAGGAAGTCTGTTAGATGAATATATCACTTTTAAACTATGTGCTCATTTACAAAGTATGGGCATGTACTCTTATAGATCTGCTTATAGGAAGTATGAATATAGGGAGTTAAGAGTAAAAAAAAAATTATCCCAAAAGAGGTAAAAATTATAGCAGTACTAGTAACAGGATTTGTGAAAACTGGTAATTCCAGAGCAAATTATTAGCCATGCCCCCCTCCCAAAAAAATCATTGATGGAGGTTGTTCATCCCCAAATTTCAGGAGAAAATGGGTTTAGCTGGACTGGTAGGTATACTAGGGTGCTCAAGCTCACTGGCTCTACTTACCAGATGGAATCAGAACTTTCTTGAAAGACCCTTTTTCTTAGAGCAGTATTTTCACATAAAATCTGTGTGTTTCAATTTTGAAAAGCAAGTTTAACTCATTTATAGTTTGTGATTGCTGGTATCTTATGTTAATATTACTATTGATAATTTTTAGTTGATACTGTCTTTGGTTTTATATTACTTTATTACTTATGTTTATTTCTTAAGCATTTTTTATTATTCAGTTTTTAAAAATATCAGTGACTTATTACATTCTCATGGTTGTTAAAAACTAGCTTGTACTTAAGCCAGTCCCCTGACATTAATTAATCAGAATCTCTGTCCTTTCTCCCATAAAGGACAGAATCTTTAAAATGTTTTGCCACTACATTATCTGCCACATTTGAGACATCAAATATTTATTTCAATTTTAGTTGAATTTCAGTTTTGCTTTATTCATCAGTAATAATTCAGGCATAGCAAAAAGTTTTGCTGTTTATTTTCTTACCACTTTTTTTTTTTTTTGCCTTGTGTTAGTTCCTTTATTCTAATTAGTTTTTTGCTTTGGTTATTTTTCTTCCCCAGAAATATCTCTAGTGATATTTTTGAGTTCTTCTAAGTATGACTATATAGGGCTTGTTTGGAATTCTTTTGATAATGATTATGTATTACTTTTGTTTATGTCAAATGAACACAAAATTATAGTCTGAATAGTTATTTTTCCAGGCAGCATCTAGTAGTCTGACACTGTCATTCTTCTCACCCTTCCACTTGGCACGTTATGGGCTTATTTAACCTGAAGGTGGTATCTTTGCATTTTGGTTATCAGATGAATACCTGCTAATCTCTGTATGCAAGTCTTACTGTCTAGAGGATGGAGGTGCAACAATGACAAATGAAGCTGCTGGACTGGCAGAGCTTCTGTTCTAATTTGAAGTGTAGATTGAATAAGTATGTGCAGTTGGTTCTTGCTATTTGTGGAACCTTTATACTGTCAAGTCACTATAAGCAGTGAATTAGTGATTACTGCTCCTCAGGCACATAAAGTTAGATTACTGTGAGATTCCAGTTTTTTTTTTAACTTAAAAAAATTTATTTTATTTCATCTTATTTGTTAGAGAGAGAAAGAGGCATATATATAGAGAGAATAGGCATTCCAGGGCCTTCAGCTACTGCAAAAAAACTCCAGACATATGCTACCTTGTGCATCTGGCTTAATGTTGGTCCTGGGGAATTGAATACTTAACCAAGCATTTATTTTCTCTGTAAGGCAAACCAGTCTTCTTTCATTTAGAATCCTTGTCAGCACTTCCACATTATGCTTGTATGCCAGTTTAATGAATAAAACAATTTAAAGCATAAAAATATGAAGTGTCACCAAATGGGCATGAAAAGGACAGTTTATAGTAAGAAGCTAAAACAAGAATGCAGAGAATCCTTGATGAGCCTTGTTTAGGTGTTACAGTCCTCCACTGTGCAGTAGGTTTGTCTCTATCTTTTTTGTAATTCTGTCAGTTTCAGCTTTATATTTTAAGATAATGTTACTTGATGCATAGAACTTTACTTCATTACAGTAATCTCCACCTACTAAATATAGTTTTCAAAGTCTCCCAAAGTAGTGCCACCACCTAGAGACAAGTATTCAACACATGGGAGTGTGAGGAAAAGCACTTCATCTTCAAACCATGACCTATCTTTCCATCTCCACGGACATCTCAGCTTTTATTGTGTGCATACCCATTTCAACAGTATCCCTGGCAAAGAGCAAAAGACAGATTTCTGCATGGAACATCATATAATTGTTCACTAAGGCATATTAGCTTGCACACTATTTTGGCAACTTCCAAGGTTCCAGTGTTTGAGTTGTATTCTGCTTTTTACAATAAACAACCATTGGTTGCTCATATTTTCTATTTTCATATCGTAAAATATACTGTGAAGGTTTTTGTCTTTGTCATACTAAAAGTACCCTTTAAAATATTTAGTAGCTCCTATTCCAGTGTACTTGAATGGATTATATAAGTATAGGACAAAATAGCTCCATAAGTCCTTACATAAAATGATTGTTTTTGAAGAACAACAAGGCACTAAATGTGTCTGTTTTGTCTACTAATTCTCTTACCTTACATTGTGCTATCATTACTTTCTGAAAGCACAAGAATGAACAAAAATTCAATGCTGGTTATTCCCAAATTACCCCAGATTTCTTCATTTTCAATAATAATTATGTGATACTTAACAACCCCCTTCTTATTCAATAAATATTTTTTAATTTGGAAGTTATAATTTGAGCTAACAATTGTAAGACTAGCATTAGCTATTCTGCCACATTTAGGTCTTCTAGTTGATTCTGCATATCCAAATCCTGACTTTAAGATACAGAAGAAGCACATTTAATAAGTATATTTATTATAGCTATTTACTTTTACAGTAAACTTTCATAGACTGTAACTTAGTTGGCTAATAGAATTCCAAGCTTAAAGCATCCAAGACAGTTTTCATTCTCATTTACATTTAGAATGCTTACTTGTGCTTAAAAATGAAGTCACTGCTGACAGCAAATCATGATAATATGTCTTATTCACAAGTCTGCTGCTGACATACCAAAATACATTCAATGCTAGCCTATGAGTTCATAGTGTTATCGCTCTAAAGATTAAGTATTACAAAATAATGCAGACGCATCCAGTTGCCTCAACCCACCCCCAAGCCATATTGTGGGTTTTGGGCATATACTAAGTCTATAGATGGACTTTAAGACATATTTGGAAAGTGTTTTAAAATTTTTTCCCTACAAAAGTCTTTTCTTTTGGTAATAATATTGTACAATGAAATAGCAGTGATAATGGGCATGTAAAAGTACTGAATAGCATTATTTAATACTGTTATCTTTTCATCACAGAGTGTTCAAACAAGCAAAATTTTAACTGAGAAATTCTTGTCTGAAAGGAAGGAAAGTGAGGTTGTTTTACACAGTTATAGAAAAAGTTTTCAGGTATGTATAAATTTTGTTCTGAATTGTGACTTGCCTATAACCAATATATAATTTTTGTAATTATAGTAATTCTAGAAGTTCTTTCTTGGTGTTTCTTTATTCTGGGAAATTGGTTAGACCAGTCAATGGTGTCTTTGTTTAAAGCACATTTCCTCTTTACCTTTCTGGCACTCAGAAAATACTGTCCACTAAACCATCTGCTGTGAATCTTTTCTAAAAATGTCAGCTTTCTGATTCATTTTGCCCAAGAGTTAAATGCTTAAATGAATATGCATGTGAGCCCTTTGACCAAATGGGTAAGGTGTTTGTTTGTAGTCACAAGCAAAGTAGAACTGAGCATTTTCAATGGTGACTGGAGGCATACATAGGACTTCAGTGTCATTGCAGAGCATACTAGTCTGCTTATCAAATGATTAACATGACCAGAGAGAAAAGGACACAGTGAATGAAAGAAGACATGAAATGTATATAGCTGGCTTATTATTGCTCTGACATTTATGGGAGTCAACCAGGAAACAATTTTTACCTTCATTAGGGCATTTGGGCCTCTGTTCCACCTTAACTTCTTGGGCTGCTGAGCCCCACACAGTGGAGAGATTTAGCCTCCTAGGACAAGTCAAACCCCCTTTCTAGTCAGCTAACTGGGTTAGTCTCTCTGTTTCTTCCCTTGTTCCCCCACACAACCAGGAAATGCTTTTGGGTGTGTGGAGGGAGGTGGCAGTGATCCCAGGTCAAAGTTTTTGTTGTTTTTTTTTAAGGTAGGGTCTCACTGTAGCCCAGGCTAACCTGGAATCCTGGAATTCACTATGTAGTCTCAGGGTGGCCTTGAACTCACAGCATGCCTTCTACCTCTGCCTCCCAGGTGCTGGGATTTAAGGTATGTGCTACCACGTCCAGCCCCAGTCAAAGTTTTGTTTCCTTCTTACCAAATGTGTCAGTATGAGTGAGTGAGTGAGTGTGTGTGTGTGTGTGTGTGTGTGTGTGTGTGCATGTGTACACACTTCATATTTTCCCTAGTATGGGGTCATATTACTCATAATCATGGTTTTATCTATAGCAATAGAGAAGTGACTGTCACGTAAAACTAATCAAATCAACCAATCCCAATTTTCTGGGTTGAATAGCCATTTCACTTTCAAGCTTGTGGCAGCAATGCCACTTCTTCCTAAGTATCATAGACTCTCCTCTTTAGAAGCTGCTTCTTCCAGCCCATTCTGCTGCAGTCACAAAGCACAGCTAAGGTATCACTTATGCCTGGATAAACATAAACCTCCACTGACCACGTATTATGAACCCAGCATTATTAGCCAAACCTCCTAATTTGGACTCATTACATATTTCCCACTAAGTTTCTGTTTCCATCTAACTTCCATCTAACATGTATTCTTCCACATTAGAGTTCTTGTGGACTAAAATTGTTGCACCTTGACATTTCCTTATTCTTGTTGGGGACTAGTCACATGAACTGGGATGTTCTCAACCTCTTCTCAGTCTGTGGAAATACTACTGTGTTCACACAACAGTGGTGACACTGCCTTTTTGAAGCTGGTCTGTCCATGTTTTTACTTGTTCAGAATTGACCTCTCCTGCATTCTCTTCATATCTGATTTGTGTCCTCTTAATAGTCATTGCCACAGTTGTTTTGGATTATAGTTATCACTGTTTGATGGTTGTCTAGGGGCATTAAACATATTTCCTTTGTACTCTAGTATGCAATTATTTTTTTAGCTCTTTGAATGTAATAGCACTAGTTTCGGTGACATTACAGCACATGGCAATATTTGTGTGGTCCCCTCCCCAAACAAGTGATTGAGTTTCCTTGATTAGAGGAGTCTGTCTAGGGGAAATTAGATTTCTCAGGCCACACTACTATAGCCCCATAGCTCAGCACATATGTGACACATCCACATCCACAATACACACACACACACACACACCTGTATCACTAATCCTTTTGGGAAGCTTTGCACTATAGCTCCTTGTTCATAGCAGTTATTGATGTTTGTTATCTTAAGTTGAAACTTTCAAGCTAATTTTCAATATAATAAACTTTACTAAATTAATCAAAGGCTTCTATGTCTTATTCATTTCTATAAACCTTTCTATAAACTATTTTTACATTTCATTAATTTACATGAACAATTATCAGTAATATTTGACTGTCATGATATTTGTTTGATGACTAGTGATGATGGTTTATATATGTTTCTAATTTGATTATTTTACAGTCTTTCATACTAAGAAAATCAGCATCATATGAAAATATCCCAGAATGTTCCAGTGCAAAGTATAAAAAATTAAAGGTATTAAAAAGTTCCATTTTTTACTATCTAAAGTAAATGTATTTCTAGCAACAGGATAATCACTTTATCCTGCCTTCAAAAGCATAATGTTTACTGAGTGTTACATTTTGAATCAATTATAGCTTGTTGAGATAGGGAGTACTTTCAGGATTAATATATATTTTTTCTTTAGTTTATCTTAAATTCATAACTTTTTGTATGAAGTTCTTATGTGTGGATTTTTGGCCTAACTTTGCTATAAAGTAAAACATCTATTAGCAAAATTAAATACAGTTAATTTATTGCCATAGCTCAATACATAAGAAATGATATATCAAGAATTCACAAATTGATATTATAGAATAAAATATTTTAATTATTTTAACTCATTATTTCAGCTTTTTGTGTTAAAAGTAAAATTACAGCATCTTTTTTATTTGGATTTATGGAAAGCATTTACTTTCAATTAAAATATATAAAATCATAATTAATATGTATCTACTTTGTAATGTCTATTGATATTTGGCAAAAACCAACCAAATTATACTTTGTTTTAACTATCCCACTATTGGCTTTATGAATTGGCTTTTCAATAATCTTAAAATTTTGACCAGAAATTTAAAGAACTAACAGAAATGATCATCAGATTATTCCATAACATTAAAAGAAAGTAACACTACCAAGGTCATTCTACATAAGTACACACAAAAAAATAAAAAAACCCATAAATCAGTTCCATTGATGATCATATACACAAATTTCTGAACAAAGAGTTGGCAAACTGGATTCAGCAACACATTAAACAGATCGTATACTATAATCAAGTTTTTTCACCATAGGTATGCGAGGATGGTTCAACATATGCAAATCAACAAATTAATATAGCATATAAATGGAGTCAGGGACAGAAATCACATGATCATCTCAATTGATGCAGAAAAAGCATCTCTTCCTGATTGAAGCACTGAAGACACTAGGAATACAAGGAACAAAACCCCAATGTAATTGGGCTGTATATGACAACCCTATAGCCAACATTATACTACCTGGAAAAGACTGAAAGCATGTCCACCAAAACAAGAAGCCACACACACAGAGAAGAGTGTCCTATCTTCAATATAGTGCTTGCAGTCTTAGCATGAGCAATACTGTAAGAGGGGAAAAAAGTAATAAATAGGAAAGAAGTTAAATTATCCCTATTTACAGAACACATGATACTTAAAAGACCTTAGAGAGTCCACAATGAAACTATTAGATCTGTAACAGCAAATTAACAGGCATAGAATCAACACACAAAAATTAGTAGCTGTTAGGGACTGGAGGGATGGCTTAGCAGTTAAGGTGCTTGCCTGCAAAGCCAAAGGACCCAGACTCGAATCCCCAGGACCCACGTAAGCCATATGCACAAGGTGGTGAGTGCATCTTGAGTTAATTTGCAGACTGGAGACCCTGGCACAGCCATTCTCTCTGTCTCTGTCTGTCTTTCTCAAATAAATAAACAAAAATGTTTTTAAAAAATTAGTAGCTGTTCTATCTACCAATAATGAACATACTGAAAAAGAAATCCGCAAGAGTCCTATTCACTATAGCCACAAACAAAGCAAAACAATATATATATATTTATATTCTAACAAAGGAAGTAAAAGGACTCTACAATGAAAGGCATAAAAGAGAAGAAATAAGTTGAAGGTACTAAAGAAGATGGAAATATTTCCTTTGTTCATGGATTGGCAGAATTAATGTGAATGTTGCCATGTTACCAAAAGTGATCTACAGATTCAATGTAATCCCCATCAAAATTCCAATGATATTCTTTACAAAATGCCCTTGAATATGGTAACACAAAAGACTGGCTAGCCAATGAAATCCTAGGCAATTAAAACAATTCTGGAGGCATAGTCATATCTGATTTAAAAACATATTGCATAGCCATAATAATACAGACAGCCTGGCACTAGAACAAAACAGGACTATAGGGAGTAGAACAAAATAAAAGACCCAGAAATAAACCATACAACAATGGCCATTTGATTATCAACACAGATTCCAAAAACATATGTTAGAAATAATAGCCTCTTTAATAAATATTTCTGGGAAAGGGTAGAAGAATAAAAGTAGATTCCCATCTCTCACTCTGTGCAAAAACCAATTCAAAATAGAGCAAATGATTTTATGTAAGAATGAAAACTTTGAAATTACTTAAGGAAAACAAAGGAAAAGAACTTCAAGATAGCAACAACTTTCTGAAGAGGGCTCCAGTACTTTGTGAATTGATAGCAAGAATTGACAGGTGGGATTGCATGAAATTGAAAAGCTTCTATAGAGCAAAGGAAACCATCTGGTGAGTGTAGAAACAGCCCAAAGAATTGGAGAAGATCTTTGCCAGCTATTCATGTGATAAGGGATTTATGTCCAGACTACATAAAGAGCTCCAAAAATTAAACACCAAAAGACTGAAGAATCCAGTCAAAAAATGTACAAACGAACAGAACAGACACTTCTCCAACCAGGGAAACACTAGTCAAAACTATACTGTTATTTATTTTTCTGATATTTATTTAAGATACAGCAGAGACAGGGGGAGAGAGAGTTGAGAAACAGAGTAAGAAAATGAGAATGAATGGGTATGCCAGGACCTCCTGCCATTGCAAATAAACTCCAGATACATACACCACTTTGTGTATCTGGCTTTATGTGGATACTGGTGAATCGAACCTAGGGCATCAGGCTTTGCAAACCAGTGCCTTTAACCAATGAGCCATCTTCCAACCCTGATGATCCATTTTGTCATTGAGTAAACAAATTCCAACAAATGCTGGCAAATATTGGGAAAAGGAAGCTTCATGCATTACTGGTGGGAGTGTAAATTAGTGCAGGTGCTGTGGAAAATCAAGAAACTAAACATAGAACTATCATATGGTCCAGTTTACCTCTTCTGTTTATATTCCCAAACAAATCTAAGCTAGTATAGATATAGCTGCATACTCATTTTTATTGAAGCACTATTCACAGTAGCCAATTCATGGAGTCACTGTGGATGTCCATCAGTTAATGAATGGCTAAGGAATATATGGTATACACACAATGGAATATCATTTGACTATAAAGAAGAATGAAGTCATGTCATTGGGGGGGTGAATTGATGAAGCTGGAAATCAACATGTTATATGAAATAAACAAGACTCAGAAAGAGAAATATCACATTTTATCTAATCTGGAATCTAGATATTTTTAAAAGACTTGAAAGTATAAGGATAACTCTCCAGGAAGAGGAAGGACATCAGTGTGTAGAGGTGCAGGAGAATAAATATAGTCAAAGTATATTACATATGTGTATATAATGTATACATAATAGGGGGTGAACATGTTCAAGGTATATCATGTTCATGTATGAAAATGTTATTAGAAAAACACATTTATTTTTTGTTTTTTTGAGGTAGGGTCTTGTTCTAAGTCAGGTTGACCTGGAATTCACTATTTTGTAGCTGGCCTCTGGCCTTGAACTCACAGCAATCTTCTTATCTCTGCCTCCCAAGTGCTGGGACTAAAGGCATGTGCCACCATGACTGGCTAAGAAAACCCATTTTTTTGTGCAATTAATATGTGCCAATAAAGTTTTTATAAAAATGATTTAATTTTTTATAAAGTGATTAAGCTATATTAATCATAGTTGAATGGTATTAATTTGAAATGTAAACAGATTGATTTTATATTTTTGTGCCTCTGTTTCCTTATTAAGAGACCAAAATCTGCAGTTGAGTTGAGGGAGAAAGAGACCATTCCACCATTCATGGTCAAGGATGACACTCTGAGCAACATCAAAGACCTGCAGTTGCAGAAGGTGAAGGAGCAGGAGCGCCTGCTCACTAAGCAGAAACCACCAGAGGTGCCCTCCTGGAAAGGAAGCCTAGACAACTTCCTGGACAACCTACAGGAGAAAGATAGCTTGACATGCCTGTCTATATCTCTCATAGAAGCCTCAAGAAAAGCTGGCATTAGTTACATTGTTTATCCCAAGAAAAAGAAAAAGAAATGGAAGAAAGGATTCTCAAAAATTACACTTGTGTATGAAAAGTTATCCAAGCCTCCAAGAACACTGAAAAGGTCTTGTCCAAGCTATATATTTTTATAGTATAAGACATGCACTATAGTTTTGGTTCTTAACTTTATAACCTTTCCTTGTAGCTGTTATTTTATTGTCCAGTGAAAATATTCTGAGGAATCAACTCCTCATTTAAAAATATGTGCATATTTTATAGTATAAATGTCAATGGTTTAAATTATTGATTTAAGACTTAATCATTTTAATTATTGATCTAAGGAGCAAATCAGCTGGAAAAGAATCAGTAGACAGAGAAAATGTAACAACTTATTTGCTAAAGGTGGTTTGTTACACAAAACCAATCCTTATTCCAAAGAAATACTATCCTTTCAAACGTCAAAATAAGTTGCCGGTATTTAATTGCTTTCTAATTTAAATTTTTATTGAATTGAATTTTTATTGAATTTTTTAATGTTGTGGGCCTTTTGTAAGGGTCAACATACAAAAATAATTTTTTTCACCTCACCTGGAGCTAGCATATTTAAAAATGTGGAAGCACCAGAAATAATAACCAGTGAAACTCCAGATGTGTTCATATTTACACATTTAGGACAGAATCTTCTTGTAACCAAAGCATTGTGCACATGTGTTTCCAAAAGATCTGGGATATATTTCTCTTTCGATATTCCCAGGTGAAGGACATTCTTATGTTCTTTTGAAAAGTATTCCTAGTGATAAGGGAATAAACATTGTTTTGTTCGCTTTATTGAGCCTTGGGTGTGCGTTAATTCTCCTTTAGTGTTGAGTTCTCAGCAGCTTCTGGATTTCTGCTTTGGTGAGTTTTTGGGTATCCTCAGTGTCTGTCTCCATCACCCTGGACCAGGTTATCAGTCTCCCTATGAAAGCAGCACACTTGCTCATCTTGGCAGTTCCTCTATGGTTTGACTTGGGCCCTGGCTTCTATACGAGGGGTGGTTCATCTCCTGTCGGAGTCAGCTATTTATTCTTGTATGTTTGCTTTCATTCTTTTCATCATCCCATCATCTTTCTCTAGTAGGATCTCTCATCTGGTATATTTTGCCTTTCACTAAATCTGCTGTGTGAAAAGCTAGAGGCAGCTAAGTTCCAGGAGCAAGGAGGGATCAAATGAGTACATCTGTATTCCTAGGTCCTTCAGGACCATGCCAAGCCACTTTATTTTCTTGGTTGTTTCCACATCTGAAAGATGAGGAGCTTATCCACATGATTTCTGAAATAACTTCAGGCTCAAAGATCTCACAAATCAGGTAGAAAAAACAATCTTATTCTTACATTAATAGCATATTTAGAACAATACATTCAAGCTGTTTACAATTTGTCTGTTTCCTGAGATAGTCTCATACCTCATCTCAAACTGTTTCTGTGCACACATGTTACCACTTGAGAACCTGGCTTTCCTGTGCTGGCAGGTGAGCTAGCAGGTTAATTTACTTTAGCTCTTCCAAATGAGAAACCATGACCCATGCTCATGGCTGGGAAACCAGTGATCAAGATTTATTATGGATGAAATTTTTCCCTGTGAAGTAAACAGATTTCTCTTTTCTGGGCTATTTAGATTCAATGATCTGAGACCATAACTTTTGCTTGTGAAAAATTTGTTTACTTTCTGCATTTAACTTTACATTCTTCTAGAAAGTTGCCTAGCTAGTTCTAGTTCTTTGGTTCCTTTAAGATATGTTTATAGCAAAATAAACATATGCTCCTTGTAAAAAAATTAGAACATTTAGCAAGCCTATCATTAAATCACAATAAACATTTTTGAACGTGTATATGGGAATATGTTCAAATAAAATCTACATGTATATGCATTTGTGTATGTTAAATGTATATTGCATAGAAAACAAGGAATTACATGCATCAAACTGTAGCAGTGATTATTTTTGTAGTATCAGAGAACTAGTGGGAAGAAAGTAAGCAGAGCCTTTTAGTATTTTACTTAGTATTTGAATTTTTCTACTGAACATAAATTTGTGATTAAAAATAACATTTTTTTCTCCCTTTATTTTCTTTTTTTTTATTGACAACTTATATACTTACAGAAAATAAACCATGATATTTCCCTCCCTTCTCCCCCATTGCCCTTCAGAACTCCACTCTCCATCATATCTCCTCCCTCTCTCCATTAGTCTCTCTTTTAACTTGGTGTCATCATCTTTTTCTCCTATTATGAAGGTCATGGATATCGAGGCCAATTTCTGTCTGGACGTTGCATTGTAAGGAGTTGTATCGTTCTTTTGGCTCTTACATTCTTTCTGCCACCTCTTCCGCAATAGACCCTGAGCCTTGAAGGGTGTGGCAGAGATGTTTCAGAGCTGGACACTCCTCCATCCCTTCTTCTCAGCACTATGTTGCCTTCTGGGTCATCCCAGTGGTCATCTCCATCTGAAAAGAGAAGCTTCTCTAACCAGAAGTGAGAGTAGCATTAATATGTGAATATGAACATTAAATATAGTGCTTTCGGGGCAGTTTGGTGGGAATAATATATACATTTAGCCAGACAAGAGCAGGCTTTATACCCCTAAGGCTCGTGACCTCCCTTGCCATAGTCTTTTGATTAGATTTTTCAGTACTAGGCATGTATTCCCTCCTGTAGAGCAGGCCTTCAGCCCAATTAGAGAGCAGTTGGTTTCCCCCAGAGCATCCATGCCACTATTGCACCCAATTGGCCATTTGGTGTGTCTGGCCAAACTTGAATTTTCCAGTGTCCACTGTTTTCACTGCTGATGATTTGTGTCTCCCATATGGCTGCATGCTTTTTTTAAAAAAAATTTAAATCTTTATTTTATAATATTAAGTAAAGAAGGTCCATATAGTGTGCTAAACAAATTATAACTCTAAATATATATATTTATGTACATACTTATGACAGGTACTTGCATGTATTACTTAAATATAGTTTTTTCTTTTTCTTTCTTTTTTTATTAGTTATGTATATAGTGTATATACAGTCATGATGGTACCATTGTTAGCCTTCTCCCTGTTCTCCCCCATGGGTAATATGGGTCTTGCCTTATGGGGGTAGCCACCAGTTATGTGGGAGAGGCAATGACTCTGTGCATAATGACCCAATTCATGGTTCTAGCAATCTTTCTGCCCCTTCTTCCATGAATTTCTCTGAGCCATGTTGGGTTCATTTTAGTTCTATTTCAATGACGAGGTCTTGGGAGTCTCTGTGCCTCTGGATATCTGATTTGGTAGCAGTTCAGTGTTCTTTGTGTCCATCTCCTTTGCCCTTGTGCTGGTACCAGGTTCACCAAGAAAACAGCATTCTTGCTCATTTCCCCTATAACTCTATGGCTTCAGCTGGTGCCCTGGTGAGGTGCAATGGGCTGGTTCTCACCTCAGGTTATACGTCATTTGAAAAAGAGAAGCAGATTCTCCAATGGAGAATGAGGTCAGTGCAAAATACATGGATAGCCATTATTATTTTAGAGAGAATTTAGTAAGTGTAGGCTCTCTTGTATCCCACTATTGGTGGGAGCTTGATATTGGAGAGTGGTCTCGGTTTTGGATATGGTTCTGACTTGTTTCCTGGTTCCAGGCATGGGTTCTGTTCCACTGAGTGGATCCGTTAGCCAAATAAAGAGCAGTTGGTAACCCACCATGGCTGTGTGCCACTACTGCACTTGTGTGAGCATCATGTCAGGTTGACTGCTGCTGAGTAGCTTAGACCATGAGTTGCAGCTTTTTCCAGCTTTCAGTTGGCTGGTCTACAAGGAGAAGGTTTTCTGCTCAGCACCAAGTTGATTTCTCAGTGTCCTTGGCTCTCAGGCAAGTGAGGTCTTTAGCAATAGGGTCTTATCACCTGTTTCTCCCGGGAAATCAAGGGCCTTGGCAATAATAGCCTGTAATATTTTGGAGGCTACAGGGATCTCCCTGGCCAACAACTCACTGGAAGGTATCCCATTCCTAGCACTGAAAATTTTCTAGTAACATTCTATAGCTTCTGCATGTGCCATTATTCAAAAAAGTAGGCTTACCACAAAGCAAGACCCACAATCTCCATGGGGAGAGGACAGGGAGAAGGCTAACGATGGTGCCATCATGGCTGTATACATACTATATATTTAACTAATAAAATTTTTTTTTAAAAAAAGAAAGTATGTTTACATAAGTCTTATTCAGAATATCTTGAATTTTGATTGACCCTCCCCCTGCCCTTCTTTTACACACTCTCATCCCCTGGCCTCACTTAGGCCTTTCCCCTGCCTGTAATCTGTTTTTCTACTTTCATATATACAATACCATCCCCTTAAGTCCTTCTCTCTCCTCCTTCCCTTATAGCCTTTTTCTAGCTTACTGGCCTCTGCTACCAATTTTTGGTTCCAGTTCACACACAAGTCTATACATTTGTAGCTAGGATCCACATATGAGAGAGAACATGTGACATTTGGCTTTCTGATGTGGGTTACCTCACTTAGTATAATCCTTTCCAGATCCATCCATTTCCCGTAAAATTTCATAATTTTAGTTTTCTTTACTGCTGAATAGAACTCCATTGTGTTAATGTACCACATCTTTATTATCCATTCATCTATGCAGAGACATCTAGGCTGGTTCCCTTTCCTACCTATTGTGAATAGAGCAGCAATAAACATGGTTGTGCAAGTATCTCTGAGGTAGTGAGAAGAGTCATTCAGATATATGCCTAGGAGTGCTATAGCTGGATGATATGGTAAATCTATTTTTAGCTGTCTCACACTGATTTCCACAATCACTGTACCAGATTACATTCCCACCAAGAGTGTACAAGGGTTCCTCTTTTTTCACATCCTTACCAATATTTATTGTCATTTGTTTTCTTGCAGGTAGACATTCTGACAGGAGTGAGATGGACTGTCAAAGTAGTTTTAATTTGCATTTCCCTGATGGCTAAGGATGTGGACACTTTTTTCAATGTTTCCATGCCATCTGTATTTCTTCCTCTGAGAACTCTCTATTTAGTTCCATAGCCCTTTTTTAAATTGGGTTGTTTGATTTCTTATTGTTCTGTTTTTTAAAAATTCTTTGTATATTCTGGATATTAATCCTCTGTGAGATGTATAGCTGGCAAAGATTTTCTCCCATTCTGTAGGTTGTCTCTTTGCTCTATTCACAGTGTCCTTTGCTGTACAAAAGCTTTGTAATTTCATGAGATCCCAGTGGTTGATTAGTGGTTTTATTTCCTGAGCAATTGAGGTTATATTCAGAAAGTCATTGCCTATGACAATATGTTGAAGGGTTTCTCCTACCATTTTTCTCAAGCAATTTCAGAGTTTCAGGTCTGACATTAAGATTCCTGATCCACTTGGATTTGATTCTTGTGCATGGAGAGAGAAAAGGATCTATCTATTTTCATCCTTCTACATATAGATATCCAGTTTTCCCAGCACCACTTCTTCAAGAGGCTATCTTTTCTCCAATGAATATTTTTGGCATTTTTGTCAAAAATCAGATGGCTGTAGCTACCTGGATTAATATCTGGCTCCTCTATTTTGTTCCATTGATCTACATGTCTGTCTTTGTGCCAGTACTATGCTGTTTTTGTTAATATGGCTTTGTAATATAGCTTAAAATTGGGTATGGTGATGCCACCAGCCTGATTTTTGTTGCTCAAAATTGTTTTGGCTATTCGAGGTTTTTTATGCTTCCAGGTGAATTTTAGGGTTTTTTTTTTCTATTTCTGTGAAGAATGACATTGGAATTTTAATGGAGATTGCATTAAATATGTAGATTGCTTTTGGTAAGATTGACATTTTCACAATATTGATTCTTCCAGTCCAAGAACATGGGATGTCTTTCCATTTCCTTCTGTCTTCTGCAATTTATCACTCGAATGGTTTAAAGTTCTCATTGTAGAGAACATTCACTTCCTTGATTAAGTTTATTCCAAGGTACTTTTTTGAGGGGGGCAATTATGAATGGGAGAGATTCCCTGATTTCATCCTCTGCAGGTTTGTTGTTACTTTAGAAAAGCTACTGATTTCTGTGTGTTTATTTTGTATCCTGCTACATTGCTAAATGTGTTTATCAGCTCTAACAGTTTGCTGGTAGTCTTTAGGGTCTTTTATGTATAAAATCATATTATCTGCAAATAATGATAATTTGATCTCTTCCTTTCCAATTTGTATCCCTTTTATGAGTGTCTGTGGCCTTATTGCTAGAGCTAAGACTTCTAATACTATATTAAATAAAAGTGGGGAAAGTGGATACCCTTGTCTTGTTTCTGAATTTAGTGGAAAAGCTTCAAGTTTTTCCCCATTTAGTATTATGTAGGCTGTAGGTTTTTCATAAATAGCTTTTATTATGTTGAGATATGTTCCCTCTATTTCCAGTTTCTATAATACTTTTACCATGAAGGGATGTTGGATTTTGTCAAGTGCCTTTTTTGCATCTATTGAGATGATCATGTGATTTTTCTCTTTAGAGCATTTATATGGTGTATTACATTTATCAATTTGTGTATGTTGACCCATCCCTGCATCTCTGGCATAAAGCCTACTTGGTTGGGGTGAATAATCTTTCTGATGTATTCTTGTATGCTGTTTGTCAATATTTTGTTGAGAATTTTTGCATCTATGTTCATGAGGGAGATTGCTCTTTAATTTTTTTTTTTTGTTCTGGCTTTGTCTGGTTTTGGTATCAGGGTGATTCTAGCTTCATAGAAGGAGTCTTAGAGGCATATATATTCTTAAAGTATGTCCTTAGGATTTTCTGAATTTCTTTGGTATCTGTTGTAATGGTAACTTTTTCATCTGTAATTCTACTAATTTTTGTCTCTTCTCTGTTTCTTCTGGTCAGATTTGCTAAGGGTTTGTCAATCTTGTTTATCCTTTCAAAGAACCAACTCTTTGTTTCATTGATTCTTTTGATTGTTTTTGTGGTTTCCATTTCATTAATTTCTGCCCCAATCTTTATTATTTCTTCGCATCTACTGATTTTTGGTTTGCCTTGTTCTTCTTTGTCCAAGGCCTTAACGTCAAGTATTAAATTGTCTACTTGTGAACTCTCTAATTTCTCAATATAGGCACTTAGGGCTTATAAATTTCCCTCTTAGGTCTGCCTTCATTGTGTCCTAAAGGTTTTGGTATGTTGTATTCTCATCATCATTTGCTTCTACGAATTTATTGATTTCGTTTTTGATTTCTTCAATGATCCATTCATCATTTAATAGTGTACTGTTTAGTCTCCATGAATTTCTGTTTGCTTTGTAGATTTTCTTGTTACTTATTTGCAGTTTAATCCCATTGTGGTCAGTAGAGTACAAGGGAGTATTTCAGTTTTCCTGTATTTGTTAAGATTTGATTTGTGTCCTAATATATGATCTATTTTAGAGAATGTTCCATGTGCTGCTGAGAAAAATGTATATTCTACAGCATTTGGATGGAATGTTCTGTAGATATCTGTTAGGTCCATTTGTTCCATGACATCATTTAATCCATATGTCTCTCTGTTTATTTTTTGCCAGGATGACCTGTCAACTGATGAGAGTGGGGTATTGAAGTCACCCAGTACAATTGTGTTTGGTGTTATCTATGACCTTAAGTCTAACAGTGTTTGTTTGATGAAATTGGGAGTGCCCATGTTAGGTGTATATATGTTTAGGATTATAATTTCCTTCTGTTGGAGTATTCCTTTAATCAGTAAAAAATGACCTTCTTTATCTTTCCTCACTAATGTTGGCTTGAAGTCTATCCTGTCAGATACTAGGATAGCAACCCCTGCTTTTTGCCTAGGCCCATTTGCTTGAAATGCCATTTTCCATCCTTTCATCCTGAGAAGGTGTCTATCTTTTATTGAGAGATGAGTTTCCTGGAGGTAATAGATGGCAGGATCCTGCCTTTTAATCCAGTCTGTAAGCCTATGTCTTTTGGTTTGGGCATTGAGGCCACTGATATTAAGAGTTATTATTGAAAGGCATGTATTTATTCTAACCATTCTTCTTGTTTTGTAGTGCTTCTTGTTTTACCTTTACTCATTTGTTTTAACTGTTGTTTGAGTATGGTTTATTTTTTCCTATTTCCTCTTGTGCATGTTTTGCTTTCTCTTCACATGAAGGATTCCTTCAAGTATTGTTTGTAGAGCTGGTTTAGTTGTCATAAATTCCTGTACCCTGTTTTTGTTGTGGAATGTCCTCATTTCATCTTCAGTTTGTATAGATAGCTTTGCAGGATAAAGTAATCTTGGTTGACCACGGTTATCTTTCTGAACTTGGAGTACATCATTCCAAGACCTTCTGGCTTTTGAAGTTTGTGTTGAGTAATCTGCTGTGATACTGATGGGCTTGCCTTTGTAGGTGACTTGCTTTTTCTCTCTAACTGCTTTCAATATGTTTTCTTTGCTTTGCGTGGTTAGTAGTGTTATTATAACATGGCGAGGAGAGATTTTTTCCCAGGTTTTGTCTGTTTGGTGTTATAAAAGCTTCTTATATCTGCATTGGCATTTCTTTCCCAATTTGGGGAAATTTTTCTTCTATGATTTTGTTGAAAATGCCTACTAAGCCTCTGGATTGAAATTCTTCTCCTTCTACTATACCCTGAATTCTTATGTTTGATCTTTTCATAGTGTCCTGGATATCTTGAAATTCCCATTCATACCTTCCTATTAGCTTGTCTTTGTCTTTGTTGGACTGTATTATGTCTGCTACCTGGTCTTCTAGGTTAGATATTCTGTTCTCTCCTTCATCCATTCTACTGGTGAGACTTTTTATTTGAGTGGCTGTGCTCTTCAGAGGTAGAATTTTAGCCTGGTTTTTTTTTCAGTAATGCCCTCCTTATTTCATTAAGTTGTTTTCCTGTGTTCTCTTTCATGAATATGCTTACTTCTTTAATTCCTTTGTTTTCTTCTTTGATTCCTTTCATTTCTTCTTTGATTTCTTTGAGAATAGATAATGTCATTCTTTTGAAATCTTTGTAAGGCGTTTCATCTAAAACAGTCTCATTGGTGATCATTTCTGATGGATTTATAATTTTTGGTGGGATTGCATTGTCTTGATTCTTTGTGTTTCTTGTACTATCATGTAGCAGCTTTTGCATCCTGAATTTATTTGATGCTTGAGTTTTCTACTTATCTGCAGTATTCTTAGATGTGGCGATCCACCTTTATATACTTTCAGGATGAGTTTAAGGTGCCAAGTGTAGCTCTTGTACCCTAATCCAACCCCAGAAGTAATCCTAGGTATTGAGTTTGCTTGCTAAGCAGGTATTCTAGTGGACTGGGTGGATGAATTTACTGGCATATTCTTAACTTCAACTGAGCAATATACACATTTAATAAAGACCAGCACACAGTATACAAGTGTGGGGATTAAAACCAACAGATAGTCTTATAAAGCCAAAATCCCTAAGGGTGTGTGTTGCTGTATACCCTTAATCTTGTCATCTAGGAGGTAGAGAATTTCATTCTGAACTGGGTTCCAGGTCACTATGGATGTGGATCAGACCCTGCCCCCAATAATGATAGAAGCAAAAGATAAAGGCCCTATAAATTTGAAAGCATTAAAGGCAACAATATTCAACCCCCAATGTAGCTTATTTAAAATTGGTAAAGCCAACCAAAAATATGTAACCCATAACCTGCCCTGACACGGAAAGAGAGATTAGCACTTCCAATGCAGGCCTATGTACCTTTTTTTTTTTTTTTTTTTTTTTTTGTGGTCAGTTGGCCTCATTACTTTTTTGGTGTGGCCTTCAATCTCACCAATGCTGAATGCCCACCTCGATCCCTCCATGTTGTGCTGTGGAGCTGCAGCTGGAGTTCTGTTCAGCTGTGCTGGATGCACTGCCGCTGGGGGCTGAATGCTGGAGGTTCAAGGTTCTGATGGTTGGGGGATGGGAGTGTTCAGGAAGCCTAGAGTTGCTCACACATGCCCACCTGTATCTCTTTCAGTAGCTCCTTAGTTGATCTCAGGTGTCTTTCCTTCAGATTTCTTGACTCTGCAAGGAGGCTGATGAGGTTGGCAAGTCTCCTAGTTTGATCTGATCAGTGCACCTGGCAGGGGGTTCCAGGCAAGCAGATCACATGGATTGGGGCCACAAGCTCCTTAGTGGGATTCTAGCCATTTTCCTCCTTTTTGGTGGATCTTCATCTTTCTTGCTTCTCTGCTGTGTCTATGAAAAACCTATACTCCTGCACTTTTCAGAAGAGTGTATTTTGCTGTGGTTTTGCTTATATCCCTCCCTGGGCTGGTTTGGTGTGGCTCCTACTCTGCCATCTTACCCAGAAGTCCCCTCCCTTTCTTTTTAAAAAAGTCTTTTGGGAGTGTGATATATGGAAAGCTGGGATTCTCAAAATACATTACTATTCACTATAAGTGTTTTATAGAGTAGACCAAGGGGCTTTACACTAAAATTTAATGGATCTCTTTCCTTAATTCATATTTTTTCAATTTCAATTATCTCTGTCATAAGTGATTAAAAAATATTTTATTTATTGGATGGAGAGAGAGAGAGAGAGAGGGAGAGAGAGGGCATGTCAGTGCCTCCATCCATTGTTAATGAATTCTAGATGCATATGCCATCTTGTGCATCTGGCTGACGTGGGTCTTGGGGAATCAAACCTGGGTCCTTAGGCTTCACAGGCAAGTGCCTTAACCATTAATCCATCTCTACAGCCCTCATAAGTGATTTTAAGTAATATCTGCTCTTCAGCTAGAAAGTAAAATAGATGAAGAAGTGAGCAAGTTGTAATATAGAAATATTACTTTAGTTGGAATTTGTTTTGAATGCACATTAATTTTATTCATTTTTTATGATTATACTATTTTATTTTCTTGGAGTTTATTTTTAAAATTGGTACCAGGAAGCAATTGTACTAAAAAAAAGTATCATACTTCTGGAATCTCAGCCATCAAAGTAAATATGAATAATTGGTTAAGAAATAAGCTAAATATCTATGACATTTGCCATTTCAGCTGCTATCCAGTGATAGCACACAATCTGCCTAGATATGTACATCTCAATTCCATCTACATCTGCATTTCTTTAAGAAAGTGAAGAATCATTTCTGCTTTTATAAAAACTTGAGGATATTGATGTTATTAACATATTTACTTTTTATAATACCATCTATTGCTTTTTGGAATTTAGGTTCCCAAGTATTTCTTTCTTTCTATTAACTGGTGAGTTTCTTTTTTAAAACACTTACAATAATTTTTTAAAGCATAGAGTGAAAAGTATATATCTCATTCATTCTTTTCCTTCCCTCTTATTTTCTAGAGATTCAGGACTAAATTTTAATATTTTACCAAAGTAACAACATTAGCTCAGACTTGATTATTTTCTCTATTCTCCCAATTAATTAATTGTATGTTTCAAGTTATATTCTTCACAGTTGCATAGTCATTCTATCACAGTCCAAGTCTTTATACCTTTCTATATTGTTCCCAACAGTCCCAAACATGAATAGTTCAAAAGTTAGGTTAAGATATATATGGAGTTCAAGCAGATTTATAGGCTCTGTTTATTCAACTCCCTTTCTTTCTGAGTTTCCTCCATTCCAGCTCCCATGCATTTCTTTTTACAGTTATCTGTAGTAAAGTTGTAGAATACTTATTGCTCACTGAATATCTTTACATGGATGCTTTGGTACCATAGCTCATCCCTGGTGCATAGCCACTGAACAGGCTGATTCTCCAAGTTCCAACTCACATCCAAGTGCTCCTAGACAGTGTTTACTCTTCTGAAATTCCCATATAGTTGTGGTTTTCCTTTTCTTTTTTTATAATTTATTTTTTTAATTTATATCATTCTAATTTTACATTCATAATGGTGACTCCATTATCCTCCCTGTCCTCCTTCTTCCAAAGAGACCCTCACCAATGGGGTCATGCATTGTGGGGGTAGTCAAGAGTTATGGAGGATAGGCCAAGTCTCTGTGCATAGTGCCCCAACTTGTGGCTCTAACATTCTTTCCACCCCTTCTTCCGTGAATTTCTCTGAGCCACATTGGGGTCATTTTAGTTCTACTTCAGTGATGAGGTTTTGGGAGCCTCTGTGTCTCTGGATATCTAGCTTAGTAGGAGTTGGATGTTCTCTGTGTTTATCTCCTTCAGCCTTTTTCTGGTGTCGTGATCCCCAAGCGTGCTGTACTCTTGCCCTTCCCCCGCATTACTCTATGGTTTCAGCTGGGGCCCTGGTGAGGTGTGATTGGTTGGTCCTCCCTTCAGGTTCATTGTCCATCTGAAAAAGATAAGCAAATTCTCCAGTGGAGAGAGAAGTTAGTACTAGATAGATGGGATGGCCATAGATATTTTAGAGGGAATTTTATATTCATAGGCCCTCTTTTCACCCACATTTGGTGGTGTCTTGATCTTGGAGACTGAGCTCATTTTTGTACATGGTTTTGAGTTATTTCCCAGTTCCAGCAATGAGTTCCATTCTACTAAGTGGATCTATTAGCCAAATCAAGAGCAGTTGGTAACCCACCATGGCTGTGTGCTACTACTGCACTTATCTGAGCATTACGCCAGGTTGTTTCCTGCTGGGTAGCTTAGACTATGAGTTGTTTGGACAGATGTTGGCCATTTTCCTCCAGTTGCTTGTGTAGCACCCTCTGTCACTAGACTAGCTAACTGTCTGGGGACTGACACTCTTCCAGATTCTGGCCAGGTCTCTCCATGTTCTGTGTCATGCGTGTGTGCTGTCTTCAACAGTGGGGTCTTACCATTAACCTTTGGTGGGTCATCAAGAACTCTGACAGAAATATATCTTTTTTTTGGGGGGACCTTGTAGAGTCTCGGATCAACAGCTTATTGTGAAAGTTAACCCCGTGCTATTACTGGGAGTTATAAGTCAGCGCCAAGGGAGGTGAGGGAAGAAAAAGAAAAAAGACAGCATCTTCTTCTTTTTGTAACTAACATTTTTGTTTGTCATTGTTATTAACAGGAATAAGAATTTTCTCTATGTGGCTTCCACCATCATAACAAAGTCAGAACTCTGTGTCTTTAGTATATATTTAATGGGAGGTAACAGAACATGTTTATATATTGATGGGAGTGATTTAGTGGTGACAAATACAATCAGTGATACAGAAAAATGAGGTAAGAAGGAAAAGTTGATGGGAAATAGAAAACAGATGATACAGTGGAATTCTAGAGAAGGAAGAACTTCCATCACTGTAAATAAGGGAAGGCAGTGAAAGTGTTGTAACTGAACATGCTAAGTTCTTTCCCCTTGGTGATTGAAAAACCAGTTGCCTAACCAGAAGATAAAAGAATGGAGAAAGAGTAAAGTATGAGCTAATGTGCTATATGTGAGATGTGAGGAAAAAAGGAAGTTCAGGGTGATTTTAAGAATTTTTACCTGTACATTGAAAATATGGAGGTTATCAAGATGGCTAAGACTGTTCAAGGAGCAGGTAGCCCTTAACAAGAATGGTTTGGGTGACAGTATAGACAAAGGTCTATTAAGGCTGTGTTTCATTCTATCTCTCAGATTAAAATGGCACCATAGGATAGGTGACATGCTGGGCAGGACTGTAATAATACATATTATTGATCTTTCCAAATACATGCAAATGTGAACTTCACATGATACATGTTATAAGAATGGAAAGTGTCAAGTCAATACCCATAAGTCAGATGCTAGTAGCTATATTCGTTGCTTCAGTAGATATGTGTACCACATTTGGACCTATGGTTGTAATTGTTATCAATACCTTATTAGGTTCATGATAATTTTCAATTGTTTTCCACCAGATATCTGGTTTCTGCACTGTCAAAACAGGAAATAGGGAAGTGTAATAACCACCTGCATCTCTTTTTTGTATTTCTGATCATGTCATTCATCTGAGTATGTAATTATTTCAGTCATGTGGTATTTATTTTTGTTTGCTTTTGTTGCAGTCAGCTTTGAGTTGCTGCATAAAGAACACAACCAAAAGCAGTTTATGGGAAGAAAGGTTTTATTTTGGCTTACAGACTCAAGGGGAAGCTCCAAGATGTCAGGGGAAAATTATGGCATGAGCAGAGGTTGTAATCACCTCCTGGCCAACATTGGCTGGACAATTCAGTGGAAGAATTTGCCCAAACACTGGAAAAGGGAAGCTGGCTATAACACACATAAGTCCAACCTCAACAATGCATCACTTCCAGGAGGCTCCAATTCCCAAATTCCCACCAGCTGGTATTTAGAACACATGAGTTTATAGGGGGCACCTGAATCAAACCGCCACACTCTACCCCTAGCCCCCATAATGTGATAACCACACATGACATAAAATGCAATGCATTCTGTCTAACTCTAAAAGTCCCCATAGTTTATATCAATCCCCATGATGTTCAAACATCCTCATAGTCCAAGGTCTTTTAACTGAGCCAAAATTAAAAAAAGAAAAAAAGTAAAAAACCCTTAATGACACAAAATAAACATTCACAGTGCAAAAGATGGCATTGGGCATCCCAAAGAGAGATTAAAACAATACAAGATTGAAACAACCAGGGCAAACATAAAACTCTGTAGCTCCAAATATGACAACTCTAGCCAGTGACTAGTCTCCAAGTTTGATAATTCTAACTGGTGATGAGTCACTGGAGTTCCAGTTCTGTCCCTCCAGCCAGGCTACTCACAGTCATGGAAAACTTCATCTGGTGCTGGCAGCTGTCCTTGACAACCTGGCATCTCCATTGGGTCTCCACAGCAACCCATGGTTCATCCTCATGGCTCCATTGGGCTTCCACACTGGTAATCCAACAAACCTGCTTCACATTACCCATGGCCATTTCCAAAAAACAAAATAGTGTTGCAAATTCAATGTGTTATGCTCCATAATATCAAGTGGGCTACTAACTTGTTAATCTAGGAGGGTGTAAAGCATATTATGAGAACAGAGCATTCCTTCAGCATTTAAGCTCCTTACTTCAAAGGAGTTTGCATTCTTCCTGTTGTCCCAATGCAGATCAATTGGCCCAGTCTCAAATGGTTGTAATCTCTCAAACAATTGCAGCTGAATGGGAAGCAGTTTTGGCCCAAAGACCTCCTTTTTTTTCTGTGCCACATCCTTCTACTCATATCAATCTATTTCTACACAATGCCACCCTGTGCAAGTTCTCAGGACATGGGTTTAACAGCAAGCCTCTTACACAAACTGCTTCTAGCCCAGTGCAGGCAAAGCTCTTTCTCATCCTCATAAGCCAAACCTCACAGTCCATAGTTCTTACTGTATTCAGGGCTTTCAACTCTGACCAGAAAAGTCTGTCAAGCTGTACTTACAGCATTGCAAAGCATATCTTAGGCCAAGATTTCAAATTCATCCACATTCCTTTGGTAAAGCAGTTCCAAAAGGCTAAAGCCACAGAATCAGGTTTCTAGCAGTAATGATACCACTTCTTGGTACCAATTTTACTGTTGCTGTCAGCTTCTTATTTTTGTCAGAAAACACCAACCATGAGCAGTTTGTAGGATAAAAAGGTTTATTTTGGCTTACAGACATGAGGGGAAGCTCCATGATGGCATGAGAAGAGGGAGGGCATCACTTCCTGGCCAACATCAGGTGGACAACAGCATCAGGAGAGTGTGTCAAACACTGGCAAGGGGAAGCTGGCTATAGCACCCTTAAGCATACCCCCCCCACAATGTATCACCTCCAAATTGCCACCATCTTGAGACCTAGCATTTAGAACATGGGGAACACCTGAATCAAACTACCACAGCTATCTTATTAGGTAGTTGTGTGGGATGGTACACTTCTGGATATTTCCACTTGGCCCTTTTTTACCATTATCATCCTACCTACTCTTTATTCTTTTTGACGTTCATCCATTCCCACTAGCAGTCTGGGATGAGAAAATGACCACAGGTTAGTTTCTTGCTTCATTAGATCCACTATTAGAGAGTCTCAGGCTAATCATCTTTCTATCACTTGACTTTTGTAATTTCCTAATTTGATATATAGAATCATGATAAATTTAGAGCCAGAATCTAATGGTCTATTTCCTCTTTCTCACACTTTTGGAATCTTTAGAGGGAAATTTATTGTATATTATCTAGTCCACGTTGCAGGATTATTTCTCATTGGGACCTGGCCTGGCCTTCCTGTCAAGTGAAGTTTCAGACTATGAGCTCCTTTAGGTCTGAGAGGGTATGCAAGAGGATGTGACTATCAACTATATAGTTAGCTAGCTTTATACCCAGAAGCCTTCGAAGTTTCTTGCTTATCTAAGACAAACACTACCTTAGCAGGCTGCCCATCTGTCTTTGAAGAACTGTAGCCATTTAGTTATTGCCAAAGATATGTGCAAGGTAAAACTTGTTTATTACCTTTCTTTTCCTATGGTTTATTGTTATATAACTGTGTCCTTCAGATCTGCAATTGTAGAACATTTTTAGTGGGGATTTGTTCCTCAAGAATCTTATTACTCCCATGGGATTGCTGAACCAGGTTAGTTTGTTCCTGTTCTCCCATGCACTCATGTCTGGATCTGAGGTCAGTTCATACAGAGTGTTTCAAGAGTTTTGTATCCTCAGCTATACATTTTATGTATTTTACCCCCAGGAGTTAGGGCTTGACAAAGGATTCTCTATGTTGCAGATCAATTCCTATTTCTCCGAGGCTTAGAGCTCATTTCTCTATAGCAGTGGCTCTCACACTGTAATCCCTGGATAAATGTATGTTACTTGGGAACTTGTTAGATGTACAAATTCTCAGACTCCATCCTGTATATATTGAATTAGTAGCTGGGAAAGCACGGAAATCTGTGTTTTAACAAGCCTCTTAAATGACTGCTATGTATGCTAACATTTGAGATCATTTGTTTAGCATGTCCAGGGTGGTACAGCCAGGGATACACTAGCTAGGACCTGGAGCCAGTATCCAAAGCTACCCTGTTCAGGAAGAATATGAGAGACTAAGGAATTATAAAGACTATAGGAGGGTGTAACAAAGGCAATTTGAAAAGCTGCAAAAGTATAGCAAAACTGATTGATAATGTAGTGTCCCTGGGGCTGAAAATACTCAATTCACTTCCTTTCTTTTTCTTTCTGTTTTCAAGATAAGGTCTCACTCTAGCCCAGGCTGACCTGGAATTCACTCTGTAGTCCCAGACTTGCCTCAAACCCAAAGTGATCTTCCAATGTCTGCCTCCTAAGTGCTGGGTCTAAAGGCATGTGCCACCACACTGGACTTCAATTCACTCTCTACATCTAAGTTTGGAGGACAAAAAGAGGGAGTGGTTACTAGAACCTGATAGAAAATAGTTATATAAAAAGGATTTCCATGTAAGAAGTTGTATCTTAGGTCCAGGGTAATAGCTAGTTTGAGGTAATCTTGGAGACTATATGCCTTGACTTTATGTTCTTACTTATTATTGGGCTTTCTAATTGAGAAAGCAAAATACAAGAAATCCCCTGGATGTTGACTGTACTACATTTGAGACCATTTATTTAGCTTTGCCAGGGTAGTATAGTCTGCTAGGGTAGAGAACAAGATGGAGGAAGGTAGAGGTAAATATCACACAGTCCTTTGTATGGTGATATTTGAACAGAAATACAAACTGAGGATCTGTCCAGTTACAAGGGCAAGAAAGTATAATGCTTATGAGTAGTGGTCTCAGAGTTCTATACTGGAGAATGTTGCATGGAATTTCTCAGATTATGAAAACCATGAGTTAGTTCTGGGCACTAGGGGCAGGGTTTGGAAGGAGAGAAGAGATATTGTTTATATCTTCAAAAGTAAACAGAATAGAAGCAGAGTTAAGAAGTTCTTATACTGCAAACAAAACAGATATGATTGCTTATTCTAGAAGGTGGAATGTGGAGAGTATAAGAAAGTAATAAAGAGAGGAAAACTTCTCCCTACTTTTATTCTTCTACCATTTAGCACTAGGGATTTTTTATGGTGACTGTTCAGTAAATGTAAAATGGTGGAGCAAAGCACTTGTTATTTGCTTCCAATTGACTGTTCTTATCCTATCAACCATGGCTGGTGCAGCACTGTACACAGTCAGTGTTACTGAGTGAAGGCTGTATTGACAATGGAGAATTTGAAGATAATCCTAGAGTGGCAGTATTTGAAAGCACCTCTTATTGCCCAGTTTGATAACCTGCTGTGTAATCAGCTCCTTCTTTCTTTCCACCTCAAGTTCTCTTCATTTTAACTCCCAAGTTCTCCATTTTAATTTCTCTGGTGAAGGGCAGAGTGGGAGGAATCAATTAAACCTACAGTCCAGAGAGGATACAACAGAGATTTTTCATATTATGACAGTTTGATTGTGATTGTGTGTGTGTGTGTGTGTATGTGTGTGTAGAATGGATATGGTGTGGTATATGTGTAGATGTGCAGGCCTCATGTGTATGCTTGCAAAGGCCTGAGGAGAATATTGGGTATCCTTTTTTTATTGCTTACCCACATATTTTTTTTTCCTTGAGAGTTTTTTGAATTTTGGAAAGATTTTATCATAGAAATTATACATAGTACTTAAGAGAGGGAAGGAATGCAGAGCTCTTGCCCAAAAGGAGGCAAGAGGGGGTTCCATAAGGTATAAAGTGCCATCAATAATTTTTTAAAATTGAGAACTTTAATATATGAGCATATTGCAAATAGGTCATATTCGCATGAGATATACTCTTATGTTCCCTTTCCCCACCCCCATTCCTCTGAGGACCCTCCACGTGGGGTTATAGGTGTTCACTGTGGAGTTTTGTATGCACTACTCAGTCTCTCTGTCTGCAGGGGAAAAATGCCTCAGAGTATCCCTTTCCACTCTGTGATACTTACATTCTTTCTGCCTCCTCTTTCACAATGTTCCCAGAGCTTTGGAGGGCATGTTATAAGTTTTGTTTTTTTATTTATGCTGAGCTCTCAGCAGCCTCTGATAATTTTGTTTTGATAAGTTTTAAGTCTTCTTAGTACCTACTGCCATTCCTGTGGATGAAGTTCTCAGGTTAGCAGCGAGAGTAGCACTCATATTTCATATTCAGCTTCCTCTGTAATGTTCGCTGATGCCCATCTTTTAAGAGTATTTTTTACTGACAATATGCATACATGTACACACTGATCTTAGTATTTCATAATTTTCCCCTTACATTATTTTCTCCCTCCCCTTTCTACTGGCCCCTTCTTCTGCACATTAGTTCGTCTTATATTTTGATATCCTTTCATTTTTTTCTTCCATAATCTATGATGACATGTTTATTGGGCCTAATATTGTGAAAGTAATGATAGCTGCTGTGAGGTTATGAATGTCATGGCCAATTTGTGTCCAGATGGTAGCATTCCAAAGCATTCTTCCCCATGCTTCAGCATTACATTATGTCTACCTTCTCTTTTGCATTGTTCCTGAGCCTTGATGGGTGTGATAGAAATGTCTCATTTAGTGCTGAGCACTCAACAGTCACTTCTCAGCACTTTGAGAAGGTTTTGGTCTTCCCAGTGGTCACAGCTACCAGCAAAAGGAAGTCTCTCTGACCAAAAGTAAGAGCAGTATTAATATAGAAAAAGTGATGCCCAACTTTTCACATGGGTTCTGGGAGTCAAACTTAGGCCCTAGAAGCCCTTATGCTTAAGTGGAAAGCTCTTTTTACCACTGAGCCATCTCCCTAGTCTGTGTTAGAATTTTAAAAACTAAAAAGGTAGACTTGATTTACATAAAATTAGCACACAATTTTATTTTGATAATAGAAAAATAGTAATTTTGTTTGTGGCTAAGTTAATTTATTGATCAGAATAATAGCATTTCTATAATTAAAAAATATAATCATTGTGTTTTAAAACTAGATCAACATCTCATGGAGTACTTCCAGGGGAGAAGAAATGTTTTATCAAAGTTCCATTATATGAACTTCAAGAACGGTGTCCCAGTTTACCTTCGCTTTTAAATTTCGATAAATTTGCTCAAAGTAAGGGAGGAATACCAGAAAATACTGATCCTCGCACATGGGCTCTTAAGACATTCACTAAAGACAAACAGCAGAAAGCACGCACTCAACCAGTTCCATTATTTGTCCAAAACAACCTGCTTGAAAAAGCAACTGAGCTACCAAAGCTGGAATTAAGTGATTCTTTAAAGTGCACTCTTCCACGAGAGATCATGGAACATTATCAATCTGAAGTGGAAAGACTGACTGAAGAAATCAACAATAAGAAAACACATCTTGCTTTTGCATATTGTAGGCGTGGAGCTATTTATAGGAAACTGGGCAAGTTGCGCAGTGCCATGGATGATCTGCAGAAGGTATGTTTCTAAAAAATAATAATATTCACCATTTATGATGCTTTTAACTATATGTTATTTTTTCAGGATGTTTGAATAGTGAATAATCACAGTATAATATGTGCAAATGTGAAAATGTCATTACTGACATTTTCTAGTAATTATTTAAATAATACTGGCTCTTTGTTACATTGGGAGGTTTTAACTTTCTGTTATACATACATACATATATACATGAAGTACTAGTGTTAATAATGTTTGAAGAACTTGTTTGGCAGTGTATCTCCCTGTAGCAAATCAACTTTAATTTAATTCACACATGTTTTCCAGGCTATATTATTGGAGCCATTGTTTTTAAATGCCTATTGGCACCGACATTTCATTTATCTTTACCAGGACAAAATTAATGATGCTTTGGATGACTTGAATTATATACATAAATATAATAAAAATAATGCAGGTGAGTTGTATTACTTGTTAATATATCTCACCTTTTGTCATTGTTATAAAAACACAAAAACTGGGCTGGAGAGGTGGCTCAGCAGTTAAGATGCTTTCCTGCAAAGCCTAATGACTCAGCTTCAATTCCCTGGTACCCACACAAAGCACAAAGGGGCACATGTATCTGGAGTTGCAATGGCTGGAGGCCCTGGATCACCCTCTCTCTCTGTGTCTCTCTTTTCTGTCTCTCTGCTTACAAATAAATAAATAAAAATATTTTTTTAAAAATCAGATAAGAGGGTTGGAGAGGTGGCTTAGCAGTTAAGCGCTTGCCTGTGAAGCCTAAGGACCCCTGTTCGAGGCTCAATTCCCAGTACCCATGGAAGCCAGATGCACAAGGTGGCACATGCATCTGGAGTTCATTTGCAGGGGATAGAGGCCCTGATGCACCCATTTTCTATTTTTCTCTGCCTCTTTCTCTTTCTGTCTGTCTCTCTCTCAAATAAATAAATAAAAATAAACAAAAAGAACAGATGTAAGTTCTGCAAAGTGGTAGTGACTGCCCTGAGTTAAGGTTTTGCTCATCCTCTATTCTAAATACAGGTTCGCTCAACTGTATTGTTTTCAAATCATTCCTCATGGTTTGAAGTATTCATGCATGCCTTCAGAAGGTTACAGTATAATGGATTCCTTTCCTGTTAATCTCACAAAGAGAATGTGAATTTAAGAGTAATGGATTAAGAGCTAGCGAGATAGCTCAGTGGGTGAAGTGCTTGCCTTATAAGCTTCAGGACCTGAGCTTGAACCCCAAACCTACACCAAATGCTGAGTATGGTGATGCACACTTATAATTCCAGCACTGAGAAGTCAAAGACAGTTATTGGATCCAGGCTGACTTTGCTAGACAGCTAGTCTAGTCTAATTGGTGGATGGATTGCAGGTCAGTGGAAAGCCCTGTCTTAAAAGATGGTGCACACTGCCTAAGAATAACACCTAACGTTTCCTCTGGTCCTCCACATACACTTTCATCCATATATATGTACCCACACATATCACACATGCATACTCCAAAAACTGTGGGTTGAGGGCATGGGGCTCAGTGGGTAAAGTGCTTGAGTTTGGATCCTCAATTTCCACATTAAAAATACTAGTAGTATTGGCACATGCCTGTAACACTAGAATTGGGAAGGAAGACACAAGGAATCCCTGAGGTTCAATGGTTAGTCCAGCCAAATTGATAATCCCTAGGCTCATTGAGAGACTGCCTTAAAGAATAAGGTAGAACAGGGCATGGCAGCACACACCTTTAATCCTAGCACCTGGGAAGCAGAGGTAAGTGGGTCTCTGTGAGTTCAAGGCCAGCCTGGGGCTACAGAGTGAGTTCCAGATCAGTATGGGCTAGAGTGAGACCTTACCGCCCCCCCCCAAAAAAAAAAACAAAGCAATGACAATGACAAGGGGCTGGAGAGATGGCTTAGCAGTTAAGGCACTTGCCTGCAAAGCCAAAGGACACAGGTTCAATTCCCCATACCCATGTAAAATCAGATGCACAAAATGGCACACACATCTGAAGTTTATTTGCAGTGGCTGGAGGCCCTGGGGAACACATTACATTTCTTTCTCTCTATTGGCCTCTTTCTCTCTCTCTTTAAATAAATAAATAAGTAAGTAAAAAGGTTTTAAAATGTAAGGTGATGAGCAAGGAAGATCACTCTTCCTCCAAAATCAACTTCTGACCTCCACATGAATGTGCACACATACTTCCTGAAACACATGCGCCCACCCACATAAGAACACACATACTCATATGCGTGTACACACACACACACACACACACACACACAAATAAATAAATAAATAAATAAATAAATAAATAAATAAATAAAAATAAAAAGCCCTACAAAAGTTATAGGTTGAGAGGTAATTCAGAAGTCTCTTGACATTAGGTTTTGGAATGCAAATTGTAGTGTTGGTAGTGCCTCTTGGCTGGTTGAAATCTATTCCTTTTCCATATGTGCCATTCGCTAACTTAAAAACCACTGGACATAGAACTTTCTAGAAATGTGAAAAGGTCATCCTCATATCTGAATCCCCCAGCATTGACTCCATATTCATAAAATATAGTAGGTGCCCATTAAATGTTTTCTTGACCTATTTTGATCTCTGCTGAAAAGCCCATAAAATTCTGTGCCATCAGATCCTCACTTTTTACTATAGTTGTTAAGATTTTAAAATTTAACATACACAAAAATGAATGGTAATTTTTGTTAATTCAAACTGAGAGTACCTGAAATCACAAATGAATACTTAAGTAGCTTTTGAGAACAAATTTAATATTGATTTTTTATGAAGTAATTAAAAGAGTATAATAACAGAGGTTTCTATTCCAAGACACATTTTTGCAGGGGGAGAGACTGATACTTTAAAGTTCTCATAGTTGATGAAAACCTTGTAACACTGAATTTTACCTTTTCATCTTATTTAGAGGCATACTTGTCAAAGGCAGAAATTTTCCGGGAAAAAAAAGACTTCACGGTGGCAATTCTGAATTATACCCAGGCAATTAAGTGCAGGCCCACAGATGCAGACATCTATTTCCGGAGGGGAGAGATGCATGAAAAAACAAACAGAGTATTGGCTATGGATGACTATGCTAAAGTAAGCATTATAACATATAATGCTGCTGTTCATATATTGTAAATCACAATATCTTCACAAGTCCTTACATTTTTATAATTAAAAATAAATTATTACATTAGGAATTAGAGCCTTCATAAATGGTATTAATATTAATATGAATTCAGTGATTTAGAAAGTATTGGCAAATGAATGAATTCATATCAGAGAGTACATGTAGGTACTAAGGCAACTCTAAGGGCTTGACTTTTCCAGTTCTCTCCTCTTGAACTAGGAAACCATGTTTTATAAAGCCTTTGAAAATGTGTTTTCTTTTCAGACAATAGAGGAAATTACCTTTTTTAAAAGTTTATTTATTTATTTTTATACTCTTTTATTCCTTCTCCCCCCTTACCTTTTCTTTGGGGCTCTCCTCTGTGAGGTTATGGGATTTGGTTTGGTTCCTGAGGCCTCAGTCCATCTCTGTAGGGTAGTGGGGGGGACTGTGCCTCAGGGTATTCCCACTCACTCTGAGGCTCTTACAATCTTTCCGCCCCCTATTCGACCATGTTCCCTGAGCCATGACAGGCCTGTTGGTAGTCTAAGTTAATGTTGAGCTCTTTGCAGCCTCTGGATTTCTGCTTGGGAAGGTTATGCTTGATCATTGTATCTGCCACCATCACTCTGGAGCTGGTTGTCAGTTTAGCAGTAAAAGCAGTGTTCATGGGCAGTTTCACTGCAAGTTCTCCTGGGCTCTTCAGATGTGGAAGAGGTGGCAAGTGTCATTGTCAGCAGTCGGTTATATTGTTGTTTTATCTATGGATCTTGACTCTTCTCTATTTCCTCTGTCATCTGTAAAATAAAGCAGATTCTCCAACCAAGACAGAAAGCAGATTGGGTTAAAGGGGGTATGCAAAGTTATTTGAGAGAATTTTTATATAAGCCCACTCTTCTCCAAAGAGCAGAGGAGGGGGTTTCTTTCTGAAGTCTGAGTTTTCTGATTATGGAAAACTAATTTGGTTTCCAGTACGAGATTAGGCAGTATGTCCAATCAAATAACAGTTGGTTACCCACAGAGGCTGTGTGCCAGTTCTGCAGTATTGCACAAGTGTGTACTACTTGTCTGTCTGGTTGGTTTAATAGCCTGCAAGGTTCCGGACTTATTCCTGCTGTTGGTGGCCATTTTCTTCCAGCAGCTCCCATGAACTCTCCAGCACTATGGGGGCTAGCCAGGAGGCAGATAGTTTTCCTTTCAGTTCCAGTATGGTAATTTGATGTCCTGTGACCATGGCCTGTGGAATCTTCAGCAATAGGGTCTTTCCTTTTAGCTCTGGCAGATAATCAAGTGTTTTGGCAATGACCTGCATTGTTTTGTGGACCTTATGGGTCTCCCTGGCCAACAGCTCACAGTGGGGAGCCACCCAACTCTGGGCCTAGGAATTATAGTCCAGAGTTTGTGGTTTTAAGGTTTAGCTTTTTCCACCTTTTTTCCATACTAGACTGTCCCCCTCTCCCTTTATTAGTGGTTATATCTTGTAGAATGCTAGTCAGAAGTAGGATTTCTATGGGACTGATTCATGTTGTCTTAACTTTTGTGTAATTCCCTTCCTGCCCTTTCTACCTCCTATCCTTCTAAGACCCCCATGCACCCAATATTCTGGCCTCTCCTAACTTGTCAGGTGACTCCTTCTTTCTCCCTAGTTATTCTTTTTACTTGTATTAAAATATTGAGTAGCTGATGTTACCTTTATGGAACATACTTGCTCTTCAAGAACCTGTGATTACTAATTAATTAATTTAAAATATTTGTTGACCAAGGCACTGCATAATATAGTGGTTAAATGGTGAATAAAATGGATGTATCTTGCTTATTTAGAGATTATATTTGCATGTCTGAAAGAAAGATGCTTAATGGACAATATAAAACATATATACATATAATATATAATAAAAGTTACCATGGAGCTGTGAAGGGGATAAAGACAAGGGAGGTATTTGTATTTGGTTGAGTGATAAGGTTTACACTGTTGGCTCAGTGAAAGGATGATATCTTTGCCAATTCATTTCTTCTCCTCATTTTAGGAACTATATTAATCCATACTTGATTTGATTGAATCAACATTTATATGGTCTAATATGTTTCTTCTTCAATTAGGATAAAATGCTGTGAGAGACCTAGTATAACTCCATTCTAGCTGGACAATTCATGTATCATGGTCAACGAAGCCTTGGCTTCTTGTATTTGTTTTTCTTCTTGGGAATTATAATGTATCAGGTATTTGATAGTAGATGCATTTCTTAACATGATCTTTGAATGCAAAGTTGAAAATGTTGGCATCTTGAAGTTGTGTATTGTGGGTAATTTGAAGTTACTATGTGACTATATGCTTTTTTTATTTTTTCTCATGTGACATGTTTATATACTTCCCTACTCCTGTAGTGCATTTTTTATAATCCCCAAAGAATAGATGCATTAATGAAACGTGGGATGTTCTACTTTGAAAACGAAAATTGGATTGCATCCATACAAGATTTTACAGCTTTGATAAAAGTAGATCCCCAAAATTCTCAAGCAAGGTAAGAATGATTTTAGATGTGGTTTTTTGAAATTATTGTTATTCTTTGAAATATATTTTAAAATTTTCTTGAAATATATTCAATAGCCTTTTTAAAACAAATCAATTTTCAGTGCCTCCAATGAATAAAAATCTTATGTAGACCATGATAGTGGTCAATATAATAGGAATAAATGTCAAGAGTTATTTCTTTATATTTCCAAAATAGTCTTTTACAGACACATTCTTCATATCCATTAAATACAGAAGGTGGTTCAAATATTTTGTAGTATCTTCTCATAATTTGGGTACTAAACTTTCTTCTAACCTTACTCTGCACAGTAAGATTCTCAGTTGTTTCCCTTTTAATCTAACCTTTGTTTGGAAGAGGTTTAAATTGTGTATATAGTCATGTGTACTCATCTTTTCGCTTTTAATTTATTATTTATTTATTAAACCAAGCCTCACTATGTAGCCCAGCCTGTCCTTGAAGTCAATCCTCCTGCCTCAACCTTCTGAATGTTGCTGGGATTATAATGATATACAACCATGTCTGGTTTCACTTGAAATTTTTTTAAGTTTTTTTTCTTTATTAGTTATGTACATACTCAGTGTGAAAATAGCACATGTTGGTACCATCCTTTGCTTCCTCCCTGTCCTCCCCACTCTGAAAGGACCCTCTTCATTAGTAATGCCAGTTATCCCCATGGGGATTATTCATGGTGGGGGGTATCAATCAGTTATGCGGAAGAGGCAATGTTTCTGTGCATAATGTCCCAACTTGTGGCTCTAACAATCTTTCCACCTCCTCTTCCGTGAACGTCTGTGAAGCATGTTGGGTTTTTTAGGTCTACTTCAGTGATGAGGTCTTAGGAGCCTCTGTGTCTCTGGATCTTTGGTTTGGTAAGAGTTGAATGGTCTTTGTGTCTATCTCCTTCACCCTTGTGCTGATACCAGGTTCAGCAAGAAAGCAGCACTCTTTCTCATTTCCCTAATTATTCTATGGTTTCAGCTGGGGCCCGGGTGAGGTCCAGTGGGCTGATTATCTCTTCAGGTTCTGCATCCATCTGAAAAAGAGAAGCAAATTCTCCAACGGAGAGTGAAGTCAGCATCAAATAAATGGGATAACCATTATTAGTTTAGAGAGAATTTAATAGGTGTAGGCCCTCTTGTAGCCCAAGATTGGTGGAAGCTTGATATTAGAGAGCAAACTCATTTTTCAGATATGATTCTGGCTTGTTTCCAAGTTCCAGCTATGGATTCCATTCCACTGAGTGGATCCATTAGCCAAATCAAGAACAGTTGGTTACCCACCATGGCTGGGTGCCACTATTTCACATGGGTGAGCATCATGTCAGATTGTTTGCTGCTGACTAGCTTAGACCATGAGTTGCTTGGACAGATGTTGGCTATTTCCCCCCAGTAGCTCATGGAGCACCTTCTGGCACAAGACAAGCTAACTGTCTGGGGACTGACTCTCATCCAGGTTCCAGCTATGTTTCTCCCTGTTCCGTACCAGCAACATATGGTTTCTTCAGCAGTAGGGTCTTAGCGTTAATCTTCGGTGGGTCATCAAGTGCTCTGACAGAAGTCTGTCTTCTTATTGGAAACCTTGTGGGTCACCTGATCAACAGCTCATAGTGGATATTAACTGCATCCTGGTGCTGGGAGTTACAGCCAGTACCAAGGAAAAAGAAGGAAGAAAAAGATAAGTAATATAAAAGAGAGAGAAGAGAGAGAGAAACAGAACAAGATTAAGGTTAGTCTTCATCAGACCCTCTCCAGGGCCCTTTGATTCAGGGGTTCCCTCTAAGGACCTGATGAAGGTTCAACCTTTTAGTCTGTCTTTCTTGATATAGAATTTTATGGTACCAGTTCCATTTGGGTCCAGTTTTGTGTCCCCCCCATCCTTGCCCTCCCCTTCTGCCCCACCCTCCCTATTATCTGGTCCTTGAGATGCCTATTAGGTATGTCAGCATCTCTGGAAGATCCAGGTTAGGAGCCACAGATGAGTGAGACCATGCGGCAATAGTTTTTCTGTGATTGGGTGAGTTTGCTGAGAATGATCTGTTCCAAGTTTGACCATTTTTCTTCAAATTTCATTATGTCATTTTTCCTTACTGCTTTGTAGAATTCCATCATGTAAATATACATGTCTTGGTTATCATCCGTCTAATGATGGACATCTGGGTTGATTCCAGTTTTTAGCTATTATGAATTGAGCAGCTATAAACATGGTTGAGCAAATCTCTCTGAACCGAGGTATGGAGCTTTTAGGGTAAATGCCCTGTAAAGGAATAATGGGTTCAGATGGTAACACTATAGTCAACCTTCTAAAGAGACTCCGTATTGCTTCCACAGTGGTTGTACCATCTTGCATTCCCACCAACAGTGAATGATGGCTCCTATTTCTCACATCCTCACCAGCATTTGTTTTCATTTGATTTTTTATTTTTATTTATTTATTTATTTGAGAGAGGGAAAGAGGGGAGAGAGAGAGAGAGAGAGAGAGAGAGAGAGAGAGAGAGAGAGAAAGAGAATGGATATGCCAGGGTTCCAGCCACTGCAAACTAACTCCAGATGCATGTGCCACCATGTGCATCAGGCTTACGTGGGTTCTGGGAAATTGAACCAAGGTCCTTTGGCTTTGTAGGTAAGCGCTTTAACCACTAAGCCATCTCTCCAGCTCCCTTCATTTGATTTTTTCTGTTTGCTATCCTTACTGGGGTAAGGTGGAATCTCATAGTTGTTTTAATTTGCATTTCTCTCATGGTTAGGGATGCTGAACATTTTCTTAACTGTGTGTTTACCATTTGTATTTCTTCCTCTGAGAACTCCCTATTCAGTTCTCTGATGCATTTTGTGAGTGGGTTGTTTGATTTTTTTATTATTTAGGTTTTGAGTTCTTTGTAGATTCTAGAAATTAGACCTCTGTCAGTTGTATAGCTGGCAAAATTTTTCTCCTATTCTGTGGGTAATCTATTGGTTCTGCTTATTGTATGCTCGTCTGTGAAAAAATTTTCAGCTTCATGACATTCCAATAGTTGAGTGAGTGTTTAATTTCCTGAGCCACTGGGGTTTTGTTCAGGAAGTCTTTTCCCACTACTATATCATGAAAAGTTCCTCCTAATTTTTCTTCCAGTAGTAGCAGAGTTACTGGTCTTATATTGAGGTCTTTGATCCATTTGGACTTGATTTTTGTGCATGGTGAGATGTGTGGTTTGAGTTTCATTTTCCTGCATATGGTTGTCCAGTTTGTCCAGCACCATTTTTTTACAGTCAACATTTTTAAGGCCTCTGTTGAATATTAAATAGCTGTATTTATTTGACCCAAAGTCTGGGTCCTCTATTCTGTTCCATTGGTCTATAATCCTTCCAGTACCATGTTGTTTTTGTGACAATGGCTTTGTAATATACCTTTAGATCAGGTATGGTGATAACCTCCAAAGGTGTTTGTTTTGCTGAGGATGTGCTTGGATATCCGAGGCCTTCTTCCATTACATATGAATTTTGAGATATTTTTTTTCTATATCTGTGAAGAAAAATTCTGGGATTTTTATTGGTATTGCATTAAATCTGTATATTGCTTTTGGTAAGATTGCCATTTTCACAATGTTAATTCTGTCTACCCAGGAGCATGGGAGGTCTTTCCATTTTCTCAAGTCCTCCTCAATTTCTTTCTTGAATGTTTTTATGTCTTCATTATATAGGTATTTCACATCCTTGATTAGTGTTATTCCAAGGTATTTAATTTTTGTTGCTATTGAAAATATAACAATATCACTAATTTCTTTCTCTGTATCTTTGTCTTTTGCATATAGAAAGGCTACTGATTTTTGTGTGTTGATTTTATATCCTGCTACTTTGCTGAAGGAATTAATCACCTTTAAGAGTTTGTGAGATGGTTCTCAGGTCACTTATGTATAGAAGCATGTAGTCTGTGAATAGGGCTAACTTAACTTCTTCCTTTCTAATTTGTATCCCTTTTATTTCTTTCTTCTGTCTTATTGCTTGAGCTAGGACTTCTAGTACTATGTTGAAGAGCAGATGTGAGAGTGGACACCCTGTCTTTTTCCTGATCTCAATGGGAATTCCTTCAGTCTCTCCCCTTTAATTATTATTTAGGCTTTAGGAGCTTTATATATAGCTTTTATTATGTTGAGGTATAAACCACTCATGTCTATTTTCTCCAATGTTTTGATCATGAAGTAATGTATTTTGTCGAAGGCCTTTTCTGCCTCTATTGAAATGATCATGTGATTTTTGTGTTTAAGCTTATTTATGTGGTGTATTACATTTATAGATTTCAGTATGTTGAACCAACCCTGCATTCCTGGGATAAAACCTATTTGATCAAGATGGATAATGCTTTTGATGTGTTGTTGAATTTGGTTTGCAAGGATTTTGCTCAGGATCTTCACATCTAAGTTCATCAGGCAAATAGGCCTATAATTTTCTTTTCTTGGCACATCTCTGCCTGGTTTTAGTATTATGGTGATACTAGCTTCAAAAAAGGAGTTGGGGATCTTTCCCTGTTCTTTGATTAGGTGGCACAGTTTGAGAAAAATTGGTCTCAGTTATTCCATGAAGGTATGATAGAATTCAGTGGAGAAACCATCTGGTCCTGGACTCTTCTTTTGGGGAAGGTTTTTGATTACCTTTTCAATTTCGATGGGTGTGTTAGGTTTGTTTAGGAGATTAATCCACTCTGAATTTAGCTTTGGTAGGTGGTGTGTGTCCAGGAATTCATCCATTTCCTCCATATTATTCAGTTTGGTGGAGTAGAGGTTTTTGAAATAAGTCCTGATGATTCTCCCAATTTCACTTATGTCTGTTGTGATCTCTCTTTTTTCACTTCTAATTTGTTAATTTGAAGCACCTCTCTCTCTCTCTTTTTTTTTTTTGCTTGATCAGATTGGCCAGGGTTTTATCAATCTCTTTATTTTTTCAAAGAACCAGCTCTTTGATCAATTTTCTTAATTGTTTTCTTAGTTTCCAATTCATTATTTTCTGCTCTGATATTAGTTATTTCTGTCTGTCTGGAGCTTTTTAGCTTGGATTATTTTTGTTTTTCCAGTACCTTTAGGTGGATGGTTAGGTTATTGATTTGGGAGCTCTCTGTCTTTGTTATGAAAGCATTTAGTGGTATGGATTTTCCCCTAAGGACCACCTTCATTGTGTCCCATAAGTTTTGGTATGATGTGTTCTCATTGTCATTCAGTTCTAGAAATTTTGCAATTTCATTTTTTATTTCATCCACTACCCATTTAATGTTTAAAAATGTGTTGTTCAGTTTCCAGGAGCTCGAGGGATTCCTAGCACATCTTTTCTTGTTAATTTCTAGCATTACAGCATTATGGTCTGATATCATGTAGGAAATTATGTAGATTTTTCCTAAAAATATGGAGGCAGGCTTTATTGCCCAGTATATGATCTATTTTAGAGAAGCTTCCAGGGAATGCTGAGAAGACTGTGTTTTCTGTGGATTTTGGGTAGAATGTTCTATAGATGTTTGTTAGGTCTAATTGATCTATGATGCTGTTAAGCTCTCTTACTTCCCTGTTAATTTTATGTTTGGATGTTCTATCTATTGCTGATAGTGTAGTATTGAAGTCCCTGACTGTGATGATGGTGGTAGTTATTTCCATTTTGTTGTCAAGTAGGTTTTGTTTTATGAATTGTGGTGCACCTGTGTGTGGTGCATAAAGATTGATGATTGTGATATCCTCTTGTTGGATCCTTCCCTTTATAAGTAAGAAGTGGCCATCTTTGTCTTTTGATCATTTTTGGCTTGAAGTCTAGTTTATCTGATATTAGTATAGCAACACCTGCTTGTTTCTTATTTCCTTTTGCTTGGAATATGTTTTCTACCCTTTCACTCTGAGGAGGTGTCTGTCTTTAGTGGTGAGATGGGTTTCTTGAAGACAGTAGATTGTGTGGTCTGATTTTCTGACCTGCCTTATTAGCTTATGTCTCTTGATCAGTGAAGTAAGACCATTAATTTTTACGGTTATAACTGTGAGGTTTGATTTAATCCCTGCCATATTGTGGTGGTTTATGTGGTTTGGTGTTTTCTTGGACTTTGTAGTTTTTTGTACCTTCTTAGTTTGGTTATTGTGATCTACTTCTTGTAGGCACTTGAGGTTGGTTATTTGACTCTTCTGTGTGGATAATTCCCTGAAGTACTCTCTGTAGGTTTGGCTTTGTGTTCATATACTTGTAAAGCTGACTTTCATCATGGAAAGTTTTTCTTTCACCAACTATTATTTTGCTTGGTAGAGTAGTTTGGGGTGGAAGCCATAATTTCTTAGACTTTGCAGTGGTCCATTCCAGGCCCTAATGGCTTTCATTGAGAAGTCTGAAGTAATTCTGATGGGATTACCTTTATAGGACTTTCTCTTTGTTATCGATGTTTAGAGTCTTAATGATAATATGTCTTGGAGAATTTCCCCTTTGGTCCAGTCTGTTTGGAGTTCTGTTAGCTTCTTGTAACTTGATGGAACTTTCTTTTGAGTGAGTGGGAAAGTTTTCTTCGATAATTTTATTGAATAAATTCTCTATGACTTTGGTCTGAATTTCTTCTCCTTCTGATAATCCCATGATCTGAATGTTGTTTGCCTTTTTTCTATTGATTTCTACAAGTTCTTGCTTACAATTTTTATGAACTTTGTTGATTATATTTATGATCAATATTTCCCACATTTGTGATTATTACTGAATTCCTGAATGTTGTCTTTTGGTAAACAGAGTTCTTAAATATAATATAGTCTGATTTATCAATGTTTTTTGTTAAATTTTATGATTTTTATGTTGTATAAGAAATTCTTTCCTATCTTCAGTATTATATTCTGGTAATTCATTTTAAATTTCAGTCTGATAAAGTGACTTGTCATAATTATATTAATTTGAATCTCTTTAGAACTGAATCAAATTATATCTGTTGACCTATTCAGTATTTTTCTTAGTCTTAACTGTGTAGTTTAAAATTTAGATATTATGAATTTGTTTGTGCACTTTGTGTACAGATTTGTCATGCCCATTAAAGTTTGCATGTTAATTTTAAATATAATTTTATTATATTTTTAATTTTAAAATATTTCTATATACTTATGGGCAGTAACTGATATTATGATATGTGCATTCATTTATAATGATTAAATCAAACTAATTAACTTTTACAACACCCTAAACATATATTTCTTTGTATTCAGAATATTTACTATTATCAACTCTTAACAATTCTTAAATATATCATATATAGCTATTAATTGTAGTCACCATGTTGCACAACATATTGCTAAAACACATTCTTCTCACTGAAACCTTATACCTTTTGCCCAATGCCTTCTCCATGCATTCTGACACTGTAGTCTTTGGTGGTTATGATTTTAGTCTATGCTTCTATTTTCTTGTGTGTGTGTTTTTTAGATTCTATAAGTAAGTTCATGAAGTATTTATCTTTTCCTGCTTGATTTATTTCATTTAGTATAATATCCTCCAGTTGATCCACGTAGTCACAAATGACAGAATTCCTTTCTTTGTAAAGCTGAATTGTGTATTCAGCACCATGTGTATATATGCCACAGAATGGGAGAAAATATTTGCAAACCATACATCTCATAAGGGAGTAATATCCAAAATATATAAGGAACTAAAACAACTCAAAAGCAATAAGACAAATAACCTGATTTAAAAAAAAATGGGCACCAGACCTAAATACATATTTATCAAAAGAAGACATACAAATGGCCAATAGCTATATGAAAAAATTTCAGCTTCACTGATAATCAGGAAATACAAACTAAAACCACAATGACACATCACTTCACACCTGCCACACAAGGCTTAGTGGGAATAAGGTGAATGGTTTTTAATATGAAGAGTTAGACATTTTTCTGCAGACAAATTTATCAGTCTCTTTTCTGTATCCTTATTTAACCTCCATTTTAAGATCAGATTAACAATTTACCCACAGATTAATTTAAATTGTTTTAAAGATTAACTTTTAAAATTTCATATTTAAAAAATTATTTTATTTTATTTATTTGAGAGAGAGAAAGAGAGCGAGAGAAGGAGACACATTTCTGAAAATTTTTGTTGTTGATACTCATATTTTCTATGTAGCTGAACTCATTATATTTAAGTAATACTAATTTTGTTTCTGAAATTATAAAATATATACTTCTACATTACTAGTATAATCATTTCAAAGACTTACAATCCATTGACTTTTAGTTCAGTCATAACGTTGTGCTACTGCTCTCTAATTACAGAATATGTTAATTTTTCCAAAAGCAAGCTTTGGTAGCCCTAACCCCCTCTATTCAGCCCCTGCAAACCAGTGATCTACTTTTGTATCTTTGGATTTGTCCATTCTGGATACTTAATATGAATGGAATTACATGTGACCTTTTGTGCCTGGCTTCCTTCATTTAATGTGAGTTACGTAGTATGAATTGATACTTCATTCCATTTTCTGTGGATGTACACATTTTATTTAACTCTGGGTTGTTCCCAGCTTTCATCTGTTGTTGATACATTGACATGAACATATGGGTTCCATTTTCATAGAGAGGTATCTTAGTATGTGTGAACTGATAACTCATTGTGGATTTGATTTGCATTTTAATAAATATAAATTATGTTAACATCTTTTCATGTGATTATTGACCATTTGTGTATCTTCATTGGAAGAAAGTTTATTCAATTTCCTTAGCAATTTTTTTGGTGTAGTGTATGTGTATGTGTTCATATATATTTACATGTGAGTGAAGGTGCATGTGCACATGTGTGTGCTTGTCTGTGGAAGCCAAAGGTCAACCTTGAATTACTTTCTTAAGTTTTTCTACCTTTCTTTTTGAGGCAAGATCTCTCACTGGCTCTCATAAATTTGGCTGGAGTTTGCCAGCAAGCAGCAGGGATACTCCTGTTTCTGCCTTCCCAGTGCTGGGATTACAGGTGTACACCACTGCAGCTAGCTTTTTTGTGGATGGTGGGGATCTAAACACAGGTCTTCATGCCAGTGCATCAAACACTTTACCTTGCTGAGCCATCTCCCCTGCCCTTCTTTGCACAGTGTTTAATTGGGTTGTTAGGTTTTTGTTGTTGTTGTTGTTGTTATGAGAAGTCTTAAAAGTTCTGCTTACTAGACCTATATCAGATATATGATACACAAATAATTTCTTCTGTTTGGTGAGTTGTCTCTTTAATTCTAGATCATGACATTTGATACACTAAATGTAAATTTTTTCTGAATTCTGATTTATCTTTTACTTTTTCTTTAGTTGCATGGGCTACTGGTGTCATGTGTTAGAAAGCACCCTCAAACATGAAGATTTACTTCCAAGAGTCTTATTGTTTTATCTTTTGTATTTAATACTTAGACTATGTAATTTAATGTTTTAATGTGTAGTGAATATGGCCTCCCACTTCATAGTCCTGTATGTGAACATCAAGCTTGCCCTCACTATTTGTTGAAGAGACTGTTCTTCCATGATTTGATCTCAGCATTCTTGTGAAACTTTTATGGGATATTCAAACTCCAAACCCTTAGGAAGCCCTAAGTTCATGTTTGTATTTAACTAAAAAACTGGGCAAACCAAGCTGAGGAGGATAATTATAAAATTATTATGATATTATTATTATAATTATTAAATTATTGAAGGAAGTACAGAACTAAGGGAAGGAAAACGAATACACCCACGTGATCTGAGAGCCCAAGTGTTGGGCCTGGAAGAAAGGTGAAAAGAGATTTAGAGAGAAAAGAAAAGAAAGTATAGAGAGCTCCTGCCACATGGAGAGAAGGAGTGGGATAGAGAGCCCATGGGAGTAGGGGTTAGGGAGTTTCTCCCCTTGTCTCAGTACAGTCTGCAATAAAGAGAAACTCACCAGAACCTAGAGGCTCAGGAGTAAAGAATGGGCACCAAAAGTGAGGCTTATCTCTTGGCATGCATCTATTTATAACCTTATTGTGGTGGGTTTCACCTTCTGGCTCAGGTGAACTAGAGTGAAAGCTGATTGGTCTGGGCTAGGGGCTGGATCAAGAAGAGGCCAGCCATGATGCCAGGTTCTGGGGCCTGAACTTGACCTATCACAATGTCAGGATTAGATTTAAATTCTAGGAAATGGGACCTCTCTCCCAGGAATGGCTCAGGTTGTTTGTGGAAAAACAGATCTAGAGATAAGAATTCAGATCCTGTGATCTCTAGCAAGTGCAGATTGTGAGGGCAGAGGATATTGCCTTTACTTTCAGGGGCCCAATCACCCTAGCTGCCTAACAAAGCTACATGACTCCCTCTCAAAACTGCCATCAAGGATGGGTTTCTGGTCTCTCAGTTCTATTTTTCTGATTTATAATCTGCTTTGATTATGGTTGCTTTGTATTAATTTTTGAAATAGGAAAGTTTGAGCTTCCCAATTTGTTTTCTTTCTAAAGTTTTGAGCTATTTACCCTCCCTAGCAATTTCATTTGAATTTGAATTTTAAATTCAAAAAAGACAAATGAGATTCTGGCAGGAATTATATTGACTGTAGATTGTTTTGAGAATATTATGATTTGAACAATATCTAATGTTTCAATTTAAGGACACAAGATGCCTTTTATTTAGGTTGTTTTTAATTTCTCTCAGCAGGGTACAAGTCTTGGTTAAACTTATTCTGAATTTTTTTGCTTCTTTATAAGGTGTTGAAAATGGAATTGTTTCTTAGTTTTCTTTATTTTATTTTGTTTGAGAGAGAGAGAGAGAGGCATAGAAAGCAAGAGAATGGGTGTGCCAGGTCCTCTAGCCATTGCAAATAAACTCCAGATGTATGCACTACCTTGTGCATCTGGCTTATATGGGTATTGTAGAATTCAACCTGGGTCCTGAGGCTTCACAGACAAACACCTTAACTACTAAGGCATATTTCCAGCACAGTTTTCTTTAAGCACTACTCATTTTGATGTGTTGATCTTGTGTCTTGAAATTTTGATGAATTTCATCTAGCTTTAATATTTTCATGACTTCTTTAGGATTTTCTATTTCAAGATGAGTTTTGGCTGAAGAAATGGCTCAGTGAGTAAACTGCTTGCTGCACAAGCATGAGGATCTGAGTTTAGATCTCCAGTATACACTTAAAATGCCAGGTGTGGTGGCATGAGCCTGTGATCCCAGCACTGGGTACAGACAGAGACAGGGAATCTTCAAGGCTCACTGGCTAGCTGCTCTAGTGGAATCAGTGAGCTCTAGGTTCAGCAAGAAACCCTGTCTTGAATAATATGGTGGAGAGTGACTGAAGAAAATATCCACCTTCGACACCTGGCCTTCACACACATGAATGCGTGTGTATGCATACCTGCATTGCTCACACATTCACAACATACATATACACAAGCACACTCACCAATATACATACAAACCAGGATTATGTCATCTGTGAACAGTAAGTTTTACTTCTTTCTGTCTAATTTGAAAGGGAATAATTTTTTTTTGTTGTTTAAGCATCCTATCCTGTACAATATTGAATAGAGACATTGAAAAAGGACATTCTTGTCTTGTTCTTGATCTGAGGGAAACATCTCTGAAACATGATGCTAGTTAGCCATATGTTTTTCACAAATTCAATCATGTTGAATATATTTCTGTCTACTTCCAGTATTTCAGTGTCTTAAAATTTTTAGTTTTGAAGAATGTTGGGGCTGGAGTGATGGCTCTGTGGCAAGGTACTTTCCTGTAAAGCCCATTGACCAGGATTAGATTACACAGTACCCACATAAAGCTAGTTGCACAAACTGGCACATGTGTCTGGAGTTCATTAGCTATGGCTAGAGGCCCTGATATGCCCATTCTCTGTCTCTCTCTCTCTCTCTCTTTCTCCACTTGCAAATAAAATGAAATAAAGTATTTTTTTTAATGTTGGACTTGGAGCTGGAGAGGTCGCTCAGTGGTTAAGAGTGTTTGCGCTCTAGCATGAGGGCCTTTTGGCCCCATGTCTGTGAGCCCTGTCTGCTCAATGGGAAGAGGGGAGGGATACAGAGAATCATTGGTGCTCACTGACAGACAGCAGCTCCAGGTTGAGGGAGAGACCCTGTCACAAGCAATACAAGGATGAGCAGATAAGCAATAAGAAAACACCTGAACATCTGGCCTTCATGTGTATGTTGTTTTGTTATACTGGGAGATGGAACTCAGGGCCTTAAAGTGCTTTCTTAACCACTGAGCTACATACCCAGCTCCTTCCCTTATTTTAGAGTATAAAGAGCCAGGTTACTGGTTTCAGATCTTTCTTATTTGGTGTGAAATTTATGTATCTTACTCTGAGTCCTGCCACTGCCTTTTCTTTTGTTTGGTTAGGTTGTGTGTTTATGTTTTCATTTGTCTCAAAGTATTTTCAGATTTCCTTTGTGACTTGTCCTATTTAAGATAATACCAGCATGAAGTATGTTAATTTCCACATATTTGTGAATATCCCACATTTCTCATGTTTTCTTCAGCTGTTGATTTCTAGTTATATTCCATTATTGTCAGAAAAGATACTTTGTGTGATATGTCTTTAAAATCCACCGAGATTTGTTGTTTGGTCAAATATATGGCCTACTCTGAGAAAGTTCTAAGTGTGTGTGAGAAGAATGCCTATTCTGCTACTGTTGGTTGATGTAGTCTGTAGATTTCTGTTAGGTATAGTTTATACTACGTTCAAGTCCTCTCCATCCTTGCTGAACTTTTGTCGCTTGTTTCACTCCTAATGGAAGGATAACCACTGAAGTCTTCAACTATCATTGTGGAAGTGATTTTTTTCTCCCTTAATTCTACTATTCTTTGTTAGGTATGTTTTGGGATTATATTTCTAACTGCATGGTTTCATATTATAAGTGTGTAACTGTCAGCTTTTCTGGATGAACTGATTCTTATCTGTATAGAATGTTCTTTATTTCCTGTTGTAATTTTTAATTTAAGGTATATTTTGCCTGCCATTTTTATAGTCACTTCTGTTCTTTTCTTTTGGGCTATGACTAGTATATAATATCTTTTTCGGTTCTCTTTTTACTAATACTAGAATGTTGTATCTTTTTCTAGTCTTTCAACTTACTTATGTTTTTGGATCTAAATTGAATCATTTATAGATATTATACAAGTATATCATCATAATCATTATTATTATTAGTTTTTAAAGGTAGGGTCTCACTCTAGCCCAGGCTGATCTGGAATTTACCATGTAGTCTCAGGGTGGCCTTGCACTCACAGTGATCCTCCTACCTCTGCCTCTCTAGTGCTAGGATTAAAAGCATGCCTAGCTATCATTATTATTTTATCCATTCTACATATCTTTTCCTTTTAATTAAAGAGTTTAATTTGTTTACATTTAATGGAATTACTGATAAAAATTAACATTTTATTTTTTGCATATATTATATTTTTCTTACTCAGTATCTCCATTATTGTGTTTTTTATCTGCTGTACAATTTTGATTACTTTCTCTTTTCATTTACAATATACTTTACAATTATTTTTAGTGGCTAGATTGGTATTATAATTGAAATATTAGTTTCTAACCATGTGATTAACTTATAAATACAATTAATGATCTTATAACTATGTAACAATAACGTATTCTTTATAAAATGTTTTATATTCTTTTTTGATATTACATCATAAATAAACTCTCTTGAAAAGCAAGGAGAAATGATTACAAATTGTTATTCAAATACAAAAATAGGTAAATAGTTTTACAAAGAAAAGAAAAATGAATATTGTGCAATACATGTTAAAATGACTTTTTCTCCTGTTTCTAGGATGTACCGAGGGAGAGCATATTTTAAAAGAAACTTTTATAGACAAGCAATTCAAGATTTATCTGCTGCCATACATTTAGATCCCAATAATTGGTTAGCATATTACTATCGAGCTTGCTTATTTAGAAAGAATAACCCTCCTAAAGCACTACAGGACTACAGCATTTCAGGTACTTTGCCTTTAACTATGTATATAGGAGAATATGCTCATAGGTACAGCAGTTCAGCTATACAGAGGAGAATACCAATGCTCAATCACCTGTGCAGTATATTACATTATATATAATATTACATATATTATATATAATCTTCTAATATGCATACTCATATACTTAAATATACTTATTTGTATATAATATAAATATTACATATAAATTCCTACATACTAAAATATAATTATATATTTAATTTATATATTATATATATATAAGTAAGTATATCTATACATACTTACAACTTATAGTAACTGAGCTCCAGGTGTTGTAATAGGACCTTTAGGTGTGTGTGTGTGTGTGTGTGTGTGTGTGCATGCATGTTTTTGTATGTGTGTGTAATTATGACAAAGATAGACTATCATATAATAAACCTCATTCAACAGATTTAGTTTGAGAGAATTTTCCTGGAAGTTCAGCTCTATTTCCTCCTCAGGGTACTAAAATGGCATTAAATTGTTCTTGTGTGTTGTGCCTCATTCCAAGTCTTAGCCCATGGATTTACCAAATTCAGAGTTTTTAAATCTTGAACTAAATACAAGCTTTGAGAACTCTCAGTAACTACATGATGTTAATAGAAGAAAGGAAGGAAGGAAGGAAGGAAGGAAGGAAGGAAGGAAGGAAGGAAGGAAGGAAGGAAGGAAGGAAGGAGAAAGAAAGAAAAAGAAAAAGGTAATTTCTACATTACACTCAGTCAATGCATTCCTATTTTGTGAATGTGTCTGGAAAAACTCTTGGTCTTGAACAGATGCTCAGTAACAGTTCTTGATGGATGAATGAGCCCATCCTGGCTTACAGAACGAGCTTATACTTCACACATGAGTGTAGTTGTAGAATTCTATCATTCTAGATGAGTAGTATCTGGAGATTAAGAGATAACCGGACTCTCATCAGGAAGGAAATCTTAGATGATTGCTGCTTTGCTGCCTCTAAGTTCACTTGACTTCCAAGGTCATCCAACCTTTAAACACAAATAAAATAAATCAAATGCCTCCTGTGTGCTGAGACATGTCTACTGCCTTCCCTCTATTTCCAAGGGTTCTTGTGACAGAGGGCTGAGGATTGCTGTGTACTTCTTGCATCAATTATTTTCTCACAACTGGGATGAACTACCCAATCAGAAAAGCGTAGGTAAAGAAAAGGTTTATTTCTATTTGCACTTCCAGAGTGTAGAGTCCATCTTGGTAAGATAAGCATCGAGGAACAGAAAGCCATCATCTGGTCTTCACATCAGCAGGGAAGAAAAGAGAAACACATGTGGGATCTGGCTCTTACACCTCAAGGCCTAACTATAGTTACACATTTCTTCCAACAGGGATATACTTCCTAAAGAGTCCACAATCTTCCAAGTACAGTGATGCCAGCTGAGCATTAAGCATTTAAACACGAGTCCACCCCACAGGCATTTGCATTCAAACCACCATAATTCTCTTGTATCTTTTTGAATATTTTCTGCTCTTTACTTCCTATGGACACTGTGCTCTCTCTCTCTTTGCTCTTCCCCAGTTCAATCTTTTACTCCCCAATGTGACAGCAAAACAAACATTTGTGTATAGTTTTCTGTTGCTGAGTGTTTTAAATTGAGGAGACAAAAGTATTACAACTTAACTTTGAAGAGCTATGTGGGTTTACCTGGCTCTATTGGTCCTGTTCACCTGCAACCTGGCCTTATCCTTTCTCTCTTGTGTTTCATCCTCATTTTCCCCTTCTCGTCAAGTTTTGAGTTTATCAATCCCTCCTAAATCTTTGAAGCTATCATTATAACTATATTCAAAATACCTAGTAGTCAATTGTTCAGAGAAGAGCAGCATGCTGGGGAGATGGCTCAGCAGCTAAAGGCTCTTGCTTGCATAGTAGATCAGCTTGATTTTGGCCTCAACCCTTTCTAATACACTAACCTAAGAATTTTAATCATGTATGTTGTTTGAATACAAAATGCCTCCCATACAGTTCTCTGCCCCATTTTGTGAGTGGGTTGTTTGACTTTTTATTGTTTAGGTTTTTGAGTTCTTTGTAGATTCTAGAAATTAGGTCTCTGTCAGTTGTATAGCTGGCAAAAATTTTCTCCCGTTCTGTGGGTAATCTGTTGGCTCAGCTTATTGTATGTTTGTTTGTGAAAAAACTTTTCAGCTTCATTAGGTCCCAATGGTTGAGTCATTGTTTAATTTCCTGAACTACTGGGGTTTTGTTCAGGAAGTCTTTTCCCACTCCTATATCATGAAAAGTTCCTCCTATTTTTTATTCCAGTAGTAGAAGTGTTTCTGGTCTTATATTGAGGTCTTTGATCCATTTGGACTTGATTTTTGTACATGGTGAGATATGTGAATTGAATTTCATTTTCCTACATATGGTTGTCCAGTTTGTCCAGCACCTTTTGTTGAAGATGCTGTCTTTTATCCAGTCTACGTTGTTAGGGCCTTTGTCAAATATCAAGTAGCTGAGCTGGGTGTGGTGGCACATGCCTTTAATCCCAGCACTTGGGAGGCAGAGGTAGGAGGATCACCATGAGTTCGAGCCTACCCTGAGACTATATAGTGAATTCCATGTCAGCCTGGGCTAGAGTGAGATCCTACCTTGAAAAACCAATGGAAAAACAAAACAAAACAAAACAAAACAAGTAGCTGTAGTTACTTGACCCAAATTCCGGATCCTCTATTCTGTTCCATTGGTCTACAATCCTGTTTTTATGCCAGTACCATGTTGTTTTTGTTACTATGGCTTTATCAGGTATGGTGATGCATCCAGAGTTGTTTCTTTTGCTTGAGGATATGCTTGTTGGATATCCAAGGCTTTCTGTTATTTCATATGAATTTTGAGATAATTTCTTTTATCTCTGTGAAGAAAGAAGTTGTGATTTTTATTGGTATTGCATTAAATCTGTATAACGCTTTTGGTAAGATTGCCATTTTCACAATGTTAATTCTGCCTATCTAGGAGTATGGGAGGTCTTTCCATTTTCTTAAGTCCTCCTCAATTTCTTTCTTTAGTGTTTTTATGTTTTCATTGTATAGGTCTTACACTTCCTTAGTTAGTGGAGCAGAGAACTGTACTGGGAGTTCTCAGAAGAAGAGCTACAAATGGCAAACACACACTTATGAAAGTGTTCAACCTCCTTAGTCATCAGGGAAATTTGCAAATTAAAACAACTATGAGATTCCACCTTACCCCAGTAAGGATAACTAACATTAAAAAATCTAATGGAAACAAATGCTGGTGAGGCTATGGAGAAATAGGAACCCTCAGTCACTGCAGATGGAAATATAAGATGGTACAACCACTATGGAAAGCAATATGGAGACTCCTAAAAAGGATAACTATAGAGTTACCAACAGATCCAGTTATTCCGGCATTTACCCTAAAATCTCCAAGCCTCAGTTCAGAGAGATTTGTTCAACCATGTTTATAGTTGCTCAATTCATAATAGCTAAGAGCTGGAATCAACCCAGATGTCCATCATTAGGTGAATGGATAACCAAGATGTAGTATATCTACACTATGGAATTCTATACAGCAGTAAGGAAAAATGACGATGAAATTTGAAGAAAAATGGTCAAACTTGGAACAGATCATTCTCAGCAAGCTCACCCAATCACAGAAAAATAATCATTTCATGGTCTCACTCATCTGTGGCTCCTAACCTGAATCTGCCCAAGATGCTGATATACCTAATAAGCATCTTGAGGACCAGACAATAGAGAGGGTGCTTTGGGAGGGGACAGGAAAGGTGGGGGGCACAAAACAGGATCCAAATGGAAATGGTACCATAAAATCCTGTATCCTGAAAGACATACTAAAAGGTTGAACCTTCATCAGGTCTTTAGAGGGAACACCTGAACCACAGGGCCTCGGAGAGGGTATGATGAAGACGAACCTTAATCTTCTCCTGTTTCTCTCTGTCTCTCTTCCCCCTATTTAATCTATGCTCTCTTTCTCTTTTATATTACCTCTTTTCTTCCTTCTTTTTCCTTGGTGCTGACCTGTAACTACCAGTACAAGCATGCGGTTAACTTCCACAATGAACTGTTGATCAGAGAGATCTATAAGGTTTCCTAAAAGAAGACAGATTTCTGTTGGAGTACTTGATGACCCACCAAAGGTTAAGACCCTACTGCCAAAGTCACCATATGCCATTTGTTATGTAACATGGAGTGACTGGGCTGGAATCTGGAAGAATCAGTCCCCAGACAGTTAGCTTGTCTAGTGGCAGAAGATGCTACGTGAGAAACTGGGGGAAAATGACCGACATCAGTCCAAGCAACTCGTAGTCTAAACTACTCAGCAGCAAACAACCTGACGTGATGCTCACACATGTGCAATAGTGGCACACAGCCATGGTGGGTAACCAACTGCTTTTGACTTAACTCACAGATCCACTCAGTGGAATGGAACTGGGAAACAAGTCAAAACCATATCCAAAAAATGAGCCCATTCTCCAATATCATGCTCCCACCAATCATGGGCTACAAGAGGGCCTACACATATAAAATTCTCTCTAAAATAATAATGGTTATCCCATTTATCTGGTGCTGACTTCTCTCTCCGTTGGAGAATTTGCTTCTCTTTTTTCAGATGTATGCTGAACCTGAGGAGAGGATCAGCCTATCGCACCTTACCAGGGCCCCAGCTGAATCCATAGAGTAATTTGGGAAATGGGCAAGGTGCAGCTTTCTTGGTGAACCTGACACCAACACAAGGTTGAAGGAGATAGACACAGAGAACACTCAACTCCTACTAAACCAGATATTCAGAGACACAGAGACCTCCAAGACCTCATCACTGAAGTAGACCTAAAATGAACCCAACATGGCTCAGGGAAATTCACAGAAGAGGGGACGGAAAGAATGTTAGAGCCACAAGTTGTGTCATTATGCACAGAGATGTTGCGTCTTCAACATAACTGATGGTTACCCCCACAATGCATGACCCACATTCCCCAATGAGGAGGGTCCCTTCAGAGTGGGGAGGACAGGGAGGAGGCTGTTGATGGCACCAACATGAATGTATTCACATTATGAGCATAACTAATAAAATAAATAATAAATTTTTAAAAATGTCTCCCATAGGCTCTTGTGTTTGAACACTTACTTCCCAGCAGGTGGCGCTGTTTTGGGAAGGTTGTAGAACCTTCAGGAGGTTAAACCTAGCCATAGGAAGTGGATCACTGGGTAAGGGGGAGGAATTGAGGTTTTATAGCCTGATCCCATTTCCTGTATGTCCTCTGTGCCCTCACTCTGGCTGAATTATGATGAGCCTTGTTTTCCCCACCATGGTGGAAAGTAATGACTTGGAACTTTAAGCCAAAATAAACTTTCCTTCCTTAAGGTGCCTAGTCAGATATTTTGTCCCAGGAATGAAAAATTAATATATAAGACAAAACAAAATACATTCTTGAGCTAGTGTTTGACATTTGTTGGGTGTTAACTACTTTCTAAGTTGTGTTCAAAGTGTGATATATGGAATACCTTAATTAATATTCAAATAGTGATATGAAATTGGTACTACCACCATCCACATTTTGCTGATAAGAAAAAACAATGCATATAAATGTTATAATAAAATAATTGTTTTTATTAAGAATTTTTCCATTCTTCTGGAGCAAACAACAGCATCACAGCTGACTTTTCCCTTGCTAGCCAATAGTACTATGAACGAAGTCATATTGCTTTCAAGAGACTGTTTACTTCCTCTGCATGGTCATTGATGACATTGGTTATGCTTTCCCAAATTCAGTACTGAGAACATTGTGTTCCAGATTATGAATTGTTTTAAGCCAAATTTTCCTTCCTAAACCAGAATGGACTCAAGAAGTCTAGAAAATATGCATCAAATCTTTTTATAAAACCATTCGGATTCACTAGTGTGTTTTGTGTGAACGGGGGGTCAGTAAGCAAGAGAACTGAAATAGGTACTGATGACTGCCATATACCTGCAGCATTAAGTGGAGGTTCTTTCTGTCTGTCCTTGTTCCTGCTCTTGGAATTGTATAATCAAGTCACCTGCCTCTTTTCCATGGTTTTTTTAGTATCATCTTTGCAGCTGCCTGTCCTAATAGCTGAGAAGGCCTGACTTCTGACATATGCCCTGGTCTGGACTTTGGCCATTCATGTCTCTGTGATCATAACAGGCCACTGAATGTGATGCCACTCTTCTGACTTTGTTGTTACATTCTAAACCTGCCTTCCACATTGACTTTTATTCTAAACCTGGTCAATATATCTCAACTTTTTGGGCCTTAATCTCATTTGTAAAGTGACTGGATTATCCTAATTACCATTTTGATTTCAAGCTCTAAATGAGTTTGAAAGCCATACTAGCTATGTCATTACTAATTAAATATTTTAGTATACAAGTTTTTACGTACTATATTCACCAAATAGGTCTATTCATTACTTGACGTGTTAAACAAGAATAAAAAATAGGAAGGTTATACTGTAAAACAAAATTCAGAAACTGATTAAGATATACTTTAAATTTTCAGCTCTGATAAATGATGGCTATGAGAATTTTAGTTGTTTTCTACATCGAGGCATAGTTTATACACACCTAAAACTTTGGTGGCTGGCAATTTGTGACTTTGAAACTGTTATTTCTCTAGAAAGGTATGTCTTTATTTTCATACATAATTCACTTTTCTGTGAACTTTGGAAAAAGTAAAAAAGACAAGGCCTTGTTTTTGATAAATTACTCATTAAGTTGTCATGAAGTGTGAAGAGTAACAAATCATGCTAATTCTGTGCTGACCAGCTGAGTGCTTTCTTAGCTATCTAACATAGACTTAGCACTTAAATTGAGAGCCATGGAGCACATCTCCATAAAGACCACAGTGGTTTTCTTTTGGAGAGTTTTGAATTAAGAAGGAAAAGTACAGTGTTAGTACAAAGAGTCAGAAAGTGGGTGGTAGGAACTTTGCTGTGTTCACAGATGGAATATCCATGAGGCTGGGCTGTTGGGTGTAGCTTCTTCATCCTGAAACAGATGTACTGAACAAGGTAACATTTAAAGTCATTCCCAAACTAAATATTACTAGATTTTAAGAAATAAAATAATATTCACTTGATATAGAAAGGCAGCTGTGTGAATTCCAATATAGACAGTTTTTTTATTCCAAACAAACCTCCAAACATTAGAATATTCCTGTTTTTCACACTTACTTATGCTCCTTGAGGTGCAAAGACTTTTTATTTTTTTTTTGGTTTTACAAGGTAGAGTCTCACTATGGCCCAGGCTGACCTGGAATTCACTCTGTATTCTCAGGCTGGCCTTGAACTCACAGTGATCCTCCTACCTCTGCCTCCTGAGTGCTGGGATTAAAGGCATCTCTGCCTCCCAAATGCTGGGATTAAAGGTGTGCACCACCACTTCTGGCTAATACTTTTGAATTGAGGAAAAATATTCTTTGATTCAAGATAACTCTATATTCAGTGAAGGAAGAACTGTTTTATTAAGAATCTAGGAGATTTCACTAATTTTGTTTCTAGTATAGATACTATAATTGTTAATTCCCCATTAAAATTTTATTAAAGAGGTTTCTTATTTTGGAGAGTGTAGTAAACCAATTTACATAGCTTTACCAAAACATTAACAATACCCTGTTATATATTAATTAATGTATTTCATTAGATTTACTCATAATTGAAGAACATTTGGACTGATTTAAATTTTCTAATTTTTTTTTAACTTTTTTAGGACTGTTACTTTGGCTTATATAAATATTGGCCTCATATACCTACTATACCTGGATAATTACACTGAAGCCTTTTTGAAGTTTTCTGAAGCAATTCAGATAGATCCTTTATATATTCAAAGCTATATCTGTAGAGCAGAAACCTATCATAAGGTATTGAAGGCTTGAGACTCTTAATATTTTTTAATTGTTTGGCTATTTCTTCAATCTAATTTGTAATCTATCAGTGTTTTCTATAGATAATCATAGAGGCTAACAGCTTGATGAGAAACAAATGTTAAAAAAATATAGTTAAATATAATTAACTATCTACAAAGGCTCTACTTATGATGTATGTAGCTTTATTGCTTTCATTCTTAGAATATATATTTTCCTTATTACAAAACAATATGTAATACATAAATTATAGATAATGTATTTAGACAAAGATGAATAATAAGTTTATTAATGTTAGTAAATTAATGTTGGTCTGGAGAGGTGGCTCAATAATTAAGGCACATGCCTGCAAAGCCATAGGACCCAGGTTTGATTGCCCAGGACCACCTAAGCCAGATGCAGATGGTGCATGTGTCTGGAGTTTATTTGCAGCAGCTGGAGTCCCTGGCACACCCATTCTCTGTAGCTCTTTCTCTATCTCTCTCTTTATCTTTCAAATAAATAAATAAAAATAAAATTCATTTAAAATGTTGTCCATAATTTCATTCTCTGAGGAAAACTGCTATTAACATTTTGGAATTTACTAGTTCAGTGTGTGTGTGTGTGTGTGTGTGTGTGTGTGTACTAGTAAGTGTATAGGTTTATATTGCATCTATATTTAGATTGACATGCTAAACATCAATGATCTTTCAATTGAATTTTAATTTTTACAAATTAAAAAATTTTAATTAAACCAAATCTGCTCTTTCAGAGAACAATATTGTTAACTTTCATTTCCTTCTCTCAGACACCCCTTAGGGCCACTTGCCTAATGTCCCTCCCCAAAATACTGCCACTTTTCACCAGGATTATTGCAGCAGCCTCCTGGTCTTACTTCTCTTTACTGCTTTTGATGGACCTGCAACATTGCAGCTGCAGTGATTGTGCCAAAATACAAATCAGGGTATTTTCTTTCTTTTCTCAAAACAAAACAAAACAAAACAAAAAAACAAAAAACTACATGAATTGGCTCTTTGCTGCCTTTCCATTCTTGTTTCCTACAAATCCTCTGGATTTGATAGTTTCAACCACAGTTGATTGGAATATGCTGTGGTGAAAACAATTTTATAATCAATTTATTAAAAAACGACTTATTTCTTGCTCATACTACATGTTCATGGAAGTCTGCCTGGGGATTCTGCTCTTAGCTTTTCTAATTCTGCTTTTCTATATCTCAGAACCTGGTGGGTCTAAAGTCCCACTCAAAGTCCTTGTCCTCCAGCTAATGGAAGTGGAAGATCTAGGGGTAGTTTATTCTGGGTCCTGCTGAGGAAAACATGGACATACTTGTGTGTCATTCTTTTGAAGCTCCTATAAATGGTGCAGGCCACCTGGGGAATTTGGTGTGTCCCATCAACATACATAGAAGCCAAAGCACTAGCATGAAAACAGGATTTAAGCAAATTTATCCAGTCACTCTTTGTCTGAGACCAAAATCTGTACAAATTATATACTCCTATGACAGATATTGCCAGTGGACAGAAGAAAGAAGAAACAGAATTGCCACCTGACTTGGAGGCATTTCTATTAACTACCTTTGAATATAAAAAGCAATTTTTAAAAAGATATAACACATACACACTATGATCCATTTTTTTTAAAAAAATTAAATCATGTCCTATGGATATACAAAGTACATTCTTTTTGTTGTATGTTCAACCTCTATTTGGAATCTAAACAAAGTCCAAGAAACCTTATAAATTCAGAGAGTGAACTTGTGTTTGTCCCAAATCAGAGTTTCCTGAGTGCATATATGTTGTTATGACTTAAATGTGAAATGTCCCCAATAGTCATATGTGTTTGAACACTTGGTCCCAAGCTGGTAGCACTATTTTTGCATATTGTTAAATTTTTATGAGATGAAGATTTGCTGAATTCCCACTGGAGGTGGATCTTGAGGTTTTATATCATAGTTCTGCGACCTGTAGAGCTTCTGGTTTCCATTCTGTCAAAATGAGGTGTCCCAGCTAAATACTGGCCTGTCAATTCTTTCCTCACTGTGATGGATTGTATCACTTAAAATGTGAGGCAAAATAAACCTTTTCTCCTTTAAGTTGCTTTGTTAGGTTTGGTCAAAGCAATAAGTCACTGAACAGAAAATTGGTACTGGAAGTGAGGATGTTACTATGAGAAACCTAGCCATAGGATTCATAGACCTTTAGAACTGGCTGTTGGGGAAAGGTGGAAGAGTTTAGAACTGTGAACCAGAGAAGCCTTAGAGTAGTCCAACAAAAGATTTGCTTCTTGGAGGAGTGTGGAAGACCAGAATGCCCGTAAAAATATAGACAGAAAGGCCAGGATTATGTGGTTTTGGAGGAAAACAAGCATTCTCTTAGAGCTGAGCTAGATGCCATTCATATTACATTCTGTCCAAGAATTTGTCTGCCTTCTGCACATGTGCTAACATTGAGTGAGGCTGAATCAAAAAGTGGTAGACGTGAGGTTTTGGGCAGTGTAAATTGCAAGATAACGTAACATTTAAGCTGGGACATGGTTACTGCTCATTAGTCCTAGTCAAGTTTACAGTGAGCAGAAGAATATGACAATTAAAGTTGCAGATGAGGAGGTGAGTCAAAAAATTTTTAATTGCTACAGAAATTAGAGAAAACATGGACTTTGTATTGCAATAATTGGCAAGGGCCTGGAGGACAAGACTCTAGATATACATTTACATCAAGATTTACACTCAGGTGAATGCCTAAAAAGAAAGAACCTTCAGGGTACATGTTACAACATTGGTCACCTAGGGAAGTGTTTTCCAAGGTTCACCAATGAAGGCACTCAGAGATCACTTGCAGGTGGTCCAGTGGAGCCAGGGTACATCTCAAGCTGATAGAAAAATTTCCCACCTCCAGTGGGAATTCAGCAAAGCTTCATCTCATAAAAATTTAACAATATGCAAAAATAGTGCTACCAGCTTGGGACCAAGTGTTCAAACACATATGACTATTGGGGACATTTCACATTTGAGGGCCATGCAGGCTAACATAAGCCTCTGCCAAGGAATGTGTAGCAGAGTTAGGTTCCCTGCACGGAATTCTTGAGTGGGTTGTGCATGAAGGTAAAGTATGTGAGGATAAAGCTTAAGTTGGAGTGGAGACTTTGGGATATTGGCGATATAAGAGATGTGGGATGCCCACTTAGGAAAGTTGAGAGAGAGAGAGAGAGAGAGAGAGACTGGCCATATTTTTCACAGGCAACAGAAGTGGCGGGGTGAGGTTACCTGAGCCTGCGTAAGTATAGAGGATGCCATCAGGGCTGGCATGAAAGTAGAGGGTTTGGTGTTTGCTGTGTTGGGTTTTGGTAGTGTTTTGGTCTGTCCTTTACTTGCTAAGTCTCTCATTCCTCCCGTTTGAAATGGGAATGTTTAGTCTTCACTATTGCATATTGGAAGGATGCATTTTTTTTTTATTTGCAGGGTCTTAGAGATAACATATTTTCTTGACTCTCAGAAGAGATTTGGAACATCAGACTTTTGAATAGTATTGAAACTATGAATAAGAAAGCTTTTGAAGTCAGACTGCATGCATTTTGCATTGTGGGATGGCATAAGTCTATTGAGCTGAGGTTAGAATATTATGCTTTAATGTAAAATGATTCCTGTAGTCTCATATGTTTGGACACTTGGTTCTCAGCTGGTGGCACACTTTTAGGAGGTTGTAAAACCTTTCTGATGGTCCAGAGAGATGGATTAGCAGCTGTGGTGGTTTGATTCATGTGTCCCCATAAACTTAGGTGTTCTAAATGCTAGGTTCCCAGCTGATGGAGATTTAGGAATTAATGTCTCTTGGAGGTAGTGTACTGTTGGGGGCAGGCTTATGGGTATTATAGCGAGTTTCCCCTTGCCAGTGTTTAGCACACTTTCCTGTTGTTATTGTTCACCTTATGTTGGCCATGGAGTAATGTCCACCCTCTACTCATGCCATCATTTTCTTCTGCCACATGGAGCTTCCTTTTGAATCTGTAAGCCAAAATAAACCGTTTTTCCCCCAAAGCTGCTCTTGGTTGGGTGATTTCTACCAGCAATGTGAACCTGTACTGTGTAGTGGGATTGCTGCTAGACACCTGGCTGTGTGTCTTTGGCCTTTTGGAGTTGATTTTCAAGAGGAATGTGGAAGGATTTGAAACCTTGCCCTAAAAGATGCCTTTTGCAGTTCTGTAAGTACAGCTTAAGTGACTATTCTGGTCAGAGGTCAAAGACCTGAATGCAGTAAAAACTGTGGACTTTGAGTTTGGCTTGTGAGGGTGAGCAAGAGCTGGGCTTGAAGTAGTTTGTGTGAGAGGCTTGCTGTTATACCCATATCCTGAGAATTTGTGCAGGACTGTATTGCGTAGAAATGGACTGGTGTGAGCAGAGGGATATGGCACAAAAAAAAAAAAAAAAAAAAAAAAAAAAGAAAAAGAAAAAAAAATCTTTGGACCAAAACTTCTGCCCTTTCAGTTGCAATTGTATGAGAGATTACAACCTTTGAGATTGGGCCAGCTGATCTGCATTGGTACAACAGAATGAATGCAGTCTTTTGAAGGGGCCTGAATGCTGAAGGAGTGTCCTGTTCTTCAAAGTCTGCTTTATTCCTTCCTGGATTAACAAATTGACATCCTATCTGGTATTTATGGAGTATAAAAATGCAGGAAAGAGAGGGTCATTGAATTTGCAACACAGTCTTGTGTTTTGGAAATTGCCATGGGCAGTGTGAAGCAGGTTTGCTGAATGCCTACATGGAGACCTGATGGAGCCATGAGGATGAACTGTTGGTTGCAGTGGAGACCCAGTGGAGATACTGGGACCATGAGATGGCTGCTAAAGAAAGCTGCTCATCCCTGATGAAGTTTTCCAGGACTGTGAGTAGCCTAGCTGGAGGGGCGGAATAGAGACTTGTTGCTGGTTAGAATTATCGGAGTTGGAGATTTGTCATTTACTAGAGTTGTTGAACTTGGAGCTACAGAGTTTGATGTTTGCCCTGTTTAAATCTTGTATTGGGTTGAATATTTCTTTGCTATGCCCAATGCCATCTTTTCCAGTGTGATTATTTATTCTGTGTCATTATGAGTTTTGGGGGGGGTAGTTTTTGGTATTGTGGCTCAGTTAAAAGATCCTGGACTATGGGAATGTTTGAACATCATTAGGATTGATAAAAACTGTGGGGACTTTTAAAGTTGGACTGAATGCATTGTATTTTTATATAATGCATGGTTATCAGTTTATAGGGTTCAGGGGTGGAATGTGGTGGTTTGATTCAGGCGTCCCCCATAAACTTAGGTGTTCTGGAACTTAGGATCCCAGCTGATGGAGATTTGGGAATTAATGCCTCTTGGAGGTGGTGTATTGTGGGGGGTGGGCTTATGGGTATTATAGCCACCTTCCTCTTGCCAGTGTTTGGAACACACTCCTGTTGCTGTTGTCACCTTATGTTGGCCAGGGGGTGATGTCCACCCTCTGCTGATGCCTTTGTTTTCCCCTGCCACCATGGAGCTTCCCCTTGAGTTTGTAAGCCAAAATAAATCCCCCTTTCCCCAAAGCTGCTCTTGGTCAGGGATTTCTGTGAGCAATGTGAACTTAACTGCAATAGCAGTTAAGGCTCTTGCCTGTGAAACCTAAGGACCCAGGTTTGACTCTGCAGTACTCACATGAGCCAGATACACATGATGGTGCATGCATCTGAAGTTTGTTTGCAATGGCTGAAGGCCCTGGCATGCCAATGCTCATTCTCATTCTCTCTCTGTCTTTCTCAAATAGATAACAATAAAATATTAAAAGAAAAACTTTCTGAGGTGTAACCCAGCTAGAAGAAGTGTATCCGCATTTGGTTCTTGACATTTTATATCTTGGCCCTGCTTTCTGTCCAGTGACTTTTTCCCAGTCTGTCAAGATGTGAGATCAGTTCCACGCTTCTACTACCATAGTTGCTACCATGATTGATTCTTTCAATTCAAAACACAACCAAAGGAAATGCTTCCTTCTTTAGGTTGCTTTCTCTCATGTTTGATCACAGATGAGAAAAGTAACTAATGCAAGCATGGACAGTGGTACAACAGACATAATAACTTGTCATTAGATATTTTATTAATTGTACAACTTGAACAATGACAATTTAAGAAGCAATAGCTCTAAAGTTTACTCTTTTGGGGTTCCCTGTTGATTCTACTTGTTGCTTTCTACAATAGCTTGTGATGTTTTAGTAGTTTATTTCCATACATAAGTTCAAGGTATCATCCTTTCAAAAGAGAAAAGTAGTTGGTTCCTCCAAGTTATTTTGCTAGGGGCATTGTGCTCCTTTGGTAATAGTGCTAGTAGGAGTTAATTTTTGTCCTCAGGTGTGCAAATATTCAGATTGTTTCTGTGACCATTACTAAGAGAAGAATGAATGTTTACTTTTCATAAAGATGTTAAGTAGATCTGCTTTTACACCATTCTTGTATTTTGGTTTATTCATTGCTAAATTTTGGTGCAAGCCAGTTTTTTACCCTATTTTTCAGTGGGATTGACTTTTGCTTTTCAGTTGATCATATTTTACATACTAGCTTACTAATATAGATGAAGTTTGTGCAACAGATTTTATGACTAAGAAGGAAATCTTAAATGTTAAATGATACAAACTAGACTATCTGGCATAACTACATTATTGTGAAGTGATATATGTATGGGTATTTTTAATCATTATTAAAAAAACTAAAGGTAAATAATTTAAAAAGACTGAATCATAAACAAGTTTTTGCTTCTCTGAATCATATTTGATTTGATGTTTATTAAGAAAATCATGTGTATTTCAAGATGTTTTTGTGAAAGTTCTGTAGTAAATTGGGGGAAGGCCCAAAGATATTGGAAAGTATGCAATTTATTCAATTAGAACCCATGTTTCTGTTAATCATTCAACAGATGCATTCATTGAAAAAGGCAGTAAATGAGTTATCTCGTGCTATCCACCTTCAGCCAGATGGAATCCAATTATATATAATAAGGTATGAACATAGAAATTGAATTTGGACTTGATATTTGAACAAGCTCTTCAGAGCTCTCTCTTGGTTCTTGTATCCTCTTCATTTTACATTTAATCTCTAAACAATGTCCATCTCCTACCATCTAGTTCTTATTTTTTTCATTAAATGGTAAAATAACTCATTACATAAGATAACTAGATCTTTTTGTTGTACCACCACATCAAGTTCAGCTGTTTTGAGTTGGGTTTTCTTGAGGCCTTTCTAGATGACAAGCTATACAGTTACCTCACAACTCATGAACTCAGCTAGCATCTTTTTGAACAATTGTTTTGATTGTACCAAACATAATCCTCAACCAATTCCGTGAAAACTAAGTGACACACAGAATTTTATTTCAAATGGAGTAGAGCTTGCTATAGAGACCCATTGCAAAATATATTACCAAAAATGTAATCACATAAGATTAGTAGACATAGAAAAATGGAATGCTGCATACTTTCTTGTAAATAATTGCTTTGTGTTTTAACTTTAAGTGTTTTAACAACATTTTAGAAATTTATGTAAATGGTCCTCTCTTTATTAATTTTATTTATTTATTAATTTAATTTTAATTCCTTCTGAGCTACAAATGTAACATTTTAGATATAGAAAGTTGCAAAAATAAGATTTGAGAGGGGTAGAAATAGCTCAGTCAGAAGGACTTGCCTTGTAAGCATAGGACCTGAGTCCTACCAAAAAACTCATACAAAAAAGCATAGCAGAGTGGGTGTGCACTTGTAACCCCAGTTTTGGGAGTCAGAGAATGGTATGTCCCTGGGGTTTGCTGGCCATCCAGTCTAGTCTACTTGGCAAGTCCCAGGCCAATGAGGGACCATGTCTCAAAAAGGGCGCTTGGCAAGAATCAAGTCCAAATGGATCAGGGACCTTAATATCAGACCTGAAACTCTGAAACTGCTAGAGGAAAAGGTAGGGGAAACCCTTCAACACATTGGCATAGGCAAGGACTTTCTGAATATAACTCCAATTGCTCAGGGAATAAAACCACTAATCAACCACTGGGACCTTATGAAACTACAAAGTTTTGTACAGCAAAGGACACTGTGAATAGAGCAAAAAGACAACCTACAGAATGGAAGAAAATCTTTGCCAGCTATGCATCTGAAAGAGGATTAATATCCAGAATATACAAAGAACTCAAAAAACAGAATAATAAGAATTCAAACAACCCAGTTAAAAAATGGGCTATGGAACTAAATAGAGAATTCACAGAAGATGAAATACAAATGGCATATAAACATTGAAAAAAGTGTTCCACATCCTTAGCCATCAGGGAGATGCAAATTAAAACCACTTTGAGATTCCATTTCACTCCTGTCAGAATGGCTACCATCAAGAAAACAAATGACAATAAGTATTGGCATGGATGCGGAAAAAGAGGAACACTTCTACACTGTTGGTGGGAATGTAATCTGGTGCAGCCATTGTGGAAATCAGTGTGGAGGTTCTTGAGACAGCTAGAAATAGATCTACCATATGATCCAGCTATAGCACTCCTAGGCATATATCCAGAGGACTCTTCTCACTACCTTAGAGATACTTGCACAACCATGTTTATTGCTGCTCTATTCACAATAGCTAGGAAATGGAAGCAGGCTAGATGTCCCTCCACAGATGAATGGATAACAAAGATGTGGTACATTTACACAATGGAGTAAAGAAAAATGAAATTATGAAATTTGCAGGCAAATGGATGGATCTGGAAAAGATTATACCAAGTGAGATAACACAGGCTCAAAAAGCCAAACGTCACATGTTCTCTCTCATATGTGGATCCTAGCTACAAATGTATAGAATTGTGTGTGAACTGGAAGCAAAAATAGGTACCAGAAACCAGTAAGCTGGTAAAAGGCTATAAGGGAGGGAGGAAAGGGAAGGACTTAAGTGTATGGTATTGCACATATGTAAGTAGAAAAACTGATTACAGGGAGGGGAATGGCCTAAGGGAGGCCATGGGAAGAGAATGCATAAAAGAAGGGCAGGGGGAGGGTCAATCTAAATTCAAGATATTGTGAATAAGACTTATGTAAAATTACTTTTTTGAATAATGGCACATCTAGAAGCTGTAGACTGTTACTAGAAAATTTTCAGTACCTGGGATGGGATACCTTCCAGTGAGTTGTTGGCCAAGGAGGTCCCAGTAGCTTCTAAAACATTAAAGACTTTTGCCAAAGCCCTTGGTTTCCCTTGAGAATCAGATAGTAACCCTATTGCTGAAGACATCTCTTGCCTGAGAGGCAAGGTCACTGAGAAAGCAAGCTGGTACAGAGCAGAAAGCCTTCTCCCTGTAGACCAGCCAACTGAAAGCTGGAAAAAGCTTCACTGCATGCAGCATATGGGAGACAGAAGTCATCAGCAGTGAAAACAGTGGACGCTGAATATTCAAGTTTGGCCATACAGGCCCAATGACTGAATGGGTGAAATAGTGGCATGTCTACTCTTGGGGTAACCAACTGCTCCATAATTGGACTGAAGGCCCTCTCTACGGGAGGGAATACATGCCTGGTACTGAAAAACCTAAGCAAAAGTCTATGGCAGGTGAGGGCACGAGCCTTAGGGGTATAAAGCCTGCTCTTGTCTGACTAAATGTATATATTATTCCCACCAAGCTGCCCTGAAAATACTACACTTCATGTTCATATTCACATATTAACGCTACTCTCACTTCTGGTTAGAGAAGCTTCTCTTTTCAGATGGCGATGACCACTGGGATAACCCAAAAGGCAACATAGTGCTGAGAAGAAGGGATGGAGGAGTGTCCAGCATTGAAACACCTCTGTCACACCCTCCAAGGCTCAGGGACCATTGCAGAAGAGGGGGCAGATAGAATGGAAGAGCCAAAGGAAGGGTATGACCTCTTACAATGCAACTGCCCAGACAGAAATTGGCCTTGATATCCATGACCTTGCAGTGCCTAGCAATAACCTTCACAAGACCCTCAAAATAGAAGAAAAAGATGATGACATCAAATTAAGAGAGAGACTAATGGAGAGAGGGAGGGGATATGATGGAGATTGGACTTCTAAAGTGGAATGGGGGGAGGGGAGGGAAATATCAGGTGTTTTTTTTTTGTATTTAAGTATAAAAGTTGTCAATAAAAAAATAATTTAAAAAAGGGCGCTTGTTGCCTAAGGAATGACACCTGAGGGTGTACTCTGGTCTTCTTCTGTACCTCCGTACAAATGCACACATGCACATCACATATACAAAAAAGGCTGGAGTATTTCCTTTTTAGTATCCCATTTCCAAAATTGTTTCCTCCATCACATCCCTGGGTTAATTAGTCTACTTGGATTATTAAAAACTATATAATTTAAGCCAGGCATAGTGGCACATACCTTTAATCCCAGCACTCAGGAGGCAGAAGTAGGCGGATTTCAGTCAGTTAGAGGTCACCCTATGACTACATAGTTTATTCCAGGTCAGCCTGGGCCAGAGTGAGACCTTACCTCAAAAAACCTATATATATATATATATAAATTGTACATTGTTTTCATGTATACATATGTAAACATGGGTGATTGTTTTATTATGATAAAATTAAGTAACTGATTATCAGCAACTTTTATTCTCAAAAAATCATTCTTAGTTGCTTAGCATTAAAAGCTATTATTTCTTCCAGAGGACAATATCTTCTTATGATGAAATCTTATGAACTTGCAAAGTTCACTATTTATCAAATAGCAGAGATGAACAAAGGTAAATATAATTGATTTAAAATTAAAATTGCTTTAGCTGAAAAAAATCTTTAAAATTTCATACTTTTTGTAATTGCTATGTATTGATAACATGAAGGTTTCATTTGAAAGAAAATTATTTTGAAACTTCTTTTTTACATGCACATAATTAACTAGTAAAATGATTCATAGTATAATTATAGTATGTACCAGACTTATAATTTTATTTTTTTATGGTTTAAACTGGAAGAACATTTTGTTGTCAGGTAGTACGAAGATTATTAGTATATTACTGATATATTAGTTTATATTACAAAGAAATAATGTGGAATTTTATGACTTCCTTAAATAATTATCACCTAAATCCTTGTTACCTGGCATCGGGATGTATAAACATTCCTTTCCTTTCAGGTCTCATTGAGTTGAGTCCGATACAGCAAGCACTCATTTACTCATTTTGTGACAATCATGAGAAGGCCATTCAGGTCTTAGACGGGGTCACTTTCAACAGGCCAGAGTTCATGGTGTATGCACTACAAGCAAAAGTCCAAATGAAGGCTAAGAAAGTCAAGGTAAAAAGTCCTCTGATTGATGTTCTTTAAACCCAACAATGTAACTAACATACTGTGCCTGGATGGCATGTAAAGATTTTTATAAAAAGAAGAGTCTATTTATACTGGTAATTGTATTAGTACTTGTTCTATATTAATTCATTCTTGTCTGGTTTTCATATGTCCACTGTAGCATATGTATGTCCATTATCCCTCTCTTTTCTCTCATACACATACACATACACACAATTTTAAAATTTCACCTGTTGCCCCATTGTGTTTTTAACTCATGTTTATCAGTTTGAGTAATAAGATGAGCATATTTTACATTTATCAGTCACTGGTATTCCTGTTTCATCAACTTCCCTACATTTTTGCTTCTCTGTTCTTAATAGCTTAGACATTTAAAAATTAAGTTTTTTGTAGTAATCCTTGGTTGTCTGTCATGACTCTCCTCATCATTTATTGCTAGTTTCACTGTGTCTTTTGATGAATAGAATTTCTTTATATAATTAAAGATAACTATTTTTAATTTAGTGTCAGGTCTTTAGACTTTTAAAAAAGATCTTGCCTATGCTAAGGATATTATCCTGCATTTTCTTAGAGAAGTTTAAGTTTTGCTTTTTCTATGTAAAGTTTATATTAAGATAATTATTAAAAATGTATACATTGCATAATGTTTAAATGAGGCCGAGCATATTATCTCCTTAAGCATTTGTTATTTCTTTATGGAGAAAATTTTCAAAACCCTGTATTCTTGCTCTTTGACATATACATTATTGTTATATATAGTCATTCTATATAATAGCACATCAGAACTTCTAATTGCAACTTAGTACCTATAAATATTTCTCCATCCCTCTTTCCCACTTACTCTCCACCATGCTCCGGTAATCACTATTTTGCTCTCAATTCTTATGAGATCAACTTTTTCAAGATTCTACCAATAAGTGAGATCATGTGCTACTTGTCTATATTTGCCTAGATTATCTCCCTTAACATAATGATCTCCAATTTCATCCATGTTGCTGTATGTGTCAGGATTTCATTTGTTTTTACAGCTGAATACTGTTCCATTATATATATGTACCACATTTTCTTTATCCATCATAAGGACTCTTCAGATTTTTGGCTATTATGAACAGTGATGCAGTGAACAAGATTGTATACATGTCTTCCATGGAATGATTGCCTTTCTTTTGGCTATTTACCTAGTATTAAAGTTTCAGATTCATGTCATAGTTCTTAATTTGGAGTGGATACCTTCTTATTGTTTTCCATAATGGCATTCCTACCAACAGTGTGCCCTTTTTCCATGTGTCTCACTTGTACAGCCTTTCTTTCTGGGATGAAGTGATATCTCATTGTGGTTGTGATCTACATTTCATTAATGACTAGTGGTACTGTGTTAGTTACTTTTCTTGTTTCTTTGATATCTGAGAGAAGCAAAGGAAAATTTTCTTTTGGCTCATGGTTTCAGAGAATTCAGTTCATGATTGATTGGAAAAACAAGAAGAAGCCAACCCAAAAAGCTCCAGATGGAAAGAAATAATTATGATCAGAGCAGAAATTAATGAATTGGAAACTAAGAGGATATTTAAGAAAATTGATGAAACAAAGACCTGGTTCTTTGAAAAAATTAACAAGACAGCCTGGCCAATCTGATCAAGTGATAAAAAGAGATGCTTCAAATTAACAAAATTAGGAATAAAAAAGAAGAAATCACAACAGACATAAGTGAAATTGGGAGAATCATCAGGACTTATTTCATAAACTTCTACTCCACAAAACAGGAGAATATGGAGGAAATGGATGAATTCCTGGACACATACTACCTACTAAAGCTAATCCCAGAGCAGATCAATCTCCTGAAAAAAAACTATCACACACTTTGAGATTGAAGAGGTAATCAGACACCTCCCCAAAAAGAAGAGTTGAGGACCAGATGGCTTCTCAGCTGAATTCTATCAAACCTTCATGGAAAAACTGAAACCAATTTTTCTCAAACTGTGCCACACAATCAGAGAACAGGGAGAGATCCCCAGCTCCTTCTATGAAGCTAGTATAACCTTAATCCAAAAACCAGGCAGAGATACCACAAGAAAAGAAAACTATAGGCCTGTTTCCCTGATGAATATACATGCAAACATCCTGAACAAAATCCTTGCACACCGAATTCAACAGTACATCAAAAGCATTATCCAGCTTGATCAAGTAGGTTTCATGTCTGGAACACAGCAGTGGTTCAACATACAGAAATCTGTCAATGTAATATACCACATAAACAAGCTTAAACACAAAAACACCACATGATCATTTTGATAGATGCAGAAAGGCATTTGACAAAATACAACATCACTTAATGATCAAAACATTGGAGAGAATAGGAATGGATGGTTTATATCTCAACATAATAAAGGCTATATATAAAGTTCCTAAAGCCAAATAATACTTAATAGGGAGAGACTGAAGGAATTTCCATTGAGATCAGGAACAAGGCAGGAGTGTCCACTCGCTCATCTTCTCTTCAACATAGTACTAGAAGTGCTAGCTCAAGCAATAAGACAGGAGAAATAAGTCAAAGGGAGATGAATTGGAAAGGAAGAAGTTAACCAAGGAAGTGAAAGATCCATACAATAAAAACATAAAAACACTGAAGAAAGAAATTGAGGAGGACCTGTGAAAATGGAAAGACCTCCCATGCGCCTGGATAGGCAGAATTAACATTGTGAAAATGGCAATCTTACCAAAAGCATTATATAGATTTAACACAATACCAATAAAAATCCCAACTTCTTTCTTCACAGAGATAGAAAAAATGCTCTCAAAATTCATAAGGCCTCAGATAATCAAGAATATCCTCAGGGGAAAAAAAAAACTCCTCTGGAGACATCACCATACCTGATCTAAAGCTATACTACAAAGCCATAGTAATAAAAACAACATGGTACTGGCATAAAAACAGGAATATAGACCAATGGAACGGAACAGAAGACCTGGACTTTGGGTCAAGTAACTATAACTACTTGATATTTGACAAAGGTCCTACCAACATAGACTGGAAAAAAAGACAGCATTTTCAACAAGTGATGCTGGAAAAACTGGACACCCACATGTAGGAAAATGAAACTTGATCCACACATCTCTCCCTGCACAAAAATCAAGTCCAAATGGATCAAAGACCTAAATATAAAACCAGAAATTCTGCTATTACTGGAAGAAAAAATAGTAGGAGCATTCCATGATATAGGAGTGCAAAAAGACTTCCTGAACAAAACCCCAGCAGCTCAGGAAATTAAAAATCACTCAGCCATTGGGATTTCATAAAGCTGACAAGTTTTTTCACAGACAAATATAAAATAACCAAAGCCAACAGATTACCCCCAGAATGGGAGAAAATTTGCAAAGAACTCCAAAGCCTAAACAACAAATCTTCAAACAACCCACTCACAAAATGGGGCAGAGAACTGCACAGGGAGTTCTCAGAGGAAGAAATACAACTGGCAAACACACGCTTAAGAAAATGTTCAACATCTCTAATCGTCAGGGAAATGCAAAATAAAACAACTATGAGATTCCACCTTACCCCAGTAAGGATAGCTAATATTAAAAAATAATAATAAGGAAAACAAATGCTGGTGAGGCTGTGAAGGGATAGAAACACTCTTTCATTGTTGGTGTGAATGTAAAATGGTACCACCATTATGAAAAGCTCTATGGAAACTCCTGAAAAGGATGACTATAGACCTACCAACAGATCCAGTTATTCCCTTACTCAGCATTTATCCTAAAAGCTCAAGCCTCAAATCAGAGAGAGTTGCTCAACCATGTTTATAGCTGCTCAATTCATAAGCACTAAGAGCTGGAATCAACCCAGATGTCCATCATTAGATGAATGGATAACAGAGACGTGGTATATCTATACTATGTAATTCTACACAGTAGTAAGAAAAAATGACACAATGAAATTTGAAGAAAAATGGTTGAATATGGAACAGATCATTCTCAGTGAGCTCACCCAATCACAAAAAGATAATCATTGCATGGTCTCATTGATCTGTGGCTCCTAACCTGAATCTGCCCAAGATGCTGTCATACCTAATAAGTACCCTGAGATCCAGACAATAGGGAGGGTGGGATGGGACAGGAGGGTAAGGGTGGGAGGGAGTGTAAGGGTGGGGGGACACAAATAGGGACCCAAATGGAAATGGTATCATAAAATCCTACATTCTGAACAACAGGCTAAAACACTGATCCTTTATCAGGCCCATAGTGGGAACACATGAACCACAGGGATCTGGAGAGGACATCATGAAGATTAACCTTAATCTTTTCATCTCTCTCTCTCTCTCTCTCTCTCTCTCTCTCCCTCTCCTCTCTATGCTTTCTTTCTCTAATCTTTTTTTTCCTTCACCTTCCTTGGCACTGACTTGTAACTCCCAGTATGAGCATGGGGTTAACTTTCACAATGAGCTGTTGATCAGAGAGACCTACACGGTTTCCCAAAAGAATACAGATTTCTTTTGTTTGTTTGTTTGTTTGTTTTCTTTAACTATTGTTTTTTTATTGACACCTTATATACTTACATACAAAAAACATATATTTCCCTCCCCTCCCCCCATTCCACTTTAGAACTCCACTCTCCATCATATCCCCTCCTTCTCTCCATTAGTCTCTCTTTTAATTTGACGTCATCATCTTTTTCTTCTGTTTTGAGGGTCTTGTGAAGGTATGCTAGGCACTGCAAGGTCATGGATATCAAGGCCAATTTCTGTCTGGACAGTTGCATTGTAAGGAGTCATACCCTTCCTTTGGCTCTTTCATTCTATCCGCCCCCTCTTCCACAATGGGCCCTGAGCCTTGGAGGGTGTGACAGAGGTGTTCCAGTGCTGGGCACTCCTCTAAGAAGATAGATTTCTGTCAGAGTTCTTGATGACCCACCAATTGTTAGTGGTAGCACCCTACTGCCGAAGACACCATATGCTGTTGGGACAAAAAATGGAGTGACCTGGTCAGAATCTGGAAGAGGGTCAGTCCCCAGACAGTTTGCTTGTCTAGTGCCAGAGGGTGCTGCACAAGCAACTGGGGAAAAATGGCTGACATCTGTCCAAACAACTTGCAGTCTAAGCTACTCAGCAGTAAACAATCTGACATGATGCTTAAACAAGTGCAATAGTGGCACACAGCCATGGTGGGTAACCAACTGCTCTTGATTTGGCTAATAGATCCACTCAGTGGAATGGAACTCATAGCTGGAACTGGGAAATAAGTCAAAACCATGTACAAAAAAATGAGCCCATTCTCCAATATCAAGCTCCCACCAAATGTGGGCTAGAAGAGGGCCTACACATATAAAATTTTCTCTAAAATTACTATCGCCATTCCATCTATCTGGTACTAACTTCTCTCTCTGTTGGAGAATTTGCTTCTCTTTTTCAGTTAGGCGATGAACCCAAAGGGAGGATCAGCCTATCACACCTCACCAGGGCCCCAGCTGAAACCATAGAGTACCAGGAATAAAGGGGAAAAATGCAGCTTTCTTGGTGATCAGGACACCAGAAAAAGGCTGAAGGAGATAAACACAGAGAACATTCATTTCCTACTAAGCCAGATATCCAGAGACACAGAGGCTTTCAAGACCTCATCACTGAAGTAGAACTAAAATGACCCCAATGTGGCTCATGGAAATTCAATGAAGAGGGGGCAGAGAGAGCATTTGTAGCAGACAGCTTCAGGTTCGCTGAGATGAACTTCCAGACCAGGCACAGTTATGGAGGAAGGGATATTATTTATTGAAGCTTACAGATCCAGGGGAAGTTCCATAACAGCAAAGGAGTGGCCTGCTCTCACAAGGCCAGGCAGAGAGAACAAAAGCCAACCAGCCACCACAGCACACAGAGCAAAACTACAGCCAAAAGCTCACACAGCACACTTCAGGAACTCCTGCTAGGCACATTTGCATATCTTTACAATGGAATCTCAAACCCACCTCCACACCTGCCCCCAGTGACATTGCCTCTAGCAAGGTGATTGCAGATGCAAACTATAACTAGTAAAACAGTGAATATATTGGGGGACATATGTTCAAACTATTAGAGCCACAAGTTGGGTTGCCACCATAATGCAAGACCCACATTCCCCAATGAGAAGGGTCCCTTCAGAGGGGGTAGTTCATGGAGGAGGCTACAGGAGGCACCAATATGAATGTAAAATTAAAATAAATAAATAAATAAATAATAAATGTGGCAATAGCCTTGACTGCAAGCTGTGGAGTAGACACTGGAAGATGTTGAAGGGTACAAGTTAGAAACTGTAACCAAATGGGAGGACGTCTAGATGCTTAAGAATATTGACCCTCAGAACTCCCAACAAAAGGCCAAAGTAGGAGAGGAATTTCTTATAAAAAGTATTGGATGTGGTTTTGACTAAAGGAGAGAATTAATGTCTGTGAAATGCAAGAAAGATCTTCAAATCTTCAGAAACCAGTATGGAGGAGGAGGGTTAGAAAAAGCCAGTCACAGCACTAAATTATACTGGCAGGAAATAGATTAATAGTGCAAGTCATTTAAAACATGTTATACTTTTATTTAAAAAAAAAAGAAAAGAAAAAGGAGGGATGACCCAAAAGTCAGTACCAAGAACCAACAGGGCAGGACTAAGAGAGAATGAGGAAATTGTATTCATGCCTTAAAAACCTACTCAAGACTCTGTACATTTGCCTAACTGGACTTGAGAGCTGCCATAGACCAGTTGTACTTTTTCACCCTCCAATGTTCTTTGTTTTTGAATTGGAATGTTTATGGATCTTACCCAGTGCCTCTTCCCATTGAGTGTTGGGTGTTTTGGTTAGAGATAATGTGTGCCTTTAACTTCACAATTATAGGGATAAGAGGAATTTTACCACAAGAATGGATACTATTCAGAGTTCACCCATACTTGTATTTAATTAAAATGATTACACTTTAGAAGCTACGTTAATGGAGAAAGGAAATGAGGTTTGTAGAAACCTTAGAATGGAGGGGTACTGTTTCCATGTAGCAAGGATATAGACTCATTGGAAGCCAGAGAGTGAACTGTGGCAAACACACACGGAAGTTCCCATCAGTGAAACATGCCCTGTATAATCTCTCCTCTTCTCTTGGGTATCAGCAAGATGAATGACTTGCTTCTGGCAAAGTTGGTAATATGTCACCTTCTTGCTCATGATATATAAATTGTTAAAATAAGCAGCTTTGAAACCATTTAGAAGCAGCTTTGGTCCAGTAGCTGCTTGCACTGTATAGAAATGGCCTTCAGAAATAGAACTAAATGCAAGCATCCGTTCTAAAGTCAAGTAATCTATGTTTTTCTAAACACACAAGATGGGATTTGGAAGTTGGAGGCCAGAGCTCCCTGTTCCTTTCCCATCTCCCAGTACTCTGGTTCCAGTACCCTTACTGATAATTTGGGGTTTCCTGTACCCTGAGGGTGTGCTGCTGAAGAAGGACTTGCTCTGATTTCCTGATTGACCTACCCCTGGATCCCCAACTCCCAGGTGCCCTACTCCAGAGGGTGCTCCCACTGAGTGAGTATGCCAGAGTTTCCCATTCCTTTCCCATCTCCCAGTTCCCTGGTCCTGGTACTCCTGCTGCTGGCATGGGATAGCCTGGTCCCTGCATGTGTTCTGTAGAAGTAGGCATTTGGCTCTGGCTTCCTGGTTGACTAGATCCTGAATCCCCATATCCTTATTCCTGTGAGTCAGAGGGTTCACAGGACACTGTGGGAGCTGGCTTCTTGCCCCTCACTCCCAGATTCCTAGCTCCTGGTTCCCACAACCTCTGGTTCCCTTGTGCTGAAGAGTGCATGCAAGTGGAGTGAATAGGCCAGAGCTCCTAGTTATCCACATCCTGGTTCCTTAGGTACCTGTAATCTGCACATCTGTGCACACACAGATTCCCACAATCTGCACATCTGTGGTTATAATACCATCCTACACTAATCTGGTTCCCATTTAAAACAGGACACTCAGGACTGGAGAGATGGCTTAGTGGTTAAGGCACATTCCTGACAAGCCTAAGGACCTCAGTTTGATTCTTCAGATCCCATGTAAGCCAGATGTACAGGATGGTGCATGTGTCTGGAGTTTGTTTGCAGTGGCTAGAGGCCCTGGCATGCTCATTCTCACTCCTTTTCTCTCTCTCCCTCTATCTGTCTCTAATAAATAAATAAAATAAAATAAATATTTTTAAAAACTTAAAAAAGAATACACACTGAAGATCCTACAAGGACAAATACTTGTTTTCTCTTCAATAAAATAAGACTTTTCCCCGAGATGGGTAGACCACAATGCAATAATAATAATAATAATTAATAAAAAAACATGGGCTGCAGAGATGGCTTAGCAGTTAAGGCTTCTGCCCACTAAACCTAAGAACATCTGTTCCAATCTCCAGGTCCCACATTTAGCCAGATTCAAAGTGACACAAGGGCGCAATGCCGCACTTGCCCACAAGGGGGCGCACACATCTGGATTTCGTTTACAGCAGCTGAGAGGCTGCTGGCACGCCCATCTCTGTCTTCCTCTCCCTATCTCTCTGTGTCTCTCTCCCAAATAAAAATAAATATAAAATAATAATAATTAAAAAAAAACACCACCAAGGAAAGTCAGAAAACTGAGAGATCTCCACCAAGGATGCTTAGTTCCACAATGGAAGCCATCCATGAAATCATAGAGAAAAAAACAGAAATTCAATCCCAAAATGAAAAACACAACAAGCTATGTGAACCTGATTAAAAGAATTGCTGAAGTGGAAGCAAATGATCAAAAATCCAACAATTGCATAAATGAAATTGAGAAGAATTGCCTCTTAGAACACTCAGCTTTTTTTCCCCCTAGGTTTAACTTAATTGAAGAAAACCAGAGAAGCTTCAAAACAGAATATATGGGAACTGTGGGATACCACAGAATGACCAAACATCTGGATCATGGGTATAACAGAAGGGGAAGAAATCCAAGCCAGAGGCATAGATAACATATTCAACAAAATTATTGAAGAAAAAAATTCCCAATCTCTCAAACGAGATACCCATCCAGATACAAGATGCTCACAAAACAGACATGACCAAAGAAGAAACTCTCCAAGAACATCATAGTGAAAACTCTTACCAATGAAACAGAGAGTGCTAAAAGTATCAAGAGAGAAACAATTCACTATATACAAAAGCAATCCCATCATAATTACCTCAGAGTTCTTAATGGAAACCTTAAAAGCCAGAACGGCTTGTAAGAGAACAATTCAAAGTCTAAAAAACTATAGCTTCCAACACAAACTACTGTATCCAGCAAAAGTATCTTTCATAATAGATGGTGAAAGGAAAACTTTCCATGAAAAAAGCCTGCTCTATGATTATCTGAACACAAACACAAACTTACAGAGAATACTTTTTAGGGAATAATCCACACAGAAGAGTCAAACAACCAATCTCAAAAGATCACAATAACCAAAAACAGAACAGGCTCAAAAAGGTACAAAGCACAGGGAATTATGAAACTCCCTAAATTACCCCATCAAAACAGAGATTAAGCTGAATCTTGCAGTCATAACCTTAACTCACCCTTCAACAGACACAAGTTAACAGGGTGGATCAAAAAAAAGTGGACCTTTCTTTCTGCTGTCTTCAAAAAACCCACCTCACCACTAAAGACAGACACCTCCTCAGGTGAAAGGATGGAAAATGATATTCTAAGCAAATGGAAATAAGAAACAAGCAGGTGTTGCTATAGTAATATCTGAAAAAAATAGATTTTCAACCAAAAGTAATCAAAAGGTACACTTATCATTCATCAAGGGAATGATCCAACATGAAAACATCACAATCATAAATCTATATACACCAAACACAGGTGCACCACAGTTTATTAAACAAAACCCACTTGAAAACAAAACAGAAATATACACCAATACCATCATAGTTGGGAACTTCAATACTCTAATGTCATCAATAGACAGATCATCCAAGCACAAAATCAACAAGGAAATAATAGAGCTCAACAACACCATAAATAACCTAGGCCTAGTAGACATCTACAGAACTTTCCACCCCAGTTCTACAGAATACACACTCTTCTCAACAGCCCCTGGAACCTTCTCCAAAATAGAACATGTATTAGGCCATAAATCATGCATCCATAAATTCAAGAAAATTGACATGTCTTCCTGTATCATATCAAATCACAATGCTTTAAAGCCAGAAATGAACAAGAGACACATCAGGAATTCCACAAGCTCATGGGGACTGTACAAGACAGTTTTAAACAATGAATGGGTTGTGGAAGAACTCAAAACAGAAATTGTAAACTTTCTAGAACTGAGTGATGATGAAAACACAGCTTACCAAAACTTATGGACACAATGAAGGCAGTCCTAAGGAGAAAATTCACAGCACTAAATGCCTTCATAAAAAAGACAGTGATCTCAAAATAACCTAACCATCTACCCAAAGGCATTGGAAAAACAAGAAGAATCCAACCATAAGAGCTCCAGATAAAAGTGAATAATCAAGATCAGAGCAGAAATTAATGAATTGGAAACTAAGAAAATAACTAAGAAAATCAATTACACAAAAAGCTGGTTCTTTGGAAAAATAAGTAAGATTGATAAATCTTTGGCCAGTGTGATCCAATGGAAAAAAAAGAATAATCTCAAATTAACAAAACCATAAATTAAAAGGGGAGGTCACAACAGATATCAATGAAATTGGAAGAATCATCAGGACATACTTCTAAAACCTCTACTAAAAAAAAATTGGATAATATGGAAGAAACAGATGAATTCCTACACACATAACAACCACCAAAACGAACTCAGAGCAAATTAATCTCCTAAGCAAACCTATTAGATTAATTGAGATTGACAAGGTAATAAAAAACCTCCAACAAAAGTAAAGTCCAGGACTGGATAGCTTCTTGATCTAATTTTATCAAACCTTCATTGAAGAACTGAAACCATTTTTTCTTAAACTGTTTCATATAATTAGAGAACAGGGAATGCACCTCAACATTAAAAAAATTTTATTATTTTATTTATTTTTGGAGAGAGATACAGAGAGAGACAGAGAGAGGGGAAGAGGGAGACAGATAAAGATAGCATGCCAGCAGTCTCTCAGCTGCTGTGAATTAAATCCAGATGCATGCGCCCCCTTGTGGTCAAGTGTGGCATTGTAACCTTGCATCACTTTGCATCTGGCTAAATGTGGGACCTTGAGATTGGAACCAGCATTCTTTGGCTTAGGAGGCAGGCGCCTTAACCACTAAGCCATCTCTCCAGCCCCACCTCAACATTTTTTAATGAAGCTAACATCACCCTAATACCAATACCAGATAGAGATCCAACAAGAAAAGAAAGCTATAGGCCTATATCCCTGATGAACTTAGATGCAAAGATCCTGAACAAAATCCTCACAAACCAAATTGAACGACAGATAAAAAGCATTATCCACCTTGATCAAACAGGATTCATCCCAGGGATGCAGGGATGGTTCAGCATATGGAAATTGGTCAACATAATACTGCACTTAAATAAACAATCATAAAACCACATGATCATTTCAATAGATGCAGAGAAGGCTTTTGGAAAATTCAACATCAATTCATGATAAAAACTCTGGAGAGAATAGACATGGATGGTTTATATCTTCACCCCCAAAAGGCTATATATAAAGCACCTAAAGCCCAAATAATACTTAATACTTAATGGGGAAAGACTCAAGTTCCATTGAGATCAGTAACAAGACTGGTCTTCAACATAGTACTAGATGTACTGGCCCAAGCAATATGACAGTAAAAGGAAATGAAAGGGATACAAATTGGAAAGGAAGATGTCAAATTAGCCCTATATGAAGATGACATGATTCTATACATAAGTGCCCTGAAAGTCTCCATCTCAAAACTTCTAAAGGTGATTAATTCCTTCAGCAAAGTTGCAGAATAGAAAGTCAATACACAAAAATCAGTAACCTTTCTGTATGCAAAGGACAAATATACAGAGAAGGAAATCGGTGAGACTGTTCCATTTTCAATAGCCACAAAAAAAAATCCAATTCCTTGGAATAACACTAACTAAGGTTGTGACATACCTATATAATGAGAACATAAAAACACTCAAGAAACAAATTAAGGAGGACTTGAGAAGATGGAAAACCTCATATGCTCCTGGATAAGTAGAATTAATATTGTGAAAATGGCAATTCTACCTAAAGCAATATACAGATTTAATGCAATAGCAATAAAAATTCCAGCATCATTCTTCAGAGATAGAAAAAAATGATCTCAAAATTCATATGGAATGGCAGAAGGCCTCAGATATACAAACATATCCTCAGCAAAAGTAACACCTCTGGTGGTATCACCATACCTGATCTAAAGCTAAAGCCCATCTCTATCTGTCTTCCTCTCCCTCTCTCTCTGTCTCTCTCCAAAAAAAAAAAAAAAAAAAAAAATCAACTACAAAGGGATTAAAGACCTCAATATAAATAACTAAAACTCTTCAACTACTGGAAAAAATAGGAGGAACTCTCCACATTGTGGGCAAGGACTTCCTCAACAATACCCCTGTAGCCTAGGAAATTAAACAATCTTTTAACCAGTGGGATCTCATGAAGCTAAAATGATTTTGCATAAACACACCATAAGCAGAGCCAATAGATTACCCACAGAATGGGAGAAAATTTTCACCTGCTCTACTACTGACAGAGGCCTAATAACTAGAGTCCTCAAAGAACTCAAAAAACTAAACAATAGGACTAGAGAGATGGCTTAGTGGTTAAGATGCATGCCTACGAAGCCTAAGAACCCCGGTTCGATTCATCAAGTCCCACATTAAACCAGATGCACATGGTGGCACATGTGTCTGGAGTTTGTTTGCAGCACCTAGAGGCCCTGGAATGCCATTCATAGTCTCTCTCTCCCTCTCTCTGTCTCTAATAAAGAAATAAATTTTAAAAAGTCTTTAAAAAAACAAACAACACACTGAAAAAATGGGGTAAAGAAATAAATAGGAAATTTCTCAGAGGAAGAAATACAAATGGCTAACACACACTTAAGAAAATGTTCAACATCCCTAACCATCAGGAAAATGCATATTAAAACAACAATGAGATTCCACTTTAATCTATGAAGGATGGCAATCATTAAAAATCAAATAACCACAAATGTTGGTGAGGATGTGGGGAAAGAGGAACTCTCATTCACTGTTGGTGGGAATGCAAACTTGTACAACCACTAAGGAAGTCAATACGGAGATTCCTGAAAAAGATGAATGTAGAACTACCAACAAAAGATGAATATAGAACTGCCAAGAGACACAGTTATTCCCTTACTGGACATTTACCCTAAATGCTCCATGCTTCACTCCAGAGATATTTGCTCAACTATGTTCATAGCTGCTCAATTCATATTAGCTAAGAATTGGAATCAACCCAGCTTCCCATCACTGCAAGAATTGATAATGAAGTTGTGGTATCTATACTTAATGGAATTCTACTCAATGGTAAGAAAAAAAGATACAATAAACAGATCATATTTAGTGAACGCACACAACCACAGGAAGGCAAATGCTACATGTTCTCACTTACCTGTGGTTCCTAACTTGGATCAGTTTGAGTTGCTGCCATACCAGATAGGCAACTTGGGGCCCACACAATAGGGATGGATGGGTTGAGGGGGAGGGGAATGGGAGGGCTGTGGGTAATAAACACAAAACTAAACCCAAAATGAACTGGAACCATAGATACCTTTCTCCTTCAAGATAAACTAAAAGATACATCCCTCAACAGGAGTATGGGGGGAGCACATGAGAAAGTAGGGCCCCGAAGAGGGTGAGATGAAGTCTAACCTTAAAAATCTTTGGCTCTGACCTGTAACTTCCAGTATCGGAAATAGGTGCTACCCACATTGAGCTGTTGATAGGAGAGACCACAGAGATCTCCCAAACAAGACAGGCTTCTATCAAAGCACTTGATTACCTACCTGAGGTAAAAGGCAAGACCCTATTGCTGAAGATACCAGATTCTACCAGCACAGAACATGGAAAGACTGGGCTTAAACCCAGAAAAGATCCAGTTCCCAGACAGGAAGCCCTTCCAGTGCTGGAAAGTGCTACATGTGCTAGTTGGGGAAAGTGTCCAAAAATGGTGTGGTAAGCAGGGGTCTAAGTTACTCAGAAACAACCAGCCTGACAAGAAGCACACACTAGTGCAATGGTGGCACACAGCCTTGGTGGGCAACCAATGGCTTTCTGATTGGCTAAGAGATCCACTCAGTGGAAAGGAACCCATATCTGGAACTGAAAACCAGGTCAGAATCCTATGGAGACAGAGGTTATGTTCTCCAATGTTAAGCTCCCATTAGTCTTTGGCTATAAGAGGGGCTACATGCATCTAACTCTCCACAAACTAGTTATCCAATTTAATATATGCTGACTTTACTCTCCATTGGAGAATCTATTTCTCTTTTTCAGAAGGTATGGAGACTTGAGATAAACCATCCCTTCATTTCAGGCAAGGCGTAGGTGAAACCACAGAGGAATTGGGTAGATGAACAAGAGTGCTGCTTCCATAGTGACTGACAATCAGTGCCAGGGAGAAGGAGACAGATGCTGAGGGTACTCAACACATACCAAAGGAGAAAATCAGAGGCTCCTAAGAGCTCATCACTGAAGTATATGTAAAACACATCCACAAAGGCTCAGGGAATTTTGTGAAAGAGGGGGTGGAAAGATTGTAAGAGCCACATTTAGGGATGTCATGCCCAGAGGCACTGCCTCTCCCCAGTAACTGACTGCTGCTCCCACAATGCATAATTCACAACCCCATGGGGAATATCAGCAAGCCCCTGAGGAGGGCCCCTGTAGAGTATGGGTAGGGAGGAGGGAAACGATGGTACCAACACATGTTATATCCATAAAAAATATGTTCTTAATAATAAAAACAAACAAACAAATAAAACAATGTTGAAGCAGAAAAAAAAGAATTTGGAAGTTGTCTTTCTCCATTTAACAAAGACCCATCTTATAATGGATAGTTGGTGGGGAAAGCTGTTTTCATCTCTGGCACTTCTGCACTTCTGACCCCCTTAGTCCCTCTTCCACTTTCATGACTTTTTTCCTTTTTTGATCCCACACAGAGAAAATATGTGATTCCATCTGAGTTTGGCTTATTTGCCTTAACTTCATTATATCTAGTTCCAATCATTTTCCTGCAATGTTTTCTTTTTTTAAAGGGTGAATAGTACGCCATGATTACACACACACACACACACACACACACACACACACACATATGTAATCTTAGCATAGTAGGTTTAATAAAGTCTCTGTTAGCGGGAGAAAGAGATTTTGGATTTGCCTGGACTAAAGAACTGTGGTTTGGGGTAGGGAAGATTGGGGATCATCTAAGGCCTAAGGGCAGCGAAATGTGATCAAGGAGTGAGTGCTCTTACCTAAGATACAAGCGTGCCAAGGAAATGCATCCCTCAAGCAAAGTGAATGAGCTTGAAAATGCCTTCTCTACAGTGAAATGACTGGAAGGCAGCTCATTTGACACCAAGGTTGTAGGTCTGTTGGACCCAGAGCATAGGAACTATCCAGGACATTCCCAACTTGTTGACTGATGCAGTCTGTTAGGTGATAACTGTGTATTCTTTTAATCTACTAAATTTGTGATAATTGATTTGTAATAATAGAGAATGATAACCCCTGGCTTGAAGTGAAGTGCTCTTGCTGCTTATCGCAGGTTCAATATTCATGTCTCATTATGTTTCTTTGTCCATTTCTTTCCAGTCTTTCAGGAGTATGTCTCCGTATTTGTTTAGACCTCTCCTTGCCTCAGTTCCATGTGGCTGTAGCTGAAAGCTTGGCATCACCTTCATCCTCTCCCACCCTTCTCAGTGGTGAAATTCTCTTGTTCTTTCCCCAATATCACCTTTAATATCTCTCAAATTCTTTTCTGTTCTTTATTTTATGGTCATGATCTTGGTTTGGAATATGTATGCATGTATGTATAGGTATGCATTTCTTGAATTATAGTCATAGTGTTACACTCTTAGATGCTTTCTCTACTATAATAGTCACAGTGATTGTTTCAGGATACTAGCAAGTGTAACTGGAAACCCATGACCCCAAGATCTCTCAGAGAATATTTCATAGAGCAGCAAAGGAGGAAGAAAGAGAGGCAGGAAGAAAAAATAAGAATATGTTTATTTTTATCTAGATAGGATAGAAAGCTGGAGTAGAGCAAAGTCTTTAAGTAAGGATGGACTCAAAAAGACTGCAAAGAAACATCCAAAAAACAGAGATGAGATAGGATAGAAAGAGATGGGGTAAAGGATTTAGTGCTGTAAAGAAAAAGAAAAAGAAAAAGGAAGACATTCATAAATAGCAGAGAAAAGGTGAAACTGGGTGAAGTATTGGTACAATGAATAATAAAAGAGAGGGAAATAGAAGAAAATCTAGTGTTCTACTGCAAAGTCATGTTCTGAGACTGAGGATAGAAGGATGGATGTTGAGATGGGTATAAATCTCATGGATTATTTTACAATTAAAAAATTAAGAACTGTTCATATTTCTATATAGCTGTATATGAGGATTTGGTAATTATTAAATTTCATTTATATCTAGAAAGTTGAATTTCTTTTTCATTAATAGTTTTACCCTAGTTTGATTAAATTTAAGTGGGTATTTTTGATTATTTTATTTACTTTGTTGTCTGGAGTTAGTAGAAGGCTGTTAAGAACACAGTAGGAGAGCTGAGGAGATGTCTTAGGAGTGAAAGGCACTTGCTTAAAATGTCTGCCAGCCAAGATTCAGTTCCCAAGCATCCATGTAAAGCCAGAAGCAAAAAGTGTCTCATGTGTCTGGAGTTTGTTTGCAGTGGCAAAAGGCCTGCCATGCCCATATTCTCTCTCTCTTTCAAATATATATTATATCTTTCAAATATAAATTTTAAAAAAGCAGCAGGACAAAATAAAGGTTGTAATTATTAATAAGCCAGTTCATAATTAACATTTGATTTAAGACTATAAGAAAATAGCCTTTAGAGTTTATAACTTATATTTACAAAAACCCATGTATGTAAAACTGCTGTAAGTTTTTAGTTCTAGGATGGGCCCCAGGGTGGGACTTGCTGAACTCATACTCCAGGAGAGGGATCGCCTGTTGTGTAAGGGCATCTGCATCTTTACCAGATCTTTGTGTACTAGTGTGAGGTAAGAACAGAGGTGTTGTGAATGTTGAGTTCTGTTAACAATTGGCTGTAATGTTAAACAAATAGGCTCCCCTCTCTTTTATCATTATAGGAAGCTGTGAAACTATTTAAGAAGGCATTGGAAATGTTTTCTTCTGACAAAGGATCACTTGCCACGTTTATCTCAGCAGACTGTCTGTATAACCTGGGTCTTTGTTATATGGAGGAAGGCAACTTACAAATGGTATCTGGAATTTTTTAGAAGCATGGAGTATTTCTGACTTTTAGAAACTGGCTTCATTTAAGTCTATTTCAGAAGGCCACCTATATAAATAGTGCCAAAAGTTACTAGACCAAAGCAGCGTCTAAAACTTGGTTTATTGCAATCAATCTGCACCTGCAATTCCCATGAATTATTTTATTTAATTGGCACATTTTATATGATGCTGTTTTATCAACAATGTTTTAAAGGCTCACATGTGCTTCCCACTAAAATAATAAAACTAACTGTGGAAAATTACTCTAAAAAAAGTTGATCACACTAACATGATTTATTAAATTATAGGTAGTTAAATTGAGTGCTTCAATGTGCTGTAGAATAAATGAGAAATGATTAGAACTCCACTTGACATACTTCACTGATAATTGAACAATTTCAACCAGATCTAAACTGGTTAAATTCATTGGAAAATGTTGGCATCCTATTGTCCTGAAATTTTACAACAATATATGTGCTATCATGGAAAAAATGAATAGTGCTGATTATGATTTATTTGAAGAAATGAAATCTAAAGAATAATGGAAATTAAAATTGTATCTCCCAAAGTATTGTAATCTAACAACATAGATTAATTATGTATCAATTAGTTTGGAAATAAGGGGCCTTTAATTATAATAAATCTGACATTCCTATAAATTACTTTTGTTTGTCCCATAAGGTTAATTGGGTGAATGTATTTTAAGTGATCAAAAAAAAAAAAAAAAGTAAAATGAGGGCTGGAGAGATGGCTTAGCAGTTAAGGCGTATGCCTGCAAAGCCAAAGGATCCTGGTTCAACTCTCCAGGACCCACATAAGCCTGATGCACAAGGGGGTGCATGCATCTGGAGTTTGTTTGCAGTGGCTGGAGGCCCTGGCATGTCCATTCTCTCCTCTTTCTCTCAAATAAATGAATAACTTTTAAAAAAGTAAAATGAACAATTTCAGCAGTATTTGTATATTATAGCTTATTAATCTTTTCAAATAATGTATTTTATGACTCTTTGCTTTAATACACTGCCCTAGGCTTTTGATTCTTTTACAAAATCTGTGAAGGCAAATCCCGAGTTTGCAGAAGCTTTTTATCAGCGAGGGCTTTGTAAAGTAAAACTCCACAAGGATAACTCAATTATAGACTTCAATCGTGCAATCACCATCAACCCAAAGCATTACCAGGTATTTAAGTAAATGATATCAGCAATCAGGAGACTGTGCCAATTTTGGTAGAACTCTTTTTGTTTCTGAAAAATAATTTTTATTGAGTACTTTTATACCTACAGACAATAAACCATGATATTTCCCTCCCCTTTCCCCATTCCCCTTCAGAACTCCACTCTCCATCATATCCCCTCCCTCTCTTTATTAGTCTCTCTTTTAATTTGATGTCATCATCTTTTTCTCCTTTTATGAGGGTCTTGTGAAGGTATTGCTAGGCACTCCATTCACTACCATCTAGCAGTTGGCTTATTTATACATACATACGTGCATTACCATACATACATACATACATACATACATACATACATACACCCATGACTCCCAGGCTAGATAGGCTAGAAAGCTGGAATAGAGCAAAGTCTTTAAGGATGGACTCAAAAAGACAACAAAGAAACAGAGATCCAAAAAACAGAGATGAGATAGGATAGAAAGAGATGGGGTAAAGGATTTAGTGCTGTAAAGAAAAAGAAAAGAAAAAGGAAGACATTCATAAATAGCAGAGAAAAGGTGAAACTGGATGAAGGTATTGGTACAATGAATAATAAAAGAGAGGGAAATAGAAGAAAATCCAGTGTTCTACTGCAAAGTCATGTTCTGAGACTGAGGATAGAAGGATGGATGTTGAGATGGGTATAAATCTCATGGATTATTTTACAATTAAAAAATTAAGAACTGTTCATATTTCTATATAGCTGTATATGAGGATTTGGTAATTATTAAATTTCATTTATATCTAGAAAGTTGAATTTCTTTTTCATTAATAGTTTTACCCTAGTTTGATTAAATTTAAGTGGGTATTTTTGATTATTTTATTTACTTTGTTGTCTGGAGTTAGTAGAAGGCTGTTAAGAACACAGTAGGAGAGCTGAGGAGATGTCTTAGGAGTGAAAGGCACTTGCTTAAAATGTCTGCCAGCCAAGATTCAGTTCCCAAGCATCCATGTAAAGCCAGAAGCAAAAAGTGTCTCATGTGTCTGGAGTTTGTTTGCAGTGGCAAAAGGCCTGCCATGCCCATATTCTCTCTCTCTTTCAAATATATATTATATCTTTCAAATATAAATTTTAAAAAAGCAGCAGGACAAAATAAAGGTTGTAATTATTAATAAGCCAGTTCATAATTAACATTTGATTTAAGACTATAAGAAAATAGCCTTTAGAGTTTATAACTTATATTTACAAAAATCCATGTATGTAAAACTGCTGTAAGTTTTTAGTTCTAGGATGGGCCCCAGGGTGGGACTTGCTGAACTCATACTCCAGGAGAGGGATCGCCTGTTGTGTAAGGGCATCTGCATCTTTACCAGATCTTTGTGTACTAGTGTGAGGTAAGAACAGAGGTGTTGTGAATGTTGAGTTCTGTTAACAATTGGCTGTAATGTTAAACAAATAGGCTCCCCTCTCTTTTATCATTATAGGAAGCTGTGAAACTATTTAAGAAGGCATTGGAAATGTTTTCTTCTGACAAAGGATCACTTGCCACGTTTATCTCAGCAGACTGTCTGTATAACCTGGGTCTTTGTTATATGGAGGAAGGCAACTTACAAATGGTATCTGGAATTTTTAGAAGCATGGAGTATTTCTGACTTTTAGAAACTGGCTTCATTTAAGTCTATTTCAGAAGGCCACCTATATAAATAGTGCCAAAAGTTACTAGACCAAAGCAGCGTCTAAAACTTGGTTTATTGCAATCAATCTGCACCTGCAATTCCCATGAATTATTTTATTTAATTGGCACATTTTATATGATGCTGTTTTATCAACAATGTTTTAAAGGCTCACATGTGCTTCCCACTAAAATAATAAAACTAACTGTGGAAAATTACTCTAAAAAAAGTTGATCACACTAACATGATTTATTAAATTATAGGTAGTTAAATTGAGTGCTTCAATGTGCTGTAGAATAAATGAGAAATGATTAGAACTCCACTTGACATACTTCACTGATAATTGAACAATTTCAACCAGATCTAAACTGGTTAAATTCATTGGAAAATGTTGGCATCCTATTGTCCTGAAATTTTACAACAATATATGTGCTATCATGGAAAAAATGAATAGTGCTGATTATGATTTATTTGAAGAAATGAAATCTAAAGAATAATGGAAATTAAAATTGTATCTCCCAAAGTATTGTAATCTAACAACATAGATTAATTATGTATCAATTAGTTTGGAAATAAGGGGCCTTTAATTATAATAAATCTGACATTCCTATAAATTACTTTTGTTTGTCCCATAAGGTTAATTGGGTGAATGTATTTTAAGTGATCAAAAAAAAAAAAAAGTAAAATGAGGGCTGGAGAGATGGCTTAGCAGTTAAGGCGTATGCCTGCAAAGCCAAAGGATCCTGGTTCAACTCTCCAGGACCCACATAAGCCTGATGCACAAGGGGGTGCATGCATCTGGAGTTTGTTTGCAGTGGCTGGAGGCCCTGGCATGTCCATTCTCTCTCCCTCTTTCTCTCAAATAAATGAATAACTTTTAAAAAAAGTAAAATGAACAATTTCAGCAGTATTTGTATATTATAGCTTATTAATCTTTTCAAATAATGTATTTTATGACTCTTTGCTTTAATACACTGCCCTAGGCTTTTGATTCTTTTACAAAATCTGTGAAGGCAAATCCCGAGTTTGCAGAAGCTTTTTATCAGCGAGGGCTTTGTAAAGTAAAACTCCACAAGGATAACTCAATTATAGACTTCAATCGTGCAATCACCATCAACCCAAAGCATTACCAGGTATTTAAGTAAATGATATCAGCAATCAGGAGACTGTGCCAATTTTGGTAGAACTCTTTTTGTTTCTGAAAAATAATTTTTATTGAGTACTTTTATACCTACAGACAATAAACCATGATATTTCCCTCCCCTTTCCCCATTCCCCTTCAGAACTCCACTCTCCATCATATCCCCTCCCTCTCTTTATTAGTCTCTCTTTTAATTTGATGTCATCATCTTTTTCTCCTTTTATGAGGGTCTTGTGAAGGTATTGCTAGGCACTCCATTCACTACCATCTAGCAGTTGGCTTATTTATACATACATACGTACGTACATACATACATACATACATACATACATACATACATACACCCATGACTCCCAGGCTAGATAGGCTAGAAAGCTGGAATAGAGCAAAGTCTTTAAGGATGGACTCAAAAAGACAACAAAGAAACAGAGATCCAAAAAACAGAGATGAGATAGGATAGAAAGAGATGGGGTAAAGGATTTAAGCTGTAAAGAAAAAGAAAAAGGAAGACATTCATAAATAGCAGAGAAAAGGTGAAACTGGATGAAGGTATTGGTACAATGAATAGTAAACGAGAGGGAAATAGAAGAAAATCCAGTGTTCTATGGCAAGGTCATGTTCTGAGACTGAAAATAGAAGGATGAATGTTGAAATGGGTATAAATCCTGTGGATTCTTCTTATAATTAAAAAAATTAAGAAATGTTCATATTTCTATATAGCTACCAAGCTACCTTTGAACTCTCTATGTAGTCAAGGATGACTTAAATACTAATTTTCTGTCTCCATCTCCTCAGTGTTGGTAGGATTATGGATATACCCCACCTTACCTGGCCTAAACTAACTAACTGTAGATATACATACATATGTATTGGGGATTGAACCAAAAACTTCATGCATTGAACTATACCCCCCACTCCAACTAACTTTATTTTAATCATACAAATATCATTATTTATCTTTAGAGTAAAAGTGTTATTTCACCAAGGATATTATGTTTATAAGACTTTGTGAATTGTAATGTATGTAAATATTGCTAATATTAACTTTTCTATTGATTTTAATTTAGATGTTATTTCTTATTTTGATATCACACCTTTAACAAAGTATAGAGATAGTGCAAAATTCAATAGATGAAGCCTGGCTGGATACAGACTAAATAATATTTGAGTTGACTAAATGCTAGTTGATTTGAGGGAACTAATATTGGTTTTCCTAAATATATAACGGTATTATGGTTAGTTATGTAGAGTGATGTCTATTTTCATAGAAGGTGCATACCAGAGGACATGGGGAAGAATGATGATGTCTACAAGTTGTTTTCCAATAATTCAGGGGAAAACAAATAAAACAAGCATGGTAAACTAAATGTTAATAATTACTGGATCCTGATAACAAGAATATGGGTGATTCTGCCGGGCTTGGTGGCGCACGCCTTTAATCCTAGCACTTGGGAGGCAGAGGTAGGAGGATCGCTGTGAGTTCGTGGCCACCCTGAGACTACAGAGTGAATTCCAGGTCAGCCTGGGCTAGAGTGAGACCCTACCTCGAAAAACCAAAAAAAAAAAAAAAAAAAGAATATGGGTGATTCTTATATGATTATCTCAATTTTGTCTGTTTGGAATTTTCTAATAGAAGAAAGTGGAGGCAAACTTATTTTCATGCCATCTTTTGGTGGCATCATTTTGTTTAATTTCATATATTTGGCAAAAGTAGTAATTTTACTGAAATATCTCTTCCTACTTTCTTCTTAACTCTGTCTGAAAAGGCATATTTAAGCCGAGTGGCCTACTATGGTTTAAAGGGCCGATTCTCCAAAGCAATTTTGAATTGTAATGAGGCCATCAGAATTTATCCTGAAGGTCTGCGTGCCTACCTCTACAGAGGAGTTCTGAAATACTACAACAAGGTAGGCTCTTTCCTGCCTGCTTCACTGAGTTGGTGGATTCTCTAGATGCTAACTAGAGATGCACTTCCATTTGTTTTCTGTAATAGGAGAATTATTGAGATATGAAGGACCAAATTACAGAGCATGTTTTTTTCCTTCAATATATCAAAAGGAATTTTACTTCATAAATATTTATCGTAATATTTATTTTTAACATTTACATTATAAAGAATATTTATTATTTCTATAGAGGAAGTCCTATATATTTACTGTAGAGAATTTGGAAATTACAAAAGGGAATAAAAGATGATTATTCTGTGCCAAACTATAATATTTGCAGTTTAGTCTTTTAAAAATAATATAGAGTGTGGGATTATGTTACTTATATAATTTGCATTTGCTCCCTGCTTTGTGCACTTAATCTTTGAAGATAGCATTTATATGGTGGTATAGTATTCCACCGTAATTTAGGATAGGCCACTTGTTGGATATTTGGGATGGTTTAAATTTTTTACTATTTATATTAAATAATACAATAGTATATGGCTTGGCACAATACCACCACTCAAGTCTATGAATGGCTCCTAAACAGAAATTCCTGGGGCTGAAGGGTGTGAGAAACAGCCTTGATATCTAATACTGCATGGAACACTGCTTTTCTCTACCTTTTTTTGACCTTTTTCTGTAGCTATTTCATGTGGAATATTTTGAAAATAACATCTCAAAGCAAAATTGAGAGCTTTTGTTACGAGTCAATTCCATGAGTACAGTAGTGGATGATACAAGGTATCAGAAAGAATGAGAGGATATGGAAGTGAGTAGAAAATGTGTGGTTCTGTGATATGACTGGGTGTCAGAAGAAGGCAAGTTCTGGCCAGTGTCCCCATAAGAATAGGGGATGCTTCTTTTTAACCAATCAAGACATTTTCTCAACACTACATAGCAACATTCACATTAATTGTCTAAATTAAAGATATTGAGATCTTTAATTTTATTTGTAGGTGAAAGAGTGCCTACAAGAAGATCTTAATAAACTCTGAAAGATGGGCTTGATTGTGTTAATTTTATAGATAATACTCAAGATGGTTGGTTACATGGATGCTCCAAAAACTGATGGGAACAGGAATTTATTTTACAATTAATCCTGAGTCTACTATGATTTACCCTTCTTACTTAATTATCTTTTCCTTTGTAGTGTTACAAGCTAGCTATTATAGATTTAACAACAGCTGTCAACATGAACAAAAACAGTTATGTAGCATTTTATAACAGAGCAATATGTTATATCAAGATAAAGGAACTTCAGAAGGTAAGTGACTACTTTAATAAACAGGATCTTTAAAACATTTAAGAAATAGCATACATTCAACATATTCAATGGCTTCTTGAATTCAACAAGCCATCAATAAATAGCATTTAATGAAACATGTTAAAACATTTGTAAGCTTTTTTTTTTTTTTTTTTTTTTTTGGTTTTATGAGGTAAGGTCTCACTCTAGCTCAGACTGACCTGGAATTAAATATGTAGTCTCAGGTTGGCCTCGAACTCATGGTGACCCTCCTATCTCTGCCTCCCGAGTGCTGGAATCACACCCAACTATCTGTAAACATTTTTAAACCAAACATGAATTTTATTATTTCAGCTAAATTTTTGAAAAATATTTTCTTTTCTTCTTTTAAAAGAAGCTAATTCTTTTTTAAAAAAATATATTTTATTTATTTATTTGAGAGAGAAAGAAGCAGAGAGAGAGAGAGAAGAAGAGAATGGGCATGCCACGGCCTCCAGCCACTGCAAACGAACTCCAGATGCATGAGCCCCTGGTGCATCTGGCTTTTGTGGATCCTGGAGAATTGAACCTGGATCCTTTGGTTTTGAAGGCAGACTCCTTAACTGCTAAGCCATCTCTCCAGCCCTGAAAAATATTTCTATGGAAATATACAGTGAGCTCCAGGACAGCCTGGGCTAGAGTGAGACCCTACATTAAAAACAAACAAACAAACAAACAAACAATCAAACAAAAACAAAGAAAAAGAAATGCACATATAAAACTTGAGAAATCACAAAGAATGATTTCAAATAATATGGATTTCTTTGTTAGTACTCTAAGTTGTCTTATATAATTTTTGTGCTGTGGATTCATTTTATAATGTATATCTGAACATTTTAAGACCTACATAAATTAAAATACATAATGTAACCATCATTTCTGTAAATACTAGTGTGTGGAATTTTAAAGGACTGATCAGTAGCTAGAATAGCTCATGGAGGTATTGTTTTGTACAGTCCAGCCACTATGCATTCAATAAGGAAGACAGAGTGATGGGTTCCACCTGTAGAGACCATAGACCAGGATTTGCTTGTGTGTTTTTTTAAATTTATTTTTTATGTGAGTGAGAGAGAGAGAGAGAGAGAGAGAGAGAGAGAAAGAAATAAGAAAGAAGAGAAAGAGAGAAAGAGAGAGAGAGAAAGAGAGAGAGAGAGAGAGAGAGAGAGAGAGAGAGAGAGAGAGAGAGAGAGAATTGGTACAACAGGGTTTCCAGACACTGCAATCAAACTCTAGATGTGTTATGTGGGATCTGAGGGTTGAACATGGGCCTTTAGGCTTTGCAGACAAGTGCCTTAACCATTAAGCCATCTCTCCAGCCCTGCCTGTGTGTTTTAATAACCGAATTATGGCTTTTTCAAATTCATTTCTGTTTTCTAATCTTAGCCCCATTTTCTCACCAGTTGCCACTGTGGTTGCTTTCAATGAGAATTCCGTGTGGAGCAGTTGGTCTCTGGGTGCTCAGTAGTTTTGATTTGCTTCTTTTCTCATTACCTCCTGGTCTCTCCCTTTTCATTTTTGCCTCTACTATAACAAAGCAATTCTTTTTTTAAAGATTTTATTTTTATTTATTTATTAGAGACAGAGAGAAGGAAAGAGAGAGAGGGAGAGTGAGAATGGGCGTGGCAGGGCCTCCAGCCCCTGCAAATGAACCCCAGATGCATAAGCCCCCTTGTGCATCTGGCTAACGTGGGATGTGGAGAATTGAACTGGGGTCCTTAGGCTTTGCAGGCATGCACCTTAACTGCTAAGCCATCTCCAGCCCACGAAGCAATTCTTTAAAACACTTCAAATTCCCACTGTTCTTTATGGACACACTCCCCAGTCTTGGTAAAATTTAGTTAAATCTACTTAAACATTCAGAAATTTAAAAGCCAAAGGGAAGATGTTAAGAAACCTCTTTTTTTTTTTTTTTTTTTCACCCAAGAGAATGCAAAATCCCTGATAACCAGACTGGCAAGTTTGGTTTCCTTAAGAAATGCTGTCACTTGAATAACAAAATTTAAACAAGGCCCTTGTTAAGATTCAAGGAACTAATTAAAGGATCATTTAGCAGTGACCTGCAGAGCAGGTATCTTTGAGGAATCTCTCCAGACCTCTAGTCCTGTCACAAAGGTGACCCTGAGGCCAAAAACAATAGGTTGAGTGGGAAGGAGCTCCCACAGTTTGTTATCACAGATGTGTAGAAGAATAGGGCAGAGCAATCTGAATAAAGTAAGACCAAATTAGAGTTCAAAACATTGATGATTTTAAAGATTCTAGCACCCCAAAGGAGAGGCTGGAAAACACATCCAGGTCACACAGGGAGCTGGAGACCTGCAGAGGCAGTCACAGGTCTGTTTGTTTCTGGGTTAATAATCTTTAGGTGGCTTTGTAAAAGCATCTGACTCCATGTGGACCAGATGTCATGTCACAGTGTCACCTTCTCCCTTTTGCCTACCTCTACCTGCTTTTCAGGTACTTCTTTTTGTACATGTACACAGGCATTCTCTAAGCATATGGTTTCCTCAAAACTGAATAAATGTGAATTTTTATTCTATATTTATAAAATTAGTAGTAGTTACCTCTTATTTAGAGCTTATTGTGTGGCAGAAGCTCTGTTAAGTGCTTTATTAATATATAATCAAGGCATTTCTAAATGGGTTCTTACAACAATATTACATTTTTAATATTCCTGATGAGGATACAGGCTATGGATTAAGTAACTTTTTCCAAATCCAGAAGCTAGTAGTAACAGCAAATGATGATAAAAATCCAGAAAAGATCATAGTCCACACTCATCTTCTTAACCAAAACCAAAACCTGTAGGCTGAGTATGGTACTGCATGCCTATAATCCCAGCATATGGGAAGCTGAAGCATAAGGATCATGAGTTTGGGGCCAAGCTGGGCTACAAAGCAAATTCCAGTTAGAGCTACATGGTGTGATACTTCTTCAAATTAATGAAATCCAAGACAAAACAGAAAATCCCATAATGTTCCCACCCTACCTTCACCTTCAATGACTTTTATGAAATCTTATTTTTAAGCATTTGTTTCTTCTGTCACATATTCAGCTTCTTAGCAATCTCTAAGGGATTCTAAAGATTTTACATTCTGTAATTCTATGAAAGGAGTTAGGGAATGTGAGTGTACTAGTCTAGGATTTATTTACAAGCATTACTGATTATTTATAGGCTGGCAATATTTGCTTATACTTATAGCACAGTATATATACACACAGGACCTCTAATTAAATAACAATAGCAATTTTAGACACAAATGTCCAATCAGGAAATGTAAGTAAGTGAAGGAAAAGTGAGCAATTAGTGAAATACTATATATTTTCCATTTCAGTAAGCAGGTGCTTTAGATTTGGTTCTTTTTTGATCAAACTCTGTAGTTCTTTTGTACAAAATGTTCAGTAGAAAAAATGTTCATTGGAAGCATTCATCCCAAATTTCAGAGACTTTAAGTATTTAGTTGGTATACAGCAGAAACCAGTAAAGTTCTGCATATTCAGAGAATGAAAAGAAAAACAGGAAAGGTGAAAGTAAAGAAAAGATGTCTTCTCAGTATATTTATTCTTTCAGCTTAGACAACTGTCTTTAAAAACAATGAGTATACCCATTAAAATATTTTTAATTTTTCTAAAAGTCCTTCTCAGTTTCATTAAAATTGACTTTAATTGATTTATGAGCTATTCATGTAATTAAAACTTATTTAATTCCTATTGTGTCAAGTTATGATGCTTGTTATTTGGTCTAAAATGCTAAACAAAACTAATAAGTGGTGGCCCCATAGAGCTTAGACTTCAATGAGGAAGACAGTAAAGCAATAAGAAGAAATTAAATTTTAAATAGTAATCAGAGCTCTGCTTTCATGCCAGTAGTCATTTGAAAAATACTTTCTCCTACAGTCACTTTGAGAAAGACTTGAATGGCAGGAGGATGATGACTCTCTCCAATCAGTCTATACACAAGAACATACAAGGGTGCCCAACAGCACATGAGCTGTAAACACAGTGGACACAGTGGGCACTGCTTATTAAAAGGAGCAATAGCCATAATATTTAGCTGAGGGGACCCTTCAAATCTAACATAAAATAGTAAGTGAGATTTGGGACATTAACACATTTGTCCAAGGGCAGTGAAGTAAGGCTGTAAAGGCTTGCATCTCACTTGTGATTCTTTTATTATTAGGCATTAATAGATTTTGGGATTGTGCTGCTTCTTGATCCTGGAGAAACTATGACATTAAATACCGTCATTAACCGTGGACTCATCTACAGTGAACTAGGCCAGTATGGCTTTGCATTAGAGGTGAGCCTTCCTTGGACATGGAAAAAAATGAATCTGCTTGATTTTGCACATTCTCTTCTGAAATCTAATGAGCAAGGTTTCCTTGGTACTTGCTGGCAGTATTAATGAGTGACAGTTTAGCAAGAATTGTATCAAAACACTAAGGATAATTAATATAATTTTGCATGAAGCTGAATTCTTTTTACTCCATTTTGACTATAGATGAATGTCCAATGCATTAAAATATTAAGTCAGCTCCCAAAAGTAGTACATATAAAAGTCAGGTGCCTAACAAATAAAATGATTTGTACAACATTTACTCTTCTCTGCAGTGGGCTTTCTCATTTACAGTTTTCCTTTCTCCTCATTGAAAATGTGTCAAAATCTATTTGAAACAGGAAAGGGCATAGCTGCTTAGAGTAGGCTACTGCAAACAAGCTTTTAAGCTAGTTGGAGCAGGCATTCAGAATAATAATTAATGTAAGCATATTGAACAAATAGGGTTCAAAATTTATTGCATTAGCAAATAAATAAATTCATAATTTTCTTTTAAAATATTATATTTACTTATTTGAGAGACAGAGAGAGAGAGAGAGAGAGAGAGAGAGAATGTATATGGGCACTCCAGGGCTTCCTTCCACTGCAAACAAACTCCAGATGCATGCACTACTTTGTGCATGTGGGCTTTATGTGGGTACTGGGGAATCAAACCCAAGTTATTAGGCTTTATAAACAATAAGCACCTTTAACCACTTAGCAATCTCTTCTAAGTTCATAATTCTCATTTTAAATTGTATTATTAATTTTATAGATATATTGGAAATAAAATTAACAAACAAGGAAAAAATAGAATAGCTTCATAGTTAAGCAATGGAAGTTTGATGTTTTGTTACTTCTAGGCTCTGTCACATTACATAGTGAAGTATTTTCTTTCCATCTTCCAAGATGGTTTCTTTTTTTAATATTTTATTTTATTTGTAAGCAGAGAGAGACAGATAGAAGAGAGACAGACAGGCAAGGGGGGCGATGAGAATGGTTGTGCCAGGGACTCCATCCACTGCAAATGAACTCCAGATGCACGTGCCACTTTGTTCATCTGGCTTTATGTGGGTACTGGGGAATTGAACCCCAGTCATTAGGCTTTGCAAGCAAGCACCTTAATGGCTCTCTAGCCCTCCCAAGATGGTTTCCTATTGTCTTGATACATCTGGAGTCATCTTTTGAGATTCTATTGGGAAGAATCACTTACTTTTTAGGTAATTTATACTACAATGAAATGTTAGCTCAACACTTAAATCCCTTTAAATTTATTCACATATTGAAGATATCTTTTTGATATACCATTAGGAATTATCTCAGGTAAAAGAAGCTAAAGAACTCTGACTATGATAGACAAATAAACAAAAACCAGACAACAAAACTGTAGAAATCTGGATAATTGTTTGGGGACCAAATGTTAGTCATTGGAGAATTAATTTTACCAGGTTTGTGCTCTGCAGCTTCTGAACAGTAAGTTTTACAGTACTTCAAAATTTAGAATTGTAACTGAGAGATGAGCAAGCGAGTATTCAAAAGAAATTGACAAAGGTCTTTGAACCAGTAAATACTGATAAAAGAGCTGAACTCAGGTCTCACTTGATCTCAAATGCTATGTTCTTTTAGGGAGGTGCTGACACCAAAGATACTAGACAGATAAAACAAGTCTAGTATTTGAAGGGCTGATGGTAAGGTAAAAATCACTCTTAATACCTTTCTTTTGACATTATCAAGTCCACTACATCAATCCTCATAGATGCCATTGCTGTTCTCCTCTCAGTCAAAAAGGGTACAGATCTAAGCTCAGATCTCAGAGTGGAATCCTTTTACTTCTTGATGTTTGTGGCAACTTACAACTGGCCTATTTGCTCTCTGTTTGCCTTCTATATGCTGTTCTCCATATAGCAGCCAGACAGACCTCTGAAAAACATAAAGCAGATCAAATTATTCCTCTGGTCAAAACCTGCAATGGAAAGATGGCTTAGCAGTTAAGGTGATTGCCTGCAAAGCCTAAGGACCCAGGTTCAATTCCCTATATCTCATGTAAGCCAGATATACCTGGTAGCACATGCCTCTGGAGTTTTTTGCAGTGGCTAGAGGTCTTGGTGTGTCTATTTTTTCTCTCTCTATAATAAAAAGAAAAAAGGGGGGAAAAAGACTATATCATTAAAAAAAAAAACCTGCAATGATGTCCCATTCTACTCTGAATAAAACTTGGACTCTTGATCAGCAGCAACAAAATTCTACTTAATCTGACTGATGCTCCCCTCCAACTTCCTTGACAGTCCTCTTTTCTCTACCCTAGGGATTCTTCTTATGACTTTTGCTATTTCCAGGTAATGCCAGGTGACTTCTTGCCTAAGGCATATGTACAGCTATTCCCCAGTCATATAACATTTCCTACTGATCTGTGCATGGTCCACACCCTCCTTTCAGTCAAGTTTCTGCTCAAATGTGATCTCATAAATCAAAAGAGAAAATGAAAATTTAAAAATAGCATATTAAAAAAGGATTAAGAGACCTAAAAATAAATCTGGAAAGGGGAGACACATGAATGCAGACAGAGAAGTCCAGCAAAAAACAAATAAGATGCTAAACTCAAATCCAGTGATTCCAGTAGTTATTTTAAATAGAAATAATCAAAAGGCACTGAATAAAATAATGAGAATGACAGGCAAGAATTTGAAAAAAGATCCAATATATTCTGGCTACAAGAAGCACAGTTTCACTTTAATTACATAGAAACAATGATAAAGAAATAAAAGACTAGAAAAAGATATACAATGAAAAATACAAATAAAAGGCAAAATATTGATTTTTTTTCCCCTCTGTGTAAAACAACTTAACTAAAAAGTAGATAACTGATATAAAAAAGATCCAGGGAGAGGAAGAAGTAACAGAGAATATAATAACAAATAAATAAGAGATATCATGAAGAAACCAGGCAAAGTCAGAAAACCTACCTGGCAGAGGAGACTTTTGTGGGAAAGATGGATTCACTAAACAGTCAAGTGGCAGGAGTGCTAAAAACATAATAGGTAATGACAAACATATGATCTTCGTAGGAACAGCTTGTTCAGGAAATATTGGCTGGGGTTGTTTGACACTTTACTGTTTGTTCTGGTGTTTACTTCAAACATCTAAATAAAATGAGTTTATATTTACAACTATTCACATCCTACACAGAGTAGATTTTTACTATCTTGTGCCATAAATGTCCCCTTCTCCCATCATTCCTATCCACCAATGATAAAGAGTTTGTTCGTTTACTGGTTTGTTTGTTTGGATACCAATACAGCCTATAAGTGTCTGATCCTTAATCCATGGATGAAATCTAGAATAATAGTGTGAGGTACTTAAGCGTTACTTCCAGACTATCATTATCTCTTAACAACCTTTCTTATTACTTTACTTTCATCTGATATGTTTGCAAGAAGGGAAAAACATAAATAAAGGCTTCCAATCTAACACACTTAACCATGAGCCTATCAAGCCAATATCCCTGAGAGTGTGTTTCTGCATCCTCAATGTCTATTAACTTAATACTTTTTGAAATGAAACCAGCTTTATTTTGTAATTTGTAACTGGATATACAACGTTTCACTTGTTCTTATCAAAGTAACCTGGGGATATTGGCGGTGTGAGTAATTAGAAAGATTGTGGTCTTCTATAGTTTCCAGGACAGGGAAGCTTGAAGACAAGGCATGCTATGTTGTGGAAGTGAGACAGGGATCCAAAAGATAGCAGGTGTATAAGGAAGCAAGTTTCCAGATGAGATGGTCAAGGATGTTCTGACTCAGAAAGGCAGATAAGATGCCTGGTAGATTGCTTAATTTTGATAAATTTGATTGTACAATAGATTTTTTTACTTCTATCCAAATACTTTTACTTACTATAAAAATATGCTATGTGAACTTAGGTAGAGGATCCATGCTTACAGATTAGCCTACCTTCTCCTACAGGAATGGAGAGTGCTCAGTTTAACCATACTACCCAACATTCCGCCCTCAGTGGTTGTCTACCCCATAAGACATAAGACAACCAGACTTTTTCCTCTAAGATAATCAGGGAGAGTTTATAGAGGGAAACTGGTGGTGAAGGTTAGTTTCTCTCTAGTTGGGCAGTTCATTTTGGACTGCAAGATGGTAGCAACTTTCAGGAATTCAGTTTGGAGGATTTATTTTTGCCACTCTGGAAGAGGGTACAGTCTCACCAACTGTTTTCTTTGCCAGATGAAGTCACAGGCAAAACAGTCCATGGATATTCCTGCTCAAGCTATTCTCTAGGAAACATGCCATTTTTATTTCCTTATTGGTTCTGAATGCATACATTAGAAGGATCCTCCACATTATAACAATCATTAAAATCATTTGCTTTTGGGCTGGAGAGATGGCTTAGTGGTTAAGGCGCCTGCCTGCTAAGCCTAAGAACCCGGTTCCAATCTCCAGGTCCCACGTTTAGCCAGATGCAAAGTGACGCAAGGGCGCAATGCCGCACTTACCCACAAGGGGGCGCACGCATCTGGATTTCGTTCACAGCAGCTGAGAGACTGCTGGCGCACCTGTCTCTATCTGTCTCCCTCTCCCTCCAAAAAATAAATAAAATAATAAATTTTAAAAAAATCAGTTGCTTTTATAAGTCATACACACACACACATATATATGATATATATGTATATATAGTGCATTGATGTAAGCATTTCATTCATTGATATTTGTTTATTAATTTAATTCTGTACTTATTTTGCTTCAGATTGCAAAGTGTTTGTTTAGGACATTGAGACATTCATAAACTTCAGATGCTATTCACTGCCTAATGAAAAGTGTTTGGGGCCATGGTGGCAGAATGTTTTGTACAGTAGGCACTTTTAATTTTTTTAAACAGCCCATTTCTATTCAGATCTATTCCAGCTTACTTTCCAAATTTCAGATCTTTGGTTTAGAATTTCCATTCCTCTAGCTCAGGAGGGTGTCTGGATATATGGACAAAATGATATACTTCCCTACAGAAGTACGTATTCCAAAGGTGGGAGCAGACATAACTAATCTTGTATGCTGCCCATTAATGCCCTTTCTCTGGCCTAGGCACCTAATTGTCTAAAAATCATATAACTCCAAAGGTTCTTTCCAAAGCAGTTTCCTTTTCTATGGAGGTAGGTTTTCCTATCTCTGAAGGTGTTCACTGGGTCAAAACTATAAAATACAGTAAATGAGACACCTAACTGCACATTGTAGAGTGATATACCACAGGAAAAGTTCCTATTCTTAAGATGGAGGCAAGTAGCATAAGATTCTGAGTGATTTATAAGAATGAGTTTCCTCTGTCCATCCATTCTCACTGGGTGTGGGCCTATGAAGATAAAATGAAATTTTAGGAAGTTTATGTTACAAATATTCATGTACAATGTTGCTTATAGGAAGTTTAAGAAACCATGTAAGGCAATAATGTACAATTACCAATAGCTTGTCCAATCATTTCAGGATTTTAAGCAAGCTGCACTGATAAGCCAGACTGATGTGAGTCATTTTCAAGCCACTGCCATGTGCCACCACAGGTATGGAGTCCACTGGAAGGGAGGAATGGAATCAGTATACATATAATCATAGCTCCTAGAGAGGGCAGAAAGGGATGAAAGGGACTGAGGAAAGCATCGTGTGACGTACTACAAGAATGGGCAGAGGGAGACTGAGAATTCTGTGCATAGATGTAGCACCACACCTAGCATGTTGGTAGCTCCTTCTGCCCCCCAAGAGTCTGTTTTCACCAAATGAGTGACTAAAACACCTACATCATGATATTGGAGGTGCCATCTAATTCAAGCCCACACACTGGCAAAGGACTTTGGTAGTACAGAAGACAAAGCTTATGTGTAGGTTAAAATGTCAGAGCCTAAAACAAAGCAATTTAATTTGTTCATAAAGTGGGCTAACTTTTAAAATGTCTATTTCCTAAAGAAAAAAGAGAGTGATTTCAAAAATAATGCATTTTCAGGAAGATTTGTGCATTTAAAAATATAATTACAATTCTAATTAAAACAATACAACAAATATCTACAAACTGTATTAAAATCTACAAAAATACAACAATTTAAATGTTATTAATCTCTTTCTGAGATTATTATATAAGTAAGTAAACTATAGGCAAGAACATTTACATAAGGTTAAAGTATAGAGATCAATTTAAAATGCAGAGAGAATCATGGTATAATATATAGATTTTGCTAACCATAAAGAGTACATGTCTACATGTTCAGCTGGCACCTGAAAAATAGTTTTCAGTCACTTACTTTTTAAAAGGCATCGAGATTCAGCACACGTAGACTTCAGTATAGATAAAATAGTCTTGGAAGAAACTATGGCAGTTAATCTGAAGGAGGAAATTGGGATAATTCATTAATGATTTAGGCTAGTCTGAAAATACTCAGTTTAAAAGAATAGTAAATAGTTTGAATTATTGAGGAACTTGACATTCCTGTTTTTCTTTTTAGAACAGAGATATACAGCTTTATTTCTTTATTAGTGGTACAGTTCTTTATTTTAGAAACAAAGATATATACAGTAGCAGAAGATGCCTTGGGTTATAAAAACATTGTCTCAGACCTTTCATTTTATACAAGCAGACAAATACAATCATACTGTTGTCCAAACCCATCCATCAACCTTTGTACAATCTAGTCTATAAGTAACTATCATTGTTAAGAAGAGATGGAATCATGACTGTTGTGTTTGTTTTGGTGGGTGTGTGTAGACCAAAAATGTCTGAGGTCATTTCATTCTGTACACACTACAAATACCCCCTATTTTTTCAACCTCATTCCTATTAAACAACTATTATATGTAGGTGTCTGTATGTTGGTTCAAAATGTCTTTTCTGAAATATAATCATGGAGTGAGTATATATGCGGAACCTCCTGAAGCTGATACTGCTTTGCAATTCCAAATAACCAACTTTCATCCCTGTGCTAGGATCTCTATTATTGTTCTTTAATAAAGTAGAATTTAATCAATAGTAAAGCTCTGATAACTCAGGATTCCAAGTTAATGTGTATTTTTTAGCAGTTTTACTGAATTTAACAATAAGGAATGTTTAGTAATTATTTTTCAGAAAAATCGTATCCAGTTTTCAAGGTGAGCTATAATATATTTGTATCATAACAGACTGGCTTGTGTCTATGAATACTCATTTGATGTCTTATGGTAGGTAAAGTAATTTTTTATTTGATAAATTTTATAAAAGGAATAAATCTTTAAACTTTAGGGTTTTGATCTTTGAACCTGTGAGTGTGAAGACTTTTGAAGTATCCTTTGTATATTTCTAGTTCTCACTCTTGAGGTTGCTAGGAGACAACATTCCTTAGGCTGAATATCCTACTTGCCCAATTCAATCACCAAGAGTTTTGTTGTAGGGTTAATTTTTAGATCTATTTTAGAAAGCCAACCTTGTATTTTAGAAGAAAAATATAGAAGGAGATTTATTTGGTTCTATATCCCAAGCACTTTCTACCTCAACATTTTTATTTTATTAGTTTACTATTTGCATAAAATATTTTTAACATTTAACCCTGCAAACCACATTCTTTAGTTTGGGGAGGAATTTATGATTTATTTGTATAACTCAGCAGGGCACATCTGGTCACGTATGTGATGAATGTGGTGAATGCATGGGCCTTTGTGTCTATGGTCTAGCTGAGAAGCACAGCAGCCTCAGTAGCAGACACTGTCAATTCAGGTACCTCTTCAAGTGAATTTAGATGAAGACAATGATTTCAGAAAAACGTTGTCTATGCATTCATATTTTTGGCACCTAGTGCTTAATGGCCTATATCTCATTGAACATATACTTTGATGTAGTGCAGATATTCTGCCATATCTCCCACTGGCAATGAGAGTTTCAGCTTATAGAACATTGTGATAGACACATCTCTGGAAAATGAAATTTATTTCTCTACAGTGGTATCTGTTTCATTTCCACCCATTTGTTGGCATAGGAAGCTGGGAACTGTCTGTGTGCAGCTCTGTCACTCTTCTTGATGTGATTGTTGGTCTTCACCATTTTTTGAGGTCTTGCTACATGGTTTTCAAGACCCATTTCCAATTTGTCTTACTGATGGTTTACTTATTCAGAGTAGATGCTCATCATAGTAAGTGCTGCAAACTATAGGTACAGAGAAAGAGCTTAAATCCCTATCTTTTGTAATACACAGTTCATGCTACACGGAGGTGTACTTCAATTCAGTACGTCATCTATTTTGTAATTGGTTAGGTTATACAAAAGGAAAGACTGCATTTCATAAGCCCTATATCAAAATATACACTCAAAGTATTTTTAATTTCTTTCTGGGTAAAAGAAGCATTGGATATTATACAATTTGAATGTCGATATATCAGGGACATTTTAATCATTTATAGGCAATATATGAGAAATAGCATATATGGGAAATTTTAGTATACAATATATATAGTCACCATAGGTATACATCATAAGCAAATATTTCACTTCTCATTGATGAAAATACTGAGCACAAGAGAGCCTATAAACAAATGCACTTTATACAGAATCACTAGGATGTATTCTGGATAAAGAAAGTTATGCCTTACTTTGAGTTATTGATATAGTGAGAAGGCACTTGAAAGAGCATGTAAAACCCTATAGTCAAATGAACATCATCTTATTGAGAAAGGCATGCAATTTTTTATATAATTTATTTTTTATTTTTATTTATATTATTCTAATTTTACATTCATGTTGGTGACTCTGGTAGCCTCTTCCCTGTCCTCCCCCCTCCAAAGGGACCCTCATCATTGGGGAATGTGGGTCTGTGCATAATGACCCAACTTGTGGCTCTACCACTCTCTCCACCCCCTCTTCCATGAATTTCCCTGATCCACGTTGGGATCATTTTAGTTCTACTTCAGTGATGAGGTCTTGGGAGCCTCTGTATTTCTGGATATATGGCTTAGTAGGAGTTGGATGTTCTCTGTGTTTATCTTCTTCAGCCTTATTCTGGTGTCGGGTTCACCAAGAAAGCTGTAGCCTTGCCCATTTTCCCCATTACTCTATGGATTCAGCTGGGGCCAGGTAAGGTGTGATAGGCTGATCCTCCCTTCAGGTTCATCATCCATCTGAAAAAGAGAAGCAAATTCTCCAATGGAGAGAGAAGTTAGTACTAGATAGATGGAATGGCCACAATTATTTTAGAGATAATTTTATATGTGTAGGCCCTCTTCTAGCCCACATTTGGTGGGAGCTTGATATTGGAGAATGGGCTCATTTTTTTTATGTGGTTTTAACTTATTTCCCAGTTCTAGCCATGGATATGGGTGGATATATTAGCCAAATCAAGAGCAGTTGGTTACCCACCATGGCTGTGTGCCACTACAGCACTTTTTTGAGCATTACATCAGGTTGTTTCCTGCTGGGTATCTTAGACTGCATGTTGTTTGGACAGATGTCAGCCATTTTCCCCTAGTTGCTCGTGTAGCGCTCTCTGGCATTAGACTAGCTAACTGTCTGGGGACTTATTGTAAGCAACTTGAGAGAAGTGACCCTGTGCTGTGATTTCCTAAGTAACAACCCACAGAACGTACTCACTTGTGTGCCCTTGGCACATGAAAGTTAACCTCTGCCTGTCAAATGTCAAATGAGATGTCAAATGTCCCTAGTGCTTCAGGGTTAAATATTGTGTGGTCATTTAGGATAACACTTGATGTACCACTCTTGGGTGGTGTTTACCAAAAGACAGAGGTAAAATCATGAATATTTCAGTTATTTTTTATAATATGATACTTGTTAGGCCTGGCATGGTGGCACACGCCTTTAATCCCAGCGCTTGGGAGGCAGAGTTAGGAGGATCACTGGAGTTTGAGGCCACCCTGAGAGTACAGAGTGAATTCCAAGTCAGGCTAGGGTGAGATCCTATCTCGGAAAAAAACAAAACAAAACAAAACAAAACTTGGTAACAAAATTAGTTTGTTGTTTTGGATTGGTGACCACAATGAGATGAGGTATTTTTATAGATTTAAAGTGTGCATTTTTACATGATGGAAATTTGATCTCTTTTGTACATGTAAAATTATTTTGAATATATGTTGCTAAAATTATTGGATGTTTTCTGTGGAATGCATTGTTAAACACTCTAGTTATTATGTGAGCATCATATACTATACTTACACAGACAATGGTGTTATCACATTCTTAGGTGATATAATCTTATGGGATCATCACCAAATATGTGGTCCACTGAAAACTAAAACATAGTGTCTTTCTATAAGAACATATGTTTATCTTTATTGATAATTCACCAAATTCCAGAATAACATACTACATTATGCTGTCAAAATAACTTTATTTCTCCTCTTCCATTATCAAAATCTTCAGAAAACCTTGAGGTCTTAGATTTATGTACTTACTTTCTATGATGGGCATAAAAATGAAATATTTCCTTTGAAAGTCAGTATAAATCTTTTTGGGAAAGTTATGTTTGGAAAACACAGAAACACAATTCACTGGGAGATACAACTTTTCTTTCTTTTTTTTTTTTTTTTTTTTTAGAATTAATGAATTTGAAGAAGCTGTTGACTTTTTTACTAGGGCACTTAAAATTAATTCATGTTTTCTGGATGCTTATATTGGACGGGGGAATTCTTACATGGAGTATGAAAATAATGGAGCTACTATACTGGCACAGAAGGACTTCGTAAAGGCATTGCGTTTGAACCCAACATCTTCAAAAGCCAGAATTAGCCTAGGCTATAATTTGCAGGTAATAACAAATCTTATTTGGACAGGAGAAAGAATGTACTTGTTCCTTTACCTGTAGTGGGGATGAATGTTATTTCTTTGGTTATGAATATTTAGCTGGCCTTTACTTTTAGAATGTAGAATAGGAATGGGAAACAGAGACCAATTATTTACAAGGAACCTGTTTGGATAAGCCTGAGTCTGGGGACCTGGAATGGTGGTCATGAGAATTTCTTGAACTGAATTTTATTATTCATATCTATCTCTCCTTATTGTTATAAACAATTCCAAAAATTTGCCTGATGAATTTCACACATAAGAACATTGATAACACTTGTTTTACTCACTTATACCCTGATTCCATCAGGTCTGTCCTGTTGTATTAGTATAAACAATGTATGAAAGTTTTAAAGTGAACCCCAGGAATGAAGTAGGTCAGAATATTTCTAGGGACTTCTAAGTTCAGCCATCTTTCATATGATAGTTTATTAGAACTTGTTGAAAAGGCAAGAAAATAAGGCATCCTTCCTTCCAGCAAGGTGGAAGAATGCTATAATATTGCTTGGTGCCAAGTGTTTTCTGGAACATTCTGGCTTGGCCTATGCACAAGAATTTTAAAACTCTCTATGCTATTTTCAGTAATAAAAATAGTAGGGACATTATTGGAATAAACTACTCAAAGTCCTATATTTTCCATAAAAAGGATCTGTTTAATCTTAAGTCTTCTTTTGTAGTCCTTCTAGTATACAAAATCTTAGAATGTGTTCAAATTATGTCAATGTGTAGGAGTTCCTGTTAATAACCTTTGATTAAGGTTGCCATTCTTTCATTTAAAAATAAGCAACTTTGCTGGGGTGATGGTGCCTGCCTTTAATCCCAGCACTTGGGTGGCAGAGGTCGGAGGATCACTGTGAGTTCAAAGCCAGCCTGAAACTACATTGTGAATTTCAGGTCAGCCTGGGATAGAGCAAGACCCTACCTCAAAAACACAAACAAGGTCTGAAGTGATGGTTTAGCAATTAAGGCACTTGCCTGTGAAGCCTAAGAACGCCTGTTTGATTCTCCAGGTCCCACGTTTAGCCAGACACAAAAGTGACGCAAGCATGCAATGTTGCACATGCACACAAGGGGGCGCACGTGTCTGGAGTTTGTTCACAGCAGCTGAGAGGCTGCTGGTGCACCCATTCTCTCTCTGTCTCTGTCTCTCTCAAATTAAAAAAAAATGCAAACAAACCAGGTTTGGTGGCTCACGTCTTTAATCCCAGTACTCGGCAGGCAGATGGCCATGAGTTTAAGGCCACCCTGAGACTACATAGTGGGTTCCAGGTCAGCCTGAGCTTGAGCCCCTACCTCAAAAATCAAAACAAAACAAGACAAAAACAAACAAACAAAAAAGCAACTTTGATAATATTGGAAGTGATGGGATTGGTGGTTATGGAGTATTCCCAAGAACTTATTAATAAGAGAAAAAGATTGCCTTCTGAGAGTTACAAATAAAAATAGATGTTATTGGACCACAGAAGGAATGTGCAAAGTCTATTTAAAGAGAGGTGATTTCAAAACATCCAAAGCTGACTGGCTTCCAATGGAATGTGCTAAAGTCAATCACTGTTTTCCCTGAGCATTTATGCACATCTGATATGTACAAGGAACTGCTCTCAGCCTTGGAACATAGCAGTGGATAAGATATTCTTATTTCTTCTGGATAGTTTAATTCTTATGGATATACAGGCACATTGATGTGGGAAGTGTGAAAAACTAGTAATTAATTAGGGGTAGGGGTTGGGTGTTCAGTGTAGTCATCCAGTCAGAGGGAACAGCCCATTAGCAACCCTTGAAAGAACAAGGCAGAGAGTGCACACGAGCAGAATGTCATGGGCACAGCGAGGGTAAGGCTGTTATGGAAGACACTATAGACTAAATATAGGAACAGCACTAATCAGAGAGGTAGCTTCAAAGTTGTTTTTTATGAAAATGTCACTGAGTATATCACTAGGAAAAAGGATTGAATTGTACAGTAGTTTAAAAGATGGAAAGACCAAAAAAGGACAGAAGTAGAGCCATCCAAGTATTGTTCAGGAAAAAAGAGTTGACAATTTGTTCAACAAATGCATATAGATGCCTTTACTGTTTGCCAAATAAACTCTGGGAATACGGCAGTGAGCATAGCAGATGTTCATGCAAACACAGACACATTCCTGCTATGAGATGTTTTGCCACTCAATATTCTAATAATCTAACCTCAGTTTGCCTGCTTCATTGTTTACTAATGAACTCATGATGAGAGTGTAGATTTATGAAGAGTTGACATAGACAGACAATTTGCTAGTTAGCCGTCAGGATTTAGTTCCTTTAGTAGTTATATTTCTTTATTGCTTTCTTCGAGAGTAACCAGGCTCAGATTGGTTAAAATGCGTCAGCCTCAGGATTCTGGCAGGTTGAATTTTTGAGCCCAAGAGGAAAAGAACAGAAGCTGGACCATGCTGAATTAATTAACTCACTGCCTTCCTGTGGTGAGGTGTTTAGTTACCATCTGGTCTTCTCTAGGAAATGCTCTGACATCCTTCTATTAATGGTGCCCATCTCCTGACCTTTTTCCGTTTTCTCCAGTTGGTGCTAAAGTTGGTATAAACAGATGCTTGGTAGATTTACATGCATTTTCCATGGAATATATATAGTGGTCCTAAAATTCCAGATGCTAGTACAATTTATCAAAATGTTTTACACAATTACTTCATTTACTTATGTAGCATATATTAATTTAACTTTGTACCATATATATATAAGAGAGAGAGAGAGAGAGACAGAAAGAGAGAAAGACAGAGACAGAGGGAGATTGATTCTGCAAATACATATGATCCCTGCATGTAGTTTTGGATTTCAATACAAATTCTTGGGCAATTAGCAGAACCATTAGAGTTTCTGGGTATAAATTTTGTTACCTAAAACTAGTATAATTAATTTTTTAAATAAATTAAGGGTTGGAGAGATGACTCAGCAGTTAAGACACTTGACTGCCTAAGGACCCATTTTTGATTCCCCAGTACCCATCTAAAACCATATGTACAAGGTGGAACATGCATCTGGAGTTCGTTCCTTGCACTAGCTAGAGGCCCTGGAATGTCCATTTTTCTCTCTCTATCTGCTTCTTTCTTTCTCTCTGTCTCCCTCAAATAAACAAAAAAAAATCAATAAAACAAATGAAAATTTCATCAAAATTCTCAGAGTTAGTCAATTAATGGCACTCATATTATGGCCTACTTCTTGCTTAACATTCCTTAGATTTAACACAGCAAAGTTGCCCTTACCAAAGTATTAAATGAATGAGAATTAAACATTAGTGCTGTTATGGACTATTTCTTACTTTGTGAAATTAAATGCTTATTTTAGGCTCAAGGAAAATTCCAGAAAGCTTGGATTCACTTTACCATTGCTTTGGAAGTTGATCCAAAGAGTTACCTAGCCTTTGAGGGACGAAGTGTGGTCTGCCTTCAAATGAGTAATTATTTTGCTGCAATGCAAGATATGAACACTGCCCTAAAGGTAACAACCCACTTCAATGATATATTATAAGCATACATTAGCACTGTCAGTGAATAAGTTCTAGCAAGAATTTTGAAGAGACTTGTAGAGAAAATAGTATTTTTCCCCTGAGAGATTTCTAGTGTAAAGAGAAATTATGATTTGCTTACTTTATAATCTAAAACAAATCCCTGGAAAACACTGATTCTTCTCATGAAATGCAATTTGTATGTTTCATGGGACATCAGTACTATTTTCTAATAAAAAATGAATATGAGATGTAAATCAATGTATTAGCTTTGCAGGAACTAAAGAAGGAACTTTACAAATACTCAAATTCTGCCTGCAGTGAAATGGTAAACAAAAGAATGTTATGTTTCAAATGCACTGAGAGAAACTCTTCTTCTAGATTTGGGGTTTTGTTTTTATAGGTTAAGATGAGAAAGGGGGATTATGAAAGATAATCAGTGCTACATGGGAGAAAAAAGCATTGTAACTACTCAATCTGGTTTCTTCCTTAGTTTAACTCAAGTAAACAGATAAACATTTTCTATGTCTGTTCCTTGGAAAGAATTTGAGTACAGCACTAAAATTTATTTGTTTTATTGAAGCCATATCAACAAAGTGTTGATTTGAAACCAATTTCATACCAAGCCCTTTCTGGAAATATTTGCTCTAATGAGGTTTTACCCGCAATATAAAATTACCTGTTTCCCACAAGTAGATTTCATAAGATTCATTTACAGACATGAAACTAGAGATTAATACCATTCTCAGATGCTGAATGTTCATATGATTATATTGCAGATCAATACTACAGCAGAGTTCTTAACCAATCGTGGCGTGATTCATGAGTTTATGGGTCAGAAACAGAATGCGATGAAAGACTATCAAGCAGCGATTTCTCTAGACCCCAAGTACTCCCTGGCTTACTTTAATGCCGGAAATATCTACTTTCACCACAGGCAGTTTTCCCAGGTAATGTGCATTTCTGAAGTCATTCTGGTTGTGCTTTCCATCATTCCAACATTTTCTTTTTGACATTAAATACTTTCTTTGTTACATCTCAGGCTAACAAATCATTAGCTTCTCTTTAGGGGCTGGGAAGATGGCCCAGTGGTTAAATCATTAGCTTGTCTTTGAAAAACCATGTTCTCTTTCATAAAAATGTTTATAATTATCCATTATAGGTTTACACTTGTATGCATTTACTTACCTCATTTTCACGGACCACTCAACACTTCTCCAGTAAGCATTATTTTGGATTGCCCCTGAGTGTGGGCACTTCTTTCTGTATCTGTTACCACCAGCTTGCAGCCTGACATCCTCGGCTCTTTATGGTGGGAGTGTCTAACTCATCTTAGTTCATATCTTTTCTAAATGTCAGTCAAATGAGTCCTGAGAGGAAGAAGACTTGGACCGTAGTTCTGGTTTTGTGTGTTTCTTTAATCTCTTCCCATTTCAATTGATAATGTCTGATGTGAAAACATTGGTATATTAGTGGCATGTATTTACATTTACTTTATTTGAATTACAGTGTACTTATATGATTTGATCTCTTAACCTTTAGTTTTTTTCTTCCTATCTGAAGTCACTCTGGTTCTGCTTTCCATCATCAGCTTATTTTAGTGTTCTTTCCTTTTGAGGTAGCCATTTAGTTCACTTATTGGCATACTTTCATTTATACTGTGATAATTTATTAATATTATTTTCTGAGTATTGTTTTGGCAGTATCCCATACATTTTGGTCTTTAATTTTTAAACTTTAGTAAATTACACATAGCATAAAATTTACCATTGTAACCATTTTTTAAGTTACACCTCAGTCTTGTTAAAGACATACTGTAATGTTTCCCCAAAATTCTGTACATGTGATTTGAATTTTCCCTTTGACTCTATAATAAAATGGAATTTAATCATGTGGAAGTTTTCATATTTTTTTACATTCTTCATGTGAACATTAAAAGTATTTTCTACTTCTTATGTATTAGATATTTTTACAGTTATTCAAATATTTATGGTTTATAGTTTTGTTCCAGTGACTATAAAATTATCATTAGTACCTCAAATTACTTCTTTACTTTCTCTACTATGAACAAAAATTACCCAGTAACCTCTCTTCACTAACATAAGAACACAAATCTATTAACAACCTGTTTTTATTTTTGCTTTTGTTTTATAAGTATCTCTGTATAGCCCAGATGGGTCTCCAACTTGTAATCCTCCTCCCTCCATTTCGTGAGTGTTGGAGCGCTGAGTACTGGGTATTATAGGTGTGCTCCACCATGCTGGCTATAACTAGAAAAAATTAAAACAGAAACACCCTTACCTTTACATTAAATGTATTTACCTCCTCCCTTTCATTATTGATAGAGCCAATTGTCTTACAGTAGCCATCTCTAATTTACCTCATTGGTTTTCCACAACCCCTTTCTGTTGAAGCTTCTATCTCTACTGCTTCTGCCAGCATTGTCCCCTTCTCACCTCTTGTTACTTAACCCTTCAGCAGCATTTGACATGAAGCACTTTCCCCTGTTTAATGCACTTTAAGTGAAACCATTCTATCTTGTTTTGCTTTCCACTATCCCAACTAGCTACTCCTTTCTCAGTTATGACATTTAACAGCTTGACCCCACACAATGAGCAAGATTCACATTAGCAAGGAAGTAAGATGTGAGGACAGTCATGAAAGGTGTAGTAGTAGTATAAGACATGAGTTAGGTGGTCACTGCTCAGAGCTCAGTTGACAGACAACCGGGAAACTTGAGTAGGCTGTCAAGCCAAGATCAGTTGCTTTAAAATTCATTAGCTCAGATTATTTTCTGGCTGGTTCTCAGAAACAGTTGTTTTCATTATAAAGTCCTGTTAACATTCCATCATGGATGAGGGAAGGATTCATGAGATTCCACTCTACCTAGAGTAGCTACTGTGCACTTAAAGGCTGTTGGGTGAAGAGAGACATTTTCTTCAGTAAGTTGCCCATGCTCTAGTAAGTAACTCCCATTCAAGCAAACCTAATTTAACTCAGTGGGTCACCAAAAAAAAAAAAAAAAAAAAAAAGATAAGAAAATAGGAAGGTGCCTTTAGGAAGAAATGGAAATTGGAGGTCAGTTAGAAAGAGTAATGGAGCCTGGCATGGTGGCACACACCTTTAGACCCAGCACCCAGGAGGCAGAGGTAAGAGAATGAGAGAGACTGAGGCTAGTCTGAAGTGACATAGTGAATTCCAGGTCAGCTTCAGCTAGAGTGAGATCTTACCTAGTGAAAAGAAAAAGAAAAGAAGAAATAGAGAACAAGAGAAAGAGAGAGAGAGAGAGTAATTGGGGAGAATATGGTTAAGATACATCGGAAACCTGTATTTTATTGTCAAAAATCAAAGAAAAAAGGCTGGGCCTGGTGGTACAAGACTGTACCTCCAGCTATTTAGGAGGCTCAAACAGGAGGATTGCAAGCTCAAGGCCAGTTGGGGTACATTAAGGAGAACCTAGTACAAAATAAAAATACAGAAAGGACTGGGGATACAGATCAGTGTGGCAGCGTGCTTGTCCAGTATGCATGTGGTCTGAGGTTAAATCCTCAGTACTTAAAAAAAAACAAGAAAAACAGAAATAGAGGAGGAAAGAATTATGAGATTAAGACAAATAAATTGTCCAGGGCAATGTTCTGTGTCAATGGATGTTCAAATTTTGTAGGAAGAGAGACACTTATCTTTCAAACTTTATCTTTTATAACTCAACTGGCATCACACACATATAGTATATATGATTTAAAATTATTGATTTCAGTATCAAGTGTAGCTTGCACTTAAAAAAATTTTAAAGTACAATTCCATTCTTCCCATACTGCAGAAATATTCATTTCTGTCTTGATGCTTGAACATGCTTTCCAGCAACAAGGAAGTTTTAACCATGGCTGTTCACCTATATGACCATGTTTGGGCTACTCTGTGGAGAAAGTGACTTGTACACCCTGTCTTCCTCTCCCCAATGCAGATGTTTCTGATTATACAGGAAGGAAGATCTAGATTCAGGAAGCAGGGTCCCTTAATAGAGCAAATATTCTCCAGAGGGTTAAAACACATAGATCACCTGATCTCGTTTTTCTCCAGTTAATAACTTAGTGATCTAAAGCCACATTTGGATGGGATATTTGATGAATTAACTACAGATTACTTTTAAAGATAAGTAGATCTACCTTTTAATTAATTAAGTATAGATTGAGGGAAAATTGTTTAAAAATCGAAGATTCTAATTGTTTCACACACCTTTAATGCATGTAACTTCATTAAATTCATAGGTTTTCAATTTCCTAAGTAATATATTCTGGAAGCTACATTGGAAAGTTGCATTACTCAAAATTAGGTGCAATATTAGTATTTTACTGAGCTTGATTATCTTAAGAACACTTTGAAAGCATGGGTTTGTGGGACATCATCTTGAAGTCTTTATTGATCATTTGTGGTGAGTTGAAGCATGGGGTTCTTTATGAAAAAAGAAAGTCATTGCTTTGCTTATCTTCTGATATCATTGTCTGTGCCCTTTTATTCAGAGTGAATTCTCTTTAAACCCTTCACAGACCAATGTCACTTCTACCCCATTTCCATGGATCCTTAAATTGCACTTAACTGTAGCACAGAATAGCTGCCATCAGGGATGAGAGAGGTCTACAGTCTTGATGTAAATGCCCCTCAAAAGTCAGAGAAAGGGGCTGGAGAGATGGCTCAGCAGTTATGGTGCTTGCCTGAAAGCTGGACAACCCAGGTTCAATTCCTTAGTGCCCACATAAAGCCAGATGCATAGTTGAGCATAACTTCTGGAGTTCATTTGCAGCAGCTGGAGGCCCTCGCTCACCCGTTCTCTGTCTCTATCTCTCTCTACTTGCAAGTAAATAAATGAAAATGCTTTAAAAATGTGAGAAGAAGCCAAGTCCATGGAGGATTACTGGGAGACTTTGATACTTTTTCATTTACAGACACTGAAAGAAAAAAAAATGACATTATAACCAATTTCATCAAAGAGAAAGAGAAATGAATTTTTAAAAGAGGGGCAGGGGGATAGGGCAATGAGCCAATGTGGAATAAAGTGTTTTTGAACAATTCTTAATTGGCCCTGTTAGTTACACAAATTGTTTTGAACAAATTCAGCTTGTTGCCAAAAGCCTGTTCGCATGCTAAGCTATACATGATTGACTGGTTTGGTTGCTAGGGGGCTATTGGGAGGGGCTGTCAGCAAACAGTAAGTCTTTAAACAGTCAGCAAGTCACAGAGGTTTTATGATTGGGAGTTACTGCACATTTCTCCAGACTGCAGTCTTTGTCAGGAAGTTAAAGGTTAAAGATCAAGGAACTTGCATCTTATAAGGGAAACTGTAGCCCATCAAATGCTATCTCCAAGGCTAACAGAGAAGTTTTGCTCTATCTTTTAACCAAACTTCAGCTTCTGTCACTTTGACAGTCACATCTTTCAGATCCGTGAGAAATTGTGAATAATTTAAAGTCTCTAATTTTTTCAGGGTATATAGCTAAGTTTATGCTGCTTTTGGTGTGGTTTGCACTCAGCCTTTGGAAATTCATTTTTCTCTTCAACTCTTATTATTTTAATATTCAAGCTATAACAACCTCATTTGTATTTTATCTTCTGTTTAGTCTTTTCAAATTTACTTTTTGTTGTTCTATACAGGGATATGAGACTGGGGCAGTAGGCAATGGGGGGTGTATCCTTCTAGCAAGTGTTATATTAGTGGCATTATTTAGAATTGGCAGAACATGTTGTCATTGTTTGGATGCTAAGTGTCTCCCAAGGGTACATATGCTCAAGACTAGGTCACTAGCTTCTGATGCTATTGGGAGGTGGTAAAACTTTTTAGGGGACAAGGCCTGGTAGAAGGAAGTTAGGTCATTAAGAGCATGCTTCTCTTTGCCTTCTAGCTGCCAGGAGATGAGCAGCTCCTCTGCCTCATGCTCCCATCGTGATTAACTGTGTTGACATAGGCCCAGGGAACTAGGACCAAGGCACCATGGACTGAAACCTCAGAAACACTAAGACAAAATGGATCTTTCCTCCCTTTAATTTGATTATTTCTATCTTGTCACAATGACAGAAAATTTGTTAAAACGTGATAGAAACAAAAGGCAGGCCAACTTTAAAAAAATAATTTTTCTTGGGGCTAGAAAGATGGCTCAGTGGTTCAGGCACTTGCCTGCAAAGCCTAAGGACCTGGGTTCAGTTCCCAGTACCCATGTAAAACCAGATGGACAAGGTGGTTCATGTATCTAAAGTTCATTTACAGTGGCTAGAGGCCCTCACATACCCATCTTTTTTTTCTTTCTTTCTCTTTCTCTCTCTCACTCTCTCTATTTGCCTCTTTCTCTCTCTCATAAATAAATAAAAATACTTTAAAATAGTTTCTTATTTTCTCCAATGTACCTCTGTATCTGGAATGAAATATCTTCACTGTCCTGTTGGAAGGCAAATGGCCATAGTTTTAAATCAACATGGGGAGACAGCTCAGTCAGTAAAGTGCTTGCTGCACAAGCTTGAGGTTCTAAATTCAGATTCGCAGGACCATGTAAAAACGCCAAGCATGATGGTGGAATTCTGTAATCTCAGAACTGGAGAAGTGGAGACCGGGAATCCCTGGGGCTCACTGGATAGCTAATCTAGCAGAATTGGTATGCTCTAGCTTCAGCAAGAGACCCTGTCTTAAAGATAAGGTGGCATCAAATGGGACCTCCATACATACACCTGCAAACACATGCACACCTATGCGCATTTGAATGTTCATACATATGCACACACATAAATCCTACATGCAAAAAAGAAATACAAAGGTTTCAAGTTTCTGGATAATTCTGTCAATCAAAATTGTCTTTATTCTTATATGTTACAGGCCAGGGACTACTTTTCAAAGGCTTTCACATTCGATCCAGAAAATGACTATGCACTCATGAATCGAGCTGTTGCTAACACAATATTACAGAAATACGAAGAAGCAAAGCAAGATTTTTCGCTTGCAATTGAGCACTGTCCCCATTGGGCTGCGATATATTTTAACAGAGCATATCTCTATTACTGTTTAAAGCAATATGAGCTAGCTGAAGAAGATCTTAGCAAAGGTATATTGCAGTTAATTTGTTTATTTTTAGACAACTCAAGAAAATAATAGGGTCTGTTTGTTTAGAAAGATTTAGAATCAATGTGTATTGATACTGTTTTTAATGTAATCAGTATAGATTTATTTATGTAATAACTTATTTCTTTGGTAAACTGTATTATAGAGGATTTTTCAGAGAGCACACACAAAAAATACCAACCTCCCAAAGAAAGACATTGTACTATGATTCCCTAAAGTACTTTTCTTAAAAATATTCAATATTTATAATTGACCTATACTGATAAATTTGAATAAAAATTGTTTGCTTTTATTTATTTTTTATATATTTATTTTGAGAGAGAGAAACAAAGAGGCAGATACAGAGAGAATGGGTGTATCAGGGCCTTTCAGCTGCTGTGAACTAACTCCAGATGTGTACATTTCCTTGTGCATGTGCAACATTGCATACTGTGTCACTGTTGTGTCTGGCTATACATGGGATCTGAAAGATTCAAACAGGAGTTCTTAGGCTTTGCAGGCAAGTACCTTAACTGCTAAGCCACCTCTCCAGCTCAGAAAAACGTTTTTAAATAAGTAATGTATGAAGATTTGGAAAATTTTATTTTTAAAAAATGGAACTAGGGTCTGGAGAGATGGCTGAGCAGTTAAGGCATTTGCCTGCAAAGCCAAAGGACCCTGGTTCGATTTTCCAGGACCCACATAAGCCAGATGCACAAGGGGGCACATGCATCTGGAGTTCGTTTGCAGTGGCTGGATGCCCTGGTGCTCTCATTCTCTCTCTCTCTCTCTCTCTGCCTCTTTCTCTCTCTCAAGTAAATAAATAAATAAATAAAATATATTAATTTAAAAAATGGAACTATTTTTGAGTACTTGCATCAACATATCTCTCTGAGTGACTTTTTTTCTTTGACAGCCCTGTCCTTGAAGCCTAGTGATCCAGTAGTCTATAGTCTCAGAGCAGAAGTTCGCGGCAGAATAGGACGGATCAAGGAAGCTATGTCTGACTACAATCAAACCCTTGATTTAGAAGAACACATCACGGTTACTGTGTAGAGGGCTGTGGGTTCCATTGTAGGTTACATAGCTTTTCTTTCTGAAACCTAAATATATTTCTTTATGAATTTATACCACCTTTGCTATTGTGTTTATTTTACTCAGATCACCATTCAATGCAACTTAACAAAAATGTTTGTTATACATTAATTATAAAAATTTTACACTTCATATTTTTGGGATACATCAAAAGTTGAACATCTTCATAGCATGCAGGTTTAAATGGGAATGTTTCTTAAGGAACATTAGTGCTTAAAATATTCTTTTTAAAAATTTTATATTTTTTATTAAGAACATACTTTGCATGGATACATCATACAGAGTGTTGGTACCATCTTTTCAGTCTTCCTGCCCCCATTTCACTGGGGGACCTCCTCAGTGGGGTTGCTGGTATTCCCCATGGGGTTGTGGGTTATGCACTATGAGAACAGCAGTCAGTTATTGAGAGGAGGCAATGCTTCTGGGTGTGATGTTCCAACCTGTGGCTCTTACACTCTTTCCTCCCTTTCTGCAGAATTTCCTGAGCCATGGTGGGTGGGTTTTAAGTCTGCTTCAGTGTTGAGCTCTGAGTGGTCTCTGGATTGCTGCTTTGGTATGTGCTGAGTATCCTCAGTGTCTATTTCCTTTACCCTGGCATTGATTGTCAGGCTCACCATGGAAGCAGCGCTGTTGCTCATCTCAGCAATTATTTTGTGGTTCCACCTGGGCCTTGGCTGAAATGTGAAGGGTGGTTTATCTCCTTGGGTCTTGCTACCTTCTGAAAAAGAAAAACAGATTCTCCAACAGAGAGTGAAGTCAGCATAGGTTAAATAGGATAAGCATTATTAATTTAGGGAAATTTTGATGGAAGTAGCCTCTGTTTTAGCCAAAGAGTACTGGGAGCTTGACCTCAGAAAGCATCTTTGTCTCCATAGGACTCTGACCTGGTTCTCAGTTCCAGATATGGGTCCTTTCTACTTAGTGGATCTCATAGCCAATCAGAAAGCTATTGGTTGCCCACCAAGGCTGGGTGCCACCATTTCAATGGTGTGTACTTCTTGTCAGGCTGGTTGATTCTGAGTAGCTTAGACCCTCCTGCTTACTCACACTTGTTGGCCACTTTCCCCTAGTTGCTCATGTAGTGCTTTCCAGCAGTAGATGGGCTCACTACACTATCTGGGGACTGGTTCTCCTCTGGATTCCAGCCAGGTCTTTCCATGTTCTGTGCCAGCAGCCTATGGTGTTTCAGCAATAGGGTCTTACCTTTTACCTCAGGCCAGCTATTCCACCCACAGAGGCCCAATATCTCGAATCTACAAAGAACTCAAAAAAAAAAAAAATGGGGTAGAAAACTGAATAGGGAGTTCTTAGAGGAAGAATTAAAATATTTTTTTTAGGGCTGGGGAAATGGCTCAGTAGTTACAGGGGCTTTGTCGTAGTTTGAATATATGTCCCCCAATATATTCAGTATTTTATTAGTTATAGTTTGCATCTGCAATCACCTTGCTAGAGGCAGTGTCACTGGGGGGCTGGTCTTAAGGTGTTGATTGTGGGTTTGAGATTCCATTGTAAAGATATGCAAAGTGTGCCTAGCAGGAGTTCCTGAAGTGTGCTGGGCTTTTGGCTGTAGTTTTGCTCTGTGTGCTGTGTGGCTGGGGGCTTTTGCTCTCTTGCCTGGTCCTGTGGAGAGCAGGCCACTTCTTCTGCCATTATGGAACTTCCCCTGGATCTGTAAGCTTCAATAAATAATATCCCTTCCTCCATAACTGTGCCTGGTCTGGAAGTTCATCTCAGTGAACCTGAAGCTGTCTGCTACAGGCTTGCTTGCAAAGCCTGCTGGAATGGGTTTGATCCCCCAGTATCCATGTAAAGCCAGATGCACAAAGTAGCACATGCATCTGGGGTTCGTTTGCAAGGGCAAAGTGCCTGGCACATCCATTCTCTCTCTCTCTCTCTCTCTCTCTCTCTCTCTCTGTCCACACAAATAAAGAAATAAAAATATTTTGTTTAATGTTAAATAATTCTCTGAAATAGCATTGGTTGATTATAGAGAAAGTATCAGCATTTTCATCAATTCTTATTCATAACACAGTCAACAGTATCCAAATGAAAAAGAAATAGACATGGGCTGGAGAAATCAGTGACAGCCAAGTATGAGGACCTGAGAAGGCCTGAGAGGGTGTGAGTTAATTACCAGCACCCATGGAAAACTCTGACCACACACACCTGTGACACCAGTTGTGTGTGGAACAGAGACAGAAGAATGGCTGGGAATCTGGTCAGCCAATATTACTAAAAAAAAAAAAACAACAATGGCACTTTGGGTGTGGTAAGAGACCAGTGTCTTAAGGAAACATGCAGGTCAAGTGATGGGAGAGGAGTCAAGCAAGGGCATGCACATGGTTAGCTGCATCACACTGCATACATTACACACACACACACACACACACACACACACACTAAACAAACAAATAAATAGGAACTGAGGACCGTTATAAAATATTGAAGCCAAGTACATTTCCTCTTTCCTCCTTTAAACCCTGCAAATAACATCCTGTATTTGTTCTGACACTGATTATCTTCCAACACATAAACAGATTTCTCGTTTGCATGCTGCTTACTTTCCAGAAGAGTGTCTCTAAAGATTTTGAACACCTTACTTCCCTGAGATTGTAATCCCTTCTTCCTGTAATTCAGATTTCATAAATGTACAAGTAAATGCATAAATATAAAACCAATAAACAGTTATAACCAATGCTTCATGACAGTGAAAACCTTCCTTTCTTCTTTCTTCCCTCCCTCTTTCCTTCTTTTCTTCCTCCATCCCTCCGATCCCTCCTACTTGCTCTCTTTCTCTCTCTTTCTCCCCTTCCTTCCTTCCTTCCTTCCTTCCTTCCTTCCTTTCTCTCTCTCTCTCTCTCTCTTTCTTTCGTTCTTTCTTTCTTCTTTCTTTCTTTTGACAGAGCCTTACTGTGTACCCTTGGCTGGTATTAAATACATGGTTATCCTGCATCTGCCTCTCAAGTGCTAGGATTTCGTGTACAAGTCACCAACCTGGCTTATGGCTGCATGTAGGTGAGGTAGGAAGAGATCACAACATGGTTAAATTTTATTTGCAACCAAATAACATCTCAATTCCACTGCATATTGGGTATTATATTCATGTTCTTTTGTAATTATAAGACTCAGTATTAATTCATTATAAACTTTTATATATTTTTATGTACTTTTGAAAACTAAAACCTTCATTAAAATTTTACATTCTTTATGGAATTTTCTGAGGAATCTTTGAGTGAACCATAGAGCCCCTTCCTTTTACCTCACTGACATAACAATGATTTCTGACATCTAATTCATCCAGATTTGCTTTTTTTTTTTTTTTTTTTTTGTAATCCTAATACCTCGTCAACTCTTGAGAGCACTATTTTCATGGTGATCAGGCATTTTGGAAAGAGCATTTCTGGCCACTAAACTTCCTTTATTTTCAGTTTGCTGTCCCAATTTCACAATAGAAAGTTGATTTAAGTTTGTAAGCTAATATGGGGATTTGTCCCACTACTTTAATTTTCCTGGCATGATAATTGGATCCACATGAGGACTGGATCATCCCTAGTGAGTCATTTCAGCTGGTGAATAAAACATTTAATATGTATCTTCAGGTTATCTCATCTCCAGACCATTTTGTCCCTACCTTAATCACAGATTAGATTTAAACCACCTCATGCATTCATGGATAACACCCTTCCTTCTCTTGTGACACATACCTCTCCCTGCTCCTCTGCTACTGCTGAAGTTGGATCATTTCAGGTCCCACTCCTCTGCCCTCCCATATGCAGGAGACACAGCCTCTGCTGAATGAACCTTTGAAGATGATAAAGGAAAGGGTGGGCAAATTCTTTCCATCTCTTAGTGGAGCATCCTGATGCTAGGCTTATACAGATTTTGGAGAATGACCCTGTAAGATTGAGTCATCAGTTGCATTTGCTGGTGGCCAGCTTCATTGAATATTACACTGGCATATCTGTCTTTCCTGCCTCACTCCCTTTTTTCACCACTCTTGCTCTGCTGGGATTGAACTTCTTCATAAAGTAGTAATATAAAGACATTTGCCTCAGGCTCTGCTTTCTAGGAGGCATGACCCAGACTATGCTCATTAATAATTTAATATTTATCCTATCTGTAATAAATACTTACGAGGCAGAATGGGAATTGTTGGAGAAGGTTACAAAGCAAGGGCTACAAAAATGAAATGGGTATAATGATGCTAATGATGTTTTAATTTTCAGAATGGTGTATTTCCCTGGCCTTTACCTCCTTGGCATTGACAGTTTCTCTACACCCTGCCAGTGCCTTATTGCACATATCTGTGATGTACGCCTGGGAAGTTTCTCAGTCCACACACAGGCCAGGTTAGAACTTCAATGGAGTTAATGACAGTAGGATTAATTTTCAGCTAATGGCAGAGGGGAGATGAGAAGAAATGTGTCAGCTTCTTTGCCTGAATGATATTCCCAGTGGTATTCCCAATGGGACTGAGCCTTGGTTGTCATGGGGTAAATGTCTCTAGAACACATCCTTTCTTGGTTTCTTCCTTGTGCTACCTCATCATACCTCCTTCCTCTTATTCTGGGAAAAGCTTGCTGGGATTTTTTTAATTAAAATGTGGCACACATAGACCTCCCCTTCCAATTGTGCTGAGGGTTTTTTAGTGGTGTTATTGGTATTCACTATGAGGTCCAAGAGGCTTCAGTCAGTCTCTGCAGGGATGGAAAAAACATGGTGTCTCAGGCTATTCCCACCCACCCTGAGGTTCTTACAATTTTCCTCCCCCCCCTTCCTTGATGCACCCTGAGCCTTGTTGGGCAAGATGGAGATCTGATTTAGTGTTGTCTTCTCTGTAGACTCTTGATCTATGTTTTTATGAGGTTTGGGTGACCATAATGTCTGTCACCATTTTCCTGGAACTGGTTGAGATTTTTTTTTAATGGAAAAAAAAGAGGTTTATTTTGGCTTGCAGGCTCTAGGGGGAAGCTCCATGATGGCATGAGCAGAGGGTGGACATCACCCTCTGGCCAAAATCAGGCAGAGGTTGAGATATTTTTAAGTATTCTGTCTGAACTAAAATGTTCATCTCAGGAAATACTTCTAAAGGAACTGAATCCTTTCTGACTTTAAGGTTCTTTTTCAGGTACTTTGTCACAGCAATGAGAAAAGTGGCTATAAGTGTGAACTCCCACTTTGTGCTTCCTACTTCCATCCACATAAAAAAAAGTAAAGAGAAACACATAGAATATTAAACAATCTTTATCATAATGATATCAAAGTCTTTCTATCTAATAGGTTTTAGTGCAGAAAAATAACATTCCCAGGTAATAAAATGCAAAACACTTTTTTTTGTGCTGGCATATGTGTATGTATTTATGGCTAAATCTGTCCATTTACCTACCTACCCATGTATCTATCTAATCTTAACCTTAGATTAATTCACAATAATGCAATCATCTCAGTCTTTATTGTGAAATTTAAGATGAAATATATAAAAATCATCTCTGCTATACATAGTTACTCATATTACACTTTGGGATACATTTTACTTCACAGTATTATTGGTTGGTGGTTGCAGATGGAAAAAAATTGGAGGAAAGGAGGAGAAATCTGATGAGTGCTGGGGTGGGTGAGGGAGAGTGAACAAGAAGCATAAGCTGATTTGCACCTGGATAGGCAAGTCAGAGCCAAAAGCAACAATGTGTAGTTTGAGAACCCCAGTCTACATTCCTAGCATGTTGTAACAATAAGATCTTACCCCCAGACATTCTCCAAAGGCATAAAAATGTTTTATTAACCAATGTTTTAGAATCATCAATTTCCAAAAATATCAGCAACGTAATAGCCATCTTCTCTGATAGCCCAGAGTTTTATGTCCTTCTCCTCACCTATCTTTTCCTTGCTGATTTATTCTTAGGAAGGAATTTATTCCCCCACCTGGGGAAGCTTAGAATTCTTGTTACACACATACAGTACTACTATCATCTACTGTTGGCAATATCTTTTGCATTTATGTATTCTTGTTTGAAGGCTACCTTCCTCTCTAGACTGGAAACTGTGAGAATTATATGTTTGTTCACTACTGAATTGCCAATGATTATAACAGCTCTTGGCACATAGCAGGTACTTCCTAGCTATTTGATGCATTTATTTTAATATAAAAATCATGTTTGCAATCACATGGTATATTATAAGTCTATACACTACTATTTTATTATTTGTTTTCATGCTAAAGAGAACGTCTTGTGATGGTCTAGGCAGGTCCAGCTCTTAAAAGATTGGAACAGTGACAGCATGCATTCGCAGTGCTTTTCTTATCTAAAATTTCCTCTGAGTGTGTATTTCATCAACTACTCAGCTCTCCTTATGCGTAATTCATTTGCTTTCACATTCATACACGGCATCTTAAGTATCATAAATTAATATTAAAAAGTAAAGTTAAGAAAACTGAAGACATTATGGATGAGAGCAGCTTGCTGTAAAAATGATCTACCCTAAGAATTACTCAATAAGTAGGTAGCTAAAAGCAGAAGTTGGGCAAGGTAATGAAGTATAACATCTAAAATAATGATGTAGCAATAAGTCAAACTAATCATTGTAATATTTTTCATTAGAGAATGATCTAATCAAACATTAATCCAATCAAGTATAGTCCTTGAGAGACCACACAAAGTTATAATTCTTAGGAAAGACTACATCAATTTACAATGAACATGGTGTGTACTGAACCTAAAATTGGAGGGGATATAGAATACAAATATTCATATGTATGTCTCTGTCTTTATCTGGCAAATGGATCTGCTAAATAGTAGATAGGAAAACTTTGATTTTTTTTTTTTTGACTTGTTATTGGTAAGTTCCTATAAAGTAAACGGAGCATAGCATTGTTGTATCTTTAATTCACTAAATCATAGTAATGGTGAACTTTTTTTTTCTGATTCTATTCGCTCCAAGAAAAGTTCCAGTGATAATTTGCCCCCTCCACCCACGTGGATGTGTTGAACAAATATATTGTTCCATTTTATTGCAAAATAAATTATATATTTTAAAAGTAATATTTATATTTTCTTAGAAAGTGTGAAAGTATTGTTGTATATAAATCTTTAACACAGTACTTTGGGAGAATGGGATTGTTGGTGTAGGATTTGTTAATAAGGATCATGTAGGAGGTTTAAGTAATCCTGTTTGATGTTTTGAGTTGTTTTATGTTTTTGCTTTTGCTTTATATACTTCTCCTCTCCTCCACTTCCTCCTCTCCATCTTTGGAGACAGAGTCTAACTCTAGCTCAGGCTATCCTGTAACTCACTATGTAGCTAGGTTGGCCTTAAACTCAAATCAATCCTTCTGTCTCAGCCTCTTGACAGCTAGGTTTACAGGTATGGGCCACCACACATGGCTCTTATTTACTTATAATCAATTAATGCATTTTGGTTTTGTAAAAATAAAAATACAAAACTATCTTCTTTCTCTAGGGCCGGAGAATGAGCATAATTACCCAAGTTTGGATCTGTAACACCTTTTTAAAAGCCTGATGCAGAGGTGAATGTCTGTAATTCCAATGCTGGGGAAGCAGAGACTAGCCAATCCCTAGAGGTTTGCAGACCAGCTAATCTGGCCAAATCAATTATCTCCAGGTTTAGTGAGAAGCCTCATCTAAAAATAAGGTGGAAAGTGATTGAGGAGGACACTGGAGGCTGACCTCTGGCCTCTACATGCACACATGTGCTTCCCTGACCACAACACATACAAAATAAAATCATCTTATTTCCCCACATTAAACACTTTATTGGATGCAACACTTAAAATAATAAAAACCCATACTGCCTTTGACCTCAAGTACTACAGAGAACTCTGAGCTACAGTCGCAAGACAGGGTTGTAAAAACCCCACTGGTTCAGACAGGTTCTACCCACAAAACATGTCAGGTTTTGTTTGCACTATGGCCATCTCTTAGTAGCAAGTTGCTGTGGTATGTATTTAGGCGACATTTCCTAAAATGAATCTAACAGGGTCATAGCCACTTATATTACCAACAAAATATACAAATTTTGCTGTCTAAACATGTGGATCAACTGAGGTTATTTATCCTCCTAGAACTAAAGTTTTAATTCATTTGAAATAGATGCCAGAAGATACTAGTTTGCATGTATCTTATGTGATGTTTTGCTTTACTTTAGAACTTTTACTTCTCTGGAAGTATAAAGATCCTCAAAGCCTCTGATATAAAATTAATCACTTAAAATTTTATTCAGCATATCCATCAACTTTATGATATGAATTTTAATAGAAAGAGAGATCAGTAGTTTATGCTGATAATACTTGTAATTTTATAACCACCACTTAAAAGTCATAAGTCATACAGTGGAAGAAACATCATTTGTGCTACAACTACGTATATACTCTTTAAATCTTCAATTGAGTGTTAGGTTAGACAAGTTCATGGATAACTCCTATCTATCTGTCTATCTATCTATCATATGTCATTTATCTATCTATACACAACACTTTGAAATATAAATTTTACTTATATTGTTTTAAGAACTAGGGGAAAGACCCCCATTGTTTTCATGAATAGTTCTATTTTATAATTTTTCCATACACCTATGTAACTATCTAAATAACTTAGTTTGAACTATATTTAAAGAAATTGAAAATAATTGGGAATCAATGTACTATTTAATAGCATGCTGATATACAAACTAGTATTCTTTTTTTAAAGAAAGCTGGCTACTTGAGCAAGAATACACACCTGTGCAATAGTGGCACACAGCCAATGCAGGTAAACTAACTGCTCATGGATTGGACAACTTATATCTGACTCTGGGAACCAAGATAGATTCCCTAAAACAGGAAACCAATAGGTTCCAGAGAGAACTTCCAGTTCTCTTAAAGAGAAGTGGATATTCACATCAATATATCTCTCTATTAACTAAGCTCATCCTCTTTAATTCAAACTGCTCTCACATTTTGGTTGGAAAATCTGTTTTAACTTATAGATGGAGGAGAATAGTGGAAAGAACAAGGATATACCAATACAGAAAAAAGACACAACCAATTGTCTACCATGAGATGGGTCACCTCCACCTCATCTGCCTGGGCCCAGAAGGAAGCAGTGACAGAAATACTGCCAGTTCCAGGCAGATGGAAATAGACACTGTGGTCAACTGAGTCCTCTTGGCCCCCATATTAAATACCAATAACCCGACTGAAGAAGACCCTCAGTAGAATTGGGGGAGGGGAGAGGGAGTCTAAGAGTGCAATCATTTGATTAAAAATCAATAATAAAAAAATTCAAAAAATTATCCTACTCCAGAGATACCATTGCTGGATTCTTACCCAAAGAGACTTAAATCAGCATACCACAGAGATATTTTCATGTCATGTTTATTACAGCACTATTCACAACAGCTAAGATATATAATCAATCTAGATATCCTATATGTTACATATAAACAATGATGTCTTATTCAACTCTAAAGAAGAATAAAATTATGTCTTTTTTTTTTCAGGAAAATGGCTGGAACTGGAGATCATTCTGTTAACAGAAATAAGCCAGACTCACAAAGCAGATATCACATGTTTTCATGTTTTCTCTCTTATACAGAATCTAGAGATCCAGATATAGATAAAATATGAAATAGATAGGGTTAATATAAAGTACATAAGTGACTCTATGAAGGGAGGAAATGATTTAACAGAGAGAAGAGGAATAACAAAATCAAGTTTTTAAAAGAAAATAAAAATACTATTGTTCCTGTAACTGGTCAAAGTGCTAAGAACAAGTGACTATTGAATGATGAGTCATCAATAGTACATCTATGCGACCTTCCAAGGTTTAGGGACCATCAGAAGAGAAGATGGAAAATAATTTAAGAGATGAAGGATGAGAAGGAATGTGGCAGAATGATGTTTTCTAGGCATAAAGTGGCTGTTGTACCCATGAACTCATAGCAGTTGTGATTTCTTGCACAAGATTGAGCCCAACAACATTCTATCATGGATGAGGAGGAGGCTTGTGAAGCCCCATCCCAACTAGGAGAATCTATAGGCAGTTGCTGGGGGAAGAAGACATTTTTCTTCAGTGGTGTAGCCACTGGTAAGGTGCTCATGTTCCTATAAATAACCCCTCCACCCACGTTCCAATAAGCAACTCTAATAAAACTCATTGGATCATTAAAAAAAAAAAAAGACATGAAAGTAGAAGGGGGCTAGTTGGGAAGAGAAAAGGATCCAAAAATGTAGTAAAAGGAATCAAGAGAGGATAATGGTAGAATTTGAACAAAATATATGCAGGTATGAAAATGTCATAATAAAGTCCATTATTATGTATAGTTAACATATAATAATAACAACTTAAAAACAATAGCAAGCTGGCTACAAATCAGAACATTCTGAATATATTAGACTGAGAACCCATCATTTCATATCCTTGTTTTACAAGCTGGGGATAAAGTTCTGTTTTGATTTTGAAGACCAAGGTAATAATTTTAGTGTCTTGTGTCATTTTATTATAAGAAAATTAGAAATGAGGTCCTCTTTCCTTATAAATGATAGAACAATAATTTTATTAGTCTTGAGGCATATTTAGAAAATGTACAAGTTCTTTAGCAGAACTGTGCCTTTGAAATGTGAGGCATCTCAACACAAATTTTCCAAGTGTAATTTACCCTGAATAATGTATGAGTTGTGTAATAGCTCTGCAAGGAATTCTCATCTCCATAGAATACCAGCTTCTCTAGTATTGCACCATGCATTTTCAATTCTTAAGCTCTGTGCTTACTATATTGGATCTTTGATGGTGAACAGATAGGGAGAAATATAAGAACTAAAAATTCTTGACAGTCCAGAAATTAGTTTAATATACTATAGTGTTCCTGATAGTGTGATTTGAAAAATGTGATTTTTTTCCTCAGAGGAGTTTCTTTTAGAGTTTCTGAAACAGGGATTCTTTTACCACTAAGGGAGTAAATAGCTAAAGAATATCAATTTTACTTGAGTGTTAGAGAGAGAATTGATATAGGTATGTGGGGAGAGAAGGGAGAGAGAGAGAGAGAGAGAGAGAGATAACTGGACACAGTATTTTTTTTGCATGTGTTTGTGTGTGGTATGCATGTTTGTATGTGTAGATGTGCATGTATGTGTGTGCATGTGCATGTGCATATGGAGTCCAGAGGTCAACATCAGTGTCAGTCATTTCATTAGGAAACTGGACAGCTCTTTTTGAGACAGGGTCTTTTCTTGACCTGGAACTCACTAATTAGATTAGACTGGCTGGCCAGTAAGCCTCAGGTATCTGCTTTTTTCTGTCTTCCCAGTCCTAGGATTGCAGGTGCACAACACTATGTCTAGCATTTTTACATATGTACTGGGATCAAGCTCAGATCCTCACACTTGTAAGGTAAGCACTTTATCAACTGAGCTATCTATCACTCTAAAATTTATTTTCTGTAAAAGACAAATCCATGTAATGTAACAAAACTTTAACAATTCACATTAATTTATCTTATGTTTTAAATTTTTTATTAGTTATGTATATAGTGTGTATACAGTGATGATGGTACCATTGTTAGCCTTCTCCCTGTCCTCCCCCCATGGGGGTTGTGGGTCTTAAATTGTGGGGGTAGTCATCAGTTGGGGGCAATGTCACTGTTCATAATAACCCAGCTTATGGCTCTCACAATCTTTCTGCCCCTCTTCTGCAAATTTCCCTGAGCCATGTTGGGTTCATTTTAGGTCTCCTTCAGTGACAAGGTCTTAGGAGTCTCTGTGTCACTGAATATCTGATTTGGTAGGAGTTGAATGTTCTCTATGTCTATCTCTTTCACCCTTGTGTTGATACCACGTTCACCGAGAAAGCAGCACTCTTGCTCATTTCCCCAATAACTCTATGGCTTCAGCTGGTACCCAGGTGAGGTGTGATGGGCTGATTCTCGCCTCAGATTCTGCGTCCATCTGAATAAGAGAAGCAAGTTCTTGAATAGAGAGTGAGGTCAGTGCAAGATACATGGATAGCCATTATTATTTTAGAGAGAATTTAATAGATGTAGGCCCTCTTGTATCCCACTATTGGTGGGACCTTGATATTGGAGAGTGGGCTCATTTTTGGATATGGTTCTGACTTGTTTCCCTGTTCCAGGTATGGGTTCCATTCCACTGAGTGGATCCGTTGGCCAAATCCTGTGATTCAGCTGTTCTCTCTAAGCACCTGATGAAGGTTTGACTTTCTAGTATGTCGTTTAGGGTATAGGATTTTATGGTACCATTTCCATTTGGGTCCAGTTTTATTTTGGCCCTCCCCATCTTTACCCTTCCCTCCCACCCCACCATCCCTATTGTCTAGTCCTCGAGATGTTTATTAGGTGTGCCAGCATCTTGGGCAAATTCAGGTTAGGAGCCACAGATGAGAGAGACAATGTGACACTTACCTTTCTGTGGTTGGGAGAGTTAGCTCAGAATGCTATGTTCCAAGTTTGACCATTTTTCTTCAAATTGCATTGTGTCATTTTTCCTTACGGTTGTGTAGAATTCCATAGTGTAGATATACCACATCTTAGTTATCCATTCATCTAATGATGGACATCTGGGTTGATTCCAGTTCTTAGCTATTATGAATTGAGCATGTATAAACATGGTCGAGCAAATATCTCTGGAATGAGGCTTGGAGCTTTTAGGGTAAAGGCCCAGTAAGGGAATAACTGGATCTGTTGGTACTCAATAGTCATCCTTTTCAGGCGTCTCCATATTGCTTTCCATAGGGGTTGTAACACCTTACATTCCCATCACCAGTGAATGAGGGTTCCTGTTTCTCTACAACCTTGCCAGCTATTCCTTTTTTGTTATCATCTGCCCATCACAATGGTTCAGAAAGCCTCGTGTGTGGGACACTAGCCTGCTGGCCTGGGGTGGAGGGGTGGCAGGTGAGACTGACAAGTGGGACCTTGGTCATGTGCAGAGCTCAGACAGGCTTGGGAAGGCCTGGTGACTGGGACTGCAGTGATGCACAGAGCTCAGAAAGGCTAGGGCAGGACCAGCAAATGGGACCACAGTGGCGCAGAGCTCAGAAAGGTTAGGGAGGGACTGATGAAAGGGACCATGGTGGTGCACAGAGCTCAGAAAGGCTACATTGGGACCAGTAAGTGGAACCTCAGAGCTGTGCATGATGGCAGGAAAGCCTGGGGCAGAGGTCCTAGCCTGCTAGCTTGGGTCCACTTGGCCTGTGGTTAGTGCAGGAGGGACCGCTGGCTGGGACTGTGGCTGGGAAGGCTGTTTGAGGGGATTGGGGAACTGGTGGGCTACCTGAGAGTGTGGGAATCAGTGGACTCCCTATTTTGCTCCTCCATACCCTCCCACTGGAAGCCTACTAGAATCAGCAAAGCCCTAAAAAAAACCCATGAATCTTAAGCATCTTGCCTTTCCTTCCCTGTGAGGTGAGGTTGGGCAGATGCCATTTTGACCAGAAGTCCAGGATTCCACATTATTTTTTTTGATAAAACATAAGACTTTAAGACTGTGTTACTTAGCCTTTGTGGGATAAAATTCCTAACAGAAACCAAGAAAGAAAAGATTTATTTTGCTTCATGGTTTCAGAGGATTCAGTCCAAGGTGGGCTGGATTCATTGCTGTGGCCTGTGGCATGGCAGAACATCCTGGACACAGGACTATATGGTAGATGAAGCTATTTGCTTCATCCAGAAAGCAGAGAGACAAGACCAGAGGCAAGATATAACCCTCAGGAACATACCCCCAGTGACCTACTTCTTCCACCTGGAGTTTCCATCAGATTCCAATAATTCTATCAAAGTATAATTTCATCAAATGGATTAACCCACTGAGGAAGGCAGACCCTCATAATCCATTACTTCCCACCTTCTCCAAAGCCCCACCACAAAGCATGACATTGATGACCATGACTTTAACATACAAGGTTTGTTGGAGGAAAACATAAAATATCAAAAACACAACAGATGTCTTTTTTTTTTTTTTTTTCCAAAAATATATTTATTTTTAAAAACAGAAATCAGGTAAGCTTTCCACAGTCAAATTTTCGAGAGACAAATCAGAATTTGTATTCCAGCTTTGCATGAAAGTCGAACAAACATCAGTAATTTCATGCAGAAGTTATTTCTCCTTGCAGGAGGGAAAAAAATCTGCTTGGCTCCATTCCAGGGCTCTGTCACACAAGAGAATCCATCCCTAAAACTCAAAACTTCCAAATTGAGATGAGCGGTTGTTGGGCTTAGATTGGGGTTTATATCCAAATCGATCATTAATCATTTGTTCCTGGCTCTTGGGGTCACTGCCAAGCCCAGTGGCTCCTTCTCCATCACTGCTTCCTATAACATCCACATCTTCCTTCTGTTTCTTATGAGTCTCCAGGTCCTTCCTGATGCTCTCAAACTCTTCAATGTCATCCAGCTTTAGCTCCAGACGTGTTGGTTTTCTTCGCAGCATGCTGAAATTAGCACAAAGAGCCAGACCCAGTGAACTATTAGCAATTCACAGGATTATCTGCAGGATCTAACTAGGTCCTAAATGGATAAGTCATTCATTAAACAAATTCTTCCTGTGCTCAGCTACAGAGCTAAATGTCACCATCACAATCTGTTTTCAAGTGTCAGCCCCTTCCAGGAACCTCAACTCCCATTATGACTCCATTGCTAAGGCCCAGATGTCTCTCTTTTGAGTGACAGGTTTGGAATGTTTTCCAGTCTCACAGGTCAGAGTTCATGTTCCAATGCTTGAGGACAAGCCTCTCCATTGCTGCTCCTAGAGGCATCCTTCAATGAAGCTACTTATTGGACCCTCAAAACAGGTCCTCGCCCCCCTTTTTTTTTCATGAGAAATGAATCCAGAGAGATTGGATGGCTTGTCATATTTAAGAGTGAGGCCACAATAAAAACCTAGGCAACCTAAGATATTTGAGAAGTGTCATTTCAGGAATACCACAGAACTGACACACTTATAAAAACAGGATACAATAAAATCTGGAGCCCTTCTTTTTAAAAAAATTTCTATTCTAAACATACTTGACCTAATAAGATACTCCTTGGCTAATAGTGAGGTTACATCCTATTAAACACACCAAAAGTTGAAAATACAATTTGAAAATGAACTCAAGATACCTGATTTACTGAATGTGATAGTACAGCATGTCATTGAATATGGGTTGTTCTTCCTGATCCTCTAGCTTGCTGTGACACCCAGCATTGTAAGAGTATTATATTACATATTGCTGGTCTGGGAAAAGATCAAACTTCTAAATTTCAAGTACCATGAAGTTATTGGCAGATGGCGCAGTGGTTAAAGGTGCTTGCTTGAAAAGCTTGCTGGCCTAGGTTCAATTCCCAAGCCACCCACATAAGCCAGATGCAGAAAAGTGGTGCAAGCATCTGACATTTGCAGATGCAAGAGGCCCACACACACACACACACACACACACACACACAAATACACAGGTACAAATAAATAAAAATTAAAAGCAGAAGAAAGAAAATGGAAGCAGAGAGAAACTACATAATTTGCTGGTATCAGATACAGAATGAGGAGTGGAACAGTTTGATTCCCAGGGTGCCGTTTTTTACCAGATCCTGAACAGCAACCTCTGCCTCCAGAGTGCTGGGATCAAAGGTATGCGCCACCCCACCCAGCACAATTCCTGATGTATACATTAACTATTCACATATAGGAAACCCCAGAACAATCAGCCCTCCTTGGCCAATGTTCCATATCCAGGTCACCAACTGCAGACTGAAAATGTTCATACAGGGGCATGGGGAGATGACTCAGCGAATAAAGTGCCTTTTCCGTGCAAGTGTGAGTTTGGATCCCCAGCACCCATGTAAAAGCCAAACACTGTTGTGCTATGTCTGTAACCCTAGTGTGCCCACAGAAAGATGGGAGGTGGAGACAGGAGAACCCTGAGGGCCACAGCACAGCTAGCCTGGAACACAGCAGTCAATGAGAACCATCTCCCCGGCCCCAAACAAGCCTAGGCTGTCCTCTGACTTCCAGTCACATGTTGTGGCATCAAGTGACTGCACTTGTGCACAAACATTTACACACGTACATGCATATATACACAGTTTTAAAGTTCTATAAAGCTGGGTGTGGTGGCAATGCCTCTAGTCCCAGCACTTGGGAAGCAGAAGTAAGAGGATTGCCATGAGTTCAAGGCCACCCTGAGACTACATTGTGAATTCCAGGTAAGCCTGGGCTAGAGCAAGACCCTACCTCAAAAAGGGGGGGGGGCTGGAGAGATGGCTTAGCCGTTAAGGCACTTACCTGTGAAGCCTAAAGACCTGGTTTCGATTCTCCAGGACCCACATAAGCCAGATGCACAAGGGGGCACATGCATCTGGAGTTCGTTTGCAGTGGCTGGAGGCCCTGGTGCACCCATTTTCTCTCTCTCTCTCTCTCTCTTTCTCTCTCTGCCTCTTCCTCTCTCTCTCCCTGTCCTCTTAGATTTTGATTAGCCCTCCCTCCACCTTTCCTTTACTCAATCTCTTCTCCTGACCTTGCTTAGGCTTTTCACCCCCATTAATCTGTTCTTCTACTTACATATATACAATACCATCCTATTAAGTACCCCCTCCCTCCCTTTCTATTCCCTTTATATCCTCTTTCTAGCTTACTGGCCTCTGCTACTGAGTTTTATTCCTACTCACATTAGAAGTCCAATCTTTTGTAGCTAGGATCCACATATGAGAAAAAACATGTGATGTTTGGCTTTCTAGGCCTGAGTTACCTCACTAAGTACAATCCTTACCACATCCATCCATTTTTATGTTATGTATTTGAGAAAGCAAAAGAAAAAGAATGAGAATGGGCTTGCCAGAGCCTCTAGCCACTGCAGACAAACTCCGGATGCATGGGTCACTTTGTTTATCTGGCTTTACATGGTTGCTGGGGAGTCAAACCTGAGTCTTTGTCTTTGACAGCAAGTGCCCTAACTACTAGGCCATTTCTCCAGCCCCAATCTTGCTTTAAAATACAGACCCCGAAAGCCTAGAAGTTAGCTTCATCTTTTGGGAGGTTATAACTACCCCTGAACTTGAATATGGTTTTCTAGATTCCAAATGACCCTGAGACATCCATGAAAGTTCATAGGAAAAAGGGAATTTCTGAGAGAAAATGGCAAACACTGACCTAGTGCTCTAAACAGGACAAGGCTTTAAGAGTAATTTCTGCCATTAAGCTCTCCCGTGACTCACAAACAATAAATGACAGTCTTTTTAAACCAGCACAGGCTTATCGAATTCTTGGGCATCAAGCAGGGAAGAACTCAAGCAATTTCTTTACACTTGTAATGTCAAGAGGAGTTGCACTCAGAGACCTCTTTTATAAAAGAGGAATTGTTTATGGCTATTGAAAACTCCTTGTGGAACTGTCCATCAAACCTTATGAAATGTGTGAGTTACTTAGTTATCAGCTTTCTAGATCTAATTTTCTTCCTGGGGCATTCAGAATGGACTCTTTCCCTATGGATGGTTTCATATTGATAAGCTGAGCTATTTTGCTCTCCTCCACCCCAACCTTTTCTTACTTTTTTCCCTTAATTCTCTTCCCATTCTTCTTTTAATCTTTTATTCTGAGACTAGAATTCAGTGTTTGTCAAAAAGGTGTCTGTGGTCTGTGCCAGGATAGGTGAGGGTGCTTATTAAAAATACATATTCCAAAGGCTGGAAAGATGGCTTAGTGGTTAAGTGCTTGCCTGTGAAGCCTAAGGACCCCTGTTCAAGGTTCGATTCCCCAGTACCCATGTAAGCCAGATGCACAAGGGGGCGCATGCATCTGGAGTTCGTTTGCAGTGGCTGGAGGTCCTGGTGCACCCATTCCTCTCTCTCTCTCTCTCTGCCTCTTTCTCTGTCTGTTGCTAATAAATAAATAAACAATTAAAAATACATATTCCAGAGCTGAAGAAATGACTTAGCAGTTAAAGCATTTGTCTGTGAAGCCAAAGGACCCATGTTCAATTCCCCAGGACCCATGTAAGCCAGATGCACAATGGGAACATTCACCTGGAGTTTGTTTGCATTAGCTAGAGGCCCTGGTATGCCCATTCTCTCTCTGTGTGCTTGAAAATATATAAATAAAATTTAAAAATTACATATTCCAGGGCTGGAGAGATGGCTTAGCAGTTAAGCACCTGCTTCAAAATCAAAGGACCCATGTTTGATCTCTCTCCAGATCCAAGTAAGTAAGATAGATGCACAAAGGTGACACAAGTGCAAGTTTGCATATGAGCATTAGGTGGTGCAAGCGTCTGGAGTTCCATTGAATTCTCTCTCTCTTTCTCTCTCCTTTTATCTAAAAAAAGAATGCATATTTCAGGTGTTACTATAACTGTATTAAATCAGAGCCTCTGGTGAAACCTAGGAATCTGCATTTCAGCAATCTGCCAAGGAGATCTATCCATATTGAAACAGGAAAGGACTAAGCCATGTTTTAACCATTGTTAAGACAATGGTTCCCAGTTCCTGACTGATGCTAACCCATTGCTGATTGCGAATCTACAGAGAGCTTTAGGGCTCTGAGAAGTTCTGATATGTGAAGTCCTGAAATTTTCAATAAAACATGTTGCAAAATTTTAATCACTTGGTTTGTAAAAACACCCAAATTTCTACCGGGACCTCGTACTGTTCCTTACCATAGCTCCTGTTTCCAGTCCAGCCCCCTTTTCAGTAGGTTACCTCCTTCAGCAGGCCATCCTTGAGCCACTCTGTAAGGAGTCACTCCCCTCCTCAGTTCCCCCCAAAGCTCTCGTTTCTTCCATGGAAACTGATGCTTTTTATCACATGGGCACCCAGTCATCAGTGTTTGGAGGAAGGTGTTTTAGCTTTCCTGTAATGGTTTATGCCTTTGAAATTCTTTTTCCCTGCGTGTATGGAGTAGGGTTAGGCACACTGTTGATGTACAACAGATTTTGGTTAATGAATGAGCACTGTGTTGCAACTTTGTTACAGTTCCTTAAGAGAGAGCTGGACTAGGAAGGCTTCTGTCTTCAAAACAAGGATGCTATTTTTTTTTGTTGTTGTTGTTGTTGAGGTGGGGTCTCACTCTAGCCCAAGGCTGACCTGGAATTTACTATGTAGTCTCAGGATGGCCTTGAACTCACAGCAGTTCTCCTACTTCTGCCTCCCAAATTGCTGGTATTAAAGGCATGCACCATCACACCCAGCTAAAGATGCTTATTCTTTTCTTTCAGTTAACTAAAATGTACTGTTTGGGCTGAGCCTCTGTGGTGATTTGATTCAGGTGTCCCCCATAAACTTAAGTATTCTGAATGCTAGGTTCCCAGGTGGTGGAGATTTGGGAATTAATGCCTCCTGAAGGCAGTGTATTGTTGGGGGCAGGCTTATATGTATTATAGCCAATGTCTCCTTACCAGTGTTTGGCATACTCTCCTGTTGCCATTTTCCACCTTATGTTGGCCAGGGGGTGATGTGCACCCTCTGCTCATGCCATCATTTCCCCCTGTCATCATGGAGCTTCCCCTCAAGTCTGTAAGCCAAAATAAGCCCCCCCCAAAAAAAATCTGCTCTTGGTCGGGTAATTTTTGCCAGCAATGTGAACCTGACTGCAACAGCCTCCTTATTGAAGAAGACGTACTAAAACCTAAGGATCACTGCAAGAAACATGGTGTTTTGCTGCTCTCATGAGGGTGTTTTTCTATTTTCTGTTGGGTATTTCCTTGGACTATCAGTTACTGCCTCAGCTGGGAGCACTATCGAAATAGGAGATCTTGGGTCCAGACAGAGAGCTACTGAAGAAGAATGTGCGGCTGCTTTTCCAATTTTAAGAAGTATGTGTTACTCAGGTGAGTTTACTTTTGACTAAAAAGATTATTTAAAATAGTGACAAGTCAGTCCTGGAATTTTTTGAGAGGGATATGTCTTTTTTTGTAGTAAATATTACTTCCAAAATATTCTTCTAATAACTGTGAAATTGGCTGTGGGGAGTTGTAGCCATCATCAAAGTTTTCCCTTAAAGGAGCATCATATCATGCTAGACAATGTTAGAGAGACATAATTAATCTCAACTTTGCCGCAAAACCAGACATCAATGATGTGGTAAGTGCATATTAAGACATAATTAAATATATGAAATGTGGATATGACATCAATACAAACTGAGTGGAGATCAATCATCATTATTCTTTTTCCATAATCCATGTTTCTTTGACTTCATTATGTTTTTAGCAATTTGGCTAAAAAGTTTTGGTATAAATTAGTAATCTGGACAGGTTATATAAAGATTAATAATCCTGAGCACCTTTCTAATCTACTTTAATTTGCAGTAAACAAAAGAAAAAAGTTAGCATCTTTTGAAACGAAACATTATTCATGTAGTATTCCGACAATGACATCTCCTCAGTGACTTTCATTTATAGCATGACTCATGTGAAATGGATTAAGCATCAAAGGTATAATTAATAGTTTAAATAAATTGTCAAAAAAAGGAAAAGTGGGGGGAGGGGAGGGAAATATCGTGTGTTTTTTGTATGTAAGTATAGAAGTTGTCAAGAAAAAATAATAATAATAAAAGAAAGAAAAGAAAAAAAGGAAAAAAAAGGAAAATTTGTTTATATGCTTTGTATTAAAATGTTAATCCATAATTTAGGGTTCAGAGTATGTCATTACTAAACAAATATAAAAGCATTCACTGAAGCTTATTTGAGATTACTATATTTAGAATATTGATTCTTCGCACTCCCCATGAGTCAATTGCACAATATTTAATGTGTGAGGCTTATATGGGTTATGAACTTTCTTGGTTAATAAGATGTCTTTCCCTCTATGACAGTGCAATTCTAACATGATGGATGCTCATTAGAAAGGTCAGTGGGACTGCTTTGAAAGTGTTCAGTGAAGAGATGAGCACAGGGGCCAGCCTACTAAAGTTCAGGCTTGTTCATTTTGTGTTCTTTTGCATTTCTCTGGGAGGCTTTCTTATGTGTCATAATTTAACAAAAGAAGAAGAGTATCATTAAAAAGCTATTTAGGATATGGATGGTGTTACTGGCTGTAAACATTCTGCTTTCCAAAGGCCTAACATGTTTAGAACAAGTGAATATAGCAATTAATTATAACAATATCTTCCTTCCATTTTACATAATATTATGGAGTTTAGAAAAACTATTTCTTTAGTCTTGAAGACTTTTAAATCATTTACTTATCAGCTATATCTTCTCTGTTAAACTTTTAGCATGTAATAATTAATATATTATTTATAATTTTGTTTTCCTGATATTATCTTTATTTGAGAACATGAAACTGAATAAATTACAGGTAATTATATCAGTTCAGAATACAGTAAAATGACCATGTTAAGCAGAAACAGAAACAAAATAATCCCTATCTGGGCTGGAGAGATGGCTTAGTAGTTAAGGCTCTTGTCTATGAAGCCTAAGAACCAAGTTTGACTCCCAGAACCCATGTAAGCCAGATGCACAAGATGGCACGTGCATCTGGAGTTTGTTTGCAACAGCTAGAGGCCCTATCTTTCTAAGTGCAATTATTAAAACCAATATTCATTAAAATATATATAAATGAATCGAATTGATAGGAACTTTCAGAATTACATAAAGACTAGCACTGTAAACAGAGAACCTTTTTGTAAGCTTTGTTTCCTCTTGAGAAATTTTGATTATTTTCTTTCATGTACATAAAAACTAAGAATTCCTGATTTAGTAATAACATGCATAATATGGAGTGCCTGATTCTTGCTTATTGAAATTAGTATTTGAAAAAAAACAAAACTGAACCTTCAAAAAAAAGTAGGTTTCCACGGAAGAGCTGGGGAAGTGAGCAAGAGTGCTGCTTTCTCAGTGAAGCTGATATCAGCACAAGGGTGAAGGAAATAGACATTGAAGACACTCAACACCTAACAAACCAGAGATCCAGAGGCTCCTAAGAGCCTATCACTGAAGTAGACTTAAAATGAACCCAACATGGCTCAGGAGATTTTGTGGAAGAGGGGGAAGATTGTTAGAGCCACAAGTTAGGACATTACACACAGAGACGTTGCCTCTTCCTCATATTTGACAGCTGCCCCCACAATGCATGACCTACAATCCCCATAGGGATGACCTGCATCCCCAACATGGAGGGTGCCTTTGGAAAAGGGACAGGGATGAGGGAAAGGATGGTACCATCATATGCTGTTTAAATATTAAGTATGTCCATAGCTAATAAAAAATAAAATAAAATAAAAAATTTTAAAAAGTAGGTTTAAAGTTAACTACATAATGGATTTTAATAACCTGCAAGAAGTCAGAGCTAATATCCAGGACATGAAAGGTAGATGTATATGTTTTATAACAATGATTGTTAACATAACATACCTTTTAGTTTTGTATTAATATTCTTTAATGTGTAGAATCATACCTTCAATCTCACTCCATGTCACTTATTTGAATCAAAGAAAATTAAAAGTAAAATAAGGTTTCAAAGATGAAATAGTTCAAAAGACTAGGGCATTTTTTTTTTTTATAAAGTGTATATGAAGACTAAGGTTTAGAATTGCATGTCTGGAAAAACTATTTCTAATCTGCTTTTCTTTCCCTTTTCTTTTATTTTTGCATGTATTTATTTTGGCCAGCTGGCGAGACAGATCTTTTTCAGGGGCTCAGCCTTTCCAGTCTGAGCGTGGTACTCCAAAACCAATCTTTGGATCAAATTCCTGTCTTACTCGCTCTGGTGTCTGAACAGTGTTGATGTCACAGGGACATGGTGACCCAGTTGTCTGTCCCAAGAGGCTGAGAGCTTGCCAAGTAAAGAGCTTAGCTAGGTGGCCATGCACTCCTGCGCAAAGGGAAGTTGAAGGGTGGAATCCTCAGGCAGTCTGTCTCACCTTTGCATTTCCCATATCAGGTTTCATATGAAAACAGACCTGTGGTCTCCTGACTGCCTTCCTTACCAGCTTTTCATGTTGCTTCCAGAGTTGTCAATATATCTGATGGACTCAGACAAAGATAGGCCTATAGAGGCTGGTGCTAGAAAGGGATCTTTGCTCTTAGAATACTCTAGCTTTGAATCTGTGGCAAAAATGTAAAATTTTCTTCCAATCTCAGTACAATTAGTTGTAATAAAGACTTTATTTATTTATTTTATATATATGTGGTGTGTATGTAGCCATGATGGTACCATCATTAGCCTTCTCCCTACCCTTCCCCCTTGGGGATTGTGGGTCGTGCATTGTGGGGGTAGCCATCAGTTATGGGGGGTGAGACAATGTCTCTGCATAATGACCCAACTTATGGCTCTAACAATCTTTCCGCCCCCCTCTTCCACGAATTTCCCTAAGCCATGTTGGGTTCATTTTAGGTCTATTTCATTGATGAGGTCATAGGAGTCTCTGTGTCTCTGGATCTATGGTTTGGTAGGAGTTGAGTGTTCTCTGTCTCTATCGCTTTCACCCCTGTGCTGATACCAAGTTCCTGGAGAAAGCAGCACTCTTGCTCTTTTCCCCAATTATTCTATGGCTTCAGCTGATGCCCTGGTGAGGTGCGATGGGCTGATTCTCTCCTCAGGTTCTGTGTCCATCTGAAAAAGAGAAGCAAATTCTCCATCGGAGAGTGAGGTCAGTGCAAAGACACATGGTAAGACCCGACTGCCTAAGACACCATATGCTGTTGGACTGGATCATGGAGTGACCTGGCTGGAATCTGGAAGAGTCAGTCCCAAGACTTTATTTTTTATGAGACAAGGTCTCATGTAGCTGGCCTATAACTCTCTATGTAGATGAAGGTGGCTTTGATCTGTGACCTTCCTGCCTCTGCCTTCCCAGTGCTGTCATGTGCCACTGTACCCACCTGTACTGGGGTTTTAAGATTTTGAACTAAGTTTGGTCCCTGTGCATCACAGTCATCTGGGAAGAGGGCTTTTCTCATAAAGATTCTGGAGTGTCAGAGGCAGGCACTCCTTGAGAAAGATTGTGTAGGGGACATTGGAAACGCATTGTCCTTTGGGTTGGACATATTGAGTGACGGTGGTTCCTGTCTATTCTGTCAGGGGTTAGAGGTAACATTAGCATACAAACCACAGGAGGCTCAAATGGCTTTGCACTTCAAATTCCCATAACCTTGAGTGTCAGAACTGATGGAATAAGCAGAGACATTCTGCAATCAAAATCAGCATTTCTTTCATCCTTCCTTGTGGTCACTTTTACTGTCCCCCAATTGAGACAGTATAAAAGAAGGTAAGGGGGCTGAGTGTGAGAACTAGATTTTCATGTCCCAACTCCTTCAGCTGTGTGACCACAGTTAACTGCTCTGAACCTATTTTTTTTATCCTTGGGATAGGTATTCAAGTCTCTTCTAGCCTTAAGATCTCTGGATTTGATAGGAATTATATTACCTGACCAGCCTACTTGCCTGGGTTGGTGAGGGAATTACAGGAGATCATATTTATGAAACTACTCCAAACATCTTGTACAAAAGATTAAGGAATGTGATACTATTAATTCCCTCTGAAGAATCAAAATAGCTTGTAATTTACTTTTAATCTTCCAGACTGTGTGTATATCTTTTGTATTTAGACCTTTACTAATGCTCACCACAAAGCAAGACAAATGAATAGACTAATCTCTCTTTTACTGGATGTAACCTCAAGTGTCATCCTAAAATAGTGGGCTAGAGGAGGGAAAATTAATCCCATTTATACAGGGTTCACAGAGGTCTGGACTCTTTACCTACCTCTTTCAAAGTTCTTTTGTTTTTATTTATATTATTCTCATTTTACATTCATGTTGGTGACTCTGGTAGCCTCCTCCCTGTCCTCCCCCCTCCAAAGGGACTCTCCTCATTGGGGAATGTGGGTCATGCATTGTGAGGGTAGTCAACACTTATGGGGAATAGGCAAAGTCTCTGCATAATGACCCAACTTGTGGCTCTAACGCTCTCTCCGCCCCCTCTTCCATGAATTTCCCTGAGCCACGTTGGGATCATTTTAGTTCTACTTCAGTGATGAGGTCCTGGGAGCCTCTTTGTCTCTGGATATATGGCTTAGTAGGAGTTGGATGTTCTCTGTGTTTATCTCCTTCAGCCTTATTCTGGTGTTGGGTTCACCAAGAAAGCTGTACTCTTGCCCTTTCCCCATACTACTCTATGGTTTCAGCTGGGGCCCTGGTGAGGTGCCATAGGCTGATCCTCCCTTCAGGTTCATCGTCCATCTGAAAAAGAGAAGCAAATTATCCAACGGAGAGAGAAGTTAGTACTACATAGATGGAATGGCCACAATTATTTTAGAGAGAATTTTATATGTGTAGGCCCTCTTCTAGCCTACATTTGGTGGGAGCTTGATATTGGAGAATGGGCTCATTTTTTGTATGTGGTTTTGACTTATTTCCCAGTTCTAGCCATGAGTTCCATTCCACTGGGTGGATCTATTAGCCAAATCAAGAGCAGTTGTTTACCCACCATGGCTGTGTGCCACTACTGCATTTGTTTGAGCATCACGTCAGGTTGTTTCCTACTGGGTAGCTTAGACTGTGAGTTGTTTGGACAGATGTCAGTCATTTTCCCCCAGTTGCTCGTGTAGCACCCTCTAGCACTAGACTAGCTAACTGTCTGGGGACTGACCCTCTTCCAGGTTCTGACCAAGTCGCTCCATGTTTCATCTCAACCGCGTATGATGTCTTTGGCAGTAGGGTCTTACCATTAAACTTTGCTGGGTCATCAAGAACTCTGACAGAAATTTGTCTTTTTTGGGAAACCTTACAGGTCTCTCTGATAAATGGCTCATTGTGAAAGTTAACCCCATGCTGGTACTGGGAATTATAAGTCAATGCCAAGGAGGGTGAAGGAAGAAAAAGATAGGTAATATAAAAGAGAAAGAGAGTATAGAGAGGAGAGAGAGAGAGAGAGAAAGAAACAGGAAAAGATTAAGGTTGGTCTTCATTATGTTCTCTCTAGGTCCCTGTGGTTCAGGTGTTCCCTCTGCCAGCCTGCTGAAGGATAAATGTTTTAGCCTGTTGTTCAGAATATAGGATTTTTATGGTAACATTTCCATTTGGGTCCCTATTTGTGTTCCCCCATCCTTACCCTCCCTCCCTCCCACCCTTTAGTTTCCTCCCACCCTTACCCTCCCTCCCTCCCACCCTCCCTGTTGTCTGGTCCTCAGGGTACTTATTAGGAATGGCAGCATCTCGGGTGGATTCAGGTTAGGAGCCACAGATGAATGAGACCATGTGATGATTATCATTTTGTGATTGGGTGAGCTCACTGAGACTGATCTGTTCCATGTTCAGCCATTTTTCTTCAAATTTCATTGTGTCATTTTTCCTTACTGCTGTGTAGAATTCCATAGTGTAGATATACCACATCTTTGTTATTAATTCATCTACTGATGGGCATCTGGGTTGATTCCAGCTCTTAGCTATTATGAATTGAGCAGCTATAAACATGGTTGAGCAAATCTCTCTGATCTGAGGCTTGGAGCCTTTAGAGTAAATGCCCAGTAATGGAATAACTGGATCTGTTGGTAGGTATATAGTCATCTTTTTCAGGAGTCTCCATATAGCTTTCCGTAATTGTTGTACCATTTTATATTCCCACCAACAGTGAAAGAGTGTTTGTATTTCTCCACAGCCTTGCTAGCAGTTGTTTTCACTGTTTTTTTTTTTTTTTTCTTTAATGTTAGCCATCCTTACTGGGGTAAAGTGGACTCTCATAGATGTTTTAATTTGCATTTCCCTGATGATTAGGGCTGTCGAACATTTTCTTAAGTGTGTGTTTGCTGTTTGTATTTCTTCCTCTGAGAACTCCCTGTGCAGTTCTCAGCCCCATTTTGTGAGTGGGTTGCTTGATGATTTATTGTTTAGGCTTTGGAGTTCTTTGTAGATTCTAGAAATTAGGCCTCTGTCAGTTGTATAGCTGGCAAAAATTTTCTCCCATTCTGTGGGTAATCTGCTGGCTTTGATATTTGTCAGTGAACAAGATTTTCAGCTTCATGAGATTCCAATGGTTGAGTGATTGTTTAATTTCCTGAGCTGCTGGGGTTTTGTTCAGGAAGTCTTTTCCCAGTCCTGTCTCATGGAAGGTTCCTCCTTTTTTTTTTCTTCCAGTAGCAGCAGAGTTTCTGGTTTTATATTGAGATCTATGATCCATTTTGACTTGATTTTTGTGTATGGAAAGATGTGTGGATGTAGTTTCATTTTCCTACCTGTGGGTGTCCAGTTTGTCCAGCACCATTTGTTGAAGATGCTGTCTTTTCTCCAATCTGCATTGCTAGAGCCTTTGTCAAATCTCAAGAAGCTGTAGTTACTTGATCCAAAGTCTGGATCTTCTATTCTGTTCCATTGGTCTATATTCCTGTTTTTATGCCAGTACCATCTTGTTTTTATTACTATGGCTTTGTAGTATAGCTTTAGACCAGGTATGGTGATGTCTCCAGAGGAGTTTCTTTTGTTGGGGTTATACTTGGATATCCGAGGCCTTCTGCCTTTGCATATGAATTTTGAGATCATTTTTTCTATCTCAGTGAAGAAAGAAGTTGGGATTTTCATTGGTATTGTGTTAAATTTATATAGTGCTTTTGATAAGATTGCCATTGTCACAATGTTAATTCTGCCTATCCAGGAGCATGGGAGGTCTTTCCATTTTCACAGGACATCCTCATTTTCTTTCTTGAGTGTTTTTATGTTTTCATTGTATAGGTCTTTCACTTCCTAGTTTAATGTTATTCCAAGGTATTTTATTTTCTTTGTTGCTATTGAAAATGGGACAATGTTAGTTATTTCTTTTTCTGTATCTTTGTCTTCTGCATACAGAAAGGCTACTGATTTCCTTGCATTGATCTTATATCTTGCTATTTTGCTGAAGGAGTTAATCACCTTTAAGGGTTTTGAGATGGAGGTTCTTGGGTCACTTATGTATAGAATCATGTCGTCTGCAAATAGGGTTAACTTAACTTCTTCCTTTCCAATTTGTATCACTTTGATTTTTTTTTTTTTTTTTTTTTTTTTTTGTTTTTCGAGGTAGGGTCTCACTCTGGCCCAGGCTGACCTGGAATTAACTATGTAGTCTCAGGGTGGCCTTGAACTCACGGCGATCCTCCTACCTCTGCCTCCCGAGTGCTGGGATTAAAGGCATGCGCCACCACGCCCGGCTATCACTTTGATTTCTTTCTCCTGTCTTATTGCTTGAGCTAGTACTTCTAGCACTATGTTGAAGCACAGAGGTGAGAGTGGACACCCCTGCCTTGTTCCTGATATCAATGGGATTTCTTTCAGTCTCTCCCCATTAAGTATTACTTGGGCTTCAGGAGCTTATACATAGCCTTTACTATGTTGAGATATAGACCATCCATGCCTATTCTCTCCAATGTTTTGATCATGACGTGATGTTGTATTTTGTCAAAGGCCTTTTCTGTATCTATCGAAATGATCATGTGGTTTTTGTGTTTAAACTTATTTATGTGGTGTATTACATTTACATATTTCCGTATGTTAAACAACCTTTGCATTCCACGGATGAAGCCTACTTGATCAAGGTGGATAATGCTTTTGATGTACTGTTGAATTCGGTTTGCAAGGATTTTGTTTAGGATCTTTGTGTCTATGTTCATCAGGGAAATAGGCCTATAATTTTCTTTTCTTGTGGCATCTCTGCCTGGTTTTGGAATTAGGGTGATACTAGCTTTGCAGAAGGAGTTGGGGATCTTTCTCTGTTCTCAGATTGTGTGACACAGTCTGAGAAAAATTTGTTTCTGTTCTTCCATGAAGGTTTGTTAGAATTCAGCTGAGAAACCATCTGGTCCTGGACTCTTCTTTTTGGGGAGGTGTTTGATTACCTCCTCAATTTTGAAGGGTGTGAAATGTTTGTGTAGGATATTAATCTGCTCTGGGTTTAGCTTTGGTAGGTGGTATGTGTCCAGGAATTTGTCCATTTCCTCCATATTCTCCTGTTTTGTGGAGTAGAGGTTTTTGAAATAAGTCCTGATGATTCTCCCAATTTCACTTATGTCTGTTGTGATCTCTCCTTTTTCATTTCTAATTTTGCTAATTTGAAGCATCTCTTTTTTTGCTTGATCATATTGGCTAGGGGTTTATCAATCTTGTTTATTTTTTCAAAGAACCAGCTCTTTCTTCCATCAGTTTTCTTAATTGTCTTCTTAGTTTCTAATTCATTAATTTCTGCTCTGATCATAATTATTTCTTTCCATCTGGAGCTTTTTGGGCTTCTTCTTGTTTTCCAATGCCTTTAGGTGGATGGTTAGGTTATTGATTTGGGATCTCTCTGTTTTTATTATGAAGGCATTTAGTGCTATGATTTTTCCCCTAAGGACTATAGGCCCGGAGGTTCTGGAGGTGGTGTGGTATGGTTTCCCAGTGGGAGGGCTATCCGCCTACATAGAGGGCAGGGGGTCAGGGCGGTGTGGGACTGGTGGATTGGGCTCCCCCCTGCAGGGAGGGCAGTGGGGGCAGGGAGGGCAGGGTGTGCTATGGCTGGGGACCATGTGGACTGGGCTACCTGTCGGTGAGGAGGGTGGGGTGTGGGGTGTTGAAGGGATGCAGTTGGGGTTGCTACCCATGGGCGTGGAGGTAGTGAGGGCTGGTGGTTCCCCAGAGCATGATAATGGGAGGATTTATTGCTCAATGCCCTTTCAGACACCCATGTGCCCTAAAGATCCCTAAAGGGGTTACCTTTCCTTATGGGCTGGATGAGACATGATTATATGGATGCCATCTTGACTGGAAGTCTCTTTCAAAGTTCTGAGAACAGTGAAGTATACTGTTTCACTCTGGAGATAGTGTACATGGAGAGAGAACTCAGCATCTGGGGGAGGCAAGTGCTCTCTAGAATAACCCATAACTGGGAGAACTGAGAAGTGAGAGAACTGCTGGCTACAGGAGAGATACACTCATAGCCCAAAGAGAAATGGTGACACTGTTTGTACCTGGTTGCTATTTGATACAACAGCATTTTGTTACATCTACCCAATTATGGCAGTAAAATAATATGTTCTATTGTTCTCACTCATAAAATGACAAAACAAATAAAATGTTTCATATATATATATATATATTCTATCATCTATCATTTGGTATGACTTTTTCTGTAATTCTGGACTCTCATTATCTTTCCATTAAAGCTGTATGCTGTCTGAGAGCAGAAAGAATATCTTGGGTTCTTTACATACTCTCTTTCTTACTGAATAGTGTTGGGCCCAGTCCTTGCTTCATCATATGTGGCTGATAACTCACATTGATGGAGAGGTGAATAGTAAGACAGAAAGGGAAGGCACTGAGGTAGTAACTGCGTTTTAAGATTATGGTTAATCCTCAGGGTCAAGCACCATCCATTCAGCTGCTAGGAAAACTATAAGCTGTTGCAAGTAAGTGCAAAGTGCCCAGGGACAAGCTTCTCATTGCCACTGCTCTACTTGTCAGATCAATTCATGGTGACTAGTTTATTAGGAGGGGCCACTGGAAAGATGCTTAGAAAAAAATGAGGGCTTCCAGAGAGTGGGTCAGATCACATGAAGGGAACCAGCAGTGTTTATAATGGGACTGAAATTTAATTTCAGGGCTGACCTTTTATTTGACATTTTAGATAATGCTATGGATGTGTGCAGTTATTTGTTCTTAACATATTTTCCATCTTTTGGGGGCACTAATCTGCCTAAATTCAGTGTCAATAAAAGAATAAAGTAAATTTTTTACTTTAAAAATTACCCCTTTGAAAAAAGAGCTCATTCACAATAGCAACAAAATATTCAATGCATATCAACTAGCTTAGGAGGTGTGTGAGACTATAAAGGAAGCAAAACTTTGTGAAGAGGCAAAAAACATCAAGAGATCATGTTCTGAAATGAGACAAGTTCATGTTATATAGACTCTGGTTCTTCCAAAATAATATTGAAAGTTAAATATACTATTTTAAAAGCTTAATGAGTTACAGTTTTAGGACTTGACAACAGAATTCTGAAGTCCATCCAGAAAAATGAATTGATCAGATTTGGGAACTTTTTTTTTGTTGTTTGATTTTTTGTTTTTCAAGGTAGGATTTCACTCTAGCCCAGGCTGACCTGGAATTCACTATGCAGTCTCAGGGTGGCCTCAAACTCATGGTGATCCTCCTACCTCTGCCTCCCAAGTGCTTGGATTAAAGGCGTGTGACACCACACCTGTCTGGAGAACATTTAAGAGTTTACCATTCTACAAAAGCTGATGAAAGGGATGGAAACTTTGTAGGAAAGTAAATGTTTGCCCACTCCGGAGAGCAACTGGACAATATCTAAAGTCAAAGATGTGTACAGCCTGAAATCCAGCAGCTTCACTCTTGAGAATATAGCCTCGAAACACACCTACATGCTTACGGAGACAGAGACACAACACTTGGTGAAAAGAAAGCACATGAAACTTCATTTTCACTGTCATATATAAATAATTTAAGTGAAATAGTCCCTTCATACACCAGGGAATTCTGAAGCAGTGAAAATGAAGGAACTGGAGGTACATATACTAATGACACAAATATCACAGACATGGATTGAGCAACAATGATAACATAGTAAATATTATTGAGCTAAAGTAAAAAGCATACTACCATCTGAGGAATGGAATCTTTATTAAAAGAAAAAAAAAGAGAAAGGAATCAATCTGATTCATTCCATGTGTAACAATTTCATATGTAATTAAAAATTGGAGAAATAGTGGAAAGGGATGAAATTTTTGCTAAGTAGAGTGGGGCAACTGGATAGATAATTGCAGAGTCCATAGAGGAAAGCATTCCTTTGCTACTGCAATTCAAAGTACTTTCTAAATGGAAACTTAAGTTCCAAATCCCTAAGAAAAGTAAGTCAAATTTTAGTCAATTGTGTTATACTCTGGAGTGCGCCAGATATTTTACCCTTAATCCAGAAATGTGAAAATTGAAATGTAAATAAACTGTGTCCAAATTTAAAACTTCTTTTTATCAAAACACTACAAAATGGAGAAATACAAATATACATCTTGATGGGCATTGTGGTAAATACCTATAATCCCAACATTTGGGAGGTAGAGGCAGTACAATCAGGAGCTCATTCTTGACTATATGGTGAGTTTGAAGCAAATCTGGGGTACATGAGATCCCCATCAAAAGCTATAATAGTTATTTATATATTTATGTATATATAAACACACACAAATATATAATAGATATACATATATAGAAAAATGTAAAGTTATTAAGAATAAAAAAGTCCAAATGTAAAATTTTCATGAGAAAAGGATATAAATGAAAGGGAAAAATTACATGAATAGTGTATATTGTAAAATATTCAATGTTGTTGCTTAAAGACAAGTTAAAGTAAATAAATGATATCATTCACTAGCAAATAAAGTCAAATGGTATCCAGTTTTCAAGAAAATAACCACTTTTAGGGCTGTGGAGATGGCTTACTGGGTATAGTGTTTGGTGCATAAATATGAGGGCCTGAATTTGGATCTCTAGCACTCAATGAAAAAGCTAGGACGGGTGCTGTGTGCCTGAAGACTCAATGCTGGGGGCTGGATACAGAAGATTTGTGGGACTTGCTGGTTAACCTGTTGAATTGAATCAGTGAACTCTGAGTTTAGTGAAAAAAAATTAAGATCAAGAGATCGAAGAAGACACTGATAGTAACTTCTGGCCTTCTCACACATGTGTGTACATAGCTGTGTCCCCAAACATGAACATGAATACACACACACACACACACACAGAGAGAGAGAGAAAGAGAGAGAGAGAGAGAAATCATTCCTTTTATTCATTGTAGAAGAGATATTGAATTCTTTTAGGATATTTAGAAGATTTGTCAATATTCATCAAAAACCTTTAAAAAATATTTATCCTTTGACTGAAAAGTTAGCTCTCTCTAAATTTTTCCTTTAAAAAGATTGCAAATTTAAGCATATCTTTAAATGTTGGTGTCAAAGTTCTACTTTCAAAATTGGAAAATTGAAAGTAAACTAAATAAACAAAAGCATACATATGAATGAATTATGGTATATTTATTCAGATGTTATTTCTCTCTTTCTCTCTCTCTCTCTTTTTTTTGTTTTGTTTTTTGAGGTAGGGTTTCGCTCTAGCCCAGGCTGACCTGGAATGACTTGAACTCACGCTGATCCTCTTACCTCTGCCTCCCATGTGCTGAGATTAAAGGCGTGAGCCACCATGCCCAGCTCAGATTTTATTTCTCTATTAAAACTCATTATCTTAGTACAGTGATTATTTGTTTTTATTCATTTTATTTTTATACATTTTTCCTAAAATAATATTTTGCTACAATAAATATGCATTTTTTACTATTGAAAAGGGACAAAACTTTACATTTGATTTTTTTTAAATTAAAAATTTATTTGTATGACTGTGTGTACACATGCACCAGAGCCTCTTGCTGCTGCAAATGAATACCATATACATGTCATTTTTTGTATCTGGCTTATGTGGGATGGCTTGGTAATTGAACTTGTGTTGGCAGGCTTTGCAAGCAAGTGACTATAACTGCTGCAGAACCATCTTCTCAGTCCCACATTTGATTTTTAAGCGACTATTTTATTTCTAAACTATAAAGCAATTCTGAAATTGAAAGCAAGTGTTCATGAACTGTTGTAGGAGCCATGGAAGAATCTTCTAGAATTAGAAATGATTGTGTTCCATTGTAACAAATGGGTGCTTAATGGAGTCATGAACATTGTTCTCATTTTATAGTCTCAAAGTGTATAAAACAGAATATATTGAGTTAATCATGTTTGGTACCTCAGAAGATGTCCAATGCCCATGAGTATCATGATTATCCTTAAAAAATTAACAGAAACCTATTCATACTAAAGGTTTTTTTTTTTATTTTTATGTTTATTTTTTGCTTTTCTAGGTAGGGTCTCACTGTAGCCCAGACCTAGAATTCACTATGTGGTGATGGTCTCAAACTCTCAGTGATTTTTCCTGTCTCTGCCTCTTGATTGCTGGGATTAAAAGTGTATACTATCATGCCTGAATTTATTTATTTATTTTTTGCCAGTTTTAAGGAAAGTGGCTCTGCACTAATGACTTCATAAGTTCCTAAGTGAACTAAGAAGCTAGGACAGTTTGTGAATTAGGGAAGAAGGCACTACAATCTCAGGCGAGGATGAGCTGGCAGTCAGTAGACAAGACTTTCTAAGGAGGTGCCCTTTGTTGGTAGGGGAAGGCAAGAAGACCCTCACTCGGGCAGATAGATCTTTGTAATTATGATTGACATAAGTTGCTATTTACATGCATTTTTCACAGTCTTCATTCATCAAAGTTAGTAGCTCAGGAAAAGATTCTGGGCAGTGGGAAGAAATGTATTTGTTATAAAAACGGGAGGATCCTGCCTGTTTATGCTATTGAATATTACTACTATTCATCAGAGTTACTATAGTACTTGATTATGACCTTGGACTTGTACACAAAAATTGTCTTGGTTACTAAGCAATGATTAACTTTTCACAAGTGACCATCTTATTAAGTCACTCTTTTGCTAATGATTATTTCTTGAATTCCCACTACTTCTTAACACAAACTGCATGCAGCCTTTGGTCCTTCATTTCTTCACTATCCCACTTTTCTGACATTGCCCAGTATCTCCTATACACACTTCTGATGGGTCAAATAGGACCATTTTTCTTTCAAAAAGAGCATATCCAGGGCTGGAGAGATGGCTTAGCAGGTAAGGTGCCTGCCTGCTTAAGCCTAAGAATGCCCATTCTATTCTCTAGGTCCCACATATAGCCAGACATAAAGTGATGCAAGGGCACAATGCTGCACTTGCACACATGGAGGCACACGTGTCTGGGGTTTGTTCACAAGGTCTGAGAGGCTGTTGGTGCACCCATTCTCTCTCTCTCTCTCTAAAAAAAAAAAAAAAAAAAAAAAAAACATATCCAGTCTTTCCTGGTCTAGCCCATCCTCACAGTGTCCCCTTGGTACCTTCTGAGACACCGTCTCACTCTCTGATTTGATCTCAGCCCTGAGTTCATGCACAGGACATCATTTAATTCCCTCTTCATGGAGACCGCATCTCTTTTCCATATGAACCAATGCCCACTTTATCCATGTGATATGATATAGTTCATCTATTTCTAACCTGCATTATTGAAACTTGTTGGTTTGGGAAACTTTTTATTTTTTATTTTATTTTATTTATTTTTGAGGCAAGCCCAACAAACTGGCCTTTTTTTTTTTTTTTTTAATTTGAGAGTGAGAGCAAGAACAAAGGAGAGAGAGAGAGAATGAATTAGCATGCCAGGGCCCCCAGCCACTGAAATCAAACTCCAGACCCATGTGCCACCTTGTATGCCTGTGCAACCTTTCGCACTTGCATCACCTTTTGTGTCTGGCTTATCTGGGACCTGAAGAGTTGAACATGGGTCAACTCTAAGCCATCTTTCCAGACCTTGGGGAACTTTTTAGAATGGTAGGACCCATGTTTAATTTATTTTATTTTGCAAAGCACTTAACTCAGTGGCTTCAAATATAAACATCTGTCTTTGTTGCTGGCTAAAGTCTCTGGGTCACCTTCTGTTGCAGACAGCTTCAGGTTCGCTGAGATGAACTTCCAGACCAGGCACAGTTATGGAGGAAGGGATATTATTTATTGAAGCTTACAGATCCAGGGGAAGTTCCATAATGGCAGGAGAAGCAACTGGCCTTCACAGGGCCAAGCAGAGAGAGCAAAAGCCAACCAGCCACCACAGCACACAGAGCAAAACTACAGCCAAAAGGTCACACAGCACACTTCAGGAACTCCTGCTAGGCACATTTGCATATCTTTACAATGGACTCTCAAACCATCACCACACCTTAAGACCGGCCCCCAGTGACCTTGCCTCTAGCAAGGTGATTGCAGATGCAAACTATAAAGTAATAAAACATTGAATATATTGGGGGACATATATTCAAACTACCACACCTTCTTTCTGCTCAGTCCCCTTGACTGATCTTGTCATGGGGCCTAACTCCTTGGATGAGTAACAAGGGTCCCCTGAAATTGGAACAGACAGAAGTGGGGAGCTGCATTGCTGCTCTTCTCTAACACATTGTCTGTGGTGTCCTGTCCCCTGAGTTCTTGTATTCATTGCTTTAATCTCCATGATCACTGTTCTGAGATTCTTTAGTTCACAGTGAGGAGCCTTAAAAATAGAAAAGAGTGCTGGAGGCATGGCTTAGTGGTTAAGGCATTTGCCTGCAAAGCCAAAGAACCCAGGTTTGATTCCCCAGGATCCGTGTTAGCCAGATGCACAAGGGGGTACACACATCTGGAGTTCATTTGCAGTGGTCCTGGCACACCCATTCACCCATTCTCTCCCTTCCTCCCTTTCTCTCTCTCTCTCTCTCTTTCTTTGTCAAATAAATATTTTTAAAAATAGAGAAGATGTCAACTTCATTTATTCAACTAATCCATACAGCATTGTAGAAGTCAGCAAGGAATTGTGTAACATGCATTTCCATTTACAAACTTCCAAGGAGGGAGGCTGTTGCGCAGAATTCCACACCATCACTCTCCTCTGCCCGTGTTGAGTGTCCTTCCTCCCTCGCTGCCTCAGAGCTACCCGTTGGCACCTCCCAATACTTGGTTGGGCGTCAGGACTAGTGTCATCCCTCTAACATCCCAGCTGAACAAGTAAAATATTTCTAGCTGTGAAGCTGTGTGGTATGGGATGGAGGGACTGGGGGCAGGGGATCCACACCTCTGGCCAGGTTAACTAGAGAGACCTTGTCTCTTCCCTATGGGAGGAGAACGGCTGCCTTACCGTTTTGTACTTCATTTCCTTTGAGAGGCTGCCCTCTCTCTTACCCTGGCAAGTGCATGAGTTTGGCAGGGAAGCTGGCAAGCATTTCACAAGACAGTAAAGGTTAAGGTACAGTGGAGGTTGTTTAGTGCAGAATTGTAAATATTTGTTAAAAGGTTTGTGGAGCTGCTTCTTTTGATACCTCTAATCCACCGAGACAGAAATAACTTCAAAGCCATGCCTAGTCTGACTTGGTCTTCAACCAAAGGAAAAGATCAGCTACCGCTAAAATGTTTTCACTCTCAGCCAGGCAGCCTGCCTTAGCAGGCGCTCGGGAGGATGAATCATAATTTAATTGTCTCTGGACACTTGTACATCTGCTTGGGAGCGCCAACGGGGCAGGAGTGGAGCTGCATGAATAAATGTGAAGGAGACTTGAGTTTACACCGTTCCATGCTGTCAGCAGTGGAACAACAGAAGTGAGGCTGGTGTCTGTTCAAAAGGATGTGCTGAGCCAGCTGGGCATCCTGCTGAACAGGGCGGGGTCCTGCTGGGATGTTTCTAGGGGAGGGAGACCAAGACTCAGGGGCTTCTCTAGCAGTTTCAGAATAGGAATTTGCACATCAATTCAGGGACCTGAGCAGCTGAGGAGTTCCCAGATGCAAGACAGGAAAAGGAATTAATTGAAAGGTATTTTGCTATCAAAGGTGGGCTTAAGGAATTTTGGTAGTTTTTTTTTTTTCTTTAAAAACGATACTATCAAACTCAGTTCCTTAATTATCTTCCATTTTCAAGGTATTTAATTTATATGTCATTTTATTTTTTTTCCAAAGCAATGCATGCACACAAGGGAATGGTTCTCATTGTAAGAATTTTGTTATGTAATTGTTAATGAACAAACATGAGCAAATGTGCAGAGAATGTGAAGTATAAAGTGAATAAATACTTGTAAACATTTTTTTTTGCTATTTCCAACCTTGATATCTTAAATGGTTAATTCTTTTTATGGTTAGTATTCTATAGCCAAGATTATGCATTGCTTTTCTCAGATGACTAGCTCCAAGCAAATGTCTATTCTACTTTATTGCATCATATTTCACAACTAAAATTTTACAATCATAGCATTTGACTTAGCAGTTGAAGAAGACTAAGAGACTTTGAAAGGTCTCCAGGCTGAGGTCAGCATCACTCCTGCTACTCCTCAGTCAATACTTCCTGTCTTTTGAGGTCTGAGGCCTCCTAATCACCTTCAACCAGAATATTCTAGTATGCATTTTCATACAAGCAAGAGCTGATTATGCTGCTTCAAGTGAAGCTCTCTGGATGCATCTGGACCCCTGGACTGTGTTCTGGCAGATTGCTTGCAAACTTTACTAGGACTCCTCCAGCAGTGGACTGTATCTGCCTGCACTTCAGCATCACTTGAGGACTTTTAAAAAGTCCTAATGTCTGTGTCCCCCACCAAGCTTCTGACATATTGGTCTGGGATAGGTCACATGCCAGAAATAATTTTTCAAGTTCCAGGTGATTCTAATGTGCAGCCTGGGTTGGAGCCCTCTGTTCCATATTTAGTAGTGACTGAGAAGAGGCATAAAGCAGCAATTCCCATTTTCAGAAAACTGTCATGACCTTGGCCTAAGGATTAATAACCTTGAGTACTACTCCTGTCCTTCTAGTGATTCACAAAACAAAACAAGCTGAAAAGCTTTACATTTAAGAAACATAGGAAGCAGTGTTTACCTGAGTGCAAGAGTCCAGGTACTCAGAGCCTAAGAATCCCAACAGCAAGTACTCCAACTCTGTGATATGTGGGGAAAAAAATTGCTTTTGCCTTAACCTTGGTTTATTTGTTATATATGAAATGAATTATGGAGCATGCCTCTATTATTATAGGAGTTTAAATGAAGAACCATAAACATAGCATCAATCACTTGTACACTCAATAAAAGCTATTCTTCTAATATGGTTGAATTGGCAACAAAAGCTGTTATTAAAACCCCATGACATATATTTAAGAAATAAATTTTATAATCCATAATAACTTGGCTATGTAGTAATTTATTCCTAGCACATTTATTGAGTCCATATCGGAAAGATGCAAGTATGCTGAGTATATAGGACCTAATAGTCTCTAGACTATTGGAGTTTATACTTCAGTAGATGAGCTAGAATATAGAAGGAATGAAAAACAATGGTGTCAGTATCATTAACTGGAATGATTGGATCTCTCTCTCTCTCTTTTTTGAGTTAGGCTCTCACTTTGGTTTAGGCTAACCTGGAATTAACTATATAGTCTCAGGGTGGGCTTTAACTCATGGTGATACTCCTGCCTCTGCCTCCCAAGTACTGGGATTAAAGACATGTGCCACCATGCCTGGCTATTTTTGTTTTTAAATTTGAGAGAGACAGAGAGAGGGGAAGAGGCAGAGAGAGAATGGGCATGCCAAGGCCTTTTCTGGCACTGTGAACGGACTCCAGACACCTGCGCCCCCTTGTGGTGCATGTGCAACATTGCGCACTTGTGTCACTTTTGCGTCTGGCTAAACATGGGACCTGGAGATTTGAACAAGCGTTGTTAGGCTTCGCAGGCAGGCGCCTTAACTGCTAAGCCATCTCTCCAACTCTGGATTCTCTTTCTAACCAAGAAACGCTTCTACTGAGAAAACCTATTTTGGGGAGCAATCTGGACATGTAAATATCCCAGTTTCAATATGTATTATAGTATAAAAGACCATTCCAAAGTGTAGAAGTTTAAAACAAAAAATTATTGTTATTCTTTCTCATGGCTGTACACATTGATGGGGTGCATTTGAGATCTCACAAACATATTCAGTCAGGTGGTGGCTGAGGTTTGTGGTGTCTGACAGCTCTGCTGGCCTCACATGGATAGGTAACATTTGATGCTTATTGCTGGTGGGGAGTACAGGTGGGCTACCAAGCAGATTGCCATGAGTCTTGAGTCTCTCACAACATGCTGTGTGTTCTAAGAATGAGCATTCTGAGAAACCAATGTGGAAACATCGCAGATTGTTGGGAGCCTCAGGCTCATATAACCTCACATCTAATTTTTACCCCTTAGCTCAAAACTGAGAAGGGGAGAATTTATCAAGGGTGTGGATTTCAAGAGTTGTAATTCATTTGGGGAGAGGATTTTTCTTTTCTTTTTCATCTTTGGAAACAAGGTAACATGAAATCCCTCAAATGGCTATAGAGCAAAGATGAGCTATTGAACCAGGATTCAGGTTTGGAAGATATGTTACATATGAAGTGGAAGTAAGCCCATTTTAAGGCAGAGGGACTCACAAATACTCAGTGGATGGAAGAACTGAGCCAGCTATAGAGCTTATAAGAGTCAAGGGGAAAATGAGCAAGGTTTGAAGTAAGGTCTGTCATGCAGGCAAGTATTTAATTATGAAAGGTGCTATATCAGATCTAAACTTCTCAGAAAGTCTGAGAAGATAGGGATCTCAGAAATGGCTTTGTGATTTAGAAAAGAAAGTCATTGAGTCTGAGCATAATGGAATCAAAATGTTCAAAGAGTTAGAATGAGAGTATCAGTTAGTTTGCATCAAAAGAACTTTACAAATGAGATCAGGTCTCAATTGATCTTCAAAGAAAATGTCTTAGGAAATCTTCTGCAAAATGTATTCCAGTGGTGTGTTTTGGTGGTGGAGTATCCAGCTCCTTATTAAACTCCTGTCCTTGCCACTAGACTATATTATATGCCTCAGCTCTGATACAAGCTCGTGAGGAACTTCCACATATTTTGTCCATTTTCCTCTTATGCATCTCTCCCTCCCTCTCTTCCCTTTCTCTTACTTCTCCTCCCATTCTCTAAACTTCTTTTCTCATTAGGCACACATTCTCTCTATCTTTTGACAAAGTCTGTGTAGTCCAGGTTGGTCTCAAATTTGTGATTCCCCTGTCTCAGCCTCTCAAATGCAGAGATTATAGGCATGGGCTACCATGCCAAGTAAAGAAATAAAGTTCTCTTGTATTGAGCCACTGCTGTTTTGGTTCATTTGTTAAAGCAACTAGCATTATCTAGGAGTAAAAGGATCATTTACAGGAGAGCTGGAAATGCAAATAATAGGAGAAAAGGTTGAAAAGTCAGTACTAGACTATGCAGGTATCGAGTTCCAAGAGGAAGTTCTTGAATTTTTATAACATTCTCCCTTGTATTTTCACACTTGAAAAACACTTCATTATTTTTATTCCTTATAAAAGTCCTATGAAGATGATATTAACCTCACATTTTACAGATGATAAAGTTGAAGCTTGAAATAAGTAGGTAATGAGATTAATAGATCACAAAACTCAGAAGAGAATCTGAATGTAGGTTTATTGATTCCATGGGTAACAATCTCTCCACCATACCTAAAGCTGACTTATTGGGCCCAATGAAAGACTTAAAACTACAGCAAAGATCTATACATTCAAGACAGAAACAAGAACTATTGTTTTGGTAGAGGCTTTTAGGATGAATTAGCAAAGGGTGATTGTGATGGCTAAGCTTCTGTTTTTTTTTTTTTTTTTTTTTTTTTTTTTTTTTTTTTTTTTTTTTTTTTTGAGGTAGGGTTACTATCTAGCCCAGGCAGACCTGAAATTCACTATGTAGTCTCAGGGTGGCCTTGAACTCACAGTGATCTTCCTACCTTGGCCTCCTGAGTGCTGGAATTAAAGGTGTGCACCACCATGCCTGGCAGTTTTTGAGGTTTGAAGAGGTTAAAGGAGAGCAGAATTAAGGAGCTTGATTAAGATGGCTTCAGACAGAAGGAAAGATGGTTCAAAATTCAGCTGTATGATGGATCCTGGCTGTAAAATACAAGAATGAGGATGGATCTGATATTATCTAGTGTTAAGTTTAACACTAAGTTTAAGGACACACATCATGGCATGTTTGGCAAAATGTTAAGAAAGGCCCCTAATTTGTGTGAGGATTTCAGATTCTTGGAAAGAAGTTGTATGTTTAGGGCATGAAGGAGAAGTGTGCCTTCCTGGGCCTTGGACTAGATTTGAGACAGGTGCAGAGGGCTAGAAGCAAATGCAGGAGGTTTCACACAAGTCATACTGTGTCAGGGCCCAATAAACAGTGTAGCTCCTTTTACCTTTTGGTTATGGGACCACCAAAGCTCTTCCTTTATGAGAGATGTGTCTTTTTGGCACCTATCTCATTTTTGCAGATTTGGGAGCCCAGGTATAGCAGAGGCAAGAATGGGTTTGGGGCATGGTGTATCCTTAGAAAGAATCAGTAGTGGGAAGCATCTGGACCCATGTAGAGTAGACAGACAAGGACTTCCCATTGGTATGTGAGAAACCTCCACGGACTCTCAGAAACACCTGGCCAGGGGGAAGGGAGGGACTTACAGAGGGCTGGGATAAAGGGCATGCAAAAATCTGAATTATTCTGCTGATGTATTTATTTGTCTCTAAAGACTGGTGAGCCCTGGGGAAATTTTGGATCCCCTGGGACCAACACTGAGAACATGAATGTATAATTTGAAGAGGAGACACCTCCCATACACGAGTTACGATCATTTAAGGATTGAGACCTGAACAACAAAAATGAGCTTATTCATACAAATGTAACTTAATCCTAACCCCTTTAAGCTTCTTACTGTGCCTTGTTACCTGATGGGACTTGGTCTGGCAGTGTCTTTAGTGTTTTAAGAGGTTATATTTTAAGAAAATAAGGTATTTTTTACTTGAATGTTTCAAAATGCTTTCATGGCATGTGAAGAAAGCCACTTGATTAAAGCATCTGCAGTCTGTACTAAACCCCTTGATCAAAGCATCTGTAGTCTATGCTAAACCCTTCCCCTTTCCAAAGAATTTAAGGTTCTGGCACATGCTATAAGGGTTAAACTACACCTGCACCCTTCCATTGTGTCATTGTGAACATTGTGAGTAAAGATCAAAATATGAGTCTGTATGTGAGTATTTGGTAATTTCTTTCCTCCTCCTGCACTCTGTGCCCCACCCCATGTGTCTTATGATATAAACATGTTACTCCTTTAACAAGTATTGTGTGGTGATGAAGCAATTGGTGGTTTTGACAGCCCTTATTAGTGAAGAGAGAGAAAACTTGTAGAGCCCAAACTTGTGTTCATTAATCTGTTCACTTTTCCACCCTGCTGTTTCAGAACCCACTACCCAGAGGCTTACTAGCAGTGCAAGAACTGGCTATCTAAAGAGGCAGAACCATACACACCTTGAGTTAAGCAGGGGCCATCTTAAGACACATCTTGTTATTTTTTTCTGCTTTGAGTATCATTGTCAAGGCTCCTGCTTCCCTCAAATAAATAGCTCCCAAGGGAGAAAGGAGCAGTGTTGTGCCTTTAGCACCCCCCCAGCCTACATTATTTGATATATTGCTCCATTAGAATAAGTCAGAGTAAGTTTATTTACTTAAAAAAGATTTCCACACATTAGAAACACCCTCCCACAAACACACACGAGGTGGGGGCTGCTTCCTACTGCTTGTGCTAGAACCAGCTACTGTCCCCACCATTGCAAGCGTTCTATATTTTGGCCCTGAGGACAGAGACTTGGAGGTCAACTCTGCCATGTTTTCAGCAATAGCTGTTCTGGCATGGGTACTATTGCAGACTCCTTTCTCTGTAGAAAGGGAACCTGTGCTATTTTAAGCAAAATGAAACGCAAACTGAAATATTGGAAAAAGCAAGGTTGGCAGAGCACAGTACACAGGCTCATTCTTATAATCCTTAACACAGCATGCTTTAAGGCAAAGTTATCATTAATATTCATTGATATTAATCATCTAATCATGCATTGTAATCTTGTGTTTTTAAATACATTTTATTTTCATTTATGAGAGAGAGAGAAAGAGAATGGGCACACCAGGGCCTCTAGCCAGTGCAAATGAACTCCAGATGAATTGAACCTGGGTCTTTAGGCTTCAAAGGCAAGTGCCTTAACCCTTAAGTCATCTCTCCAGCCCCATAATCTTGTATTTATTAAGTGTCAATGATGTGCAAGGCAGTCTACTAGGCAGTGAGGATATCACCTTTAAAAAAAGACACAATCCACTGCTTCTATAAGAGTAAGAATATCATATTGGAATAAAGAGACAAAACCACCACTGCTTCTATGACATACTCTAGTGGAAAAAAGACAGAAAAAAAGGTAATTTATTTGTCTAAACTGATGCTACTAACATATACTATTACAAAGTTTCATGTATGTCATGAATCTAGTTTGAAATAGTTAAAAGTTGCATGCCATTGTACAGCTCACACATGTTTACATATCATGCTAAATCATAAGCAATTTCCTGTGTGCTGAACAGCCACATCATCTCACCTTTCCATTTCGGTGGCTTTCTGAGGGGGATATTTTTCTTTATCCCATTTTATTTTATTTATTTTTTTGTTTATCCCATTTTACATGGTGACTGTAAGTTCAGAATGAGTGGTGAACCTCCAGTTCAGGTGCTCTGACTTGAACACTAGGAGGGCAAAATCTCAAGCCATGTAGCCAGTGAATTGTATATTTTTGAAATGACTCAATAAAAATGTGAGCATTCAAGGTCAATAGTTGGTCTGAGAGTTGTTTGAAGAGTGGGATTCAAGGAGATTCATACATTAGGCTCCTGTCACTTTCCCTGAATCCTTCCAGACTTGACCTCTTAAAGGGGCACTGAAGAAATCCCTGGAGTGAAATGTAACAAGATGAGTGAAGCCTATAGGATACTATACTCTCCTAGCTTGTGGTACAAGATTAAGATTGTCTCAGCAAATGCTAGACCATATATTTCTCTCTTAAAAAAAAAAAAAAAAAAAAAACAAGAGAGGGAATCCTATAGCGAGGGACCTAGAAAAATAATCCAGGCTCATCTTTCCCTTGCAAAAGAAGGGTAAATGCATCTGTCTGAAATATGAGCAATAGACAACAGACAGTAAGCAAGTCTTATAAAATTTATTGAAGAAAACCAAAAGAATAGCAAACAGCACCATAAGATCTGTATTCAGTGACAGATTCCAGTAAGAAGTGTGCCCACAGAGCAGATGCCTGGTATTTCAAAGTAAGCCAAAAGGAAGTAAGAAATTGGTGTAAGCTACAGGAGAATATCAGAAATCAGAGAAACTCAGAAATGAGACAAATGTGCAAAGGACAATATATTCATAAGAGTAAAACAATTAAAAATCAGAGATGTTTAAACTAGGAGAACAAAGGCCAAGTAACATAATGAATATTATATTAAGAGAAATAGCAGAAGGAACAAGAAAAAAAAACCAAGAAAGTGAATGAGAGAAAAAGTGTTTGAAAGAAAAAGGGAAATTAGTAAGCAGAGAGGGTCCATACATACTATAGGAAATCTCAAGGCAGAGAAAGAAATGGACCACAACAAGAGCTAAATTCTATAATTCATGAAAACTTCCTTGAAATAAAAATGGCTTCAAGCCTCATGTTAAAAAATACTTAAGAAAATGGACTAAAAACACCCATCACTAAAGTGCAGTTAATAAGCATATTGGATTGGAAGGAGAAAGAGAAAAACCCTTTAGACATCTGAGCTAAAAGACAGGTCATGTGTCAAAAGAAAAAAAAATCATGGGATCATCTAAGAACATGTGCCAACCAAAAGCTAATTGCATATCATGATTAAAACATCTAAGAAAGAATCTATAAGCTCAGGGTTTACCTTCACATATAAAGAGTTCAGACATGCTCTCATGATGATGCCAAGGGCAGGAGCACCAATCTTTGTGAGTCTGCTTGAGGGATTGACAGGAGAACGTGCTTGAGACAACCACAGGGACTGCAGAGGCCTTGGCATAAGGGTTGGTAGAACCTACCGATGGCTCCATTCACAGAAGCAAGCATGCCAGAGAGGACAAAGAAAGGGGCCCAGGAACCATGGGACTCCACAAAAAGATTAGGAGACGAAAAGTAGATGTCAAATCACTCCCTGGAGAAAAGTGCTTTGATAGACATTTTTTCAGAGGTCTTGGAAAGTACGCACAATGTAGTCAGCTGCTCCTGGCCACTGTGTCAGATATAATGTAACCAGCTCGCTCAGGGCCCTGCCTGTCTGCCTTCCCTGCCATGATTAATCAGGCCCTGTCTTATAAAACGTGAGCCAAAAGAAACCCTTCCTGTTTAAAGTTGCTTCCTGTCAGTTATTTGGCCATAGTAACGAAGATTATACTATACATATTCATAAATATGAATGCAAAATGGAGAGGAAACAGTAAAAACTTCAACGGTTCTGTCAGAAACAGAAGAAGATAAGGTAGAGGTACAAAGAACTTTTATTTTGGTTATAAGCCTTTAAATCCTATCTGACTTTTTAACTGCTTTGCAGGTAATAGTTGATGACATTTTAAAATTTAAAAGTCCCCAAACCTCCACTGAAGCTGGACTTGCTCATCAAAGGAGTAGAGTGCCATCGAAAGCCTTGCTGGGCCTCCACTTCCCTGGTGACCAGCCATGGGGGACCCTTTCCTCTCATTCCTCGTCATTTGCTTACAGGATGTGGAATCTTCCAGTTTCCTTAAAGTCTGAGCAAGAACCAGTGACTCATAGACTGTGAAGGCTGGCACTGCCCGCTGGAGATCAGTCTTCCTACTTCCTCTTTTACTGGGCAGACAGAAGTGGCCCGGCGTTTGGAGGATCTTTAGTTTCAGCCTGAATTGGCTTTCCTTCCTCTGTGATTACTGCTTTGGGGGAGTTTATGCTGGTCCATGTGAACGTCTTTTTCACGTTGCCAGTTCCTTCCTATTTTTCCTAGTGTCTTTTCCCCAAGCTTTCTTTCATTTTTTTTTTTTTTTTTTTTTTTTGAGGGGGGTAGGGAAAGGTGAGTTTGGATTGTGGGAGCCAGTACAATTTACCCTGCCCTCTGCTGCCCTCTTCTGGCAATGGCTAGTCCTTGTTTTCCCGCCCTGAACCACTAAAATGAATGAGTTGTTTTGGTCCCAAGTCTCAGGGAAGAGAATCCTTTGTTTCAAGGCAGGACTGCCCCCACTGAGCTGACTTGTGCCAATCCACATTGGTTAGCATCGTTGCTATTGTACACCTTGTTGGCAATGCAGGGTCTTGACCCCCCTTCCCCTTTTCTTTCTTTCTTTTTTTTTTTTTTTTTTTTTTTGGTTTTGCAAGGTAGGGTCTCACTCTGGTCCAGGCCCTGGAATTAACCATGTAGTCTCAGGGTGGCCTCGAACTTACCTCTTTAAAGGCGTGCGCCAGCACGCCCGACTCCTTCCCTTTTCTTTATTGAGTAAGAACCTTCATTTCAACAAGACCTCAGCTGATGCATGTGCACATTGAACTTTGAAAATCCTTGCAGTAAATTCCGGGCAAGTAGGAATCCATCTTCCCTACTCAATAATTCTTCAGACCACTCTAGGACCTGTTCCAAGTCCTGGTACCTGGTGATGGCTCGTTCTGGAGCATTTGCTCTTCTGTTCCATGTTCGTCAAGACAGCTGTCTGCAGTAATGGCAGAAACTAGCATGTATGGAATTCTAGAAATTAGAAGCCTACAGAACAAAAAGAAGGGAGTCTTCTTTAGGAATTTAGTAGAATATCTTTGTCAGCAGAGGACCTGACTATGGCCACCGCATCTACTGCAACCCTGACGAAGGCCCCCTTCTTTCCTTCCTTAGCCGATTCTCTGACTCCAAACTTCAGTATGTTTGAGGCACTTTGAAGATATTTCTCCATCTATATTTTGACTCCAAATCAAATGATGCTCATTCTTTGAAAAATTAGCCTCTAGCAATAATAAAAAAAAAAAGGTGAAAGATAATTTTATCTAAGCTCAAGGAAGATACTAATGGGCTGGAGAGATGGCTTAGTGGTTAAATTGCTTTCCTGCAAAGCCAAAGGACCCAGGTTCGACTCTCCAGGACCCACATTAGCCAGCTGCACAAGGGGCACACACATATGGAGTTCTTTTGCAGTGGCTGAAGGCCCTGGCACACCCATTCTCTCCCCCTCTCTCTCTCTCTCTCTCCTGCTTATTTCTGTATATATCTCTCTCAAATAAATAAATAAAAATAAAATATTTTTTAAAAATATACTTGTGCCATTTCATGCTCAGGTAAACTTGGTAAAAAGGAAAATTCACTGAGAGAGTTCTGCTTTGACAAGAAGAAATCTCCAAAGTATGATTTTTGCTCTAATATATATATTTTTGAGTATAGTCTTTAGCCCAGGCTGACCTGGAATTCAGTTTGTAGTCTTAAATTGGCCTCAAACTCTCAGTGATTCCCCTACCTCTGCTTCTCAAGTGCAGGGATTAAAGGCGTGCACCACCACGCCCTGCTCCCTCTAATCAAACTTGATTTCAGGAGGAGGAAGTCTTGTCTTTTAGCAGCAGTAGGCAGGCTGGTTGGATACTCCTAAAATGGACTTGCAAGTATGTCTGATTCTACTGTTTTATTCAGAGTATGAGAATGATAGCATTAATCTGCCATTACACATGTAATTTTCTTTTAAAGCTATTGTATGAAGTCTGAGAAAAAGAAGTCAAAATAAACTATTGAAATTAGAACGGTCTGCTGTGCACTTTAGTTTTTTTTTTCTTTGGTTCTAGATTTTATTACTGAAAAATATTTATGTTGTGAAATTCATTAACTTTTCATAACATACGTAACTATTTATTTTATATAATTAGTGTTGCCATAGTAGTATTTAACATCTGCAATGGGCCAGATGTGTTAGCCATGTGAACTTGTGGCTGGGAATGAATATTCCCCAAAGATGTATGGAGGAGGGAGACCAATCTCAGAACACAAGCCAGTGTGGGTATATAGTTGCTAAAAAAAAAAAAAAAAAAAAATTGCTTCAAACTCATGATTAATTGTACCATGGCCTTGCTACTTACTACCGTCTGCTTTGGAGTTGAAGTTGACACTCTGATGTAGTAAGTTTAGGCTGGTACCAATACCACCTATTAAAATATTCTGTCAAATCCTCAGTCCTGGTTATTTGCATACTGGGTTTTGCATTTCTATTTGAGCCTCCACAAGCACAAATGGCATAACTCTCTGGGAGGTGCAAGAGTGAACCCACTCGGTGATCATAACTGTAAATGTTCTGATCTACTAGCAAGTGCCCAGTCTCCTCTAGAACTTTTGGTAAGCTGTCAAGTCTGAGATGCTTTATCCCTTGTTCAGGTCACTTTTTAGGGAAAAAAGTGTTGTCTTCTCTGGAGCCATGTCTTAACATCAAGTGTCCTCCTAGTCCACCCATCTTCCTTGAACCTACCAGTAAACAGTAGGAATGCAGTGCTTTGGGAAGCAGGTAGCATTTAGTGGGTGAACTTGTGCAAGTGTTGGGGCACCATAGAATTCAGCAGGCACTTCTCATGGAATAGAAATACGTCTCTGAAGGCATGTGCATGAGAGCTCTTACAATTTCACTTCTTGGGAAAGATAATAAATACAGTGAAGCATGTGATTTTATGTAAAAGGTTCTGGATGCTTTTTCCTGTGAGATTTCTCTTTGTGCCTTTTTGTGTGTGTCTACCATTCTGTGCATCTATGTATAAGAAAGAAATGTGTTTCTGTTATGACAAGTGGTGAAAGTAAGCCAGGTGGAGGGCTTTGCAGCTGCTGTGAACCATAACTTCCTCATAGCAAGGTGCTTATTGTTGGGGAAGAGAGTTTGCATTTGCAGAATGAATAAAATTGGGGTGAGGTTAAAAAGAAAACTGGGGACAAAGAAAGTGTCTATATTGAGTATGGTTAAAATGTCCTATTTTCTGCAGAGACCTATATAACAAACGAGCCTCTGAGAGTCATATTCACAGGATCATTAAAAGCCAGAGCTGAAAAAGTCTTTCAGAATTTATGGCCCATTTCTTACTCCCTTCTTGCGTTGGTTGAGCTTGGGAAATTAAACTGCCCTGGTAAAATGGAGAAAAAGTGAAGTGAAAGGGTTAGGATCACTTAGAATGAAATGTTTAAATTTGAGGAAAAGGACAATAGGTAATCACACTGAAATAGAGCTTAAGAGCTAAAGTAACATCTGTTTAAAAATACAAAGAAATGTAAATTTTTATATATTCCAGTCTCAGTACATAATCACTAACAGAGCCCACAGAAGCTTCTGTGACACAGTTCTTCCTAAGAGCATGTGCCTGTGTAGGACTTAAAAACATCCCAAACAGAATCATCTCCATAGGTACTCAATATTTACCACAAGCAATAGAAAGACTAGCAGGTTTGCACTGGCTACTCCTCTGAAAAAATAAAAGTCCTTCATATGGTAATGAACAGTTTTGTAATGTCATGATCTAAAGTATGTTCTAGGTAGATGCAATGTGTGGTCTTGGGCAACTTAGGACACATCTGCAAATATGGTATAAGTCTTCCCAGTCTAGATGGAGATATAAAATATATTATGTTTGAAGCCAGGTGTGGTGGCACACGCCTTTAATCCCAGCACTTGGGAGGCAGAGGTAGGAGGATTGCCATGAGTTCGAGGCCACCCTGAGACTACATAGTTAATTCCAGGTCAGCCTGGACCAGAGTGAAACCCTACCTCGAAAAAAAAAAAAAAAAAATATATATATATATATATATGTATGTATACACACACACACACACACACACACACACACACACACACACATATGTTTGAGTAAATGGTTATGGGGTAGGACAAGATATACAGCAGTTATAATTATGACAGAATTGAATATTAACATTTACTGTACTAGCTTCTGTACTGATTATTCTATGTGAACTCATTTACTTAAAAATGATCCCTTGGAGCTGAGCATTTAATCATGCATTTAATCCCAGAACTCTTGAGGCTGATGTAGGAGGTGAAGGCCAGCCAGGGCTACAGAGTTCTAGGTCAGACTAGAGTGATACTCTGCCTCAAAACAAGGAAACAAAAAACCCAAAAATGATCTTTGGGGAAGTGGGGTGTTGGTCTTCGTTTTGCAGAAAAGGCAATGGAGACACAGAATGTTAGCACCATCCTGAGAGTCAATGTACCTGAACTAGCATTCAACCCTGGCCATCTGCTTCCAGAGTTTGAGCTCTCATTTCCCAGAGTTACTGCCTTCAAGAGTCAATGAAAGGTAGGGAACATAGGTCAAAGTCCTCTGTCTGGCTTCTTGGAAGGAGCAGGGAGAGCTGCCTTGGAAATGTGAACAGGCAGGTATTCATTGCCAGAAGCAGAAGTGGGAGAAGCTTTCAGATGGGAAACAATGTGGACACAGGAGAACACTAAGAAGACACACCCACTTGAATGTAAACGTGTTCATGTGGAAAGAGAAGAGCTCTGGGATTGTATTGATCTCAAGTTTCAGTTCAGTCACTCACTTGTCTGGTCAACTTTCCAGAGTGTGTTTTCTCTTTAATAGACTGAAGTGAATATCCTGATCATAGAGTTGTAAGCAGCAGAGATCTTATTCACAGTGTCTCTCTTACAGGAGTAGTCATATAGTTTGTACCCGATGAAAGGGAAGTATTGAATAATAGTGGGAACTCATACAGGATGGTGACATGGGACAGAATGTACAGGGTCTCATACATCATGTGCCAGAATATTATTATGTTTGGTAGCCACAATGTAAGTGAAATCACAATCTTTAGGCAAGTATATTTCAAATTGGGTCATAGTCTATTAATGGAAATTGATCAACACAGTGAACAGCCACATGGTATAGTGGGAAAAATACAAAATTGTTTATTGATTTTCTTATCTCCTCTCTCTATCTATCTATCTATAATAAAAATATAGAACACATACAAATGTATACACATATTTCTATGTACCTGTGTGTATGCACACAGTCTCACTATATAGAAATATCTTCTTACCATGAATTAAGATGAAAAAGCTTTAAAAGCCATTGTTTTAGATGGCACTCTCCTCTACTGATTCTTATCCTATAAATACCTTGTTAACAAAACCCAGGGAAATTTTAAAATTCATCACATTGTAGTTAGTGTATAGATCTTAAATCATGACAGAGGGCAGCTATATAGGAAGTTTTTCTTGGCTTAATCCTTTGGGGCTGTGGAGACACAGGACAGTGCTCCATGCCAAACCACAGGAGGGAAGAGGAAGTTCCTTTGAGGAACCACTCTATTGTTTTTGACTTGCAGAAGCCAAGTAGGGAAACTTGTTCTTGATGGGACCAACAAGTTTTATAAGTGTTTTGGAAAATTTGTGTTAGTTCAACTCCCTAAAGAAAATAAACAGCCATGTGGGAGGAAATCTTTGTTATAGAAACACTATTTTAAACTTTTCTGTATGAAAGGAATTTTTCCCAAACTGTCTTTTTCCCCCACCAGCTATATCTTCTAATCTAGTTGGTATGTTGGGTCTGTAGAATTTCCTCATTCTTAGAAGGAAAGAACTGGTTCTTGAATTATTGCCAATGGTCAACTACTAAAGAAAAAAGGGGAGGGTGGAAAGCTGGAGAGGATGGAAATAACTTTAATAATTACCAATTTATAATATGTCTGAAAATAATGTTGTATAAAATTGTTCTATAAGCAAAATTTTCCTTTTTACTACCCAACAGCATATAATATTCTTCCATCAGTACCCAGATTCTGCCACTAAGGAATAGTTCATATTGAACCTCTTTAATGGTGGCACAGACTTCTGACCCTGTCTCTGACTGGTGTATCCTGAAGTTATCATCTTTTATCTCCACAGGTTTTCCAATTAATATTTTCCAGGAAGTGTGTTGTCTTCCCACTAGATTCATTTTTTACCTTCATACTTGGTGTGTCTATTGATCAGTGTCCCTTTCCTCTGACACAGTGATTGCTTCACATGCGACATGTCTTTTAATTTATACCATGTTCTTGCCAAGCTCCTCTCATCACTGTTTGATCTTGAATCTTTCTAGAAGACAGCAACATGCTCTATCTCCCAAACCCCATTTCCACTTAGCTAACTGATCCTGTTAATTCTCCTTTTGTTCTAGGCTGGAAATCATCTCTAGATAATCATTTCTTTCACCAAAATATATGCAAAACAACTATTTTAACTTTTTAAAAAGTTTTTATTTTTTATTGACAACTTCTATCCTTACAGACAATAAACCATGATATTTCCCTCCCTACCCCCTTTTCCCTTCACTACTCCATTCTCCATCATATCCCCTCCCTCTCTCCATTAGTCTCTCTTTCATTTTGGTGTCATCATCTTTTTTGTGCTATTATGCAGGTCTTGTGAAGGTATTGCTAGGCACTGTGAGGTCATGGATATCAAGGCCAATTTCTGTCTGGACAGTTGCATTGTAAGGAGTGGTATCCTTCCTTTGGCTCTTATATTCTTTCTGCCACCTCTTCTGCAATGGACCCTGAGCCTTGGAGGGTGTGATAGAGCTGTTTCAGTGCTAAACACTCCTCCGTCCCTTCTTCTCAGCACTAAGTTGCTTTTTGGGTCATCCCAGTGGTCGTCACCATCTGAAAAGAGAAGCTTCTCTAACCAAAAGTCAGAGTAGCATTAATACATGAATATGAACATTAAATGTAGTGCTTTCAGGGCAGTTTGGTGGGAATAATATATACATTTAGCCAGAAAAGAGCAGGCTTTATACCCCTAAGGCTCATGACCTCCCCTGCCATAGGCTTTTGATTAGGTTTTTCAGTACCAGGCACGTATACTCCCCCATAGAGTGAGCCTTCAGTCCGATTAGAGAGCAGTTGGTTTCTTCCAGAGCAGACATGCCACTATTGTACTCATTTGGTCATTTGGCCTGTCTGGCCAAACTTGAGGCTTCCACTGTCCACTGATTTCACTGCTGATGACTTCTGTCTCCCATAGAGCTGCATGTAGTACAGCTTTTTCCAGAGTACAGTTGGCTGGTATACAAGGAGAAGGTTTTCTGCTCAGCACCAGCTTAATTTCTCAGTGACCTTGCCACTCAGGCAAATGAAGTCTTTAGCAATAGGGACTTACCATCTCTTTCTCAAGGAAAACCAATGGCCTTGGCAATATCCTTTAATGTTTTGGAGACTACAGGGACCTCCCTGGCCAACAACTCACTGGAAGGCATCACATCCCAGGGACTGAAAATTTTCTAGTAGCAATCTATAGCTTCTGAATGTGCCATTATTCAAAAAAGTAGGTTTTCATATGTTTTATTCAGAATATCTGAATTTTGATTAGCCCTTCCTCCTGTCCTTTATTTTTTATGCAGTCTCTTCCCCTAGCCTTGCTTAGGCCTTTCCCTCCCTGTATTCTGTTCTTCTACTTACATATATACAATACCATCTCCTTAAGTCCTTCCCTCTCCTTCCTCCCTTATAGCCTTTTTCTAGCTTATTGGCCTCTGCTACCAAGTTTTGGTTCCAGTTCACACACAAGTCTATACATTTGTAGCTAGGATCCACATATGAGAGAGAGCATGTGACATTTGTCTTTCTGGGCTTGAGTTACCTCACTTAGTATAATCCTTTCCAGTTCCACCCATTTCCCTGCAAATTTCATTCTTCTTTACCACCGAATAGAAATCCATTGTGTAAATGTACCACATCTTTATTTTCCACTCATCTGTGGAGGGACATCAAGTCTGGTTCCATTTTCTACCTATTGTGAGTAGAGCAGCAATAAACATGATTGTGCAAGTATCTCTAAAGTAGTGAGAAGAGTCATTAGGATATATACCTAGGAGTGCTATAGCTGGTTCATATGGTAAATCTATTTTTAGCTGTCTCAAGAATCTCCACACTGATTTCCACAATGGCTGGACCAGATTACATTCCCACCAACAGTGTAGAAGGGTTCCTCTTTTTCTGCATCCTCACCAACATTTATTGTCAATTGTTTTCTTTTTTCTTCTTCTTCTTATTTATTTTAATTTTATATTCATGTTGTTGCTTCTGGTAGCCTCCTCCCTGTCCTCCCCCTTCAAAGGGACCCTCCTTATTGGGGAATGTAGGTCATGCATTTTGGGGGTAGCCAGCAGTTATAGGGGCGAGGCAAAGTCCCTGTGCATAATGATCCAACTTGTGTCTCTAACACTCTTTCCGCCCTCTCTTCCATGAATTTCCCTGAGCCATGTTGGGTTCATTTTAGTTCTACTTCAGTGATGAGATCTTGGGAACCTCTGTGACTTTGGATATCTGGCTTAGTAGGAGTTGAATGTTCTCTGTGTTTATCTCCTTCAGCCTTGTTCTGGTGTTAGGTTCATCAAGAAAGCTGCACTCTTGCCTACTTCCCCCATTACTCTATGGTTTCAGCTGGGGCCCTGGTGAGGTGTGATAGGCTGATCCTCCCTTCAGGTTGGTAGTCTATCTGAAAAAGAGAAGCAAATTCTCCAATGGAGAGAGAAGTTAGTATCAGATAGATGGGATGGCCATTGTTATTTTAGAGAGAACTTTATATGCATAGACCTTCTTCTAGCCCACATTTGGTGGGAGCTTGATATTAGAGAATGGGCTCATTTTTTGTACATGGTTTTGACTTGTTTCCCAGTTCCAGCTGTCAGTTGTTTTCTTGATGATAGCCATTCTGACAGGAGTGATATGGAATCTCAAAGTAGTTTTAATTTGTATTTCCCTAATGGGTAAGGATGTGGAACACTTTTTTAGATGTTTACATGCCATCTGTATATCTTCTGATGAGAACTCTCTATTTAGTTCCATAGCCTATTTTTTAATTGGGTTGTTTGATTTCTTATTATTCTGTTTTTTGAGTTCTTAGTATATTCTGAATATTAATCTTCTGTGAGATGTGTAGCTGGCAAAGATTTTCTCCTATTCTGTAGGTTGTCTCTTTGCTCTATTCACAGTGTCCTTTGCTGTACAAAAGTTGTGTAATTTCATGAGATGCCAGTGGTTGATTAGTGGTTTTATTTCCTGGGTAATTGAGGTTATATTCAGAAAGTCATGGCCTATGCCAATATGTTGGATGTTTTCCCCAATATTTTGCTCTAGCAATTTCAGAGCTTCAGATCTGATATTAAGGTCCATGATCCACTTGGACTTTATTTTTGTGCATGGAGAAAGACAATGATCTATTTTCATTCTTCTAAATATAGATAACCAGTTTTCCCAGCACCACTTGTTGAAGAGACTACCTTTTCTCCAATGAATATTTTTGGCATTTTTGTCAAAAATCAAATGGCTGTAGCTGCCTGGATTAACATCTGGGTCCTCTATTCTATACCATTGATCTACATGACAGTACCATGCTGTTTTAGTTACTATGGCTTTGTAATATAGCTTACAATTGGGTATGGTGATACCACCAGACTGATTTTTGTTACTCAAAATTGTTTTGACTATTCAAGGTTTTTTTGTGCATTCAAATGAATTTTAGGATTGTTTTTGCTATTTCTGTGAAGAATGCCATTGGAATTTTAATGGGGATTGCATTAAATGTGTAGAATTCTTTTGGTAAGATTGACATTTTCAGAATATTGATTCTTCCAATCCAAGAACATGAGATGTCTTTCCATTACCTTGTGTCTTCTGCAATTTATTGCTTGAGTGTTTAAAGTTCTCATTGTAGAGATCCTTTACATTCTTGGTTAAGTTTATTCCAAGTTACTTTATTTTTCTTTGAGGCAACTATGAATGGGAAAACTTCCCTGATTTCATCCTCCACATGTTTGTTGTTAGTATATAGTAAAGCTACTGATTTCTGGGTCCTTATTTTGTATCCTGCTATGTTGCTAAAAGTGTTTACCAGCTCTAACAGTTTGCTGGTAGAGTCTTTAGTGTCCTTTATGTATAGAATCATATCATCTGCAAATAATGATCATTTGATCTCTTCCTTTCCAATTTGTATCCCCCCCCTTTTTTTGAGGTAGGGTCTCACTCTATTACAGGCTGACCTGGAATTCACTCTGTATTCTCAGGATAACTTCAAACTCACAGCAATCCTCCTACCTCTGCCTCCTGAGTGTTGGGATTAAAGGCATGCGCCACACGCCCAGCTGTATCCCTTTTATTAGTGTCTTCTGCCATATTTCTATAGCTAACACTTCCAGTGCTATATTAAATAGAAGTGGGTACAGTTGACACCCTTGTCTTGTTCCTGAATTTAGTGGAAAACTTCAAGTTTTTCCCTATTTAGTATTATCTTGGCTGTAGGTTTGTCATAAATAGCTTTTATTATGTTGAGATATGTTCCTTCTAGTCACAGTTTCTGTAATACTTTTACCATGAAGGGATGTTGGATTTTGTCAAATGTATTTTCTGCATCTATTGATATGATTATGTGATTTTTGTCCTTCAGACCATTTATATGATGTATTACAGTTATCAATTTGTGTATGTTGAAATATTCCTGCATCTCTGGGATAAAGCCTATTTGGTTGGGGTGAATAATATTTCTGATGTATTCTTGTATTCTGTTTGCCAATATTTTGTTGAGAATTTTTGCATCTATGTTCATGAGGGAGATTGGTCTGTAATTTTCTTTTTTTTTGTTCTATCTTTGCCTGTTTTTTGTATCTGGGTGATGCTGGCTTCACAGAAGGAGTTTGGTAGAATTCCTTCCTTTTCTATTTTATGGAAAAGTTTGAGAAGCAGTGGTGTTAGTTCTTACATGAAGGTCTGGTAAAATTCACCAGTGAATCTGTCTGGGCCTGGGCTTTTTTTAGTTGAGAGACTTTTTATAATTGCTTGGATCTCTATACTTGTTATAGGTCTATTTAAATGGTTTATCTCATTTTAATTTAGTTTTGGTAGGTCATATGAATCAAGGAAATCATCCATTTCTTTCATTTCTTTCAGATTTTCAAACTTAGAGGCATATATATTCTTAAAGTATGTCCTTATGATTTTCTGAATTTCTTTGGTATCTGTTGTAATGGTGGCTTTTTCTTCTCTTATTTTACTAATTTTTGTCTCTTCTCTCTTTTTTCTGCTCAGATTTGCTAAGTGTTAATCAATATTGTTTATCCTTTCAAAGAACAAACTATTTGTTTCATTGATTCTTTCAATTTTTTTGGTTTATATATTATTAATTTCTGCCCTACTCTTTATTAGATTTTTTTTGGTCATTCAGCCTCATTACCTTTTGGTGTGGCCAATCTTACAATGCTGAATGTCCACCTCAATCCCTCTGTGTTGTGCTGTGAAGCTGGAGTTTTGTTGAGCTGTGCTGGATATGCTACTATGGGGCTGAATGCAGGAGGTTCACAGTTCTGGTGGTTGTGGGATGGGAGAGTGCAGGAAGCCTGGATTTGCTCATGCAGTCCCACCTGAGGTTATAGGACAATGATGCCCACCAACCTGGAAAAGGGAAAAGGAAACAGAGAATCACAACATATCAGAACAGGAATCAGTACTGTACTAGGAAAACCAGAACTGTAATCGGTTCAGTTGGTGGCTCAGTGTGGATAGGTCTGAGAGACAAAAATTCCAGGAAAACTCAAGTCCTGTCCTGTGAATTTTGCTTCCGGTGATGCTACCAGGTGTTCACATTGAATTTTGGAGAAGCTTCCTCATGCTTCCAGAAGGAAGAGGATAAAAGAAGAAACTCCTTTAAAATGTGTAAAAGCAGAGCTGGAGAGATGGCTTAGTGGTTAAGGTTCCTGCCTGCTAAGCCTAAGAACCCGGTTCCAATCTCCAGGTCCCACGTTTAGCCAGATGCAAAGTGATGCAAGGGTGCAATGCTGCACTTTCCCACAAGGGGGCGCACACATCTGGATTTCATTCACAGCAGCTGAGAGACTGCTGGCGTGCCCATTCTCTGTCTCCCTCTCCCTCTCTCTCTGTCTGTCTCTCTCTGTGTCTCTCTCCAAAAAAAATGTGTAAAAGCATTCTGTTCTTAACAAGCTCTCCCTTCAGGAGAAAATATTTTACCCAAATTGAAGCTGCCAGAATTATATCAGAGCCCAACATACCTGGGGAAAGGAGACACTACCCCAGTGTATCTCACCTAAGGTGGGGAGCTGGGGTGGATAGACTGAGACCCACCAGTGAAGTTCTCCATCCAGGGGCACAGGATTACCAAGAGACTCATTAATCATTGAACCAAAGAATGCTATTCTCCCCATACCTTACCACCACATGATTAAAATCTCAATTTATCACAAATCCCTTTACACAGTAAGTCATGCTTATTTTTCAACAAAAAATTAAAAGGCATGCTTGAAAGTCAAAATTAAAAAAAAAAGAAAGTTTGAAGAGACAAGTATCAGAACCAAAGTCAGGGATGGCAGAAATGGTGGATTTATCATAAGTTATTTTTAAAACTCTAATATGAAAAGGACTTTAATGGAAAAAATTGACAATAAAAAATAACTGATGGATAATTAAAGTGGAGTTAGAAATTCTATGCATTGATAAAAAAAAAATGCTAGAAATTACAACCACTGTAACAGAAATGAAGCATGCCTTTGATGGGCTCATCAGACAACTGAACACAAGGGAGGAAAGACTCACCTAATTTGAGTATACAAAAATAAAAACTCCCAAAGGTTAAAAAAGAAAGAAAAAAAAAAACAAAAAAATAAAAATAAAAAAAAAAGAAAGAAAGAAAGGAAAAACCCCTACCCAGAACAGAATATTTAAAGAGTGCAACAACTACAAATGTATACTATAAACAATATATGTATAAAGAAATACCAGAGAAAGAAAATAGAACAGAATACTTGAAAAACTGAGCTTGGTGGGCATCATTGACCTATAACCTCATTTTCTTTTTTAAGAAGAGTTGTTTAGCTTTTGTTAGAACACAGTGAAGACAGGCTTGATCATGAGAAGTTAATCCATAAGGTTTTGACTCTTTCATTTGAAGATAATGATATATCAACATGAAGATACTTTTAGTCTACATTTTTATAATAAAAGAGTAATCTTGGGCTGGAGAGATGGTTTAGTGGTTAAGGCGCCTGCCTCCTAAGCCTAAGAATGCTGGTTCCAATCTCCGGGTCCCACGTTTAGCCAGATGCAAAGTGACGCAAGGGTGCAATGTTGCACTTGACCACAAGGGGGCACATGCATCTGGATTTTGTTTGCAGCAGCTGAGAGGCTGCTGGTGCGCCCATCTCTGTCTTCCTCTCCCTCTCTGTCTCTCTCTGTCTCTCAAAAAAGAAAAGTAATCTTATAGAACTGCAAAGTCAGAAAAAGCTTAACAATGAAAACTATATCTTTCTCTTCTATTATTGAGATTTTATGCCAGGGAAAAATTGATGTATCTAATTTGACTAGAGATATTTTTCACTCACAGTAAAGCTTATACTAGAATTCTTCAATCTGGATATAATGCCAGTACTCTATCCTTTGTTGAGTGTCCTGTAGGAGTCTGGCCATGTGCATGTAGTCATCCCAATCTGGAAGTTTATTTAGCAAAAGTCTCCTGAATAGAAGCTCAGAGAAGTTAAATAGGCTAACCAGTAAGCCCAGAAAGAGAAATATAAGCTCAGTACCTGATTTACAAAGACCAAGACTTTTCTATTACATACAGCTAATTTAGTACTCCTGTATTTTCAGTATCTAAACTCTTCCTTGTCCAGTATCATATAACCATCTGTCATGTGTGGTTTTTGATATTTGAAATGTGAATAGTACAAATTGAAATGTGGATTTCAAGGAGTTAGTATATCAAGTAGATGTAATATAATAAATATGGATTAAGTTTTAAAATGATAACATTTATGAATATTTGGTTAGATATGTCATTAAAACAAATTTCACCTTTTCACTTTGATTTTTAATGTAAGTACTAGAAAACTTTAATTACATGTATAGCATGCAATCTATTTTGGTCTGACATTGGCTGAATAAGTAAGAGAATTAATAAATTGTATTAATATGTATGTACTCTAATTAAGAAAAGAGACTTTATTAATAATGTCATGTTCTGGCAGTAGACCATAGCATGGTGCATTCCCCTGCACTTGTCCAAGTTCACTGTCAGGGTATGAGCCCGTTAATATGCTCTCCACAAGTCCATTTCTTCAGCTCAAGGTTAGGTGGATGTTTTGGCTTGCACACAAATGTCCCACTTTCCCAACTGGCTCTGTTCCAGCCTGTATGCCTGCTGCTATATTGTACTGTCTCTCAGCCACCAAAGTCAATGTTACCTTGTTTCCCTGCAGATCCCTTGGAAGACTGTCTGCAGGGAGCTTTGGCCCTGCAAATCTTTAGAAACGGTTCCAGAAATCCAGTGGTGAGTAGCATGGGTCAGGTCAATAGGAACATCTTCCACATAGACATCTCATACACCTTATTCAACATCCCAACAACTCCTTGTCTTTACTTAAAAGTCACAGCATACCTCATCGTTTATCTCTGTCTTACCTATTTTTAATCGTAATAACTATTTTTTAGTAAACCCTTCCAATGACCAATCATGGATTATGAGTTATTTTTAAATGTGAATGAAACAGGTAAAGTAAAAGGAAAGGGTTATTTTTACTTATCATATTGGTTTTCTGTTTTTAATTAGAAACATTCTCATATGTACTTAACTATTTTGGCGTCACATTTCTTTTTTTAATTTAATTAAAATTTTTAAATTTTTATTTTTATTTATTTATTTCTTTGATGGTGGCTGGCAGAGAATGGGTGCACCAGGGCCTCCAGACACTGTAAACAAACTCCAGAAGTGTGCGCCCCTTGTGCATCTTGCTAATATGGGTCCTGGGGAATTGAACCTGGGTCCTTTGGCTTTGTAGGCAAATGCCTTAACTGCTAAGCCATCCTTACAGCCCATGATGACACATTTCTTGTTCATTATCATTATATCAGCTGAAGAGTGGGCTCTGTAGGTGACCATACATATTCCTTTCCCTCAAGTCACTCTTACAAGCCATGTATGCAAATAGACACACTATGGGCTATATGCAAATGTGGTTTTGGAAGGTGCCAACAGTGCTTTTCTGAGGTTTGTAGAGGAAATAAGAAAGAGAAAACTTCAAAAAGGAGATTTAGTTGGTACTCAACTTTGAGGGATAAAGAGAGGATTTTTTTTATTAGAACACACTTTGTATGGATACATCATGTGTTGGTACCATCTTTTCTCTCCTCCCTGTCCCCATTTCACTGGCGGACCTCTTCAGTGAGATTGCAGGTATTCCTTATGGCATTGTGGGTTATACTTTGTGGAAGAAGCAGTCAGTTATTGAGGGGAGGCAATGCCTCTAGGCATGATATCCCAACCTGTGGTTCTTACAATCTTTCCACCATCTTTCCCACAAAATTCCCTGAGTTGTGGTAGGTGTATTTTAAGTCTACTTCAGTGATGAGCTCTTAGGAGACTCTGGATTTCTCCTTTTGTATGTGTTGAGTATCCTCAGCATCTGTTTCCTTCACCCTGGTGCTGATGGTCAGGCTCAGCATGTAAGCAGAACTCTTGCTCATCTCCCCAATTCCTCTGTGATTTCACCTGGGCCTTGGCTGAAATGGGAGGGGTGGTTTGTCTCCTCAAGTTTCATTACCTTCTGAAGAAGAAAAAGAGATTATCCAACAGAGGGTGAAGTCAGCATAGGTTAAATAAGATGAGCATTATTAATTTGGGAGAATTTGATGAATGTAGTCTTCCTTTTAGTCAAAGACTAGTGGGAGCTTCTCATTGGAGAGCATAATCTTTGTCTCCATAGGATTCAGACCTGGTTCCCAATTCTAGATACGGGTTCCTTTCCACTGAGTTGATATATTAGCCAATCAGAAAGCCGTTGGTTACCCACCAAAGCTGTGTGCCACCATTACACTGATGTGTACTTCTTCTCAGTCTATCTGATTTGAGTAGCTTAGACTTCTGGTTGCTCAGACTGTTGTTGACCACTTCCCCCCAGTAGCTAATGTAGTGCTTTCCAGCAGAAGAAGGGGTAACTGTCTGGGATCTGGCTTTCTTGCAGATTCCAGCCAGGTCTCTCCACGTCTATGTCGGTAGCATATGGTGTCTTCAGCAATAGGGTCTTACCTGTTACCCCAGATGGGTAATCAAGTGCTTTGACAGAAACCTGTCTTGTTTTGGGGACCTCATAGGTCTAAGAGAACATTTTTATTTTTTTTTTTTTTTATTTTATTTTTTTTTAGTTTTTCGAGGTAGGGTCTCACTCTAGCTCAGGCTGACCTGGAATTCACTATGTAGTCTCAGGGTGGCCTTGAACTCATGGCAATCCTCCTACCTCTGCCTCCCAAGTGCTGGGATTAAAGGCGTGCACCACCACGCCTGGCTAAGAGGACATTTTTAAAAGCAAGTATGAGCCAGGTGTGGTGGCACATGCCTTCAATCCCAGCACTTGGGAGGCAGAGATAGGAGGATTTCTGTGAGTTCAAGGCCACCCTGAGAATACAGAATGAATTCCAGGTCAACCTGGGCTTAGAGTAAGAACCTACCTTGAAAACCAAAAAAAAAAAAAAAAATAAGCGAGTATGGGTCATTATGACATTATGATAAAGGGCACAACATTATGGGATTGAATATAGTTTTTCAATGGTAGTATGATGAGTGTCTATTTATTTGCTTGTCTGAAAAGCTAGTAAGGTAAATTAAAAGAAATCTGTCTTTAAGATACATATAAAGTAAGGATAAAATATAAATAAAAACTACCCAATGAGATAAATAAATCAAAATATGAAAATAGGGATAGATGACCAAGTTGAGTAAAATTTCTGTTTATGAGTTGCTTATGACCAAAGTGGTAGGAAGATAGCATGGATATTAAAATCATATGGTTTGAATTTGGTAATATCTCCCACAAGCTCATGTTCTGAATGCTCAGTCCCTGGCTTGTGGCACTGTTTTGAATACAGTGGCGCTTTTAGTAGGTGGACACTGGCTGGCAGTCACTAGGGCCAGGCCTTTGAAGAGTATACCCACTTCTTATTCCATCATCTTCCCTCTGCTTCCTGGACCAGGCCATTTGAGGAGCATCATTGCATGTTCCCACCAGCACAGACAGAGCTGTTCCTACCTCCATGCCTTTTCTGCTATGATGGACAAGAATCTCACTGAAACTCTGAGCCCAAGGAAAGCTTCCTCCTTTACATTGTTTCTGTCTGTATTTTGTGTCAGTGATGGGAAAAGTAACTGATACAATTATTACTGTTATTGAGTAAAAATTTCAGTTCTGTATTAGAAACTAAGCTTTTGCTAATATCAAATATAAAAGTAATCTCTGAAATGGGCTAATTAAAACTTAGCAAATTCCTTAACTAGGCTAAACTTGTGCTTTTGACATGCAACATGTGTGTATGACTACCTGGGACTTCATTAAGATGGGTAGTGTGGTAGTTTGAATATATGTCCCCCAATATATTCAGTGTTTTTTTTTAATTATTATTTTATAGTTTGCATCTGCAATCACCTTGCTAGAGGCAAGGTCACTGGGGGCCCGGTCTTAAGGTGTGGTGATGGGTTTGAGATTCCATTGTAAAGATATGCAAATGTGTCTAGCAGGAGTTCCTGAAGTCTGCTGTGTGACCTTTTGGCTGTAGTTTGTTTTGCTCTGTGTGCTGTGGTGGCTGGTTGGCTTTTGCTCTCTCTGCCTGGCCTTGTGAGAGCAGGCCGCTACTTCTGCCGTTATGGAACTTCCCCTGGATCTGTAAGCTTCAATAAATAATATCCCTTCCTCCATAACTGTGCCTGGTCTGGAAGTTCATCTCAGTGAACCTGAAGCTGTCTGCAACAGGTAGTTACTGAATGCATCCTCTCTTAAACTCATTCTGAAATTTAATTTTCACTGTAGCTGTACTGGGAGGTCAGACCCTGGTCTTTCTGCTTTCTGGCATATAAAGGAACCAGGATTCCCCCCTTCTGAAGGATACAGTGGGCAAAGTGACATCTTGGAAGAAAACAATGCCCCATTAGACTCCAAACACACTGTGACTTTGACCTTAGATGTTCTAGTCTCCATAACTGCAAACCAATACATTTTTGTGCCTTATAAATTACTTAGTCTCAGCTGTTCTGTTACAGCAGCACAAAATTGATGAAGATGGCAGCACTGATACTGGTCTGCCGAGCATTATTAAGTAGACATGGCCAGCCAGTAGAAATGTCTAGCAAAGCAGGCGAGCACAGAATGACATGGCCATTTAACTGTCTTCATGTAGGGACAGAACCTTTTCTTTATCATGCAATCAAAATGAAGTAGTTACAAGTTTCTATATTTCTAGGAATGTCTTATTTTAGAAATTTCCTAGCTTTATTATAATAGCAATTTTAGCACCTAATTTATTTAAGTGCATCCAAAGAAATCAATTAATTTTTCACAGAAACAAGTAAATTTTTTAACCCATGTTTTGGTCACTTACCCATATTTAACCAAATTGTAAAATTTTCAAAACAAAATGAACCTGCATAAATAGATTTGAGGAGAAACATATTTGGTTCTTGGCAAGTAAGATAACTAGGGGGACAGGAATGCCCAGATTGGCTAGCTGCTGGTATTCAATAAGACCTGGACTGTGCTTGGTGTGTTTTCACAGGGAGCATCTGTTACCCAGCAGGAGGATCAGGGGAGGTCAGCTAGTGTGACTCCAGAAAGTGCACAGGCCAAGGATTCAGCTTGCTGGGAAGTGGACCTGGAGCTAAGGATAACCTTTCTTTAGATGTTGTAACTTGACTTTTCATGACAGCTGAATTGCATCCAATTCCACACAGTGTTCTCTGGGAAGGCCTTGGAGGAAGCAGGGTCATGGGAATCTGGGGTTTTCTTCCTTAATCAAGGGGTAGTTCAGTGACTGGTATCTACAGACAAGATGGTTCTGGAAGGACCAGCCTGTCTGGAACAAGGTTGTTTGTGATGGGGTCAAATGTGTAGAACTTCTGGTCAGAGCTAACGGCTAAGGTCACTAAGGAGATCTAATATGCCCAAGCTTAACTAAGCATCCATGCCTAAATAGTGACACATGAATGGCAGAGTAGAACAAAATATTTTCAGCACATAAGTTTCCAGGACCACTGCCAAGAATGTACAAAAATATCCCACACATAGATAAGAAGAAAACAAACCTGATTGCCAAAGGGACAAAAGTATGTGAACTGATAATTTATTCAAGATATTCTCAGAGAACATAGTACTGACATCTGAGGGCCAAACATTCAGAACACGAGCCAACAGGAGACATTTTAGATTGAATTCACAGCAGGCATAGTGCAAAAATGAAAATGGCAGAACTTGAAAATAATAAAGCATATTACCTTTTTTATAAAATCCAAATTTGTGGCTATTACTCTGAAAAAATATCATTAGGCTTAAAAAATATCAAAGAGAGAAGAAAGACCAGAGGTGGGTTGATGTAGTAGAAATCAGAACAATGAAGGCTCATTTACATCCCGCCACCCTTACCTTTAGTGGTGTGGCTGCAGGCCACTTAAGCACTCGACCTGTACTTTGCCAAATCTGTACAAAGGTGATATCTACTCTGATAAGAGTGTGAATAATAGGGCTGGAGAGATGGCTTAGCAGTTAAGGCGCCTGCCTGCTAAGCCTAAGAACGTCAGTTCCAACCTCCAGGTCCCACGTTTAGCCAGATACAAAGTGACGCAAGGGCTCAATGCCACACTTGCCCACAAGGGGGCGCATGCATCTGGAGTTCGTTTGCAGCAGCTGAGATGCTGCTGGCACTCCCATTCTCTGTCTTCCTCTCCTTCTTGCTCTGTGTCTCTCTCCAAAAAAAAAAGAGTGTGAATAATAGATGAATGGGTTCATATTCCATATTTAGAATACTGATGTAGTTAAGTGCTTCAAAAATATTAGCTATGGGGCTGGAAAGATAGCTTAGCAGTTAAGGTGCCTGCCTGTGAAGGCTTTGGTCCCAAGTTCAACTGTCCAGTACCCACATAAGTCAGATGCAGATGGTGATGCATATGTCTGGATTTTGTTTGCAGTAGCTAGAAGCCCTTGTGTTTCTCTCTCTCTCTCTCTTTTTGGAGAGAGACAGAGAGAGAGAGACGGAGAAGAAGACAGATAGAGATGGGCACGCCAGCATCCTCTCAGCTGCTGTGAATGAAATCCAGATGAGTGTGCCCCCTTGTGGTCAAGTGCAGCATTGCACCCTTGTGTCACTGCATCTGGCTAAATGAGGGACCTGGAGATTGGAATTGCTGGAGATTGGAACCAGCATTCTTAGACTTAGGAGGCAGGCACCTTAACCGCTAAGCCATCTCTCCAGCCCTCTTTCTCTTTCTTAAATAAATAAATAAAATATATTTTTTAAATGTTAGCTATTGAGAGTCCTCACTTCCATTGAAGCAAGAGCTTCCTCTGTCTCCACAAGAGGCAGCAATCCACCAACAGGAGTGGTCGTCTTGACTTGTTTGCTCTTTTGAATCTTGGCCCTTCTCAGATATCTTGGAAGGTGGGGAAATACATTTTCAGTAATTAATCAAAGTACAAATGACTGGCTGACGTGTGGTGTAGGGGGCAGAACACAAGCACTGGACACAATGTATCTCAGATCCCAACTCCTTACAAACTAGCTGACACCTTTGTTAACAACAAAAACAGGTCCCCAGAGATCTGCCTCCAGCATTATTTATACTCATGTACAGGGAGAAGAAAAAACAACAGGCAGGCCTTCTTGGCTATGCTGACCTTTGCCTTAATAAGCTGCATTGCTGATTCTTAGAAAATGGAGAGGTTCAATTGTTTTCCTAGATTTCTAGGAAATACAAGTTTACACATCTCAAGTAAGCAATTAACTTCAAAATAAATGACTACATTTATTATTACTTGTCATGTTTACCTCACATTGCTACCTTAACATTGTTAAGTTTCTATTAAGCAACTGTACATGTCTGTCCCTCATAGTACTTTCATTGCACATGGTAGGAGTGGAGGGCGTATGTAATTTCACTGAACACAAATGTGAATTCACCTTGCCTGAACTTCTGTTGAGGGAATAAAATGAAGTCCCAACATTCTTCAGGATACACTTGTCTTCTTGCTTCCCAAACAAAGTTTCTTCTTTTCCTTCAAGAATGTTGTTACCAAGTGCTATGAGTTAGCAGTGCCCTCCATAGGCCATGCGTTAAAAGCTTGGTTGTCAGCCTGTGGCATGATGGGAGGTGGGGGAGACACTTAGGAGGTGAGACCTAGTGGAAGAAAGAGCATTGGGAACTTGCCCTTTTAGGGGACACTGGAAAAACCAGTCACTGCTGACTCTTTTGCCTCTTGACTGCTATGAGGCAAATAGGTCTCCTCCCTGACTCATTCTGGCCATGATGTACTGGGCTGTACCAAGACAGGTCAAGTGGTCATGGACTAAAACCTCTGAAATTATCGGTCCAAAAGAACCTTTCCTCCTTTTAAGTTGACTATCGCAAGTGCATTTTCACAGTGATGGAATGCCAATGAACACACCAAGCAAGTCAAAGGGCAGAGTGAACTTTTCCAGAGTTAGTGGCTTTGTCAGAGTAACATAATTTGTGAGCTTTGGGACAAAGCCAGGTGCATTCACAGGGTATCTAGTCAATCATCAAAAAATCCTGCCTTACCAGGTCCCCTTATGCAATATGACATGGTCATATGCCACTTGTCAAGCCAAACTCAGCAGTTTCTCTCTCCAATGCTTCTCTTTTCTGTTATAATTTTCTCTCTTTTCTTTCCATTAAGTTGTTTCCCTTCCCTACTTGCAATTCTTTACACTTTGATATTGATTTGTTTCTTGTCTAATACATCCACCAACATTGTTTTTACAATTTTATGTTTATGTTAAGATCACTGTGTGCACAGAAAACAGGCATGTCTGCAGGGAGGAAAACAAAATTGTTATGTACCAGGTACCAAGCTAGAACAGGTTTGTCTAAGACCTTCCTTTCCCTGTGAAATCTTACTATTCTTTTAAAATGCCTCTTTGAGAAATAATCTTTGGAAGAGGAGCTATAATTTAATGGGAGCAATTAGATTTAGTAAATATTTAAATGTTCTTCTGATAAAGGGGCCACAAAACATTTGTCTGTGTTGAGTGTTTAAGAATTTAAGCATAAAAGCAGTAGCAGCATTCTTAGTGGAGGGCAGCTCCAGAATTTTTTTGGAGGTTTCCTGGCCAATGACTGTTGTGACACATAATTTTATATGTTGTTTTTCACAGTTGAACTTGTGTAAGGGGCACAGTGGGCAGGTATTGGTGAGGAACAAAAGAGCAGTGGCTTTATGAACCCCATTTATTATCCTTTGCAAGCTTGCTTTTGTTTGTCAACTCAAAATAATAGTGAGGATTTAGGGAAATAATCTTACTCTCTAATTAGATAAAATTGTAGACTTATTATTATACCCATAAAGGATCTTTGAAGTGTTACTAATTCAACTAAACCTCAGATGCCTGATTTGTACAGCCCCTGGATAATATTATTCTAGGTTGGGGAGATGGCGAATGATGAAAACAATTTGTTTTGCTCACTAGCAAGCTAATGATAACACTTGAGGGCAATATATAAAAAACAATAGTGACAAAAAAAAAAAAAAACCCAATAGTGACTTCCAAAACTGAGATGGGTTATCAAGCAGTGAGTTATTTGTCACCTCAATCATGAAATTCTAGGTCATTATGTGCTTAGCTATGTGAGGAAGACATGCATTACTCATTTGGGCTATTAGGCTTCACATTCTAGTGTTTGAACTAACTGACAATCATGTCCTGTCCTGAAGCCATGCATGATTCCATGGTAACTCTGGTGTGCTTTCTTTGCTAAACCCAATGCCAGAGTGGCTACTGGCTTTCTAGTAGTTAAACTGGTCTCAGGTTTAGCTTCTCAGTTTATACTTGATAACTTCAAAATATTGAACTCTTATCAATGCCATTATGACACCTTATGTGTCTCTACTTTCTAATGTTCCTGAAAATGAAAGATTTTTTGTACTAGTGTTAATATATTTTATTTTTTAATAGGAGTGTCTGTTGTATCATGTGTTGGGTAATAGATCAACTTCATTTGCATCTTGAGGAAGATCATAGATGATCTTGAGCATTATATCAAAGGGCCACTTAACTGTTAGTTGCCTAAACAGTAGCGTCAAATCTCAGAAAGGACAGAAACAAGGCTTGACGCAGACATGCCTTGCTGCTTTGGTCTTAGAGGAATGACCAGAATGGGCTAAAAATGAGGAAGGTCTACTTGCAGAATACATTAAGGTAACAAAAAAAATAAGGCATTAAAATTGTACATATTGTGCTACATTTTGTGTATGAGCAAGGCAGGAAATGAGAACATACATATTATTTGTTTCTATCTGTACAAAGAACCCTAAAAAGGTAAACAAGATGCTGACTAATGCAAGTAGAGAAATGGAGTGGCTGGGGCAGATGGAGGAACGGGATTTCTACAGTATAACTATGTTCTCTTCATTTTAACTATGCAAATATATCACTTTTCTTTTCAAAATATGGTTTTGATTGGTAGTCCAGGCAGACCTGGAACTTATTATGTAGCCCAAGCTTAGACTCAGGATCCTCCACCCTCTTCCCCCTCTAGTGCTGGGATTACACGCATGTACAATCATATCCAAATTGCATTATTTACTTAATAAATTTAATAGCAAAAACCTGAGTAGATGTTCTTAGAAAATTCAAACCTAAAAATCCAAAGGAGATGCTTGTAGAAAATGTGAAGGATGACATTGATATTATGTTAGATGTCAGTGGCCTGAGAAACAGGGAATATGAGTTTGCATCCCAGTTTGGTGACACACTATATTGTGGGTGGGTGTGATTCTGTGTCTGAGTGTGTGTGTTAGGCTTTATATGTAATCCCCCACTGGCTTGTAGTTTACCATGTTGTCCTCATGTTTGTTATCTTCCTGCCTCAGCTTCCTGAGTGCTGTTACAGATGTGTCCCATCCTGACTCCTAAACTAATACCAAACTGTCAAATGACTTCATGTGCAACATCATTCACATTTTAATTAAGTGGAAAATATTGCCTGGAATATTCTTTTATAAAACATCTTAAGATAACATTCAATATTTTAGAAAATATTTCTTTGATTGATTAGTGACTTTCTACATGTATATGACATGACAGGGTGATAGGATGCATGTCTTTTTCTTGACTTTCCTGTGATTCTTTGCATTGCTGGCGAGATTTGGGGTTGAGATCAGATGATGTTAAAAGTTTTCTTACAGTTCTAAAGACCCTGTTGCTGAAGACACTATGTGCTTCTGTTGTAGAACTCAAAGAAATTAAACTGGAACTGAGCTGGAAGCCTCCTCCCTGATGGCTAGCTGTCATAGTTCTGGAAAGTGCTCCGCAGGCTACTGTGGGGGAAAAGTCATCAGTGAACCCAGAAATAGACCCTTCAAGCTACACAACTGGCCAGACAGGCAAATGTGCCCAGTGGCACAATAGTGGCGTGGCTATTATGGGCTGGGGTTTAGTAATCAACTTGCTCTCTGATTGGATCTGAGGCCCACTCCATGGAAAGGAATTCTTGTTTGGTACTGAAAATCTAGTCAAAAGTCTATAGTTAGGAAGGTCATAGACTCTTTGTGGGAAGCTGCTGTGGTTTAGCTAAATGGATATGTTGTACTCATCAAATTGCCCTCACATTTGTATCTTGCATGTTTATGTCCATAGATTAGTGCTGTTCTAACCTTTGGTCAGAGAAAGCTTGGCTTTGAAGTGACTACTGGGGAGACTTAAAACTTGTGAAAGTCCTGGGAATAAGTGGTTGTTGAGTGCTCAGTACTAAATGAGACATCTCAACCATGCCCCTCCCTTCAAAAGCTTATGGGAACATTTTAGAAGAAGGGCCAGAAAAAATGGAAGAGCCAGAGAATATTGAGGAGTTCTTTGGAACACTCTTTGGGACATGAAGTGGCTTTTGTATTCAAGACCTCACAGCAGCTGTTACTTGTACAAGACCTGGACAATATTGGGCACATTAACATTCTATCATTAATTTTGGGAAAGGACAGAAACCTCCTTGTCAAAATAGAATAAGGACTATCTGGAAATAAAATTGGGTTCAGTGGAAGGTGAGGAAGAGGAACAAAAGATTATAAGGAAAAAAATCACATATTTCTAAGATAGTAGTATACAGAGCACATTCCAAAAAGAATGAGGCAAGAAGGCAGTATAAGGTGAACTAAGTTTTGGGCTATGGGTGAACAGGCCTCTGGACTCAGCCTCGCACAGAGTATTCCACAGTGACTTGGGAAAGATAGTTAGGTTAATGACTCAAAGCATTGTTAGAGAATTTGTGAGAGGTGATTCTTCAAATATGGCAGGCATGATGGCCTCCATTTCCTCTTCCCTTGCTGGACATTTTAAAAGGGAGCATATTGGAAAAAACATGGACAAGCATCTGAGGTTGTCAGTACTCTTTAGTGTTGGAGAGGAAATAAGAGACTAACACATATGGAGGGAGCTCATATTCCCATAAAGCTGGAGTGAAACAACAGTTTTTTGTGTCTTATTCAGTGCAAAGGCAGTAGAGAGCCTCTTGGCAAGGGCAGCTCTGTGCACTTATCACCTGATGAACTGTGCGACCCTCTTGTCACCTGAAGATTGAGAACATGGTTCTAGTCTACTGCTAGGACTGTCAGTACAGGAAATCAAGAAGGATGAGAGCTGTCCCCCCAATCTGACCAGGATGTTAAGTAGAAATCCTCTAATGCCCAAGTTGGTGCTGTGGGAATCTGAAGCTAGTGTGGTGGTTGAGGAGGGCTTTCAGAGCTCTAGATGCCCAGAGTCACTAGAGAGGTGAAAGACTCATGGAGAGCTGATTCAGAGCCCACGTGAGATGCTCTCTCATCTTCCCTCTGCTGCCTTAGGCCTCCAGTGCTCTGCACCTACTTTAGCATATCAGGCTGAACTATCCCTAGATTCTTGCCTCTGCTTCCCTAGGAGGATCCTTCCTCTCCTAAAATCCTAGTCCACTAAAACTTTTAGGATGTACTGTCCATTCAGTAGTTCTATGTTATATGATCATTTAATTTCAATTTTGTAAATAAAATTTAAAATTCCAGTTTTTCAGTTGCAGTAGTCACATTTCAAGTGCTCAATAGCCATTTGTGATTAGTGGGTATTGAATTGGAAAGAACAGACAGAATATTACTATCATCATCAAATGTTCTATGGAATGGTGAAATTCCATAATGTGTATCTGAAGTCACCATAGATAGTCAGGTCCAATATTAGGAAGCTTCTCACTAGGAAAACATAAGATAACAACAGTTCTGCAGTGTATCTTTCCCAGAAGGAAGGATCATGGAGATTCTTCTGGTCTCACAACAGTCCTTAGAGGGAAACCAGAGTATCCCTTATTCTCCAGGAATGCCTTCTAGAACGTTGCTATTCAGAGTCCTGTCTATGGACCAGTGCTGGTCTTGTGAACTCTGTGCCTTTTTTTTGTGGGGGTGTGGTTTGAGGTAGGGTCTTGGTCTAGCTTAGGCTGACCTGGAATTCACTATGTAGTCTCAGGTTGAGCTTGAACTCTGCCCCCCAAGTTATGGGATTGAATGTGTGTGTCACCATGCTGGACTCTGTACAAAATTTAATAGTTGACATTTAGAAATGTATAGGATTTTGACATTGCTGTGACAACCAAGCCATTAGGACTTGTCATGTTAAAGAGGGTCTAGACCAACTCATGGATCAGAAACTCATCTAGTGCATTTCATACACAAAGAGATGAACCAAGCCTGCCAAGTGGAAACAAGTTATATATTATAACATTTTAAAGTTAGTTGGTAAATTCAAATCCAAAACTGAAATATGAAATCCATTACTTTGATTAACATATTTAATTTAGGGCTGGAGAGATGGTTTAATGGTTAAGGCACTTTTCTGTGAACCCTAATGATCCACGTTCAATTCCCCAGAAACCATGTGAGCCAGATGTACAGATGTGGTGCCTGTGTCTGGAATTTGTCTGCAGTGGATAGAGGCCCTGATATGCCCATTCTCTCTCTCTCTAATAAATAAAATCAAATAGTAAAAAGAATTTAATTTAATTGTAACTTTATAAGATAAATTGCTATGATTTGTTGTTGACAAGGATAGAAGAATTGGTATCTTCTTTTTGGTTGTGGATAAAAGATGAACAAGGATAGAGGGTAAACTTCACAAAGCTATATCACTTGCATCATTATTGGTAAAAGTTGAGAATGGGTATTTTGAACTTGTTGAAATACATTAAAATCTGTTATGTCACTCTTACTAATGTACTTCTACAAGACTTGCTTATGTACTATTATTCAAAGAAAACATGAAAACTGTTTAGATATCCACTACCATCTATGACTTATTTTCAATTCAACTAGGTAGGTAAGCTGGTAGCAAGAAGTAATTTATTTGTTCTTAAACTTTAAGTGTTGACATGTGTGATATTTGATCACATTATCTATAAAGTTCTTCATATAAAGATTACTATTTCATTTAGGAATTTTTGTTTGGATTTCAGAATGAGCACCAGAGGCAAGCATAATAAGGATTACCATTAATTTGTGACTCTTATTTTTGCTTATTTTTCATTATAAGTATTACAATTTACTTTATGCCTATTGAATCTAATAACCAAAGATCTGGGCTTACATTTTATATCTGTGCTTTATGCTCTTTTTTACTAGAAATCATTTATCTTATATGCTGTGTTTTGAACATGGTTTGTCCCCTTTGAACCTCATGTTGCTGTTTTATTGTGAGGTCCTAGGACAATGGCAACTATATGATTGGTGTAAAGAAGTGTTTTTTTTTAAAAGTTTTATTATTATTTATTTATTTATTAGAGACAGATAGAAAAGAGAGAGAGAGAGGGAGAGAACGGGTGTGCCAGGGCCTCCAGCCACTGTAAACAAACTCCAGACGCATGCACCACCTTGTGCACCTGGCTTATGTGGGACCTGGAGAATCGAACCAAGGTCCTTAGGCTTCGCAGACATGTGCCTTAACTATTAAGCCACCTCTCCAGCCCCAGAAGTGGGGGTTTTTATAAGTGATTATGACCAGTTTTTCAGGATGGGACACCACAGCTGAAATACTGGTGGCTTTATAAAGAGAATGAGAGGTCAGAACACACCACTCCACACACAGACTTGCATACAAATATGCTCCCTGACTCTCCTCGTGTGATGCTCACTGTCACTTCAGCAAGAAGGTTATCATCAGATGAGGCTTCTCAGCTTTGGATCACAACCAGTGTCATGTAATTAACAGTAGTAAAATTGACTAAGACATATTTTACAATAAGATCATCTACAAAAGATTGGAAAACTTACAAATTGATCCTTCAACTAGACAGAGCTTGCAGAGTACAGTCCCAGGATGCTTTGCTTTTCTCTCCTCTGTGCAGTTCCAGTGAGAAGCCAGAGGCTAGCTCATATACTTGTTCATATACAAGTCTGGGCATATGGGCTGCCTGATAACATAAAGAGCATGAATGATGTTGCTTTTAGGATTATTCTCAGGACCAAGTTTAGCCACACCATAAGCTTAGAGGGAGGAAATGATAAAACAAAATATTCAGGTGGAAAGTCATAATGATCTTTTTTTAAAAAAAAAATATTTATTTATTTATTTATTTATTTATTTATTTGAGACACAGAGAGGAAGATACAGAGAGAAAGGGCATGTCAGGGCCTCCAGCTATTGCAAACGAACTCCAGACTCATGTGTCCCCTTGTGCATCTGGCTTATGTAGGTCCTGGGGAATCTAACTGGGGTCCTTGAGCTTTTCAGGCAAACACTTAACTGCTAAGCTATTTCTCCAGCCCCATAATGATCTTTTAATTTATACATTTTAGTTGATTAGTAGAGATTTGAGTTTCAGTTGGTTAAACTAACAAATGTAGCTTAATTTCCAAATTAATGGAAGTGAAATTGGAAAGATGATGAAAGCAAAGGATAGAAAAAAGTGTGAGCAAGTTAGGAAAGCAAGTAAGTATAAAAGAATAAATAATAAAGAATAATACATTATAAACTTAAAATTCACAAGGTATGTGTTATGATTTGGACATTTATATTTCTTCAAAATTCACCTTAGAGCTTAATCCCAGGTGCAATACTACTATGAAGTAAGGCTATTAGGTGGTGTTTAGGCCATGAGAACACCGCCCAGGGCTAGCATCTTTCTAAAAAGGCTGTAGGAAACTGGCTTGGCTCTTCTTGCTCTCTCGTCCTTTCCACTATGTGAGGGCACAGTGTTTAAGTTACTATATTGGAGAAGAGTGCAGACCCTCAGCAGACATATTATACCAAACATTTCCTTCCTCTTGGACTTCCTAGTACTCAAACTGTGAGAAATATATCACTATAATTTATAATATCATTCTTCTAGCGATACAGACTGATGGAAGGAAAATCACTCCGAGGATGTGCCTTGGAGAGGAGAGGCAGGCTTCTGCCCAGCTGGAAAGAAAGAACCCTGTGGTGGTGGTGGTTGGTTGGCACTTTCCTGGGAGCATTTTACTGCCTGCTGTTCTCTTTATGACCCATGCAGGAACCTGCTGCCCCTGCAGGCCCATTTGCAGCAGGGACACATGGGAAGCACAAGCATCTTCCATGCATATTAATTCTCTTCCTCTGTAGGGCAGGAAAAGGCAATTGAGGCTCTTAGACCCTGATAACACCCTCCTCAGATCCTTCCAGATCCAGCAGTGATTCTGCTTGCCATGTTGGTCAGTGTTTACATCACATGTCTGCAGATAATCTCTGAACATCCTCCTCTTCCTTTGGCAATTCTTCTACGTTTCATATGATCTTTGGATATTACAATATACAGGAATAGGAATTGAAAATTTTGACAGAAATTTTATTATTAGTTATTATAATTTTATTATTAATTAAAATAATCTGTTAGTCAAACTAATAGATTTTCCTAAGTCTGATGTGTAGGACAACATTTTCTTTGGATACAAAGGAAAATGCACAGTAAATACTGGGTTGGAGGCTACAGAATAGTAGCATCCATAGACTGAAGACATTTTATGACACTTTGACATATTGCTTCTTTTTCAGAAAGATACTTAAAACCAGGATGCTCTTGTACAATTTCTTCATGTGTGTGGTTAAGCAAACCTGTTTGTTAGTCTTGTTGGTATGCATACATTCACCTGAGGATCTGGAAGAACTAAATAACAGATGAGGATTTTGATTCTCATATTGTTAAAATACTTTGGGCTGGTCATGATCTGGTAAATGCAAGGAACATGGGCAAAAGAGTCCCAAACCAATGCTGGAGTTGTATTGGAACTTTATGATTCTCTCAGGAAATTGTAGGTCCTTCCCAGGGCCCTGCCAATTCTTTTTACCACCTTTAGCTAAAACTTTCACATTCCTTACTGTAATCTAAAGAAATCTTCCTGTTGAGAGGAGTCTCATCTTTCTTTGCCCTCTGTCTGCCAGGTACCCAAATAAAATTGATTGCAAAATGATGTATTACCATTAGGTGTCACTGTCTAACACATAATATACTCAATGAAAATTTCAGTGTATTTTAAGAATCACCCATTTGCTAGAGTAAGACATTAAATCTGCAGATTTTGACAGTATTTTTTTCTGTAGATAATGGATCTATATGGAATAATGGGAAATATTCAGTCATAATTTTAGGTTAGTAAAATTTCTAAGTTTATTGTATTTGCTGATGAAAATTCAAAAGAAAATCTCAAATCTTTTAGACTGGCAGAATTTTCCCTGACTTTTTTCAAACTTACATTTTCAAAGTGACATCTTCTATATGCCTTTTACTAAGCCACAGCTCAGTCAAACTGTGCTATTATGACTTGTTGGATCTCCATATATTTTTGGTGCTATTTCATTTACTAGGAGTGTTCTTCCTTTATCATCTAGTCTCATCTCAGAATCTACTTCCTGCTTATAAGCAAGCTCAGGAGCTAACTCTTCTGTGAAACCTTACTTTGGGCTTCTCAGATAGAAGCTCTTATCCCTCCCTCCCGATCTCTGCTGTTTTATTGGGCTTCTTTTGCAGATTTCCATAAACATTAGCTCAAACATTTATTCATATTTTTAGTGATCAAATATTCATTCATTGTTTGTCATGAAAGTGAGAACTGTGGTATGATGGCAAAAAGCTTAGCACAATGCATAGAATAGGTTGTTGGTGATGATGGTCAAGAAAAATGAATTAATAATATAAAAAGGAAAGAATTCATTGCAGTTGTCTATTGAAGAATTGCTAATTTACTAGATGCTGGAAGTTGGCCATACAATGATAATTAAAGAGTAATGATAAATGGCAGCATTTCAATGTGTGAGGAAATGCATCCTACCCAGTGCTGTGGGGAGCCAATCAGTACAATCGATTTGTTGGACATGATAATTGATGATATGAGAAAGTAAACAGCTCATCAATGCCTCAGCAACTCTATTTAGCTTTAGCGTGTGCTGCTTTTAACATGCTCTTGTGCACAGTAAGAATACAGTTAGGAATAAAATATAACCTGTCTGTATTCAACTCAGGAAATGGTTCCTGTTATCCACCATGTTGGTGATGAAAATAATGAGTGGCAGAGAGTATTTAGAGGGCATGATGAAAAGTCTATCAAGACTGACATGAAGGAGACAGAGGTTTGTATGCACCCTTTGCAACTATGTTTATCAACAGATAAGAAGACAAAATTCATTTTTCTCCTTTCTTGTGCCTGTGATCATGACTGGAATCTCATTTACCATTCCTTTCGTTGTTTGTAGAAAGGTGGCCATTTCAGTCACAGTCCTCAGAGAAATCCAGCCTAAAGCTTGATAAACTGTCCCAGCAAGCAGAGATTCTACAAGTCACAGCAAGCCCAAACACTCCAGAAATACCTGTTCAGACCCACCAAGACTTGTTCCCTAACTCCTGCTGTACTGCTGAGTGGGCTGGCTTTGGTTTTAATTTTAAAATTGTAAGACATCATTTAAAGAAGTTGGGAGCAGCTACATGTTTTATTGGACAAACTTATGTAGAAAATTTAATAAATCATGCATTCCCCTGGTATTATTTCTTTTCCATGTCCTTCAAGAATCATCTAAAATGTTTATGTATTTATCAGAGACAGAGAGAGAGAGAGAGAGAGAGAGAGAGAGAGAGAGGAAGAGTATGGGTATACCAAGGCCTTCAGCTGCTACAAACTCCAGATGTATGCTCTACCTTGCGCACGTGGCTTACATGGGTCCTGGGGAATCAAACCTGGGTCCTTTGGCTTTGCAGGCAAGTACCTTAACCACTAAGCCATCTCTCCAGCCTTAAAATGATTAAAAATACATAATGCATAGGAAGAGTTCTAATGTGTGATGGGGACCAACTAGTGATACCTAATTTATCTTCTTTTGGAGGTTCTCATGAGAGCCTATAGACCTGCAGAGGCAAATTGCCTTCAATAACATGGAAACTGATTTCCTAATTTGGCAATGTCTAAGGGGTATTGCCTCTAAGTGCTGAGTGATCAAGACCCTTGATGCATGTCCTCATGAAAGAGGAAGTAGTGAAGTCAAGGACCCATCATCCTCTTGGCTATCACACTCATATTCTATCATAGTACCTTGATAATGTGGTTAGAGCTATTCCTTTCTCACAAATCAGAACTTTGAGGAAATCTATATGATATATACATAAACCATTATCCTGGGGCTTTAAAAATATATTTTTATTGTCATACAAAGAATTAGGTTTCATTATGTTTCATTTCAAACAATTTTTTTTTTTTTTTTTTTTTTTTTTTTTTTTGGTTTTGCGAGGTAGGGTCTCACTCTGGTCCAGGCTGACCTGGAATTAACTATGTAGTCTCAGGGTGGCCTTGAACTCTCGGCGATCCTCCAACCTCTGCCTCCCGAGTGCTGGGATTAAAGGCGTGTGCCACCACGCCCGGCTCAATTTTCTTTTTTTGAGGTAGGGTTTCACTCTAGCCCAGGCTGACCTGGAATCCACTATGTAGTCTCAGGGTGGCCTTGAATTCATGGCGATTCTCCTATCTTCCAAGTGCTGGGATTAAAGGCGTATGCCACCATGCCTGGCTGATTTTTTAAGGGGGTTTCTTTTCCCTTCTTTCTCATTTCCGGATTGTCCCACCATAGTCTCCTTTCCACTTTGTTACTATATTTTTCCTTTTATTCATCCCCTACTTCTCTACACCTCTTGTCTATCACATATTCTTTTATCTTCATTCAATGTCTACCCTCATTCTGATCTCCCCTAATTTACTGATATACAAACATTAAAATTAGGCTCTGCATATGAGAGAATATGTGATTTTTTTATCTTTCTGGGCCTGTATTACTTCACTTAGTATATTCTTTTCCAATTCCATCAATTTTCCTGATAATTTCATAATTTTGTTTTTGTTACAGCTGAATAAAATTCCATTGTGTATGTATACAACATTGCAGGGTAAAACAATACATTTTCAACATATATTTCAACTTGTGTGCTTGTGTGTTCTTATGTGTTCTTGTGTGTGCTTGTCTGTGTGTGTGGGGAGTGTGTATGTATGTGAACGCACACACATGAGGGCATGCACTGGCACTACGGGGACTCTCACCATTGCAAACTAACACCAGACACTTGCCCCACTTTTTTTTTTTTTTTGGTGTTTTGCAAGGTAGGGTCTCACTCTGGTCCAGGCTGACCTGGAATTAACTATGTAGTCTCAGGGTGGCCTCAAACTCTCGGTGATCCTCCTACCTCTGCCTCCCGAGTGCTGGGATTAAAGGCATGTGCCACCACGCCTGGCTTGCCCCACTTTTTATATCTCGCTTACATGGGTTGCTTGGGAATTGAACCAGGTGGACAAACTTTGAAAGCTAAAGCCTTTAACCACTGAGTCATTTTCCTCAGCCCCACATTGTAGTTTTATCTAGTACTTCCCCCTGAGAAACTGTGACAGATTGGAAGGGACTAAAGAGATGTGACAACTAAATACAATACAGGCTGGGCGTGGTGGCGCATGCCTTTTATCCCAGCACTTGGGAGGCAGAGGTAGGAGGATTGCCATGAGTTCGAGGCCACCCTGAGACTATGTAGCAAATTCCAGGTCAGCTTGGTTATAGTGAAACCCTACTTCAACCACTCCCCAAAATACAATACAATACAGGTTCCTGTAATGGATAACAGAGCAAAAAATGACACCAATGTTAAAACTGGTAACTTGTAATAATGGTTTGGAGTTAATATCAGTGTTAATGTTTAGATTCTACAACTGAACTATTTAAGGTCAATGTTAACATAGGCAGATTCTGAATGTAAAGTATATAGGAGGGCTGGAGAAATGGCTAAGCGGTTAAGGTGCTTGTCTGTAAAGCCAGAGCACCCAGGTTTGTTTTCCCCGGACCCACATACGCCAGATGCACAAGGTGGCAGATGTGTCTGAACTTTGTTTGCAGTGGCTGGAGGCTCTGGCATGTCCATTCTCATTCATTAATCCATTCTCTCTCTCTCTCTCTCTCTCTCTCAAATAAATAAGTAAAATAAATAAACAAAAATGAAATATTAAAAAAGAAAAGCATATAAGAAATCACTCATTTTGTATTATTGTATTCACGTCTGAAATTACAAGTTAAAAATTACAAGTTAAATTACAAGTTAAAACAATTTTACATCAGGAGAGTGGAAAAGTATACCACATAGTTAGTGCAGATATGATCAATACACACACACACACACACACACACACACACACACACACACACACGATGACTTGTATCTATAACAGATAATGAGCTTATACAAACCTATGAGAAAAGAGTCAGACAATCCAAGTGAAAACAAAACGCTCTTGAACATAAGAACACAAGAAGATATTCAAATGACACAACACAGTGAAACATCACTAGATACCCCCATGAAGGAGTTTACTAAAACTAAATCAACAAGACTAAAATTTAAAGCACATTTGGAACAACTGGAATTCTGAGCTTTTTAGAAGATACTAGCCAGATGCTATGAGAGTTGTACATACACATAACTGGGGATTCAGCTTGGTGCATGATTATGGCTCCAAACTGGAAACAATCCATGTTTGTATCAAAAGGAGAGGTCAGTAAATTGTGGTATATCACTATAATGGAATACCACATAGAAGTTAGAATTAATATATTCTGGTTACTTAGCAAGATGAATTTACCTCAAAAATATAATCTTGAATAAAGAAACCTAGATGCAAAAAACTACATAGGGTAAAATTCCATTTATATAAGGTACAAAAATCAATAAGACTAATCTGTGATGAAATATATCAGAATAGTAATGACCTTTAGGAAAGAAGAATAATGAAAGGAAAACAAAAGTGGTGTTTGCACTGTTGATAATGCTTAATTGTTCATCTGGTTAATAGGTATATGGGTTCATCAAGCTGCACAGGTTTGTAAATGTCTCTCTTGGTATATTATATTTTAATGTACAAGTTTATATTAACCAGGGATACAGGAAACAGTAAAATAAGGGGCTAGTGTGTGACTATTACATTACTACATCATAAGAATGCTTGTTTGGTATAGAGATATGGGAGAGGGAGGGATAGAGGTAGGTAAGGAGGAAAAGAGAGACTGATTCATTGAGAAGACCTGCATAGAGCCAGGCAAAGCATTGTATCACGTTGAGGTGGTTGAGGCAGGAAGATAGTGAGTTTGAAGCCAGCATGGGCAACATAGTAAGATAATTTTTATAAAAGCCTGTATAAGATAATATTAATTGTGGGATTAATGTAGTTTACCACTGATTTGACATTATGACTAAGTCCATAGGCTTTCCCAGATAATCACATAGAGGGGCTGGTCTCAACTATATTTGGTCAAATGCCTGAGAGTACCACACTTCCAAAATAGGAATAAAGGGAAGTCTGCCTCTGATATATGGCAAGCACGGAACATGATGAAAATTTCTCCTTGTTTAAAGATATGCAAACAAAGGGGGGGTAAGAAAGCACCAATCAGATCCTTTTAATGAGCTCTGCTCTTACATGAAAGCTAGGAGGACCCATTGCTACACTTGCTGTTAAAAATACATGCCATAGGTCATTACAGTAGAAGAAAAACATTTAGAATACATCTGCTTTAGGTTCTTCTTAAAAGCAAAAAAAAAAAAAAAAAAAAAAAAAAAAAAAAAAAAAAAAAAAAAGGATATATGTGAAGAAGCATTTATTTAAAAGAGGAGTTTTCAAGATCAAAAAAAGAACTGCCAGTGTTCACAAAAGAAAGCATGGAAACAAAACTCCAATTCAAAATTTAAGTTCACATTGAAAATGCTTGGTGTAGAATGTTTCATATAAAAAAACAAAAAAGGATATGGTTCCGACTTATTTCCCAGTTTCCTCTATGGGTTCTGTTCCACTGAGTGGATCCCAACATGGCTCAGGGAAATTTGCAGAAGAGGGGGCAGAAAGATTGTTAGAGCCACAAATTGGGTCATTATGCAGAGACATTGCATCTTCCCCATAACTGATGGCTACCCCTACAATGCATGAGACACATTCCCCAATGAGGAGAGTCTTCAGAGAGGGAAGTACAGGGAGGAGGCTAATGATGGTACCAGTATGACTGTATACACACTATCTACATAACTAATAAAAGAAAACAGAAAAGTAAAACTATAAGAAAGAAATAATAGATTTGGGGATAGAATATGAAGCTATGAATAATTGGCACCCTTGAGAATGAGACTAAATGGAGAGTGGAAACTATATTTAATTGTATTAACAAGACACATAAAGAAATGTTGCTGGATGGATTTGAAGAAAAGTACCTATGACTATAGATTGAAGAAAATGTTTTTCATAACTTGAATAAAACCAGGAGACTTAGTCATTTGCTAGAGAAAATTTGAATTTCCAGTATTAAAAGCTTTAACATTTTCAAGTAAATTTCAAGTAATTTCAGGAAAATTATCACTTTACCCATACAGACACAAAAACCAGATAGGTCCTAGATGACATGATAGTCAGAATACCAATGCCAAACACATGTGGAATGGAGCCCAAGCAAGTGTTGCAAACTGGTTCCTATGTAGAAATAAGAATGAAAATAAGAGAGAAGACAGTGTAAAAATTAAAGCAATGTTAAGTGTATGATACTGGCCAGGGTTGGGAAGTTAACTGATATTAAATGAATATTCATATTACTATTGGGCTTTATAATTGGAATAAATAAGTACCAATATAATTTTGAAAGAAGTGGACATCATTGAAAACTATCTGTGTAAATCATTGAATCAAAAGAATAAATATGACTGATCACATTACATACCTTTATCTACAAGACAGAGTCAATTCAGCAAAATGCTAACAAAGGTTGCTCTAGCTACTGAATCTGGCCTGGATTGTTATATTCTTATGATTTTCTATTTTATAAATGGGAAAAAGATACTGAAGAGGAAAATTAATCATAGTAAAAGCAAATTATGTTTTCTGTCCATGGAAGGGGAAAAATGGCATCTGGGTACTGCTGAAATACCTGGCAAGGTTTGTTTTCTACTGTATCTGTAGATAGCTATGGACATGAAATAGACACTGTAAGCAGACAGCTTCAGGTTCGCTCAGCTGAACTTCCAGACCAGGCACAGTTATGGAGGAAGTGATATTTATTGAAGCTTACAGATCCAGGGGAAGTTCCATAATGGCAGAACAAGCTGGCCTGCTTTCACAGGACCAAACACAGAGCAAAGCCACAGCCAAAAGTCACACAGCACAGCACACCTCAGGAACTCCAGCTAGGCACACTTTGCATGTTTTTAGATGGAAATCTTAAACCCACCCTCACACCTTAAGATCCACCCAGTGACACTGCTTCCAGCCAGGTGCTGCAGATGCAAACTACAAACTAATAAAACACTGAATATATTGAGGACCATCTATTCAAACTACCACAGACACTAAACAGGAAAATCTCTGAACCTGCTTCAAGGTTCTAATAATATTGACAACACTTCAAGTTTGTCCCTTTTTATTAATGGGGTCATAAAATCTTTTTAGGGCCATTAGAGCTGCCTTATGTAACTTCAGTAGATGTGTCATTCTCTACCGGTACAAAGCTAGGCCCATTATCTTAGGAGCACATCTGTAGTGATCAGTCTCCTAACAGCATTGGATTGTGAGGTGATATATGGGAGATCCCAGCAAAGATAGAATATTGTGGCCAGAGGTTTCATTCCAAACTTAAATTGAATCTCCTGGTAGGCTGAGCTGTACCATACCATGTTCCAAAAATGATTTTAATCTAGAGCACTTAGACTAAGTGGTTGAGAAAAACAATAAAACACACACTAACCCCCCAACAACTACTACCCAACAGTTAAGAGGCCTCTTCGACGGATCCCTGAACCCACACAATACTAGCTGTCTGATTTTCACCATCCAGTGGAAAAGAGGAAAAGTAAAAGTCTACCCAAATAAGGCTAAATAGAAGTCAGAGGAGAGTAGGGCTTACCGTAAGGTTTATAGAAGTGCTGGTCAGCACCTTCCCAGGTCCATTTTGTATTTCAACATAAGGAAAATGAATCCCAAAGAACTCTAAGAGAACAAATGCCTTTTTTTCTATTTAGAAGGAACTACAGTTTTAATTTTCCCCTCTTCTCTGAGATCACTATTCTGGTTGATATGAGTTGAGGATGACCCATTCTTTAAATAAACAAGTTAATAGAATTAATTGAAAATAGAATATAAATTAATGTTAATGCCTGCTCAAGATTTGGCAAGGGAAGAAAAATTGATATGACCACTTTGCTTTCTCGGACTGAATCAAGACATCTTTTAGTCTTCTGAGCTAGACACAATTTGGTTTTTCACAAGTTTATTACTTATTCTCAGACCAACTTCTACTACAGGGCCTACTTACTTCCTACTTGATTTCTGCATATAATATTATGGGCAATAGAAACCACAGTGTAAGCGGGCTTCAGGAAACATGGCTAAAAGAAGAATTTGAAGTTACACCTGGAAGAGAATTTTGACAAGCCATGATTTATTTCCTTCTGTTCCCAACTCTGAACAATTTGCCTTTGCCAAACTGATGAGTAGAGTGTGGCCTTGGGCTACATGGGAATCTTGTGAACAGAGGTGGAGGAGATCTTCTTTGGGGCAAGGTTAAGAAAGTGGGAAACTTCATAATAGATCCCAGGGGTGAATGAGAAGAGTCACTCCAAGAGAGCTCTTTGCCTGCTCAGAGCGGGGAAAGAGGGCTCCATGCCTCATTTGGATAGATACAGCCGATTTTCCAGCCCCCTAAAGGCTGAAGTGGACTGAGTTGTACTGCAGAGTGAGCTCCAGTGAGTCAACAACAGCAACAACAAGATGAAAGCTTGTCTACAGATCCAGCAGCAGAAACACGAGTAATGAGTGCAAACAGGGCACATGCTTGGTGAATCAGAGTAGCAGGAGGAGACAGAGGACACTTAGGCACATATGTGCATGAAAATCCAGAGCATGCAAGGAGACTCAAGTAGAAAAGCAATAAGACTCCGAATACTTAAAGATCATCAGTTTCTAGCTAATGAATTCAGTGACTGATTTGGAGAAAAAGCTCATTTTTGAGTTAGAATGTTTGTGGAGAAATAACAAGAGATGGAAATCACTGGGGAAAAGGTCAGGTGAGTTTTATAAGACTCACTTCATTAATTTCAGAATTCCAGAAAAAGAAGAAGAGCTGCAGAAAGAAAGTCAATAATGAAACACTAGTAGGAAGTACACTTGATTTGAAGGGAGCTCCTGAAAGTGCCCACCAGATTCCAGTATGCTGCCTAAATAGAGAAATTGGGGGGGCGGGGAGGCGCTGGAGAGATGGCTTAGTGGGTAAGTGCTTGCCTATGAAGACTAAGTACCCAGGTTCAAGGCTTGATTCCCCATTACCCACATAAGCCAGATGCACAAAGTGGCACATGCATCTGGAGTTCATTTGCAGTGGCTGGAAGCCCAGGCATGCCCATTCTCACTCTCTCTGCCTCTTTCTCTGTCACTCTCAAATAAATAAATAAAAATAAACAAAAATTTAAAACAGTTTAAAAAAAAGAGAAACATTTTGGTAAGGTGTTATGAGTATCTATCCCAGAAGCACAGATGAACACACTTGTGTATTTCTGAAATTTCAGAACTTATTAAATAACAATAGCAATGTACAGCTGTTTCAATGCAACAATTGACCTGGTACCCCTGCTTCCTTGATAGTCCTGTCTGAGACAAACGCTGTTTTGTATTACCATCTTAATTATTAATATTAATTCTCAAGTCAAACGTTATACAGTAAATATATCTCTCTGTACGTGCATATGACTATATATGCATAATGACCACAAAAGGGTTCACTATAGGGTCAGGGCTGAGCTGCAGAAGCAAAACAAAGTGAATGGAAGGGCTGGGTCCAGACAAATGGTCAGATAGACAGCAGGTCCTACTGGGCAAACAGGCAGATAAGCAGATGGCAATTGTGCAGGCTGAGCCAAGTTGAATACCCAGGAACAGTTGGGAGTGCCTTGATGTACACAGTGAATGGTCAGATGCCAGGTGGTTTGGGGCTCTTACCATCATAGTGCTTGGTGTCTATTTCATTATGGGGTTCAGATGAGGGAGTTATATCCTTTCCTTTGATAAGTTTTTGGGCCTGGTTTACATGGTAAGATTATAATAAACTCATATGCTCCTATAGTCCCAATTCACCTCAATAAATTTATAAATGTGACACCCTTTCTTCTCCCAGGAATAAATCATTTATCAGTCTATGTCCCATGGGGGGTCTGGACAAATGTTGCTGTTCACGTGTCCATCCACGTGCAGCGTTATCCTCCACCCTCAATGTGGAGTCAGAAACTGCGTATAAGCTGGAGAGATGGCTTAGTGGTTAAAGGCACTTGCTTACAAAACCTCATGGCCTAGGTTAGATTCCTCAGTAACAGGCCCTAGCATGTACATTCTCTCTCTCTCTAATAAAATGAATAAAAATATTTAAGGAAAAAAAGTAATCTCTCAGGGCAAGACAGTCTGAAAAGCCACTGTTTTACACAATATATGGAGTAATTTGGAGCATGGCACAGCCTGATCTCATCACAAAGTAAAAATTTGTGCACTCTGTCAGGAAAAAACAACCCAAAAGTTAGAGAGGTCTGGACTTGGCTTTCTATTGGCTGAGCAAATGTTAGCTTGGAATGTTTGTCTGGAATAGATGAGAATTTCTGTCTGGTGGAACAGTTAACTCCAAATGATACATACAGCTCATGAATCTTAAAACATTAAGTAATCTGTATAACATCCAGCAGATTTTTTGTAATATCCTTTATTAAATTATTTGTGTTTATTTACCTTTTTGTATCTACTTTAAATCTTGAAAAAACAATCCAACATTTTACTGATTTTTTCATTATTTAGTGAGATCAAGAGAAATATCTACAAAGGTTCATTTTGTATGGCTTGGGAATCATGATTTAGTGTTCTGAAAGGATTCTATTCACACTTTTGGAGAAAATCTTCTGGATGCCCACATGTCATCACCCATGTTGCTGGAGAAGCAGACTTGGGCTGCTCAAACTCAAGAGTGGTCTCCTTCCCTGCCTGCTGGAGTCAATCCAATCCCAAGTAGCAAGAAGTTACCACTGCCAGTGCTCTGTTTCTCTTCTGTCCCCTCTCTATTGATTTTGTTGTGTTTCTGCTTTTGCTGTTTCCTGAGCCGTCAATAAACCATTTCCCTGGCAGCAGCGTGGTTGGGATTTGGTTTTATGGTCCAGCCACTGCTGATCTCTTGTCAGTGGCTGATGGAAATCCAGTCTCTTGAGGGTGAGAGGTGACAGCATTTCATTAGGTAATCTTATGCTCTATGCCTACTTGTGAACTCAAACCAACTGAAAAATATTTTACTACCATTGGGAAGGGCAACTGCTCTTGACATCTAAACAAGTGAGCTTTTAAGTTTCTGGGTTTATTTTTGACACACAGTTGAGCTAGAAGTTGTGTGTTTACAATCAAAAATGTCTTATCCTATTGTGTGTGAATGTGAAACAATTTCTTATTTCTGGAAGGTATCAACAAATTAGATATAACATTTACTAAATTAGAGGTCTATGCTGATTGGGTTGAGACAAGCAAGTGCTTCTATAGAACAAATATCACTAAAATTTACTAGAAATACAGAACCAAATTCTTTACTACTTTAAATATTCTGGTATTCTGAAAAAAATTGAATGTTCTAGAATTCTGAAAGAAAAATTCTAAACTTTTTATAGTGACTTACTGATCCAATAAACTAATGTGACAGATTTATAATGCTTAAAATCACTAAAATATTAAAGTTATACTCAAAATTTTCATAAACATTTTTATAGTAGAAATTATATTTCATAATGTTTCAGTTTCAACATAACTTATGAATCCTTAGGTAACTTAAAACTTTGGAAAATTTCAATTACATTTATTAAAGGAAAAAATTATATATCTCTATCCAGATAATTCAAAGTAGTATTGATGATAAATTATTGATTATGAAGCATAATTTAAACTTTGGAAAATTTTGATCTGATTTTGATTCATTCTGCAGTGGTTTCATCTTTGGGGTATTCATGTTAAAGAATATTTTTGCCACTTTATGAAAATTTAAAGTGATGTGTGTAGTTGGGGAAAGTTTGGTTATCATTATTCATGAGTCTTGTTAGACTGAAAAATATTTAATTATGATACAGTTTCAGTTTTCTAAGTTGCTCTGTGAAATAGAAGTTACAGTTTTGGGTAAAAGGTTTTAATTAATAGGGATGCTAAAGAGATCCCTCTAGGAGACACAGTGAGAAGAAATATGCGCTCATCTTTTTCAAGGAAAAAGGAGAGTTAAAAAGTGCGATTTACTCCCAGACAAGGAGCAAGTCCAATGCAGCACAGAATGTGAGTGGACATGACAAGTATATTGAGGTTTGAGCAATGTGAATTTTATTTTGCTAAGTATTTTAGTAACTAAATCAGTAAAGATATGAAATAGCTTCAAACTCAGCCAGAATTTCTATGGTCTTCATGAGAATATTCACCACATAATTTAAGAAACAAAAGGGGTTTTTGATTCATTTACTTCTAAATATCAATGAAAATCTAGAATTAAAATTTCTCTCCATTAAAATGATAACTTTATCTTAGAGTTTTGGGTAAAGGGGGGAAGATGGGTCATGCAAGGGCCTCTAGTTGCTCCAAACTCCAAATGAATGAGCTACTTTGTGCATCCAGCTTTATGTAGGAACTGAGGAATTGAACCCAGGGACATTAGGCTTTGTAGGCAAGCCCCTTAATTGCTAAATCGTCTCTCCAGCTCCTTATTTTTCAATCTTATTCACTTTGGTTAAATAGATAATCAATAGAGAATATACACATGTTTCTATTTTTTGTTTTAGATATACAGTTTCATAATGTAGTGCAGGCTAACCTTGAACTTATTGTTTGGGCAGGGATGACCTTGAAATTCTGATCCTCCTGCCTCTACCTCCTACCTTGGTTTACAGGTATGCACCACCAAGGATATTATGTTAATAAAGTATCCAAATCTCTTCCAATCACTCTTTTGAAATTGTCTTGCCAATATCAACTTTAAATTTTTATTTAATTGCCGGGCATGGTGGTGCATGCCTTTAATCCCAGCACTTGGGAGGCAGAGGTAGGAGGAGCACTGTGAGTTCGAGGCCACCCTGCAACTACATAGTGAGTTCCAGGTCAGCCTGGACTAGAGTGAAACCCTACCTTGAAAAACCAAAACCAAAAAAAAAGAAAGAAAGAAAGAAAAAAAGAAAGAAGAAAGAAAGAAAGACCACAGGGTGCAGAGTAGGAAATGGGGGTGGGACTGGGGTCAGGCCACAGCTAGCACAGATGCATGTCTAGGAGGCCACAGTGCCCACTGGTTCAGGACCAACACCAGCAGCAAGGCACTGGAATACTTCACCAGTCTTATGGGTAGTGTCAGCCTTGCAAGGAAGCTGGCAACTTCCAGCCAGCTAATTTACACCTCTGGGTGTGTGTGAAGAAGTTTCTGAAGAGGTGTAACTGACTGAAGACCTACCTTGAATGTGTGTGTGTGGGGGGGGCAATATGGACTTCCTGGAGGAGACTGAATGAAAAAGTTTTATTTAATAAAAGAGTATATCTTTTATACTGAAAATCATCTTTGTAAATTCACAGAGCACCCCTGAGGAGTTCACAAGAATTTATCATTTCACTGTATAAAGAAGAATGTTAGCAAATAAATATTTGGTAGTCTCCATATTTCACTACTTGCTTACTACCACTGTAAGAAATGCTCAATTTTTCCTTCTTAAGTTTGAATAGATAAAATGTTATTAATACATATATTTCAGAAACTACATGTTTTATGGAAAACCCTTGAGATTTGTTTGTGTTCTCATTAGTTTTAGGAGCACTGAAACATTGATAATACTGTTTTAAAATTTTTATTCATTTATTTTAGAGAAAGAGAGAGAAAAACAGACAGACAGACACAGAGAGAGAGAGAGAGAGAGAGAGAGAGACAGAGAGAATGGGCGTGCCAGGCCCTCCAGCCACTGCAAACAAACTCCAGATGCATGTACCACCTTGTGCATCTGGCTTATGTGGGCCCTGGGGAATTGAACCTGGGTCCTTTGGCTTTGCAGGCAAGCGCCTTAACTGCTAACCCATCCCTCCAGCCCCAATCTTTTTCTTTTTAACATAGTTATGTACTGTGTCCAAGCAGAGGGCATTATTTTCTTTTATTCTGATGCTATTGGTGAATGTAATGGATTGACTATAGTATTGTTTCCTTATCAAACAACTTTTAGTTTACCTTTGGTATTTATCCAAAGGCTCTTTTATATGCCAGAGACTAATATCATGCATTTTTAACCAAGGGCAGCTTCAGAGCTTTTTGAGATAGACTGTGTTGGGTTCATTAAACTGTTGCTATGTTAAAGAACCGACACTTAGCTATATGTGTCAGAGCTTTAAGAGTTTTAAATTTTATTAATGGACATAGCTAGTAATCCTGGGACTATTTTCAGCCATGAAATAAGTGTGCCTGCTAAAGGCAGAAGGCAGACTTTTTGGCACAAGTGAATGATAGTCATGTGTCCCTTAAAAATGGAGATGAGTTCCGAAGACTAGGTGATTAGATGATTTCATCATTGAGCAAACATCAAGTGTACTTATACAAACCAAGATGGCTGTGAAGTTACTAGGCTATGGTCTCATATTCTGTCTTTTACTGGCCAAACTGTTACATGGTGCATGACTACTCATAAGAGTAAAGGAACTGATAAAAGAAAATTAAACTATAATTATTAACCTGAAGTAGATTGATGTTATTTTTAATGATGTATGAGGAAGCTCTTTTCCTCTAGAACTATCTTATCACTACTCTCATTTTAACAGAGCTTTGCTTTCTATAAAGTGATGTATTTTAGTAGTATCTGACTCTTAACCCTTCAGAATGCAGAAGTACTTCTACTGAGTGTTATCCTTATTAAACAGCAGTGAAAATGCTTGCATAAATTCAGCAAAAATCTGCCCCCCCCTTTTCACTTGAATATAATTGAACAAGCTGATTGTGCAACTGACTTCATACCCAGAGTGACATGTCTAACAATAAATATCATTTAGTCAAGTTTTTTGACATACCCATTGTTAATGTTTGGATTGTGGCATGCCTGTGCTATTTGCTATGTATTCCTTTGGTGAAAATCACTTGTTAAAAGACTAATCAAACAAAAAATGAACCACATCGTAAATTAAAACAAGGTGAAGATGAAAAAATAATAAAAATCAGTTTAAATTGTCCATTAAGTAGAAAATGGTAGACTTTCTGGAAATAACAAAGCTAGGGCTAAGTTGGGATGTCTAAACTATAAGGAATGCACAATGCACAAAATTCCAGAGTAGCCTAAGATATAAATTAGCAAAATGTAGCAAACAATTAAAATGTTGAATTGGGTTGAAGGAATTCTAGTAAAAGCATCCTAAGTCTTGGAGAGGTGTGAGAAAACATGAAGTAGTTTAAAAGCTTTCTCTCAAATAGTGATGCCAACAAGCATGAGGAAATAGCTGGTATATTGTTTAATATATCAATGGAAGTAAATTCACTGTGTTATGAAATCAGCCAAATGGAATGTATTACTTAGAAAATAATATGAAATAAATTCTAAGAATGAGGGATAAAAGTGAAATAATTTGCAAATTAGATAACCTACAAACCTAGGGGGAATTCCAAAAATCCCACTGAGGAAAGCCCTCAGCGGATTGGGGACAAGAAGGAGGAAAATGATGGTACTAACATATGATGTATCCATACAATTTTCTACTGAATAAAAAAGGGTAAAATTTAAAAAAAGAATGAAACTGTAATAAAATTGGTAATAAAGATGAGAAAAACTAGAAACAATATGATCAAATATAGTAGTCTGTAGCCATCACCTTTTCATAGCTGGACAAAACACCCAATCAGAAGCAGCTTATGGGAGGAAATGATTTGTTAGGCTTACAGTTTTTTTATAATTTATTTTTTATTTATATTATTCTGATTTTACATTCATAGTGTTGGCTCCATTATCCTCCTCCCTGTCCTCCGTCTTCAAAGAAACCCTCATCAATGGGAAATGTGGGTCATGCATTGTGGGGCTAGTCAAGAGTTCTGGGGGGTAAGCCCAAGTCTCTGTGCATAATGCCCCAATTTTTGGCTCTAACATTCTTTCCATCCCCTCTTCTGTGAATTTCCCTGAGCCACATTGGGGTCATTTTAGTTCGACTTCAGTGATGAGGTTTTGGGAGCCTCTGTGTCTCTAGATATCTGTCTTAGTTGGAATTGGATGTTCTCTGTGTTTATCTCCTTCAGCCTTTTTCTGGTGTCATGATCACAGATGAACACTGTATTCTTGCCCTTCCCCTGCATTACTCTATGGTTTCAGCTGGGGCCCTGGTGAGGTGTGATTGGCTGATGCTCCCTTCAGGTTAGTTGTCCATCTGAAAAAGATAAGCAAATTCTCCAAAGGAGAGAGAAGTTAGTACTAGATAGAAGGGATGGCCATAGATATTTTGGAGGGAATTTTATATGCGTTGGATCTCTTCTAGCCCACATTTGGTGGTATCTTGATCTTGGAGACTGAGATCATTTTTTGTACATGGTTTTGACTTATTTCCCAGTTCCAGCAATGAGTTCCATTCCACTGAGTGGATCTGTTAGTCAAATCAAGAGCAGTTGGTTACCCACCATGGCTGTGTGCCACTACTGCACTTGTTTGAGCATTACGTCAGGTTGTTTCCTGCTGGGTATCTTATACTGCATGGTATTTGGACATATGTCGGCCATTATCCTCCAGTTGCTTGTGTGGCACCCTCTGGCACTAGACTAGCTAACTGTCTGGGGACAGTCTGGCTTACAGTTTTGAGGGGAAGTTTCATCATGGTGGAGGAAGTTGGCTCACTTGAACATACACCCACAGCTGAGTGAGAAAGCAGACTAAGCAAGCTAACTGTGATCATCCAGTAGATTCCACTAACAACCCTAAGGTCTGCCCCCAGCAACACACCTCCTCCAGCAAGGCTCCACCTTCCAAAGGTACCACCTGCTGGCAACTAGGTAGGAAGCTTAATCACAAAAACCTGAGGCTATGGGGACTCAGACTACCACATAGTCATTTTACTATGTACATAGTACATATAAATATGCTACATTTGTCAGATTGGGTTAACAATCCAAATTTAGCTATGTGATATTTATAAGAAATATTCTTAAAGCAAACTGAGTGATTGAACATACAAGAATAAACAAATGTTAAGAAAAAGGAGCTGAACTTGGGTATCAAAAAAGCAGATAGGGGCCTAGAGAGATGGTTTAGCAGTTAAACACTGCCTGAGAAGCCTAAGGACCCCTGTTCAAGGCTCAATTCCTCAGGACCCATGTAAGCCAGATTCACAAGGTGGCACATGCATATGGAATTTGTTTGCAGTGGCTGGAGGCCCTGGCATGCCCCTTCTCTATCTATCTGCCTCTTTCTCTCCCTGTCTGTTGCTCTCAAATAAATAAATAAATAAACAAATAAAAATTTTAAAAAAGAAGATAGAGTTCAGTGATTAAAGCACTGAAGCTATGAAATAAGAAATTAATCCATAAAGGGCATACTCTATAAGAAATAGATAGCTCTCTCTCATAAAGAAAAAAGGGCTGGAGAGATAGCTTAGCAGTTAAGGTGCTTGCTTTTTTTGAATCCTAATAACCCATGTTTAACTCTTCAGATCCCATGTAAGCCAGACACACAAGGTGATTCAAGAGTGCAGGGTAGCACATGCACACAATGTGACACATGTGACTGGAGTTTGATTTCAGTGGCTGAATGCCCTGGCATGCCAATTCTCTCCTTTTTTCTCTCTTTCTCATAAAAAGAAATAGATAGCTATTGAAGCTTGTTATAAGCCAGTTAATACTCAAGACCAGTACATATATACAATGTGTTTGAAATTTAGAAAATGGAAACATAAGTAGTTTTGTAGAGTCTTTAATATGTCCATTTCAGAAAGCAAGGTGTGAAGAATGAATACAGTGAATGAGCATTACTGTTTCAGAGGAAACATTGTGCATGTAACAATTATAAAAACTGAGAGGCTGTGGCCATAAATTAATTAGCAGAATGCTTACTTAGTATACATGAAAGCCCTAGGTGTGCATTTCAGCACTCCATAAGCCAGGCATGATGATGAATACCTGTAATCCCAATATTATATAGGAGGAAGGGGTTCAGAAATTCATCTTCCTCTACATAGTGAGTTCTAGTTTTAGGCCAGCCCAGGCTACATAAGACCCTATGAAAGAAAAAAGAGAGAAAGAAGGAAGGAAGGAAGGAAGGAAGGAAGGAAGGAAGGAAGGAAGGAAGGAAAGGGAAGGGAAGGGAAGGGAAGGGAAGGGAAGGGAAGGGAAGGGAAGGGAAAGAAAGAAAGAAGAAAGAAAAAGAAAGAAAGAAGCAAGCAAGCACGTAGGGAAAGAAGGAAGGAAGGAAGGAAGGAAGGAAGGAAGGAAGGAAGGAAGAAAGAAAGGTAGAAAGGACATTCTGATGTGGTGATGCACACCTGATATCTGTAATCCCATCACTCTATAGTACAGAAGAAGAAACAGGGTGATCTCATAAATTTTAAGGCCAACCTGGTCTATATAGTGAGTTACAAACTAACTAGGGTTTCACAGTGGAACCTTGTCTCAATGAAATAACAACAAACACAACAGGGTAGTTTGAATATGATAGTTTAAATGTATGGCCCCATTGACTTAGTTGTTTTATTAAAATTGAATTTGCAACTTCAGCCCCTAGCAAGCAAATTCCTGTTACAGGGGGATGTGTCATTGAGGAGTAGATTTGAATTCCAGCCAAAGGTGTGGAAAGAGCAGTTTTGAGCTCTGGTAGTTAGTGCTTGCTTTCTGCTTTTGGTGTTTGCCTTTTTGTGGTGCTGGATGTTGGTGATGTCTCTCTGCTTGGATCTATGAAAGGGATCCAGCTTCTTCAACTATTGATGCAACTTTCCCTGGATCTGTAGGCCTGAAATAAATTTCTTCCTCTCATAAACTGTGTCTGGTTGGCAGTTCATCACAGCAATTACAATGCCCAATAAACAAACATCTGAACATACATTTTGTCACAAAGAAAATGTTTAAAGTTTAAGAAAGTAAATTTTTAATAGATATGTTGGAAGTTACATTCTCTGTCATACAATAAAATTAAAAAATTAAAGTAATATAATAAAGTCTTAGCAAACTGGATATCAAACATTATATTTATAAAAATCCCACTGATCAAAAAGTAAATCAAGGGCTAAAGAGATGTCTCAGCAGTTAAAGTGCTTGCCTACAAAGCCCAAGAACCCAGGTTTGATTCCCCAGTATCCACATAAGCCAGATGCACAAAGTGGTGCATGCATCTTGAGTTTGTTTGCACTGGCTAGAGGCCCTGGCATGCCATTCTCTCTCTCTTTCTCTCTTCCCCTCTGTCTCTTTCTATATCTCTATCTATCTATATCATCTATATGTATCTATATACATATATATGTCTCTGTCTCTCACTCTCAAATAAATAATTCTTTAAAAAAATAAATCAAGAGCAATCACTTATATAGAGCTCACATTTCATTTCATTTCATTGTTTTAAACATATGGTCTCACTCTAGCCTATGCTGACCTGGAACTCACTCAAGTATCAGGTTGGCCTCAAACCCACAGTGGCCCTCCTACCTCAGCATTCCAAGTACAAAGATTAAAGGCCTGTGTCACCATGTCCCACCTTCATTTCTTAACCTAGTACAATAATGTAAAATTTATATGTTATTATTAAGGACCAAATAACCAATAAAAAGAATGTGCAATTTCATTCCACACACTCAAGAGATCAATTGGATAGAATAGATAATATTACACCACCCCAAAACATTCAAGGATTTAATAAAATAAAACTATTTTCTAGCCACAGCAGTAGGATGAATTTACTTAACAATTTTTAAAGGGGAAGAACATGTTACTTGGAAGTAAAACAGCTCTCGTAACTTACAACAAATATCAAAATGATTTATTGGCAGGAGGCACCAAAGATTAGACATATTAAGGGAAAATATAGATTAAAAACATATAAATGAGGGCTGGAGAGATGGCTTAGCAGTTAAGCTGTTTGCCTGCAAAGCCAAAAGATCCTGGTTCAATTCTCCAGGGCCCACATAAGCTAGATACACAAGGGGGTGCATGCATCTGGAGTTTGTTTTTAGTGTCTGGAGGCCCTGGCACACCCATTCTCTTTCTCTCTCTCTCTCTCTCTCAAGTAAATAAAGAAAAATATATTTAAAAAGATATAAACAATGATTTATAAAAATACCTGCTCAGTTATACATCTGACAGAGGACTATTATCTAGAATATACAAATATCACAAAAAACTAAATATTAAGAAAAAACCCCACCCAATCAGTAAGTGGGCTAACAAAATTAATAATTTGCAAAAGATGAAATGAAAATAGCAACAAACACAAAAATTGTTCAACATCCCCAGCCATCAGAGAAATAATATCAAAACTACATCTAGATTCCATATCACAGCAGTCAGAATCTCAGTCAATAAGAAAACAAACAACAAATGCTGGTGAGCATCTAGACAAAAGGAAACCCTTTTACAATGCTGGTAGGAATGTAATCTAGCCTCCATGGAAATCAGTATGAGGTTCCTAAAAAAATGAAAAATATGACTCAGCTATACAACTCTAGGATATTTACCTGAAGGACTCCAACTCAACATATCACAGAAATATGCACATTAATACTTATTGTAGGATTATTCACCATAACTAAGGTACAGAACCAACCTGATATAAAATGCATCAGTTAATTAATTAATTAATTAATATTTACCTAGCCCAGGACCTGATTTTTAATTAGAATACTCAAATAAAACCATTGCAATTAGAATGAAAAAAGTTAGGGTATGGAATAATTAGCAGGATTTTAAATATAGAAATAAAAATAACTAACAAATTTACCAGATTTCTACTTCTAAACATTTAAAGGGTTCATAGTTCTAGACTAGATGACATGATAAATTAATAGAAAGTGATTGTGGAGAAGTGACAGGTCAGAGCTTCACTTCTCTAACATATAACTGAATTCAGAAATCATTCAGGGAAAAAACAATAATCTGACCAATAAGAACATGAACAAGCAATTCTCAGAAGAAATACCAGTAATAAGTACATAAAGTTACATAATGTCACTAGTGATCAATTAGATAGATCCTTCAAAGAAATTTGTGTGTGTGCATAGTCACCCAAACATACATGTTTACAAAACAATTTGACATCATTTTTGCTTATCAAATTTCTAAAGATTAAAATTAATGCTTATATTTGTCATTGACACAGAATTTTGAAAGAAGCATTTTCATATTTTACTGTAGAGTGTATAGATTTTTGTAATTTAAAATAAATTTTGACTTCTGGAAAATTTTATTTAGAAGATAAAAACACAAGATATTCATAACAGAACTCAATTTGACTTACATATTTCTATTTTTAATGGATAAATCAAATGATATAACATGTATTAAAATAAACATATTGTTATTTACAATAGTATCCTCAGATATTATTTAGTAACATGGACTGACATTCATGACATATGATTAGGTATAAAATGGTAACATATTAAGGTATAATTTTTTTCTCTATTCCTGTGAGTGATAACTGCCACTAGTACTGTAGAGTGTATAGATTTTTGTAATTTAAAAAAATAAATTTTGACTTCTGGAAAATTTTATTTAGAAGATAAAAACACAAGATATTCATAACAGAACTCAATATTGACTTACTGGAATTAATTCATATTTCTATTTTTAATGGATAAATCAAATGATATAACATGTATTAAAATAAACATATTGTTATTTACAATAGTATCCTCAGATATTATTTAGTAACATGGACTGACATTCATGACATATGATTAGGTATAAAATGGTAACATATTAAGGTATAATTTTTTTTCTCTATTCCTGTGAGTGATAACTGCCACTAGTAGACTATCAAGGCAAGGATGTAATCAAGGGTTAAGTATACGTTTTTACAACACTGAGAACTGTACCCAGGGCCTTATACATGCTATGTAAGTGTTCTACCAGTGAGCTATACCCTCAGCCCTCTTCTTACTTTTCATTTAGAGATAGAGTCACACCAGGTTACCTAGGCTGTCCTAGAATTCACAATGTGGCCCAGGCAAGTCTTTACGTATGAGCTTGTGATCCTCCTGCCTCAGCCTCCTGAATGAAGAGAGACAATATTCTAATTGTTTCATCTGTCATTGAAGCTCATTTTCTAAAGGTCAAAAGTATTAATGCAGGGGGCTGGAGAGATAGCTTAGCTGTTAAGGCACTTGCAGCAAAGCCAAAGGACTCACATTCAATTCCCTAGTACCCACATAAGCCAAGTGCACAAGGTGATGCATGCATCTGGAGTTTGTTTGCAGTGGCTAGAGGCCCTGGCATGCCCATTTTCTCTCTCTCTCTCTACCTCTCTCTCCCTGCCTATTTCTGTATATCTCTCTCAAATAAATTAAAAAAATTTAAAATATGAATGCATACATCATGCAAACAGTATTCTCTACTCCATGAGCTCTCTACTCCATTGAAGGTCTGTCATGTTCTGGGCAGTCCCTATTACAATAAGCATGTATGTATAAATGAATGTTTTCAAGATGTGGTGCAGAATGATTAATATCTCCTTCTGAGTCCCGAGTGTCAATTACCAGTTACACATAATGAAGGGGAAGGATTTAGATTAATAAATCTTTGTTTTTAGGAAGCCAAACCAGGACACTACACAAAATTTTATTATTTGTGTTCATTAAAATTATCCTATTTGGCAGGAATTTGTGAACATGACTTTTAATAGTCCAAGAAATTTGCCCAAAATGATAAAATTGTAAATAACTTTATTGTTTTATGAGCTTTTTAAAACCCATTGATCTGAGCACTAAAGTACTCATTTATTCTCATTTAAATAAAATCCCTTCTCAGGATAATGGCATCAGAAGAGTATGTGTTTCAAGTTTTACTTTGAAACCTTTGCTTAGCTGCATCTGCTTATGCTGAACAATTATGTTAAAAATTTGGCTAGCCCATTCAAGTTCCTATTTCTCATACAAAGGAAATAAAACCTTGCTGAAACCAGACCCTAAATCTCACAAATGGCCTGGTCTTTATTTTCCTCCCTCTGAGACATGAGTACAAATCTTTCAAGACCAAGATTTTCCTTTCTGCCAAGAGCAAAAGCTTGCTGTGCCTTTTGGAGAGTCTGTTTTAGTGGCTTTTCAGGAAGCCAGTATGTAACAACCTAGAGTGATGCAATTTGGAATGTGATTGTGACTTACTGAAGTTATTTAAATGAAGGAGTTTACTTTCTGAACAGAATTCTTGGGTTGTTTAATTACAGAATACTAGTGGGCAGAAGCCCACTTATATCAGCTCACACAGGCGTATAGCCAACTGTTAAATTATTAGGCATTTTGCAAGCTGGTTGTTACACAATTGGTAGCTTGCAATTAGCCACAGTAGGAGTAGTTACAGCATGGAAATGGACAAATATTGCAAATGAGAGATTTTTATTCAGAGAGCTGGTATCCAGCATTCCACTGGCTTTGTGCTGGACTAATTCTTGAGGGAAATCTTATTTTTTCACATTGGGAAATAATATAAAATTATCTTTTATTTCAAGATAAATGAAACCTTTAAAACTCCATCAATATATGTAATGCAGAAGAGGGACGGAAAAAATTTAAGAATACCCTGAGACATTGTCCCTCCCACTCCTGCTACCCCATAGAGACTGACTGAAGTCTTCATGTCCTACAGTGAATATCATAACATGACTAAGGAGGGTCTCCAGGGTAACAGGAGCTCAGGCAAGGGGATAAAAGAGCATAACCTGTTATATTTTATATAAAATAAAATTTAAAACATCTAAAATGCACTCATATTTTTCTAGTACAAAAAGTGTTATGAGAGCTCTGGAAGTATATAGTTCAGTGGTAAAGAGTATAACATGTGAGAAGGCCTGAGTTCCATCTCCAGTATCCCACTGAAAAATTAGTATGGAGAGTGACACAGGAACCTGTGGGAGAATATGTGGGAAAATTTTATATCTCTCCTTGATAGATCACTCTGTTATCGCTATTGATATCCTAATGATAAAAATTTTAGTGGTTGAACTTAATGTATAAAAATTCTACATTTACAGATTTCAAGTTGCTTAGTATGTTTTAGAAAGCTGTCTGTAAAGGAGCAAATATGTAAGGGAATATTCAAAAGGAAAGTGAATACCATGCTGGTTAGAGGCATTGCAGCTGTCATCCTGCCTCACTGTTTGAGTTCCTCAAGTCTCCTTGACTTCTGAGCCATCCTCTCTGAGTCCAGGATACTCTGTTGGTTTTCAGTTCTCTGCTGGAGGGGGAAGAAGCACTGAGAAATCATGTTGAAACTTGAAAATAGCTTATAATAATATTATTAATTAGCAATGCAAAATCCTAGTAAATAGGAAAACAAGCTAAATTGATGGCAGTCCATTATATATGATTCTTAATCTGAAAAGAAAAAGCAACCTTTTTTCCCTCTTTGCTCCCATTTTCCACATCCTCCTCTATCTTCTTTGCTCTGAGGTCAGGTAGAGCTGGAGTTAGTATTGGTTCTCCCTCCTTCCTTGATGAATGTTGGTTGGTAAGTAGATGAGTTATTTCTGCACTGAATTTTCCCCTTCCTAGCAGTATACTGATTAAAGGAATGGGTGACACCAATGGCCAGGAGAGCAATGTAGTTCTGTTTCTCGTCTTATTTACTTATTTATTTATTTTGCTGTCAGGTTTTGAGTTATTAATATGAGATCAACATTCATCCCTGAGGGAATTTGATTGATAAAAGCCTTAAAATCCAAACATAGTTACTGAGCCTATAACTCTTTTTGAATTTGGCAGGTGAATAAAGCAACTGCTTTTTCACTGTGCAAATTTAAATAAAAATGCCCCTGAGATCCCGGGATAGAAGCTCCTTTGTTGTGCTGCCCTATTTGGCATGGACTTTGGGTCTCTAATTGAGAGAGAGAGAGAGAGAGAGAGAGAGAGAGAGAGAGAGAGAGAGGAGGCAGAAATATGAGAAAACAGGGAACAACAGTAGAATTTTATAAAATTACAGAACATGATAGTACATTAGCGTAAATAATAATAGCAGCCTCCTAACCTTATTGGAAAGAAAATAGAAGGCCAAGACCACTTCCTAAATGTCCTAGTATTTGTAGCAGAATTAAAACCTGTTAATGCAGATGAATTTTATGTTACTAGAAGTTACAGACTCCTTTCTTTGTATCTAATTAAAAATTAGATTAGGGCTGGAGGGGTGGCTTAGCGGTTGAGGCATTTGCCTGCAAAGCCAAAGGACCCAGGTTCGATTCCCCAGGACCCAGATGTTAGCCAGATGCACAAGGGGGCACACACATCTGGAGTTCATTTGTAGGGCTGGAGACCTTGGCACTCCCACTCTCTCTCTCCCTCTCCCTCTTTCTCTGCCAAATAAAAAATAAAGTAAAAATATTTAAAATAGATTAAAAAAGAAAAATATTATTATCTAAAAAAAATATCAAAAAGAGAAATTACTCTGTGGGTAAAGTGCTTCTTCTGCTAGCATTGATGACTTGAATTGGCTCTAAGCACCTGTGTAAAAGTTGAGTGTTACAGGATGTGCCTGTGATCCCAGTTCTGGGTAGGTGGAGACAGGAGGATCCCCAGAGCTTTCTGGTTAGTTACTCTACTGAATGAATGAAATATGGGTTCAGTGGGAGACCCTCTCTCAAAAAGTAAGGTAGAGGGGCTTGAGAGATTGTTCAGTGGTTAAAGGTGTTTGCTTGCAAAGCCCAGGTTCAATTCCCCAGTTCCCATGTAAAGTCAGATGCACAAAGTGGTGCATGGATCTGGCATTCACTGGCAGTAGCAGGAGGCACTGTCACACCCATTCTCTCTTTCTTTCTGCCTTTTTTCTCTTTGTCTATCAAGTAAATAGATTAAAAAATATTTTTAAAATGAGGTGGGAGTGACTGAAGAAGAAACCCAATATTGACCTTAGATCTCGCTATGCATGCACACATACACACATGCACACCCTCCACATAAGCCCAAATCTATACTTGTATGTCCGCACACGTGAATGCATACTCATACACACAAACATATATCTATACTTGTATACATACATAGCACACAAACACATATACAAGTAAAAAAAAAGCCAAAGAAGTTGTTACAGACTACAAAATTACTTTGATTTTTGAGGATAGTGACTGGTGTAAAGTTAGGTGCACATACATTCACATCTATTTTTTGTTATATTCTTTTTTGATTTCTCTCTTAACCATCCCTTTTTCTGTTTCAAAATTCTCCTTAAAATTTGTAGATGCCTCTTACACAGAGAGAAACAAGCTTTTAGAAATCAACAAAATAACTTGAGGTTATCCTTCCCTGTATTGTTCAAGTATTATTTGGGAGCAATTGAACAGTTCATGCTATAGTAAAATATGAATTTCCATATATAAAAATTCTATCAGTAGAAGCCTATCTGAATCACAAATAAAGGTAATGAAAGAATAAGACTTCATTACAATAGATTTTCCACTCTGGCTTCCAATAGATGACATTTACTATGTATTGATTTCTCAGTTTGGAAAGACACAGACTACTGAATTGATTTACTGCTCCTTATCCTGTGGTCTTAGAACTATTTTGTCATAGGTTTTCTGTGGGTAAACTCTTCCTGGGAATTAATTTTGGAATTAACCGTGTTACTCTTTCTGGTCTTGAGGGTGCCATTCAGTAAATGTTGCTTTAGTGTTACTTAGTGGATGGGAAGAAGTAAGTTGAGAGTGGTGGCAATTTGTTAACAAGAAGACAATTCCATTTTGCAAGCATTCCAGAAAGGCAATTCCAATATTAGGTTAGTTCATTTATTCTTTAAAAATCTGCTGAGCACTTTTTATGGGGAAGGCTTTTCACTTCTCCAAAAAGTTGTGTGTGGCAATTAGATGTAGTGTGGTATTTCCTGTAGAGGCCTTTGCCTTGTTACCTAGGTAGGTTGGGTTGGTAGTAGGGGTCATGACCGTGTCTACGAGTGGCAGAGTCCACAATGATGGGGAAGGCATACAGATGGGGCAGAAGTGGTGGTTGTAGTGGGGAAGTGAAGAGGTGGGGGTGGAGGTAGTGTTGATAGATGAGATTGGGATCCCAGGAAGCTTCTTGAGGAAGATAATTGCTGAGTTGAGAGCTGAGGGGTAAGTGGAAATCAGCCAAATGAAGAAAGGGTATGTTCTTTTATGCTTCCTGTTTACATCCCAAACATATATACCTACATGTCTTTACATGTTTGCTTCTTATTTGCATCTCAAACATAGATACCTACATGTCTTTACATGTATGCTTCCTCTTTACATCCCAAACATAGATACATACATATCTTTACATGTATGCTTCCTCTTTACATCCCATAGATACATACATGTTTTTACATGTATGCTTGCCTCCTCTCTACATTCCAAACATAGATACATACATGTCTTTTAGTTCCCAATTCCAACTCAGTCAACACAATAAAAACTCAGCAAGGTTCTTCAAATCCTCACCTTCAAACTGGTGTCTCTCTCACGATGTGTGGTGTGCATCTCATGCATGCATCACCACATCTCTCTACACATTTGTAACCTATTCCACTGGACATGATTTGGGGCCTTGTGTCAGTGTTTGATTCAAAGCAATACCTTCTCCATAGCCTTTGCTCTAGCAAGAAGTATGCTATGCATCATCAGACTGCCTGGTAGCATTGACACTTTTATGTATCCATGAGAAATAATTTCTGTAGCTGAAAGGCCAAAAAGTTTGTAGAGCAGGATTTTGGAGAAATAAGCAAAATAAAGACAACCTGTTAAATTCTCCAGTGTTGATGCGCATAACAAAAAATGGCATTCTGGGGACTAAGGTCACTGAGGTGAGAAAAAATGATGCATGAGGCTGTCACATAAATCTCATCTGTGTCCTATAACTTTTAATCTGCTCCAGGTCAGTAGGGATTTAAAGTGCTTGGCCAACAGCAATAGGCAGTCAGGATATTTCTCAAGAGAGCCTTACAAAAATGTAGACCATTTTATATCTTTCTTGCTATGGAAACTAAGAAGGTATGAGATCATTCTTTTATACTGTTTTCAATGTCACATTATTATTGTTTTAATTTTTAAAATTTTCACTGATGCATTAAAACATAACATTATACATATCAACAGAATGCTACGTAATATATAATATTTAAATCAGGTTAAATACCCCTATCCTCAAACATTTATCACTTCTTTATGGTAAAAACTTTCAAAATCTTCTAATTTTGTGAAATGTACAATATGGTATTATCTATGTCCATGAAATTATTCTTTTTATTTTATTTTTAATGTTTTTTATTCTTAATAATTATTAACAACATGTTTTATATGGATACATCATGTGTTGGTGCCCTCTTTTCTCTCATTCCTGCCCCCATTCCACTGGGGACCCTTCTCAGTGGAGTTGCAGGTATTTCCTATGGGGTTGTGATTCATGTGTGTGGGAGCAGCAGTCAGTTATTTTTGGGGGGAGGGAATGCCCCTGGATATAATGTCTCAACCTGTGAAGCTCAGTGCAGAATGACAGCATGGAACCCTCCTTCAAATATCAGGAGCAAACCACCATGAAAATGGAAAATGTGAATTTTTTCTTTTCTTCTGTAGTCTCCATCTTGGCTTGTCATGATACTTTTATTTCCTATTTAATGGCTGATTATATTTATATAAATTCAAAATTAAATAAATAAAGCAATATAATCTTAAAGTATTTCATTGACAGTACCTTTGGGGAATATGGAGTCCACTGATCATGGGCCCTGCACACAGCCTCCATGATGCTGTCCCTGTGAGGGCAGCAGTAAAGTCACAAACTTTAGCAGCTCCAAGATGAGCATTTGTCTAGTAGAGCAATCTTTCCTTGCAAACAAGGCAATGCAGTAAAGAAACCAGAAACCTTGATTATATTACAATATCACTGGGGAAGTGAGGCAGCCATAAAAGAAGGGATGTGTGGAGGCCAGCAAATCTCAAATTCTGGTCTCTCTTAGCATCCTGGAGGAGGAATAATAGGTTGGGGGCAGGGACTGTAGGCTAGAACCAAAATGCCTAAATAATGTCATTGTCCCTGACTACCACCTGTCAGCCTGGTGAACTGATGTCAATCCAGAAAAAAAGTTTACAGGATGAGGGGTAGAATATCAAATTATATTGTCTTCCTTGTTTGGACAGTATTTTACTAATAATGGGATTGAACAGAACTGTAGAGGAGATTAATTCATTCACAGAAACAGAAAGTCAACCCAGTCTAAGAAGCATAGCTTAACATGGAAAAAAAAAAAAAATCCCAGTAAACAAGGAACAGAAATAAGATAGTGTACAATTGGATTCATCGTAGCCTATTTTTAAAATGACATAGAGGCTTTAGTGTAATTATAGCAAAATGCTATGAGAGTCAGCAACATGAAATAGGGGATAAAATGGCTAATTTGCTATTGAGCAACATAAATAAAAATATATTACCTAGCACAAAGACAGTGATAATGAAATCCAACTCTGTGCTCTTTTTAGATCACACCTGTGGTATTGTATGTGGTTATTTAAAAAATGGTAACAAATGAGATTTTGACTGTTAAAATTGAGACAATAAAAATTCATAACAATATAATTTAGAAAACAGAAAAATGGGATAATTTTGTTTACAGAAAGGAAAGTTGGTATATAGGGAGAAGGTGAGAGAAGAAAGATCTGGATGTTTAAAGAGCTCTCACAGAAGAAGAATCAGACTTACTAATTTAACAAAAGCATGAATCTGGAGCCAATAGTTACTACCAGAGGGTATATTTCAGCTCCGTGTTAGGAGGTACTCTGAATTGTAATTGCTTGGAAAAGAAGCATTGAGCTGCTTCAGGATGTAATAAATTCCTTGTTGCCAGAGCATGAGTAAGGTGTAATCAAAAAAGGTGAAATTGTGACATGAGATAATTGCAGTTCACATTTAGGCCTTGATACTGATACAATGTATTGAATTGCTTAACATTTCTCAGCTTCATTTTCTTTCTAACTTTACTAGAATAAGTGTTAGAATATTAGAGAAGAATCTATTCAAATCACTCAATAAATGCTCAGGTAGTGTATTTATAAAGTATAGGATGTGCATTATAGGAAATACATATCTTGGGACACACCACACATACATATAAGAGCTTATTTTACTTTGGAGTCAAGATAGGGTGTCTGTGAGATTATAAATGCCAGACTTTGCTTAACATATATTTTTTGGAGAGAGACAGAGAGAGAGAGAGAGAGAGAGAGAGAGATGGAGATGGAGAGGGAGACAGAATGGACGCGCCAGCAGCCTCTCAGCTGCTGTGAACGAACTCCAGATGCGTGCGCCCCCTTGTGGGCAAGTGCAGCATTGTGCCCTTGTGTCACTTTGCATCTGGCTAAACGTGGAATCTGGAAGATTGGAACCAGAGTTCTTAGGCTTGGCAGGCAAGTGCCTTAACCACTAAGCCATCTCTCCAGCCCTTAACATAGTTTTTATCACACCTTTTTCTTATATTCTGAAGTCATGGACTTTGTTTAGTTTCTTAAGTCATAAGAATATTCCTACACAAATATTCTTGGGACTTGCCTGTGATTTATGAATTTTTACATGGGAGTATTGAATGTAATTTTGAAATGGAAAAATAACTTGCTTCTCACAAACCTAAAGGAGACTATCTAAATCTCATCTTGTCCTCCAATATCCTGTTCTCTTAAATTTATGTAAAGAACCAATACATTTTCTGGACTGGAGACAATGAACCATTAAAAGTTATAGAAGCTGGGCATGGTGGTGCATGCCTTTAATCCCAGCACTCGGGAGGCAGAGGTAGGAGGATCACTGTGAGTTCGAGGCCACCCTGAGAATACAGAGTGAATTCCAGGTCAGCCTGGGCTAGAGTGAGACCCTACCTAAACCAAAACCAACCAAACAAACAAATAAATAAATAAATAAACAAAAGTTACAGACATTGAGCTGGAGAGGATGGCATAGTGGTTAAAATATTTTGCCTGCAAGCCTGAGGACCCATGTGTGACTCTCCAGGTCCCACATAAGCCAGATGCACAAGGTGATGCAAGTACACAAGCCCAAGGTTGCACATGTGCACAAGGTGGCACATGCATCTGGAGTTTGATTCCAGTGGCTGGAGACCTGGAGGGAGGGCCCATCCCCCCTACTCAATTGATTGTTCTTGCTCCCTCTCATAAAAATGGACAGTCTGTTGGGCCTGCCTAAAAAAGTTATAGACATTAACACTCTCATACCCCCAACCAAGCAGGAAAAGATGAATTTCATTTTATAGCTGGAGAAACTGAAATATCAATGATTAGATGTCATGAGTGTCATCTGTGTGTCATGTGCTGTCAGGTGGTTTACCTTTTTCCATGGAGTCCTTTAACAGTCACAATGGAGTATTATTGTCCTCAGTCATAGATGAGGCACTGAATTCTGGAAGGACTGAGACAATGCCCCTTTTATTCACTATATTTGTTTAAAGAACCTGGCATAATAACTGACCTTATTAGGTACAAAGGAAATCCTTGTCAAATGAATAGACAAAAAAAAAAAGAATGAACAAATAAAAACATGGATTCTCAGAAAGAAAAAAATGACCTCAACACAGGCTCTGAATAACAAATGCCTCATGACCTCCCTCATATGCAGTTCCTAACTTGGTCCAGTGTCACTTAATTGTAAGCCATAACAAATATCTACAGTATGGACATGGCATTAGAATGAAGATAGGAAAGGGGGAAATGCTGAGGGAAGAGAGGAAGGGCTACTGGACAACAAGTCAATGATTAGCAAAAAGAAAGAAAGAAAGGTATGGAAAGGCCTAGGGGGTGGAAGAAGGAGGTTTTGTGGGGGGATACACAAAAACTTATGAATCAATCCTATAGAAGTCTTCTTTGGAATACCACTCTATAAGGGGGGGGGGGACCCAAACAGAAGAGCTTCATAAAAAGTAGAGAAAACATTAACCTAAAACCATGGGCACTGGCTGGTAATTCTCAGGGCTGGAATTGGGTCCCCCTTCAGTGAGCTGTTGGTCGGGGAGACAAGAGTCCTCCAAAATGATACAGGCTGTTGCCCAAACAATTGGTTACCTGAAATAACTAGAAGGTAATTCCCTGCAGCCACAGGACATCAAGTGATCATGCTGGAACTGAGAGGAAATCCAGTTCCCTCCCAGCTAGCCCTCACAGTGCTGGAAAGCGTTCTGAGAGCAGTTGGAGAATAATGGTTGCCAAGCAGAGTGAATAAGCAGGAGATCCTGCCAGTTACAAAATCAACTAGCTGATCAAGGAGAATATACTTGTGCAATAGTGGCACACAGCTGATGTAGGTAATTAACTGCCTATGGATTAGACATGAGACTAGCTGAGTTGGAGTGAACTCATATCTGGCTCTGGAACTAAGCCAAAGTCCCTAGGACAGGAAACCAATAGGCACCAGGGAGATTCATCTGTGGCTCCTCCTAACCTGAATCCACCCAAGATGCTGTCATAACTAAGGATGAATATACACATCAATATATCTCTCTAATGATTAGACTCATCCCCTTTTATTCAAAGTGTTCTCACTTTTGGTTGGAGAATCTGTTCTATTTTACAAATGGATAAGAATAAAGGGGAGAATAAGGATACATCAATACATCAAGAAGAGAGAACTGTCTACCAGAAAATGGGTCACCTGCACCTCCTCTGACAGGGCCCAGAAGTCATTATAGGGGAAACAGTGATGCCAATACTGCTCTCATGGCTAGCCTGAAAACTAGTTCAAGGGAAATGATGACAGACATAGTGGTCACTCAAACCTCATAAAAACAGAAATTCAGTGTCTACTGAGAAAGCAACATTAAATCAAATCTCTGTCTTGCCCACCAAGGCTCAAGGAGCATTGCAGAAGAAGGAGTGGAAAGACTGTAAGAGTCTCAGAGTGGGTGGGAATAGCTCGAGACACCATGTTTCCCCAATCCCTGCAGAGACTGAGGCCTCTTGGTCTCCACAATGAATCCAATGACCCATAGAAAATCCTCAGAAGAATTAGGGCTGGGGACAAGGGGTCTATGTGTACAGCCTTTTAATGAAAAAAAAATCAATGTTTAAAAAGAAAGAAAAGAAAAAATGACCCTAGGAGGCCATAAACATCATCAGTAGTGGAGGTAGACTTGGACTCATAACCCTGTGGTGGTCCTCCCTTCAAGACCTGCAGAACCTTACACTTTCCAAGCAGCATGTACATTACTAAGATGGATATGCACTTTCATAACGAAATGTTATTAAATAGCTGATAACTGATATTAAATAAATCTCAGAAAAAATTACACACCTTTATCCTCTATAGATGTATTAAAGCTTATTTAACAGTCTCTACTCGAACTCACAGCAATCTTCCTACCTTTGCCTCCTGAGTGCTAGGATTAAAGGCGTGCACCACCATGCCCGGCTTTTTGAGTTTAGTTTTGGTAGGTGGTATGTGTCTAGGAATTCATCCATTACTCCCAGATTATTCATTTTTGTGGAGTAGAGGTTTTGGAAATATGCCCTGATGATTCTTCCAGTTTCATTGATGTCTGTTGTTAGCTCTCCCTTTTCATTTCCGATTTTGTTAATTTGAGATTTCTCTTTTTTTGCTTGATCGGGTGGGGTTTGTCCACCTTATTTATTTTTTCAAAGAACAAGATCTTCATTTTATCAAGTTTTTAAATTGTTTCTCAGTTTCAAATTCATTAATTTCTGTCTAATCTTGCCTTTTTCTTTCCATCTAGAGCTCTTTTGGTTGGATTCTTCTGATTTTTGGTGGATATTTAGGTTATTAATTTGGGCTCTCTCTGTATTTGTAATGAAGGAATTTAGTGCTTTTAGTTTTCTCCTTAGGACTGGCTTCATTCTGTCCCATTAGTTTTGGTAGGTTTTGTTTTCATTATCATTCAATTATAGGATTTTAAAATTTCTCTTTTGATTTCTTCCTCAATCTATTCATTGATTAAATGTGTGTTGTTTATTCTCTAGGAGCTTGTGGAGTTCTTGATGGTTCTCTTGTTGTTAATTTATAGCTTTAAAGCTTTGTGATCAGACATGATGCAAGAAATTACTTCATTTTTTCTGATTTTATGGGGGCATGCTTTATGATTTATAATATTGTCAATTTTGGAGCAGGCTCTGTAGGCTGCTGAGAAGAATGTGTATCTGTAGAGATGGGGTGGAAAGTTATGTAGATGTCTGTTAGGTCTAGTTCATCCATGATATTGTTGAGCTCTATTAGTTCCATGTTGATTTTCTGCTTGGATGATCTGTCTGTTGATGATAGTGGAGTGTTGGAGTCTCTGATTATGATGATGTTGGCATTTATTTCTGTTTTTTTTTTTAAGTAGATTTTGTTCTATAAACTGTGGTGCACCTGTATTTGGTGCATATATATATTGTGATGTGCTCATGTTGGATCATTGCCTTGATGAGTAAGAAGTGGCCTTCTTTGTCCTTTTTGGTTACTTTTGTTTTGAAGCCTATTTTATCACATATTAATATAGCAACACATCTTTGTTTTTTATTTTCATTGGCTTGGAATATCTTTTCCCATCCTGTCACCCTGATGAGGTGTCTATCTTTAGTGGTGAGGTGGATTTCTTGAAGACAGCAGATAGAAGGGTCCATTTTTGATCCACCTTTATAACTTGTCTCTTTTGATGGGTGAGTTAAGACCATTAATATTTAAGGTTATTACTGTGAGGTTTGAATTAATCCCTACCATGATGAGGTGTTTTATGGGGTTTGGTGCTGCTTTTTTGTGTTTTGTACTACGTTGAGCCTGGTCTATTTTTGGTCATTGTGATCTTATTTTTGGCTCTTGAGATTTGTTGTTTGACTGTGTTGTGTGGAGTATTCCCTGAAATATTCTCTGTAGGTTTGGCTTTGTAGTAATATAATCACACAGTTGACTTTTTTCATGGAAAGTTTTCCTTTTACCACCTATTTTGAGGGATACTTTTAATGGGTAGGGTATCTTGGGTTGAAAGCCATAGTTTTTGAGCCTTTGAAGTGTTCCATTTCAGGCCCTTCTGGTTTTCAGGGTTTCCATTGAGAAACCTAATGAAATTCTAATGGGATTGCCTTTGTATGCAGTTTTTTTTTTTCTCTTGCTGCTTTTAGCACTCTGTCTTGGTTTTCATTGTTAAGAGTTTTAACTATGATGTGTCTTAGAGAGTTTTGGTCCTGTCTGTTCTATGGGCTTCTTATATCTGGATAGGCATCTCTTTTTAGAGATTCAGAAAATTTTCTTCAATAATTTTGTTGAATGTGTTCTCTATGCTTCTGGCCTGGATTTCCTCTCATTCTGGTATACCCATGATCCAAATGTTTGGCCATTTTAGGGTATTCCACAGTTCCTTCATATTCTGTTCACTTGATTTTTTTGAACTAAGTGAAGTTTTTGGCCTCCCTATCAATTTCTTCTGTCTTGTCTTCCAGGTTAGAGGTTCTCTCTTCCATGAGTGACTCTGTTGGTGAGGGGTTCTAGAGAGGTCTTTATAATTTCTATTTGATTTTTGTTTTCTGTTGTGTTATTTTGCATCGTGTTCATCTCTTTTTTGAAGGATGATTTCAATTTGACTTCTGATTTTCTTGACTCTTCCTGGAATTCATATATTTGATCAAGTCTTCATTAAGCTTAATCAATAAGTTGTTGAGATCTTCTGTTTCTTGAATCACCTTCAATTCATTCATATCTCTTTTCAGGGTTCTTACATTTTCTTGAATCAAGTTAAGCTTATTGTCAAAAGCAGAATGCTCTAAGAGATGATTCTGTTCAATTTCATGGATACAATTGTTGGTTCCTTGATGGTTTGCTTCCAGTTCAGCGATTCTTTTAATTAGGGTCTCATTGGTTATTATGTTTTCATTTTGGGATTGAATTTCTGTTGATTTCTCTATGATTGCATTGGAGGCGTCCATTGTAGTACTAGGCATCCTTGGCAGAGATCTCTCAGTTGTCTGACTTTCATTGGCCTTTTTGAATTGTGGTTTACCCATTTAAGGGAGATTCTTTATTTTATTGAGGAGGAAGCAAGTTTTTGTCCTTTGGCTCATGCACCCTCTGACTTAGGTGAACAGGGATGTTGGTACCTAGTGGCCAGTCAGGAGACCAGAGCAAAAGGCCTGATTTCACAGCCTACACAGGGACCAGGCCTCCAGGGAACTGGGAGGAGCCAGGAAGCAGGGATCTGGCTTACTCACTCCAGGCTGCCTGCACATCCTCTAACTAGGGAACTGGAGGCTGTTTTTGTTTTTAATCTCAGCAAGCAACTAGTTTGATTAAGAGATTAAAAACTTAAGGAACTCAGTAAGTACCTTCCATACAAGAGCATTTTAATGTTGAAGTAGGTACTTCTTTGTCTTTTGAATTACTTTTATGATGAACAAGTGGTGGAGTTGGAGAGCTGTTCCCCAGTACATCTGGAAGGCAGCAATCATTCTGCTTCTAATTGAAGAATAAGTGCCCTGTTTTACTCTGTGCTTTTTCCAGACCTGTGCTAATCAGGATGCTGGATCTTTGGGCTTTTAGATAATTAGTGTTGGACATTTTGCTCTGGTTGTTCAATAACCTTTCCCTTTCTTTCCAATGTCTTCTCATTTAGTAATCAAAAGAGAAAGCACATCAAAGTAGCAGAATGTACACTTATCTGGCTCACGTACCATGCCTTGTTTTTGAAATACTCAGGAACTTAAGAATATTTTCTTTTTCACATCAAGGCTCCAGAAACTAGGAATATTTAAGTTGGGAGCCTGGTGTGCTTGTAGGGATGGGAGAGAAAATTCCTTTAACAGGGACACACACACACACTCAGGTGCAAGAGACAAACAGTAAAAAAAAAATACCATGTGTTGTTTTCTTTCTGGCTGGCTATATTTCCTTGAGCTACCAAAGCAGGATTCAGGTAATGTCTGAGACTCTGCAGGGTTTATCAGATATTGTTTTGGATCCTCTCTATGTCACTTCTGGTCCTTATTCTTCCAAGGAAAGAGCAGAGAAAGCTGAAGACAGTCACCAAATTCTCAGAGCAAAGATACCTTGAACTCTAAGTGTTCTAGAATGCTAAATAAAAAAGCAAATATAAGTAGGAGCCAGGAAGCATTGAGCACTGGTTTTCTGCAATCTTCTAATTGCTAAAAGATGTATTCCTTGTAGGAGCAGATTTTGAAAGTTCCAACCATCACTGTCATTGTGGTGGTGGCTGTCTTCCTGCTTGTTGTCGTCAGTGTTTTCTGTGTGCAGGAATGATAAGGGAAAGAGGGCTACTCCCTGACTAGATTCTTTTGCAAATCCATTTATGTAGCAGATTGTGAGTGAGCTATAACCCCACAGATGCTCAAGTCTACCTTCCTGGTTCCTGTGAATGTGATTTAATTTAGAAGTAGCCCTTGCAGATCTAATCAAGTTAACATGAGATCGTGTGTGATTCAGGGATGTCTCTAAATCCACTAATAGTGTTCTTATGAGGCATAAAGAGAAAGACACACAGGGAAGATGGTAGGACCTCCAAACCAAGGAGTATCACCGAGTATAAGCAAGCTTCAGAAGCCAGGAGAAGACAAGGAATATTTCTTCCCTAGAGCTTTCAGAGGAAACATAATCCAAATGGTATTTGGATTCAAGCCATCTAGCCTCCAGAACTGTGAGAGAAATAAAGTGTTCTTATTTATATCACCTTGTCTGTGGTTATCTCTCATGGCCTTGAGAAAACTGCTTGTTGACATCCATCTTCACTTACTTGCCCCTGTCTGATCAGAGGAACCAAGGAGAATCCAACACACTGGCTTAGGTTGGGTTTCCCAAGGAGCAGAGTTAAGAACAAGTATGCTCCACTGAAGTTGAGCCAAAGAAGCACGTCTATAGGAGGAGGAGGGGTCTGAGACAGGAAAAGAAAGGAAGCAAATCAAGGGTCAGATAGTCATCAGCTCATGATTGTGGGCAACCAGTGCTCAATCCCACTGGAAAAAAGGAGTGGAATTGGAGTCTTTTTGTCATAGATACACCTTTCCTCTTCCTAAAAATTCTGCCCTTGTCTATGTTCAACAGTTCATGGTTTGTATTTTTTTCTTTTTTTGAGGAAAGGAGTGGCTCTAGCCCAGGCTGACCTGGAGCTCACTATATAGTCTTAGGTTGGCCTCAAACTCACAACATCCTCCTACCTCAGCTTCCCAATTGCTGGGATTAAAAGCATGAACTACCACACCTGGCTTGGTTTGCATTTTTAAACATTACTTTTTTAACCTCTGTGAGAGGCAACTCTTAATTTTCATAGTTGAATTTCAGAATCACAGCAAAAGGGATTTTTTTCATGGATAGAGCCAAATCAAATTGCATGTATCATCTTACTTCTTGGCTTCTTCTGTCCTCTCACTGTCTATGCATCATTATGAAGGAAGCTGTTTTCCTGGATTTGTTTCTTTATGTACAATACCTAGATTAGAAGCCATTGTCCTGTTATTTTCTACTTTGTTTGCCATGCATAGTACCTACAGAAGGTTTTTTTTTATTTTTATTAAAGATCTTCAAAGGGTATCCTTGAGTTCAAATGTCTGTATACTACTCTGTTTAAAGCAAAGTAGTATAACTCTTTTGGAGTAGCAAACAACTGTCTAGGCATGAAACACTGTTTAATTGATTACTCAATTTATTCATTCATATTCCTTCATTCTGGCAGACAGAGTTTCATAGCCTCAGACTCACTGTGTAGCCAAGGTTGGCAATGAACTCCTGATTCTCCTGTGTCTACCTCCAAAATGCTGAGATTAGAGGCATGCATTTCCACACCTGACTTTGATCTTTTAACAAATGACATTTCTTGTCTTATTTGTAGTTACTGACTCAGAGTGTCTACTTTAGAAATATATTATACAGGCTTGTATATGATTTGTCAAACAACATATAAGAAAAGTTAACAGAAACTACCTCGCTGACAACTGGAAATACAACACATATAAATTCACAAACAAAAAAACCAGTTGGATAAGAACATGCTGTCTCCTAGTCAGAAAACTACTTTTTGGGATACTGGAAATTTGGGAGAGGAGAAGAGAAGAGAAGAGAAGAGAAGAGAAGAGAAGAGAAGAGAAGAGAGAGAAGGGAAGGTAGGGAGCAATAGAAAGGTAGGGAAGGAGAGAGAGCTCAGTGTAAAAGAAATTCAAGGCATGTAGGAGAGAAAAGTTTGCTATCACTTGGAACAATAGCAAATGCAATACAGCACCTGTCAAACACATCTGGTTTTTGTTCCAGCAGCAACACTGAAATGTTCAAGGTGTGATGAATTATTACACACCATCTGTTTCACAACATGCTAATTCTTCTTGATCCAAAATTATAGTCCAGCAAATGAGCTCTTAGCAAAGCAACAAGTCATCATTCACACGAAGCTATAGAGAAATCTCCAGCCGGAAATTATTAGCACATGATTTCCCAGAAACAGTGGAATCTTATTAAAGACCAGATAAAATTGTGAATTGGATAATGAGAAGCAAACCAAGCAGTCATAGAAGGGAAATTAGTATTTCCACAGGTTAGAGCAGGGGGTGCTTCCTACGCTTTCTATTCTGTATCAAACAATGGCTAAACATCTCTATAAAATCTTTCTTGTGCCATTAGTCTAGGACTTCTGAGAGTTGTGTTTCAGGGTTGTGAAACAGTTATTCTAGGCTATTCTTTACCCTGTGATTGTAATTAGATCTCTGTGTAGGGACATGTATCTGTCCATTTAACAATTTTCCTGAGTTCTGCATTTTACTGTTGTATTATTAATACATAATAAATAAAAGAAATTAAAGGGAGAGGTGCAAAGGAGACTGGGGTACAATAACTCTTCCTTAAAAGTTAGGACAACATTTCTGAAAACCTTTAGTTTGGGGAAAGTTGCACTTGAAGAACTAAAGATTATATACAGGAGAACAAAGGAATGGACCTCAGGCAAGACTCTGTAAACTTTGACACATCTGTGCTAAACCTTTGTTTACCTTGGGTCTATATCCATGTGCATAACTATTTATAAAGCAGGCAGTCCACCATATATATCTAGAATTAAAACCATGAATTTAGTGTTATTCCTTCTAATTTCCTTGATCTTATGATTTTTCCCAAGATACTTACTGCTGCTTCTGATGTTTTTGGCAAATGAAGACGAAAAGTGAACTGGGTGTGGTGGTGCATGCTTTTAATCTCAGCACTCTGAAAGCAGAGGTAGGAAGATCACTGTGAGTTTGAAGCCAGCCTTAGGACTACAGAATGGGTTCCATGTCAGCCCACTATAGAGTGAGACCCTACTTAAAACAAACAAAAAAACAAGCTGGGCGTGGTGGTGCACATCTTTAATCCCAGTACTCAGGAGGCAGAGGTGGGAGGATGAGTTCCAGGACAACAAAGTGAACCCATTTCAGGCTGGGGTAGAATGAGACCCTACCTTGGAAAAAAAAAAACAAACAAACAAACACAAAAAGAGAGAAAGAGAAGCAAATTTCCATAGGAGGATGAGTCTTCCAGTTCCTAGGTCCCCAGATTCTTGTGTTTTGTTTACTCTATTCTTAACTTGAGGTTGTGCTAATGGTTCTTGAGATTTACCACTATTAAAAGTATAGTTTGTAGTTTGCATCTGCATCCACCTGGCTGGAGGCAGTGTCACTGGGTGGATATTTAAAGTGTGGTGATGAGTTTGAGATTTCAATCTAAACAAAATGTGCCTAGCTGGAGTTCCTGAGGTATGCTGTGCTTTTTGGGCTTTTGGGTTTTGGCTTTCTCTCTCTCTCTGCCTGGTCCTGTTAGAGCAGGCTAGCCCCTTCTGCCATTATGGAACTTCCCCTGGATCTGTAAGCTTCAATAAATATCCCTTCTTCCATAAAGAAAGTATAGAATGTTTTTAAAAAGATTATTTATTTGCAAGCAGAGAAAGAAAGAGAGAGAGAGTGTGTGTGTGTGTGTGTGTGTGTGTGTGTGTGTGTGTGTGTGTGTGTGTATGGGTGCACCAGGACCTCCAGTCACTTCAGAAGAACTCCAGATGCATGCACCACTCTATGCATCTAGCTTACATGGGTATTGGGGAATTGAATTCAGGTCACAAGGCTTGGAAGGCAAGCCCCTTAACTGCTGAGCTATCTCTCCAGCCTCTGATATGTTTTTTTTGTGGGAATTACATACATAAATGGATGCATTTATCTTGTCTTCTTCCATTCCATCTTTTCTCTCTCTTATTTTCTCTTCTCTGCTACTGTACTTCCCACTTGTATTCATTGTTTTTTTTTTTTGTTTGGATTTTTAAAATAAAATCATTGTGTGCTTGCTTGCTGATCACATTATAATAGATAATTTAGTTATAGGACATTTTAGTAAATTTATAAAAATGATCAAAGAAAATAAGGCTTTCATAATCTTAGTATCCCTCAATAATGGTTGTTAATGTTTGGTACATAGTTTTCTTTCAAATATATGGTTTAAAATTCCCATAGATAATTATTTTAATAGTGTAGTGGGATTAAAGCAAAGATAATTATCTTAAACTTCATAAAATTACATTCCCTCATAAGATCCCTTCCTTCTTTATTAACACACTATGTTATTTTGTTTTTTGTAAGAACATTATTTATTTATGTATTATTAACAACATATTCTGTATGCATACAAGATGTGTTGATAACATCTTTTCCCTCACTCCTGCCCCCATTCTGCTGGGGACCCTCCTCAGTGGAATTGCAGGCATTCCTTATAGGAGTGTGGGTTATGTGTTGTGGGAAGGCAATGCCTCATTACATGATGTCTCAACCTATGTCTCTTACAATCTTTCTACCCCCTCTTGTGTAAAATTCCCTGAGTCTTGGTAGGTGAGTTTTAAGTCTGCTTCATTAATGAGCCCTTAGGAGCCCCTGGATCTCTACTTTGGTAGGTGATGAGGATACTCAGGGTCTGACTCCTTCACCATGTTGCTGATCATCAGGCTCAGCATGGAAATAGCACTCTTGCTCATCTCCCCAACTCCTCTGTGGTTTCAGCTGTGGCTTGGCTGAAGTGCAAGGAGTAGTTTATCTCCTCTGGTCTTGCTACCTTCTGAAAAAGAGAAACAGATTCTCCAACAGAGAGTGAAGTCAGCATAGTTTAAGTGGGATAAGCATTATTAATTTAGGGAGAATTTGAGGTATGTAGCCCCCTTTTAGTCAAAGACTAGTAAGAGCTTGACACTGGAGAGCATAATATTTGTTTTCATAGGATTCTGATTTGGTTCCCAATTCCAGGTATGGCTTCCTTTATACTGAGTGGATCAATTAGCTAAACGGAAAGCTATTGGTTACCAGCTGAGGCTGTGTTCGACTATTGCACTGGCATGTACGTCCTGTGAGGATGTTTGCTTCTGAGTAGCTTTGACCTCTGGTTGCTGAAACAGTTGTTGGCCACTTTCCCTCAGTAGCTCATGTAGCACTTTCCAGCATTAGATTGGATGTCTGGGTATTGCCTCTCTTCTTGATTCCAGCCAGGTGTCTCCATGCTCTGTGTCCACAGCATATGATGTCTTCAGCAATAGGGTCTTACCTGTTGCCTTGAGTGGGAAATCAAGTGATTTGACAGAAGTCTGTCTTGTTTTGAGGACCTCTTAGGTCTCTCTGTTCAACAGCTCATTGTGGGGATCAACCAATTTCTGGTACTGGTACTGGGAGTTACAGGCCAGAGACAATTTTTTTTAAGGTTAGGCTTCATCCCACCCTCTCCAGAGTACCTTCTTTCCAGGTGCTCCCCCTTACTCCTACTGAGGGTTACAGCTTTTAGTCTATCTTCAAGGAGAAAGGTTTCTATGGTACCAGTACATTTTGGATTTAGTTTTGTTTGTTTCACCCCACTCTTCCCTCCCCCTCCCTGTAAACCCTTCCATACCTTGAGTTGCTTATCAGGTGTGTCAGCAACTCAAACTGGTTCAGGTTAGGAACCACAGGTGAGTGAGACCATGCAGGGTTTGTCTTTTTGTGATTGTGTGAGTTCACTGAGTATGATATTTTCCAAGTCTGTTCATTTTTTAACAAATTTCATTGTAGCACTTTTTCTTACTGCTGAGTAGAATTTCATTGTGTAAATGTATCACAACTTCATTATCCATTCCTCCAATGATTGGCACATGGGTTGATTCCAGTTCTTAGCTATAATGAATTGAGCAGCTCTAAACACGATTGAGCAAATGTCTCTGTATTGAAGCATGGAACATTTAGGATAAATTTTCACTAAGGAAATAACTGGGACTATTGATAACTCTACATTAATCCTTTCAGGAATCTCCATATTGATTTTCATAGTGGTTGTATCAGTTTACATTGCCACCACAGTGGATGAGGGATCTTCTTTCCCACATCCTTGCCAATAATTTTTTGTCATTTGATTTTTTTAAAGTTTTCAAACCTTACTGGAGTAAGGTGGAATCACATAGTTGTTTGAAGTTGTATTTCCCTAATGGTTAGGGATGTTGAGCAATTTCTAAAGTTGGTGTTAATTATTTGTATTTTTTCCTCTGAGAACTCCCTATTCAATTCTCTACCCCATTTTTGGAGTGGCTTGTTTGATTTTTTTATTATTTCATTTTTGAAGTTGTTTGTAGATATTAGGCCTCTGTCAGTGGTATATCTGGTAAAAATTTTCTCCCATTCTCTTGGTAATATATTTGGCTCTAATTATGGTATATTTGTAGGTGCAAAATCTTTTTAGCTTTGTTAGATCCCATTGCTTGAGTGATTGTTTAATTTCCTGGGCTACTGGGGTTTTGTTCAGGAAGTCCTTCCCTACTCTTATATCATGGAGAGTTCCTCCTATTTTTTCTTCCAGTAGGAGAAGAGTGTCAGGATTTATATTAAGGTCTTTAATCCATTTAGACTCAATTTTTCTGTATGGTGAGAGGAATTGATCTAGTTTCACTTTTCTTACATATGGTTATCCAATTTTTCCAGCACCATTTTTCAAAAATGCTGGCTTTTCTCCAGTCTACATTATTGGCATCTTGGTTAAAAACCAAATAGCTGTAGTTACTTGACCTAAGTTCTGGGTCTTCAATTCTGTTGCCTTGGTCTATATTTCTGTTTTTGTTACTATGGCTTTGTAAAATAGCTTGAGATCAGGCATGGTGATACCTCCAGAGGTGTTTTTCTGAGGATATGTTTGGATATCTGAGGCCTGCTGCCATTCCATGTGAATTTTGAAATCATTTTTTCTATCCCTGTGAAGAATGGTGCTAGAATTTTTATTGGTATTGCATTAAATCTGTATATTGCTTTTGGTAAAATTGGTATTTTCACAATATTAATTCTTCCTATACAGGAGCATGGAAGGTTTCATCTTTTCAAGTCCTCCTCAATTTCTTCTTCTTTTTGTTAAATATTTTATTTATTTATTTATTTGAGAGAGAGAGACAGATGGGGGAGGGGAGAAAAAGGCCAATAGATGAGAGAGAGAATGGCTACTCTAGGGTCTCCTGCCACTATAAATGAACTGCGGATGCATGCACCACCTTGTGCATCCTGATTTATGTGGGTACAGGGGAATCAAGCCTTTGCCAGCAAGCTCCTTAACCACTAAACCATCTCTCAAACCCTTATCAACAATTTTTCTATATGCATATAGTACATTTTAATCATGATCCCCTCCCATCCTCTCTCTTATGCTCTTTCCTATACTGAACCAGTTCTACTATTTTAACATATTTGTAACATATTTGTATGGCTACATCATGTGTTGGTAACCTATATTCCCTCATTACTGCCCCCATTCTGTTGGGAAACTCTTCATTGGGGTTCAAGGTATATTGGTTGTGGTTTATGCATTGTGGGAATAGCAGTCAGTTTTTTTTTTGGGGGGGGGGAGGGACTGCCTCTGCACATGAAGTCTCAACCTGTGGCTCTTACCATCTTTCTTCCCCCTCTTCCACACAATTCCTTGATCTGTGGTGTGTGAGTTTTAAGTCCACTTCAGTGATGAGCTCTTAGGAGTCTCTGGATCTCTTCTTTGGTAAGTGTTGAGTATCCTCAGGGTCTGTCTCCTACATTCTGGTACTGATTATCAGCTTTAGCATGGAAACAGCACTCATGCTCATTTCCTGAATTCCTCTGTGGTTTTAGCTGTGGCTTGGCTGAATTGTGAGGGGTAGTTTATCTCTACTGGTCTCACTACATTCTGAAAAAGAACAGGTTTTCCAACATAGAGTGAAGTCAGCATAGTTTAAATGCAATAAGCATTATTAATTTAGGGAGAATTTGATCTATGTAACCCCTCTTTTAGCCAATGACTAGTGAGAGGTTGACACTGGAGAGTATAATCTTTGTCTCCATAGGATTCTGATCTTGTTTCCAATTCCAGATATTTCTTTTACACAGATCTCTTAGCCAATCAGGAAGCTATTGGTTACCCACTGAGGCTGTGTGCCACAATTTCACTGGTGTGTACATCCTGTCAGGGTGTTTGCTTCTAAGTAGCTTAGACCTCTGGTTTCTCAGACCATTGTTGGCCATTTTCCCCCAGTAGCTCATGTAGTGCTTTCCAGCACTAGACAGGCTGTCTGGGGACTGGCTTTCTTCTGAATTCCAGCCAAGTCTCTCTGTGCTCTGTGTCAGCAGCATATAGTGTCTACAGCAATAGGGTCTTAGCTTTTCCCTCAGGTTGGTAATCAAGTGCTTTGAAAGAAAGCTGTATTGATTTGGGGACCTCATAAGTCTCTCTGATAATCAGCTCATTGTGGGTAGCAACCAATTTCTGGTACTGGCAGTTATAGGCCAGAGACAGAAAAATATTTTCTTCTCAAGTCCTCCTCAATTTTTTTCTTGAGTTTTTTTTTTTTTTTTATGCTGACATTTTATAGGTTTTTAACATTCTTGGTTAGAGTCATTTCAAGTATTTAATTTTTTTTGTTATTGAAAATGGGACAGCATCAGTGATTTCCTTCCCTGTATATTTGTCTGTTTGCATATAGAAAGGCTACTGATTTTTGTGGGTTTATTTTCTATCTAGTCCTTTGCTGGAGGAATTAATGACTTTTAGAAGTTATGAGACAGAGACTTTTGGGTCACTTATATATAGGATCATGTCATGGGTACATAGGTCTAACTTGACTTCTTCCTTTCCAATTTGTATCTCTTTCATTTCTTTCTACTGTTTTATTCCTTGCACTAGGATTTCTAGTGCTATGTTGAAGAGCAGTGGTGAGGATAGGCACTACTGTCTTGTTCCCAATCTCAGTGGGAACTCCTTGAATCTTTCCCCATTAAGTTTTATTTGGGCTTTGGTGCTTCATATATATCCTTTACTGTGTTGAAATATAAATCCTTCATGCCAATTCTCTCTAGCATTTTGACCATAAAGCAGTGTTGTATTTGTCAAAAGCCTTCTCTGCATCAATTGGGATGATCATGTGGTTTTTATGATTAAGTTTATTTCTGTGGTGTATTACATTGACCAATTTCCATAGGTTGAACCATCCCAGCATCTCAGCATCTCTGGGATGAAGCCTACTTGATCAAGGTGAATAATGCTTTTGATGTGTTGTTGAATTCATTTTGAAAGGATTTTGTTCAGGATCTTTGCATTTTTTTCATCAGTGATATAAGCCCATATATATATATATATATATATATATGGTTGTATCTCTTTCTGGTTTTGGTATTGAGGTGATGCGAGCTTTAGAAAAGGAGTTGGGGAGCATCCCTGTTCTTCCATTATGTGAAAATTATTGAGAAAAATTGGTTTTGGTTCTCCAATGAAGTTTTGATAGAATTTGGCTGAGAAGCCCTGTGATGATTGGAGAAATTTGAATAGATGGCCCCCAATATATTTTATTAGTTTGTTGTTCACATCTGCAGCCACCTTACTGGAGGTAGTATCTCTGGGTGGATCTTAAGGTGTGGTGGTGGGTTTAGGATTTCAATCTAAAGATATGCAAAGTGTGCCTAGCTGGAGTTCCTAAAGTGTGCTGTGCTGTGTGGCTTTTGGCTTTTTTCTCTGTGTTTGGTCCTGTGAAGGCAAGCTAGCTTCTTCTGCCATTATGGAACTTCCCTGGATCTGTAAACTTCAATCAATATCCCTTCATCCATAACCATGCCTAGTGTGGAAGTTCATCTCAGGGAGCCTGAAGCTGTCTGTTACAGTGATAGTTTATCTATGTGATTAACCTGTTCTGGGTTTAGTTTTGGTAGGTGGTTTGTGGCTAGGAATTCATCCATTTCTTCCAGATTATCCAATTTTGTAGAGTAAAGGTTTTGGAAGTATATCCTGATGATTCTTCCAATTTCATTGTTGTCTGTTGTGACCTCTCCTTCTTCCTTCCTGATTTTGTTAATTTGACGCTTCTCTTTCTATGCTTGATCAAAATGTAAAAGGGTTTATCAATCTTGCTTATTTTTTCAAAGGACCAGCTCTTCATTTCATCAATTTTCTTAATTGTTTTCTTAGTTTCCAATTCATTAATTTCTGTTCTGATCTTGATTATTTTGTTCCATCTGAAGCTCTTAGGGTTGGATTCCTGTTGTTTTTCCAATTCCTTTTGGTGGACAACTAGGTTATTAATTTGGGATCTCTCCATCTTTGTATGAAGGCATTTAACACTATGAATTTTCCCATGAGTAATGCCTTCATTGTGTGCCATAAGTTTAGGTAAGCTGTGTTTTAATTATCATTCAGTTCTGAGAATTGTACAACTTCTTTTTTGATTTCTTCCACAACCCATTCATTGTTTGAAAGTGGGTTGTTGAAACATGAAGGAGAGACAATGGAGATCAGCTAAGGAGCTGCTGAAAGGGTACAGGTGGGACCAGCTGAGCAGTTCCAGTACAACTCCAGGCTTCCTATACTCCCCCCCCCCAATTGTCACATGAGTAATTCTGTTAGTGAGGGGTTCTGGAGAGGTTTATAAAAGCTCAATTTGATTTTTGTTTCCTGTTGTGTAAATTTGCATCATGTCCATCTCTTTTTTGAGGTATGATTTCACTTTGAGTTCTGATTTTTCTTGATGCTTCCTGTAATTCATTCTTGCATTTGATCATGTACTAATTAAGGGTAACCAGCTGGTTATTTAGACCCTGTATTTGTTGATCCACCCTCAATTCATTTATATATCTTGTGAGGCTCCTCTGGTTTTCTTCAATTAAGTTAAACTTAGTGATAAAACTGAGTGCTCTAAGAGATGATTCTGCTCAATTTCAAATCCGTGATTTTTGGTTTTTTGATGGTTTGCTTCCAGTTCAGCAATTCTTTGGATCAGGTTCACATCACTTGTGTTTCAATTTTTGTTGTTTTTGCTGATTTTATTGGAGCCTTGCTTTTGTGCAACTAGGCATCCTTGCTGGGGATCTCTTAGTTTTCTGACTTTTGGGTTTTTTTTCTTTTTCTTTTTCTTTTTGCATTGTGTTCTACCCATTTTAGGGGAAAGTTTTATTTTATTGACACAGAAGCAAGTATTTGTCCTTGTAGGATATTCATGAGTGTTCTGTTTTAAATATGAAATTGATTGGTGTATGATATGGTTATAACCTCAGATGTGCAAATTGTGGAGAATGGAAGTTCTTCAAATGTACCTGGAGAACTGGAAGGTGGGAAAATAGGAGCCTACTCACTCCACTTGTGCACATTCTTCAGCACAAGGTGACCAAGGGTTGGGGACTCATGAGCTTAGAAGCTGGGGAGCCAGGGGCAAGAGGACAAGTCCTACAGTAGCCTTTACACCCTTTGGCTCAGGGTGAATAGGGATTTAGGGACCCAGGGGATGGTCATTCAGGAAACCTGGTCAAACGCCTACTTCTGCAGCACACATGCAAGAACCAGACACTCCCAAACATCAGTAGGGGTACTGTAACCAGGGAACTGGGAGGTGGTTTAGGACTGGGGAGCTCTGGCCTACTCACTCTGTGTTTGTCCCCTCCAGAACATGGGATCTAGGAGATGGGGACTCAGGGGTTATTCAATCAGGAAGGTGAAACAACGGTCCTACTTCTGGAGCACCACACCAGCAGGGTCCAGGCAGCTCCAAGCCAGCAGCAGGGGAAACAAGACCATGGAACAAGGAGTTCTAGCACATGCACTCCATGTGCACACCCTCCAGAACAGGGGATTCTGGAGTTAGGGACCCAGGGGCCATTCAGTCAGGAAGGTGGAATGATAGCCCTGCTTCTGTAGCAAGCTTGCAGGGTCCAGGAAGCCCCAAGCCAGCAGCAGGGGAATGGGACCAGGGAAATGGGAGGTGGAGAATGAAACCCATGTTATTTTTGTTATATCCAAGTTGGCTTATATTGGCAGGTCCACAAACATGTCTTCCTTACTCCCAAGCCCACACTGTAAACCTCCTTAGGCAGTACATGCAATGCTCATGGGAGCAGAAGATTCCCATCCTAAAAGCTTAGCAATCACAGTAGAATGAGAAACATTTTTTAACGATTGGTTGTGACAAGAAGTATCAGTGAAGATTCTGATTCACCTGGTTTAGATCATGTGACCATTGTTCAACAACTGCTCTAGCTAAAGGTCTATGGGCTAAAGCTGTGATGGAGTGGGTCACTACTGTGTTGCCTTCCCCTCCACACTCCTAGGCCCTCCCTGCTGTTTGGAGCAGTGCAAAGGCTCCTCTCATTGGTAGGCTCTTAAGGACAATTATGTAGTCAGGGATGGAGTAACAATGGCTTTCCCAAAAGATGTTAGACAGAAACTACTCAAACATTCAGTATAATATATACACTTCTAAATTTTGTTGCAATTGCATGACTGTTCCCTGTAGGTAAGGCTTTGGCTGTGTTGTTCACTTTTGTGTCCTCAGTGTGGTGCTGTGTATTTTAAAAATTGTATCTCATGTAAGCTTATCATGGCCATTTTTCAATGTCATTAAGTATTTTTTCATGGCAATATTTGGATGAATCTGTAACGTTATGTATGTTTATAGTCTCATTTTCTATTGTTTTCTTTCAACTATGAAAACTACTGGATTTTGCTGACTCTAATCTTCATCCTTTAATGTTGCAGATTTGTCTTCTGATCAACATTACCCAACAAGGAGAAAATGTGTAATGAATAGTGAATGATTTGTTTTGACAGTCCCTTTGCATTTTCTTATCAAATCTTCAAATCATTCAAATTTGATCTGAAGGTTCTGCTTTAGTTTATGTGTTTTAGATTTAAGATTACTCAGTGTCTCCACTCCTGAAATGAGGATTATCATAATACTCAGGCTACAGGGTTTTATCAGCATGAATAGGCATACACAAGTTTTTGAAACACACTAGGATCTCAGTCAATATCAGTTAAATAATTTTTATCATTGCTACACACTGGATTCAGTAAGTAGGAGATGCTCATGCTCAAAGTATAATCTGTAGGATATTAATTACAATTTAATATTTTTGTTAAGAATAATTGTCATTTCATGTACAAATTTTATTTGCTTCAACACATTCTTCAAAATACTGGTTCTTCACTGTCTTCCAGACAAGAAGTGGCTGTTGCATTCATGATCTCAGTGACTGTTGCTCTCTGCACAAGATCTGCGCAATCTTGGTCCCATCAACTTTCTGTTGTGGATGGTTGAGGAGACAATAGGAAAAGACTTCAAAGTATAAGAGGATCTAACTAAAAAGAAGGGGTTCCATGGAATGGGGATAGGATAGGGACAAAACAAAGTATCAGGAGGGGTTTATGATAAAAATGAATTATATACATGTATAAAAAGAAAAATTGTCAATAAAAATGTGATCATATATTGGTTCTTGTTTTTATGATGTTGAGATTTTCCATATTCTTTCTCCCTCTGTCCCAGCCCCCTCTCTCTGTTTTATTTTCCTGGTAGAGAGAGCATTGTTAAGTCTTTCTTGAATCTTTGTAGTGAATGGATTATCTACTATGTGGCATCATAAGGTTTCCTGTGTTCAACCTGAGCATTGGACTGGTGAGACCTTCTAAGTGTTCTATGTTCAATATGATTTAGCTTGATAAAGCCCTACATAATAAAGAATGTATTTTCCCCACATTAAGGTCTGTCAATTTCTATGCAGTTGGCAGGAGGCAGACTAGCCTGGAAGTCAACAACTCAGACTTTGAGATCTTTATATGAACTAGTCACAAAACAAAGCAGTGGTCACACACAGTGATGGCTGCACAGACACAGTTGTGGGAAATGTATTGAGATAATTGCATATGTCTTCTATGAAGAATTAGTCCTTATGGAGGTGACACTGCAGGATTCTTCTTCCAGAGGTGAGCTTCCCAGCACCTGCGTTCTTTCTGATACAGCTTTACATTTCCAAGTGCCTACCTGACTGTAAACAAATGTGGTTTTTTTGTTTTTGGTTTTTTTTACCTGAAACTGAGCTCACTGATTTCCCATTAAAGCCAAAGGGGAAAAGAAGTGTGAATTTATTTAAGAACCAGAAGGAGAAATGTTATACATGTTTAAATAGAGAGTTGAAGAATGAGAAACTACATTTAGGTTTGTCTATGCATAAAGCCTTGAGATAGAGTGTGGGTTCTGGAGCCAAAATGTCTGAGCCAGTCAGTATCTCTGTGTTGCTATTCTTAAGATGTAAAATTAGAAAGATAACAGTACTTGGCTCATAGGGCTATTATCAGTTTAAATGAGCTTACACTATTGCCTGGCACATATTAAGTGTTCATTAGATATCAGTGGGAACATTCCTATTAGTATTGCTACGATGTCCTTCTCTAGGAGGGAGATATGCATGTTAGTATGAGGGCCTTGGGCCGAGTAAACGGGAGGGGCTCTCAACAGAATGTGCAGGATATCAGAGATGATTGTGTTGAGCCTCCCTGAGTAGATATTAGCACCTGTCCTGCCATTATGTTTGGATCTCACTCAGGCTTAATATAAGATATTTTCTAAAAAGAGACAGAATGTACTAAAATTCTGCCTGGGCAACAGTTTCCACACTAAATTGCATGTCTTTCCATAGGAAGTCATAAAAATTCATGGAAAATTTCATCCTAATAGTATGACTGATTGAACAAAGGAGAATGTACAGCCGTGATGCACATTTGCTAACTTTTCTGGGATTTCTGTTTCCAGAGATAAATACATAATGCTGAATGTGTTAATCCATCATGGGTTCACTTTATAACATGCCTAATAAATTATATATTTCCATATAGAAAAAATTATGGAATATCACACATCAAGGTTAATATTTTTCACCAAAAATAGATAAATATTAAAATGAGAATTTTTTCCATCTAAACCAAGGGAGTATTTTTAGTTGATTCTGCCTGAAATCCAAATGCTAGTCCTATTAAATGTTACCATTAATTCTAATGAGAATAAATCCTGAGAACCCCTGCAATGATGGAAAAATCCTCCCAGTTTATAGTTAAAGAACTTGAACTTCTTAAACAATGAATTGTGATATTTTGCCTCTACTTACAGTCATCCTAGCAAATATTTATTACTCAATCTGATAAAATTTGACATGTGTATGTACTCATAACGTCACCATAATCAAGAGACTGGGATACCTCCGAGTGAGTGGTTGGTTAGAGAACTCATCAGGTTCCCCCAACAAGATAAGCTATTTGTCAATGCTTTTGGCTGCTCACCAGAACTAGATGACAAGACACTGTTTCTGAAAACACTGTATGCTTCAGTTTCAGGAAATTGAGAAATAAAGCTAGAACTGAGCTAGAAGCCTCCTCTCTGCTAGCTAGCTGTAATAGCGCTGGAAAGTGCTATGTGCCCCACTGGAGGAGAAAAGTTATCAACAGACTAACCCAGCAGTGGACCCTGCAAGCTACATAACTGGCAGCTAGTCAATATGTGCCCACTGGTGCAACACTGGTATATCTGTTTTGAGGATAACCAATTATTCTCTGACTGGATTTGAAACCTGCTCCATAGCAGGGAATTCATGGCCGATACTGAAAAACCTAGCCAAAAGCCTATTTCTGGCAAGGCTCTAAAGCAGAAGCTACCACTGTTGTTTGCCTAGGTGGATATGTTATGCCTGTCACTTTGCCTTACAAATAGTTATTATGTTTATACACATAGGTTCATGCTGCTCTTACTTTTGGTCAGAAAAGTTTGTTTGTATAGAAAGCAGTGACTAATTCAAAACTTGTCAAAGTGAAGAGTTAAAGGCAACAATTAAATGCACAGCTGTCAGTGAGGCATCTGTATCATCCCTGCTAAGGCTCAGGGAACATTGTGGAACAGATAGATAGCAGAACGAATGTAAGAGGCAAAGGAGTGCTACCTTCTGGAAATGAAGTGGCCATTGCATTCATAACCAAATGGTGGCTGACGTTACCTGTGCAAGACTTTCACAATATTGGGTCCTTCAAATGTCATTTGGAGGAAGGCCAAAAAATTTAGCCATTTAAATTGGTGTGTAGTTGTATCTCATTGTGACTATTATTTTCAAAATATTTAATGACATCAAACATCTTCTTTTAAGACTGTTTATCTTTGAACAGTTTTAGATTTATAGAAAAAATGTGAAGGCAGCACAAAGCATTTCATATATGCCCAACCCAACCCAAGTTTCTCCTATTATAAACATTTTACCTACTTTGGTACACTTATCAAAATTAATTAAACATGGGCTAGAGTGGCTTAGTGGTTAAGGCATTTTCCTGCAAAGCCAAAGGATCCTGGCTTGACTCTCTAGGACCCATGTAAACCAGATGCACAAGGAGGTGCATGCATCTGGAGTTCATTTGCAGTGGCTGGAGGCCCTGGTATACCCACTCTCTCCCTTTCTCTCTCTCTTTCTCTCAAATAAATAAATAAATAAATAAATAAAAAATTTTAAAACATTAATTAAACATTAATTGACAGTGTTTTAGACTCACTGGTTAGAAATTGTGTGGACTATAGAACCTTCCTCAATTGGAATTTTCCTGCTATTTTTCTCATTATTGGATTGAGGTTATACTTGTGAGGTAATCCACTGAGGTAGGGACACATTCATCACATCAAGGGCATACATATGGATATACCTTTTCAATGTTTGGTTGACCTTGATCATCTCACTGAATAGTGTTTGCCAGGTTTTTCATTTTGGTTCCCACCCTACCCCCTTTGTTCTAAAGTATACTTTGAGAGGAAGGCAACATTCACATTTGAACCTTCTTACCTTCTGGTATTATAACATGCTCCAAGATCTTCGTGGACGTTTCCTGCTCCAGTTTCAGGATCAGCTGCCTGTCCTTGGAGCTCTGGTTTCCTTTATTAAATGATAGCATGTAAACCCAAGATTTGGACATTCACGTGCTCATTACTAGTGTACCTTCTCAGCTGTTATACATGGAGGTACATGCATAGGTACTAACCCATATATACACAGTTAAATAAAATTATTTTATATAATCAACTATATCTATATTAGGCTATATATGAGTTTTTGTAGATATACTATAGTTTAGTTCTAGAATATCCCCAAAGGTCCATGAAGCTTGATCTTCAATTTGGCTCTATTATGAGGTGATGGAACTTTCATGAAATGGGAACTAGTTGGAGAGAATGGGGAAATGCCCTCAATGGGAACAATGGGCATCCAGTCTCTTCTATCTTTCCCTCATAGCTTCCACGAGCTGCAGAGTTTGCTCAAGGACTCACTCCCTGTTATGATGTGACGCTTTACCACAGCCGACAAAGCAGAGACCTACTGACTAAAATATCTAAAACCATGATCTGAAATAAACCTTTCCTCTTTTTAAAGTGATACATCTCAGGTATACATTGCAGTAATGGAAGCCAACTAAGCCAGGGTGTTAGAAACTCTAATCTGGTACCACCCGAATCAACCCAGAATCTTCCCTTTGTTTTCCTATGACTTCCCACCATCCATTTATTTCATTATAATATACACACATGCACACAGAATTGTTAGCCCATACATACTCTGGCAGAAAGAAAATACTTTTATCAACTGCACTACAATACTAATATGAACTTCCTAGTGTATGTTGATTTCCAGAGTGTCTTGGGCCAGAAACCTACTTACTCCTACAAGTTGTTTTGTATATTTGCAATACACATGGATTCTTTGCATATCCCATGTTTCTTACTGGAAATCTCTGACCAAAATGCTCTTTAATGAACATGTCGAAGTTTGCTTTTGTACTATAGAGTTTTAGTGGTCTTGAAAATTATTGGTGTCATTTATTTACCATTAAAATACCACATAAAATAGTATCATCACCCTACATATTCTCTCTGCTTCACCTATTGTATTAGTTACTTTTTCCTTTGTTGGAAAAAAAACTGGCAAAAATCAGTTTAAGGGAAGAAGGGTTTATTTTGGCTTGCAGTTTGAGGTTAAGTTTCATCATGGTGTGGAAGACATGGTGGCAGGAACTTGCGGCAGCTTGTCAGATTGCATCAGTTGTCAGGACTCAGAGAGAGATGAATGTCAGAATTTAACAGGCTTTCTCCTTTTTATTCAGCCCAAGTCCTCAGCCCATGGAATGGTGTTGCCCAGAGTTAAGATAGATCTTCCCATATCAATTAACCTAATCAAAATAATCCCTGACAGGCATGTCCAGAGGTTCATTTCCTACATAATTCTAGGTCCTGTCTAGTTGACAATTAATAAACCATCTCATCTACTAACTGCCCTTTCCTCCATCAAGTTCTTAACATTCCTGGTCTTTTTACTATTTGTACAGGTGGTTTTATAATTGCAATCAGACAATATAGCATTAATTTAGTGTTACACATTTCAGATTCTTCATACTTTTTGTGATTTCATCAGCTCTTTTTATTGTATTTGTATATGTGTGTAATGTGTGCATGTGTATGCATATTTGTATGTGTGTGGGTGCATGCGTTGGTTTCTGTGTTTTATACATGTGTGTGGATGTGGTAGCCATTGATCAATGTTGGGTATATTACTTAGTTGCTCTCCACCTTATTTTTTGAAATGGGGACTCAAACAGATCCCAGGACCTACTGATTCAGCTAGACTAGCTAGTCTTCTCCTGTTTCTGCTTGTGTAGCACTGGATTTCAGGCATCCATGTAAAATGTGGTGCCACACTGTTGTTTTGATTTGCAATTTTTAATGGCAAGTGATGTTATGAGCTTTTGAATATAATGATTTTTATATCTATACAGTTTCTCTGGGGAGGTGTCTCTTCAGAATTTGTGCTTGCCTTTTCATTGGATTCTTTATTTCCTTTAAAAATTTTGATATTTAAAAGCTATTTGTTGGGCTGAAGAAATGGCTTAGCAGTTAAGGCTTTTGCCTGCAAAGCCAAAGGACCCACGTAAGCCAGCTGCACAAGGGGGGGCACATGCATCTGGAGTTTGTTTGCAGTGGTTAGAGGCCCTGGTATGCCCTCTCTCTCTCTCTCTCTCTCTCTCTCTCTCTCTCTCTGCTTCTTTCTCTCTCAAGTAAATAGATAAATACAAAAAAGCTATTTGTTTAATTTGGATACAAGTCTTTGACTATATATTTAAGTTAAAAATATTTTCTTTTAGGTAGCTTCATTGTCTTAAGAGTGTTGTTCTCAAAGGACATTTTCATGTTGAGAAAATCTAATTTATCTGCTTTTTATTTTATTGATCCTACTATTATCTTGCATCTAAAAATATTATCAAATCTAATGTAAACTGGATTTTTTCCTGTGTTTACTTCAAACATTCATCCTGTTGCATTCTACATTTAGATGTACTGTATATTTTGAGCTAGGTTTCTGTCAGTTGTAAGATATTTTGTCTTTTAGGGTCTCCTTCTGCTGCCACCCATTACTAAAAACTAGGTTTTCTCTAGTTAATTGTTTGCCTTTGTTCCATTGTCAAAATTCATAGCTGGTTATTTTTGTCTACTTGGGGCTCTTTATTCTCTTTCATAATTCTGTTTCTTTTCTTCCCAGGCTCACACAGCTTTGACTACTGTGTGTGTCCTTATACTAAGTTTTGAGACAAGGTGGAGTTAGTTCTCCATCTTCACTCTTCTTCAGCATTGGGTTGGCTAGTCTGCCCTTTACCTTTTGTATAATCTGGAATCCATTGCATAACCTCCAAAAAAATACCATCAGCTAGGGACGAAGCACTCGATAAATGAGCCTTGAGGATACACAACAGATATAAACTAGTGAAAATAATATCAAATGTTTCTTTTTCAGTACTGTGGATCAGTATTGTATAAATGCTCTACCATTGAGGTACCCCCAAGCTCCACATTAAATTTTAGATTAATTTGAAAAGAAATGACATCTTTATTAAATATTGAGTCTGCAAAACAATGAATAAGAAATCTTCTTCCATAGATTTAGATGTTTAATTTTTCCATATTGTTTTATAGTTTTTGTATATAGGACCCATGCATATTTTGTTAGATGTATACCAAACATTTAATTTTGGGGAGTGGTATTGTAAATAGTGTTGCATTTTAAATTTCAATTGCCAATTATTCGTTGAGCTTGCTATATTTGAGTATGAATTGCAGAGAATCCTAGAAAATCATGTCATCTATGAATAGAGGCAGTTTTATTTTTTCTAATCAAAATACTTATTTTTTTGTTTAATGTACCAGTTGAATACTTTTATTACACAACTTTAAATTAGGATGAGCAATGAATCCTCAGACCATATTCAGACTTAGGGGGCAGGTAATAAATAATGTATCATGAAAGATTATGTTAATGTATATTTTAAGAAACATAACTTATAAGATAATTATCTACTGTTTCTTCTTTTTTTTCTCTTTTTATCTTCCTGTGTCTTCTTATTCTTGCAGATGGGCATCCAATTGTTCTCTCACTATTGATTAAAGACTGTTCTTTTCCATTTCTGCTAGAGTTTTGATCTGTAGTAAGTCCCATAGTTCAATTTTTTAAATTAAATTCAAGAGTTAGATTTTGGTCAAAAGCGTTTTCTGTGTAAAGTGGAGTGTTCAGGTAACTTTCCTTCTGTAGCCTACTGATGTTGTAAACAATAATTTTTCAGTGTCAAACTAGCCTTGTCTACTTGGAATAAATCTCAGTTGGTCATAGTGTATAATCCTTTTTACACATTGTCAGATTTGGTTTGATAGCATGTGGTTAGGTTTTCACATATATATTTATGACAGATATTGGCTTTCAGCTTTAATTCTTTCAGTGTCTTATAATATTAAGGTAATATTGATTTCAAAAAAGGAGTTAAGAAATGTTTCCTCTGCTTTTATTTTTCACCAGCTCATGATCATAATAGCTGAATCTGGTTCTGAGGCTTTATCTCTTCTGTTTTCTTTCCTCTTTTGAGCTTTATAATATTTGTTGAAAGCTATACATGATGTATTGCCCAATAAAAACTGGAGCAAGTAGGTTTATATTGTGAAGATGTCATATAGTTGAAATTGGGCTCTGTTTACTCTGGGTGCATGTGCCAGTCCCTTTCAATTCATCCTTTGTATATTGTCTTCCCTTGACTTTCAGCTTTCCTAAGTACTACTCTACAGAAGGACCCAGTGACTTGTAACTATTTAGCTATATTCCACGATTATACTGAAGCCTCACTTATGTGATGATACAGAGATGCAGAAGGAAGGAGATTGCTTAAGTTGCAAATAAATGCCAGTCTTTTAGTAGGCCTGTATCTATGATAAACACCTTCAAAAGTGTTTATTTTATAAAGTCTCTTCTCTATTCTCCTCTAATGTGAGGCCAGACGATGATGATGGGCAATGAACACCCAGGAGACAGTCTGATGGACAGCACTCATTTATTCAAAAGGGGAGTGGGTTTATAAACACTTGGGGAAGGTTGAGATGGCACATACAGATTATATGCATACTTAATGGGTTGCTATCTAAGTGGCAGAAGAACATAACTTCAAAGCTGTGAGAGACATAGTTACTGTGACTTCAGAGCTGTGGGGGGAGGAGTTGCGAGAGAGATAAGGGAAATGGCAGGAAGCTGTGACTTCAAAGCTGTGGGGGAGAGAGATGGTGGAAAGGCTACATGACTTCAGCCACATAAGGATCTCTTGGGCAGCTAGCCACAAGGTCAGGAACTGTGGGGGGCAAAGTCTGACTTATAGAATGGCCAGACCCTTTTGGGGTCCAGGGGGGGTCCTCACCAGTTCTGCCCACTCTGGGTGATGACAGGGCACACTACAACCTACAACGTAGGGAAGGCCAGTCACCATTGCCAGGGGCTCCTGATGATAGGGCCGGCTGCAACCCCACAGCCCAAGATCCCCAGCCATGTCCAACAGTTCAGGCCAGCCTCCTCACAGTTCCAGCCTGTTTTTAGCAATGCCCAACAGTTGTAGAGTCCCAGAACTCTGGAATAAGCTGTGATGAAATTTTCTCTCTAAAAAGATGTCTCCTGTTGCATACTAAGGGGCTCTGGGCATATTTCTCCTGCCAGAGACACAAAGTTCTACTCCCAACTGTTTAAAATTACCATTCAAGTCTCTTTTCCAGTTTATGTCTCAGGGTTTTAGGTACATACATATAAATAAGTTGGCTCTGGATTTGTCTATTTCTTAAATTTGAGCATGAGAGAACTCAGGCATTGGTGTTCAGTTGTTGATCTTTTTCCTTGTAAAGACAGGGTAAGGAATCCTAAGCTGCTGACACAGCATAGCTCCTGGCTCCTGGATGGGACTCTAACCATGGTCCAGTGTTGGGAGTAGGGAAATAGAAGGTAGCACCTTGGCCTTTCTGTGCAAAGCAAACATCAGGAGTCTTTAACAAGTGTGAAGAGACAAATGTCAGCCAAAAGCCGCTCTGAGAACTTGAATCTCCTGGAACATGGTTGGGTAACAGAGCATCATGAGCACTGAAGGGCATGAAAGACACAGCTGTTGACTGGGTTGGTGCTAGAAAGAGAACCACAGCTGCAGCAAAAGTACCAAAGACACCTGCGTTCTCGTGTTCTGAGCATGGGTCAAAGTAGTCATGTTTTAATGGGCTTTATAAAATATGGTAGACCTGAGACTGAAAGATCTTGGCTTGTGGCCAGCAGGACAAGTGTCTCTGGCTGGGTATTAGTTTCTGAAACCAAAATATGGTGACTTAGAAAACAGGGCTCTCCTTTTCAACTCTATTCCAGTAAATCAGTCCTTCATGCATCTTTATTTTAGAGAAGATTGCTTCTAACTTTTCCATTAGAAAAATGAATATCATGATGGATTTCCTTTGTCCATTGAAGTTAATTAGCCATGGGAAATAATCATGAGCATTATATCCAGTAGAAAGAAAAGCAGAAAGATGTTCACAAATTGCCATGGGCAAATAGAGCCTGTGGCTCATTCTAAGTACATGTGCTTTCTGAAGCAGAGTCTGCCAGCAACCTACTTCCAGATGGAGTCTGAGCATTTGCTCTTCTCTTCATTAATCCACCCAGTTATCCAGGAAACCCCTTTTTAAGTATATGTGCTGTTTCACATACACCATGTGGTCAAGATTACATATTCAAGGATGAACAGACCTTCCTACAGGCAGTGTGGATAATATGTCACTTTCCTTTATTCAAAAACTAAAAATGACTTTGGTTATGAACATCTATGGGAATTGTTAATAGCAGATACCCTGCCCAAAAAAAGGTCACATGCACCTAACTTTACACATAGCTTCAGGAGATTTAGTTATTTTATGAGTGTCCATGATGCCCCTCAGGCAGAGGTAGTTCATCAGGCAATAGACCTCAGGATTTGTATCAGAGTTGATGTATTCTGTACATCAGAGTAAGGGATGCCATATCTCTGACCAAGACTTTTTTAGATATCTTGTTCAGTTTCATGACCCATCTTTCTCTTCTCACTTGAATTCTGCAGTGTTTCTGTTTTAAGAATAGTGTTAATATTCCTGAATAGTAGGAAAAGATTACTTGAGAATGGGGACCAAGCATTGTTTTATTGCCACTTGGCCATGTGTGTTTCTACAGGGGTATTCCATCCTAGCAGACAGCAGGGAGACGCTGTGGTTGAACTGATCCCTGGTTTGGTCTAGGATCATATGGACATTGAATAGCTCCGTCTTAACCATTAGCTTAGACCTCATTTCAGATTATATTTCTAGTTCTTTCTTTTGTCCTGAAAACTCTATGTAGGTGTAATGGATAGATTTTTTTGGAGGTAGCTAAAAATTTGTTTGCCTAAGTGTAGAGACAAAAAGTGATTTTTTTGTTTTGTTAGGGTGTTTTACAGATTAAGACAATGTGTTGTGTGTACTTTTAATCACATATGCAATTGAAAGGTCAAAATATAAAGCAGAAGCACTTATCTTATGCAAGATAAATAATAAGCATTCTCTGTGATAACTGAATGTTTAGTAATAATTATTAGAAAGAATCTCTACACAGACAGCCCTTCTCTTCATGATGTCAGACAATAATGTTGCCCACACAGAATTAAAAATTACAGAAAGGAAGAAATTTATGCTGACAGACTCATAACCTCAGGGGCCAAATGACGCCACAGCAAATTCTTACATTTCAGCTTCAAGAGACCCTGGAGACCACTTTTATTGCAGACTTTATGGAGCCATCTGTCTTTTTTTTTTTTTTTCATTTTTACCAAATCTAGTATGTGTTCAAAACTTTAAATAAAATTTTTCTCTGTATCAAAGGACAGCACTCCACCCATTGTGTTGGCCAGTAGAAAATCCTCAGGGTTCACAGCGGAATGAAGAGTTTGGAAGCAGGGAGCTAAAGTCTGGAACTTCTGCCACACCATCATGTTAGCCAAGAATGATCAGTGCTAGGAATCAGTTTAATTGAAATAGTTTTATGGATCTTCCTTTAGGTTTTTTAATGTTATACCATTTAAAATTCCTATATTTCAAATGTGATTCTAAAATGAAGGGCTTCCCTCCAATCTATTATTTTGCTGCCTAGAAATCAATAAGGGGTATGAGAGGAGAGAACCATGCTTTGCTTGGTGAAGCACTATTGTAACTATGTGAAAGAAATAAATGACTTAAACTCCAGTGGGGCTTAAATATAATGCCAACCTGGATGTCCACAGTGGAAGGGCAAGGGTGTTTAACTATAAAGTGCACAGGGTTTGAAACAGAAAAAGCACTCAATGCAGTCAATTGTTATTAACAAGTATACCTCCTCCTACTGTCACTACTGCTCTTTAAGTCTGATTTGTCAAAAGAGTCATATCTGTTCAGATGGAAATTCTTCTGAGGCTATTTTCACATGATGGTAAAGGATACCACAATGTTCAGAAGAACATAAGTCATGCCCACAAGAGTAGAGAGATTCACAATTTAAAGAAAAGCTGTCAGCAACATTTGTTCAAGATTCTTTTTTTTTGGAAGTAAGGTCTCACTCTAGCCCAGACTAGCCTGGAATTCAGTATGTAGTCTCAGGCTGGCCTTGCACTCACAGCGATCCTACTACCTCTGCCTCTCAAGTGCTGGGATTAAAGGTGTGGACCTCATTAACATTGCCTTTTGAGAAGATTGTTAATGTTCAGGATTCAAAAAGTAACAGTGTGCTTTCCAGAAGTTGAACTAAAACATCAGGAGTGAGAATACCTTGTTTTTTTTTTTTTTTTTTTTTTGTTGTTGTTTTTGCTTGTTTCCATGCTTTCTTTAAAATTTATTTATTGACAATTGCATATATGTATATAATGCATATTGAGCATACTCATCCCTCTGATGTAGTCTCCTATCTACTTCTCAGACCTGAAAGCCTGCCTCTTCTTCCCAACCAGTTTCTCTTTCACTTTCTTGTCTATGTGTGTGTGTGTGTGTGTGTGTGTGTGTGTGTGTGTGTATCACCCTGGGTTTAATTAGAGTTGCTTGCATGAGCATGGTGGGAGTTATCTGCAAGAGTATGGGCAACTCACTAGTGACTGGTAGTCTATAGACAATATTTGTATTTTAGGTGAGAAAAATTGTGGTGAACAGCAGGGTTTGTGTCCTGGAATAAGGGATATAGTATTCTCAAAAGTTTAGGCCAGTGATCTCAAATTTGTATCAGTAGATATACTTATTAAATTTATCAATTTATAGAACTTAGACCCCAAGAATCTTGACTGAGAATCTGGAGAGTGGAGGATCAGAAGCTACATGATTAAAAATTGAACACATCTACTGCTAACCAGATTCTACCTGCTGAAACTCTGGAACCCTGTCCTGGTATGCTAACATTTCTAGATCAATTCTGAGTAGTAATAACTTATAAAACATACACGTCCTGTATCATGAATACTAATAGTATTCTTTTCAAAATCCAATACATGACTACATTTGTTCAAAAGTAGGCAAAACAATATATGAGTTATTTGAATGGTATATCTGTAGCATGATAATTAATAATGCATTAAGAATTTATTTTATTAGTTGATACCAAAAGTATTTTACTAAAATTTAATACTATATGAAAAAATTGTCCCTCCCCTTCATAAAAATTATCAACTCCCCAAACATAGCTCATTAGTGTCCAGATGTTCTGGATTCTCCAATTGTTTATGAGCTAAACTAATCTTTATATCATCAGCTCCTCAACCACATTTGTCTGCATTAGAAACCAGCTTCCCATCAACATACTTTCAATAACACATAAAGGATAATGCTCCTGATCAGTGGGCTGACAGACTTAAATGAATTTTATACATGGCAGTTATAAAATATATTGACATAAAAACCACTGTCTAAGTGGTACATTGTTTATCCTATCATTTAGCCTCAAAAGATGGTAAATAGGATCCTTCCATCATTGAGGTGACATCATTCATTGATCATACCACTTTTTCCAGCTAATCAGGTACTACCTCAAAGTCCTTCTCAATAAAGAAGGTACTGTCAAGCCATCAGAGTTGTCATGAGGACTGTTTTTGTCACATCTGCCCCACTCTAACAAATCCTCTTTCTCTCCCTTTTGCCCTATCCCTGTTCCTCCTCCTTCCTTTTCCATCTCTCTTTCCTTTGTATCCAAAGTTGTAAGAAACAATGGTACTTACAACTCATGATAACGTAATGTCTTGGTAGAAGACTCTATCATAAACAAATTAAAATCAAATTGAAGAGTAATGAGAAGAGGTCATTATTCTTAAAATGTAGAATGAGGGTTGGGGAGATGGCTCAGTGGATAAAGAACTGGTCCTGCCTGCAACATCTGAGAACCTGATTTCAGATCTCCAGATGCCATGTAAAAGTTACAAGCTATGGAAAGCTTCTATAATACCAGCACACTGATGGCAATATGGGATCTGACACTGGTGATTTCCTGAGAGCTCCTGGACAGTGGTGAACAACAATGAGAATGGGAGACCCTGACACCTAAAAGTTGCCCTCTGGACTCTACACATGCATGCTCTGGCACGTATGTGCCCACACTTACACACATGAACACATGGACACACAGATACACTCACACCAAAAATTTTAAAAATGGATGAGACACCATTTTATTTTTTTCTTAAGATTCTCTCAGTAGGAACACATGTGTTCATAAACATACAACAGATATTTTATATATCCTATTGCTAGGAGCACAGTAATTTCCACCCATATATTTAAATTAATAAAAAAAAACCCTGAGAAATCATGAAGCTTCATTTTTCTGTGAAGCTCCAATTAAAAATAAGTTAACAGACAAAATATCCTAAATTATTTTAAGAAAGCATCATGTGTCTCAATTTCATGATCTTTTATTCTCAGTCAAATTGTATTTTGTCTGCTAGCCAATAAATTTATATACTGTTAAGTTGTAATGTTTAGCCATGTTTTAATATAAATTTTTTCATGTTAGGAAATTTCCAATATACAGATATAAATAAAGGAAATTAAAACCATCATACAAAATCACTAACCTAATATAAACACCTTCAACACTTTGGTATATTTTCTTTCATTCAACTACTTGTGTATCTGCATATGAATGTGTCTTTTGTTTTTCTATAATATATATAGCTCATTTTGGACACCCAGTTGCATCTTACTTTCTAGACATGCAATATTTCATGAGTACTTAATTTAAAATTACAGTATGGAATTAAATTATCTTTCCAAAAAAATATTTTATGTGTCTTAGTCTGGGTCCTCTGAAGGGCAAATGCTAAAATGGGATTAAACTGTAGGAATTTTATTAGAAGTGCCTGTGTGAGAGAAAATAGGACAGTGGGATCGGAGCCAGACAAGGCTTGCATAGTCATCACGCTGCCATTAAGTGTAGCCAGGACTGAGGCTGCCTTATACTTATGTTTCCTGGGTCATTAGCTGGGAGCAAGTCTTGGGAGGTGTGGCCTCAATGGACAGGCAAGAATGGATTTTAAAATGTCACATCCAGGTAGGACCTGGGCCCAGGTAATTTTCTTGTAGTTGGAGGTCTGCTAAGTACATTCTCATGGTCCTCACATTAAGGTTACATGATAGCCAGGTATCTGGATAAATTCTTCCAGTAACTATTGTGCCCAGTGGTTATTTTCTTACTTAATTTTTTTATAAATTAAATTCCTTATGGCTAAAATATATTTCTCAATATGTAAAATTTATATTTTCTAAATATTTTGCCAAATGTTACATCAAGTATGATTTATTTATTTTAATATGACTAGTTATAACAAATAACAAAGGTAAAAATATCATTTTACCAGTGGCTATCTTCTGGACGTGTGTGTGTGTGTGTGTGTGTGTGTGTGTGTGTGTGTGTGGCACTGGGGATTAAACTTAAGGCTTCACACATGCTAAGTAAATATTCTACCACTGAGCCATCTCCTCAGATAAACATTCAGTTTTTTCATAGTGATAGTTTTCAGCCTGTATTTGGCAACAATCTATAAAGTAGTTACTTAACACATTCTTAAACCCTCTTCCTCTCCAATTATTCACAAATATATCATGTTTGAAGCTAACATTATTAACAGTTTATTACTAAGAAAATACTTTCAAATATCTATTTCTGCACTAGTGATTAAAGTTAGAAATAAAGCATAGTATCAGGCCGGATGTGGTGGCGCATGCCTTTAATCCCAGCACTCGGGAGGCAGAGGTAGGAGGATCACCGTGAGTTCAAGGCCACCCTGAGACTACACATTTACTTCCAGGTCAGCCTGAGCCAAAGTGACACCCTACCTCGAAAAACCAAAAAAAAAAAAAGCATAGTATCATCATAAATAAAAGTTAGCAAAAATCCTTTGTTTTAAAAGACTAAATGAAGAACCTGTTTCCTATGGTGGGACATTTTAGTGTTCTTTTTGGTTCAGTCATATATTTGAGCAAAACTAAAGTAGCAGGAAGTAGTTTCAACCTAACCATTTAGCAACATGATGAAGCAGGATAGTATAATAGTAAAAAATACCATATATATCCTAGCACTTTTGTTTTACTTAGTAGAGAAGCCAGGCTTCTCAAATTTCCTTAGTTGAAACCAGGTTATCTATGTTGAAGAATCATGATAAGACTGTATGCTTTGCACCAGTTTGGACCATGGGACAAAAAGTTTTCTAGCAAAACAAAATTTGGCCGGGCATGATTGTGCATGTCTTTAATCCCAGCCCTTGGGAGGGAGAGGTAGGAGGATCTCCATGAGTCCGAGGCCACCCTGAGACTACATAGTGAGTTCCAGGTCAGCCTGAGCCTGAGTGAGACTCTCTCTACCTTGAAAAACCAAACAAACAACAACAAAACAATAAACAAAATTTTTATGATAGCCCAAATCATACAATATGCATATTATTATGCAACATGCCAAGAGACAGAGTGATATTTCTACCTAATGCATAATTTGAAAGAAAAACCACTCAACTTTTAGAACTGGCTGGTGTTCCTATTAGTATTTGATTTTACATTAGCAGCAGCCTCTCAAGGGGATGAAGCTATCTTCACTGAAATAGAATTTTCTCTAAAATTCATTTTAAGCCAAGGAAACTTGGAGCTGATTTAATTATGCTGCAGTGTTCTGCCAGTTGACCACCAAGTGCCTCTTCCTTTCACTCATCAATGGTGCTCTCTATTGGGAAGAAAAGCTGCCTTCCATCCCTAGCCATAGGTTGACACATCATTTAAAATAAACAGGGTCAATTTCGCTGTCTCCCATCTTAATGCTTCATAATGTTTCAGGGCAGAGAGATATATTTTGCATTGTAATATAGTTCTCCTAACCATATTGATAATAAAATGTTCACTCTAGGTTGGAAACATAATTTCATATTCATCCATCTCTCTCCAGCAGGGAGAAAGTTTTAATCATGCAATACGAAAGTGTTAACAGTGTGAATAGATAATGCATCTAAAACAAATTGAAAGGACTTTGGGAAACAGATTTTTTTCATAGAGAAAAGTTTAAAATTCATCTGGGGCTGATCTTTTGTTTCTTTGAGGGAAATAGTTCTCACTCATTGTAGCTTTTACCTATAAAATAGTAAAGAAGGGTGGCGCAGGGGACCCCTTGGGTGTGTGCAAGGTGATTAGTATCCTGTGAAGGGAAACTGGAATTTTTCTGTTCAATATTAACCACCTATAACACCATTTAGTCTGATAAAGGCCAACCCTGTGAATATTTAACTTTCACTGTGTTTGCTTTAGTGATAGTGGGTCACTTTCATATATGACGTATAGCTTGTTGCCTCTTATTAATTTGGCCTTAGCTGCTCTTTAAGATTTAATATTCTTTCAACAATTATATGCATAATGTACAGGGCAATGTACATTTAAAGTGCTAGAATATTAGGATTTAAAATATTACAGGTTTAGAAAGAATCTTAATCTGCCATCTAACTTATTTATTCAGTGATCAGTTGCAAATTTTTTACATGGTAGGTGCTGATAGGCCTTCAGTGAAATATAACTCCCATACTCTTATATACTCAGACTTTATTTTTGGATGAAGATGAAATGACAGCATAATATAATACAAGGCAGAGCTGGTTGACAGATCATGAGGCTCTTTCACGTTCGTAGCAGAGAAGGAGCCATGTGGTGAATGCGCAAAGACCTAGTAAGGGAACAGGAATAGGAAGAAGGGTTAGGCAGCCAGGGAACAGCAGCAAGCCAGACAACATCTGCTGGTGAATGTAAGGATTCAGTCAGCCGGTTTGTAGGCCATCCAGGTTTCTGAGGTTAAAAGTTCTGATTACCTTTTAAGAAATGTTGGTGGCTCAGGCAGGAGCCTATCTATCAGAGAGAGATATGGTTTCTTTGATCTAGTGTGCTTTCAAAGGCCTGTGTGATATGAACACAGATTATCTCTGTCATTCTCCCATGCTTTAATCAAACACTGTTTCCTGTTCTTGGTGGCTCAAGTTTATGAACCAATATGTGAGTCCAGGTGGAGAAAGATAAACCAGAAAGGGGATCTGGGGCTAGTATATGACACACTGTCTCTACTCACATAAAGTTAGGACTTTATTCATGGAATTGGTAGGAAAACATTGATGGCTTTGGCCTTTTAATCAAGGAAATGACATAACTGGATTTGCATTTTAAACAGATGTCTGAGTACAAGGGAGATAAGGAGAGATATGGTTTTTAATCACGGAAATTCTGGGGTCAAGCTATCTCTGCTTGGATTCCTTTCCTAATCTTATTAGCTCTGACCTTATTAACTTCTTTAAGCCTCGGTGATCTCATCTGTAGAGTGGGGATAAATAATTATCTGTTTTGTAAATTTGTTGTGGGGAATATATGAAGTAATATTTGTAATGTGCTCAGGCCAATGCTTGCCACAAAGAGAATATTCAGGGGCTATAGGGATTGCTTAGTGGTTAAGGCACTTGCCTTCAAAGCCAAAGGACCCAGGTTCGACTCCCCAGAACCTCTGTTAGCCAGATGCACAAGGGGGCACATGTGTCTGGAGTTGGTTTGCAGTGACCAGAGGCCCTGGCATGCCCATTCTCCCCCCCCTGTCAAATAAATAAATAAATACATAAATAATTTTTTTAAAAAGAGAATATTCTGTACCTATCACCTGCTATTTTTACTGTGATTCTGATGGCAGCTTGAATGAGGTTCCTGGAAACCAAAAGACCAGAAAAGAATCTGTTCATGACAAGACTTTAGGAGGTGTATTGATGTGGTAAATGAAGCCAATGATGAAAGAATTATAAGGGGCAAATACAATTAATAGTATGATAGGGACAGACTGAACAGGATTGGTGGAAATGTAGGTGTGAAGAAGAGGAAAATCATAGATGGTTCTAGGTTCTAGCCATATCAGTGGAAGTTGCTCACGTGATTGATCAGGATATAGGAGAATGGAGCAAATCTTGAGGGTATCCCACTCATAACTGCTGAAGGGCATTGCCAATGCCAGAGGGCTTTGTTTGATCACAGATCAAAGGGTGAAGTACTACAGAACTGATCTCTTGGCAATGACCCTTAGCCACTGTGTGGCAGAAGTTTGTGGGTTTCTCAGCGCCTTTGCTCCACATCGGGGACAACTGAACTTGGCTTTCCTGATGAGATTTAGCTTTGGGTTGTCACCGTGGCAACTTGCTGGATAACTAAGCATTTTTGGACTGCTTTTGTGTTCTGGTCTCACTGCTCTCATCCCTGAATAGTTTCTCCTGTACCATCTTTCCAAATAACCATTTTCACTGAAATCCCTGTGTCAGGGTGTGGCCCTGGAAGGAATGCAACTAAGAGTAAGGAAAGCAAAAAAAAAAAAAAACAAAAAACAGGAAGAGCAAAAAATAATTTGCCTTTGGTATTTTCAGGTGGAAATGCCTTTATAATATTCAAGTGGAAATGGTTAGGCATATGCTGTAACAGAAATATGTTAACAGACACAGGAATAATGACATTAAGTGGGAATTTAATAATTAAGCTCTAGGATTTTTGTTAGGCCAGTAAATTATTTAAAAGGAGAATGAGCTAGAGATATGGCTTAGCAGTTAATACCTGTGAAGCCTGAGGGCCCATGTTCAACTCTCCAGGTCCCACATAAGCCACATGCACAAGGTGATGCAAGCTAGTGGCACATGCAACTGAAGTTCAAGTACAGTGGCTGGAGGCCCTGGAGCACCAATTCTGTCTCTCATTCTCTCTCATTAAAAAAAGGGGCAGTTTGTTGGGCTTGCCTCAAAAAAAAAAAAAAAAAAAAAAAAAGGAGGTCATTGAAAGCTTGGGATAAAATGCCCCCACAAAGATAGCTTATAACATAAGAAGTTTGAAAAAGCTAATTAAATTCCTTTAAAGGGTTTTGAAAATTATGAAATTACCAGGCTTGGTGATGTATTATTGTAATCCTGACACTTGTAAGGTTAAGGCAGAAGGAATACTGTAAGTTTGAGGCTAGCTTAGGCTACATATAGGCTACATAAAAAGAACCTATCTCAAGAAAAAAACAAAAATCTTTTGGACCAACAAGAGAGTGATTTCATTGAAGCCAGAGAACAATTTTAAGGAAACATAGTTTGAGTTTTCTTACTAAAGTACAAATTCTTATAGGGAGAATATGTTTCATTTTAGTTATGCCCAAGTTGTCTCTACTATAATAATATGAAATACATATTTATTGAATGACTTCATTTCTCACCCTCCACTATGAGGATCTTGAAGCTGAGGTATTGAAATTAAGGGGTGAAGGGTAATTTAGTAATTATTCACATGACATAAAATCATTTATTTTCTCTGATTGGTTAATTATTTGCATATGTATGCTATGAAATGAATTCATATTGTGAAGATATAGGCCTTACCATGAAAAATAAATATTCTGTATAATTTACTATAACTGATATTGGTTATTTTGGCATGGGGCAGAAGAAAAAGCATAAAGTCTTTTTTTGTTGTTGTTGTTTGTTTTTTGAGGTAGGGTCTCAATCCGGCCCAGGCTGACCTGGAATTCACTATGCAGTCTCAGGGTGGTCTTGAACTCATGGCAATCTTCCTACCTCTGCCTCCTGAGTGCTGGGATTAAAGGCATGTGCCACCACACCTGGCCAAGCATAGAGTCTTAAAGGAGGTTTAGGGATAAGGATAGAGAACCCCCTCCAGTCTTTGTCCACTTCCTTTTGCCAATACAAATTCACTAAAATCCTCCTTCACTATGTTATCACTACTTCTTAGGTTGGAACAAGAAGTTGTAACATCAGTTATATTATCACAACATCATTAATTTGCCTCTGAGTTTTGATGTCATTTCATTTAGTTTTATTCTCTGTTGTTTGAGGCAATGCAGAGAAGTGAAATCACTCAATTCCTCGGCACCATAACATGGTCCCAATCTGTCAATTATTTGCTTATTATAGGGAGACTCTTATGAAAAAAAATTCTGTAAAATACTTGGAAATTTTTCACTGTCCTTTGGAAGTATAATTGAATTTAATTTGTAAAGCCAATTGGCATTTATGATACATTTATGAAGACAGGAAGGTAGCATTTACCTTAGGTTTAGGGTCTTTCTTAATTATTAGTTTTCCTTTAACATGCTGCACCTGGCTTTCAAGATTATTTAGAGAAAGCTGCTTCAATTTTTTCTAGAATTAAGAAAAAATGTGGCTTATTATTGGAAATAGAACTTATTTGTAACAAAATTAGCCAATTAAAAAAAATTCTAGGAAATTGTTCCATTGGGTCTGTTTGTGATGTAAAGAATAAGTTCTGATCAACTCATATATTTTATTCCAGTGCTTAGAGCCCCTTAGATTGTACTCAATGCCCTGCTGCATCCAAAATTATCTTCTTTTTACATTGTCTACCATTGTACTAAGTCAATTATCAAGTTGTCTTTTCTCATTTATACAAAGCCATTAAACCAATGTCCTGTCCTGTGCAGATACAATAAGCAATCACTGACAGTTTTCCACTTAATTACATGCTTCACTGGATGCTTCTTGATTGAAAATATTCTCTCATAATTTCTTTTGTTTTATGCTCCTGATCTCACCTGTGTAACACAGGGATGATAAAGAAAGATCTGATTCAACACCGTGGCTTCTGCAGGAAGTAGCTGTACTTGTCACTCCAATGAGACACAGAATATCTTTACCCTTTCCTGTCAGGTCAGGATGTTCGGTCTAGGTTCTTTCCTGTAGGTCACTGAATGTTTCATTTTTCAGGAGAGATTGCCCAGCTCTTGGGTTATGACTTCTCTGCAAGCTGTTCTTTAGTGACCAAATGCTTGCTTTCACTGGCCTTTTCTGATGTTTGGGGGATACAGAGGAATTGTGATATTTGTATTCAGGATTTTTTTTTTTAAACTTACTGAACTCCTGGTCTTCTGTTTCACAATTATTGAGCTCCTATAACCCCTAAGGCATGACAAGAAGCTCTCAAACAGCTTTTGAGAAATAGTTCTATTTACTGCATCCAGAAGAACATAGAGCTATTGTTGAACAAAGGGATGTATGAAATGCAGGGTATATTTGAATTCTTATATGACTTTTTTTAAAACAAATAGCTATTTTACAAACATGTTGTGTTAAATTCAGGCAGCCAGGTTGACCTCATAAAGAAGAAGCTACCTGCTGGGTCCCAAAATTCAATCTTTTCCTCCTCAAAAAAAAAAAAAAAAAAAAAAAAAAATATATATATATATATATATATATATATATTTATCAGAAAAGCTTGCTAAATACTACATTGAAATTTATCTTTTTGCTTAAAGTGTATGGTCTGTTAAAATCACTCAAAGAGATAACAATGTAGTTGTGTTCATGTATTACCTGCTGCTTTATCAATCAACATGGGAATAGTGCTGTATGAAAAACATTAGCATTAGAAGGAACCTCAGAGTTCATGTTGTAGTTACTTAGTTACCTTCTCCTTGCTGAGACAAAACATCTGAAAAAAAAAAAAAACTGATGGGAGGAAAGTTTTTTTTTGTTGTTTTTTTTTTTTTTTTACTTTGGCAGGGGAAAAGCATAGCATGAGAAGAGACTAGACATCCCCTCTGCCACAACAGGTAGAAAACAGCAACCGGACAGTGAGACAAACACTGGCAAGGAGAGCTGGCTTTAACACCCCTAAGCCACCCTAAGAAATGTAGCAAGTTACCACCTCCCAAATTGTTATCAGCTGGGAACGGAGTATTCAAAACACATGAGTTTATAGGGACCATCTGATTGAAACCACCACAAATAGTCATTCAGTTATCTTATTTTAATAAGATACAGAAGTAAAATGATTTCTCCTGATGACTATATTTATTAGATCTGGAATCAGAAAACAAGTTTTAAGAATAGTGATTGACAGCAGCTGAGAGACTGCTGGTGCGCCCATCTCTATCTGTCTTCCTCTCCTTCTCTCTCTCTGTCTGTCTCTCCCTGTGTCTCTCTCCAAAAATAAATAAAATAATAAATAAGAATAGTGATTGAGTATAGTATTTCTGTTATTCTGCTCATGAGTTTCTTCATGACAGTAAGTTTGGGAAGAAAAGGTATAATCTTACAGGTGCAAAGGAAATAAAGGTCAGCCTTGGGGGACCAAGGAGATGCTGCTGAGATTGTGCTGTAATGTTTTCTGGGGACTAGGTTGGCAGAGCACAGTGTTCTTCATTCAATTTGTACCTTGTGGGAATTGAATATTGTTTCAAATAGCTTAAACTCAAACTACTAGGTTATCTTTTATGACTGAACTCATTTTTTCTTTATCCTTTTTTTTTTTTTGACTAATTAAGATATCCAAAATTTAGTAGAAAGAATTATACAAAAAAGAAATTATACAAAAAGAAAAGGATACGCGGGTTTTGTATGGCTACTAATAAAAGACTCTTAGTGTACCCAAGTCCCTGAGCCTGGGAGATCTGGGCAATATGGAGTAGCCCTGGGTGACATCAGGGCAGTTGAACTAAACATTTGGGTTTAGTCACAATAAATAGCAAATGAAGATCAACCTGAGATTATCCTTAAAATCCAAGCAGAATTTCAGTTGTTTTTAAAATTTTTTTTTGTTTGTCTTTATTGAGGGAGAGAGAGAGAGAGAGAGAGAGAATTAGGCAGGGAGAGAGAGATAGGAAGAATCGGCATGCCAGGGCCTCCGGCCGCTGCAAACAAACTCCAAATGAGTGTGCCCCCTTGTGTCTCTGACTTACGAGGGTCCTGGGGAATCGTACCTGGGTCCTTTGGCTTTGTAGGCAGGCGTCTTATCTGCTAAGCCATTTCTGCAGCCCTCGAGTTGTTTTAAGAAGGTTGGCAGGACAGGGGTATGTGTTGAAGGTACATGTTTGGAAACATGTAAAGTTTTGGAGATGAGTGGGATGTGTGCTTAGTATAATGAATGCATTAGGCCTTTGTTGGAGTTACCTTGAATCTCCCCATTGTAAATAAGATGGATTTCAGCTGGTTTCTGAGGAGGGAAATGTAGGAAATGCAGTCTGAAAAAAAGGAAACAATGAGAGGAAGATACCAGGATGCTCAAGGCAGGAAGAGCTAAACCAGCAGCTTTGTGAAAAGGGGGAATGAATTTCTAAAAGAAAATCAAAGGAACATGGATCATACTAAGAGTGATTTACTGTAAAGTGAGAAACACACCTTTAAGATCTCAAGTTGGGGAGAAGATGATGCTAGTCATGAGTCTAAATGTTAGAAGAAATATAGTGCCACTTGGTAAGAAGTTGTATGTCAATAATAAAAGTAGAGGACAATTGATTATTATCAGTGTGGACGTTTTCAGATTGTGGCAACACTGTATGTGTGTTTGCTATTCTTTCTGGCTGGGTTGACAATGTCTGAGATGAGGATGACTACTGTCTATTTCACTGGTCCTCAAACTTATGGTACAGGCCCAATCAGATAGGTAGTATGTTAGCTTGAACCCAGAAATCTGGGAGAAAGTTACAACTGAAAAAACACTGGTGTGTTTTTATAAAGGAATTATAAAGGAACAAAATTTATACATTTTATGTTATAAAAATGACAAAAATATTATATAGAAAAACCCTACCTTTGGTTGGAAAAAGTATATTGTGAATGATTATAGATACAATGATTAAAAGTAATGAGTGACAATGCAATTTAAAGTTGTGATTAGGTGAAGGAGAAGAATGGGAATTTAGGGAGAAATAGGGAAAAGTTTAACTATACAGTGCCAGTTCTCACTAAAGTGCTGTCTGACAAAAAGAAAAAGAAATTATATGTAAAGGAATGGTTCACAGTTGAGTTTAGAAACTTATATTTGCACAGCAATTTTGAGTGATTACTTAATTTATGTGATGTGTTTTCTTTCTCTTGTTGAAAAGCAAGGATAGTGTCAGTGAGACGTAGAGGAGAAGCAAAAACCAGGAAGTAAAATTCCCCTGATGTTCTGAATGGGGCACACTGGCCTTGGGGCATCTATTCAGAGGAGGATTTGTACTGAGGAAAAGATGATGAAATATTAAAAAACATGTAAAACCTAAGGAAATGAGACAAAGTTGTAGAGGAAACCTTCTGAATCAAAACACTGTGGGGTTGAGCATAAGGGACAGAATTTTTATTAGTTTGTTATTAATAATATATTAGGGAGCAAGGCCAATAGAGAAATGAGAGAGTATATTATGGAAAAATGTGATTGGAATGTCTGAGAGATCAAATTATCTTTTCATTACTACATTTAAAAAAGACGAACATTTCAGAGACTGAAATATGTTCTGTTTTTCTGGGGACTCATATTGTTAAAAGCCCATTATAGCTTCTTTCTTGATATTAATGTACTTGCTGGGGCTGGTGAATCATGTCTGAGGACGTTGCTGTGCAAATCAAAAAGCATTTAATAAAGATTAGAGCTGAATTGTGCAAGAGGGTAGAAGACTGATGGTCTTGAACTGTAATAACGTCTCATAAATCCACGAGCTCTTGATTGACCTGGAGCCCAGACCCTGTTTCTGTGTCTGGGGGAACACTGGCCCAGAGAAGAAGTAAGGGCTGATGGGGTGGAGAGAAATGTGGCTGGATCATGTAACTCTTATTTGTAAACCCTATCTCAGGAGTTTGAAATAACGGGAACCATTTTCTGTTAGAATGTTATGTAGCAAATAGTCTGGTGACTGAATTAGCCCAAGTATTTCTGGAAAGTAAACAATGTAGGGAAGAAAAATAAAATTAAGGTCTCTGTGGTGAAGAGAAGTTTGTAGATTTGGAACTGTCTTGAATAATAGGACAGAGTGTGAATAGATGTTAAGAATGTCTACTAGAACAAGGCATGGTGGTACAGCTCTGTAATCTCAGACTCAGGAGGGGAAGGCAAGAGGATGAAAAGTTCAAGGTCACCATCAACTGCATAGTTAAAAGCAAACCCACCTGCATTAAATCCTATGAAATCCAAAATGCAAACAAAAAGTAATGAAGCAATAAGAGCTATGCTGTGGTAAGCGGGGAAGAGAGAGTGAAAGGAGACATAGATATCAAAATATTTGATCCTAGTTCATATGATCATTTTATATAATATTCTATGTATAATAAATAAAATACTTTACCAATAATTATCCTTTACTACACAGGGAACACAATGATATGTTCTATCTTATTCTATTCTATTGAAGATCATTGATTTCACAGCCCATTAAATAAATTGATTTTATGACCCAAAAGTAATTTGCCATGTAGAATTTGAGAAATGTTCTTTGATATGTTTCCTGACTGGAAAACTATACCACAAAGTTAAAATTTTCATTTCCTGTATTTCTTTGAACTAAGAGTCCAGATGTGATTATATTTGGTCAATCAAATGCACTTCCATGAAATTTGAGACCACATTTAAATATTTTTTAAAATTCTTATTTGTGGAAAATAGACTGAGTGTTTTTCCCAGTGGAACTCTTGTTTCTAAACACTAGCTTTAGAGCTGTTGAGAGCTAAGGCTTGAATCAAAGCTAACACTGACTTTCTGAAGTCAGGTTTCCAGTAGCAGTCTCCTAATTGCCCTACTTCCTAGCATGTCAAAGGAAGAAGTTGCCCTGTAGGTCAGGCAGCTCTGAAGTAGCTCTCTTACAATTCTTACTCAAACCCAACCTACATTCTGCTTGTCTGCCTGTACCAATGATATTGTAGGAACCTGGATGTCTTTTTTTATATTATTTACTTATTCATTTATTTGAGAAAGAGCAAGAGAGAAAGAGGCAGAATGAGGCAGATAGAGAATGGGTGTGCTAGGGCCTCTAGCCATTGCAAATGAAATCCAGACACATGCACTACCTTGTGCATCTGGCTTACTGGCTTATGTGGGTACTGGGGAATCAAACCTCGGTCCTTAGATTTTGCAGGCAAACACCTTAATGGCTAAGTCACCTCTCCATCTCTTTTTTTTTTTTTTTTTTTGGTTTTTGCGAGGTAGGATCTCACTCTGGTCCAGGCTGACCTGGAATTCACTATGTAGTCTCAGGGTGGCCTCAAACTCTCGGCGATCCTCCTACCTCTGCCTCCCGAGTGCTGGGATTAAAGGCGTGCGCCACCACACCCGGCTCTTTTTTAAAACTCCATTCTGTCTCTTATCATTAACAAAAGGCTGGAATGTTAGGGCTGACAGGCTCCAATATGGAGTCACCAAGGACATCAGGATGGGACAGATACATAAGGAAGTGGATTATTCACATTCCTCAAGAAACCACCCAGCCATTATCTCCTCCTTGCCTGCAATGCCCCCAGGTTATGGTTTCCTGGCCCCTTATTTTGTAAATCACCTGGTCACTGTTCTGGTGTCACACCCTGGCTATCTTAGATGTCCCCTAAAGGAACCTTTCTTATTCAAACAGTTCTTTTCCTCACCTTCCCACAACTGAAAGCCCTATAAAGCCCACTGCCTGAGGATCTCAGGTGGAGTGTGCTCCTGTCTTGTGAGCCAGCCCTGGCAGCTCATGCTTTTCCCAATACAGCTTTCATCCTTGCCTCAGAGTGGTTTGCATGGTCATAGTCACTCCTGAACCTTACACTTTCTTCTAAAAATTTTTATCTTCTATTAATCAACTCTAAGCAGACAATATTTATAACCCTCTAATAATAATCAAGTGAGAAGACCAAAGGGAACTAAGAGGAGAAATGATTCCATAATATATACATGTAAAATATATACATTGTATCTTAAAACATCTTTTAAAGGATAGAAGGCAAGTCCTTCTTGTCATGCTGCACTAGGGGACACTGAACTTGTGACCATTAAGTGCAGCCTCTTAGATTACTTGCATTTGCCGTTATCCAGTTTAACCATTTACATGTTAACTATGTGCTGGTTGATTGAATACCTTCCATCATTGGGAAAATTCAGAGCATTTTTCACTTACAGGAATTCCCCTTGTGAGAAATGGCTCCAATGAGCAGAAAGATGTTTGAGTTCAGCCTTGTGGTAGGATAGAATCAAGTCACAGTGACCATTTAATGAATCATGCAATTTGGTGAATAAACCAATCTGTTTTTCAGCTTTAGTCTCCCTCCTAATTAGCTACCAACAACCTCTAATACTCACAAATCTGACTGCTTCGTGTGCTTTTCTTTCTTATGAGCCTTCTATGAAGACTTGCTTTGTGGAGTCATATTTAACTCTATATTCATTGGAATAATTGGCTTGAAATCTTACCTGATGAGGACAAATTCTACCAACATTAAAAGGCCTAATGTTAATGCCTTGAAAGTAGTAGCCTTGAAGAATACTCAAAGAATTAATGATAATGACATATAATAATGTCTATGAAAATAATTGCTATTCTACTGACAAAAGTATCAGAAATATTATCCATTCCCAATATTTGTTCTCACATTCAATGGTTTAAAAAAAGATCATTTACAATCCCAGAAAAAGCTTCAAAGCTGTTTTTAAGCTTAAAGGAAATGTCAAAAATGGGGAACAAAACCTGAAAAGACTTGTCTGTTAACTGCTAATCTTCCAAGTAGTTGAAACAAGAAAATCTACAGAGCCTAAGGGTTTCTGCCTAAGGACACAGACTAATGCCAAATGCTTTGTTTAATCCAGGTATTTTCCTTCCAGCTAAATAAGCCTTGAGGCTTCTAGAAAGCCATAGCAATTGAAATATAGGAAAGTATACTTAGGTGTTCCTCTAATGGAAGACTGCTTGGTGAATTTTGATAATTAAATTTAACTCCCTTGAGAACATCAGAGTGAAATCACATCATAAAATTTTATTTCACTAAGAAATAATAACATTAACAGCAAGTCAATGTTTATTTGAGGTATGCTGATACCTTTAAATATGCTGCAAAACAATTAAAAATGTTTTATTTTTATTTATTTATTTGAGAAAGAGTCAAAGAGAGAGAAAGAAGCAGACAGAGAGAAGTAAATGGGCAAGCCAGGGCTTCTAGCCACTGAAAATGAACTCCAGACACATGTGCCAGCTTGTGCATATGGCTTACATGGGCACTGGGGAATTGAACCTAGGCCCTTAAGCTTCACAGGCAAGTGCCTTAACTGCTAAGCCATCTCTCCAGCCCCAAAATAGGTATAATTTTTTGGTGAATGCAAATTAATTAATCATTAAAAATATTTATTTACTTATTTGAGAGAGAGAGAGAGAGAATGGGTGCACAAGGGCCTCCAGCCACTGCAAATGAACTCCAGGCACGAGCCACACTATGCATCTGGCTTACATGGATAATGAGAAATCAAACCTGGGTCCTTAAGCCTCCCAGGTAAGCACTTCAACCTCAAAGCCATCTCTCCAGCTTGAATTAATTAATTTTTAAACATAGATTGTAGTATGTCCCCTACCCTGGATCCCCATTTCCCTGAGGGCCCTCTTCAGTAGAGTTCTTTGTGTCACTATGAAGGAATTAGGGCATCTGTCTCTGGGGAGTGCTGTGCCTCAGGGTGTTTCTAACTGCCTCTTAGCTCTTTTGTAATGTATAATTTTTTTTATTGACAACTTCTAGATTTACAGACAATAAACATGGTAATTCCCTTCCCCTCCCCCACTTTCCCCTTCACAACTCCACTCTCCATCATATCCCCACCATCTCTCTGTTAGTCTCTCTTGTAATTTGATGTCATCATCTTTTTCTCCTATTATGAGGGTCTTGTGAAGGTATTGCTAGGCACTGCGGAGTCATGGATATTGAGGCCAATTTCTATCTTGACAGTTGCATTCTAAGGAGTCATACCCTTCCTTTGGCTCTTACATTCTTTCCAACACCTCTTCTGCAATGGACGCTGAGCCTTGCAAGGTGTGGTAGAGATGTTTCAGTGCAGGACACTCCTCTGTCACTTCTTCTTAGCACTATGTTGCCTTTGGGTCATCCCAGTGGTCACTGCCATCTGAAAAGAGAAGCTTCTCTAACCAGAAGTGAGAGTAGCATCAATATGTGAATATAAACATTAAGTGTAGTGCTTACAAGGCAGTTTGGTGAGCATAGTATATGCATTTAGCCAGAAAAGAGCAGGCTTTATACCCCTAAGGCTTATGACCTCCCCTGCCATAGACTTTTGATTAAGTTTTCAGTACCAGGCATGTATTCCCTCCTGGGGAGCAGGACTCCAGTCCAACTAGAGAGCAGTTGGTTTTCCCCAAAACAGACATTTCCATATTGCATCCATTCGGTCATTTCGTGTGTCTGGCCAAACTTGAGGCTTCCAGTGTCCAATGTTTTCACCGATAACTTCTGTCTGTAGCATGTAGTGCAGATTTTTTTTCAGCTTTCAGTTGTCTGGTCTATAGGGAGAGGGTTTTCAGCTCAGCCACAGCTTGATTTCTCAGTGATCTTGTCACCCAGGCATGTGGAGTCTTCAGCAATGGGGTTTTACCATCTATTTCTCATGGGAAACCAAGGGCCTTGGCAATAGCCTGTAATGTTTTGGAGGCTACAGGGACCTCCCTGGCCAACAACTCACTGGACAACAACTCACTCCTATCCCTGGCACTGAAAATTTTATAGTAACAATCTATGGCTTCTGGATGTGCCATTATCCGAAAAAGTAGGTTTTCATATGTCTTATTCAGAAGATCTTGAATTTTGATTGACTCTCCCCCCCACCCTTCTTTTACTCAATCTCTTCCCCTGGCCTCGCTTAGGCCTTTCCACTTCCTGTAATATGTTCTTCTACTTACATATATACAATACCCTCCCCTTAATTCCTTCCCTCTCCTCCCTCCCTTATAGCCTTTTTCTAGCTTACTGGCCTTTGCCAACAATTTTTGGTGCCAGCTCACATGCAAGTCTGTACATTTGTAACTAGGATCCACATATGAGAGAGAACATGTGATGTTTGGCTTTCTGAGCCTGGGTTACCTCACTTAGTATAATACTTTCCAGATCCTTCCATTCCCCAGAATATTTCATAATTTCATTTTTCTTTACTGCTGAATAGAACTCCATTGTGTAAATGTACTACATCTTTATTATCAATTCATCTGTGGAGGGACATCTAGGCTGGTTTCATTTCCTAGATATTATGAATAGAGCAGCAATAAACATGGTTGTGCAAGTATCTCTAAGGTAGTGAGAAAAGTCATTAGAATATATACCTGGGGTCCTATAGCTGGATCATATGGTAAATCTATTTTTAGCTGTCTCAGGAACCTCTACACTGATTTCCACAATGGCTGTACCAGATTACATTCCCACCAACAGTGTAGAAGGGTTCCCCTTTTTATGCATCTTCACCACATTTATTGACATTTTTTTTCTTGATGATAACCATTCTGACAGGAGATGAAATCTCAAAGTAGTTTTAATTTGCACGTACCTGATGGCTAAGGACGTAGAGCACTTTTTTTTTAGATGTTTATAAACCATCTGTATTTGTTCGTTTGAGAACTCTCTATTTAGTTCCATAGCCCATTTTTTAATTAGGTTCTTTGATTTCTTATTGCTTTGTTTTTTGAGTTCTTTGTATATTCTGGATATTAGTCCTCTGTGAGATGTATAGCTGGCAAAGATTTTCTCCCATTCTGTAGGTTGTCTCTTTACTCTATTCACAGTGTCCTTTGCTGTGCAAAAGCTTTGTAATTTCATGAGATCCCAGTGGTTGATTAGTGATTTTATTTCCTGAGCAACTGGGGTTCTAGTCATAAAGTCATTGCCTATGTCAATATGTTGAAGGGGTCCCCTAACTTTTCCTCTACCAGTTTCAGAGTTTCAGTTCTGATATTAAGGTCACTGATCCATTTGGCCTTGATTCTTGTCCATGGAGAAAGACAAGGATCTATTTTCATCTTTCTACATGTAGATATCCAGTTTTCCCAGCACCACTTGTTGAAGAGGCTGTCTTTTCTCCAGTGAATATTTTTGGTATTTTTGTCCAAAATCAGATGGCTATAGCTGCCTGTATTAACATCTGGGTCCTCTATTCTGTCCCATTGATCTATATGTCTGTCTTTGTGCCAGGGCCATGCTGTTTTTGCTATTATGACTTTGAAATATAGCTTGATACAGGGTATGGTGATATCACCAACCTTATTTTTGTTGCTCAAAATTGTTTTGGCTAATCGAGGTTTTTTGTGCTTCCAAATGAATGTTAGGATCATTTTTTCTATTTCCATGTAGAATTCCATTGAAATTTTTATGAAGATTGCATTAAATGTGTAGATTCCTTTTGGTAAGATTGATATTCTCACAATATTGATTTTTCCTATCTAAGCACATGGGATGCCTTTCCATTTTCAAGTGTCTTCTGCAATTTCTCTCTTGAGTGTTTTAAAGTTCTTGTGGTAGTTTTAGTAGATACATTCAGTTTTTTATTAGCTTGTAGTTTGGATCTGCAACCACCTAGCTGGAGGCAGTGTCACTGGGTGGATCTCAGGTTCCTGCCCTAAAGTGTGGTGGTAGGTTTGAAAGTCCAATCTAAAGATATGCAAAGTGTGCCTAGCTGGAGTTCCTAAAGTGTATTGTGTGAAAAGTAAAGTTGTGCTGTGTTGTGTGGCTTTTGGCTTGTGCTTCTCTCTCTCTCTGCTTGGACCTGTGAAAGCAGGCCAGTTTCTTCTGCCATTATGAAACTTCCCCTGGATCCCTTCCTCCATAACTGCCTGGTCTGGAAGTTCATGTCAATGAACCTGAAGCTGTCTGCTACAGAAACTGGTAGAGAGTGGGTTGAGATTAATCTGACCGTATGAGTTTTCATCTTTTGGAACTTTTGTTTTGGAGGAATGGGCGTGGACTTGGTCCTTGCAACTGAACATGCCAAGTTTTGTGGACTATTCTGTTGAGAGTTGGAGAATGCTAAGTGAAGACAGTACTGAACTTCGAGGTTTGGCTCATGATATTGAAGGAAAGGCTACAGAGGATTTTGTTGGAACTGTGCTACTGGCATAAGGGATGGCTGTGTTCTGTTGCCCAGACCCAGAGAGTTTGATCAAGGTTAAATTTGTAATTGACTGATGTGCTTGGCTAAAGATATTGGACTGAAAGATTTAAAAATTTAAGTTGAAAAACCTCAAGCAAGTTAAAATTACAGGCACCAAGTCTGCCTATTGTCAACACATTAGCAATCTTAAGGAAGATGACCCAACTGCTTTACATTAAAACAATGGAGAACATGGATACCTAAGAAAAGACTATAATAAAAAATTTAAATCTTTTGGAAAGGACAGTGGAGAAGGATTTTCAAGTTTATGATTTATTTTGTCCCTGAATTAAGAATATGGCTGTGTCCTGCCCACGTGGTATTGATTTCAGGAGCATGAAAAATGCATGGAGTGGTCATGAAGTACACAAGGTTCCAGGAACCATTGCTGACATGTAGAATGAGGCAGGGTGTGATGACCCTGATAGGCTGAAAAAGCCTTTGGAAGATGGACCATGGTTTGTAAGACAACCTGAAGATGTTTTGGATATACCAGGATTGTGCAAAGGCTACCATGAATGTACTGTTGGCCTAGAATGGAAGTGTTCCCTGGCTACTCTGCCCAGCTGGAAGGTCAGAATTGGAAAATCTGGGGACTGTCAGTCTCTGGTTATATTGAACTTGAACTGCAGAAGTTTGATGCTTGTTTGATGGCGATTGAATTCTCATTATTTTAGTCTCTTCTTGCTATGCCTTACACCAGTTGAAAAGGTTTACTCTGTGCCTTTATATATTGAAAGTATTTAACTTGTTTGATTTAACAGGACTCACTATCTTAAGTTGGTCAAGACTGTGGGATCCTTTGAAATTTGACTGAATACAATTTACAATGTGTGATGGTTTTGAATCTATTGGGGGCCAGGGGTGGATTGTAGTAGTTTGAATAGATGGCCCCCAATATATTCAGTGTTTCATTAGCTTGCAGCCACCTAGCTAGCGGAAGTGTCACTGGGTGGATCTTAGGGTCCAGACCTAAGGTGTGGTGGTGGGTTTGAGATTCCAATATAAAGATATGCAAAGCATACCTAGCTGGAGTGCCTGAAGTATGCTGTGCTGTGTGGAATTTGGCTTGTGCTTCTCTCTCTCTGCTTGGGCCTGTGAAAGCAGGCCAGCTTCTTCCATTATGAAACTTCCCCTGAATCTGTAAGCTTCAATAAATCCCTTCCTCCATAACTGTGCCTGATCTGGAAGTTCATCTCAGTGGACCTGAAGCTGTCTGCTACAGTTCTCATCATAGAGATCCTTCACTTTCTTGGTTAGTTTTATTCCAAAGTACTTTTTATTTTTCTCTTCTTTTCTTTCTTTCTTTCTTTCTTTCTTTCTTTCTTTCTTTCTTTTTTTTTTTTTTTGAGGAAATTGTGAATGGAAGAGATTCCATGATTTCATCTTCCACGTTTGTTGTTAGTATATAGGAAAGCTACTGATTTATGTGTGCTTATTTTGTATCCTGCTACATTCCTAAAAGTGTTTATCAGCTCTAACAGTTTGTTGGTAGAGTCGTTAAGGTCCTTTATGTATAGAATCATATTATCTGCAAATAATGATAGTTTGATCACTTCCTTTCCAATTTGTATCCCTTTTATGAGTGTCTCTTGCCTTGTTGCTATAGCTAAGACTATATTAAATAAAAGAGGGGACAATGTACACCCTTGTCTTGTTCCTGAATTTAGTGGAAAAACTTCAAGTTTTCCCCATTTAGTATTATGTTGGCTGTAGGTTTGTCATAAATAGCTTTTATTATGTTGAGATTGTTATGGGGTCTGGTGTCACACAAGTAAGCCCATCAATGAAATGTGAGGCAAAGTTTTATTGGGTAAAAATGGTAAAGAAGAAAAAAAAGAAAAAGAAGAAAAGCTGGTGCACACCAGGTCTACACCCAAGAGTTGTTTGGAGTGTCAGCTTTTATTGGAAAAAAAAACTACACAATGTTTATTGTAAAATCAGGATGGGAGTTAAACCATAAATCACAATTCACATGTTGCAGTTACAGTGATAAAAGTAACTTTAAACATAAATGGGAATTCGGCAGGGGCATTCCATTCTTAGAAGATTAAACAAACTTGTAAATCAGTTACAGAAGCACCTGGGGGGGGGGCGGATATTAGGCCAGAGTCTCCAAGTGTCTTGCTTATCTGCCCTTAAGGATTTTGCTTAACAGTGCAGGCCCAGGGTAATACTATTCAGAGCAGCAGAGCATCCTGTTTAACTACTATCCACACCTGCTCAAGCAAGTGTAAATTGACTTCTATTTTTCTCTAAGTTTGATGTAAAGAAATAAGAACATTTTGCTCTCTTTACAGAGATATGTTCCTTATATTCCCACTTTCTGTAGGACTTTTACCATGAAAGATGTTGGATTTTGTCAAATGCCTTTTCTGTATCTATTGAGACGGTAATGTGATTTTTGACCTTCAGTCCATTTATATACTGTACTACATTTATTGATTTGCATATGTTGAACCATCCCTGCATCTCTGGGATAAAGCCTATTTGGTGGGGGTGAATAATCTTTCTGATATATTCTTGTATTCTGTTTGCCAATATTTTGTTCAGAATTTTTGCATCTATGTTCATGAGGGAGGTTGGTCTTTAATTTTCTTTTTTTTTTTTGGTCCTGTCTTTGTCTCGTTTTGGTATCATAGAAGGAGTTCAGTGGTATTCCTTCCTTTTCTATTTTATGGAAAAGTTTGAGAAGCATTGGTGTTAGTTCTTCTATGAATTCACCAGTGAATTTATCTGGGGCTGAATTTCTTTTAGTTTGGGAGATTTTTTATAACAGCCGGGATCTCTGTGCTTATTATAGGTCTATTTAAATGCTTTATCTCATCTTAGTTTAATTTTTGCATTTCATATAAATCTAGGAAGTCATCCATTTCTTTTAGATTTTCTAACTTAGTAGAGTATGTGTTTTTAAATTATGTCCTTATTATTTTCTGAATTTCTTTGGTATCTGTTGTAATGGTGCCTTTTTCATCTCTAATTTTATTAATTTGTGACTCTTTCTTTAGGTCAGATTTGCTTAGGGTTTATCAATCTTGTTTACCCTTTTCAAGAACCAACTGTTTGTTTCATTGATTCTTTGTTGTTTTATTTTGGTTTCTATTTCATTAATTTCTGCCCTAATATTAATTATTTCTTCTCATCTACTGATTTGCTTTGCTTTGTTCTTCTTTCTCCAAGGCCTTAATGTGAAGCATTAAGTTGTTTATTTGTGACCTTTCTAATTTGCTAATGTAGGCACTTAAAGCTATTAATTTTCCTCATAGGACTGCCTTCATCATGTCCCATAAGTTTGGTATGTTGTGTTCTCATCATCATTTAATTCTATATATATATTTTTTTATTTTCTGTTTGATTTCTTCAATGACCCAATCATCATTCAGAAGTGTACTGTTTTTGTGTATGCTCTGGAAGTTTTCTTGTTGCTGACTTGTAGTTTAATCCCACTGTGATAAGATACATAAAAGGAATTTCAATTTTCTTGTCTTTGTTAAGATTTGCTTTGCGTACTAATATATGGTCGATTTTAGAGAATGTTCCATGTTCTGCTGAGAAAAATGTTTATTCTGTAGCATTTGGATGGAATGTTCTGTAGATATCTGTTAGGTCCATTTGTTCTATGACATCATTTAATCTAGATGTCTCTCTGTTTATTTTTTGCTGAGATGATCTGTAAATAGATGAGAGTGGGGTATTGAAGTCACCCACTATAATTGTGCTTGGTGTTATCTGTGACGTTAAGTCTAATAGTGTTTGTCTGATGAACTTGGGAACACCCATGTTAGGTGCATATATATTTAGAATTGTAATGTTTTCCTGGTGAATTTTTCCTTTAATCAATATAAAGTTGCCTTCTTTATCATTCTTCACTAATTTTGGTATGAAGTCTATCCTGTCAGATATTACGATAGCAACACCTGCTTGTTTCTTAGGGTCATTTGTTTGGAATACTGTTTTCCATCCTTTCACCCTAAGATAGTGTCTGTCTTTTATGGAGAGATGAGTTTCTTGGAGGCAATAAATAGAAGGATTCTGTCTTTTAACCCAATCTGCAAGCCTGTGTCTTTTGATTGGGGCATTGAGGCCATTAAGAGTTATTATTGAAAGGTATGTATTTGTATTCATCATTCTTCTTATTTTGTAGTACTTCCCTTTTCCCCTTTACTCTCTTGTATTAAGTGTTTTTGAGTGTGATTTATTTTCCCTGTTTCCTCATGTGTGTGCTTTTCTTTCTCTTCAGTGTGGAGGATCCCTTCAAGCATTTTCTGTAGAGCTGGCTTAGTTGTCATATATTCCTTTAGCCTGTTTTTGTTGTGGAATGTCCTTATTTCTCCATCAATATGGATGGAAAGCTTTGCTAGGTAAAGTATTCTTAGTTGACAGTTGTTGCCTTTCAGAATTTGGAATACATCATTCCCAGCCCTTTTGGCATTTAAAGCTTGTGTTGAGTAATCTGCTGTTATCCTGATGGGCTTGGCTTTATAAGTGACTTGTTTGTTTTTTCTCTCTAACAGTTTTCAATATATTTTCTTTGGATTGTGTTTGGTTGTTTAATTATAACAACATGGTGAGGAGAGGTCCTTTCCAGGTGTTTTCTCATTTTTGAAGAAATGTTCTATGATTTTCTTTTTTTCTTTTGTATTTTTTTTTTTTTTTTTTTTTTTTTGGTTTTGAGAGGTAGGGTCTCACTCTGGTCCAGGCTGACCTGAAATTAACTATATAGTCTCAGGGTGGCCTCAAGCTCATGGTGATCCTCCTACCTCTGCCTTCTGAGTGCTGGGATTAAAGGTGTGTGCCACCATGCCCAGCTTATGATTTTCTTTAAAATGCCTACTATGCCTTCGGAGTGAAATTCTTGTCTTTCTACTATGCCCTGAATTCTTACATTTGATCTTTTCATGGTGTCCCAAATATCTTGAAATTCCCATTCATTACTTTCTATTAGCTTGTCTTTCTGTTTATTAGACTGTATTAGATCTGATACCTAGTCTTCTAGTTTAGATATTTTGTTCTCTCCTTCAACCATTCTATTGATGAGAGTTTCTACAGAGCTTTTTTTTTTTTATTTGACTTATTGTGTTTTTCATTGCTAGTATTTCTGACTGGTTTTTCTTTTTTATTTCTATTTCATTATTCATGTCTTGTGTTGACCTCCTTATTTCACCAAATTGGTTTTCTGTGTCTTCCTTTATTCCTTTGATTTCCTCTTTGAGTTCTTTGCTCATAGTTATAATCATTCTCTTGAAATTTTTCTCAGGCATTTCCTCTAAATCAGTCTCACTGTTGGTCATTTCTGATGGATTTATAATTTTTCAGGGAATTGTATTGTGATGATGTTTTTGTGATTCTTATATTAAAATGCAGAGATTTTTGCATCTTGAATTAATTTGCTGCTTGGGTTTTCTAATTATCTGCAGTATTCTTGGATGTATCAGTAAATCTTATATATATCTTCAGGATAGGAGCTTAAGGTACTAGGTGTGGCCCTTAAAAGGCTCTCAGAGTAACTACAAAAGTGACCCTAGGTGTTGGGTTTGTCTGCTATGTAAGTATTCTAGTAGCCTGGCTGGGACAAAATACAGACAAATTCTAAATTTTAAATGAAAAATAGATACATTCAATGAAAACCATCATAGAGTATTTATGCAAGAGTATGTGTTGACCCCAGCATGCAGGCTAATTCTTCAGAATAAATGGTCTATGCTTTTACATAAAAAAAAAATTAGGTCTGCTAACAAAGTCAAAGTCCCTAAGGCTGTGTGTTGCATCACACCCTTAATCCTGTCAACTGGAAGGTTAAGATTTCTGTTCTGTAGAGGATTCCAAGGTCAGCTGTGACCAAGTGAAACCCTGCCTGAACGAATGACAGAAGAGGAGACAAAGGCACCATAAATCAGGAAGCAACAAACAACAACCCAAAAATATAGCTTATTTAAGAATGACAAATCTGACCATCCATCAGATTTAACACATAATTTACCCTGACATGGAAGGTGTAATTAGTACTTTTGATGCAAGCCTATATACCAGGCTTTTTTGGTGGGTACTGACCAGGTGTAAGCAAGGTTACTTTTTGGAATGGCTTTGATCTCAGCTATGCTGCACACCCACTTGGGTCCATCTTTGCTGTGCTGTGAAGACAAGTAGGCTGGCTGGGTCAGTGGATTGCTGCTCTGATAGCCTGTACTGTGTGCTGTGTAGGTGAGTCCCTTCCCCAGGTCTCTCATACTTGCTGGCACTTGTGCTGACAGTGGGGTGAGGGGAGGGTGTGGATGGTGGCTGAAGTTGTCCTGCTGGTTCCTGCAATCCTCTTCCTCATGAGCTGCTCCACTGGACCCTGCTGTCCTCCCCTTCACATTTCTCAAGTTTGTGAAGAGGCTTGTGTGAATGGAAAAATCCCCTCACCTGCCTTTTCCTGTGGCTGAGGCTTAGGCCTGGCAACCATGGCCACACAGACCTGGTGCCACCACTGCCTGCTTCTATAGTCTCTACACACACTAGATATCTCTTACTTCTTTGCTGTGGTTGATAATTTCTTATGCACCTCCATTTTTTAGTAGAAGAGTGTATTTTGCTGTTTTTTGTTTTTTTTGGGGGGGGGTGCTTTTTCTCCCCTAGGCTGCTTTGGCATGGTTCATATGCTACCACCTTAACTGGAAATCTGTCTTGTGCCTGTTATAATCTTCCCATCCCCTCTTCCACAGTAGTCTCTGAACCTTGGCAAGTATGTTATCCATTAATGCTGACTTCTCTGTACCTTCTGTATTTTTTTTATGATGTGCTTTGGTTTACCACAGTGTTTCTTGCTGTTTTCCCAGGTATAGATGTCAGGCTAGCCTTGGGATCTATACTCATTTCACTGCTTCCTTTGCACTTTCTCTGGACACTGGTATAGGTGGCACATCTCATTGTGAGCCTTTGACTGTCCTTTCTTGTGTTGATGGATCTTGGATTTCCCTAGTATTTTCTGCCATCTGTAAGATAAAACAGATTCTCTGACCAAGGGTGAGAGTAGCTTTCATTAAAACTGACATGCCTAGGAGCTTTAGAACATTTTGATGAGACTACAGGGAACACTGGGGCTTCTCTCTAGATATTGTGATTATCGTGAACACAGTACTAGTTATGAGTTCTCTCCAACTGAGAAGGCCTTAAGTCCAATCAGAGGGTAGGTGGTTACTTACAAAGACTGTGTACCACTACTGCTAAAGTATGTATATCTTGTTTGGCTGGTGAATTTTGTGTGTGGCAGGGTCTCCTACTTAAAAACAATTACCAAAAGTGGAACAGTTGGGAAAAGGTATATAATTTAATACAGCACCAAAACCACAAAGCTTTCATTATGACAGGAATTAAGTCAAACTTCATAGTTATAACTCTAAACATCAATGGTCTCAATTCACCAATGAAGACACAGGCTAACTGGCTGGATCAGAATAATGGATCCATCTAGCTGCTGTCTACAAGAAACACCCCTCACTGTTAAAGATTGATACCTCCTCAGGATGAAAGGATGGAACACAACGATAACAAACAACTGGGTGTGGCTATACTAATATCTGACAAAATATATTCAAACCAAAAGTAATCAAAACAGACAAATAAGGGTATTTTTTTTTTTTTTTTGCTCAGCAAGGGAATGATCCAAAAGAGGGTATCACAATCATAAACTTATATGCACCAAACACTGGTGCACCACATTTTAGAAAGCAAAAGCTACTTGATATCAAACCAGAAATAATTCCCAATACCATCATAGTAGGGGATTTCAATATTCTACTATTATAAATAGACAGATCATCCAAGCAGCAAATCATCATGGAAACAATGGAGCTTAACACCACCATTGACCAATTAGACCTAATGGACATCTACAAAATATTCCACTGTAATTCCACAGAATACATTCTTCTTAACATCTCTAAAATAGACAATATGTTAGGGCATAAAGCATTCTTCCATAAATTCAGGAAAATTGGCATAACTCCCTGTGTCTGACAGCAATGCATTAAAGCTAGAAATTAATAACAAGAGAAACAACAGAAAACACACAAACGCCTGGAGACTGAGCAGCTCATTATTAAACAATGACTGGGTCATAAAAGAAATCAAAAAGGAAAGTATACAATTTCTAGAGCTGAATGATAATGAAAACACATAATACCAGAATTTATGGTACACAATGAAAGCAGTTTTAAGGGGAAAATTCATAGCTCTAAATGCCTTCATATCAAAGACAGAAAGATTTCAAGTGAATAACTTAACCATCCACCTAAAGGCAGTGGTACATGTTTTATAGATGGAAGGGAATTCAGAGAGATCAAGTCTCATGTGCAACCTATGGGGGAGCAGATTTTAAACCCAGGTCATCTGTTTCCAGCATTTCTTGGAATTTCAATGTGTCCTATCTTCTTACATCCATAAAGCCCAACATTCATGCATCAAGCAACTTCCCGCTTTGGCATCTTGGCTAATTCAATGACTCATTAGGTTAACTACATCATGTGTACAACCTACTTACTATAATTAGAATTGGTAGTTGGTAGATTAAAACAAAAAGTCCATGGTTTGGAGGAATGAAGACAAATGGTGTCCTTGTGGATGTCTGTTATGCATTATATAAATTATTTAATGTTATAGTGAATTTTAAAATTAATCTTTGATCCAATGACATAATAACAATAAGTAATACAATTTTGCCAAATGTTTCAATTAATTTAAAGAATTATGTGCTTCTTTATATAAATCTAAATAATATCAATAATTGCTTGTAAAAGAGATTTTATCCCTTCTTTACAAGTTATATATTAAAATTATCCAAAGTATTTCAAAATGCTAATAAATTACTTTGTATGGATTTTGGCAAAACTCTGTAAGTACTTAAATAATTCTCATAGCCTAATGGAAAAAAGTATAAATATAGTAAATTTTGAGTCCACTTTATGTCAATACTGTTAGTGAATTTACTTATTTATTTATTTATTTATTTATTTATTTATTTATTTATATGAAATATCTGACAATCAATTGTAATTTCCAAAAGAGAATATCCAGGTAAATTATATGTTTTCAAAATTAGACTCTACAGAGTGTGGCTAATACATTAAGCTGTCTCAATCAATGTACACAAATTGTACATTTTCTTCCTAAAGGTAGAACTAACTTGAATACTTATGGTCTAAATTTCCCCAGGTTTTAAGACATTTATTCTCAGAAGATAATTTTCCTACCACTTGAGTTAGTATTAGTTCCTTTCCAAAAATATGCTGTTATCTTCTCAGCCAGTTGAGTTTCATCTTTACTCAAGAGTTTTGAATGGTGCAAAATTTGGAAGTACAGAAACCTAGATGTTTCTGCTTGTTTATTTGTTTTATATGATGAGTATAAGTATTTGATAAGTCCATGATAACTTGAAGTCTAATCCTCCATGTGAATCTTTACAATTTAAGTTGTATGTTACCTTATTCTCAAATTGATTTATGTCTGCAAGCTTTACCCAAAGTTATTGTTCTACTGGATCAACTAATTTATTTACTGTTTGATACTGTTCATAATAATTTTCTGAAAATCTTACAAATATGTCTTGTTTTGTAAGAAATAAAGCTCTAAATAAACAGCAATAGAGGGAACTTTCCCCATCTGCTGAAAAGTATACAACATCTATAGCTATACTGAACATACACAGCACATCTGTAATCTCAATGCTGCGGAGCCTGAGGAAAACCATGATTATAGGCCAGCTTGGGCCCTGTTGTAAGAGCTTATCTCTAAAAATCAATAGCTACATAATATTTAACAATATGGGGCTGAAATCACACAGCCTGGAAAAGAGGAAGTAAAGGAAACTAATTTATAAGATGTTAAAACATTATTATAGGATCTGATTTTGTGTACACAAAATCCTAATGATGTCAAAAAAGTATAAGAACTAATAAGTTTTGAAAGGTTGCAGGATCAAAGATCAACATACAAAATCAAGTGTACACACACACACACACACATCTCAAAATGAGGGAAATAATTCTATTTAAAAGGATGCAACACTGTATTTGGTAAAAGAAATGCAAGCTTCTTGTACCTGAAAGCACAAATCACTGATGAGAGAAAATGAAAATTTAAGTGGAGAACTTACTCTGCTCCTGTTAGAGAGTTATAGTTAAGATGGAGGTACTTCCCAAATGGATTAATACATTCAATATAACATTATCAAAGCTCCAAAAATATTTTTTTAAGTTACAAATTGTTTTTAAAAAATATTTTGAAATGCAAAAGACATAGAATAACCAAAGAATCTTTGTAAAGGAAGAAAATTAAGTTGGAGGACTTGTGTAATGTAGTTCTCAAAACTTTTTATAAAGCTAGAGCCAAGACAATTTGGCATTTTCATAAATATAGAATATAGATCAATGAAACAAAATTGAAAGTCCAAAATATATATTTATAGTTTATTGATTTTTGGAGAAGGTCCCAAACAATTGGTCTTAAACAAATGTCCGCACTCAAACACCACCCAAAACAACAAAGCTTAACCCAAACTAAACCTAAAGAATGGAAAGAAAAATCCTAGATGTGTACTTCACATCATTGATAAATGTATCATGAACCTAAATGCAAAAGTAAAAGAACTTTTAGAAAATGAAGGAGAAAAATCTTTATAATCTTGGGTTAGGCAAAGGATTCTTACACACATGAGAAAAGGATGATGAGTAATTAAAGAAAGAAATTGATCAATGAGGTTATATTAAATTAAAACCTTTCATGCTGCAAAAGAAACCAATAAGAAATTAATATGACAAATCACAACCTGGAAAAAACATTTGTCAATTCTGTCAGTTATGGGGCCTGTAAAGACTGCATAACTTGCATAAATAAATAAAAATGAGACTTACAAATAGAATTCCATATAATCGGACTGCTACCACCATAATAGCAATGATTAGGACCAGAAGACACTGAAGGGGCAGCACCAGAAGCCACATGGGGACCTGCTATTGGCATGAGGAGGTTTTCCAGAGAAGCCATGAACTGCTCATGCACACCGTGTTTGGCAATAGTAGTTGGTACTGGGCTTGTATAAGTGAGTGGGAGTATCTTATTGATGAGACAGCTCCAGCCTTTTGCCTTCTTCCTCATTAGTTACTCTCGTGGTAAAAGGGTTATGTGTGGTTGGAAGAGAAATGTTGGTATTGTAATATACATGCCACTGACTGTAAATAATAGTTACTTCTTGTTCTGGTACCTAATGTGGTTTCAAGCTCAGAACCTTGGAATAGATGTATTAGGCTTATAGAAACAAAACAAAACAAAACAAAACATAGGCACTTTGAATTACCCTTGGGCCTCTATTTTTCTAACTTATAACACATGATCTCAAAAAATAGTTGAACGGTTTTTAATATCATGGAACCAGGATAGTAACTTCAGATCCACTCAGTCTGGATCTCATATATTTTAGGTAAAGCCAAGAAAGAGAATCACATGTTATGTGGCAACATACAATTTGGAGATAGTACTTTAAGGCCCAGTGTCATCCTTTAATAGGAATGTAGGAATGGTCTTTCTGGTATTCCTTGTCATATGGTCATAGGTCACAGGCAGGCTGTTTACATTCTGGACAAGTCTCTCTGAGTCCCATTACACCCCCTCCAAAATGAAGATAAATAATATATTCATTAATGTTCCCTCCTCATGATTAGAACTTTACCCTGTGCCCTTTTCCCAGTACTAAAGAGAGGTTCTTGGTAAGTATATGTGTTATTTTTCTATAGTAACAAAGTACCCCAGTCAGCCTGGATTTCTTTTTTTAAAACTTTATTTTTATTTATTTATTTATTTATTTATTTATTTATTTATTTATTTATTTGAGAGAGTGAGAGAGGCAGAGAGAGGGGAAGAGAGAGAATGGGTGTGCCAGGGCTTCTAACCACTGCAAACGAACTCCAGGTGCATGTGCCTCCTTGTGCATCTGGCTTATGTGGGTTTTGGGGAATCAAACTGAGGTCCTTTGGCTTTGCAGGCAAATGCCTTAACTCCTAAGCCTTCTCTCCAGGCCCCAGCCTGGCTTTCTGGTTTTTTTTTTTTTTTTTTTTTTTTTTTTTTTTTTTTTTGAGACAGACAGAGAGAGAGGAAGAGGAAAGCAGATAGAGATGGGTGCACCAGCAGCCTCTCAGCTGCTGCAAATGAAATCTAGATGTGTGCGCCCCCTTGTGGTCAAGTGCAGCATTGCGCCCTTGTGTCACTTTGCATCTGGCTAAACGTGGGAGAGACTGGAACCACTGGAGATTGGAACCGGGGTTCTTTTAGGCTTAGGAGGCAGGCGCCTTAACCACTAAGCCATCTCTCCAGCCCATAGCCTGGCTTTCTTAATGGGAATTTATTGCCTTGAAATTCTGGACACTATACCAGTGTAACTTATCTTAAGTAATTAGGCCTTATACAAATGGGCAAGTTCAGAAGAAGTCCTATCAGATACCATGAAGACCAACTGCCATTACCTGCAATTTTCTCTTAGCTGTGACAAATAGACAAAGTCAACTTTAGGAAGGAAAGGTTCATTTTGTCTCACAGGATACAGTCCATCATGGTGCGGGGAGTTACAGTGGAAGAAATGTGAGGTAGCTTGTCACACTGTGTCCATACTCAGGTAGGAGAGAGATGAATGCTGGTGTTCAGCTTGTTTTCTCCTGTTTTTCACTCAGGAACTTCACCCCACTGAGCGGTGCTGACCACAGTTAGAGTTAATCTTTCCTTCTCAGTTAACCAAATCTAGAGACTCCCTCACAGACATGCCCAGAGATTTATCTCCCAGTTGATTCTAGCCCCAATCAAGTTGACAATCAAAATTAGCATTACAGGTTGTTGATGACATTATTTTTGAATCAGTTCACATTCTGAGGTATTTTGAGGGGCAGTTCAACATATTAATGTTTTTAGACACAAGTCATCTCATAACATTGCAAGTCAACCCAAAAAAATATATATATTCCTTGCCCTTAAGGGAATCACTAAGTTCCAAAGCCAGACCCCCCAAAGTAGCGCAATCATTTTAAATAACATGGATTTTGTGCAGCTAAAGAACTTAATATTTTAATGTAGACTTTATCTTTAAGAGTAACTTTTAGGTTTATAGCAAAACTGACAGGAAAGAATAAAGACCTCCTGCCTACCCACTTACTAGCTTTGATATCTGTATTCTTTCCCATTACTAATACCCCCACCAGAGTTATACAATTGTTACAATGCTTGATTCTACAATGGCACAGCATTATTACTCAAAGAACATAGTTGAGGGTTGGTTCACTGTTGATGTTTTACACTTTGTGGTTTGATACAAATATGTATAGCGACAATGTATAGATACATGTCTGTAGAAAGAGTCTATAGAATATTTTTATTGCCTTCCACCACCTGTACCACACATGTTGTGTGTGAGTGTGTGTGTGTGTTTGTGTGTGTGTATCAGAGGTTGATGGTAGGTGTCTTCTTTGATCTCCCTCCTCTTATTTTATTGAATCAGGGTCTCTCATTTGAGCCCAGAGCTTATATGTCCAGCCAGCCAACTTGTTCTAGGGACTTCCCCATCTGTGCCTCTTGCACACAGTTGGATTAAAGGTGGCCACCATGCCCATGTGGGTACCAGACTCAGGTCTTCATGCTTGTGCAGTAAGTCTTTACCTACTTTGCCATCCACCCTGTCTCTGAACATAGATTTTAAGTCTTGGGGTGAATATCAAGGAGCTGGATTGCTGTTTTCACATGATGAGTATATGTTTATCTTTGTAAGAAAACACCAAATTATCATTTTTTGATTAATTACAGACATACTTAGTATGGATACATACTAAGATGTGTTGTTATCATCCTTTCTCATCCCTTCCCCCTTTCTCCTGGGGGCCCACCTCAGTGGGGTAGCAGGTTTTCCCCATGGGGTTGTGGGTTATGTATCATGGGAGCAGCAGTCAGATATTGGAGAGAGGCAGTGTCTCTGGGCATGATGACCAAACTTGTGGCTCTAACAATCATTCTGCCCCCTTTTGTGAAAAATTCACTGAGCCATGTTGGGTGTGTTTTAAGTGTACTTAAATGATAAACTCTTAGGAGCCTCTGGATCTCTACTTTGGTAGGTGTCCAGTGTCCTGAGCATCTGTCTCCTTTACCCTCGTACTGACTGTCAAGTGCACCATGGTAACTGCACTCTTGCTCATTTCCCCAATTCCTTTGTGGTTTTAGCTGTGGCTTGACTGCAGTACAAGAGGTAGTTTATCTCCTCAGGTCTTGTAACCATCTGAAAAAGAAAAGCAGATTCTCCAATGGAGAGTGAAGTTAGAGCATGTTGAATGGAGTAAGGCTTGTTAATTTAGGAGAATTTGATAGGTATATTCACTCTTTTGGCCCAAGATTAGTGGAAGCTTGACATTGGAGAGCAAAATCCTTGTCTTCAAGAGGATTCTGACCTGGTTTCCAGCTCCAGATATGGGTTCCTTTCCAACAAGTGGATCTCTTAGCCAATCAGAAACCTATTGGTTACCCACCAATGCTGTGTGCCACTATTGCACTTGTGTGTACAGCCCATCAGGGTGTTTGCTTCTGTGTAGAATAGACCTTGGGATGCTCAGACCATTGTTGGCCAGTATCTCTCAGTAGCTCATGTAGTACTTTTCAGCATGAGATGGGATGTCTGGGGTATGGCTCTCTTCCAGATTCCAGCCAGGTCCCTCTGTGTTCCATGCGGGCAACATATGGTATCTTCAGTAGTAGGGTCTTACCATTTACTTCAGGCAGGTAATCAAGTACTTTGACAGAAGCTTTTCTTGTTTTGGGGATCTTGTAGGTCTCCCTGATCAACAGCTCATTGTGGGTGGTAACTGCATTCTGATGCTGGCAGTTACAGGCCAGAGCCAAAAAAAGAAAAAAAAGAAAGAAAAAAAAAATGTTAAGGTTAGTCTTCATCCTACCCTCTCCAGAGCCCTTCTTTTCAGGTGCTTGCCCCATGCTCCTATTGAGGGTTCGACCTTTTAGTCTATTTCAAGGATAGTGGTTTCTGTGGTACCACTACAATTTGGGTTCAGTTTTGTGTCCCCCTCCTTTTCCCTCCCTATTGTCTGGACCTTGAGCTGCCTATCAGGTATGTCAGCTATTCAGGCTGATCCAGGTGAGGAACCACAGATAAGTGAGACCATGTGGTGATTTTCTTTCTGTGATTGTGTGTATTTGCTGCTCCAAGTCTGTCCATTTTCTACAAATTTTATTGTGTCATTTTTTTCTTACTGCTGAGTAGAATTCCATTGTGTAAATGTACTACAACTTAATTACCCATTCATCTGATGATAGACACCTGGGTTGATTTCAATCCTTAGCTATTATGAATTGAGCAGCTATAAACATGGTGGAGCAAATGACTCTGCATTCATGCATGGAACATTTAGGTTAAATGTCTAGTAAGGGAATATCTGGGTCTGTTGGCAGCTCTATATTCATCCTTTTCAGGAATCTCCATATTGATTTCCATAGTGGTTGTACAAGTTTACAATCCCACCAACAGTGAATGAGGGTTCCTATTTCTCCACATCTTCACCAGCATTTGCTATCATTCTATTGTTTAATGATTGCCATCCTTACTGGAGTAAGGTGGAAACTGATAGTTGTATTAATTAGCATTTCCCTGATGGTTAGTGTAGCAGACAGCTTCAGGTTCGCTGAGATGAACTTCCAGACCAGGCACAGTTATGGAGGAAGGGATATTATTTATTGAAACTTACAGATCCAGGGGAAGTTCCACAAAGGCAGGAAAAGCAGCCTGCTCTTCACAGGGCCAAACAGAGAGAGAGAGAGAAAGCCAACCAGCCACCACAGCACACAGAGCAAAAACTACTGCCAAAAAAGGTCACACAGCACACTTCAGGAACTCCTGCTAGGCACATTTGCATATCTTTACAATGGACTCTCAAACCATCACCACACCTTAAGACCAGCCCCCAGTGACCTTGCCTCTAGCAAGGTGATTTCAGATGCAAACTATAAGTAGTAAAACACTGAATATATTGGGGGACATATATTCAAACTACCACATTCCACCCCTGGCCCCCAATATATTTAGCTCCTGGCCCCCAATAGAGTTATAACTATCACACATTGTAAATTGTACTCAGTCCAATTTCAAAGGTTCTCACAGTCTTGATCAACTTAAGATAGTCCTGTAAAGTAAAACAAGTTAAATACTTTTAACATGTAAAGGCACAGAGTAAACATTTTAACTGATATAAGGCATAGCAAGGAGAGACTAGAATAATGCAAACTCAACCACCATCAACAGTCATCAAACTTCTGCAGTTCAAGTTCAATATAACCAGAGACTGCCAATCTCCAGGTTTTCCAATTCCACCGCTCCAGCTGGGCAGAGTCGCCAGGGAAAACTTTCATCCCATGCCAACACTGCACTCCATGGTAGCCCTTTTGCACAGTCCTGGTATATCCAAAACATCTTCAGGTCTCCATGCAAACCACGGTCCATCTTCCAAAAGGCTCTTCCCGCCTGTTCCTGAGGGTCTTCATGCCCTGCCTCATCCGCATCTCAGCAGCAGCTCCTGGAACCGTGTGCAACTCATGACCACTCCATGCATTTTTTATATTTCCAAAACTAATACCAGGTGTGCAGGACACAGCCATATTCTAAATCCAGGGACAAAATAAACCATAGCCTTGAAAAGCAGGTTCCTTCTCCAGTCAACTCTTTCCAAAGAGTTTGCATTTCTAACAGTCTTTCCTCAGGCATCCTCTCCATTGTTTTAATGTAAATCAAGTCGGGCCACCTTCCTTCCACCTTCCTTAAGATTGCTAATGCATTGACAATAGCAGCCTCAGTAACCTAAAACCAGTCTCAGTGCCTCTACTTAACTTGCTTCAGGTTTTCCAACTTAAAATCTTAAAATCTCAGACCAATATCTTTAGCCAAGCACATCCGTCCATTACAAATTTAAGCTTGATCAAACTTTCTGGGCCTGGATAGCAGAACGTAGCCATCCCTTATGCCAGTAGCCCAATTCCAACAAAGTCCTCTGCAGTCTTTCCTTCCCCTTAGAAACCTCATAAGCCAAGCCTCGAAGTTCAATACTGTCTGCACTTAGCATTCTCAAACTCTCATCAGAATAGTCCATAAAACTTGGCTTACCACTCCAGAAGGCATCTACAGTTGAAAGCACCAAGTCCATGCCCATTCCTCCAAAACAAAGGTTCCAAAAGATGAACATCCACATGGTCTGGTTCAACTCACCCCACACTCCTCGGTACCACTTTACTGTAGCAGACAGCTTCAGGTTCGCTGAGATGAACTTCCAGACCAGGCACAGTTATGGAGGAAGGGATATTATTTATTGAAACTTACAGATCCAGGGGAAGTTCCACAAAGGCAGGAAAAGCAGCCTGCTCTTCACAGGGCCAAACAGAGAGAGAGAGAGAAAGCCAACCAGCCACCACAGCACACAGAGCAAAAACTACTGCCAAAAAAGGTCACACAGCACACTTCAGGAACTCCTGCTAGGCACATTTGCATATCTTTACAATGGACTCTCAAACCATCACCACACCTTAAGACCAGCCCCCAGTGACCTTGCCTCTAGCAAGGTGATTTCAGATGCAAACTATAAGTAGTAAAACACTGAATATATTGGGGGACATATATTCAAACTACCACAGTTAGGGATGTTGAACATTTTCTTAAGTGTGTGTTATCCATTTGTATTTCTTCCTCTGAAAACTCCCTATTCAGTTCTTTGGCCTTTTTTTTTTTTTTTTTTTTTTTTTTTTTTTTTTCGAGGTAGTGTCTCACTCTGGTCCAGGCTGACATGGAATTAACTATGCAGTCTCAGGGTGGCCTCAAACTCACTGTGATCCTCCTACTTCTGCCTCCAAGTGCTGGGATTAAAGACTTGCACCACCATGCCTGGCCGTGTCCCATTTTTTTTAGTAGGTTTTGGTGTTTTTTTTATTATTTAGTTTTTTTAGTTCTTTGTAGATTCTACATATTAGGCTTCTGTCAGTGGGAGCAGCAGTCAGTTATGTTGGTGAGGAGGGAATGCCTCTGGTCATGAAGTCTCAACCTGTGGCTCTTGCAATATTTCCACCCCCTCTTCCACAAAATTTCCTAAGTCATGGTGGGTGATTTTTAAGTCTATTTCAGTGATGAGCTCTTAGGAGCCTCTGGATCTCTGCTTTGGTAAGTGTTGAGTATCCTCAGGGTCTGCCTTCTACACCCTGGCTCTGATTATCAGATTCAGCATGGAAGTAGCACTCATGCTCATCTCCCCAATTCCTCTGTGGTTTAAGCTGCAGCTTGGATGAGTTGTGAGAGGTAGTTTATCTCCTCTGGCCTCACTACCTTCTGAAAAAAAGAGAACAGACTCTCCAATGGAGAGTGAAGTCAGCATGTTTAAATGGGATAAGAATTATTAATTTAGGGAAAATTTGATGTATGTAACCCCTCTTTTAGCCAAAGACAAGTGACAGCTTAACACTGGAGAATATAATCTTTGTCTCCATAGGATTCTGATCTGGTTCCTAATTCCAGATATGGGTTTGTTTACACTGAGTGGATCAGTTAGCCAATCAAAAAGTTATTGGTTCCCATTCAGGCTGTGTACTACTATTGCGCTGGCATGTACATCCTGTCAGTGTGTTTGCTTCTGAGTAGCTTAGACCTCTGGTTGCTCAGACCATTGTTGGCCACTTTCCAGATAGGATAACTTTCTGGGGACTGACTTTCTCCCAAATACCAGCCAGGTCTCTGTGCTCTGTGTAAGCAGTATATGTCTTCAGCTGCAGGGTCTTAGCTTTTGCCTCAGGCAGGTAATCAAGTGCTTTGACAGAAAGCTGTCAGGATTTGGGGACCTCATAGATCTCTCTGATCAACAGCTCAGTGTAGGTAGCAACCCATCTCTGGTACTGGGAGTTACAGGCCAGAGACAGAAAATTTTAATTTTAAGCTTAGGCTTCATCCTATTCTCACCAGGGCCCTACTTTTCAGGTGCTCCCCACGTACTCCTTTTGAGGGTTATATCTTTTAGGCTATCTCCAAGGATAAAGGTTTCTATGGTACCACCTCATTTTGGATTTAGTGTTGTGTTTGTTTACCCCCTCCCCTTGCCCTCCACTCAACCATTCCATCCCTATTGTCTGGGCCTTGTGTTGCCTATCAGGTATGTCAGCAACTAAAGCAGATACAGGTTGGGAAGGGCAGATAAGTGACACAATGTGACAATTGTCTTTCTGTGATTGTGTGACTTTGCTGAGTATGATTGGTTCCAAGTCTGTCCATTTTTCTCTACAAATTTCATTTCATAGTTTTTTCTTAATGCTGAGTAGAATTCCATCGTGTAAATGTTCCACAATGTTTCCATTCATCCAGTGATGGGCATTTGGGTTGATTCCAGCTATAATGAATTGAGCAACTATAAACATGGTTGACCAAATATCTCTTTTCCCAGTCCTATATCATGGAGAGTGCCTCCTATTTTTTCTTCCATTAGTTGAAGAGTTTCAGGCCTTATATTGAGGTCTTTAATCCATTTGGACTTGATTTTTGGGTATGGAGAGAAGAGTGGTTCTAGTTTCATTTTTCTACGTATGTCATCCAATTTGTTCAACACCATTTGTTGAAGATGCTATCTTTTATCCTGTCTACATTATTGGCACCTTTGTCAAAGATCACATAAGTGTAGTTACGTGACCCAAGATCAAGGTCTTCAATTCTGTTCCATTGGTCTACGTTTCTGTTCTTATGCCACTACTATGCTGTTTTTGTTACTATGGTGTTGTAATATAGCTTTAGATCAGGTATGGTCATCCTCCAGAGGGTTTTTTTTTCTTTTTGCTCAGGATATGTTTGGACATCCAAGGCCTTCTACCATTCCATATGAATTTTGAGATTTTTATCTCTGTGAAGAATGATGTTGGAATTTTTATTGTTATTGTATTAAAACTGTATATTAGGCTGGGGAAATGGCTTAGGGGTTAAGGCATTTGCCTGTGAAGCCTAAAGACCCCAGTTCAATTCACCAGGATCCACATAAGCCAGATGCACAAGGGGGCGCAAGTATCTGGAGTTCATTTGCAGGAGGCCCTGGCATGCCCATTGTCTCTCTCTGTCTATCTTCTTCTTCTTCTTCTTCTCTCTCTCTCTCTCTCAAATAAATAAATAAAAATTAAAAAATTACAAAACTATATATTGCTTTTGGAAGAACTGCCATTTCACAATATTAATTCTTCCTATCCAGGAGCAGTTATTTCCATCTTATCAAATCCTCCTCTGTTTCTTTCTTGAGTTTTTGTTTTTATATTTTCATCATATAGATCTTTCACATCCTTGCTTGGTGTTATTCCAAGGTATTTAATTTTTTTGTTGCTATTGAAAATAGGACAGCCTTATTGATTTCTTTCTCTGTATATTGGCCCTTTGCATATTAAAAGGCTACTGATTTTTGTGCGTTTACTTTGTATTCTTCCACTTTACAAAAGGAGTTATTCACCTTTAGAAATTTTGAGATGGAGAATTTTGGGATCATGCTATCTGCAAATAGTGCTAACTTGACTTCTTCATTTCCAATTTGTATCCCTTTTATTTCATTCTCCTATCTTATTGCTTGGGCTAGTACTTCTAGTACTATGTTGAAGAGCAGTGGTGAGAGTGGGCACCCTGATCTCAATGGGAACGCCTTGATTCTTTCCTCATTAGGTCTTTTTTGGGGCTTTGGGTGCTTTATATATAGCCTTGATTGTGTTGAGATATTAACTCTCCATGCCAATTCTTTCCAGTGTTTTGATCATGAAGTGGCGTTGTATTTTGTTAAATGCCTTCTCTGCATAAATTGAGATGATAATATGGTTCTTATGGTTAAGTTTATTTATTTGGTGTATTACGTTGACCAATTTCTGTATGCTGAACCATCCTTCATCTATGGGATGAAGCCTACTTGATAAAGGTGGATTATGCTTTTGATGTGTTGTTAAATTCTGTTTGTGAGGATTTTGTTCAGGATATTTGCATCTAAATTCATTGTATCTGTGTCGGGTTTTGATATTAGATTGATGCTAGATTCATAAAAGGAGATGGGATGTATTCCTGGTCCTCTAATTATGTGAAACAGTTTGAGAAAAATTGGTTTTAGTACTTCGATGAAGATTTGATAGAATTTGGCTGAGAAGCCATCTGGTCCTGAATTTTTTTCCTTTTTGGGAGGTTGTTGATTACCATTTCCATCTCCATGGATGTGATAGATTTGTTTAGGAGATTAATCTGCTCTGAGTTTAGTTTTGGTAAGTGTTATGTGGCTAGCAATTCATCCATTTCTCCCAGATTATCCAGTTTGGTGGAGTAGAACTTTTAGAAGTATGCCCTGATGATTGTTCTAATTTTGTTGATGTTTGCTGTGACCTCTCCTTTTTCATTTCTGATTTTGTGAATTTGAGACTTCTCTCTCTTTTTTTTTTTTTTTGCTTGATCAAATTGGCCATGGTTTACCAATCTTGTTTATGTTTTTCAAAGAACCAGCTCTTCATTTCATCAATTTTAAAAATTGTTTTCTTAGTTTCCAATTCATTAATTTCTGCTCTGATCTTGATTATTTCTTTCTATCTGGAGCTTTTGGGGTTGGATTCTTTTGTTTTTTTCCAGTGCCTTTATGTGGACAATTAGGTTATTTAATTTGGAATCTCTCTGACTTTGTTATGAATACATTTAGTCTTGTGAATTTTCCCCTTAGGACTGCCTTCATTGTGTCCCATATGTTTAGGTAAGTTATGTTTTCATTATCATTCAATTCTAGGAATTTTACAATTTCTTCTACAACCCAGGCGTTGTTTGAAAGTGGATTATTTAGTCTCCACTAGCTGGAGTTCTTTATATGTCTCTTGATGGTAATTTCTAGCTTTAAAGCATTATGATCTTATATGATGCAGGAATATACTTCAATTTTTCTGGACTTATGGAGGCCCAATATATGGTCAATTTTGGAGAAAGCTCCATTGGCTGCTGAGAAGATTGTGTATTATGTAGAGTTCAGGTGGAAAGTTCTTTAGATGTCCATTAGGTCTAGTTGATCTATGGTGTTGCTAAGCTCTACTATTTCCCTATTGATTTTCTGCTTGGATGATCTGTTTATTGATGATAGTGGAGTAATGAAGTCTCCAGCTATAATGGTGTTGGTGTTTATTTCTGTTTTACTGTCAAGTAGGTTTTGTTTTATAAACTGTGGTGCACCTGTGTTTGGCATATGTAGATTTGTGATTGTGATGTTCTCATGTTGGATCATTCTCTTGGTGTGTAATTAATGGCCTTCTTTGTCCTTTTTGATTACTTTTGGTCTATTTAGTTATAAAGCAACACCCACTTGTTTCTTATTTCCATTTGCTTAAAATATCATTTTCCATCCTTAGGAGGTGCCTGTCTTTAATGGGGAATTGGTCCATTTTTTGATCCACCCTGTTAACTTGTGTCTTTTGATGGGTGAGTTAAGACCATTAATATTTAAGATGATAGTTGTGAAGTTTGATTTAACCCCTGCCATGATGGGGTGTTTTATGAGGTTTGGTGTTTTCTTGTGATTTGTACTTTTTTGAGCCTGGTTTAGTTTTGCTTATTGTGATCTTCTTTTTGGCTCTGGAGATTGGTTGTTTGACTGTTCTGTGTGGAGTATTCCCTAAAGTATTCTTTGTAGGTTTGGCTTCATGTTCATATAATTGTGGACTTGACTTTTTTCATGGAAAGTTTTTTATTCACCATCTATTATGAGGGATACTTTTCTGGATAGAGTAGATTGGGTTGGAAACCAAAGGTTTTTTTTTTTTTTTTTTTTTTTTTTTCACTTTGAAGTGTTTCATTCCAGGCTCTTCAGGCTTTCAGGGTTTCCATTGAGAAGTCTGAGCTAATTCTGATGGCATTGCCTTTGTATGTAGTGAGTTCTTTCTCTCTTTCCATTTTTAGCACTCTCTCTTAGTTTTCACTGTTATTTTTTTTTTTTAATTTTTGGAGATAGATGCAGAGAGAGACAGACAGAGAGACAGAGAGAGAGGGAGAGGGAGACAGATAGAGAATGGGTGCAACAGCAGTCTCTCAGCTGCTGTGAATGAAATCCAGATGCGTGAGTCCCCTTGTGGGCAAGTGTGGCATTGCACCCTTGTGTCACTTTGCATCTGGCTAAACGTGGGACCTGGAGATTGGAACTCAGTTCTTAGGCTTAGCAGGCAGGTGCCTTAACTGCTAAGCCATCTCTCCAGCCCCGCTATTATGAGTTTTAACTATGATGTGCCTTGGAGAGTTTCTTCTTTGGTCCTGTCTGTTTGGAGTTCTGTGGGATTCTTGTATCTGAATGAGCCTCTCTTTTGGGAGATTTGGAAAGTTTTCTTCAATAATTTTGTTGAGTATGTTCTCTATTCCTCTGGCCTGGATTTTCTCTCCTTCTGGTATTTCCATGATCTGGATGTTTGGTCATTTTATTGTATCCCACAGTTCCCTCATATGCTTTTCACTTAATTTTTTGAACTTAGCAAAGTTTTTTTTTGTTTTTGTTTTGTTTTGTTTTGTTTTTGCCTCCCTATCAATTTCTTCTTTCTTGTCTTCCAGGTCAGAGGTTCTGTCTTCCACATGAGTAACTCTGTTTGTGAGGGGTTCTGGAGAGGTTTTTATAAGCACTATTTGATTTTTGTTTTCTGTTGTGTTATTTTACATTGTGCCCATCTCTCTCTCTCTCTATGTTTTTTGGTTTTTGGTTTTTCAAGGTAGGGGTCTCACTGTAGCTGAGGCTGACCTGGAATTAATTCTATAGTCTCAGGGTGGCCTTGAACTCATAGCAATCCTCCTACCTCTGTCTCCTGAGTGCTGGGATTAAAGGCATGCTCCACCATGTCCAGCTTCACCATCTCTTTTTTGAGGTACAATTTCAATTTGAGTTCTGATTTTCTTGATGCTTCCTAGAATTCATTCTTACACTTTATTTAAGTCTTTATTAAGCTTAATCAATAGGTTGTTGAGATCTCCATTTCTTGACCCACCTTCTATTCATTCATATCTGTTTTGAGGGTTCTAATGTTTTCTACAATCAAGTTAAGCCTACTGTCAAAAGCTGAATGTTCTAAGAGACAATTCTGTTCAATTACATGGTTATGATTGTTGTTTTTGGAGTGTTTGCTTCCAGTTCAGAAATTATTTTGATCAGAGTCTCATTAGTTGTTGAGTTTTCATTTGGGATTGAATGTCTGTTGATTTCTCTACATTTTCCTTGGAGACTTCCATTGTGGGACTAGGCATCCTTGGTGGAGATCTCTGAGTTTTTTGGCTTTTGTTAGCTTTTTTTGCATTATGATCTAACCATCTTGGCGAGATACTTTATGGTATTGAGAAGGAAGCAAGATTTTTGCCTTTGTAGGATCTTCAGAGGGTGTTTTGTTTTAAATGTGAATCTTATTGGTGTTACTAGTATACAATGGAGTTATAATCACAGATAAACAGATTTTGGAGATTGCAGGTATATCAAAGATACTTGGGGAACTGGGAGCTCTGGCCTACTCACTCTACTTGCATACTCTTCAGCACATGGGAAACATGGGTTGGGGAGCCAGAGGTCATGAAGCTGGAAAGGCAGAGGCTAGAGGACTGTTCATATAGTGGCTCATGCACCTTCTGCCTCAAGGGAATAGGGATGTCAGTACCCAGGAGCCAGTCAGGATCCAGAACAAAAGGCCTGCTTCCACAGTCCACACACAAGGATCAAGCCACCTGATGGCAGCAGCAGGAGTACCTGGACCAGGGAACTGGGTGGTGGGTAAAAAACCAGGAGCTCTGGCCAATACCTCTGTGAACACACCCTCTGTAGCAGGGGATTCCGCATTTGGGGACACAGGGGACCTTCAATAAGGAAGACAGAACAAGAGACCTGCTTCTGCAGCAAGCTCGCAGGGCCGAGGCAACACAGAGCCAGCATCAGGGGAATCTACTCCTACTGGGATCAGGGAACAGGGAGACGTTGGGTAACAGGGAGATCAGGCCTATTCAATCCACGTGCACTCTCTGGTGCAGGGTATCTGAGAATTGGGGAACCACGGCACTTCAATCAGGAAGGTGGATCAAGGGACTTGCTTCCATAGTAAGCTTGCAGGGTCCAGGTAGCCTGAAGCCAGTCTCAGGGAATCTACAAAGACCAGGGAACTGGGAGGAGTTGGGGGGGGGGTGAGGGGACAGGGAGCTCTGGTCTATTCAATCTGCATGCACACCCTCTGGACTAGGAATTGGGGGCACAGGGGCCATTCAATCAGGAAGGTGGAGCAAGGGGCCTGCTTCCTCAGCAAGCTTGCAGGGTCTAGCCAGCCCCAAGCCAGATGCAAAGGAGCCTACCAGGACAAGAGAACTGGGGAGGGGCAGAGATGTTTCCTTTGCTGAGGATATACTTGAATATCTGGAGCCTACTGCCATTACATATGAATTTTGAGATCATTTTTTTCTATCCCTGTGAAAATGGTGCTGAAATTTTTATTGGTATTGCACTAAATATTTATAATGCTTTGGGTAGAAAGCTATTTTTGCCATTTTCACAATATTAGTTCTACCTATTCAGGAGCATGGAAAGTCTTTCCATCTTCTCAAGTCCTCCTCAATTTCTATCTTGAGTGTTTTTATTATGTAGGTCATCCTTGGTTAGTGTTATTCCAATATACTTAATTTTGTTTGTTGCTATTGAAAATGGGACAGCCTTGCTTATTTCTTTCTCTGTATATTTGTCATTTGCATATAGAAAGGTTATAGATTTTTGTGTGTTGATTTTGTATCCTTCCACTTTACTGATGGAATTAACCAACTTTAGCAGTTTTGGAGTAGAGACTTTCAAATCAGTTATGTATAGGATCCTGTCATCTCCAAATAGGACTAACTTGACTTCTTCCTTTCCAATTTGTATCCCTTTTATTTATTTCTCCTGTCTTATTGCTTGAGCTAGGACTTTTAGTAATATGTTGAAGAGCAGTGGTGAGAGTGGGCACCCCTGCCTTGACCTGATCTCAATGAGAACTCCTTGAGTCTTTCCCCATTGAGTATTTTTTGGGCTTTGGGTACTTTGTATGTAGCCTTTATTGTGTTGTGATGCCAAAGGCCTTCTCTGCATCAGTTGAGATGGTCATGTTGTTCTTATGGTTAGGTGTATTATGTTTTCCAATTTCCATATGTTGAACCATTCCTGCATCCCTGGGATGAAGCTTACATGATCAAGATGGATAATGCTTTTGGTGTGTTGTTGAATTCAGTTTGAGAGGATTTTGTTCAGGATATTTGCATCTAAGTTCATCATGGATATAGAACTATGGTTTTCTTTTTGTATTTCTGTCTGGTTTTGGTGTTAGGATGATGTTAGCTTCATAAATGAAGCTAGGGAACATTCCCTTTTTTTCCAATTATGTAGAATAGTTTGAGGAAAATTGGTTTTAATTCTTCAATGAAGTTTTGATAGAATTCAGCTGAGAAGTCATCAGGTCCTGGACTCTTCTTTTGTGGAGGTTTTTGATTACCTTTTCAATCTCAATGGATGTGACAGGTTTGTTTATATTAATATTAATCTGCTCTGAGTTTAGTTTTGGCAGGTGGTATGTGGCTAGGAATTCATTGATTTCTTTAAAATTATCCAATTTTGTGGAGTAGAGGTTTTGGAAGTATGTTTTGATGATTCTTCCAATTTCATTGATATCTGTTGTGACTTCTTTTTTATATCTAATTTTAATTTGAAGCATCT